>JAFBJZ010000863.1:1657500-6457500 GCA_016785225.1 Psettodes erumei | reverse complement strand
AACGCTGACAAAGCCAATCGCACAATATGTTCTCATTAACTGCTATTTATTATGCTTTTGGAGTCAAATTCAAGAATGTGAAGTACAGGAGCACGGGCATTTCTGCTCGCATCGGTTCACAGGGTGAAGCCAACTCTACGGAAGACACCAAAACCAGAAATGAAATTTCCCCTAACAAGTGTTTGTGAAAGTATAGCCAGATATAAACAGATCTCTATAAATTATCTAAAAACTATAAAAACAAATAGGAGAGTCATACTATAGCACCGCTCATATGTTCAGTCAATACAACAAAATTGGCCGTTGGTTTTTATCACGAAACATCTCTGGGACTCAGCGGCGAGCGAGACGGTTATGGTTTCCAGTGGCATCACGGGGAGAATCAGTCACGAAACAGCAGATCAGGACGGCAATGAGCGAAATGTTTAGAGATGCAACGACGCTGCCGCCGTGCTGGAGCTGGAGCTCCACGGAAGCAGATATGATGGTGCGGAATTCAAACAGGCAAATAAATCGGCGAACACTCAAAAGCGGAGGTAGACATGGGCGTCAAAACAGGAGAGTGACGAAGAGGGAGACAAACGAGGGAAACTGACACCAAACACCGAGGCCTAATCTAAATTTTTTGAGACGCCCGGAGCCGCGATGTATTCAAATCAAGAGGCATAAGCCACCGACTACCCTTTCATGCATATTGTGTGTGTGTTGGTTTCCCCAACAACACTTCTAATTATAACACTCCACAACTGGAGCAAATGTTGAATAATGAAGCGCGGGAGGTTCTGGAAAAGAAGGCATCGCTGGGAGAATTTAGCCAACAAATTTAAACTATATAATCCACTTTTTTCCTTTTTTTTTCCTGTAAGGCTCACAGCCAAGCACATTGGCACATGAAATATGCCATGATACACCCTTGCAATTTTTATGTGTTCCTCTTTGTATTTCCTTTTACATTTTTGAGGCCTTCCTATCAAAACGTAGCTGGTAGGAAGACAGGTAGAGAAGACAGGAGAAAGAAAAGGCCTGTAATAACCAGAATTCAATAAAACAGAAAACACTGCCAAATCACAAACTTAGAAATGACATGAGCAGCATGTAAGGGATAAAATACTGATGTTTTATGGGCCATATGAGCATGACTGGGTCTTCTATGTCAACAGAACAAGGCCACAGAGAGTTTCTTCTCTGAAACGCGGTTTCTGCATTTCCACCGCCGGCTGAGCAGGAGGAGCGGTGTCAGAGTGGTGTCAGAGTGGCGTCAGAGCTGGTAAACGCTGCCCAGCACAGGAGCTGTGCAGAGCCCGGCAGGCATCGGTGCAGCGGAAACAAACGACCTCATCTCCAAATCCTGCACTACCAGCACTAACACCCCTAATTCTCCAGTCTAGGGCTCCTGGAGGCACCAGCTGATGCACCACGTGGGGAAATCAGTTTTCTCAGCCGCCATCGCAAGTGCTACGCCCAGCTACCTGCCGGACGTGGCATATCCAAAAGAGATAGTTCTTTAAAGCACAGGGTTCCACTTGACGCGGGAGCTTTGATCATTTTGAGGAAACTGCCAAAGAAAGAGGGTTTGAAACCTAACGTTTGAAAGCTTACTGCGATTTCACACAACTAAGACAGTTAAGAAAGAGAGAACATATGAAAGTTTCTTCACGCCAGTTGAAATGGCGACATACACTGGGCTCCAACCCTGCTTTTCACCTGCAACATTGTCATGGAGTTTCATCGCGTCCACAGCTGCAGGTCTTGACGGTCCCTTAGCCATACCATACAACAGCAACTACATACCATCACTTTGGTGGCTTACTTTGTCCAACTTCAAACCAGGTTTAACTGTAATCCTTCTCCTTGTTAACATTTTTTTTAAAAGGGGGCGTGAGACTTGTGAAGCTGCAGCTGCAGCGCCATTAAGTTTCGGCCAAAGGGTCACAAAAGAGGCCAACTCCACCCTGAGAGCGCAGAGGGGCAAAATGCAGGCGGAGGCCGAACGCACTTCTGATGATCGCCGACGTCCCAAAACAGTGACGAGACAGAAACCAGAGCAGGGGGAGCTTAACTAGCTGACTTCCAAAAATCCTGAATATGTCTTTCAAAATCAGAGGTCAGCTCCACGAAAGCCCTGCCTTACGACCCCCCCCCCCCCCCACCCCCCATGCCATAAAACACCCACACTACAGACGTGACAGCTGCCCCCTCAGTGCTCCTCCCCTCTGGCCCTTTCTCTTCTGGGCTGTGGCTCTCCTGCTCTCCTTCTGTTATGCTTATCTACAGGCCTGAGAACAATAAGGCCCGGGCAGTAGAGTCCAGAGAGGGCTGGAGAGGGCCTCTGATGTCTGTCCCCGTCACCCACCCCCGAGCCACACCGGCTCTCACTTCTGTTGGGAGGCGCCAAGGGGGTCAGAGAGTAGTGGACGGGTATTAGCTGCAGTGGTGGTAATGGATGGGAGGTAGGGAGGGATGGGAAGAGGAACTAAAGCCATTGTTACCATCCAGCATTAGATGACGTCACTTGGCTGGGCCACAGCTGCTCTCCCTTCCACAGAGAAGTGGAGCAGCCAGTGTGTTGTGGAGAAACAAGAGTAAAAGTGAGGATATTTCTGCCACCCTCAAACATCTGGAGGATGGCTTAGTAGACAGAAAAACACAAAAAGAGGTGGCATTTTGGGGGGGGGCTACTAAATGAGCCTCTACTTTACTACTACTACTACTACTTTTAACCTCTACTTAAAAATCAACCTCTGTCTCTGGACCACTTTTAATCGCAGTGCACTGCTGTGCATCTTACTCTTGGAAAAAAAAGCACCTCCACACTAAAAAACATAACATGGCATCTCTTTCTCATAGTGAGCACCCCCTCCCATCAACAGGCAGAGTCGGTATTGATCGCCCCCCCGGGGTTTTCTATTTACAGTCCGTCGGTTAGTAGAGAGGGTGTCCTCCAGAAACTTCACTCAGCAACCACTGATTTCCAATTAAGCTGCATTCCTCCACCAGATCTGTGACTCAAATGCCTCAGAGGGCATGCATGCACATCATACCTTAATGTGGCCCTGTGGACATCGAGCCAGACGCTGATTGCGCTGTAGCACATACAGGGACTGTATATTTATAATCGAGCATAGCACCTGCAAGTTCAGTAGCTGAACAATTCATACAAATGTCTGGTCCTGTTTTAAAAGACTGAACCAAAGCACAATCAAGATCACAAGGAGTGCGATAGTTCCTTTTGTGTGTTTCATTTAGGGACGTGTTAGTTTGTTTTGTTATCATTGAAAAGCTCTACTTAAGCATTGCTTTGACTGCTGCATGTTTGCCACTCAGGGGAATGACTGTGGGAAATTGCGCCTGTGGCAACATCTCTTGCCAGCCCTTTCTTGAGCATGCTCGCAGACAGATATTTGTCAGGCCATGAAACGGGTTGAGCAGCATGGTCACGATCAAACCACCTCTGAAGGCATGAGTACTGCTGCATACTTAACAGGGTTCCTGCCAGGATGACCCCCCCCCCCACACACACACACACACACTAACCGTCGCCCCACTGTTTCAATATTAATTTTTGCCCTATCTTGCAACGGTGCAGAATCTATTAAAAAAAATCCTGATGGTGGTGTGGATCACTCCCAGAATTTAGCTGATTTCCAAGAGCCAACTCTGATTTTGTGAAAAGTTACTTTTCTCACAATCCTGCGGACAGATGGGTCCAAAAACATGGCCTCCTTGGCAGAGGTAAGTATACTATATGTAGTGGTGTGAACCTGACTGTAGGAAAAGGGTTTCACCATGGAACCTATGTGTTTACAGGTGAACCCTCGACCACTGAAAGGCAGCCACAGCAAGAAAGAGGGAGGCCGAATGGCTGAAACAGTCGGCAGACTGCCAGTGGATCTCACAGGGTGTGGTGACTCTATATCCCAGAAAAGGCAAGACATTCCCGGGACAAACAAGCAAAGTGCTGGTTTGGCAGAGAGAGCAGACAGTAGAGTGCAGTGGAGGGGGGGGGGCTGAAGAGAGACGGCAGAGGACCAGAGCAGCTCCTACATGGCAGCAGGAGCCATATGTCAGCACCGTTCAGCACACACACGATCCATAAGGAAAGGTCTGCGAAGGTCTACGAAGGTAAAGTCTCTCTCGATCCCTCAGGTTTCAGTCCGTCTACCCTCTCCAACCGCAACCACCACCACCACTGCTGCCACCACATATACACACACACAGCAGGTCCCTCCATCCAACTCCGCAGGGAGGAGTGGCGGATGGAAGAGGAGGCCCAGGAGGATGAGGCGGCACGGGAAGGGTTAAGCCCAAACAGATCCATCTGCTTCCTCGTCTGTCCTCCTGGCTGGCTGTTGGCCCCGGCCCAACTTTTACACGGCCCGCAGCCTGACACAGCACACAAACACATACAAACTGGACGGTACACGTCAAAACGCTGACAGGTTTGGTTATTTTTGCAAAGCTTTTTTATATATATATATGAAAGGAAGAAGGGCTTTCCAGATGGCCTTCAACAAGGTACGCATGCCCCAGGCCAAAGACCTGGCCAATAACTTGAAATGAACATCTGAGAATGTCTTTAGCATTTTACTACAGTGCACTGCAACAAACTTTGAGCAAAAGCACATATTTTCCTCCTTGGAGATATATTGAAGACAGTTTGAAGAAGAAATGTCTTGTATTTTTTTTTTTTTTAATAATACCTAGTGGTAGCCTAAAGGACAGGATATTTTCTTTGCTACATTATGCAAATGTTCTTTATAAACTTCTTCACCAAAAGGGAAGAATTTATATTTGAAGTGCTTTGTCTAATAAAGGTGCCCGCTGTCTGCCTGTAACCAAACCAAACTGAGCCACAGCACAAACACTTTCCCTCTTGCTAACGTCTCCTTTATTTACAAGCGTGAACACATTTTATGTTTAACTTTGGCTTGCTGAGTGAGCCAGCAAACAAACCCCCCCCCCAGGGAAAGCACATCCACTAACTTCTTCTTATACACAGCTAGTTGGCTGTAGCCTTCTGAAGGGCTAAAAAAAAAAAAAGATAACCTGCAAATCCCAAATGTTCCTCGTTACATTTGGAAGTTGGTCAGCCATTTTTTGATAAGTTGGCAGGTAAGCGGCAGTTACCAGGGCCAGTTTGTTTACACTGTGTCTCTTTGCCGCTGCAGGCTCAGCTGTCAGTCAAACACGTACGCTAGCCCAGCAGCTCAGAGGCCGAGAGGCCAAAAGAGCATTTCTAATATACTCTCCCAAAAGGGAACGTGGTCTGAGACTTCTGGACCCCACTGCATCTCCAACAACATTTTCCTCCCTTTCCAGCTGACTCGAAGTTTAAAAATATACTTTGGGTCGTGTTTACGAGTGTATAGTGCAAGTGAAACGCGAGCTGTTGCATAAGCTTGGAGTATCTGGTCTGTCAGACCCGCGTGAGATGGACGACTGAAAAACAGGGCCGCGGCGCCGCCTGTATAGACGCGCCACCCACGGGTTGCTTTTCGGTACAAGTATTCAAGACAGCATATGGGTGAACTGAAAGACTGAGCACCCCGGCTCTGGGTGTGCTCGCTCGCCGTAATATACAACAGAGTACACAACAAACGGTTTGTGGTATTTACACAACAGTAATAACTGGTGGATTCCTCCTCTGATTATAATCACAATAAGAGTGCATATAAACACTGAACATTGTGCACTTCTCATTTGCCTTCCCTACCTCTTCTTACGACGACGGCCATCCCCACTTATGTAACCTATACCCGCAACACCAAAACATTCAAATATAAAGTGAGAATGCCACAACAAGGGACACACGCTTGATTAATACAACTATTTTGGTTACGAGCCTTCAATGAAATGGATATACGTGCCTGGACCCATTCGTAAGCCGCGCACAGCCGGACAGCTGCAGGGAATCAAAGGCAAGAGCATAAAGGGAGAGGACAACGGTGTGCACTGCCGCAAACACCACCACCATAAAAGAGTGTTGTCACTGAGAGACTAGTTCGTCTGATGAAGGAACACCTGGTCGGGGAGAAGCCCAAACCTGCTAAACCCTCATTTATTCCGCATTTATATTTAAACAACACAACAAAGAGGCCTGCTCCGTCACAACATACTGCGCCGGATTTGCAACGGTTGCAGAGTTAACACCGAAGGACTTGTTCAGTCCCCTGATGTTGAGGTGTGCGTGAGTGAATCAGAGAGAGACAGAGCGGGGTGTGCAGACTTACAGTGTGTCAGACAACAAGGTCAGCCCATCCCGGGAGAGGTGTTGGCTTTCTAACAGAGTACAGCTACTTGAAACCAAGGTCACTGCTCTGTGGCTGTGAGAGGGACAGGAGACCGGGGCCAGACAGGGACAGCTTTGCCTCATGGCCTACGCATAGGTTTGACGTGCTGCTGGGCGTGCGAGTGCGTAAACGCATGTTTTGTGTGCGTGGGCGTGCGTCTGCAATGCGCGCCTTCAAATTGATGGAATTCAGATCTCTGGCAAAAATAAATAAATAAATAGATGAACGGACAACATATCCACACCCATTCAGGGCCAAATTTCCTGAAACCAGATGCCTTTCTGACATAAACAAATCAGTACAGAGTCCATTATCGCTGCCATTACGGCCCGAAACTGTAGAGTAGGGATATTAGCGGCTCTCTGCACTCATTCATCCTTTAATAGCCCTCTGCGTGGCTTTGACTGCCTTCCTAGAAAAAAGATGTCTGTTGACTAGTACAACACTGATACAGCCAAAGATTTGAGCAGGACCTCCCACAGAAACTCAACACAGGCAAACACATGGTTGAGATTAGCAATGCAAACGAGCTGTGAACCCAGACTGAGTTCTTCCAAACTGACATGGAGACATATAGGACAGTATATCTGTCCGTTGTCTTTAGCTGTGGTGCGTTAACTTGGCTGTTAAATTTATATAAATGTACAGTATAACGATGGTATCAATAAAAATGCTGACAGGTCTGTGAAAGTGTGTGTCCTTGCTCATGTGATTGTCGTGGCTTTTGAGGCCCACTGGGGGCTGGAAAACATGTATAACATTTGCGCTTGTACACACTATCAACAACATCCAGCATTTGGTTTGCGAACAATGTCCACAGAGGCTGGACGAGGGCTACTGGATGGACAATCAAAACTAAACCGAGCAGGGAGGGAGGGGTACTTCAATGTTATCTTATCCTCCCCCACCTTGGACAAGGGCCTAGCAGCTCTAAAATTAGCCATCACATCTAAACACAGCCTTTGGTATAGCAGCTACTCTTTGATGGGAACTTGGCTCATGGCTGACGCAATGAAAGTCCATCTCCTAATGCAGCGATGAAGCCAAGATAGTATAAAACCGGAGACACACAGTCCTTGGTTTTTACGTTTACAGTGAAGGCATTTGGATAATGCTCTCACGAAAGTGACGCTGAAGCAGCCCACGACACAGCAGCATAGACACTGCATTATCTTTCATTAGGATATTACCACTAAATGTTTATTATTAATATGATAAGTGATTCCAAGCAAATGAAAAATATGCATACAGGCGACCCAGTTGTTTAAGACACACACCACATAACAGTACAATAACATGTAATATTAAGATAAGTGCTATAATGTTTTAATGATTTGCATGCTGCTGTCATACTGAGACACTGTACTGAAAAATGAATAAAATTAATTTGAACCAAATCTGTATTGTTACTAATTAGAAGTAACCAAAAACCTCAAGTGCCATGACAAAATCCGTGTGAAGATAAATTAATCGTATGCGTGAGCCACGGAGAGGAATAAAGGAGGAGCTGCTCTACATATACAAAAGTGATGTTTAAGATTAATTAGAATTACACCAAGGGAAGGCGGCGGATATGACTCAACAGGGAGACTGAAATGAACCAGGCTAAATACAGGGTTGCAGTTGATGATGGAATAAGTAGACAGGAGAATTCATGGCAATTCATAGACCACCAACATTATAAAGCAGCAGTGAGGCTAAATCAGTCTAACCATCAGGTACAGATCCTGTTTGTGTGTGTGTGTGTGTGTGTGTGTGTGTGTGTGTGTGTGTGTGTGTGTGCGCACGTGTATTAACGTGTACTTAAGCTTGTGCAAAACAGTTCCTGGGATGTAACCATGACCTCCCAGCAAGAGCAGGAAAAAGACGTTGATGAAAGCAAACCGACATCCTGTGCTTGTGGATGAGATGCAGATGCACGGACAACTGTTTTCAACCACATCTGTTGGACCAAATTATTTGTATTTATATTTAGACAGCAGCGGGGGCTTGCCCCTAAAAAGACGCATACAGTGACGAAACACATCGGACACTCTTTTCCTGTGGAAACATTGCAAACAGGTTTTCCCGTGACACTTGGCCTTTTACGACCCCTAAACGTGCAGGCTTTCCTCGACACAGACATAAATAACCACGACCCTAAAGAATCACAACAAGAGGGGAATTCCTAAACTGATTTACCACAGGGAAATAGAGTACGAACTGCAGCTGCCCCAACCAAAGATTTTCCTGGTCGACTGGCGGTGGTTAGTTCAGGCCATTAGCTGGGCACATGCATGAGATGAGCTGCCTATCACCCACACCACAGCAATGTTTGTGAAAGTGTCAGGACATCGGAGCGAGCAGGTATGACAGGTGGCTAACGTCAGGGTGCGTACACATTTGAAAGGACAACCCGTGTTTGTAGCCAGCAAACGACAGGCAAATGTTGGCCTATCTTGGGGTCATCCTTTCCAACTCCAAATGATCTCACACTTTGGATTTACTGCCATACGTGGTGAAACGCCACAGGGGTGCAACGATACCAAAACCAGTATCAGGTCAGTGGCCCGACGCCATGCTCATGTCCTCATAAGACTGCTCCCATACTACCGCGCCCAATACCATTTTAAGGCGACATGGCGGGTAAGGAGCAACGTCGGGCCCGTTCTGACACACAGCTGAATCATGATCAAAACTGAAAGTGCCCGTATGCGACCCCCTCGTGTGTCGTCCACAATGGGATGCTGCAACAACATCATGTTGTGTGTTTAGATTGTTGAAGTCAGAAATTGAGCAACATCTGACAGGTGAAGTTGAAGATCTGTAAGGGTATTTATGGTACTTGGTATCGGTACTCCATTTCAGCAAGTACTCAAATGTAAGTACTCGTATTCAGTATGAATAAACTGGTACTGGTGGCTCCCTAGTATGCAGTAACTGCCGTTACTAGTATGCACTTACTGCGTACTAGGGATGCTAGGCATACTGCTGCAAACATGTTGTCCTGTGTTTACTGCGTGTTCTGATACTTGAGGTAGCGCGTCCCAGAGGAGGCGCCGTAAGGCAGGAGTGCTTTGTTAACGTTCGATTCTTACTCCCCTGCGACTAAGATGCGGTGGACGAAGATGTATGTTGGTGTGTTAAACGGGAACATCACAACCATTCGTACCACGTGTTGCTTTCTGTCTTTATCGTTTCCCTACCAAGCTCATTATGTCACGTTAGACGCAAGATAACCAACTCCACAGAGAGAGAAATGCAGAAATACAAAGCGAGCCAAGGACTTAATGCTGCATGATGTTGGGCATGAAGCTGCTGCCACGCACTGCTATTTATCCTTTTCACTCTCATGCCTACAGGTTTCTTCTCCTCGCTCAGGGTGCTAACTGGTCTGAACCTCCATTACACAGAGCACACTGGCCTCCCACTCCCACCCTACTAACAGTGGCTGACTGCCAGATGGGGAAGAGCGTGTGTGTGTATGTGTGTGTGTGTGTGTGTGTGTGTGTGTGTGGTCTAGGTATAACTCATATTGTGGGGACCTAAATCTGTTTACACAGTCACAATATGGGGACAAAAAGCAAGTCTCCGTAACATAAACCATTAAATTTCAGGGTGCAGACATGTTTATGGCTAAGGTTAGAGTAAGTCTCCAGGAAAAGAGTGTAAGTCAATGTGATGTCCTCTGAAGTCACGGGGACATGACCGCGTGTGCGCATGTGTGCGTTCACGGTTGAACTGCATGGCACAATGGCACAGGAAAAAAAGGGACGAGGAAATACTTGCAAACCATCTTGCAACCTGTCAGCTTTGACAAATTTGGCGCAGAGCTCCAACACTCCTCAGAAGAACTCTAACCCTCTGCGTAAAGATCAGGCGTGCTGGTGTGGAACCCCTGGGCAGACGGTGAAGCGCAGCACTGCATTCCCTCACTTCCCATCTCCCTGAAACTGCACGACCTGTGGCGGTCCTCAAATTCCTCTGCCCGAGATGCGAGCTCCCCGCCATTCAGCTTGCTATTAGCGTATTTCTCTGCACTCCACGCCACAGTGCCTCGCCTGTTCCCTCTGAACAGACTCCTTCTATGAGGCATCAGTATGCAGCCGGCCTGAGGGGGAAGAGGAGGAGCGGCAGAGGGGAGGAAGAAGGGAAGGCTGGGAAAACAAAGCCTCTATAGTCGTCTCTCCAGCCGGGCCAGGCCGAGCTGCACTAGCGGGGGCGAGTTATGTAATGTGACTGGCAGGGCCCGCTTCCCTGTTCAGAGCTCCTGCACACACACACACACACACACTAATCTGCACTGAGGAACAAGCCCTGCTTTGGAGGAAGAGGAGGAGAAAGATGGGGAGCCGTGGGGGGAACCAGCGGAGGAGGTTGATTACAAGAATTTTAGCCTTTCATCTGCACCAAATCGAACACGCGGCCACCTCCCCCCTGAGCTCTTCTGCTGAGAGATAACAGTCAGAATCATATCAGTACTGTACATATCAGCTGCTGCTTGGCTACAGCGCAAGAGAGGAGACACCATGTTCGCACAAAAAGCCCGTGTATGACATGTGATAATGACACATTCCACACGCTTTGGTCACTCACAGCAGACTACCTGTTAACAGGTCAATAAAATGTGTTCACACACACATCACTCCCAAACTCTTTATTTATAACAGATATTTAAGACAATTCTAGGTGCTACATGGCGGCAACATTTCAGGCATTCAATAAGGCAGCCAGTGCGGGGCTCCGTTCTAGTGTGCCTCTTTATTCGGCCACATTATTTAAAAAAAAAAAAAGAGTTCTGTTCATTATGCAACAGTTTCTGCCCTACGATCTCGTCGTCACATCACGTCCATACAGCGTGAAAGAATACTTGTGCAAAAAGGGGTTTCTGGGCACCGCTAATGTCCTCCACATTAGTACACATTGTCGTGGCTCTAAATTTAATGCTTTCACGCCAAAGCAGAGCATTGTCAAACCAACATAAAAGCCAACTGGGGAGGAGGCAGAGAGATGTGGCATGAACCTCGTAAGATCAAGAAGAAGCAGCAGCATAGTGAGACAGAACCACACAGACAAAAGAGAAGCATGAGTGATCACCAGTAGGACTGGTGGTAGGGTATGAAAAATAGATTTTCTGATTCAAATTGATCTTCATTAGCATGATCGGATATCAATCTTTTAATATAGGCCCTTTCCAGTACATTGCCTTTCCCTGTGGATGCATGAAATGAAGCTTTATCCCTGTTAATCAGATCTGGTTGCGGGAGAAGGCTGGCCACGCGAGACCAAACAAAAAAAAAACATGGCGGGAGCTGCTCCACCGAAAGGCACCGCCAAGCATAAAGGCAGACGTCTGGCTGCATTTCAGATGTATAAGCTACGAAGAAGAAGAGCAGGAAAAAGCAAAGCCACAAGTGAGATGTTCAAAATGGGAAGGGGGGGGGGTGCAGTGGGAACACCACAAATCCCTGAAACCATTTTACGGGAGCCAGATACACAATTTGCAAAAATGTCCACTCAAGCAAACCCATCTGGAGTCTGCTTTGTCTTATTTTAACTGTTTACTCAATTTAAAATCTATTTTTGTTGATAATACACTAAAGATATCTATACATGATAATGCAACTTCTCTTCCAAATGCAACCAAAACTGGCATGGTAAATGAAATATCCCTAATCACATTCATTTTGAATTGAATCGGAAATCAAATCAAAATGGGACCTTGTGAACTGGGACCGAATCGATTCAGGAAACCAGCGACAATACCCCGTCCTAATCAGCAGACCTCTCAGTCACTTGTGCAGAGCACGGAGGCCAGGTGGAGGATTGAAAGCAGTTAAAAATAAAAGCCTCATTCTGATTTACTGGGCTGCTTGACTGGAAACCATGTGACTGGCATCACATGAGGAGAGGGAGGAGGAGAGTGGCAGAGGGTTTGTGTCTGCGTGTGTGTGTGTGTGTGTGTGTGTGTGTGTGTGTGTGTGTGTGTGTGTGTGTGTGTGTGCGCGTGTCCAGCCCCCAAAGGCACACATGCACACACAATGTATTCCGCTCCTGGCACCATAATAAGCTTTGTGATCAGTTTCCTTGGTTTCCACTGACAGTAAGCAGATATAGGCGGCTCGGAGAGGTAAACAGTAGCAGCTTTTGCTGGTGCACAGCCACAGGCACACAGACACAAGAGACGTGGGTGGGAGGAGAGGAAGCGAGTCAGAGACAGGGGGAGGGAGATGAATTTATGCAGAATGGGTGGGGGGTGAGCCAGGGCTGCAGCTGTTGGTCAGGGCCATAGGCTGTCCAGACACTGATCACTCGGTCGCAGATTTTTAAATAACACATTCGATGGTTTTGTGATTCCCAAGTAGAGCACTTCTGCTCTCCTAAAAGTTCTCAATGTAATTTTGCCAATTTTGTTAATGATACATACATACACACATATGTATATATCAGAATTTTGCAGTGTCACACTTAAATTCAAACCATAGTCCTGCCCCCTTTACCTTCAGGACTGATGTACCTCTGCACTGAATGCAATCCTTGACTTTAACCTTCAAGTAATTAGCTTTCATTTTTATCTTATCTATAAATTGTATTTCAACAGTGCCAAAGCCATTCCATTCAATTCCCTGCTACTAGGTAGGATGTTTGTTGACTATGTCCTTTATCAAGATGTGGCTTGTAGACAATGCCAGCACTCTGACTGTTGCAGGACTTTGCTGATATTTGTGACATTAAGATGTGTGAGTGCATGTGTGATGGAGAGAGAGAGAGAGCGCGCAATGGAGGGCTTTTGTTGGACACATGCTAGTTCTGCACTACAGAGGCTGTGACCTACTTTTCACAGCTTCTAACGCACACACGCACACACACACACACACACACACACACACACACACACACACACAGACACACAGACACACAGACAGAGCCTCTGACAAAGGGACAGGAAAGCAGAGGTTAGGCATGCACTAAGCCCCGTTCTTAATACATGCATTCCAGTGGATCGAGCTCAATGCTGCTGTGCTTTCAGCTTGCCTGTCGGTACAGGCAACTTCTGCACACACACTGTCTCTTGCATGACTGACAGTAAAGGGCTGAGTCTGATGCTTGCAGCATGTATGCACAAATGTACACAAGTACGCTCATGTGCAGACAGTCTGTCTTTATGCTGGTTCCAAACACACAAAACAAGATGTGCTTGAGCTGCCCGACGTTCCATTATTGCAAAGCTGCAATTTACTAAGCTAAACAAATATGTGAGACAAAATGCATATCTTCACATGTCACACGGTTGACAAACATTAACCAAACCACAGAGCAACTAAAATGAAGATTTAAAAAAACCAAAAACCCAGAGGAGCAAATATGCTGTTCTCAGGTTGCTCTACTCAAAGAGTTTCCACAGAAACACACCATGAAGGTACCACATAACATATATTATGATGCCACCACAAACAGATGAAGAAAAAAAACAGAAACATGTGCTTTACTAACTGTTCCAATGATGGCTGCCTTAAAAGGGCAGAGTATCGGCCTGATGATTAAGTTTGCAAAGAAAAATGTTATTCAGCAACATACCGATTCCATGGCTGTGGGAGAATGTCAGTGGGCTAAAGTCCAACTAAAAAAAACACCTGCCGCCGCAGAGTCCACAGAATCCTGAAAAAAAAGATGACAAACAAGAAAAGCATTAATTACTAGGACAACACAAGCAGTTTCACATTCCTTACAATGGATGGTTATTGGGGTGGATGCAGAGGGTCATGTTTCTCCTCCCAGGATCAGTTCTCTGACAAGCCCAGATAGGCAGCGAGGCGTTTGGCCCCCTTCTCATCGGCTCCAAACTTATCCAGAATTACCCTGCCCCGCGCCCAGTCCCCGTGCTCCCATGTGGTCATGATCACAAATTTTGTCTTGACCCGTACTGTATGTACCGAGCCCGAACCTCCGCTGCTCAAGCAAAGTTAATTACATAAAGAAAGGTGATGAGTTTGCTAATATTACATTAACAGTTTGCTAACCCCCCGCAGGAATGCAGTCAAACCAAAACAGAAGTCTTTTTTTGTGACAATGCATGAATGCACATGACAAAGGTGCTAATAATGTACCTGTATTTTGCGGTGTGCAACGATCCAAATACCTAAAGTCGGGGTAGCCCATAAACTGTTTGACACTGAAAAACTACACAAAGGTTCAGGTATGACAGGAACATACATCAGGGTGTATTTGTGTGGTTTAACTGTAAAAAGCATGCTCTTGCTGATAATTCTCAGCTCTTTTGAAAAACCTACATAAATTCCATAAAAAAACTGAAACAGACCGTTTGCACCAAGAGGCTTGTGCCGTCGATTTCATACTCAACCCTGCACGTAAACATCTGATTTCAATATCACGTACGGGAATACATGGCTTCGAGTTTTGTGGTTAAAAGTGCAGCTGCATGTACATGCTTTTCTTGTAATATGCACCACTTAACACAGTAGTCAGCAAGTCACCTTAATTTAGGTCAATTAAACTGAGGCAAAGGGGAGAGCTGGCACTGGCACGTATCTGGAAACTTTTGCTGTTTGAGACACAACCTTTTTGGGAACTACGCATCTGAACCTGACGATAACGATCAGACGATGAATGAAAAGGCACGCTGGCATTTCACCGATGCGACAATGATGTCATAGACGCAACAGATTCAGTGAGCAATTCAAAACAATGGGTTTTCTATAGCTGTAATAGAAGTTAGCGTTATTATAGAACACGAGGAAATTTACAGATCAGCTGATCAGATTTTTTCCTCAGCCGATACCCCAAAGTGAGAAAGAGTGCAGATTTGACACAATTACTCTTTTTCCACAGAGCTGAAAATTCTCTGAATTTATCTGTGAGGAACGTCAACGTTTGTCTCTTTTATGTTTTCGGGAACACAAGATACATGATATTAGCTTTAAACTATTACTGGAAATGAGTGAACACCAACAACCTTAATAGCAAATGTCATTAGTGTTTAGAATTGTGTTGTCACGCTGCGTCGAAATCATAAACAACAATCATCATTTGTCTTAATTTGTGTTGATAATGTTAATCTGTGTCATCATGTTTAGTGGCCTGTAAAAGTAGCACAGATACAGAGGCCTCCTGAAATCAGTGAGCTGACTCAGTCATACTAGTTACATGGCCATTTTTAGCAAGGTTAGTAAATGTAGACGAGCCTGTGGTTGCTGTCAGAGCAGCCGCGTTCTGGGCCACGATTATTAGCCAAATGGAGCACGAAACCTCGCCAGTCAAAGCCCAGAACTCAAGCCCTGCTAATGGTCCTAACCTGCCTGGCTGGCGGCCCTTCCCCCAGTCCCCTCCCAACTATGAGGACAAGGATTTATCCGGATTTAGGAGGCGGGACACGGGAGGGTATTTAACAGAGGTCCATTGTCAGGCTAAACTGGTAACATTCCAGTGATTATTGGACGCCACCCCCCCGCCCCAAATTTGAACCCATATTTGCCCGTCAATCTGATTCGAGGCATCACAAGTGGGCTGAAGACCAATAGTCAGTATTTAACCTGCCATCTGACAGAATACCATTTAACCAGGAAGTTCATTTTACCCCACAATCTGTATGTACATATATCTCATTCATTTCTTTTCATCTGTTCATTTATATCTCCCCTCCTGGATAATATCAAACAGGACCTGTGTGGAGGGTTTTACAGGACAGAGCACAGAGGCTGATAGTACAGGCGGGGTGGCAGGTGGGTACGCGGGACAGGATTAAGGCCAGACCTCGCTGGGATGGCCTAAGTGATAAGGAGGATGATGGCTAGATGCGTATTTGTGCTTGTTCTGAAGTGGAACCTGTGGGGCTTTCCCAGCGGGAATCACAGGATTGAGAGATTGTAATAATCCAGCCAGGAAGCAGAACGCTCCCCTCCCGACAGAGTTTTGGACACAACGTACGTTCCCCTTGATGATCACCTACAGAAACTGGGGAGACACAGTTTTAACTGTGAACTGCTTACTATTAATAGCGCGGCTACACCAATTTACAGAGCAATAATAGCAAATCCCAAAGTTTTGGGTGGAACAATATTATAAACTACAGATAACAGCTCAACATGGAGCCATAAAATGCAAAATATGCCTGTATTACAAAAATTTAAGCCACAAGTCAAGTTTTATGGTAGATCATTTCCTGGCAATCAAAACATGGGGCTGAAACAAAAAAAAAAAAAATCAGTTATTACTGTACAACGACAATTTCTAGACTGGCAAGAACCGTCAGGAACTGAAATAAGTGGACCGGCTTTGAACACAAAAACTAATCACTTTTATTTCGGTAAAGTTTTCATAGGTGTACCATGCCTAAAATGGATACTTTGCTGTTACAGAGGATGAAGAAAGGCTGTGTTTGTTTATCTTCTTTAAGTTTTCGTCCTACAGCACAGCCAGACTGACAGTTTAATTATTTTCATTTGACTTAACACCTTACAGGGCGCTACACAGCACGCTTCAGAAAATGCTCCCCTTCGTGGGAACAGGAAGAGAACACACAGGACACACTCCTCTGCCCGCGACAAATGAGATGCAGAAGACGAACATTGCCAATAGTCAGGAAGAGATCCACATCAGGAATGGGCTGCACCAGTTCTTTGCAAGGTGAAACTTAGCCTAGCTATGTGTTTATGAAGTTGCAAATGCCTGAACTGGGAGGACCATCTCTATCATTTCTCTAAGTTTACTGTGTAATCACACGATTATTGGCCGGCCAGGGACCTGTTTGCATTTCTTGAAACAACATTTTCTGTCATTTTTCTTCTATGCAATGTGCTATGTGTTGAGGAATAAATGTCCAACTAACCCAATATGTTTACAGGGCTGGAGAGGTCGCACACTGTGCGGCACTGACAGGCTCCTTAGCAATGGCTGTTTCTTGGCCATTTAGCTTTGACTACGCTACACCAGGGGAGAATGAGAGGAAGGCACATACGTTCAGCACACATGAAAAAAAACAAATGCAGGCCAAATTTAAATTCAAAGACAACTGTGTATTAAACATATACCGTGTAATACCTGTGCAAAAGAATAAATGCAGTGGAGCTGATGAAATCAGAGGTGAAAGGTCAAACCCCTACTTTAAGTTCAGTTCCATTTAAGCTATAGCATTCAGTCAAAAGCTTCGTCTACGCCATGAGGAGGTGGCTGAACATTCAGCAGACCTCTAGTTCTGCGTCGCCATGACAACACGTCCTCATATTTTATTATTCTGCACGTTGACTGGACATGTCGCTGCTATCCACCTGCTAAAACATCAGCCGTGCTTCACTCAGCTCAACACAGAATTTGGAGGTGTTACCATATCTTGGTGAGGAACAGAACAGCTCGTGAGCCACGGGGCAGCTAGCTAGCACGTGTGCGTGGTCAAGGCAGCTGCCCCACCAGCTCTTCAAAACAGCTGGCGAGACCAGCCCCCGTTTTAACAGTGACCTTCAACAAGAACCAGAGGCCGTCTTTGATGGGGACAGACTATGACTACAGATAAGGATAAATTTCTTCACTGGAGCTGAGGGAACAGCATTGCACTCCAGCGATTGAAACATTTGGTTACAGCAACACAGCGCCTATTGCTAGTTGGTTTTGCTTTAACTGTTGCAACAACTGCATCAACGCTGCAATGTCCTACTCTTTTCACCGCTCAAGACTGGAGCCGCCTGCGTGCTTCAGTGTCCAGTATGGATGGAGTAGGATGATTACGGTATCGGGCTAAGGAGGTGCCGACACCCAGGAGATTGCGGGGAATAAGAAAATTCAAATACTAAGAAAAGGTGTAATTAGTGGAACAGCCCTATCACAACCTGCAGATCTGCGGCTAACAAGACCTCCTGGTGGACAAAGCAGTTGAATGGAGAGCCCGCTGGTTGCATGTGCATGACCATCGGTGATACATGACGTTTGTGTGTCTGTGCAAAAGAGGCACAACTCCCCCGGGTACTGTGAAATTAAGGAGGAGACGGGGGCTCTAATGCTGGCTTCAGGAAACAGGCATCTTTTGTCCTGTCTTCTCTGTCATCTGGCATCTGATTACAGGAAAAGCTTCCATTTCCACAGACTGGAAGCCTGTGGAAATGGAAGCAGCGTTATTGCTTCTCCTATATGTGAAATCTGTACCATATGCCACAAAGACACCAGTTGCCCACCCCCAGGGCTACAGAGCACCTCTCCAGTCAGTCCTGCATTTGGCTGTCCTATCAGAGAACAGATCAGAGCCAGCCAAAAGGCGACATGGAAAAACCTCTGACCTCTGTCTGATTTCATAAAGCATGTCACAGGCCTCGCACACATCGTGCAGGGACATCCATTCAAGCTCATGCTTACAGTCTTTGCAGCACAGTTTATGAACTTGCACAAAATTCATAGGCCACCTAAATTCTTCGCAGTTCATACGCAGGACACAATAAGCGCCGGATTAGAAATGTTGGCACAGAATCTCAGCGGGACAAAACGGTCATGGGTGGCGAAATAAAGCAAGCATACCCAAAGCAGCCCGCTGATAGACTTGTGAAATATTACAGTGGCCTAAAGGTGTGTCGCTGGATGTCCGATCAATGGCAATGTGATAAAAACGAGCAAGGGCGCATCAGCCGGAATGTGTGTGGTTGGGTTCAGACTGACTTCAGCGCTGTGTGAAAAACACAGCCTCCTTGCTTATTTTAATGAGGCCGCTCTGCCGATGCAGTGTAGGTGCCCATGCAGAAAAGGGCAGGACTGTACGGCACAGAAATTAAACACGACTCGCTGCTGATGGAAAGCTATGGGATGTCACCCAGCAAGGTTCTGCGCTGGCCGATCAAATATATGCAAACTCACACTCTTGGCAGGTTTCCTTCCCTCATGATATCATGAACATCTGTGCAGTGTTTTGGTATATGACAAGCATTTGAACTCATGGATCTGTTACTAAAACTAAACCTCCAGGATCATACTTGTCTCACCAGTATGTGAAACAACACCGTCACATCAACAGCCTCTTGCATTATTGCTGTGCCTTGTGAATACCATGAATAACAGGACAACATACTTTATATTCTACTTAATAAAAGGTTAAATGGATCGCATGGCTTCAGTGTCCATACTTTTTCATATTTTCACATAACCAAAAAAAAAGACAAAAGTGCATGTGTCCATTAAGTATATGGCAAAACATTTATTTTGATGAACATCCATCAAATAAAATAAGTACACTTCTAACAGAAAAAGAAGAGTCAGTGAGGGAGCATGTGAGTTGAAAAAAATATATCATGACACTTTTGAAATGCCTCAAACAAGTTGAGACTGATTTTGATTGGGACAAACCTCCAACTGTAAAATACCATTATAATGCAAAAATGATCTATTCCCAAACCAAACCAAGAGGATGCATAGCCTGCATTATGTGTGGGGTTGGCCATTACTGTTCAGTGACGTCAATGATGGACCCCTATATTAAGTCTCAACACGAAACCAAATACACAATAGGAAGCAGCAGCATCTTAATATAACAGCCTGTGTTCGGCCTGCAGTACGTCAAAGCATCAGGTATCAGAGCTTATTGTAATATCTTCACTAATTAGATTCAGTCATCTGCTCTTCCATGCGCACGTACTGGAGGGGAAACCTGACACCGGAGGGTGTGTGTGTGTGGGGGGGGCAGCTTGGGGGAGGGGGCGATACGATGGGGGAGGAGAGAGAAAAAGAGATGCACACCACACCTCTCCTCCTCAAAAACATCTACATTATTGATAGAGCCTGGCTTCTGCAGGGAGGGACCACAGCACACTGATCCTCCATATCTCTGGCATGAGCAACTAACGGCACCATGACAGCTCTATCCGAATCAGTTTACCTAAAGACGAAAGATAAAGCATTAGCACTGAAGACGCCAATAAGAGGTTAAAAAAAAGCAAAGAGGAGGATGAAAAGAAGCGAAAAATGGAGCGGGGGGGGTTGGGAAAAAAAACAACAACTGTCTCGATAACAAAGATAAAACGGTGAGTCTGTCGGATGGCTGCGATGGGTGGATACCGGCTGAACAACAAACCAGCAAAATAAAAGCCTGATATTAAATTAAGCAGAGGCAGAGAAAGTGAAGGGAGGAGGAGGAAGAGGGAGGGGATAAGGGCTGCAATGAGACGGCAGCGGCAGCAGCAGCACTCGTGACACAGTTAGCAACAGCGCTTGTTTGTTCAGCACAGCCATGCCACGGCAAGCTCAGCTCACACGCTCACTCGCTCGGCTCCCCTTGCTACGAATCTTCTGCTGTTGTCAAGGTAACAAGCTCTCTGGACTGGGGGGGAAAAGAAAAAAGGAAAACCTTCACATTCAAAAGATGCTTTTTCAAATGCTGGCCTCAACCTGAAACTTGCATGTGTTCTCAATATACAGCCCATGCAGCTGACGGGAGCTTCTGCTTGGCTGCGCAACAAAGGCCAACACGCTTCCATTTTTCTGTGGAATTTAAACATTTCCACTCCACGCTGTTGCTCTCAAGACTGTTGTTGTAGCTGGAATAAACAGCAGTGACAACATCGTATTTGTTGGAACATTCATAATGATGTCGTTCAGGGCGACCTCTTTTAAACGGTTCACTGAGACTGATCCTATGCATAAGATAAACCAATCCTTATGAGATGAACCAAGTTTCTCATCGTGTGGATTCATAAAGGTGGCCACAAGCAAAAATGAACAGGGTACCAGCATATTGGGAGCATTTGGATGCATATTTTTTTATCTAATTGTCAATGACATATTCTTGAATGCAAGCTGAAATAATGGGACACAGTCAACAAGGGAAGATTTAGCACCACGATCAAAGGAAAGAAAGGCAGAGGAGGAAGTTCTGATGTACAGGATTAAACATAAACATCTTTGATGCAGCACCACATTGAGGCCATGTGCTGCTGGTGGCTACATTAAGTCATCAAAGTAATATTTTGAGAAACATTTGAATTTTTTCCTGATAATTTCACTAAAAATTCCACCCTAATCCTAATCCACAGATCGTCCTAAAGACCGGTGCTATGTGTTGTGAAAATCAGACGATGTATCGGTGAGATATCTGCTGTACTTGGACAAGAAGTTTCAAAACTTGACATTTTTAGAGCGGAAGATCAGTGGAGCAAAGATGCAGAGGAGTTGAGAGCTTGATGTGAAAGAAAGCTTTTCAAGTCCGGGCCACGCACCATTCTTGAAATATGAGCCAAAGCAGAAATACTTCCAGTGGAGAAAAATAAATAATACCAACTCCAATCTGAACAAAAACTATATGGTCCACACAGCTTTGCTGCTCGGACCCCAATTATACACAGATATGTTTCTGCTCTTAAAATGAACATCATTAAAGCTTCAGAAACATTACAACAGTTCTCCACCGCAACACTCAACAGTGTGCAACTCTGTTCACATTGTGTGTCCAAACTCGGATGCTCAGTGCATATTACCGTGCACCTTTAGGACACAGTGCCCATCTTATCACGGTAAATCCAGTGCTATTGGTGCTGCATTACAATACCATCTGTCCACCTCATCAGACTAGGTATAGTAGAGTTGATAAAAAAAAAAACACATGCAAAAACTATTTAAGGAGCAGAATCACACCTGCTTTAACGATCTCCACCCTCCTGATTCAAACATGTTTATTTCAGCAGCTACAGTGTGCAGTCTTCTCACGTATTTGCCCTAATAGGACCACTGATCATTGCACTTATTAATGAACTAATTTAAGCCCCTACTGCAATGTGACAACACTTTTCTGTGAAATGTTTGACGTTGGTATTGGTTTGAACGTACAGCTTCATTTCTGCCTTATTATACACGATTAGACACACTGTACATAAAACGAGTACAATTTGGAGCAGTGTTGTAGCAGCAAGGGCCAGAAGTGCTGCATAAACAAAAAATGTGAATACAGCGGGGGCCAAGCAAGGAGCGGAGCCTTGGATGTGTTATGTAATTGACTGAACAAACTGTGATTTTTAAGACAAAATTCGGCCTGTATTTGCCAAGCCACATCAGCAGCCGAGCTGAAGGCGATCAGTTCCACCAATTACAACTCCTGAGATATTTTCAGTACTTATTAATAAAATCAGCCGATTTCATTTATTGAGTAAAAGTGGCCCAAAAAGGGGGGGTACTGCTCAATTAATAAGAAAATCCAAGGAGCAATCAAATGGTTCAGATGCTGCAAATATATTTCTCATAACAAATCACTGAAAATATACTTGATTATACTTGATCACGCACTCATTTTCGGTCAGCTGACAACTCAAACAACACAGCAATCACTCCCGCCCTTAATACCAAAGGGTTTCTCTAAGCTGGTGATGTTAATGTCACATATAACCATTTCAGACGGTGAACCTGCTACACTGCTGCCTTTAAAAAAAAAAACAAAAAAAAAACCACATGCGCACAGCCCAAAGCACACTGGCCTGTGAGCTGCTGTCAAAACAGCCTCTCCTATTATTTTCTATATAAGCCTTCACATCAGTGTCAACAAGGCGTGGGTTGGCGCGGGTGGACTAGCTGCCCTGCAACAGAATATAACGCTGTCCTATTTTATTGCACAGACCGTGGTTGGCGCTACTGATGGGCGGCCGTTCTTCTTTTCGACTCACGCTCTCACTTGGCACGTCCCCAGGTGTGCAAAGGTGTGTTGGGTGATATGCAAGACTGTACGTAATGTAGCAGAGTAGAAGAGCAAAGGCCTGAACGATGGGCCTCAACATCCACGAGGTGTCAAAGCATTCCTTTCTTTGTTCCATCAAGACCATTTAAGGTTTTCAGGGGAGCACGCATGCAATGGAAAACAAACACATCATTCAGGCTGTGAATCTAATGGGAAATAGTAGCGTAACAGTCTACTGTACATACAATAACAAAACAGCACACATTCTCACCAACGTCCACACCTGCTCCATGGTGTCTGGCGGTATGCTGCAATCTCTAATCATGACGTTGTATATTGAGATAAGGACCGGGGTGTGGTACGTTGGCCTCGTGTTTTCGCAATCACCGAATGTTGGAAAAACAGCCAGGACAACGCCTCGCATTTGAGATTATATTATTTGAGTAGTACAGTTTCATTCAGTCATCAGGCAACTGAACACTCTGTGTTTGTAACAATGGCATTATATAGTAAGTGAAGGCCAGCCAGCCTATTCACTGACGTTGAGATTTGATTTTCTGTGAAGAAAAGCTTGCTCTGCCGTTCAGCCTCACACACAACCTGAGCGTTTCCACAGTTCTGCCATTTGTCATTTTTTGTTGCCATGGTTGCAGCAAAAGATGAAGCTCTATGAATACTGGAAATGGAGGAGTAGCAGCACATGGTACATTATCGACATAAACACCCGCACATGCTCTAACACCACAGAACAAGTCGACTGTGTTGGTTCTGGAAGCCTGCGGCCATCCGCTCACCCACACAATTCTCCGACAGTTAAAAAGTAGGCATTTAATAAATATCTCCAGCTGACACACATTCTCCCCACACATATACTAAATTGTGTATCCAACTACAAAGCCTGCTTTCCAACTCCATGCAGGGATGTGCAAGTCAGATTTCCATCAATGCACAGTCGGTCTTCTTGATCACTGATCGAAACGATTACCAGACAGAATGGATCCACCAGTGCTGCATGTACATCGTGCACGATGCCACCGTCACCCTGCCAAGGAGCCATTACAGGGATACCTGAAATTTTTCTGGACCCCATTTTCAGTAACCCTCTTCTCCCTTTTAACAGACTCCAGGCACACATAAACACTCCTGAGTTCCCTCCCTGCGATTTCTGTTTCTGACCTCAGTGAAAACCTGTCTGAACGCCAGAGAAGGGTGTGCATGAATTAAGGCAGTGTGGAACTACTGCAGAGCACACAGAGGGGGGGAATCAAAACAGCAGTCTGTGCTGATGTGTGTATATGCTACGACAATACAACCTTCCAAGGAGTTGTCCCTGCATATACACATGCCATATAACGACGCTGTTTGAGGCTATCAGAGTTCAGTTGAGCTACTGTTACGAGCACAGATTTCCAATGAAGGCTGTGCACCATGAACATACACACACCCACGCGGTATGAGTATTGTGTGCCATTTTTTTCGTGTAACTCCTCAGAGGGGAACGACAAATCACACAAAAGTCTTGCTGCAGAGGGCTTTGATCCCTTATGTGAAAAGCAAGTGACGACTTCTAACTCCACCCGTTCCTGTGGAGACATGACTGCAGCCACGTGCACAGAAATATACAGGACAAATACCTACTATGGATTTCTTTGTCGAAGGCACAGAAATGCCATACACAGTGACAGCGGGATAGCAGTGGTCACACTGTGGCACAGGGTAGCATATTGCAAGATGCAGTTGGTTTGCAAGTAAACAACTGTTATCGTCGAAATCATCGCACCGTGCATTTTGGTTCTGCAAAATACCACCTCATGCATACGTCTTTCTACCAATGTGCTTCCTGACTAAATCTCCAGAAAACAAGTAAATGATTGCATTCTAAAACACGAGAGATGTGCAGACAGTAAACAACAGCCCCTCACTCTCAGCATTAAAAAACAGGCTGGCAGCCTAAAGGTAGAAACAGAAGTGCATCCGTTGATGAGGCGGACTGACTGACATCTCAAAATCACCAGGAAAAAAATTCTGTTGTGCTAATTGACCTTTATAGTTTTGTGGGTAGGAGCCATTATCTTGTTACCCCGCAAGCGTAGACAAATTGGCCCCATAGGTTTTGCCATGTCGCCCGTGTCTGATCCAGTTATCCGAGTCAGTACCAGATCAATATCAGATATCAGTATTGGACGGGTGCATCCCTATGGGCCTTTTTCACCACAGACATTGTGACCCACAGTGGAAAAAGCCTAGGTGTTACTAATAACCTTAACACTGACCCAGTAAGATGACCGTGTGCCAGTGAGCCAGCATGCAAAACACCAGGACCCTGAAACTGAAGCGGCCAAATGGAACACAGCAATCATTCCCTTTATTATATACACATTTTTATGTCATATTGAATTGTCATAATGTCTACAAAATGCCTATTAACAGATTCTAATTTGAGAAAGAAATCAACAGTTTCACATTAGCACTCCAAGTCGGTCAACACATGAGGGTTAGGCAACAGAATCTAATGGCAGAAAAAACAAACTGCTTGCTTGCTATAAATATGCATATTTGCATGTTGGACTACAGTAAGGACATGTCAAATAAATTATCCTGCATTACATTCCACAAAAAAACAGTTGACTAAAATCACCAAGGCTGTTTGTGTGCATAATTCATTATGATTTTTGTCAAAAAAGGAAACAAGGCCAACAGTCAGGTCCAACGCCCTTAGCTTCCTGCAAGCAGTGCTTCCTGAGAGCCACTGCTGCTGCATAGATGTGGCTGTGGGGGAGGAGACTGTCAGGGGGGAGAGCGGGGAGACGAGCGTGTGAGGATGCGGTATGCAAGCGTACTGCTGGCTCCCGAGACGTGGAGAGGAGGAAAAGGTGGCAGAGACTAAATGGAAGCAGAGGCGGAGCGAGAACAGTGGCGTTGGGGTGTGGAGAGAGAGAGCGAGAGAGAGAGAGAGAGAGAGAGAGAGAGGACGGGGGGAGTTGGGCCAAGTGTGTGAGAGAGCAGCATAACAGGCGCCACAGGGCTGAGTTCAACAGACGATATGAACTATCCAAGAATCACAGGGGGTGATGCGGTGAAATTTAATAGATATGTTGCACACGAGTACGATTCGT
Organism: Psettodes erumei; assembly: GCA_016785225.1. Lineage (NCBI taxonomy): Eukaryota > Metazoa > Chordata > Actinopteri > Pleuronectiformes > Psettodidae > Psettodes > Psettodes erumei. Next base: position 6,431,467 of record JAFBJZ010000863.1, on the reverse strand, counting down.
GCGAGTGGGTTTTATGCAGAACAGCTATGTGGGGAGTGTATGTATTGCCATAATCACACTTAGGGTTGCGTACTGTTCAAATCTGAACCAGTACAGTGCTGGTACCAGTAACTGAAATTCAGTACTGGTACCCAACAGTGCCTTTTTCAGTACTTTGCCCTCTCTGGTGTAACATCCATTTGTTTTTGTTATGCTGTAGTAGTTGCCTTTCACTACTGCAGTCCTTGCATAGTGCATAGTCTGCAATTCACGCACATAGTTTCATACTAAGAGTTTGGACACACCTCACATGCTATTTTATTCCTTACCCAATACTTAATAGCATTTGGTAAGGAATTTCAGATAGGGCCAGAGGCTGAGTGTTGGCTAACGCCAGCGAAATTCTGTGCTAACGTCAACCGAGTCAGTGAAAACAGCCCAGTTAGTCCTCAGCTGCTTTACATTTCAGATCAAAGATGCCGCAGTGAGTACCATCTTTGTTGACGTTACCGCATTTTTACCAAACCTGCTACCAACGTAGCCGTGACTCAGCGTGACTTGAAGAAGCTGCAGGGCCGACGACATATCCGCGTTAATCTCTCTCTCTCTCTCTCTATACTCTGCTACCCTCTCACCAACACTCACTCTAAGGTGGCACGATTTGGAAACCATTTTACTTGAACATGAAATCAGTACAGGGTTTCCCATACATTGACTAATATGTGGCGGCCCAACGCAGAATCAACACCGCCACGCAGTGTTTTTTCTTTTTTTTCTCCATTTGAATCGTTCAGCTCTTTCGTCTCACTGCCTGCCCTGCTCTCTCTCTCTCTCTCTCTCATGCACACACACACAAAGTTGAATCACGATGGAAAGTGAAAGTACCTGTATGCGATCCCTGCGCGCACCTTTGCTCGAACCCAGCTGACCCAGCTCTGTCAACCAACCACTCCAAATTTAGCCTCTTTTAACTGAATAATTAAATTGAGAAAAAAAACCATTCATAATAGAACAGTTGTAGCTTTAAATAGAATTCAATTCTGAAATGATTAACAATGGTGCCACATGGTCCACAAAAACAGACATTACTTGGCTGATTACCACCGTGGGAAAACTTTCTGAGGTATCAACCAGATCACAGGCTCTGAGAAACATGGTGTGAAATAAAACACTTATAGGCAAAATATGTGCATATTTGAAGCTTACGAGATGCGTGTTGCCGGATACAAAACAGGAAGCCATTTTAATACAGGAAGCCATCCAGTTCATTATACTGTTTTATGACAGCCTGTCTTCCAGGTGTGATTTCTGACATCACAGACCACGAATGTAATACTTTCTGGCAGCTGACACTGACGCCAGTTTCCTCTCCGTGAGTTCACACCAATATCTGGAGGACTTATCGAAAAAAAAATGTATCTCAACCTGTAGTATCACAAATGTAAGGACGCTGCAAAAGGAATTTTATACTGTACTGAAATTAAAATAAATACGAGGGACCTCAAAGCTAGGAAAAACATATTTGAAATACAAATGAAAGTGGAAACGCTTCAGGGAAAGGACCAGCAGTAACAACGTACACACAATTTGTGGTACAGCACTAAAAACATGCACCAGCGCTGGTATGATCCTAACTGCTCACCTTTTTCTTAGAGAACGACATTCAAACAGGCCACGCAGTGATTGTGGGTGAGAAATGGCTTTGCATAAGTAATGAGCGGGAATAAAAGGCTGTCCTACATCCACGCCAGAGATTACACTGCTGGCTGCTGTTTCTATAAAAAGATTCACTGCAGGGAGTATGAGTGGCACAAGCGCACACGCCACCGTGCACACGCCCTCCCTCACAAAACGCACAAACGGGTACAAAAACAAGGCTGCGTATTTATAGGGAAGAAGGTTCCAGCATCAAAAGAACTTTAAAGATCAGTGCCTGGTTAACTCCAGTCACCCAGTCACAGATCTGCGACTGTTTCAAGCCTTGGCAGACAAACGCAATGAAATGCCGGAGAGATTATCGGTCGCTCCAGGCCAACTTAAAATGTCTTATGTTTCCCGTTCTCCTATTTTCCACTCCTCGTTTGGAATGATTCCCTTCGGAGCGAAACAAATAACGGAGCGAAATAGCTTCACAACGTGTGACACGGGGATGCAGCACGAAGGTACATGACTCGACGCGAGGGCCAGACGCATGTGGGCCTGTAGCTTTAAGAACTGCCCAGTGCTGCCACATATTCAGGAGGGAAAGTCCCCGTGCAGGCGGACTGAAGATGATGTGATTTTCCACTCCCTGCTGACTGCTCTGGTTAAAAACACGAGCTAATTCCTGTCCCTGCCCCCTAAAGAGAGGCATTTTATTCTCACCTTCTCTATGACTTTGTAAGAGTATTCAGTATCAAATTTCAAAAATCACTCAGGGCAACAAAGTCTGATTGTTGCTAGTATTGTTTGTTCTGCTTTCTTTTTGTTTTATTTAGATTGAGTCTTTATGGAAGTAAATGTCAGAAAATGCCCAGTTGTGTGAAGGGAGATGTCCTGAAATTGTTGTTTTGTCTGACTACCAGGACCAAATGCAAATATGCGAGTTACAATGCAATACAGAGAAAGCAACAAATATTTACATTCACTGAGCTTTAAGCACTGATTTTTTTGGGGGGGAACAATTTTCTTTTCTTTTTCGCCTCGCACATTTCCCATCTCAACAAGTCCTGCTGTCGATTGGGTTTACAATGTGAAACTCAAAGTTTTGACATGTAAACAAGTAAACCCTTCCAGCTTCTTCAACTGCTGCCGAGACCAACGGGAGTCGAAACTGCAGTTGCAACAGAAGAGAAGCTGGGTTTCAAAAGAAAAACTAACAAAACAAGGTGTTTACGTATGGCATCGGTTCAGCGGCAGTGATGACCGCGCAGAACAAGCACACGTACACATATTTAGGACAGCAAAATAAGTCTCTCAAGAGTGAATAAATGCGGTAAAGAAAAAAACACTGATCACAGATTCTGTATGTCAGTATAGATGATCACATAGCTGTTTTGGCTGACATGTTGTTATGATCTGATCGCAGGTCTCAGTGCAGCAGGCAGAAAATGATTATCAGCGTTAGTTGACAGATAACGGCATGTTATCTATGGCTTAATATTTCCACAAGCAGTATTTTTGCATGAGTCATTAAATATTCCACAGTCGGTTATATAATCCCACTGTTAAAAAGACCAAGACGTTTGATGAACGAACCGCATGACGGACAGGAGTCACACGACCTCGCTTTCGCTGACTTGAATATGAAATGTGGGTTAAGCTGAAATGAACGACTACGTGGTATTTGTGGCACAATTCACCACCCAACTAGGCTGGCGAGAGAATGACTTGCACTCTGACCGGTCGAAATAAAAAACAACAACAAAAAAAACCAGTTGGTTTTCTTTGTAAAAGTAGCGGTGAGGCTAATCGGCTATCAATTCACTGTGTAACGGCTTTTCCATTCTTGAAATTACTATTATTTAATCGACTTCAAAAGACCCGCTATCGGTCAACTTTTAGTTTCTCACCTGTGCGTATTTTTAGAGGGCATAATCAAACATCATTTTGACAGTGCTTGTGAGCACTCAAACCAAGTGTCACTCTGGCAAAGGTCAAAAAACAGTTAGACATCCTCCCACAAAACAACTTCTGCTGGCTGCGTGGCCATTAGCTCGGTACATTCGTTACCAGGCTTTCAGAACAGCACAGTGCTGGAGTGTGCTGGTGTGGCTATTTTGCTAGAGCGACCAACAAAAAAAGATGAAATATGAGGTGGTGTTTCCGGACGATAGCTCCAACAGTTCAGAGAAGTATGAGAAGCTAAAACGTTGCTCAGTTGTTTATGATACTATCCAGACAATATTTGATATTTCTGTAAAGTTCTCACAGTGCCAATCATGTATCCTCCATCTCTAAAATCACAAGTAAACAACAGATATGCCACATTTATTTCATAGAGGATTGTACCTGGATTGTGAACTAGAATGGGTTTTTGCTGCTGTTGTTGTTTTTTGCTGCCTTTAGCTGGGGTGCGCTGGCAGCAGCCTCACTGAAATGAATGAGAAGGCTGCGGTTTGTGATGCAGGGGCACTGCTGGTCTGAATGTGGCTTCAACATCTTCCCCAAAATGCCCCTCGATCACTGTCGCATGCACACCTCTGAAAGCACCCAAGCTATCCTGGAAAGCGAGATGAACTCACGAAAAAATGACACACTGGCCTCAATAGTTTGAACTATACTGTGTCTCAAGCCCCTAATGAGAACAGGCTTCTTCTGCCAGCCAACAGCGCAATGTGACCTCCTTTACAGCAAACCAGGAAGAAGAACTTTGAACTCAACAGCTCGCACAGGCTACGTACATATTCCTTGTTGAGGATCTCACACGAGTCAATCATCTGTCTGAAAGACCCAGCGATATATGAAGAAGCGCTGGAGCCGACAGTGGGTTGAATGATAACCTCTTTATAGCCACCAGCCTGGCTGTAAAGATGGAAAAGAGCTGAGTGGCGAAAATGCATGTACTGGTCAAAGGGGTGCTTAGACCCTTTGTGTTAAGTATACTGCCCCGCAGCATGCTGGGGGAAAAACAAAGTATGGCTGCACGTGTTGGTGAGCAGGGGTGTGGGCCCCGACTGATGGACCTCCTCTCTGGTATTTAGGTATGCCTTTGCTTTTCATTCACATCCCGCTCGCACAAGCGCAGAGGCCCATCTCCCCACAGCCTTCCCCTCCCCCCTTCCTGTTGTTGCATTTCAATGTAAATGGGTGGATGAATGGCTGCAGCTGGCCCATCAAAAGGCCGGCCTTGCTGAAGGGCCTTGGTGATTGAGATTCAGTCAGGCCACACCACTTCCACCCTCCTCCACCCAACACTTTGTCCTAACACCCTTACCCCCTTTCTCGGCTTATAGCTTATGTCCAACTTGAAGAGGACTGCTGGGCAGAAGACAGCTCTGAGAAAAGTGTTATAGCTGTTTGCCTTTGAGCACAACAGTACTCAGTATAAAGCAATTTCTCAAAGTAGAAATAAATCCCAGGTCTAATTTATTTATCTCAGGGTGACAAAGGTTGGTTATAAAAGACAAAATCCTGTTCTCGCTCTGCAGTGAACGGAAAAAGGCAAAGACTGCTGTCGTGTATGTCATGTCGTCAATGTGACGTTCTTCTGTCGAGATGTTATGTTTGAAGAGGGGAGAGGCAGCGCAGTGGTGAAAATTGGGTGATGGCGACATGACTGCTCATGAAAAAAATTGTTTCAGTTCTGCAACAGCACTACCACACAAACAACAGTGTTGTGCATAACTCATATGCGTATGCATAATGGTTTCAGGTTCCCGGACGCACTGTATAACAACACCAGTGAATATCTCAATACCAGGCCCTGCAGAAAAAAAGGTCGCCCAACTTGCAGTAAGCAACTGCAGGTTTATGCCTAACCAGTTCACCATGTCAAATGACTGACACAATGGTTAAAACCTCCCAACATAGATTTAAACCTGGGTTTTGCCTCAATATTATCCAACTGACCTAATTCAGGATTCTGCAAGCATGAATCGCAATGGTTACTTCACAAGAAATCCATATATTATTCTATTTACTGATGGCTCTAACTGTGATTAAGCAGGTTCCATATGAACAGAGACAGATCTTATTCTATCTCTTCCGCTCTTGTAGTTATCGCTGTAATGCATGTGCTACAGTCTGTTTAATCATGTTAGGACATTTTTTAAAAAACAACAACATATGGGCAGGCCACTTTAGCTTCAGGTAGTCATGGAAAAACCCTTAAAAAGGGGCCTTTCATTTTCAGGAGGAGAAACAGAGAAGGCGAGTGAGTCCAAACAAGCCGGTCTGTCTCGTCTTCCTTGCGTGTCGACTCCGGGCTGAACAGACCAGAACAGTCGATCCCAGAGGGACACATCGCGCAGACCATCTCTGCCGTCGGCTCCCAGGCCTGGCCAACCAACCTCAGGACGTTTCCAATGCCACGTACGGATTATAATAAATGACCCCATGCAACCCCCTGCTCAGCAGCACATCCAATCAAAACACCAAGCCTCCAGATCCATGCCTGCGTTACCTACTCAGTTTCTCTTGGTGTGGAACACACGCACAAAGACAATGGTGCTTTTTACAGCCGAGGCTTTCCTGCTGCATTACCACTCTACTTTAAGATAAGCCCTCAAGTTGATTTTCTGGTACTGCAATGAAATACAGTTGCATATATCAACACATCTGACAAATATGTTAACTAATAAAACTGCGAGACAGTGTAATGGCTGAGCCTCTTTGGGTTAATCATCGTGAAACTTAAAGTATGATACAATGACACTCTCCAGGCCAAAAGGGACCTCAGTCACAATGCAAACTGAGGTCAAGCTCTACAAATGTCAATGTATACATAAGTCTATTACAACTTGTGTTTTGTGGCGTGTCTCAAAAACCCACGTTTATTCACCCTTCTGAAAGAAACATTAATTTTATTGTGGGAATGAAAGAATGGCAACATACATCAATACCCCTGAAGTTGATTCCTTTGTGATGCCACTTTTGGAATAATGATTAAGCATATTGGTAATTTACCCTGAGAAATAAACGCACAGACTATTTCTTGTTCAGGTGCCGATCAGAAAGAGCAAAAGCCAAATCTGCAAAATGCACATTTGTGGAGAAGCAGCAGCACGCCAGAATAGAGAAGCTTTCCCTTTGATGTGCAAGAGACTCGGAGAACAGAAAACATTATCAAGAGTGGTGTGGCAGAGGGCCGGCACATAAGCAAAACTTAACTTGAGTTAAAGGTGCCGTCAACCACCAGGACTCTCCTAACCCCCAAAATAAGGCCCGGCAGTCCCCCAGGGAAACAGCAGGATTGGGGGCCGCCATTTTGTTCCATTTCGCTTCGAGGGTAGAGGAGGGGGCAAAGGACTAGGCTGAATTTCAAAGGGCTTCAGATGCCATTTGAGTATCCGCCGAGATTTTGCTGGTAGAACAGCAGCTATGAAAGATTTACACAACTCGAAACGGGGGGAAGAGAGGAGAGCGATGTGGCGACTGAGACGGGGAGAGAAAGGAAGGCAGGGGCAGGCAGAGAGAGGCAAGAAACAGGAGTAGCCATGCTTGTTTACCTAAAAGGGCCACACTCTCAGCGCTAGAGGGGGAGGGGAGAGCTCGCATCGGCAGAGCAGGCAGGGTGGGTGCTGGAGTTGCAGCTAAAAGCCTCTTTTCCTCCTCGCAACTGGCACAACTCGCTGCTGTATTCTTCCATTTGAACCTCGAGGTTCCTCAACAATATTAGAGGAAGAGATTGCACAATTAACTGTGCGCTGCTTCAGCCCCCTACGCATCTTATTATTATATATCTAATAAGAGAGCGTGAGAGCAGGAAACATACTCCCCTTTTTTGCCCTTAATGATCACTAAACAAAACTGCAAAGGTCTGTGTCAGTGCAGTGTCTTCATCTTTTCTACTCACAACAAGAAATCCTTGCAAGACCAACAGCATTTTGACTGCTACTACTGAAGTTGTAACAACAAAAACAAATGTGTTCGTCCAGATCAACGTTCCAAACATACAAGACACACAGAGAGACGTTTTGTCTGATTTCTGTTTTCAAGAGATACAAAGGTAGCCTGAGATGGCACATTTGTAAAATGATGATAAACGAATCAATATCTTGTGCATTTACCCGAAGCACTTTAAACTTGAATCAAATAAAAAGGACAGGAGTTGGGGTGGCCATTGTTTTCATCATCAATTAACCCAAATCCTTAGAAATAATCATATGGTTGCATATGTCTATGTATTTGTTCTCAAACTGATGTCAACGTTGCCCAAATAACAATCAAAAACCCCAAACCCCCCAAATGACTAACTAACTCATGACTGTAGGGAGTAAATCCAATCCTTCCATAAAAAAGGTGCTATATTATGTAATTTCTCTCTGCCGTTGAACGTGGTTTCATGCTGTGAGTGGAAGGTGGTGATAATCGTTTGCCAAGAGCTTCAGCCATTGTTGCTTTTACAAGATAACATGTTGTGATACACCTTCCAAGCAGCACTCCTTCTTCAGGGCAGGCTTCACGCTACAGTGACTCGCTATCGTGAGGTGACGAGACAGGCGACCCGAACCTGGGCTGGCCAGTTAGCATGCCAAATTCAGTAGCAGCCAAGAAGTGATAGGGATAGAAACAAAATAAGCGTCAACACTGACGTTGCCCCCCCCCCCATCAGCAATGGAGACATACATAGGCATCTGCCATTAAGGCAAAAGAAAAGGATGTGGTGGAACACTTCCTTACAAAACGGGGGCAAATATTAAGTTTTAAACAACTGTGAGACTGGCTACCAGGTATCAGATTTTGTTTGCTGAGGATGACAGATTGGTTACCATATAGTTGACAGTTTTAACGGCCTTACAATGATCCTGCTGTGTAGAATACCAGAGCAATTTCCTCGACAAATGTTACTAAAAGTACACAAAAAGTCAGCCAGGTACCTACGCAATGACCGCACCAAGAACATGTGGCTCTGTCACACTGGTGAGCCAAAATAAAACTCACGGTGATAAATTTTATACATTTGCAGGGTCACTGGTGAATTGCAACAGGCAACAATATAAAATGCAAACCACTCTGTAGTTTTAGGGTTGTGGTCATTTATGAGCATTGAGTAAACCGCATAACTGAAAACTTAATATGCAGAGTCATATTCTGAAGCATGCTGTGCAATTATCGCAGTGCTCTCTGCATCTTTTTTCAGAATCTGTCCTCTCTCGCCTCTCATCCTCAAAATATTTTCCATGTTTTGATGACATTTTCTACTTTGATTTGGGTTAAGTAGTCTCAAAAATCATTGCATAGTGGGCTATTCAATGTTGCCGACAAGACTTGGCCATAATAAACATCTGCTTCATCCTGTGCATCTGTTCCCATCGAGTTACCCAAACACAGCAATCTAAAGCATCTTGTCCTCTCGTTTTTCCCCGATGCATGGACTCAGTCGTGTTTGTTTTTAACTCGGCCTTTTAGTCAGCTTATAAAAAATACATGGTTAGCTGCATAAGACTCGGGCAACAATAGCAGCAACAGCAGAAAAGCAGACCCAGAGATATAGAAATGCTGCCTGCCTTTCTTCTACACATAATCTGTAACCCCAAGCTACAATCACAGCTTGTGACCTTTCTGACCCCAGCAGAAGTCCATTTCCTGCTGCAGACAGAGGATAAACCTCGATTCTCTGGTAACACTTACAGGAACAGGGGCAAAATCTAGCCTTCACTAATGGGAAACAGGTGGGACGTACAGTTCAGGCGTGTCAAGCAGCATGGCAATTATCGGTTCCCATGACAAGACATATTGTGACTCAAAATGGTAAAACATCGACTCTGGAAATGAATGAATTTTAAGCATTTACTGAAAACGTCAGCATGACATTTTCATCACTCCTCATGTAGAGGTTCTCAAATACTGACCAGGACTGACTGCAACAATCTAAAATAAGATTGAACACTAGTAAATACTTCCATGCAGACACAAATAAATAAAGGGCATACAAGTGCCTGCTACACTGCAGACAAGAGAAAAATCTGTGTACGGAATTAATGTCAAAGAATATTAAAATTTCTACAATGAAATGGACTGACAGATCCAGCTACACCATGACATTGCATATGTTAGAGAGAAACCCGAATTTAAACAAGATTTTCAGTCAGCATGTGGGTTATCATACGTAAACACATCAGTGTTGTATGGAAATGTACAATAGATACAATCTGTTTAGAATTTGTCAAGTAAAGCTGTGTTTATATTCATATCCCACACATCATAATCTTCGCATGTAACAGAATAAGGCTTTTGAAAGGCTTCAACTACAGCACAGAGAAATAGGACCTATGCAAGCACAACGCAGACAGAGATATGCATCACTGCCTCTGCAGTGTAGTCAACATGAACGCCCCACCAAACTAAAACACTCTCAGTATCGTGGTGGAAAACACCACCAGCGGCACTGCAGTGTTTTCCTCAGCATTGGTACTGCACCAAAGTGGAGAGGTTCTCCTCCACGTTCTGTTTCCTTCTACAGCTCATCTGAAATCCAGCAATGCTCTAGCTCTCCTTTATATGTTATTTACCAGAGAAAACACGGGCACTCCACTGAACCAACTCAGGTAATTGTGACAGTTTTCCATCCATACAGCCTGCTGTGTACAGACCCTACCTGATTAAGTCAGTGAGCCTATTGACATTTTGAAGCACTGTTCTTCAAACAGTACTACAGAGGACACATTTCCTTTTTGATTTTTTGTTCTGAATATGAATATCTAATGCTCTGCTTTCCATGCAGACAAGCGTGTATCACATCCATTTTGCTTTAGGGCTGGAACAGAGCAGCAAAGAGACAAGACATAGTGCTTCATGACAGGAATTCATAACGCAATGCACACTTAACTAGCAGGGAGTCTAACATTAAGTTAGGTAAAGTGCAAAATAACTAATGACATTGTGACAATCAAAAATAGGTCAACATTTGGATGCCATTAGTGCATTCCCTTGAGAAATACAATGATAGTTTTTGCCTTGGATACTACAAATATCCCTGTACTACTCCTGAGAGAATGCACAAAATAGGACCAAAGTTACTTTAAAATCAGATGTGCATAGTCAGTGTAAATTAATTCATTTGCTTTGAATCCAAGACAAGCCCTCCAATTCACTTGCATAAGGTTTATCTGCTAATGTTGCCTTGCCCGTGCGTAGCCATGCATGCTTGGTCACAAGATATGAAGCACTAGTTGCTTACCCAAAACATGTATTTTTGAAATATCACCACTCTGTCAGTGCTAGCCCCATCATGCATGGGCAATTATTCACCAAATCGAAATTAAGTCTGGCAAAAGAACCCCAGATGACTTACGTTACCAAAATGTGCAATACTCGCAACAAAATATATTGTTGACTAAATGGATTCCAACAGCTAAGCGTAACGATATAAAGGTTGCGTTCAATAAACAGAGCAACGTGGTGAAAAAGCGTCGTAAATTTCATCTAAAATTCAAACGAAATCAATAAACACAACACAACACAACACATGGCTGGAAATCATAGATAATTGGGATTTTGCGAATTGACCTTTGCCGCAACACACAACTCGAGTTAACAAAGTCATTTTGTTGTTGTCAACGCGTTAGCAATGCAGGGCAAGTAAAATGCGACTTACCTCTGTTTGGATTTCCACAAATTCAAATAGTTAAATGAGTGCTTAATGATTAGTCTATGCCGCGATGTTTTCGGCCAATGCTGGATGGTCCCATTTGTTGCCGTCGGTTCAGTACAGACTGGCCCGGAGACATCCGCATAAACTCGCGACGACCATCGCAGCTCAAAAGCAGCTCAGTAGAATCGATGCTAGCGCTAGCTTGTTAAAACCGTACAGACCAACAAACAGACGTCCAAAGAAAAAAGCCTAAAATATCCACGAAAACTCGTTTACAGCGAAGCTATTTCATCTTCTCCGCAAACTACGAACCTTTAACAGTCCATTCGTAGAACGGTAGACTTGCTTGGGTGAACGTATACCATCAAAAGATCATATTTTGTTTCGGTTTAATCCTCTCCGCCAACCCATTCGAGCGGTTCTCGAGCGGCCTTTGACTTCAGTGTGTGGACGTACGGGACGGAAATGTTTCGGGATAGAACGAGCGACCTGATTGGTGGTGACGCTGTAGGCGGCTACTGTTTCCGCGCAGAATGAAACTGACGCCATTTTGGATCCAAATACCATCCCGTTGGCGCGTCAGATCCAATGCACACCTAGCTCCAACGTGGCTGGTGACAGTTCACAGTTTCAAACGCAAGAGCCCACACTCCATTATGTAGTTGTAGACCAAGAGAAGGAAATGGAGTACACGCATTGGGTGCACTCGTTTTATACATCTATAGAAGCCGTGGGCTGTATATAAACAAAGCGTAATTTGTTTATTCTAAGTCGTTGTTCATTCATTTACATTTTTCCATTGGCCAAAGATGGCGAATCCAGGTTCGCAAACCTACAGTTAAATGTTCACTAAATATTTATAAGTATTGTGTAAATGTGCTAACTCAGACAATAATGACATGTATTAATTGTCAGTAACCGCCAAATCACCTTTCAAAAATGTGTAATCACAGGTATCAGTATTACCATATATGTTGGCTCTTATCAAGCTGTAAGCTCTGTTTTTCATTGATTGGTTCAGATCCCTGCAACAGGGCACAGGTCAAAAGAGACTGCGTTGGTAAGAAAGCGGAGCGTGCTGGTGAACACAATTGACGCACCGTGGGCAAAATGAAACGCGAAAGGATGAAACGGTGGCTCTCATTGGCTCATAGAAAAAGCTCTTCACTCTTATTGGTTTGTTTAATATGTCACTCAAACTGACCTGTACACGTCGCTTTTCACAATGGGGATACGAGTATCAGCATTTTAGTTTTCCTTCCAGTTACTGAAGACCCCAGCAGTTAATTTTCCTGATTTGTGCTCCCTCGAGTAAACAGCAGGAAGTCATAATTAAAATTACCTGCTAAGTTGAATATTTTTAATTACCCCGCAGACTGCGCATAACCTATGCCTCCATGATACCTCATCTGACAACACGCGATAGGTTTAAGGTTAAATTAGATGTCACTGTCACCAAAATGTGTAAATGTGTATTTATTGTGCAGAAAAACAACTGCATCAAAGTCTGCTGAATAGAAAGCGCCACTCCATCACCCTAACTAATAGCGCACTCTACTGGTCTACTGCTATTGCTGCTGCTGCTATGAATAAAATGTAATTGCATAAGCTCTGCGCAAATGTCTGCGCAGTCGGTAGGTCCTTGATGAACAGCATGAAAGGTTGAAGTTCAAAGTTCGAGGCAAAGATGTTCTCAAACCCTATGAGTTGTCTAAATGTATTCATCAATGCAAAATTCAGAGCAGCTTAAATAAAGTCAGGAAAATAATGACAATGGTGATAAAGTAAAGTTTAGACTAAATTCGTATTATTATTATTATTATTATTTGCTCTTTTCCGTGCGCAGGAAGTCTGGGCAGATTGGGGTTCAGATTGACATCGTTGCTCGGTTGTGCGATTGAATAACATAGCACGCTAGCTCTAAACGGAGGTAGAGGTAAACAAACGGCTTCGAGTACACAAATTTGAGCTTAATGGAAAACTGATACCTATGCCTGATACCTATACCGTAACAACTGATATATAGTGCAGTGAGTGATAACAGGCACCATGGCGGCTTTGTTATTACAGCACCGCGCTGTCTTTTGTAGAAAATACAACACGCGTCTGTTGTGGGCACTATCAAGGCAAAACTCTCATGTATTGGCAAATAAGCCGGTTTGTAACCATAATGTTAAAAACGTGCTGTCCAGATTCGCTAATGTCAGAAAGATGCCTCTTTCACAATCAGAGCGGAGACTTACAAGTCATTCACAGAAAATCATTCAGGTAAGCCAAGATACATCAGAGATTCACATGATAGCTGGATGAGTACTTGTCAGCGCACAATCCCAGATTGTGAGGAAAATCTAGTGAGAACGTCATTACCATGGAATAAAGGCACAGTGTAATATGTGCTCTGCATACCCGCAGCCTTTGCTGAGACATTCTACCTTGAAATCATGAAGAAATCATGAAAATAAACAAATTCAGGGTTAGAAGAATACGTCAGCCTTTAGCACAAGTTGAAATTTGCAATTTTAAAACCGAAGTTTCAGTGGTTTTCATCAGTAACCTCTGTCGTGAAAGCAGCTGTCCCCCTGAGTTTGAAATTGTAAATGTATTGTATGGTGATTGAGTTTTACTGCATGCGCAATGTACTCTGTGTTTTATTTGTTTGTTTGTTTTTACTTCATCTCTGTCATTTTTTACTGATATTTTGTCACAGCAAAATATGTTGTCTCATTATTCCCATTTTAGAGTCTTCTCCACAGACCCTTGAGTCCTGGCATGGTGGGAATTAGTAAAGAATTAATCAAGAGCAATCTGCTGAGGAACCCTGTTGGATTGGTAAATCTATTAGGTAAGCCATCAGTTCTGTCAACTTAATGTTATTATATACTTATATATACTTACTTAAATAGATATGATTAGACTTTATTTACACATGATTAAAAACACTTTGATTTCAGGGGCAATAAACTTCTTCAGTAGATCTCAGTCTAAACAAGAGAAAAACAAAAGTAATGGACCAAAGGGAAAAACTCCAGAGGAAGATGAAGGCAAGTGAAGAATTACTTTGGCACATGGCTAATCAGGAATTATACAACATTCTGATAATAACTTTTTTCTCTCTTCTTCCATAATCTGCCTCACGTTCCAGAGGAGAAGAAACGTCGTGAGCAGGAGGACCAGATGTACCGGGAGCGTCTGCGAACCCTCTTCATCATAGCACTCATCATGAGCCTGCTGAACTCCATTAATACCAGTGGTGGTAACATCTCCTGGAATGACTTTGTCAATGAGATGTTGGCCAAGGGAGAGGTTTCACGGGTACAGGTCGTTCCTGAGAGCGACATTGTAGAAATCTACCTTCACCCTGGAGCAGTTATCTTTGGAAGGCCTGTACGTTGTGGAGGATTCAAATTAAACACACATACTGAGCGTTCACGTTTGATATGAAAGCTAATGTCTTATCCCCTGCCTTGTCTCTTGTTTTTCAGAGGCTGGCACTCATGTACAGAATGCAGGTTGCCAATATTGACAAATTTGAGGAGAAGCTCAGAGCTGCTGAAGAAGAGCTGAATATCGACAGTAAGGACAGGATACCGGTGTCGTACAAACGCACTGGATTCTTTGGAAAGTAAGGGCATGACCTTCCTCAGGCTTGACTTCAAATCAAAAGATATCAATTTATGAGGTTTAATGAACAATTTGAAGGAATAGTATCTCTATTCTTCTCATTAGTAATTTCATAAAGATGCAATCAGTTCCATCCTGATTCGTTGTTACCATAATCCCATACTCTTTCAAATGTGGGTACATTTGAAAACCATTAGACTGGTGATATTGACAAAAGCTATAGCTGTATTTTTTTGTCTTCAACCCCTGATTTTCTCTTACACCAAAGTGAAAAAGGATCCAATACAACGTTTTTTCATCTGTTCACTCTGTAGTGCAGTCTATGCTCTGGGGATGGCTGCTATTGGTGTAGCTATCCTCTGGTACATCTTTCGACTAGCAGGGATGGGGGGCAGAGAAGGTGGCTTCAGTGCTTTTGTGAGTGGCACCATATGAGATAATTGGTGTTTTTGTTGTTTTCCACTGATATAATCAGCATATTAACTGCATATTTCAACATACTTTGTAGAATCAGTTGAAGATGGCCAAGTTCACCATTGTGGACGGCAAGTCGGGCAAAGGTGTGAGTTTTAAAGATGTAGCGGGCATGCATGAGGCCAAGATGGAAGTAAAGGAATTTGTTGACTACCTCAAGGTAAGAAACCAGACTCAAAGTAATATATGATGGTCCTGCATAATGCATAATAATACACTTTAGTAATCTAAGGATGAGGTGGAGCTTATTGGTGCTTGACATCAACCTTGGTGACAGTTTTTACTTGATTAACTGAATTTCCCCTTTGTAGTCTACAACTCAGATTGGTGTTATCTGTTGTCAGAGTCCAGAACGATACCTCCAGCTGGGAGCCAAGGTTCCCAAGGGTGCGTTGCTTCTTGGTCCCCCAGGCTGTGGGAAGACACTGCTGGCCAAGGCTGTAGCCACTGAGGCCCAGGTGCCCTTTCTGGCTATGGCTGGCTCAGAGTTTGTGGAGGTCATTGGAGGTATGTTAAGATAGCACCTGCAAATTAAATCACAGCAGAGGTATCGAAATATTGGCAAAACATATATGTTTTGGCTTTGTCACACAGCCATTTCATGGCAGCCTGAAGACATAGATAAGGTAAGTTACATTTTTATTTGGACTTACATTGTTCTCGTGTGTAGGTCTTGGTGCTGCCAGGGTCAGGAGTCTGTTCAAGGAGGCTCGCGCCCGAGCACCCTGCATTGTCTACATTGATGAGATTGATGCTGTGGGAAAGAAGCGCTCCAACAACATGTCAGGATTCTCCAACACTGAAGAGGAGCAGACCCTCAACCAGCTGCTTGTGGAGATGGATGGTTAGTAGAGCTTTGGCCCTCAGAGAAGTTTGATGTAATTAACGGAAGACTTTTTAGACAGTATAATGAACACCTGAAATCTTCTTCTTTTGCAGGGATGGGAACGACAGACCATGTCATTGTCCTTGCTTCCACCAACAGAGCAGATATCCTGGACAATGCACTCATGAGACCAGGGCGACTGGACAGGCACATCTTTATAGATCTACCCACGCTACAGGTAGCCTTAAGTACTCAACTCCTTGAGCTGTAGTTAATGGTTGGTTGGTTTCATTTTTTAATTGTTGTCTCTCAGGAGAGGAAGGAGATCTTTGAGCAACATCTGAAGATCCTGAAGCTGACCCAACCAGCTAATTTCTACTCTCTGCGTCTGGCTGAGCTCACCCCAGGCTTCAGTGGTACATAAATATTCACAGTCCTCGCGCAAATCTATGAACATCTGTGTCCATATAAAATATAATGATTTGCACCCATTAATAAACATAAATTCTTGATCAACAAATATGAAACACCTTTGCATGTCACAGCAGAACACCGTTGGTGTTTACTGAAATGTCACATATGGTGCTCATGTAATTTGTGTCACCGACTCACTTTGTCTCTGCAGGTGCAGACATTGCCAACATTTGTAATGAAGCTGCCCTGCATGCTGCTAGAGAGGGACACAAATCCATTGATACCTTTAACTTTGAATATGCAGTGGAGAGAGTCATAGCAGGTACAATGATGAAAACACTGTGCCGTGGGTTTTTCACGTCCCAGTTGCTACTGTGGGAAAAATCCAATTTTTGCGTTTCCTCAGGAAGTGTAAAGAAGAGTAAGATCCTGTGTAAAGAGGAGCAGAGGGTGGTTGCCTTCCATGAGTCTGGACATGCCCTAGTAGGATGGTTACTTGAGCATACGGAGGCAGTCATGAAGGTATGTGAGGTCGATGAGTCAAAGCCACATTGACCAGGACATATAACAAGGTGCTAGATATGTAAAACTCTATTAACATACAGATTGATGTTTGTTGCAAGATGGGCTACCAACAAAGCCAGCGTGTGTACATTTATGAATGAGCACAAATGATTATGTCAGAATCATAAATAAAAGGATTATTGAGGCCACGGGTCTTGAAGACAGTAATTTAACATAAGAAGCAAGGCTTTACCTTCAGTACTTTTAGATCATGCGGTTTGTTTTTCAGGTGTCCATCGCACCACGGACTAATGCAGCGCTGGGATTTGCCCAGATCTTACCTCGTGACCAGTACCTCTTCACCAAGGAGCAGCTGTTTGAGCGGATGTGCATGGCTCTGGGAGGAAGAGCTGCTGAAGCGATCACCTTTAACAAAGTTACAACAGGTACACTCCATCTATTGGAAATCCACTGTAATCGCAGCCTGCTCACATCCACATCACATTCTTCCAAAAATACCTCTCACCTGTCCTGCTGATTGATTTCTATTGTTCAGATTCTTAGCTCTTCTCAGTCTTAATATTGTTTTGCTATTATTCCTAACATGAAATCAGATTGCTCTGCTTGTTTCAAGAATTGAAATGTGAATTGCTGAACATTTCAATATAAATACACTCATATACTGTATAGTACACTCCGCCACCCTTTACATAAAGTTAAAACCAGTGATTGCAGTAGTCTCACTCTGTGTCCCTAGGAGCCCAGGATGATTTGCGTAAAGTGACGCGTGTGGCATACTCAATGGTGAAGCAGTATGGCATGTGTGACAGTGTGGGGCAAGTCTCCTTCCCAGACACAGAGGAACAAGGTGCCATTGGACGTCGTCCTTTCAGCCAGGGCCTGCAGCAGCAGATGGACCATGTGGGTTGTAAAGTTGAAGTAGTTCTCTGCTCTCAAATGAGCACACTAGGAATGATAACATAATGAGTTTTTGTTATCCCCTTAAAATCTTGATTTCTAACTTTTGCTATTTGATGAGGCCACAATGTTAACAGCTGCTTTGAAGTGGGGATTAACTACCATATTACCTCCCTGTTAAATCTTACTTAATGAACAGTGAAGGTTGTTCCATGTGTGGATCTGAGAGCACTTGTTCTTTCAGGAGGCTAAGATGTTGATAGCCCGTGCTTACAGGCGCACAGAGAAGCTGCTACTGGACAACAGAGACAAACTCATGCTGGTCAGTTGTTTTTTTTTCTCATATATTTTGAGTGTGCTAATGCTTCTGTGTTATCTTTAGTTTAGTTTAAAGTTATAAGTCATACCTGGTTGGCGTCTGTCGTTCCAGTTGGCCAGTGCGCTGTTGGAGCGTGAGGTGGTGAACTACGACGACATCGAGGCCTTGCTCGGTCCACCACCCCACGGGCCCAAGAAGATGATCGTCCCACAAAGCTGGGTGGAGGCTGAGAAGGACAAACAAGACACAGGAGAAGACGAACCTCAACCACCTCCCCGCAAACACAGAGAAGAGGACATTAATCCACAGTTGGTTTGATCTTAAAATGTATGTCTCAAAAGTCTTTTCCAACTGCTACATTTTGAAGGGGTCATCGGGGGCTGGGTGAATTAGATAAAACCTGCTTTATATGACTGAAAGTGAAGTCATCAAAGCTCTCTCTGCAATGCAGACCTTGAACATTTGCACTGATTTTCCAGTTACCTGTCCCATTTAGATCATCTGAAAGAAACAGGCCTAAATAAGCCACTACAACTGAGGATGATTATTTTTGGGAGATATCACATAATTTCCCCCTTGGTTGCAGCATAACCATATTATAGAAATGTTAACTTTAAGAGAGATTTTCTACATTGGCACAGATGCCCTATGCACTAAATATTTAGACACAAAACACATGAATGTTTGCGTTTGGTATTCAAATGAGTTGCAGGAAAGAATAACATACCATAGTAAATTGCTGTGGAAATGAATACATAATAGTGTGGACTTCAGCATATTTTTGGCCAGAAGTTAAATCAAATACATTCAATTACATTCTGAAATACTCGTGTAAGGTTGAAATAGCAAAGCTTCTGTTGGTAATTAGGCAGCAGATGTAACTTCACACAGCTTGGTCCGTCTCTAGATGGAAGAGGGTGAGGTAATATTTTCTGATGGAAAAAAGTCACTTGTCTTAGGAGTTGCATAATGGTTTGATTGCCACAAGTGAATATGAAGTCCCAAAGGTTTGTGTTGCTAAATATTTGAATAAAATGTTATTTAAATATTGTATATTGCTCTTTTTGTGTTGCATTTCATTGACGTATGTGGTACCAGTCACATCTTTTTAGGAATAGATACAACCTAGTTCAACCTGTTTCATTATAAACAATAGACACTAAATAAAAGATTTATATTTATTCTGTAGACACCAGTAAATCTAAATTCAATAAACATATATATAAAAAAAACATAATTCAAAGTTTTCACCCCCAAACAATTTGATTGCAGAACACTGTGAAGTACAGATGGTTTTCTGAAGTAATATTTTGTGCTGAGACAGCTTGCAAAAAGTTAGACAGATAGTGGAATGAAGGATTTATGATCAAAACAGAAAAACAAAGAAACTCAATATCAAAGCAAATTCATCTTAAAAAATAATGACTTATATAAAAAAGAAATGCAATTAAAATATATTTTTTCATATCTCAGGTTTGTTGTATGCATCATTACTGAGTAATCCAGGTCTGAGGATAAACAAAGCCTGACATGGACACACATTTCAACACACATTCCTCTATGCCTTGTGGCAGGGCACAGCACCTTTCCTTGTGGCCAATCATGTCAACATACCATCTTGCCATCTCGTTTACTTTTCCCAAGTTAACCTCAAATCTTTGCAACGAGCCATTTTGTCAGCTGTGTACAAATGATCCTCACTAAACCCTAAGGGCACGTTAGATGAAAGGACCGTGGTTTTGCATAGCATTTATTTTTTCATGGCACACTTCAATTCTTGTCCTGGACTAAAAAATCTCCAAATGTGTCCAGAAAAACACCAGGGGCATGATCTGTGTCCAACTGTGCTGTCCATCTTAACGTGGGTCATACATGTTGGCCAATTTTTTAAAGCGTGGTCCCCAATCATTAAGGTAGTCGTAGTCCTGGTCTTCATCAGAGCTGCCTGAAGCAATGGAGCTGAGGCTGCCTGCCAATGAGCCCTCTCCCTCATAGTCATAGATTAGGGCTGTGTCATAAGGGGGCACATTGGGGTCGTTGTCTGCAGCCTCGAGGCCCTGAGGAAGGAAAATTACAATTACATTTTTTTGTTGTGTTGATACACATAAAGCAAATGACTTGGGAATCTTGACTTAAAAACATGCAATTTCATTACCCACCACCACAATGGTATGCAGGACAATGTGTCATCACGCTGGTACTCTGTGACTTTGCATACACATTTTTGTGAACGCAATAACTCAACAGCAAATAAAAGAATCACCATACTTACACCACAGCTCCTACTCCACATGGAGTAGGTGATCTGATTACATCTAATCAGATGATGTGTTTCTGCAGAAGTTTGCATATTTCTGAGGTAAATCATACATTTTTTTAAAGTTTAACTTTCGATCGTTTCAGCAAATATAGCCTTGGGCTTCTACCATCATGCAGAGATGAGGAGCATGCCACTGAAGGCTGTTGCTGCAAAACTGAGGGAGATTTCTCTTTGGCATATAAAAGAAGCCTGTAATCTGTCTGATAGATCAATGATTGATAATAAGTGCTTGTCTTTCCCGTTCCTGTCCTCTTCTGTAAGACTTCTGATTTGGGTAATTAAATTACATTTTGTTCTGAATTTTGTGGCAGCAGCCTCTCACATCATTGATGTAGTCCTCGATGTCAGTAGGATCTGCAGGAGGCCTCCTCGGGTAGGTGGGTGAGGGCAGGTTCTGCGGGGCATCCTTCCGGAGGGGCTGCTTGCCTCGAGGAACACCAGACCCCGGATAGTAGGACCCTGGGGTTGACGGTGTATTATGGGGATTCCACAGCATGTCGATGTTAAATGCATTCTGCAAAGTGAGAGGGAGAGGTCAGTTTTGAATAAATGCCATTCATTTACTATTAAATAGAACCAATCAGGCTGCCTTGTTCTATTATAACACACTGTATTCTTAAACCCTAAACCCTTGATAAATCTTCCAGATCCACAATTACTGTACGTATGACTACAGAGTTCAGTTATGGCCTGTACCCTTGACTTTGGCATGAAATCCACTACCTCAGCCCTTATGCAAAAACATGTGACCTGGGAGGCCTTACCTCATCTTCCTCGCCCCCTCCTTGCTCATCATAGTTGAAGACATTGTCACGGATGTCGTCTTCTGATTCCCCAACAAGCAGACCTGTTCCTTTCTTTATATGGTGGCGTCTCCCACAGGTGGTCACCGCCACAGCCAGGAGGAGCAGCACTGCATTCAAACAGAGGGTAAAAGAATTATTCAGTTTTAACCCATTATAGGGCATCATTATCAATGCTTATTTTTATTGTTTCTTCCCACATTATCAAAATATCTGAATCTAGGGTCATGTTTGCTTTATCCTTGTTGTATCAAAAAGATTTTTTAAAGATTGAATGATGCGTTGAAGATGACTTACACAGTAGGAGTGCAATGCTGGCCATGATGATAATGAGTGCAATGAAGCTGATTCCCACACTGGAGCCTACGACAGCCCCTGCCTCAGACTTACAGTCTCCGAAGGAGTCGCAGAGACACACGGTGACATTGACCTGAGCATAGGCACTCAGTGTTGGGCTGCCAGAGTCTGAAACCAGCACTGTGACTGCGTACTCTCCTGCCTCCAGCTCTATGAGGGGCTGAAGCACAGCATGAGTATCTGGAGCAGGAGGGAAAATGGGGTGGGCAAGAAAATGAAAATTTTATTAAAGTTAGGAAAGCACCACCACTCCCTCCATCCTCATCCCTTATGCTCTTTCCTTACCATTGACTTGAACAACAGTCCAGTTGATTGAAATATAATCAGGCATTTCAAAGATGAAGGGTGCAGCATGTGGAGGAAGGTCTTCGTCCACTGCTGTCAGAACCAGACCAGAATTAGTCTGGCCTGTACCCCTGCATACAGAGCCACTCAGAGGAAAGAGCTGAGGGGGGAAGTCATTGGTCTCCATCAGTGTGATGGCAACTGTGGCTGTGGTTGACACACCACCAGCATCTACAGGAGTGAACATAAAATCACAGCAATACTGCATAAGTGTACAGAAGCTTAATCATTGTTAACTTTCACAAAAAATATACCACAATGATCATTTATGTCTGATGATCTCTCTTATAGTTCAAAGCAAATAATGTACTTTTTGCATGAAGGCCTTTTATTACAGGAGGAAGATAGTTTCACATTTTCAACACAAATCAACTTCTATGAAAGTTGATTCATTCAGAAACATAAAGGGAAAGTCAACCCATAAATTATTGACTACTGTCAGATTTTTCTATTATAGGAAACAGAATAGGAATAAGTGGATGAACTGACCTGTAACTTTCACAACAGCATTGTAGACATGATTTTTAACATGTGGAGAGCGCATGTTAAAAGTTCTTCTGGCCATAATGTCTCCTGTATCTCTATTGATGTCCAGCCATCTCTCGGGATCTCTGCTAATCTCATATCTACCACATAGGGAGCAGAGGACAAATGTTTTTCACCCAGAATTTTTAGAAAGAGGGAAATATTCAGCATATATATTGTGGCCAGAGCATACCTCAGGTCAGAATTATCAGGGTCAAAGGCAATTCTGCTTTTCAGCAGTGTCCCAGGAACCACAGACTCAGGGACCACAATCTGTATAGGGTCTTCCATGAAATGTGGAGCTTCGTTCTCATTCACAACAGTGACCAGCACTGTAGCGGTGCTCATTGGGAGGTTGGGAGCCTTGTTGCTCAGGGAATTGAGGTTTTCTACTGTCAAAATCAGGACGTACTCACTCTTTGCTTCATAATCCAGGGGCTGCAATACAGGACAGGACACATTTTTTGAGAAAGGAAGACACTCCACTGTAACTGGATAATAAGGGGTATATAATAAATCTATATGATTAGCAAAGCCCAAAGTTTCAAGCATTTCAAACCTAATTTACCATCCCACATAAAATCTATGAAGAGCCAAATAGGCAAGTTTGCCTGAGCAATTTTTAATTAAACTCAGCCACTAGATGGCACTGTTGAGTTGTTTCTGCAGGCCTCAGTGCGCATTCTGATTTAAGGGCAATGTCACCCGTTTTAAAAATTCCTGTTATTCCTGAACCCAAGAACGGATAAATCAATATTTGTCTCCTTGTCCACTTGAACTTAGTTAATGTGACCATGGATGCATAGCATTAGGCAGAACATTTGATCAAACACAGAATAAGTGATATTTGAAAGTGTGATGAATACCCAACCATTAGTTGGGTATCCAACACCTCCCTCACACTCCTTCTGCCAGCTGTACCTTCACCACTGTCAGAATGCCCTGGTTGGTGGAGAGATCTCTGGTGATGGCGAATTTGCCGTCAGGATTGTTGGCAATGAAATATTTGGCCTCCCAGTTTCCCGTTCCACGATCATCTCTGTCTGTCACGTTCACCCGGCCAATCTCATAGTCCTTCCTGTTCTCCACTGCTGTCATACTGTACTATATGCACACACATAAAACACAGATCAAAGGATTGAAGTTGCTGTGACGCAATGAATGTCACAATATATGATTAACTGAATTAAGAATATTAATATCTAATTGTCTAACTTATCTATGAGATAAGTGTTTTAAACAACAATGAAAAAGATGTGATTTTCTACATTGACTCACCGAGGCAGGGCTAAACTGTGGGGCGTGGTTGTTGATATCCGACACATGTATAATTGCTACACCTTCACTTGTTAGTCCCATGCCGCCCATATCAGCAACCTGTAGTTTTAATCGAAAACCCTTCACCACCTGAAACAAAATACAAAACATTTGAAATGAACTGAACCATACTGCGATAATCTGCTAAAAATCTGCATCTTAACCTTGATTTGTATCTTACCTCTCTGTCCAGGCCCACATCTCTTGTGTAGATGGCTCCTGTTTCATTGTTGATACCAAACATAGTTTTGGTAACAGCGTTGGCAGGAATGCTCTCCTGGCCAATGATAGAGTAGCTTAGAAAAGCGTTTTCTGTCATTGGGTCATCTGCATCAGTGGCCGAAACTGACATCACCGATGTACCTAACAAAAATAATCAAACGCTTTGGTCAGCTGGAAAGATCACTTGGTGTGTGTCTCTGATATGTGACATATTTGTGACAATAAACTTAAGTCTTAAATGTCTGCTGTTTAGTGCGGGGCAACCAGATTGCAGTCAGATCTCAGAGCTTTCCATCTGAAAACGATGCTGGTGACAATTGTAAAAGTGAGCTATCTCTAGGTCTACCACTACGAGTGACTGCTTTCACATATTCACCTGATCAAATGTGGAGATAAAAACGTTGAATATAGTGGCATTAAATCAACACTGTATGCTGTAATTTCAATGACCCAAAACATATACTTATAAAACAGTATGTGAAAAGGCATTATAAAGTAAGGTGTAAAGCCACCTCAGTGACTAAATATAAGATAACTGTGTGGAAATTAAGATAATTAAAAGTTAGTAATGCAGTAGGCTATGTAGTACGTGGATGTACCTGGGATAGAGAATTCAGGGACACTGTCGACAAACTGGCTCTGGGTGAAAGCAGGTCTGTTGTCGTTCTGATCCAGCACCACTATCTCTATGGTGGTAGGATTCTCTAGTCTCTCTCCACTGGGAGACAGCGCAAAGGCTTTCAGCTACAATCACACACACACACACACACACACACAGAGGTACAGATTAACTGACAAATCTTTCTTAATACACACTACTTTCATTAGTTTCAATTATGCACTCTAAATATATGTTGGAAATGGTAAAAAAAAATGTACAGGATGTTTGCTTCAACATTATGGGTTACATCACAAGTCATCTGGTGAGAAACATCCTGAGGTCTCTCCCAAGATGCCCATTAAGGCTCTTGGAAACTGACCTCTGGCTGTTTGCGCTGGTGTCTGAGACAGATATATGCTTTAAGAAAAAAACATGGACCTGAAACACGTGGTCGAGGTCTCGCTTTGTGGCTCGTGTTAAGTCCTTGTGTTTGATGGTGCTTTTAAAACACTTTTCAATTCACTGGGTGTTGTAAATGTCACACCAATAAATGCTTTCTTACTGTGAAACTGTTGTATTTCTCTCTGTCCAGTGGCCGCTTACTCCTGATTACTCCCGTTTTATCATCAATCTCAAACAGATTCTTGGGCGTCTGGTCCACCCCTGGTCCTTCTAACTTGTAGATCACTTCACCTGTAAAGATTTTGTCCGATTTGATCTACACAGAGAAAAGAGTTAAAGTTGATGATCATTGCAACCTCATGGGAAGGTAAGAGGGGAGGGTTGTTAACCATATGTCGTAACACCAGATGTAAGTATGCTGACAGTTAGGGACCTTGAGACAAGAGTGTTTAAACTCAGAGGCATTTGACTTATAGCAGGAAATAAGATTCTGGACTAATAATAGCAAGGAGTCTATATTTTATCCATTTTGTATTCACCATGTTTGACATATTGCCTCTGCAGCACATTCGTCACTTTACTAAAGTGCCTCAGTATTTCTCCTTGTACAGTAGGATTTATATACTTACTTGTTACCTGCCTTAACACATTTAAAATTTCATGTGTATTTGTGTGTGCTGTGTAACCATCAGCACAAGAGAATTAAAATCAAAATTGCACTGTTATATGTACCATTGTGTTTTACTTGACTCAGTATTAAGCTCTATACAGTCTAAAGCAGCAATCAGTTCATTAATGCATTTGCACCATGAGGATTTAGTCTTCAGAGGACTAACAGCAGACCTTGAGAAACCCTAAATCCTTACCTTTGAACCCATCAAGTGAACATTTAAAACAAAACACCTTAAAGAGTTGTCATTGTACACCTAGTCAGTGTGAAACATTCAAAAGTCAGCCAGAAACAATGTTTCTGACAAACCTATGAGAAAAACTTTAGCTTAATTAGCCAGCCAGCAAAAACAAGGCTAGTTGGAGATAAGAAGCATACTATAGTGCACCTCTTTCTGCAATCAGGGGCCCATTGTTTCAAAGATTACAAAATTATTTGTGTTGTAAATCAGCTCACACTACTGTATATGAACTGTGTGAATGGGCACCAACTCCCTGGTGTTTCCCTCTTAAGTTGCAATGTATGGATGGCAATAACACAGGGGAAATTTCTGGAAAAAAAAAGACTGATGAGTGATTTGTCAGACTCAAACTGCTGAAGCCCCATATCAGCTTCAGATATGTTTTTATGCATTTTTGCACAGAGTGAGGACTGTGGAATTTTTCCCCTTACTTACACTGAAGGAAAAAATAGAAAGGATCTGTTTCTAAACAGTATGAACAGAAGGAAAAGTTACAGCAGACAAAGCCTGTCAGTGTGCAATGCATATGGCCGCCTGACTATTATACATTATACTATTATACAGAAATGATACATTTGTTACCTAGAGAGGAAATTCTGATGTGAAAAATAATTAAACCCATTTTTACCTGGACAAGGTCTTCGGGAACTTGCTTGCTGTTCTCCAGCACTCTGATTGGAGGGATGATCCAGTCCCTCTTCACCCTGAACACTCCTCGGCCTTGATTTCTCCAGGGGTACAGGACCTGACGGTAAAACTCTTCCTCACTGTGATGAGATTCTGCAAAGCTCCATGCCTTAAAGGGACAAACACAGCATGAAAATCACAAAAGAAAGTCATAGCAAGATGCAGTTACTTCAACATTTAACGCACTTTGCAATTCCTCTAACCAGACAGGGATATATAATGTGTGCCAAATAAATCAGATCACATGAAGAGTATTTTTTGATTCCAGTCATTGTTCTCCATGTGACAAATTATTTCATTTTATATATATTTGCAGCTGTTTCAAACATTGTCAAGAGTTTTCCTCAGGGCTACATCACTCCCAATGGCCTGATGGAATTGGCTGCTGTAATGTGAAAGCCATGGGATTGTCCAGGCAAAAGACACGAAAGGGCCAAAGGTTCAGGTTTCACTCAGTAATACGTGTATTTGTCAGCTCCCTTTGATCTGGGTGCAAATTCATCTCAGGACGAGCAAACACAAACACCCACACTCATTTCACAAGCCCTCCTTCAATATATTGCTGTCTTGACCACATTAACACATAGACACCCACACAAACAACACACATAAGAAACACGCTCACACAACAGCTGTCGACTATGGATTTAGATCCTGTGCTTTCCCACCCGCATTCCCACTCACACTCACAAATTCCCCTTTATGCTTAGCTCTGCACCTGACTGGGAGTTTGGGGTCGACTTACAGATCTGCTCTGCTGTAGGAATTCCACAGACACAGTCTTATACAGGCTTTCTCTCTCTCTTTCACACACACACACACACACACACACACACAGCGACTGATATCAACAAAACACCAACCCACGCCAAGTATATATACACATTTCCGTAAGCTACTTCCTCCTCTGTGGGAATTCACTGGACTCAGCATTGCTTTCCATATGTTTAACAGCTCAAACGCACAATCCACGGAACCAGAAACATGTCAGTTTTCACTCAGATATGAATATTAATGACTGTTTACATCAATTTTTAGGATAGCAGTAATTCATTAAGTTGAAAAAGGAATAGGTGGATAAATTTGTGAATGTTTTGTGAATGGCCTGTGATCCCTGCCCTGTCTCGGGGGTGGGTGATCTGATACTCTGATCCTCTGGCACGTTGCTGGACAGTAGAGAGAGGAATGAAAACCATGGTGGGCATCTGCAGGCAGTGTCAGAGGGCAGGCTAATCTTAGACCGTTCTATATTCTTGACCCCTACCTATTTAACTTTCTGTAGCTATCGTCATCTACACACTCACAGAGATGTTTACATTCACATTCCAGCAGTAGATGTCACCCGCAGAAATTCATCTCAAAAGCTATCTACTTCCATATTTAAGACTTCTGCACACGTGAGCTTTCAAACCTCCGCCAGCATAGCACACATTTGTTGCTTAACCTCAAAATCAATAACAGCTGAATCACAGTTGTATGTCCAAATATAGCACTTGCCAAGTTTGACTGATTTGTGGACACTTAGGTTAACGCAACCATCTTTTCTAAGTTTGAGAATGTACACACATAGTGAGGTGCAGACCAGTGCATTGGTCTAATTAGTAACAAACATAAATTACAGTTGTGGATGATGGTTGATGGATGGATGGATGGTGCTGTTAGTTTTATTGGACAAAAAAATTTGAGCTGATGATGGCGAAAAAAGTTACAAGCTCATCGGAGATATTACAGCACATTCTAATAGGGATCTTTCACGTGTCTACCAAATTTCATGATAATCTATCTAATTTAGTCAAGAAATTTTGAGCAGAAGCACAATTGTAAACCTTATGGTGGTACTGGAGGAAAAGTCAGAGAATCACCAAAGTTGTGCTAGGATACATCTGAGTGTCTTTACAAAACCTGGTGCGAATCCATCTTGTAGATGTTGAGATATTTCACAGGGCCAGTGAAACCTTCTGGGATATACTGCAGAAAAAGTTAAGGGATCACCAACATCATAGGATACACACACTGGCAATGCTGAGGCAAACCACAACATGACGACACAGAGGTTTCCAGATTTTCAAGAATATAAAACAGTCAGAAAAGATTACAGCTGCCAGATAACAAAGATTTCCACTTCCTTTTCCCACACCCTATATCATTGCCATGCCCTGTCCCTTCGGTCCAAACCAAAGTATCTGCCACTGTTATAATGGTTTTACCAGACCAAGATGTGGTTAACACCAAAGTGTCTCGTTACCAATTAGACCAATGAGGGCCTTTTCTGACAGGCTGAGTGATGACACCACACACAGAATAACTGTTTTAGAGGCTTTTCCCAGATACTTTTACAGCTCGGCCTTTCACCTCCAGCCCTCACAGAAGTATGGACAGCTTGTTTGGGGATGTTCTGCCCTCACAGCAAGAGCCATTAAGCACTCTGTTCCTGAGGAGGTTTTTGTGAGCTCGAGAAAGTTGGATTCTACCTCCATAATGATGTCACACTGTACTTTGCACTCTGGTTTATTTTAAGTATTTCAAATAAAGAGACTGACTATCATAGTAGATGTAGTGAGTGCTTGAATCTAATCTACCTTTAGGAGATGATGGGTAATTATGAACCTGGAATTTAAAATGGCATAATCAATGCTGAATTAATGATTTCACTATAGCTTGAAGGAATAATGTATAAAATATCAAAATAAATTAAAGAAATATTATTCAAAGAGAGCCCCGATATACTTGCATGAATAACAATAGGAAACCAGGTAGACTTATGAACACTGTCCATATTTCAAGGCAACTGTAAGAATGTATTAAAGGAAAGCTAACACTAAGGTATTAGGCACTGGGCACTCTAAAAAGCAGCATGTCAAGATTTCACAAGTATGGAATTTATAGTTATATAAGAATACAGCGTTATTAAATATCAAAACTTATCAGAAACAGATGCAGTGTGTTGGGGTCACAGATCAGCTGTACTCAAACATATAGTGTAAGACTGCAGTAAACACACATAACACACAGTTTTGCTGCTGCTGCAAATGTTAAATCACTGGCATTCAGTTATAAAGCCTTTGGAGGTTTTTCCATCTTCCAAGCATTACCACTGGTACAAATGCACTACCTGTCAGACAACATATTCTTATTCCCAGCGTACCTATAAACTAAGGTAGTTTTGGTACATTTTAATATGGCGACAAAATACCTGTCAGGTGTTACACACCCTTAACATGAACTGATTTAAAGTAGCAGTATGGGGTTTTGGTTAGTTTTCAGTATGATACATTTTACAAAAATGCTATGGAGGAGTATGCATCTCTTCATCATCTGTTGGTATCTGTAAACTCTCCAGAAGTCTGTGAGTGGAACAGTCGTACAAAAAGACAGGGGAGGAGTAACGTCTGCAGCATGCCTGACAGTCCCCCGGGGTGAGAGGTTGCACAGGTGTCCCTCTGGTCACTTCTGTTGCTGGTCCTCAGGAACATACATTCAAACAGTCATTCACCCACAGCACTGGTCCCACACCCCTGCTCTTTGCTTAGTCATAACTGGCTGACATGGGCATTGGACACCCTATTTATGGGGCCTCTACAAGCGTGTATCCCCCTTGGAGAAGATGTCTCATCTTTAGGAATATTGAGCAAGGTTAAAACATTAAACTAAGACTAAATGTAGGACTCAATGAGGCATAAACATGCAAATACTGGAAAAAAAATATACTAATTAAAGAGGTGGATTAAATCAAAGGTAATCAATAACATAATTCATTTAATAGAGTGGAAGAATGTTGACTGACTTTACTGTTCAGTCCACTAGTTTTTATGATCTGGAAGTTTTACCCTTTGCTCCCTCTGAAACCCTATAGCCAGTGTAAAATACCCTGCAGGTATCCACACCCAGCAGGACTTGTGATTCAGTGCTAAATCCTCTGACTGATTGTTTCCGATGAGTGAGACCTCAGCGCCAGCTGGCCGCTGCTACAGTCTCTTGATTTGTACCCGATTTCATGGTCCAGAAGGAGCCCACTCCTCTTTCCGCAAGGGAGGATTACAGAGCGGGACAAATGGCATCACGTATGCATCTGGGAACAGCTGTGGCTGCTGCCCACTCCTCACCACAACATGCAGGCCACCACAGCAGGCCCCGACACTATCGATTTCAAAACAGCTCCATCTCACTGAAAATTAAAGGAACACAAGTGGATCACCAGTGAAAGCTCTCATGTGACACTGATGAAAGCCTTGGATTTGACTGACAGCTGCTGATGGTTAGATTAATTTAATTCAGGTTATTTATTTCTTAGAATTCATGGCAAGATTTTTAGTAGTTTTTTTATTTTTTGCAGCCACCTGTAACCTGTCAAAATCAGTGTGCCATTTAAAGTCAGTACCATTTAAAACAAATGCATAATATATCTGGTCTAGTTTGTTCAACAAATAATTACTTCAGTTTGTGTGAATTAGCAACTAGTTTGACGATTGTTTCTTAGTGGGTGACGGTAGCTGCAGTTGTCTTCTGCTCTGATGTTGGATTGCAGTTGCGGTCCACAATAACTGCTGTTTCATGTGACAGAATGAGACACTTTTGGTTATTTAGCCCCTCTTGGACTTGTAACACTTCTGGCATTTGAAAATGTAATTTTAACTCCATATAGGCCCATCACAGAGAGCTCACATAGTTCTCCAATATCTACATCAAAGCTGAGGACTGGGCCATGTTTCAGTGTTTACAGATATTTCCTATGATTCACAGGATGATGTATTTATGTTCATATAAATAAAATTATTGCTGTGGTCCTGACCATTTGACCAGAATATCTTTGTGTAATAAAACTGCGGGTTTAGCCCTCACTGTGACAAACATTTTATCACAGTGAGGGCTAAACCATACAACATATATTTTCAGTGACTGTCCGTAATTGAGCCAAGGAATACGAAAACGAACGACAAAATTAGCATGGATTCAGCATAGACGTTGGACCACAAAGACGCTGAAAATTTGCTAAAACTTCTAAGCCACACAGAAACTGTGACATTTACAATGGATTGTTAGAATGAGCACATCACAGTAAGACTTCCCTAAAGAATCACAGAAGGCTCAATCACTCACCCTCCCAACCTGGGCTGCATTACTACTCCAAACAGAGTGAAAAAACCAATGGTGGCTGGAAGTGCTGTTGGTAATATGTCAGTTTACATTGTCATCCATTTTGGATTTCATAATGGCGTCTGCTGACAGGGGCTACTAATGATGCACTGAACCCTCTATACACATCTGGAGCCTCAGCCTCCTCAAAATGTCATCCTCTGTCCAACCAGGATGAAATGTTTAGATCAGCTGCAACCTCTGATTGCAGAGCCAGTGTAGTGCCTCGGCTGATGAAAATTAGTTGATGTTTGGTTGGGGACATCACTCAGGTAAAAACATAAACTGTATATTTGAGGAGCAGGCCAGCTAAAGGTCATTCTCCAACCAAGATCACACTCTGAAGGGGCAGGAAGTGAGAAGTCCTGAGTTAAACATTGGTGGCAGGCTGAATCTAGATCTAAACAGCAGGGGAAGGGAGAGGGCGAGTATCACAAGGTATAGCTCAGTGCAAATGAAATACCTTTACAGCAGCCAATGCAATCCAATTCCTTGCTATTGATATTTTATAGCAATCAGAAAGCAAAGAGAGATATGCTACCTCTGTTAGCTCCATGGCTCAGGAACCTTTGCTCTAAGTTTGTTTATAGAGTCAATAGTTAAACTAAACAATCAGCTGATGATAATGTAAAACTGCCATTAGACAATGCAATCAGCTTGGTAAGGATAACTTTTTGGAATTTTGACTCTCCTTTCATTCACTGAGTCTGTGACAATAAGCTCACACTTGATATAACAGAAAAAACACAAAAGTACTTGAATTTTTAGATGAATCAACATTTTTGGAGCATCAGCAGTGAAGAGGCAATGACTTTTTCTTACCTGGCAAAGAAGAGTACCAAGCACACACACCATCACCATCTGTACCGCCATCCTCAGTACCTGCACTCAGAAACTCAGTGTGAACAGACTACTGATGACTAAAGGATCTGAGGCCCCTCCGTTAAGAAGAAGAACTGGGCTCCTGAGTGGCTGTACCGGGAAAAAAGGCCAAACTCTCCAACCCTGGGCTCTGTTCCTCTCTTTCCCTCTTTCTGTATCACTCCCTCCTTCCCTCTCCCAGCGTCTGTCTCTCACAGCTCCTCCCTGTCCATAGCTGGGGTATGTCTCACAGTCGTAGGGGTAGGGGTTAGAATTTCAGCAGCGTCCCTCCCAAGTACCCCAGCACATGTGCTGTCACTCATAAACCCGATGAGAGAGGGAGAGAGAGGCAGAGAGATGAAGAGAGAGGCCAGGCAGCTGTTGGTGGTGTAGACAGAAACAGTGTCTTCACCAGTTAAAATAAAGTGGGCAAGTAAACTTCAGTTAACGCTTTTGAAAACAACAGCGTTTTACAGAGAAACACAAAGGAGAGAATAAAGAGAAGCAAAAAGAGAAAGAGAGCTGAGCCAATATGTGAAACGTGGGTACATGTACAGTAGAAAACTACTTTTTCATCAAATATGTTTTAACATGCTTAAAAAAGAAGCACTTGTTTGGCTTCTCTGATGACAGCTATTACAAATTCACCGAGCTAGGACGACACCAGCACTGAGGGTATGATGTGAAGTCAGATGCAACCCTAGCAATCTGTTCCTCACCCAAGTCATTTTTTGGGGGGATTTGGGGGCTGTGAAACTTTCAGTGTTACGCTTTGGCACATCCCACTCAGCAGCTGACACTCAGAGTTCAAACTAGGGGGGAATGTATATGGCTGGCACTGGTGGAATAATGGCCATCACGGTTTCCCTCAGTCAAGGGGAGGTCTTCAGCCCATAACCCAAAGATTTCCAGTTTACAGTAATTATAAAAAGAATAGGCAGAGACAGAAGAAACTGAAACCAGAATGTGTTAGCATTTTCCTTGAATAGACTCATAAGGATAATCAATTATTGTTTATGCCCCACACAATTTCTATATTCTATAACTTGCAAATACATCCTATATCCATCTACCTTTATTTAATTATTGTCTAAAGATTAGAAGCAAATATCTATCTCCATTAGTCTGTCATAATATGTTACAACTGTGGACTATTTTCAGTTTTTGCCCAAAACGAACAACAGGAAATGATGTCAATCCCAGAACTAAATTGCTACAAAAATGAATTGAATCTCTGATCAGGTTGATCTCTGTTTAGGTCTTTCACCATCTACAGCTGCAACACAAAGAGGAAAATAAAAAATAAAAGTATTTTTTAGTATTTTACAGACCGTACCTGACAGTACAACATATTCTTCTCTTAAAGTCTTAAGGGGCTTAGGAGTTGTTTTCTTTTTAAATCCTTCTTATCCTGATCGGCCTTCAAGTTGTCGGGTCGCATACGTAACCTCGCCATCCTGTGCACACATTCAGAACATTCAGCCAGAACCCTTTGATCTTCTGCTATTTTGGGCACTCTGTCAAAGCAGAAGATGAAGATCTATGGTGGTTGATGGCTGATGTCAAAATTAAGATTGCCAGTATCTGTGATACTTAACAATTTGACTGAAACACTAAACATGACCGATCAGGTTGTTGTCCAACTTAGTGGGGAAAAAGTAGAGAAAGTTGGTTTGCTTTCTTGGTTAGATGTTCTCAAGGGAGACACAACCAGAAGAAAAGATGCGTTTGGCTTTACAGGATGGTTAGATGGGGGGAGGGAACAGAGTTCAGAGCTCTCCTCCATGCTGCTTTGAATGCTCATCAACACCCTCTCAGCAAGTCTGCTCAAAGGGTCATTGGTCGATACGGATCTTTACAGAGCAAACAACCTCGGACCACATTGGCCTCTCTTTCACCACAGACACTCCTGTCCTTGCAAGTCAGAAACCTGTTCCTGTTGAAAAGCAATAGTGAAGACTGACTTGGACGTTAAATACCACTACACAAACAAAACTCTGTGAGTTATGAACGTAGAGTTACAAAAAATACAGAGATACTGTTGATATTATAGTTGAGAGACTCTTATGCTAGAAAGTAGAGCAGTGAGAATAACTGAGCGTGTTGGCAGGTTGACTGTGCGTGCTGAGTGGGCGTCTGCATGCTTCCATGTGTCACAGTGTTCATGAATGTGTGTGTGTGAGAGAGAGAGAGAGAGAGAGAGAGAGAGAGAGTTCTGGTATAAAGGGGTGATTTAACAGCACCTGTCTCTGTCATTTCAGACAGGAGGCAGTTGGCAGGAGCCACCCTGATGTTTCCCTTCCTCAATGCCCCCACCACCACCCACAACACACACTCTACCACACACACACATCAACAACAAGCTAGAGTGCATGCAGACCTTTCATGTGGTGTAGTGAAGAATATCGGTTCTCCATTAAAAGGGGTCCAGGAGTTTCTTTATAAATACCACCAGTTCCATAGGTAATGCTAAAGTCTGAAAGTTGAACCAATCCAAATCTTCCTCAAAATGTTTTCCACAGAGCCAAAGAAAGAGCTCTGCTGCCCACTGTTGGCAGATATAACAGCTAGCTTCAGCCATATCATTACAATAATGAGGAAAGTCGGCACCAACTTTTGCACCAACTTTTCTTGTTACATATCATTTTTACACAGCAAAATCTACACAATTACAAAATAAGAGTGTGCCCTTTATAGAAACTCTATTCAGAAATCCAGAGTTATCTGTTGTCTTTTTACACATCCAGCAGACATGGATCATTTGGAGCCGTGTTTCTGGCTGCGTGATGCTTAAATCC
This sequence comes from Psettodes erumei, assembly GCA_016785225.1. NCBI lineage: Eukaryota > Metazoa > Chordata > Actinopteri > Pleuronectiformes > Psettodidae > Psettodes > Psettodes erumei. Next base: position 6,395,894 of record JAFBJZ010000863.1, on the reverse strand, counting down.
CATATTCACTCTCCATTTAGTGGAGAGATGGGACCTTTGAGAGTGAACCACAACACAAGGAGGCGAGAAAACCAAAACAACAAGCTGAACTTTGCTAAACATGCAAATAAGGGGAACTGCAGAGTGAGGTATTAATTAAATCTGGGCATTTGTTACTTTCATGTTACACTTCCACATTTGATCCATTGCTAATATAAAAATACTGTTTAGTGTAGCTTTAAGAACATTGGATAGGAACCTCATATTTATTACTGTATTGGAGATTTGATATCCTTTATAGGAAAGACTGAAATAATCTGGTATACAACATCTTAAATATGTTTTTATTTTGAGATTTGAGCTGATTGCTGCAGACCTTGTAGAAAATTAGTCATTCAGAAGGAAGGCAGATTTAGCTCACCACAAATTAGGCTATTAACAAAGGTATTGGTCACGTCATTTGACAGTTAAAAGATACAGCATATTTATGGCTGTTACAAACAATACATGAACTTTAGATGCAAGTTTAGAGGCAAGATAGGCAAGTTCATTATGCACTACAGGAAAGATGATGACATGCAGGAGCAAAATTTTCGCACTGCACCACACTAGCAACTTTGAATTACTTCAAAACCATCAGACCCAGCAGAACAGGATGAAATAAGAATACAAGTTTCAAAGGCTTGTTCATGCAGGGTCCCACTGAGGCGATAATGGCAAATTAGACTTGTAGCGCTCCTGAAGCTGTAGTCAGGTCACTACACAATATTCTGAACACACTGGTGGCTTGGAGCCCCGCTGATCAGGAAATAAGGAACCAAACCCAGTAGGTGTCTGGCTCACCACGCACACAGTAACACTTTTAATGATGAATATTGGGGAGAGGCAGAGGAAATCTATCCTTGGTTTTCACACAGTATTGCTGATGCCAGTGACATGTACTCTGGTAAACCCTCTGCAAATATACTGTTGATGATTTTTGAATCTATATTTTGTCTAAATGTTGTGAAACCCACTTTAATAAAGATAAGCAATGCCAGAAGACTATCATAGTTTAATTGAGAATACTTTATGTGGAAAATATAAAGTGCTTGATTATTGATAATTGATTTATTATTTATATAATACTTAACTTCCTATGTGCATACTTTCATTTATTTACACAGTAGATGCCTCTTTCTCTTTGCTTTGTAGCTGCTGCAGGCTGTGTCTCTTCACCTTTGTCTGAGAAAGAAAGTAATTGCCATTATCAGTGTGAGTCACTGTCCGCAAATCATTTGCTAAAGTGGCAGTTTCACAAAATTTGTTTTTGTTAAAAAAAAACAAAAAACAATTTTGAAGAGTATCACACCTTAAAGTAGTAGTTACAAAATAACAGTATAACGATTTAACAGAAAAAAGATTTTGTTATGTTTGTACATTAATCCTTGCACTGGCACACTTATGCCATATTACATCTCATCTGTATTTGCTTGTATTACATTACTTAGAGTAATTGTATGACAAAAATTTCCTTCATTTTTGCAGCAAATGCTGTGACCTTGTACACCTGCAGAGGGCAGTGTTAGACCATGCAAGTGTTCAGGCAGCAAGTCGAGAAAAGACAGAAAACTTGAGACTTGAGGGTTTTGTCTAATAAGAGATCCATCTAAAGAATAGAAGAAATAACGGCCCTGAGGGTGGAGAGGAAAACACTGGGCAGAAAAACAGCACAGACTGACTCACAATACAACAGTCTTTCAGTAAAGTGCAGTCTGCTCATCAAAATAACACAGTCAGACAAAAAAAGCCTTGCAGCATATACATCTAGAAACACACACACATAGAACAATACAATACAGTAATAATAATATCTGCATTAAAGGTAGCAAGTCACTTTGTTCACCATAGTGTCTCTGGACATGTACTCGCAGTTAACTCATTTACAAATCTGTAATTTCTTTGTCAGCGCAGAAAAGCACTCCGACAGCACAATGTAGCATTACTTAAGGCAATGGTGGGTGGGATGGGGGGCTAAGTGTGCAAGCAGGAGGTGGTTGGGTTTCTGCAGCTCTGCCTTCGCCCCAGTCAGCCTCCACCAGGGTGGGTTGCCAATTAGAGCCAACACATATGACACACTTGACTCCCCCGCTTGAACCATGGCTGGAGATAATAGGCCTCTTCCTGCAGCTCAATCGATGACATACTGTCCCAGGGTGGACGTCTGCCTCTCTACACACACACACACACACACACACAGGCAACAACACACATTCACACACAAGCTCTCCCTTTCTCTCCTCTCTACCTCTTATCTGTCAGAGAGTAAAATGTCAGCTTTTTGTTTCTCACACAGGGATACACAAGCAACACACACTTCTCACTTGTGCTCTTGTTCTTTTCCCCTATTTTTCAAACAATAAATGATGACTTCCAACCAGACAAAGGCACCCTATGATCCACGGTGAGATAAGACACTTTTGCAAAAACAAAAAAATCTCAGTACATTGTGAAGTTGTGTTTATATATATTTATGTAGCTAATGCTTACCCCACAGGAGGTGTCTGGGGTGTGTGAGGGCACCTGAGTCATGGGGCTTACAGACATTATGGTAATTGATATCTGCTGTGTACTTTAATAGGCAGACTGCTTGCGTGAACTTGCTCTCAGTTACAGGTCTCAACATTGCGGTTGCCGGCTTGCATCTTGATTTAGTTGTTAGAAATTGGCTATCAATACAGCTGGGTCATAGCTGGCTAAGCAAAAATATAAACATTGTAACGGTACACATTAGCAAGGCTCTGTGTGATGCGACACACCAATTAAACAGTGTCAACTCAGTGGTCACTTTCTCAGAAAAAGTGCATGTTGGATTGAGTGTTTCTCTCTGTGTGTGTTTTTTTTGTTTGTGTAGACTAAAAGAAGCAAAGGGAGGAGAGTTTTGGTGTTCTTTGCATGGCTGGAGGAGGGAGGAGCAGCTGAGTGATGGAAGAAGAGTGGAGGAAGGCTTCTGTGTGGCTTGTTGGATGAAGGGAGGGTAAAATTTTGGAGAGGGTTGGATGGGGATAGGTGAGGTTGGGAGGTGGATGACAGTTATGTGCGTGCATGAGCCTAATCTCCCTCCATCAGCTGTCACAGTTGGGGATGTCAGAGCTACCGATGCTCCTGCCCACCCCCCGTCTGTCCCTCCCCCCCCCGTCTGTCCCTCCCTCTCTTCACTGGCAATGTCATGTTGTCAGCCCACATATGCTTGTCTGCAGTGGAGGGGGTGGGGATGGGGGGTCGGGTGGTGGAGGAGACATAGGCACATGGGCAGCCTCTGTCTTTTTCCTGTCGCTGTCGACACTTGTCTTATTGCCTGTGTGCCACTGATGTTGTTCCCTTTTAACCCCTTCATCCCCCCCCTGTTCTCTCTCCCTGCTGCTCTCCTCCCTCTGTCTCTGTGCTCAGATAACATCAGAGGCAGCATTCATTCAAATATTACATTAACAGGGCTTTCACATGATTTTGTCTGCCTGCCTCTTTCTCTTCACTCAACCTCCATAGATTTTGTAGATTCTTTAATTTCGGCAGCAGGGTGGTGTATTTAGCCCAGGGACTGTCCTTCAGAGGATTTCTACCCAGCAGTGATGCTGTTGTGCAGCTGATCCTGAGCTCTGACCTCCCAGTGGTGGTGGGGGGAGCATGTGGGTTTTCACTTCAGGGTAATAGTATAGTGGTCTCTGTGTCTCACAACATTAAAAATGGGGGAAAAACAGCAACGTGTCGTTACAGTGCCCACGGAAATTGTTATATACCGTTATATACTTACGATGAGTTATACTACATACGAGTCAAGGGAGCTAAGCATTTCCAATCTGAACAAACCATAAGATTGTTAATCAACATTTGCCACTGTTCTGAGGTAAGATTTTCCAGACAAAGATAGCAGCTGGAAATGGCATAACTCCTTGCTCAATTTGTAATTTGTCAAATATATTTATTGTAATACATAACATCACATGACTTCCAGTCGTAATTACTACGGCCACTAGAGGACTTTGTCAAGCAAATGTAAACATGTCATTTGGGCATTTGCAGAAAAGACTGATGACTGTCTCACATGACTGCTCAATGTTGCCTCACAATAAAACATAACTATGGGTCGTAATGAGCTGCTTGCACAAACAGCTTATTGGGTTGTTGTTTTTTATGGGAGGATGGTCTTGCCCTTTAACATCTGAACAGGAACAACAGAGGAAGAACACACTTGATTTACATTTCTTGTTCATCAAGGAACTGTGCCTGAAAAATAAGAGAAGAAACTAATGAACCAGCATCACTCACCTCCCTTCTCTGGAGAATTCTCTCATTGTTTTTTTACTCCAAATGAGAAACCATTGGACACGTGTGTCCTGAGCAACAAGATACCCATATGCAAAGACAGCAGTCAAGCAGTCAAGCATTTATATCTAAATGGGTAACAGCGCTCCTGCCCCAGTGACCTGCCCCTGGCACTTGCCACAGGGGGCCTTCAGACTACCTATCAATCAAACTCAGAACCCCCCCCTTCTTAGGACCCACTTGGCAAGTCTTGTCCAACTCATTACATACCCCCCCATCTCAGACTCCCAGTTTCCATACAGAGATGATATCTCTGTATGTGCCCACCAGAGCGCAAAGCCTCCCTGTTTCAGCATGCATGTTGCATGTTAACCATAAATCCCATGTGCGGCTGTACAGTGTGTCTGCATGAATGGATTTTTGTTCTGTAACACATTCTGCTACAGGTTGTGCAGTCGTGTGCTCTTACTGAGCTGAGTTACAACCCTGTCTGAAGATTTCCAATCTGCGGGATATTAATGCAGCTTTAACCGGGAATGGGTCAAGTCTCACATGAAAGCCTCTGCAGGCTGCTTGTGAAAGGAATGATTTGCTTTAAAGAATTAGAGCGCTGTGTTAACCTCAGTGCTTCTAGAAACGCGGAAAATGTCTGGGTCAGGCTGAGAGGTATTTGAAATTCATGTTAATGTTTAGCCTCAGCAATAATATGTATGATTCATAAAATGTAATCAATGGCATGAAGCTTTCATGAGGCTCTCCATTACATTTACATTAGATCTTCACACCCACACCCGCACACAAACATGGAAAACACAAACGTGTTCAGTGAAAACTCTCTTTGTCATACACCAATACAAATGTACACAATTGCACACACTCACACACTCTCCTCCTGGCTATGAGTACCCTTGCCCCGAGTGCTCCCTTGCTGCAGTCTCCATAGCAGGCAGGGAGACTGTCTGAGTGCTTTATGTTTGCTGTAACACAGAGTCATCACTGTCAGAGCCATTGATTTGTCAACAACATAGTGATACACTGTAGATGGATAATGGCCCATCTTGTGCACAGTTGCTGCATTTCTCTGGACAGCCAAGGAGCATCTGTTGTTTTGTTTTCTTTTTCTCTTTCCTTCCTCCTCCACCTCTTAAACCTCCCTCTCCCCACCCCCACCTGCTCACACATCCCTGCAGTTTGAAAACAATAAAAGAAAAGCAATGTGTCTTGTTCAGCTACTAAATAGTTGTCTGGTTTGTGTCTCCTGAGGTGGTTGCACATCAGTGGCTAGCCCATCTATCAGACCAATGCACAGCCCTCACATCTCTAGGTATAAAGATGATAAATATCCCACCACCTGAAAAGGGCATGGAAAAAGATGGATGGATATGGAACGAGAGAGACGGTTACAGATATCAAAATGGAGTGATTGTGGGAGAAAAAGCAGGGTGAACTTAGGGAGAAACATCAGGAGAAATTCAACATGAAAGAAACTGCATAGCAAGAAAGAAGAAGAGGACAAAAGAAAAAGATCTAGGATGTCATAACTGTACCAGGAGCTGCTTGCAAATGCTGTGCATAAACCCAAACCCAAACCAATCTACAAGCTAAGTATTTAGATTTAAGGAAAAGTTTTTCCACTGTTCCACTATTTCCTCTGATTTTTTTTAAAGCTTTCTGAAAAAAGAACCATACAGTTTGGTAATAATTGCAGGGAAAAATACAGACAAAAGTCTGACTTTTTTTGTGTGTGTGTGTGTGTGTGTGGGGGGGGGTAGTATTACTTAAATTACTTGAAGTTGAGGTTATTATGGTCTTCCAGATGAATTCCACTAAAGAAACTTTTCCATTTAAATCCCAGTGGATATTTATGACTCATTTATTTATTATCGCAATCTTTATTCTTCATTCATGCTGAATTGTATGACACCAAATTTGGTAACTAATCTCTAGCTGGTATGATTAATGACTTAAGAAGGGTTTTATATACAAATTTAGTGATGGATTTATGAATAGCTGATACAACCAAGTCCAGGCTGCTGGTGCTCATCCCCATTCCCTCTGCTGCTTGATTAAACAGTACCCCCCCCCCGCCAACTGTTATCTGGGCTGTCGCTGCATGAAGGAGCTATCTGCTGCGCGACTGGCAGACTACTGCCTGCTGCCTCTGATAGCATTCCACTTTGGTTAGGTAAATAGGAACTTAACTGAACTGAGACAGTTTAAACAATCTAAATGTAAGGAGATTAAAACAGGCCAAACAGCGGCTGAGCACAGGGATGCATCACTGCGAGCTATGCACTGACACAGGAATGAGAAACACATGTACTGTAGGCTTGTGCACAGCCCGCACACATATTTCACAAAGTCAAACAGAAAGGCACAAGCATCAGCAACGCAGAGAAAAAGACAGTGAGAGGACATGTAGAAGAAGCCTTCAGTTGTTTTTGATGCCTTTGCAACCTCTGACCTACAAAATCACTGCCTGTACTTGCAAAAATGTTCTCTCTCTCAAACACACACACACACACAACAGATACAAATGGCATGAGGCAGGCAAAGCAGGATGGACCCGGGGACAAGTTTCCGCCTGGACGCCCTCATAGCTGAGCCAGTCCTGCCCTTCTCTGCCCAAAGGCCTTTGCAGACTGGCCAGTCGAGTGAGCGACCTACCCTGACTCTAACGCTGTGTGGCAGGGGGACCTAGAGACAGATGTTCCCTGCCACTGGCATGGTGCTGAAGAGGAGATGGTATCCCATTTGCAGACAGTATGTGTGTCTACGAAGACAGAGGGAGAGGGAGACAGAGAGAGAGAGAAACTGAATGCTTGAATGGAAATGTTGGGAGGAAGACAGAGGAGCATCAGTGGGTGGTGGTGGTGGTGGTGGAGCTGGGGGTGGGGGGGGGGTGCAAAAGAGGGAATAAATCAAGTCAAAGCAATTCGTGGCGATGGCTGCTGCAGTGTCATTAGGAATCCCGTCACGCAGCGGCTTCTCTGAGCAGTCAGCAGACACAGGTTGACAGCAGGCCAAAGAGGAATTTTAATTTTTCCCCATGTCTCAGAGCTCCCACCTCAGATACACTTCCTAACTACTGGGTCACCCTGTCAGCAATAGCCTTCAAACCCATGCAACACCTCTGGCACATCTTGGATTAAAAACAACTTTCAGTATCATAATAATAAACAGTAGCTGCAAAAAATATGGTTACATGGTTTTCAAAGAATTACATTTTGTTTGCAGTGCAGCTTCTTTGTAGTGCAACTGCCCATACACTGAATAACACAGGGCATGTCATTCAATATCATGGTAATTACAGGGGATTGTACAGATTACATTTTATTTGAAACAGAAATAAATCTTTACTTCTTTTATCAATAATTCTGCAGCACATGCTGGTACACAGACATGCAACCCCTATCTCCTAGAAAAAAGCAGTAGCACATAACATCATTTTTAGAAAACAGGATTGAGACATGTCACAGAGCTGGTGTAATCTGGTGATAAAGTGGCAGAATTTACAGTTTTTCTTTGCCTCACCCTGCCTCATGTACTTCTGCAACAGAGTGTGAAATGCTTTCCAAAACTTCCCAAAATGGATTCTGACATGGTTAACTTGTGTGAAGTTGCCCTGTTTCAGATGTAACCTGTGAAAACATCTATGTTACAGAGATGTGGTTGGGATAGCAACAGAAGAAAGTGAGAAGCAGCTATTGCTGCTGTGTGAATGTTGTCACGTTCAACCTGATGGAATAAATTGTCCTTTTGAGTTATCTCACACAAATAATTAAAGGTAACGATAAGACAAGAATAAAGTGAAATAATCAGTTACATTACAAATTATATTATGTGGTGTATTCAACTTAAAAAATATTATTGATAACATCACTTATAAAAGTACAAGAGCAGACAGAGTGGAGCTGACACTTTACAGATCTGCAAACCAGCAGATTCAAATCAGTTTTATGGAAGGATAAAGGGCACAAACAAACGCAGACATGTTGTGTGTTTAGCATTGTGAGAAGAGGACAATGTGCTAACAACACAGCCTGAGCAGAGCAGTGCAGAGTAATGCTGCACATTTCTCCTCACAGCTGCCACTTTAATGAGCAGACAAAATGGCCACCGTTGAATAATTAATATGCGGGTCCATTAACAAGGCATTAGAATGCATTCTATCTCTTATTGATTTTTTTCCCCTGACTTTTTTTAGTTGAAAACTTTTACTCCATCCATAGACCACTCTGCGTCCAGTGCTGGCGTGGGTGAAATATGGCTGCTGCTGTTTAAATGTCAGCTTTGTAATTACACATGGAGCCACGAGCTGGGCAATCCCACGGCCTGAGGGCCTCTGATTTATGGACAGGCAGTGATGGTAACAGCACAGAAAACATACAGACAAAGCGCATTCACACATTAAAAATATCCTTTCATGATTACACACACAAAAACCTAAACTCAGGTTACACATCTTCTTATTTACTGTATAGTTTTTAATCCATTATGGTCATCCAACAAAACAGTAAGGACAGTCAAGCTGGTAATTATTTTTAGGTGACAAAATGCATTATTTAAAAAGTGAATTGTTTTTCAGGACCAAATTTACCCTTTATCTATCCATCCATCCATCTATCTATCTATTATTTAATAAATAATGACAATCACATTAATTATTGTTTTTTCCTAAAAGGTTTAGGTATGTAAGTGCAACTTTTGTTTTGGACTGTGATTAATGGGAATTTATTATTGTCAGTTTGAAAAATGTTTAAAGCCATGTTATTTTTATTTGCAGCTAAATCTGGGTTACTTATCAGGTCACTAACGACCTATACTGCAGAAATGTATGGCAGAACACACGTGTATTTAATAGTTATACACTATATGCACGCTGTGTACTCATCCTTAGTGCTGAAATAATAAATCAAGGCAGTCGAAAAAATAAAAATGAATTAGTAACCATTTTGGCAAACCATATGTCTTAAAGTCATCTATTAAACTAAAACATCAAATCTTGTCTGGTTAGAGCTGTGAAAATGTGTGTATTTGTTTTCTGTGTTTAATAACATTTTAAATTAAATGTGGACTTTAGTGTGCTGGTCGGACAAAACCATCAATGTGGAAAAGTCAGCCTGCGATGGGCATTTTTCACTGCTTTCTGACATGTTATAGACTAAACGATTACTCAATAGATTGAAAAGCAATCAAAAGTATGATCAATAATGAAAATGACTGTTTCAGCCCTGCATGTTTATCTTTACTACTACATCAATTCAGAAATGGACAAGGGTGTCACTCCTCTACCCAGTATCTGTTTCACCCGTCTGAAGTACAACCTTGTCCCCCTCTCCTCCTCCCAGTGCTTTTTTGCTCAGCGGTCTAACACACTCTAGTGGCATGTGGGACACCCTGGTTCAATACACCCTCCCTCACGCACTCCGCCCATCAGTCAGATTCTAGGCACAGATACCTGCTGGGAAAACCAATCTATATCTGGACGAATGGAGGAGGAGAGGCGAGGCCAGATCAATGTACAGATATTGATACACGCAGCCATGCAAGGAGACTACACTCACTCTCAACTCATTCTCTCTCTCACTGAAAAGATTAGGAATCGAGATGAACTGCTGAGTAAGGTGTGTGTGTGTGTAGATGACAAAAGAGACACTGTAACACACTAGATACTACAGATAGAGCAGGGGAGGAGAAGGAGGGAGTGGAGATGCGTGGTAGAAACACAGATTACCACCACAGAGCTCAGTAATGGTGTGAGGGGAGCACGTCAATAATAAATACCTCCCATTACACCACGGTGGACTGCTGCAGCGGCCTGTACAGCACGACACCCGCTGACTCCCTGATCTACCTCAAATTACAATGATGCTCTCACACTGAGCTTCTGTGGATTTACAACACACACTGACTGCATCCGACACAGACAGATTTACAGCCTGGCTATGCACAGACACATGCATAAAATCACACATGTGGTGATGGCAGCGCTGAATTCATTTTCCAGCACAGCACAGAGGTTGAGCGTCAGGGTTTGATCCCTTCTGACGACTCCCTGTCGGGGTCCGGATTTTTTTTTTTTTTTTAGGCTCCTTCTCCTCCCTCCCTCTCTTCAAAGAGACGAGGCTTGACATCCAGGTGTTTTATAGTATTTGTGGCTCTGATCATCCATCAAGCCGATCGATCACTCTCCCAGCAGCTTTTATTAATGATCTTGTCAGCCAGCCCGCTCTTGGGTGCAGCCGCTTGTCCAGAATGATAGATCATTAGCTAGTCTGCCTGCTATTTATTCTCTCATGACCTTGTCTCTCTCCATTGTTGAGTGGGCCGAGTTATGAGAGCTAGAACATGATAATTCAGTATTGATTCTGTTTTTTTTTTCTTTTTTCCAAAAAAGTTTTAGAACTGTGTTCAACTGCAAAGTCACAGATAGTGGTGGAAGAGGTATTAAGCATTTTCTTAAATAAATAAACCACACTATCAATATTTTCCAGTACAAGTAAATATAAATACATTATGCTATATCTCCCTTTGAAATGTACTGGTGCATAAAATGGCAATACCCGTGTAAAGTACAAGGACTTGAAAGGTGAACTTCATTTAAAAAACATGTTGTGGAACATCATAGACAATGTGACAAACATAACGAACAGATAGTAATGAGGGACAGAGAGGATAAGAAAGGGAAAACAAGAGCGACAGAAAGAGGGAAAGAGGGAAAAAGGTCAATAGAGGAAAAGGCATAGAGGAAACAGAGAGCGAGTCAGCAGGAGTTTCAAAGGAATGAAGCCTGAGGCTGAGCCAGTGAGGTGTAAGTAGCTTTAGAATAAACATGAGCTCCATGTAAACAACAACCTGCCTCAGCAAGCATCGGTTATGCACCCACACAGACCTGGTGGGGCTCTGGATTCACTGATGTGCATTTGAATGTGTGTGTGTGTGTGTGTGTGGTAAACTCAGGGTGTCCCTGGGGCTGAAGAGCCTTGCCTGTCAAACTCCGATCACTCCACCCTCTACCCACTTACATGCATAAAGCCTGTCATGTTGATCAAGTAGCTGCAGGCCCAAAAGCCTTTTGTGGCTGTCAAAAGTGTGCACATGTGAATGTTTGACTGTATAATTGTAGCTTGTTTTTCTGTTTGTGTCTGCAGTGTACAACAGAGCAGCAGCGTGTGAGTCTCCTTACGTCAGTCTGACCTCCTTGTTATGCAGTCAGTGTTCAAAGAGAAGAGGGATGAACTTCTTTCTCCTCCAGAATCATTCATGATGGACGGCTTTCATGTTCATAGCAGGATGACAGGTTGACTGAGACTTCTGAGGAGCAAACGTGACAGAGGATGAGTTTCAAAGTAACATATAGTGTGCACAAGACCGAACGCAAACTCTCCAAGTGCAGACAGCACATTACATGTGTGATCTCTCCTCACTGGCTGCATTGTGAAATTTAAAAGGTAAAAATAATAGTTCAGGTCAAAAGGTAAAACATGTTATTACCAGTATTAATGAAGTCAGTATCAATACCACTGATGGATGTGGTCAGGGTCCTGTTGCACCTGTAACTACACCCAACTGTGATATTACAGTGTGCTGAAACATCCCGGAGTACATGTCTACATCACTACAGCAAAGTGAGAGGTCAAACCACTGGAGGTCAGTCGGTATTACTTTGCTATTAAATTGCTTATATTCTGAAACAAATTTCTATATTCAATAGTTTAACTTGCTTAAATGTGATCACATTCATATCTGTGCTGTTGTCCTTTGTTCTGTTTCCTGTGACTTGATTGACTGCCCACAGGTCTCTGTCCACCCTGCAAGGAAGTTGCAAGCATGTCTGTGTGCCTTCAGTCAGGTGCATGCTGGGATAAGATTCTGAAAAGCGGGTAGAGAAAATGAATCAAAGATTGAAGGAACTGAAACTCAATCATCTTGCCTGATGTAATAAAAAATGCTCTAAAATGTAATGCTGTTTCAATCCTTGGTTAATTTGTGGTGCCACCTGATTCCTGTTATAAACTAATGTGCCCATCATCTAAACAGGAAGCTAAATTCATCTCGAGAAATAAAAATTAAACCGTGACAATACAAAAATACACCAGTAACACCAGCATGAAAAAATAAACTCTCTTCATCTCTTTATGACATCACCTGCTTTTTGAACCTTTGCCACTCGACCCAAACACATAAACAACCTCACCAGTGTCCCCCATAACCCACCCGCCTGGACCCTGGGGCCCAATAAGCAGCCATCTGCAGACAACTTCTTCCACCATGCTCCAGCAAACAAAGGCAGGGAGTGTTTCAATGTGTGTGTGTTTGAGAGAGAGAGACAGAGAGAGAGGGGAGGTGGAGGTAGTTCAAGGGCACAAGTACTCCATCAAGCTCGAGTCCAGGGAATATCCACCGGCTTCCCCTCCCCGTGTGTGCATCAGGCGAGCAGTGGAACCGTCCTGAACGCCCCTCTTGAACACACACACACACACACACCTACAGTAGAGCGCACCTATTACTGCATACAAACTGTACAGTCTCCAGTTTTGATTTTGACCCACTGCTGCTGGCTGCAGCCTCCGTGTGTCAGCCCCAGCCTTCTTGCCCGTGGCCCCGGCCAACTCTCAGCTCTGGCGTGGGTGGTTGGGTGGGGCAGCGGGGGGATTTGGGGGCACTGAAGCTGTCCTCTGGTGCTCCTGCAGCCCTGCCTGCTCATCCATCCTAGCCTGCCAACCCGCAGATCGATAGCTCTGCTCTCTTAATCAGGTCTCTGGTGACTGTGGGCGGACGAGTGAGTGTGTGTGTGTGTGTGTGGACAGGAGGCCGTATTGGCTGGAGGTTGCACTTGTGTTTCTTTCCATCTTCAGTTCTCTGGCTATTCATCATGACTGTTTATCTCAACTGTATTTTAGTGCCTCATCCTCTCTTTCCCCTTCTCCTTTATCTGCATTTCTTTGCATATCACTTGCTCAAAACCCTAGAATGATGGGGGTTTTTTGCATTTTCATTTCTTTCATCCCCTCCTCCATCAACTTTCTTTCACCAGCTCTTGTTAAGGCTCCAATCTGTGTGACAGTCCCATTTTATATTATTTTCCTCCTCTGTGCCTTTTCTGTCATCTCTTCATGTTCTCTCTGCCTACGCTGGCTGCACGACAGGGCTCATTCAGAATGAGTCCTATACTCAAGTTTGCCCTGGTGCCACTGCAATCTATTTTGACTCACGATAAAGACAGAAGAGGCGAAGTATTGAAGAAATGGAGGACGAAAAAGGATGAGAGGTGAGAAGAGCGAGCGGAGCGACAGGGTTAGTCAGATGGAGTGCGGGGCATCCAGCTGCGGTGTTGTGCCTTCCTAGAGAATCCGCCTTCCGGCTCTCATCGCACCTGTGTAACCACAGCTGTACAGACACAAACACACATGCACAGAGAAAAACAAGTATAACAAGAGTAGGGCTCACGGAAAAGTAGCAAACCAAAAACCCCATAACACTTTTTAATTTACTTTTCTTCACACAGTACACGGAAACTAATCAACCATGTTTTGTCGCTGATCACATTTCAATGTTTCCTTTTCTACCAACACATTGTTGTTCATTCGGTTTGTTGTAGATGTAATTAATATCTATCTTCATTCTAGTCACTCCACTCTTATCAACAAAACTGTCTTTGTCAATTATATATATATATATATATATATATATATAAGCAAAAGGAGGGGGGCCGAGGACTAGTAAGTGTCAGAACTACTGTCCAGGAGGAAACGGTGAACCTCCAGGAATATATTGAGAAAATGGCCCCCAAGGACCAACTCCTAAGTGAATGCCTCAGGCAACAAAAGCCCAGAAGGGATGAGGAACCACTGGGCCCATCATGGAAGGACAAGCCCTTGCATGGCATGTAACACCGGCAAATTGAAGCAGTGGCTGATATGGGCAAAACATACCAGTGGCTGGAAAAGGCTGGACTGAAAGACAGCACAGAGGCACCAATCATGGGACAGGCCCTAAACACCAGAGCAATAGAGGCCGGGATCTACCACACCAGACAAGATCCCAGGTGCAGGCTGTGCAGAGCAGGCCCTGAGACAGTCCAACACATCACAGCAGGGTGTAAGATGCTGGCAGGCAAGGCATACATGGAGCGGCATAACCAGGTAGCGGGCATAGTATACAGGAACATCTGTGCAGAGTATGGACTGGAGGTCCCAGGGTCCAGATGGGAGACACCCCCAAAGGTGACAGAGAACAAACAGGCCAAGATCCTGTGGGACTTCCAGATCCAGACCGACAAGATGGTGATGGCCAATCAGCCCGACATGGTGGTGGTGGATAAACATCGGAAGACAGTGGTAGTGATAGATGTAGCAATCCCCAGCGATAGCAACATCAGAAAGAAAGAACATGAGAAGCTCGAGAAATACCAAGGGCTGAAAGAGGAGATAGAGAAAATGTGGGGTGTGAAGGCATCTGTGGTACCAATAGTGATCGGGGCACTAGGGGCGGTGACCCCCAAGCTGGAAGGATGGCTCCAACAGATACCAGGAACAACCTCAGAGATCTCTGTCCAAAAGAGCGCAATTCTAGGAACAGCTAAGATCCTGCGCAGAACCCTCAGACTCCCAGGCCTCTGGTAGAGGACCCGAGTCTGAAGGAGACACCACCCAGGTGGGCGAGAGGGACCCTGAAAACACTCTTTATAAATAGGTACCACTGTGGTTAACTGTTTTTATTTGAACAGTTGTGAATCCTCTTCAGGGTACATATGTGTAATTATTCATCAGGAGCCAAAGCAGACTACACTAGCTATTCCCACCCCTTTAAGGCAGATGGAACTGTGTATGCCACAGTCCGCTGGCTGCACACAGTTCAGAAACAAAGGTACTGACTTAGAAATATCTATATCAAAGGTTCTGTCCCGGTTCTATACTATATTCCAGTACACACACTGTTTTGCAGTTAGTCTGCAAAAAAAATCCACAAACTGCACCATAAGAGTCAAAGTCAAATGAACTCCATAAAGAGAAAAAAAAGATTTATTTATTTTTCTTTGTTTCCTAAGATCTGTCTCAGCACCACCTTGTTAAGAAAATTTGTAGCTGTGAGCAGCTCTTGAAATTTCCTTTATACATTACAATATGGGACAGTAGCACGGGACAATGTTTTCAGTGTGAACACATTGCAAAGTCTAAACCTGGTTGTAAATAATACAATATTGTAGTACGTTGCAACTGGAGCAGTGCTGCAATCACAAACCCTGCAAAAGTGGGTCATATCAGGTTGCAAACCATTTAACAGTACATGACAACTTCTTGCATACTGTGCATCTGTCACATTCATGTTGGTTAGTTGGTTAATTTTAACCACTATTTTTGATGCCACTTAAGACAATGGTGACTTTTTCGTATTAAAAATGATGATTTCCAAATCCCTCCTACACAGTACATGACAAAGAACGCTTGGTATAATTGGCATCCAACATAATAGAATTACATTTGTACCAGTGTCCGTAGTTATGATTAAGTTACCTCAGAGGATAAGTCATTTTCACATGAGGTGGTTATCCTTTATTTTGTGTTCCCTCCGTGTACTTGTCTGTGATGTTTTGTCACATCTAAGGACCACATGGCCAGGAACTGACCAGGAGTGTGTTGTCATACATGTCCAAGTCGTCCAGTCAGGGGAAGAAGTGTCGCAGGAGGTCCTTCTTGTTGACCTTGCCCATCTGATTCCTTGGCATCTCCTCCACCAGCAACAGGCCTGTGGGGATGGTGTAGGGCACCATGTGTTCCCTGCAATAAACACTGCTGTTAATAAACCAACGGCTGTTTACTGCAGAAACACGCAGACTAAACTAATGCAAGCATGCACAGGGGACACACATAACACTGACGGATCGACAAACGTTGGGAGACATGCACGCGCATACATGCGCAACAACA
This sequence comes from Psettodes erumei, assembly GCA_016785225.1. Classification (NCBI taxonomy): domain Eukaryota; kingdom Metazoa; phylum Chordata; class Actinopteri; order Pleuronectiformes; family Psettodidae; genus Psettodes; species Psettodes erumei. Next base: position 6,379,680 of record JAFBJZ010000863.1, on the reverse strand, counting down.
AAAGGGAAAACAAAAACAGAAAACAACTGCAAAACAAAGCCTGGCCCTGTGGCAGAGTAGTTGAGATAAGGAAAGAAATGTCCTTCATACACTCTGTAGCTCTCCTCCCTAATATCCCCAATTCGCCTTCCAGACACAGACAATTCCCTTCGTACAAAACAATATAATCACTGTGAGATGAAATAAAAAAAACAAACAAATAAAAGGAAAAACAGAAGGCTGGGATAATTAAAAGTGTTTTATTTTTTCCGTTTTGAGTGCATGGTTGTTACGTCAAGTCTTGAAGCCTGGAGCTTTTTTATTATCTTCTAACCTACTTTATTTGTTTGTTTGTACGTGCGCGTGCGTTCCTGTGTGCATTCTCGTGGTATGTGTGAGCATAATGACTCATACTGCTGCCATCAAACACTTCTCTCAACAGATGTCTCCACCCCCCCACCCCCCATCTCCCTGACTCAGTGAGTAAAGTGTGAGCGAGTATTTGTGCATACATACACATCTCTGTGATGGGGCTTGCTCGTGTCACTGGTTTCTCCGGGGCACCGGGTTGCTGTGTTTGTGTGAGCCTGTGCGTTGAAGGCAGTGCGGGGAGCAGAGAGTGTGATAGAGATTCAGACTGACAGCAGAAGCCGGGGCACTGAAGAGTGAGCATCCATCTACTTGTTTATGTCTCATTTTATCTCCCTGTCTCTCCTCTACACCCTGGCCTCAGCAGTGGGCTGTGTGGTGGCACTGCCTGTCCGCTGGCAGCACCCATGGCTGGGAACACACTGTGTGTGCATTTGTAAGTTTGTGTGTGAGTATGTGTGTGTTATCCTGGGTAACAGGCAGCAGTAGTCATCCACCATGCTGGACCAACAGACCACAGCAGTAGGATCGAACACCCCCACACCATATGGAGCCCGCAGCACTCTGTCTGTCTCTCTCTGACACACACACACACACACACACACACACACACACACACACACACACACACACACACACACACACACACACACACACACACACACACACACACACCAAGAACAAATGGCCTTGTACAGAATTTAGAAATGTGAATAACTGATAGTGGTGAGTAGCAGAAAGGACAACGTGCAGAGGACAAAAGAAGAAGAAAATGGTGGAAATATGAATGAGAGTAGATTTATGAAAAGAGGTGGAGTAAAAGAGTAAGCAAGAGGGGCGATGGTGCCGACAGTCTCTGAACAGTGAAAACCTGCATGTCACCAGCGACTGTCTGCGATAGACAAAATAAACTCCACTGACATTTAGAAAGGGGGGGGGGACTGTTCACTCAGAAGACAAAGCCCCCCGTAACAATCATTTGTTCGCTCTCCCCTGCATCTTCCTCTTTTTCATCTGCTGTCTTTCCTTTCAGCTCCCCTCATTAGTCCATCTCTGGCCTCTCTTTCTCTCACATCCTTTCCTATTGATCGGAGGACTTCAGGGCTAGTCACCGGGGATATGTGTGCTGAACTGCTGGGAGTGCTGCAGAGTCTGCATTAGGAGCCTCAATTTGTTTACCACACCATGGACAAAAAGCTGTGGAAATTGTCTTCTGGAATCAACAATAAAAAATACAGGGTCAGCACTCCATTGCAGTAATGGAATATGGTGCTCTTTTTGTGTTTTGTTTTTGTGAATTTGGGATGATGGATTGGTTGGAAGTTATTCAGGTCACAGTCTCCACTGGTGGTGCAGGTTGGAGTTCACCTGCTGTTGAAAATCACTTTTAAAGGTGGCAGGTGGTCCAGTGGTTAGTGGCTTCATCTTTACTGGTCATTCAGAGCAAAAACAGCGCTGTGTTTAAAACTGTGTCTAAAAAAAAGATTTTAAAAAATGCCATGAGCTGCATTTATGTGGGCATGTTTTTTCAGGCACTAGTAAGACAAAATATAATGCAGGAAGGCCAGTAGACAGTAATGTGTCCATTAGTTGTATACCTTAAAGGATTTTAAAACCCTGAAAACCTATCACAGCCTCCATTATTTTATCCCCCATCTCATCAACACTACAATGACAATGTCCACATTGCACAGTCAAAGCAATAATAAACTTTACTTCTACCAGGGATGTGAACTTGCATGTATTAAACTGGTGAGCACAGTGCATTGCTGCATTAAGGTTTTCTGCTGGGCAACGCCGCATCTTCATCTACAAGAAATGAATTGAACTGAATTCCGAAATGTTTTCATGCCATAATGCCAATGTCAACTTGTCAATCATGGACTCAAGGACCCAGGTTTTTTCCAGTGTTCGTGAGCATTTTCCCTACTTTAGAGCCAGCAAATGTAGCTTGTTGAAAGACACTGTACCTTGCCCAGGTCTTTAACTCTGGCAGGGTCATGCTCTGGCCCTTTTTTAGCTGCACCACTGCAGTGACTTTCTGACCCCAAGTGGCATCTGGGGCCCCGATGACAGCCACATCTGCACAGTTAAGAAAAGAAACAAACAAAAAAAACATCACACAAAGACACACTAAATTTCAGCTGCTTAGCCTCTTTCATCTTGCAGGGTCAGTGCTTGAGAGAGACACTGCCACATGTTTTGCTCTGTACTTGCAGAGCACATTGGTTTTAAAACTTAACAATGAATGGAGTATAAAGCGCAGACGCTTATCTTTGAAGCAATTATAGCCCTTTTTATAATATCCTATTGTGTGGTCATAAAAAACATCTCAAAAAGAAAACCTCCTCAGTGGTCTCGTTTGCATGTTAAGGTTCGTTGTCTCAAACTCGCGGATCATATATCGTCTAAGAACAACCACAAATCTTGTGGCGTTCATCTAATATTGATTAAAAGGCAGCAAATCCCATGACTCTTTAACCTCATTGTCATTTCATTTCACATTCTGTGTGCTGCAGAACAGAGCCCAAACTATGAAAGGTGCATTACCGTCCTACTACTGTGTAACAGTCTTACCTATGATGTCTGGATGAGCCAGTAGGTGACGCTCCACCTCGAGTGCACTGATCTTGTAGCCACCACTCTTGATGATGTCAACACTGCTGCGGCCCATGATCCAAAACACACCTTCTTTGAAGACCGCTATGTCTCCTAAAAGACACAAGAGAGAGGGGTGGGCAGTGAGAAGAAAAGAAAAATTTTGCCATGTTTTTTCGTTCATTAGGATGTTAGAAAATTGATGGACTGTGAAAAAATTGGCAAATTTATTTGTGTTTAGTTATTTTATCTGGATATAACTGCATTTGTAGCACAGACACTTTGTAGGTTCACCATCTATTGTTTCTTTAATTGCACTGATTGTGCATAATCAGCAGCTTATTAGTATTTTCTCCAACTCTACACACTTTTTATTACATCAAGCATATTCTGAGCTGTGCTTGCCACAAGACAATCTCACTGTAAATGGCTGGGAATGGTTTCTTGCAGAAAAAAACCCCACAACAACTTTTGGAGTTTCTGAGGAAAAGCTATCTGGGTGATAATCAGGTCCAGCAAAAAACACACAAACGAAAAAATGGCAAATATACTCATATCACCTTTATGACCAGAAACAAGGAATGTAGGGTAAGTAAACTTGGCTGTGTGTTTTTGTGTGTCTGTGAGACAGAGGAAGTCAGAGTGCAGTGGATGGATGAGAGTTCCTCCCACATCCTCAAAACACACACCCTCCACACAAGTGCAACCCCCCCCCCCCCCCCACACACACACACACACTGACGTAGGTGTCTGGGGGACAGGTGTGGGGGAGGATGAGTACAGTATGTGGGATGAGGGGGCTCAGCTGGGCCTAGGGATGACGAGCACAGGAAATGGGTCAGTATGGATGAGTGGAGAGAGACAGGGGGAGAGAAAAATGGACAGAGGAGGGAAGGAGTGGTGGGAGGAAAAAGAGGGAATGGGAAGGTGTCCTTTTGGATTAGCACAGGTGGTGTGTTCCCAGCTGGGACCGAGGCCTGAATGGATGTGTGTGCATGTGGGTTTGTGCGACACTGTTGGTTAAGGTTGGAGGGTTGAGCAGTGGTGGCGTAAAGAGGGGTCAGGAAAGGTCAGGGATCACTTAGGGCGTGTTTCTGAACATTTGGAGGTTTAATGATCGGAGTGGAGTTACGTTCCACACTTACATACAAATATACATAGTGAATTTATAAGTTGGACGTTTTAACTTGAATATGATTTTTTACAAAACACAGCGAAGAAAAAAAATTGTACAAAGTACAAGCACATTAAAAAAGAAATTATAGATCGATTTTGGCTACCGACCTCTTTAGACTTACTAGACCTTATTTTTTCTTTACACCAAACATTAATTTAAAATAATGGAATGTATATTCCACAGTAATTCAATACCTGGCACTGTGGAGAAGCATTTAGATCAATGTGAAGGGAGATCCACAAAAATTATAACTTAATTGTTCAATGAATACATAAAATCAAATGCAAAAAAAGTGGTTTTGGTTTCTGGTTAATTAAAGGAATAGTTTAACACTCAATCACTGTCCTGCTAAGAGTTAGATGAGAAAACTCATACCATTCTTTACTGTGGTGTCCTTCTGTCACCTTGAGAGTTCAACATTTCTAAAATCCAAATCTAAAACTATGCTACCAACATCTCCACCAGGTTAAGCTGTGTGCATCTACAGCACGAAAAAGCCTACACCTGAAATATGGAATCAATAAAAGAAAACAACTGGCTCTGCCGTACCTGGAATCAGCACGATGAAGCGTTATAGGAGAAGCATTATATTTTTGACGGTGGTCTGTTTTTACTACCGTCTTCAGTCTGTCCTGTACCCCATCATTTAATCTCATTTGTTCTCCCTACGTATCCCTCAATCCATCTTACATTTTCCTCCGCTTTTTCAGCTTCTCCTACTCCAGTGTCAATATATATATTTTTTTTACTCTCGTCCTTGCCCTCCATTTTTCTCTCACTACGTCTGGAGCATCTCTCATCACATCTCCTGTTTCCTTCTCTCCACCTATCTTGCCGTCTCCTCTTTCCCCTCTTGCCTCTCTGCCTCAGCATCAATAGAGGGCCCATCTGTTCCCATACATCACGCACTTCATTTCAGTTTATTAGCTGGGATAAATCATAAATATTTCATTATACATCACGGGCGGCTGTCGCCTGCACACCGACAATTTATCACGCTGCCCTCTCTGCCGGCTTGCCACGGCGGCTATAAGCTTTCCAGTCTATTAAACAAGATTGATACAGTGTGTAAATTTAGATATTGGGAATTTCTTCACAGACCACTGCTCCGCACTGATAGGCCAGGGTAACAGAGGAGGAGAGGGAGGATGGAGGGAGAGGGGGAGACAGCAGAGCGGGGGGAGTAGAGGAGCATGGCTGGGTGTTAACATCACTAACAGGGTAGTTCTCTTTTAGATGAGGGGTGAAAGAAAAAAAAACAGAGTTGGAATAATTTGGTAACAGATGTGTACAGTAATATTTGGTTGCAAATGTTTAAGCACATAGTAAGAAAACAGCATCAATAAGGCGATGTTTGACAAAGGGGTTTAAAAGAAACACTCAGACAACATACTTGAATTGAGTTTGAAGTGCTTTAACAGGACTCTGACCTTGTCTCTTTGAGGAGGAGGAAATAACAAGGGATAGAACAGCATGTTTGGAGAGAGGCACAAGTGGGAATAGTGATTGGAGAACACAGACTGATAAAAGAGGAAAGAAGGGCGAGAGAGAGATTGTTGGGAACTGTGTTACTGGGGCGTACACACACACACGCTTTTACACATACATATACTGAATGTGTATGTACATGTACACACCCATTCACACACACACACACACACACACACACACTACTTCAGGCATCAGAGACTCTCTGCCATTATGTGTTATGGCATTGGAGGCAGATATGGCCGAATGGCTTTCTTAATTAAAACGATAAGAAGCCTAATTGCACTGGGCTTTCATCTCATTCTGAAGCATTAAAGAAAGTGAAGGCACACAGTTAAAAAAAAGAAATAAAAACAGATCAAGACTTTAACTGAGGATGGAGGGCAGAGAAAACTTCCCTAATGTTTTTCAGAAAGCTAGAAAATTACATCAGTTGGCTCTGCAGAAAACTTCATTCTGTTGTAGCATAATTGAAATAGCAGAAAATCAACACTAAATTATTTAAGTCATTAATCATCATTCTGTTAGCAGGGAAAAGAACATTGTACAGAAAACTGTGATATGAAAAGAGTTTTAATAAATCAAGCTATACAGCAGTTTTTAATACAAGAATTGCCTTTAGAGGAATTTCTGCTGAAATGCATTTTGTTTTTTTGTTGACTTCATTCCCACTGTCATATTTTTCATAAGTCTGCATTGGTGGTATTTTCCTTGGTAAAGAAACATAATATTTTGAAGAAACCAGAGGTAAAAGAAGATGAGAAAATAAAGAATTACATGCAGTGATAGGGGAACTGCCAGTCTCCAAAACCGTAAAAGCATCAAAACATGCTGGTTCCATAAAGCACAAAACAGCCGTATGCACTCATATTTTACTTAACTGGAAGGTAATATGGATCTGAATTTCTGCTTAGCACACACAATTTAACACAATTTTGACCAGGCAAATTCTATTTGAAATTTAGTCACAAGGCTGCATGTGACATACTTAAATTTAGCCCAGACGAGTCAGGTAAGATCCTCCTGGCTGCATCAGACGGCTGGCTCTTAAAGCATCAAACAAACCGTGTACCTCTCCCCCTGAGTACCCACTCAACAGACACTCAGAGCTGGCAGGGAAGCAGCACAGGGGGCTCCACAGTGATGGTGCCATTTATGTTACCTCAGAAAATGTGAACCATGATTTGACAAGATTCAAAAGCAGCTATGGGGTGTTTCAGTGGGGTTTTTTTTGCTCCCCCAATCATTAATTGCTGACATTCATGCCCTCTGTGCCTTGGCAAAAATGTAAGCGTGGAAACCTGACCCCAGAGAACTGCTTAAAATTACACAGGCACACAGACAGAGTCTGGACATGTTGCTTTTCTTCGACAAAAAGTGTGTGAAAGAAAAGGGCAGAGCATGACATATGACAAAGGCCAACAACACAAAAACACTTCAGCCTGCTGCCACTAGCGTTGCTGCTAGAGGTGTTGGGGAAGGAGACAGGAAACTAAAATGCAAGAAAAATGTTTTTGCGGTGTTGAAAGAAGTCATCTATCTTCACTTGTCAGGACCTAAACAGATCCGGGCACTCAACTGGGTTGTTTGAAGTCTTTAAAAATATGGGCTTGTACATTATAAAAATACACAAACACATATTGGCACACTTGCCTCCCAGGAGGTGTCTGGATCTGAAAGCAACTCGTCTGTGGTTCTCAAAAATGAAATCAATACATGTGAAAACTGTTAAATAAAAAGTTAAAGCAATTTTAATCTCCTCACGAGTGAACAAAGCTCTTTCCTTACACCACAAACGTACTGGGTTCCACCCGTAAAGTTCTGTCTTGTCCTACGGTATATACTGTTGTCATGTGAAATCCTCATTAACAGCATTAGAAGGTTGACAAAATTCTTCACTGCCTGAAGAAAAAGCCTGATCTTTTAAGGCTGAAGCACATTTCTGTGTCAAGGTATTGCCATAGCGACATTAGACACTGTGGAAGATCACATACAATATTTTCATGGTTTTACAGGCAGAGTTAACAACAATTCCCAACACAGACAAAACTCTTAAAAACAAACATGGCTAACAGATTTGCTTAAAAACATACGCCTTCAGCACAGTGATTCATTTACCTGTTTTTAGTCTATTGACCTGTCGTACAACTGCTTTAAAACCTTGTTTGAGTCCAGCGTTTGAGGCGATCCCAAACCTTTTTTGAAATCTTCAGTACGACTCTGTTTGACCGGCTATTTTTTTTAATGACATCCTTACTAATGACAGTCACTGCTCATTCCAGTAAGATGCAGAAGTGCCTCTACATGACCAGTCACAGGTATTGAAGAAGATGCATGAGTTCTGTAAATGTGTTTTAATTTTTGAATAACAAGTCTAACAAGGATAACAAGAAGTCTTCTCCACACAATGGCAGTTGACCTATTGAATAATGTCAAGAATAGCCATTTTTAACAAAAACTAACTTTCCTTCCGAAAGTTGACATTTTCGAGACATTTTCGATTTTGCAGTAATTGTGATGATGCACGTCCACGCATCGCTAAAGCTTTTAAAGTGGGCCTGAGTCAAGTGGAGTCACAGCCTTTCATCACATATTGAGCACAACCTAAACTCTCACACTTGTGGGGTTAAAACGGAGTGCCCTCCATCACTTTGGAGAAGAGATCCTTATCACAACAAAAATGACAGAGGTCTAAATGTGACTCATGCCTCTTCTCTCAGTGACTGTAAACACTTAGCATATATGAATATTAATGATCCACATTAAAGCCCCGAAGCCTAGATGGAAGAGTTAATGAGGATAAATAACAGACAGCTGAGCAGTGAAATCTCAGCTCTGACATTATTCATCATCCTTAACTTTTGTCACCGTTCCTTTTTTAGTAATTAATAATCGTACAATAAAGCACTTTGCACTTGGATGAGTGATCTAATTTGTTTAATATAATGCAATTAAAGGAGCGCGAATTACTTTATGTTAATGTTAACTGATAAAATTCCTTGCTGGGTTGCCGCTTCACCAGCAGATAACAAGCTCAACTTGAGGACTGATGTCTGTCTCAGATCCGTCATGCTCATCAACAAAAACTACTTAAGTTCTGTTTACATGCCCCTGCTCTGCACTGAATCACACAAATCTGACAGCCTGCCAAGACACGTCGACCCCTGAAAACAGCCGTCGAGTATGAAGCCTCAGCACTGAGCAAACCACATTTCAAAACTCAAGACTAGTTTTGCTTTTGGTGTTTATGAAATGACGATTCCTTGTGTCTTTCACCAGAGTAGATGAATGTATGACAAAAGAAAGTAAAGAAAGACAAACAAAGCAAACAAAGTTACCTTCAGCTGGAGACAACAAAACCAGGCCCGACCTCCTGTGTCAACACCTTTGCTGTAAATGTTACAGGGATGGCTGGTCTGAACAAAGTGCTGGGAGGGTGAGGTGCTGGCAAATCCCAAAGGGAGCTCTGACATTGGAGTTCGGAGGACATAATGTGACTTGGGGTGAAACATGACATTGGGAGCATGGAGAGCGGCGGAGGAAGGGAGGAGAAAAGCACAGCTGGGAGCAAAAGAGCCATGCACAAATAACTAGTGATGGCTCTGCAGGATATGAGCTACACTTCTGCCGGTCTGTACAAGGAATTTACCCTGCAGACCCGAAGCTCACCTTTACAGCTGGGGTTGCACAGATGCAAACAAACACACACACAAATCCTCAATCAAATGCTTTATAGAACTCATGCTTCATCAGAGGGTGGTCATAACTTACATGCGTAAGTCAAATCCGAAGACCACAGCCCTCGCACTCTCACCAGCTAGCAGACAGACTGTACTGTGCAGCACCACAAGAGGGTTTAAAAAAGGGAAGAGGGGACCAATGTGCCTAGTTTGTGATGAGTGAGAAGGTGCACTCAGGTGAAGGTGACAGTTTTCCTTAAGAGCTGCCAGTCATGCTCTGCAGCACCCACTCGCACTGTGGAAAACCTACTGATCTAAACTCCCAGACTCCTTTTCAGCTTTGTACCTGCCACTTTTCTTTGGGCATCTCTCCTTTGCCTCTTCCATTCTGTGTCAGGCACACAGTGCAAACAGGATGGATTTTTAGAGGCATTTTCAACTGCAATGGATTCTAAATGGAGTATATTTCAGCTCAATGTCATTCTGCTGAGTGATCCAACAAAAACACAGTTTTTGGGTTATGCATGGACTGTAGTTGCCTGAAAGGCTTTGGATAGCAACCTTTTTTGTGTATTTTTTTATTTGAGAAAAATATGCATTTAAAAAAATACTCTAAATATCCCTTTATGCTTGGCTGAGGAGGAGAAGTTTGCATATTGACATGAAAATGTGAAAAGTAAATGCAATGATGAAGTCATGACATACTTGAAGAATATGACTTAAATTTCTTCTGAGAGCTTACTTCCACTGAAAAAGGAAACGTACGGAAAACGGATAGACAGTTTGAACCTTTAGCAGATCTGTTCTGGTAATTTTGTCCTGTGGGTCAAAAAATAAGACAAGGAAGCATTCATTTTTTACATAAAAAAACAATCTTTGCAATGAAATATACTGAACATAGATGCAACATATCTGTACAGTATATTAATTTGGTTGTACCTTAGCTTTGCATACAGTACATCTTAGGTAGAATATGTCTAAGAGAGCCATCAGATAACTTCAAATCTACACAGCTATCTTGTTTTCTCATTCTCGATGTCTGCTAAAATGTTGGTACTGCACTCAAATCAGAAGCTTGTTTGATCAGTGGCAGGGGGACATTCTTGCCCTGAGTTGGGTCTCTCAGGCTGAATACAAATCCCTCCCACTACACTGCACTACAATGGACGACTGATGGAGGGTTGCAGCTTTGACAAAGATGGTGCTTAGGAGGCACATTTCAGGGCTGCTAAGTCCCTTGAACACTTCACTGTGGTGAAGTTAGTGGATGGCTTACTGCTTGTTGAAAAAAGTTATCTCATGTCACTTTGACAGCCCTAGTTCAAAAAAGAGAACATCTCAGTCAGATCCCTGAGAAGCAGTGTAGTGCTGCACAGCTTTCATTTTCCCTCCATGACCTGAAGGTCAAATCCTGGAGGATGTAGCAAAACACACGCACAGAAAGCTCTGAGGAAAGGTGACGAGAGATCAGCTAGGAGTTAACAAGTGAGAGATGGAGTGCGAGGATGACGCAGTGTTGGAGAGAAAGGTGGAGTGCGAAACAGGGAGCAGGTGTGAAGGGTAAAAAGGGTAAGAGTGTGTGAGGGGAGGCAGAAAGCGAAGGAGAGGGTTAAGTGCGAGAATCCAGTCATCATCGAACACTTCTCTCCCAGATATGCACGCAGAGGGTTTATGTGGACAGGAGTAGCTTGCATGGGTGTTAACTGCCTATCTGGAAATTAACTTTATGTGTGTCATTGTGTGTATTGAAACTGTGTTTTTGCTAGGTGTTCCTCATAAACTGACAACTGTGTGTACAGAGCTATGGGTTGTGCGTGTTTGACTTGGCATCAGGGAACACAGACAGGTAGGTGGGCAAACAACATGTTTGATAGCTTCCAATAGAGTAGTCCACCATGTGTGTGTGTGTGTGTGTGTATGTGTATGTGTGTGGTGCTTGAGGGACCAGTCTGTGGGGAGCTGATTGCGCGGGCTCTCATTATGTGGCCACTGGCTGTAATGGAGTGTGACAGCAGCGTGCTGTGCTCTGGATCTCTGTCCTTCCAGCCTGCAAAGCCAATTAAACACACTCTGCCCTGCTCTCCCACCGCCTCGCCCTGCTTCGCTCTCTCCATCACTCGCTCCCTCCTTACTGTGTTTCACCCCCCCCACACACTTCCCTCTCCATCACCAGCACCACCCGTACCTTGTCTGTCCCCACTCTCTTTGGGGTCTTACATACCACCCTTTGTAGTTGACTCTTTCTAACCCCTCCACCGCCACATCCGCAAGCCCAATACTCCCGGCTCTTCCCTCACTCTTTTGCTCCTGGCTCTTGGTTCCTGTCGTCTAGAAAACAATTCAAAGCTTCAATTGTTTCTGCCCTCCCTCGTGCGCCCCTCAGCCTGCCCCATGCCAACCCGAACACCTGCCTACCTGGTGGCTTTGCAGTTAAGCAGGGCTCCATTGCAGTGGGGCAGGGAGAGGAGCTGCAGGGGGAGAAAGCCTCCGATGACAGCTTTCCTCTGTGCTACCACACACACACACACACACACACACACACACACACACACACAAAAACCCAAAAACCATGAAGCGAGGGAGAGGGAGAGCAAGAGAGCAATTCTTGGTTCCTCAAGACCCAGAGCAGTCATAACCACTTAGAGGAAAAATGCCCTGCAGCATCAAAAACACACACGGTCCATTTATAGTCCCCAAAATGTGTGCACACGCACACACACTCACAAATTGAGTATATGTGTACTGTGTGTGCATGCGTGTGTGTGTGTGCTTTCTTGACTGGACTCCTGGTTTTTAAGTGTTTCAACTCAAGCCCTGAAAGTGCAGGCTGAAGCGCAGACGAAAAAATCTTTTGACATCTTTCCTCCTCCTGTGAATTCCTCAGACAGCATCGCTCATGTAGATGCAATTAGAGGCAGAATTTACTCCCTCCAAGGGAATGTGTGTGAAAGTGTGTATGCATGCATGTACCTTGCTTAACTGTGAGTAAAGAGAAAAGGGAGGGGTTTTGGTACCTGTTTTGAACCAGCCACCCTCAATGAAGGACTCGCTGGTCTCCTGAGGTTTGTTCCAGTACTCCTTGAAGACAGACGTACCTCGAACCAGGAGCTCACCCGCTTTCCCCTCCAGACCTGGACGTACCTATGGTATATTCACGACGAGAAAGAGAGGGAACATAGATGGCATAAACAGATTGGACAAGTTTTAATTAGCCAGAATAATCCTTAAATGATTATGTAGTTGTTTTGCTGGGTGATGTGTCGGCAACAGTAAGACAAAGAGAACAAATGATGAACTGATGCAGAGTTATGAAGGTAAAATACTGCATTTCAATGCCTAAAAATATTGGAAAAAATAAGCATATCCCACATTTTATATTTATTTCTTGAGGAAAAAAAATCCACTCACTATCTGTATCCCTACTCCTACAATCGAGTTCAGGGTTTAAAATTCTGAATCAATTACGCTACTCCTTGACATAGTTCTGTTTTTCATTCGCTGGCTATGGATAAATGGGCTTACTCGAGTTTCTCTGTGATTGCCCTCCACAATTGTGGTGTTGGTTTGGTTATTCATGACAATCCGAACCTCCACACCGGGAAGTGGTGACCCCACAGCCCCTGTCAACAAATCAATCAGATGCACACAAAAAAATGCATGAGTACACAGGAAAGACAGTCTATCGCAGGCAAGATGTTATGATTTATTGAGGAATTTTAAAGAAGTTGAACTCTTATACGGGCAGTAAACCACTGAGTGATCGTCATCGGGCTTTTCGTGCAGGATTTACACCACAGTAGGAGCACCCTCCTCCGAGATGGCATTAACCTCCGTCCGCGGGGCATAACTGGTCACTAAATGGTTTGCTGAGCCCACAAAAAAAATTGTAAACCAGAAGCCATTCGTCACCACAAGTCAGTTTGCTTTGACAGTAATGGGGATTTCTGTGGAAATGCCTGATACAGCTGTTTCCACCAACATCAAGTAAACTCCAAATAAAAGAAGTATTTTTTTGACATTTGTTTTAGACTGCTATATATACCAAGATCAGATCAAACTCCAAGACACTGTCTCATTTATTGACTTCCTTAAAATGAAATTAAACTGCAGCATCCATGGCATTTTGTCAACCACATATTCACAATAGCTCCCCTTCTCTTTCTACTTTTACACCCATTTTATGCTGAATCTGTAAAAAAAAAAAAACAATGACTGCACAGCAAAATTCAGTCCAAACTACTCCTGAGTGCTTGACAAGGCTTTTTATTGCTGCACAGTAATAAAAATCATCAGCATAAAAATCTTAAAAGGCACCTGACGAATTATGAAATACAATAAGAAGTGAGTGTCAAAAGTGCACTGCTGTTCTCAACTGTGAGCTCAAAGTAAAAAGTCAAAGTCAAAGTAAACTTTATTGTCAATCAGACCAATGTAATAGTAATTACACAGAAGACTGAAATTGCGTTTCTCCAAACTCCAATGTGCAGTAATTAGGTTAAAAATCAACACACAACATGACAACTTAACATAAAGTACAAATAGACAACAACAGATGACAATTTAACACAACATATACTGACAGGCAGTGGACTACAGTTTACCAGGATGGTACACTGTGTATTTATGTTGTCTGGTTGGAGTATATTATTGTGCAAAAGAGCAATATGGTAAAGTGCAGAGTGCAGAATAGTAGCATGGAGATAAATAGGTATGTAAACTCTGTGCAAGAGCATGGTACAAGCTTAGCTGGACTAATATTTAAGTAAAATGTGTAAAAAATGTGCTACAAATTGAAAATTCTCCACATGTACCGACACATCCCTGCAGGCTCCACCTTTGTGTGTGCACAAGCCTGATTTCCTGAGTTAGTAATTATAGGAAAGAGTGCAAAGATGATACACAGAGATGGTCTCTGTGGTCTTTTCTCTGTGTGTGTGTGTGTGTGTGTGTGTGCGTGCGCGTGGGCCTTAAGGCTATTATGGTTTTTTCACAGATCACTGCTCTCCCAATGAAGAGCAGGTCAGGTCCTAATTAAAGGGCGATTCTCTCACTTTGTATTGATCTAATCCACTCTGGTCCTGACTGGCAACGTCTATCACATGTCCTCCATCTCTTGCACTCGGTCCAGCAGCAAAAAACAACTGACCACAAAAGTAACTAGACTGTGACGCTGCTACTCTGTGGACAAGTAGGAATCAAGCTGAATCTTGTCTAGTTATAAGCAGGGATGGAAAGTAATGAAGTACATTTACTCATGTACTCTGCTTTTTGCATTTCATTGGGAGATATTATACTTTCCATTCCACTACATTCATTACACAGCTTTCATTACTACATACTTTGAAGATTTTGGTACAATTGCTGAATACACAAGTTGTTAAAGATTAAATCCGTGGTTTTCAACCTTTCTGGTTCTGACGTCTCATGTTCACATTTCAGATGCCCGTGAATTGTTATCTGTTCCACCAGATAGTAACAAACAGTTCGGTATCAATAAATGTTCAAATGAACCAATATCTCACCAAAAATCAAAGATTAGAGAAAGAGTCCAGTAGCAGAAAACAGATTTGTGTAACAGGGCTTTGACTTTTCTTTCCTCTCCCATTAATAATCACATGGCTCCTCAGATTTATCTGGTGTCCCAGTTTATAAAACATTAAGTATTTCAAACAAACCACAACTCCAGTAGTTACAACACTAATATACTGCTTACACAATGATGACTCTTCATGAATAATCTAATGATGTCATACATAATAACATGAGCCAGTGGGACCAAAGTTTTTTGGTTTTTTTTTTAAACTAATAATCAAACTACATTTTGTTGCTGACATTTATGTCCTTAAGTCTAGCTTTTTCGTGCAGGAATTTTATTTGTGATGAAGTATGTTTACATTGCCTGGTCAGTTATAATGATTTCCTGAACCGCTGAAGGTTAATTGAGACCTAAAGCACAAGGTGGCTCCAGTATCTTATTTTCATTAAGAGTCTTTGTTTGGGGGATAGAGAGGATCAGGATCAGCTACACCTAAAGGACATTCAGTGTTTTTCTCAAGGCCACTCTTAAGCTGCCTGCCTCAGTTAAGCTGCTTTTTTACATTTGTCTGCCTCATCACATTTCATGGAGTCAAATCTGAACTTCACTCTCCAGCTGCCTTTTTTTTTACATTTGTTACACAACTATTTCTATCACATTTCATGTGTACAACAAAGTGCAAATCTGTGAATGTCTTCCAGAAGTGACTGTGTGAAAATATGGCCATTAAAACCATATTTAAATGATGTTGGCTCTCCCCCCGCTCTATGATGGCTGGATTTTACTTTGACCTTTGATGTGTGCATATTATTATTATTATTATTGTTAATACTGTAAACACAAAGACAGTAATATTTCTACTGTTCATCTTTGTTTTCTTTTCCAAATATTGGACAGCCTGTATTCTTGCCCTCTCAGACTTTACACATCCCCACTTCTTAGAAATTAACATGCTGAGTATTATATCATTAACAGTCCAAAGGAAGTAATAACCACGGTCTAATATGGCATTTTCTTTTAAAAAAGACCTGGTAAATAAGAGATTACATACAATAAAAGATTACTACCCCCCCCCCCCCAAAAAAAAAAAAGACAACCCCCCAAAAAACCAACAAAAAACAGATAAATGATCTATGGTTGTGGTTGTCTGATTTGGGTGCAGAGGTGCAGACAGAGTAATCTTCGTCTAGCTCTTTACAAAGCCCAGCAAAAAACCCCAAAACAAAAACAAACAAAAAAAGCGCCACCTACAAACTGACAAAAACAGACTCCTCCAAAGAAAGGTCTCCACAATTCATTTATGTTACTCAGAGAATCTCTGTGCCCTTCTACACCCTCCTCAATCATCAATTTTTTTTCTCTCGCATCAGGAGCTTGAGAAATTTTGGAGACTTGTAGCAATCTGGTCTCAATGATTCAACAAGATTGAGTGCCATTTTGAAGATTGCAGGCAGGTTATAAATGCTACATGCTGGATGGGGGAAAAAAAGGTCCGTGCGAGAGAGGAGCAAGAATGACAAAGGTCCAGATAGGGTTGCTCTTCAGTTATTCTTCCAAGAAGTCACTGAAAAAGCAGATAAGTCTGGGTTCAAGGCTTTGGAGGGATGACATCTGGAGGAAGGCAGACTTAGAGGGGGAAGGTACGAAGCTGTCTCTGTTTTCTGTGTCAGTAAAAACGACAAAACAAAAACAGGCTGAAAAGTAGGAAAAAATAGAATCAAAAAGATTTAAAGCACAGTGAGATAATGAGATAAAAAAGATCTCAGATGGATTAATCTCACATTAACATCTCAACAAGGGCAACGTGACCTAGAAAGCACCACCGCTGTTAATCTGGAACGCTCCACAACTGTAAGATACACAACACAATCAGGCCAGAGAGGTGCCGCAATTACAGCATTAAACATTATTAATAAAATTGCTGTCAATAAGGTGTATTAAAAGCTGAGTTGTGTACTACTTAGTTGCCGGAGGACAGAAAGAAAAGAAAGTGGTTGAGTCGGAGAGAGGGAGGGAGGGGGTGACTCCACTCCACTACTCTTCTGAGAGCATTTCCTGCGGTTGCTATTGATCCATTTTAACCTACTTAAAGACAAGACACGAACACGCCGACGCAAACAGGCGCGAGCTCCCGCGTACACTCACACCTACGTGCGAGCGCACGTGCACACAAATATACACAGGCCTCCGTGTTGCAGTGGAAACATCAATGGAACCACAGACCTCTCCGAGCCTTTCTTAATAATCACCTGAGAGGAATCAAACACAGCCTATTCAGTTTATGCCAAACACTACCTGACAAACAAACAAAACATTGCCCCAACAATGCAGCAGACAAGAGGATTACCCAATCCACTGGCAAGCTAATTAGCTTTACCTGTAAGAGGGAGAGTTGGCTGGGGAGCATGGAGGGAGGGGGGGAGAGAGGGAGGGAAGGGGGGAGGACAGGAAAAGACAGGAGAAGAAAGCAACCACCACCAGTCTGACCTCATTTCCAGACCCTGCCTTTGCTTCTGCGTGTGTGAGGGAGGTGTGGTTGGGATCGTGGGGGTTTACCTGACATTGCACCAGAGAAAACCTGCTATGATCAAAACACAACACGTGAAGCCAAGGCACGAAGCAAACAGGCGATGTGTGTGTGTGTGTGTGTGTGTGGGGAGTGATATCAGGAATATTTGAGAGATATGTGATGATGAAGGGGAAGAGGAAACTCACACACTGTGTGGTCAGAGCGACAGTTGGTCAGTAGAAAAATAAGCCCAGAGAGAGTTCGCTCAATTAAGATAATTAAATTTCTATGTAAATGGTGCAAGTAAAAGATTGCACACTGCTTTTGTTCACTTTCTGCCAAGAAATATGTCCCTGACACATGAAAAGACACTTCATGTTGAAAGATAAAGTAATCTGAATTATGTCGCAACAATAACGCAGAGAAGCGGAGAAGCAAATTTAACCCCGTTTTAATAGATGCCAGATTTCACAGACAAATCAGCAAAACCACACTTAACGGGATGTGCCATCATCAGCTGCTCCACAATAAACTTCTTCAAAAAGAACGGAGAGCAAAAGCCCCAATCCTATCACTTCCACTTTAATTCATCTCCAAGAAAGCCTTAAACTCTGCCTTTAAAAATCACGTCTTGCCCATGCAAATCCTGGACACAGATCTTAAAAATATATTTAATGTGATTGTAAAGGGAGGGGGAGTTGACAGACACATGTGGCCTGTTTTCAGGTTTGCTAATCTGGCTAAGAGTGAAGATAAAGAGTGGCGTTCATACCAGTCAAGGGCAGATAAGGAAATTCTGCTCTTGGTTTGTTCTGTCATATGAGGGTTTTCAAGCTTGAGTAACTCCTCATCAGATTTTGTGTCTTTTTTAAACAAAAAAAAGCCGTTTGTTCGTAATTTCCTGCCGTTGATTCAACAGTTGGCTTGTAACCTCACCACCACTTGTGCTTGGAAGAAGACCAAGACCTGCATTTTCAGCTGCTATAGCGCTGTTAGTGTTTTACACCTGACACATGACATGACATGACTTATGGGCTGCAGTGAGGGAGTTAGAATAAACACATTTGAATCATAGCTTGTCCGAGTATGCCCTTTTATCCTACCTTTACTTGTTTGCCCTTATATCTGTTTTTTTTTCTCCAGATTGTGTAAAATTGTATGTATGTGTGTGTGTTTAAGTGGATCCAGTCAGTCAGATGTGTGTACCTGGTATGCGTGGGCCCTTGAGAGGGTTGGACAGTGCCATGCCGATCTCGGTCATGCCGTAGCGTTCCAGCATTTTGTGTCCTGTAATCTCCTCCCAGCGATGCAGAGTGGGAAGAGGGAGGGCAGCCGAGCCTGAAACCATTAACCTGGAGAGACAGGGGGGTCAGACATGAGGGAAACACCCCAGGCACCGAATAACACTTTCTCTAGGTTACTCTGTGCCATAAAAAAATAACTTTGTGAAACATGCCAATTTAAAGTGTGTTGGGACTGGAACATAATAGCGGATCAAGGTAATGATGGCCTTGAAAGTTTATAAAATAACTGAAAATTCAAAAAAGGGTTAAATCATGTGGCAGTTAATTAGGAGAGCTATTTTTGTGCATCAGCAGTGCTCCAGGTAGAAAACTGCATGAAAAACCATTAAATAGTAGGAAATACTACACCACACAGCCACCATACCAATAGTTTGAGATCTAGGACAGTGAGGGCCATGGAAATTTACTATTACTGTAAGGCTGCAACTTTGTTATGTTTCCTTGTGTATTTGCTGTTGTTATATGGACACACACACATACATGTAATGATGTGTAAGCCGTCTGTCATCGATCTCACAGCCAGTACCTGATCCTTTCTTTGCAGACCGCTTTGACAAAGTCCTTGACGTGAGGCTGTGTGAAGTGCTGATCATAGTACTGGATCAGCTTAGAGTAGATAGTTGGCACAGCCATGAACACGTTAACCATGGGAGCCTTGGAGCTCAACAGCATCTCCCACACCTGTGATGGGGGGGGGGGCAGGGCACAGAGACAGATAAGGACAACATATAACTGAAGAGGAAGGACAAAGATAAGCAGAGGTGTATAGTAAATCGGTGTATCAAATGGGGGCCAAGCAAACTAATCCAGTTTCATTCCATTAGTGCATGTGATAGAAAGAAGTGACTTTTTTCTTTTATTTGATGAAAATCAAAGAGTAAAGTCCAGACAGCGACCTCATATTAAACCTGTCAACACAATGCCAAAAAAAGACAAGAAAAAAACCCCATCAGGATTTGTAAAGGTCAGGGTGAGGAAAACGACAGACTGCTGTGGGCCAGTTAAAAGGCTCCATCTGATGGACTTGCTTTCTGACTGTCGCAGAGGTTTTTAAAACGCACACACACGGGCGTTGATGGACACAAACATACGTCCTGAACTACATGCGCACATAAAAATACTGTTTAAATATCACATAAACTCACTTGTTCAAGGACAAAGCCATTTTACCCAACCCCACCCACTCCTCCTCGTCACACACACACACACACACACACACACACACACACACACACACACACACACACACACACACACACACATAGTGACACACACGTACACAGTCTGGGTACATCGCAGAAGATGATGGGAGGATGGGACGATGGCATGAATTAAGTGAAGGTGAACAACAGCTTCTCTTACTCTGCCCCCCCCCCATAGACAAATGCTCCTCCCCGGCTGTATCCCCACCCCTCCCCTCTCCATCTACTTATCCTCCACTACTTCTTCTTTCATTCTACCTCCATTTCCCAAGTGCTTCTTTTTCATTCTCTACTTTCATCTCTGACCCTGCATCTTCCCTTCATCTTTCTTTCTCCTCTCTTCCCCTCGCTCCCTATCTCACATTCACTTACCTTCTCTCTCCATTTCGTAATTTCCTGCTTGGCTGCCTCTGCAGTCTCTCTCTCTCTCTCTCTCTCTCTCTCTCTCTCTCACACGTACTCACACACAGAAAGATGCAGTCTCCTCCACCGTCATCCCTCTCAACTTCAGCATGACCACATCCTTCTTAATGTGCCAGAAATTTCTAGACTCATCCCTCCACTTCTCCTTAGCGTCACCTCGTCGCAGACCCGCCTAATCTATTACCATTTAACCTCTCTTCCTCTCACCTCCACTGCTCCTAATAAACAAACAACAACTGAAATATATAGACAAATAAACGCAAGATGATTAAGACTTGTCAACAGTCTAATCCGATGCGTATGCCATTCTTCACAATATTATTACAGGCTGATGTAAAATTTGTGGGTGTTCACCTGTGCACACACAGAATAAAACTCGGTGCAGAGAAAAGGATTATTAACTGAGCGTGCCCTGACCATTCTGGGTGGTGTCTATCAAGTGCAGCGGAGCGCTTCCTCCAAGTCCAGTGTGGAGGGGAGAGGTAGGCAATTTATGTCTGTCAAAGAGTTGGCCTCCACCTAGGGGGACAAGATGTAGCGAGAACCCGGAGCCATGAAGTGCATCCTAAACATCTCTATAGGCTGATCAGCCCTGCACTCAACATGGGAGACGGACACCACTGGCACACAAAGGATCAGATGCTGAACGTTAATGAGTATTGAAACTTGTCAGGTACAAAAAGTTGGTACTGATGCTTCTTTCGAGTTTCAGTTTCTTTTTTTTTTCTTACCGTTTCATTTGTTATTACTGTTTTCTTACACATATCATGGAAAAAGTTGGGGGGATCATCCAATTCAATATCCCTTCGGGAACATGAATGTCTGTACCAAATTACATGCCAATAAATGTAGCAGAGGGCGAGTCATTTCACAGGATAAATGAAAAGTCTGGCCTGCTGGTGGCACTAGAGGAAAAGTTATGGGATCAACAAAGGCAGTTGGCTTCATGCTCTGGGGACCATGAATGTCTGTGCAAAATCCCCTGGAAATGAATCCAATAGGTGCTGAGATATTTCTGTTTGGACAAAGCGTGGTGGATGGTTGACAGCCTGTGGTGTAAATATAAATTCTATTTAAAAGTATAATGATATGAATGAAAGAACGGGCAGATGTGAGTGTGTAAGGACAATTTTAAAGTGACACCTCTATCAGTCTACTTGGTAAAATGCCTTTGCCTGTTAGAACATAAGGATTGATGCATTATGCATTATCCCTACCTTCAGCAATGTCTGTGACATTACATCTGTGCTGATTTAATCATTTTCTCATGCTTAATCAAAATAACACTTGCTATGATGAAATAGTCAAGGGGGATTCAAATGAACAAAGTCTGAAGAGCGCTTTGTGAACCCCAGGGGGAGGATCTGCCCCTGTCAGTCTGCAACAGCACACTTGAAATAGACTTATCTGCGATTTACTGGATCACAATTCCTGCACTGAAAATTTCTGCCACTATCTCCTGGCGAAATCAGTAAAAATCGATCCCGGCCTCCGCTGCCTAGGCTACCCTTCAGAGATCTTGGGGGAGGGAAGAGACAGACTATCGATCACTTCATCAACGTACTGTAACTTCAGGAGGAGGAGAATAAAGGCTTTTTTCTGAGGGTGAGAGAATGGGTTTTGTGGTTTGGTACACAAGGTCAGGGATAGCAGTTGAATACCGATGGCTATAATAGCAAAGCAAAACCCATGTTGACAGATACATATGTCCTTTGTAGTCCTCTCCTTTCCATCTCCCTCTGCTGCCATTAAGCTGCAGAGGTCCTGACATACAAACAAAAACACACATACATTGGTAAACACGTTCATCTACACTTCTACACACACACACACACACACACACACACACTTAGCACCCCATCTTCCCCTCCTTTCTCAGGGCCAAACAAGCACTATCATCCTTCAATGTCAGCTCATCGATTGATCTGCTGCTTAAGCCCCTGCTGTGAGTCGGCATTGGTCAGATACAAAGCCACACAGGGCAATTCATCACTGAGCCCCAAACACTTGGTTTGACAGGTGGGGGGGGCTGAAAGAAGGAGAGCGGGAGAGGAGATGAAGCAAGGAGAAAGGAGGGAAGAAGAAAAGTGGAAGGGGAAACACTCGCAGAGAAAGAGGCATTGATGTGGAAAGAGATGAAGGTCTTTTTCAACCCAGCAGCGCAGCATTTAGTCCATGCAGGACTTCTAAATCTGAAATACCTCTTGGTCTTACTGTCATTGATAGCTCAGCTCTTACAGGTGCCTTCGGAGCCTTGCAGCTGTGTACAGCTGCCTCTTTTGTTCAGGGTCGTCAGTGAAAGGCACACTGCGCCACGAGAAAGCGTTGGAAGAGGAAAGAGACAGAGATAAAGTGCAGTCCACACCCTCTGAGGCTGGAATTCAGGCAGCATGACGCAGGTGGCGCCCACCCAGAGCGGGCAGAGCAGCTTGTTGACGATGCCATGCACATGGTGGAGCGGCAAGGTGTGGAGGATGACATCATCTCTCGTCCACGCCCAATCTGAAACCAGACCCTGGACCTGACAAGGGGAGAGGGGGGAGGAGTGGAAAGGGGGGGGGGGGGGGTCAGTGAGTCAAATCACCTCACGCTGTCATTTGGTACATCTCTAGATTACAGAAGGGATTTTTTTTTTACTCATCCTAATTCATCATCAAATGTACTGGTATGCTCTTGTAGTATGTATCTTATTATTTCTAATGGGAGCACTGGGATTTCTATGTTTTTATAGATTGATAAAATACTTAAATCATCAAATATCAAACCTTGTCCTTGAGAAGGGTGAATATCAGAGAAGTAACTCCTGGGATCATGTGGGATTTTGTGTTCTTGTGATGCCACTTACTTCTTAAAATTTCTGTATCTTTTTTCCTCCTCAGATCACAATTAGTAATATCCTGCTTTTGCTAAAGTGACATCTGCAATGCCCAGAGGCCCCTATGAACAAGGAATGTGGATGCAGTTTGACAGCATAACAAAGACTCAAAATGTTGGTCTCCTGTAGGTGGAAAGCTCTGGACATGTCTGTTCACTTCTCCCTGTGCCACATGCAAACTGAACATACAGGAGATCATATTTAGTATAGAAAGGACTTTTTGAATATCAAATTACTGCTTTGATTGTAGCTGCTCATCTCATCACATGTTTTTATTAGTTAGCCAGAATAAAAGAAAACAATCAAAAACAATAAAAAAGGCCCACAAATGCAAAACACATCACCAAGAACTGTTTGACTATAGTGTTTTCCAACATCTTTTAGGGTTTCCAATTTATAACATTTCAGTACTCAGATATAATTGCGCTCTACCAAATAATAAGTGTTGACTAACTGTGCAAGTCCTGAATTTTAAGAAGTGGATTGCTCCACTGTTTTTCAGGGAAAATTAAGCCTGCAGTTATTTCAGGAAGGATATGAAAGATTAATTTCTCTGAACGAGGCAAGTTAATGTTTGCTCACTATTTGAAAACACAACACCCATCACATGATGTTGACATTTTTAACTGCGCCGAACACACCGCAGGTACAGTTTTGTGTGTTAGTTTTTGTTTTTTCCGTAATCATAATAAAATGCTACATTGCTGTCTGTGTTGGCACTATCAGACATTTCAATACGGAATATAACGCAAAAAAAAGCATTCAGTGTACATATACACATTGTCACAGACATCCAAATGAGTGGACATGGAAGATGGGCATCAGATCGTCATCTTAAATCCAAGCTTTCATGTTTGTCTCAAGAATTCATTCATATTAACTGGTCTGTGAGTTTTTCCAGGAACTTTGACAGCCTGGTTCCTTCCAGGAAAAGAGACAGACTCCCTCAATCATTCACTCAGTCACATCCCTGCACTTATCAGAGACAAATGAAGCTCGGCTGTCTCTCAGAGCGATTTAATTTTCCACACTGTTGGACATGTAGGTCAATTTCCCTTAAAAATCTACAGGAATATCTTTGAGAGATGTTCAATAGCACAAATGAATGATTATTTAGAAACCTTGACTGAAACAAAAGGGGAATGATATGATGCTGATCGAGGAGGAAAATGTTGAAACATATTTCGAGATATTTAAGCACCACCTGCCAGAAAGCATCGCATTCAAAGGGACACGTTTTACGTAAATCAAATCCGAAAGACAAACATGAGCAGCATGAAAATGATGGTGTAAATTCTTCAATCTGAAGAGAGTTTTTTTCAAGCACCCTACCCCCAAACATTGTGATGACATTGTGCTACTTTGATTTATGTGTATTGGCCTGGTGGACGAACTGTTACTATTGTTTATCTATTGTTTTTCTCTGTTATTTATGCAACATATATGCCATTAAGATACCATTATTGGTAGTCTGACTGATTTATCAGTCTACCTCTAACATCAAAACCACAAATTCAATGTTAAGTGAAATATAAGTATGAATTGTTGAATATTACAGGGTTTTTATAAACTTTGTAATAAACCTTTTTCTGTGCAGATATACATCTACTGCACTCAATCAAACTATAGAAGCCTGACGATAAGCCGGGAGTTGTAGTGTAATTTGTAATTATGATTTCAAAGACAATTACCATGGCTTGGATGGTTCTATGCGTATGCAGAACTCCCTTGGGTCTCCCTGTGGTTCCGCTGGTATAGATGATCACAGCTGGCCGATCAGACCAGTCTGTGATGGCTGGCTCCTGCTTTTGGGTGTCTTCCCCAGCTAAAGTGTCCATGAAAGATGTAGGAGGCAGTATGAGGCATGGCAGCCCCAGCTTCAGTGCCAGTGGTTCGAGGGTCTCAGCATAGGGATGCCCCACCACCAGCAGTGAACTCTGGGAGTCAGAGATTATGTACTCCAATTCTGACTGCGGGTGTTTTCGGTAGAGCGGCACTGCCGTCCCACCACTCATCCATGTAGCCCACTGTGCCACTGTATAGGAAGCGTCATTAGCACACAGGAAGGAGATTCGTTTTCCCTCCAGACCCCCAAAGTCAGAGCTGAGAGCGGTACTGATTCTACCTGCAAGACCCAAGCTGCTGCAATACAGCTGCTTGTAGCTGTGGCTGCCACTGCTGTCTATGATAGCAAGCTTATCTCCAAATCCTGGAGCTCTGGCAAACACTGGCTTCTGGTTTATCCTTGATGATGGGATTGTGGTCCATGTGTGAGTCCTTCTTTGAACCACAGCTCTCAGCAGCCACTGCCCTGGCTCTGATGGGCAATAGGTTGTGCAAAGAGCGGCCTTCCAGTGAGGCAAAGTCCACTCTCTGGCAGCAGCACCAAGTCTTGACAGCATGTTTGAGACTCAGCTGTTAATATCCTCCAGAGTTTGAACCTCAAGACGGCTTCATCCTAAGTCTCAGGCATCTGCTCATTTCAGACACTCTCTGTGTGTTGACAGGAAAAGAGGCACATGAGCGTAATTTTATCATGCAGCACAATCAAAATCAGCATCTTCTGCCAATATGATATATGTGATATTCGGTCTAACTGAATGGCAATCTTCTTCCTTCACTTCAAGTCATGGGACTGACAAAAGATACATTGTCAGAAACTGAACTTCATTTCATCTTCAGTTCAAGTATGTGTAAAAACACTGGATCCTGCCTTTTTCCATTTCCGTGTGCATTTGGTCCATTTCTTTCAGTAACTTCTGTAAACATGTGCTCATTTACATTAAAAATGGAGGTGATGTGTGCAACTTTTTTTGGTACAACTACAACGTCATTCGGTGCATTCAATGTCCGGCGAGAGCAATGATAGGCAATAACGTACATGCTATTTTTGTTAATGCCTTTAAAGTTGTAGTAGTCCGTCTGGGAAATGTTACCATGACATTTAACATTAATTATGTAAGTGATTGACAAACAGACAGTGACGAAGACGACCCCGACAATGACCGGACGAAGACGAAAATGCCGACGGGGGATAAAACACTCTCTGAAAATCGCTATCTTAATATTTCTCAAATTATCCAAGTGTTCCGCTCTACATGCATTTCCTTTAATTCATACTCGCCTTACCTAAGACAAAAGCCGGTAGCTCTTGTAGTGAAGGACGTTACGTCGGGATTATTCTTCCGGTATGAAACAAATTCCTCTCGGATGGTTCCTACCCCATCTGTAACCGCTCACGAGTGTCGCCTGAGACTTCACACCGACATTTGAATGACATTTCAGTTACTACATTCACATATAAAGCAGCGAAACATGATTGAAATGCACATGACTAAAAAATAACCATGTATTTAAGTATTAAAGTTATCTCATCGAGCTCATGACCTCTTTTTCATGTGAGAACTGTGGATAAGAATAGTTAGTAGTAGTAGTAGTAGTAGTAGTAGTAGTATAAGAACAGTTAAAAAACAGCACTCGCAGAAACGCACGATTACTCGATTGTACATACTGTATTTATATATACTGGGCTTTCTAGATAAATAACATATTATGCAATACCTTTCTGTCAGTTAAGAAGGATCTTTTCATATGTGACGTTGAATGAGGAATTTATCACCTGCAATAAAGCACAGTGCAACACACGGAATCAAGAGTCCGTAAGACCTGTGCATCCAATGGAGCGGATGCTCATTAGAGATGAGTGCAGCATATATGCAGCTACCCCACACAGAGCTGTGTTTGGCTTTAGATCACATGCCAGTCCTACCACTCAGTGTGCCAACTGGCTTGGCTGGCTTCATCATCACAG
This sequence comes from Psettodes erumei, assembly GCA_016785225.1. Lineage (NCBI taxonomy): Eukaryota > Metazoa > Chordata > Actinopteri > Pleuronectiformes > Psettodidae > Psettodes > Psettodes erumei. Next base: position 6,352,729 of record JAFBJZ010000863.1, on the reverse strand, counting down.
TGCAAGTGGGCACATTCAGCCGCCAGCTGGCAGTCGCGGGCCTCAGATAAGAGAATGGTACAGACATGGCACACGTTCAAAAAGTTTTCACTTCCCTTCCCAAACCCCCCACACAGCAAACGAGGATGGCATGTTCCTAACGAAACTGGAGCCTTTGTTTCAGAGAACTCCCCTCCACTCTCAGGAATAGTATCGTCAAAGACCACTCGCTCCCATTCGTGGGGAAAATGCTATTCAGGGGGATGCTATGCTACCCAATCAGCTAATTTTCACAGAATCCTTTATTTATACGGCATTTGGACAGCCTTTAGTCTTTTTTGATGCAGATGGCACTGCCGCATTTTCTCCGGAATCAACGTAAAAATGACCGACTGTCATCGCTGATGAAACGAAATAAGACACAGATGACCCATGTTTTTGGATTTGTTTCCTGGAAGTTGGCCATATTTTCGTTACATGGGGACCGGAATTCAAGCCATTGAGAGACTTATTTACAGCTACTGGAGACATGCAGGAATACACGAAGAGTGGAGGATAACGAAGGGTATCACGTATTTGTCTGTCAGGGGCGAAAGGACAAGACATGGAGGTATAATTATGCCATGGCAAAAACATGATTAGACAGAATATCTAGTATGCAGAAGCTGGCATTCTGCTGCAATGGCCTGCTGCCAACACACCATTCAGCGAAGACCACCTGAAAGGATCTCGCCACTGATGGGCAGGATGGCCGCAAGCAGGCGCCAACTCCCATCTTGGCAAAGGATTGCATCTGAGGAAAGGAGAGGGGACCCCCCCTCCACAGATCTGTGAGCGAGGCCGAGATGGTAACACAAACCGTGGGGAGTGCCCAAGCATGTGTCAGGTTGGCATCAATGTGCGAATGTCTTGGCAAGCGTTCCATTCTCTCTCCTCCCACCCTAGCTCACACACAAACACACTGTTGCCCTGCTTGGAACACATGGTACATCAGCAGCGGCATCTGGCCGCGCTGACTCCTGGCAGCTGCGCTTCGTCTTCGCCAGTTGGGAGTCTTGGCACTGCCACTTCATCAACTACCTGTGGCTCCTCCTGGGTAAAAAGGCGAGCGATGAATTATTCCAAGGCTGCAGCTGCAAACTTGACTTTCATCCAAGAGATTCACTGTAAACATATGACTGCCTCACAGGGCACATGCCACCCACATACTAATGTGCGGTTGACAACATGGCCTGCATTCCGCGCAAAGGGACGTGTGTCCTCGTGATGGCATGGTTCATTTGAGGCGAAAGATGAAGGATGCTCCATGGTGACTCTCTCCATGGTGCATCTATGTTAAAAGCAATTTCTTTCAAAGAGGCCCAGGGAAAAACAACCAGTGGACAACTGGAGGCACTTGGCGTGCAAAAAGTGATTGCTTTTAAAACCTCAAATCAACAAAAGCACAGTGAGCAAAAGACATAAATAAGTGGCAGTAACACAATATTCAGAAAGGCAATGTGCTTTGAGCTCAGTACTCTTCATCAGGATGTATTGGCCCATCTCTTTGTGTTGGAAAATAGTTTTGAAAGATCAAATTAAAAGGCAGCTAAGGATTTAACTGAAAAGAATTTCTCTCCTTTTCATATATAGTGGGAAAAAATGGATGGGTGACCTTTCAACTCTACAATTATTGCCTCACATTCCATTTCTAATAGAGGTTTTGACAACCAAGGACATTTGCCTGAAGCACTCTGAATACATCTCAGCTGTGACACCATGGATTGCTGAAAAAGAGTGGGAGAGCTTTGTTTGAAGATGACCTCCCCTCTCAAAGGAGTATTTCCAATGGCATCTCCGTGCGATGTGCTCACAAAGATTTAATTTGTCACATCTTGTTTTGGAAAGTCTAAGATGTGTGACAGTGTAAAGCAATGTTGCTTTGCTTAATGCTTAATCATTTTGGTGGCACTATTTTTTTTTTTTTTTTTTTTTAAGCTTTGTCATGGAATATACCATCCACTAGTCTGGAGGATTCCATTTCATCCAAGAGGTGCATTTATTGATAGTTCCTCTACATCAGTCTCAATTGATTTTTCATCCTGAGAAACCCTTACATGGAACATTCCCAGGGCAAAAACCCAAAGCTTTCAAACTGTCCCAAATGTCTGATGTTATGCTATCCAAGTTAGACAGCAGCAATAAAAAATAAAAATACATGTGTTTTGTATTGTGTTACAGTATTGAATGACAATATGAGCAGTGACTCAAGTTATTGATCATATATTTATAGCTCTGATTATACATGAGGTCAAGGGAACCAGTAGAGAGAAGAGAAGTTTAAAAAGCAGGAAGCCAAATTAAATGTTAGAAATTCTTGACATCCACTGACTTTCTTTAGAGTTCATGATTTGCTCTCGGCTACTTGAGAACCGCATGACCCAATGTGAATTCAAAACTTGTTCTGATAGTATTTTTTTCTGGACTTCTTTCAAGAGAAATGTAGTTGGCAAACTGTTAAAATCCATCAAAACTCAACTACACCTCTCCTTTACACAAATAAACACACACATGCACATATTCTGTCACTTTTTGGAGTGTTAGTCATCTGACAGTGACCCAGTGGGATTTTTTTTCTCCATCTGTGTCGGTCTGACCCATTTTAGCCCTCGGCCACGTCCAACTGTTCCATGTCCCAAACATATGTGCGGTGGCAGGGGGAAAAGCGAACCGTCGCCGCGCGGGACCCACAGACACACATTGCAGATATGACACTGGACCCTGCTTTCCTGTCTGTTTCCCACAGCATATGTCATCATCAATAGTGGCCCCGAGGATTCACACCTTAGTGATTTGACAAAACACCACTTCTACTACTGCTTCTCCTACTCATGCTTTGAGCCAAGAATGTCTGTCTGTGTGGTAGATTTGATTATCAGGCAAAGTGGATATGTAAATATTGTGTATTACTTCAGTTTTTCTTTGTTTATTCCTGATGTATGTATGTTATATGCATTTGCCATCATTTGGCCTCCACTGATTTTCAGTTGTCATCATGACTCTGCATCTGATTTACTATTCAAACTCTTTTATTCAATATGGAACTTAATTTCTTTGTCTGTATTTTTGTTATTACTGGCAAGCTCTTTACTGGGTGCTTGACTTGGTGGTTCAACTGGCAATACTGCCTGTGCAGATCACAACACTAGCCAGTGAGGGCAGAATAGGCCAACCAAGTGGCCCATGTTGGCAGATGAGATGGTATCACTGCACAGAGCCAGGACCCACTGGGGACTTTGGGGTGTGAGGCACATATGGTCAAACAGGCTGCTGATGATCTGCTTATATCAGCCTCTCATCCTGGCCTCAGTGAGAGAGATGACTCCACCAGAGATTTGAAGTGGCTATATCCCGTGTTGGTGTGTATTAACTGGGTTGGCACAGGATCTTGTACTGTGCAGATATGTCTGTCTGCGGAGATGTTCGCATTTTAGATTTGTATAAAATGCCCTTGGGAATAAACACAGATAACAATAAATTTGATATAAAAATGCTTATATCTTGTTATTGTAATTTACACATTCTCTGAATAACTGAGTTGGACAGCGTGGTCAAATGGACGGAATAAAGTTGATTTAACTGTAGTCTTAAGGTAACTCACCCTAAATAAATGAAAGCCAACTTACTGACCGACTGGCTATAATACACTTTAGATTGCTGCGGAATTTTTTGATGGCTTTCCACTAATGCCTTATTGATTCACTTCTTTCCCTTTTAACTCCCACATATGGAAATGGAAAGTATTCTGTTAGAGCGAAGATCAGCCCCCCCCACTCCAGTCTTGTTCAGCTCACTAACTCTGCCCTGCATCCTCATCGATATGCTGCCTCAGTGAACACTGAAAGGGTTACAGTATCTCATTCAAACAAGCATGCATATTGCATTCAAATAGTGAATAGTGAAGTGGAATATTTTGTTCTTCCGCCTGCTTTTAAAAAAATGTATGTTCAGGATACGGCTTGAATTAAAATTAGATTCTCTGAATTCACATCAGGAGATGGTTGTTTATCAGGTCTTGTTGTGTATAAAGCAACAAGACCTGCAAACATGAACATACAACAAGCATCCACACACAACGTTGGTCACGCTACATAGGCACATGCAAACACACACAATGACTGAGGCTGCCAGGCTGCTCGGGTGGTGTGTTGTTCTCTGGGAGACAGTGCCATATGCTGTCTAGCCTCCCAGGGAGGACGCTGTACTTTTGTCCTAACTCTAAGGGAACCCCACTGCAGTACAACACCCCATGCACTATTGGTAATAAAACTCAACCTATTTCTATACATTTTATGTAATTTACTCCTTAACTGTCTGTGTTTTTCTTTTCTTCTCATTTTTCAAAAACAGAAGGAATATTTGCAAAAACCTTGTATGTGTATATCTTGTTGAATGACAGAAACCGCTCCCAGCAGCATGACTACTTCTGGCAAACTGTAAACAAGTAAAGAGCAGTTGAGATGAATTAGAGACAATGGCTAACCTTGCAATGAGAGGACCTGTCAATTCCATGCACATCTGCAGATAAGAGGTCTTGAAAAAATAATTATAGCTAAGGAAAGTGAACAAAAAGACCCCTGGATTTTTTTTTGCTTTCTTCTCTTTTTTTAAGTAAAGGAGAGACAGAGGAGGAAAAGAGGAAAAGTAGATGTTAAAACCGTGGAGGGCAGAGCGATTAAAAGAATGTGTTTGGATACCTTTGGCCAGGAGTACAAGGAGATGGCTGGTGTGTTTGAGAAGCGTATGAAGGAAAGAGTGGGTGTAAGAGTGTGTTTGTGCATTGACTTGAGGGGTACAGGATGCGTGTTCAGAATTTATCTTATCTGTGTGTTCATTACTACTTTGCATTTCAGGCAGAGAGCTTGGGTGCTCCACTAAATCGCAGGAAGGATTGTTAGACACGCGTGTTATTAATTTTTTCAGGGTCCCTGTGGCGTCTGTATGAATCTTAATGCTGCTGACTGGGCTGCAGCTCTATCGACTTTCTTTAAAATATGAAGAAGCTTTGCTGGAAGCGCCTGGGGTCATTAGCTGAAGAGTAGGCGCAAATCCCTCACCGAGCCTGCTCCGGCTTCGCCATGTTAAATGTGCTCTTAAAATATTCATAATCATACTCTTGCCTGCACACATGCACATACACACATGCACTCACTCATATACACACACACACACACACACACACACACAGACAATGCACCAGGGACATAAAAGGATCAATATTAAAATGTATTCCTGTTTTGGTGTGCGGTTAATTAGCTGCGGTTCTTTTAAACCATGAAGTTTGAGAACAGATTAACAGTTTCTTTTTGTACACAAGATAATATTTACCTCTGCTCCATCTGTGCAGACATAGATGGAATACATATCAGAGGATGTTGACATGGAAGCCAAACAATTGGTCTATTTTGTACTGTTGCTTCTTTAATATTTCACGAAAGCATTTTTGTATCATATTATAACAAGAGAGAAGTGCACAGACGCCACTGTTTTTTCTTCTGCACTGTTAAAATTTGTATATTTTTAAAAAATCTTTATTTAGTTCTGGGTAGATTTGCATTAAATTTGCATGAAATGTCTACAAACTAGCATTCGATCCATTGATCCAATGAATGATGATCATGCATTTCTAGTCAGTTTACTATTTTGTGTACTTCTTCAAAAAAGCTGTTCTGTTTATCTGTATTTATTAAAATTAAAGTTTGAAAGAGCCACACTCAGATATTCTTTAATAACTTTGATGAGTAAGAAACAAATATCCAAAGTCATGATGTGGAAACAGCATTTTTGTACTACTTCTATGACACGGTGAACTGATTCATTAATCAGTGGCCCTTGATCGGTGTAAGTTTATTGAGTAACTGACATGATTTTAGCCAACATAAAGGTCTTTACTGAAGCTTAGCAGTATATTGCAATAACAGTACTGCAGGTCAGACATGGTGTAGATCCTACAAGTTGGCTGTTCTGATTATTTCATGAGTGTAAATGAGTTGTACAGATAGTATGCATTGCAAGTGCTGTCCGGTTGCTCTCTGAGAACGCTCTGCTCTCATATTCCTCTATTCAAGTCTGAATGACCAGAATATCTGAATGTTGTCTAGTTGCTTAAATCACCATATTTCAAAACTTACTTTAACTTACAACAGGACAAAAGTAAACTTTTCATTTAGGTGGATTAGCTCAAAACCTAAAGTCAGAATCAATACTGCTTAAAACATAATTAGGAATTTAATGAATAGATGATGTGTCACAAGGGGGAAACATGATATTTACAGATTCTATTTTGATCTAATATTAGCCTGGTATATTAGTAAATTACAGAGCCACTAAAAAAATGGCTGTAAATACCCCCGATGAGGAAAAATGGCTTGTCTCACTGTCCCATGGTCTGTTGTCATAATTTGCATAGTAAAGAGCTCTTAACTAAAGTAATCATTAGCTGAACATGACCTGTGTGGCTCATGCTATTTTTACCTCTGGATAATTTGAACAGGGGTTAGGTTACAACTCATCAAAGGAGTCCAACATGTTTGAAACAGGTGCTGAGATAGAGACCAGGCCAAAACAATCACGTTGCTACAGAAAGGGGACAGCCTGACTAATTGATGCCTGTTTGTGTGGCACGCTGCTGGACAATGGATCAGGGCTGGCAGATGTATCGGGGTGGGGGGGGTACGTGTGTCAATGCCACTGGGAACAATACTACAGGAACAATGGGTGCAGGCAAGTGCACGTGTGCATGTTTGTGTGTGTGTCCAAAAAGAGACAAAAAGATGGACAGAGCAAGTGCATAAAAGAGAAAGTGATGGGATTTATGTGTACATATCTCACGCATGCTGAACACATGTTAAATTCTTCTGCAAAAAAGAATGACTGCATTTGGACAGAAGTAAGTAAAGTACAGTAAGTAAAGTTAGTATAATTGCTTTAGCACTGGGTTATTATTCCCCAATTAATCCCACTGGGACAGTTATAGATACAGTAATCACTAAGTGAAAGTCACAATAATGGAGTACAACAAAAAATGGAAAAAAGGCAAAAAGAAGAAGAAAAAAGAAACTAGCTTTTTTTATTGCAGTATTTTATATATAAGACTGAGTCCTGTAGTGGCTGCTTACACATCAGTATGTTCATGTTTGAGATGAAGTTGAGTTTGAAAGAGTCATTTTTGATACATTAGATAAATTTACAGGTAAAGAGACTATGTCCTTATTTTTTCTAAAGTTAAAAGCTTAAAGTTTTTAACCTCAAAAAAGTTTTTTATGTTGTTGTAAAATAACACAAATACAAATTACACAGGAGGAAAATGAGTTGAATTTGAGAAAAAAATCGATACATATATACTGTAAATATGGAAGGGATGCTTAACTTTCTGTAAGGAAAGAGCTTCATCATGGTCTCGCTCATGGTCCTCCTCCCACCCCCACCCCCTCCAGTGGTACGTATTGATCTGTGTGTAGCTTAATGTTGGTCTTTATGGCTATGCTGTGGTTAGACAAGCCAGTAGGAAAACTACTTACTCCTGCCCACTGTTATAACTGAATCAATCCATTAGGTGAGTATTGAAACTGTGGTCACTCTCCACAATGTGTAGTGATTATATATGGCTGCAAATTGAATTATTCAATATGCAATTCAGTTATGAGCAGCATGTAAAAACCCAGATAGAGATGGATGTTTTCCTCGGGCCACAATGCATTACATGTATACATTAAATTGAAAATGAGAGCCATGACATTAGGCTATGAGACATAATTATAGGCCGCTCAAAAACAGTAGGCCATGGAAATAACAGTGTGTGTGTGTGTGTGTGTGTGTGTGTGTTTTGAGAGTGAGAGAGGGAGTTTGTGTGTCCCTGGGAAAGCGACTGCTGTTTGGCTTGGCTCCGCGTCCCCTCTTCCAAAGGACTGTGAAATCAGAAATTAAATGCTGCACCATCGTGAAGCAATTCAGTCTGATACGTCTTCCTCTCTTGTAATTGTTTGTTTATTGGACCCTGTTCAAAAGCAATGTTGTGAAGGTCTCTGCAGGCTCTGGGAGCCAGCTTGTAAACCAGAGGAAGGTCACACCATGTCAGTTAGTAGATGGGAAAAGATAGAAAAGGCAGAAAGAGAGGAAGTAATGTAAAAGTAAGAAGAAAACACATTCAAACATATTTAAACGTGTATTTATGTGTAAATGATCCACATGTTCATCATTTGTAAGCCTGCTGTGTGAGCCTAAATGAGAGGGCAGATAGAGTTGACCTGACCAGCAATAACAAGCTGTTTAGGTGGTGGCAGCACAGACCACACTAATACCAACTGACCACAGGGGTCATGACCAAAGTGACCTTTTGACCTTTTTACTTCTGTGGCCCATTGTCTGCTTTCATTCTAGTCCATTTGCTCTTCCTTGCTGTTCTTTTGTTCAGAGTTTTGCACAGTATGGGGAGGGGAGGGGGACATGGCCGGGCATAGCATTTTAGTTAATGAGATAACAGAGAGAAGAGACATTAAAGACCTGAGCAAAGAGATGCAGCAATTTCACCATTCAAGGTAAAATGCAAGAAAGGACAGTTAAGGGCAGAGGCAGCAGGAATGTGAAACAGAGGATAGCTGTTAAATGTTGCAACCAAATTTTGCTTTGGAATTTTAATAGAATGTTTTTGGTAGGTCATGATACAGTTGCTTAGAATATTAGGCTTGATCAAACCGTATGCAATAGAAATTTAAAAATAAGTTATTTTTCAGGATGTAAATATATCTATTATCTGTTATCTATTGATAAATATTGCTTTAAATTAGGGCATTATCACTATCAAATTATAAAAACAAAAACAGTCAGATAGATAGATAGATAGAAAGGGAGGTTGGCAAGCAGACAGACAGACATGAGTTTAGTGACAGCTGCAGGGTCTGCGAGCAGGTGTGATGGAGGGATAGAGGAGACTAATTTAGCTATACACTTGTGGTGCTAACGAGACCTCTACCATGCACATGCACACATGTGCACACACACACACACACACACACACACACACACACACAGATAACATAGTACCGATCATTTGTACTCAACCCCTAGCACCTCCCATCCTTGCCGGTTTTGTGTGTATGTTTCCAGGCGTACATGCCATATGGACTCACAGACACCTGTCAGTTGAAGGTAGAATAGAATGGCAATAACATCTGATGAATAATTCAACTTTAAAAGGAAGCTCTCCTGGACCTTCACCATGAGATGACTGCATCTTACACAGTCTGTCACTCCATTCTTGGACAAACAACACAAATGTTTTTTTTTTCTGGTTTTATAGATAAAGACTTCTAACCTGGTGCCATTAACAATTGCTTACTTCTCTTCTGACAGACCAGACAGATCAGTTCGCTTTTTAAGCAATAGCTACACAACTCCAAGTACATCTGAAAGTCACTTAAATGATGATTGGGAAATATTATGCGAGTCTCACAAAAAATTTATGAGAACAAATGATTAATTCTGAAAAGGGAATCAACATTAATTAGTTGTGTAATAAAGAATCAACTTGTTTATTCAAGTAACACTTTGACTTCACAAATATTTTGGCACAGCTAAACAGTGATTATTCAAATACCCATGTACAGAAGTTTCCAGATTAAATGGTAAAAGGAATTCTAAAAAAAGCTTTGCCTATTTAACCACCGTGGAAGCACAGTAAATAAAGCCTAATATTTATGAGATAATGGATGCTATGATGTTTAGGGAAAGAATATATACAATACACTTCATTGTACAAAGATTTTATTAGTTTCTGATATTGGATTTTAAGAGGGATTTTTCAACTAGATCTCTAAATGAAGAAGAAGTTGAGAAAGGAAACTGATCATAATGTTGGCCAAAATATGGCCATAAGTGTCTTACTTTCTTTTCTTTTTGTTTTCTGCCAAGCAGTCACCCCTTTTATGTGCCATCTTTCTTCTATAAGTAATTAAACAAACATCAGTAAATTAACAAGTGCAAGGCCAAACAGTATATGGCTCTGTGGTAGTACACAAACAGCTCAACAACAACAAACTCAGATTACGAACAAGTGAAAATAAAATGAAACAAAAGGCCCACGCATGGAATCCATATTGAATCTTTGCCAGTTCACGACAATCCAGGCCATACAATACATGCTAATGAGCTGTCATTGTTTGAAGCCTGAGCCATGGAAATGAGCACACACTGAGCTGCAGTGTGTGAGATGAGTGTGAAATCTGATCGAGGAAACAGGCAGACAGTAGGAGACTGAGCCCCAGGGCTCTAGAGATCTCACCACAGCAGATATGTAGAACAGGGAGGAAAAGGTGTTGCCGCAAACTACTGTGTGCCACTGTGTGCACGGTGTGTGTGAGTGTGAGGGGTTAGCTATGGATGGCAGATGTCAGACCTCTCAGCCCCACCCCCCACTATCGGACCACCTGTTTGAGCGAGGCCATCTGGAGGGTGGGCCATCTCTGCGGACTGATACTGCGAGGGTCTGACCTGGCATACTGACCAATGATACATGATCACACCACATGACAGGAAACGTCCTGTGTGTTGAGTGCTCATCCTCCTGTCTGTCTGTCTGTCTCGTTCTCTCCATTTATCTTTCTCTATTTCAGTTTCTCTCCTCATGACTGCCTTTCTGTCCACTGAACATAATAGCATTACAGGCAAGACAACCAGGTCTAACAGTAAAAAAGCATGCTGATATTGCCCTTAATACTAAAGTTGTTCTCATATACTGTAGAGGCAGTGATAATGGAAAAATTACATTGTATTTAAGTAAGTTTCTCACACCAAACTCTCAACTTAATCATAATCATACCATGATACCATGTACTGTATGTAACCACATACAAACATAGTCCTACAGTCCTTCTGTGCTGTTTTTATTAAATAAACTGGGTAGGAGACCTCAAACAGAATTTGAATGTGTAGTTATCCATTGATCAATGACCTAACAACAGCTGATAAAACCTTCTTATCACTAACCTGAAATGAAAGCTCTCAGCATAAGTTGTTTGTAGAACTGCTGTCCTTTTAAACTGAAAGAACTATTGAACTATTACCACCTTGACATCCAAAGAGAAGAAAGAGGCTCCAGCTTCTCAGCTGAATAGCATCAATACATTATTTTATGATGTGTTGATGAAATGAGTGAAAGTGATGTTAAAAAAGGAGGTGTGCTTATTCTAAACACCTGTGCTAGCAGTATGTAGGTGTTTGGGGGGAAAAGCTGGGGGGTTGTAGATGATTGTAGCAACTTTGAAAACGCCACCAGCTAACACCAAACCTGAGGTAGCAGCACACTGTTGCTGTGGAATTACAGTGCAAAAGTACACTGTAATTCTTCCCAAATGTGTAAACTGCAAAATGCATTGCACAACACATTCATAGTGCTTTCCCTATGCACCTATAGGAAGAAAGTTGAAGTTACAGAGGTAATTAAAAAGACTGAGCAGAATTCTCTAATCTTTGTAATTGAATTACAAATTAGCAAATTTGCTAATGAAACCATTTTTGTGTTGTTATTCCAAAAAAAAGAACAATAACTTCATCTTCGATAGTCACAGATTTACACAGTGGAGTAAAAACAGTGGAGTAAAAAGGAGTAGTACAACATTTTGAATAATAATGTTTCTTGGTGAAGATTTGATCAGGAAGACTGAAGATTAGATTAGAACACTACCCAAACTGCAGCCAGGAGACACTGATTTTAATTTACCATTAAGAATAGACACAAAGAGAAACAGCTACCTTTTTGTGTTCATAATCTTCTTCCCTAGTCCTTCCTCACAGAGCTCTTTGACATTTTAGATCAGGTCAGCTTCTGTAATAATGCCAACCTGTTGGGGAGTCCATTGACTTAAAATTCCTTTTGGTCAACAGGGCTTTTGATATGGCATCCCTGCCGAGTTGGAATAACAGTTACATTACTGTCAAAAATAAAACATGAATACCTTGTGATAAACGGTAAGCAATTTGAATAAATGTGCCAGAAATTGGGCACAGTTCCATTTCTTTTTAAAGTAGCTAAAGTAGGTTTCAAGTTAAGTGGTGCTAAAGAGTGGACTATTAAACACGTAAAGAGGCCTTTGTTATGTGATAAGCCTGCAATTATGTTGCATACATATGATTTATTACAGGAGAGGCGATAAGCACAATGTTATCATTTTGCATATTTGTAGTGTGCCCTATTTATCCACACAATAAGTCATGCTCACACGCCCAGATATAAAGTATGAGTATATAATTTGATAATCCTGATCAGGGAGAAACACAGCAGTTTTTGTACGTTAGGACACACAAAATTACCATCATGCACTACATCTCCCACTTATTTTAAGCAGTAACAATAACAAGGATTTCTGCAATACCACTGCGGCATTTTGTCATGACTCCGAGGTTTATTACAGTACCCGCTGACTGCTCGTGAAGCTGTCTGTGTGTCATGATAATCAGTCACACGTGCACGTTAATGTTAGGGTGCCCAAGCATATGTCTTTGCGTATTATGCCTGCAAGTGTACTATACGTGTGTGTGTGTGCGTGTGTGCACATGTCCAACTCTGCCAGTGTTTGTGCGTATAATATCGCTTGTCTATTTTGGGGTCACATTTGATAAGCCCTTGAGTGATGTGGCAAGATGAAGTGACAGTTTGTCAAAAAGCGGGTCATGGGGCAGTCACTGTGTAGGCGGCCCTCTGCGCCCGTGTACCGGGTATAATTAGGCACTCATTACCATATCAGTCAATTACCAACAACCATTCTGGCTGCTTTCTCTCAGGAATCTGCCCTTCTGGACACCAGCTCTGAAGAAGGACAGATTTTTTTCCTGGCTGCAGAAGTAATTATTTTTTCTGTCCTTCTCCCTCCTTTCCCTTATTACGATTGCTACCGGTAAAACAATGGCTTAGGTTTTGTTGTGTTGTGCTGCTACGGGCACCATCTGTGGTGGTGAGGCGGAGGCACAACAATACCCGTCCATATGGTCAGGGCATCAGCAGCGGGCTATATCTGCTCATCAACTCCTGTCATTGTCATCAGCCACTCTGCTCATACACTAGTCCATGTTCATCTGTCACACATGCACACACACGCACATGCACGCGTGCGCACACACACACACACACACACACAAGCGCAGCATGATATACTTATTTATGAGGGAAAGATTAGGTTGGATGAGCAGCTGTCTTGTTAAAGCATTTAGAAATATTCTCCTCAAACAATTTAAAGGAATATTACACAGAATTTTTTTTCCAATTCCAATCCTTTTCCCTGATTATGAGTCATCTTGTTTTTCAGGGGACAGAGTAATTCCTCAAAAATTTTCTGAGAGGTCAAATAAGTCAAATAAGTACTTGTCCAAAACATACACCATGGTACGATTTTAATATCTTGTAATCAGTTTTCAAATGTAATAATGAAATAATTTGCCACCCCAACATCAATCCCAACCCGCTATCGTTGATTGGTACTGGGAGCTTAGGGCTTTTTTAGACATACCCATCTGCTGTCTCGCACCTCCTAATCTGCAACATAGAGCGTGCGCACACATGCACACACATACACACACACACACACAAACAAAACACAGACAGACAGACAGACAAACATGCATACATAAAGCCATTACTGGTGTCACCATTCTGTCCAATATGCTGTTTTGTCTTAATTCTGCATGTGTATCAAAGATTGTAGACATTAAAGATAAATGTAAATTGTACGACATCTGTCTTAAGTTTTATTAATTTACATGAAGGACCTGCCTCACTATAATAGACCAAATTCTATTTCCACGTTAAGGGCAGGGTGCTGGCTGTGCTCAGCAAGATAATGATGAGATGAAGAAATGCAAGGAATAGTACAAAAGGAGAGTGAAAAGAAAGCTACATTATACATACATGTATACTGCATTGAAAGAAGGTGTGACGAGATGGTGAGATACGGGTATTAGATACAGAATACCTAAATAAGCACGTTATGTTGAAAGAGGACATGAGGACATGGGCTTGTGGAAAAACGGATTACTTGTGGGAGATCTAAAAGTGATAGAAAGAAATGGAGCTGGAGTGGGAAGGAGGGTAAGGGAAGGACAAAGCTGAAGGCATGTGAAAGCTGAGATAACCGGCTATCCCTGCATCATCTCAGTCTGCGTTTATCTTTGTCTGCCTCTTGCTGTATCTTTCACCATCTCGGAGTCTCACCAAATAATAGAAACCTTGAAAAAAAAGGACAGTGGTTTTTAATTGGTCTTCAGAATCCATAATTAACACAGTGCCTTAATGTGCACACAGCACACTTCCTGTCATCACTTGCAGATTGCGCTTGCATTTTTGCGTATAACACTTGGCACTGAAGAAAATTATAGATGTTGCATTTATTCCACTCTTCACTAGATTTAAGCGTGATTCATTTGGTGCCTTGTTTGATTAGATGACTAGCTTAGAATCCATTTTCCACAAAGAAAAGAAATAAATCAAAGTAAAAGAAGTCTGAAAAATGAATGCAGGGGTGTCAGGACATGGAGGGAAAGCTAATAGATGATGGGGGAAATACATGGTCAGTAAGTTCATTATCAATGATGACCCTGTTATGAGGAAATGTAGAGGGGTTTATTCATCTTTGCTTTGTCTGGTTTGTCTTATTGGTAAGCAGGGAGGCCTGTATGGACAAGCTAATGCTCAGCAGATCACAGGGATTGGGATATTGTTTATAGGATCAGCTGAACAATAGACAGGGGAGCTCTCCCCTCCACTCTCTATGTTTTGCCTCAGGCATTATACAACCCACTTCTCTCCTCCTTCCTTCTAGTCTTCAAGACTTCTACTCTCATCTTGACCTCTCCCCTCCTGCCTTGCCCCATCTGTCCCTGTCCTCTCTGCGCCCTCTCCAATCTATCCCCTTCTCCTCTACATTCAGGGACAATTTCAGGGGCTGCTTGTCCTGATTGTTGTTGTAGACCAATCATCTTCCAGTGCTGTTTGCCCTCTGGATGCCCGGCCTAACACCGCAGCAGAGGGGATTTCGGGCTGACAGTTGCCCCTGGCGGAGCGAAAACAGACTGAGGGACAAAGTGGGTGATGGGAGAGGAGGGCGGAGGTGGGGGTGAGGACTTGCATTGTGGACTTAGTCAGTTCCAGCCCTGGGAGACAGCTGGAATCCCTCTCACCTCCTGGCTTGTGGAGGTCAGCCCTGTTTCCACAGCCATAAGGTCCTAATCCATGGGCTGGAACATGACCAACGTCTATGGGATTTAGCCAGGAGAGAGGCCTTACCACAGCCCAGTTAATGTAGATCAGAGAACAGTCTGGGACTACAGTTGTATAGGACACTAGTTAAGCTAAAACATCTATTGTTGTTTACCACAGCAATAAGATGGACGTTAAACTGCACCAACACTAAATGAACAGAAGAAAATATCTTGAAAAATTGTAGATGATGTAGACTTACGCAGATGAAATGTTAAATGTCAAAAAATGACAAAAAGATTTTCAAGGCGAGAGGAAAGAAAAAAGAACACAATACACACAACAAAGAATCAATATGCCATAAAACTTCTCTTTCTGATAGTTGCAAACTTACTAAGAGTGTAGCACAAGCTTGACAGCTGTGTTTTGCATCTCTGATTGTCTTACACATATTCCCTTTTTATCAAATTTCCTGAAAGGAGTAATTATGTCGGCCCCCTTGAAATATCCCCGGCGTGTTCGCCGTGTTCCTGTGGTGCTCAGCACATATAATTTAATTTGAATTCATTACTCCCCCTCCTGTCAGTTAATATATTCATGACTTCCAATTCCCTCAGAGCTGTCCCACCACCTGGAATGTCCTCCCTCATCTGTGTCACTCCTCCCCCCTCCTCCTTCACCCATGCTTCCTCCTCCTCCTCACCCCTCCTGGCCCTGCAGGATCCCTGGGGGCCCATGAAGGGGTGTTAGGGCCAGGGTCACAGAGGCTGGGGGGCCCGCTGTCATTAGGGTGCAGTGGAATGTGTTAGCAGGGACCAGCTGGGACCAGCCAACTCTGTCCCGGGCCCTTTCTGTGCTGGTGCTGCTGGTGCTGACGAGTGTGTTTTCGTGTGTGTGCTCCTTGTGTGTCTATGATGGTGGTATCACCAGGGAGACATGTGACACCTGCAAATAACAGTGATGTGTTTCTACAGTGCTGAACCCCCAATGTTATTCTGCAACATTGTCCGTTTTTCAAACGGTTAAACCGAGAACAGCAGAGTGTTGATTTGTTAGCTGTGTTCATATTTCTATTTTTGAGTAACAGCTTTGACAAACACACTCCAATTTCACATCCAAAATTTACATCTGTATTTGATGCTTGAATTAACCAACATGAGAAGCTTGCAGCACCATCAGCAGTTTGCGTATTGTTGGACTGAGTAAACAGTGTTGCCTTGCAAGGTGGCAAAGCAAGAGACTGTGAGTCTTGTTTGGATGATTCAATCTGTGACCTCTTCCTCTTTGCATTATTTATCCTATGCCAAAATATTACATCATGCAATAAAATGCTAACTGGGAAGTCATGTTCCTTTGCAGCTCCGTGGTAGAATGGACCAAGCTTCAGCTTCAAAATGTTCCTCTCCTCCTTTCATATTCTCTCTATCTTTCATGTTGCACCTTTGTAGCAGTCTCTCCACCGACACCAACTGAATATGTCCCTTCTGTGTGGTAAATATTTCATGGTGGGGAGCAGCTTGAAGTTTGATCGTTGCAGGGTGCCGGTGTAGGAGTTCAAAGGAGACTGTGGGCCCTCTGACAGCCAGCCAGAATAGAGTGGAGGAGGAGGAGAGACTTGGGGTGAGACAGAAGGGGGGAAGGGGAGGGAAGGCAAGAGGGGAGGGGTAGTGAGGGTAGGAGGGAGGCACTGCTGTGTGCTCAGTTTAAATTCAGCACCACCAGTTTCCTGGACAGCTCCCTTGCTCTCCAGCAAAGTGGAAAACAAGAAGTAGTGCAGTTTTTTGTTGGGAAGTATTTTTGTAGCAGTTTTGTATATTAAGACAACATGTATTTTTATCCATACAGATGAATAATTACCTAATTGAGGGAGTGACAGCAACAGAAAGATTTTTCAGGCCAGTCATTAGAATTAGATGAGCACACGCGTACGTGCATATGTGTGTTACCAATACACATGCAATGTTCATCTTGCAGTGTGTGTCTGTGCACGTATGTATTAGCATATCTGTGTGCGTATGTTTTGGGGGGGGTCATTATTAATCAGGGCCCTTCCCTTAGTGTGAGAGCTGCTCACACTCCATGGCTTAATGACTGAAAATGAGCCGTAATTATGGGCTGTCAGTCCAGCCCCTGGCACCCCCTCTGCTCCTCCATCTCATGGGTCCATGTCCTCTGCTCCACTGCACCACACCCAGAGTGCCATCACTTATCACATATATTCGAGTTACCTACTGTATCCCTCTTCCATGAGTACACCAAACTAAAATCTTGAAACTAATGATAAAGCAAGCTTAAGAAATAAATACAGACATCTGATACAATAGTTCAAACAGTGCTCCCTGTCTGACCTCCATCACCCCATATATACGTATACACACACACACACACACACACACACATTTTCTGTGTTGTTGCTACCCATCCCTTGTCTATTTCTCTCTTTCACTCTGCCTTCCTCTTGCTCTGTGCACTTAAGCTCATCGTTATGCAGCCTGTGGTTTATCAGAGCTGATGATGAATTTGTTTATGAGTGGAGGAGGCTGATTTCCCCTGAGTGGTCTTTCTCTCTCTCCTTTACTCTCTCTCTTTCCCTCCATCTCTCTGCATCAGTCCATCCAATCAAAGAGAAATTCTGTCCCCTCAACCCCTCACCCCACACCACCTCCCCTCCAGCCCTTTGCACCCCTGCAGGGTGCTTCACCAGTTAGACATTAGGATTTGATTCTAACCAATGCCAAGCTGGAGGGGTCACTAGCTATTGGACAATACAAATGGACATGCAGCTATGATTGAGATCTTCTTTAATTCATAACAATATTTAGAGTGTGGAAAATTGATTTGCACAACCCTAAAAGCTGAATTCCTCTAATCATGCTTTGTACTTGCGTTAATGTTACCTTTTCCCTCCTGCAGCAGCGACTGTGAGAGAAAACACCAGGCTACACACAAATGTGAACAGACACAGTCAAAGAAACACACATTTAACAATAGAATCCAACTGTGTCCTGAAAGCTCTCATACATGAGTAATGTGTTGCTTGTTTAAGTCGTCAGCATCTCTTACAAGACGGCAAGTTTAAAAATGTAAGCATGTTGACGCTACAGACAATACAAACCATCTTGTCTGACAGGTCCCCCTCCTGGGCCTTTCAATATAAGCATGGTGTTTGAAATCTGCCTGCACACACATGTACTGCATGGATACACACACACACACACACACACACTCTAATATCCCTGTTGGAGGTGGTGGAAGTGCCAGCTATTATCAATTAATCTTTGCTGTGTTTTTTTTTTCTTGAAGAGAGTGGTACCATATGGTTCTCTGTCAGCCACTGCTTTTAATTTACTCCTTGCGTCTGCTGTGAAAACATCCCATCCTATCTAAATTGCTGATTTGATAGAGGGAGAAGAGGGAGATGGGAAGGAGAGCACTGCACTGTACACAATACACCGTATGTACACATAACACATGTTCTGCATGCAATAAGTCATATAAAGTATGAGTTGGCACACACTACATTTTGCAGAACCTTTACCTACATTACACAAACTAATGTGCAAATACTCATGTTGTACACATAAACTTTGAGGAAATAAAATGTGACCATCCCTAACATTCATTTTGACATTAAGCAAATATATGATTAGGGAACACATACTGTATGTGGCTGCAATTAATTTCTTCTTTGAGTCATTTAGGATTAGTGGGAAGTCACAGTCACCTGTTTTTGAAGTTGATTTAAAAGGACACCTCCAATAATTCAGCCTTTAATGTAGCCTATGAACCATTTTTGAAAACAGCATATTTTTTGCAAACTGTGATTAAACATCTCAGAAAACAAAAATGTATAAAATGCCCATAAAATTACATTGTCACCATTTCTGTTTGTCACAGTTTGATTGATGTGTGGATTTTGAACTGATGTTGTTAACATTGTGTAATCAGAGTCTGGGCTGCTAGTCAAGAAGGAAGCTACAGTTTTGGCTGATATTCTACAGCTAACACATCTACATATGTAGTTGGGATGAGCTGTTCAAAACTGTGAACTGAGAACAGAATGCAGATATAAGCTGACAAGCTTATAAGAAATTCCCAAACAAAGACAATAAGGAAAGAAGCTGGAGCTGGGTTTTTATATTAACAAAAACTGCTTGCTTCTTAACTAACTGACTCACACTGTAAAATGTCTTCAACAGCACTCGAGCAAACAGCGTGTGGCCAAGACAAAATGCATGGGATTGGTAGTTGAATGCAGCAATGTCAAAGTGACTGACTACAAGGGTGAATGCTGTTCCTGAGAGCTTGGAGTAGTGATCTCTGAATGCATGTCTGAAAAAAGTCACTTGCATGTATCTGCTTGACTGTGAGGAAAAAGTGATAAACCATCACTGGGTATGTCAAAATGATTATAGCTTCTATAAACATTATCAACCACAATAAAAGCATGTGGAGAATTTCTTACAAATTTCCCTACCCAATTTGGCTTTGTGTCCTTTCTGTGCACAGCTTCCTCACTATCACAGCTTGTAATAATTATGTACAGTGAGATGTGAATAGCTCAAGGTTACATACTTCCAACCACACTGGACTGCAATACACTGCTTAGATGTTTTGTGAAGCACTGGCAAAGCCAATTTGGGGTTGGGGGGCAGAGCTATTCTCCCTGCCCTGTTGTGTGTGGGTGTGGAAGGGGTAGAGGTGAAGATGGAGGGGTCCTCTGTGTTGTGGAGGAGGGGTTAAGGGCAGATGTATGTTTTTTTTTGTTCTGGGTGTGAAGGTCCCAGGTGGAAAAGGGAATATGTGGGTTGGAGTGATGGTAAGGTGAATTTCAGTGTGTGTGTGTGTGTGTGTGTGTGTCTTTCTGTGGTCGGGCTATTATTGTTATGGCAGTTTGAGGGTTGAGACTTGGTCTTAGGGTTCAGGTTAGAGTTAGGCATTTATTTGTGATGGTTAAGGTATGGGTACAGGCTGTAGGAAATTAATTGTGTTAGTGAGTGTCCTCACAACTAATGTAAGACAAGTAAGTGTTTGTTGTGTGTGTGTGTGTGTGTGTGTGCGGCGCCTGTGTGTGATGGATGAGGTGTGCTCATGTGGTCTCTCACCACAGATATTATGGTCAAACAGACAATCCATCAGTGTATATTGGACCAGAGGATTCCTCCACTCCCAGCAGTCCCATGCACTGCATAGCAGAGATGTAGTGTGCTCTCTATACAGTCTAAAAATGCTTAAAAAAAAGATAACTGTATGAAAAATACTTCTCTGTGTTTTTACAAGACATATAACATATATAACAGAAAAAATAGAATGGCAGTAGATATTTAGCTCATGTTCATACAGTAATGTTGTTATAATTAAATAAATAAAGCTTACATCAAAGAACACCAATGGGTAGTAAGCCATTAGTAAGCATTACCATGCGCGGCCACAATACGTCAACAAAAGATGCGATGAAATATTGTATCTCTTGAATAATCAGGGAGAGATGAAAAATAAGAGAGCATAGTAAGCATTTGTATACATATAGGAGTAAAATGTATATTTGAAGATAGATTCAGGGTATTTGCAGATAAACTGCAACAGCATATATGTTTCAGAGGAAAGTGAATTGCTAGCTGTATCATGTTTTCTAACAATGACACTAAATTTAAGTAATATGTTCAGAGATTGTTTTTGTAGCAATTGCTGAGAGATCAATGTGTATGAAAATAAAAAAAACTAAACATTCTTTACTCTGTCCATCTGTAAATTGGATTTAGATTAATTTACAATTAACATAATTTAGATGAACATATGTCAGTATGCAAGAGATCTAATAATGCTAGAGATTAACTTTTAAGGGAAAAGATGAATAAATTAATAAAAATAAACCAACATTAAAACCAAAATGATTTTTTGTTTTCTTTGTTTTTGCTATGGTTTATCAGTGGTTTTGCAAAGGAATGGACATTTCTGAAAAAAGAGAAAAACATAAACATTTTAATATTATAGATGATGATTGTTACGATTATGTTGTTGTAGTTATGGATCTACTCCATAACTATGATTATGGAGTAGATCCATAATATGGTGCAAATCTTTTTAATTCTATTTAATGGTGCAAGATTATTTGGAAACATTATATGTTGTACTATATCAGGCAATGTAGCTTACCCACAACAACCAAGCATGCGAGTACTGTACACCTGCCATGATAATGAAGCCTTCTGAGAGCGAGCATGGCAGGCAGCAGCAGCAGCGTTGTTAGGAGCAAGCCCGGCCGCTGAGTCGTGCTCAGGTGCTCAGTGGTGAAGGCCAATCATCACAGGGTTAGCTCTGCCTAATGAGGGGATCTCCATGATCCAGTATCCAGGACAGGGCACTCTGACCATCATTCAACAGTCCTTTAAATTCTAGGCACCAGCTGTGACCATGCCCTACTGGTACAGGATGAAAACTAGGGAGGACACAAGTTCCTTCATGCTGACCTTAGATCGTGTAATCTCTTAAAAGACCGAAATTACATTTTGATTTGCGATTTTAAGGCTGGCGTTTTTTATGAAAGTCTACTTCATTGACAGAAAAATGCAGGTGACAAACTTAATAACCTGGGTCCAGCATGCAGTACAAAATATTTGAGGAAATATGATCAAGATGCAGACAACAGCAAACACGCCATGACTCCAAATGACAGCATTCAGAAGAGCAGGTTAAACATGTATGAAGAGCTTTTCTGCCTCCTGCTTTACATCAAGTTCCCAGTTTTCTGTCTGGTAAACTAAAGTAAGAGTGATTAAAAACAAAATCAAGAATACATTCACATGAATAAAGGCTGATTTACAAGACCTGCAAACAAACATGTTTTCTTTACTTTCATTGAAAGTCACAGGAGGAGTCACAATGATTCAGGTGAACTAATTAATTTCACTGTGCTATCTTTTGCTGTTTAGACAGCTGCTTTCAGCACAGTGTGACTCTCTGCAAGGTTTTATAACTAACCTTGCAACTACATATTGTGAAAAGATTTGGTATTTTTGTTCCTAAATAGGAATGTCAGATGTTTTCTACAACAGAAAACCTTGAGGTGTTTCAGTGTTGGGAACTTCATTATACCATTCAGAGCATTCTCTTCTACTCAGACAATTAAGATCTATTCAAAATTCACTGTTCTCTTTTAAAAGGTATCATATGTAACATTCAGAAATCCTAGTTATTAATTAATGACACTGGTGGCTGTTGACTGAACTGCAATCAGTTACTTGTTGCTCATGCTATGCAGGTACAGGCACAAATAAGCATCCTGGCCAAGACAGTGACCTGACATACTTTGACCTGCATCAGAGATATATAGTTTGACTATTTGTTCTGGGAGCCAGTCATTTGTAGAGAGATTTCCTGAGAAATGCCTTCCAAGCCTTTTACATTGCTCTTAAATCAGTCCACTGACTGTTATAGGCAACAAAGAAAGTCTGGGAAGGTGTAACTTTTAATGGCTATTAAAAAAGATTAATTCTTCCCCACTTTTAAGTGCCTTTAATCAAAAAAGGAACTGGAATTACTGCAGAAGACAAACTTTTACCATGCACGCAGTAATGCAAATACAGTAAGTAACTAAAATAAATGAATTATTTTCTATTTTAGAACTTTGTGTGTGTGGCAGCTACTGTAGATTTAAGTCCCATGCTTTCTGGTCAGTGTCACTTATTATATGTATATGTATATGTGTGTGTGCATGTGAGAACAATTTTGATTTGATTCACATCCCAACAAATTCTCAAAAAGTACCTTTACAACAAAAACATCTGTTTGAGAGTATCTTTATTTTATCTTTTGTTGTTCCCCACCATTAAAAATCACAAATAAAGAACCATATAGTACTACAAATAACCATATAAAGGGGCTAAAGAACCATCCACTAAATAGTTCTTCTCTTCTAGCCTGAGGTTCTTCTTCTAAAGCCACAAAGCCTCTTGTGGAACCATTTATGAACCATTATTTTTTCTGTGAGGGGTGAGCATTATAAAAATGCGGGCATTAGTGCTGATCTTCCAGGGGAGGACCATCTCTCACATCAATGATCAATGATCAAGTGTTTGGACCTCTCCAATAATACAGTTACGGGAACAAGGCCACAGTCATTGCTCTGTCATACACTCATGAATGTCCCTATTTGCCTTGCTTCGGCACTTCATCATCTTCACATTACCACACACTAAGCACAACTGAAGCGCTCAAGCTTTGCATGCTCAACCCCCCGGTCCACCTTCATATACATACAATACATACATATAATAGGAGGAAAACTCAAGGAGTACCAACGTAATCACAAATGCAAAATGCTTGTTCAGAGTGGTTTCTGAATATAAGCGGCACAAAACTCAACAACTCACATCAGGCTTGGAACTACATTGAGCCTTGCCAATCTGAATACCAATTGATCAGTATGCAGACAAGTGCCTCATATACAAATGCAGTGTGAAATACATATGTGATCACACATCATGCTGGATCTGAAATAAAGATGACCCTGATGATGCGGTTTAGGATTTATTTTCCATACTGAATTCATTCATTCATTATGTTTTGTACTAGACAGGGCCACTGGTCCTAAACCCAAATTAGCAAAACAAATCAACCATATGATGCGAAGGCTTGCTGATTGCTGCTGTTTTTTCCCTTCTTTTTATTGGCATTTTTCCCTCCTTTCCTCCTGAAGTTGCAGCTTTCTCACCACGAGGGTCCCTGTGGACCAGACCAGATGTTCCAGGCAGCACACTTCCCCACTCTCTGCCTCATGGAATATTCATGGGCAACCAGGCACCGCAGCACAGCACCGCGCCGCACAGCCCAGAGACCACTTATTTATTTATTTATTTCATCACCCTACTGCCTGGCTGTCTAATGCACGACGGTTCAACATACACGAACATCTTCTCACCTTCCTGCCTCTCTCAGAGTCACTCACCACATCCCTTTTCCTATTCATTGACATTAAAACATGCCTTACTCCATATCTCTATGGTATTATGATGGACCTGTCTCTTTTGTGCCCCTCCTCCTTTCTTATAACCATCTCTTGATTTCTCTCTGTCTTTCTCTTGCGCTCTTCCTTTCTGCCTTTCTCTGCCTCACTTTTATTAGTCAGATGGGTGGGGAGTGAATGGAGTGTTGAATAACTGATGTTTGTCTGTGAAGCCTAATGGTAGTGCTTAAATACAATGCCATTATTTACAACCCTGCCTAATGCATTGGGACACTTAAATTCTTTGTTTGGTGGTGATAATTGGGCTAAATGCTCTACAGTAATGCATCCTGTTGGGCTGTTAGTGGCATGTTTTCCATGATGGATCGGCTTGTTGTTTGGACAGAGGTTTGGAGGCCATTACTTGTAAGCAGACGCCCAAGTAACATTTATGATTTACCTCATTGGCCAAGTAATGGCAGGAGGGTCCTGGAGATACAGGGGCATAATGTTCTTCTAACCTACATTCACTTGAAAGCGAGTGGTCAGACTCCTTAAAAAATCTCTTTAAGGAAGTCAGGGTCAAGAGCAGAAAGAAAGAAGGGCCGAATAAAGGAGAAAGGCCCATTTTTAAGTGGCAGAAAGACAAACCGGCTTTCTGGGTACAAAAGCAGACAGGGAGGCAGGGAGCCAGTCGGTACCTCTGCTCTACTTGACTGCGGTCCAAAATGACAGCTGACTGCTGCCGCACAGACATCATGGATGAGCAGATGTGGCGGCAGCTTTCCAAGTGCAGCAGCACTTCATCCCTCCACTCTTCTTCTTCTTCTTCAAGTAGATGTCCTGCCAGGCTGTCTGTCCGTTTTTCCCTCTACCAGCTCTCTCTGCTTGTCTGTCTCACTCTCACTTATCAGTCTCTCCCTCAACAGTTTCTTGCTGATTTAATTGCACACTGTTGTCCCTTGGAATTTCCCCTTTTAATTCCCTATTCAGTGAAAATTGTTAAAGAGGCAACACGGGTAAGTTTGTGTTTAAAATTCAAGCTCTTCTGATGTCAAGCAGTTGTTTAGATTCAGAGACTGATCTCCCAGCATTCTCCCAGCATGCACCTGTGGTAAAGAGGTTATCTAGCTTTCTCCCAGCTGAGGCACAGCTGACTACTCTCTGGGCCACATCCGGCACTATTCCACTCTAGATAATCAAATTGCTTTTACATTAATTTCTAATTAGCAGATAATATAATGCTTCAATTATTAGTTGCTCTAAACACTTTATTTTAACATTTGGCTGATTACTACCCTGTATGTCCTTTTCTTCTCACTTTCATTTTCTTTCTGTCTCTGCAAGTGTGTGTATCTGAATCTACCATCTCTTTCCAGGTAGACTTTATTCCAATCACTTGATGTTTATGGTCTCCTCTGGTCCAGAAGATAGTAATTCCCACACAGACACAGGGAAAGAAAAGCAGGGATCCTCAGTGGGATGAGTTTATCAGGAGTGTAGGTCAACTAGGCCAGTTAATAACGCTGTTATCTTGGAGGCAAGAAGGAGAGGGAGGGAGGGAGAGGGGTGAGAGAGAGAGGGAAGGGTGCAGAGAGAAAATAAAAGAGGATAAAGAGGGGTTAGGAGGGAGAGAGGTAAGGTAGAGGGAGGACAAGTACAAGAGGGAATTTGTCCATGGTTCAAAAGAAGCTGTGCCCACAGAGAAAGAGCCCTGCTGGGTCTGTGCAGTGGGGGCAGGTGGCAGTCTGGAGGGCTATGCATGTGTTTGTTTGTGTGTATCTGTGCACATGGCTGTGTTTCTTTGTGTGCAGTATGCAAAGGCAGGTCTGCCATATTCAATATTCCTGTCAGCTTGGACTTAGAATACCAAAACAACCTGTCTGGGAGTATACAGATGCTCTTGCCTCTCTGCACATTCCCACCTCTCCTCCTCCGCCTCCTCTGCTCTGTTTTCTCCCTTTGCTATTCTCACACATATGGTCCCCCTGTTTCAAGTGCTATTCTGACAAAGCTCATATTTGTTTCTAATGGTGGGTTAAGTTTGAATAAAACATTTGTTTCAAGACATCATTGATGGCTACTAATAGATAAATCACATTACCAGAGCATTTCGTTGAAGGCAACGTACTGTAGCTCTCAGCAGCTGCACAGATGTTGGCTGCTATAACAGAGACAATTTATATGTTTTGATCTCTGTCGGTGCTGGTGAGTAGAGGCAAAATACTGTCTGTTGCTGAAGGCACAACTTTGTAGAAATAAGAAAGTAACAAGGTGTGCAATCTCTTGTGTAAAAACTGAAAAAAATCATTCTGAGATGTGTTTTGGGCTTGAATCTGTTGTGGATTTGAATAGGGGGAAGAAACAACATAACATTTCAGTGCATTTCTCTTTTCTGCTCCCCTCTTACATTTAGACAAACCTCATAAGATATGCTTGTAGTGTTGAGAAGAAGGCACGCTCTGCAGAACAAATGGTGTTAATTTGCCGCGCCTCTCTGAAGCTGCACATTAGAGAGAAGCCTTCAGGGAGAGAGGGAGGGAGGAGGAGACGTGAGGTTGAGGGGGTGGCTGGGGGGTTGGTGGTGGCGGAGGTGGGTAGAGGATGGAGAGGGGAGGAGGAGGAGGAGGCAGCAGCTGTGCTGGAATTAATGTCTGCATGCCAAATTAGAAACACCATGCATCTCCGTCAGAGATTCACAGAAAAAAATTAGGGAAGGCATGGAGGGAGGGAGAATGAAACAGAAAGAGAGTGACACTGACAGACATAAACATGATAGATAGATAGATAGATAGATAGATAGATAGATAGATAGATAGATAGATAGAATAGATACATGTATGCATACGAAGACTGATAGATCTCATATGCAACATTTAATCCTCTTTTATCACTTGGTCTCTCCACAGTGTAACATTGCACCTACAGAATATCCATCATGTCACAGTCATGCCTATGTGTGGTTGGTTTAGGTATGCGAATCACATGCCTATGTGCTGGCTGGTTGGAGAGTAAATATGTGTGTGTGTTTGTGTGTACGTGTGTTTGTGTTTGTGTCGTTGATGGAACACCCTTACAGCAGCGGTACAGGACTGGTGAGGGCCACCAGTCCCAGTGGTGCCCCCTAGAGAGAGAGCATGCATAGCATTATCAGGCAGGGGATCAATAATGAGAGTACAGGCTCTCTCTAATGATAGCTGCAGGCCACAGGGCCAGGGGCCTCGGGGTACAGAGCCGGCAGGACAGCCCTCATGAATACAGGATAAGATTGGAGGAAACTGTGTGTGTGTGTGTGTGCGTTAGGTACAGATCCAGTGTGTCTCTGTGTCTGTATGGGCCAATACGGGTGAAAAGTATGTCAGATGAAGGACACAGAGAGCAGATGGCTGGTTGGAGCCGTACCTCACCTCATCTCTCCCTGCCTCTGTGCATCATTCAGCCTTTCCAGGACTTTTCCCTCTGCAGCATGATTCAGTGTACCTCAACGCTCACACTCACTTCTGCAACAACTTGGCATCCTGAGCTGATCTGTGAGGCTCAATATTTTTCATTCAGTGATAGTGGACTGCAGTATATGCGGAGCATGCCAGGTTAACAACTTTCTGTACTGTTTGAGTGCAGGTGTATAGTCAGAGCTCTATTAGACAGAATTAGCATCATTGTCGTCCTATTCCTCACAGACATGAGCTGCAGCAGGTCACACAGCAGAGCAACTGTATAGAGCGACAACAAGAACAACAACAACATGCTCATTAGCTCATTTCTGCTTTTTTCTCTCATTCTCTGCTGAGCTAAATTAACCATCCCATTTCTCTTCTTTGTGTGTCCTCTGCAGAAACAAAGCCATGTGCCCCCCAACACACCCCTCCTCCACACAACCCCCTCCTCCCGCCCTGCCTTGCTTCCCCTCCCTGCTCCCCACCCATCCTGTCATTGTAAAGTGTGCGTCTCCTGTCTGACCATACCCCCACCCTCTTCTTACCC
Organism: Psettodes erumei; assembly: GCA_016785225.1. Taxonomy (NCBI): domain Eukaryota; kingdom Metazoa; phylum Chordata; class Actinopteri; order Pleuronectiformes; family Psettodidae; genus Psettodes; species Psettodes erumei. The sequence goes on along the minus strand of JAFBJZ010000863.1, from coordinate 6,324,599 downwards.
CCCATCTCACACCTCCCTGTGCACCCCCCTTCAACCATTGCTTTCCTACCTTACCCCAACCCCCTTCCTCCCCCAAGCACACATCCACTCTCTCCTCTCTCCCACCCTGCCTTCCAATCACCCCCCGGGAGGTGACATCTGCCGGGATGCGCTCGGCTGGTTCCAGATGCACCACCGCCTCTTCCACCACCGCCGCAGCCGCCGCCACCCGAGTGAGTGAGCGAGCAAACGACACCCCGGCACTCATTTCAATTCCATCACCCTCTCCCAATCATCTTGCCTCTCCCCAGTGCAACATTAACGAGCCTCTTTCATTTGAATACATAATTAGCCGCCCGAGCACTCTGCTTCACTAATTTTGAGACAAAAGGATGGAGGAGACGAGGGGGTGGGTGGTAGGGGCGAAAGGGATGGGGGTGGCATGCAGGATGAAGAGGATGAGGCAAATAATGATAACAAAAAAAAGAAAAAAAAAACATTTGCATTTTAATTTGGAAGCAGAGGGGGGGACTGTTTTTTTTTTTCAATCAGGATTTTTTTTCTTTGTCTTTGTCTCCTTTCTCTTGTCCTTGCTCTCTCCACTATATCTATGTTTGGGATTTCATGATTCATTCTGTCCTGTACACCCTTTAACAATATTTTAATGTGACTACTGCCTTTAAGTTGTTCTTTGTGTGAGTATGTATCTCTAAATGAAAATGCATGCATTTTTCTGTGAACCCATCAACCAGCCCTTAGGGCATGTGGCGCTCCCAAGCCAAAATAAACCCCACTTACTCTTGCACAATAAATCATTCTTCTCAATGAGCTAAAGCCAGCTGAGACGCTCCTTAGTGCATTACAATATCATCTATTTTCAATAAACATCGCTCCTATTGCCCTCACTGTGGGTGATTTCAGTTTGTTAGAAATAACGGCCTTGAGGCTTTTCCAGTGGGCTGACGGAAAATTCAAACATCAACACACATGCATCAGGCCCTTATCATATTGCTGACTTACATTCCTATAATGAACTGGAGCTGCATAAGCTCTTTTGTATGTTTGTGTGTGTATGTACAGTGTGTCTGTCGAAAAGAGAGGAGGACTGAGAGAGACTAACTGAAGAATGAAGATCAAAAGCACCAAAGAGGGGAGAGAGAAAGAGCAGGAAAAAAAGCAAATACAAAAGAGGCTGTGTTTGACTATGTGTACTTATGTAGCCTGTGAAAGTGATGTTGTCTCTCTTCCTTCTTGGTGGTGTGCCAGGCCTGGCCTCCTGTCAGCCATCGGGGGAGCCAAATGACAGCTTTGATCCTATTAGGATCAGCGCCAAATCAACACTTTGCTCATTAAGGGCTGCACACGCCAGCTAACAACGCGTCCGCCCTCCATGCCGCTCTGTAGTCGACCCTCTGTGCCAACCAGCCATGCCCTGTGAGTGCCAGACTCACCTGTCGTCACTGTGTAAACACAGCAGCATGAAGGAAACAGTTTGCTGAGTCAGGGCTGACTCAACATACTTTAAATCACACAATCTAACTACCCTTTCTCTGTTTTCTGGGTGAAAAATAAATTCTAACAGAAAAGATTAGTCTCATTTATTAAAATGTAAATTTTACATTATTTTTCCCATTTATAATGTATAATTATATATTTTTATTATCCTGAAGGTATCAAGATTTAGTTCTATCTTGAAAATGTCTGCTGCATCTGTAAGGGGATGTTAGAAAGGAGAGTTTATTTTCAGCTTTAAAAACTAATTAGAAAACAGAAAATCTGACTTAATTGAAAACAAAGGTGGGTTCTCTTGCCTGGGGATGTATTAAAGCTCTGTGGAAGTCACTTTACTGTGACCATACTGTTTCCATACTGGTGGGTTGCCAGCCTATCACACAGCCAACCTATAGATACAAACAACTATTCATGCTCACAACCATGTCTATGAACAATTTAGAGTAAATGAAGTGAAGAAGAGAGTCCCTGGCCACACTGGCGACAGTGCTAACCACTGCACCACTGTGTTGCCCAGGATCTCTTGTCAATTATATAAATGCTGCTATTGACCACTGTATTGTCATGAAATCAGGAGGATGCAAGATGCAGCAACATGCAGTCCTTCTTTCTTATCTTCCCCATTATTTTAATAAATCCTCCTCCATCACGTCCATCACCCTCTGAAAAACTCCCATGCATCACCTCACACCACAAGCACCCCACAAGCGACTAGACAAAAATGGATAAATCTCATCTTCTTTGTCCAATTTCGGTCTCATCATCACCGTAACAAACATTTAGGTGTTAAAATATGATTGCAGAAAGAAAGAAGATGTGACCAGACATGACTCGTTAATGTCTCATCAGGCTTGTGATTCTTTAGAATGTGATTCTTTACCAAAGGCTCAGTTTTCTTGTTCAACCTGAAACAGTTGCACCAGAGTTAACAGTTGAGCTCTTCTCTGAGAGTGTTTCCAAAAGCTCATTTTCTGGGTGTGAAAAATTACTGCCAGACAAAACACCACAACAAAAAAGGAATCATTCTCACATTTAGCTGACACAACGCCTTGACTCACACATACCAGTGCACACAGATGCTTACACACAGATACTCATACCCCACTGTGACCCGTCCACCAATGTCCCCCCTCCTCTAATGGAACACTCCAGGTGACTGTGTCATTTTATTGACATGTTATTGGCTATTGACAGGATGAGGACTGGGTCAAGAAGGTCAGAGCAGGGTTCAGGTTGAGCAAACGCACACACACACACACACACACACACACACACACACAGAGGAGATGTGAGTTCATTCCATCTTATTTACTGCTCGACCCCAATCTTTGTCTCCCCTCTGACCTCTACCTGGGGAATATAGCTATGGATCCTCACGGCTTCACTGACTTATTGAGCTGTTACCATTACTGCTGAACTCTGGATACATACACACTCACTCACAAGCCTGTGATACAGACTTCTTGTCAAAGACAGAAACACATCAGACAAACGCTCCATCAAACACCTAATACACAATAGTGTAGCCACAGTTTTACTCTTGTCTTCATGTTATCACTATTGTACATTGTAATGTTAGTACATGGTTTGGAGTTTTCTTTGTTTACAATTTTGACACAAGGATTCCCCGTATTGTTACGAAAGGGTTAAGTCCATTTTCAGTGTGTTGTCTGCTCCGCATCAATGTACATTATGTACTCCTAATTTGCATACTGCAGCGCGAGCTCAATTAAAATGAACTTTTAATTTCTTACAAGTAAATTAGTTTTGCATGCGATGCGTGCAAATGTCGGGATAATGGGTGCTTTTTAATGAGCTCACAAGCTGAGTGCACCCGGGGTAGAGGAGAATGACGCAAGGGACACAGCACCCAACCACCTTAGCTCGCTGTTACCACCCACACTTTAAATGTTTTTCTGTTTAAGGCGCAGATTTTGTTTTCCAACATAGACGAACCCTTGCAAACTTCAGCCCTTCTTTCTTTCATTTCTTTGCCATCTCTCACTCATTCTTACATCTGTCTCTTATCATATGCACATCCCTTCTCTCCTGTCTATCCCTTCTCGCCTCCCAAAGCCCTAATTCATTCTCCCCTCCTGCTGCTCCCCTCCGGGGTGCAGAGGTGGTCTTTGTGCACTGAGTGCTGCTGATGTCAGGGCTGCTGAACAGGTGCGCAGACAGAAAGAGCCCCGTTGTTGTGGCACGACGGCTGGGTAAACAAATGCACCAGAGGTCCGTGCCACATTGTCACACACACACACACACACACACACAGACACACCAATCGGATGCACACATACAGATATCTAACATCTCAGTTCAGTGGAGTAGGAGAGTAGAATGTTTAGATGACTGTGAGGGGGGGCACACAAAGCGGCATTACAGTGATATGGTACACACGCTATACACACACACACACACACCTGCGAGCACACACACTATAGCAGAAAGTGTGTCACCAGCGTGACCCTCGCCATGCTGCAGGTGCTCTCTGTATGAACTGCTACAGGCCAAGAAGCCACTGAGGGATTATCTGAAAGCTCCTGCCCTCACCACACACATGCAAACTTTGTGCCATCAGAGAGGCTTTCATTCTCCCACAACTCTTTTATTCATTTTCTACTTTCTTTCTGCATCTCTCCTTTGTTTCCCCTTTCTTCCATTCTCCTTTCCATTTACATCTGTTTTCTCCACTATTCTCTTTGTCTCAACAGCATCCTGTCTCCAGTTTGCCCGCTGGCTCTCCCTCTCACCTTCTCTCCCTCCATCTCTCCTCTCCCATCTCTTTCTTCATCCCTCCCAGCCCTGCTCCATCTTTCCATTCTGCCCTTGCTCTCTTGATTTTTTTTCCTCCCCCACATCCTCTCCACCATGCTGCACAGCTGTGCAGAGGCAGATTAGTGTGTTAGTACCTGTGAGGCAGAGGCACGGCAAGCTGCATGCTAAAACCCAATCAGCTAATGTTGATAAAGGAGGCGGGGTACGGACATCTGTTCACACAAAACACCAAACTCATTTGAATCACAAGATGAAATGACTCACATCTGCTGAATTGGAAAATGTCTTTTTGCCCTCCTTGTTTTAATTTGGGCGGAGGTGGGTATACTCCAGATGCCAGGGTGACGTGCTGAATGACAGGCCTCCAGGAAGGTAGAGGAATGTCTCTCTGTGTATCTGTGTGTCCATATGTGCTTTTTTGAAAAATGAAACTACTTAGCATAAGTACTTTCTAAATTTTCTAAATGCAAATATGGATGTGACTATACAATTTAGCAGGATGAACATGTTTCTATATTGAGACAGTGTTGTAATGCATAGCCTGTCTGAACAGTCTCCCTCTCTCTGTATCACTGCTGAGCAGTCATAAAGAAGACTGACACAGGATTAAAAGAGTACTTCACTGATGTGACACTGCACTACTATGGCACTGTCCGACGAATGATGGACACTTTAAAAAAAGAAGATGAAAATCGATTCAACAGAACCTGAGATTTTTTTTATCCTAAGCATTTCTCGTCTTTGCCAAACCTCGGTGCCTACACCAGCAGTTTGGTCAAAGAGCCCCGAGCCGACCTCAACAGGCTTTTTACGATTTTGTCTGTCAGCCTGTAGATGATGATGAGTAAAATCAGTTCCCCTCTAAGTGACATGACATGATAAAACTCATCAGATGGTCCTCAGAAAGTCTCCAAGTGTCTTTACAAACACATTCCCAACATACATGCAAGCACATTTATTCATGTCATCCATTAACCAATATGATATAGCCACATATCATAAATAAAGTCACAACTCAGAAGAAAAACTACACCCTCACTCTCTCTCCACATCCTCTTTTTCCTTCTAACACACACACACACACACACACACGTGTTGTCTATAGTCATTTACCCTTTTGACCTGACCACCACTTATGGGCACTAAACACTTTGTACAAGTGTTTATGGACCATCCACTGAGGGGAAGGCAGAAGCTGTTAGGGATTCTGGATGCAGCTGAAGGACACATTGCTTGCTGACAAGCAGGGGAGAAACCAGGCTAGTGTCAAAGACTTTTAACACCTTACTGTCTGTGACAAAAAAAATCTTCACATTCTAAACAAAGGTTATGAAACATGAACTTTCAAAACAAAACCAAAACCAAGCTGTCATAACAAAAGTAAAGATGAACAGTATATAATGATATTTTCCCCCCAAACACTTAATACAAAAGTTTGTCCGCTTCATGATATTTCAAGAACATTTTTCGTTTTCCACATAGAAAATGATCAACAGTTGTCTTAACAGTTGTGCGTAATGCTTTTTAATATTATCATCCAAACAGGATGCTGCTGTTTGATGTGTGCAATGATTCAGAGCTGCTCAAGAAGGCAGAATCTGTGAGCTGGTGGGTGTTTCATTGCTGTTGGAGCAGATGTTAGCATAAAATGTTTCTGCAGATGTTTTGAAAATGTTTCCAAGACATTTGTTCTTTAGATGTTTTTATTAACCCTTTGGCATTGTCAGTAAAACCAAACACACACATACACACACTGAAATATGAAGTCAGTAAAGTCAAACATCTAAATTTCAACTTTTAGCCTTTAAGTAAAGGAATCTGCAGTCGAATATGATCTATTTAAAATGATTATTAATATATACATTTTAATGCAAAATTTGAAGTCCTCCTGCTACTTGATATCATGGGATTGCATATAAATAGTATGCTACTTTCAAGCCCGGGGGGGCTTACAGTTTAGTCAGTAGAGAAATGATGTGGTGTGAAACAACACGTGAAAAGCAAGTGCATAGTGATAACACATGAAATGACTTAAGGAAACTGGCATGTTATTCATGTGCCCTTTGGTGATACACAACTACCCTTCTGTAAAGATTCAATAACTACATGCTGATAGATAAACAGATAATAAATTTAATGAAAAACACCTGAGCTGTAGAGATGTCTTCTTCAGAGAAGTTATATTTGTTGAAAATGCAAAGTAAAACTTATTACTCCAGCTTTTAAACCAATTTAAAACCATTTGGAGTATAAAGAAATCAAATATAACAATAACAATAATAATACAGTTGCAGTATGTACTGTAATGTAGCTTGTGCTGTAAATGCAGCTTATATTTTTTTTTTAAAATTATCACAGGAAACAAACATGGTGTCCCAAAGATTCTCCTGGCATTTAAAATATAGAAATGTTTCAGACCCTAAATCCAAAAGACACCAAATAAAATAAACGCTTTTTTTAAAAAAAAAGGTAGGTAAGGTACGTACATAAGGCAAAGACAAAAGTGTTCAGTGAAAGCATGATTTAGAAGCAGAAGTTCCTCAGGTAAGTTCTTCCAGAGGGTTGGGGCCCTAACAATAAGTCACAAATATGACAATGCACGCATAAACTGAGGCTTTGTGATAGGCCAAATAAAAAATGTCTGTACCATGGACTGCTAGTTAAAATTACATGAAAATGTCATCATGGAATTAATGTCATTTTACACTATTGTACTTTTGGAAGTGTGCCTACTTGCTATGGTGCATTTAGTGTGACTTCATTCTTTTTCCACTCTGTTGCTCAAGGACTTGTATGTTTGCTCATCCATATTACATTCATCTCTGTGCACGTCAGTGTCTGTCCGTTTTCTGATGGTCTATTTATCTGAGCTGCTCCCCGTGCACCCGCACAGACTCCAGGCATGCATATTTTCTTTGTACATGAATGGCGATTAGAGCAGCTCTGCCAATCACTATAATTTACATTAAATTTGAAATTAATTTCACACTTTTTTTCCTCCCTGTAATTATGTCAACAGCTGCTGTGAAACCAAGCTGCACGCATGAATTTTAATAGCTGTTTCTTTTAAATCCCTCTGAACTTTGGAGAGAAAAACACAACATTATGGCAATATTTCAGTTATATGCTCGCAAGGATTTAGTCTTGGGGAGGGAATAAAGAAAATGATCATTAAGTATCCCTGCTTCAGTCTCACAAAACCACAGAACTGTCCCTCTGTCCATCTGCTCATCCATCTGTCTGTCAACCACTGAACACAGAAAAGAAGAGTATGTCTTTTTTTTGACAAAACAAAATTTTCAGTGACAAAGAATTTAATGCAAGTCATGATGTCATGATATCATGATAAATGGTCACTGATAGTATTGTTATTCTATGCTTTTAAATAAAAAAACCCAAAATGTATGTTTAGAATAGGCCATAAAAGTGACACTGAACTATAGAGGTAAGAACAAATGTTTAAAATAAATGGATCTCTACATTGTATCAAAACCATTTTCTTGTTGTTTTTATGATTTCTACAGTGAAGTCTGCTGAACAACTCCAAAAAACTGATGCCCTGTATTAGATGATGAAATCTGTTGAATTCATCTCTTTATGTCTGCCATGAAGACTTTAAAGGTGGCACCTGGCAGGCCCCCACACTACTGTGCATTAACAAACTTGGCCTGAGCAGCCACAGTCCCGCATGGGGTCCACCTCCATGCTGGGCTGAGCATTTGACTATTTACCGCAAATAGAACTGTATCTGTGCAGTATCAGTATGCAGGTTTCACAGTGAGGGAGATAAGGAGAAACTGGGGGGACAGTAAGGAGACAAAAATTTAGGGGAATAAGAGAGAGAGAGAGAGGAGAAGACAGAATGAGAGGTGGGATCAATGGGTCGGGAATGAAGCAGTCAAGCTCTCATCTCCGCACAGCAGGGGCCCACGACCAACAGCCCTGCAATTACATAGCCATTTAGGACAGACACAGAGGGAGGGAGGCCCAAACCAAGGCATTCAGCTTTGCAGCCTGCAGCTTAAACCAAGCTCCCTCCAGATCACGTTAGAGGATCAGAGAACACTAAGGCCCTGTTCACATCTGACATTAACATGCACCTTGGGTGATCCAATCACAGGTAGACAAGTACAGGTGTGAATGCACCCAAGCCACACTGAGGACGCACAAAGCTCTGTAATGGGTGGAAGGGAAGGCTAAGGTGGATTGTTGGGTTGACGAAACAGTGGACAACCACTGTTTTATCCATGTGAAGACCATTACTGTCAATATCCATTTTTATGACCCTGGTTTATTATGACTCATGGCATGGTGATGAGATGATATGGGATCTATTACTATTGAAAAAACTTTATTATTCATCACAACATAATCAAAAGGTGAATTAAAGACAGAGAAGTTAATGATTAACAGGTCAAGTTTGGCATTTGAATCATGTTTTTCTTTTTCCCCCTCTGCTTCTCACACACACACACGTGCATGAGTATTTGAGTGCAAAAGCAAAGGAGGAGGGATATCGATGCAAGGTCAATTGATGAAGCGAGCAGGTCATCAGCTTCTCCACACCTGCCTGCTCCTCTTGAAGACTCAATCGTAACCAGTCACACCAAAGAGCTATTGATTAGCAGGGTAAGAAAATTAGGTGCCGTGGCGAGTTGTGTGCAAGAGGATGTCTCGCAGGAGCAAAGCCCAGGTGATAATGACTGTGGCCTCCACCGCCCTCCCTCCTTGCCTCGCCTCATCACAATCACAGCGGCCTTAAACATCCTCTCGGAGCCTCCCACAGCTTTTGCAGACACACTCACACACACACACACACACACGCATACACACGAGCCACCCTCCGCGTGTCTCTCAAAATTAGTCACACTTTCTTTCACAGAAATAAAGCAGCAAGAACAATGGCATTCCCCTCCTCTGTAATCAGATTGCTGTGTTTTCAGATCACATCATGATCTCGACCAGAAACTCAGTAATTAAAGTCAAGGTGCAAATTAACAGCTACAGACAAAAATAACACTGACTTTCATATGTTACATGTCAAAATGACCACAAACTCTGATAGTTCAGCTCATGTTTTCTATCTGACAGAGGAACTGTATTAAACATTGACCCACATGCATAGACGTTAGTATTTACTAACTGTCTGGCTATATTGTTGTCCTGTTATCCTTGTCCTTGTCCTTCTGGAGAAAGCTTTCGTTTGTCACATCTTCAGCCTCACATTGGGAGAAGCATGCATAAAGTTTTATGGAAAGAGAAAAATTAAAAGGATTAAAAATGAAATTTTACACCACTGTTACCCATGTGGCATTTTTGCTTGAAAAATTACAAAAACAGTCACAGATCTCTTTAGTTGATCACCTGAAAATATTTGCCACCCTCATTCAATTGTAATTCACAGGGTGTCTGGGCTCACTGTTAAAGGTGTCTGACGGTGGTTAAGTTCACTGCACCTTCAGTCAAAAAGAGTCACTTGAGCTGGTTTTGACATCTACCCCGGATGTCTCCAGAAAGTATCAATTTGGAGGTATTTTGGACATATCCAATTAGGAGGAGACCCAGAGGCAGGCCCAGGGTACACTGGAGGGTTTCCACATTTCTGGCCTGAAAATGTTTAGGATCCCATAGGAAAGGCTGGAGGATGTAGTTAGGGAAAGGATGGTAAGGATACCCTGCCTAGTTGGTGCCACAACTACCACGACCTGGATAAGGGGGAAAATGAAGAGAAGGACGAATGCATGGATAGATGGGCAGTTTTTTTGTTTTAAATTTGGAGCCATTGATTTTAAAGAGAGGGGGCAGTGTTTATTCAAGTTCATTCAGCTGAATCCCCTGTCACCACCGGCATTTTGTCCAAGTAGCCTAATCCAAATTTATTCAATGTTTTTTCCAAGTTCAAATTTGTCATTGTCATACATGTTATAAAACAGGGCATTTCAATGCAATGAAAAAGTTGTGCTCTCGCTATGATTACTTCTCTATTACGCAATGAGACAGGACCTCCCTAAGAGTTAATGAACTCATGGTCCTGGAAACAAGCCTGTGTGTGGACCCTGTGTGTGTGTGTGTGTGTGTGTGTGTGTTTTCTATAATGGTCTCCGAAATGTTGCTCAGCACAGCAATGGATCCTAAAGGAGTCAGTACTTTGTTACAGACAATTAAACTCAGCTCTTGTCAGTGTCCCCTGTCAGACAGACAAAACACACACACACACACACACACACACACACACACACACGAGTGAGCAGACATTGTAACCACAAAAGTGAGGTTCAAATACCACTCAACCTCACAGGGGAGGCTGGTGACCTTTACCACAACATCACACCTGCACCCCCCCACCCCCCGCCATCACTATAGCTCTTTCCGTCTCTCCTGTCTCCCTTTTTACTTTTGCCTCCATCACTCCTCTCATCCACACACACCTTATCAGACCTCCTCATCATTCTGTGTCCCCAGAGACCTCTGCTCCTCCCTCTGTTCCACCAAAGCAACCCCTTCCCCTTCACATCTCCCTTTTACACCTTGAACCTCTCTGACAGCGAGGGCAAGTTTTCTTCTATCCATCTGTCATATCTGTCACCGTTACTTTACACCCACTACCCCCCATGTTGAGAAAAGGACAAGCTGAACAACAAATAACCATCATGCATTATATTCTAGACACCAACAACAGCAATAAAGACAGCATGTCGATGATTTGCATAAAGAAATGAATGGATATCAATGACTGCTTATAAGGTAAGAAAACACATTCAGCTATATGATATAACACTTGTAAAGAACACTTTAAAGGTAAAACATTTTCAGTCAGTGGAGAATAGCCACGCTGTATGCTTCTGAATTGTATTGAAAAAGTGGCTGACCGCATTTTTCTTTGCTGACTATAATATTCAGAATTCTGAAAACTCAATACTCTGCATAAAATGAAATTAAATAAGATATGCATTCAGGGAAATGGATTGCCTGAAGTGCTGTAAAATGTATTTAATCTAGTTGGCATTCATTTACATAATAAATGTATGCTAAGGTAAATAAATGTATTAAATGTAGACATTGGTTTTCAATTCTGCTTCCCTATGAGGCATAGTTATCATGTATCTACTGCAGTCAATAATAGCCAATAATAGTAGGCTACTTATATGCATCTGTGTAAAAGCTTGAATACTGAGACTGAATTAACTTGTTTGTTGGACAAATTGTTAATTGTCAACCTTGGATTTGTTGAAGTTATTTTAACATAAACTACATTTGACTTGACTGAGTCAGTTGGTAAAATGGACTCCCCAGGGAGCTTGGACAAAGAGGAAGAAGAGGACAAAATTCTCGCAGTTATTTTATGAAAGTCCTCTACTCGAAGCTTTGTGTATAGATCTGCAATGCACCCTACTCACGATGAGCTGGAGAGAGGGGAAGCCAGTGAGGTAATGAGAAAACCTGAAAAACAAGCTGAGAGAGGGTGACAAGGACTCAGACAGAGAGAGGGGTGCATGGAGAGGAGGAGGAAATGGGAGGGAGGAAGGAGGAGGAGTTGATAGTTTGAGGGGTCGAGCACCACCTGGTATTCCTTTACAACCAAGGAAAATGCCTAGAGAAATGATAATAAAATAGAGAGAAGTCGCAGAGCCTTCTGTTGCTGACAGGAGCTGTGTATGTGCCCTGCGAGAGACGTGTGTGTCCGTGTGTGTGTGTGTTTGTGCAAGTGTGTGTGATGAATAATTCATGGCTGTTCATTAAGGGGGGAAAGTGTGAGTGAGTGATTGTGTACGTGTGTGTATGTGTGTGTGAGTGTGTTCGTTGCTCTGCGCCACGTCGCCTGCCTTGTGGCTGCCATCTGGCTTCACGCCATCAGAGTGCCACCCTCCAAAGCCCTCACTCCTGCAAACATGGCAGGAGAGGAGGGGTAGGAGTTGTGGGGTAGGGGGGTGGGGTGGCGAGGGTGGCGAGATGGGGGTCGGAGGGGCAGCATATATCGAGAGGAGGGAAGGGGACAGAGCCTCGAGTTAACTTCTCCATTTCATTGATATCATGTGACATCTACAGTCTGGTAAAGAGAGATGTGCAGTTGGATGTTAAGCGTAATGACAGCCCATCACATATGATGCAAAGTGATGCACTGTTATGTCAGTTGACATAGACCTCTCTTCATCTCACTGTATTCACATCACGTAGGCTTCGGCCCTTTTGCATCTCCTGCTGGTTTGTGCCCATGGTCTGTGAGGTGCATCACTGGCACAAACAAGCGGCGTATAGTTTGATGACATATTTGGTCCTCGGTGTCACCCTGTTTCTGTTTTTAAGCATCTGCATGCTCGTCCCTGTTTTCATGGATCAACTGCTTTGTTATCGTCATGCTGATGAAAGACCATGTGTGCAGTGTTAATTAGCTCATAGTGGAAAAATGTCATCAAGTCACCTCTGACTATTAAGGGAGCCATGGAGATGAAGATGTTGTGTCATAAATGATACTGAAAGATGGATTAGTTTAAAAAAATGCCTTGTAGCTTTGGCTTTTTTTGTAACAACATTGTACCCACTATGATAACTGCTGATATTTAACATCTCAAAGTAGAAAAAGCATAGGTGTAAATAGCAATATTAACAATAGCTAAATTCAGTCTAGTTGCTTCAGGGGTCAACGGATCCATTCATGCTGTTGTGGCTAATTGGGATGCTAAAATAGATCCCAGCCATTGTTAATGTTATAAGTAACATGGGGGGAAGTCCTGCAAAGGAAGGTTTTTAAATGAACCCCCAAGATCAGCAAAGCTGGTTTGGAAAAACAAACGTGAAGGGTAAAATGATCAACCAAAACTACCACTGTAAAGATCCATCACAGCACACGTCTTTCTCTTTAATTCATCCATCTCTTAACCTTTTGGTCTCACCAGCATTAGCTCCTGGAGGGACACTTTGTACTGCCAACACATTTCCCTCTGCTCATGCACATGGCAAGGGGCCATGGCAGTTGATCGAGTATTTGTCAGAATGTACTGTATGCTGTGTGTATGTATGTGTGTAATCACCACAACCAGCTATGGTTTGCAAGATAGTGTCCTAAAATGAGATGCCAGGTGTTTGTGTGTGTGTGTGTGTCCATCTGGAGGGGTCCTCGGGGTCACAGTAATCTGGCACAGCAATCTCGCACTGTAATCATCTCAGTGCTCAGCAGGTGGTCCAGCAGAAGGCCGGGGAGAAAAGTTTCTGCACATTTCCTCAACCAGCTGAAGCCATTCTGCTATACAGAACGATGGGTACATACACTGAACATTACACTTGTAAGTATACATGATATGGCTCCTTGATAAACCAAATTTAAACTGTGTGGTGTGATGTAGATCAAAAAATTTTAACCAGACTGGCCACGGGAGACTCGTTCACTTCTAAAGATAGATGAGCAGTTTTCATATCACATTATACTATCTGCAGCAGCGACACGGTCGTGTTGACAGTGTTGTCCCCAGCTTTGGTGCACTTGACACATTCCCCACGGCTTCGCTACATGTGGAAGGTGCCAACAGTGGCAAAGGGACAGCTCAGCCAGCTCAGGGAAGACAGCAGGAGGTGCATGTAAGCAGGGACAACAGCATCATTATGGCATGAGGTACAACAGTGTGTCCTCGCTACATCAGAAAACATATTTCCTGATAGCTGTTTACCTCTGGGACGAAAGCACCTCATTCTCCTGTAATGGAAAGTGACAGATAACAGAGCAGAGAGGATAATGATATATATTCTACCCTCGGTTCTTCTTTTTTTCTATTTAGCAGTGGAAGGTCTTAACTCTATAGTATAGCTATTTCAGGAGATCTAGGCCTTATCACGCCACCACACACAGGGATAATGAACTTGTCCTATCCTGGCACATTATATGCATGTGAGTGTGAGCGTGGGTGTATGTGTGTGTGTTCTGTTTTAACTCAAGAGGACAGCCCTTGTGTTGTTACATAGTGATGAAGGGCGCTTGGTTATCTCTACCTGGCACCCTTATCACATCTGCACATGTGACACCTTTCAATAACCCTCAGTCCTCACCTTTCTCTCCTCGACTCTGTGAAAATGGGGGCCAGAAAGATAAAGAGTGTGTGAATGTGTGTGTGTGTGTGTGCATATGTGAAATGGTTATGGGGAGAGAATGCAGAACTGTGAGTCTGGAAGAGAGAGAAGAGGGGAGAGAGAAAGAGGTCAGAAGAAAGGGAAAAATCTATCAAGATGCAGGATTTTGTTAAAAAAAAAAAAAAAAAAAAAAAAAAAAGATAACATCTCTTAGTGAGTCTCATAACACAGACAGGTTGTGGGCTTTTCCTAAATGTAGCCAAACTACCACAGTATACACTCCACATCCTACATTGTTTTGACTTTTGACTTTTTTTACTTTTCAGTTTTTGGTCACAAATGTGTACATTCAATTATATTTAAATGTTTCTTTAAAAAAAAAACCCAGAATGTTATAGAAGTTGTATTTGATTGTACATCGTAGACTATAGGTGTGCCTAATAAACTGGTATCCTCAACATTAATCTAAATTAGGAATTTTACATAATTACTTTTGTTTGGTTTTGCTACTTTATCTCACAGTTAGTCAATGATCTTATTACCTCTTCTATCCCTGTACCAGAGAGAAAGAGCAAGACAGAATGGGCAGAAAAAGAGAGAGCAAGGAAGAGACAGAAAAGGTAAGCAGGAAGTCAGAGAGCTCACTATCAGGAGTGTGAATGGGCAGAGTGTAGAGAGGAGAGCCAGGCCTGTTGGCCAGTTTCCAGTGGGGATAGTGGGTGTCCCTGTGCCAGCTGGCAGCCTGTCTCTCCCATCTGTGGAGCCTAGGAGAGTGTGCAGTAATCTCCTGGAGACAGCGGCTCAGCTCAGGCCAGATTTAAAGGGATACGGCCAGCTGGCCAGGCATGGACAGGTCTGTACCAGGGAGAGAAAGGAAGGGCAGGAGAAAGCCACAGCGAGGGGAGGGGATGAGCAAGTGAGTGAGCTGTGATGAAGCAGGTCAGGTGTAATGGCGAGGATGATAGGGGAGCTGAGGATTGGTGGTCAGGGAGCAATAAAGAGCACTGGTAAGAATGATTATAGTCCAGCTGCCAGCAAATAATGGAACCGGCAGAATGTAATGTCCCTGCCTTTAACTTGTGAAAACTACAGTGGGTCTGCGCCGGCCGCAGTAATGTGACACCTAACACGTACCTCAGTCAGTTCTGGCTTATGCCAGGCTATATCTCACAGCTTTGTTACCTTTTGTCACCGCTCTGTGTCACAAAACTAATGAAGATAATTGGAGTGCTCTGTGCTTACTCCAGCAGAAGAAACAAAAGAAGCTGTAGGCCAAGTGGCTCTGTTTAGCTCTTGGTGTAGCTATTCCTCTCTGTGATTGTTGCAGATGGTAATCAGGGCCCAGCTGGCCTGTCGACATTTCAAAATATCATCAATCGCAGCCAGTCATTTAATCCATTATTTAACATTTTAAGCTAGAAAATTCCCAGTAAGATAGTTTCACTAATCCCAACTCAATTCTTTTAAAAATCAAACAACTTTTGTCCTTTATAGTTTTGTTCTTCTTACTGTCAGGGAAATATTGTTTATGGTGAGTTATCATTTGAAGTGAAAGTATGTGCAAAATAACCATTCTTAATTTTTTGCTGCTCTTCACCTGTTTCAAGAAAATGTAAAAAAAAAAAAAATGTGACTGGACACCAGGGCCAATGATGTGTTAGAATGACTTCCTGTTGCAGTGTGTGTGCCAGGTGAGGGAAGGGGAATGGTAAGAGGGAGACAGAGATAGATCCAAGTTTACAGCTGGGGCCTGCCTCCATACGTTAACATGCAAGTACAAAAACAATGCACGCAAAGACACCTGAATACAGAACAACACACCTATTGCAACAATCAAAGAAAGTAGTCCTACATGCACAACTACCCGCACACTCATATCTGAAAGATATCTGGAAACAATATCATGTACACATGCGTACACAGGTGTGTGC
Source organism: Psettodes erumei (assembly GCA_016785225.1). Classification (NCBI taxonomy): domain Eukaryota; kingdom Metazoa; phylum Chordata; class Actinopteri; order Pleuronectiformes; family Psettodidae; genus Psettodes; species Psettodes erumei. Next base: position 6,308,340 of record JAFBJZ010000863.1, on the reverse strand, counting down.
AACTCACAGACAAATGCAGAGACGCACAAACATGCCTGCAGCAATCGCAGAAGAATAAGTGAAGCCATGCAAATCCCCAGATGTGCAGGAAGACGGGGGGAAGATGAGGAGGAGAGGATTGGGAGGGGGAGTTGAGTGCCTGGAAGAAGGGGGGGGGGTTGTCTGATGGCAGGGGGAGGTACGGAGGGAAGGAGGGCATCTGTGTGGGGAGGGCTGGGTGTTTACTACTATTTAAAAGGCAGTGGGTGCTGTGTGCAGATTAATAAACAGGAGGTAATAGCAGAAGGACTCTATATTTATTTTTTATCTTAAATGTTGCTTGTTTGTCGGGCTGGATGAATATTGACTGTGAAATTGGGATCAGGGTCGACACATGCCAGTGCTCGGCCTTATCTCTGGGATGCAGGCAGGCCTGGGGCCGTTATCGCCGTGCCACAGTGGCGTGCCGGCACTCCAGCGCTCTCAAAGCCGCCACATTCCCTTTGTATCTGCCTGCAGAAGCCTGTTTACCTTTCACTGGCTTGATATTCCTATTAGAGCCGCTGACTATTTACTCACTGCCTCCTCCTCCTCTCCCTCCACTGGGCACTGTGCTGTGTCTCATCTCCTTCTGTTTCCCTCTCTCTGTTTGGCTATGGCTATCTATCTCTTTTTTAATGTTTGTCTCTTTACAGTATCTTTTTTTGTGCTGCCTCTGCTTCTGACCTTCAACATGATATGAAGTTGTGGACAAGGTTTTGCCTCCCACAAATGAACCAAGGGGTTACCTTTATGAAGATTTTACATACATAATGAGACAGATTGCTTGACACTATGCGCAGTAGGAGACTGTCCTCAGCAGAAAAGCGTCAACACTGGCCATGTGCTCAGTCACTTTACACAATAAAAACTGACAGACTTTAACAATGAAGCCTACACTGCATGTCCCTTCTCATACATACATACTCAACAGTTAACATGCCCTAACCTCTGTTACCTAAACATAAGCAGACCATTACCATAGATGAGGCAGACTAGAAATTTCTCATATGAACCATTATAGGGATGTGTCAAATGGATGGTTTAGGAAGGAAAGACAGATGGGGTTTCTCTTCATGTAGTCTCTGCTTTGTGAATAGGGAGTCCATGCAATGTTGCACCTCTGAAGCATCTACCGTCTTTAAGATGCCATTTTACATCAGTTGCAAAGAAGCTAACAACCAAACTGACACGTATCCTCAGTGAAGGACCTGACAGCAGATACACAAGGAGGTAGTAGAGCAGTTGGAGTTTGGCATGAGTTTGTGAGAGTGTGAGCTGGAACTGGCTGGAGGCCACGCAAGCAAAAGGGAGAACGAAGAGAGAGGCACATGGAAACAAGACAAGAAAAAGTTGCTGTGTTCTATCGCAGAGCGGACTGAACGCTGGACTGGAGACCAGGAGCTGTACTGTACTGGATTGGCTTGATTGAATCTCATATACACTAGACGGGAATGAGAGGGAGTGGAAGAGGGGGGAGACAAACCAAGATTCCAAGAGGCAATGATAATAATAACTAGAGAAAGCATGAATATATATCGGCCAAGCACCGTAATTTCATAATGTTGACTTTGCATAGGATGCTACACATACTAATGGTTTAGAATTAGTATTTTAATATGGGATATTAATGTGGATATTGAGCTTTTTTTTACCTTTGACACAATATAACTCAGGGAGGCTTATAGCACTCACTCTTACTGTAAATGTATAACAGTTTAAGAAGTGTAAGTAGTAGTAGTGTAGTTTAAGAAGTAGTGTCAGTCCTGACTTATGCAAAACTATATCCCACATATATCTGACACTGTGTGGAAGATAATGGAATCTAATGGAAGTGAGTGCTCTGTGCTGTTACTGTACATGTACAAGAGGTTCAGAACAGCTGTTTTAGAGTAGCTACTTCTAAATAACTTTCTTTGAAAAGCAGCATCAGCCAATAAAGAACTGAAGAGAAATCATATTGCAGAAACTTCACCAGCTAAAAGGCACCTGATGTGGTGTAAGCCCCAAAGGGATGCTTCCTTTAAACAAATTCCTCTCTCTTCAGCTACCATACCTTCCTATTACCCGGCAGCTGTGCACACCAGCTTGAAACTGCATTATAACCTGCAGACAAATACAACTAAAACAGAAAGGAACTGGGTTCAGCAGCCAATCAGCCAGATAAAGCTTTCAGACCATTCACTGGCACACCTGTGACAAAGCTCCCAGTGACACAGCGAAACACTATTTTTTTTGTGACATCTAAGTGTCTCCTCTCCTCTCCTCTCCTCTCCTAAGGGAAGGACACTCAGATTCCTCTGGTGCTGACTCTCTCCTCTCTGACTGCAATCTTCATAGCAGTTTTTTTTGTTTTATCTCTCTCCTCCATGCAGGGTACGCTGAGGGACTCGGGGCGCACGGTGCCGTGTGCCATGCCACGAGGTGGGATAAGGAGCAAACAAACACACACGCAGCGCTTAGCAACCCTGATCACAGTGTCTGCCAGGGTCCTGATAAGCTGACAGGCAGGAGAGGACAGCGAGCAGTGGAAGGAATGGGCTGTGGTTGTGGGGACGTAAGGCTGTTGACATTGCAGGGTGCTTTCCCTCTCTGCGCACTAATGGCCATGAATATCATAACAGCCCGGGGAATTATCTTTTAAATTGTGAAGTCACAAACGGAGGAAGAAGTGCACAGTTGCGCTTATTCAATGATGAGCAAATTTTTCACCTCTCAACTTCATTTTCACAAAATCAGATCAGATGAGTGTTTAATTGCAGTTATTCTCAATATTGTACCAATTGTAGCATTAGCTGTGCTCGCTAACAGCATGCACCAATGGTCTGTGTGTGCGCAGCATGCTTGTCATCTTCCTCAAATACGGAAGAGATAAATTGCCTTTGGAATTGTTCACTATAGCTGCAGTTGCATCATTTTCTCAGTTATCATCACCTGGAGAAAGTCTTCCTCAGCTCAACTCTTTCCACCGACGTCGTTGAGAGCTAGTAAGGAGGAACAATCCAAACCCTTCATCAGATTCCCAGTATAACAGAAAGCAAACAGCAATCAGCTGTTAGTTATTAATGCATTTCAATTTTTTAGCCCTCACATTCTTCACTACTGGAAAAACCCTACTAAATATTGTGTTTTGAGTGTCAAAACTGGAGTTGAGTGTCACAATCGCTTCCTGTTGACAAACTGAGAAAATGCAAGAGTCTGGGCCACACTCAGCTGTACAAACTCAAGCACACACTTTTTACTGCCTTGCACGCTTCCGAGTTGTTTCTCGTTCGCTTTTTTCTCCTGACAAAATTTTCCAGATCAGGTGAGATTATCTCTTCCCCTACATTTGACCTGTACATACACCCAACAACCCAAGATGTCATTAATATCATGTAGTGTATCCCCTTGGGATACGGCAGAATGTTTATGTGTAACTATCTGAACATCTGCCTGTCTTTTGATGGTTGGTCAGTCCATCTGTCTGCTTATTAGTTCACATCTGTCTGTCCATTCATCTGCCAACGTGTATGGGACATGAGCCACGGTACCATCTTGCAGTGCAGCAACAGAGAGAGAAGACAGAGACTGATGAAGAGACTATGGGTAAATAAAAAGAACTAGATGACACCTGAATGTTTAGCCAACTTAGGGGGGAGAATGGACTGCAAAGTTGATCTTGCTGTAAAAGTGTGAAACAGCTGGACGCCAATTAAATATTATATAATATTAAAATTAAGTTTGTTAACTGTCAGTCACAGAGGAGCGTGACAGTGATGCATTTGCAGAGTAATGTCTTACAATAATGTAAAACAATTTTCTGTCAATTCAGTAAATACATTATTATATTATTAACAGTAACCCTGTATTTTTGTTTGGTTTATTTTGAAAGGACTGATGTGTTTGCTGTCTCACCAGGTGTGAAGTGGTTATATCAGTGTTGTCTCCACATATAGTTCAATATCTTTGTGCTGCATGTTTCATGTTTACAAGATCTGCCATTTAGCTATTCCTGTGTAGAAATACAATTTTCAGATGGATTACACACATCAATTACCAAATTTAGGAGGCACTGGTAGATGTATTATTTCAGTTTCAGTGTTTGAGCCAGTTTATAGTCTATACGCTAATCTGAGAAACACAGCTGTAGGATGGGGGCTTCACATTTACCAAATCGACACAAGTGGTATCAGTCATCTCATCTCACTTTTAGCAAGATGTCAAACCATTCCTTTCAAAACAAAAGTTGTGGCTGTGCTGACAAACAAGATGATGGAGGCAGTTCTACTTGACTGAGAAAGAAAGAAATAATTTAACAATAATTCAATTAATTCCAGTAATTAGTATTGCACTGTTATTACGTGGTATTCATTATTATTCAATAATGTGTATTTGATGACCCTTTCAATGTGCTGTAACTTGTCAAACATTGCAGAAAAGTTTCACAGCAAAAGTGAGTCAAAAAACAGTTGTCAGAGTGACTGAACATGAATCAGTGTGTTGTCTCGTTACAAAAACCACATGGTTCCCAAGAAAAATAAACAAAGCCCAGAAAGCATTTGCAAACCTTATTTTGACCCAGTTCTGTTTACAGATCTGCGAACTTTAATTGATTCTGTCAGCCATCGCTCACTTCCAGCATATCCTCTTCAATACTGAGACAATAACAACATTATGGAGCTCAATAGCTCATATTCCAGAGTGGCAAGACTATCCAGATCCCTCCTCCTCTCAGTGCAAATCAATGACATGAGATGGCCTTTGGCTTCATTTTTCATCTTTAATATTGATTGCTGTTCTACTTTGGAGTGCACTGTCAGTCCAATTACGGAAATTTAATTGATTTTTCTTCACAAGCTGGGTTAGATTGGATTGGTTTATGCAAAGCAGATCAAACAGAAGTACTCCCTGGACTCCCTTCTATGTGTAAAATACAGCTCTAATGAGCACGGGCACCCTGACACTTTCTATAACTTATCCCATTCTCCCCGATTCTTTCTCTCCACACAAAGTGACACACATGTACACACCTATACACATATACACACAAAATAATTCAATATAACAGCAGTGACAGTAATTATTAGCCATTTTTATGATTCCAACAATGTTACACGAATAATCATCTTCAGTACACCGACGTAATTGCTAAAAATTATTATGTTCAATGGAGTGGATGGCTCCAAAACGTTGACTATCGTATTTTCCCTAGAGAGAGTTGAAACTTGGGCAAAGAGCTGATAATTCATACAATTATATGTGATGAATAAAGCAGGTGTCTCTTCATCTGAAAATTCCACAATGACCTTTACAGGAAGCCTCCTCTCATGAAATATACATGACCCTGAACACAATATGTCAGACAGCTAGACAAGGCTAATTAGCTGCAGGTAAATTCTGAAGTCCTCCCTTTCTCTCTCAAACACACACACACACACACACACACACACACTTTGCTGCACCAAGCAACACTGTCTCACATTCTATAACTGATTCGGTTGCTGGCTAGTCTCAGTTTTATACTGAAGTGTCCCGAACATCCACCCAGCAAGAAATCTCAGTCTCATACTCAGCTATGAAAACTAAATATTTGGCCAATGAAGTGTCATGGTGAGGTTTCAATTGTTTGGGGTTTTTTTTAATTTTACATGGTATAAAGATCAGTCATTATATTAAGTGATGAGCTTTTTAGGTTATGGAAAGGGGGATTTCCTTTCCTTTGGACAGAGTTTGACAAGCTGTGTCCTCCTGTTTCTAGTCTTTTTGATAACTAAGCTCTCAGGCTGCTGGGTGTAGTTTCATCAGTTAATCATATTCTACTCTATGGCATATTTAACAGAAAAAGAGTGGTATCAATCGTCTCATCTTTCAGCAATTCATAGTGTCAAACTTCTGCTTTACATAATGTCCAAATAATTGTTCGAGACTATCACTAATGCTACTACTACAACTAATATTAGTGCTCGTCACAGTTGGAGATTGGTACACCTTTACACACATCACTTCATTTCCCATCTAATTATTTTTTGCTGGAGGGCAGGGGGCTAATGCTTAATTTATGAATCTTTAGGCATGTGTATGTGTGTCTGTTTGTTTGGTTGTTATAGAGCTGTGGAAATGTGTTGTATTGTAGCAGTCTATCACTTGTCTCCTCACTTAAATCTCTACTTTCACATTCCTGGAGGCTAGTATTGGAGCTAACACCCCTCCTCTTTGCACCTTTGCAAGTGTGTGCGTGTGTGTGTGTTTGATGAGATGGTGCTGTCTTCCATGTCTCTGGGTGCCCCCTTGCTGAGCTGTCATCACTCCCTGGCATTGGGTACACAGCACAGCTGCAGGGGAACCACTCTGCGGGGAACCTTCGTTTCCATCTGTCTCCAATTCACAGTGGCACCTATTTAGAGCAGCTGAGCGGCTGTGCATGCCACAAGCCACAAGAGGGGAGAGAGGCTGAGTTTAGGGGGGTCAAGAGGGGTGGGCATCAATAGATCACATGTTTGAGCTTAGGGCTAAAGATTATGGGGTTATATTTGTGGGAGGCACAATAAACATGTCTTACGGGACTTTATCATACCAATACATCAGCTCCAATGTAACTTATTGCATTTTTCATTTCATTTCTGATGTAATTGGTTTGTCATCGACGGTCAGATTCATTTTTTTTCTCCAGAGAGGGAGAAGAAAGTAAACACAGTGGGTCTATACTTCTCTTCAGGACTACGTACACATGCTATGACTTGCAAAGCATATTAAAAATACTACAATAAATAACCTTCTCAATCTGCATCAGCTATCTGTGTAGTATCATTGCACGCATATATCAGCTTCTTAGTGAATGAGTGCATGGATGATTACGTGCGTCCATTTATGCATGCGTGTATACACTGTGTTCCTGAACTTGTGTCTGCAAGTACGAGCACGGGCTTAATTTAGCAGGTGTGCTTTGACAGTTCTTGAATGAGTGCCAAGTCTGCCGTACGAAGGATAAGAAAGAGGAGCCGCTCAAAGTGCATCTGTGCGGAGCTCGACTGTGACAAATGGGGACGGTTTAACTTATAGAGTTCTGTTAAGATCTGGAGGTTTTCCTGAATCTGTCTGTGCCAAACAGGTGCGTACTCTTAAAAAAAAACAAAAGAACAGAAAGAGAAGGTGAACAACTTTTGACTGACTTATTTATCTGAGCGTACATACTGTGTTTTTTTCATTTTTTTCTTCTTTATACGGGTCCTAATTCTTTGCTGTAGCTCCTTTTGAAGAGACACTACCCCTGAGTGCTCCAATTCACCCTGGCTTACTGTGGACAAACGGAAATAAATATAAACTGTGGTCACATCAGGTTGACACTTTAGAATAAAACATGTTAAAAGTTTCTGATTCATCACTGAAACTTTCTGCAACATGATTTTATTCGCATCATCTAAACAGAAAAATGTGTGGAAACTTGTACGTCCCCATATGGTCTTATCCTAGGGTACAAGATAATTCCAAATGTTTCTGAGATCAAATGATTAAGATTAAGCTTGAAATGTATCATGTGGATTTGGTTTATTTAGGTAATAGTGGGTACTTATTTGTTTCCACCATTACTGTCTAAAAAGTAAATCAGGCTACGTGGGCAGACTTAAGAGGCATTGTTAGTCTTGAGTTTATTCAAGCTACTTGTTCTTTCTGAAGTTTCTATAGCCTGTACAGTCAATGAGAAAATGCAAGCAATCACTTTAACTGCAGAACCGTTCTGGAGTATGTGTTGGCTCAAAGTGCTTTAAGGACGGCTGTGGAGTTGAAAAGTTCAGCCAGTTAGTAGTGGCCAGGTGTCTCACAGGCGGGCAAGACGCTTCACCATATGGCTGCTTCTCACCACCAGACGCCAGCCGTCCCAACCACTGACTTTCACATACTTTACTTTTGCTGTACAAGGTGAAAAGTTGCATCTGATCTAAACCCTGACCAAAATGCTAAAAGAACTCTCCATGTTTTTCCATTCATCATGGAGAGAAAGTTGTTCCATCACTGTCAGGATATTGTCCTGGTATGACAATAAAACAATTAATAACCTGGTCAGTGAACAAGAGAGACAGATTATATGCATTTCCTCTGGAATTCTGATATACCAACAAAGTTGCAGATTATTTTGCTTCCCTCCCCTGCATGCTGATTGCAGTTTTAAAGATGTAATGAAGTCCTGGTGTGTCCTCCTGCTGGGTTTGTATTTGGCAAGGGGTGCCTGTGTGTCGCTGATAGAGGGATCTCTCTGACACGGCTGCTCTGGCCCGCCGCATCTGGGAGCCAGTAGCGGCAGCCGCTGGGGGGAGATAAGGCAAGGCTAGCCGCTCGCCTGTAACGCACATTTTGCCCCCCTTCTGCCCTGTGCTCCTCTCCACCCCTGCTCCTCCCGCCAACCATCCTCCCTCCCATCATCCCCCTCTGACCTTATCTCAGGGGAGAAGGCACCACTGGGTCGCCACTGTGATAGCACCTGCCAGAACCAGAGCTGGCCTGTGGTGATTATGGGGGAATCATTATCTCTCTCTCTCTCCCCAAAAACTCATTTTATACCTGCCAACATCTGAGAGGAGGGGGGCAAAGGAGCAAAGGCTTCTATAACAGGTAACACAGAAAAAAAATTGTGTGTGTGTGTGTGCGCGTGCACGCCTGTGTACAAGGAGAGCAGGTTTGGGTACACAAGCATTAATACATGCACCAAAACATGCAGTGCAATGCAGGATCTGAATTTGGGGCACATGTGATTATTATTGATGATCTATGATGATGGCTGATCATCTGTGTTTAGACGGTTGCTGCATCATTACATCATCATCATCAACAAGGTTCCCACATAAATTCAGCACACAAAAAACACCACTGACTTAGAAACAAATGAACATGAAAATATATTTCAAAGATGTCTGTTCAGTGTTACTTCTCAGGCCATTTCCTTTTTTGACAAAAAATGTCAATTTTTTCCAACTCAACTGATTCCAATTGTACTTACCTGAAGGGCATTATGATAATGAAATTTGAATGTACAAAAAATGAAATGCATCAATATCAATAAATGAAAAAGTGAATGCACGTAAGCTCTCAATTCATTCACTTCTTACACACAATATATACATTCACAGCAGCAACGCCTCTCACTGCAATGATCTCCTTCAGCTTTCTGTTTTACACTTTTAGGTTTACATTGCAAATACTTTTTCAGTGATTTTCAGCATTGCTCCTGCAATTACCTTCAGCTTTCAGCATTCAAACTGCATTTTCAACTGAAAATGCATTTTCTATTTTAAATAAGTCTTGAGTTTTCTCCTTTGGACACTCCTTTAAAGTCAACCATGGTGGCTGCATGGACTCATTTACCACGGGAAAAACCCTCAGTCCAAAAAAAGCAAATGAATAAAAGCAAACCCTTAGTAAAGTTTCCTCTGGTTTGATTCCTACCTTTTTGGAACATGGCATGGCATCCACACGTCAGTGTCCAGACAAGTTGTGTCCTCACTCACAATACAACCAGCAGCTCCCTGTCCATCATACTATAATTAACACACACACACACACACACACACACACACACCTCACAATTGCAATAATAAACATTCGGAACTAACTTGGCTTGTTTTGTTACTGTAACTCAATTCCAAAACATTATACATCAAACTTCAAATACTTTGCATTTACTTAGGCCGCAATAACAACCACCACACTTACTTCACATCACTATATCCTGTCTGCTTTAGCTTTATAACGTTTGTCAAGGAAAGGTAACACAATTCAGCTCGATTTAAAATTAGATTCTGACGCTAAATGGTTAGCTACGAATAATTAACTCACCAGGATAATCCACGTTATTGAGAGGACAACGCTCAACGCAGTTCATCCCAACTACAATTTCTCTAAACAGCTACTCTACAGCGTCAGTGTTTCCTTCTCTCGCTCTCTGGCATTACCGCCAGCTCTCCGTTGGTTTGTTTTGGGTTTTTTTTGTTTGGGCTTTTTTTGTCCTAGTCTTAGTTTAGAAAGGTCAGAAATATGTTATATCAAACTACCAAACTTCCGCCTCACACACCTGTCGCAGGTGGGTGTCCTCCGGTAGCTGGGGTGGGGGTGGGGGGTTAGTGGGGCTACACGCTCCGCTGAATGAGGGCTTCTACCAATAGCCGGTGTGCGAGGCGTTTAGGGGACATCTGTAAATTAGGCGTTCAGGAAAATAACCTGGTTACACAAGAGTAACTGTGCCACTCTTCACCCAGTCTTCCACCTGACACGCTCTCACGGCAGTTCATTTCAAGCAAAGGTTTTCATTTTCATTTTGCTGGCTGCAAAAGCTATGAGGAATCTCCTCCTCAACTCCAAGACTCGGAGCCTAAATCTGGGAATGCACATCCTAAATGAAATGTAATCAGTGCTTTGATTATTATAATAGTTTAAGATATGAATATCTCATGCATGAACACTTTTAAACGTTGGAAATCCCATTGGTTCAGCTGCTGAAACCCCCCTCCCAACCCCCAGCTAAATTCCATGTGTTGTATACACTGTAAGTTTATAGAGAACTCTCTCTCTCTCTCTCTCTTTCTCTCTTCCTGTCCCCCACACCCAAAGACAGAGAAAGCAACGTGGGTTTCTCTCACTTCCTCTCTGCTGATGACCATCTGTGTGTTGGTTTCAGCCAGGCACTTGGCACATCTGTGTACTCACATCCCCTCTCACTTCTCTCATCAGCACACTACTTGCACAAAAAAATGTGGCTGTGTGTGTGAGTGCGCATGTGCATGCGCATGCGCATGTAAAAGCATGGACTATTGCTGCCACATACGCACAGGCCACTCTGTCTGGTAAAGGGGTTAATGAGTCCTGGGGGGGTCAGAGGTCAAGGAGGGGATGGTCACAGCATTACTAGAGTTTCACATTAGAGACACTTCCAGCTGTTTTAATGTGACTATGTTTTCACAGTGTGTTTGCTGTCCAACCCAGGGAGAATTGGTCTCCAGCTTTGTAGTCCTATTCAGCTTTTGGGTTCTTGTAGCTAACTAGTTTTGAATTCCAAGCTTGCATACAGACTGAAAGGTTGAGTCTCACAGCTCTTTCAACAAGCTACCTGTCCAAAACAAAATGGCTGAGAGCCAAAGCAGCTGGTGAAGAAAGTCAATCATCTAAAAAGCAAAGAACCCATATGTTTTTCATTGTAGATGGAGGTCTTAAAGGGCAGCGAATACAAGATTGGATTTGTCAGGTGGCCAGAAATTAGTTTGGTACAATTTACTGTGGTAGCTGCTGTCCATAATATAGATAATTAAATTATATTTAAAATATTTAGGGTACAGGTGACCTAACAGTATTCACATCAATATTAATGACTGTGATCAGCTTTTGTGTAGACTTTAGCTTATCATTTATGATCATCATTCATTATCACTTAACCATGATATCTGTGGCTGTGGTGAACTATTGTGCACACAACAAATGCCAGTGCAAATGCAATGAAGAAATAAAGATAAAACACACAGATACCTGTAAAGAAGAGCTGTTGTGAAGTCAACAAAGTACAAAAAGGCTTAAGTTGGAGCACTTGGTTTCTACTTACAAACATACAAACCCCAAAGAACAGATGGATGAGGTTTTGGATATGGGACAAGAGAGACGATGTTATTGTGGCCACTGCACAAGGTGTACAGAAGAAAAAGATCCTGGGGGATGGAAGTGGGGTAACTGGAGGATGGAGGCAAGGAAGGAGTGGCTGCTGACTACAGGCACAGCTGGTTCCTGACAGAGAAGGCCCAGGTCCTGCTGCCTGCTGCTATCACCACAGCCTACACTCCTGCCTGGCCTCCCCAGGGGCTGTGGCCCTGCAACATGCCGAAACACACACAAATGCACACTTCTCTTTTAAGCTGCAGTGTGGCAAACAGGGCAGGAGGAGGGTTCAGATGAGAGCACAGCCCCTCAGCCAGAGCCACGAGGCAAGCTGACCTGCCACTAACACACACTCATTCACACACACACATGCACACCCGTGGTTGTCTCACTCATGCACCGCTGGAAAGGAGAGAAAAGAGGCTGAGAGAGGAACAAAAAGAAGAAAGACGATGAGAAATGTACTAGCAAGACGTGCCAAGTTCACCTAAAGGAGATCGTAAAACAGACTTGATGGAATGTGATGGAGGACAAAGACTGTTATTTGTGGGTATTAACATGCGACTAACATTCCTTTTGCGAAAGCATGCAGACATGAAGCAAAGACAAAATACCACAGGAATCCAGGGAGAGATTCTCCGATGACGACGTGAAAGGAAGAGGAGGAAGCAATAACTGTCTGTTTCTCATTTTTCACTATTTGGAGCTTTAACTTCAGCTGAGTCCTTATCCTTGCATGGCAATTCAGTGGGTCATAAAAGGATCTACTGGGGTCTCATAGTTAAAGTAGGTAAAAATTCTTGGGAATAACATGGAAATCCTTAATCTCACTTGATGACAAAGAACATTTAGCAGGAAAACCTTAAAATATTTGGAGCTAATTGCAATTTTTGGAGTTGCCTTGTGTCTGTTCCTGCTTCCCTTCACCCTGTTCCCAGAGAGCTTCACTCTTACAGTGTGTTAAACTCAGCTCCACTTAACTCAACTTAAACTCCAAGCGCCTCATCTCATACAGTGGCAAGCGGAAAGGTGTGAGAGCAGTGGTGAATCGGAGGTTCAAACATGTCTGCTGAGATCCATTTTGAGCGTCAGAGGAAGGCTGACCTGAGAGGTGGAACTTCTGCCACGGTTTTCACCCAACGCGTGCCCACAGTCACGCTGATCAGCCACCGAGAGCTAAAGGATAAACCCAATGCCCACAGACTCCAACCTGGAAGCCTTGACCCAAACCTGGCAACCAGCAGCCACTACAGATGTAGTGAAGGTAGGAGCTTGTCATCTTTTATTTTACGAAATCTTTTGGCAGTGTGTTACCGTGATGAGTGATGGAGGGTCCTGCTGCTGTCAGGTCTGCTCATTAAGTTGGAATGATTGACGGATAATCAGTTTGTGTTGACTTAGCGTCGCAAGCTATAAGGGCAATGTGAGGTTTCTTACTCTTGCCAGTAGACATGTTACTTGATGACTGAAGCAAGAATTTCAAGGTTAGAATGACACCAACATTATCATCTAAATAATGTTTCTTCTCCCAGATTATTACATGAAATATGATCATAGGCTTGTTTCCCCAGGCACTGATTGAATATTTTTTTGCCTCTTAAATAAAACAGGCTCACTTTAAACTCCAAACTGAATCATTATATTGGGATTAAATTGGTCACCAAGTACAATTCCTCTCAACAGCATCCCCTTGTTATCATGAATTATGGTTCTCATATGAGCTGTCAAGCACAAATAAACTTGTGTCATTGTTGTTAATAAGCCCAGAGGAGCACACTTGCGCTGTGGCACTGTAAAGGAAAGGGAAAGAGATTTTTAGAGCACTGGGTGGGTGGGGGTGGGGGGTCTTCCTCTGGGCTTCCCCACACAGCTGTGGGGAACAGAACTAAGTTCTGGACTTTCACTGTTCACCTTCAGTGGCTTTACGATGCACATGCAGGTCATGAGGGTGCATCGCACTGAATGATAGGGGGAAAACTTTAAAGGGGCGAGAAAGGAGAATAAAAAAACTGTAATTAATTCTTATAGCACTGAAAACACAGAAGTATTGCCTTTAGGTAAAAATGAAAACCTTCACTTAAATCAGCAAGTGTTTGAAGAGAGAGAGAGATGCATTAAGAATCAGACATTAAAGGCCTAATTTTATAGACTCTAAATATGTGGAAACTGTAAGCCTGAGCGAGGACTAATACTGTAGTAGTGAATTACCTGCAGCGCCTGCCGTCTCTTGGCAGTAATGAGCTTTGTGAACATTGCAGTGATAAGGCCTCTATAATTAGGCTTAGTCATAAGCATCCCCCCCTGTAATTCAGTGATAAAACACAGTAGAACTCTGGTGTCTGTGTTTCAACCCATTCGTCTTAAACACACACACACACACACACACACACACACACACACACACAGTTTCATACACTAACGAAATCAAAATGTGTCAACATGAAATGTAAACACCACACTTTGTATCAAGTACTTCACCTGATGTATGCGTATACTGTATGCTAAGTGTGTGTGTGTGTGTGGGGGGGGGTAGTCCAGCACTATGTTCAGAGTACATGGGAAAGCACTAGTTATGTGTGTGTGTGTGTGTGTGTGTGTGTGTGTGTGTGTGTGTGTGTGAGGTGTTGTGAGCTGCAGCATAGGCTTCCTGTGAGGGAGCAGATGTCGCAGAGCTCAGGCACAGCTGCGACAGGCGATAACCACGGTGGCAAGAATATGTCGGCACGCTGGCTCTTCTCCCTGGGTCTTATCAGCCACACACAGCACACACACACACACACACACACACACAACACACAGTCGCACACTCATATAGACACTCTACAAAAAGGAACTGCCACCCAGCACTAGCACACTCTCACAGCAGGCCCAGATAGGGGGAGGAAGGCAATGAGAGAGATGGAGAGAGCAAGAAAAAGAGCAAGGGACTAAATCAAGGGACTTTGATGGAAAAGGTGCAGTGAATCCCTAACAAAACCCTGGCTCATGTCTGCTGTATCATAGACTTCATAATTGCGTGCCAATCCTAATCCTCTATAGCTATGAACAGGCTATTCTTTACAGCTTTTTCTCCAAAAAAGAGGCCATGTCACCAGTAATAACTTATATCAGTACATAACTTTGTCGCTTTGCCCATCTTGATGATACTTTGAAACAGTTGTGAGATTTTATAATCTCCCTAATTCTGATCTGATCTGATGTATTTTTTGAATTTGAATTTGGAATAGCTGCCTCACTTAGTGGAGGTTAGTGCACTCGCAATAGTAGGAGAAATGTAACGTCCACTTTCTCACCAATGTGTCGCGTAATGTTCACATCACAATATCTCTGGCACAGACACAAGCAAAAAGATGTGACAGACATCATTAAAAATGCGGGAAAAGATTGGATGTTGATGATGATGATGATTATGATGATGCAAAAAGAGGGTGAAAATCTGAGTAAATAGTAAATGGAAAAAGTGTGGGCATGTGTGGGAGGAGATGCAAGATGGTGATGAGAGGTAAGTGTGATTGTATGTGTGTGTGTGTGTGTGTGTGAGAGAGAGAAAGAGAGAGAGAGAGAGAGAGAGCAGTTATCCTCTCTATTTCCTCAGCACCAGCTTTGTGGTTTCTATGAGGAACAGATGTTCACAACTTGATACAGTGCCTCATCCCCTTCTACTCACTATCTCTAATGCCAGCACCACCAACTGTCTGCACACACACAGTCGCACACACACATTCGCAAGTGCACACACGTATTGTCTGACTCACAGTCACACAGAGCAGTGACTCTCTTGTGTGAATGCATGAAGACGTATTCACCTGCGTACTGAAGACTTTTTACTGTCTATTTCCCACAGTGGTCAGGCTGCATATCCTGTTCTTGAGTCAACACTTGATGTAATCAGGTGCCACTTCCTCCTTTGACAGTTTGCACTTCTGTTGGTCAGCTGTGACACCGTACAGTGCTCTTGATTTGTTGGGCAGTCTGGCCAGAAAGAAAAAAAAACACAAATGGCTGAGCATTCTGTAACCGCCTGTGTACATGTGGAAGTTAAATTCCTGCACACCTGTACACGAGTCATCCTAAAATCCACCTGCAGATAAAAATAACCAGTCTTATTAAAGTGTCTCAGTCTTCATTGTCTAAACTCATAGAGCACTTTATTAGAAGCCCCATACTAACACTGAGTAGTTCCTCCCTTTGCTCTCCAAAAAGGCTTAATTTCTTCAAGATTTTGGAGCCATTGCTTTGAGATTGTGGTTGTTGCTGATATGATTGCATCACATTATTTTTGCAGATTTGTCAGTTTCACATGTATGATGTCAGATTTTGTCACTGAGGAGGCCAGTGAGGTACATCTAAACTCATTGTCATGTTCCTGAAACCAGTTTGAAGTGACTTTTGCTTTGTGACATGGAGCAGCATCATGCTAGAAGTGGGCCATCCTTACTATAAGCATTTGTAAAAAAAAAAAAAAAACCAAAGTGGATATATCAGAAAAGTACATGGGTTAGACAAAAAAGTTAGACATACTCGGATAGCTGTAATGCTTTGTGTAGTGCTTTTATCAGAGCTGTTCTCGTAGCTGAAACACTGGAAGTCAACTATTTCACTGCATATTATTCTTTCCAAAGAGTGCGGATTGAATTTTGAATTCCCATCATGTCTGGATGATTCAAACAACTGGCACTTTGCTGCTCAATTGCAAACAAAATGGCAGGGGTCTATGGTTGCAATTTGTAAAAGCACTATTCCAGTGTACTTGCTTGAGTGGGCGGGTCAATGATCCGTTACACCACGCCGTATTAGAGAAAGTCTCTCTCTCTCGCTCTCTCTCTCTCTCTCTCTCTCTCTCTCGTCCTCTTAACATTATGGAGTGGCTCAAGGACATACAAATGTTAAAGATGTTAAAAAAGTGATAGGCGCACTATCAGAGAAAACAGTGTTTAAATTACAAAACTCATATCTGAGGAAAGGAAATTTCTCAGCACAAACCAAATCATTGCTATCAGCACTTAAATCAGCATAACACAACACTGGTTACTATTTTTTTCCGTTTTGATCGAGTGAGATGTTCTCTTTCCCCTTTCATGACTATGCTGGCTTCTTTAATGGCAACTCCATGAGAGGGTTGTCTGTTGAATGTGCATGAGAGAGGAGAGGATAGGAGAAGAAAGACGAGCGCAGCAACACAATGGGTCTAGCGTTCTTTCAGTCGGCTCAGGGCCTTATCTCCTTTCAACACACTAGCCTGTGACTGCCACTATAGGAAAGGATTTACAATGTGTGAGTGGAGGAAATGCCGCAAACTTCGCTCTTGCTTTTACTCTGACACGCACACACACTGACACACACACACACACACACATGTACACACACAAATCGTCATTTCCATACCAGCACAATGACCAAACCTAGTTCTTGTACCTCAGAGAGTGCTCAACCATCCAGGAGATACTGTCAATATAATACAGTCCAGAGCATGGTGTGTGTGTGTGTGTGTGTGTGTGTGTGTGTGTGCTCGTGCTGGCCATAGAAGCTGAGATAGAGGAGTGAAAGAAAATAGAAGACAAAGCTGTTTTCTTCATTAATGCCATCAAAGGGACTTCCAGTCACAATATGATGGCACAGAGAGTTCATCGAGGCGAGTTCCCACCTTGTGTGCGTTTCATTGTGCAGTTTATCGGCACGGCCACATGGAGTGTCGAGGCTAACCCAGTGACCGCTCAACAAAGGGCCAAATTAAGAGGAGTGAGAAGGCTGTCGTATAGGGAGGCTGACAGGTTGACTGACGCCATTCCAGAGGAGAATAGCATCCTGTCAATCCTGGAGCTGTCACCTTGACAGGAATCCTTTCTTTGGATGCAACCCCCATCGCCAACCTTTCTGTCACTCAAGGCCACACAGAAACACACGCAGGCACGCACAAACACACACACACACACACACTAGCACACCTCTTACCTTCAGTATTCTGCTCAGAAAACAAAAAAGCCAGCTACAAACACGCACAATGTTGTACATATGCAGAGCCACCTAATGCCACAACTGTGTAAGAGACAGAGAGAAATATAGAGTGAATTTCATTAACATCCATCTTCTTGACAATCATACATCCACCATGGTACTCTACACACTCTGCCATTGACAGCTTGTAGTGACCTGTGCACCTGCTTGTGTATGTAAAGTTGTTGTATTTCACAGTGTGTGTTTGACCATTTTTACGGCAGCAGCTTCACAGTAAATCAATTTTTTGTGGTTCGAACAAAAAACAGTGGCATCGGGCCACAGGTTACATCAAGTCATTCCTTCTCGCAAGCCCTGTGGGAAACTGTAATGTTCCAATCAGCACTGGGGTTTCCCCCTGCATGATTGTTCACATTATTTAATCAGTGGTGTAGCTTTTTTTCGAAAGTTCTCCCTTGTATGAAGGCAGCGTTTGTGTTGGAGGTTGGCGAGGCTGGTGAGACTGCAGTCGGGGCAGAGCAGCTGTCTGTGTGTACTTTACAAGCTGGTTCTGTTTGTTCTGTAGACACAGGAGGGGTCAGGAGGGGGTCAGTTTTGTCTTATGTCCCCCCTCTATGGTTATGTGTGCGAGCGTGTGTGTGTGTGTGTGTGTGTTTGCAGGTGTGTGTGTCCGCCAGAGGGAGAGAGAGGGCAGGTGACTGGGGCAGAGGGACTAACAGACCAGTGTGGACAGGTGGAGGATTCTCACTATAGACAAACCAGATGCTCTGGCCTTTTTTCTGTATTTCTGTAAACTTGTCAGACAAAAAATAAATGAATCAATTTTTCATCTGAAGTACAGCTAAAATTATAATTCGCTGATTGACGCAGTTCTAATAATAGATTAATTGCTTAGGTCTTTGATGATGAAAAATGTCGAAACAGTCACTGGTTGTAGCCTTTCAAAAGTGAGGACATGCTGCTTTTTTCTGTTTTATAAAATCTTTAATTAAATACCTTTCAGTTTTGGATGGTTGGTCAGGCAAACTAAGCCATCTGAAGACACCCCCTTGCCTATTTAACAAAATTAATCAGAAAATAATAATTGACTAATTAATCAGTGAATGAAATAGTTGGTACTGATCTGTAGTACTTGGCCACATGTTCCTTTTTCACCTTAAAAGAATAATAGATTGAAACAGCTAATTAAATTGAATTTAAACATGCAGTAATAATAAAACAAGAATATTAATGTTAAAGATAACATATTCTATACACAAAAGGCCAACACTGTTCGAGATTATGAGGTACGAATTGAAACAGCCAAGATCAGAATCATAAAATACATGCAGATCAATAACAAAGGAAGATTACCCACAATGCTAATAGTATTATTTACATTGTAAGACAAATGCTCTCTTCCATCTATCCATTCTATCTATCCCCTCATCAGTCCACACAGCTGACTGTTTATGACAACCCCTCTTAAGAAAACGCCATCAATTTTACAAGCTATGCAGTTCAGACAGAGAGATTATTTTGGCGTTCATAGTTTTTCACATGTTTTTTTCATGTGTTAAATAAAGTCTGCAGTCTAATGGACTCAATTCTGCTTTCCTTGTTGTCCTCGTCGTCTTGATATGAGGAAACAGCGCCCCCCACGGGCAAACAACGGGACTATAAAACTCCGGTTCTGAAATTATTGGACAGAATAAAATGGCTTTTGTGCAACTTTGCAATCCATGCATTTACATAATTTATATATGATCTGTTTACATAGGCTATCTTTCTGTGCATTTTATCGTAAATATAGACATTTTTATCCAAGTGTAACCAAATAATCACTGCCCAATTAAGTTCCACAGGACAGTGTATTTAGCTTCCAGTGGCATAAACCTGATACATTTGTACCGATGTGGGGGTTTATGCTGTTCAATTTGAATCTTCTTCAATTTAGAAAGGATTCCTGAACAACTGCTGCCAGCTCTTGCCTCTGATGGTACCCGGGAGAGAGAGAGAGAGAGAGAGAGAGGGAGAGAGAGGAGAGAGAGAGAGAGAGAGAGAGAGAGAGAGAGAGAGAGAGAGAGAGAGAGGTTAGGAGCTCCAGATGGTGTTTAAACGCAGACAGAAGGCTACAGCGAGGACAGAGAGAGAGAGGAGGAGGAGGAGAGAGCCGCGGTTACTGCGCACAGTGGGCCCGCCAGCTCCACTCATCAGTGAAGGCAAAACAAGTCTGAAAACACCAAATTGTGAGTCCACGGGGGGAAAAGAACAACATATCTCAAAATATGCTCAGCTGATTGTGATCTTCTTTGGGAGAAGTGAATATTTTATAACACCATCTGAAGACAGCTCGGCGGAGGATCGGCGCGTCGGAGGACGACGAGGACCATAGTACAGAGAAGCGTGGTAGAGTAGCCTGTCCACAGGCTGTAAAGAAACTGTTGTTTGGGGTTTTGTTTTGTTTTTTGATTTTTTTCTAAAGGAGACGAATTTATGCCTTCGGATGTGTAGGGACTTGTTCCTGACACACGGTTTGTGGCTAAACTGTGAACTAAAGAAGGTGGTTGTAAAGTTGTCACAGGGGGGATAACAGACGCACCCTGCAGACATCCGCATCTTAATAATCTGCGTTTTTACACGGGAGGATTTGTGGACTTACAGTCGCAGAATAGAAACTGGTTCCTAGTTTTCTCTGCTTTAAATCGAACAGAAAGGACTTTTTTTTAGCCGAAACTGCATTTATTATCTTGTATTTCTTCTGTCTAGGATGGCTAAAAGCAGCAAAAGAGAGGATTTACATGACTGGGACAAGTTGTGATTTTTTTTTCTCATCACCGTCAAAACAAGGAGCCGTTTGCTTTTTTAAAAACCCAGAGAGACTGCAAAACCAAAGACATCAGTGTTCTTAAGGATCCGAGATTCCTGGCTTTGATTTTATTTCTTTCTCTTTAGATATAACTGAGAAGAGAAATACCTCATAATTTATTAAACCTGGAGAGTCAAGAGCCCGTTTGAACTCCCAAAGGAAAGTAAAACATTTTCTTTTGTGTTTGAATGTGCTTCTGCCTCTCCTTCCTCTCAATATTTCAACAACAAAAAGGGAATAACGTCTGAATACTTCCCCGCACTATTTAGCAAAGGCTTTATCCCTGTTTTTTTCCTGAATGATGAGGACGATATAAAACCTGTTCGATAAACTATTTGGTGTGGATTATCACCGCTACTATTACCTCAACTTGGCCTCGACCTTCACAAAGTAAGTGCCCTATACGCAACCTGCAAACTCCACTGTATTTAAGCAAATCATTTAGTTTTTCATTGGTGTGAACTGTTTTTTTAAATACACAAATGAGGCTTGCAAGAGCGTGGATTAGGTATTAGTCTTTTCTTGGGACATTTTTTAAGATGCAAGAAGTGTTTCACATTTAAAGGCTGCTCAAATGTCTCAAGTTGAAAGTCACATTCTGGCCAGCATGTTTGCAGCTCTGTTAGAGCGACGTGTTAATGGGAAGGTGATGACAAGCCAGGCTACTGTTCATGTGCCTGCTTTTCTGTCTCCTCCTTCTGTTTATATTCTTTTCTAGTACTGTCCACTTTACTTACCCTTTTACATATTACACACATATTACACTGTTGTAAGAGGTGTCTAAGATATTGAGCATAGGTGAAATGATACGTTTTCTGCAAATGAAATTTCAAATTCTTTATTGTTTGATTATTTATAATTGATGTAGAAATGGGGACATGTGGACTGTACTGGAAACTTTAGCATTACTATTATTAGTATTGCTGTTATTATCATCAATATTATAAGCACTTCTCTCAATTCTTTTTCTATAATTTCACTGTAATTGAAGGAGTTGTGGTGAGATGAGGGAGGGAGGGAGAGAGAGAGAGAGAGTTGTGGGGATGGGGAGTATGAGTTGTTTGCCCCATCCATCTGTGCTGCACATCAAAGTGATGTTGAAACAGGTGATGACACAAAATCTTTGGTCTCACTGAACTTGGTGTCCACCTGGACTGGATGGAGGTCATAGGTGTGAAGGGATACATTTAGACATTTACCTTGAACCGTACTCTGTGGTTTCCTCAGAATAGTCTCTCCACCTTTCATATGATGCAGCCATACAGATGCCAGCATCCACTTTGTAACAAAGCAACAAGAAACTTGAAAAAGCACTCCCTGGTGGGGGCAGAATTAATGGAGAAAGAAAGAAAAATGTACAGAAAATGTTAAACAGAAATAGCTTACTATGGCAACCAAACAAAATAAGTACAACTCAAAAGTGAGCTGAAATCATGATGGATGATTTATAACAACCCTTGTGAATGTGGGGACACTCCCTGAGAAGAAACAAGTCCAGCCAAAGGTTTCAACCCCCACTTGAACAGCCTCAGCAGCGCACTCTTCCGCCCATGAGTGCAACAGTAAAACACTCAGGCCATTTTCTCTGCAGGACACGGCCCTGTATAATTGGCCCTGGTAAATATCATCTGAATAATTGAACAGTTGATAATAGTCTTGAACAATGGATGGGGTGGGGGAGGGGGTAGAGGAGCAGAGGTGAAACCGCAGTGCAGACACCCTGCCTCACCGCACATTTTACCTCCATCACCACCAAGCGAGCATCTCTTCCTCTCTACTTCCAAACGCTGGGCCGCCCCATTGCTCGGCTCGGCCCCGGCGGGCTGCCCGCTAAGGCAGATGTCCCCACTTCATCATTAAGTAGCTCTCTTAAAAGGCAGGCCATTCATTATGACCCTGGCCTGCAGAGTGTTTATTCAGTTCCCATCTACCACAGGTGCATGGACGGGATGTCTTCTGTTTTACATACAGGAGGAGAACATACCACAGGACGTTAGAAGACAGCGAGATAATCTGTTTTTGACCAAAGAAATGGCATCAGGCAAAGCCACAGGTCAGCAGAGAGTCAGATTTTGTTTTCTTGTGTCATTATTCTGTCGATTGTTGCTGCTATTTCAGTTACATCATGACTAATGTTTTACCATCAGGGTATCAAAGTCACAATATTTTTTGTTCTCTTGCATGTGCCAGTGTTAACAAGATATGTTATCAGCAAGTTATACTGATGGCAAAAATGCAGGAGATAGTGAAATTCATTGCTATTTTTCATCATCTCAGTCTGAGAGTGTGTGGTGTCATCTGGTGCAGGTGAAAAGGCTCTTTTCTATACAGTGTTTACCTTACGAGTGTGGGTGGGCTTGTTGAGTGTACTTTGTGTGTGTGTGTGTGTGGTAATTATTGTGAACTAAGTGCGGGCAGTGCAGGTGAAACTGGCTGTCTTCTAATTAATGAGTGGAGCAGATGGCCTCAGGTGGGCGGGAGCTGCGAGCGCACAGCAAGCCGGTCAGGTGGTCAGCACAACACAGACACCTGGACCGTCACACACAAGACAAGCAGCTGACATAAGACAAAGACATTGGGCCTTTGTGCCTTATGTGATACAAGTGACGAAGTCTTGATAGATTAAAAAAAACGAAGAAGAAGAAAAGAAAATGAAGAGGAAACTGCTTTTTCTTTTCTTCAGCAGTCAACATTTGTTCCTCTTGACATATGTTTAAGGTATCAATACAAAAAAAAAAGGGTGTTTATTTTTAAGTGCTCAAAAAGATGTATTTGTGACACAAGTCTACTTTTTTCAGACAAGGTGATTGTATGCGTTCACTCAGCCTTGCCTTCAAGGTGAGAACAATAGCCTCCAACACAACAGGACTGTGTCAAAATAAGTGCACCCTCAGTTAAGTTTGCTTTGCAGTAAAGAAATAGCTACAGTGAGATCGAAACTGCAGGAGCTGGGGAAGGGACCATTTTTAGTATTATTAGTATTGTAACTCTAGGTAAAAGTAAAAGAAATGGAGGAGATGGATTTTAAAGAGGAGGGTTATTTGACTTTGGTTAGTTGTTATTTGGTATTTCTGTGTTTAGGATGATGCCCACAGCAGAGACACAGTGTACTTCTTGTTCAGTGTGAGATCAGCGTGTATTTGTGCATTTTTCTTCTTCTTTTTTTTAAATCTGGGAGAAAGTGATGAAGTGACTTTCCCGGTGCTGGATCTCTATGGTTTCACTGCTGTTTATCCTAATACATAGTGGGAATGACCAGTGTGGTTCTGGCTGCCTCCTGCTCAGTATGTGTGTGTGTGTGAGTGTGTGTGTGTTGGTCCACTCTGCCCTGGTCTGTTCCACATGTGTTTAACATTACTGTGACAAGGCTGCCCAGTCTCTCTGGGGAGATGGAGAATGTCAGAGACTACAGCAGAGAAGCGAACAGCTTCCCAACATCTGATGGAATGAGAAACACACTCGCTGGATGGCTGGCCTGCTGACGCCACAGCGTGGGAGCAGAGCGGAGGGTGTAGGCCAAGTAAAACCCCAAATGTGTGTGTGTGAAATATCACCCCTTCTCTCTTTTACTCGTTCTCTTCCCTATATGTGCACACATCCACACAGATTCCCAAGAATAACACACAGCACACACACACACACACACACACACCGTTTCTTCAGTGATAGTCATAACACTGTTTTGCATCCGCTGAAATTATCGAGTATCTTTTCTTCAGATTTCAATGCATGTGGAGCTGGTGAAATCCTCCAATTACCTTATCCGTGTCATTCGAGGGCTAAAACCCACCTTTATGGTTGAGCATTTCTGGAAATTATTTGTTGAACTGACTTCATTTTACTAAAATTACCTCAACATATAGCCCTCTGACACATCCAGACTTAATTATGCATTTCAAAAGGGAGGCACATTTTCAGTGCACAGAAACTCTCAACCATGAATGCAATTGCAAGCAAATGTCACAACATTGATGAATTCACATGTACAGTAAAGCTGAATTGCTGGCAGCACAAGTAAAAAAACAACCTTCCTCCTCCACCCTTCCTTGTCTTGTGCCCATTTCACCTCTTGCTCTCCTCCCTCAACCTTTTACTTCCTCACTTGCCCACTGACCTCTGACCTTTTGACCCTCTTCTCTTCCCATTCTCCCCTGCAGCACCTTCTCACCTCTCAGCCCCTCTTCTTCAGCTTAGGAAGTGTGTTAACATCAGAGTCAGACACAGGAAACAGCTGGGCTAATCTACAGTAGCGGTGAGCTCTATTTTAATCAATCCATTGGACAGACCAACAGTGAAAATGGGAAGTTCATACCGCCACCACTACCCGAATCTGAATCTGAATCCCTCCCTTTTCCTTCTGCTCCACGCTGAGGCTTTTATCACAGGCAGGGAGTAAACAAGCACAAAGGAACACAGACTGGAGTTATTAAGGCCTCCACTCCAAAGTGGTCCTTTCTGGATGTCTGGGGAAGTTCTGCAACAGAGGAGCATGAAGGCAGAGATTGGGAAGGAAGGCATGTCTCTCTCTCTCTCTCGTGTACGGTATTTGTGAAATTAAAAAAGCCGTTATCTCCTGGAAACAGATCCTGTGCCACACAGATGGTTCCGTCTCTCTTCAAATGGGAGGCTGAGCCACTGAGTGCAGTTGTGTTACCAGTCAGTTGTACAGACCTTAATCTTGGCTCCAGTCTTCCTTCCTCTGCCTCTCTGTCTCTCTCTCTCTCTCTGCACAAAGACACACACGCAAACTGTACCCCTTCTGATAAAGGCATTGCACATGTAAACTAGTAATTCCACTAAGAAATGGACATTTTAGCTTCTCATTGTACGTGAAGTGCAGAAGGAGGAAGGTTAGAGATTTTCTTGATATGTCAAAGAGCAGCGGTCACTTTGAGCAGCACGTCATCGCCTTGCGTTTAAAGTCACCAGGAGCCACAGCAGGGTGTAGGCGGCTGTGTTTGATGATTTCCACTCAGTCTTTGAAGTACTACCTCAGAAAGAGATCATCCCATTAGTAATATGCCACTGCCCTCTCTGTTATCATTTGAGGAGAGGTCTTTACATATCTGTGTAGGTGTTCAGATAAACAGGAGGGCTGTGATTATGGTGGAGACATTTTTTGTAAATACACTGTAAAGCACAGTCTTTTGATATAAACCACAGGTTTGTGTATTGATTTGGAGCTCTTGATCATATCGCTTATCTCTAAATAAGGCAAATTGGGCACTGTAGTTACCAGCAGATTTTACCAAGACATTGGAGCTATGATTGTGGGTGGGATATAAAACAATCCCCACAGGCCTGTGCTTTAATTTTTAAGTCCCTGACACTATACAGTCTCAGAAACTGACTTTAACTTTCTTGACAAATTGTGTAAACAGTTTAACCATGAATGGATGCAAGGTCAAGTCCATCACTTAATGTTGGCCTCAGGTTGTTAAGAATGAAAAATGAATGGAGAAGACCATCAATGTTAAGGCTAGTGATTTGTCTTAGAATAACATTAAATACACTAATATACTAAGGTGATATTTAAGGTGGAAAAAGATTATATAGGTGAAACACCCTCAGCTTTCACCTTAAGTTCACGAGTCACGAAAGAATAGTCTCTTTGTCGCTGCACCTCTTGCCATCCACTTACTTTAACCATGACATGGCAGCAGGTCGTCTTAATGTGACAATTAGCTCACTTAAGCACCATGCTATTGGCACTGCAGTTGCTCTCTTTCTTCTCCCGCTCGCTCTGTTTTTGCGGTGGCGTCCCATAGTCGGCTTCTGTCCCAAAGGAGTATCTGGTATTTATTTCGGCAGCTTCCAGCATGAGCTGGCTGTAGGCTAAATGGAGAAACTGTCAAAGCTCCTGTCTAACCTGTCACATGATTGCCCCCCCCTCTCACACACACACACACACAGTGGTTTGTGTGTGCACATTGTGTGTGTGTGTGTGTGTATGTGTGAGACCTATGGAGTCCTGCAGGATAATACAGAACACCCTACCCGTGCCTGGCTGATGTCAGAAGCTATTGTTATTGTGCCTGTGGGCCAAATGAAGAGGTATGAGAGTGCTGGCAGACTTGGGAGCAGTTTAAGCTACAGTTTTGTCAGCGCTGACAGCTCCATAGTGACAGAGCAGACATTTAACACTGAATGAAATGAAATACATGACATCAAGTAGGAGAATGACTAATCTGCTGTTTGTTTTCCTATCTTAGCTGTAAGTGACAGCTCAGTGTCAGGTTTTTAACGGTGTACAAAGCATATGAGCGAGAGACATGGCGAGAAAAATAGGCAACTGCAATTCACACAGTTCTGTTTAACGTGCAGACACACAAAGATTTGGGATTTCCAGGAGGAAGGACAGAGATGCTGCAGTTGCTGTGGTGCAAGTGCATGTGTATGCGTGTATGTGTGTGTTGCCAGGGTCAAATCTAAGTCTTTTGTGCTCCATAAATCAGCGGGCAGCAATGGTGACGTAAGAACAAACAGAGCTGCTCTCTGCTGCAGCTGGCTGGAAAGAGGGAGAGACAGGAGAGAGGAATACATAGAGGGGAAGGGAGAGCAGGACGGCAGCTGTCAGGCCTCCATCACACACCTGTCACACAGGAAGCGAGTGCCGGCCACTGTTTCCTGGATACACCTCCTCAAACACAGCTCCTGGAGGAAACGACGGGAGGACATCTGCTGTGATAGACAAGCAGCCAGACTGATACGTGAAAGGATCAATAGATAGAGACATTTGCTACGCCACACTACATGAGGGGAAAACAAGTGCAGAATTTCTCAAGCCTTCCTCATGTTATTCGTCTTGTGGTCTCCGTTTGCATGCGTGTGCGTCCACGCTGTGAACAGTCAAGAGGATGTTTGTGTTATTGCAGAGCTATGTGACAGACAGGTCACTCTGTGGAGACTCTAGCTTAACTCTCCCACAAATACAATAAGCCAACATGCCCTAAACTTAACAGTGGGACATTCCCACGCTTGTCTCCCCCCTCTCCTGTGACCAATATCAACTAATCCAGATGTAGTGTAGCTGCTCACAGATGCGCACATAACTCTCTTTACATGACTCCTGTGTTTCTCTATTTCTCTGCTTTCCCTAGTCTCAGTCATCACTCAGTTCACAGTCTTAGCGTCCATGGCTAACTGATCAGAACAGGAAGTGAGATCACTTGCTGCTTCATTGCTATTGATGAAGTATTTGGACCTATTGTCTCCTGTTTTGCTTCTCCTCCCTGCCTCCTTGGTAGAAAAACCTCCTCTTTGTTTGTCAGGCTTGTCAGGCTGGGTCCTCAGGAGGCCCCCCCTTGCCCTATTCCCAGGCTGCCCTTCATGCTGCCTGTATGCAATTAACAGAGTAATTAAAAGCCTGATGAGCTAATCGGTGCTGGGTGAGGCTGCAGGTGTTTGGATCGGGGAGCTTATTTATGTAAGCTCACTCACTGTGAACATCCTCAAGGGGGTGGCATGTTTTTATTGAACTATTGAACTACATGTTTATGATTTATTGATGGTTATTAGTTATTGGTTTAAGCGTCAGACATATTACACTTGAGTCAGTCAAAAGGCAGGAATTGCCTCATGAAATAATGTCTCAGATCAGGCTTAGGTTTCAAATTTGGCAAGACCAGTCAGGTACAGTTAGATCTGGTCTTAAGGACATTGGCAAAGTTTTAGGTGCAGAACTGTCTTTAATACTAGTGTCAACAGGACACTGGATGCTAAAATGAATTATGTCATGTCTGATGGAGCCTACTAACTGAGCTCATCTGAAAGAGGAAAGACGAAAGAATGTCTGATCTGATGTTGGATCCTGGCAGCCTGCGGCTGAGCTCTCATCTGGCAAAATTAGGCACACAGCTGACAGGACGTGGAAAAGAAGATGTAGATGAGCGGGAACAAAGGAGAGTTATCATGCAGAGCAGAAGCTACATGTAAATCCTTCTCTCTGCTCGTGTCTGTCTCTCTGGCCCAGTCCCAGATGTATGTGCACATTCACTTCCTTCTCTGTGTGTGTGTCTATCTTTCTTACCTCCTACTTTCTCCCCATAGCCCCCCCCCCCTCTCTGTGGCAGCTGTGCTGGTGATGGCTGTGTGCCCATGGTGCAAGCTGGCTGTGGGGTCCCAGGTGGCCTACATGACAGTTATTGATGTTCAGGTGTTCAACTCCTCTCACACAGAGACCCTGGAGCCACACACACACACAAGCACAGTACACATGGATGACGTATTGTTTGCAGTTCACATGCATACTCAGAATACATGAAAGGACAATTATGCGTAAACTGTGTATTCTTCTATTGCTGAAGAGGAAGTGTAAACAATACAGGAACAAGTACAACAGAGAATTTGTGCCTACAGCTGCTGGGCTGTCTGGTAAACAACAATAACTACAGTTTTTGTTGTGAGATAAAAAAAAAACCTACAGGCTATGTGAAAATGTAGTCCAGTTTGTGTATGATTCCTATGGTCCACTATTTGTGACCATTTTTCTGTATGTGCATGTGCGGTGGGAGAGCCAGTGTTGTTACCAGTGCCCAGTGCAGTCCTAACACACTCCAGATGTGTCTGGCTAGCCAGGGAGTTGTTCTTGGCACAGCCTGCCTCGGCTGAATGTCACAAATACTTTCCTTTATTTAGGAATGGCTCTGGGTTGGTGGCTGGAGAGAAAGAGGGAGCAGAGGATGGATGGAGCAGGAGGGAGGGAGCGAAAGAGCGGAGAGAGAAGAGGTAGATGAAAAGAGAAGAACAAATGATTAGCAACGTCAATGGACAGGGCAAAAGGAGAATGAGGGGGCACTGGGAGAAGAGATGTAGAAGGACAGAGGATGGAGCGGGGGGAGAGAAGGAGGAGAGCGCGTGAGGGAGTCAGGCAGAAACAGCTCCAGTCTAGCATCTGGATTTTATTAGCAGCCGTTGGGAAAATCTGAAAAGGAAGTTTTTTCTCTACGAGCACGTCGGCAGCAGTGATATGCTGCACATAACCACTTCACTGCCGACAAGAGGAGCCAGGCCCTCCCAAAGGAGAACAGATGGTCGCTAGAACTTCAATACAATTACATCAATAACAGCTTTCACAGATATAAGCACTGTATGACAGGATCCCTGCAGCTCAGAGAGACAGAAATACAACTCCTCTCCCCTTAGCACCTCTGGCTGTGGATAAATTGCCTTTAATCCATCCTCACTCCCTGCTTGTCCTCAAGTTATCTGTGCTTTACTTGCCAGTTTAGCCATTTAAAAGAAAATGGTGAAGCT
Source organism: Psettodes erumei (assembly GCA_016785225.1). Lineage (NCBI taxonomy): Eukaryota > Metazoa > Chordata > Actinopteri > Pleuronectiformes > Psettodidae > Psettodes > Psettodes erumei. The sequence goes on along the minus strand of JAFBJZ010000863.1, from coordinate 6,278,651 downwards.
TTTGACTTGGAAAAACTGGCAACTCATTGATGATTTGCTCTTGGTAATCTGATCAAAGACAGGATGGCTTTTGTCAATGCTTATTAAGAAGAACTATCCCCACCCCTTGTTTGTTTTTTGTTCAACATGTTTGTTCCTTGCATGCGTACTGTCACAGAGATTCTCAAGTAACGTAGGGGTAAATATGTGTTTGTGTCCACAGCGTATGCATGCTGCAAACTTGCAAGCATGTGTGCATCCATCTGTGTGTCTATTTGTGTCAGTGTGTGTGTGTATGTGTGTGTGTGTGTGTGTGTGTGTGTGTGTGTGTGTGTGTGTGTGTGTGTGTGTGTGTGTGTGTGTGTGTGTGTGTGTGCATGCACAGTACAGGCCTGTCTCCCACCCTGTCATTAGTGAGGGCTTTAAAGCCTCTGAGCTCTAAATCAGTTTAAGATGAAGTGGAGTCTGGGATCTGTCTGCAGAAGCAGCCGGTGTGCTGACACACAAATATACACACAAACACACACACACACACACACACACACACACAGATACCTGTGACACAGTTCAGCCCTCAAAGGGATAACAACAGACATATAATCAGTTGGCAAACAGAGAGAAAATATGCTCTTTTTGTTGATTGCTCTTGGTCATAGGAAGATGACATCTTGGTGTTACCCTACAGATGTCAGACTTTTTCTTTTGAAAAGGAGTTGGGTTGGCAGTATGAGGGTGGAGAGTGCTGAAGGTGCTGTATCCCCAAGTTTTAGGTCCAAGGCACAGTGCTACAATCCCCATGTTTTGATATGAAGGCCTGGTGGGGGGCTGGGGGCCAGGGGCTCAGGCTCTGTTTGTGTGGACTCCTCAGCGGCCTGATAGGGAACAGATGTGGGAAGGCAGGAGGCTGGGCAGCCAGCCAGAGCAGCTGGGAGAAATTAAAAACAACAGCATTCCTGGAGACTGGGGGAATTACAGTGGGAGGGAGGGAGGGAGGGAGCAAGGGAGGGATGTGAAGAGAGAGAGACAGAGGGAGAGTTTTAGGGCTATGTGGTCACTGACAAGAGTCTCTGTGGAGTACGCAAGATTGAATAGACTGGCGGGGCAGGAGGGGGGGTTATAAGTTCTGCAGTGGTTAGCTAAAGATAATAAGTTGCAGCTGTATTTCCAGTGGAAGCACAAACACACATTCACATATACACACAGATATCCATACAATCAATGAACAGACATGCCAAAGTGAAATAAGACCAAAATCCACCACCAACATTTGAATGGCCTTCTGATGATGATATTTGTTTGTGTATGTGCATGTATGTTTGTTTTAAGGGACGGCTTAATGGAGGCATATATCTTGAAATCTATAATGAGAACCCAAAATGGTTTTAGACAAACTACTGCAGCATGTGTGTGCAGTTGTACAGTATGGGATCTGCGGTCTTGTGTGCCTCTCAGTGAATTGTTTTTCATTTTGTTTCATCATTGCACAAGGAGAGAGCAGAAGACAGAGAACATTTTTAGAACCGAGACAGCAGACTTTCTCTTTGGTGAGCAATGTTTTAGCCCCGATTACGTCAAACGTGCAGACATACAGCTGTTTTGAGAGTCAGAGAAACAGAGACAGACAGAGAAAGCGGGTGGAGTAGTAGGTAATGATTGCATCGTGTTGTTTTATTTTCAGCATAATATTCTATAGCATTTGTATGGGATACACAGTATCCAGTATCCTGAGAGCAGATCTATTCTCAGCTGTATTGATCGCAAAGTGGCTCCTCTCACAGACTCAGATAAAAACCTGTAGGGGGAAACAGAGCAGCTGGCATACAGGAGCATGGTCCAGACCTGAACCTTAACCACAGGTCTTCTTTAACTGGTACACACAGTCTCTCTTTTTACTCTTCTTTTGGCATGAGTGTGTTGTCCTTTGGCACAAACACAATGGGAGGACAGATGGCCACAGATGGGGTTGCAGACCTAACAGACTTCCTAATGTATTAAAAGTGAAATCCAGAGCATGGTGCGTATGTGTGTGCCCTGTCCCTGTAGCTGGTCAGATTAAACAGCTGTCTATAATCCCACGGTGGGAGCAGAGAGACAGACAGGGCGGTCTCATATCTTCCTCTCCTCTCCTGTTCTCCCCCTATCCTAGAAGTGATAAAAGTTGTTGTAGCTGCATGCTGTGTGTGAGAAAGCCACAAAATCATTTAGACTTTTGTCATCCTCTTGATCTTTTTATCACATGTTGGTCCAGCTCTTGGTCATTGGAGTAAAACTGTAACTTCAGACTTGTCAATATGCAGGCAAACTTTTACAATTGATTAGTGTAATGCTTCTTAAGATTAATTTGTATGGATGTATTCTGTATGAACATCCTACATTGCAGACAGGGGCACTGGTAAACTTGATCAAAGAGGTTTTCTGAAACTTACAGCTACCTCCCTACAGGAAGCAGCCCACCAGTTTAGCAGCACGGAGAGCTTGTTTGTGTGTTTAGGGTTCTATAGAAGAGAACGGCTATGTCTATTTATACCAGCTGGCCCTGTCTACCTCTATCTACAACCTTATGTGTTTATGTTCAGAGCGTCTGGCATGAGGCAAACAGCGAAGTGCCCCTCGTGTTCTTGAGGATCACTGTGTCAATGGCCCTCATACAGCGCACTCCAGAGTGGCACCCTTTAAATACAGACACCAGCTGCTGAACGCCTCCACGTGAGCTCTGAGAAATAGGCCCAAGCAGAGGACTGAGGCCAACTGAGGCAGGAGTTTTGTGAAGGAAAACATTGGATTGGTAGTTGGCTTGTGGGAGAAATGAAATGAAAAACAGGCTGCATGTCAGTGATTGAATACGTTAGATGTTCAATACAATATATTAACACAGCAGCTGTAAACAGGATTTCAAATCAGGGTATAGATGTATAAAAGCTAGAGCAGAACTTCCAAAAGTGGTGGTGATAGTATTTGTACTTGTTTTAGTGGACGCATAAGAGATTAGAATCGGCTACGAAGTGTAAACTCTGGGTCACTCTGGCCATGATCTCTGCTCTGTCTGTATGAGACTGTAGGATTAGGCTTTTGAATTGCAAATTCTTCTGGGTTCTATGTGTGCAAGAATACAATTTGAATTGTTTTTTTTACTCACAATCTCCTGAAAGAGGGAAAAAGAAAGACTCAAAGGAGAGAGAGGATGCTTCAAGAGTTAAGAATATAAGAGTCTAGAAGAGGGTCCTTACGTTTTACTCATTCATTATGTCTGTACATGTGTACTCTACATAATAGAGGTGCACAATTATTGCACTCCCATCCAGTTACACATGTACACATACTTAAAAGCTATCTTCTCACAGGCTGCAAAAGCCATCACACCTCTCAGCTCAGGTTTACATCGCAGAGGGATCCGGTTCCAGCAGCTGCACTGACAGACAGACACACTCATTCAACACAGATTCGTCACCAAATAATAGACCTCTTGCTTTTGCTGTGAACTCCATATAGTCTGTTTTAGTCAACGCGGTTTTGTGCACGACAGTGTTTTCGAGAAAGACACACTATGTACGGAGTGCATGAGGCTGCCGCAAATACACAAGGTAAGCCAACGCTCCTTACACATGCTTGTGGCTATGGCACATCCACCCGGTTTTCTTCTCATGTCCCTTTCTGTACCATCCATCCCCTTCATGATGCAGAGCCTGGCCTTGCCTTGTTTGGTCCTGGCAGGGTGTCTGGCAGAGGACAGCGGAGCCTCTAGTAGCAGGACGCATCTCTGCTCAAAGCCAGTCTGCGGTGATGGACAGCAGCAGATCCAGCTGCACTTGTCACTGGCTGTCAAGCCGGCTGTCTGAACTAGGGGACGAGAGTGGACAGGCGGGGAGGAGTGTGTGCATTTGTGTGTGTGTGTGTCTTGGGGTTGGAGGTTATAGTGGAGGGGCACTGATTGGGATGTCGGAGCTACGTGGAGTGTGTATGTGTGACGGAGAGAGAGAGATGGAAGAGAAGGGGGGATTTCAGTCAGCAGCAGCTGAGTGAGTGAGCAGGTGTTACTGTATGTCTCCCAGGCCCATGAATCTCCAACACAATACAAGTTTGGATTCATTTCCACTCTCTGCATTGATTTGTTTTGGGGTTTTTTATGGGGTTTTTGGTTTAAGGAGGCAATCGATGGTTCCCTGGTGAAAATGTCAGCACTCTCTCCTCCTTATCCAGCTGTCTCCACTTTGAAAGCATTTTTTTTTCATGCTAGAGCGCCATTTTGGTGACTGTCTCTGTCTTCTCTTTCTTCTTCTGCTTTCATAACTCAGGTAGCAGAGTGCAGAAGGTTGGAACAATGCCAGATTCACCTGCGGATGTGAAAACCCAGCCCAGGTCCACCCCACCCACCATGCCTCCACCACCCCCGGCTGTCAGCCAAGCAACCAATCGCAGCGCTTCATTCACCCCCACCACGAGTAAATCAAGTGAGGATCCTTTCCGTTTTTGACTATTTTCTGAAATGAATGACACCTTAAATCAACTTTACACTGTGAAAGGTGCATTTAATACTAGCATCATCAATACTTCTTCATCATAATCTATTTCACTGTTCAGTTGCTTAGCTTACATGGCTCTTTCGTGTTGATACGTCACATCAGCAGATAGCGAACCAGCCGAGCTATGTGCCTTCGCTTCACAGAGGTCGTGTCTACAGCATTGCAAATAATGTTTCTCTACAGAGCAGACATTCACATCTTAGCTTATGCATGTCAGTACCTCATTGGGGCAACCAGTGGCCAAGATATTAAGATGCATATCATATACTGTGATTGCAAAGTCTTCGGACTGATTCCAGTTGGACCTTTGTTGAATGCATTACCAGTCTCTCTCTGGCTCTCTCTCTGTGTTAGTTTCCTATTTGCTGTCAAATAAAAGCAAAATTGCCTCAAAAACTCACAAAAATCCTCTAGGTCTAGCTCGAGTCTGGGTTACATGTAGCGATTGCCATAATCATGTCAATTTGTTGTTAGGAAATGCAATACAAATATTCACTCATCAATCTGAAATAAGTTACTACACTTTTGTGAAACCTCAGAGGACATCTACAATGGACTACACAGTCATTTGTCCATCTCAGGTCAACCGTCATCAACATTTTATATGTGGGGAAATTCCAAATATGTGTTTCCTCCCTGTTCTGGGGAACAAGTGTTGAAGTCACTTGTGTGTCAGGTGTGTGTCTCTGCAGGCATCTATCTGTGTGGTTACAGCATGTGTGTGTGTGTGTGTGTGTCTTTTGGTGTGCAGAATGCCCTTGCTGGTGGGACAAGTGTCTTTGACTGCATGTGTGAGTGCGTCTGTGTTATTTACCAGCTGGTCATGAGGTGGTGGGTACAAGGGACATCAGCCAGGGTGGTGTTGCGGTGTGTAGACTACTTTCTTCCCTATATAGCAATGACAGGCCATGTTGTTTCACCTGTTGTGGCGAGCGGTCAGCAGTGTGGCTCTCTCCTTGCACCGCTCCCTCTCTCTGAAGCCAGAGCACAAGCGCTGCCTGTTGGGATCACATGGGTTAGTCCATATGTGTTCAGGCCCTCGACCCACAGATTAGAGCACGAGGCATGCCTGAGAGGATCCACAGCAACTAGACTATTGAACAACTAAATTGCATCTGGTCTTATTTTCAAGTACAAGGTTGAGATATAGTGTTAGAGTCTACAGTGGCTCTAACACTATATGAAAAGTGAATAAACTAAATGAAAATATGAAAAGATCTAGTTACACAGATATAATGCTTGCAAATGTTTATTTGAATAATAATGTTCAATTATGAAAGAAAACTTTTTAAATAGAATTTCTTTTGTGACTCCTATACCATATCTTAGACCAACAATGCGGTTTGCATGCATTGTTTTGTTGACTGGCTCTGACAGAAAGTATGAAAACAGGGGAAAGGTCAAACGTGTGTGTTTGTGTCCGTGTGAGCTCCTGTGTATTTGTGAGTTTGTTTGTGCATGCATTAAGAAGAATATGCGAGTGATTATATATGTGTGTGAGTGCTGTGTCTATTCTGAACCTTAAAGCTGCAAATCTACTCTCAGCTGGTGGACAGGTGCAGGTCCAGATTTGGCTACACACCTGCTACTGGAATAAAAGTAACATGGGCCACAGGACTATTTTTGGCACCTCTTTAACAAGTTCCTCTTATAGTTGTGTCCTAGTGAGTGAGTGAGGGGGATAGGGTGAGGAGCAAGATTGAATAGACCGATACAGGGGGGAGATGGAGGGGTGGAACGGGTCAAATGTACCCCTGTAGCACTTGTGAGACAGCTGAAGTTACTGCAAACACACACACACACACACACACATACGCTCACAGCGGTCAGTCAAACTGGCAAAAAACTGCACCACTGAAGTCGCTTTGTGCATCATATACTGTGGGCACGGTATCAAACCTGAGTCTATTGTGTTTTACTTGTATTTAATCTGAACTACAATCTCCTCTAACAGCAGGATATAAGTGCCCCCCCCAGCCCCTCCATACTGACCCAGTTCACATGGTCTCTTCCTTCTGTCTGTTTATCTGCAGTGCTGAACGGGAGCAGCCACTCTCCAACATCGCTGAACGGTGCTCCATCCACTCCGAACGGGTTCAGTAACGGGCCGGCCATGTCCTCGACAGCCTCACTGTCCAACCAGCAGCTCCCACCAGCTTGTGGTGCCCGGCAACTCTGCAAGCTGAAGCGCTTCCTGACCACGCTGCAGCAGTTTGGCAACGACATATCGCCTGAGATTGGCGAGAGAGTGCGCAGCCTTGTGTTGGGGCTGGTGGTAAGTTCTGATGGTATTCAAGTGGAATCATAATGAAGAGAAAAGAAAGGTTTAACAAGACTCTCCTTGTCGTCTTCGACAGAACTCCACCCTCACCATCGAAGAGTTTCACTCCAAACTTCACGAGGCCACCAACTTCCCTCTGAGGCCGTTTGTCATTCCCTTCCTGAAGGTAGATGTCTGTGTACAGATGTTGTATAAGATAAATCAAGCCTGATATATTCAGTTGACAAGCACATACTTTACTGCCACTGTCCATATGGCCAGTGTTCAGGACTGTGTGTGTATTCACATACACTATGTGTACCTATTCTCTGTGATCCTTCCAATTCTGAACATGGAAGGCTTCACAGAAAGTGGATGGGTCCTTGCCTTGATCGGAAACCTATAGCTTTATAATGTGTATATGGTACTGATTATTATGAAAAAAGGTAGGCTGCACTTGTGTCCGTTAAGGGTGGTGTGTTTGTGTGTCAGACCTCCTGGCGTGCAATGATCCTCCACATCTGGGACATTGCAGCAATGGCTGTGTTATATCAACCAGACAGGTCTGAGAGAGCTATTTGACAGCACTGTTATGTACACTCTCTCTCTCTCACACACACACACACAGCAGCACTGGAAAACATATACACACCCGCACACCCCAGAGAGAGACACACACATGGCAGAGGAATGTGTCAGGGGACCTGTCTTATCTCACCCTGTCTCTTCATCCGTCACTTTCTTTTTTCCTTGCCCTAATCTGGCATTATTTCACTCTCACCCCATCCATCTATTGTTCCACCATGAGTTTCGAGCTCAACTCTTGTCCACTTAACACTCTTTTCTAAATATACATTTGTTCATTGAATCTATATCCTTCCGACAACAATTTATTCACTCCTAATCCAGAGATGTCTTTCTTCCCCCTTTTTTAACCACTGAAGGCAAACCTGCCTCTGCTGCAAAGGGAATTGCTCCACTGCGCTAGGTTGGCCAAGCAGACTCCAGCTCAGTATCTGGCCCAACACGAGCAGCTTCTCCTGGATGCCAATGCCAGCTCGCCCCTCGACTCCTCTGAGATCATGCTGGAGATGAATGAGCACGGCAAGAGGAGGACCCCTGACAGGTAGCTTCTCTCCATTAAACACAAGGGAACGCATACACATGGACAGGCACATCTACATTGGCAGACTCACACAGACAGTGTTATAAATGAATTATTTCAGGATATTTCAGAATGCCAAGCGACGAGGGGAGGCCATAAATCCTCTGTGTGGGAGGCGGAAGTCTGGACAGCCCCGATGCCAGGCCGGCTCTGCCAGCTGTCTGGGAGGGAGGGGTGAGATAAACGTAGAGAAGAGTAGGAAAATAAAGAGAGAGATTGAGAAGCAAAGAGAGAGAGAGAGACAGAGAAAAAGGGAGGGAGTGAAGTACAGGAGATGTCCTCAGCACATTGGAAAAAAAGACAGAAAGAAAGCCCAACAGTGAGCTATGGTTTAATATTGTCCCACTTTTCTCCCCAGCTCTCCTTTATTCACACAGCTAAGATGATGACACATGAGTGAATTAAGTGACATTTCCCTTTCTTCCTTTTCCTTCCTTCTTCTCTTTGTCATTCTTTTCTGTTCACTTCATCACCTCTTTCTCTCCCTCTTGCTCTCTCCAACTGCCTGACCTGCCGGCTCCCAGCAGCTGTCCATATGTCAGGGATGTGTCCAGATGGTGATGTGCTGACCGCACATCCTGAGCGGGGGGAGGAGTGGGGAGGTGGGGGATGGTGGTTTGGATGGGACTCGGGGTTGGAGCAGAACGTGCAATCCCACTGTAATCTGCACACCTCCGCCTCCCAACCTCTGGTTTAGTACACAGGCCGGGCTTGTTGGGTTGAAGGGAGGGGGCGGGGTGCCTTAAATTGTGCCATTCTGTGTGCTGCTCCTCTGATTTGTCAGATAGCAGAGCCAGGGATGTGTGCGAGTATAACCGAGAATTAGCACACGCATACACACAAATGCACACATGCAACATTACAGCGTTCATTCGCCTTTGATCCCCGGGATGACAAAGAGTGATTTCCATCCGAATGCCTGGCTATTGCCATCCAGCTAAACAGATTAATATCAACACTCCCATTTAAACTGTCCAGATGGCTCGAACGCACAACCCCTCATACACAAACACAAATACACACACACACACATCCACTTAAAGTACACAGACACAAATGAGTGTCACTAAACATCTGCCAAACACACAGCATTCAGCCCATATTGCCCCTTAAGCCTGAGAGCAGGGTGGGAGGGAAAGGGAGAAATACTTGCAATCTAAGAGTGGGCTGAGGGATATTCAGATTAAGAGCTTGAGACCCAGGGTGTACAGTTGGACTTGGCTTTGTTTAATACATATGGCGTACAGCTGTGCGAAAGCTTTGGAGGGGGTACTGCTTGCTGTAACTGAACAACAAGCAGCTCTCAGCAGGGATACGCAGACACGTGTGTGTGCGCGTGCGTGTGTTTGCATACACCATGTGGGAATTGTTGAACTCTGAAAAACAAGTTTGTGTTCCTTGCTAGAGCCTCCTCATACCGCTGCAGTCCACAACACTAGATGTCGCAATCTTTGAAAATGGATTTCTCATTTGACATAATCTGTTCACTTTAGCACTCGTTTTACTCATCATATTTACAACTCTACAGCATACTGCAGAGTTACAAAGCTCTTGTTGCAGCTAGAGTTGAATTAATTCATATTAGTTTTCTTTTAATAATCATTCGTCATACATTTATACATTACAGTATAAATACACAGATGCTGTACACTAGTAATATAAGCAACACTAGCTCATTGCAAACACATAGACAAAAACAATTAGACATCATGAAATGTGCTGTCTATTTGTTTGCCTCATGAATCTGATGTTAAAGGCATCATGGCCCTTGCATGGGCATGTTTATCCTGAACTATGAAGTAATACACTGGCATCGCATATTCAGCCTGGCAAAACAATCTAGTTTTCACATTACTCACTGTGGTCTGGCGAAGCCATGGAGAAAGATGAAGTTGGCTTTCCTTCTGTGATACATTCAGACAGAGCCGAAACAGAGAAAACGAAAAACAGAGAGGAGAGAGCATGCTTTGAGAGTTATTAAGAATCAGTGAATGTCACATAAATTCTACAGTGTGGTTTACATCTGCCTCAACAGGAAGTACAAAAGTTACTTCTCTATCTTACCATGGTCCCAAAAATTTGTTTCTGAATGAAACTGAGGTGGGAAACGAGCCGAGCAGTTACAGATATTTTCTGTAAATGAAGGGTCGACACATTAGCATCACAACAAACTCTAACTGGTTCAGCATTTATCTGAAGTAGCTAAATCGATTCTTGGGCGGACATTTGTGGAATAATGGTAAATGTGGTAGTGGAAACGGAGATTATGAGATGTAGTCTGGCTGTGCAAGGCCATTACATACTGGAAAATAAACACTGAATTGCACAACAAAGATCTGTTGTAAATCAGAAGCCCACACTTCCCACTGCTGGAAAAAACACTAAAGGCCTTAGTTTGTGTCCAACCAGTTCAACTCTAATGTCATGAGTTTATTTAAATTCTGTATTGCATGGGGTCTGCTTTTTCATACTGTATACTGTTAACTGAACTACTGACATATTCTACTGCCTGGCTATTATTCTAAGTTGGAAAAACACATTTAAAACAATATTAAATTTGTAGACGAAATAGTTGCTACTTTCATTATTATCATGGTACTGTTCATTTCTAAGTCTAATCTTAGTATAATATTATGTAGAAACAGCTGAGTATTTTAACATTCAGTCGTGTTTTAATCTACTCCCATGTCCTCCTCTACAGGACCAAAGACAGCTCAGAGAGAGATGGGTTGCACCCGGAGCATCTAGCTAAGAGGCCCTGCACCATCAGCCCCAGCCAACGCTTCAGCCCCAGCACGGGGCTTCCTGCTCACCCACCTCCCAATGGCCTCCCCACACACCCTCCAAACGGCCTGCCCCACCCACCCAACCCCCAAATGGGACCCCAGCACTATCGCTTAGAAGACATGGCCCTGGCACACCAGTATAGAGATGCTTACAGACATAATGAGCACCGTGACACTCGAGAAAGGCACCGGCAGACAGGTAGAGCAGCTGTAAAGCATTCACATGGTTAGATACATCTTTAGATCTATAGTCACATAGTCAGTCATATGGTCAAGACTGTGTATGTGTGTGTGTGTGTGTGTGTGGGGGGGGGGGGTTATGTCAGTGGGGTGTATGTGAAGAACAAAGGCCAGTTGTCAGTCCAGTGTGATAATCCTTGTGGCAGTGCATCTATATAAAGCCCACAGCCGTACATGCCCAAGTGCTACAACTGTGGCAACCATATATGCCTTCCTTCTGCTTTCCCAAAAGGAAAGAGATGGATTCTTAGCCGAAATGGTCTCATTGATTAGACATGAGGCTATACTATAGGCACCTGAGTGCCTGCCACCAAAATTAAATAATTACATTCTACTACAATGATAAATTGAATTTGATGCTGTATGGTGTATGGTATTACATAGCCTTGATGCGCCTTTCATTAAAATGCATGCAGCAAGTAACGCGCATAAAATTTAAAGGAAATCCATCCACTCCACAGAAAAAAACAGGGCAAAGGTTGGGTTTGATTTACAATTAGAAGAATTCAGAGATGAAGCAAGTACGTGAGCTTCCCATTGTCAAACACCCAGTTTTGACCAGAGTTTATTATCCACAGGGGATTGCTGTACTGTATTTCCTAGTCAGCATACTGTAAACAGTATTGTGTATGAGTTTAACAGAGATGTCCTGTGTGTTTTCGTTGCAGCAGTGCATGGAGCTCGTCAAGAGGAGGTGATCGACCACCGTCTTACAGATAGAGAGTGGGCAGAGGAATGGAAGCACCTTGATAATGTACGTTTCTGAATGGTAGTCATGTCAACCACTTCTTTGTCTTATTCATAAACACCATAAAGTGGTGGGGGCAAAAGAGATGAGAGGTCAGCAGGTGAATGAAGTTTTTAGTACTAAATGTGGCATGCAGATGACAAAGGCAGGAACTGATGTCAGACATCTGAGTCAGCAGTTGATGGACAGCTGACCTTATGAGGTACATGTCAGTGTGGTAAATTAACAACAGGCAGCCACCTATCTGGCTCCCCGGCACCCAACTCCATGAAGACAAAATCATGTACACTACACATACACACACCCATGCACGCACGCATGCACGCATACACACACACACACACACACACACACACACACACACAGAAATATGGCCCCAGATGGAGCTCAGGACCCAGCAGAGAGCAGCTCCAGCTGGGGAGAGCAGCTGAGACAAGAGCTGCAGTCATGGAGAGAACCGGCCAGGCCTGGACCCCTGCCAAATTAGAAACACTTCACTGAAATAAATATAGCATAGCTAACTCGGAAGGGGGGTGGGGGGGTTGGGGGGGGTGGAGAGACAGAGGGAAGGAGGCAGAGGCAGAGAGAGGGAAAGATGAATGAGAATAATGATACGGATTGAATGTCAACCATGCTAAACCCATTTAGCTGAGCAGGCCGCGTCTGGAAACACAGGGCACTGTGGAAAAAAGTGACACTGTTTACAACAGAGGGTGGGGGGTAGGGGGTAGGGAGAAAAGAGAGGAAATCTGTTGAGTTGGCAGGGACCGGAGCAGAAGGGTGGAAGGAATTGACTCCACTATTTCATCAGCAGTCCAGCTGTTAATTTATCATTGTTGCAATGCTCTTGAATTCACTGACAAACACACAGTCCATGAACAGGCACACACAGTGACACAATCAGTCAGTCAGACACAAACACACACGTCTGCTAGGTGTCATGTGTTTTGGGACAGATTAAAATAGTGTGTAGATTTACATATTGGCTCAGTGGCTCAAAAGGCGACTCTTTCCTTTTGAAGGGGCTTTCTTCGTCTCACCAACACCTTTAGCAAGTTGGTTCATTTCAAAAAGTCTACTACTGTGAACATTGTATGGAGATGGTCCTTTTTGGGGGCTATTTTCTATTAATTTGTGATTTATATATTTGACTAAATGGAGGACTGGCAAATTTCTCCTCCCGCTCATGTGTCACTTCACCTTGTCCTCAATTGTGTGCAACTGTCCATTGCAGCTCCTGAACTGCATCATGGACATGGTGGAGAAGACGCGCCGCTCTCTGACGGTGCTACGCCGCTGCCAGGAGGCCGACCGGGAGGAGATGAATCACTGGATTCGGCGCTACAGTGACGTGGAGGAGATGAAAAAAGGTGGGAGCAACGGACAGCACTGCCTTCCTCCTCCTCCTACTCCTCACCACAACTCCTCCTCCAACACAGCTAGCAGCAGCAGCAGCAGCAGCGAGTCACTGCCCATAGGAACTTCCTTGCCTGCTGAAAGGCAGACAGGCAGACAGACAGGTAGACAAACACACGCAGGGTATGTTTGGCAAAGCAAAACACTCACAGCAAGGTATGGCTTATTTGAAATGCCGAAAATGTTTTAATATACCAATTTAAACACAAAAAGACAAATTTTAGCTCACACTGTGAGGCAATTCAAATCTCATTGCAACATCCTGGATCTTTAAACAACTGATTACACCCTTATGTTTCCAGCATGCTCATTCATCATTAAGATTCATATTCACGTCTAACTCCAGTATTCTCATAGAAATCTCCTCTCCTGGAAATAGTTGAAAAAAAATCCATGGCAGCACATTTATTGCTGTTATGAATCACATAGTTTTGTATTGGTTCCAAACATAGAACTGGAAACTATAGGGTAGAGTTGTGGATGTGTGTTTGTGTAGATTCAGAGTCTGTCGCTGTGAATGTCTATGTGTGTGTGTGTGTGTGTGTGTGTGTGTGTGTGTGTAACTGAGACTGAGTGTGTGCCTGCGTATGTGTTTCAGAGATCCACAGAGACTTCTTGCACAGGCCTCCCTCAGGATACCTGCCGGAAGAAATCTGGAGGAAAGCTGGTAAGAGGGTTTTTTTTCTGTTGTCTTCATGATTGAACCCACACAGTCTAACGAAGCACACACACACAATCACCATCATCAGTCTTCACGGCCCTCACCCTGGCTATCGAGGCAGACATAAAAGAGCTCTCAAAGCCATAGGTCCATCAGGCCAGAGGATTGGAGACACTGTGTCATTAGGGCAAAATGTCCTCCATCAGTCACCACTATGAAAGGCCACTGCAGTTAAAGCTGCAGTGAAAATGCAGTCACCTGGCCCAAGGCAGGCCACAGCAGCACAGAGCTGGAGCTCAACTTGTCTCCGTTGTCCTGAGAAACACACTTTCAAGTTTTTGTATACCTCTTCTTTTCATTGTGATCTAGTCTCATGCGGGATACATAAATATTTTACTGAAGTGAATCAAATGCAGACTTTCAGATATACAGACAAACAAATCTGGACCATGGTAATTATCTGACTCACTTTGTGGACAAATGGAAAGCAGGTGGGAGTGTTGCACTGCATGGGCCTTCTTGTATACTGTATGTTAGATAGAGCCCATCCCAGGAGTCATCTGGCTCAGCCCTTGTTCCACCCCAGTCCCAGAACTATTATGTTGCAGTCATACTCCAATACCCTGTGGAGGAAAGATGCTGCTGCTGTTGGCAAAATACTGTGCTGCATTTTCACCAGCAGAAAAAAAGCTCTTTTAATTGCAGTTGTTTTTCATACAGGTACTACAAGCATCCCGCTCTCCCCCGCACTAAAGCACCTCCAAAACAAGCAGGGTGAGTAACATACCTCACTCCCAACATCTCAACTGTAGTATTTGAGTGTGTGCGTATGTGTGTGTGTGTGTGTGTGTGTGTGTGTGTGTGTGTGTGTGTGCGTGCATGTGTCACCTCCATCTCAGCAGCCAGGTATAGTCTACCTGATGTCACCGCAGCACCTCTTGCTTTTAATTAAAACCAGACAGGTATTCTCTGGTCTGGTTCAGATTGAGAGACTGCTGCGCTTTTGAAAAATAAGATCTGAAGTGTGAAAAGCAGACAGAAATAACACGTCTCAGGGACTTGCCAAATCCCTGTGGAATTAAAACCTTAATATTGCTGCCCCCATGTTTTCCATTAAGTGGTAATTGCCCCAGCATCTGCTATGCAGTCTCCTTGATAAGAATTAATTAAATTTGCAAACTAATCTTAGTGGTGCATGCATTAGGCCAGATAATTGAGAAGGCCAGGATAATGCAGATATTGTCTGCAAGGGAGAGAAGAAAGAGGAGGTAGGTAGGGAGTATAAAAAAGGATAAAAAAGGAGTAGAAATGAAATGAAGGATAAAAGTAGAGACAGGTTGGGGGAAAGTATTGCAGCGTGCATCTGAGTGTGACTGTACCTTGACAGGATTGACAGAATCCTAACTTTTTTAGCATATGAGCATAGGAATTAAGAACTGACACACACACATGCACACACAGACATAACACGCACGCGGAAGAGTGGATAAGGGTGGCTCCAGTGGAGGCACCTCCCTGCTGCCTATCTTTGCGAACAGTAGCTCAAAACAACTGGAGTGGAGCGGCAAGGAAAACTGACAGTTATTTATGAGTTTGCTCTCAAACAAACACTGACTGGAGGAAACAGAGAGCAGTGGAGAAAACAGTATCAGTCTCACCTCCCACTTGGTTGGGCTAACACATCTGGAGAGCCGCTTGCATGTGTCATTTGTGTGTGTATGTGTGTGTGAGAGTGGGACGTCTATCTTTGTGAGGACCAGTTTCAGTTACAAACCTCATGGAGTGTGTGTAAGACTTGGTTTGAAGGTTCAGGTTTGAATTAGGTTTAGGTTATGGGGTACGGTAAGGGTTGGGGTTAGGCATTTAGTCAGGTTAAGGTTTGGATGCGGGGCTAAAGAATGCATCATGTCAATGAGTGGTCTCACAAAGAAAGAACTACAAGCATGTGCATGTGTGTTTCTTCATGGCACATCGGGTGGAGGTGGAGAAGAAAAAAATAATTTAATCTTTAGAAATGCTGCTGTGGGTGACGGCTGGAGAAAATGACATTGTAGAAGAATTCATATCTTTTGATTTGAACATACTACATTAGCATTTGATTAATGAATAGTGTATATTTGGCAACCTATTTCTCAGGCATATAAAGACCTACAAAGAATCATGTATTGTACATTTGCTGTGCAACGTGAGGCCAAAAATGAATGATGGTAAAATGTAATCACTCCTACCTCTTACTGAGAAGAGACCACGGGAAGTTTCTATTTTAGACTGCCATCTGGAAAGGAGTCTACACACCTGCCTGTTGTAAAAAAAACAAAAAAAACACAGCCTCCTCAGTCATACAGTTCATGATTGTGCTGAAAGAATAAAAGGCCCCATGATAAAATCTACAGTGTAGAAGCCCTGCAGTGGCGATATGCAGGCCTACTGCTGTGGAAATTATTTATTCGTCACTGTAAACTCTGACAATTTCTGTTAAAATTATTCTCATGACAAGATCACAATTATGCAAACAGGGAATCCCAGGATGTTGGATGAACAGCCAAGTTGATGACAAAACTTTGGAGACATCTGCTGTTGTCAGCACTGAAAATTATTGTGGCCAGACGTGTTTGGATTAATTATTGAAGTCTGTCTGTTTCCCTTTTCTGGCAGAAAGTTTTAAATCTTGGATGATGTACATCTGTTCTCTGAGATACAACAAGATGGCAGCTTAAACAGCCTCAATAAAGAATGACAGGGCGGGCAGGATGGAACGATGGTCATAAGCACTAACCCCTCTCTCTCTCTCTCTCTCAGAGGAAGCTGTGAATGAGGTGAAGCGACAGGCAATGTCAGAGCTTCAGAAGGCAGTGTCAGATGCTGAGAGGAAGGCGCATGAGATGATTTCAGCGGAACGCTCAAAAATGGAGAGGGCGCTGGCCGAGGCCAAGAGGCAAGCCTCTGAGGATGCACTAACAGTCATCAACCAACAGGAGGACTCCAGTGAAGTGAGTATCACAGACCCCCTGCCCACATTTTTGCCTCATTCTCCTCTCACTTGTTACTTAATTCTTTACTCTACTGTTCTGAGTTTCTTTTAAACACATATTAGCTCCATCTATTACCCTTCATTTTTTCCCTTTCTGCTAAGCTATCCTGCATTGCGTAATTCCTACAGCTGGCTGCTCTTGGTTTGCTGCTGCACCAGGTTGTCATCATTAGTGCAGAAGCAGTCCAGTTGTTTGTGTAAAAAAAAAAGCAGACAGACCCAGATGGTTGGAGCAGAGTGCCAGGCCGAGGCTATTACAGAGCAGTTGACCACCACCTGCTGGTAACACAAACCACTGGTGTTGGTGCAGGTCTTAAAGCCTTAAAATCAAATCCCTATGCAAAGAGTTCCAGAAAGAATGAGGATGAGATAAACTACATTATAAAAATGGCTTGTTTTGGTTTCAGTGTATATTTATGTAAGATAGAGAAAGCTCTGTGCTGTCCTGGGACAAAAAGAGACTTATTTTTATCAACCCACTCTCTCCCCACTGTCTCACCAGAGCTGCTGGAACTGCGGGAGGAAAGCCAGTGAGACGTGCAGCGGCTGCAACACGGCTCGCTACTGCGGCTCCTTCTGCCAACACAAAGACTGGGAGAAGCACCACCATGTCTGTGGTCAAGGCCTGCAGGGGCTGCCAGGGGGCAGCAGTGTCCCTCTCGGCACCCCCTCCTCCACCACCTCGGCATCCTCCAGTGCGCCCCCCACCCACCCCGAGAGCACTCCTCCAGGACCCCTGTCCCTGGCAGGCCAGAGCAGTATTGTCGGAGGGGCCGGCAGCGGCAGTGGAAGTGTCTCTGCCAGCCCCAAGGAGAGCAGTTCCAGCAGTGCCTCTCGCTCCACAACTCCAGCTACCCCCGCCCTGCTGGATGCCACCTCTCGCTGACGCCTGAACCTTGTCCCTTTCCCTGCATACTGATACGACAGTGCCCACACTCCACCCAAAACCAAACTGAGGAATCTTTATCGCACATTGCTCTCTTTTCCTCCTCCCCTACTTCAGCTCTTATTTCCCTCTTATCATTAGCTCCACTGAAAATCTTCTCACTACCTGATGATAGACTCAACTTGTCACCATCCCCTTAAGAATACATTTTCTTTGTCTCTTTCACAACCACAAACAAAGATTCCAGCCTGGGGTTCAGTGTAGTGTAAAGCATGAATAGTGCAGTGTCTCCTATCTCTGTAACAGAAACATATCAGATGTGTTTGTTAAGAACATGAACTTTGACGTAATGTAAGCATGGTAAAAAGTGTCCATGCAAGGACACAAGAAAAGGGCTGTAGTATGGCAACACTGATGGGGGGATAACTAAGCCGATGAGCACTTGGGTAGGATTTCCCTTTAATTAAGTACCAATGAGAGAACAGTATCCAGCCCGGAGATATGCACTACTAGTCCAAACAGTTCACTGATGTGGCACTTTTTCTGCAGTGCCCTAATGGAGACAGGCAAGGAACAGAATGCCTTTTTTAAAACGGATGACGGAAGGGGAAAAACCTGTGATGTGATTAATTCCTCAGAAACACAGCTTAGTATTTATTAAATGTTTCTTTCTGGCTTTAAGGGAAAACAAAGAAAAGTCCAAATATTCTAAATAATGACTAATAGTGGTGATGCTGATGATAACGATAATGATATGAAAATAAATTAATTTTAAACTGCTAACTACCTTGCTAGCGAGCCAAGAAAATCTACACCGGACTCACCTCTCTGCACCATTGTGAACCCAAATGAATTCAAAGATGAAAAATATCATGATCCAAACCTTTGTATTACACTGCCAAAGTGAGTAAGTAAGCGATAAGGAGAAGCACTCATAACCAAACGCAAAGCAACATCACCTCCTCAGCAGATAAGCCAGCCCTGAGAGGACCAGGCTGCAGAGAAGCTGTAGAATGGGAACCAGAGATAGTCAGACATGAAAATTAAAAAAAGAAAAAAACAATGATCTGCGTTGATCTGCAGCTGCCTCCTGCAGCAGTCTAGACAAAACTACAGCGATTCCTCAGTGATGGCCCAGACTAGTGAATATGGACAATGCTGTGAACTTGCCGAAAAGAAAGACTAAATGAAATGGATAGAAACCCTGCCACAGTGTGATTTTTCTGAATGGTAACAGAGAGGACAAAGAAGGGGAAAAATAAGGAAAAGGAAAAGCCTCACAGCCTCAAAAGGAGATTTTTTTGGGCAACGGAGCTGCCAAAACCTCAAATCAAGCTTGAAAACATTGTACAAGAAGGCATCACATACTGCGGAGCTGAATGGGAAGATTGTTCTGAATTTTGTTTTTTTTTTACAGCTCCAAAATGAGGAGATATTTCAAGGAATTGCTGATACCTTTACATTCGCTCCCACCTTTTCCAAAGCATGATTAACAGACAAAAGAGCCTAGCAAAGGGTGGTGTAGACTTGGTTATCCTCTCTCTTTCTACCTCCCCTCGCCCCCACACCTCCCATCTATGCTCTTCCCCGACTACTTGACTCAAGTTTGCCCCCAACCACAACCTTGTTTCGGACAGAGCCTCAGAGCAGCCACGTGGGAAAGGGTTCGAACCTCCTTGTAGATATTGTTCCTCTTTTCATTTTACAATAATGTCTCTTGTCGCTGATGTCCACACGTGCTGCCCTTGTGTGTATCCAGAATGATGGACTTTGGTTTTTGTTCTGTTACCTTTCACTTTTCCTCCTTTCACTTCGGGCTGAGCGGTCAAGTCAGAGCAAGGACACTCTTCTATGAGAGAAGTCCCACATTGTACTTATTGTTTGATTTCTTGTATCTATATTAATGAGATGAAACCCCTCTTGTAGAATATTTTGTATTGCTCGCATTGTAAGACAGTGAGAGGACGGAGGTGCAATATGAAGAGAATTCAGCTACTGAATGGAACCTCAGCAACTGCCCATAGGGTGTCATATAATATAGATACATATAAATATATTTAAAGTAACATCAGTAACTTAATGTGAATGTACATAGTATTTAAAGAGGTCCAAAAATGTGTTTGCCAAATAACAGAAACCTTTAAAGTTTAATGTCCAGAATATGATTTTTTCACAGTACATTTCTTTCTCAAATTTATTAACTCCCTTTTTCTATCACGCAAGTTGACCTTTCAATTTTCACGCAAATCAAAGTGTCTCATGACCCTGAGTGTAGGAGACTGTCGGTTACAGAGGTAAAGTGGCTCCATAAAACACCACAGTGCATGTAGCTGAAAAATTGATGAAAACATATTGAAAGATAGATGGACTCCAGATCTCCCGAACATTAGGCTTTAATTTACAGTTATAAAAAAAATAACTCATACTGTGTTACATGAAGAGAAATTTTTGCAGATAATAAGATGTTTCGCTAAAATTGTATTTGCTTGTATGGAATGGTGCAGTGGGGGCTAAATCCTGTTACTGTCATATGCTTAATCCACCCCAGGTGAGTTTACATCCTGCAGGAGGGGACTCAACAGTGTGTGTGTTTTAATTTGCTATTGATAAAAAGATCCATTCTAGTCAATAGTTTAAACAGGGACAAAGGTGGTGTTTGTCAGTTTTAATTATTGTTAATTCACACCGAATTTAAAAACTCTCAAATTGGATATATCATGTCAAGTGTATCTCGCCATCCCTTCAACACAAGTGCCACTGTAGTGACCCGCTCTCTTTACCCTCATCAGTTTGTGTGTGTGTGTGTGTGTGTGTGTGTGTGTATGGATAGGAGAGTTTGTTTCCATCAAGGTGCAGGGCAAGCCATTACTGTTGGATTAATCGATATGCCAGTGTTAAGCTACAGTAAACTTCAAAGCTAATATTGATAACCAATCTTTGAAATGTTGCTTTAAAAAGGACAAAAAGATTTGTTTTTATTTTTAAAGATACAATGTGAGCATACATTAAGCTGAAGATCTGGGTCCAGGCCAAGAGAGATGCATCACCTCTTAAGGTTTATGTTATTTTCTTTTTTCACCCCGTCCCATTCCGTAATATAATCACCTCTCAAAAGCGTGTCTATGTTAAATGGTCTCACGGCATTTTTTTGTTTTTGTTTGGATCATTGTAAATGCTACATGGTTGGCCTCATACACATTGGACCAAACTTAAAAAAATGGATAATTGAGTGAAATTAAAACAGTGCTTTCTCTGCTTTTTATTCACCAACAGATGGATAAAGCGATTTTTTTATTGACTGAGACATATAAATCAAACAAGATAAGCTGCAAGGTACCCCTGCATCTGTGTGTAGCATTTACAGTATGTATGTGTAATTTGGTGTTAACCTTAGGCTTTTTGTGTCATTCCCTCCTCCCCTGATGTCTACTTCCTCCACTACCACTACCACAGACCACTCTTCACAACCCCCATTCACACTAGCTACCTCCTGTGACCATACAGCTAACCACCAGGAGAGGTTGACCTGGACATTGAAAAGCTGGGCCGACAGCAGGCATAGAAATACACGTTCGAAAGCGCTCATAAGAATCTGAAAAAAGTGTTGAAAGGAACTGCCATTACTCATGATGTGGAAAAATATGTATTCCCACCAGACCTCACCTTTGTTTATGACATCCCGCTAACCAAACTGATACTGCTGGACCATAGTAATATATTGCTATTACTGTGAAAACCTGTATATTACCAAACTGACATACGGAATCCACCATGACATGCCATTTTGTTGTCCAAAACCAATAAAAGCACAGACCAAAGTACTCCTGCATTGCCATAGTAGGCTGTGACATAGTGTGTATGGACAGACTAAATAAGGTTAGACCTCCACTACAGCAGTTAACCAAAGTGTCTGAAATACATGCACTCAGAGCACGAGAGTGTGGAGCTTGCTCAATGAACCGGCTGAGTCTGAAATGTGTAGAATTTCCTATTCAAGCAATCAAAGTGCTTGTTGTCTACATATTGAATAGTGCTTCTGTAAAAACAATGAGGTAAAGCCTACTGATTGTGTGTTCTTACAGTCACAAAGCCTTGCAGAGATAAAAAAAAAAAAAAATGAGTGCAAGGTGTGTGTGTGTGTGTGTGTGTGTGTGTGTGTTTTGTGTGTTTTTGTAAAAAAAAAATATCCTTTTTCTTTGCGTCTCTGTACAAACTACTTGAAACCTTCAGAGCTTTAATGAAACATCCCAGACAGACTATAGTGACAGATCGATTCACAATATGTAGCAACAGCTTTGTGCAGTAAAAATACAGTGTTTTCATACAATATCCACATCAAAACAACATTTTAATGACAGTTCCATTCAACTCTTCAGTGCTTTTGTGTGTGCCTCCTTGTCTGTGACTAAGCCCTCAGATAAACTAAACAAAGCCAAACCCAATAGACCACTTCTAAATGACCAAAATACAACCAAAAGATTAAACTTTGTTCTTTAGATTTCACTTCGGTTAAGGTTTTTGTCTTATGTCCCAGCAATAACTTCATGTCCCACACATCGGTGGACTGCAGTCCTACAAAAGTCAGTTGTAGAGGTAAGAGAAAATTTTCTTTCACTGAAATTCTCCCTCTTGATTTTATCGGACAGGATAAAAAAAATAAATCCCATCAAGCTGGGTGTAAGCTTCATTAAGTCATGAAACAAATGAGATTTGTGCCGAGGTGTCACATACGTTTTCTCTGTGAAGATATTGTAGATGGCAAATGCATAAGGGCTCTGCTGTTGTTAGTACCATCCAACGGTCTCTGGACACTTTACATCAGCCATTTTTCTGTTTGTTTAACTATGTACATGATATGGGCAAAACGCATGTTTAGAAGACAAATATTAGCAGGTTGGCATTTGTCTCTCCCTACTCTAACCAGTGACTCCACCGATAAAGTTTCAAGGCTCATCTGATGTGATGGTGACACGCCCTTCCTGTGAAACAGGCACTGATTAATAGCTACAGCAGAGAGCTGAAGTGGCAAACAGTGGATTCAGCACTAATTTTCCCAAAAGCCATGGCTCAGGATGGTCTTGTTTTTACCTTTACATAAACTGAAAAAAGGTTTATGGTTTTATATGTGTAGGGAAGCATTCTATACTGTATTGTGCAATACATTATTACAGAAAAAAACATGTTTCTGTAGGAAAGGTTGGCGCTTTGAAGATCTTTCTCTTTTTTTATTTTCCTCTTCAGAAAGTCCTGTTGCCGTTTTTAGATGAAGTAAACTGTGCCAGAAGAATTAAATTCTGATTTGTATTTATTTCTTGCATGCTTTCCTCCCTGTTGCTTATACCGCTCTTTAACTGTTCGCTCTGTTGGATGTGTGAAGCTGTAAAACATTCTAATTCAGGTTATTGTCTGTGTTGAACAATGTAACTGTGTAATTAAAACATGAAATTAAGTATTCATCACCCTTGTTGCTTTCCTTCTTTAAATTCAGTCAGTTGTTACTGTGTCCAAGTTACTATGTAAACCTCAGACATTATGTGAATGTATCACCTCATGTCTATAAAAACATTCTGAAAAACTAATATGACTAGAATGGCACTCAGTGGAGTGCATACCTTGGCCAAGGCACAGCATTACCCCTTCAGTTTAATGAAGCCTAATGTAAAATGTACCTCATAGCCCTCTAGCATTATCATTTTTAAACCACATATAACTGTTCATAATTGATTCTCACTGGCTCTGTAAGAACCAGCCACAAAAACCAAAAAAAGCAATGAAGGTGAAAATATTACTTCTTTATTAAATCAATTAATGGGTTCTTCCTTGGCCACATGTCACATCTTTTCACCATATTTTAAAGAAAATCCATCAAGTAGCTTTTGCATAATCCTGCTAACAGACAAACAACAAACAAAAAGACCCAGGCAAAAACAAAACCTCCTTGGCAGGGGTAACAATTCAATTTCTTCAAAATATATTCCAGCAGTCAGCACTTTTAACTTCACACTTCAAAAAAAATGGACAAATCTTATTTACCACACAGACAAATCACAGACAGCCTTTGACCTCATATTACCATCACAGGCCAAATAAAGGTTAAATTAGATCTAATTTCATCTGCTGAATGTTCTTTGTCATCGTAAACCCTACAAGTGGGCAGAGAGCCATTCATTCCAAATTCATGCTGTGCAACACAACTTTGTTAATTCTAGTGGAAGTCAAAAAAACCTTTTTATTGACACCATGTGTATCAATGGATTGAAATGTGTTGGAGATGCACGAGATGTTTTGAATATTTCCTAAGCCCAAGTTACCTAGAGAGAAATAAAAGTGGTCAACAGGATGGGGGAATAAACTTTACACCATGATAAAGTACATTCTTTCCCTGTTTCCTATGGTTTTATATCAAACATTGTGAAATTTCTGGGGTTTAAACCTGCAATGCTCCTCCCTATGAGTTTCTTGAATACGACATTGAAAAAAGAGGCCCTTTTCACAGAAGACAGATTCTGAACCCCTGGCATTGTAGACTCTGTCACATACTGTCATGTTTTACTGTACAGGGACACTTGAATACAGAATAGAGCCATCGTTAATGTTATTAGTAACACCTGTGCTTCCACTGTGGTCCTGCCCTGCTGCGTAGTCCAGCCCTCGAGATGCCATACCTGATATATTCAAAGTGAAAAACTGATATAGGGTCATGTATAGGGCCATATATAGTAACTGATGAAATGATGCCCAATGGTACTTTGAACTTTTTCAGAATAGTACAACATGCAATCTTAAAAAATACAACGTTTTACAACTGCTACTACCAAATCCATCAACTAAATATATTTACATTTTGATAAATTATCCCATTTATGAAGAAATATAGATATGAAATTATTAGATATATATATATAGAGAGAGGCTATTTCTAGTTGCATTTCTACCAGCTCAATCAAGTGGGTGAGACAGGGGCAAAACAAGGGGGGCAGCCGGGACCCTCGTGCCGTAGATGCGGCACTGGGAGAGAGCCACCCTCCTCCATCGTCTCTCACGAGCGCTCCGCTGTCAATCAATCCAGCTCGTCATGAATCTGGTACACAGGTGATATCTATTATCTTACCTCTTATTCCGTCAGGTGTCGCGTGGGTCATCAAGCCGTTTCCTTCCTGCGCGAGGATAGCCTACATTTCTTTGGCGCGCGCGCGCGCGCGTGTGTATGTGTGTGTGGCGTTTTTGTGCAATCTGCAGTCGGCTTTTTTTGTTGCAGATGCCATGTTTGAGCAGTGAGCATGGCGGACAATCATCTGGAGTACGGCTACCTGGAGGGCGAGTCCATCGGGGAGCATTTCGCCGAGGACCCGGTGAGTATCGCTCTGTCGGTGCAGAATCTAAAAGGGCGCTGTTACGTTTTGTTTGTTTGCGCGTACGTCGGGAGGACGAGTAAAACCAGGAGCTGGACCAAACAGTCACAAACATTCAACCGACACGCTACGTGGTGTCGTTCCCTCACCGGTAAACGTTTGAGGAGCAAAGGACGACAGCAGCGAGCCACATCCCGCATTAACGTAGCTACTGAGTGACTTGTTCGGCATGGAGCCAATCAGGTCCACTGGATATCCGCATTTCCTGTGTGAAATAAATGAAGTCCTGGTAGTATTTCTGAGGATAGAGCCTCGTTTCACTTATAATGCCCATAAATCTCAAGCCACCTCCATGTTAAACCAGATGACACGTACTACGGCTCAGCAACATGACGGCTTATACAGTTTTTGATTGAATAACTTCATTTAAACTTTCTTTGGGTGTTTATCAGTGCATATTAATATATACATATAGTATATTCACGTGTGCCCACTATACTGGCCAAGCACACCATGAATCAAGTATTTGATTTAGATAAAAATAAGTTTGTAATTTTGTTTTCAGTGTAATGCTGACCAAGATCCCCATATTCTAATAGCCAGAATGAGACTATGTCTAGTCTCACCTCACAATCAGTATACAGATGGTTTTAAAGTAAGAACCAGCATGAAACCTCCAGGACAACTTCAGCGCACCTTCGCAAAGAGTCAAACCCACTCGGGGGATGAAACACCATTGTGTTTTGATGGTGATGGTCGAAAACTTTACATGTAGATGACACTGGGTCATAACATATCATTCATGTTTTCATACTCAAACATCCAGTGAGTCCCCATCACCCATGTCCTGCGCTATGTGTATGTATCATGTGTCTTCACTCATTTATTCCAGTTCTTCCTTTTTAAATTTGTCACTCATCTGTAGCTTTTGAGTGCATCACTTCAGTGTAGTCCACAGTGGCTTCATGTCCTTGTTTCCATTTCTTGCGTCTCAGGAGCTTGCGGCCATCAAGGCCAGGGTCCAGGAGCTGGAGATGGAAGAAGAGACGGAAAGACTGAAGGAGGAGGAGGAGAGGTGTGACGTGACGGAGATGCAGCTACTGACCAGTAGTCCCCGGCCTGGTGAGACAACCCGCAGGTCTTATCCACCTCATGGTTTGTTTTCGTGTCACATCGGTGTACAGCTCAATGCTGATTATGCATTTGGGAAGCTTCAGCAGCGTATTTGTAGCCAGGTGTGTAGCATGGCAGCCTCCAGGCAGGTGAGGTAACT
The DNA here is from genome assembly GCA_016785225.1 of Psettodes erumei. Classification (NCBI taxonomy): domain Eukaryota; kingdom Metazoa; phylum Chordata; class Actinopteri; order Pleuronectiformes; family Psettodidae; genus Psettodes; species Psettodes erumei. The sequence goes on along the minus strand of JAFBJZ010000863.1, from coordinate 6,252,334 downwards.
GCGAACTTCACCATCTGGCTAACACCTGGGGCACTTCACTGTGGTCAAAACAGCGTTCACATGTGCCTCATCACTGCCCAATGAGACGTAGAAGCAGCAAGCCCCAGAGAAGCAGAAGGGTCCTCCTTGCTGCCTGCAGCTATTTTCTGCCTCCCTGCGTCTCCTTCTCTTACTCTCTTCTGTTTCTTCCTTGGAACAGGGATACAATCAGAAGGGAGATTTTAAGATATGCATTGTCAAATATGCAAGAAATGGATAATGTTGGGCAGTAATCGCTGTGTTCATTTCATGCGGAATGACACTTGTGTAACACTTTGCTTTTTTTTGTTTCCTCCACAGGGCCTTTCTACAATATGACCCCTGAAGAGAGGATAGACGCAGACAACAGATCAGTCTATGTAGGAAATGTAAGACTCATCTGCTTTTTTTCATACTGAGTGTGTGCCCCCCCTCCACATTTCTGACCTGAAACGCTGAACAAATCCCAGGTAGACTATGGCGCCACTGCAGACGAGTTGGAGATCCATTTCAACGGCTGTGGGCCTGTCAACAGAGTTACCATCCTGTGTGACCGGTTCTCTGGCCATCCCAAGGGGTGGGTTCAACGTGCGCATACGCTTTATCCTTTTGCTACCTGTTTGACCATACAATACAACTGCAAACATGTTGGCATTCAAGTTTTTGTTGCGATGGTCTTTTCTCTTCCCCTCTCGCAGCTTTGCTTACATTGAGTTCTCTGACCGAGACTCTGTGCAGAGTGCCATTGGTCTGCACGAGACCTTGTTCAGAGGAAGAGTCCTTAAGGTGAGGAGCAGATAAACTTACCGTCTGGAAGTAGAAAGGTCATGAAACTTGATTAAAACCTCACTTAAGTAATGGCCTTTGTTTTGAAAGCAAACCAGTGACGGCACCCATGTAATTTTATTTTTTCTCTTTGACTTTCTCTCAAAATGGGAAGAAAGTGTCTTTTTGCATGAAATGTTTCTTATTGTTGTTGAATAGCAATCATGGCATTGTTTTAATCACCCTAAACGGCGCAATAACAAGTTTTCTTTGGCTCACAGGTAATGCCTAAGAGGACCAATATGCCTGGTATCAGCACCACAGACAGGGGAGGACACAGAGGAGGCCACTCCAGAGGAAGAGGCAGAGGTTACCGCCCCCCCAGATACCACAACAGCTCGCGAGGCAGGTTCCGGTACCAGTCGACCCGGCCACAACATCAAACACCCCACCCTTATTACGGAGGCCCATCGGTGGGGAAGAGACAGTGGGGACACATGGACTACCACGAACAGATGCCTAAACGCTACCCGTGTCTTCTTCTCATCACGCCACCATCCGAGGAGTTGGGGGAAGGGTCGAGTGGACAGCACTACCCCCAACAGCGCTAGCGCTACCCACATCACAAACATAAGTGGGTGGATAGAAGTGATCGTTTTAAACAGCAAATGTTTCCAGGCATTACTGATTTGAGTGTTGTGTGACCGGTACAGAATGGACAGCAGCGACAACTTTCTAAGTTGCACCCATGCATCAGTCGTTCAGTTAGGTGAGATATGAAGAAAGAAGATCGGGGTCTGGGATGTTGCATTATAAGCTTCTGTTGCTGTGAATGCATGGGACAATCCTCAAATTGTTATGCAGTTGCATCTCTTAATGTTTTTACAAACTGAATGTTTTGTGTCGCTGCCTGCAATGTAATGTATAAATCCTTCCTATGTATAACTTTTTGTTCTTTGCTTTGTAAGTGAATAAATAAAACATTGATCTGGTGCTCCACTTGTAGTAAAAATGACATGCATGCAGTGATGTGCAACAACAAAGTTTAGTTATGCATTTCAAGAGTCAAGGCAACATGTAACCAAAGAAATGGGCATTATGTACAGTGGGAGCAGAAAAGGGTTTGGATGGGAGGTCAGCCAGTTTGCACCATCATTCCAGAGACTATCCCATCGAAGGCCCTGCAGAAACATCAGGCGACAGTTAAACAGTGCTCAAAAAAAGTGAAAAGATTCTCCAGATAACCCCTTTCAGCATTAACAGACTTCACAAGCATAAACTCACTTGGACTGAATGGCGTCACCGGGATTGTGGAATGGGTTGCACATGACATCAGTAAACGAGTTGTGCAATTTTCTGAACATCTGGGAAAGAACAAATACAAGTTGTGTACTGAATTACTCAAAATCTGAAAAACCAGGACCCAAGTGCATTCCATTAATGGGAGAAATGTTTGAATATGATGTGGGTGTAGGCACGCTCATCCAGGTTTTTTTGCAAGGGCATGATTTGTGAATTTCCCTTATAACTGTCCTTAAAATGTAGAGAATGTGATATTTCTCACCTGCAAATGCCTAAAGAGGACAAGAATGTTCAATACTGCATAACCAAACATTACAGGTTTTTTGTTTTCTTGAAAGATTCTTCTCACTGGGCTAAGTTTGATTGTGTGTAACCATTCAATGGACAACTTGCAACTTACACTTCTTATTTCATTATCCCGCAATGATGTATTCGATGAGTCCACGACGATGACAAATTTCACCTTGGAGTTTGTTACATATCCATATCTATTTGACCAGTTCAGGATACTTGTTTTGTTTTTTCAAGGCAACCATTTGTCATTTTGTCTTTTATATCCACTTGCCACAAACACAGATTTGTTTCTATTATTACACTCAGGAAATAAAATTAACTTCAAAACGAGGTCTTCTTTTGTATCTGTGGGGGCCGCAGATATTGTATCCATCTACAGCGATTTGTCAAACTTCATACAACTGTACAGGGATTTCATCATCTTCTCTGGAACAATAGGTGTTCCTCTGATGGAATAAAAATGTGGTAACAATCTTAAAAAGATTATTAACTTTAAATCACAGTAAAAGAAAGATTATCTAAATAAAGTATAATTCAAGCTCCTATATTTGGGGTCCAACCTTTGACTTTGCTTTAACAATAAACAAATAACTACAAATAGAAAGGATACACTTTGTAGTCTTCGGTGGGATAGAGCAGACCCAGGTACAGCTCTCTCTGGTCTCCCAAGGATTTGCCCACGGCTGAGATCTTCTCCTCCACCACATCCAGGGAGGTGTGCACTGTGTAGTGAAACTTCAGCTCATTTTGAGTGGGCACACTGCGAATATACAGCGGGTAGTTCTGGGAAAGGAGAAAGGAAACACGACAGAGGGCAGAAACAAAATAAGGAGCCTGTTAAAAGAACCGCCTTCAAACCGTTTGCATTGTCATCACAAATGCAGCGCGTGATAAAACAGCAGCTACCCTGAAATAACGCTAATGTTGTGAGCTCTGTTAGTGCATTTCAACCCCCCGGGCCTTCGAACATACAGGAAAAGCTGAATTATTTGAATAAAGACTATATTATAAGAACCTGGAAATACCTCATGCTTTACCTAACGTTTAAAAAACTGGTGCGCATAAAACTCGGACATTTAACACCAATTCAACAATCATCATTACCTCTTTGGCGATTACTGCTATACACACCGCCATGTTAGTGTTCCTCCCCTGCGCTGTCAGATGCTGTCACGTGAGATGCTGCGTTCAGGTACAGTGGGGAAAGGGAGCATAATATTTGAATGATATTCAATATATTATGAAAAGCAATATTTGGCAGTATTTTCCATCTAACATAGTTACATTACAAGTTTGAAAATTCATTGACCTAAATTATGTTGTTGCATTATCCATATTTGTGTTCTTTCCGACCGAACAAACATCTCGCTGACAACAATTACGACGTAATCACGAGTCCCTGAATACACCAAATATCAAGGAACAATTTTACGGTTATTCGTAGTTTGGCAATTTAATCCTATTTGATGACGCTGTTGCATCCACGGGTCAACGAAATAAAACAAGTAAAGCTAAAAAGTTTTTTTTTAACTAAACCAATTCAAGCATAACAATTACTCTCCTATGTATGCGCAAGCGTTGCGCTGAAGACCTGCGCGAAGATAAACCACTTCCTCGAAGTTGACGCTCACATGACCACAGTACAGCGCTGCGAGTGATGTCTACTCCAAGTTTGACTCTCCTTACTACAATACTATGTTGTTCCTTGACAGCAAAGTCATCAAATGTTTCATCTCCAAACATTATCATCATGCTCATGGATGATGTGAGTTACTTTGGATTTTTTTTGCATGTCTTTGTGATTTCAGTTCCAAAAACCCGCATCACAGTGCTTTGGTTCATCATCCCTTTGATATGCCATTTATTTTCCTCAGTAACCTTATTTATGTTATTTTTTCTCTGGGCTCTGATTGGATCAATACTTATTGCCTGTAATATCTAAATAAGCACATGCATGTGTGTTTTCTGTGTATTTATATGTTTTTATATGCTGCCCTTCTTAATAAACCCGCCTCTGCTCTCCAGATGGGCTGGGGGGACTTGGGGGTGTTTGGCCAGCCCTCTAAAGAGACCCCCAACCTGGATGCCATGGCTGCTCAGGGCATGCTGTTTCCAAACTTCTACACTGCTAACCCACTTTGTTCCCCATGTGAGTCAGCAGCGATCCTTATCTTCTGTGAACTACCACAATAAAGACTACAATCAATTAAATTGAATCAATTGAATCTCTTAATTTAACATAACAATTTAACCAGATACAGACCCAACTCAGAAAATCAGTTTATAATCTCCTTGTGTGATGATCAGGTCGAGAGCACATTTGACTTTTAGTGTGCCAGTTTAAGATTTAGAAAACCAATACATATTCTAATGACTTCTTTCTGTCATTTTAACCACAGCCAGAGCTGCTCTTCTCACTGGCAGGCTCCCTGTCAGAAATGGTTTCTACACGACTAATGCCCACGCCAGAAACGGTAAAGTCTAAAGTATACCATTACTGTGCAGATTATCCAGCTGCAAATCATGCACACAAGGTCTTGGACAGCTTTGTAGACTAAATTCTTTTAATTTCATTTTTATAGCATACACACCACAGGAGATAGTGGGAGGGATCTCAAAGGATGAGATTTTGTTACCCCAGATGCTGAAGAAAAAGGGCTATGTCAGCAAGATAGTTGGCAAGTGGTGAGCTCTGTCTTGAATCCATGTTTTAAAGGTTTACGAAGGCTTAGAGTTTGTAGTTGTTGTTGGGTTATTATTATTATTGTTGCATTAATATACATATTACTATTGTAGTTGGGAGTTAAATTACCACTTGTATGCGCAGATACTGTTGCTACTGTGATCTATAATAATGCAATGTATTTGAATGCAAGCGATTTCCTTTCACTTTGGTAACAAAATCTTCACGCAGAGAACCTGGAGCTTATTTGACACAGATAATATAAAAGAGACAACATTGTCTGCCTCTTTTTTCTGTCTGTAATATTGCAACTCAGAGACATGACTTAAATCTTACCAACAGATGCTCAAAGTGACAGGTTTTATTTGTTTCAGACAAGGCTCAAGCATTTAATTTACATACTACGGCCAAAAATCCCAACAAGTATGTTGTTGCTTTTGAACATGGCATGTTGTAACACAGGTATATGTGATTTGTAGCAATGGTCTAAACTTAATATGCAAAAAGATGTACTGTGACACTAGTCTTAGATATTGCTCTTTATTTGTCACTACAGGCACCTGGGCCACAGACCGCAGTATCTTCCTCTGGAGAATGGTTTTGACGAATGGTTTGGTGCACCAAACTGCCACTTTGGCCCCTACAACAGCAGCACCAGACCCAACATCCCCGTTTACAACAATTCTGAGATGCTCGGCCGGTAGTATCACACACACACACAAGCATGCAGATACACAATGGCAGGCACGGAAACAGCGGTGGAAAATCTATAAAAATCTTCTTTCCTCGTGACTCAGTGGAATAGTTTGGCTGGCTGCTCCTCTGGATGAGTTGAGTGTCTCCCCTCCCCTCCCTTCTCTGTACCAGCTGTGCTTGTGTATTCCATTTTCCGCCCATTTGTTTTCCCCAAAACAGCCATATGTGTATTCAGGGTCATTGGAACTGACAGCCGGGTGTGTTTTTCGCTTAGCCATGGGTTTAATCAGCGCTAGATACCTGGGCCCCGGACAAACAGACACACAGACACGTATACGCACAGGCACACATGCGCCCTCAAGAGACAGCAGGTTGTGTTGGCTGTGTGCGAGGACACCTGGAGGAAGTGAAGCGGAAGAAAGAGAGATGCCTGTCACCGCTTTCTCTGCTCGTCGCGCCACGCTTCAGCAACACCTCATAACAGTTCCCTCTGCTCAGCTCCGCTATGCACTTCCCAAACAAATCTTTCAACAAAATCTTCAACAAACACAATCCACAAGAGAGAAATTTGTTTCCATTTGTCTCAATGATATCATCTGCAGTAGTTCTGGTCAATTTAGAGAAAGATTGAAAGCCCTCACAGCACATCAGGTCATTGTGAAAGAGCCACAATAAAAGAATGGCATGGTGTGGCTTCTGCAGGTATTTAGATAAAGGGTTATTTAATAATCCACGTCAACCCACTTGTTTTTCAGATACTACGAGGAGTTTAGAATTGACAGAAAGACTGGAGAGTCCAACCTCACACAGATGTATTTGCTGGTAAGTCAAGGCTCACCTCTCCTTTCCAAGGCTGTCTCTATCAGTGGAGTGGAGTTAGTCAGCTATGCCGAATTTCAGGTCACAGTTTCATTGGAAAACAGGAGAACAATGTACAATAGATTACAACAAAATCATAAATCAAAAGTGAATGTAAAAAATCGGGGTGGCACGGTGGGGCAGTGGTTAGCACTGTCACCTCACAGCAAGTTTGGGCAGGGCCTTGAGGGATGGAGTTTGAAAGTTAGATTGATCAGTGACTCTAAATTGCCCAGGTGTGAATGGGCTTTTTCCCTGTCAACCCTGTGATGGACTGGTGACCTGTCCAGGGTGCACCCCGCCCTCGCCTAATGTTGGCTGTGATTGGCTCCTGGATGGATAGATGGATGAACAAACTGCAATTAAAATCTGATTTTGTCCTTTGATCATTGCAGTGCATTTCACAAGCAGAAGTGCTGATTGTTCACTTCTGCGCACACTCGCACTGATTATCTCTGCTGCCTTCATTAGTTCCTCCCATTTGGTTCCTGAAGGGATCAAAAGCAACATGCGGAGACACTCTGCATGCTTGAGAAGTGTATTGTGTTACCACAAAAACAGGACAGATCTGTTAAGTAGAGCTTTGTAAAGCTCATTTTAGCACGTCTTATGAGACTAGACTGATTTCAGTCATGCAGTTATTAATGTGAGATATCACATGTCTAAAATTTGTTTTGCCAGTAGCAGAATTACAGTGGGTTGTTGACATCAGTCCCAACAGGATTGTGTGTAACACTGTAAGGTAGGGATGCACCACTACCACTTTATTTCATACCGAGTACAAGTGCTTACATTTGGCTACTTGCCTATACCAGGAACCAAATATTAACAAATATTAATATTACAGATCACACAGATCACCAATCTAACTTTAATTTAAAGTGTGTTCTTTTGCCCATCAATGTTGTTGCCCCCTGTTGTTGACAGTGGGCGTGGGGATCGCATATGAGTTGTTTCACATTTGATCATGATTCAGCTCTGTGTGTATGTGTGTGAGGAAGAGAGGGAGAGAGCGAGCAGCGGGCAGGGAGATGAGGAGGTGATGTTCAGTCAGTGCCTCTCTAAACCTGCTCAACATCAATGGAAAACCCTCCTGAAAGTTGTACTTTTTTTTATGTATCCCTGCAGCCACCTGCACCACATACTGAAAAACACAGTTTGACCTCTACACTGACAGTGTTGTAACAGTCTCTCACACCTCCTACCACCACAGGAAGGTCTTGACTTCATACTCCGTCAGACTAAGGCCCGGCGGCCCTTCTTCCTCTGCTGGGCACCCGACGCCACCCACTCTCCCGTCTATGCCTCCAAAAGCTTCCTAGGGAAAAGCCAGCGAGGCCGGTACGTTGACACACAGTCTGGCAGATGCACAAGGTTACAAATGAATGTGTTACCCAAGTTTAAATGGCATGAACTAAGATTACCTATACTACGCTATTATAGTTCGCAGGAAAACATTCTCCTTACAGTAAAAATAGCAACAAATCTCCTGAAAACCATAAAAACAATATTCAAGAGAGCAATACAGTGCCACCTGGCGGGCATAATAAAGACGTGCGTGGTGACTAAACAAATTATGTTTTACTTCTCACAAAGGAAAACACATGCCTGCAGCAGACCTTTACACATTAATTTTCCCCGGTCTCCTCTATGCACGTCTGCGTCTGAATATATAAACAATAACAGCATTAAAACTAAACACTGAGACCTCTGCAGCTACACGTTAGTCACATGACACAAGGCGGAGTGCCGTAAGGCAAAGTGCGCCAAAAACGTTGTGTGAAAACATTTATAAAACGTATATAAGAAGTGAAAACCACACTTAAACAGCTTGGTAACACGGTAGTATTGGTACATTAGAACACGCACAAAAGTCTACAACATAAACAGCTCAATTTCAAATGAAATAATGAAATAGTGCAACAGCATTTTCCCGTACAATGTCAGCAACGCAAAACAACACCGTGATTGGCAAACAGGGAACTACGGAAGCTCAGGAGGCACAGAAAGGGTCGAACTGCATTAATGTAATTTCCACAGGAAACATGACTTAAATAACGGTAAACAACTTTGCTGTCATTTAGATAAAATACACAGTAATAACCAAATGATACATAAAAACCACCAAATACAAATTAGGAGTAATGATGAATAAACTGCATTTTTAAAGTTCTGTTACACCCACTGAATTTGGTCGAGAATAAGCACAAACTACACAGTATGCACCACAGAAAACATTACAGCCTTGGAAATAAAGGAGTCAACGCACAGAAAACAGCACCAAATGCATCCGATAAGGATGACATTTTAATTATAGTGTGTGTTAAACTCAGTGTCCATGCATCTGCACAAGAGATATTAAAGTTCGCAGGAAATTTTTCACCTTAGAGTAAATAGAGCACATCTCCTCACAACCAAAAAAAACGATATACCCTTCAAGAGAGGATATAAGTGCCAGGTGGCCCGGCAAAGTAAAGAGCTACTGTTGAGAGTGGTGACTAAACAGAAATGATAACTTTTACAAAAGAACACAAATCAGCAGAGAATATTAACACACCGATTGTCTCCTCGTCTCTTTTATGCACTTCTGCCCCTAAACAAGCAAAATAACAGTATTTGATCTACACACTAAGAGCTAGCGCTAGTCACATGACGCAAGGCTGACTGCCGGAAGTTAAATCACGCAAAAGCGTTATCTGACAACGTATGCAAAACTTGTAATAGCGGTAAAAACATCACAAAGAAGCTTGCCAATATGGCACCATTAACAATAAACCCATTAAGCCATTTCCGAAACTAAATAATGAAATAGCGCGCCAGCAATTTCACGCAAAACGTACCATCAGCAACGCAAGACAATACCACAAGGGGCAGACGGGAGGAGCTACGGAAGCCCAGGAGGCACGGAAAGGGGCAATGTGCATGGCAATTTCCTCGGGGAAATTGAATTAAAATAAACAAAAATTAAATATTTGAAGTAAAATGCAGAAATCGTAGCATTATGACTGTACGATAGATAAAACTCTCAAACAAAATTAGTAATAATAATTCATGAAGTGCTTTCTTAAATCTGCTACACCTGCAGGTATGGAGATGCAGTGATGGAGCTGGACGACAGCATTGGTCAGATCCTGTCATGGCTACGGACTCTGGGCATTGACAGTAATACCTTTGTCTTCTTCACTTCAGACAATGGAGCTGCTCTTATATCAGCCCCAAATGAAGGTAGAGACTAAATTCACAGACACACACACATAATCCTTTTTTCCTTTGAAACCAAGTTTTTCCTTTGTCTAAGTCCGATACTGCTGCTGATTCCTCAGGTGGTAGCAATGGGCCGTTCCTCTGTGGAAAGGAGACCACTTTTGAAGGGGGCATGAGGGAACCTGCCATTGCCTGGTGGCCTGGACACATTAAAGAAGGAACAGTAAGAATACCTCAGTGATTTCAAGCTTTTAGCAAATAAAGCTTCCAAAAAATCCAAAAGATCAATCGCTAAATCCCTGCTATCTTCTCCAGAGACGAGATTAGTCTTAGACCCAGGATCCAGAGCCAGGTTTTTGTATTCTTATTGTCACTCCCTAATGTTCTGCCTATCAACAGGTACCAGGAGCTGAAATGTTCCTTGTAAAGCTGCAGGCAATGCACTGTACTGTGAATCAGGTTGAGAGTAAAGGAATAATTATTTTACTAATCCTCTCTTTTGAATGATCATTGTTTTTTGTTTCATTTGTGTATCATTTGCCTCTTTACATGTGCACAGCAACCAGTTAATTTCACTATGGTCAATTTCTATCAAGTGATGGAACTTCAGAAACAATGAAGATAAACTGTGATTTTTGGCAATGCAAGGCAAAGCTTGTGGGCACTTTTCTTCCACTGTTTCCTCAAATATTTTTGGCTGGAATTAATGCCCCACAACTCTTTCATTTCCCCCCTCCTCATTCCTCAATTTAACCCCCCCACCCACACCGTGATCCCCTAAGCCTGTGCGTTCTGCAAATGACTTTTAATTGTATTAGGGGCAGCTGTGACACGGGGCTGTGACGCAGAGGGATTTGGTGGAGGAGCAAGTGGAGGCTGCAGTCTGCAGTAAGCCTTGCCTCTGGCTCATCTCACAGGGGTGTGCTGGGGCCTGATAGCACAGCAGAATAGCGAGGGAGAGGGGGATTGGGAGCGTCTTAAGCGGCTAATCTGTTTGTGTGTTTGCTGAGGTTGGATTGAGCCGTAATGAGGACTTCAGTATCTGAATATGCCAGGCGCTCAGGATAAAGAGAACAGGAGGAGTGGAAGGGGGTGCAGGGAAGGAAGGAACGAAAAAGTAAAAGAAGCGGCTCGGGTAAAAAAGAGAAAAGGAGGAGTGCTAAAGATGCTGGCAGTACCAAACTGCCAGGAACTGTGTTGTGTTCATAGGGCTTTGTTGTACCTGTGCCACATTATTATAACTCGCCAGTGTGTCTATGTATGCATCTACAAGCATGCAGAAGATGTCTGTATAATTTTTATTTGAACCCCAGATGCCTACATATATATGCATGCTTTTGAACATATGCTGGACTACTTGTTGCGGTGCAGTGGTTAGCACTGGAGCTTCACAGCAAGAAGGGTCTTGGTTTGAAACCTGGTTTGGGAAGAGCCTATCTGGGTGGATTTTGTATGTTCTCCCTGTGGCCAAGTGGGTTTTCTCTGCATACTCCGTCTTCCTCCCACTCAACCAAAAAACATGCAGGTGAGGTTGGATGGTGACTCTAAATTGCCCATAGGTGTGAGGGTGAATGGTTGCCTCCATATGTCAGCACCATGATAGACTGGCAACCTGTGCAGGGTGTACCCTGCCCCCGCCCAATGTCAGCTGGGATTGGCTCCAACACCCACTGACTGGATAAGTGGTATAGACAATGGTTGGATGGAGTACTTCTTGGTTTACCAGGTCAGTGGTAAAGACATAGATGTGAATCATACCAGTGCAGGACATCTCAAAGTACCCGTGTGTTGTTGTATTTGTAATTGTGGGTTGGCCGGGGGATGGGATATAGATGGGGTATAGATCCTCCCTGAAGCTCTCAGGAGTTGTGATGACAAAGCTGCTTTGTTGGAGCTACTTTACTCTGCAGCTGTGGATTTATCACTCTTGTGCTGCTTGGGAGGGAGGACAGACCAGGCACAGGGCTCTCCCCCTCTCTTATTTTCTAGTCTTCTGGAATCTCTGTTGATCTGTGCATTGAAAAGTCCCATAAGCTCTTGGAGCAAAATAATGGAGACAACAAACAGCCATGCAAGCCTTTGTTAAGCAGGTTTATTGTACTAACCATGCATAGATCAATCTTTACAGTGTTAAAATGAGCAGACATTTTTTTTTTTTTTGGGGGGGGGGGATTGGTGATAGAAAGACCCCTTCAGTATTTCCACACATCTTAGACAAAAAGCCCTTCATTTGTTGATGCATCTGAGTGATGAAACTTAGTAAGTTTAAATTAAACTGACTTGTATGAATGTGCTGGAGACTGCTGCCAAATCATAATTAGGAGCTCACACTGAGGAGGATGTGTACTGGAATGAAGGAGCATGGTTGGTCTGAAGCAGGTGCAGATTCAGCGTTCTTCCAGTGGGGTGGGGGGTTCGCAAGGGGCTAACAGGATGAGGGGTGGTGGCTGTAGGAACAAAGGCAAGGAGGTGGGCGGGGTATGGGCCCCACAACGTTGTCTAGCACAATCCTATTGTTGCACTTTATCGGGCAACAGACATGCAGGCAGAGTGGCACAGAAAGCAGTGCCTCCTCAGATAACCAAGATCACCACTCACAGCAACACAGAAAGAAATGAGAGAAAGGGAGAGAAGGAGATTGTGACACTAATAGAGAATGATGAGTCAGACAAAAAAAGGAGAAGAACAAAAGGTGACGAAACAATGAAGTTCGGCGCAGACTGCAGAAGAGGGCAGAGTTAATAAAGTCAGGAAATGAGATAGAGTTTGAAAGTTTTGGTTTTTGGTCATGCAAGTTGTTAACAGCTAAATGTCAGTTTAGCTTCTTGTGTCCTTTTGTCCTGTATTCCTTAATGGTCTCTGTGTGTTTGTGTGTTTGTGAGTGTGTGTGTGTGTGTGTGTGTGTGTGGGGGGGACTTAAAAAAAGAAAAATGAAGTGAAGAACTAAATCTGTTAGGGTTTGTGCATGTGTGTGAGAAAGAGTGTCTGGATGTGCAGATAGATCATGGAAAGCATTGCAGAGCCTTTTCTGCGGCTCGTTCTGTGGATACAGAAGAAAAGGGAATTCATTTCAGTGCTTAGGAGCTTGTGTGTGTGTGTGTGTGTGTGTGTGTGTGTATGTGTGCTGGCTGCCGATAGGGGCACAGCGGCACATGGCGGTGCAGCTGCAGAGGCCTGATAGTGCTATCTGATTGTGAGCGTGCCGTCTCCCTCTAAGGCTCGCTCAGGAGAGAATGGAACGGAAGATCAAGGATGACAGCGAAAAAATGGCATTTTATCTGAAAATAGTTCAAAGTTTATAAATAAAATAAAGCTTTTCACTGGGACTGGGAGAAGGAGATAAAACACCAGCTTGCTCCAGCCTGAGCTGCCTGCTTGCCCGGGCCTTGTCCTCTCCTCATTTCCTCTCCTCTCCTTTTTACGCTGCACCCCACCCCACCCCTAAAAAAAAGTCATTTAGAAAAAGAAGCTTTTTGGAGGTTTTATAATAAACCTGCAAGCAGAGATTAGAGAGGAGACTGGAGAAATGCACCTCTTTCCTATGTGTGCACACGCAACCACACATGCAAACATCCTATCATGACCATGCATTGTTGCCTTATTTACATTCATGAAGAAAATTCCATCGTGACAGAGAAAGCTTGTGGTAGTCCTGGGGCTCAAAACAGTTTGTTTTTGTTTTGTGAACTCTTACTTTCCAATTACAACAGAAACAAAAAGCGAAATCATCAAGATGAAGGAGAGATCAAGACCACACTGACGATGTTAAACTGGCATGAGAGCAGCACTCCTTATCACTGCCCTCCAAATGGTTCAATTAGAGATCATCATCTTTTCCTGTTATACCTCTCCAGTTGCGTGAATTGTAGTGTAGGCCTATGTGGCTTTTCAGACTGAAGACAGTGTTTGTGTTTTGTTCCTTCTTTTTGCAGGTGAACTTCCAGTTGGCCAATGTGATGGACCTATTCACAACCAGTCTGGCTCTGGCTGGCATCAGCCCTCCTAATGACAGAGCCCTGGATGGACTGGACCTGACACCAGTCCTGCTGAACCAAACACTCCAAAACAGGTGGTTACATATGCTAACTTTTACAGGAGTTTTACCTGCGATTTGTTGTGTTTGTGGCTGTTACTTTGCGACCAAGATCCACTTGTTCGTGATGAGCAATGTTCGTACGATCATGCCACGGGTAAACAAGGTACCATTTTCAGACATGCAAGCAGCGGAGCTCTCATTTGTTCCACCGCTTTGGTTCAAACCCAAATATCTCAACAACTGTTGGAAGGATTGACATAAAACTTTGTGCTGACATTCATGGCTCCCAGTCAATGAATTTAAATGATTTTAGTGATCCCACGACTTTTTCTCTTTGTGGTTTTGAAAAATATCTTGTAAAAACTTTGCAGCCTTTTGTGTCTGCATCGTTTGGTGGAAACTCACCTGGGAAGAATCAAATCTCAGCATCTCTTTCTTCTCATCGTCAACAGACCAATCTTCTATTACCGTGGGAATGAGCTGATGGCTGTGAGGCTCGGGCAATACAAGGCACATTACTGGACCTGGAGCAACTCATGGGAGGAGTTTAAAAAAGTGAGGTTCCCTTTTAATGCAGCGACTCTGTCCCATCTCTGTTTCCTCAGTTCTCGATTTTGCACTCCACATCCTCCCTCTTTGTCTCTCCTAATCTTACTCAAACACACAAACACTTTCACTGCTGGTGTTATCTTGAAAATGGCTCATCAGTTGACTGCTGTGTACATCAGAATGTAATGAATATTAATGAAGAGCCCCCACATCAGCAAACTTACATCATTCATCAACCAGTTGACTTGTTTGTTCTAACTCCAGTGGAGATTTTCTTCCTCTCCATTTACATGCCATCATTCCCCGCTGAAGACTTGCTCATCTAGCATCACGTAGCTGAAGGGGAGGAAAGAAAGGCAGATGCCCGCAGTATCTTTTGGCCACAATTACATCAATTCCATGCAAATGAAATACATCAGGGGAAATCTGTATGAAATCTGACAGTTAAGAAACAAGATGGTGCGGTCCTCCTCTCTCTCCTCTGTCCATAAAAACATGTCCTCCTGTCCTCCCGCATGGCTCTGCTTTTCCTGTGATCCAGTTTGTTTTATGCCCCATCGGTCGTTTAAATTGCTCTCTCCTTCAGGGCTGCTGAATCAATAGTAGCCTCCTTTATCAACTCATGTGAACTGAAGTGGAACTTCACAAATAATGGCGTCTGATTGCCTGCGAGTTGCCCATCGATTGGTGTGTGTACAGGAGGGAGACAGAAAGGACGAGAGAAAACATGTACATGTGTGTTTGGTTCTCCGCAGAGATGTGCATGTCTGTCTGTGTTTTATGGAGTGACATTGGCATTAAATCTCCATTGTGCCTCATGCCATTATGGTTAGATGTTTTAACAGTTTTTTTCATGTGCAGCCCACAGTATATTTCATGAAACATGTAAACAAAGTATTTATACCATCACAGTGTTTGCCCTTGTTTGGAAGGAGCACACTGGATTAATGATCATTCTTACTCTTTCTTGCACTTATAAAATCACATTGACGCTAATCCCCCTTAAAGAGTCAAGTTTATGCTTCTTGCTATCTCACTTAAGACATGAAATGGACCCACAGAGCAGACACAGAGGGAGGAATAGAGTTTCAATCGTCTCAATCGGGCAATCAGTCTCACAGGCAATAGTATCCAAAACAGTAAGCACAAGAAAAAGAAAAAAAAACCTCTGGTAATGATCACAACAAACTCACAAGGAAAATATGGAATAATGCTGGAATTGTCACACCAGGAGGGGAGGGCACAGAAGAGGGGAAACAGAGCTTAAATACACTTGGAAGACAACAAGACACAGGTGCAGCACATGAGGGCAGAGCAGGTAATCTCAAGCACAGGAAGTAAAACAGAATCAGAAGGTACACAAAACAGGAAACTTGGAAGCCAAGGTAAAGTCCACTCAGAAGTCCAATGAATGTCTGGCAGGCCATGACACTTGCAACAGAAATCAAATTATAATCAAACTCCCCTTTTCACTGGAATAAACCTCGTTTTCCTGCTTGCTCCTCAGCTTTGGTAATACTTTAAAATATGATTTGGTTTTCTTGGCTCATGGTGAAAAATAAACAAGGGCAGATGTGTGTCTGCGAAGAAGAATGAAATTACAGGTTAATGGGTGGGAGACGTATCGCTCTGTCCTGGCTGGGTTCATGCAGCTCAGCCATGAGGAAAATGAGAAATTTCACAGGCTTAAATGGCTCTTATCAAACTCTCTTCAGGCAGCACAGTGATGCTAATATTGCAAAATATAGTTTGTCTGGACTGAGGATCGTTTGTATTTGGATTGCTGAGTAACCTATGCTACAGCTGGCGCTCCATGACAGCTGAGATGGCTTTTTAAATCTTCACGAAGCTGATGAATGAAAACTGCAAGAGGACTTGTTTCCTAGACACCTATTAGTGTGTCAATTTTACTGTTTTGGCAAGTTGAGAAAATAATGTCAATAAAAAATGTCAAAGAAAGACAGAGAGAGAAAGAGAAAATGTCAAAATAGTTTATCTATGTAAAATGCAGTACATTATAGTAGAAGCATAAAGTAGCATAAAATAGAAAAAGCAGCTGAAAATTATATTTATGTTGTTGGTGGCACAAAGACCATTAGTATTTTTATTGTCAAACATATTTAAACTTAGTTTTAAAATTTCAGCCACAATCCCCCAGAAGTGATGGTCTTCCAAATCATCATCTTTTTTCTCCAAAATAGACACAAAATACTGCCTTTTCCAAAATCTGTTGCGCCCTCTCAGGATGCTCCTGCACCTTATCTTGTAACAGTGAATACTCTGCTCCAGTTTGAAAGCAGCCATGTTGTATCCATAGCATTAGTGTCAGGCAAGATAGGAGTTCTTGCTGTTATGTCTTTGGTACAAGAGACAGTTGGAGAAATGCAGCGCACACAGCAGGCCTTTCTTGATGCTCCCCAGGGATGAGTTTTTTTTCTTCCCCATTCTTTTCTGCATTTCTAAGCTGTTGGCTTCAAAAGACAGGACAAGTCTGGATCAGAGGAAGCTCTGCAGGGTGGGGGATATCTATCCTCCTCACCGTCTCTCTTTCTCTCTCTTCTATATGTATTTTTGAGGTGCTCTGTTGAGCGATCTCAGAGGGGGGCAGCAGCAGTGCCTTACAGATGAATGCTTTCTCAATATTAGCTGTGCTCAACAAAAAGTGTGTGTATGAAGGAAGGGGCAGATCACCAGGGGGGGTACTCTGGAGGAGTGAGTGTGACTCAATCAGGGTAAGATCACTGCCAGGCTCATGAGACTGGAGTCAGGGAGCAGGAGCAAAGGCATGGAGAGATGAAGGGGAGCCGGGAAAAGCCCTCTGTTTTGCAAATGTACTGAAACCCTCCATGATGTAGCAATAGTAGTTGTATATATAATACAACACATTGGGAGACAGTGTGCATATACAGTAGACCACACTATAAAGAGATTAAACACTCAGATGAGTGTAGTAGGTCGCTGCAGTGTCAGGTTGTTACATAGAGAAATGCTTCACATTTACTTCATGAAAGTATTGTAGCCAAAATCGATTAATCAGATATTTCAGACACACAGAGAGAATCCCTTTTGACTCAAAAGTTGTTTTTCTTCATTTAATCGCCTTTCAGTTGATTTATAAATATCACATTTCAGAGCAAAGTAGTTCAGTAATTTTAATGCAAACACTGAGTTTAATTAATTACTATACATGTACATCTTACACTCTGTATTGTACAATCCAGGCAAATCCTTAATTTGTAACCACGACTAAGGTGACAGCCTCTAACTGCTCACTGGATTAGAAGTGTAGCATTCAGATGGGAGTCCTGAAAGTGTCTGCCTCCAGCTTTTTGTCATGCCCTGACATAATCATTGCCTAATCTTGAAAGAAGGCAAATATAATAAAATGTATTTACATCAATGTGTGGTTGGCTTCTTTTTCAGGGTATCAACTTCTGCCCAGGTCAAGAAGTCCCAAATGTGACAACTCACGACCAGAAAGAGCACATGCTGCAGCCAATCATTTTCCACCTGGGACGGGATCCTGGAGAAAAGTTCCCTATCAGGTCAGTTGCCTGAAAATCCTAAAAAAAAAGGAGCTGAGTTCCAGGAGAGGGGCAGAGACAAAGCAGACAAAAACAGGAAAGAGCGAGGAGGCGATGCTATAGGAGAGGTGTGAGGATAGGAAGGTTGTTTGCCTGTCGGTAGCACGACTGTGTGAGATCAATGCCTATTCAGTGGCATGAAAAAGAAGGCAGCGGATTGATCCGCTCAACCAGAGCGCACCTGATTACACCCTTTTCTTTGCAGTTGCAAACAGCTTCTTTAAGATCACTGTTTGACCCTCAACCCTCTGGTACACTAATGCAGGTTATAATCGCAAGATAGATTGTTCATGTCTAAATTGAGAGTGGGTGCTGTTTAATGGAGTTTTGTGTGTCTGATTTAAGAAGCTCCAAGATGAGAGAGTGATGCCAGGTGACACAGACAGCCAAGCGCAACTAAGACTATTACTACATAAGGGTTCAAAGATAGATGAGCATCATCTTTTGCTGTCAATTTCTGTGATCTTTAAAAATGGCTTTACAATAATCCCAAAATTGCTTTGATGAAAGAAGATTCCTTTTCCTGTCACAACACCTTCATGTCTGACCTTTCCTTTCTGCCCTCTGGAGCTCTGCCTCTCGTATTTTGCTCTGGCACTCATCTCTTCTTTGCCTCCCGCTCGTGCTTCTTTCAGTCCTGAAGTGAGATTGGATGATAAAACATTAATGTTGTTGTTTTTCATTTGCTAACATTTTATCCTTGCTGTTTACTTGGAAGAAGAAAAAGAAAAACAATCAATATGCAGCCATGCATTGTGCTGGACTCACATACAAACCAAAAAAGCAGTCATTTGTCATTTCTGCACATACGGGTCATTCATGATGTTTACAAGGTCATCCCCGCACCCAAGTATCCAGTTGCATGACCACTTCACTCTTCACCCACTCTTCTTCTTCTATCCACTCGTATCTGCTCTCTTCATTCCCTTTCCTCTCCAAACTTTTCATGGTTCCCTCCCCACTGCTTCTCTCTACCCCCCCATGACATACGTCTTAGCTCACTTCTCACAACTCAGCCGCTGTCCCTCTGCATCCACTGGGACCGTTCTACTCCATCCTAGTTAAGTGTGTGTGTGTGTGTGTGTGTGTGTATGTGTACACACACGTGTAGGTGTGCGTTTTGTCCGTGTGCTCCTCGGTCCCCCAGCTGGACTGGCTGCCTGGCCGTCATTAATCTCTGTCGGCACCTAAAGAGCCACTTAAGATGATGTAGGGCCTGTCTGCACACATACCTTCACTACTGTCGCAAGGCTGTGATATAGCAAACAGCACACACACATAGACAATCCCCAGTCCAGGATAGTTGCCCTGGAAAACAGTTTATATCATACTTATGGTAATCTAGGAGAAAATTTGAGAACTCACATACAGTCAATTTGACTTGTCTTTTGGTTGATGGTGACAACCAGAGCTGCCATTGTTTCAGACAAATGTGATTAGTGGTCCATCTGCCTTAGGTGAAACAAAGGTGTGATCTACCTACCTCAGTGAATCTGGATCCACACTGGACTCACCATTGCCACTTCCTATCTTCCACTTGGCCCTCCATCTCCGTGACCTGAGGCTGTGAGGTTAACACATCCTGCTCTCTCTCCCACCTACCTCAGCTCACGTCCCCAGAGCCCTGGTCATCCAGAGCATAGTCCCAACACTACAGGCGGGGCTGCACATTCTGGCCTCATCTGCTGCCTGCCACCATGCTCTGGAGTCCCCAATCAATAGTCCTCACTGAAGTGCTCAATTTCCACCAGGGTGGAGAAGACGGTGGGTGGGGAGGGGCAGCCAGGACAGATGTATTTGATTGTCTCCTCAATTCCCCCACCTTCTGCTACTGTGTGGTTGTTGGTTCTGTGTGTGTGTGTGTGTGTGTGTACCAAGCAATAGTGTTATGAATCAGTAATCAGAGTGGTGACACACCTGAGCAATGCCCCCATCCCCCTTGGGTGCCATACATTATAAATCAAAAGACTCAATTTGCATACAGCCTGCTTATTATTTCAGATTTTGCCTCTACACCAGTAAGCTTAGGGTTATAATCATGATAATGAGGTGTGCTGACTGTGGGCTTTTCATTATTTGTTTGCAGAGGAGGCATAAACAAATGATATTATTAGTTTTTGATTTAGAGGTCTGCACTGTAAGATTTTCTGTGCATACACAAAACAAGAGAAAACTTTGTGTCTTGTGCAAGTTTCTTGGTTTATGGCGTTTTCTCACAGACTTGTGTGGAAAAATTGAATACTCATAGCAGCCTGATAAATCTCCCTTACATTTACTTCTGTTAAGTTGCTTCGTCACTTATCACAAAATGAATCGCAGCAATCAGTAGAGGGAACAGATAGGAGGGGAATGAAATATCCCTCTCGCTTATCGAGATCAGGCGAAAGCAGAATTTGCGATTTTAGATAGCTAGAGCAATTTAATCCGAATGTCTGATTTTTTTTTTTAACTGAGGGGAGTAATCTGTTATTCCCTATCAGCTCTAGGGTCACAATGCGAAGATAGTTAGTCTGTGACGAATATGGCACACAAGGAGAGAGACTAATTGCAGCCAGTGCACTACCAATCGAGTAATTGTAGGGGAAAGTAAAGACTGGGAGCATCAAGGAAAGGAGCAGGTGCTGGCTGATGGAGGAAGCCTTGCTGCCCTGTGGGAGATCTAAGAGGGAGGGTAGGTGTGAGCTGGACAGAGCCCGGGGTTATTACTCTAATTGACACTTCACCTCACACACATGCACATGGTCCCCAGGGGCCAATCAGAGGGCTGGGTTTGCAGTGGAGGGAGGATGGAAGGCTGGCACAGGTGCTGGCAGTGAGAGTATCAAGGGTGTAATTGCACTGCTGATATTTGTCTATCTGTGTGTCACGCCACCAGACGCCCACTCCCCACACACACACACACACACACACACACATGCACACACACATGTGCACGCACAGCCCATTAACCCTACAGGTCCTATTGAGAGCAGCGTTCCTTTGAAAGCCTTTGGGGCCCCTGTGTTTTACACAATGAATATAATAATGCACAGAGGTGCTTGGGCTCACTGGTGTCCAGCAGCAGTAATTGAGAGACAGGGGATGGGATAGGGGTTACAAAGTTCACCCTGCTGAGTGCACTTTCCTACAGGGTGCTTGGTCAGACAGAATGTTCATGTTTTTGTTATTGAAAAAAACAACAAAAAACCACAGTGTGTCACCAATGGAATATAATCAGTTAAACATTTATACTCCTGTATTGTCTTGTCACTGGAAACATATACGCACTGCAATCACTGCAGCACTCCTTCACAAAAAGGCAAATGATCAAATGACTGTAAAGAAGCCGAATCAAACAGACAAATCAGATAAGGATACACACGTGCATGTGTCTGTGTGGTTACGCACTATGCATTCACATAATGTGTGTTTACGTGACCAAAAGATCAATTCACACCCATTCAGAGTCACTGTGTTATTGTTTAAGCCATTTCTTGGTTAAAAATGTAAAAACATGATCTGATGATTCAGGTTGCACAACATTCTACATGCTGAACATAAGAAGTGCAAACATTAGTCGATTACTGACCATGACTGTGTGTTTGCAGTGTTTTGACCAAGGAGTACATGGATGTGCTGAGCAGGATTTCACCAGTTGTGGAGCAGCATAAGAAGACTCTGGTGCCTGGTATTCCCCAGCTAAATATGTGTGACATAGCAGTGATGGTAAGATTTACATACCATAAATAACTATATGTGGTTTTGTTGATAAAATTACAAAAGAGAAGGAATAATTACAGTATGTTGTGAACCTGCATGTAGCACCTGACTCTTTACCCATTATATCCAAAAGGCAGTGGGGCAAATCCAGTTCAGTTGTCACACCAGAGTTTTTTAATCAATAAAAGTCTTTGAATAGATATCTTTTCTAAATTGTTATCTCTTTACAGACTGCAGTGAGCCTGTAGAATATTAATGCTCCACTTCAACAGATTGAGCATTTATTTTCATATTTGTTTATCACTGTTAACTTGCTCTGCAATGTGTATCATATTTGATGGAATCGTGAATTATCACTTTTTGTCCTGGATTATTTAAAGCAGTTCCACTGAGCTGTGGCTTTGTCTCCCCAAGGACGATAAACCACGTTGCCCCGGATTTATTTGTGTCATCGCACTGCCCCCTAGTGATAAACAAAATAAACACAGTCAGAGTCGTGTTTGTGCGCTGTCCTGTAATGTATTTTCTTGTCCTGTGTCATGCTAATATGTGTCGGAAAACTGAGTGTCCATTAACAACAAAGCAGTTCAGTCTTGGCCACATTAGTCAGATACTTGATGGGAAAGAAACCCAAATTTGACCAATTTACTATTTGACATTTTGAGATGTTTTTACAAGACTGGAATTTATACTGAAAATATTGTGCAGTATGAAACCTATTCTGTAATATAACTGCCTAATGAGGAGGTGACTGCTTTATTGTAAATGCAGGTAAAATATTTTTTATATTGGACATTTTTACAGTTGTAAATCTTCCTGTAAATAATTAATATTTTTTTGATAAAATGTTCTTACTCTGGTGGTTCCTCTCTGCTGCAGAACTGGGCCCCAGCAGGCTGTGAGAAGTTAGGAAAGTGCCTCAAAGTGCCCAAGTCTGAGCCCTGGAAGTGCGACTGGCCACACTGAGAGCAAAACTGCACAGCCATAAGGAAGTAAAACCTGAAGATGTGCCACAGGACAACAAGCAATAAAGAAGTGATTTTTTTTTTTTTTTGGTAAAATGGTCTATGTACAATGTGAAAGAGGATTACGTTGATTATGCAAATAATTCTTACAGCTGTAAATTTAATGAGCCAGCACAACTGATTCTGAAAGACCAAGAGTCAGCAGACTAAGTCACATATCATTTTAGTTACTGTACTGTATGTGGAGCACACAAGGGAGTGTATTTATTTTGATGCCTTAAGTAATAATTTGTACCGAGATGGATTACTGGATTAATTCTGTATATCATTCTGACATGCACATGCATTGAAAAAAATGCTTTTTCAAAGTAAAAGTGATTTGTGATTTTTATTGCATTTTAACATGAATATATTTGAGACTGCTGTAAGTTAGGAAAGGAATAGTCCTTTGATACCGTGAATTGACAATTTCCACTTTTTGTACACATAAACATGTGGAAGAAAAAACATGTTGTTATTAAAAATTTACTGTAGTTCTGCTCATGGGCCTCAAAAACCCTACAATCAATGCATGATATCACAATGAATTCAGTGAATAAACGCTAAGACCTTTAATCATGTTCAACATTTAGTGACAGCTGACTTATTTATCATGTTGTAATAGAAAGCCTAACACCATGTCTGCCTCAGATGGTTTTTTTTTTTAACAGAACAGTTGAACAGATTACACCGGTGGCCCATTGATGGAGATTACTCTATGGCTGTGTGTTTCATATTGCGTAAAGATCAGCGCACATATTTATTCATGTAGCCTATATCTTGTTCAGTCAGTGCTGCATGTGTGAAAATATTGCGTATTCTCACTATTCTCACTGTCATTTCCTATACAGTTCAAAGGAAACAGCTTGTTTAAGGAAACAGAGTGAGCTGTGTTTTGCAAGTGAAATTTCACCATCATGTCAGCCGATCACAGTAAAATAACATCCATGGATGTGGACACGGCTTTTCTCAAATCCGTGAGGGGAATCCTGAAGTTAGCAGAGATGGTGAGATACTGCACATCATCATCATAAATTACAACATTGCACAAACTGCTGAAGATGCACATTGAAGATATGCAAGAAATTTCCTATACACATTAGAAAGGGAAACAGATACAAGTACACAAGGCAGTAACAAAGAGGAGTTGCAAGTTTGCTGTAAACAATGTTACCAGAACTAGTTTGTTGACAGTGGTCACTCATTTAAACACAATGTGATGTGGAATCATTAATGGAAACTCACAGTAAATTAGGTTAGGCAGTTCCTCTTTTTCTAACTCAAGGGTGCAATATGTTGATGTGGGAATAGTAGTATACATTTCAGTAATTTTTTTCTTTTCTATGTATTGTGTCTCCTTTTTCCTGTTCTAGGTGACTCTGTTTGTGGCTTTTGTTTGTTTCGCTGTAGGAGCCAGACCAAAATACATTGCAGCGACAGCGCTGGAGTTTCTAATCACTTCATTGCTGCTGTTGCTGTACCTCCTCAAACTCAACAAGAAGCTGCCTTTCTTCTTTTGGCCTCTCGTTGTGGGTGATGTGCATTACAGCACAACATTATAATATGAACATTAACAGTATACATTTTGATAATGTGAGAAGACAATAAGCTATGCTATGCAATGTATTTTGTTTTAAAGCTTTTGTTCTTACGTATTTCTCTTTTCTTCTTTTCAGGACATGTTCAATTCAGGCTTTGCAGCAGTCTACTTTTTTGTCTTGAGTTTGCTGGCTTTGACTACATACACGGTCACTGGTACACTGGTTGGAGGGGTGAGAAACATCTTTTGAAAACTTAAACCAAGTCCTTAAAATGTATTGATTTTCTTTATGGGTCTTGCATACTGTCCCCAGAAGGAAGCTAAGTCCCCTCAGTGTGAGAAATACATGTTTAAACAAACACTGGAGCCCAGAATTGCATTCATTTTGAATTTTGCTTTCTATTGGCAGATAATTGGCTTCATGTTGGCTGCTCTGCTCTGCGTGGACAGCTACTGGCTTTTCAAGAACATCACGTTCAACAATCCAAGACGTGAAACCCAGAGTCAAGACAACCAATGAATAAATCAATTACAGTAAATGAATGCGCAATACTAAACTCAAATTCCCTATTACCACCACTGATTATGATTTGTGATAATCTGAATGGTTGAACTTATTGTAAGAATGTACCGCACAATATGTTTCAAAAAGTCATCTCAAAGTTTGTACCAATTTTCAGCATATTTAACTTTCCAGCTGTGATTCAGAAAGATGCTGCGACGTCAACAGATATTAAAGATTTTTGAGCTGCCTTGTGATATCATGAGTTGAATATTGCTACTGCGTGGTTGAGCGATTGTGTTGTAGGCTATGCAGCTGTGGGGTAGGAGGGTGCTGTCTGTGTTTGTATGTGTGTGTGTGTGGGGGGGGGGGGTGGGGGGGGCATCGCATTTCACATCTGGAGAAAGCAGATGTTGCGCTTTTGAGAGCTGGCCGCGCAGTTTCCGCGCTGTCATTGTTTCCGTTTCCACCTCCGAGAAGCCTCACGCCTCCACAAATCTCTCTCTCTCTTCTCCAACCCGTCACGTTACGTACAGTCTGAGCTATCTGGAGTTTGACGGGGAGTTCATATCTTTTTCAACAATGGGGGACATCGAGGCGCCCAACTCGAGTCGGCCGCACCAGACTGTCCTGATGTCTGTTCTTCCGAGCAAAGAGTTTGCCTCCTCAAGGAAAGGAATGCTGCTTATTGCTGAAGTGGTAAGAAATCACCAGAGGGATTTCCTCTGAAACAAACGAAAACTGCTGTTCTTCCATTGTTTCGCCTGTGCGAAGAGTCGAGCTGCGTTTTGGGTATTCGCCCGTTTTAAAAAAAGAAATGATGGCAGCTGTATCAATGTGCTGCTTGAGTCACATTAAGGAATAACTGTAGCAGACTGCTTAACTGTCCTTTTGAATACAGGTCAGTCAGTTTCCCGTCACGATGCTTCCATTACTGAAGGGGAGGAGCAGTAAGAGTTTGTAGCAACATGAAAAACTTCTTAAACTTGGAATAAACATATATGAAGGACTACGAATACACCGCAGGAAGACCTGTTTATCGAGCTTGTTCGCTGTTGATACTCATCAGTGCTGCCAGTGATCAAGTTAAATAACGGTCTGAGCCTCTACAGTCTGTCACTGTTAGTGTCAGTTTGTGCACATTCACTTTAAACAGCAAACGCTCGAGCTTGTATAGAAATAGTTACTTTCGTATTGCATGCGCAAACGCATTTCAGCCAACAAGGGCCTGGGTGATTGTGTGCAGCCGTGTGACTGTATCACCAGCATCATGGGTCATGTAGGCGATGTGCAGGACGGGTGTCCACGCAGTTTATGTGTTACAAGGCTGTCATGTGATGTTGAGAGAACGGTCGTCTTCTCCACAGTCACATCCTTCAGCCTGCCCCCCCCCACCCCTTCCCACACACACACACACACACACACACACACACACACACACTCAACCATACAATACAGCCTCCCACTGCTTCTTCACAGTGTAACCATGTCATCTTCACCCTTGGCTAAAAATACCTCTCAGACCCATCTAAGGGTCTGTTTGGCTTCTGCCCACAATCGAAAGCACAACTGTATCCTGCCACATGCTCATACAGTAGGTGAGAGTGTGCGCATGGTTTGAACTTGTGTAGAGGAGGAAGCCACTCAAAGCTTTGGGACATCTGCGGCAGAGTTTCAAGTCGGTGGTGAACCTAAAGTGTCCTGAAGTAAATACTACCTCTGAATGGGATGTCAACTACGTTGCTTGCAGTGCTAAGAAATTATGTTAAGAAGCAATGCAGCATTTCAGAAACAATGCTTCCATCACTTGCTACAATCACGCAATTTCTCCATCACGTAATGATATTTATGTACAGTATAATGTGACAGTAATTTTTTGGCAAAAAAAGGAGAAACTTTCACAAATTAAATATACATTGATGCCAATTTTGACTGTTGATGGTCATGTCTCTGGATTATTCATTCGTTTTTTTATTTTACTTTGGTTCCAAATTACAATGTACGCATACTATATTTAACCATACTATTATATACTGTTATATTCCAGGGATTTATTGCATTGTGACATGTGCACTGTTTGAGTGAACTTAATGTCACTGGAGTGAAGTATCAGTCATGTTTTTTGATACAAGAGGCAGTGTTTTATCCCCCCATGCTCACTTAGGCTTCCAAAAAGAAAACAACAGCTTGCAACTTCACTATTTTCACTTGTTAGTCAGACACACATCCTGCTGAGCATGCATTAGTATACACAGTGAGTCAGATCACTGTGTACTTCTCGTTAGGATTCTTTGCCTCAGCCAGCAACAGGCCCGATAAGAAATGGGAACCTATCAGAAAAGTGATTGCAAGGTTTTGTAGCATATGTTTTGCACTATGCTACTGTTAAGTGGAACTCCTATGTAACCTGAAGTAAGTTGAAAAATAATTTGAGTTACTGATGCTTTACTTTAGCTTTATTTATTTGCAGTAGCTTGTGATCAAATGTACAGTCTGTCAGTTCATCCCCTTTTATGTAGTTTTTCTGGAACAACTCAGTGATGATCCTATCATCACATATTTTATTTTCTCAAACTGAGAAAGTTTATCTTTGTGCCGAGTCACCCTGGCATTTTTTTTTAAAAAGCACAGCAGCTGAAACAATTTGGGTTCAGCAGGGGGAGTGGGGTGGGGGGTGTGGTCCCACCCTCAGGCCAGCGTGGGATGACTGGCTGAGACAAAGACAAGATGGCCGGGTCTGTTAGAGACTACAGTGTCTGGACTTGCTTTCATTTGTGCTGATATGGCGCGACCATCACCTCTAATAAGAGTCGAACACAAGGCAGGCTCACTTAACGTGCACTGTGATTAACTGCACATGCTTAAATGCTTACGTTTAAACGTCTCCTTTCATCATTACTTTGTGTTTGTGGGTGTTTGCACAAGTGTGTTTGTGCGCTTGAGAGAGAATGAGTGTGGATTCGGTGGAACAGTGCATAAGCCTTTGTGAATAAACATTGTCTTTTAACAGCTGTATCATCTTACAGGAAATGGGCCTGAAGCTGTAATTCACACTGGCTGACAGCTTATGAGGGGGGGTTCAGTTTTATTTCATTTGTCATTTGGATTAGCAATGTAAATTTGCCCCCAGCTTCAAGCAGTTCACTTAGAATTAAACAAATACATCAATTAAAGATGAGAGCTATTGTTATCTGAAACTCAGATTCTACTTTTTTGGGCCAAGGGTTTTGTATTAAACCTTTAATTGGTCTGTTTATCTCTCTCTCTCGTACTTTAGGCTCTGTCTTTCATATCATTTGTGTGTTTCGCCGCATCAACGGCAGCGGCCTTTGTGACAGTCCCTCTGCTGGAGTTCCTGGCTGCCCTCTTCTTGTTGTTCGCTTACTCCACCAAATTCAATGAGAGGTTTAAAGGCTTCCTCTGGCCGCTTATGGTGAGAGCTAATTTTGAAATAAATATGAGAGTTTCCAGTAGATTCAAAAAGTGTTGTAAAGAAGAAAATTGCAATATATTTTTTGTGTTTTTTCCCCTCCTCTGAATCATAATGTTTCTTTCTGTCCTCTGAAAAGGATTTCATGAGATGTGTGACTGCCTCCATTATCTTTTTCATCGTCTCCATAATTGCAGTGTCCAAATACGGGGCTGGCTCCTCTAAGGCAGCTGGGGTAAAGTCCACCTCTCATCACCATAACTCATAAATTACATGCAAAATATTTAGTCTTTTGTTCAACAACCTCGCCTCTTTTCACACTGGTAGTTTTCCCACTGGATTCAAGAACAAATGCTGTTCTTATTCCACAGGTTTTTGGGTTCATTGCCACCATCGTTTTTGCTTTAGATTTTTACCTAATTTTTAATGAGCTGGCTAATTTCCTAAAGCAAGGAGGCGAGTCCAATGATGAGCCATCAAGACAGCAAGGTAATACAGCAAAAGTCTAATATTTATCTGTTGTGTGTCCATATCAGAAGATGTACATTTGATAGACATATATGCTGTTACAGCTGCCAAGGAGGTTATGTTTTTGGTTCGCTCTGTTTCGTTTGAGTGTGCAGCAATTAGCACTGTCACTTCACAAAACAATACTGTTTGATAGTGCTAGGGGGCAGTGAAGGACGTGATTGGGATGAACTAACCCTTTAAAGAGCAAAGTTTAATGTGTCATAGTTTGCACTTGTTGTATGGTTTCATGACAACAGAACCCAAACATATTTTCTGCAATATCATCACATTCTAAGATAGTTTGATCCATCATGGCCTCTCCCTGTTCAAAATGTCTTCAAGTGCACTATCTTTTCAGTTTTTCCTCACATGAAAGTCACTGTACTCAACTTACTCATGTAACCGGCCCATATATAAACCACACATGGAGAACTGACACTCATTCTGATACTGAACGTGTTTTGTTGCTTTTGCTTTCTAGATGACTTTTCAGACTCTGATTCCGACTGAGACCTGGTAGGACGGAAACGTTTGTGTTACTGGGTAAACCTGTGCAGTAGAATTGTTCCCCACTAAGCTGCCATCAGTTTCATCACGTCACAAGGTTTCACCAGTACTGTGCACAATGGCGATGACATCCAGGTCACACTGACTGTTTTTTAATTACTTGCATATATTCATGGTTGGGGGACTCTGTACATTCCTCTAGGGTCAAACATGTTTAAAGAGGGGAATCAGATCCTCTTCAGTAATCCTCTAGTTTCTAATCATGGCAGAGCATTTGGGAAACAAGTCTAAACAGATGTTTTGAATATGTTGTTCTTTTTAGTTTGTAACTTACTTGTCACTACAATTAGCTATAAACGGAATGCAAAATGCTCCGTTCTTTTTCATGCCCAAACTCACTCATATCCTTTGTAAACACCAATATCAACCTGATACTTAAATGATCATAAAGCTGTGAATTTGTTTGGTGTTTTTATACTAAATTTTTCCATGGAAATGTGTCATCTATCATATGTCTAAAATTAAATTAACATCCTCAGTGAATAAAGGTTTAGCAATGGTAATATTGGAGTTGTTTTGTAACAAATCGTTCAACTATTTTTTAAATTGGAAGAGTTGAATGAGACAGGAAGCTTACACTCAGTTGGTGGTTTATTAGGTACACCTAGCTAAAACAGAGACAGTTCCATTTATATCAACAAGGGTAGGCTAAGTAAACACTTCTTTGTATAATGCAATAATACGACTCAAATACACCACAAATTACCTCCTCCACAATGACCACATAGCTGAAAATGCATGTTTCAACAAAAAAGGAACATTATAATCGTCATTAAGGAGGATTTAATGCATTTGGTGTTCCTAATAAACTGCCAACTAAGTATATGCAAGTGTGGTTGTGTGTGTGTGTGGGGGGGGAGGGGGGAGGCATCGTTTATAGATGTACGGTATTGCTATACAAAACCAACATACATTATATTTGCAGGTTGGCTGGTTACAACCTCTGTCTACTTTTGACATGTATTATTATCTGACGAAAATGCTTCTAATCCTAGAAAGTTGTACTTTTGGGTTATGAGTTCCTGTGGCGTGCTGTACTGCAAGACAGCTTCAGAGACTGTCTGCTCTTATGTTTAAGCTTGTCTGCTGTTACAACCTGTGTGTGTGTGTGTCTAAGTGTGTGAATAACAAGACATCGATGCCACCTAATGCAGTATTAATATTTTTAATGCTAAATATAGAATTTGTGAATTGTGTTTTTACCAACCATAGCTTTGGTTGAGGTTTTAATTTTTTTTGGGTCAGTTTTTGCATGAATGTTTGATGATTTTTCACTTCTTCCACTGCCACTACTGATAACGCCACAGTGACTGTTTATGTGAAACACGCTGCACGAGTGTTACAACATCTCTGTGGACCGAAAATACATGAATGAAAATGGGCGTTTGTGGCCTCTGATTTCGACTGATGTGATTTGTGTACTGAGTAATTATGCACCACTGTGACTTTTATGGGGGGGTTGCAAGTGGCTTCATTTATATTAACATTATATGTTGATGGTGCTCTGGCAGAATTATGAAAAGGTTTGTTTCCTTCAATTGGGACAAAACTGAGAAAAAAAAGTTCCCAGATATAATCATCGGACAGCTGAGTGGACACATCAACAACGCAAAAGATGCAAACTACCTGGTCCTGACTGCTGCTGATCAGTGTGTGATCTTTGCTGTCCTGTAAAAATCACGCATCTCTATTATTAGCCACATGAACTTCAATCAAATGGTGTTTTGAATGGTTTTCACTGGACAGAAACAAAACTCAACTATGCCCATCAGCTGTGTGTACAAAATTTATAATAAACTTACAACATTAGAAATGAGGATCCTTGCTGAATTGTTGTAGGTGAAATATAGTTTGTTTCTCACTGCTGTGTCCTTTTCTCTTTTGTGCAAAAAACATCTGAAGTAAAAACCTGAGCTATTTTCCATAATGTTCAAATCACTTTATTTAAATTGTCACTATGAGTGAAGCCTACTGAGAATGTTTCAAATACAAAAATACAGCTAAGTACGGCCCAGTTTGTAGTCATGAACCAAGCACACAGAATCAAAAGGAAACAGAAGGTCATCTCACCTCTAACTGCATTCCAACAGTTGGGCTGATCATGTACAATGTTTATATCACAATCTGAAAACTATGATGGAAAATTTCTCTTTTTTTTCTCAAGAATACAAATCCTTCATAACATACTGTAGCATAAAGTTGTACATGGAGAAAGCTGCGGCTTGATAGCCTTAAAAAAAAGGTCAGTTAATATTATCAAATAGCATAATGCACTTGCACAATTTTGTTGCTGTACAAATGTTTAAGTGAAGATAATATCACTCAAAAGCAAAAGCCATCCATGTTAAGTGACAAGACCTAAGTACAAATGTGATTGTCTTTTTTTATACAACAACTGAAGTTACCAAACCAAGAGGAATAGCAGTGGAACAAGATATAAGTTATTTAAAAACAAACCGTATCGGGTGAAACCTCTGGAGGCTTTTTAAGAAGCCATACAGTTTTTATTTTTCATTTTTAACCCACAGTTAAATAGTCCTTTCCTTACACACACACACACACACACACACACACACACAATACTGTAGTTACCTGGGTGTAACTACACTCAGTCGACTGGAGTTGCACAGAACACATTTAGGATGAAGACCAGGAGATGGAGCCATAGAGTCAAAGTAGACCCTGCACAAACTCACCCAAAAATATACATTAAAATAGGTCTCAAAACAACAAAGACAACACCAACATGTAACTGTAGCGTCAATTCAATACATCAGTACGATGTAAGACACCAAAAATTAAATAGACATTTGTTACTTCACCATTAAAGGCAAATGTGATGCGATTTGTTGAAGACTAAGCCTCCTGTTTGCCTGTCAAATACACTGGCCAAACAGATACAAACATTAAAGGAACGACAAGTCTGTTATGCACTGTGCATGAGCTTTGTTAACACCTGCAGTATGGAATGATACAGATTTCATAATACATGAAGTGTGTGATAATATACTGTAAATACCTACGCAGACATTTAATTCGACCAAATCCATACTTCCATTCCACTGTCTCTTCCTTCGCTTGACTCTTCACTTGTTTTAAATATTGATTTTCACTTAAAGTATCAGTTAATGATAGTTCCATCATCTTTAATAATTAGGAAGGCATTAAGAAATACAGCGTTCTGGCTGAGGCACCCTGTGATTTCATTTTGAATTTTTTTCTGTTTTGTTTTTTACGAATCAAAGAATGGAGCGTCGCTAATACCTGAGATACAGTGTTTAGGCTGAGGTCATTGATCTCAACCAGGTCACCCACTGACGTTAGAGTCAGAATGAATCTCACTGCTGTACCGTCAACATTTGAGTCACCCGAAGCCTTTGATATGTGCAAAAGTATCAAGATACCGATTACCTTATCATCACCTGATATAATGTACTCCTGGCTCACCGTGCTGACGTAACACAGACTTCAAAATTAAAAACTGTTAGTGAGGATTTTTGTGGGTTTTTTTTTTTGATAGCTTACACACAACCTGGGATAAAACACATGGAATGAAGTATTACAAACTTTACTTTGGTCTCATGATTGTGTCAAACCCATTGTATGCATTTGTGTTGCACATTAAATTTTTTTCACTCATTTCACATATTTTGACCTTTTGTTGTACTGTTGTACTGTCTTTAGTGCAGATAAGAATGACCCTGTACTGTTACTGTAACTGCTGACGGCAAAGATCTAAATAGTGGCTAAAGGTCACATGTTTAAAAGGCATTTGCAAAGTTCAGACAAAGGAGAAACAAAGTCTTGTGTTAGCATGTGTAATCTTTAGATTAAAATATCAAATGTCAGCCTCACTCAAAGGATGACGGCGACCTCTAAGAACATCAGTAAAGTTATGGCATTTCTGTTGTACTATGGGTTATTGTATATTTCTGATACAGTGACTTCCCGGATCCACAATCACATTTATTACCACAGACTTCATTTAGAGCGATGTAACATAAGCAAACTGTACAAAAAGCTGACCTTCTTTTACTTGACTTCATTCACAGTGAAAGACAAAACTTTCTTAAAGAAAAAAAAAAAAAAAAGTCAACGCCTTCGTCAGAACGGGAGTAGATGCACAGTTGGGCTCTGTGTGGAAGTCATCCTTCCCACTGTTTCAGACATGTGGATGAAGATGTTTACAGGGATTACCTTCAAGTCCCGAGTCTCTTTACATGTAACTGAAGCTGGAATGCCTCACAGACAGAGCCACAGAGTTCATCTGTGGCTATGAAATCAAGATTCATTCAGACGCCGAGCGGGCAGAAAGCACAGCTGAAGTGTTGTGATGAGAAGTCAAAAGCATGTGGTGAGCCGGAGACGGCCGTTCTGCCCAAGACTTAAATGAAGAACTGTTCTGAAGGCAGAGTAGTGTCCATCTCACTCACCTGTCGGTAGCGTGGCTTTCCCCTCTAGTCTTTCTGACTGACTGCCATGCGCTCATGCGAGCTCTGGCCGCGCCTCCATTTCTCCACGAGATGCCGTGCGCGCTCGCATATACTCGCTGGTCTGAGGCGCCCCTTGACACCCATTGCCGAGGCGCCACCTCCGTACCGCTAGGAAGGTGTTTATCCCATACACACCTGTCACCAGGAAACCGAAGAACTGCATGCAGGTGGAAACAGGAAGCAGAATAATGTCTGAATTTGAACTGAAAACACAGAATGTTGCATGGAACAGTTCCTGAAATAACATGAAAATCTGCACAGACTAATTACAATAGACTTCAAAAAATACATTATAAAGTGCACAAGTAGCAAAATATACAAGAGTTTAATCATACTTACTAAAATACACACACAGATTGTATAGTGTTTAAAAAAGTGATTCAAATGAAATAAAACCAGGAACAGATCCTTGTTCAGCTCTGCTTGTCCAGACATTATAATAAATGTACTGGGCCTAAGTCAGACCTTAGCTGAGGTTTTAGCTGACACTCCAATCAGTATATTTATGTCAATGCATCCTTTATCATAACCTTGGCAAGAGAGGTTTCACAGATATCCACTTTGTTTGCACCGGTATTGCTTAAAACACACGCATTCACACACAAAAGCAGGCTGGTTTGGACTACGCACCACTGCTGCTATTTCAGCTCCAGAGATGTGGTTGATGCAGACCAGCACGAGAGACGACAAGAAGAAGAAGAAGGTGCTGGCAGCAGTGTTCACCAGGTCCTACAGGAAGAAACACACAAACACATACAGTACAAAGAAACTTTAGACTCCAAGTATGCATCAATAGGTTTTTTTCAGGGCTAACTGCAGCTGCTTTTTTTTTTTCTAGTTGAGCAGCTTATTGTCATTTATCATGTGATCAGTGGCAAAACTAGCCTGTGTGTGTGTGTGTGTGTATCAATTCTATTTTGTAGGAATATATACATTGAGAGCATCCAAGCCAGTCAAAAGTAATTAAAAAGAATAAAAACTAAAAACATAAATGCAGGAAATAAATTATTGTATCCCAAATACCTACTCATATGAAAGGGTATATAACACTCCAGGTTGACTATGCTAAAAAACAACAATGATTTACATGTTTCACATCACAGTAGAGATGAAAAGCACAACATTTTTTTTTACCCTAAAGCGCATCACTGAAAGTGCAAAAATAATCATGAAATGTGACATCTATTATGAAAAGGTTTTGCATGAGTACAGTGGAGCTGCATATTGGTATAGACAATAAGAAAATTCATCTCTAATCCAGAAACATCCACAGTTTAAAACCACAGAGGGGCAATAGTACACACTTAAGTCACCTGGCCCCTCCTCTCCACCCATAACTCACTCCATGCTCCACCTTTTTACGCATGAGAGAGACAATGAAAGACATACTTCCCTTTGATGTTCTGTTCTCAGCACTTCAGGCAGTTAGGAAAGGGTTAATAACGAAGTGCTCAGCGTGACCGGGCTCAGCCCTCGTGATCAGATGCGTGATTGTAATCATGGCAGACGAGGTCTCTCATATGACAACCAAGACTCACACAATGGTTGATTTCACGTACACAGACAGACAGACAGACAGACAGACAGATACACACGCACACACACACACAACAGACAAGGCAGACAACTCACCAGGACATAAACACTGTGATAATGTGTCTCGGATCCTGTGGTTTAATCAGTGTTACATTAATATGGAACCATAACACCACATACTAACTGACAAAGTGTGTGCCAGTGTTACAGTCTCCTCCTTCAATTGGGAATCAACTTACACATATTTAAACGCACTACAAGGATGGCTAACGTTGCACACACACACACACACACACACACACACACACACACACACACACACACACACACACACAGTCATCTGTCTTGCCCAACCGGTTAAACAGGTAGGAGACTGTGTATTCACATCCCGGTGCCCTGCTCTCATGTGCAAGTGAAAAGCTTTTCCACAGCTTTGCAGTTTCTCTCGGTACCTCAGTCAGTTCAGTTGACCCTCGGCCACTTTTGCCTTACTCTCTCCCACATTCCACGCTTTAACCAGGCCAGCTCTCTGTAAAACCTTAAATAACACAAGTGCAGACTGGACCAAACCACTGGCTCTCTGGCTTATTATTGGCTCGTGCCATTGTTTTACAATCTCTCTCTCTCTCTCTCTC
The DNA here is from genome assembly GCA_016785225.1 of Psettodes erumei. NCBI lineage: Eukaryota > Metazoa > Chordata > Actinopteri > Pleuronectiformes > Psettodidae > Psettodes > Psettodes erumei. Next base: position 6,216,429 of record JAFBJZ010000863.1, on the reverse strand, counting down.
TCTCTCTCTCTCTGCTGAGCTTCAGAGCATTGAACAAAACTGAAACACGTTCAAAGTGAACAAATTTAAATGTATGAATTAGTTATAGGGGTTCACACTTGACCATTATAAATGCAACTGAAAACAACCTGGGATGGCCTCCAGCTGAATCATTAGTCTTTATTGGACTTTATTTGCCTAAAATAAAAAACAAAAAACAATGTTACTAAAGCATCAAAGGTCTATCTGTGAAAAAATAGGTTAAAGTCCCAGCAATTATGGCATTTACTTATTTTCCAACAGGAGTACAAAAGCAGTGAAAAGACAAATTAAAAGAAAAAGAAAAACAACGCGGTTTTTGTTTGTGCCTCTGCATGTGAATATGGTTCGGTTCTGTTTGACTTGGACTGATGTAGTCTTTTTTATAGTATACCCTTACATCCTATAGGATAGTATACCCTTACAGTTGGATCTATGTTTCTGACTTCTGCACAAAAAGGGGATGCATGCTCTACAGTGCTGGTTAGTAGTTCCATGTTACTATATGTGGCTCTACATTTCTCTTGTGCTCCGACAGAAGCTAGAAATACTCATCGGGCTGCATCTATGGAAACCCTGGAGGATGCAGCACAGCACTAATTATGAAGTCTGTGCTCTTGACAGTTGCAGCGAGTCACACAGGGCCAGGAAGCTTCACGCTACGATAAAATGCCTCTCCTCCTTTTGCGTCTATGCCCAGTACTTCTTGAAAGACAAATAAAGATAGCAGGCAAGTGTTTCATGTCATCTGTCTGCTTGGGTGGCAGGTCTCAGCTGTCAAAACCGAGAAAGCTTTTATTGGATTCCACTTGCAGGCAAAGTAAATACAAGATGAGCAAAGTGGTTTCTGGTCTGAGCTGATGATAGATTAATGACTATAGCTAATAATAACCACAGCCCTCAGCTGCATCTAAGGACTAAGCAAAGAGATGTAGGTCAGTACCAGCAGAACATCAGGGGATCAAACAGAGGAGCAAGGATGTATTAACATAAACATGAATACTGTCCATGTCCACAACATGCTGGAGCTTGGAGTTCATGGGGTGAATTCTGTTAAATTCCATCAAGAATCTTAATAACTTGCCTGCAATATTATCCAACAATTAAAGCTGAATAGCCGATATTTGTGTACGCAATAGTTCAAGACTGATGCTCTGATGCTGGCATGAGTGTGCAGTAGGGACGGAAACACAAATAAATGAATTAAATCCGATCAATCAAAGCTGCTGTCAGTACTGTGTGACTTTCTTATGATGCAGAGTTGTCAAAATCTAAACCAACATTAATATTGTATAAAATTTAATTGAACCGATCATTTTGAGTTCACTTTTGGATGGGGGGGCAGTACAAAACAGTTTAACACAGAAAATTAAGCAACCTCGACAACTTCCGCTTTAGAACTCAGCAATTTCCACTATGAACATCAATAAATGGACAGACAGCATCTTTGTGTTATGCCCCTAGTACATAAGGCTGTGAAAAGTCTCGTCAGTAGTACCCACCAGTGATCTTCCCTCTTAAGTACCTAATTTATTCATGCATTAACTCCGAGATACAGTCTGTTCCCAGACAGAACCACCACCAACCCTGTGTGTGTGTGTGTGTGTGTGTGTGTGTGAGACTGTGACCACAGGGTTGCCCCATTTCTCCCCCAGAACCCCGAAGCACGGCTGACAGTAATTTGGCTGTGAGAAGTAGGAAAACAATGCAACAAATAGTCTGCCTTCATCTGTCCCGCTGTCGCGCAAACCAAGCTCATTCATGCAAACTAAACACTGAAGTTCAACTTCCTCAAGCACTTTACAACCAGGTCCCAGGACTGCACTCGTTCGGTGGGGGTGGGGGCGAAGGCTTGTGTTTCTCCCTTCTGCACTGCAAAAGTCATCACAGAGGGTGACTGGTGCAGACGGGATCACATAGCACATAATTGTACAATCACATCCCTCCTTCTGACACACTCAGCCATTTGCTAAAACAGCTCACTCCACAGAGGAGTAATGTCAGCGTCGGCCCACAGTTTGGGATCGGGAAACGGAGGAAGGCAGCAAAAGAGTTAATAGTCGGTTAACACTCGGAAATGCTTACTCATGGTGAAATTCCCTGGGGCCCAATTTGACTGGAGCAGCTTTGAACTTGATAGACATAACAGTGTGGGGTAGAGCCTATATGACATCGTAGGCTTGTTAGCTACAGTCAGGGCAGAGACTGGGATCCTGAAGGCAACACCTACTTTACCTCTTGCTACACTTTTATGAACCAAATGTGAGGAGCACAGGGTTTCTTTCTGTTGTAAACACCAAACCACAGCCACTTGCGTCCAACCTCTTTGGAGAACAACCTCCACTGTGAGAGGTGGTGGCTCACGCAGACACACGTTAACTACATATTTTCTGTATTGATCGCCTGAGTGGTTTAGAAAGATCAACAGCCTCATGGGGAAAAGTACCAGAACATCTTTGAAAGAAATGAACACAGGTCACACGTATCTGGTAAGAGTTCCTTGATCAGCACTGGCTTCTCCAAGACTGTAAAAAGCTTTCATTTGGTGTTATTCTGCCAAAAATGGCAGCCAAAGGCACGCCCTCTCCTCCTGTCCAAGGTACACTACTGTACCGAGGATACCATGAAGCAATCCAATAGCTATGGTTGGATTTGGACATCTGGCTTAACCTCCACCGCTTCACTACAATATGTACTGTAAGCTGTGTGGCCCCTGGAAACACAGTTAAAGACTTTCTTTCCACTCCTCTCTGTAAAAGATACTTGGCTGCAGCTCAGAACACACCAGCGTGCGTATGTAGGCAAATACTGAAAGGCAACCAGTATCTGCTGGAGAACACCCACCGGCTCATTTGCTGACAGCTGACAATGCATATCCTGGTGGTAACGCTGGAGCTGTGTACTCTCAGTTCCACACTCAGTGTAGTCTCACAGATTTGGCATTAACTTGTGTAATGAGTTTGTGCTGAGCTTTTACCCTGATAATAAATACTCCCATATAGTAAACCTCAAGCAGAGGACCGTGTAGAGCTCAGGCAATTCAGCTCACAAGACAAAGAACAATATATTCCTGACAAGTGTCAATTTTAATTAATTATATTTATGATGATGATTAAGGGGAAAAACAAAGGCAAGAGTGACGACCACCAACAGAGTGACTTCACTGCTGAGGTTGATGGGAATCTCACAAGAGTTTTTTTCCCCTTTTTGGCATTAGTGCTGCTAGAATGAGTAAAAGAAAATTAATGTACTCACCTAATTCTAATTTAAATTTAGCAAAAGACCAAAGCCAAAGACCTTTGAATTAACCTGAATATTATCCCTTCGCTGGACCGCAGTTTTGCTACTAAGATACTATAAGATGACACAAAGTGTCAGATTCACGCGTGAGGGAAGGCATTAGTCTGACAGTCAGGCTCTCTGTTGAAACATGACATAGTAGGACAAAGAATGGCCTTATCACTTGTCTTGTTGCTGAACCAGACGATGCATCACGTCTCCGTGTACGTACCGTGAGGCTCCAGTTGACATGGGGCACCTTGGTGTGCAGGTTGAGACTGAAGATCAAGAGGAGGACTCCTGTCACCACGAAGGCACTGCAGCTGACAAACTCGAAGAAGTAGACCCCCCCACAGGGGGAACACACCATGATAGTCTCTATGCAGATGAATCCAATGAGTGATAGGACCTGAAATGAGAGGGGACAAAGATGGGAGAAGTTAAACTGGACATACTCTCCTTATGCATAAAGGGTACTGTAGGTCAAGCTGTTTATATAACTTTATGTGAATGTTTGCTGCTGCTGAAATGCCAAGCTTTCCAGATGATGAAGTGATTGTCCTATGAATAGACCAGAGGCCATGAGCCCATCTCACGAGCCCCACTCCTGGCGGTCTGTGATGATGCCTGCCTCCAGCCAACATCCATCAACAAACCACAGTATGGGAAGAATTCTGCTTTTTAGGTGTTCCTCTGCCATGTAGACCCCGACGGAAAACCACACGCAGATTACCGATTGGCTCAGAGCTGTCCACAACCCAGAGACATAGCAGAACCATGCGAATGCCACTGTGACATGTTGCCGACCTGGGGCGGCTGAATTCAGAACCAGTTCAGACCAGATCTGCTCGGTCTCCCTGCGCTGGAATCGCTTGACATTTTGTATTAAATGTTGATACAATATATTGTATAATGGTGGGTCTAAGTTGAGGGATGATTGGAGGTTAAACTGTAAGAAAAAAAAGTCCATGGCAATATTTTGAGCTTTTCCAAATGGCAAAGCAACTTATGGCCAGATTCCCCAAGCTTTTTATTCTTTGTGTCAGACTGATTATGCATTTCTGCCTGGAAGAGCAGTTTGACTGCTAACTAAACCATGACTTTTGTTGTTTCTGTGTTTGATTGCACAGGATGTACCAATGTTCATGCAAACTGCAACAGCCACTTTTGCAGGACGAGATGAAATTTACATATGTGGTGTCAAGTTTTCCCCCCTCTTTTCTTTCTCCGTCATTTGCAAAGAGGGTTTCTAGAATATGCATGAGGTCTCTGGTAGTGTAATTTCATGCTATGCTAAATAAATCTAATGTCTCTAATGACTGATTTAGAAACCAACTGTCTGAGTGGGAAAGAGTGAGAGATTTGAGTAACAGGGAACATCAGTTTAAAAAAAACCACAGCATCAACTTCACCAACTCATTTACAGTACAATACAAAGAATATAGAAAACAGTCAGAGGCAAAATAAAGTTTCTACTAAGCTGCGGATGGTAATTTTTTCCATAAACATTACTCAAGTGTTGCTTCATTAGCAGCTTCTTCTCCATCAGCAAGACGCAGAAAGGCTCAATGATCCAGGCTGCAGTGCTGACTTGATACAAGCTGGGAAGTTAACGACCTGCTCTCTCATGATATTGACCTTTTTTTCAAATAAAGTTCATGAAGTCATTAGCAGAGCAGCATGTGGAATACACAGGGGGTGGAAAATATTCAAGTTGTTTCTATTTTCACATATTAGCTTGAATAAATAACAAACCCTGGCTGCAGAGAGGACAGGATTATATAATGCAGAACTATTATTCCCAGCCAATATATGATGGATGGATGAGCACCATTTACACCCCCGTGCTTATGGCAAGTGGGCCTCAAGACCCACATCATTAAACCAGGGCACCAGCCTCTTCAATCTGCTTCTTGTGAGTCATCGGGAAACAAAGTCAAGGCAATTTCACAGGTGCTGAGTTTGGGGATGTGATCAGACCATGCAAACATTTTGGTGCACAGGGAGAGAAAGAAGAATGTAAGTGAAATGATCACAAGGCTGTTTATATGCATATATGTCAGTATTTCATGGAAAGATGAAAAAAGGGACACTGAAAATGATATAACTCAGATAATAACATATAATAATAATCAAGGCTGTGAACTAAAACTATGATATGTGTCAACTGTTTAAATTCAAAATAGGACACATTAGAGAACACATTATTCCATAATCCCTGTAGCTGACCCATTAATATGTGACAAAATACTGTGCGTGTGGATATGGGGATGGGTGAAGGCGAGGCGTCACCTACTGTGCATGTGTAGCTGTGTATGTGTGTGACTGTGTGTGTTCAAAACAGCTCCCATTTATAGAAGATGAAAGAGGGACAATGACTTGCAAAATCTGTGCCTAGTAAGCACACTGGTCCTAAATCCCCGAGCCCTTCTTTCAACAGTGAGAAACTGGAATTTGTTTCACAGGTAATGGGTACGGCTGCTAATTTATATGGTGCTTCTCTTCTGCTCTGCTTATGTGGATACTCAAGGTAAGACATTTGTTACCTTTCTGTTACAGAAAGGTCTTCAAGTATCACAGACTTTTCAAATGCTATCACTGGGATTGTTTGTGAAACACAATATACATTTTCAGCTGATCTGAATCCAAAATGCTTGGATTCACTGCTTGGTACTGTTGGTATCAAATACATTTGGGAAGATCAACCCCCCAAACAGTCTCACTCACAGCAGCTCAAGTGCCAACCCTTTTTATCCAGTTTAATGAGCAGGGTGGACTGTCTCTGACCCTGAGACACCCCCCCACCCCACAGGAAACACTTGAAAGTCCACAGATAGCAATGACAGCAGTCAAAGTACCTGTGGCACACTTTGCACAGCTGCTGCAGTCTCATTGGAGCATGCACAGTACTGTGGTTGGATAGCAGTCCATCTGTGACTGTAACACAACCAAAATGGTTACACCCAAACAGGGGTGGTGGGCTGCTTGTGCTGATGGGTGATGTCATGTCTTCCAAAGAAAGCATATTGCTTTCCCCAAGTCCCTGTGTAGCAGGTGTCAGGCAGCCGCAGGGGAGGAGGCGGGGGACCGCAGAGCACTGTACGGGATAATCTTAATCTTAGTAATGATTTCATGTCAACCTTCACCCCGATACACCCTTATCTTTGGGATTATGCACATTATTAGTTGCCTTTAAAAGGCCTCTTGGACTCAGATCCCCTTCTTACACACCATCTGTTGTGGACAGAAAATTAATGGAGGAGAAAAGAGGCCTCGCTGCAGAGGCTGTGCAACATTATAGTACACTGTGCACCTTGTGGTTTGGGACTTCATGCACAAAAAAAAAAAAAGTTGACTATGCTTCAGCAGTAGCCCACAGTCATCTATGTGATGGAAAAGGTAGCCTGAATGCAGGTTATATTCCCCCCCGAAGACGTGGCAATGGCAACTGCATGCATGACTCCACACGTATGCAACAACGTTCCTGTTGTCTTTATGTCTCTCCCTACAACCTCAGAATACGTAATGTTTGGAACAGAAGAGAAGGGGAGCATATGGTGTCTCTCTCAGAGCAGGAAGTGCTTGCTGACATTTGGGAGCACCTGGTAACTTCATTACACAACATTCACAGAACCTCCCTCCCCCGCCAATCTTGGCATGATATTTGATTACAACTTGTTAGAATAGGACATTTTAAAAAAGAGGAACATGGGTTCATGCACCGTGAATGTGAGTGAGCTGTAATTCACTGCAAAGGTATAAGGTGTGTTGGAAAACATAGACAGCTTGATTGGTGTACTGTCAGACCCTGCAAGGTATCGAATTCTTGTCCGTGCAGAGGGGCATGAGGTGAATATCTGTTGGACTTTGTTGACCCAGTCGCAGCAAAGAGACAAAGACAAACCTGCTGTCAGGATGGACACACCTCGGTCAGGTTACAACCTACTGGGGGCTGAGTCTGATCAGTACAAAAGTTAAAAGAAACTCAGTGTATCCGTTCATCAGAGGAATAACAAGTTGACTGGCTCTTTAAAAACCTGTGCAAATGCATTTGGTGCTAAACAACTAAACAGGTCCGTTAGCACATAGAACCTCAATCTCTGAGAACAGGGATCAAAATGTCAGAGTGAACTGTAATCACTACCCTGGTGCAAACAAGGCCTGCGTGTGGAGGTAATATTGTAACCATTTGCTTGACAGAGTCATAAGGAAGTATGGACAAAGGCCAGAGGGGGTAGGTGAGGTGTTAAAACCCACTAACATTTGAGTGATGGTTGGCAAAACTGGCTGCATCACAGAAGCAATCAGCTTGTGTTTAATACAGCAGAACTCCCTTTTTTCATCCACGGGTGCAAAAAGGATTTTTAAAAGAAGCTGGTGGTACAATGCAGCACGTATTCCGATGTACCAGTCCATTTTGCTGACTTGATACTAACCAACTTCTGTACAAAGATCATCCTTCAACAACACATGACTGCTGCCCTTTTAGCCAAAGCACAACTTTGTTTTAACACATTGACAGGAATACAAGGCACAGCACCTCCTTTTCACAGAGGAGTTTGCACCAGATTAGCAGAAACTCTGCTACATTAGATGCTTGTGCTGCACATCACATGCAATCAGTTTTGCATCATCATAGATTGGTACTAAATGGTTGTCAGGGAAACCTCAGCTGGCACAGAATTATTGATTGAAGGACAGCACAGTAAAAGAAAAACAGCAAGCCGATGAAGCTATTCAGGTTTGGCAGCAAGCCTTGCAGCTTCCTCCTTAGATACTGAATGTAAACTAGAGTGACTTTCATTAAGCCTGTCCTTGATGGTGAAAGAGATATGACTGGCTCCAACTGGAAAGTTAGTACTGGCACAGAACCAATCATTCAAGTCAACTGAAAGTGTAAACAGAAGATTAGCAGTTGGAGCTCAGTTAATGCTTACACACTTTATGTATTTTACCATAGCTTTACAATAGCTGGTATATTTTACTGCTCTATTTTACTGTAACTTAGATTCTACTCGTATCAGTTCCTTTGCAACATTGCGTGCAGCTTTCATTTACTGTTTTCTGCACATGTGGGTATCGGCTGAAACTGTTCAGGTGCTTAACCTTAACCACTTTCTGTTCAAATAAGCAAGCAGGTTTATAATCATGAAGTCCAGCCCCAGCATGACTGCACACACGACAAGTATAAGAATATGATTTTTTTTATTGGATTATATTTCCTCCTTCCCTCCTTCCTTCTATGGGAGGGAGGCTGCAGCTCAAGGAAGTGAAAGAAATAGAGATATAAAATTATATTTGTGCAGTTTGTGCAGCCATTTCACTGAAGAGCCAAGTCAAAAACAGTATTCCAGCATTTCCTGGGAAACAAGTAAAGAAATGTGAATATCAATCCCCTCGAGTTACCGCATGCTCCAAACTTCTCCCACACCGATGCCAGACTATCGACTTCCTGTGCGAACTTCCCACGTAAACGTAGGGAAACATCACAGGTGTGTGCAACAGCGCAGGCTGACTCCGCTCTTCTCTCAAGATAACCGGGACACTCAGCCACCCACAGGAACAAAACACTTTTGAAACACTACTTTCTTTGACAGTTTAAAAAATGAGACAGCAGAACTGTGCAGTGTTATCTTCCAGCAGTTTGGACTTTTAGTTTGCTTGTGCTATCCAAAAAAACGTTGTTAGACGGTTTTTGCTGTTGTGGATGCACTACTTGTGTATGCAGTGTGCAGGCCTATGTCTTTGGCACAAGAAGAAGAGACATGGCTGTGGCTTGATAGATATTTCCTCCTCTGGTGAACTGACAGATCTTAGGGAGCCCTCATTTTGCTTTGTTGTTGCCACTGGTTTCCAGACCCTGACAAGGAAATGGATGTAGTCTAAGAACTCCTTTATTAAGCATTAGCTCATCACAAGATAAAAACAATATCAACAGGGGGAACACTAAAAGTTACCAATGAAGGCATGGCTGAACTGAGAACGGACATAATCTAGCTTAAATATGTCGTGAGGAAGGTTTATCTGCTGTTAGCATGAAACCTGGCTGACCCACTGTCAGAGATGGACAACAAGGTAAACCTGGACCTGTGTGGCCACATTTCCGTTGGAATAAACCATCTTATCTTTGGCTTCACCAGAGTTATAATAGTTATTTTTGCCTGTGTTGGTGACTGACTAACACCGCCGGTGCGTCATAGTTTGCTGTATTCACTTCCATGATGCTGTACATCTTTTTTAACGCTGCACTCACGCTCAAACTTACCACTTCAACGACCTTTAAGATGCCGAAGTATGACCTGAGGTACTCAACATCGCACCTTATCCCCCCCAAAACGTTCCTCGAATGGACGGGCTCGGTGGTGGGTTGATACGGGCTGCTCGCCCCGGAGATCATGGAAGTGTTGGAGGCCTCGCCGTCAAACCCCTCCGTCTCCTCGGTGGTCCTCATGATGATTTCGGGAGAATCTGGACTCTTTAGACCAGAAACGTTACGACATAGAGCCTAAACTGCCCCCCTCGCGCTGACAAACCGCCCGGATCTACCTCACGGCGCGGGTTATGTGACAGAAAGCACACTTTGTTCCATGCAGGCTGGAAGTGGATGGAGAAAACAAACCAGACGGTCCACTTCTCATAGCCACCCCACGGGGAGGGGGAAACAGCCGCGGGTGGGTGCTTTCTTTAAGCGCAGGAAAATCCGGCTGGCGTCCGTTTAACGTAACCCTGCGGCGTTTCCTCCAGGTTACACGGCTGCGTCTCTCTCAAAATAGCCGCACTTACAACTATGTTAGGCGGTTCACTTGTTCGAGTCCCAGTGTCACTTTGCCACGGACGTTTCTGGTTAGTTCAGCTGCACCGAAAAAAACAGAAAACACAATGCCTCGCGGGCTGTGTGACTCGTCTCTGCAACCGAAAATCATCCGCCCATTATGGCCACAGAATCACGGAGAGAGACCGTCCCAGTTCCCTATTGTAAACTTAATTAGTCTAGTGTCTGCTGCGACCTACGGTGAGGCTGCCCAATACTCTCTGTGGATGCGAGGCGAGCTTGTCTCCGCCCCTCTGAAAACTGCACATTCTTGTGTCGGCTCTGTGCCCGGTTTAAGTATTCCCAAACAGCCTGCAAAAAACCGAATCCAACCGGAACCACGCCGACAGGACACGAGCTCTGCTGCATTTTTTTCCTCTGGGCTGTCTTTCTCTTGGACATGTCCTTTCTCATCGTTATTGTGCCTCTTTGGACTCCAAGTAATGTTCAACCAGGCCTGATGGAATTAGTTCTTTATCGCCCAGAGGATAAAACTGTGGCTGGAGTTTTACATATAAAATTTAAGAAAATATAAAGTTCTTCCAACAAAAGACTGAATATCTTAGATATAGGCAATCGATTGTATGAGAAATAGCCTATTAAATTAAGTTAAAGTATTAAATAAACTTTGACAATTCAGGGACAAACCTGTTTTTTTTTAGGTGGAGATGATTCAACTACATTCCTCTGTACATCACTGCCCTCCAATGGTTTTTCAGTGGCATTACAAGGTAACAAAGGTAAATGCTCGGGCCTGGAGATGGTGGAAAAATCGATCTGATAACACAATGTTGCATCCAAACAGCTATTGTCCTTTAATGAAGTGGTGCAGTACTCTGGGTATGATGCTAGTGGATTTTCATTTCAGCAGAGTTCATTTCTCTTTTTTAGTTCTGAAGATGGTATTGGGTGTCTATAAAGATGGAAGAGTTTTAAAATGTGCACATTTACCCTTACCAACAAACAACAAACTGATCTGTTGTGGATTTTAGAAACTTAAATATTCAGGACCAATTCAGAAGAAAACTATTGCGTTTTTCATAATGATTCTGTTGGAATACAAATACACATTGAATTACAATATATAAGGGCTGAACAACTGTATTGGTGTTTTACTTACAAGTGCCACTCAAATGACTCCATTTGTTAAAGTGCAATGAAAAACATTCTGTCATATTATCTTATCTTAATTATATTTTTATTTTCAGTTGAACAATGAGCACTAAAGCAATTACCAGTTAATGGCAGTATTTCATAATGTTTTGTTACGTGTTTCTTGTAGAGTAATTGGTAAAATGTTAAATTCTGATGAAACTCTTTAATTTGTCATAACATGAAAAAACAACAGAGACTCTATAAATAGACACAAAAATGGGAAAGACAACCAAACTTTGGATTCTTGGTTTTATTGAAGCCAGGGGTCTGATAAACATTTTCCTTATCTTTGTCAGCATAAGAAGCTAGAATCCACATGGCAGCTTACAGGCTACAGAATTGTGTTAAAGTCATACAATCAAACTTCTGAATTAGTTCAGGACACAAAAATGCAGCCAGCCACATGTGCTTACAATGTCATGATATCCTGAATACAAAAGTACTGGAAGCAGAAGCTCATAGTCTCATACAGATGTAGACTGTCAATAGTGGTCGAAGGCAATTCAGTTAGGATGTGAGGAGGCAGTTGATTTCAACTGACAGCTTGAGTAAAAAAAGTCACAACATATGTTCATTATTCAATATTGGGAGCAATATCCAACCTTAATGAAGAGCAAGTGCAACTTTGAAACCAAGCAACATGAGAGCAATTCATTCCACGCAGTTAAATGCCAAATTTATCAAGTGTGGCCATGTTTCATTAGGATAAATCAGTGTGGTCAGTTAGATTATGGTGGTATTTCAAAATTCCTTTAAGCAAAACTTGTCTATGGGCAAAATATATTTAAAAAACTGATATCCTGCCTAAGTAGGATGTAAACACAAACGGGGACGTTTCACAGGCAAAAAGAACCCTGAAAATGAAAGGACATTTATTTGGTTTATATACCTCAAAATGTCCCAAAACATCCCTAGCAAAAAATGTAATGACAACAATTTCTAAATGACTGATATTAATTTTCCAAGAGAAAAAATATTTCATAGTTAACCACCAGGGGCACCTTCCATAACTTAAGCAGCAAATGCAGAAAAACAATGCAGTTTTACTGTGTGCAGTAGGTTAACTTCTAAATTCATTACTAAATGATCTAGAAAGGCAAGGCAAAAAGAAAGAATGCATTCTGTATCTTTAACTGTAGCAACAGGGAAATAATACAAGTGTCCATGGAAAAGTGCTTAATTCAACATGTGGCGATGCTGCTCCCGGCTGTTCTTAAATTGTGCTTTCTCCACTTCAGCAACAGACCTTCAGGTGCACATTCCACCCAGTCACACACACACAAAAAGAAATGAAGAAAAATAAAAACACTAAGAGCTTGATTTTGATCAACAGTTAACCAAGAAGTTTTGTAGCATCATTTTGATGGCTAATCATATCGTGCATAGACTGTACTCCAATATGGTCTTGTGGTTCTTCCCTTACAGAGTAAATGTTTTAAATAATGAGGTTAAACCTAATTGCACTACATTTGTAGACCAGTTGAGAGAAATTACCATAATCTAATGTAACAAAACTATGGCGGTTTTTTTTTCTCCAAAATCCCACATATGGCTGAGAGGAGTAAGGCATTTCTACCATTTTTACAGGGTGTTATTCGAAACAGAGAGTATAGGCAAGTCTCAAATGTGGAATGCAACTGCTCCATGCAAGAGTAGGACAACAAATGGCCACTGGTTAATCTTATGGATGACTACAACTATAAAAGCTGAATCTTTGGTTCCAAGTTCCAATTCACTCCAGTTTTCCTTTTTTGCTACTGTTATTTGAATAGCAAACAGCTACTCTATTCCCACTTTCCATCAACTCTGTGAAAGCTACCAATGTACACTATCCATAGGATTAAGTAGGGCCTTGCATACAGACTTAAGAATGATAATGTACACTTAATTAATTTGGATTACGGTGTCATGAAACCATAAAAATGATTACAGATTATTTGATATGGTACAGTATGTTTTTTTTTTGCTTAAAAATGAATGAAAACAAATTACATAGGACAATTAAGCAACCCCTTAAGGACACACAAATTATTTAGGAGCATTCCTGTGAAGGCAGGGTGCCCAGTGTGACAAACTGTTTACTGTACATTGAAGGCAAATGTCGTCATGTTAAATGGGCACTGAAAGAGAGCGAGCAAAGTCCTCCAAAGACCTGACTGGACAAACAGGCTTCCTACAGGGATGTGCTTCTACTACTTCATGTAGAAACTGGGAATGTTTTAACTGACATGTGAAGTACAGTGCGAATAAATCACGTGAAAACCAAAAGGAGGACAGTGCTGTCAAACACTGAGCGATACAATGTCTCATTTTGTTCAAACCACAGCAAATCCTTGTATGTGTTTTGGCTGCAAAGCAAGTGGTTTCAACCACGGTACGTGTTCGCCTGGGGGACCCGAAAGTTCCATCACGTGGTTTTTTTCTTCAACATCAGCAGTCTGTACAGAGTTAATGAAGGCATTCAATCTATTGCTCTACGGAACACTATCAACTAGGCCACAGAAATCGTATTTCTGAAAAAAAACAACAGAGACCACAGGCTTGTTGTACATTAACAAAAATGTAAAACAAAATAAATTATTTGGATGACAAGAAATGGACAAAAACCTTTGAACCAATGGTGCTACAGTGCCTTTCCTCTTATGTAGGCAAGCACCTCTACTATCACACAAACAGCTAACTGTGCGAGGCACTTAGGAGTTATAGTAGAAACGATGCTGCCCAACCCCCCCTCCCCAAATATACACACCTGTAGCTAAAGAAGTGATTCTGTTACAACGTCCAAGCCTGTCAAATCCCAACCAGTCTCATTTAGTCAAAGAAGCTATTTTCAGAATTTGGACAGAATTGCATATTATACAAAATCAAAGTTAACCTGAATAGATTTTTTTTCATTTTTATATTTACAGAATCCTTCAAGATGACTAGAGCAAATGATATGATATGCTGTCAGCTATCTGGACTTGTCATATTAGTGTCATGACGTCTGGCATTTAAGCATGTTGTGTGACACAGATTAATGTTTCCTTGAACCGATAAATGGTGCACAAAATGAAAATAAAAAGGAGGAATTTTGTATAAATACATCAGTATCGTATCCAACATTTTTAAATACTACATATATTTGCAAATATTTTCATGACTTTGTTTTTATCAGTGAGTATATTTAAAGTTTAAATACGTTTCCAATCGCAACCCAATTCCTTCCATCAGATAAGTTGAACCGGAGGCCACAGGACCAGAATATTTCCACTCTTTAAACCCACGAGGAGACGGTGTTTTAACCCAGAAACTGGGGGGATGGGGGGGGAGGGGGGAGCAGCCCAGCGATCATGCTGGCTGCCAGGGAGTGTGCACACATTTCCATAAACTGACAACCCTCACAAAAATAACATTTACAGTGGAAGAGAGGACAGAAATAAAGCCAAGCCTTTAGCACTTCTCATCTCATTTACACTTCCATCTCTGTTATCACTCTCTTCCCATCTCACCAGAATATGAAACTCGTTTTGGTGAAACCACCGTGTGTGCTGACTGATATAGACATGGGGAATTTGGTCAATATTTTTTATGCTCACTTGTACATGTATTTTTCCAGAGTAATAACGCAGTGGACAATGCAGCTGTTTTTGTTGCCTTCAGGCTTCGTTCTCTGTCGGCGGTGGTATGTTGTTAGCTGAAACCATGGAGTCTTGTTTGCGAGTCATCCTGTCCAACTCCGCCTGGACGTCAGTCAAACCCGGCTTCTGCCCTTGGAAAAAAAAGCAGGAGACAAAGCCCAAAAGTAATCTCCTGTAGCTTCTGTATGTGCTCATAAACAACAGTTCTCTATGGCCAGCAAGCGGATGGATGGGGGTTGGATGGTGATGCGGTCCCATGCTGGAGCGTGGCGGCTCGCTGCCACAGCTAGCACACATGCAAAACTAATCATCGGACAAAAGGGATCATGTGCTCATGCATTATCCTTTCAGCTGGGTCTCATAGAGATGTTAACACTGCTCAGCGCTGGAACAAAAAGTACATGTCAGTGGTCTCCAACAGAGAGATGAATTATGCAATGTTCCCCTCAACATTTCACTGGGTACATTCAGCAATTTCACAAACAGTATGACTTTTACCTGACATGACAAAGTTGAAAAAAAACAACACATGTTGACATGCACAGCAGCTGAGGTTACTCAAGCAAAACAACATGAATTAGTTTAGCAAGGGAGCAGTAGGCTGTGACGTGGAGTGAGTGACATTAGTTTCATGGCAGCACTTATGGTTGGACGCTTGGTGCATACAGGCCTGTTACAAGTTTCCTCAGGTGACAGAAGTTCGGTCAAAGAGAACAACTTTTCTTTCTCTCCTGTTTAAACCTTCTTTCTCAGGCTGTAGAGATAAAACTCCAGAGAGGAAAATGGTCCACAGCCTCTACCAACAAAAGGCCCTGTTTCTGACTCCTCTTGTATTTACAATGCACAGGATGCAACAACAATGTTCTACAACTGGTTAAAAAAGGGGAGGCTGTTTTCACTGAGATCAGACCTGAGAGCGCTGGACTAAGCGGTTGTACCTGTTTTCTTGGCAGATCCTTGTACTCCAGCTCCAACTGCTCCAGTTCCTGGGCTCCCTGGGGCGCCAGTTTTTTACTCAATAGACTGTTGAAGAAGTTAGCCAGCACTCCCTCATTGGCAGCCCCCGCTGGAGGAGAAACATGATAGCGCCTTTACTTGGGACAATTGTCAAAGATGATCACAGACACAATTTTAATAACCCTAATCCAGCACACTTAATTACTTAATTGATATTTACCATCTCAACACTAAGACTGAAGAGAACACAGGACTATTAGGACTAATAGATTACCTTGCTTTAATGCCCAACATCTAATAATGTTGTATTCCAAAGAAGCACTTTGGGATAACTTTGCTCAGTTTTTTTTTTATTACTTATCGATTGACCTTGATTAATAAGATTCACCTCTTTGCAAAATTAGGCCATATCTTAATCTTGTAAAGTTGCAGACAAAAGAGTTGGTGAAAGTCATACAAATTAATTTATTATTAACCACCATTTTAATTTTAAATTTTTAATGGTCATAGTGTTTCAAAAACAATTCAATTACATTTAATCTACAGAACAAACATGACATGACATGGTACAGTGGAGGTGGCTACTCAATGATACTGCTACCTCTAAAGTGGATGTGCAAAGCGTATGAAGCCCTTCATCTCTTGGTCCTATTGTTGGATAAGGAAATATTCCAATAGACCTCCGTTATCAGGAAAAATGTGGGGAAAAAAATGATAAAGTTGCTGCAAAACCTGTCTCTTTCGAGAGACAGTACGGATGTATAAAAACAATCCTTTAAATTATACAATTTTAATAACATTATATTTCAAAACCACAACAAACAAGGGTTAAGAGACCCCCGTTAAACCTAGCATTCTGTTTTGTTTTTTTTAAAATGTGGAATACAATAACCCTCCACTGCACTTAATGACCGAGAGAAAGTCAGTCTTCCTGTTTGTAGGTGGCCAGCTCAGGATGTGTGCAACCATCTGCTGTTAGGTGAATTATTTTAGTTGCCACCACTTGGGGGCAGTTTTTCAACACTTTAGAAGAAAGGTGTTGATGATACAGCCAGGACTGTGCCAGTCCCTGAGACAAACTAGGGAGCACTGTAGATAGGAAAACAACCGAGTCCTCATGGGTGCCTACCTTTCATGTTCGGGTCAGGCTTTTTGACAGCAGCCATTGGTGAGCCGCTGGTCACAGTGGGTTGGCCAGCGCGACCCGCAGGCCGGGGAGACCCCGAGGCTGGCCGTCCTGGAGATTCCTGCAAAACAAACACCGGAGCAAGACTGTGACCAGAGGGAAAACGATACAGTTACAAAGAAAATGGAATAAATCCATCCACTACTCAGACTCCACACGGGATGGATGTCAAGATACTTACTGTTGCCCCTCTTGTTGGCGTGGCTGGCTGCTTCGCTAACAATGACTGGAGAGACGAAAACAACAGAAAATTAAATGGATTCATTCAGAGGTGGTTCGATTCCAACAGCCAGTTTCTGAACTCAAATGAAAAGTACAGGGCGAAAATGGCTAAACATTCATGGATTACTAATTTTCTCAAAATCAAAATTTCATCCATACTCACATATTTGCCACTTATCTCATTTTAAAAACCTGGACATGAATGTAAGATAATAACAGACTGCTTCCTTCAACTTCCTGTACAAACTTCAATTTACAGTACAACAACAAAAAGGTAGTCGGTGCGTTAAAACACAAAGAAGCTGAAGCATCAGTTTATCTTTCTTTTTTTAACTGCCTTCCTGGTTTATTTGTTCACAAAAAAGGAAATGAAGATGATGATACATGTCATGAGGAACTTTCAAATGGTCATGAGTAGCATGAACTGACACATGAGTACAAATTTGTTTCAGAGTGAAAATACCAGTTCATGATCACCAGCTGCTGAAAAGGTCATTTCGTTTGATTTGCCTTAAACCCATGAAACCCAGGAAATTTTGAGAAAACACAACAAATCATGAAATGTGCAAGTAAGACTCACACATACCTGCTGCTTCATCAGGAATACCTGCTCATCCTCTGCGTTTATCTCTTTGTCATGAACCAGCTGTACAAAGCAAAGCAGAAAGAAAGCCATCAAAAAACAGAGAAGAATGTGGGATGTCAGTGGCTATGGGCTCGAGAGTACTAACTGCCAGCTGGGGTCATTTAAGTGGCACTTTGGGTTGTAAAGTTAAAGTTACCCCAAAGTTTACATCTTTTATTTTTTTTATATATTTTGATTGCTGTACCTTTCGTACGGGAGGCTTTGTGATAAAATCTTCAAATGGATCTTCGGGTCTGACAGTTGACAAGTTTTCGTGCAAAATCCCAATTTTCTTCTCATTATCCCATCCAGACGGACTGCGATTAAAGAAAAAGAACAGTTCAATTACAGTGAGCGCAACGGTATGAATTCTGTTGTAGAGAATTGTGCAGGAGTATTTCCTCTTAAAAAAGGAGAATTCCGTTTTTGGTAAGCTTGTGACAATGATAACAGAAAGGATGATAGTGCACACTGTTTGGCAACTCTGTAGTTTCACTTACATGAACACTGCATCCTTCTCCACCACTAAGGCAGGTGTGGTGAACTGGAAGTCATACATCTTATGTACTATATATTTGTAAAGCAGATCCAGGTTCTTCTCCTCTTTGACTGAAGTATAGATCAGGCCAGCTCCATCTGTTTGGTTGAGTTAAGGCAGCAACTCCTGAGGTAATGACATGGATTGTAAAGTGCCTGATTGATTACTGTCTATAAAATATCATGGGCCATATAAAAAAATGACGTATGGCTCATTTGTGATCGAACAGTCGAGGCTTTCAATTGAATGATCACAAACATTAAAAGGATACAGTGTAAGCAAAATCGCCTGATGTGGGACTGGATGAAATCGAAGTGCTCCTCTCTGTAATCGTGCTCCTTCTCTAGTACGCTGACCGCGTCACACTGAAGAAATTCAGGGAGGGAGGGAAAGAGAGAGATGTGTTTTAATTTGATTAAGTCTTAACTTTTTCTTTTCTCTTAAGCACCTCATAAATATAAACATAATATCACACGAATTTAACAGAGGAATTGTTGTTTTCTTATATTATTCTGCCTGGTGACAACAAATGGACATGGCTGTGAACTTTTCATGCATGCTACCTGCTGAACCTCTCCTACACCCAGGCATGATTTCCACCTATACTTCTGGTCCCTAGTTTCAAGTGCAGCTTCCATGATTGGTCATCACAAGAGATTCAAGTGAAAACTGACAGAGACACAGTTTTTCCCAATCATATGTCAAAAGATATCTCTTATTAAGTGTCCATTGCTAAGACAGAGTGATAAATAGCATACGATGCTCTTGAATTGCTCTCTCAGTGACTCGACAGAAGCACCAAAAATAAAAAAAGGGATGTTCATCAAATTCTAGTCACAGCAAGCATGTGAAACTCAGGTGATGGCTACACTGTGTTTTTCAGCACTATTCTTTGCCCGGAGGGTGAACGAGCAAGTATAATGGCAGCTTTTTATTTGACGATACTGCCTCATAAAGCACAACATATATTAAAAGTATACATACAAGTGAACACAAATGTATCTGTGGGGTAGGGACACCTGCTTAGGGTCCGAGCATAAAGGTGCTCAACAAGTTGGCAATTCAAGAGCCGATCAGAGGAAAACAACAGTAAAGGCAGATGTCAAGGTATAATCCAAGATTTCCTGCCTCTGTTTATCTCAAGTTACTCAGGGCGAATTCACATGTCAGACCTTTTGTGCTGTCAGAATTATTTACCTTTGTGCAAACTATTAGCACTGGAATGCCCAGGTTGTTTGTGAGTGTATTGTCCCCAAGTGGTAACACAACGGCCTCGTCTTCCCCTGCTGTTGGGGCCCGTCTCTGTGGGGAGGACTGGGTGGCATCCTCTGGTTCTGTGTACTCTTGGAACGCTTTCACCACTAGTGGAAAAAACAATGGGAGTGAGAAATAAAATTTTGGACCTTTAGTGAATATACAAGTGCAGCTCCAGATGAGCCAAGAATTTTAGTTATTTATTTTTTAAATGAAGGTTGGTTCATTTTCCAATGTCTTGATCTGCCTGATCACATTAATTAAAAAATGTGTTTCTGTGAGAAAATCTTCAAAACACTTGAAACACCACCTGCCCTTCTGCTTCTACGCATTTGGGGTGTAGGGATACAGTGACAAACAGTAAGAGATTCTCAGGAAAAAATAAATTACGTGCAAAAAGTCGTTACGGTGCCGAGATCTAAAATGTAAATAAGAACAGTTCTTGTGGTCTCCAATTACTATCTTATTTTGTGGAGTATTTTTGTCATCTTTGGTGGTACCTTTGGTAAGGCGTCGGAGCTAGCTGTAGTCTCTGCAACACCCCGATGGACAATTATGAACCTGGTTTTGTAGCACAGTGTTAATTACGGTGCTCAAACTACGTTGAATGCACATGCAAGTCATTACTATTACAGATCCTGTATCACGTTAGTACCAATGGAAGAAAGTGTTATTGACACTAAATTTTCACTGTTACATAACGGGCCTTTGGAGGAAGGTAGTAAAAGACAAATCCAATGCATCCTCCAGTTTCCTGTTGTGCTGCACCAGCTGTCCAGACATTTACAAAGCTGTGGCGGGAGACGTATGCAGGAAGCTTTGGCCTACTTCCTCAGGAGCGTCGGGAATGCAGTTGGGGACGGCCCACAAAGCCAGAAAGACTCGCCGTTTTGAGCCAACTCCTTGACTTTCAGACATGGGATTTAGTATATGGGGCGAGAACTGGTGTTAGCAGTGAGCAGTGGATTGTGCTTAAGGTATTGTTTCAGTTGTTTTAATGGAGGTTTTGATACATTTTTGCCACGAAAGCATCAACCTCTGTGATTTGAAGCCTACAGGGTGTGAGCGCTGGATGTTAAACGGATATTTTGGGTGGAGTATCACTTTCTCCAAAGTGAAAGAGACAAAGACAGTCAGACTTTGCCCTGCTAAGACCTGTTAGTCTGTTACACAAACAGAGGTGAAGTCATATGCAATTGTGCAGATAATCGAGGACAGCTCAAGCCTTCGGTAAATTAAATATACTGCGCTTAAAGTACTCAAACTGTACTTAAAAGATCATATTTAAATCACAAAATAATAGACCTGCATAAACAGCAGAGAGCCATTTATTTGTTTCTGCAAGCAACGTGAGTAAAAGACAAAGCTCGTGTTTAGAATAAATTTGTCTATGGTAAGACAAGCAAGTTTTACAACAATCTGACTGTTCACTAGTTAATGCTGCTGGCTCATGGTTAAAACATTCACAGAGATATCAGATTACTCAGCTCCTTTGATTTAACTGAAACAGACATGCAATCAATACAAAATACCCAAGATGTTTGCCTACAAGCATTCCTAAATTCTGCAGCTAAAAAAAAAAGCTCTGTCTCATCACCACCACAGAAGACACAGTGAATTTTACTGATTTCAACCTGTGGCCCAGGCAGCAATAGGGTGATCCTGTAATTTGACATGAGACGACTCAGCAGC
The DNA here is from genome assembly GCA_016785225.1 of Psettodes erumei. Taxonomy (NCBI): domain Eukaryota; kingdom Metazoa; phylum Chordata; class Actinopteri; order Pleuronectiformes; family Psettodidae; genus Psettodes; species Psettodes erumei. The sequence continues at coordinate 6,195,072 of JAFBJZ010000863.1, read as the reverse complement.
AAGCCTACTTCAGTTACAGCAGAGCAGGAGTCAGAACGTCCGGCCCACTGACTGAATTCAGACCCACACGCTTTGCGTCTCTTCCTTTCCCCGACACTGCTATTGGAGGGGCGGGAACCATGATGCAAGACGCCTGCAAGACTCTCAGGACAAAACCCTGTGGCGCACACTTCCAGTCTGTCAGCCTGCCTCTCTCGCTCACAGACTCATATCCAGGAATACACAATCTAACTAGGTCGCACCAATGTGCGAGTGACATCACACGATCGTGATCATGACCGATGTCCTGGAAGATGCGTTAACTGAATAACATGTCACAGCTAAACTGGAAATCTCACCATGTCAGTGGGTGGGGTCAAAATGTTTGGCCAAAGAGCGAAAGTAGGAGGGACCCTTGAGAAATATGACAAACAGATCTGAAGCTAAGACTCAAACAATTTACCAAATTGTGAAGATCCAAGAACAATCCTTTTGCAGTACAGACAAAAAAATACAATTGCAAATTAAGAACTTAATTAAATGCTTAAAGACATCATCTACTAAATACACAGTATAATGTATAAAGTGCAGGCAGTCCTTCTTTTCTTGTATGAATCAATCTCAGCTACGCTTAACACAGAAACTTGAAATGAAATAAGTCAATAAAGCTTAAAATTGCTTAAAAAGCTAAAATTGTTAGTACAGACCCATTCAAAGTCATAAGTTTTTTTAATTAGCAATGTGCTTCAGTCATCACTTGGCAACCAGTTATTTACTTTTTCACATTTGCCAGCACAATAGACTACTTGTAGCCACATGTCACTGTATTAACATATTAAATGTTGAAAACATTTCTAGACCTACACTGTGAAATGCATCTGCAAAAATGAAACAATTTGACCTTTTTTTTTGATAAGTAATTCCAGACCGGTTGTATAAAACAGCAACAGCATCGAGCAAACTTTGGAGGCAGACAAGAACCTTCTGTAAAGCCCTACAGGCTGAACTAACTTGTAAGAGACGCAACAATCTTTCCAAACACAAAGGAACTGTTCATAAGTGAGAGATGACCAATTCTAAAATTAACAGGAGAACAACATCTGAGTGCATCATACTCATTGATTTGCAGATCTTGCCTCCAGACAGAACACACTGCTGAGGATCATGGGCCTCTCTGATGATGACCTAGAAACATCCATGACAATGTGCAATGTTGTACAGGGCTTTGCCTTCGCTCCGCAATGACCAAGCTCTCCGTTTTCCCAGCAGCGAGTCAGCAAGAAGCCTGGCTTTATTAATGCAAAACTCCCATTGTTTCCATCATGCTTCAGGCATCCTGACAGATGCTGTTTCTCCTGACATATGCAATTCAACACAATGTATGTACTATTTCCATTTTGCATATTGAGATATAGAACGATTACATCATAACTCATCTTAACTAACAACCTGTTTGGTTTCAAGCTAATCTGTGCCATTCATAGCACTTAATGTCTCAGTGACCAAACCATTGATCAAAGTAAAATTCTGGCTTATTTCCATGTTCAATTTTCGTTTGCCTCTTTTTCTAACCAGGGAATGGGTTTGATACATGACAAAAATGTACTTGGAGGAATGAGGAGATACTACTGGTTAGCATATCACAATCAAACAAGTGATTTTAGCTATAAACCAGACGTCTCCAAAAGGTGGCACGTGGTTTTACATTTCCAGCGGGATCAGCAAAATAAAATAAAAGCCTTGTGTTTATCAACAGTACAAACATCTCATGTCTCGTTTTATTTCAATACCATCCACAGTGAGTGGCACATGTAGGTTGATAAAGTCATCTATTACTTACTTTTCTGCTCCATCTCTCTCATATCCTCAGGAGGGATCTTGAGCTTGTCCACATGGTCACGTAGCACACTAGCCCACTTCTGTAGTGACTCCATAATGGTCCAGGGCCGTGACATATCCACAACAAACACAGCTAGACAGTCAGGTAGTGACTGAGCTGAAACAGCAAACTTAAGTAGGCCTTTGTGGTATACATCCCCATCCAGGATCCACACATTACAGCGAGTAAGGTCTACAAAAGGAAGAAGCAGTATGCTAGTTAAGTAGAAGCAGCAGAATTATTGTTTAAACTGCTGTTGTTCTGCAAATGCTACTGCTGTAAATCCAGCACAGAAAAAAGGTACAGCATGTAAACTCACCATCTCTGTCCTCATCATGGACACTTAAGTACAAATACTCCAGTCCCCTCCCTTTCTTGTTGTGATCAGCTCCTTGAAGTTTGGCCATAAGTGTTGTTTTTCCTGATCCATCCTCACCTGCACAATATTGCATTTATCAGCTATGAGAGAACTATTATTGATATATTTTTATGTGAATTAATGCCATTTTACAGCCCTCCACTCCCCTCAAGGCTGACCACCAAGAGTGCATTGTAGAGGCGTAGACTTTTACTGGTGTGGCCTCAGAATTACTTACCAAATACCAGGATATTTTTTCCTGATGGCAACTTTGAACTCGATCTAGTTGAAACTTCACTGAGTATTGAGGACCTACAATAAATAGCAAGACACATGTTGAGATAAACAGTCTGACAGACGAGGTATCGCTCCGTTAGAATGGTAGGCAAGTGGCACACTGACAGCTCCCCAGCTCAGAATATACTCTAAGACGCTATCAAATCAGCAAACGGTCAGATAGCATTACATGAAAAGTACACGTAATATTATAAGATTATTCCACTTTCAACTGGCCCAGTGATGTGTCCAAGACAACACAAAAGCAGGAAATGACAAGTCATCTCCCCTGACCGGTACGATAGAAATAAGCACTTAATGCTATCTGAATCTCTGGAACCTGGTAAATTGAGGTCACACTACAATCTGTAATAATAAGCGTTGACAAAAGCCAACATTACTTTTCTCCATACTTCGGTACGTCGGGTTTGGCATTAGCTTGTTGTCATTTACGTCAGTGTCCATGTTAGCTTGTTGTGTCTGCATACAGCAGGAGCTAACTGGAATTTAGCTGTTGTCGTTACATTTAGTGTCAAAGCCCCTGAAACAATGAATGACTGTCAAACTTGATTCGTCAATTCAATAACATCTATTGTAATCGGAAACCTCGCCAATCTTGGTTAGCCGCAGTGGAGCTAATCAACGGTAGCCCAGTTTAGCTGACGTTAGCAGAGCTGCTAACACAAGCAACGTTAGCACACTGACCGCCCAGCCTCAGTTAGTGCTAATGTTACTGCTAGCCGGGTCGGTGTTTGAGTGAGACAACCGGCAGTGACAAAGCAGAACCATAGCGGTTATTCTTTTCCATTAAAGGCCACGGCAAACATGAAGTCGTTAAAAGAACGGCAGAACTTGCCAAAGGTTTTGTCCTTCTTCGTCTTCGTTGTTATTCTCGCCTGCCCGGGCTGCGCCCGGGAGCTGTTTCTCCAGAACGGGAGCCATCTTCTCTTTCTACAACCACAAAGGCAAGGCCCTGCTGCTTGGGCACCACTAGCACCGCCTTTACCCAAGTAGCCAAGTGTACGTTACATTCGTGGACCGCTACGCCGCGTCGGCACCCAGGGTGCACCTGACTAGGGCGTATTATTATTAATTTCTTCAGTTATCGTCACAAGGAAATAATTGGGGTTTTTTTGTACAAACTGTACAAATTCTATAAAGCTAATATATACACGTGTATATAAATGATTTGGCAGAGGCAAACTATTTTTGTGGTTCAAACAACCAAGCGCTACTTTGGGCAACATGCCAATAAATGATGTCATAGCAGGTTTTCTTTTCTTTAACAGCTGATAGAGAACGCCGTTCAATAATTACCTTATGGCCAGAAGTACAACATTCTTGACAGTTTCAACCCTGAGCATCGACAGCTTTCTGTCATGTGTGAACCAGTTTGGATTTCTCTTATAACTTCCAAACTGTATTTGAACACGAGTTCGCCCGAGTCAAAGCCAATTCATTCAGAACCTTTCTCAATGCACATTTCTGCTAAACATCACCACATACGGGGGAAAGCAAGAAGTTTGGTTTGAGAGGGTGTCGTGGTTGCCCAGCAGTCTTAATAAACACATACTTCGAAGGTATCCATAGAAACAGATGAAAACACACATTCTCGCCTCACTTATAAATACTTTCTATCAAAGGATGTTGATTTCTAAAAGGTAAGTGATAGGCCAAGAATGATTAAGGTTTCAAATGCATCGTAATACTTTGATTTGGTGTCCTTTGGACACAATTAACCTGGTCCCATTATTAATAAACAGCTTTGTCTACTTCTACTAAAAATTCTACTACTAATAATACTTGAAATTTCAATGTGCCACTCCAAATTTATAAACATTCAGCAGCCCAAAATAAGTTGTTGTAACACAGGAAAAAGGTATGACTTACATTTGAAAACCTTTGGACGTCATTAACTGGGTAAAACCAGAGATACAAGCAAGACCTGAATATATTGTCAATAAAATAAATATTACTAATTTTCTATTAATGGTGTTCAGGCAGAACATGTCACATTGTAGACCGATCTGTTCATAACCACGTATTTTTTGTCTTTGATTTGAATTTAATTATTTTTTTGTCTAAGTACATTCACGACTTTCACTAATGGTGTATGAAAAAGTGTCCAGGAGAGGGTGCTGTTCGCATCTTGCTGAAAACCGACAGGAAGGAAATCTGTCCTCATCCATTTGAACCGAACTGAACAAATATTTGTGAGATCAGAAAGCAAACCTTTTAATTCACTGTTAACATTTTATGTCATTGTGCAGGAATTTAATTCAGAAACATTATCTCGGAAAACAGAAGAAAATGTACAATGAACACAACAAAACTGTTCCTTATGTTGTCTATAAAGCCATTAGGGGACCAGGGGTTAGAGTTTCCAGATGATTCTTTATCATGTTACCTTTGCATTTGGTTGTGGAGGTGACATTTTCAGTTGGTGAGAAACTATGCTACTGTGTGCCTCTGAATTAATAAAGTACAACTTTGCTAATTAAATCTAGGTTTAAATGAGGGGCATTTAATCCTAGATGTGTAACATTAGGACTTTTACTGTCATATTTTATATATTGGCCAAACTTCTTCCCTTTCCAGACAGATTTTGTTTCAGGTAGGCCATTTCAGACATTTTTGTGGTTGTCACTGCAGCCTGCTCAAGGGTTATTGGCTGTAAATTCTGAAGTGAATGTCAATGTTAAGTTTGGGTTTTTGGATGAACTCTATTAATTGTATGAAATTTATCAATCATCAGTTCATGAATATATTCATTAAATATATCAACCTGCCCAACTCCCCTTCTTCTCACTGGGAATTCAACACAAGCCAAGTGGCTTAACACATTCCTGCACTCACTGTGTTGGTGAGCCATAGGGCGCATAGCGTGTTGTATAGTACCCAACACCTGTTTCTGTGTTTCTTTACCTCTTTAGCCTTTGTGACAGGGTTGCAGACAAATGGGCTATGGACATTAACATGATGATAACTCTGGGGGGATTTTCCAAGTCCTCCCCAAATGTCTGTGAGTCCTGTGACTGTGTGCAGCAGAGTGGTTGGCTGGGATGGTGGTTATACTCCTGGGAACACATTCCAGAGCTTTTGCATCATGTGAAACTCAGCCTTTGCTGCCCCTCTGTCACTATTTAGCTCTGCTGCCAGCAGGGAAAACTAAATAAGATTTCCAAAACAAATTTCTGTCTCTTCTTCTTTAACAGATAGCTGGGAAACATGAATTATAAGTCTGTCAAGAACAACTAAATAACACAAAGTTGCTTTTTCCAATTTCCTTTTTCTTGTAGATACTCCTTAATTCTCTTGACTGGGTTTTTCTGCAGTTATATATACTTAAAGATTCAAGAATCTGAATACAGTTTTAATGGATATATCCATAAACAATATAAATCCATATTTGTACAAAACATTAAAACTCTGTTGTACTATTACTATCTTCTTACCCAAAGAGGTTTCTCCAGACATCATATTGTGCTATTAGCTCTGAACAGGAGAGGGTGCTGTCCACTCATAAAACATGAATGATAAATGTGTTTTTCAAAGGCCCCATGTGAGAAAATACGTGAGGGAAAATAAAATAAGATAAAATAATATATATATTGGCTATTTATGATTTTAAAAATATAATACATCATAAATAGCTTATCTAGATTTACATAAATACATTTGTTAGCAGTGAGGCACATTTCTTCCTTTAATACTGCCTGAGTGTGTACATATGCATATAGGCCTAAACCAGGGCCAGTAAACTGTTTGGCTGCTTTTCAAGGCCATTTGCAATTAAAGACCAGATCACTGGGTTTTGAATGATGTAATCAGATTGTCAGCCACTTGTGTGAATTCTTCTAGTTTCAGTGAGAGAAACCATACAGAAAAAACGTGTTTGTGTGAACTGCAAGAGAGAAACACCAGTTTCACCTTTCTTTTTAAACATAATCTACAAGCCAAGTAGACTGCTACTGGTAAAGATGTGAGGCTTTTATGACAGTTTAGAAAATTATATTCTAGCAGTTTAAATGAGATTTAAAGAGGTGAGTCATTGTCCCATGATTTTGTACTTTTTGTACTAAAAATTTAATTAGTGTTCATACAGTTTTTGATTGATAAACTTCATTCATCTGATGGTCATGAATATTTTTCAGAAACCTTAACCTTAAAGTGTGTCAGTGTCATGCTGTGCTTTGGGCATATTGTTGGGAGAGACAACATGTTCACCTGAAAGGGTCAGTTGTAGAATTTCATTAAGTCTCACACAGACCAACATTGTCCCACTAACACATGGCAAATAGCAAAGAGGTGCAATTCCTCAGAACACTCGGCAATGGTTTTGGTCCTCTTTATATTCATAACCAGAACAGTAATCTTATGTTAATTCAAAACCAGGTATGGGATAGCACATAAACACTCCAGATAGCCTGTTCCTTTATATGTTTATTATTTCACATGATTAGATATCTTATTCAGAATTAAAAAATACTGATATATCTAAATCTGAGATCAGTTTACATCTTAAACCATGTTGACTGAATTTACCCCTTGTGAACCCAATGAAATCACTTTGCCTGATGATTTAGTCAAAATACCTTTAAACCTGTTCTGCTTCTTTTCATGATTGCTGTGCATGATGTCACTGTCTGCTATTTGCATGCAACTATGGATAAGCATGCATGTTGCTGAAAAACAGAGGAAAATAAATATCAAGGAATCACTACACAGTGTGTGTGTGTGTGTGTCCTGTGGTTTTACTTACATTATGCCTCCTTTGCATAATTTATATTACACAAATGCTCCTGTGTGTGTGTGTGTGTGGGGGGGGGGATTTCCTATAGCATTACACTTTTTTCAGCAAAGCAAGAGCAGAGGAGAAAGTTTAAATTTATAAAGTGAAATAAGTAAGTTTAAAGCAAAGCAGAGAAATATGCACAGAAGTGGGCGTGTGTGTTGGAGAGGAGGGGTTAAAGATTGAGAGGGTGGCTATGGATTCCAGACGGAGCTGTAGTGGGGCAGGTCGGATTGCGATAGCGACAGATGTCTAAAAAACTGTGAGGGGCACTCCTCGCTTACAACACAGTCCCACAGGCTGCACCTCCAAGAGCAGGGGCGGAATCTGCAGCTGTCACTCCAAAGGGTTTACCTCCATTATCACATCCAGCCGGAGCCTGGGGAAGAAGTCCAACTGATCGCTCTCTAGAAATACAGGTCGGTTACATCACAGCTTTGTTTTAGCCAATTTAAAAAAGAAAATACATTTGTTGAAAAATGCATAGGGTAGGTAAAAAGAAGGAAAGAAAAAAGAAAGAAAGAAAGGAGTGAGTGAGTGAGTGAGTGAGTGAGTAAGAAAAGATGGCTTTGAGCTGCAGCCTACCCATTGTTCTCCCTCTCTTTCTCTTTCACACGTTATGCAAATGTGAACGTTTTACATTTCAAGTCTGGCATACCACTATAGACAGGATTCTTTTTTCCCTTTTTTGCTTCTCGGTGGTTGAATTGTGTGCAGTCTACACTGCGTTTTTTTCGGTTTTTAAGGAGACCAGGTGATTAAAAAGCATTATGGGGTAAAGAAAGCGCAAAAGTTGTGGTGCTTATTGGGCAATAACACGTTATTGGCGGTGAAATCCGTGTTCTTTGACATTACCGTGTGAGTAGCTTGTACGACATTTTCAAACGCTCCTGAACAAAAAAGGGCAGAGCAGCTGAGAGGAGCAGCGGTGGGTGGGTTGAGATGGGGGGATGGAGGCAGCTTTTATCTCAAATGTTCGTGGCCAGAGTACAGGCTCGTGTAATTACCTCTGTATGTTATAGCCTATAGTCTACTCTAGCAGCCGCAAGCTTGGCATCGGTGTTTGCTGCCAACTTTGGCCGACCCATTACTTTTGTCAGTGAGTGTAGCTGGTGGTGAGGAATCACCATCCTTTGTTACCGACCGGCACATGCTGCCTCAGCTTGTCTCCTTCATTTTTCTAATATGAGCATAACGCCTTTGTGCTAACTATACGTTTGACTTTCGTATCTATTCACTCGACATTTGGCTTGGCAGATTGTCTGTGCAAATCCACAAGATTAGCTCATAAAATATTAGGTTTGCTCCTCAAACAGTAAATGTTGCTTTGTCTGGTTTGGAGGCCGGAGACATCAGATCATGTGGGGCTTGGAGAAAAAAAAGAGCAAATAAAAACTCAATCCTATAAAGAACTATAACTATATATACATATATAAATATGCTGTGATATGTTGTAAGTAGGTACACATAAGTACAACTGAACTGCAGTTACTGTAAAATACATGGTGAGTTTTATGACTTTCTTAAGGGACGGTTCATTACACTCTCCAACGCTGTAATGGTTACGCAGACAATCAGCCTGGTGTGGCGCATCCTGACTTGATTGCTCGTTGCAGCACTATGGACAGTTCCCGGATTGTTCATACCTGTTGCCACATATTGCCCAACATGGTATCTATCCTTGTATTGGCACGTGGGTAAGGAACAAAAACTTGTTGCGTAATATTTGTAGCTTTTTTTTTTTAAAGAAGAATATTATCTGTCGAACATAGATAGTCTAATCAAATGAGCAGAAAGTGCCAATGTGTTAAAGGCCTCTCTCTTTTTGCATGGTATATAGTCAAACAGTTTGATTTGTTTTGGGTCACTAAGATAAAGGTGAACTTTCACTTCTCTATTCTTTCACTGAAGGGAAGTTTCAACCACTGGATCTTCCTCTACAACAGTGTTGTGACATTAACACAGAGATCTTATGCCCATTTGGAGTCTGTTCAGAATATCCACTTTTGTAATTTAGATGGTTTATGTGAGTAAAAACAGGTTTTAGATTGTCCCTATGCTCCATGACACATCACACTATATATTAGTGGGTTCATTTGGCACCGAGCCTTACCAGACATTCCTGCAAGTTTAGAGAGTCTGCGGGTTTTTCTGATCTCAATAATGTTCCCATGCATTTAAATTTGTATTCTAGCCAATTCATGCATGGTAGAGAGCATTTTCATAATTGAACTTCTGATTTTCTTCTTGAAAATACCGTTCTCCTGATTGTCCTTTCTGACAAAAAATCTTTTACATTAAGAAGCAATTTACATGACCATGACTCAAGGAAGGTAATTTGATGCGTCTCCATCGGATTTGTGTAGGATAAAAAAACATTTCATGTATTCTAATGGACTTGGATATTATATTGTTGGATGTTTGTATATATACACATTACATATGTCTTTGTACTTGCTTTGTCAAATGACTGATACTGATAGATGAGACAGTATTAAGAGATTTTCGGAACCTAAAAAAGTAAACATACGCATGTTTACGCATGACTATCACCTCCACCTTTAATGACATAGTGGTTCATTGGGGAGCTAACTGGGGTCCTTCATTGAGGAATGCATGTGTTTTCCTTGTGGCATGTGTTTTGTCCAACAGTCCAGAGATACACAGGTCAGGAATTAAAGGAATGAATGTGCTTGTCTGACTTTGTCTTTTACAGATACTGCTTTTCTTGAACAAAGCTGAAAGATATTTAAACATTGATGGATAATGAGAGAGACCAAATTATTTGCACGATTCATTATATTAAATGACACCTTCATCCACTTGTTTCTAGGAGACATCATGGGAGGCAAACTGAGCAGGAAGAGGAAGGGATATGACGTGAGTGACCCCAAAGAGACGAGGGATGAGACTGCAGCTACAGCTGCTGGTGGAGAGCAGTCTGCTAAAGTGGAGGATGGAGTCCCACCCACAGGAGCTGAGGCTGAGTTCAAAGCTGAAGCAGACAAGGTGGTAGAGGAAGCTGTGGGGTCAGCTGTGGCAGCAGTGACTGAAGCTGTAATAGCTCCAGAAGTGCCCAAATCTGCTCCTCCAGAAGAACAAACTGCTTCAGCCCCAGAGGAGGCTGCTCCAGTGCAGGAGTCAGTTGCAGCAGCAGAGGAAACAGCTTCAGTCGCAACAGAACCTGCTGCAGCAGCAGAGGAAGCAACTGCAGTCATAAAAGAACCTGCTGCTGCAGCAGAGGAACCAGTTCAAGGGGTAGAAGAGCCTGCTGCAGCAGCAGAGGAAGCATCTCCAGTTGCAGAAGAACCCGCTGCAGCAGCAGAAGAAGCTGTTACAGCAGCACAGGAACTTCCAGTAGTAGAAGAACCAGTTGTAATAGCAGAGGAATCTGCTCCAGCAGCCCAGGAACCTCCAGTAGTAGAAGAACCAGTTGTAATACCAGAGGAATCTACTCCAGCAGCAGAGGAGCCAACTCAGGCAACAGAGGAGTCCACCCCAGTAGAGCTCCCAGAGGCTACAGCAGTAGCAGAGGAACCTGCTGCTCCAGCAGCAGAGGAGTCTGCCCCAGTAGAGCTCCCAGAGGCTACAGCAGTAGCAGAGGAACCTGCTGCTCCAGCAGCAGAGGAGTCCACCCCAGTAGAGCTCTCAGAGGCTACAGCAGTAGCAGAGGAACCTGCTGCTCCAGCAGCAGAGGAGCCAACTGAAGCAACAGAGGAGTCCGCCCCAGTAGAGCTCCCAGAGGCTACAGCAGTAGCAGAAGAACCTGCTGCTCCAGCATCAGCGGAACCTGTACAAAGCGAGGTTGAACCTGAGCCTGCAACTGCACCAGCAGAGTTCCCTGAAGAAGAACCTGCTGCAGCTGTGGCATCTGTGCCAGCACCAGAGGTAGTTCTAGCCAGCACAGAGGAAGCACTTCAAGATGAAGAGCCAGCTCCCATCCCAGAGACTGTTCCTGAACCTGAAGTAACTGTCATGGAGACAGTGGTGCCTGCTGCCATCCCTGAACCCGAGCCAGTGGCTGAACCAGTTGTAGAGCCAGTGCCAGAGCAGGCCTCAGAATCAGAGCAAACCCTAGAGCCAGAGCCAGAGCAAGTACCAGTGCCAGAAGTAGAACATGAACCACAGCCAGAGTCAGGGGAAGCACCCAAGCCAGAACCTAAACCAGAGCAAACACCAGAGCCAGAGTCAGAACAATCACTAGAACCACAGCAAGAGCAAGTACTACAGCCAGAGCCTGAGCAAGAGGCCAATGCAGTGGAATTACTATCAGAAGAACAAGTGCAAATTGAGACAGAACAAGTTGTAGCTACAGCTGACATTACTGAACTTAAGACCGTGGAAGTAGAAGCATCTGAAGTCTTGGAGACAGCAGCAAAGGCGGACCCCACTGAATGTCAACCTGAAGAGGAGGGATCTGTTGCAACAGAAGCCCCCAGCACTGAGTTGGCACCTGAGCCTGAATCAGCTGAGCCTGTCCCGGAGATTGTCATCTCAGAGTCTCTATCTACCAGCGAATTTACTGCTGAGCCGGGAGAGGTAGCTGATGCCTCTGTGGAAGAGGTGCCTTGCCCTGGGCATGAGGTTGAAAGCAAGATGGAAAATGGAGATGTAGAGAGCCCTTCTGTTACAGAGAATGTGTTAGAAACAGATGCAGTTCCAGCTGTGAATGGAGAGTGCACAGATTCTATTGCCACTTCTGTCACACAGACAGAGGGATGTGTTAATGGCAGCGAAAAGCTGGAGGAAGAGATGCCCATCAAGGAGCAGAGTGACTTTGAACTGAAAAAGGATGTGAACCTGTGCGGAGATGCCCAGGATGTTCCTGATGCAGTTTCTGACATGGTGGAAGGTCCCAACACTGAGGTCACCCCGGCAGTCTGAAAAGAGGCCATCTAATCAGTGTGAATTCAGTTTAATCCTCTGACGGTGCAAGAAAGCCATCAAGGTATCACAAACACAGCTAGGCTTTCTGACATGATGTAACCATGGCAATGTCTATAGTGGTTACTCAGGCAAAACGATGTTTTCTTTTGAGTAACCAAAAATGAAATGCAACCATTTGAGGGAGAGAAAGACAGAAGACAAGCAGACAGACAGAGAGAGATAGAGATTGCAAGTGACATGAAAGTGCAGAGGGAAGACTTCATTTTGGAATTTAAGGAGTGAGTATAGACAGACAGTGAAATTTGAGAGTGCAAAAATACTGGACCGTAAATATGAAATGAAAAGTCTGTCTTTGTTTGTGAGCCCAACGAATATTACAAAGTGGTTTATTGGAACAGCATTCATTATTAGTATATTATCTGATTTAGAATTTCATATATCCTTTCTATGACTGTATGTGGAGACATGGCACAAATGTTTTGGCCTTTTATAATGATGGTTACCTGTGAGGACTGTTAATTTTGAATTGATTGTTCGGAATAGAGAATAAAAAGAGATTGTTATAGCCTATACAGTGATCTTCTTTTCTTTCCATGCATTTGCTCAGCACCAAGTCTGTGACAATTGTCTGAGACTATGGGTTACTCAAAGATTTATTCGCCTTGGCTCTGACCTTTGTATCAGGCTTTCTGATTATCAAGTCGGTTAGTGAATCTTAACTGGTTTTCAAATAATAAAATCCACAAAAGAGTTTTTTAAAGATTTTTTTCATTGTAGCTGCAATAGAAGCAACAAGCAACTACAAGGTTCCGTAAATTTCAAACCACTTGTTGACCACCCACTGTGACAGCTGCTCGTATCAGCTCCAGTGGGTCAGACTTTGACTGATTATTCATATCTACAAAGAGCAATGTCCTTTAGGTCACTGGCCACATTACAAATATTTTGGTTGGTGGAAGATAGCCTGCTATTGTGGCAGCCTGCATGTCATGAATGGGTGAAATGGATTTCAAAAGGATTTCACTGTAGCCAGAGAAATCTTTCAATAATCAAGTGTTCCTCAACCTTTTTGTCTCTCACATCACCATGCCTATTGCCGAGGCTCCATGCCATTGCAGCACCCCCTGCCAACATTTCACAGATCCATACCAGTATGGGGAACTAAGGGGGGGGGCAGGAATGCTTACATTAGGCATAGATAAAGAAAGAGAGTGTATAGGGGATGGATGGACTAGGATGAAAACAAGTAGTATGATGTTGCACAGAGGAAAAGATGTCGAAGATTTGCTATGTCTGAGATGTTGAGACTATTTCACAAACTGAAGACACTCAGTGGGGGATGTGTCAAGCTGGATGGTAGCTGGCAGGGATAAACATGTTTTGACACCTACCTGATGCTTTCTTGTAGAATGCTGCCACGCCTGCTGCTCACACTAATGTCAGAGACTAGAGGGTCTTGGCATGCAGGCGCTAATGCACACGTTAACAAGAGGGAGTAAAATTACATTAAGGTTTCTGTGCATCTGTGTATGCACATATATGGACAGTGGGAATTTGAGTGTGAGGGTGTGTGTGTGCGCGTGTGCGGTGCAGGGGTAGCATTTGTAGAGTATAGCCATCCAACCTTGAGGGGAGATCTGATAGAGATAACAGGAACCTCCCACAGACGCAGCTCCATAATGGGCTGATCCACATACCAGCGCTCTCCATTTTTTTAAAAAATAAAAGTATTCTTGCACTTCACCTTTATTAAAGCAATGATCTGGGGAGGGCAAGAAAACAAACAGCCAAACAGACAGAAAGACAAACAAACAGACCAAACCAAAAACAGAAACTCCTTGGAGGACGTAACTGAAGACTGTCACTGTTTTCAGGGCTGTATCTCTGGAAAAGTCAGTTTGGCAGCAGTATGACTGACCCCCTGCCAACTTCACTGAATAAAAGGTATAAGGAAGTATTGAGAGCAAACGGGAGACCCTCAAACCAAGCAGAATTACAATTGCAGTCGCAGTTGAAGTAGACTTTAGATAGACCTTCATTGTCATTGTAATGCGCAAGTAACATTTTAAGAGTACTACTCTTGTTTATTTTTTACCAAAATTATCATTTATACAGTCATTGTGTTGAAGGTTCATCATTTCCACATTCCCCCATTTCCTTCACTTATTTCACATTTATGTGTGTGTTAGTGTGGGAGAACAGGGTCCTTGTCTTTCTGGATCTTGATTTAAACACTGCCTTAAAGTTGCATAGTTGTGAAAGGCCAGCTGCACTGCCTGGTTACCCCAACACTATGTGCTCTATATGCAAGCTCCTGCACAAAGCTTAGACTGTGTTCCAGCTTCTTTTTTCCCCATGTGAAGACTAGCCACAGCCGACACAGGCTTTCGCATCCCCAAATGATGCCTCTGAGAAGTGAAAGGAAAAAGAAAACGTGAACCACATCCATATATTATATTATGATTATGAGGCGCTGACCTTTCAAATTCTGTTTTCAAGTGTATTTTTTGTTTCGTTTTTTGGGCAGGTTATGCCCAGATTGAAGGCACAGATCCAGAAGTCATTTCTTTTCTTTCTTTTTAACAAACTCATAAACTCACATTCTTTAATAGTTGATTCATTGTTGTAAATGTGTGCATGAATGAGAAGCAGAAGGGGGAAGGGGGAAGAGCAGCATAAACAAACAATAGTTTAAATCATGACAAATTGGCTTGAGGCAATATTTATCATGGATATATTTACATGCTTTTCCCTTTCCAGACGTCAGTCATATTAAAAGTTTGTACAGCTCTGCGTCCTTCAGAAAAGTAATGTTTCAGTTTCGTCTTGGTCAATACTGAGATAACAGATGGGGAGGATGTGAATGTGTGAGGGAAGACTGCTCAGACCTCGGAAGTGCCTTCGAAAATAAGAGCTATTCGTACTCGCTCACTCCATCCGCTCAGCTGACTGAGTGGATAACAAGAGTCAGGTGGCCAAATTACAGCAACAGCTGATCACTGTTTATTATTCAAGCAAGAGGGTGTCAGAGCCAGAAGTACAGATTGAAAAACACACACAGTCAAAAACAAACAACTTACTCTTTCCTTTTCATTTTTTCTCTGTCCCCGACATAGTCTCACACACATGTACGCACACATGCACATGCACACACACACACACACACACACACACACACACACACACACACACACACACACTGATGTCTATTGGTATATTATGATTGCTGTACAGAGAATTCCTCTCTTTCCTTTTATGTTCTCTAAAACAGCCAGTCAGGAGAAGATGCACTAAGTAACTGACATGCTGAAAGAGCAAGAGTGCGTATTATGGATTCATCACCTGGTTCTAACTGTATCACCAAACTATGATTATTCATATTTGTGTGTTAGATTGCTCTCACCCCATCTCTCTTGTTTTTGGTGTCTGTCTTGCACACATTATCAGTATTACTGTCTCCTCTCCTTTCTCCCCTGAATCTTTTTAGTGTCTTTATCGCTCTCCCTTTCTCTCTCTTGTTCTGACTGTGGTGTACCCTCCCACCCTCAGATCCATCCATCTGGACATGTGCGCTAATGCTGTCATTGTATCAGGGCAGGCAGAAGCCTCTTAGATGGAGCTCGGTGGTAGTATGGATCAATATTGATCCATAGGGTTAGTCTAATGGACGCTGAGAGTAGCAGTGATTCCCCTTTGTCTGCACAAAGATCCCATCACCCTCAACTCCTCACACATGCGCACACTGTCTCAACCACACATACACACACACACAAACACAAACAAAGACACTGCTTTCTATTCTGTCTCACTCTGCTGATGCAGCTGCTGTGCTGAGTGAGCACTTTACAGCTGCCCATTTTCTCTGTGTATAGTGTGTGTGTGTGTGGGGGGGGGGTCAGGAGTAAATGTGAAGATAACTATCTACGTACCCATATAAGGGCCTGTGGATTCTCATCTGTATTTATTTCTCTTTACCAAGCATTAAGTGAGACAGCCAGAGGATTCCTGGCCACACAGACAGAAAGAGGAAACCAGCTGCTTCTGTATCACACTTAGAGCAGAAACATTCACAAAACCTTTTAGGTTTTTGACATCATAAAATGAAGCAGGCCGCAGTGCAGATATCATCTCACTTTTCATTTTGGCTCAACACCCACTGAGACCTTAAATGCCCAGGCCGTCGTATCAGCAACGATTCAATGTCACAGTGTTTGCTGGCTAGCAGCAAAATGAAAGTGGAGACAGCCTCCACAACCACTAAATCCATCATTCTTTGAAATCTCAGCCATTTTTTTACAGTACTTCTGACTGTTGCCATACTGTAAGATGTGACAAACAAGCTAACACTATGAATGCCTTCCAGGAGGGAAAATGCGTACTATAATCGCAATTCCCTTGTCTCATTCTGTGGAGGCTGGGTTATCATTTGAACATGAGATGATGTCCCTGATTTGACACACCTCCCTTTGAGAGACAATTAAGCAGAAACAGTGATTTGTGGAGTCCCCCTTTAAAACACTGAATTGGTGACTTCATGTCAATATAAGTGACATTGTTGGGGTTAGCTTTAACACCTTTCAGCTTTTAAGACACATACTGATATATACAAAAACAAATTCTTATGTAATTATATGTACATTACAATATATTATTTATCATATCAATTACATACCAATCATATGTGCGATAAGACTTCAAAACCACCCTCAAAACAAAGAAACAAAAATATCCACATGCATAGCTTTACACTGAACAAACACTCCCCTCGCTGTTATCTCAGCCTGGTCAGTGGTGTCTTACAAGAAGTGCGCAATCACAGTGTGTGTTTTAGATTAGAGATGGAAATTATTCTGTGAGCAGTCACCTTGATCAAGCCTGCAGACCCTGTAGGGTTCAAGGAAACACTCAATAAGAGGTTCATTCCTCTCTTTGACCACTTTACCACCACTTGAACCCTGATGTAAGGTATGTTTGAAATGGTACAGATTTTTTTTCTCATGCCTCAAGCACTCAAGTTTGCACATGTCATTTAATTATAACCAACAATGGAACAATCAAAGTCAGGGATCATTCAAAAAATGAATAAAACATTTTGGCGAGAACCTGAGACTTTTCTTTTCTTTATCCGTAAAGTAAGACAGAAAGCACTTTTGGCTGCTGATTTTTTTTTGTTGAAAAAAATCATACTAAAACTGTGCCCTTGTAATGGAATTGCAGTTGTAAATTGTTTCAGCCCCAGCCACTGTGGCTGCAGAGGAGTGTCCACTGGGGAGAGATGACCTTCACTGTGCCTCTGGTGACAGCGCTAAATCAAAGCTGCTGCTTGTTTAAGACAGCCACTGTACACTGGCTGTATGGCCCCTGGTGAATTATTTATACGTGAAATGAAATGACCTCTGGCACTTTGAAGACAGCATGGGTAGGGCAAGGACAAAACAGAGGGAGTAAAAGGTAGGGGGTAGGCAGATAGAAAGTGGCAGTATGGGAAGGGAAGGTAGATTGAGCGATAGAAACTGATAGCTCAGCTCTCAGCAGGAGCCTACAGGGGTTCATGTTTGAGGCCTTTCCCAGCCTGTTGGAGCAGCAACACACTCTCTGTCTCTGTATGTTTATGTAATCTTGAATGTCCTTCTCTTTGAGGACATTTAAGCCTGGATAGAGTCAGTGCATTTGTTGCCCATTCTCACATACATACAGGAATGTTTGAATGGTAAGACTTATCCTTTGCTTTAAGCTTTACTCAAAACTGATCTTAAAGCTTAGTTAGAAAATGCATGTCAATGAGGGTCCTCACGGGTATAGGAGAGCAAAAGTGTGCATATGACTGCTTGTAAGAGGCAGTAGCCTACTTACAAGCAGTGTAGTCAACTTTGATGACATCCACCTGAAAGCTATTCAAGCAGGAAATTCTGTTATGCAATGCAGCACACACACACACACGCACACACATACCTACATGGACCACTCCCACCTCCTGCAGATTCCATCCAAGCAAAATTATACATCTGTGATTAATGTTGAATGTCAGTGTTCAGTCAGTGTCAGTGCAGAAAGTTCATATAGCTAAGTAGATTAAGGTCAGGACGATGGATGGATGTGTATGTGTTTTGCCTTTGGCTCCTGGTTCTTGTGTTTGTGTCAGTACTGACATTTTTATTATTTCACCTTGACCATGACTTTCCTCTTAGCCACTTATTTCTAGTTTGTTTCACTGTAATTGCTATTCATAAATATTTTCAGCATAACTGGGTTTTTAGGTTTGATAGTTATATGGATAATGTAAGGGTTCTGTTTGGTATGGCAACAGCTACCTGCAAATGGTCTGGCTGACATGCGAGTTTGGCCATAGGCTTGTCAGCTGTTGGGTTAACATGGATGAATGGCAGGAAGAATATAAAGATAGCTTTTCTCCACATTCTAATTAAACCTCCCAGAGGAAATATGTCACTCCTGCTTGGTACCAAATCACTGCCTTTGTTTCTGTCACTTTTACAAGTCAAGGGTTTGGTAAATCAAATAATGAGAACTTTGAGCCGAACATGCGACGGGAATAACCACAACCATGATAAAGGGGATGTAATGCTGCAGTGTAGGATAATATTATCGGCTGGTTGACGGTGGGACTGAGTGAATGGTACGATGGCCTGAAATGCCGCATTCATCGCACACTTCTTCCCAACCCCCTCTCTGTCACACGGATTCACACACATACACATGCTCACACAGTTATAGGTGCAAAGTAAACACCACTGCATTAGACACTGATGATCCTTGTGTGGCAGGTAGATGCGAAAAGTGCCTTTCTTAGCAGCCAAGTGGAAATAGCAGCTTGAAGCATCTGTCACCTACGATCCAGCGGCTACCATCACATGGAAGGAAAACACATATCTACATGAACACACACACACACAAGGCCTTAAATTGTTTCATTTTCAAGAATTATGTTATCCTTTAAATAGTGTGGTTGTGTTATGTGCTGTGTGATATATCTGCCTGGTGTTCTCCTCAGAAGTCAAACGAAAAAGCCACAGCTGATTTCACGCAGTCACACAATGGCTGAAAAGTGTCAGCATTGCATGAAGGCTAGAAAGAAAAACTAATTTAAATCCAGAAAAGTTTGAGATGAACTGGGAAAAGAACGAACCAATATCTTTCAAACCAGGTACATACGACCTAATGAACATGAATATTGTTTTACATCATCTGCAGAGTGCTCTTTGCATTCCCTTTGTCTTGGCCTGTCAACATTTGTTTAACTGTGTAGGACTCTAAAGTGCTGTGGCAGGTCGTCAGCCCAGCTTTTCACGTCCAGTTATGTCAACAGAAAAGGAGAGGGATAAAGAAAGAGAGGGATATTTTTTCTATTGAAATTACTGACAAATAAGCATTTACAACCTATAAAAACCAGTAACACTGTCTGCATTTTTTGAGAACTACATGTTTTACCCCCATAATCATGAACAAGAACATTGCAAACATTTTTCTTTTGTGTAAAACAATGATCACTTGTAAAATAACACTGGCACTTCTATTCAGCTAGGCTTCATATGAATTATACCATGTTAAGGCAATGTGATTTCCCACAGAAGAATGTGTATATATACCATTGATTTACTTCTTCCATTGCAAAAGGGCATTCTGTGTGAGGTTCATTTTGTATACAAGGCTAAATTCCAGCTGATGTTTTCAGAATGAGGCAGGCAGGACTCATAAAAAAGGAATCCCACTGGCCTGGATACACAGCAGATACACATATAAACACTCCCAACCCCCAACACACAAACCAAAATTGAGCTCATAGTCTTCTCAGCCTCACATTGCTTGGCTTAGTTATTATTCACCTTTTAGACAGTAAAGTGTGCACATACTTGCTCCTGAAAGTGTTTTTGATGTCTGCATTTGTGCACATGCATCCATGGATGGGAAGCTGAAGTGAAGGTGCCAGACAAAAGAACTGAGATGGAAAGGGTGGGTTAGAGGGGGGGGGGGGTCCCAATTGTATTAGTGGAACAAGGACTTCAAACTGGCCCCTCCTTCAGATGCACTTACAGAGAATCACTAGGCAAGTGTCAGGACCTCCTTCTGTCACTGACCCTCTGCATGCCTCATTAATTCCCTTAACTTTGTCTCAGATTCATCCCAACACACACAAACACGGACATGCATATGCACACATTTGCTCACACACACACACACACACACACACACACACACGTACAAACACATATAATACACACAGTGCCCTGTGCCTCCACACCCCCATGATGCCTCTGTCCCACGGCATTGCCATATGTCCGCCACCCAGGCACTGGCAGCTCCTCAGTGCTTTGTACTCAGCACACACACGTCAACCTACTGCAATATGTGAGAAAGGGCCTGCAGAATGAGATGCAAGCAAACACCCCAGGCCTTTGTGAAAGATGGTGATTCAGTTTTTTCCAGTGTTGCTTAAAAGAAACAGTCTGAAGACTGGTTTATATATAACCAAGCACCATGTGATGTGACACCATTGTCTAGCGAAAACTTCTGACACTGAATTGGTTTGACAATTAATATTTACATTTTCAATTTTATGGGTTGGGGTATTTCTACAAGCTATTATTTTCAGGGCAGCATTTGTTGCTTACAAAACTTTTTTGAAATGTATGGCAGCTAATACATTTTATGTAAGGCTTTTTTGTGTAATTGATGTAAATCGAGAGAAAATTACACCCTTAAAAAAGAGTCAGAATGCCTCCTGCCTTTGTCTTACACAGAGAGAAATCAGTCATATGACACATGTCATTTATAAATGGTTAACATGCCTGCGTGTTGCTATAATGTGTAACCTTGTGCCCCTCACTGAGCAAGTTCTACTTCCATCCAATGTTACGTTACACTTTATGTGCTCATTGCACTCAGTGAGAATCACTACAGCTTCTGTTGGGTTACTGGGTACAGCAGGTAATCATTTGACAGTGTTGATTTGGGATTATACAGGTCATGGCAACCATTGACAAAAGACCAGTAATGTATACACTTAACATCCAGGATCTTAAAATACGATGGAGTTTTACAGTAACTCCATCCTATATAGGATGAAGATGAAATCAATGAAATGAATCAAATGTCAAATTGCAGATACAGGATCCATGTATGGTTTGCAAGTATGGCACTTCTTTTGTTATGTGAAATGTGACAGGAAATTATGTCCTGTTGCAAATCATGGCTTGCATGTTGTAAACTAGTTCTATAACACTATCAAACTGGATAATGATAGCTTAAGAGGAAATTTGAATGTCAAAATAAAAATAATTCAGAATCAAGGATAAAAAAGGACTTTTTCACCAAGATGAGATCAAAAGTCTACTGTGGACATTTTGACAGCATAGTCAAATGAAGACTTACACAATATATTATCTTTAACTGCCTGGTTAAATACAGAGATACATGATTAAATTTTGAGATGGATGGGTTTCCCTCCCTCTTACTGGGTTGTCTCGTGACAAACCAGCCCAGAGAGCACCTGGAACAGGTATAACCAGCAGAATGACTCAGCACCGGGCACTGGGGCATGACCCAGATTGGCCACTGCTGTGCACTTGTGATGGAGATGTGTCAGGCAAAGCAGGTCAGGGCCCGCCGTCACTCCAAGCTGTTACTGACATTCAGAGGCAAGCAAGGAATAGCTTCCCTGGCACAATTTAGCAAAACAGCCAACTCAGCTGATGCTCAAGGGAAAGCACAGAAGGGGTGAGGTGGGAGGACGGCTGCACTGTGTGCATGTGTTTGTGTCTGTGTGTGTCTATGCATGCATGGGACTTGAAAGTGGTAACCTCCCAGAAAGGTTCCCAATAAGTTTCTTTCCAAAAAATAACAACATCTTATCCTTCCTAATTTTGCTGTACTAGTAAAAGCTGCTGACTTTCTCCTGACCCTTGCTGCATTGCTTATTGAACAAGGGGGCTTAAGGGGAATGATAAGATTACACGTGCAAGCGGGGTGAACGTGCAACATTTTACACAGCAAACATGTTGTACATTGCATACATGCACACTGTATAACTTCATACTAGTGTGAGATTGGACCTTCTTAACCTTTAAAAAGATCTTATTGTAGCAAACCCCTTAACAGTGTTCTATTGTTCTGAGCAGTGGATGCAGCCTGCTGCAGAACATGGAATGTAAAACACTCCACTGAGATGAGAGGTCCTACGTTTTTCTTCAAAGCCTGCCTGCAAGAGAGGAGGGGATGGGAGGGGGAGGCTGTAGTGGTAGGGAAAAGGCAGACGGAGAATGTAGAGAGTGGAGGTGGTCAGAGAACCAGTCCTTGATGATTTCTTGCACTGAAAATCAATCACAAAAGAACAAAAGAGGCCCCTTTAAAGACTTTAAAGAGTTAGCTATGTGAAGTCAATATGAAAGAGCCAATGTGGCGTCCTGAGCATAACAAATGGAAAGTTGCACATTAATATACAGATTCACTGTTACATGAAAAATTTATGCCATTTTCATGTTTGTAACGATAAAACTACATACAGCAGACTTGAAGGCTTGCTGGAAACAGTGGGAGATAGCAAGTCTCTCTAAGTTAAAGGTTACAGAATCAGCCTACCAGCACCCATAGAATTGATAATAAATCCTCACTGCACAGAAAATCAATACAGCAAACATGGCAGGCCAGTGTTGGAGCAGGAAGTCGGTTTATAAACTGTGTTGGATGTTTAAAATGTGTTGGGTCTACCCAACCTCACCCAAACCCAAACCAGTTATAAATGCGATGCTTAACCATACCTAACCTAAGTCCAAATCCCACATCCAAAATAATTTTGGGAAATGCACTTTCCTGCAGATACTTAGAGAAGATTGATGTCTCTCACATGTTTGTACGGTTAATATGAAGCGACAAGCTTGCCTGGCTCTGTCTCAAAGTAATAAAATCTGCTGAGCGGAACCTCTGGAGCTCACTAATTCATACATTTGTTTGTTTGGTCTGTACAAAAGTCAAAATGCAAAACAGACTATTTCTTGGCTGGGGCAGTAATGTCCATAAGGTAATTTTGTACATGTCAACCTATTACTTAAACTTTGTTGTACCTGGTCAGGGAGATTGAGAAGCTGTGGAAATGGCTGTCGCATTAGATTGGGCCCAGATTCACTTGTACTGATTTGCATGTTTGTGTAAACCAAACATTTTTCTGTAAGATATATTTCTGCATCTTAACAGAGAAGTTTAAAGTGAGCTGATTGTGTGTGTTTGTGTCTACATTAGATAATATTCTTACTGCCACAGACATCTTCCCGAGCACTGTGCCAGGCCTCAGTCTCCCCACATGGCAGTGCAACACGCCCCTTGAATCTGATTGCACCACACACCCCCTGCTGTCTAATGAGAGGATTAGACTCCACATATTTGTTACAATCCCCTGTTGAGGTTACCCCTTCCTCTCCCTCTCCCTCTGTCTCCTCCTCCACTCTTTCGGGCACAGTTCTGCATTTATAGGTCTCTGTGGTTTAATAGAGTATCTCCTGGCCTGCTGACATATGTAAAGCGCATTCACCCACGTGGAAACACAATCTCTGAACACCCACGTAACACCCACATGTGTGGGCACATAAACGCAGACACAAACACACACACACAAACCAAGTATACACAACATAGCAGAGAAAAATATTTATGCTTAAAGCGTTTTGCTTTTAAAGGACGACGGTGCAGCAAATGGAGGGGCCTCTGTTTTGCTTTTACTAAGCTGATTGTTCTCTGTGGTCTGTCGTGTGTACGTGATTGTGTGGTGAATAGAGAAGGATCCGGGGATGATCAGCCCCATCCTTCCAGTTTGTGGGTAAAAGACATAAAGCTGAAACTGACCTGCCAGTGTAATTACAGGCAGGAATCTGAAGAATGCTGTGATCTGAACTGAGCCTGACATCATGTATAGAGCCTGATGCAGCTGATTTATCCATTCATATTGTGTATGTTCATTTGTATGCTCTTGTGTGTGAATGGTGCAATAGTACAGCTGCGCCACCCTAAAATACGACTCTTTTGCAGTGCACACTCCAAGCCCACGAGTGTGCATGTGTTTCTGAGGTTTACCATATACAGCCCAGGGTGTGCTGCACTCTCTTTCATCGAGAACAGAAAGAGGCCATGTTACTTATCTGAAGAATTCACCCTGAACATCTCCTCTTCATAAACACTTCCCTGTGGAGCACATCCCTCTCTGTCTCTCACACAGTCTCTTCCTTTCTCACACATGTACACACAGCACTCTGGATCTACACAATGTGCTAAGGGTTTACATTATGAATAGCAGAAACCAAAATTTACACAAGAGGGCGTATAACAAAAACATTATCCATCATACAAATCCTACACAGTCCACAAACGCCACCTGGAACTCCCATAAACTGCTCACATTGCCGACATAGTTTTCCATGTTCATGTTTTCAGTGTCATGGCTTCACCAGACAGGTGGTTCTCATTAATGCTTGCCTTGAAAAATGAGTAGACACAAAGAGTAACATATGCAGGCATCTCTCAAAATGTGTTTGTGCTCCTCTCCTTTTGTCTTGCCTTGAGGTAAGGAAATCATTTGCTTTTACCTAACTAGGGTTGATCTGTATCTCACAAAAAGCACAAAACATACGCAGACATGGCAGCACAGAGGAAGGCTGTGTTTTACTGCAGAGTGGAATTCCAGCCGCCTTGTTTCCGACTGATCTCAGCGATGAGGGGAATGTCAGAGTGCGACGACATAGATAAGAATGGCACCTGGAGAATGTACACTAGAGCACGTTCGGGTACTGCTGAAGTAACTGATATGCTAGAAATGAGCAAACACACAGACAATACTGTTACAGGCCTTTCTTTGTAGCTCAGTTAAAGATTGTTTGGAGGATATGAGCATCAGCTGCATGACTGAAGTAAACACCTGTGTATTCTTGTTAAATAAATTGGGAAGTGGATTAATCGTTAAAATATTCTGCATGCTGTATATATCAGTCACAGTATGTGACTGCCTTTGTGTGTTTTGCTCATCTTCTAGTATTTGCACATGTGCCTGAGTGTGTATTTTGTGCATGCACTGCTGTGTGTGTTTAGCCTCTAAGTGTGCATTTTGGGAGTGTAATGCGACACCCTGGTCTTGCAGGGGTGGCAGTATTGGGGGGACTAAGGGTCTGACCCCATCTGGAGATGCAGACTTCCAGACTCTCTTAAGGCCTGGCTGCTAATGGAGCATGAATACAGATGAATAGTTAGTGGATGTGTATAGACAATAAACCAATATCTTGCCATCCCCTCCCCAATACCAACATCATGGCAAATTATGATACTAGACAATCAGTGAAGGTGGCAAACCAAAGTGTATGCAAGGAATTGTATGACATCAAAATATATTCCTGAATTAGTGTAACATTTAAGGCACAATGTGGTTCAGATGCATACAGACAGTATATTATCTGGCAATGCCTATTTTTGTTAGCATTAACTATTATATTTTCTTCAGCTCAACTTCACTCAACTCATTACCAACAGTGTTTCCTGTCAAAAAGGAGAATATCTAGATGACAATAAAATGAGAAATCTGGATTTAATCATACAATGTAGAGATTTACAGCTTTTCGTGCTATTGCTCATGTGTCCACAGGGAGGTTTTTGTCAACAATTCTAGCTTATATTATCTGATTCCACTGTAAACTGTGAGGGGTTTTTTGCTTGGCTTGGAAGGGAGCGCAGGCACACTCCAGTCTCTCTTCCCTTTGGGCTTGTATAAGTGCATGTGTATGTACTGAGCTGTATACTGTATTGATACTGAATGTAACCAGTGGATTGATGCACTGGATTGGCCGTTTTCCATTTTTGACAGAGGTCACGTTCATAGGCCTTCTCAACCAGTGGACTGGATGCCAACTGTCACATGCATCTGTGTTACATGAACTTATTAACAATGCATCTGGAATGCATATAACCACTATGGCCTGGCAGTCAGGATAGCTCCACCCTTTCATACTCTGGCTGTCTTAAACTATACTGCTGTTACAGATCCTGTAAACAAGCTGTAAAATGCTGAGGTATAATAAAACATATCATTGCACAGCTCTTTTCATTACAAAAAAGTACCATTACGCTAAATAAAAAGATCTAACATCAAGTTGTTTGATTCTCTCTCACTCAGGAAAATTCATAAGTTGTATGGTTTGTATGGTTTTATAGTCATGAGGACTGTCTGGATGACCAAACTCTTGCTGTTCCTTTCTTTCCACAAGGGTCTGTATGTATTGTACATATGTATTCATCAGGCACAGCTCCATCTGTTTGTAGGAAGAATGGAGAGGCCCTCAGCAGACCCCTGAGAGGTTTAAAGTATGCTGGCCTCCTGCAGTCTCCCAGCAAACTCCACTCCGGCAAGCCAGCTTTAATTCAGCCTGGGCCTCATGAGGAGGTGAACCATTTGGACTGCAGCCATGTATATGGCTCAGACTAACAGTCATGAGCCATCAGAAGACATCCTCCTCATGCTTTTGCATCTTACAGTCTTCAGTCCTCTCTCTGACACGTTCATGGCGTGTTTGTAAAATGCAACCTTTTATCCAGTGACAGGGTGAGCAACACAACCCTCGTCCTTGTTGGGGATGACCAACAATCTGCCACCTTTACTGTGCAGTTTGCTTAATGTCTCTAAGCTGACTCATTCAGTCCTCCACCCCCGCATCCCCACCCTGTTCACCCCCCTGCTTTCCCTTTATTGCTTGAAGCCTGCACCAGAAGGGTCTCTGGCAGTGTGGCCCTTTCTGCAGGCTGCTGTCTCTCTGATTTACTGATTGATTTTAGCATTAACGTCCAGCCCCTCCTCCTAACTCCCCCAAACAACACACACACAAGGGAGTGCACACATACAGACTTGTACCCATTGTCAGACCTCTCCTGCAGCTTTAGGATAAAATGTGTGCATGAAAGTGTGTAAAAGGTTTTGTTTTGATTCCATTTTGTTTCTTTTAACAACATTTTCACTCACATTATTAAATAGATTCCTAAAGTAAATCTAATCTGAAGTTGATACTAATACTAATACTGGCCTCATTACTGCCTCTTTTCTTTTGTTAAAATGAGCAATTAAGCGTTTAATTTGTGTCTATTAGTTGTAAGTGGAAAATAGAAACCACATGCTAACAAATCATGAACCTTCTGCTGGCTGAAACATGACATGTTTATAGACACTTGCCGCAATAGAGACAAGAGGTCATTTTTATAGTCATGTATTTAAAGGATGAATAAATCCACTAAGATGCCTTTGGAAAATATTTTAGTTACTTTCAGAGAGGTTAAGATACACAGAACTTTGTAGGAAAGAAACCAACATTCTAGTTTGCTTAGTTAGACTAGCTAGCCCACATGAAAAGACTGTTTTCTGTAGATGATTTACTGTTTTTTGTAAACAGTGACACAACTGTGGACCATTATTCAAGGCTGCTGTCACTAGTACCGTCTTAAATGTCTTAACGTTTTAATTAGCTAAAATAACAATAACACTGTGAGAATACATGAGCAGTGAAAATGGTTATATGTAAATCCAGCACGCATCTGCAAATATAACCATACAACATACTGTAGGTAACAGTTGCAGAGGCATACATTTGAACAACGATTCTACCTCTGACTTTATGTTCAGTATTTAACCAAGCTTAAGCTTTTATCCCATCCAGTTAGTGGGTTGCGTCTCTTACTTCACAAAATGGAAAACTGTCTGCTTCGGACTAATAAACCTGGCACTGGCTACATGATAATCTTAAGGAGCCAGTGGACAAAATCTTCATTTAGGAAATGGCCAGAGTACTTCTTGGCAACATGTTCTATCCTTCTCAGACAGAGGGAGGCGGAGGATGTGTGTGTGTGTGTGTGTGTGAGGGAGAAAAATGTCAGACAGATAGCTGTATGGGAAGTAGCTGAGGGGGTGGACAGAGTCTTACAAGGGAAAGATCTGCTGAGGACAAATTCCCATTCTGCCAAATTCTGGGTAAAAAATAACAAATCAAAAATCTTCACCCTGCCCAACAGTTACATCACAATGACCTCGCAACATCATCTTCTAACAGGAGTCTGCACTGCGTCAGGGATGAATAAAGTAATCTATCTATCTATATTAGATCACACTTACTGAGGAGACCTTTTCCAGGAATCTCAAAACAGATTTATTGAGAAACTACATATTGATTGATAATTTACATTGCAAGTTAAACCTCTTTTTTTGGTAACATCCTACCGTCAATTACTTAAAATGCCGTCTATGTTGAATGGCCAGCATTCACAAACTGTTCAATGAGTGGGTATGCAAAATAAACTTGGTACTCCATTTTGACCAAGGAATGGTAAAATCACATGGTGGAGTGCCCTCTAGTGTTGGAGGAAATATAGTGAACTTCCAAAAACAAAACTTCCACTTAACCTGGCATGTGAATCTTGCTGGAGGGAAGTCACATTACAGGCCTATCAAGGAGCTCACATGCTTGTCAGCTAACATTTATTCTGGGTAAATAACTGTGTAATCCTTGTTTCAACTATTAAACAAGTCAACATATCACAGTCGCTTAACTCTATGTAGTCACCAGACATTGAAAAGTGGTGAAACTGTGCAACCACAACAGCTGGTAGATGAGCTTGGGACAAATAATTATTTGCATACTGTAAAATGGTTGTGCCTCACTTTTGTACAAAAATAAACAAATTTAGGTGAAATTATCAGTGTTTTTATAGCAATAAATGATGTTAAAACAATCATTTTGACCACAAATCTCCCACCTCTTTCCAAACACAATACAGTAAGAGACAGTTTTGACTAAAGTATACAAAGTGCTGCTACACTGTAATATATCATCCATAAATGTAGAATGTCACAGATGAAAATACTACACAGGTTTTGATTTTGCTTGTTTCACTTCCAGGTTTGTTTAATGAGGTCTGCTGAACATCAAAACATGTTTAAAGACAGGGATAGGTTTAGAGTTATGGGTAGAGGGCAAGGCTTGGTGATCAAGTGAACCTTGAGCCTAAAAGAGTCCTGACATTTATATGTTTAAGTGCACAAAGTAATCCCATTCAAATGTGTTTAAAAAAATGCAATCTCTCTGGCCTCTTTCAGAACCTCGTGCCGTTTACTGTTGGGATTTATTTAAGCCAGCTCGTACAGTAAACACCTCCTTCACTCTTGCCCCATTTTCTCTGAAGTCGCTGTAGGAAAACTCAGGATCAGTAACTGGATTCACAAATGGAAGGTGGCAGAGGTCTGTGACATTGCGTTGTAAATGAAAGTGTTGCTAAAGGGCACAAACTGGTGGCTGATGATCTTGATGGCCTCTTGAGCAGCTGATCCTGAAGAAACATGTTGACAAAGGTCAATAGTCATTTCTGATCTTTCAGTACTTTTTGGGTGAGATATGCTGCATATCAAAATCATGGATGTACTGATTTCTAAAGAGTGCTAGAACTTTACCTCCCAAAAATGCTGCGACTGTGTGTGGCTCTGCCGCACCATATCGACAGCTGCAGGTTATGAAAAAATAAAGTCATATTTACATGGGGCAGCCTTTTTAAAAAAAAACTCTAAACCGTAAATTCAGCAGTGACCATGACTTACAATTCATGGATATAGTCATCTTTGATGTTGACGTTGAGGCTGTACTCTTGGAGTAGGCTGTTCACACAGAGCTTAAGTTTGCTGATGTCTTCTTCAACCTGGTAGTTGTAAACTCCTAGTAAGAGAGGACAGAGCATCAGGAAGAATTATTGATATTGAAGATATGAGGGTATTCTTTCAATACACCCACACATATGCAGTTCAACCATCATTCAAAGACTCAAGTGATATAAATGTAAACTGTAATGACGGTATAAAAAAGCTTTAATGTTCATTAACTACAGGTTGCACCAGGATTGTAGCAGCAACTGCTTTTCCATGTGTAGGTACACGGATCTAAATGTCAAAAAGCTACTACTTTCTCTCCGTTGGTATGGTCTCTCAATGACAGAGCAGCTCATCTGTGTCGAAAAAAATGCTGTATATAAAAAACATCATCATACATCATACAGCTGTGAGGTTTCAAGTGAGTTTCATGGAAGTGTTTCACATCTTGTTCAATTATTTAAAAGAAAGATCTGTGTGAACCTTGGCTGTACCTGGGTAGCGGGAGTGCTGCTGATAGAAGTGATCAACAGCCCGAAGCATGAGGTAAAAGACCATCTCGCTATCTGGACTGTCCATGCAAGAGGCTGAAAAGACACAGCTTTCGTTAGTCGGTGACTGTGCTTTAAGTTTACCAGAAAAAAAGTATTAGAACCGACTCAAACACAAGATCAACAGCAAACAATCAAAAAGGAAAATTCAACTTACTGATTTCATCTTTATTTACTGAATCCGCGCTATATTCGTCAGCAAGAGATCTACAGCGCACCACCCGCAGAAAGGAAGCATTCTTACCTGGACACCAACACAAACAAAGGACTACAGTTAGGAATGAACCTACTGTAGTTAATGCAATAGTCATCAGTATGGCAGATTATGCCATACCTGTATAGAGTATAATATAAAAATGTAAGGGTAAAGGATTTTGAGTAAAAAATGGTTTGCTTACAGAACAACCGGATGTCCTTTTCAGAGATGCTCTCTGGTGGCTAGTGGAAAAGAAAAAAAAAAGTAATTTCAATTTTCACTCATTTATTGAGGAAATCAGTGCAAAAATGCTGTCAATGCTCCACCTTGGCTGCATTAAAGACTAATTCCAACACCTGAGATGTTTTCTGACTAACATCAACAACCTTACTCAGTGAGTAAATGGGTTTACAACATACCTTTCCAACAGACTGCAATAAACTTTCTACATGCTTAGAAACAGCTGCTGCGTCCTGCATGGCCTTTTCCCTGTAACTAAAACAAAAACAAAAACATGAACAGAATCACACCGAGAAAGCCACATTATAGAATCATGCACTGTTACGACAGAGAGATACAGAACTGGATGTACTCTTTGACCAGAGAACCGTTCTCTCATGCCCTCTACACATTAATCTACATAGTTAGCAGTCACATATTCCACACTTACACGTTTTGAAGGTTGATGAACTTCTGAGAGTCTGCGATCATATCTGGGATGGTTCCCCGTACAGGTAAGCTTCCATTGCCTTCATTGTGAACAAACTCCTTGACAGCTCGCAGCATCACCCAGAAGGCCGGAGTCTGGTTAACAGGTACGGAATACGTGCCACAATTTAAGAAGACAATAATCCCAACAACTACTTATTTGAAACTATGATGTGACTGTGTGTATTTCATAAAATACCTGTGATGTGATGTTGTTACACTGCTCATTATTGAACAGGTCTTCAAGAGTACTAGGGATCTGTAGAAACAAGAGGAGTCTCACTTGGCTTAACTATGACAGATTGGGGTTTAAAAAAGCAATACATGCATGGGACACAGGATAATTCTTAAAAACCAAAAGGCTACTTGAGATCTGGTACCTTGGTTGGATTTAATGCAGTATTGACATTCTTAATAGCTTCCTCAAAGTTTTCTTCATCCACTGGGACTCCATTGTCATTCTTCAGGATCCCTGAAGGAACCAAAATAAGAATGAGTAAGTTTGAGCTACACAGTCACTGAACTTATAGGCAACTACAATCAAGAGGTTCTTAAATACCTTCACGAATTAACTGTCTGAAGGCCTCTTTCTCCTTGTAGTTTTTCGGTGGCTGACAGTTATGCTACAAAGACAAAAACATTTTATTGTACAGTAACACTAACAAACACTGAAGGAAAAAATATCAATGTTGGGAGTCTTTGTCAGATACATACTCCACAAAAAATGTATTGTACCTCACTGAGCCATTTCTCCAGGTATTTAGCAACAATGATAATCCACGGTGTGTGACTGTGATCCTACGGATTTAAAAAAAAAAGGAATATTATCAGTTGTGTGAGGCTGGCATGGTTTAAAGGGGCCTCTGTACATACCTTCTTGTCCATGCTGTCCAGGTCAAAGGACTCAATGTGGTTTCTGAATTCACCAAAAGGCTGGTCTAACCTCAGGTCCTCTAAGGCATTATCTGGGTGAGATTCAATCACTGAAGAGAGAGGCAGTAAATGTAAATATACTTAAACATTAAAACAATTTCAAATTGCATGTGCAAACTTCCAGTCACAGTAAAATAGCCATGTACCAAGAAGGGTGGGTGGTGGGTGGATGCAGATGAGATGTCAATAATCTCATTTAAATGACATTAGATAATTATTGACATTTTATTCATCACAGTGCATTTGCAATTTCATGAGTTCATGCTTCAATGGGAACATTATACATGTAAACATGTAATACCAACTAAAAGTTAAGAACACAAGTTGCTATTAAATATTTGAAATTATCATGTTAAGAAATTTTCGAGAATTTAAGATAAATGCTGGGGAACTAACCTGTATGCTCCTGCACCACTAGTCTCATGTAACCGATGAGTCCATATGTTTTACAGATGAGGAAAGGTACTGAGGCACTCCACAGAACTGAGCCGAGCCTCAAACATGTGCTGTTGAGTTTGAGAGACGATTTGACAAGTTAATTGGAATTTTGAGAATTGGAATAATACTCAAAATTGTAATTCAGCAAACTATACAATACAATACAGACTGAGAGAAAAGATCAACTCATACCTTTCTGGCAAATGGACACCGATGACTATGGTAAACCTGTGGAAAAACTCTGGATCATTGTCCAGAAGTTTGTCTGGACACTGCAGAAGATAAAAGGGTAATGATATTAATAGTTACATTTATATGTTAGATGGTAAATTTGGGATATATAGACATACTTGCATGTAAAGAGAACTTTAACTCAAAAGTGAGATGAAACTGTACCAGGTCTTTTTTACTTTCCACTGTTTTAATGTGTTTTAGTGTAATGTAAATATTATGATATGGTAATATAAAATATATGCTTTCATTTCCTACCAAAACATGAATCTTGTTGTCAAGAAATCACATGGCACCATGTCAAAACCTAAATAATACCCACCTCCTCAACAAAGTTTCCAGAGACATCACTGTTAAGTTCTTGGAGCAGCTCAGTGGCAGCCTGTGCTCTGTTCTGCAACATAATAGCTAAGGTCAGTGCTCATAAAGATATGCAAATACATTGCATTTTTATTACTAATAAGAATAGAATATTAAAAATGACTATGGATAACACTGAGGAAGAAATGCTGAAACTGTGTCTGTGCAGTTGTAACCGATTGACTGAAAAAATTGATATGATATATGAATATATAAATTCTACTTTGGCAAAGCATACCTTTCCAATGCTGTTGTTACTGAGGAAAAAACTGTAAGACAAGATTAAAAAAAGGTCAAATAATGCACAAGTTAAACTAACACATATCATTTTAAGCTGAGATCAACTTTCAAGTAAACACTGCTTTCTTACTTGTTTCCAACATCTTCCCCAGAAACTGTGTGCCCATCAACTATGGTGAATGCTCCAATGCCTGGCAAAGAGATCAATTACTTCAATCAGCAAGATGCTTTCATCAGCACGCGCAGCATTTTCATCAACACAGAGCCACATCTGTTTACCTGGAAGTACCAGGTTCTTCAGTATCTCTGTTCCCGTTGCTGTGGCGTTGATGAGACAAACGTGTGCATTCTCCAGTGTTTCCTGACCATGGTCACCCCACAGTCTGAAAGCAAACAACATAGAAATGTGTTGCCAGTTAGTGATACAATTCATCCTCAGCCGCAGTAAAAACACAGAAAGCTACTGACTTAGCTAGGAGTATGACAGCTTCAATAACATTCACTGCCCTGTTGTTCCGGTCGTTTAAGTATCAAACGCAGTCAATGTATGTTTTGTATCGGGGCTGTTACTAGACAAACTGCTATTTTCGGGGTAAGCAAACAAGAAAAGAGGAGCAATAAGCCTATGGTTTATGTGTTAGTTGTTTCACTATAACGCACACAGGAAGCTAACGCTAGCTAGCGTTAGCACTCCTTACTCGTATAGTTTCTTCCTTGGCCGCTCCCTTAAATTGCTCACAACACGTAGCGAAGGAATAAAATCTCGGTTTCTGAGAAATCCATGGTATCGTTTCAACGAACCTGAGCTGCCGGTCGTATTTCTGTTCTTTAGAGGCTTTAGTGGCTGCCATGGTTTCTTTCCAACGACTGATGATGTCTATAGACCATGGCATTTTAGTTTAGCCCCTTCAACACCAGATTCGACAAAAACATGCCGGCGCGAAAATTCATAATCGCACTTTCGACATAAATTCTCACCGCGATGCTTTTTAATTTGATATATTTCGATTATTTTAAATTGTTTTGGAAAGAAAATAGAATCTCCCGCTATATGCATATATGCACCGAATATAAATCAAAGCAGTGGTGGAAAGTAACTAATAACATTCACTCAGATAGAAAAATTCAGTACAGTTTGGAGGCAGGCTGCTTGCACTATATTTTTATATTTTCATTTTCTGCGACTTCATAGACCTACTTCTATTCCACTACAATTCCAAAGTAAATACTGTGCTTTCCCCCCAATTATGTTTATTTGTTAACTTTAGCCTACTTTGCAGATTGG
This sequence comes from Psettodes erumei, assembly GCA_016785225.1. Classification (NCBI taxonomy): domain Eukaryota; kingdom Metazoa; phylum Chordata; class Actinopteri; order Pleuronectiformes; family Psettodidae; genus Psettodes; species Psettodes erumei. Next base: position 6,160,297 of record JAFBJZ010000863.1, on the reverse strand, counting down.
GATATAACCATTAATAATAATATAATATAATATAATATAATATAATATAATATAATATACTTGATAAAATAATATACTTGATACTAATAACAATATAAATAATTCTGAAAGGAGCTATTCTGCATGAGGACTGTCACTGTTGGTATTTGAGGCACATTTTGATCACATTAAGAGAGGGTGACACTCTCCACACAGTGATAAAACGGTCATATCAATATCATTTTAGAATAGAAAATAACATTAGGTGTAATATAATAGCATTGTAATCATATCTAATCATTAATTCCGAAAAGGAATGACCATAATGCGCTGACACTGGACCAGATTAGCGCCCCCCCCCCCTCCACACACACACACGCACACACACACACACACACACACACACACACACACACACACACACACACACACACACACACACACACACACACACACACACACACACACACACTCTGTGTGGGTGTGGGCGTGGGCGTGGATGGGGCGTGTAAAGAAAGGGTTAGCCTAATTGCCTTTCCCCTTTGGTTACAGTATAAACTTCATCAATAGCTGCACTGCACCGGCTGATGTCCGTGTCCGTCCTCCAGGCACGCACCGGAGTGCAGGAGTAAGACAACGCTTGCTCGGTTAGATTTGAATCCACAAACAGGGACAATGACAGGGAATCGCTGGGGATATGGAAAAGAGGACGGTAAGCTTACAGCCTCTTAGCTCGAGGATGAGTCTTCTTACGCATCCACAGTGGAAAGAATGAACAATCTATATAAATGTTTGCTGTCGTTTTCCTTGGGGCAGTGTTTGTTTAATCCAAAGGACGAAGGTAGATGTTAAATAGACTGTTAATGCGAGATTAGCCTCGTGCTTAAAGGGATGACTGCTGTAACCTCAACCTGACTTTCCTCCATAGGTTTGCCCTGGGCTCTTGAGTGAAGAGCATTACACTGCATATGTACCACTGCAAAATATACACTCACTGAGCACTTAGGCAGACCTGTACACCTGTCTATCCATGCTATTAGTATCCAGCTGGCCAATGCTGGCAGCAGTGCATTATATAAAATCATACAGTTAACAGGTCAGGAGCTTCAGTTGATGTTCACATTAAAGAATGGGGAAAAAATATGTGATCTCAGTGACTTTGGCCATTTTTCAGTGTATTTGTTGGTTCCAGATGAGCTGGTTTGTATGTTTCTGAAGCTGTTGAATTTTAATCAGAATCAGAAACACCTTGTTGATGAGAGAGGTCAGAGGATGTTCTCTCACTCCTGTCAGCCAAGACCAGAAATCTGAAGTTGCAGTTGGCACAAGCTCATTAGAACTGGACAGTCAAAGACTGGAAAAATGCAAAAATGGTCTGATGAATCGTAACATCTGCTGACACACAACCAAACTGCCTTTTGCCAACAGACAGGTTGTTGGTGGTTCAAGGGTGTGGAGAATTTTGTCTTGGCTCACCACAGCCTATTTGAATATTGTTGCTGTGCATCCCTCTATGGCTGCAATTTACCATCTTCCAATGAATAGACCCAACATGACTGTCGTATGAATGTACAGCTGAAAAATCTGCAGAAATAAATATGATTTAATCAAGTCAACAATCTCAAAGAAAGATTTCCAGAATCCATGCCATGAAGAACCAAGGCTGTTTTGAGAGCAATGTGAGGAACTTCCCAGTGCTTTCAGTATGATGTTCCTAATAAAATGTTCAGTGAGTATATATTTTCAAGATGAGTTGTTCTATTTGACAAGGAGCATTGTTTAGTGTGGTCACTAAACAAAGTTTTAAGTGAACTTCACTCATAATTTTTTTATTCTTGGGGTTTTTCAACTTGCTGTTGGGTCCTACTTAAACTTGTTGTTTGGGAAAAGAGACCATGATGGATTAGTATTTCACAGTAGTTAAAGGGGAAATGTTACACTTTTCTTTGCAGGTAACCCAGTGAGCTCTGTTTTTTCAAAGCTTTGTTTAATCATCACTCCATAAATTTGAGCTTGAGGCACAAATGCAGTAATGAGCGTATTAAATTAATAAAATGTTCTGATTATTGTTCACTGTCCTATACTACAAGGTCCTTCTGTGTGGCACAAAAACTATCCTGTGGCCCAGGGGAACCGGCAGTCTCCCATTGACATCATACCTCAGCAGGCCTCACATGACCCAAATCTTGGCCCAATTGTCCTAAACTACGATCAGTGTACCTCCATCAATATCGCCAATAATGGACACTCTGTAGTTGTAGAGTTTGATGACTCGGATGATCGTTCAGGTAAGAAAAAAGTTTAAATGTAACTTCTGCTGTGGTTGCTTCAGTTTCTAGAATTCAATTTGAGTTGTATTTTTCATTACTGACAAAATATTGATAAAAATGAGCTATTTTATCTGTTGTGGGCCACATGCAGTGGAAACCTGTGCTAAAAGTTTACTTTCATGAAACAAACACTTAAAAGGTTGGATTACCTTGATTTTCAGAAAGTACAAACCACGTGCATAACTGCCTATAATCAAAGGTTGCAGATAAACCTCTGATTATGCTGCAGGAAAAGTGCATCCGTCAGTTAACTGTATGAGTATCTGTCTGCTGGACAAGAGATATAATAACCTTTGGTGTTCTCAATGGTTGTTATGATCCTATTGGCTTTTATCACTGGGTGGATCCATGTTAACCACCCCATCATTACCATGAATGATAAGCTCAGAAATGTGGGGCTGTTTGGTTCAGACAATTTCCACAGAACAAGCAAGCAGCTATCACTGAAAATAATTAATGAAAGAGGAGATCTGTGGGGAAACTAATGCACTTTCTCAGCATTTTGCCATAGTTCAAATAAGGTGCACAAATCCCCTAAACCTTCTGTTGGTTTTGGGTTATACACATGCCTATATTCTCAACTGGCAGTGGTCTGTGTCACTATTGTTTTGGTGAGAAACTGACAAATAATATATTATATCAACAATATGGCTCTGAGTGTTAAGAATAACATGAGTTGACACCAGTCATAATTGTAATTAACATATTTAATTCCTCAGAGAGTCATTAATGTCCAGATTGAATTGATGATCTGATTCACCACATTGGTTATTTATAAGTAGCTATCTACTAATCACATCAACATAGTCTGGCATGTCTGATTATTTCATACTTCATATTCGTTAGCGGCACATTTTTGTTTAACTGATTTTCAATTTTAAGACACGCTGTTCTTGTTGTTGTCCTACATCTTTATTGTAAAATGAACTCTTTGTGCCATTCCCGTCTAGTTAATCTGACCTGGATTGGTGTAGCCTGTTTGTCAGAAAGATGTCAGGAGCATCACAATGGATAACAATCACATTAGATGGGTGTACAAGTCCATCCCCAGCGGTTCTGTGGGTCATAGGCAATAAAACAATTAAAAGTTAGAAAATGTCTTTATATGGCAGAGACTTGGCTATTTGCATCTCAAACTAAAGCATGCTCCTTGTTGCTATAATGATAGATTTGCAGGAGAAGCAGACAGTCTGTCTGTTGTGCTCATGTCTCAGCTTTGAGTGAGAAATTAGATGAAAGTCTGCTGGGTGTTACCAGGTTGACTCATTCTGTGGTGTGTGTGTGTGTGTGTGTGTGTGTGTGTGTGTGTGTGTGTGTGTGTGTGTGTGTGTGTGTGTGTGTGCCCGCCCTACAGTGGTACTTCCAAGCTTTTTGGATGTTGCTACACACAGGACACTGTGCCGTGATGTGCTGGAGAGCAGTTTGTCTAACAGTCACAGAGAATAGGGTTGTGGGTGTGTGTGTGTGCGATCACTGAACAAATTTATTTAGGCCCTATTTATTTATTTTACATCTTCTCTCAACAGTGATCCAGGGAGGCCCTCTTGACAACCCTTACAGACTGAAACAGTTTCACTTCCACTGGGGTGGAAAGGGCTGCCATGGCTCTGAGCACACCATTGCGGGAAATAGCTATGCATCTGAGGTTAGTATTCAGGATCTAAATATTTCAATGTGTCATTGTCTGAGAAACAAACCAGACTGACCCATTTCTAGCTGTGGTGTGTAGTAAGGTATATGTGTTACTAGAGCTTGCTGTGACATAAAATCAAAATTGAGTGTCTAAATAATGAATGTCCTAATAAATTACATATGGAAAATATTGGCACTCTATGTTATCAGTACGATGACTATAGTGTAGTATCCGTGACTTAAGGAAACTATAAAAGCTGTTTTTTATTTCCGTTCTTCTTTTCTGTTTCTATCTTCCTGTTTCCAACCTCTAGCTTCATTTAGTGCATTGGAATGCTGTCAAGTACAAGACCTTTGTGGAGGCAGCAGCAGCTCCCGATGGCCTCACTGTCCTCGGCATCTTTTTAGAAGTAAATGTTTTTCTTAAATCCATGCCCGTTTAATGTCCCCAGTCCCCCTTTTCTTCTCCATTTTGTATTAGTATTGCCTGCATAGAGTTAATTTTGCACCATTGACACCATTTTTATGTGTAGAAGTGGTTGTAAGAGAAGCTAGTGGGAAAAGTTATTTGTCACAAAGCTGCATGTGAGACACGTGTCATGTATGTAATGCTCCAAAGTGTTATAAGAGTGGATAGAAACATATGGAGTATACAGAAAGATTTGATGTGGATTCTTTCCAAGTCACAGATCAAATTCAAAAACACTCTGTCTGTTATGAAAGACAGGTGACGAGCACAGATGGCTCCACATGATAACAGACTCTCTGTACACGGTGAAATTTAAGGTGAGTGTCATTGTTGTTTATGACAGGATTTTATTATGTGTTAGGTTTTTTTGCATTTATGACCTGCCCTCAGTATTATTGCAGTTATATAAAAGCTGTTGTAGTTTCATTTCCTCTGCAGGGCAGCGTCACAGATTTCAAAGGTTTCAACCCCAAGTGCCTCCTGCCTAGCAGCCTCCACTACTGGACCTACCTGGGATCACTGACAACACCCCCCCCTACATGAGAGCGTCATCTGGATCGTCCTGAAGGAGCCAATCATTATGTCTGAAAAACAGGTGCACGTCACAGACATGTTCCTTTAACCACAATATATGCCGTTTTAAACATATGTGACGCTGAACATACTGTACTGTTTGAAAGTATAATTGGTCGTACTTTTTTAGTCCACTAAATGCTCTGCAAGGTACAAAATAATATCAAATATAGTGTCGTATTTTTTTCCTTTCGCATTTGAAATGAGAAGGCCAGGCTCTTCATTTTTTGATTCTACAGATTTCTGAATGATGAGAGAGAGAATTTTTTGGTTTCTTTCATCACTGAACAAAACTCTTTTCTGTAGTAGTTATTTATTCTCTTACATCGTGTGGCATAGCACTTCATACACTGCATTAATCCCAATCCAGCCATTTTGCTTATTCTTTCTGGCATAAGGTCTATCTTTTCCTCATTGTATACAGTAGGTATTCATATGTAAAATAATATATGATTTGAAACAAATCTTATATATTTTCTAGATTCCTGACTGCAAATATATGTTTAATTTGGGGGCATTGCTGATTGCTTTCACACATTTGTTATAGCCACTCATCTGCACCCATATTTCTCTTATCTCAAATGTGATCGTTTCTTACAATTTGCAGTTTTTCAAACATGAAAGAGACCAATCTGAAATTACTTTTTTGACTTATCGAGACGCTGTTGCACTCAGTTCTACTTGGAGACAGACACTGCGTGTTTTATTTATTAGTGGAGTTAAGGGCACTAATACTGCATCTTAGCAGTCAGTTGTGAAATCCATGCTTCCTAGTCTGCAATGTGAATGGGTATGCTCCGCTAAGCTCCAAGCAGGAAGTTTAGCATCACTGGATCAGCAAGTTTTAGTAGATGTAGGAGTGGGTGGTGGTGGGGTTTTCCTCTGTGCTGTAGCATTTCCAGAAATATTGGTAGACCAAAGTATGATGCTATGTTTAGAGGCCACAACAAGGAGCGACACATCATTCATGGGGGGATGCCCTGTCAGGGTTCACTTGTTTTTATCCAACCCTCTTAGCACTGAACTTAATCAGAATGTTTAGGTCTGATAACCCCAGGTTGTTGACAAGTTAAGCTGACTAACTGGATGTCTAAAGCACATGCCTTCCAGCTCTCCCTCTGAGCTGGCTCTGTGGCGACTGCTGCCAGCCTCTTGGATTATACCCTCACAATGTTTTGATCTTTTCTCGTCTAGTTCCCCATTTTTAACTCCAGGACTGAACATGAGAAACTAGGGGGTTTAATTACACCTCAGGTGTATTTGTGAATGCTCATGTTGATAATGCCTGTCGCCTAGCTGGGAGTGAGGTGTAAGCTAGGCTAGCTTGGCCCTACAACCTATGACTCCAGGCCTCAAGCCTTTGATCCCCTCCAGCTGATTATTCTTGGAATGGATGGACACAGGGCTTTATTTGAGAAATGCATGTATGGAGACCTAACAGGGAAAAGGATATTATTTTGTTTTTCAGTCCCCTCATAAAAACTTAAGAGCTAAAAGGTAAATAAATGTATGTGGGTCGTGTGGGTAGGTAATGAGTTAAGTGGTAATATTCAGTATTTTTCCTGTCAATGAATGCCAGGAAAAGAAAAAACAAAAATGAATTGATCCTACTGACAAGTATTGTTTTATAGTCAAATCTAATATTGCATTCCCCATGTTGTTGTCTAAAACTATTAAAAACACATCAGTGAGTCACATAGGTGCACTGGGAGACTCATTTATTTACTACATAGAATATGGTTTTTGTATTTTACAATACACCTGCCATAAATACTTACTACTGCCTTTCTGTCTCTGCTGTCTTTCAGCTGGGCAAGTTTCGAATGCTTCAGTTCACTGGAGAGGAGGAGGATCAGAGGATACGCATGGAAAACAACTTCAGGCCTCCCCAGCCTCTCAATGGCAGGAAAGTGCGTTCTTCCAATTAATGTGACCTCAACAGATCTGAAGACATAGTTCTCCAGAGCTCTCTTTAGACAACAGTGAATGCATTCATTTGAGTGGGTTTTTTGGGGTTTTTTGTTTTGTATTTTTAAATTGAGGATTCCTTAATTAATTTGTACAGAAGGGAGGTTCAAGGAGTAATTGTCATCACTGCCAGCGCATTGAGATACTAGTTTCCCTCTAGTGGTCACAAGCCTTATTGGTAAAGGGAGGAATCAGTTTTGGAACGATTTCTGGGAAAAATTAAAAGGGATGTTATGAAGCATTATAATAATATTTGTGGTCATAAAGTTTATTATTTGAATTCTACTGCTATGGAGCACATAATATTTTTGTACCATCATTTCATCATTAATATTGTTGTTTTTATGAGCTATACTTTCATGAAGATTCAAAGGCTGGATGTGTACTTGTACCTTCATAAGCTGTTCAAGGACAACAAGTGTTGCTGAAGCAACAAGGTGCTACATAAACCAGCAGCATACTCTTGTAAGGCACCATTATATGCAACTAATAAGTCCATATACCAGTACAGTTTCCACTCTGCTGTCTGCACATTGTCAGCCCCGGCCTCCTTACTGATCCTAGTTGATCCCTTGTGGTTCCAGCCTGTTGCTGGTGGATTCCCAGCCCTTCTGGATATAGAGCCCTTCCAGTCCAGCAATCCCCAACTGGAGGTGGGATTGGATTAGTGCTGTATTTGCTTTAACTGGTCTGTTTGGCCATGAAAGGTACCCAACCTTTCATGCTTCAAGAGACTTATAGATATTCACCCCCCCGCAGAGTAATTTTTAGAATACTCTCAACAAAAACCTGCATTCACAGCTATTTCTCAAATTGGAGTTATTCAGCAAGCGAACTGTCACACACATGAGCCAGACTAACTGATTTTTCTTTTTAAATCAAACTCTGAATCTTTGTTTTATTACCTTCATTCTGAGATTAAACTGTATTTCTACCTGAAGTGTCACATTTCCTGGTCCAGATGTTATGGTAGGCAGGAAGGAATGCACACTGTTATTAACAGCTCACCTCTGAAGCTGCACTGCAAAATATATGCACAGTCCAGTATAGAAATGCCTAACAGAGGCCCTTGTGTCTCACTTGGCTGAGTTATAGCAGCTTTGTGTAATGCTGGTCCTTATTTAGCTGGACTTGGCTTTAACTAATGCAGAGGTATGACATGGATAAACTTTTCTTGTTCCCATACAACAAAATGCACATGTGATATAAGGCACCTCAGTTAAGATTATTTTATGTTGTTGATGTGTAAACAAAAGAGAAAAAAAATAATTTATGGGTGGTTTGAATATTTTTGTAATGCATTCAGAATCTTGCCATGTTTGCTGAACTAAATAAAGTTCAAAATAACTTTGCTTTATTTCTTTTTTAAAAAAGTGATCCTATCAAATTTGTAAGCTAACACTGACATATGCAGCAATACGTCTTTCTATCCTTGATAATTTGGGACTTTTACCTCTGCTGTCAACCTAACACAGCACATTTATGGTCTTGTTATTTTTGGGTGTTGTCTGTGTTTCCTGCGTTCTGTGGGAAACAAGAGCAGCAGTTTCTCTTCTCACCAAGAAAGCACATCACTCTCTTTTAAGGTTGTACGACTGAACCTTGTACCTGGTATCCACAATATGTTTTTGAAAGAGTCTTCACTCTAGCAAATGTTTAAACTCACTTTCACTGATCACAAGTAGCAATACTGGGTTTGAAGTAATTAGTAGCCAGATTGTAATCTAGAAGGGACAGAAAGACAGTGCATGGACTGTGATTGAAGTAAATTATTTACTAACTGTGTTCATTGAACAAGTTTTATTCTAAGAAACATTTTAACCTTTTTTTTAAAAACTACATTAATTGAAATGTTTTGTCTTCAATATGGACATCAAATTTATAGAATATTTAGTCTGTTGATGTGTGTAAACAGGATTTATGTTTCCAGCTGTACCTGATCTTCTGTGTTGACATTTCTACATTTATTTTCTTTCACACAATAGTCCTGTAGGTGGCAGCATCTACTATCTTTTGTAGCACAGGCAGCGACACTTAGATTTATGAGACAAAGATTTAGTTTTACAAAGTATAAGATGAACTACACACAACTGTACTATATATGGAAATAGCTTAGTGTGGTATCTATGCATTTCATAGATAATAGCTGACTATAGCAGAAAACAAATCTTACATCTGAGCTTTCTTTTTACTATCAGTTACACTTGACCTTGCCATTGTCCATCCTATTTGCCACTATGTCAGGTTGTTTGCATCAAAAGGTTGTATTTCATCTTCATTGAACCTCTAATGGTCATGGAAATATACAGATTTGCAAGTTAATGAATTAACAATGAAAGTGTGTGTGTGTGTGTGTGTGTGTGTGTGTGTGTGTGTGTATATATTTTAACACACATCAAATAATCCTTCCAAAATAGCATCAGGGAGCTTTATTGGGACTGAGAATACCTGAGCAGGCACATCATCCTCAACCACAATCGATGTGCCATGTAATAAGATATTACAGTTGGGCCTCAGAAATAGTCAGTCACGTGTATTTTTAGCATCAGGATGGTACTTGCTTGTTGATATTTTTCCAGACACAGCAACATCTGAGCAACTTGTGAAATACAACCCAGCACCAGAAAAAGTCGCTGCTCAGACATAAGCAATCTAAGTTTTTGAGAGAATAGCTGAATGATGTCTGGGTTCATTTAATGAGGAAAGAACCCAAAGAAATGTATGAATTACTGCATGGAGACTAAGAACCCTTTCGTTTTCTCTTGTCACCCTCCACTATCATTGTTTTATCAATAACAAATGTATATAGCTACTCTTCTACAACTCAAAGTTAATAGAACTAACTAAACATCTTCTGTGGCTCTGAGGGAGGTTAAATTGTTGAGGAAATTGCTCACAATTCCCCACAGTGTAAAAAATCCCCCACTTCAAGTGAAAGCCCTGCATTCAGAATGTTCCTTTGTAAAAGTAGAAGCACAAAATGTAAGTAGTAGCCTGTCAAAATAGACTGTGTTAAATGTGGAAAAATGTCTCCTTTCAATGTTTTATCAGTATCTCTCCATTACTGGATTAGTGTTTGCAATAAATGAACGTGTAAGTGACATTTTATGGTACAGCTTGTTTGCAGGAGAAACTAATTTTAATAAATATAGTGGTGAGTTTAACCTTTTGCAAGGCATTGTAATTTAAAAGCTCATCCTAGGGTTTGTTTTTGATAATTGAAGCTACAAAGTTATTAGCTAATAAAACTGTTAAATGAATGTGTTGGAGTAAAACATACAATATTTCCTTCTGCAAGCCTTCTGAAGCACAAAATGGAAATATTTAAGCAAGGAACAAATACCTCAAAATCGCAACTTAATACAGCACTTGAGTAAATGTACTTGGACATCAGAGAGAAGGATGGACATAAAATGATATCAGCTAACTTTAAGGGCAGTGAAGGATCCAGTGGCTTTGGAGCGTGGGCCACAATAGAGATGGAAGTTAGAATACCTTTGCTTCTGCTGCATTGATTTTGAGCAGTGACTCTCCTAACCTTATGGAGGTGCAATTGCCATGTAGGATAGTCTCGAGGCTGCAAAGGTCCAAACCACATGTGCCATTAAACTACAGTCGCTGCGTAATCTAAACCAAATTACTGTATCTAACCTTCTAATCTCACAGTTTTTATGATACCACAGTCTACACACTTCTTTCAGCTCTAAAGCCGAAAATGGGATGCTCCACTAATAAATCACTTTTTGTTTCTCAACATTGTCAAGGACAGCGACTCTATCTGGCAATCAGGGGACACGGCTGTGGTGCAGTTGCCATGGATACAAACAGTACAAGTAACACAACACAAGCGCTTGGCCAGCTCATATCTCCCCTACTTGCCCATGAGCCAGTGATCCATCGCCATCACCCTGTCAGAAAATAAAACCGTACAACGAAAATATCTGATGCTTCGCTCCCTTATGGTGACACGTGTGTTGTATCTGTATTTATTAGGGAGCTTTTTTTAGCAGTGCATTATCTATTTTGCGAGGACACTCATTGAACAGGAGTCTGATCTCCAGTTTATTTCATCCAAACCAACCAAGCACACACCACCTGTCTTTCCCGCATGCTGACGTTTGGCCTTCACCCAGGTTCAGGGTTGGGTTTAAGGTACAAGCACAACAACTTGTCAAACAGTATACACCTTTTGTGGGCTGTGTGCGTATACAATAAATAATATTAAAGTTGTCAGGTAATGGCCTTGGTTCACTGAATGGATTATAAATCACAGCTGAAGAAGAAATGAGGTTCCCTCTCTTGGGCCTTGGGCACACTGTTGGTGGTCTGTTATGACAATTAAAGATAACAGTGCTTCACTGTCATGGGAGAGAGGTCATGATCTGTAATTCTATACTGGACTGTCAATTTCTACACCATAAAAGCTTTGATCTATGGACAATTCTCCTTGACAGAATCTACTAGCTCCCTCTGACCTTGGTACTTTGCCTTGGATTTTTGGCTTTATCTCCTTGGTATCTACCTACAGTATGATGATTAAGACACTAATACTCAGTATGTGCGGTATGGCAGTCACACCCTGACCCCTAACTGAGTTTGGTTACTCAGGATTGAGCCATGAAGTATTCTGAGTGGGCTACAGACACCCACACGGTCCTCTGGGAATTCGACTGACTTTACTCAGTGACCCCTTGAGTCAATCCAAGCGCCTCTGTTTGCACAGAGTGTCTATAGCAACACACATAGTCAGCACTGCATGAGGGCTCAGCGTACCCCTATTTGTTTCATACACGTCTGGTTACAATCAGTGTCAGAAATGTTTGGCTCACTGAATAGATCCATAAAATGTAACTCCTGGAGACTTAAGAATCAGAAATTTACATTCAGAGCTATTTCTAACAAGCTCGAAGAGACATTTGGCATAAACCAGTGGTCACAACCACCAATATTATAATTAACATTTGCCCATTTATTTGTGTCATTTCTTTGGCATGAATTACTAATAAACCAAACCATTTTGCAGTACTGAGTAGTGACATGATACATTTTGGCACAATTGCAGATCTTTTTTTGACGTGCCATCAAAATGAAACATCATAAACTTTGTTATAATGCACTCTTCTGAGCTCACAAGGGGTCACATATTTTTCACATTTATTTTGAATGACTTTTATCATTAACACATGTTCACATCATGTTTTCATAAGTGTGACCAGCTCAATGATCTTTTAAGTAGCAACAAGATTCTCCAGCTTTGCTTGCAGCTCTTTGTGTGATTTAGGGCCCAGTGGTGCTTTGAACTAAACGCTAAAGTTAGCATGTTAACAAAGTCATAATTTCAACCCTCAAATTCTGTTTCACAGGTAATATTTACCAGGTTTTCCATATTAGTTTTACCTTTTAACATGTTAGCTGGCTCATTAGGACTTAACGTCAAGTATAGCCAAGACTGATGGGAATATCATTAGTTTTGCAGGTATCGATCAATCCAATTGTTTTTGAGACCTTTTGGTTTGAACCAAAATTGATTAACCAAAATGTGAGAGATCCATATTGCAGTTCATGGAACTATGCTAAAAGTGTGATTAAGTTTGACTTTGCAGACACTCACAAAAGTAGAAATGGAAGATTATAGCAAAAATCAAACATGAACATATTGGTTAAATGAAACAGTAGCTGTTGGTTGGAATTTTGGGATAAAATCATAAATTTAATTTCAGCTCAAGAGAAGCAGAGTGAATCAAAGCTTTATTTAAATTCCATCCCCAGACAAACCCATTAAAGAGTGATCTGATAACTTAATGGGTTTGACTGGGATAGACCAATGTGATCATCTCTCTGTCTCTCTGGATTGCCTCCAAAAACATCACAGGCCTTTGGCCAGTTTGATCCCCGCCGCATCTGCTATCTGCTGCGACTCCCACAACCAACCACCGCTGACACGTTCAAGTCAGAGGGGTCAGTCATGCACCCAGAAGCATCACAAGTTTCCAAGATCCCTATCCCCCTAGCCCAGTGGGTCAAAAATAGTTCCTGTTAGCCTTTTATAAATCAGAGTGTTTCTATAAAAAGCCTTTGGCTGACCAGAAACCTGGGCTGAAGCCACATCACCCTATCTTTAGCTTTATTTATGTCCTGGTGTTGACAGCACCACTTGCAAGGCTTTCCAGTCACTGTTCAATAGGTCACATGTGTGCCGTGCCCGCGGCCCGATGCGGGAAAGCACCGTCAAGTAAAAAACAGTATCCAGAGGGCCTACAGTGCTGGACAGCCTGCATCCCTTACAGTAACAAGCCGCCTAACAGCTGCTGAGTTAACGGCTTGATGATTCTTGCCCTCAGATTCTTTCCATCCACTTAGTGTTTATGGAGCTCTCCTCTGATGACAGATAAGCATGTCCACTATGGTCAAATGATGATTAGTATTATTACAACTGCCACATGACAAGAACCATTGTTGCATTACCCAGACCTGTAGCTTTATTTCACTAATTTTGGTTCATGCTTCACTGTCTTTTACCCAATTTTATTTATTACATATAAATGCTCATCCCTGGCTTTCTCAGTGAGAGCCTCATTTCTTCAAGCTTTTGCTGCCACAGCCTGAAAGTAATTGATGAGTACAAGATTAATACAAAAGATGAATAGAGACAAATGTAGGCTGAGCAGAAAGTAATATATTATGTGTGGCACTGCCATTAAAAGGAATGGGAAAATACATGCAAATTAAAATTGTTAAACACATAGAACACACATATAACAACAGTTAATGATGTCTTAAGGTTTTCCAAGTACCCGACTGAACAAACATCATTAATAGCCACCTGGAAGCATACTGTATATGGACATCCAGTATAGAGTGACCAAATAGAAAGCTGTGCCATACATACGTACATATGTCTAAATGTGAATAAGTGAGATTGTGATGCAGCACTGATACAGTTAGTAAAACTACGAAAAGTCAAACTCTTTTGGGAGATGTGGATCAGTAAGCCCTGCAAATTTTACATTAAAGGAAATTGCCATTGTGAGGTCCAGTGGAAAATATGAGTCCACCTCGGCCTTTTACCTTCTTCTTCTCTCATTCTAATCCTTCTGTCATGTGTTTACCCACACACTGGTCTTCTCCCACTCAAGCTTGAGTCCATGACTGATGGCAGAGGCCACATTCACAGTGAACAGAGATGGTGTAGGTGGACTGTGGTCATGTGTGTACGTCTGCATCTATGTCTGTGCGTGTAGGCTTGCTACGCTCTTCTCAAGACCACATTGTTGTAGCTCTAAAGCATTAGAGCTTCCAAATGCGGGGGCTGCCATAATATATGAGCGCCTATTGCTCTTCCACTGTCTCAAAGAAATGATTATTTTCACCACCCAGTGAAAAGGTGGTCATCATTTCTATTTATAATCTAACCATGCATTGATCTTTGTTCAGTCTGAGGAGTGCAATCATGCAAATATCTGTACCAAGACGGAGATGTGTCAGCGCTTGCAGATGATCTGTGTGGGTTGAGTGAGTCTGAGAGGAATTAATGACTGGAACATTTTCATGTAATTGTTTTTGCTGTGATTATATTTTATATGATGATCATCCCTTCCTCAAAGAAAAATGACTTGATCTAAAACTGAAACTAAATGAACTGAGTTGGCATGAGATTTTTTTTGTCAGCTCTTGTTTCCAAAGATGAATATTAAAATAATGATTAAACATGAAAACATGGTAACTGGGCAAGCTGCTGATAAAGACCAAGTGATATGATTTTCCAGAACAGCTACACTACTGGCTTATTTTATCATTTGAATATACAGTAATATACTTCATACAGCAGTGGAAGAATATTTAACTTTTTATATATCCATATGTAAAATATAGTTTAATGTTGTAGTTTACTGAGGCTGAGCTAATTTTAACCCAACATATAATTTTAGGTGAATAATCTAAAAACTAAGAAAACATTGCATCATATCCATAAACTGACTACACACATACTGTTATATTCGGAAAGTAACATAATCATCATACAAAATAGAATACATGTTTGAAAAGTGAAAAGATGCACAAAGGCATTTGTTACTAAAAACAGTGGTTGCTAATAAAACACAGAGTAAGATAGTTAAAAAGAATAACGACTTACTTCAGGTTCTCTTTCTTTTTCTCATATCAGGCTCATTAACTGTCATGTGCTGTCCTGAACAGCATGTACAGTGTATTTAATGTAACGACTCTCATTACCACCTCCTGGATATTGTAGTATTTTGCACCTTTTTTGGTCTTTTGTGGACCTCTCCAGTTGTAGGGCATGCTTTGCTAAGCGCCTCTATATGACTGTCACATTTTTTTCAGAAGTGCTGTGTGGACTACCTTAAAACAATCATCACACGTAACATGTTTTTTCTGTCATCCTGCAGTTTGATGAACTGTGTTGCATTTGATGAATTAAAGAATGAGCCCACTGATATTTTATATTTATGTTAGTCAACAAATAAATGAAAAGCCTAAAAGCACAGAATTGATTGTTCCCCCTAATTAGTAATATTTCTCCAGCCCAAGTCTAAAGCAGCTTATTTCTGTGTCTCTGCTTTTGTTCAATGAGCTGCACAGCTAAACTCAATGGCATGTTTCTTTAATACAATGAACAATGGCACTTTTGGGTCAATCCCACATACACTATTCTGCTGCTGTAAATGGTCACTTTTGCTCCAAACCAGGAGCTGGAATCGTCTCGACAAGCACACTTTTAACTCCTAGAGTTCCCAGCTGTTTTAGTAACTTGCAGAGTCTTTTTTAAAGTGATTGTGCATATTTCTTAGAAAGTCAGCGTGAGAGTTAATATTGAGTTAGGTGTAGATGATAGTTGATAAAGCAATCACCCTAGTACACAGTTAACAAAAGGGTTTGAGATATAGGACCCCCCCCCCCCCAAAAACCCCCCCAAAAAACAGGTCATACACAAAAAAACTCACAAAAAATAAAAGAATGCTGGATCATTGAAAAAACAGGACAAGAAAAAGTGGCAAAGAAAAGAGTGAAACACTGAGACTTAAATACTAAAAGGGGCAGAGACATTTGAACACAGGTCAGACACAGGGTGGGAGTTTGTAATCTGGAGTGGTAGGAAAAGACCAAAGACAGGAAATAAAGTATCTGATCAACACCTAATCCTTCATGAATTTTTGCACTATAAATATACCTAACCATACAATGCATGAATACCAATGCTGAAATTGTAGAAATTGACCACACTGCTTATCAACCACTGAACGCTTTTAAAGTAAAGCCCCATATATATATATATATATAAGAGGACAGGGGCAGTATGTTGTCAGTGCAGTGCCATAGAGTCTGGTTTGTGTATGTGCGTATATTCCAGCTGCATCGAGAATCAAATTGTTGATTTCCAGCTTCCTGTCTTGATAGCCTCAGATGTAAGAGTGATTACAGTCTCTGAAATGCCATAAATAGCAGGAGTGACGCACACACTCTGTCAAATGTCCATTTCATATGACAAGCAGTTTAAACAGTTTTCCTGCTCAGAACATCAAATTACTGTATTGGATGAACAATCAAAAATAGAAGGCAGAATCATGACCTTTTCTTCTTTTTAGTGCTTTTTTCTCTGAACATCTCAATCCCCATGTGTCTTAATGAGTGCAAATGAAAATAATTTATTTGGAGGTTGCTATGTGTCATTACAAGCAATATCAATGGACCAGGTAATCCTGGAAGCAACAAACACCTTTTTAAAAATGGAAATTGATTAAAAAGTGTGTTTTCTGTCATAGGTCTAGATGAAAGTGAAAACAAGCAATTCTGATATCTAAGTAATTTAAAAGCATGTTATGTGTCCGGCATTAACAATCTAACTTGAACTCCACCAAGACTGAACATTTTCCTAAATCCAGAAATTTATCTGCAGCTGGATCAATTTGCGACATTTTGTACAAGGTAGATAACAGGTACAAACTACAAGCTTAAGACTTAAGTACAAAATTTCTCTCTGAATAAGTACTTCAATTAATTTGTTCTGAAGTACAACACCTATGCTTAAGTACCTATTTACATTCCATCACTGCAAGAGCAGGCTTTAGCAAACAGGTTTAACAGCTTCTCACGCTGCCAGTGACCGTGTTATGTGAAACAAGACAGCCTCATGGCCTCCTACAATCACAGGTCAACTCCGCTCTACCCAGCTTTAAAGTTGAAGGGAGGGTGGATCTTACACGTAACTTGTTCTCCAATATTTTCTTCCATGATTCTCTTTCAGAGACAAGAAGCACTGCTTGTAAAATTCCTGAGTTCCTTCCAGATCGACAATATTAAAGTGGTTACCGTAAAAGTGGACAGCTGGAGCACATCACTCACAGTGATGTAACAGACTGCACCACTGAGTTGCGTCACTTTGTTGCAGTACCATTCCTGTTAGTGAATCAATTTATTGCACAAATGGAAATCCCTAACAGCTTCTGACCTGACTCAATGGTAAGTAATTGTAGGCAATTTCTATTAGACAAACATAATTTACTGAAAGAGCAGGAAATGCTGAAACAACTGAGTGCAAATTTTATTTTAATACTCTACAGGCCATTTATTGCAGCACATCTCAAGGTCAGTTCAAAAGGAGCAACTTTCGCATTTTTTATCTTTCAGAATTTCACTTGAAAATATTACGACAGTAATGACTAATTATATCCTCTATCCATCTTGCTCTGACCTTTTATTTACCAGATTATTTTATGATGGTCTGTGATCAACACCATATAATCTAACATAGTGCAATGAAAATGCAAATGTGCACTGTATATGAATTTGTATCTCTTCTCCACACCTCTGTAATGTATGGAGATATGACAAATTACACAAGTAAACAATCAAATGGAACTCACATATACATCTTCCTCAGCCCCCAAGTATATCCATACCACAACAAATGAAAATTGGATTTCATGCCTAAACTCTTTCAAAATGATGGACAAGAGAAAAGATGGAGACTCCACCAAACTGATTAAAAATGCATCCGATCAGGACAATTAATTTGGGATGATAAACTTGCAGACTAACATGACCAAAGTTGCTAATTTACACATGCAGAACATGGAAGCATTCAGCTGGAGTCATGTCTGTATCCACCACATGACTGTAGTTATAATACTGACTCTCTTTTAGCTCTGTTTTTGGTCATCACCAGAAAGAAATATCTGTCTCTTTATCTGCTAAATTCTCCACCAACCAGTCACTAGTTTTGTCAGTCAATCTTTTGGTGCTGAGCAGGTAGCCCATGGGTTTGAGACCATTTTAAAACTGCAAACAGCTGCCTGATGGAGCTGCCACTGCTGTTGGTGAGAGTGCAGCAAAATATGTTAAAATGCACTGTACAGCTAAGGGGAACTGCAGAAAT
This sequence comes from Psettodes erumei, assembly GCA_016785225.1. Taxonomy (NCBI): domain Eukaryota; kingdom Metazoa; phylum Chordata; class Actinopteri; order Pleuronectiformes; family Psettodidae; genus Psettodes; species Psettodes erumei. Next base: position 6,141,951 of record JAFBJZ010000863.1, on the reverse strand, counting down.
AACAATGACTATTTGTATGTTCATCAGTATGGCCCATTGCTTTCAAATACAAAATGTTATGTGATCTTTCTTAATATAAAACATCAACTGCAGCTGCTTCAATGGTTCAGGGAAATTCAAATAGAAAGCTGTTGTCAGAAAAGAGTTATGAAACAGGAGACTTATCAGAAATGACTTGCAGCAGTGCTGTTATACACAGTAACCTTTTTAACAGCTATGAACGGGGGAACTGTCACATTTGGAGCCAAAATGAAACTACACCATCTTAAAACAAGCTTAAAATAGCTGAGGCTGTGGGGAAACTCAGAACAGAGGAAGGAGGGATTAGGAAAAAACACTTGTGTCTGCTGGTAACCGAGCAATGGAAAACCAGCTACGCCACTTGGGGAAAACCGGCCACTGCTCCACCGTGCCTGTCCCTGAGTGTCCTTCCATATGTGGTGAATTATCTCTCATTTCCCAAGCTACTTGGTGTGATTGGAAATCTCACCCCCATTTCTCTATGTGGCCTTGCACCCCAAATCGGCCAGCTGAACCATCTCTGCTCTCTGAGGATCCGTTGGAACACATTAGGGCTAAAGTCGGAGGTTCATTACCTCCCAAATGTAACTTTTGATCCCATGTCACAAGCTAATCCGTTCCCCTCTGCGCTCTCATCTCCCTCAGGGTCCACTTCTGTATATTTTCCTTTTACTTGGAACTATGTTGTGCTTTGATTGGAACAGTAAGCAGTGATATAAATAACATAATATAAATGGGCAGTGGATGCTTAGGTTGTCAGCTACAATGTCTATATAGTTAGTGAGTCATTGCACACTGAGAATGTCCACCCTAGGCACCATATAGACTTGATTTTGTAACAGTAAATATGTAAATGTGGCAACTGCAATATTATTTCTTTTGCATTCTTTCAGTATTTTTGTCCTAGTCCTGGTTATGAGCTGCTGCAAATGCAGCTGTTAGTTTACAACAGACTACTAACTCTAGAAGAGAAATAGTTGAGGCCTGTTCCTGTTGTGGGCTGTGGGAGAGATAAGCGGGGCAGAGCTGGCTCAGCAGGAGCAGCACCAGGTGAGTTGATTAGCACAGCTGGGGTCAGTTGACAAATTACACTCTCCTTTGTCTCTGCAGTTGTGGCTGGTCTGAGTGAGAGCTGGACAGAAAGAGCTTTTGAAGAAGAAGTTTTGTCCTAAATGGCTTTTTTCACTGAAGATGTTTTGACATGTCATAGTGAAAGCACAGGTGTATTAATAAAACAAATGACTGCTAAACTACATTTAGCTGCTTCAGTTTTAGGGTCTTGGTGTTATTCATGCTGGCTCAATGCCACACTGCCTTGGCTTACTGGGACATTTCAATAAAAAAGAACTGACAGGAAGCCTGACCAGAGTGGTGAGAAACATGGTAGGAGGCAGACGAGGGAGACTTTGTCCAGGTACAATGCAACACATGTAGTTGAAAATATGTTCAAACGAACCAAAAAACCCCCAAACATTTAACTTGGCTTAATTTACCAGAACTCAACTCATAATAATACACATTAATGAAGCATCAAGTGCACACAGCTATATTGACGTCCATTCCCCCAATAGCCCAAGACCAACTGCTTATATAGTCTCCTGTCAACAGGAGTCAATTTAGGCAACACCATCTTCCCAGGTACAGCCAAGCACTTCCCCTAAAAGCAGGTAAGTAACACCGTCATTTTTCCGAACACTCTTCATGCTCAGACACTACTAAAGTACCGTATGATGTATCTTTGTAACCTCACTTGCACACCTAACCTTTAACATCAATTATTCATTAAATGAAATTTATCTCCCCCCCCTCAAACTTGGTTTCACCCAGTGACATCACTAGTCAACCAGGGTATCAATATAGGGACTGATGGACTCCTCCCCCCCTTTTGTCCCTGGAGCACATGGTGGGTATAGTATGTAACAAAGAAACAAAGACATGTCTGAATTAACTTAGGAAACACCAAAATTAAACCAATAAACAATGACAAACTTAACAATTAGTTGTGTAAGTGTTTTACTTTAACCAGAAATACTGATTGTATCTGAACTAAACCTAATGCAAACAAAAACAAACCTGGGATAGCCTATATTTGCTGGTTAAACAAGAATGATGGAAATGTGGCTAAAGCCAACAATTAACAAGAAAGGCTAAATTAGTGTAAGATATGAAATTAATGACAAATGGGACAAATGGTGTGTTCTCACCGCCTTTGTCACAAGAATCATCATTAATGTTATCAGTCATGTGTGGTGTTGTCACTTGACAAATTTAAGTCCAACTTGGTCCTTGGTCTGGTCATCAGTAACTCCTGGGTGAAAAACCTGGGTCTTTTTATAAAGACGCAAAGTAAAGGACACAAAATGCAGAGAGGCAGGCAGGCGGGGAGGTGCGGTGCATGTATTTTTAATAAACAAAAACAACAGTTTGCAAATAACTGGAAGTGAAAACAAAAATACCCCCAAAAAATAGCCATGAACCAAAAAATCCAAACTTGGAAAAACTAGAAACATACTTAGCACCAGCTGGGCCGGCAATCAAACACAGGAAGTAAATGCACAGAAGACATACTCAGTGAGATTACAAAGATAATACAGAAAATAAACCAAAACAGTGTCAAAACAGAAAAACAAGTCTGTCAGAGTCTCTGGGGTTGGCCTTGACTATCCTAGAAAACATACCAAAACAAAAAGAGCTCAGTGATACTAAAAAGTTCAGTTCAGTTTAATTCTCATTGAGTTCATCAATAAACCTGGGGAAACCAAAGATTTAAATGATACATTTATATTTATTTCATCAAGAATATTGATCTGATTTAACAGAATGTTTCCTCACAAAATTTCACTGGCAGATTTCAGCCCGCAACCTATTAGTTTCATATATGGTGTCTGTACAGAGAACTTTTTTTAATTGCGTCACTGACTGTGACTGCCCATTTTCTCACCAGTATGAACAGTTATCCAAAATTAATTACACTTTTGTCACAGCAGGCTAATGGATGAGCTTGTAGAATGTATTTAATTTGTAGAGCTTTGTCCTTTGTGAATGGGAGGTGATTGTTTTGTTGGACACACTGAGGTTAGTGTCATTCAGTGGACCTTCAATTGTTGAGCTATTCATAGCAACACTTAGGTCTGAATATAGCTTCACTTTCCTGTTAGGTCGTCTGGGTCAGCATTTATAAAGCCTTAATCACAGAGAATGAAGCACACTGCTAATGTAGTTAGTGACAGGACAATATCAGGCTCTCTTATTAGATTAATAATGTTATAGTTTATAATGTGGACTGTGCATACAGAGTAGAAACTATTTTAAGCAGAAAATGATTAATGACCAAATGGATCGCTACAGATATGAGAGGTGCAAAAAGTTATAGCTTATATGCAGTTTTACCTGAGCAGAATGGAAGAAAAGTACTGATATAAAGATTTGAAGTTAAATGCAATTGTGCAGTTTTGTGGTGCTAGTAATCTTTTTAATCCAGTTTTAATTCTGTTCAATGTTTTACATTAGATTCAATCATATCTCAGCATTTTCTTCTAATTTATTTTTTACAATGATTGACAATGATTTTTTGTAGCATTTCATCATAATTAAGGATCAATACCATTATAGTCCATTGACCAGATGTGTTAACATTAATGAATAACAGGTACATGCAGTATAAATTATGACAGAGTATTAGGGCCAGGGTTAAAAAGAAAAGATTATTTGACTTAAGTTGAAATATTAAAAGAAAAAAGTTGCAATATTTTGAGAGCACAGCAGAAAATTTGCCAGAAAAAACTGAACTTTTCAAAATGTTGCAATAAAAAGGCAACATTTTTTCATGTATTATAATTTCCCTCTTGAAATCTCTTTTTTTCCTAATCATGGTCCTAATACTCAGATACAGTAAATTACCATCTCTTAACAAATTAACAGGTCTACAGCAACAAAGAAACAACAAACTTAAAACATAAGTCAACATGTCAGTGTACATCTAAACCTTTATCCAATAACTGAAATATACATTCATTTTTAGACATTCACGGTCACTCGATGAATTCGGTGCCCTGACAGCAACATTGTTCCATTATTCCAAGACATCCTGGTTTGTTGTTGATTAGATCGAAATCTTCAGGGGAACTCTCTCCTGGTTAGTTTTGCTCTGCCTTTTGGGGTTCTGGTAGGACAATCTCACAAATACAACAATGAGGATAGTTCCTGGAATTTATAAAAAAAAAATGAAATATTATTGTAGGGTTAGGGTTAGGGTTTTATTTGGTACAATGGCACTCTAACCAAGACAATATACAATATACATAGTACAATATACTACATTTATAAGAGCTTATGCTTGTTATAGTGGCATTCAAATTGCTTTTGCTGCTTACCTATGACTGCAAAGGTGCCAAGCAGAATGCCCACTGCAGACTGAATAGTTGGCATGCCCGGCAACTGCTTGGCAGCCATTTTGCAGTTCCCTCTGACGTTGCAGGGACACACTGTCACTAACAGGAAAGGAGTACAAAAGAACTCACAGATCAGTGGTGTAGTATTAGAGTAGTATTACACATGAAAAACAACTCACTCAAAAAAGACAAGACAATTTAAGTTATATAGTCATTCAAACTGAAAAACATAAATAGTTGAAGGTGTATTTGGGGAGAGTAACTTAATACCTGCCCATACATATGATTGCATTTGTTACATATCATATATGAAAACAAGAAAATGTAATTTTATGCTTCACAGGTGAGTTTGTTTGTGAGAGGAGGCCAAGAAGTTAACCAGCAAAGCCAATGGCATGGAAAAACAAAGGACACCACAGTAGCTTATTCTCTGAACCATATAGTTTATCCTACCTTGTGCACCAGAAGTTATGTGTTGTTTTGTGTTATGTACACAGGGTGTCAGCAGGTTATATATGGGGCAGAAGACAGTCTTAAGAGAGCTGTGTAATCACATGGCTGTGAAAGTCATTCTGTAAAGCCCCACTGTATCATTAATAAACAGCGCTAGGACAAGCTGGCACACAGGGGTGGATCTCTGTTGACTGTTCTTGTTCCATACCCCTCCACCCCCCCCACACACACACACACACACACACACACACACACACACTCACAGTGTAGCTCATCAGCAGGAGTGTCAGCATTACCTGGCAAGTTTATGAAGGTGCTCCTGGGAGGGGAGCTGCTGTCAGAGATTGTGAAGGGCACAGTGTAGACCTCAGGGGCCAGGTATGGGATGTTTAAGGATAGGTTGGTGTGGGTATCTGAAGGACAAACACTTGCTTGTTGGTTAGGAAAATGACACTTAAACATTTACTGTTAGATTAACTTAATTACACAATAAAATAAAAGATTCCTTTTTTGTTTAATTTTGACTGAATTTGCTTATCATCAAAGCTTCATATTGAAGAAGAGCAGCAGCAGCTTTAACAAAAGTTCAGAGTTTAGAAAAGATAATAATTTTGATGATGTTAAGTTGTTAAGTTATGTTCACAGACTGAGACTTTTGTGGACCTAGAAACATGTACACGAAAAGCATCACTTCCCTGATTGCTGGTGCAATATACGAAGAAAATGTGTTAAATTAAACTAAATGCTAAGTCAACTGCAACACTGACACAAGATTTCAGAAGTCAACCCAAATAACATGGATACAACTGCAGAGCTACATAACACACAGATTGAGAGACTGATTCAGCTGTGTGTGGAGTTGTCCTGAGTGTGTGACTCTTTATCTTGTCTGTGTAAATCAGTCTAAAATAAACGCCTGGCTGCATGACGTAAAAGCCCCGTCCAGTAAAGTGTAGCGCTTTATCAGACTGTTTGAACCCTTATCTGAACCTCTAAACCGACATTTGCACCTTACCATCATTCCCCTTTAAGTTCCATTTGTTAGCCGTTGGAGCATGTGCTGTGGCGTACTTCTGAGGAGGATGTTAATGTATCTATCCTCTGTTTGCACTGTTTTGCCTCTGATGTGGTGTGTTCACAGAGGGTGTATCTATTACCAGTGAGCTACCCAGAACGGCAGTATTTTGGAGGATTGTGATTTCTGCATTGAAAAGAACTGTCAATTATTTGAATGCGGTACATTTCAGTCCCTAAGAGACTTGAGATCAGCGGCGATGCTTCACGATCAAACACAGGCATGCACACGTGTTCTTCTCTTGAGTGGCAGTGGCTGTGCAACTCCACAGCTGACACACTGGCAAAAGCATACATGATTTGTACGACCATTATTGGCTGTGACCAGGTGCAAAGCATGCTGGGAGATTCCTCTTTTAGCCTCCATTAGCTGGCAGGAACCCAGCAGTGACGCCAAAGAAATTACACAGATGATATAATTACAGCTGGGCTCAATCAAAACCAACAAGAACAGGGGAGTGAAATAGGGACAATCAAAAAACTGAGGGGGTGTGGTCGAGCTGAATGACTAATGGCAGACGTCATATCAGTAAGTAGTTTGCATCAAATGAGCAGTTTACAACTTCTAAAAAAGGATAATTACATTAAACATCCCATCCCAGATAGGAGAGAAGAAATTATTCAGCAAGAAAATATAACAGGGCAATTTTCGTCAGGAAAGATGACGTGTTTCTTTGACAGCTGACTCATGGATGACATATTCCAATTCACACAAGTCAAAGTAACTCAAAACATTGAGCACACTGTGGTAAACACTTTTTATTGGCTGTTTTTAAAAATCCATTTACCAGTAATGTCACATTGCATGACCTCTTGGGCTGGTTGATATCAACCTGTCCTCTTCAATAAATTCACTTATTCTCCATATTATTCAGAGGCAGGCTGGTTCTTATCAAAGTGGACTTGGCAGTTTATTTTGCCCATAGGAATAGTTTTTATTAAAAAATCATTAGAAAAGTATATTCTTATTATAAATGTGACCTTACTTGCCTCTCTTTTCTTTTCACTTTGAATCATATCACTAATATTGCGTTTACCACCATTTACCACTCACCATTAATAGGTGTCAGCTTCCAGTTGCGTCGAACTGTGGCATCGCTGCGCAGAGAGAAGTTGAGCCTTCCTCCATGCTGTGGTCCATCACTGTCCCGTGAGGCCAGCACCAGAGCTTGATCCTCCCAGCGGGGTGTACACAGGTACTTCCAGGAATAGTCCCCAACCAGCACTGGACTGTTGTCATTCACATCCAAGATTTGGACAGTCACTAGGGTGGATGCAGATAATGAAGAGTTTCCTGAGGGGAAAAAACAGAAATGATAAAAATAACATTTTCTTTTTAATCACAGAATATTCACAAACCGTAACTGCTGTTTTAATCTATTGGCTAACTATCCACAGATTAAATCATATTATCCATATTTTGAAACCCTGGGTAACATGTAGGTTAATCAATATAATCTTACGTCCATCCACTGCAATGACCTCCATGGTGTACGTGCTGTTCTCCTCTCTGTCCAAGGCCTGCACAGTCTTTAGTTCTCCAGAGTATTTCCCTATAGAAAAGTATTTTTTGGTGTCCCCTTGAAGAGAATATCTGCATGTAAAAAACCCCAAATGTATCTATATCAAAATTCTGAAGTGACAAAGAAGATAATATTCATACAGCATTCATTAATCCCAAAGTTTACCTGATTGGGTGAGAGTCGGGGTCATAACCCCGGATGGTGGCAATAACCCGTCCCGGTTCTTCGCCTTCTCTGACAGTCACCTCGTAATGGCTTTGGGACAGGATCGGACCCTCGTTCACATCATCAACATAAATAGAGACCGTTGCTGTGGATGCGGGTCCATATCGGCCACGGACTAGGGCCACGGGGTTCTGAGCGCTGAGCACCAGGATGTATTCACTCTCACGTTCAAAGTCCAACACCTGCGAAAACATACATGCAGCCGCAGGGGGGTGAAGGGAAAGAAGGAACTACAATTCAGGGCCAGTTCACCCAAAAAGCAGAATGATGTGGACACTGCAGGGTACTAAAGATATTAGTTTCTGATTGGAAAATAATATTATGAGGAAAACACAGCATGTCCATCCATAAAATTGAACACTTTGACTTATTTTCCAGGATGTACAATATGAACTATGTCAAAATCCAAGCATTTGCAGTGAAATTGGTCATAGCTGATTTCAAATGACAGGCTTACCATAATCTGCACACTAAAAATAGTAACTGTGACCTGCTGACTTTGTTTGACAGATTAAAAACATAGTCTCTAGTGGGGCTATCTAAATAATAACTACGGTTATTTTAGTGTTATAGTGCAGTCACCGGTTTGAAGACTTGTCAGACATTTAAAGATTTCACAGATTTTAGAGGCATTTGAATCCAATTGAAGGCAAAATAGTCATATTTAATCTTAATCTCTAAAGTATTTGATCATTTTTTAAAGAATCCTGCCCTGAAACTTGCATCCACTGTCATATTTTACCCTTAAATGTGTTCTGCCTTCCCATAAAACAAGACATTATTGAACCAGCATTGCCTGACATCATGTTGCTCTGTTGCCAGGGAGAAGAAACACAGACCTTGGAGGGTACATGAGTCCTGCTGTTGACTGGAAGTGACACATCAAACTAGTCAGCGTGCATCAGTGCACCAGAACATGTGCATGGACTCTGGAGGCTACAGTCACTCATCTGAACCTCTCATCCTCACATGATAATTCTACTTTTTATTATTATTATTATGTTTCTGTTATTAGCAACCTTACCTCATCTTCACTTTTAAAGTGCTTCACTGTTAAAGTGTTTCTCTTCAGAAAGCATTCACACCCATTCATTTTTTGCACACTTTATTGTGTTGTGAATTATTCTAAATTGATAAAAGTGCCACTTTTGCCCATTAGTCTAATCAATGACAACATTTTGCGAATTCAATAAAAATCAAAAATGGAAATCTCCAATTTAGTATTTAGACCATTTGCTGTGTCAAATTGTGGCCAGGTCAAATTTAGCAAATAAAAAATGAATGGATGAATCTGCATTAAAGATTTATAAATTCAGTAATTCAACCTTTAATGACAAATGATTAATTGAACAGAAGGCTCATTTAATTTTTCTTCAATGAAGTGGTTTTACATCAGATGTAAAAATGTTTACTCTCTCCACTTCCCCCCTCACTTGCCGTGCTTCATTACACATTTACGTTAATCGACAGCCTCTAGCCTGTGTGGTAAACTGCCATTAGTGTTCACACAATCTAATTATTCACTCGGGCTGTGAGCAGTGTGTAATTTCTAATAATGAAATGAGTTTGCCTCGTGGTGCTGACCTCACATTGTAACATGAATTACAGGCTTTGCATCAAATGTATTTTAATCCACTGGGGTTTAACTTGTGAAGGATTGAAGATTTAATTTTGACTCAAGTAAGATAAATAAACACTAGTTTCCCCTGCAGAGGTGTAAAGCGACCTGAGCACAACCTCCCCCAAAGAGGGAAGAATTGAAGACATACATCCCTTCTGAAAAAAACAGTCCTCATACTTGTGTGAAATAATGCAGTAACATCCATTTTTAGCTTTTATCTCAGAGGATTGTGTGCAACTTGCCTATTCAATCACATTTGTCAACTCCCACAGTGAGGTTGAAAATAATAAACTGTTCTGCTTGGCCCCTCTTATAGAGACCAGACCATTAAAGTGTACAAATGCACATGCGCATGTGCACACACACACACACTCACTCATTCCCCCGTGCATCCCTAAAATGTTCTGCTGGATTATAGGAGGCATGCGAAGGGTGATGTGCCCCAGGGATAGGAGAGATTATTAGGCTAAAATGTTCCATTGTCATCTGGACTCCTTGTTTTTATTTGAGGCATATGGGACCAAAGTGTTGACGTATTGGAATATTGTTTTTCAACCTTTCTGTTGCTGTGTCACATGTACACACTGTAATAATAAAAAGATGTCCTTGTAAAAATGACTTGTGTTAAATGGGACTCTTGTTTTGACACAGCTGGCTACTAAGTGATCTCTTAGGACTGTTCAGACACCATGGACAGATGAAAATCCATAATGCCAAAAATTGCCCTTGACCTTAATATAGCCCTGCGATGAGAAATTTGTCTGTACTCTTTTATACCCTGAACAGACTAAAGAAAACAATTAAAATGTCACATCTTGTCTGACCTGAATCTGATTATTTTTCAGTCAATCTTAGTATATGTGGTGAATAATTCATAAGGTGGGCAAATGTGTGTGTGCATGTTGTGTTGTGCTGCTCACCTTCGAGAGCACAAGTGAGACCTCATTGGTCTGCTTGTCTGTCACTAACATAAAGACCTCCTCTTCGTTTCCAGACTCTAAACGATAGTCCACCTGCCAGCTGTCTCCACCTCGAACATCTGCATCACCTGCCAGCACAGCTGTTACTGTGGTGCCAACCAACGCGTCCTCCAGGATGTGAAAGGGGCCATACTGTTGGAGCGGGGACAGAAGAAGTATCAGCGAGCAGAAACACTTTTTATTTACCGACAAGACACTCCTATGTAAAATGCTCTCATGTTTGAAATAGTAGGAATAAATTACCAAAAAAAAAAAATTACCAATGCTTTTATGTGGTCTGCAGTCAGCTCAGCTCAAACCCCACTTTGACAGGATACACCCCCCAATGCATCTGATACAGTTTTAATTACTGGAGCCAGGCAATTTAGTTGAAGAGTAAATGTATTATTCTCAACTGACCCTGCATTAAGAGATACATAAAATATTGAATAGTGATACTAAATTTATATTTCACTTTCAGGCCACTGTCAGTCTTGCCAGGGAGTAGCTGATGTAATTTCACGATCAATAAAAATTCACAGACAACTGACTGTCTGGTTTCCCGCTGGGATTGTATGTGACTACGTGTGAGTGTAGGTTTGCCCCCTCTTGCCCTCCTGGTGTCAGTTGACACTGCTGTGTGTTTAGACAGCCGTTTATTCTGCCACTCACAGATGTCCTTTAGTGAAGCAGCCCGGCCTCTGATCTGGCTGCCCCATCCATGGGGTCTTTGAACCCAGCCTTGTCACCACTCGCCTCCCACATCACCCCCCTATAGCCCCACCTTCACATTGCCATGGAAAAAGCTGCACTACTCAGGCGTGACCTGCTCAAGAGCATTTTCCACTTCTGTGCTTGTGGTTTGTGTGTGTCTGTAGTGGCGATTATCTGAGCAAGTGCGCACATTTGTTTGAAAATGAGAATTCAGTATCAACTGTTTCTATTTTGAAAAACACATGGTTGAAAGAGTCTGATCTGATGAAGCAAGGACATAAGGAAATTATTATTATTAAATTAATATGTCTTATAATCTTATTAAATCTGTGTTCATTGCTGAACACAGATTTAATAAGAGCAAAAAGCTCCTGTTATTGGTCTGGACACTCATATCAAAGCGCCACAGGCAATTTCCGCTGTTAAATTTGATGGCAGTACCTTATTAAAATAAAACGTTCCTTCATAGCTCATAATGTCCATGCAGTCTTTCAGCGTTAGCTCTGACAGAAAGAACAGCTAAAGACTGGTTCCCCGTCATCGCAAGATGAAGACTCTCCCACTTAAATCCCAACCCTTGTGGCTTTTCTCTCTTGTATTACATGCCACATGTGGGTGGGAGGAAGTGAGGGGATTTTCTGTTACTGTCTATCTTCAGCCTATTTTTCTTTCATAGCAGCAGCTGTGCCAAAATGAGGGAAACCACTTTCCCATTTAATGCTGGGCCTGTGACTGCAGCATTAGTGATGCTTCGCTCAGTTGGATCACTGGATCATAAAGTTAAAAGGGATGCAATAGAAAATTAAGGCAAATAATTGTTGGATTCACACAATTTGCTTTTGCTTTTTTCAATTATTTTTTTTCTGCAGTTCACAACTTTTCTGCAGGGAACGACACACAACACAGGTCCCTGAACCAAATGGGACACAGCAGGTCAGGTCACAGTCGCCGGGGGACTCCACAGCTGCCTGTGACACAGCACCCAGTGTAATCTTTGTGTAGTTATGATGTTGATTTGGCCATAAATAGACGAATGGAAACAAGTCTCCGAAGAAAACCATATCATATTTAACTCAAAAAACACTGTCCACTTAGAGTACAAAGAACTGAATAAAACTCCTCCAATAACACGGTGCCATCTCTATAAGCCTGAGATTAAAGATATCTTGTTCCCTGCCAGGAAATTTAGATCAGTGACCTGCAGAAAGGATTCACAGTCTGCAGTCCAATAGCCACTTATTATTGCCTGTGATGTTTGACCGGTCCTTCTTTCCAAAGGTGTTGTCCATTGTGTGCCAAAGGGGACAAATGTGTGGATCCTTTTTAACGAGTGCTGTTGTACCTCATGTTGGGAGAAGACCGGTGGGTTGTTGTTTTCATCCTGTACCGTCACAACCACAGTGCACGAGCTGTTCAGACCTGCCAGGGACATCATCACAGCTTCTGTTAGTGACTCAGGGTCAGCCCACCACACAAATAAAGTATGCTAAGGGAACAAGAACTACCTCATCTTGCTTTCATCATACCCTGATCCATGAGTCATGAAGACCAAATCATTCATCACCCCCAGAGGCTAGCATACATGTATCCCCTGAAAAACTACAGTGTCACTGAAGCTGCTGATGCAGAAGCTCACGAAACTAATGAACTTTTGACCTTTTTTTCTCTCTTTATATGTCCTTGTATAATATCCTTAGAATAACTTGCAGCTTGACTGCTAACGCTTTCTTGATCACTACTGACAAGTTCTATAGGGCCTGTGATTGGTCAGCAGTCTGTTCCATCACTTCCACAATGGAATACTTATTTTAGTTTTCTTCCACAAATTAGATTTTAATAATTTGTAATTTGTACAAATCTAGCCAGGAGAACCAAAGTAATATATCTGTCAATAATATGCGTCTTTGCTTGTCTACATAATATAAGCCTAGTGGGAAGGTAGAAGTAAAAGTAGTAGAAGTAGAAGTAAAAATAAAATATGTAATCGGTAACATGTAAGGTAGTAGCTATTAGACTAGATATTGAGACTAGACATTCCTCCTAGTGTTCTACTTTAGGAAATGGAAATACCAGTGCATAAAATCAAAGATGGAAGTCATAGTTCAAGTTTTTATTAGATTTAGTGAGGCTGCAAAAGAGGGAAAAAAAATTAGCTGTGCTGTTTCAATAGTCACCTTTAGCATCCTCAGCAGTGATGGTGAGGGTGTACTGTGGTGCGGTGCCTTCCATACTGTCTGCTTGGACCGAGATGACCCCTGAGTCTCGGTCCACTCTGAACAGGGCACGAGGACTCTCTGGAATTTGTCCAACTAACCGGTAGAAGATCCGCACGTTGTCTGTCTTGGGATCATCATTATCGGCTGCCTGCACTGTCAGGATTTCTGTCCCTGGGGAAAGATACTCCGGTAAAGAAGACTGAAAGGAGACTTTCCAAAAGACAAGAGCATCTATCCAGTTTGCTGTCATAACATTTTTAAATCAGAATCTCAAACAACTTTCACTGATTTCAACACTTCAGCCAAGTTTCCAAGATTCTCTAATACAGCCAGGAAACCTACAATATTTTCCTCTCTGCAATAACTGAATGAGAATAAAGGAGAGGAAGGATATAACAATGACTTTCTCATTTAATCCTCACTCAGCAATTCCATTTAGATTAACAGATTGTCCAATCTAATTCATTTCCCAGAATCAACCATTTTAAAGCATCAACAAAAAAGCTCTTACGCTGGGGACCTGATATATCACAACACACCGTGGTGCTTTTTATGAGCACGGGTAGGCCTAAGGGTGCTTTCCCCCCTGGGTCCTGGCAAAAATCCCATTCTGCTTTCACAAAATGTGTCTGGCACACTCAGCCCTTTCATCTCTGCAGTGTTGCTTCCAGACAATGTTTCTCTTCCTTGCTGTTTAGCAATATTTCCATCACAGCCTAAATGTGACCATTTGTATTAATTAGAGTTCTTAATATGTTGTTTTGCTTCACCAGTAATAACAATCACTGTGACTACTGACATTACAACATAGCAGTTTTGCTTAGAATTTTAACTCAGGGCAGTTTTGGACACCATTTACATTATTAATTATTGCCATTATTGATTAATGAGTCAATTATTTTCAATAACCCAATTAAATGCTTAGCATATAGAATGTCAGAAAATATTGAAAAATTTCTGTGCAGGTTTCTGGGAGTCCAAGGGATCTTGCTGAAGATTTCCAGGTTAATATAACAGAATAAAGCAGGAACTATACAAGCCAATCTCCCACATTTTCTTTGCTATTGCAAAATATATCAAAAGCTGCCAGTTACCTCGAGCAGCCAGTTCCTTGACCACAGCATGGTACTGAGCTTGTGGAAAGGTGGGTCTGTTATCATTGGCGTCACCCACCATCACCCTCAGCTCCACAGGCTTGGCAATCTCCCTGCCATCTGGACGCTCGACCACAATGCTGATCTGGAACTTACAAAACAAAAAGAGAAACACAGCGTTTGAGTATTAAAGAAACTGAGTGGTTAGATGTTTCTGGCCCACTGGTCATGGTGCTTTTACATTGTGTCCTCAAATAGACAGATAGATAGATAGGTAGATAGATAGATCAGGTAGATCACACATTCATATTGCATATTGGGTAAAGAAATGGATAAAGCCACCCTTCAGTAAACTGGCAGATTAGTAGCCAATGCAGGGTGCTCCCCTGTCCACTGTATGATGGGATAAAATTCTCCAATATAGGCAAGCTGGTACACAATATGGATGGATGGATGAATGGATTGGTGCATCTCTACATTCATCTTTCTGCCCTCCCTTGGAGGTGGAAGCATAAAGCTTACAGTGTGAAAAGGCTCCATGAGCACCATCACTCTTGAAGGATAGAGACTGATTGATTGAGCTGTATCCAGACAACAGTCTCTTCAGCACATACACAGATCATCAATCATTTTTGGAGTGATGCATCTACAACCTTTCAATCACTAGGGGTAGAAAAATAGCAAAAAGCTCATGTCCATTCCACATTTTCCTCTTTTTCTTCTATACTTCAGCTATACATCATGTAACTTTTAAAACAAGTGTTTTAAAAGTGTTGTAGCACAAATGTGAAGTTGAAGTTATCTTATCTTGTCAGCTATAGACTACAGTAAAACTATGAGGCATGTGGCTGATGAAGTATTTCATTACACTTCATATGGTCACTGCAGAAGACAGAAAGTCCAATGTGCTTTAAGAATGTGTTTAAAGATTAATCACATCCACCAATCTAGTTCAATCTTTTCTGTATTGTTCTTTTAGCCACTTGAGCATTTGTGCCAGAATGTACTGTTCACTGAGCCATACAAAGCTCTCAGGAGCTTAAGTTATGTGGAAAACTCAAGAGTAAAATGCAAACAAATGGACTTTAATTTGTAATTCTGCCACAAACTATGACCTTTGTGTTAGCCTAAAGCAAGCAAGATTTGAAATGGAGCCTTTAACTTCATGATCCTTGTCATAATAAAATAAATCTTTTTTTTTCCCACAGGCAAGATATGTTCAAGGAACAGAGCTGTCAGCTTCAGGTTTGGCTTTTTTCTTTAACTACCTCTGTTTGAACAGTGCTCAACTTTGTTGCAACAGGGTCCCTTTAATTAAATCATTCAGATCAATAAGCTGTAAGTAAAAGTTTTCTGTTCATGAACAACATAGGAAATTGTTCAGTGCCATTAAATTACCCATTTGAGTCACAGGTGTACTGCCATGTGTGAAACAAACAAAAACAAATAACAGAATTCAAGAGTTCATATGAATAAAAGGCTTCAGTCTTTCAGAAAGGAACAGTGCAGCCCCAATAGCTCTGTGATTACACATTTTAAAAAGTACTCATAAACTGACAAACATTGCGAGGTGCTGGATATGTTTAGCTTGCAGTTGTACAGACCTGGTCTTGTGTCTCTCTGTCCAGAGGAGCGTTGAGATAAATGACTCCCTCTCTGCTGATGGTGAAGAGCATCTCTGGAAACTCCCCCTCCAGACTGTACTCTGCCTGACTCCCACTCCATTTAACCTACAAAGACACAGAGAAATACAGAAAAACAACTAAAAAATCTAAGAATACAAAATGCTGCATAGTTAGGGTACACTAATTGCTCTACGTAATAAAATCAATGCCATTTCTGGGAGCAACATGGAAAGTAAAATACAGAAGACCTGAACTGTAATCCTGGAATGCTTTGCAACAGGGCCTGCATGATGTGTAAGTACAAAGCAAAACTACCATTTGTTTACATGATAAGGAGCCATCCAAATGTACTGACAATGATGTGGAACAGAGAGCACAGCCAAAACTAACTATGCAGGCTGAAGGGGATTTTCCACTCTGCTTTACAGCCCATGACAGAGGGCTGTGCAGTGGAGCTGAAAGGGCCCAAGTGGCCATCAAACAGCACCCAACAAGGAAAAGAGCCCAGTCGCAGCACAGTTGATGCACACTCAGGGCATGTGTATCTCCTCAGCTCAATGTCACACACTCCTCACTTGTTTTGGAGATGGCTGCCCAAACGCTGTGCTTTTTGTATACATAAAGCCAGCTAACACAGCTGGCTGCGTCTGCGTGTCATGATGTGATTCTTGACTGCAGAACTTTAAAGAAATGTGTTTAAAGACCTGATTAATGATCACTGCCTGTTCTATATTAAGTTCTACACAGAACATCCACTGTATGAAGTCATCTGTTTTGCCTCCATCATTGTTTGAGTTGGCAGAGAACGGTTCTGTCTCCCCTAATAGTTTGTGTTTGACCTGTGTCAAGAGTGTTGTTTTTTTCTGCAAGACACTGTGGAGAGTAATCAGCTGCAGGATAACAGGAATGAGCATAATGCTCTGTGTTTCACACAAAATATTAAAATGTCAGATTAATCAATCCATACAAAATTAATCTGCTTCAATCAATTCACTTCCTCCATTTTCAAGCAAAAATGCCAAACATTTTCTGATTACAGTTCTCAAATATGAGGATTGGTAGTCACTAATAATAGTAAACTAAATATATCTTGGTTTGGGAGCATTTTGCTGGAAACACAGATAAGAGTGAACCAAAACAGTTAAGTTGCCGGCCATGAAACAAAAGGCTGAGAACTGTGGACTTGTCATTATGAGTGAGGATTTTCACATCACACATAAACTGAGCTTTTAGCATCATGAAATTAGCAAATGTAGCAGCTTTACTGCTGGTGCTGTTCACACCAAGATGACTATTGTCCACTGATTCACCATGTTGATGCAATTATTATTTGTAATACTGAACATTGATTATGAGGCTATAACTAAAGTCTAATGGGACTAACACGCAAATAATCACATTTCATTTGAGTGTGAAAACTGACAGTTCAATGTGGTTCAGAGCCTTCCATAAATCTCATTAGATTGTATTACTGAGTTTGAGTAGTTCTACTGATTTCACTACATGCTTTAGGCAGTCAATCAGATACATGTAATTGAAATCCTCTTCGAGGCCCAGTGACATAGGTGTCACCAAAAGTATTGCTAACAAATGCCTGAATTTCCTTTTTCAAAATTACAGCTCAAGCTTGTATTGATCTGATTGCAGAATCAGTTAAATTGATCACAGCAGTAATCTCAGTTTATGTTTATAACTTTTTCCCAAAAATTATGCAGATTTGCATGCGCAAAGCAGCAAATGTCAGTATCTGTCAAAATGTCATCACTTCACAGATGATGTCAGCACAGTATTTGTTACAGATGAGTGGATTTGGACATAACTCCTCCATTTATCTAAGGTACTGGGTGAGAGAAATTCAGAGAGTGGGTCTCTGAACATGACTTCCACTGTATGTGTCATACCAGCGGTTGGTCCCACCACCTACTGAGCATGGCATTACAATCACTCAGCGTGGGCAAAATGAGGCTACCCCCAAGTAAACATCCATGTTCACCTAATCCGGTTTTGTGTGATTTACATTCTGGATGGGAATAAATGGGAGACTGTAACTAAATGGATTTCCTGTAAATGTTTCAGTGATGGAACAACCGAGGCTTCATTTCTCACTCTCTTAACACACTTTCATAAGAAGTGAAAGCAGACACAGAGAAATCTGCTCAGTGAAATATTTTCATGTCACCTCATTTATATACAGGATATAGGAAGAAATACTATTTTTTGATACTGAAATTATTTACTTTCAAAGTCACCACTGTGTGTTCTGTATTAAAGCATTCGGTATTAAATCAACAAGAGACAAAGACATTTTACTGTAGATTTTAACTGGCCTTTGAGAAAGAAAAAAAATCTAATGCGCCTACACTTGTGAGTCCACACGTATTCAGTGGGTGGAAGGGGCTGTTAGATCAGGAGAGATGAGAGGCTGAGGGTGAGTGTGGGGGAGGTGGGAGAAAACATGAGGAGAGGGAGGTATTGTGGTGTGTCTACCAACCATGGTCACTCTCAGAACCTGCACAATGCATTTAATTCAGCATCAGAATCAGCTCTACAAGCTTAATTGTTTCCACAGTTCTCAGTTCTATATACTGAATGAATAAAGATTCTTAGATTTTTTTCCCATGCAGACACACTTTTGAAAAAGGAATAATTGCCACTGCTACTTTTTCCATGTGTTACACAACCTCTGAAGGCTTCTGAGTTATTTATAGACATATAGCTGATATGGCTAGTGTTATAACAACCAATAGGTTAGATGAAACCAGAGACGGACGCGGACAGTCATGTGTTACAAGAAGCTTAGAGAAACCTGGAGAGAAACAGAATTTACATTACAGTACCACAATAATGTAGGACAGTAGTGTTTTAAAACTATCATCACATCACTTCAGTGAAATAGTGATTGACTCTGTGGGCTTGTCAAAATTTTGAGTGAAATAATATGAAATTCGAACATAGGATTTCTGGGCAATGGATCTGAAAATGTGCCGATATCCCCACCACAGTTATTGCTGCAGCTTCCTGGGGGGCTGTTCCATTGTTCAGTATCAAATTTTAATTTTCAACAAACTTTACTGGTATGTCGCGCTGCAACTAACAATCATTTTCATTACCAGGAGCTCTGTCAAATTATTTTGTCAATTAATTGATTATTCATTTGGCCTATAAAATGCCAGAAAATAGAGAAAATGCTCATCACAGTTCAAGATGATGCCTTCAGATGTCTTGTTTGATAAGGTAATGATAAAAACAGAGAGAAAAGAAGAAAATCCTGAGAAGAGAGAACCTTGAGCTAGACATTTATTAGACTTTAATTATTGTTTGATAATCACAATACTTGATTAATTTTCTGTTGATGGATTAATTTGGGAATTTGGCACATATGAGACATTAAGTACATGTACTGTAAATTAATTTTTTTAAAAAGAGGATAAAAATCTATTGAATTGTACCACAAATTTTCTCTGGGTGACACAAACTATCAAAATATTTTACTGTACAGTGTGATTATCACATGCCATATGTGAGTATTTCAGGGTGGACTTTTTGTTTGAGTTGTTAGTATATTGTATAATACCCCTCAGAGTGGTGGTGATGGTCTCGGTGGTGGGAGAGTGGGTTATCATGGGAGTAAAAGTGACTTGGTCAGGAGGTAGCCTGAAAGGATGCATGGCATTTCAGCATCAATAATTCAGTATTTGGTCACTTAGGAGGACCCAAGAGGCACTAAAAACAGCAGCTGGCAATGTGATGCCACTTTACACAGTTTAGGCTATTGACAAAGTTTGTATTATTGTAACATGATATAACACTGGAACTACATTAACAGTACCATTAGCACTTAATCCAAAGTTGTTTGTATGATATTTGGAAAACATAAATCTAATATATAAAAATTGGTTTTGATTAAGATGAGTAAACACATTTTGCGAAGCTGAAGCAGTGGATTTTTGCTGCAGTAAATACAATTTGATGGGGTTTTGCTGCCTCACCTGTGAGATGGGGATGGGGTAGGGGCCTGGGAGGTTCTCCTGAAGTCGTACAGGGTCGGGCGATGCCCAGGAGTTTCCAGTCACCTCAACAGTAACGATGCCAGTGGTGAAGAAAGCGTTCGCCTTCCCGGCCATGTCCTTCACCATCACTGAGAGCTTATAACGGCCACACATCTCTGGGTCCAGAGTAGAGGCTCCTGGTGGGACATGTAATACAAGCACAGTTTATTTCAAATTTATTCTTTCAATCTTATTTCAGAATCAACCTCTTCTGTAAAGAAATCTACACTATGGTTGATGTGTGTGAACACATTCCCAGGGTCTATCGGAAAAAGGTCATGCATGTGTTTTCCCTCAAATAAATACATCATGACACACACACAAACTAGATTTAACATGTCCATACTTTTCTAAACTGCCCAAGAGCATAAAACCCACCATAATGGTTATGATAAACATTAGTTCCAGCTGGTCTGAAGATATTGAAAATCACAAGAGTTCCAAATTTCACTGCTGTGTGAAAACCAGCAGCAGTGTTGGCTGGAAGGGACCAGCAAGCATGACAGTCATCCAGCTCCTGCCAAGCCGGAGCAAAGGGTCATGCCAAAGCTACAGAAATAGTAGCACACAGGCCTTCATCTAAGTACTGTGGTGTGTGTAGTAGTCTGTGTGTTTTTGTGTATAATTAGCTTTTTTTTTTTTTTTTTACATAAACAGATAAACCCTGATAAACAGATAAATTATAATTTTATGAGTAGAATTTCTTGCTTCTTCCTTATTGGCCAATATAGATATATCTGGTTTTTGGGGCAATGATAATGAAAAATAATGGGATATGGAAAAAAACAGTGGTTCCACAATTAAGTGGCTTGTTCAAACATGGCTAACATGCAACCAAAGGAGTAAGACAGAACAGGCCTCTAAAGTTGGGAGGGAGCTGACCCAAAACTAGAGCACACTGTTTGTTTGTATCATGAGTGCTGCCCTGTAGCTGCCTTCTGACCTCCCTTAAAAGATAAAAAAGTACATGCATACCAAATTTCTCGAGGTGGACAAACAAAGTATCACATACTTTCAGTCACTAGATGGGACTGACCTTCCTCAGTGAGGGAAACCTCTCCAGTGATGGAGTCGATGAAGAACATTTGACTGGAGGGAATCCTGGGCGTCTGTTCCATGAGGCTAAACCGCAGGTCAGCATGGGCAGTGTCGCGGTCATCACGATCGGATGCCTCCACCTGCATGAATGGGATCCCTGAGAAACACAGGTGCTGCAGAGTCAAAAATGTCACCTTCTGCATCTCCACACCATCTCTCTTGCTTGATACAAAAGAGGATAGTATATGGGTTTTACCAAGCATTGGAAGTATGCTTGGTATTGTATATACTATATGTAAATGTTAGTAGTCGAGTTAAAAGAGCGGAAAGCTACAATATGCCTTATTTGCACAAGACACCCTGGAGGTATTCTTTTTACTGGCAATGATAACATTGCCCATGTCTTCTAAGAATAGACCGGAGAAGATTATTTAATTCAAATAAATGCATCTGGGATATTGTTTCTGTGCCAATGTTACTGCTCAGCTTGTTACAGTTTGCAGTTTGCAAAGCAAAGTGAAAGCAAAATGTAATTGTTCCAGTTTGCTTCGTCATTAATTCTATTAATACTGAGGTTAGGGAAAATTGTTTTTTCCAGAGATATATTAGTCATGTTTTCCTTTGTTTAGGAAAAACTGAATTGGTATTTGCACTCCATGACTTTTTCAGGACCAACAAATGTGACCCTGATTAAATCAGATTGTGCAAGAAGCGGACGTCAGAGCTTAAGGTTCTTGTACCTTTGAGGAGTCCAAGCTGCACACTGCCTCTCATGCTCTCCTCTATAAAAGTGGGCACATTGTCATTCTTGTCGATGACACACACTTCGATGGTGAAGCTCTGACGGTGCAATGACGCTCTGAAGGACACCTGCAGCACACGCACACACACACACACACACACACACACACACACACACACACACACACACACACACATTCTCTAAGCATCTTTGAAAAGCAAGCTATGGATTTGGCATGCAGCTATCCCATGAGAACCTGATGACAATCAAAAGTAGCAAATTATATTTCAGGAGAACATATAAACACACATGAACCTCATACAATGAGGTGGACTGATGCATATCTAATGAGCTAAGACATGTATGGAAAATTGCTACCGTTACTATGATATGATGAGGTACAATATGATATGCTACCTGCAGAGAGTAAGATGGCTGTTTCTCTCTGTCCAGTGGTTTTAGAGCATACAGAAACTGAGCATCAACTCCAAATATCCCCTCATCATCCCCTGTTACCACCAGGTCACTGTAATTACCAGGCAGGCTGTGGAGCTGTAGAGAAGAACACATAATGCTTATAATTTTTTGTTTAAAAGCAAACCATATGCATTACCGAGGTAAAAATGCTTAAAACCAATTATCAGTCACAATACACGGTGAAAACATAAAGTGAAGAGGAGGCTAGAAACACACAAAGATTTTATCAATATTTTTTTTTATCATCTCACAAACTGAGAACAACACAAACGCATGCACACACACACCTACACACAAACACATTTACTGTATACAGTATATATAACTAATATATATATAACTAATTAATGCAGCAAGGCTCATCCTAGATAAGTAGGCATAATCTTGGGTCTTAGTTACTAAATCAGGGTCTTCTTAAAGCAAAATGATTCATTTGTAGCAGGTTGTGTGTTGGGACAGTATAGCTTTTGAGATGATTCAAAGGTTTACAAAATTGATCATTCAAGTATTTAAAATAGGACAACTGAGAAGTGTAGCCCTGTCTGGTGAACAGACCATAATGAAGAGCTTTTACCTTGAAAGAATCTGGAGCAATTATTATCCTTTCCATTTATAACACAAAGCCGGGTTATTATCC
This sequence comes from Psettodes erumei, assembly GCA_016785225.1. Classification (NCBI taxonomy): domain Eukaryota; kingdom Metazoa; phylum Chordata; class Actinopteri; order Pleuronectiformes; family Psettodidae; genus Psettodes; species Psettodes erumei. The sequence continues at coordinate 6,119,092 of JAFBJZ010000863.1, read as the reverse complement.
AGCCCCTCCATTCTGGCTATTAACATGCTATTTGAAGTGTGTTAATGACACTCAATCAGACACAAAGACTGAAAGTATGACTGCGTTTCATACAAGCTGCGATGGCGTCACAAGGCAGCCAATTAAAGTGCCAGATATTCATGCTGCCACACAATCCATGAGGCGTATGAGTGACACGTATGAACATAACAACCCCACTTGCCACGCAGCTGGACTGAATTCAGAGGTTGGGTCTAATGCTGGAAAATCACTGCGAGCACTCCTATTATCCTCTAGCGATGACGACAGCATGTTCATACATCTTCAACGCTGAGTGCAGATGGTAGAGGAAAAGAGACTGATGTGGTTCTGGCTCACTAATTACCTTAATTTTATATTATGGAGCAATGATGGCAATCAATAAAAAAGGTTCTAAAGGTCGGCAAGAGATGGTTTTAATTTACCTCGTTTAATCTTGAGGAAATTTAGTAACTGAATGTTGAGGACTCTGTGAACATTGCATGAACCCAAATTAATAATGAGAGATAACTCATATGCAGGATTTCAGATATTTCCAACAGTCTTTGATTCTTGTTTATCATCTAGACTTAGAGTTACTGTCAACCTGCATCTCAAATGACAATGATTCATATTCATGAATATGACATGTGAGAACTCCCAATCAACATTGCTCTTTATTTACTACAGATGTGTCTGCACTAATCTCCTAGGTTACTATTTGTAAAAAGGTCTAATTGTAAGACTTAAAAAAACATAAAGGAACTAGATGTGTAATTTCTAATAAAAGACAGCCATGAGCAGATGAAAGACATTATCATTGGTGCATTCAAATATAAGTAAAAATGTCTTACCTTGGTAAGATACCATGGGAAAATGCCATCATAGTTTTCAGGGACACCAATTTTCACATTTGCCCCAAAGCATGGCGCCAATGTGTAAAGTATCATCAGCTGTCAAACAACATTCATAACATTCAAACATTAAGTTGTCTTAGTTACGTTGTTCATGCAGTAATTGGCTCTTATGAAAAAAATAATGGCAGTATCTTACTGTAAGAGTTAGAATCAGCATTGGTGTAGCTTGTCTTTCAGCCATGAGTTCCTATAAATGTAGTATGTTCACAGCATTTCAAACCACATGGCCTCAGCCCCAACAATCAACACAATTTCTGTCTTGTTACTAATTCACCACCGAGGAATTCTTTCAAACACAAATATTTCACAGCTGCTCTGTGCATGTCAGTCTGATTAAGAGGAAAAACAGCCTGCAAAGCAATGAACAAGCCCCACTGGAGTCGGTAGCACAGAACATTGATAAAGCCACTTGATCTAGCAGTCAAACTTTTGTCAGTTAAAACCAACTTGGACACAAATATTATATCATTTCACTGAAGCCGTAATGTCTGTCAAATATCCTTTAGCAACACCACACAGGCTTTGGGCTGTGTACAAGTAGCATGCAGTATTACTACATTACAAGTACTACATTAACTCAAATTCAAACCTCATATAACAAGAAACATTACAGATACTGCTCAACAACAGCAGATGGTGACAGTAATGAAGGTGGCAAAAAGAGAAAACAAAATTTTGTCCAATTTTAAACCAAAAGTTTTGTATCTTACCTTCTCCAACTGATGTGTGTGCTGCCTCTGGGATGTGTGAGAGGAGTTTAAATTGGACGGAAAAATTGCATGCTTGTACTCCTTCGGGGGTTTAATGGTTAACACCCTCAGGTACACATGCTTAACTACCTTGTTTCCTTCCTCTAAAACCAATGGCCAGTGCGGTGCCATTCCACTGATACAATCAAATGAATATTTATAAGGATGTAAATTGCCCCAAACAACCACTTCTTTTATGTTGCATTGTGCCTGAATGTTTTGTTTTAGGAATAATGCCAGAGAAGATTTAATGTTTTGATTTTAATATTTTATTGAAAAAGGAAATCAATGTAAAGAAAGAATTTCCAAATAATGTCAAGGTTTCACGAGACTAATATAACTTATTGCTTTACTCATACATTCACAACCTGAATTCAATGTTATGGAACAACACAGAATAACAGAAATGTTCTCTTATACATGACTAGGCTTCAGTAACTTGGCCGAGGCACGAACCTGCGTACCACGTTTTAAGTAAATATGACTCCAGGTGACCTAGTATTGTAATCCCTTACTATGTCTTGTAGGATAATGAGATGTAAGTATGTTGCATTCAGCATCATTCCTATACATATATACAACAATTCCCTCCAGTAAAGCATGACAATAGCCTAACAGCAAGGCAATCTTTGCAACTCATTAGGATTTTTCACATATTGCGATCATATGATGACAGCAATATGTTTAAGGCAGACATAAAAAATCAAATAAAATGAATGCTTGCAAAGCTTCATGCAGGTTATCTCCATTATCATGATATGAATTGAAGAATGTCAGTCATGTTTTTTTCATTAAGTCCTCTCTCTTTACTTGCAGTTTGGTGTCTAAAAAATAAAAATATATTTCTGTACATCTCTATTATTCCTTTTGGATTAGTGTTAAAACACACACAGCGTCTGGTCTTCAGAGGCCAAAGAAAAAATGTCCATCTGTCCCATCTGTTCCTCAGAGAACTGTTAGGTCATGGCAGGACTTTGATTTCTGCCTAAAAGCCATCTTCTTGTTCTTGCGTGCTACCATGCGGCCCAGAAACCTCTTGGCCTTCTTGCCGATGCTCTCTCTGCGCCTGCAGTTGGCCATGCGCCGCGCATTCTCCTCCTTGCTGTCCTTCCTCAAGCGGATCTGCCTGACAATGCCCTCGAACAGGTCCTGCACATTGTGGTGAAGGGATGCTGACGTCTCAATGAACTTGCAGTCAAACACCACTGCACAGGCACTTCCCTCTGCAATACAGAAAATAATGGAAAAAGGAAAATTAGAGCTCTGAGGAGATGCATGTTTATGAAAGCAGTTCAAGTAGATTTGGGTTGTTAATGGAGAATTCATGCTCGAGGGAGCTCTAGAAAATTCCTACATAGTAGCCCTAGGAAGAAAATAGTTTTATAACTTTGGCAGTTTGAAGTGGTGTTTGAATGTAGGCCTGGGCTGAGCTCAAAACATAAGAAATATGGCCTGACGCCACCAAACAGGACAAGCCCAATCAGCTCTGTCAGATTTGATCATGAAAAGCCTCGAGAATAGCTTTTAATCTTCAGGTGATAAATATTAAATTATTTTTTAAGTAATTAAAATCCACTTCCCCTGACCTAAAAAAACTATTGGCTTAATATCTGGCACAACTGTTGCACATTTTAGGCTCAGTATGTTCGCTAAACTGACTTACCATCTACAGATACCTCTCTCGACCGCACCAAGTCACTCTTGTTGCCCACAAGGATTATGGGAATATTCTCTGACTGCCTGGCCCGGCGCAGCTGAATACGCAGCTCTGATGCCTTTTCGAAGCTTGATTTGTCCGTCACTGAATACACAATGATATAGGCGTCTCCCATCCTCATGCACTGTTCCTTCAGCCACTGGCTGTTATCCTTCAGGAGAAAAAACAGATACTGAGTTTAGTGTTATCCATGGCTGATCCTTTACTGATCTAATGTGCATGAATCAATTTAAATGGACAATCATCACATAAATAATATATGACTCACCTGTTCCCAGATGTCATACAAGAGAATGGATGCCTCCTCTTCGTCCACCACAATAGATCTGTCGTAAGTGTTTCCTGAGAGGGAGAAAAATGTAATATTATGTTAAACAATGATAGAGAGAACAATCTCTTATCCAAACAGTTGTGTTTGTTAGAAGCATGTGTAATTGCTTTTCTTCACACTGATCTTAGCACTTTATTTCTTTTATAATCTACACACGGGAAGCATAAAGTTGATCACAAACTGCAATAAAGCCATCACTGGCCATTTATATTTTTCTTCACATGTTGCTGTTGGATGTGTTTCTGTGTTTCAGCTGTAGTGAAGGTAGGAATTATACCCCGGTTGCTATTGATGGATATAGAAATAATCAATGAATATACACTCTTGCATGCAAAAATAAGAATCCTGCTTTTTTATTTTTAATCCATAAGCTATATTTTATCACTTCATGTGGCTTCATACTTGAGTGGTGTTGTTTATGTTCAAGGTAAAGGGTTATAAAAGTTTTGGTGTTTAATATCTCAGAACTGCACTTTATTCATTAAACCGTATATTTTAGAAGATTAGTGTGAATTAGAGATTGCAGACTAAACTGACTAATTTTTGACAGGCCTAATTATCACATATGTTTTCATGGACATGTGTCTTTGAGTGTGTGTGGGAGTTGCAAGCGTGGATGACTCATCGTCAGCATCACCAATTACCTGCTTCATCGCAGTCGTGACCAGCATCCTCAACTCCCCCAAAGACGCGCGCCAGGCTGGACTTGCCGACGCCGTGCTCCCCGAGAAGAACCACCTTGTACACCTGGGAGTCAGCCTCGCTACCGGTGGAGATCACTGAGTCGGAGGAGTCCGAGGCGCAGCTGCCTCGGTGCTGCTCGCTCGGAGAGTAAGACGTGCAGCGCAAGAGGTTGGACAGCTCGTCGGTTTGTCCAGTCTGTGGCATAGTGGCGCGCAGGTCCCGGTCGTCCACGGGCATGCTTCTACGGTGAAGGTTGGGTAGATTCACGGGGAACGGCATGCTCCCTCTTCTCTTGTCCATGTTCCGCAATTTGTCACCCTTGTTCAAAGTCATTATGCTTGTACCGAGGATCTGTGAACAGATGTGTCATGCGTAAATGTGTGACCCATACGTTTCATTGCATTTAAATAAAGGAAAAGTGTAACTGTCTGTATGGGGATAACATGGATTTAAGATACAGAGACCTTTAAATTTAAGAAACGATCAAATCAAATTCTTATTCTTTAACTCAAATATCGACCTTAGCTGATATGTATATTCCACTCCACTTACCACCGAAATACTAAATAAAACTAAAGCTTAAAACAGTCCAATCAGTATCAAAGACTCTTACCAGGTTTTGGCAATTGAATCCAACGATGCCAATCCAATAATCCTTGGTCTGAAGAGTTGGTGTCGTCGAAAAAGCGGTTTTGCTCGAGTCTGCCCAGAGCCGCTGCTCAGCCTATTTATATTGGACTGAGGGTGACGTCGGCAGGGATTCGCCCCGGAGAATCATGTCTCCTCTTATGATAGTGGTGCGTAATGGTAACATCATACAGAGGAGGGGGTGTATGACTGGAAGAGCTGAGGAATCTCCCTTCCGCATCGCCAAATGGAGCTGTCTTCTGAGGGGGCGGCCAGAGATGAATCTTTGAAGAGGGAAAGCCCACTTAAAGCTCGAGTGACATAAATATTTAATATTAATTTAGGAGATAAATTTGGAGATGTTGAGGGGATATCCACATGATGCAAGATGTTAAGGCGTATTAGGGTGTAATGCATATACCAGATAAATGCCTTTATAGAAACGTGATCTCTTGTCTAGCTCAAATTTATTATAATTTTGAGCTTCATGGTCACTATCACGTGGAGGTCTTTGCTAGAGTCAGAAAATATCACAAGAATTTCATTGAAATATAGGGGAGATGTTCAAATTTTAAATGCACGTGAGGTTTAATTTGAAGGCTTAAAGCATTAAAACATTTGAAATATATGTTATACATTCGATATAAGGATAGATAGATATAAGGCAGTGCAGAAAAAATAAATACTTCAATATGGCAGACAATCAGTAAACATGTCAGTATACATACCATTTTGAGTGGGAGTTTTTATTCTTCTTTATTGTAAATATAGTAATTTGACATGCATGTTGGCAGTGGACATGCTATTAAAAATTCTGTTTTCATTTCATTCATCCCTGGCTTTCCACCCACCTCCCTTGCTTTCTGGGAAACTAAGGCAGCACCGAAGCCATACCTAAATTCCTTGTATTTGCAGCTTTCCGGCCACCATAATGTTTAGTATAACTGATCCATACTTCCCATAAATAATGCAAAAATCCTGTTAATTTGAGATATCTAGTCAATATAATACTCATAATGGAGCTCAGAACTCCAGATAACTGTTCCCTGCTCAGCTTCAGCATGTATTTTTGTTTTATATCCAGTATTATTTACAAGGTGGCCTACATGTGCTGAATTGATTTCTCCAGGGTAGGCCTATATCATAGATGGTGTGTTGCTGCCCCCTTGTGAAATCAAAACACAGCCTCACTAATTAGAACACATTTTGCACTCAGATGCACTTGAGATACATCAGGGTAAGATACAGGTGGCAGAAGTTAAACACAATTAAAACACAGGTGTCATACCTCACAGGGACATTCTGGAAACATAACTGGAATGAATGATGGTTTGCTGATCACTTCCTTTTACTCGTCTTTCTGAGAACCAGCTGATGCCAAACGACACCCTGAGTGGCTCCCCCGCAGAACCCCCACCACCAGTCTTGCTCTGTCTATCAACCATGTGAAACCCTTTACATTTGCTATGATTGGCTCAGAGGTCGAACTTCCTGCAGGGTCGGAGAGATATGCTGCTAATATTCAGCCACAGATACAGCAGCCACAACTTTTCTCTTGACAGGCTGGCTGAGCTCTTGTCATTAGACAAATCACATACAGTTCAACTCCATCAGGCTCATGGAGTCGAGGTTAGCCAGGACAACCAAGCGGTTTTCTCTCACGATGCTTTCACTGAGCCTGAACAAGATAAGTGCACTGAACAACAAAAGTGTACTTTAAATTGCATCACAACATAGTGGCTGAGAAAGAGACCTTACTGTTGGCAGTAGTATTCATGGCTGGCTTGAGAAAAAAGGAGTTAAAGTATTATATGTTTTAAAAAATGTCTGTGAAATTGACACTGAATTCAGGCCTTGGGGCTTCTTTCTGGAATGCCCAATATCTGTATTTTGTGGATGAAATGCTTTTGATTATAGATTGCTCAAGATCGGGATTAGGGTCCAGTTGATGTTTAGCTAAGCCTCTGCCAGAGGCTAAATACACGTCTGGATCTGAATTGGCTTTTTCAACCTCATCATGCACTTGGTGCCTGAATTACTGTAATTTGAACCCATTGATAAACTTCACTGCATCTAAACCCATTCACCACTTGAGGGCAGCAGATATCTGTACAGGGTGTTGCCGCACTCTTAGCGGTACAAACATCAGAGAGAGATAATCTTGTCTGAAGTGTTTCTCGTGTGTCGATCTTGTAGCTGTTTTGCAGCGTGGAAGTCTTGTGATGTTTTCCAACGCGAGTGCCCGTACCAATACATCAGATCAACTGAGAAACTGAAATTAAGTAAAATGTGCACGTAATTTCTTGTGGTTTAAACTGCAGGGTCCGTGGCGTACACTGGGGTTAGTCGTGCCTCCGCTGCAGGCTGCTCTGTCCGCTGGCATACGTGTTTGCTGGTCGTGGTTTTGATAGCAATAAAATCACGTAAATGGATACCAGCATCCACTCTTTCGGCTGGGGTGGTGTCTTACAAGACTGACTGGGCGCCATTTCCGTCCGGCATCCAAATACATCCCTGGCCGTCACACCAGGAAACCGGAAATCAACCCTTTAACCGCGACATTGCGCATGCGCACGCCTCTCGTGTCTTCGACCTCTACTACAAACCGGTAGGAGCAGATCTCCCGTCTTAAACAGTTTGAGTCAAATAAATGCCCGCAGCGTTTCTGTGTAGCTCGGTATCTTTTGTAGCTCTCGTGACCACAACACGGCTCAGCTCTTCTAATTAGTGAGCTTGTTTGTTTTTAGCGTCGCTGCTCGGTTTGCAAATGATATTGACCTTACGAGTGTCTGTGTCCGCCCAACTTTGCACACATTGCACGGTCTTCCTTTGCAAACTTGTTACAGATGCAGCTAACTGCTTGTCGTTGTGTTTTAATATGTGGCTTTGTGCAGACAGCTGAAGCCACGCCAGCTCCTGTGATTGACCAGCGTGTCCCATCGTGATGTATGCCTGTGCTAAGTTCGTCTCCACGCCCTCTCTGGTGAGTCTGCCTGATTCTGAATGAATGGACTTGAAGGGATCCTTGCGCTAAGTGCTTGGCCGCGTCTGTCGACACCACGACGGTTTTACTAAAGGCTGACTGCCAAACCTGGCACTCAGCCGTGTAGCCTCTTTGACCCTCAGATAAAGACAGCAGGTGCTCCCACCTGCAAGGGCAAACCTCAGTTGAACCATTTTATCCTATGCTGATATGAATCAGTGTAGTCTAAAGCGAAAGGGTTCCATTCCTGGAATAGTTCATTGATGTAATGTAAAAAAATACTGAAGTAACACACGATAAAAATGCTGTTACATGTCCTGTATTGAACATGTTACGTAAGAATGGAACTATACTCAGGAAAATGTAGGAAAAGTTGAAGTACTACAGAAAAACTGACCTAGTAGATAATATACTGATATTAATAGGGGGTTTGTGTTTCAGCTATTTTAAATAGGAATGCAACTCATGATAATGATTTTTTTTTATCATGAATGAATCTGCTGAGTATAAAAGAAGATCACCACAGTTACCCACAGCCCAACATGACACCCTTGCATAGGCTGATTGTCACTGCAGATGAAATCGCATGTGTTTGATGTCAGTTGGATCAAAGTAAATCACCTTATCAGAGCCCAACTGTTTTCTGCATGTGTTTTCTTAATACAGGTCCGTGCTGGATCTCGGGCACTGTACAGACCACTCTCAGCAGCAGCAGTGTTGGATGCCAGGAAAGCAGAGGTGAGCTTCATCTATAGTTGGAATTATACCATGTTTATTGACATTGAGTGTCGAGAGAGGAGGGACACTTTAAAACTGTCGTGTTTCCATTAACCTCCTTTTGCTATTAAAAGACAAAGTGAAAAAAAAAACGTGTTGATGTTTATGCAGTTTAATTTAAAAACACCACAGTGAGTACTCTTAAAGCATTACTTTAGAAACAAGACCCAAGGCTACATATTATAACATTGTGTAATGTAGCTTACTTTAGGTATAGAGTTTTAGCTTCAATAATAAATCTTTGTATATAATGCAGAAAAGTGTTAAGTCCCTCTTTGTGATTGTGTACTGCTTTGCTTCATCCTAACCTCCCTTAGTGTTTGCATTTCAGACTCCTTCACTCCTGGTGCCACAGAGCATTGCAGCCTCCCAGCAGCAGCTGGCAGTGCGGGGTTTCCAGACTAGTGCTGTAAGCCGTGACATCGACACTGCTGCAAAGTTCATTGGAGCAGGAGCTGCCACTGTGGGAGTGGCTGGATCTGGAGCTGGCATTGGAACAGTGTTTGGTAGCCTTATTATTGGATATGCCAGGTAAATGAAATATGTAATCTGTAATTTTAGGAAATGTCTGAATGTTTTTGATTGTTTGCCCAAATCTCAGTTTAATAAAAGCTTATGATTGGGTGGATGGATACTATTTTGCACAGCAATATCTATGAAACAGGCACACTTGATTCTGTCTTTTTAGATGGTCAAGGAATACAATAGAATTATTTGGTCACATGAATTAAGTACGTTGGTGGGGGATCTTATGTGATACTGGTAATGTCTGCTCACAAAAATGTCACAGCATTTATACATTTAAAAAAACTTTGTACCTCTGACTTGCCTGAGCTGGTTCTCTCTTTCTCAACAGGAACCCCTCACTGAAGCAGCAGCTCTTCTCTTATGCCATCTTGGGCTTTGCTCTGTCTGAAGCTATGGGTCTCTTCTGTCTGATGGTTGCATTCCTCATCCTGTTCGCCATGTAAACCAGTTTGGCGTTTTCTGGGAAAGGGATACATATCACAGTGTTAACAAGAATTAGCAATGTGAGATGTCCTTTAAATGGTTCAATGATCTCAGATCATTGTATTCCTTATTTTTATTCATTAGTGAACCCATTGATGAATGAAACACTGGCAAACCCAAATCATTTTAAATGAGGGTTTTGTCATTATATTGTATATTTAGTCAAATGTTTTTGTTAAACGTGCAACCAATAACAGAAGTAAAACATTTAATTCATCTGTTGTGTGTACATTTATAATGGATGTTTTATATTTGGGTTAGTTGTGCATGTTATTTATATCCAGACAGGCACTGTGACCAAATGGAGGAACCGTCAAACTATAATACTTTCCTGACTGTGACCTAGCAGAGGTAACAGTCCCAGATACATTTCTGCATAAAGTTCATTAACTTTAAAAACACACCTTTTAGTAAAAAATATAATTTTCTGTCTGCATTGGGCCTGCAAGGATCAAGAAGGCCAAACAAAAAATTTAGATAATCTAAAATTACCTAATCTTCAAATTTTGGGTTAAATAGAATAACCTCAGTTCTCTGTGCATCACATTAACATCAAGGGGATGGAGAAATCAAAAAGGTTGTGTTTACCCGTTATCGAGCAGGTAGGTTGTATCTCCGTTGTCTCACAGCTGCTCATAAAATGTTTGCCTGAGACGAAAGCAGCCAAACATGCAACAAGATGCTTTTTGGTATGGTTCAGTATCAGCAATTTTACAGGAAGATATTCTATAAAGACTGAAAACTGAGTCATAACTGGGATAATATACATTCAGCAAGCACTACTTAAAAACACCATACTAACAATGGGTGGGCCATCCTTTTAGTCTCAAAGCAGCTTGGATTCGTAAAGCCATGGATTCAACAAGATGTTGGAAGCTTTCATTCGTTTTATCATGTCGGATGTCCGACATCTGTAGGATCACAAAAAATGCATTTGAAGACGGCCAATAACGAAGGCAGGTTTACAGCCGATCCGAGCCGGAAACTGCCATTGGGTCTAGGAACTGAAGAGTAGTTCAAGTTGCAGAAGGAAAGATTTGAGGAACGTACTCACCTGATATCTGGTGTATCGTTTGCCGATGTTTTCTTTAAGCGATTTAACAGTATTGAGAATACATTAGGACTTGTCATTTATGCAGTAGAAATAGAGAAGAACCGAACTTCTAAATACATGTTTTCAGCACGCCGGTTTTACAGTGTGAGAGGGATAATTTGCCTTAAAAGTGAAACGCTAAAGCCGGCACCACTGTTGTGGTTGCGCTCGTCTCTCTGTCATACGGATCCCGGCGATGTTTTACGACGGGACGAGCAAAAAAGAGTCCATAATGATCAGGTGAATAAACAGAGGATGCTTTTTTGGTTGGATAGTTGCCTGTATACTATACTGTCTCCTTGCAGTAAGATGGTTTTATCAGCCGCACCGTGTCATAGCTTCTTACGGTTATCTTATAAATCCTCTATGTTTCAGCGGCTCATTGTCTCTTGAGTAAAGTCCTGTTTATTGATGTACACTTTAGCTTTATAAAACCCAGGAATTCATGGAAGTTAGGTCAAAGTCACAGAACAGAGGTTAAAACAGCTCACTTATATGACCACCAGATGGTGTAGTATGGGTAACTTCAGAGAAAGATATACTGTACAGACTTCATAGTACTCACCGAACCGAGCACTGTATTAAAACCCTCATACTAACAATGGGTAGATCCTCCCTTAAGTCTCAAAACAGCCTCCCTGTCCATGGATTCATGCTTTGAGGCCAAATTCTGATGCTGTCTTGTGCGTGCCTCAGCAGAAATCCAGATTCATTGGATTTGGTAAACCACTGCAGTTCACCAAATGTTTTGTTGTTCATTATCCACCAGAGGTAATGAGTGCACAAGAGACAAGAATGTGGAGTGTACAGCCTCTGAATTACAGAATGTATCCACCACTGAATGCAGTCACAGTTCTATGCAATGGGTGCTGATAAATTTGCAAACAAGTAATTTGGGATTTACTGTTCTTTTCTTTAACGTCTTTCCCTACACCCTGTTTGTAACAGGTAACCAGAAAACACAGAAAAGAAAGATCCTCGTGTCGCCCGGTACTGGACCTCTTTGATCAGCAATACAGTCAGGAACTTGGAGAACTGTGGGCACCTACAAGGTAATTTTTGTCTGAAATAATTATTGCATATTATACACTGACAGTGTCTGTAACCTTACTTCATAGGGATCTCTTTCTCCTGCAGATCAGTACTCCTGGACCCTCACTCCTGGCAACATGGGGTCATGCTTAACCGCTTCACTGCTGTGACAGATGTCACACAGATTCTCAAGTCCCAGGGCTTCTCCAGGTTCCTGCCACAAACAGATCTCGCAGCGTTGCTTTCCGATGGCCCCTCACCGGTGACCAATTCTAAACATCAGACTGGAAAAGACTGTTTGTCACCTCACTGCATCTCCAAGTTCCCTCCTGATGTCCCCCAGCCTGCTGGCACCTCTCATGTGCTCCGTCAGGATTTTCAATCAGAGCAGTTACTCAGTTTGCCCCGTCCTTCATTACAGTGTTATATCCACCCATATCCACTGCGATTTCCCTCTCAGGCTCACAGGCCTGGTCAGCTGAAGCAGTACTACCTCCTGAATGCTGCTTCCTTGCTTCCAGTATTGGCTTTGCAAGTCAGAGATGGGGAGAAGGTTTTGGATCTTTGCTCTGCTCCTGGGGGCAAAGCCTTAGCCATACTGCAGTGCGCCACCCCAGGTAAAGCAAAAATTTCTTTTGGACTGTGAAAGCCATTGTTTGTTTATCATGCAAAGAGTTATAAGAGTGTAGATTTCGCACAGTTTTTAAAACCATGCAATGCAAGACAAGCTGTTAACACTGAATAATTTTAATGAGTAATGCTGCCCTGTGTTATGTTCCAGCACTTCTCTGCTGTAATGAACCAGATCCTCACAGACGGGACTGGCTCAACAAAACTCTGGAGTCTTTTCTGCCTCATTCACTTATCAGCAAAGTGGTTGTGTCTGCACAAGATGGACGATGTTTTGGGCAGAGTGAAGCAGTGACGTATGACAAGGTGGGCAAAGAACTACTGTCACTTTAATGGCAGAATGTGATTGAATGCAGACATTCAGCCTAAAAGAAGAAAATAACTTTTTTTCAAAATCAGTGCCAGGAAAAATCAGACAAATGGCCCAGAGGAATCAAAGGACTCCATGTGACTGATAATGGAACTGAAAAACAGAACTGAAAAAAGGAAAGTGCAGGATGAAAAGATTGAGATTCAGACAGTGTGAACAAAGACTGAAAGGCATTATAGTACAAATCCACTGTACACATTCAATCTCTGTTGTGGCAATGATATGGTTTGTAAAATTAGTAGAGGAAGACATGCGGGAAGATCTCTCCTGAGGTAGAAAGTTTCAGCGGCAGTTATAATTTTCTACCCTGGCTAATAAGACCTTTTTCCCCATGATTGACCAAATTTTTGACCTTTGATAATTCAGGTGCTCTGGGGAAGAATGTAACGTGTGTTTGGATTATTTTGGAGATGTGCAGTACCTGTCTTTTCATCTGCTTTTAACTTCATCAATCTTTTTAATTATTCTTACTCCTTCTCTTTCACTTTTCTGTTTTCACCCTTTTGGTCTCTCACTGCCATTACTATCTTGAACTCTCTGATCCAGACTCCGAAGTCGTCAAAAAATCCATTTCTCTCTCTCTGTTGCAGGTTTTGGTCGATGCTCCATGCTCTAATGACAGGAGCTGGCTGTATTCCTGCAACAGCCAGCAGGGGGAACAGAGACTGAGGGAAAGAGCCCGACTACCTGGGCTCCAGGCTCAGCTGCTTAGGTCAGCCCAGTCCACCAGCAGTAAAAATGTTTTCTGTTTACCCCATTCTGTCATATTCCAACATTTTACTAATCATAGTGTGTGATATACCCATTTATGTCTGATAAATAAATATAAATATAAATATAACATTGTTCTGATTCAGATGAGGTATTTTGAAACATTGCGCTGTGTGGCATTGAGCACTGTGTACAGAATGTAAATTAGTCACAGTGCAATATTTGTCTTTACAGGTCTGCACTGTCAGCGGTGCGTCCAGGGGGCCTCGTGGTCTATTCTACTTGCACGCTGTCCATCTCCGAGAACTACACTGTGGTTGAGACAGTGCTGAATGACTGTCCCGAGGCCGAACCTGAAGACCTGTGGGAGGAGGTTGCCATTCCTTTATCAAAGCACTTTGAGTTTGGCCCTGCTCACCCTGGTCATGGTGAGACAGCTCACAAGCCCCCCCTCCAGCTACAGAAAGGCATTGTTTCCTCTCATCACTGCAGACTGGGCATTTTAGTGGTTCCTCAGCCTGGCAAGACCTGGGGCCCCATGTTTTTGTCTAGGATTAGAAGGAGGAAATAAAGAAATGGCTGAATGTACACATTTTCCTTGTGTGACAAAAGTCACCAACAGGGGAGAAGAGTAGGGTTTGTAAGATGCAAAGGAAATGACAAACACTGACTCACATTGACAAACTCAGTAATTCACATTCAACCCATGCCACTAATAGAGGAGGACAGCGACCGCAGCAGTTGTATACATGCGGATATGAACATATCAGTGTGGCCACATGCAAGCAAAGAAAAGTCACAACACGTGGTCACGTGCAAGTAAAGAGTTGCAGTTGCGCTTTTTGGCATTTAAGGCAGCTGTTCTGTGTCCATGCATAGGTGTTTGTGTGGCATGAGATTTTACATTGACCACTATCACCTAAATCAAAACAAAAGTTGAACTTGGCTCACATCATTCATCAAAAATATGTTTATATCGATCAACCACAGGTCAGTGTATTTTTGACTTAGTCAATCCACGAACCCATAAAAAATAACTACAAAATAACTTTTATATCACTTTACGTATGGTTCGTGAACTCTTTTAAACCAGGCCACTGATATACACCAATCTGCCACAACATTAAACCCAGTGACCGACTTTAGTGACCTGGCTGGTTGGTCAAACTGAAACAGTGAATCAAATGACAATGTAAAAACAATGTGACAATACCAAAAGGGTTGATCATACCAATTAAACTACTTATCTATATAGACTTATTATACAAATCTCCAACTCCCCTTAATAACACAGAGATTCAACGCCCAATGTTTAGCTATCAGCCACAATGTTACTGTTTTTGTTTACTCTCATAGCGTTGTTTTGGCCACATCAGGCAGCAATTTTCTGTGAAAAAGCTCTGCGTGGAGCATTTAGCAGCAAAAGAGACAGATATTTCCCTCGTGAGTTGGCAGAGACCAAAAACAGAGCTAACACAGTCAATATTGTCAGAAACACGACTCCACATGAATGATAATTTTGTCCTGACTGCCGGCTTTGTGAAAATAAGCAGCTGTGTGCTGACGAGTTTACCGTACTGACTAACAAGATGATGATACTGCAGTGTTGTTTTCACAATTTCTCTCCGCTGACACCAAGTGGCCAAAAAAAGACGACCAAAAAAAGAGTTGTTTCTGATTAGCATCTGCAGCTCACCCCTTTTCAAGTGCTGCACATCCATGCTATAATACTTTAAGACTGCAATGTTCTATGATGTCAGATGGTAGTGTTAAAAATTCAATTCATTATTCTATTAGGAGTGAGCACTTATGGCATGCGTTTTATTTCAGTCTGTGTGGGTGTGAGATATTGAAAGAACAAGAGATGACATAAGATCGAGCAGCACAGAAGTCAGCCGCTCGTGTTCAGAATCTCATCATCCTTTACGCCTTGAGTCACTAAATGAGATTGCATTCATTAAATTTTGATCACCACTTGACTTAAGTCAGCACCAAGTTTCTATCTGAACGCCTGTGACTTATAATGTGTATTGGCCCGTGTTTGTGTTTAAACATCTCAATGCCATAAGACCAGTACAAATGTTTTCAGACTTGACACACTCAACAGGAGGCTAAAAGTTTCCTGTCTGAGAGATTGGTTTAATAACCATGAAATGTGAGAGCAGGAGTGACATAATTGAGAAACAGTTTCTGTTTGGAGGAACTGTGTCTTTCTTCATCCCTGCTGTTCCCTCCCTGTTTTGGCCCACTCTTGAATTAACACACACTTCAAGTCTCTCTTCCCTCTGTCATTGCACCTTTCCTCAGCGTGATCGAGCAGACGGCATCGTCTCTTATCGTTGCTCATTACCTGGGTGGCTCTCGTGTCATGCCTGAGTGAGAAGTATATTCCGTTTCATCGCCGTGTTGCAGCTTTTCACCAGGTTGTGATTGCTCAGACCAGAAGCCAGAATGTGTTTCGAAAGTAACTTTAGACAATAACACACAACAATTCATATATTTTTGGTACCTTCTGAACATAACAGACTGTCAAAGTATGCTGTTGCAGAGCGTTAGGTGTTCGAAGCCTTATTTCTTCCTCCCAAATATATAAGGGTGGTGGTTCTGAGCCAGCCATATGACACACCATCAGTGGTATGATTACTGAAAAAGGAAAGCTACAAATGCCCTGCACCAGCTCCATCCTCCAACTCCTTTGCGTGGCCCATACAGACAAGCATTATTGGGTGCATTTATATAGCTATTTTTATTGGCTGTCCTACTTTTTCTCCACTTCTGCGTGGCTCTGAAAAAGTAGCTCCAGCCTCTGATATTTGTGCGTCATTACACCACCGCCACATCAACGCAACTTTAAAAGTGTGCATGATGTGGTGATGAAGTGGGGCTTCACTGGGGTTAACCGCGTTGCTGACCTTTGCGTGAACTCTGGTTTGTTGATGTTCCCCGTATTGCAAGTGTTTCCTCAAGGGGAGAATCTCTAAGCAGCCCCCCCTCCTCCACTTCAAAGGGAGAGAATGTAGGCCTGCTTTGCATAATCAGGTGGGGAACAGCTTTTTGCCAGAGAGGCAGGAATTAATTTGTGGTACCGCCAGATGTAATCATTAAAACCCTAGTCACTGCCAATGAGGGGAGAGGAGGAGAGAAAATGGAGGAGGAACTGTGGAACAGTAGATAGAATGATAAAGAGATATGGGGCATGGGATGGTCCTGAATGCCACAGGATGTTGTAGCTAAGCAGACTAATCTGGCTTGAGCTCTGCTGAGAGTGTCATTTTTTGTGTAGTCAACTATATTTGGACATGTCAGCATGAAGTGGAATCCTTACTTCTCTCATCCAATTCTTTTACAATGTTCTTTACTCTTCTTATGGTGTACGATGTGACGGAAACACATGTGTCAGTCACATCGAAGGCCATTTAGCAGTATGTGTAGACTGTAAAGCTCCACTCACTGCGTGTAAGTGTACTGTTTGATTCAGTCTTACTGCTCTCATTAACCCTGGTTGCCACAGCATGAAGCAGTTGGCAGCCAATAGAAAGAAACTTTACTGTAACCAACTGCAAACTGGGTTTATTTTTGGGTACAATATTATACACATTATGATCATAATATAATATTCCAAGGTACTGACTTGGAAGCGTATTCATTATTTGTACTGCTAACATCACCGTGTGTCAGCCTGATATTTTTTGCCGCTTCTGAAAAATGTTTGACTTGTGTTAGTGCTGGAGAACAGTATACAAGTGGGTCTATAGATTTAGTTTGGGTCATCCCATCATTCATTTCCAACGTCATTGTCGTCAATATTCCATCAGTGCATGTGAGAGACTGGGATCGCTGTCCTTGATTGATTGCCATACTGCTAATCTCTGAGGAAAGAGTTTAATGAATACTTTGTCCATGCGCACATAAAAACCCATGGGTTTTTGTCAGTAAGGCTACAGCTTTTTGTTAGAATTGGCATGTAGTATTATACAATACAAGGATAAGCACCCTCTCCTGCAAGGTAGGACTGGGCCAACCCAACCACCACACAAACTTAATTGTGAGTTTTTGTGTAATTCAAAACACAATACATAATGCAGACAAAACAAGGTTTTATTAGAGGGCTGAGTGGATACAGAACAACACTTCCTCCTTCCTCCCTTTATGGCCTGGCGAGACATCAGGTACAATCAGTGTCAGCACAGACAAAAAACACAAGAGAAAAATGAATGGGGCAGGAGTGAAAGTGAAAGGGTAACTGAAAAACTTTGAGATCAAGGGAAGGAACACAGAAAATGTTCATCCTTTCATCTGCTGGTTGTCTGTCACACACAAAGACTTCAAATGCAAAAGAAACGCTCGAGCAAATCGAAGTCAAAGTGTTTTTGTTAGTTTTTTGTTTTGAGATTTAGTGTGGTGATCTGGATCTTTTCATTTATTAAACAAGTTCAAATCGACGCATCTAATTTACATGGGTTGCCAAGTTAGGATCCTAACAAGGGTGTGAGCTTGATATTTGTGGGGTTTATTTAATTTACATTATTAATATGGATTTTAAAGCAAAATGTTCAGATATGTTCAGAGTATTTTAATTTTTAGCATTCAAAGTCCTGAGAGACTGGCAGCTTAACTTGCAGTTTGATAAAAGCCTTGAACTGGACTTGATGTTCAGCTAATGATGAACTTAACTGGAAACTTGACGTTGACTTAATCCGAAGAGATAACTCTACCAGATGAATGCAGCTTCATTGGCCACTAAAAACAAAACACAGTATGGATTCATTAGTGCTCAACATGCCGTTTGCTTGCAATACCAAATTCTGCTTCTCAACATGTAATAATTAAGCACTCTGTCGCTGGACTGCTGCAAGTTTGGCTCAATGTCAGGGGACTCCATGCCTCTGAAACCCGGTGTTAACACTATATTTGACCCCTGCATGGACCCCAGCAAAACACATCCCCAAGAATAAAATGTTCATCCAGAAAAGGTGTACCCAGATAGAGTTGCCTCATCTAAGTTTTTACTGCACTTCTGTTAAACTTCCAGACTTCAAACCTTGTGGAAGTGGACGCTCTCTGAGTGAAGGAAAAGCATGAATAATTGATTCTTCAGCTGAAGGAAAAAGGGGGAAAGGAAGTGAAAGCAAAATTGTACAAAGGGGCTGGTTAAAATGATAGTTTTCATACCAATACTTTCAGGGAAAAAAGGTCAAAATAAGTTAGCGTGGGATGAGTGACACTTCATCAAATTAAGAACAAACCGGCGTAAAGTTTTAGGGTAATTCAGGAATAATGGTGCTGTCCTGGAATCTACTTTTAAAAATCCTTAGATGGGATGTTCAATTGTCTATTCATCACATTTTATGCAAGCACCTAAGCACTTCTATATAATATATTTATTATTCATATTCAGCCAGTCATAGTGGAATATGTGCAGCTGTCAAGTTATGCCATCTCTCTCCTCTCATTTTTTTCCCACACTCCCTTTTTCTGCTTGGAACAAATTTGGTCGCTTTGCCTTTGGATCTGGTACCAATAGCAATACACTGAGTACCTACAGTAATAAACAGATTGTGCTACTTTGGCTGCTAGTTAGATCGATCACAGTGATGCGGTTTGGTACAATTCTTTTCTTTCAAAACAATTTCATGCTAACATGCTCACAGTAAGAATGCTAACACTCTGATGTCAAGCAGGGGCAATGAATAAGCATGTTAACACTTGGTAATTAAAAATAAACAAAAAGTAGAGCTGAGGCAGATCAAAAAACAACTTAAACTGACATGATAGTGGCACTTGAAGAAAAGTCAGAGGATCACCAAAATCATTAGGATTCATCCTCTGCATAACATAAATGTCTGTAGCTTTCATGGAGATCTGTCTGAAATTTTCAACATTGAGATATGTCAGTCTGGCACGAAGTGGTGAAGGGAGCCGTGCTGTGGTGCTCTTTTTCTCCCCAATTACCCTAACTCTGTAGTCGGTGTGCTGACCAGACAAATGCAACACCTGGCTTGTTTCAAGGGTTTCACAAGGTATAGGGAAGGTGACACTGAGGCCAACGCAGCGCATAATCTGAAGTCAGCAACAAGGCAGGTGGCAGAAGGGAAATGTCTTCTATTTATCCTCCCTGTCGATTTTTTTCTTCACCTGCCTCCCTGTCCCTTCTGTGCTTTCAGAACTTGCTATTCTCTCTGTCTTCTTGTCACTGGATGACTTTTTCTCTGCCTTCCTCTGTGCCTATGCATTTGGCTGCCCCCCCCCAGACCCCCCAGAGTCAGCCTTTGATCTTGCCAGTCCTTGCACAGAGGTAGACAGTGATGCTGTATGGCTTTTCTCTGCCTATTAATGTCTTAACTCTTGCTCTGCCTTCTGCTGGAGGTCTACTGAGACATAATTTCCCCACACAGCCCAGTCTAATGACAGGTGTGGATACTCTCAAGCATAGTGCGCGTGTGTGTTTGTGTGTGTGCGTGCGTGAGGAATAAGGTGAATTTAAATTAGGTGCGGTACAGGTTTGAAATTCATATAAACTGAAATAAATGTGGTGACAGCAATAACACTCCAGTGTCCTTATCAGTGACAAACACACCAAACCATAGTCTGCTGTTTGCTTCCATAGGTAATACACAGCACATTCTGATGCAAAAAATCTTTTTGTGGCATAAGTTAGATAAATAAGATATGATACAATAAGAATAGAATGACAGTCATTAACATTCAAAAAGGTATCAGAAATACCTGAATCATTAATGTGTCCTTGTGTTGTCCTAAATTTTGAATCAATATGGCTCTAGGAAAGTATCTGTGGAAATAAAATAAACAGCTAAATTAAGATAAGTATACAGTGCAGTAGGTACCGAGATTGCTTTTTCACTGTCACATTGAAAAAAAAAACAGTATCAGGAGTGCAATATCCTCTTTGGAGACGAATGGCAAGAAATTAGAGAGGTGAAGATTTATTGGAACAGCTATGAAATGATGCTCAGCCGCACTGACACATCTATATTTGTGCTGGCTCTCTTCAGAGAGCTGACCAAAACAAAAATACCCTTAAATGTGGTAGTTGGTACAAGTATAGACACAATCCAAGTAGCAGCTTTCTTCATTGTTTCAATGAACACCAGAGACACTCCATGAATTTAGTATTGCACTTCTGTAGACCAGTCATTTTCAGCTTGGGAAACTTTGTTTTCTATGCGTTTTTAATTGTACATTACCCACAATACAAATCACCCTCTGACTGTGCAGTCAGCAACAGCATTTGGAATGTAGAAGCTCATTTACTTTCAGGGTTCCAACTAATAATTATTTTTCATAATAAGTAATTGCTTATTTCTTGGCTTTAAAATGTCAGAAAATAATCAAACATCATAATTGCCAAAGATGGAAGTCAGATTCCTATGATCCTTTATTTATGCTTAGTTTTTATAATACCTTAAGCATATCTATTTCTTCTAAACTCAAATATAACAATCTCAAGGAATTTACCCACACATGATCATTTTGATCAACCTAAACCAAACTCACCAATGGCATTTTTATTATTTGACCATGACAACAGTCTTCCTTATACTTGCTCAAGTGATTACAGCTGCCTGATGTTCACCGCACTCTAATTAGCCAGGATAAGATATTGAACAAACTACTTCTTTATAAGAAGCAGTTCAAAGTTGTAAGAGAATATTTTTCAGGCACACTCATTAATCAGTGATAGTCTTAACGTCATTATGTTTTCTAAATGTGTTTTTTTCCTAATACAAATATAGCTGTAAAATTCTCTCTTTGAGCAGGCCTTACGTCAGTGCACAAATCCATTTCTCTCTCCCTGCTGTCTATCCATCTTTCTCTCTTTCCTGGAGTGATGGCTCAATTACCATTTGTCACAGTGAGGCTTCAAAAGTGGGCAAAAAACACCTTAACCATGTCAGAGTTCACTTGGTTCAGTGGTGAATTGTGACGGGGGATATTAAGAGGTTTCTGGGTTGGACCTGAGTTTGGGATCGATTCAGCGATGTCAGTACTTTTACGGCAGGGGAAGGTAAAAAAAACTTCTTCATGAATGTATGAGGGAATCAATAAAATATCAACGGTACTTCCAAAAAAATTATTTAAACAATGCAATATCACCCAAAGTTTTTTTTTATTACAATATCTTATCATCTGGCTCCAACAATGTTAAATTATGGAAACTCATTTTTCTGAGTGCTGCACATTCTGCTTCTGCTTCCTCCTTTACCTTCATCTCCCTGTTTCTGAAGTTTCCCACCTCCCTTAATCCTCTTTCCCTAAGTGTAGCTGCGAGTCTCGAGCCTCAGGGATCCACACGACTTGATTGTGTTTTGATGTTCTTGTGAAGCTTACAAGTGCACTCAGCACTCAAGACCCATAGCATACATTTTCAAGATGGTTCGCCCGGAGGAAAAGCAGAGGAGGAAGTGTAGGAGAGGAAGCGTATTTACTATTAGAGCTGTTTAGTGCAGTGTACACACTCGCAGTTGCATAAAAGCACACACATCCCTGCATTACTATACATGTGACACTAGGTGTTGAACTGAAAACTGCACATTAGCCTTGTTTCTTTTTTCAAACCATATGCCAATTTTAAATCTGTTGTTTACTTTGTGTTTGTATCTTGTTATCCCAGTATTTTAGTATTTTTAATTTCTCACAGATATTTTTACTTTATTGTTTTACTGTATATAATTACCAATGATTGCAATTATTGAACTACATCAAATTTGATGCAACAAAAGGTTGCATCAAATTTTACACATTACAAGATTGCTTACTCGGAGGCTTCAAAGAAAAGTTTAAGATAAAAAAGCAACTTGGTTTTCAGAGAAAGGGTCACAGTCCATACAGAGGAAAGATTAGAACAAAAGCATTTTTAGCATAAGAAACGTTGCACACTGCCTGACTGACTGGCACAAAATCCACATTGGCTGAGTTACAAAATGAACAGTCTATTTCACAAAAAACAGTAGCTTCCGCTTGCTGACCAGCGACAAAGGGGAGTGACATAAAGAGGGAATGTTGTATTGACATGACCCTGAAGTTATCTATTATTCTATGTTATCTACTGAAGCCTAATATAGCATTGGTTGAACTCCCTATACATTAACACTGATTCCTACTGTATGCATATTCATACATGTCCAAACAGTGGGTTTTTTTCCCTGTCCTGTGTAAACACATCCTTGTTTCTGTCTGTTGAAGGTGCTGATGAGGCAGAGCAGTGGTGTTTTTGTGTTAATATTTCTTTCATGGGGGGTGGATCACATTGATGTGACACGTAGCTGGGGGCCAGAATATCAAAGCTGTTCTGAATCAGGAATTTTTTCTCCCTGCAAACAATGAGGCCTATACTCGGGAAATAAGAATTTGGGAATTCAATACAATTATGTAATATTTAATAAATCTTGTAATGGACTGACTTCAAATGGTTCTTTGGGAATTCAAAGTTATTGATATTATACACTTTATATGTAAATCAAATAATTCATAATGATTGAAGAGGAAAAATTGCTGATTTGCTCATGTCCTGCATGTGTACTGTTCCCTGGTTAACAAGCATGAGGATAAGCTAACTGGTTGAGCCAATGAAGAGAATCATGTCTGAACATTCACTGAAGTACTCACCATGGTCCAGAAATTAATGTATATTATTTATATACATAAAATATGATCACGTGCAAACAATGATTTGAGGGCAGCAAGGTAAACATAACTAGATCTAATAAATAAATACATGTTCTTATATATATATACTCAAATCTTGCAAATGTCAGATTATTTTTTAAATTTATGCCAGAAGAAATATCAAATCAAAGAAACATAAATGTGAAAGCCTTAGGGGCAACAAGTGCCAAAGTGTGAAAACATGAACAGACAGTCTTTTGTGTTGCTGTTTCATTCCATTCATTATGCACAGCTAGTTTGAATGAATAATGCAGGTGGCTAAATGGTTCTACAGAAGTAGTTCAATTATCATCATGAATAATGAATTTTTTATTAAAAGATGCTTGGAGATTTTAGTCACTCAGTGAGACAGCACATAATCACTTGGCCAGATATGTGTGTCGAATGAGCTCCTCTTAAACATAACATAATATTTACAAAAAGCCTCAAAATATCTGTTCTCAGGCAGAGATAACTACTTTCACAAGAGTGATTACACATCCTCTATGCAAAAATTAAATCACACTTTCAAAATGTTCAAAGTAGCTGATGAGCTTGGTCACGTTACAATCAGTAAGCTCAGGAACTAAATGTGACAAAACTGAGACACGTCTAAACCTAACCGGAAACTTAAATCACTTGTTCACTCAGTGATCTCATCTCTTTTTCCAACTGTTATTCTCCTAATTAAATGCTCACATACCGCCTCAATTCCTTGCAACCCAGTTTCCCCCACCCATTTTCTTCACTTGCCTGTCCATCAGTTATCAGCTGTAACAAGGAAATTATTCAAGTACTGATTAGCTTTAAGTTCCATCTGAAGCTTAGATACACTTCAGCATTTCATACCATCCATCTATAAAAAAGCAGGGAAAGCCCTTATCAGGCCATTTCAATTTCCAAACACTTTTTTTTGTTTCAGCCAAATACACATTATGTCATCATAGCTGCAAACACAATTTCTTTGAGAAAAGTGCACTTTGTCAGACAAAGACCTGCAGAGATGGAACAACAGAGAGCCAAATTGTTACTTTTCAGCAAACACAAAGCTGAACTAACTGTGTCCTTGTATTACCACCATATACTTAGTCAGATGCATAGTATAATTTAATGTGACCACATAACTGTTACTTAACATTTACATTTTAGGGTAATTGACAAATAAACCAGAATGATTTATGTCTATCTGCATGAATTACAAACTAAGTCTAAAACTGAAAGTGAATTTTTTAAGTGCTAGCCTGATAAAGATTCTCATTCCAACATGGCACCACATGGGACACTTGTTGAAGATGATCTGAAAACAAGTAAGGTTAACTGAAAGTTAATGAGGTGGAAGATCATAGTGGTAATGAAATAGCTGGCAGGAAGTAGAAAGACACAGCAGGTCAAATGAGCCTCTAACCTTTAATGAGCTCAATGAGCCATAAGACGAAGGATGACAGGTGAGAATGTGGCAAAATGTACTAAATTAGTCTACAAATAGACAGAGATGAAGAGCTTTAGGTTGAATGTGAGTGGGGAAAAAGACTTTAGAAGAAGACGTCTTCCTAGAAACTCTGCAAGGCTATCAGCTGAGTGTTTTGAATGAAATGCTACTGCTTTATATTGAGTTCATTGTGGCTGATGGGACTTTCATTTAAACAAAGATCGTGGGACAAATTAAAATCTTGAATTGATGATAGTGCTTGAGGAAAAGATAAAGTTATCCTGAGGGGGGTGTCACACATCTGCAGCAATTCTCATTGCAATTCATCCAATAGTTGTTGAGACCTCTCGCTCACACAAATGTAAACCACATGATGAGGACGAGAGGAAAAGTATCACCTTAGCCTGTAGGATTCATCCTCTGGGCACAATGAATCTCTGTAGTGAATGTTGTGCTAAGCCATCAGTTGAGATATTTCTCAGGATAAGCAAAAACTTTTATCTTTTCAAACAGTGCTCTTTAGAGAGAAAGTGAAAAAAGAGAGAAAGAGCTGGCATGGGAGCTTTTCATAAGTGTCATGCTTTTTTTGTTTGTCCTGGCACAACTATTTGGACTTGAATAAACAAATTTACATTGTTTGAAAGGACCGTGTAGGCTGCTGAGTCATTAAAACTGCCTTAAACCCAAGTATTTTGAAACATACGACTATAATACTATAATCTGTTTGAAGTGCAGTTTAGTTCTGTCATCATATTATTAAGATATGGATTAGCATGCGTATGAATGTCCATTGTTCTTTCAAAGAACTGTGCGTGCAAGGTTGTAGTTAGAAAATACATCTGAAGGGCATGAAGCCCTTAAAATCGCTTACTCAGAGGATTCACCATCCCACTGGGCCTCTTAGACACAGCTTCAATCCAATTCCTAAAACCACAAATCTGGGCCTCTCCTCCTGTCACCATGATCGATCCTATAACAACAGGTGTTCACAGGTGTTCAAATGTGGTCACGCATTGACTAAAAGCCTTTCTGAGCTTTCGAACAAAGGAAATCAGCTCAGAAGGCAGCGGGAGAGGGAGGATCACACTTTATGTGATATCCTCCAGATGTCTGATATGTCACCTTCTACTTGCACTGGATACGTTGAGTTGAATACCAAAAACATCCTGTGATGTGAATGAAGACAGAGGATTTACTGTTATGCTACTGTTGCTATCAAGTAAGATAGTGTTTGCACCAATTAATTTATTTGATTAAGTATTCAACTTGGCAAATAATCAAGAACAGTGATTATGTTCACACATCTAACCCCAAAAAGACAATACTGACTCCTAAGCCTGTGTGATAAACAGTGTGATATCTTAGAAAGAGCAGGACCAGCTGTCATAACACTCCTCTGCTCCGACTTTGTAATATGCCTTTTTTGGTATGCGGATGAGGGAGACTGATATTCATTTTGTGAGTTTGTAAAAGGGTATCTGTATGGTTTAGTGTGTTTCTATTTATTTTCACAGTTACAGCTATTCTTCCCAATCACACTATCCCCTAAAACATTAACCAAATGTTAATTGTGACCTTTTTGCTTTTGAAAATGAAACTGCTCCCTGGGGGGAAATAAAGCTTATCAATCACACACTACACAATTGCAAAAGGCAGAACAAGCCGAGAATGGATATTAAACTTAACATACAGGAGACTTCATTTTCATATGCCCCAGTTTCTTTCAACTCTTTGCTCATTCAGTGCTTTGCATTCCATTTAATAGCAATGAAGTTGTGGTTAATAGTCATGGTGAGGCTTACTCCACTCAGCTGCAATGTTAAAGTTAGGATTCCTGCTGTCGACTCCTTTAAGGTGTTCTGCCTTTAGGTAAAATGGCATTTTCATTTTTACCACACAACCATTTGACAGATCAGAATTTGAAAGAAAAGTACAGTACATGTGAGAAGCAGGTACTGAGATGTGGTCTGTGGAGAACCGAATTAGCTAATTGTCTTGATTTGGATTTGGAGCCAATCTTCATAATCTGGAATTGGAATTGATGGTGGTGTCTGTGCACTGACTTTGAACAAGTTCATGCATAAAAATGTCATAATCACTTGAAAATTAAATTAGCCACTCTAAATGCATAATAATTTCTGTACACAAGAGGTGATAATGCATTAGATGAAAGGCCATTCAGTGACAAACCTAATCTTACAGCTTTCTTACCATTTACACACACACACACACACAGTGGAAATGACTGTACTCTCTTTTCCTTCTCTATTACTTTTCTGACCACTTTTCCTCCAATCCTAGCCAATAGAATACAGTTATGTATCTCTGTCCTTCTATCTCTAGATCCTGAGCTCTCCACTTCCTTCCTCTTGCTCCACCTCCTTTTCTTCCCCTGTCCTCACTCTTCTGCATGACCAGCTCCATGTCAGCCCTTAATTGTGTTTTGATGTTCCCTCAGACCTGCAATTGTGTTCCATTCTCGGCAGCCAAAACAGAACAGACATTTGTCAGTGTACGGGCACCGTGAGATTTCCCACTCCCTCACACATTTTCTGCTGTTCATGTCATCTCCTCTCCTCTCTTCTTTTTTCCTTCTTTCTTTTTATTCTTTTAAGTAGGTTCTCCTTACTTGGTTATCATATCTCCCTATGCAGACCATCCATCCATCCATCCTAGAAGGTTTCGGAGTGAGCAATGGAGCAGTAACATCATTGTAGGGTGAGACCAAAGACCTCCTTTCCCCTCTGGGGCCCATGTCGCATGCAATCACTGTTACTTATAGGACTAACACACACACACACACACACACACACACTGTTAGTCACTTCTAACACTTGACTAAGCTCAGCTCGGGAAGTAAATATTTGTGCTGTGCAAGCCCTAGACAGAGGAAGGCTCCTCACCTCAGCACTATGCCACCAAATCATGAAATATTCAGAGAGAGAGAAAGAGAGAGAGATGGTCGGAGGGGAGAGATTGAGAGCAAGAGAGTAAGAGGATAAAAAGAGAGAGGGGGGTCACACATAACAGAATAAGATGGACAGAGGGGAGAATGGATGGGGGTAGGTGGCTCAGTGCTCAGCACATCTGAAGAGAAGGAACAGTTGTTTGTGGAAAGCATGTGAAAGGGAAAAAATAAAAACCAAAGGACGTGTTGAGGGAGGCAGAGGGAATGAACAACAAAGGCTGAAGGCTGAGGAGAGAGAGAGAGAGAGAGAGAGAGAGAGAAGAGAAATGAGAGAGGTTGAAGTGTGTGACAGGACAGAAAGAAGGCAAAGAGGCAACGAGGGAGAGTGGGAATGGAAGCTCTAAATGTGCAGGACAAATAAAGATATAGACTGACAGGCAGACAAAATCAGGAATAGTCAGACAGCAAAACCTGTGGTATCCTACAGCAGAGGAGATGTGTAAGAGTAAATGGATTACAGTAAATTATCCTCTCAAATTCTTTTACAGTCCCAGTCAGTCTGCAGCTCGAGAGTGATAATCCCTATGCAGGACTTAATGAGGGTTTATCCTTTCACAGGGCATTTTGTCCTGGCATCTTAAGAAACTTCTCACTGGCAGAGCTGCTCCTCTATCTTCCACTCAGCTCACGTTGTGACTTTAAAGGATCGTGACACCTACAGGCTTGCATTTTGTCTGACGATTTCTGTAGCTTTCCAAACTGGGGATCTAACATTTGCATCTGCTTCTAGCAGTGATTGGCTAGATGTGTGGAATATAGAATGTTTGTGGGATTTCTCTCTCAAGCTTTGATTTTTCACCAAAAAATTATGTGTAAGTGAAAAATTATGTCACCTACCTTGCATGTACACACAAGGGAACACCATGAATAATCCCTAGAAAGTCAGTTTGAGCTGTTATCCCCATTTGAACAATTACTGCATCTTGCCCCTGTCTACAGTATGACAGCAGGGTTTTTGCCTCAACTTTGAGCATGGAGTCATAACAGTAAACACTTCAGTAGTAATTTCTTTCAAGCATACCTTCTAGGTCTTCAGATTATCCATACTATATATGCTATATATATTGAGATGTCTCACATAGGTAGCCTCCTGAACTGGTCAATTACAGTGAAGCTGTCTGCAAACACAAAGTATGTGGAAAAGGTGCTTGTTTCCATCTAAAGCATATTGGTAATAACAATAGTGTCTCATTTTTTACATGTGTGTATATGCATGGGGCTACGGTGTCTGTGGATCTTAGTAAATGAAATGCGAGAATTGAAAATCTGTCTCAAGTTCTCATTATATGAGGGAAGCAGCATCTGTGTTTCAGTATCTGGAGGAACAAGATGTGTTAGTTTTTAATCCAAAGATACATGAGAGGTGAGGGTGTTCTGGTGGGTGGATTCAAAGTGATTGTTACTCACTGGAAAATAGTGAAACATGGACGAGGCAGTGCTGACGTATTACTACTTTTGAACAGAGAATGAATCTGTTCTTTCCATACATCGGGAGTGTTTCAGTTGGGTTTTTTGCGTCAAAGGCACATCCTTAAAATATAAACTTATTTGCAGTTATGGCACTCAACAACTGCAATGTAAAGATTCAAATATTTATAATTCATCTCACAAATGTTGCACAAATACATTTCATATTAGAGAATCAAACTGGGGAAAAATACAAATGAAACTCAAATAAATTTTCATGTTAAAAAACTGCATTCAACTTATTTGGTTTTGGTAAGAATAAGCAATGAAAAAAAAATACACTTTGACTTTACTTTCTCAGTCATTTCAAAGAAAGCTAAGAGACCAGATGAAAACAGTACAGTGAAAGCAAAGGAAACATCACTGGAAAATAAAATGAAAAGATGGAAACCTTCATGTTTTCTTTTGTCACAGCTCTTCAGTGTGACATGTAATTGTAGCACTTTATTGGACGACAGTCAAGGGCAAAACCCTGGGAAGTGAAAAACATGCAAAACCTTTTTGAGGTTTAGGAGAATTTATAACAATAGCATTTATTAAAATAATTGCTGGGTAGTCCAGACTTGGATGCAGCTGCTGTGCCCCCCATCCCTGTTAACCTTCTCCATTCATGGCTTCTCAGCAGGAATCCACAGCCATCCTTTTATTTGATTGTAGAATCATTTATTCTAAGATGTTTTGCACTACTGATAATACAATGCAATGTTGTATTAGCGTTCAAATGGCTAATCCTCTGGGGAGCACAAAAGCCCTTAATGTTTCACGGAAAAATGTTCATGATTTTAATATTCCTTTAAGGAGTACACCACCAAGTTAGCACTGCACTCCAGTGAGTAACAAGAGGCAGTTTTCAGTAGAGTCGATGATGTCATAATGTCATCTTTATTCTATGCATTCTTCTTTCTTGTCAAAATCTGGCATCATCGTACCACCCACAATCCACTACTGACAGTTTGATCAGAAATTTGGGGGATGTTATTGTAGCAGAGGACAAGCAAAGGACTAGCTCTTGTGAATTTGAATATCATTCACTCCTTGGTGTTGATCAGGATGCAATTATCAGGCCAGAAAACCTTCCTTTCCTTATCAGATCATTTTAATTAAGTCAGCTAATTGAATATTTTGAAATAGGGAGAATGGTTTAAAGTTTATTCTTATGTAATATGGTCTGTGCCTTGCAAATGGCAAAAACCTACTCATAATTTTAGCAAATATCTGAAAACACCACTCTTATGCAGTATCTTGTCACTATCCATGGTGCTGAAATGCTGAATTCTCCAAGGTTCCCACTAAGAAGCATTTAGCGAAGGAATAGTTTTATGTTTTTTGTCATTGGAAGAGGCCGGCTTTTATCTTTTGGGTCTTTGCAACCTTTGTTGTTGTTGTTTTTTATTTCAAATTGCATTTAAAAAAATGGCAATGCCCATATTCTTGGTAGTTTTTTGCCAAAAAAGTTCCTACTGTTAGAACTGCAGTGGAAATTTTTTTGCAAATATTAGACCCGAGGTAAAAAGAAAAAAACTCATTTCTGAAAGTTAATTTAATATATAACTCAAAAATGATGTAAAATTTGCTGCAGAATCACAACCAAGGTGATATATGCTGCAGCCTTGATCAGCAACCTGCAACACGTTAGCTTGACACATTAAAACTGTTGCAGCCCAAGAAGGCAACAAAGTTAGGTTATGCAGTAATCTTGCACAAGGCGAGCCACCTAGAAATCTACATTCACTGCAGCATTCATTGTTGTCTGTAGAATGCCATAAACATACATTAGATAGCATTTTTTAGACAGCAACACTGTTGAATTGTATGTACGGCAGTATGGACTTTTCTGTACAGAAATGACTTGAGCTGTCACCTTAGCACACAATGACTGAATTATGTAACTAATTAGTCCAAGCACCAATACCACCATCATCCTCCAACAGCTGAGCTGTGACTCTGGGAGCTGTAGAGTGGTTATATATCTTCTCCTTCGATTAACATTCTTCTCCGTGTGTTAGAGACTGAAGCTCGCAGGCCAGTAGTAAGGACAGGTAGAAATGTTTGAAGGTGAAGCGCATTGTGTCAGCATGTAACCACAGTAATTTAAAATTCTTGAGTGGGTGGAGTGGGTTCATTTGTGATACCCACTGCAGAGACATAACAACCATAATGTGATATAAATAAGGATTATGAAAATGTGCACACAAGCACATAAAATGATTAAAAGGGTGATCCTGTTACCCCCTTCAAATTTTTGCTCAGATGACAGTTCTAAGATCTGTATAATCTGCACTGCAATTTTTGTTTGAATTTCCTGTTGTTTACTGAGGTTTTCTACGGACAAACTGCTGATGAAATCTCTATGCATCACTTCATGTGCATGGAATACAATAATTATTTTTCTGTTTGCAAACCTGAACACAATATACAAATTAAAACTAATTTAAAAAATAATTTTAGTGCAGTATGTTAATGAATTAATGTTGTGTAGCACCAATCTATTATGCCAGGCAAGAGCAACATTCAATTACAGTGCACTAATAGACTGTAATATTACTAAGAATGCAGCAGAGTGACTCATAAGAAAATGTAAATAAATGTCAGTGCTTGTGTGTGCGTGCACCTTTAACCTGCCATGCCCCACACCAACTTATGCTATACACATATGCTATCTATTTGTCTGCTTGCCTTCCTCCCCCTACCACCATAAATAGGAGCTGCCCCAGACACATTACTATTCCTACAACATAATCCGATGCAGGTATAACCTACATCATAGCAGTGATACAGTAGTCGAATAATGGATTCATATTTCCTTCCACCCCCCCAGCCCGCGGAGTCAATAAGAGAGCAGAAGCCCACACATTCTGTGTGACGGTAGAAACGACACTGACTCGAGCGTTTTACATGATGTTAAGTGAGAAATGAGGTGAAATGTCAGAAAGAGCAAGTCAGATTTGCACGCATGGACGTGGCGCCTGAATCTCCGGCTGTGGCTCTGCGCCAGAGCAGAGGGGGTGGGGAGGGAGAGAGAGAGAGAGAGAGAGAGAGAGAGAGAGAGAGAGAGAGAGAGAGAGAGAGATACACGCAGCGATACAGAGAGACATTGAGGGGATGTACTGGCTGGAAGTCCGGGATTGTTGCTTTTCTCCGTTTTGGAATAATAAAACGTTAAATGACTGAAATGAATGAATGAATGGAAAGATCGACTTTAGCGGAAAAATCATCGGGGAAGTTCGCTTTCAGACACTTTTGAGACAGTCTGCGCCCATCGACGTCGTGATTTGAGGTTTAAAGAAAAACTCCTCCGCGATTGATTTTTTTTTTGTTGTTGTTAAAAACTTGCTGCACCTCGGGCTTTTGTGCACAATGGCCGGTCGTTTAGCTCGTCTGCGTCCCTGACTCCACATGAAGGTATTCGGGATGCTTAGCTGAAAATAAATAAACAAATAGATAAAATAAAAAAGAAAGAAAGACATAAAGGAACTCAAGTGGGTGACCTTCTGAGTGTGGATACCGGGAAGGTTTCCGTCGCTTTTTTCATGAAACCTCTTTACCTTTTCATTCTGGGGATCTATTTTACTTCAGAGCGCACTCGTGTCTGACTCAACGATGTGCCCCGGTGGGAAATACTGTGTGTTGCTGTTCCTGCTTAAAAGTGTTCTGTCGGACCTGGGGACCACAAACCAAGGTGAATGTATAAAGGGTGTCACTGCATCCAACCACAGGCTTAGAACATGGATGGATACACCTGTCACCGTTTTAAAGGTTTTTTCCCAACAACACTGTATTTCATTTTAAAAATATTGTCTTCACTTGTCTTATACGAGTCCAGTGTTAAGTACGGTGTAATCGTTTTCACAAATGATCCTAGGCTATTCCGTGTATTGGGCTAGTGATTGTTTGAGTAATGCTGTATTTACAATTGGTCAACTAATATGTTATATTTCATATGATTTGATATTTCTCTCTAATTTCCATTTTCTGGTTGAACCATGAGAGGTCAGCCTCTTGGTTTGAGCATGAGATGACTTGAATTTTGTCACACCATTAACAGAAAACCCATTTAAATGTACACAAAAGGCACACAAGCCTCAAAATGCATGTTCAAATTTAACTTGTTGGCTGAACCGAGAGAAATCTGTCTTGGTTTCAGTAGATTTCTCTGACAGACTGAGCATGTAGTGATTATAATGCTTTAGTTTTTTTTTTTTTTACCCAACTCCTTCTTAAAGTAGATTGATTTTGGCTCTAAACTATGCAAAGAATAGAAAAATAAAAATAGGCTACATGGTCAGCCTCAAAATGCATGTGAAACCAACAGTTTGTTGTATGAAAAAGAATTTTCTGTTTTTAGCAGGACCTCACAGTTTAGTTATCTCTTCTACTAATCACTGATGCTATATTCAAACCTACATACTTGAAGGTGATAATCACCAGTTAGTTTCTATTTCAGTCTTCTGTCTCAATAAATCAGTCCAACTCTAAACATATTAGAGAATACACAGTTATACATTTACAGACTCATAATTCATGCACTTATATTTAATTTGTTACCCAAATCCAGAATTGATATATATCTTGGCTCAGAAGTTAACAAAACATACACATTTAATCATGTTTACAGATTCAAAATGTTGGCTTCACTGATCTGTAGTGCTAATCACTGATACTTTCCAACTTCAAAATAGAATTGAAAATGCTACTGGCACTCATCATTTGGGTAGTTTACCAACCCCATTAAGACAATGGATTAATATGTTGCATTATGCACTGAGATTACATTTAAAGCATCTAAATGCAAAAAAATCATATCTAGATGTTGTAGGTTTAGCTGAGCTTTTGTCTGTTAAACCTACAGACCAAAGCTTCATCAGCCATATCGCGGAGGAGTTTCTGACATTATTCTCCACCTCCAAAATCCGAGTGCACTGAAACATGGCCACAGCTATATAGGGACCACTGTGCCTCTGCCATACCCTGTCAGCTACACTGATGCTTTTGAGTTGAGCCTATTCCAGACTCCCTGATGAGTTCATACATTCATGGATGAAGATATAACAGAGTTTGGCCTATACAATCCCAAAGGGATTGCTCACAGATACTTGTGTCATACTAAGAAACATGTGAATTTTATTAAGTTGGGCAAGTAGATGACGCTAAACATATCAGAATGCTCCACTTTCTAACATCCATTTCCAGTCATATGTCTGAGCAGTTGCCAGCACATAATAATGATTTCTCCCTTCATAAATCACATGGGTAAATGGCTGCCATAATGTAATCTGTTTTTGACATCGTCCACTTCACACATTTGCACAGGTCAGTTTAATTTTCCTTCCCGAATGTCTTTTTAAATAAGTAGCATGCATATCTTCAAAGATGACAGGAGCCCTTTCAGTAGCCCAAATTTCAAAGTCTACTTCACTCATTTTTTGTGTCTCTTGCATGTGTGTGTGTCTTTTGTGTGTGTGTGTGTGTGTGTGTGTGTGTGTGTGTGTGTGTGTGATTGGTTTTCCACACAGGATGTATGTCTGCCTGTGGTGGTGACGGGCTTGAAGGGGAGGGGATGCACACAGGGAAAATTTAGAAGAAATAACATCGAGAGGATTGTAAAGTATAGTGAGAACAAGCTGATGTGTGTTAACTAGGTGCAATTTTGTCAGGTTTATTCAGTATGACAGCTTATTAAATCGATTGGTTTGCTTTTAGTGGTCAATAGAAAGGTATAAATAATGTTTAGAATAATGATAAATTCTCAAACTAAAGTTACCCGTTTTATGAGACATCTTAAAATTTGCAGCTCTATGAACTCCCAACCCTTATAGTTTCACGTGTCTGATGTAACAGGTTCGCTCCTATTTCACAGGGCACATTTGGCTCAAACGGTGAAAAAGAACAATTTTCACATCTATTTTCCTACATACGTTCATAGTGACATTCATTAGTCAGCCATGCTGTCACCACAGTTTTATGTCATGGGAGCTGTACATTGTTGAACTTTGTTTAAATCATCTCTGTAGTGGATGCCAGTTTTTGTATGTAAAGTAAACTACGGGAACACTCATTCAGTCAGAAGACAGAGGAAAGAAATGGCGACTGATGAGTAGAACAGATTAGGCTTGCCCAGATGCAGTGTCATGAGTTCAGCTCTCTATTCAGTTTGCAAGCCCTCATATCTGGCAAATTGTTAACTAACAAATATTTAGTGTTTTCTCTCAATAGATGGCCCTCAAACAAATCAACTGTCATTGATACATTTCCTGTCAATTGCTATCTCCCAGACCATATCATTCAGCATAGTAGCTTTATACAGAGACAACACTGTCTTCCTCTTTTAATATGAGGATGCAGTATTGTCTGTGTTATGATCAGGTGAATTAGATGCCGCTGTCAACTTTTATTATCATCTCATATAGAAAATAATGATTCTTCCTCTGCCAGTGGCTCTCTGAAACCACTTCCTGGAAACTTAAAAAAATGTCCCTAACACAAATGTCTGTCTCTTGAGGGGATCTCAGCCAAGTGCATGTCTACTTGAATATCCTCAGCCAATAACTTATATAATTGAGGATTCTTATTTTAAGGTCTAACTTTTCCATTTGGCTCAAGCCCAGGTTTCAGTGAGATATCGTCCAAAAATTCACAGCAGTTTCCTGCAAATTGCTGCTTGTTGTGTGCTATTCATGTTGTTGTCAATGAAAAGTCTGTGACATACTTAATCTACTAAACAGTCTGGGGTTTTTTGTTTTGTTTTGATGGTTTTTTTTTTTTGGGGGGTTGCCTTGCACTTGTTTGACACAATGACAAGATTTGTTGTTTTAGGGTATCATATGTCAAAGAGCACTATCACATGCAATGGAAACACAATAAGTCAGTTCTGCAATATACAATTTAATTACATCACGAGAGTGCAGCTTGGTGAGAGTTCATTGAGAAGGTTGATGTGACTCTCATGTTTGTATGGGAACTATGAAGTCAGAGCTAGGAGATGATTGGCTAAGCTTAGCATAGAAGAATGAAAGAAAGGTGAAACATTTAGCCTCCAATGTTCACAAATCTGCCCATCAGCACCTGTACAGTTCTCAAATTACAGACAAGTAGGGAGAAAGGTGTACTTCCAAAAGTATCAAACAACTAATCAAAGTTTTCTTGTAAACCATGAGTCTGATTGTGTAGTTTGCTATGGGAGCCTCAATGTTAAATTTGCTACCTCATTCGGTTACATTAATGATTCAGTGCATTCAGTTGAGCTTGAGGATTTAGTGTTAAAGATTTGCTAAGTCAACTACTGATCACTTCACCCCATATTGGGGTATCATAATAAAAGTGTATCGATGACATATCACAAAAAGTTGTGTCAGTTTACCTCTGATCAGATTACATTTGCACACCTTATATTGTAAAACGTGCCAATATATCCCATGGTCAGGAAAATTCAGAAAGGACAGTTGCAGATTATTTTGTTTCCATACACAATACCCAGACAAGAGTAATGTGATTTGGCCTCCTGATAAATGCTGGTCGGTTTGCAGTGTGTGTGTGTGTGTGTGTGTGTGTGTGTGTGTGCCTTGAGTGAGAAAATCTGTGTGTCAAATTCAAAACTGTAGTCT
Organism: Psettodes erumei; assembly: GCA_016785225.1. Taxonomy (NCBI): domain Eukaryota; kingdom Metazoa; phylum Chordata; class Actinopteri; order Pleuronectiformes; family Psettodidae; genus Psettodes; species Psettodes erumei. The sequence goes on along the minus strand of JAFBJZ010000863.1, from coordinate 6,082,332 downwards.
TGGGGGTCATCTGTCATTTCCTGGCTCCAAAGATAGTAGCAGGAATTTAATTATTTTATGACTGTATTACCGTGTATGTATGCATGTGTGTGTGTGTGTGTGTGTGTGTGTGTGTGTTTGTTTATGTATGTGTGTAACAAAAGAGACAGGCGGTGAAGGTTGAGTTGGTAGGAAAAACATTTGGTGCCGTCAAACATGGTATGGAATAGTGCTCATGGTTTTTCTAGTTTCGTCAAAAATCAATATCTCTCTTTCTCTCCTTGTCTGTCTCTCAGTCTCTGCCCTGCCTTCCTCTATGTCCTCCTTTCAAACAGAGGCAAGGCCACCTTATTCTAATTCAGCCCTTAATTACCAGCAGGGGATCAAGGCTAAATGAAGTCCCTGTAAATACTGAAGCAGTTAATTTAGTCTCACCAAATCATATCTTCTCTGGTTATCTAACGTTCTCAAAACTTTAGCAACCCCATTGAATTAGTCCAGATTTGGCAAAGTCTACTGAAGTGACAGGTCGTCCGAAGATGTGACTCTTTGGTCTGTAATGTCAACCAGTGAAGTGGGACACACTTTATTGATAGAGATTGTAATTAACTGGCTGTGTGGAGACAAAGGAAATTGCACATTCATCATATCAAATTGACTCAGGGGGGCTTAGCAAGGACCAGATAATGACTCTTTTCATGCCTGAGCTGTGACCAGAGTGCAGACAGCTCGAGATTGGCACACTTGCATGTGTGCAATGCAGTCATAGACAAAGATATACCGTATATATACTGTATATAGACATAGCAAACAGACAAAGTTAACATGCTCTCACAGAAAACAAACCATCAAATATCTTTTCTTTTTAATAATCAATGTGCCAGATTTACTATTACTATCATAAATACTTGGTGAGAGGCATAGCAGATGGAATACTACTACCTGAAAGCACCGACTGCAAATGTTTGTGTATGCGATCATAGTTTTATGACTAGTTGTTTTATGGCTTTGTCTTTCTCCTTCCCACTCAGCAGAGAGAGGGTTATTGTGTGGGTGCACGGCATAAATATACGCACACACAGAGGATGATGTCGCACCCATAGATGTGATTTACTTGATTAACGCTCCTGATCAGAGGGTAATAATGTCAAATGGTTACAGGTCTGCAGAAATGAAATAAAATATCACTTGTTTTCCTGCGTTATGTTAATAGCTGTGCAACCAAGAGCGCCCTTTGTTGCTATGGGTCAACATCAAGTGCACTGAATCATAGAAGCTGCCAAATGATGCAAAGGTAGCGTCCTGGATACTCCTTTGACATTTACCATGAGTGCACACTACACTTATAAAATGAGCTATGGCCCAAACCAGATGGGTCAGCCATTGTTGGGGCTGATATTGTCTGGATTTGACATTAATCAGATAGATGTGAAGACACAGTTAACCCCGATTGCAAGTATGGTTTAATTGAGCTTGAGTGTCCATCAGTGTGAAATCATTAGATCCATCTGTCCTTGTCTGACACTGTAGGTCACTCAAGAAACTGGTCAGATATTTAAACTACCGGACTAATGAGCGCCCCTTTGTTCTACGTTCAGGAAATGATTTCCCCACTGTGACTTTGCATGTTCAGAACAATGAGGCCAAGATGGTGCTGTGCACCAGGTGTTCCTTAATCCATCTATTATTCCACATAATGCTACTTTTCCAACCTGACAGAACCGGTTTATATTTCTCACTGCTGTTGTCCAACACATTGCAAAACAAAAGCATCAGTATTGGATGGTTCTGCAAAAGCCCAGATTACCTTCAGCAAAAATGTTTTGTGTTTTAATTTTCATGTTTTTTTTAAAGATCTCATTGTTTTTAAATTGTGCCTTTCTGCATTATCTGTTAATGTCAATATGCTTATGGTCAGGGAAAAAATTGTTCATGGCAAATAAATAGGGCATAGTTAGTGTCAGGTAACTGACACATATGGTTAAGTGTATAGGAAGATTGTAGTTATGGTATAATATTAATATAAGGGCAAGTGTTCATTGCAGGTCTGTGACAGGAGGCAAACTCCAGTCTCCGGTATGAAAGCTGTGTCACACACCCATACAACGTCCCATCCACCATGCCGTTACTTATCACCATGCTACTAATAATAGGGCACATTAAAGTACTCCCTGGCAGTGGTAATTAGAACTGGACCTAAACCGGTGTAGAATCATCCAACATGGGTGTTAATGCCCAGGTGTACTGGGCTGGGTTATCAAGTGACAAAATGGTACAGTATCACAGTCAACTCCAAATAATGTCAAATTGTAAAGGGTTGTCACCAACCCTAAATGTTGGCATGCTGACTGTATTCCTCTCAGGCAAGTTTTTGTCATATTTGGTTAAATATTTAAAGTTTCCATTGTCCTTTTCTCTTTCCTGTTTATTTATCTTTGGCTTATCTTTGATGTCCTGTAGCAGAAAACTCCTGACCTCTGAGAAGGAGAGTACTAATCTTCCAGACTTCACCTAGACGGAGGGCAGATCTGTGTTGTCCTGGACTTTCCTAAGAGCTGTTATTTCATAGGTGGTTGGATCTGATAAGGGCTTTACAGCTCTGTCAGCTCCTCACTGACAGCTTGATAACTATTGTGTGCTCTCTTCCTATTTTGTCACCTCCATTTCTCTTGTTTTTAAATTCACTGTCCAACTTCTCTCACACCTTCCCTTTTCACCTTTCTGCTCTCTCCTGTCACTCTTTGTGTGTGTACTGTCACTCTTTCACTCCTCCAACTTTTCTCCTCCATTTTACATGGCTGTCTTTTCTACCATCCCGCTCTCCTCTAGTGGTTCTGTTGGACACAACGACAGTGCTGGGAGAACTGGACTGGAAGACCTATCCTGTCAATGGGGTGAGTAGAATTTTTCTTAAAATACTGGAAATGCATTCTGTTCAAGAGTTTGTTTGTTTTTTAACAAACCTGTCAGTATAAACAGTCAAATAAATTAGTATTTAATGAAATACACCAAAAATGTACCAATTTACTGGTTAAGCAATTTTTAAACTAAAACCTGAGGACCCTTTCTTTCTAAAAATGAACCCTTGAACACGAAATTATTCAAATATTGTCTCTTGCTTAAGACTGATACAGACAAGAGATAGAACCTTCACTAAAAATCATACAGGCAAAACATTGCCTGTATGATGTCATCAGTTAAACCAATGTGTAATCAGAGCACTGATTTGGTGATTTGCAGGTCAAAAAACATCTTCAAGGCTAAATTTGGTTGAAAAGTGAGCATTCCTTTAACCAGTTGTGTCAACAGCATTTTTGATGCTATACTTTATTTAGTACCTGATTCACATTTAAAATAAAGTTTAGCAATGAATCAAACTTCAACAGTCAACAGCTGAATAGCTTTCAGGTGAGCAGTGTCACAGGCACCGAGCAGGAAAGAATGAGAAAAGGATTGTTGGCTTAAGTACATGATGAAAAGGAGTAAGCCATGTGAGTTACTGAGTGAAGTCAACTGACTTAGCTCGCAGGCTTCCTGACATACTGTATGTAGACCCAATATAAAAAAACTTATCATTTAAACCAAATTTAGCCCACTTTAACTTATAGTTTTCAAATAGCAAATAACAAATGGCCTACAAATAAGTGTTTGTAGAAAATTGTAGGGTGACAATGTATTGATATAATAATCATATTCAACCCAACACAATTTAACAGATAACTTATCAGTCAACCATAGACGTGACTGGAGCTGCCCATTCTGGAGGCCTCTTTTCAGGATTACAAGATTTGCCATTTTATTAGACCCAACTTTGTTTTGTTCCGTCGTGTGCACCCACTTCTCTCAACTCCATTAATGATTAAATTGCTTTTAGCCTCAAATATGACATGAATAAGAATTCACAAAAACACTTTAAGAGTAACGTGAGACCATTTCTGAAGGGTGAATGGCAGAATAAAAGTCCTAAAGCAGAAACATCATTGATTCAATAGTCACTCACTTTCTCTGCTTGTGTTTTTATAGAACAAAAGCAACAATGTTTATGTGCAATGAATACAGAGGGAATCAAGCCTTTAATATATTTAGAGATTAAACTTATTTAATTGAAGCACATAATTCTTACGAGGCCAGGCCTGAAGGGGAAAATGCTGTAGATTTTACTCTTACAAATATTTCAGCTAGGACTGAGCAACAACAATAATTTTTTCCTGGTGTTGTGTCTAATTTGAGATACAAGGTAGTAGCGAGACTGTTTGTGCTTTCAGGCTATTATTAAAAGTGTAATAAATCTTTTGGATCAGAACCAATAAATAAAAACAAAATACTGGAGATATTTTCAAGGCCAAATACCAATTTTGAGACAGCTTCTCCCTTGCACACAGCCTAAGCAGGATTATTTTGCTATCGGGAGCAAGAGTGCCATTAATTGGTTGAACAAAAAACACAACACCACCACCCGGATTCACATCAAATCAATAATTCATCACAACTACAGAGATTTAATGATATTTTCATAACACCTTTCCCTCTCTCTTCCCTTTAGTCTGACAATGACAAATTGTGTTGTTTTAATCAAAACCTCACACCTCTAAACCAGTCAGTGTGCCTCCAACATTGTTCGAATTAGTCTGTGTGTGTTCACTCAACTGCCTGATGTGTTTTTCAACACCTACTCACCAGAAACATTGATAACCACACTAAACTATTATTTTTTAATTTTTAAAAAAGAAAATATTCCTACTTTATCTTATTCCATAGATTCCCACTGGCATTTATGTAAACACAGGTGAGTTTTTCAGTTCAATACAAAACTAGCTTGTATGCATCTCATTGGAGTTTAAAGGCCTCAATTTCCAAGCCTGAGGTGAATTTTGCTCCCTGATCCCCCCACTGTGTGAGCAGGTGCTGTGCGAAGAATAAAAGATGGAGCACCCGCTCTTTCCCACAGAGACTATAATGGCTGTCTTCAGGGTAGCTAATACCGAAATACTTCTGAACTGGCCTGAAAATGGTTATAAGTGGCTCACTGGTCTATAATCTACCACCTAGGTAGCATTACTCCCCAATGTTTCCTGTTCCCTCAGCCTCAGGTCCAGGAGGCACTAATCCGGCCAGAGTGTCAAGGCTTGGGACTTCCTTTCATGGTGAAACTGTTTAATGTATCAAATGTCTTTCTGTCCAGTCAACCTTAATGGGATCATACTGGGTTATTTGGTTATGTTTGCTTTTTTGTGATCAGCTTTTCATCCTCACACACAGCTGAGGACAGGGTTACAAGTCTTTTGCCAAGCCACGGAGAAAGCAAATTATTTGTTATCTCAAATAACCATGTATTATCCAAAATAAAATTAAAAAGCAGATCGAAATCATTCCAAACCCACTGTATTATTATTTTTATAGGTTTGCTTTGTGAAAAGAAGGAAAAAAAACTAGTGTAGATGCATCTGCAATTTTCCTGTAGCATCAGTAATGTAGGTTTATCAGAAGTGTAGTTACAGTTTTCATGCTAGTGTCCGCACAGGAACACAGTGAGTGGTTAAAGGTTAATGAACTAAGAAAAGACAGTCTGTTTTTCTTGAGCACCTTATGAAGACTGCCATCAATCCTTTATAGTATATATATCATATATTTACTATAAAGGATTAATATGGCCCTCTTGACCATGAGGCAGGTAACATTGACCAGCTTGGCTCATCTCAAAGTTCTCAATGAAATACCTAAACTTCAGAGAATATTGGCTACATCCTGAGAAAGGTGATGCTCAGTTGAAGCCTTGTCACCTCACCACTGGTGATGCATCAGCTCATGTTAGTACATCTATTCTCTGTGCGGCCATCACTGATTTGAAAGATGATTTCTTTATCTGTGAGGCGCAAGTTCCGACTAAAACCTCTAACAATGAACAACTTTCCACTGACTAAATTCAGTGGCTGTCATAGATTCCTTTCAGGAGCTGAGTGCAGACCTTAAGCTGCAAGGAGCCATGGTAAAGAATGAAAAAAAAACAGTCATAACAAGTAGAGTTAGAATCTCACCACAAGTTTTCAATATCTGAACATCTCTGCACAATGATAGGGCTTTGCAACTGCTTCTGAATGTCACGGAGAAGGCTTAAGTGTGCCTCTAAGGGGCTGTTACAAGCTGGCATGAAAACGCATTCCAAGCAGGATGAAAAATATCACCTTACCTGAGAGGCAGGAGTCAAGTCTGAAGCCCCGTCCAGACGGGACGTGGAATAAACATAATGGGATTTACATGTGCAGGTTGTAGCTGCTACATCCAACATCATGAATGCTTGGACAAAAACAGGGAGTATAGGGAGGAGACATGTTACAGACAATGTTGCAGCTACAGCATTTAAGTCTGACATAATACATTATCCTTTTTTTATGACTGGTTTCGTAATTTGTGTTTAAGAACAACCACAAATAGATATCTGTTAAGATGTAACAGAAACATTGATTATTCACCTGTAGATCTTCCCCTTCTTTTGATCTTGATCTTTAAAACACCTAAAGACCCATCTATTTTCTTACCCATAGTTCTAAAATATTTTTAATTTATTTTATTGTATTTGTTTGTATAATAAATTTCTTTGCCTTGACTAATTAAAGTGACATTTCAGTTCCAAGCCAAATTTTCAACAGGTAGATGATAATCAAAGACCATAATTCTATATGACTTAATAACATTTGCAATAAAAAAGGTAAAAAGAGGTGTAGGTTAATCAGTGATCTACTGTGGTGACACAACAGTTTCAAAAGGATTTCTATTTTTAAAGTTTGTTCAATTTGAGCCACTTTTGCAGCTCACACACACACACGCACACACACACACCATCCCAACATTGTTATGCAGGCCTACATATCAATCAAGCTGATTCATACAACATCCCATCACAAGGCATGTTGAAAACACAAAGAAAATATCTTCGCATTAACATATGTGAACATGTGAACCCCTCAGAATCTCCCCAATACAGTTGCTGTAATGTGAACTGGGGCCTGTCTGAACAGGGACCATGAGTCTTGAAGTCAATGGTCATCTACTAAGAAGTAATGATAAAATCTTAGTTGTTCGTTGCTCTGTTGCAAACCTGGACAAGTATATGTAGTTACAACACTTCACAGGGGCAAATCTAATTGTAGCGCGGGTGCCATTGTGCTGATGGAAATGTTTTAATTGGTTTTCAGATTAAGTGAAGGCATTTTGAACAAACCCAAGGGTCATGATGCCAAAAACTGCATCATATTTCATCAGAGCATCATTCTCAGAACTAAGGCAACAGTGAACCTTTTTTATGGGCCAGCTCCAGAAAACATGATGTTACACTACCTAAGTGCAAAATTTCTGTGAGTTCAATACATTAATTAGTCCTGCACCTTGTACTCAAAAACCAGGTTTGTGTCTGCTGCAGCCTGCTAAGCTTGGGGCTAATAGGCAGAGCGATTAGTAGGTGCGTATCTGATTGCCTCGCAGAGCGTGTGCTGCACCTCATCTTTCAAACTCGGAGTTTGCATTTGTTTTCTCTGCTCTGAACCATGCCACATCCCAAGGGTGCATTTTAGCACACCGAGGCACACAAAGTGACAAATCACCATTTTCTCTCATTTGTATGCATAATGGAACGCCAATTACTTAATGCTGATCTTATGCAATACAGAATGCCTGCTTTTTTAAAGTTACGAAGTTTCTGTTTCAAGGTCTGTAAGGAGGGCGCTGAAACAAGACACTAAAGATTGCATATGTTGAAGAAAGTCCTCTCACATCAAGACAGTGAATCTTACAATAAATTCTACAGCATTTACAAATTTATGCAATAGCAGAAATTCACAGAAATACAGGCTGAATGACATGTTGCAAAGCACTGCAGAGGCCTTGCAGCAGCATGGCACAATTGTCAGCTTCTTACTTTACTGAACAGTGAATGAACCATTTTATTTTTTTATTTAAGTGCTATTGGCATGTATCATATATTCAAAGACCTGCAAGGAAGTGACTGGTAGTCTTTTAATATAAAAAGGCATGGGCACAGCATTACTGTGTGGCTCGAGTGCCAGATGAAAGAGGGAGTGATTATGATTGATTAATCATTTAGCCCTTGGGTGTCACATAGAGCCTATTTAGATAGCTTAATTAATATAATATTAATTGCTCTTGCACACTCCAGTCAAGGTTAAAGTGTGATTTAATATTTTGCATTTAGGAACACTCTACCTCTGTTGTTCCAATTTCCTCTATTGCCCAACAATTTGTCTGTCAATGACCTTTACTTGGTCTTTCCTTGTGTAATGCATTCAACAGATTTTTAATTTAAGGTGTGTGTGTGTGTGTGGGGGGGGGGTCATGTGATTCATGTGGAGATGAGCATAAACCGATGTTTGTTCTTGCATGCATCTTGGGTACATTGTTAATCCTGCAACTTCTCTCAGCAACTTTTAAAATTTTGCCATGGAAGTTTTGAACTTGTTGATGAGGAAGACAACTCAGAGAAATACACCACTAGGTTCTGTGGTACGTTACACTGTCTCCTTGGGGAGGAGGATCTACCTCCGTGGGCTGCATTGTTTGGAAGAGCCAGTCTCTGAATAGGGATGAGGATATAAACTGGTCACTGCAGCTGACCCAATTAGAAAGAGGGCTAGCATGGCAAAAGCATTGCTGCTAGATGAATAATACTGCAATGCACAAAAACAAAAGCAAGCCTTTCAGTATTCTAATGGGCGGTTGGTTTGATTACAACATAGTGTCCCCAGTGAAACACAGAAATGATGGCAAGTTAAATAGCGAGTGATCATACTTTCCCTTAAACTGTCAGTAAGGTGAGGTTTGCTGTTATTGGCCATGCAGCTGTACAGCTGGTTAACCGAGTCTAAACTTCTGTCTCAAGCACTTTTTCATTCATGAAACAGCAATCTTTGTGATTTTTTTTCTGGACAACCTTGTGCTATTATCTCAGTACTGAAACAAAACCACACACACCCCACCCGTTGTCTATTATTCAGTGTGGCCATTCTGAACAACTATAAACATTTTTGGTTATTGACATGGACAAACTGTTGAAGCATAGACCAAATATTACTTTACTAATATATAGGACATGAAACAAAAATATCTTCATGTGGATGTTTCTGAAAAAAACCCTGCTTTGAAGCACACTGACAAGGTCAGGGTTTTGGACCATGAAGCGCAGGAGACCAGAAACAGTGTACAAGCTGTCCTTATTGTCTCTTAGCAAAAGGCAAGCAGGAATAAGCCGTAAAGCAAGACCAGGCAGTGATTGCAGAAGGCAAGCTGATCACAAATCTTCAGGAACATAGACGTAGAACAGGCCAAGGAATGTGGGAAGATATAGCAATCATCTGGCACCAAGTGAAGTGGGAACTGGGTTTTTATAGCAGCAGGGTGATTGCTTGGTGATGTACATCAGGTGTGTCTCGTCTGCATGTTCGAGACCATCCACACCTCCTGCCACAGCCTGAGAATAGAAAGAAACAAAACGGGAAGGGGAAAAGCCGAAAAGCAAACAAAACCGAACCATCACACACCCCTTGGTGTGGCTAGTAGCATTTCAACCACCATAGATTTGTCTCCATTTTAAATCAAATGTAGTTGATTGTTTTCATGACTAAAGAACAAATACTATATTTAGCTCCAGAATAGTTTATTATCATTCATACATAATATTTTACATCCTGTATATTTCTCCACCACAGCCTTTACAGGACTGAATCAAGCAAAACCACTAACATGCCTCCGCTCTTCAGATTATTAATTGCACGTCCAGCTGTGAAGCTGACACAATCTCAGCTTCCCATTTAATGCCACTGGAGTTTTGAGAAAAAAGTCCTGTCAATAAATGTTAGGGCTTTTGAAGCTGTGATCATCACACCGTTGGAGCGGAGCAGACAAATGAGAAAGTCTGGCTGATGTAATAGCTTGAAAACATTGGTGAAACTAACTCGGTGCCTATAAAACATCATGCTTCCATAGAAATTAAGTTTCATGGCATGCAACAGAAAGTGCACAGGTTGAAGATTTTATGGAACAGCTCAAAGACCAGATCATTCATGGGAGCATACATTTTAATTTCTAAATATAATATCCACATTCTTATTTTTGCTCTTTCAAAGCTCATAACTGAATGTTTGCATACAAAACAGCATATCCGCCTATATCTTTCTCTTATGGCAATCCTAAAATAAATGTGGTCTTATAGCGTCAGTTCACCCAATGGTATCAATAATGCTAGCAGGACAGTCCCGATCTTGCATCCATGCATATTGTGTTATATGTTATGAAAATATGTTCCAAATTTAATGGCAAACTGAACTGTATAGATGTTTTACCTACCAATTTTACATAGAGAGATAGATGTCAAATCCTCCCCGGTCAAAAATTAACATGAACAATTAAAACCGCTACTTTTCTGCTAACAACTGTATTATTTAATTATATGTGTTTTTGTAATTTGCTCATATGCTATTGATTTTGATGCCATTTTGAGAGTGGTGGATCTAAAGACAAAAGGCTCTACCTCCCTTGCTTGCTATGTTACTTAAATGTAGTCATATTTGTTTCCTATACTTTTACAGTGGGATGCTATCACAGAGATGGATGAGCAGAACAGACCTATTCACACCTTCCAGGTTTGCCACGTAATGGAGCCAAACCAGAACAACTGGTTACGGTCTGGATGGATCCAGCGGCAGGCTGCACAGAGGGTCTGGACCACATCAAAACACTTTCTCAGATACACCCTGTACTGTAATTCAGAGATCTTTGCCTGATACGGGGATTAAATTAAGTTGTCCTGAAGCAAGGCCTTTTGTCAGTGTCTAGGTCAAAGCTGGAAAAGTGTCAAACTGACTTGAGGAAACACATAATTCTATCTTGCTTCTATCTTGGAGAAAACCTGCTGGGCAGATGAACTATTAAGTAATAAATACAGGACTACACTCTGAATGAGAGGAGTTGATTGAAACGAAAGTCACAACAGAACAGCCCACGATAAATGAAAGAGTGCAGGACTGCTTTTTTACACAATGGCTGAAATGGTGCTCATTATGAGCTCAATCACAAACTGCCCATCTAGTTTAAAATGGTGATAACTTTATTTTATCAAACTATTTTTCATGGATGGTCTTTTATCCTTTTTACTATTGTTTTTTCTACTTTAAACTCCCCCCCCCCTTTTATTACTATTTTGATTACTGTCCATAAATTAATTAATTGGTTGCAGCTGATTTTTGTGTAATCTTTAGGCACAGAAACTGTTTTTTTATTGTTAAAACATCACATGCACACCTGTTAGACGTATAAAACCAACTGGATTTATTCTGAAGAGTGTAAAGTGAAAAGTGTTTAATTACCCATTATTTTTTAATGTCAAACAAGCTTGTGATCATTTTTCTATTTATTTCTACACTTTGATGTAGGTATATGTGGAGCTGCGCTTCACACTGAGAGACTGCAACTCCATTCCCTGGGTATCTGGCACCTGTAAGGAAACCTTCAACCTCTTTTATCTGCAGGCAGATGAACCACTCCCTGCAGGGACACGATTTCGACCAACTGACTATGCCAAGGTTGCCAGATGGATTAGTATCACGGAAAATCCTTCTCTGTTGTGCTTCTGGTGTCCTCTAATGATGTGTATGTTGTTGCCTCTAAGGTGGACACGATAGCAGCAGATGAGAGTTTTACACAGACGGATCTTGGAGACCGTGTGCTTCGCCTCAATACAGAGGTCAGGGAAGTGGGGCCTGTGACACAGAAGGGCTTTTACTTGGCCTTTCAGGATGTGGGGGCTTGTATTGCTCTTGTGTCTGTCAAGGTCAGTGAATAGAGTTGTTTTACTTATGTTTGCATGAACTACAGCCAAGAAGTTTGCAATTTTATTTTGTTCACAAGAACAGTGGCACATGAACTTTGTGTTTTTCTCTTTCATGAAAGGTCTTCTACAAACGCTGCCCATCAACTTTAAGGAACCTGGCAGCATTTCCTGAAACAGTGCCACACATGGACTCATCCTCTCTGGTGGAAGTGAGGGGTGCATGTGTGGAGAATGCAGAAGAGAGGGACACACCCAAATTGTACTGTGGTGCTGATGGAGATTGGCTGGTACCACTGGGCCGCTGTGTCTGCAGTATTGGTCATGAGGAGATGGATGGCTACTGCCAGGGTGAGAAGTTGTTTGATTGTTTTTTTTGTGCATGTGTGTTTGTGTTTGTACTAATTTTAGAGCAGTGCATTTCAGCCACAGTGTATTAAAGCTGCAGATTTATATATATATATATACATAGAGAGAGAGAGAGAGAGAGAGAGAGCGAGAGAGAGAGAAATAGGAAGAGAAGAGAAGAGAAGGCGTTTCACAGACTATGATTTCTGGGGCTTCCCCAGTCATGTGCAGCAGTTTGAGTTTCCAGAGCAGCTATTCCCTCCTCCCATTCTAAGATCCAGCATCCTTGTCTGATCCTTTCCATCCACATCTATCTTCATCTCTTTTCAGCTGCACCTCCCCACGTCATCTTTTCTCCTATTCTGTCCGCTTTGTTTGCTTTCCACTCACTCCCCCTTCATTCCCCTCTTGGTCCCGTTTATCTTTTTTTTTTTACCATCTGTCTTCATTCCTCCCTTTTGATTCTGACTCTCACAGTCTCTAATTGCCATCCTTTTCCGCTCTGAGACCCTAAATAATGTGAACATTAAGAGATGAGTGTGTGTTACCTGGAGATTTCTGACATTTCAAAATAATTTCTTTGGCTCTCAGAGGGCCTCACTGTATCAGTCATGTGGGAAAGTAATATCAAGCCATTTCTGTATTTGTGCCAATTATGTCTGCAACATACCTTGATAAATGTTGTGGTAGAGAACTGCAAATATTCAACCATTTAACAAATGCATAAAAGCTCTCAAATCTAAAACCTTTGATAAATACCACAGAGATACTGTGAAAGGCTTTCTGCAATGCCTCCTCTCATATCGGCATTTACCCATTGTCAGCAGAACAAATTAAGAAAAAGTTCAAGCAACTGTTGAGTTGTTCCAGATAGTCTTTGGCCTGGTTTCTCAATTAGACTGTGCAGACAGACTTGGGGCTAGCTGGCTAATTGCCTTCATTTGTTAGTTTCACGGCTAATTTAGCTTGCAACTATAGTCTTTTCTAAAACTCCCTCCAACCTCTTTTTTTCATTTAAGAGGCTCGGACTTACTGTTGTTAAGACAGGAGCTAAATCTAGCCACACTGCATGATTACAATTAAAGTGCACTCAGTGTCACTTACTGCAGTTTGCAGACTTACACAAGTCTCAGCTGGTCGGGGTGAAATTCATGTAGTACCCCTGTGGTGATGTGGTTACTCAGGTTATTACAGAGAAAACTCCAACAATCATTAGTACAACTGATATGTAGGACAGGCTGTAATATCCCCTTTATTTGCTCCTCAGGGGTATTTTTTTCTTTTTTTTATCTTCTTCCCTTTTATCTGCTTTTTATTTATCTTTGCTCTCTCTCTCTCAATCATCTCAGAGATGTCATTAAACAACACAGAAGTCAGGAGAGATTACTGATGAGACGGCAGCACTGCTCTCATGGAGTCCCTCATATATGACCTACATCTATACACCCTATTCATCCCCTCTGGCAGACAGTAGTTGCTTCTCCCCATTGTACTCTATCTGCAACAGTGTCAAGGGGATCTTAGCAGCCGCTACAATGAATGGGTCAGTAACTCATGCAGCAGTAACCAACTTGGCACTATTATGTCTACTTATTCAGTCACTAGATATTCTTTGAAATAACAACCCTAAATTGATGGACACCAAGTTAATATTAGATAATATAGATGCATTTTTAAAATTTGAAACATCTTAAGGATTAAATAACCAGGCATGAATGTCTGCCTTTAGATAATTTAGCAAATTAAACAACTATCACATTGTAAACAACAAATCATGCCAAAATCATATAGAAATCTAAAGTGGCCATAAACTGTTCATGGTTTGCAGTGATATCTACTATGATCTAATAGAGCCATAGATGTTAAATGGGACGGCTGCCTCGGTATAAATGGAATGGCAAATTCTCTGACAGCTAACTGCTATCATCTCAGAGTATACAGTAGTCATCATCCTATCACCCAACCCTAGTTGACAGAACTCTAATAATTAGTCTGCTGTGTCGTAGTTTCTGGAAATGAAGCAGAAAATGCACAAGAATATAATAAACTGTTACTATCAATTACCTGAATGGCTAACGTGTTATTGTTATAGACATGTTAGCTCATGTATGTGCATGTATAATACTAAATAAGGTGGAAATTAGGCAGGTAAATTGCACTGGGAAAATGAAAATAATATTCATAATTTCACAAAAATACTCACCTTAGCATACACAGGTAAATTGACATTATGTTTAAGCAACCAATATGTTATGTTACCAAAAGACAATATTTAAATAAAACTAAAAATAAAAAATTAATCTTAAAATTGTTTTCTTTTTTCTTGTTTTGTACACAAAGAGTTGAAAAAAGTGAAAAATGCCACATTTTCCTAGAGGACAAAGCAATGTCCAATAGGTTGTTTTGTCTGACCAACAGTAACCTTTATTTATTGAATGATTACTTATGACAAAGATAAGCAACAAATCCTCACATTTTAGAAGTTGAATCGTGTATTTCCCAAAAAGGCTGTTCCTTTCATACTTCTTGAGCAAAAGAAAATAGAGATGCTGCGATGCTGTATTGTTGTGCTGTGCAGTAGTTACTATTGCGTTTAGAAACATCAGGTGATAACTGTCAAAAACGTGGACTCAAACATCATCTTTAAAGTCATGATCACATAAGGGGAGGTGATCAAGTGTAACAACACCTCATGGCCTTGCAAATAATTATTTATGCCTTTTCTTATCATTAATAACCTGTATAGGTCTTACAGAGCTTATGGTTTGATGAAGATGTGCACTTTGCAAGTAGTTGCAGGAAGTTTAGAGATGAACTTGCGGTGACTTCTGCTTCCTCCTCGTTTTCATTTTGGAACACTGCTTCAAAGGCTACTGTGATCAAAGCTGTCTGAGAGGCAGCATGGGGAAAGAGCAAAAGAGGGAGAGAGAGCGAGAAAGAGCAAGAGTGAGAGAGCGAGAGAGAATAGGGAAAACCCCAACACTCTCAAATACAAGTAGAGCTCTGCGCTTGCATGTCCATCTCCCCCCAGCTGCCTAAACAAAGGCTTCAGCGGTTATCAAACCCTGCTTTCCACCCCAATAGCATTCTGCCAGACTATTTTGACATCTCAATCGAGCGCTTTATTATGCTATTCCTTTTCATTTAGCATCAACCACAAGAGGATTACGCAGAGATAGGCTGGTTATATCATGACCTACATAAGGCAACATCATAGTGTTAATGCTATTTGTTCCACATCTATTTCGTCACAGCATCATTTTGAAGATGCAGCGAATTGTGGTGGAAGCTAATGGGGACGTCTTTTTGAATTGAATTTGGATTTCAATCAGAGTAGATATGAAGACAAAACCCCAAACCAAGGAGTTGACTAAGTGGTTATGTTCAATAGCTGAAAAAAAGTCTCAAATATTAAAATATTTTCGTTTCAGCAAAACCTTCTGACATTTTTTTTGCCACTAACGCCATACTTTCGGAAAGTGAAACATGGCCCAGTTTCTTAACCTGCATACCGAGGAGGCAAACTAACAAACAAAGTGAAATTTTCAGAATCAACAATGAAGTCCATCACTCTTTGCCCTTTTTCCCCATTACAACCCATGTCAGTGTTCTCAAGAAATTGGTAACACTTGCTCACTGATGACCTCTGCTGTCTCATGGAACAGGATTGATCAGACAAGTGACTTGTAACAGTAAATTCAGTTAAAGTGAAATTGGAAATGAGACACTATGCCCCTTTCTGCCCGTTAAGGACTGTGTTTACTCTGGCTTTTAATGCTGCTCAGCCCGACTAGAGCATCACTCATTCTCTGTGAACTTCCCATCTGCATATCAAAGCTGAAGGACCAGGGTAAACAAAGTCTCTGGCTCCATCTGTTTCTGAGAATGTGAAGCCATGAGAAAACTCTAAACCCCCCAAACAACTCTCTTGACGTGTCATTACATTCCTGCAAATGTGCAGGTGATGTGCTTCCTTTGAATAAACCCATGTATGTTATCAATTGAAACACCAATCTTCAGTAATAGTCTTAACTGGAGGCCAGTGTATAAGCACTGCAAAGTGCTTTGAAAAGTATCTTTTTCTAAGCTGCTGATCAGTATTTTTATGAATCTAATTATGATGTATAATTTAAAAGGCATTGCTTGTAGTGATGAACCCATAGAGAATTATCACCTGACTCCCTCAGCCCCAAGGAGCATGACAGCATCTTTCAGCTCATTGTTTTGTTTTGTAATTTGATACAATTCCTGTTCTTATAAGCAATTTTTCAGCAATCAGGCAGCTATTTTTAGATAAATGCTCTAAAACCCTACATGCAGAGCAACAAATGGTACACAGACAAATTATGGGATTAGCTGCCACACATCCTGGAGCATTTAGTGGCTAAAGAGCTACATATTTTGCTTAGGAAATGGTGGAGACCAATACAGCTAGAGCTAGAGAGTAAGTTCATTTTGGACTGAACACAAACACAACTTCATAAGAATGATGTTGTAACTCTGAATCTGCTTAATGTATAAATAGGTAATATTTTCTGAATATAATATTAAATATAAATTTAATGTTAAATCTATACATTGATAATACAATAATGCTTTGTTAACAGTTGTTGGGGCTGCCCCCGAACTGGTCAGATCAAAATGGTTTGAGCAATGAAAATTTACTTTTAATTTCTTTTTCTGCCAGGAAGTAGATTGTGACTTGTTATGAAAGGAGGCACTGCACCATATAAAATTTACTTCTGGTAACATATTGGTGTCAAAGACAATTAAGCTATAACAACCTTTTTTTCTTTTTTGATTAATCACTGTAGTCCATTTTCCAGTAATAATACCAAACGTTGTGCTGCTTCCTGCTTGTAAAACATATGTGCTGTCATATATACACAGTTTCATAGGTAATTGAAAATCTTTAGGTTTCTGGAAAGTTGGAGGCATAAAGCAAGACATGGGACTGCATCTCCTTTGGCTGTGAAACAGTTAAAACAGACATTTACAATATTTTATAACAATGATTGAATGATTAATCAGTTGATGAACAAAATAACCAGCAAAAATAATTGCTCAAAAAATCAAAAAAATAATCAATATTCAGGTCTAAGGCTTTCAGCTTGCGAAATACCGTCTGCATTATTGCAGTTGTTGTTTTGTGTGCACAGCAGTGTCCGCTATGAGTGGGAATATGTATTTTGTGCCAATATCGTTCCTTTCATGAATAAGACCGCCTTCCATCACAAAAAAACGAATGACTGATAAATTGAATCTTATTATGTGTCCATGTGTGCATGTGTGTGGATGCTTTCAAATATTTTGATAGAAATAGTGGTAGGAGTATAGTAATTGCTTTTTGGTGGTGATCTTCCCAGCTCATAACACAGAGTAGGGAGCTGCTGGAAATTCAAATGAATGTGTGTGTTTGTTGCCGTTGGCAGGAGCTCAGCACAGGAGGAAAGTAATATCCATGTGAATGAGGTGCCTCAAAAATTGGAAGCTGGGTGACAAATTACTCTTCTCATTAGGAGCTAACCAGCAATGTGACTGCATTCTGCCTGTGCATTATTCTGTCATCCTATTTCCTTTTACATAGTGTATCTTTATGTTCAATTATGTCCACCTCTTTTTGCAGATTGTTTTGTTCTTGATTTCCGTCTTGCATATTTAATTTTCACCCTTCTTTGCATTGCATCTTTCATTCAAAAACTTCATTCTCTTTTTCAATAAAAAACACTAGTGATGCTTGACCTCTGTATTTTTAGGAAATATAGCTATGTACATAAAATAGATGAGAACAGAATATTTAGCTGTATAGAAAGTAGATTTGAATGGACTGACAGTCAATCAGTTCAGTGATTCATCATACAACCGAAAATTAAAGTCAGTGACCTCAGACTCTCAGAACTTGACAGTTCATAGACAATACAAACGATCAGAATGATAGGTGACTGAGTGACAGATTTAAATGTAGTAAAAATAGCTGTTAGTTGCAGCTCTAAATCTGATGCTCTGGTGAAGACAGAATTTGCACAATAGGCAAATCTAAAAGTTTTTTTGGAAGTCATAGCTAATGAAATTTAGTATTGCACAAGTTAAACACTGAAGATGGGCAGTATTTTAAAAATATATCCACAGTCAGGTAATTCATTTTCACTTGGTGGAATTAACTGATAATGCAGCATGAAGCTTTATTATTGTTATTGTGGTTTTGAACTGCTATTCAAAATGTCAGATGTTGATGTAGAATACAGTTTATATTCTGATTATCAGATATTTAATTAGCTGCTTATTTAACTGAATTTTAAACTCTGTGATTGAAATTTCAATTGGTTGTTAATTCTCCACCTTGAGTGTTTAATGTACACAGGATGGTACCTTTGACTAATGTGACTTTTACCTCCTGCAGTCTCTAAATTGCTAATGCTAGTACATATTAGAATAAGTGATAAATCATTGTATGGCTACACATTGGCTGGGAAGGTGCGCCATCCACCTTTTATTAAAATATAAATTAAATGACATGTCCGAAACGGACCTATTTATATCAGAGATGGTCTTGATAGGTTCTAATTAATTAGAAATCTACTGTTTTTGCAACCATGAAATGCAGATTTTGATAAATTTGGTAAGAAATGTCATGATGTACAATTTTGTGGACACCTGAAATGTTACATGGCCATGGTAAAATTTTCAGTTATACTTAGAAGGATGTTATGATACAATTTTAGCTTGCGAGGAACAAGAGATGTGTTTTACTCCATCCTTTGATATTGCATTTAGCAGTGATGAAAAACACTACTTTGAAGGTCCAACTCCAGCTACATCAATCTCTCTTGGAGGAAAGCAAGGGGAGGCATATTTAAAAGTCCAATTTGTCTTTTCTCTAAATAATTTTCCACACTGATGTTACACACTGCATCTCCACTGGTTTCTATGCAAACAATTATTATCATTTGCTTGAACAACTGAACTATTGCTGATATTCTAACAGTTAGATACAACAGAAATAGCATGAGGTAAAATGGTTAATCCCCAGACAGTTTTCTCTCAGGGGTCTCCTGTGCATACATCTACAGTTACTTTTAAAGGTACTGCATCAGTTGGTCTGCATTACGGTCTGAGGAACATAGTGCATCTACAAGTACTGAATTCACTGAATCAGGACATCCATTACTGTATGATTATACTGTATGTACTGGGCACAATTTAATTCAATTAAATTCATTTTACCATCACATAACAATAATCCTTTACAAGGAGTCCTGGGTGCAGTATTAGATGCTGCTAGCAGCTGGACTTCTTCATGTGACAGTATGAAACTTAGGACAAAGGCCTAATAAAATATTATGTTGGTAATGTTTCCCAGTGGAGGCAGTAATGCATTAGACAATAAAAGACTTATGTAATATGGTCTGTTACTGATGATGTAAGGAAGAAAAGAAATTACTGTTCCCCACTTCACTGTCATGCTTCAAAATTATAATAACCTATCTATGGCAAAAATATTAAAATGCGAAAATTACAAAAATCCTTCATCTGCCATGATATGTTAATTTGATTCTGCAGTGTGTTACCTTTTTTGCTTTATCATTGCTTTAGCTGTGCTATAGCTGGCATATTTATTTGCTAATTTTGAAATTATTACCCCACCTACACACAGAAATCACTCTCCAATAAGACTACCCTGAGATTCCCAGAATATTAGACTAAACTGCTTTTTAATGTGTTTTTTTCTGCTGGTGAGGAGGAGGCAATCTGCAATGGTCTTGGCATCTTCTGATAAACCTTTAGGTAAAGAGTGAAGGAGAGGAAAGCAGGAGGAGCAATGGAAAAAGTAAAATATGGGAAGAAATGTGAAAACTGTAGCAGTGGAAAACAGTTAAGAGAAAAACTGAAGTAACAAGGAAAGAGCTGGTTGAATTGCTAGGAATAAAGAAATAAACTGGTAATTGGGAGAGAACTAGCGGAAGTAATAATGAAGGGAAGTAAAAACAGGTATGGAAAACCGAAGAACACTGACACTAGCAGAATGGACAATGTAAGAGGCTGGGGGTTTTCGGCTGAAAGTAGAGTGTAATTGCATATAATTCAAATGTTAAACCTGCTGATGACAGCAAGTGGGCTCCAGAGTCTTTTCCATGGCTCAGTAATATAGTGTCCATTTTCCTCTAAATTAAAGATATTCTTGTTACAGAATATCATTAAAGCTGGAGCTGGAGTAATAGAAGAGGTAACGTTTACTGCCACTAATAATAAAACAAGGTCAAAAATTAGTATAGGGTTGAACCATGTGCTAAATTGACGATGCACTGTGGAACTACAGAATGACTATTTGGCATATTCGTTATGACTTCATCTTGTGGTATTTGCAGTCTGCTTAGTCAACCAGTTTCAGTGCTTCTCTCCTACTCCCTGTGCTCACATATACGGTCTTAATATAGCCAAATTAAAAATAAAGCTGTTTTTCTGTTTCTGTCAGAAAACAGAACAGAGCAAAGTGAAACAATGAGTAAAACTCACCACTTTAAACTACATGCTAACAAACAATCATTTCCAAGTGTCAAGTGAGACATTTCCCGTGTCTGAGAGACTGCTCTGCAACATTAAGTCAGAAAACACTGCCTGTAAACACTGGAAAAAGAGCAACAGCCAAGTAGAACACTCCTAACACTCAACCAGCTGACCAATGGTGTAACTTCACTCAGTCACGTGGAATTCAGCTGATCAATCGTATAACTTGATCACATACTCACAGTCAGTCAACCACATTCACATTTGTTAGAGAACAACATTGTGCAATCAGTCTTAGTAGAAAGTAAGACGTAAGAAAATCTTAGTAAGAATTTTTTGTGGGTCTAAGAACTGTTTGTAATGTGTTTATTGAAAAAACATATTGAATGAATGATTGAGTGAATGTATGAGTTTACCATTCTTTATTCAGAAAAGATATGTTCCATTTGTTATACTGGACAATGGGCAGGACCATAGGTATGTGGCTTAATAAGCCAATAAGGAGGTGACAGTGATCTAGTATCTCAGGAAATAAGGACGCAGCGCAGGTGAGGAGAAAAGCAGCTGGAACCTTCTGTTAAATCTATGTAAGCTGATGGAAATGTACTTGCATTAGGAACATTTACCTTGTGTTAACTACCTGAATTCCTCTGCCCGCCTCTGTCTCCAGCCTGTAGGCCTGGTTTCTTCAAGGCATATGCTGGGAACACTAAATGTTCCAAGTGTCCTCTACATAGCTCCAGCCATGACCAGGCTGCCACTCTTTGTCACTGCGACAAAGGCTTCTACAGGGCTATCAAAGACCCCTCCACCACGGCTTGCACAAGTTAGTAGAATTTTCTGTCAGCATTAACATTCTTAACTTCTGTTTGCACATTGGTATTTTTGTTTCTCTGATGAAAATTGATTTATTTAGATTTAAATATAGTTTTATAATCGTTTGATCCATTTCTTTTAAAAGTTTAGCAGTCTGATTGAGATGAAGTTAAATATCTCAACCAAACATCTGTTATGGTGTACCTTATCCATGGACATGAAAAATTCTGATATGGACTTCCATGAAATTGACAAGTAGCATAGTGAAATTAAACACCTAGGGCACTCTGACAGCTTACCACCCACACGCCTGCACACACATACTCAAAGGCACACTCACAACTCAGTTACGATTACTTTGTACATTTGTGAAAACTGGAAAAAATTGAACTGTGAGAGCTTTATCCAAAAACCTGACACAAGCTGTTGTAGTTAAATACTGCAGGATCCATCCAAAGCCAACCACCCACATACCTACTGTACCTACAAACTAAACACACATACCACAGATTCAAATTATGCTAGCTGCTGCCACTTTATATTCAGGGTCAGATGAGAGGTGTGATCTGAAGTGTTCTTTTGAATGTTACTGTGATACTTAATGCTGATACTTTTATACTACCATTGTAAATAATTATGCATTTTTTAGAATGTAGAATGCTAAAACCCCAAATTGCTACTCATTTAATCATTTAATAAACTCTATGTTCTGTCTACATTGTCTGAGATGGCACAGGCAATCATAGATCATATGTCATGTAAAAAGTATATTTAGACAATAATTAACCCCTTCTATACATATTTATCTATATTTGAACAAACATATTTGAAAGACATTCATTTAAAAAAGAAAATCTACCGAACAAAGTGACCAGTAGGTCATCAGTGAATTGTCGCTTTCCCTTGCTAAATGCTTTTTATTTCTATTCAGGGCCTCCATCAGCTCCCAGGAACCTGGTCTCACTGATCAATGACACGGCTCTCTTCTTGCAGTGGATGCCTCCTAGCGATACAGGAGGCAGGAAGGACATCACTTACAACATCCTGTGCCAGCGCTGTGATGGAAGTGACGGCGACAGTGGCGTGACTCAGTGTAAGCCGTGCGAGCCAGACCTGCGGTTCATCCCACGGCCACTTGGTCTGACTGGCACCTCTGTGGCGATATTAGACTTTGCAATGCACGCCAACTACACTTTCCATGTAGAGGCGGTGAATGGGGTAACTGGGCAGGGTGTGGCTGCACGCTCACTGGCGAATGTCAACGTCAATACACACCAAGCTGGTGAGTTGCAGAGCTCTTGTTTACTTCAGTGCAACTTTCCATTTCTGTTTGTTTTACTGTCTTCAGACCAAACTGTGGCAATGATGACACGCAGATGTATGTCCACAGCATTATATAACTTATTTCTGTGGACATGGTTGAAGGACTTGGATACAATTTACATTTAATTGCTAATTTCATGAGTGGTCAAACAGTTGATGAATTGACTAGACCATCAACAGATTTAATTGTGAACATTGTAATTGAAGAACTTTGGGTTTTGTGCCATCGGTCAGACAAAAAAGGCAATCGCAAAGGTAAGCTACAAAATACTGACACATTCATCATTTTAATCTTGCTGGCATGGGAAAAATGGACACCTGGAATGGTGGGAATTTTCCCAGTGGACTACTCTACCCATGGGACGGCAGGGAGCCAAGCCAAACCAACAAAAGAGTTTACAAACTTACAAACAAGCAGGTCATGAGAAAAACAACCTACCTGGAGTTTTACTTTGTATCACTTCACATCTTGCTGCTGCCCGAAAATACCCACCTACCCACTAGTGACTGTAGATGTCAATAAAAATGGCAAACTTTAGCTGATAGGCCATTTGATATATTCTAATTGTTCTCCTTTTGCTGGAAGGATTAATGAAAGTTAACAAGCAACTAGCCATATTTAGCTCTAATATATTAGATATATATAAATAACACTATTAAACTTACATGCTTATACTTGGTATAGGTGTATACTGTACTTACATAATGCCTGATTCATAGATCAGGAATACTGTGTTATACTGCATCTTGGAGACGATGAGGACACTTATGCTATGCTAATAGGTTTATTAATTCTGCGGCCAGATTTTCCTGTCTGCTTCCTGAGCACCCTGTCGTCTTTCACAGCCACTGCCTCTCCATCCAGTTTAATGTGTCAGTAGGTTAAACACATTTCTGACCCTTGAATAGCTGATAGAGCCACCTAGTTCTAATTAGCAGAGCCACGCTGACCTGAGGTCAACCACAGCTAGAAGACCTGATGGTAGCATTGTCCTGGGCTTGAATTAGGAAAAATAAGAGATCAAAAGTTCAACGACTGAAACGTCAACCATATATTTTGAGGGCAAGAATATTGATAGAATAATTGATGGAGAAGGTTGAGATGAAAGAGAGAGAGTGGATTAATAAATTATGCTGGGATGTATGTGCACATTTTCTCCCCTTTCAGCATGTGCAGCAAATCAGCAGTGAGATAAAATTCTGATGAGAGTAAGACTCAGATAGTGGCTCAGATATAGAAAAAGTAGGGAATTGTGTCTTCCTTTTGTGCAATTAGGCTGCCATAATTTTATTGTCACTAAGACTGTCATAGTTGGAAATGGTCTGGGAAGTGCAAATAATGCATGAATCATACAACATTTAATCATTTTGTCCACCTTTTTAGTTTAACCAAGAGGACATACACTATACTGTCTGAAAACCAATCTGTGTATTTCCCTTGTTTCCCTTATTTCTTGTACAGTATATGGCAGGGAGAAAGACTTTTAAAGATGTCTTAAAAATCTGAAGTTTTGGAACAAGTGTCGGAAATCCACCGACCAGTCATAGCAATCACTCAAAATCAGTAAGACCTTGTTCCATTTAGCTGTGAGCCAGATTAATCTTAACCTGGATGAGAATGAAGCAGCACTCATGGTGGTGTCAATAGCATAAGGGACCGCAAGCAAACAAGACTGAAGGGGAATAAAAATGGTGTTTCACATTTGTTGTCAAGTGCTCAGACTATGTAAATGCTTGTGAATGGCAGACTTTGAGATGTAGTTCATAACTGTCTTCATTTTCATATGAATTTACAATCATTCCCGACTGATATTTCTGAGTTTAATGGCTCTCCGTAAGGATTTAGTTGAGCTGTGTGCTTCACTCAATAACACAACCTCAGTTATCATAACAAAGTCAAAATGGACTTTAATCACATTTCTGCTCATTCAAGAAAGATAAAAACTGCATTCTTCATTTCTTGTGGCTAATTCTCTCTGAGCAAACAGTGGAATATTGTATTAAAATATTATTTTTAGAAATGAGATATTATGCTGATAGGCTGTCATCCCTCCGTGGAAACCAGGTGTCAGGTGTATATGTGTCACCTCATGCCTGTCTTTCTGGCTAAGGTAGCTAGATTGATGGGAGGAAGTTGGAATGCAAAACAATCTCTGTAGAGGAGGAGAAGCAGCCTGTGGGGATGTTTCCCTCAGGATGTTTAGAGTGGATTAACTTGTCAAACTGCCTTTCCTCAGTGTTCGCACACAGCCAGGCAGGCATTCAATCAAGCAGGCAAACAGTCATACACATGTGACATTTGCTTACCCATGTACCACCTACAGCCTTGCATATGCTCTGTTAGTCATTTTGCAGCGCTCCTTCCTGCTCACACACACATACATGTTGAACCTCTCTTTCTGTTTCCTTTAAACAAGAGATGAATCCTTTCTTTGGTTTGGTGTCAGAATTTCCTAATAGATAGGTATATATATAGCTATATCCATTAGAGTACAATAATATTTACTTTAATTATGTGCTCTGATAGAGGATAGCATGATCCTGATCCCTTGTTTGCATGCAGTTATGTAACTGTTCTGCACATTTTATGTGAGGAAAAGACAAACTAAAGAGGAAGGTTCTGTTCTGTGGGTTTGCACTCTGTACCATTCATACCGTTTGTATGCAGTAGTCCATGTCTTATAATCTGCAGCTCATTATACTGAAATGTTTCCACAGGTAATTCACCATATCTTGCTTCTGCAAGATGTCTCCCACAAATGCAAATAAACAAGCAACATCCATATATATATATATATATACATACACATATGGATGTTGAAAATCCTCCAGGTAGCTTTTTAATGAAAAGAAAATCTTTTTAAACTCTTCAAAGCACTGTATGACTGTGAATGCAAAACATTCTTCAAGCACTTCAAAACTTGTTGTAAATTCAAATGAGGTGGAATATTATACTAAGTTGAGAGAAACGCTCATTGTAAATCTTTGCTTGTCTACACTTATGTTTGGACCCACTCCGGATGGACAGGCTCACCGCCAATTAACGCAGATGCTGGGAGTGATTCATGTAATTGACTGTGATATTATGTCAGTGATGGAATAATAGCCAATCAAAAGCAAAATTAGCAATTAACTGGAGTTTTAAGTTGGTGGGAGGGGGCAGATTTATTTTCTTTTGGCACGCTATTTGTTTGTAAATTACATATTAATGCCTCATTATGCTTTTAATTATGCTAAACAGATAAATCTGAATTACTAATAATCTCTCTTCCCTATTGCTTGTGTGCTTGCAAGATGGATTAACACTTTATCATTGAACAGAGTGCTCATCACCTCTCACGTTATGGTACACTGGAATTATCATTCTGTTTTGTCGCCTTAAGAGCAGAGCAACTGTTTCGTCATGGATTCTCAGAAAATGTGATTGATCATTTTGAATACCCATTTGTGTATCTTGGGCTGATGAAGGTCAGCTGTGGTCTTAAGTCGTCTCAAGGCAGCAGTGCCGAGTTGAGTGAACAGGATGATCCCTGTGTTTATGAACACTGAGCTGCACTCCACTGTGGTTATTGCTCAGCAGAGCGTTTCTCACTGAATATTCCTCCCACAAAGTTCACTGCAGTGTTCTGTGAGAAGGCACAGAGAAATCTTACACGTGTGTGTAAGGAGTTGCTGCGCAGAGGAAAAATGTGCTCCTTCAGGGGCAATCACAAACACAGACCCAATCTTTGTTAAAAGTAATTGAAAGGAGGCTGAAAATGTTGTCTATTGAGCCTTTTTGAAGTTTGGACTAAAGATTACAGTTGTGAAATTTACATGTGTTTTTGCTGGCGGCGATACAGATTTTTTTTTTATCTTTCTTGAGCCTGGAGGAATCAAAATTAATTGAATTACATTTCTAATCGAGTCAAATCATTCATAAAATGTGGGATTTAATGATCCATTGAACCTTTGCAGGAATAATTTAAATCCAATAACTGCTGCTGAGTTTTGTTCATTGCTTTTCAGTTCGTTCCAGACTCTGCTGCTCTAATGCTCCAGTACCACAGATTGTACTTGTGTTTGTCATACTAATTTTTTAAATCAGCTAAATTGCAGTTGTATTTCTCTCTTATTCTCTGGTCTATGATATTCAATGATAACTGTTCCAAATGCTGCAGTAGGTCAGTTTCCAAGTCACATCACATTTACATATATGTATATATATATATATATATATATATATATATATATATATATATATATATATATATATATATAGTATGTAGTAAATAGTGTGATTATATCTTTAAATGTACAGTGAGTTCACCTTTATAAGAGGGCTAAATTTATAACCCCTTACCCTGATAATCTACATTCAGACAGTGGCTTCTGTCGGCCCTTTGTTAAGTATCTGTCACCTTCCATGGCATTAAGTTTTTGCACTGCGACTATTGGGACTGGAATCATCATTTCACTCCTTTATTGATTTTTTTAAACTTATTTTTATCTACATCTTTTCTGCGGTCTCTGTGGAGACTGCGGTTTCTCTTGTAATGACAACACATCCTTCATTCCCATTCTGAGCATAGTATCAGACTGTTTAATCAGATCCACAGTGTCATAGTGCTAGATGGTTTGTTTATTGTGTGTTTTGGATTACCAGCCCATATGACTGGTTATTTTGGGGTTATTGGGTTAGGTCAGTCAGCAGTAAGTTTGACATGTTTGTTCTTTTTAATGACACCTCAGACCTGAATCAGGTTTATAGCACAATAATGAAATGATTGATGCCCTGTATAAAATGGGTGCAGTAAATAACTACTGTATGCTGATAAACTCCAGTATCTTCAGCATCAAGACTGTGTCTTTTGCAAAACTTGTGAAAAATTTGTTACATGCTAAATCTGTGACCATTTCCCAGTGTTTCATGGAGTCCTGACTGAGGAAATTTCTCTCCTTTGCTTTGCTCTTTTCCCCCTTCCTCCAGTGGATTCTCTTCTGTTTCCAACTCCCTTGCTCTGGGAATAAGGCTGACTTCTATTTATATGCTCAGATGCTGGGGAGATGCAACCTCGTGGGATATCTTTACAGCTCTCCCTGTTCACTCTTTCTCTCTCTTTCTCCCCCTCTGTCCTTTCTTTATCTGTTTAAGCACATGTAGTTGAGAGTTAACCTATTTTTTTACATGTTGCCAATAAACAACCTAGGGGCTTATAGATTCTCAATTATCTTTAGCTGTGTGACTCGTGATGAAACTGTAATGGCCGCAATTGTTCTTTTTGAGCCACTTATCAATAGCAGTAGGTATCTGACTAATAGATTTATTTATCCCTTGGCTGAAATAGCTTATTGGACAATGCAAGTTTTTTATGGGGCTTCCTCACTTTGCAAAAATGACAATACACAGAAAGTTTAAACGTTGGTTCTCACAATGATGGAAGCACAATGACATGCATACACATGCATGATTATAGATACATAACAATATACTGTGTGATCCAGCAATGTGATTCTCTGAAACATTCATATCCCATATATGGGTTATGCATATTTATCTGCCTGGCTGCACAGATGCCAACTTTGCCAGACCAATATGAGATTTTGGGGACCAATAAAAATGTCAAACAGCCCTTCCTTTGAGTACTACATTTTTTAATCAGCTGAACTACTGTACCCCTACATTATGCACTGTATCAGCGGTGTGTAGGTTTAAACAACTAACAGCTAATATGGTACATGTCCTGAAATGCTTTCAGCTGCCTGACTGTAATTCACCTGTAGGACCCTGCTGAAACAGTGAGTGCAGAAGACACTGTGCTGCTCATTATTATATCAAAACTTGAAGTAATTCAGATATGGCACAGATGACATTTGCAAAGCAACTCAGAGTATCCTTGTCTTGCCTGTGCACTTTTGCACTTTAGCTTTCTGTCAGTATATGTTGTATATTTTTGTTGGTGTTTCTGCTGTTTGCCATTAATAACTGCACCAAGCAGCTAGACTGAGAGGCCTTGGATATCCCAACATCTCCAGGCGCTCTGTGCAGCTCAAGCACAATCTGCCTCCAGGATGAAAAGGACACATACCTGGAATAACATGGCTGACATTAGATCTGTGATCTGACTCTAGAAAATTTACATAATAGACAGCACAATCCAATGACTGAGATGCTGTCAATGTGTGATGATCTGTATTAAGAACTTTTGCATCATAATGTAAAAGTTGAAAACACCTTGAATTTATATGTTTGTCACTTCCAGTGTCCATTTTTGCAGGAGTCAGCATCAAACTCATGCTCCTTTTTTGAATACAAGTTGAGATAGTTGAGCTGCTGAAGGTCAAGTATCATGTTTGGGCCAAACTGCTGCTGCTACAAATCCCTGACTTCTTGATCATATATGTAAGTTACATTTTCACCCCCAATGTATCTGACTTAATAAAGCTACAAGTCACCTTTCTAAGGTGCTGCACTTGGTTTGTGGCCTTAGCCCTGCAGTAGGTTATCTGTTCCCCTGAGCATGAGGACAGTGTAAGACATCAGTCTGGTCCTGAATTTGTATTCCAACAATGATCTCCCAAACAGCATACTCAACAACAGAGGGACTGGATGTATTAGTTTGCCAAATCTATTCAAGCACAGGCTTTATGAATAATTGATCGTAAATATTTGAATCTCTGCTCTGTGATTTTATGTCTCCTCAGCAACCCTGTGTAAAATATTCCCCAAAATCAAACAGTAGTGGCAAACATGTTAAACAGTTGATGCGAGTATAGTAATTTGCCTAAATAAAAATGTATTTGTCTCAGGCCAGACATCATGCTGGAGCAGGACAGTAAAATGGCTGTTTGTTGGCACTGCTTTCCCTTTGAGGATTTCTGTAATACTTTGCTCAATTTTGACATCTTTCAAATGATGACTGAAGACACCTTTGAAACATGTTGTGAAGTTATGTCTCTTAACTCAGTGGATGCATTTCAGAATTCTCTTGTACAAGTGACAATGAGTTGCTCAGTCCTGCTACAAACTTGACATTTTCTTGCTTAAGATTCTCCCAATACATACACTTAAATATAAGGTTTTACAATTATAAATGTGCCAATGTGTGGAGATTTACATTGTGGTGTGAAAAGATGTTGTTTTCTGGATTTTATTGTTGTTATTGAACTTTCCTCCAAACAGGTTTGTTATGATATCTGACTGAAATCCCTGCACTCTCTGCCTACATCTTTAGGTCCTGCTCTGGTGGGTGTCGTCAGAAAAGACTGGGCCTCTCAAAACAGCATTGCCCTCTCCTGGTCAGAAGTGGAACAGCCTCCTTCAGACATAGTGGATTACGAGGTCAAATACTACAAGAAGGTGAGGTATTTTGTCATAGTAGATTTTTGTGATATTTTCTCAGACCATGTTTATGTGCAATATATGTTAATGCATAGTGGTTTGTATAGCAGTTATTCTAGCATCAAAATGCATCACAAGTGATTAGAGAACAATTACATACACAAAACCACATCCAAGTGTGGAGCATCCAAAATGTATGACTATCTCTGTTTTGTTTACTATTTGCTCTGATAGTTAATAGTAGAATAAAAAAATTCAGTGTATTTTTGAAACATTGCCATGATGATGGGTTTTTTTTTTTTTTTCTGTACTGCCAAAATGCATTTTCATTCATCTGTTTCTGCTTCTATAGGAGCAAGAGCAGCTGAGCTACTCATCAACAAGGACCAAAACCCCCACTGTGGTGGTAACAGGCCTCAGACCCTTGACTGTCTATGTCTTCCACGTACGCGCCCGCACTGCTGCTGGCTACACCGCTTACAGCCCCAAGTTTGAGTTCGCTACTTTGGCCCAGGGTACGACTGTAGAGGAATGGGCATGAACTGTGTCTTTTTTGTGCTCATACTGGCTTAGGGAGGAATGACACTGACATTTAGTCATTCACTCCAGTTAGATTTATAATGAAATCCCAGTGGCTGTGGAGTTTGGTTTTAAAACAAAGGACAGGAGAAAAAGGGATGTGAAGTCATCTTTGCTGATCAACAACCCCTTTAAAATCCCTTGAGACATTTTATGTTCATTCTTTTCTATGGATCAGTGAAACTCATCAGTGCTTCTTCAGGCATGAGCCATTTATTTCAACGTTTATAAGCTCTGTAAGTTCCTGATTCAGGCTGTGCAGTTGTGCATAATACAGTTATCATGCACACGTATAACGCTCCGCTGATTCTAATTCTGAAATATGAGAGGATGCACAGCCTCCTACAAAAAAACACACTTTTGGTGATGAGTATGTAGAAGTCCACCTTCACATTCCAATACTTGCATATTCCTATACCTCTGATATAAGTATATCCATACTCTGTGCCTCTAAATATGTGCCATCTCCTGTCTCTTCTTATTCAAACCATACAATGCACACCCACATAGATTCATGTCAGACATGTTGCAGTACTTTAGACCTTTTTCATGTTTCTTGACTGCAGTGCGTTTAAGGGATTATCAAAATAAGTGTCACTTTGGGTCACTGTATAAATGTGTGAAATTCAACAGACTCTCTTACTTCACATTTTTACTATGCACATATGCACAGGCTCAGTCAATGACATGTCAGTCTGTCATTCCAGAATAGTTTAAAATTCATGACTTTCCAACATACCAGTGGAAAAGGAGAAGTCATGGGTTTGAATAGATTTATGTGCAGCTGACTGTGAAGCCATTTTTTCAGTTAACATGATTACCTACCTGAGTTTGAATAGGAACAACTCTAATGTGTTTTATCTGGATTATACCAGGGCAGTCTGAATTAGGCCCTGAATATAGAGCAGAAGCAGAGAAATAACAATATCATTTTTACATAATTAAAATATGGTTGCACTGAGCAAGAAACCTGAGCAAGCATTAGGACACTATGAAATGAGAGTATGCCTTCCTTTGCATTTTCAGTAGTTGTAAATATGGAGCAGGTTTAATTTAGCACCACAGGAACTGAGTAACATTTTTATTCCATTCATATCACCATGTAGTGTGTTAGTTCTCTGGTTTGAGCTCTGTGAGAGAGTTGATAATCTCAACAGTTATTGATTAGTCTTATTTTTCACTTGGTTCTCACGTTCCTCAGATCCTGATATCGCTGATCAGGGTCAAGTTCTGGTGGTCGTCACGGCATCCGTCGGAGGCTTCTCCCTGTTGGTCATCCTTACTCTCTTTCTCCTCATCACTGGACGGTAAGACACTCTCCTGTGTATTTTTGGTGCTGGTTTATGGTTAACACCTCACCACAGATGCGCACATTGTCTCTCTCTCTCTCTCTCACACACACACACACACACACACACACACACACACACGTATACACACTTCTGTGCTTCTCTTCTTAAAATCTCTAGACTGATGCTACACCCAGAAGTCTGTTAATGGACTGTCTTTCGCCACCACACAGACACTCTTATTTTCCAAATGGCTGAACCAATTTTCTGCCTAATTACTCAGCCTGTAATGCATGTACCAGCAGTTTGCTCCATTCCATTAACTTCCACAGGTTAGCTCAGACTGTTGTCTTCAGTTTGCCTTTGGTTCACAGGATTTTACCATTAGTGGCACTTATTAATAAACAATGAAAAATGGACCAGAATCTGTACACACTTTGTCTGGATTTGTACTTGTCTGGAATTTTCATTGTGCTACAGGCTGAAGTACGGTAATAATCCATTTGCAGACCTCATACGCTTCAAATATCCCTGCTCAGAAATGGGAAAAAATGTGTCCTCACCAAAAAGATAAAAATGCAGGCACTTGGCCTCATGTGAGAATGCTTTTTCATGACCAGCACCCTTAAAATTGTTGCATTCCATCCAGTTTATGAACAAGTTTTATTAACAAAAATCTCACTCCAAATTCACACAGATTAAGGGATTACAATTTGAATTGTAAACAAGCGTCTTCCCTCTTGTGGAGAACTATAGATTATACAGACAAACTGAATGAAGCACCTGCTTACTTGTAAACAATTTTTTAAATATATAAATAAAAACTCCTAAAATGAAAAAATAAAAAGTATCCCAGTAAAAACTATTTGCACATTGGTAATCCCATGAGGGTATTTTCAAAGGGCACCTGCCTTCTGTAAGGTTTTTACATGATGGATGCAGATTGTTCTTTTTGTTGAAGACTGGTCTTTGAATGCTACTTTTGTCCCGACTCTCTCTCTCTCTACGAAGACTGAGCCTTGAAAGCCTTGAATTTGGGGGACTGTGAATAGGAGAACTGAAATGGATGAAAATAAAAAGAACTACATAAAGGCAAAAATAAAAATTGCTCTAAAAGAATGGGTTATAGAAAAGAGGAAAATGTTTTTTTTCTAACAGCAGAGACATCTTTGCAAACCAAAAAGCTGATCATTTGATATTACAGGTAGAAGCCCAGTGGTACCTTATCGCAAAAGCTTTTTTAAAACAGTTTTTAGGCTGTTCCTACTGTCCAAATAAATGCTCGTGTTTGCACCTCTGTCATTAGAGCAGTAAATCTGTTACATGCCATTCTTTCTTTCTGCTGATAGTGCCAACTAATTCACTGTTAGTTATAAACACACAATGAAAGGGATATTAGCAGACAGGACAGTTTGGAGAGGCTGAGATGTACAGGGGTGTATTATGGAATATAGAGGTTGACAAAGGTTGATTCTTAATTTGGTAATCTGGTTAACCTGTTTAGATGTCAAGGATACATTAAAGCCAGGATGAAGTCAGAGGAGAAGAGGAGGACTCGCTTCCACAGTGGACATGGTAGTGAATATCATTTTTACTGTGTTTTTTTTCATTCTGTTTTTGTGTCTGATTTTATCATGGGTCTTTACACTGGTAGGATGGATGCTGTAACAGATTTCATGCTCCAGCATCCAGAACTTTAGTTATGACACAAATTGTACAAAGAGTGGTCACAATTTGCCTAAGAGTTGCTTTTTAAAATGCATTTTCTTATCATAAGTAGAATTTGTTTTCCACTTCCTGTCTCTGGAATTACAATTTTATTTAGAATTTTGTTTTTGTAATATAAGTTCTAACCCTGCAAAATGCAGTTCAGTATAAATAAAAATAATGTAAC
Organism: Psettodes erumei; assembly: GCA_016785225.1. NCBI lineage: Eukaryota > Metazoa > Chordata > Actinopteri > Pleuronectiformes > Psettodidae > Psettodes > Psettodes erumei. The sequence continues at coordinate 6,048,445 of JAFBJZ010000863.1, read as the reverse complement.
AGGCTGACAGACTAATACATCCACACACATTACTGTGCATTAGAGCATTATAACTGTTTTTGTGAGTGTTTGTTTTTGTGTCTTCATGTTATCTTCAGTGTCGATCCCTCCAGTTTCTTTATTTTAATTTTGCATTTGATCTGATTTTACTATAGTACATGACAAATATTTATATCAGTATTGTCAATACAAATGATTCTTTTTTTCAAATGTTATTAACATTATTGGAATAGTCCTAATCCTTGCCTTCCACAGTCTTTTTGTTGTTTGTTGTTTGCTGATGTGTGCTGGGAAGGCATCACTGAGGCTTCTGGAAACTCAAGCAACTTCAACACAGTGGTAGAAAAGTCTTATTCTGTTATAGAGCTGAGCCGAGATACTCTGGAGAGAGAGGTAGACTGTAGACTCCAAAATGGAATATATCTGAGATGAAGCCTTCAACCCTGTGCGATATGAGCTGACACAGCTGTAAAGTACATTTAGTCCCCAGAACATCTGCTTGAGGGTTAACAGGCTGATTCAAGGTATGATTTGTGCCAAATAAAGCACAGCAATCACTCCAGCAATGTTCCCAGCCTCAGCCAGGAACTCTGGCTGCCTGCAGTGTCTTTATGTACATAGTGCTCTGGGGCTTTTTCTTAGCTCTTTCAGAGCAGCCTTACAGTAGAACATGAGCAAATCTACCATAAACAACTATGGACTCTGTAGTGTGCTGTAGTTGAACTGAGAAGCAGCTTTTTTCAACAACCCTAAAGATGATGTGCTTTAGTATAACTAAAAGACACAGCAGGATAGAGTAGTCAACTTGCTTCTTTATGCAGGAATGTGTTTTAAATTAATTAAAATGAACACTGTGCCAAAAAAAAAAAAAAAACATTTTTTTTAACACATCAGGACCCTTATTTCCCTCTCAAAATTATAAATCTGATCAAACATCATCTGTAAATGGCTAGGAGACAATCTGCACCATAAGTCTTACAATAGTGATAGTAATCCATGCATACAAGCTGTGCATTGGTAGTTATTGTAGGTATTTGCAGGTATCTGTTGGAAAATTTTGTAAATATACCCATAACATATGTAAAGTTCAACTGCTGTTTATGTGTTGCGTGTGAGTTGTGTACCATTCTCAAGAATACACTGTATATATACTCCATTGGTGTGATTACATCTCACGAATTTGTATGAAGATTTTGTGTTCTCCATATTCCAAATATGCAAAACCCTGTATTCTGTGCTTTTTGTCATCTAGTACCATTTTCTGGGATAAAGACCTATGTGGATCCAGATACATATGAAGACCCTACTCAGGCTGTGGAAGAATTTGCCAAAGAGATAGACCCCTCGTACATATGCATTGAAAGGGTGATTGGTGCAGGTAAAATCAGTACTAATCAATAAAATCTGATACGGGGTAATTTTGTATAATAGAATAGCCCATTTTGCACATATCATTATCTTAATTCAGATATTATTTGCTAAATTTATTTGGCACAGACATTAGGGAAAATGTCCCTTTAAACCCTATTAAGTTATACTTTTAAATTATTATAGCCCCTTAGCAAGCTGATTTTAAGATAGTGTATTAAATTGTATCTCGGAAGAGGAGAGCCACTGCGGCTGACTGTGAATAATGGAGTTTGATGGTCCATTAAAATGAACAGATTGTGTCTGCCACTCAGCCCATGATTAATAATGACGGTGCCTCCCATTTGTTTTTGTAACATGGGCTCTATCTGGTGGAAGCAGGGTGCAATGACATATTTTCAAAAAAGCAGGCAAGCAAGTACAAAACACTTTCATCCCCCATTTCTACTATGTCTCTGCACCAGCTGTGGTCAGAGGCATTATGTTTTTGGATTCCCCCATTCTTAAGGACCTCACACAACACATTTTTGACCAGAACTCACAAATTCATACTCTTAATTACCTTTTAATCAAATTTCTATAAAGTCTTTACTACATACTGCATATATATATATATGACTTGGATGTAACTTGGCAAAGGAATACAGTTGTATTAATTTTAGTTTAGAATTCAAGTTTTGAGGACTATCTTACAGTTCTTATTTCACCTGATGTTTTTTTTTAGAAACTTTTGCTGATTTAAAATAAAAATATCTATTTCTACTGTTTCTATAAACAGCAAAACTTAAAAAAAAAACCCTTTAACTTATTTTTTTCTATTTTACTTAAACCAAGTTCAGTGTGTATCAGTACTTTGATGAATTTTAGGATTATGCAAGAATTTATGCACGTGTGTGTACTTTGTTTTCACAGGTGAATTTGGAGAAGTCTGTAGTGGTCGTTTGCGTATACCTGGAAGGATGGACGTTGCTGTGGCAATAAAGACACTGAAAGGTGGCTATATGGAACAACAGAGGCGAGACTTTTTGCGAGAGGCCTCAATTATGGGACAATTTAACAACCCAAACATCATCAGGCTGGAGGGAGTAGTCACTAAGAGTAAGCTTAAGCTTCCTTTTCTGTCTGTTAGCGTGCATGTGTGCATTTTGTCCATTTTATCTCATGAAATTCTTAACTTAGGGTGTGAGCAACGGACAGAGAAAATGAACCTGTCTTTTTCCTTTTCCTCAGGCAGACCAGTGATGATTGTGGTGGAGTACATGGAAAATGGATCGCTTGACTCCTTCCTCCGGGTGAGTAGAACACATGCTTAACAGATAGACATGTTATCATTTTCCTGAGAAGATTTTGTCTTCTTTACATCATATTTGTCCTCCCTCTTCTCATTATCACTCCAGACACGCGATGGTCAGTTCACGGTGCTTCAGCTTGTGGGCATGCTGCGTGGCATTGCAATAGGCATGACCTACCTTTCGGACATGGGTTACGTCCACAGAGACCTGGCCGCTCGCAACATCTTGGTGGATGAAAACTTGGTGTGTAAAGTGTCTGACTTTGGCATGTCTAGAGTCCTAGAAGATGACACTGAAGCAGCCTACACTGCTACGGTGAGTGTGCTCCAGCAGTTGATGCTGAGAGTTATGGTGCTAAATTCTGAATACCTCCTTAGCAAACTTATTCTTTGTTTTCCTTCTGTGTCAGGGAGGAAAGATACCAATACGCTGGACAGCACCAGAGGCCATTGCTTACGGAAAGTTTTCCTCCTCTAGTGATGTATGGAGCTACGGCATCGTCATGTGGGAAGTAATGTCATATGGAGAGAGGCCCTACTGGGAGATGTCCAATCAAGATGTAAGCTGCTGATCACATTAAAACTCCATAAACAAAGAAGCTTGACTTGAACACTTGTAATTGTTCTGACTACCCAGACGACATGCCACACTCTTTTAAATACAACATTATGTTTACTAATGTTCATCTCAGGTCATTTTATCAATTGAGGAGGGTTACCGTCTGCCGGCACCGATGGGCTGCTCTGTGACACTGCACCAGCTGATGCTGCACTGCTGGCAGAAGGAGTACAGCCAGCGCCCATGCTTCAGTGATGTGCTCGCTTTCCTCGACAAACTCATTATCAATCCTAGTAGTCTGCTGACTTTGGTAAATGATGGTCAGAGGTAAGTATTGATTCACACAGACAACGTGTGACATTTTGGTTCTTTTAGCCCACTAACTACAAGTTGTGTAAATTTAACAATACAGTGTACTGTTGTCTAACATATACTTTAAGGTCTTATTATATATTTTTATTATATATTTTCCTACATCATAGGTTGCCATTGCTTTAAATTTCGCTTTGATTCGCTATTCATATAAAGCCTCATACTGCAAGTGAATGCGGCTCATTTAAAAGTTTGTGGTACTGTATATTGTGTTGGAAATGGTTGGTAATAATGTGATGCATACAATGATTGCAGCTCAATGGCTTAAATACGTAAAACCTGGGGATGTGCTATTCAAATTTGATACATCCTTTAGATGTGTATGATTATGCTTTGCTTAACTCTCTGTTTGTCATAGATTCTCTGACTCTCCGGAGGACATGCCAGACTACCCTCTCTTCATCTCTATTGGTGACTGGCTCGACTCCATCAAAATGAGTCAGTACAAGAACAACTTCCTCGCTGCAGGATACACAACACTGGATTCCATTTCCACCATGAGCATAGAGTGAGTGAAGACAAATTGTACAGAGGTCAGCTGCAGTATCAAAAAAATGAAAACACAAAAGACACAAAGCTGAATCAAAGCCTTCTTTTAAATGTTCTTTTTTGATGATGATGGTGATGATGATGATAATGATGACAATGCTATAATATTTTATGTGTGCTCGCTTAAAAATTGTATCATCATTATGCTGAAGATATGTCATTTGAAGCTGCACAATTTTCTGCACATACTGACATACGCTGTATTACTGCTGCTACTATAATTTTTGTATTTTGTCCTGCTATGCCTATTATAGTTACTGTCCTTATTGTCAACTTTTCTGAATGTGCTAGTTTTAGGTTAAAGTGATGTAGACAACTTCTATAGCATGTTTGTCATGATGTACATCTTCTCCCCTTCAGTGACATCAGGCGTATCGGAGTGTGTTTGATCGGTCACCAGAGAAGAATCATAAGCAGCATACAGTCTCTGCGCCTGCAGCTTCACCACATCCAGCAGAGTGGCTTTCAAGTGTGACACCTTTGCACAAAGACAAAGACTGTGTGCGCACAGCTGGAAACAAACGAGTTCCCTGGCATCATCATCCGACTTATTGCACAAATACCAGACTGTTAGGTGTAGCAGGTATCACATGCTGCTCATGTGAGAGCGGTCCGCCAACAGACCACATGTGGTCTAGTTAATACACACTCATCATCTTATCGCTCATCATCGGTACAGCCTCCACAACAACCAACCTCTGTCGGCTTTGGCCAAATGCGGTCTCTTTTATTATCTCAGCAAATACTAGCATTCACTTGAATTTAGGACTTCTTTTCTCCAGTGTCTATTCAAGTGTTCACCAATACCTCGTCTCTTTCCAAGTGACAATCCAGTGATTTCTATTGACTTTGAATGCTCTCCAGTCTGTTACCTCATGACCAGAGAAGTACGGTATGGTAACGTATGACACAGTTTGCAAGTTTAATAGCAACCCTTCCAAGCTGGTTTAGGAATCAGTTCACCAGAAATAAAGATTGACAGAATGGTAAGTACAATCATGTTTTTTGAACTGAAGACTGCTGAATGTCAAAAGATTTTATAGAAATGTATGTTCTATCCCCATGATAATGCAGTATGTCTTGTACAAAAAGTATTGTGAAAGTTGTATGTTTTATTCAGTATGTTTGTTCCTTAATAAACACCCCTATTTTAATACTTTAGTTTTCTCTCAGACTTTAACCACCTCAGGCCCAAACATATCTCATGTACATTAACAACAGGTATCCATGGATGCACGCTCTCTCTCTCACACACACACACACACACACACACACAAGAGTGTCCTCTTGATTGTTACTCAAGAGACTGACATGTTTTCTGGACATGAAGAATTGTCAGGTGAATTTGTCAAACAGGTGCTTACACAAGGTTATAGATGAAAAGCATACAAGTTTAATGAGCCAAAGATGGTGGCAAAATATGTAATTTTGTTTTTCAAAATCCACATTTTTACATTCCATTTGGCATACTACTTTTTTCATAAAAGGCATACATTTTTTCAACTTAGTTGACTGCATATGGGGATCTGCATATATTAACACAGGGATAAAACAAGGTCTGATATAAAGTAATTATTATACTTTTTTACAAATCAAAGTGGGATGGTATCCAAACAGTAGCCTATAAAGTTATGCTCATCAAAAGCAATTTTTCAATTTTAATTTAGTATGTCCAACAATTTTAAAATAAGTTTGTTTAATTACCTTTGTAATTTCCAGTCTACTGTTCTTTTTTAATTTAATGCATTGAATGCCACCCGACCGCTTGTGATGTATGGAAGGAGTATGTTGGTGTACCAAAACAATCTGGGTTGGTGGTGTGGGGATGTACCCAGGTCCCCAGCAGGAGGAAGGGTCTCAAAAAGCCTGTAATTAGGTTTGTTTAATCTACCTGTAGTTTTATAGTTTGGTAGCATTAAACAGTATTACTTTTGGCTGAATACATTCAGGCTTCAGAGCACGGCAGAAAACTATAGATTAAAGACAGGGATACAGTAATCTTCTCATAGAAGCCACAGTAATACAGCTTTCAACCTGTCTTATGTCTCATAAGGCTTAACAGAATAGATATAGTAAAGTGAGGGAAAAAAACCACTTTTTATCAAATGTATCCATACACTTGATTGCTGATTACCCTAACGACCACTGCACGTGTTTACTTGTTGATTCGGTTATTTGTACAGGCGGATCAGTTGTGTACAATCAATCACATTGCCTTTGCAGGGCCACATGATCAGACAGGATGTAGCCTTTGTTTTACCTGCAGGGGGCAGGTCTGAGTCCGCTCAATGGTCTCCCAGCAACACTGTGTAAATAACTCGGTGTGCTGTGTTTGTTCTCAGCAGCCTGGAGCGCACGGGAGTGGAGGAGAAATGAATGAGACGCAGACTTGAGCCTCGTTGTTTCATGAACTGTCTCAAGGGAACGTCAGGAACATCCCGGAAGCAAGATCCCGAGGCTAAATTACAGGTAAAACCCAGATCTTCAAAACACCCCGGGAAAAGGATAACACACGCTAACGTTCGCGATATCGTCACCAGCTAACGTGTTAGCGTTAATTGTAGAGATTACACTGAAGTTAGCTGTTGGCCATGTCTTCCTCGTTCTGTCATCCCGTGCTTGTGCCTGTCCTGCAAAACCGATGATATATACGTGCTGCAGAGGAACTAGAGAAGTAAGTAGATGTAATCTCAGCAAGATGAAGTGGCAAAACGTTAGCTGAGGCTAACTAGCAACAACAACGACAAGCAGAGATTAACCGAATAGCTGTTAGCGAATGGTAATTACGTTACAATCTGGTAATCGTTTAAGCTCAAGCGAACGGCAAGCGAATGAAAGTCGTCGTGATACCGTTACTCGTTGACAATCGCGTCGATCCATTGCTCTGTAATGCCGATGAAACACATAAACCAGGCAGGGAAAAGTTACAGAAGAAGGTGATGAGGAAAGAAGATGCATACACAGAGCAACATATCTATCAGTATCTATCTACAAGTCAAACCGTTTCCAAAGAAAGAACTGGCCCAAGTCATGGACGAGTGCAAGGACCAGTTAAGTTAAGGTTAAATATGTAATGTAATAAGTTATATACATATAAGTAAGTGATTATGTACAGTATGTACACGTTTACACATCTGTGAACGGTATACAGCCTTTTTGTATTTATCATTTTCTGATGACCATTGCAGGTTGGTCAGCACAGACGCATATATTGCCTGCAGATTAAATTTGATGTGCTCACCTTTCCAGGACATCTTAAAATACCCAGTTTAGGCTAAGAGATGACGGCTTTACACGTTTACATGTTTCTTAAGGATCAGACAGAGAGCTGATGATTGCCGGCTAGCAAATGGGGCTGTTTGACAAGTTGGCGGGATGGCTGGGGTTGAAGAAGGAGGTGAACGTGCTGTGTCTCGGCCTGGACAACAGTGGAAAAACCACCATCATCAACCAGCTCAAGCCCTCCAATGTAAGTCTGTCTGTTTCTGAAAGAACAAATGTGACTGATTCAACTTCCAAATTCATTTGTGAATCAAGACCCCAAATCCTTATCACCACCTTCCCTGTCCTGTAATTACACCATGTACTTATTACCTTATTTATCGTTGGATTAATTTAAGATTTGTTGTTAATGTGTGCTCCCACTTTAAGCTGCTGAATACACTGTATTTGTCTTTCAGGCCCAGGTACAAGACATTGTCCCAACTATTGGCTTCAGCATAGAGAAGTTCAAGACATCCAGGTAACTGTGTCTCACAAGACAACTTGACAGACATTAAATAAAATTCAAAGCAGATTCATATGTTTTGTCTGTTCTCTTCTCTCCCCTTAGTCTTTCCTTTACAGTATTTGACATGTCTGGTCAAGGCAGATACAGAAACCTTTGGGAGCATTACTATAAGTAAGTGTACCAATGGTACAAAAGCATTCATCTTCTTCCATTTATGCCATTGATGTACATACTAATATAACTAATCCCTTTGTACTCCCCAGGGAAGGTCAGGCTATCATATTTGTCATTGATAGTGCAGACAAACTAAGGATGGTTGTGGCCAAAGAAGAACTGGACACATTATTAAATCATCCGGGTAAATTTGTTTAAACAACTCTTCAACTTTTTGAATCTGAATCCTTGCTCTCCTTGATTATATCTGTCTTGGGCTTCTTTAACTTTAGACACCACAGTACGTAAATATGGGTTTTACTTTTTGTGATGATTGGTACTGTATACAGTTTGATCTGCCAAACAAATTGTATAATGGCTTAATTTTTGGTTTTTCCATGTTGTTTTTGGTTCTCACTATTTAAAGTGTATGACATCACTAATTCGTGACGCTAAAGCTTTACTCCGTCTCACTACAGATATTAAACACAGGAGGATCCCCATCCTGTTCTTTGCCAACAAGATGGATGTCAGGGATGCTCTTTCCTCAGTCAAGGTCTCGCAGCTGCTCTGTTTGGAGAACATCAAGGATAAACCCTGGCACATCTGGTATGAACATACACAAACATTTATTAGCTTGCTTATCACACCTGCCTTCCAGTGCTGTTGAGAAAACATAGCAGATTACTTGGAACAACCAGGATGTGACAGTGACTATGCTGACATCAGATACTGGTGTGGGCATGTTGGACTTTAGCTCAGGGATCCAACTGGTACCAGCAAAATATTTATTATTCCTGTAGCTGGTGGATACGAACAGGATGTATTGTAGAACAAATACAGAGGTGCTTACGATCAGATTTATGACTGTTAGTACAAAGTTCTTAATGAACACTGTTGATATGTTTCAGTGCCACAGACGCTCTGAAAGGAGACGGTTTACAGGAGGGAGTCGACTGGTTGCAAGGTATGATGATTTGCCTTGTGTCACAACAACACAAGGGGCCACATTAATGGGGGGGTGTTGCTCACATATCAGTGAGACAATGAAATAGGATCAGAGCTGTCCCAAAGCACACAGATTGGTTTGTAATACTTATGGCTAAGATTTTACAACTTGCACATCAGCAACTGTCATATCTTCTGTTGCGAACTTGAGGCAAACAGCAGAAATACAGCGTTCACATTAAAAAGTGAATTCACGACCAGAATCCTCATATCCTCATATCATGAAATTTAGTTTCCTTTCACTTCCAGTGTTTTTGACCTAGTGGATCTACTGAATCAAGTGTGCCCAAATAAGGCTGGTGCTGATATCTGGTACCAAATCTGTCCCTTCAGTATTAAAACCTCAAGTTTCAAGGCTTGAAATTTAGGTTCGACAGGTTTTATAGCTCACTCTGTTGGAAAGGACAGTAGTTTGGGTTTGGATTCAGATTCACAGCATTTACAGTGTTGAACCATATACTCAGTATGTTGGTTCCCTGCATTATGACAGACATAGGTGCATAAATGACACTGTTATTCATTAGGTTTTCTACGTAACTTGCTCTGTGTTTTACTGATTAACTGTAGTCTTCATATTTTTTCCAGATCAAATAAAAGCAATGAGAACGTGAGCGCCTGAGTAGGGATGTACCCGAAGTAAGAGCATCCATGGAATTCTTGTGAAAGATGTATTGACCATGATTTAAGAGGTACAATGGCATAGCAATGTTTTTATTAGGGTATTTAGATGGTTCTTGTGGAGTGTTTGGTTCCACTGAAAAGTGAGTACACAATTCTGTGGTCGCAGTAAGAACAGTAAAATACATCCTTCAGCAGTGCTGAGTCAATGAGAAACAGTAATTGAGCAACCTGAACACATTTATTTTGGGAAAATTCACACTTACATACAGTCATGTTGAATTTAAACTGATACATTAGGGAAAAATTTCACTTACATCATCCCTCCCATTTTCTCATTATCTTTATGTACCAGGGAATTCCATAAACTATAGTTGCTCTAAAATAAATGATTATGGTGCTGTCTTTCTTTCAATACCTGGCAAAAGAGACAACGACTGGTTGATTGACTGGCACTGCATCATAAAAATAATGCAAATGTAACAGCTTATCCCATTTCTCGGCCGGTTCACCATTACCTATATTATTATTTTACCTATATATCCAGGGTGTCGCCTTGTGTGCTATGGCCACATTGATTTCCACTGCGCCTTTACAGCAGAGGATAAATGCTCTGATGTAACATGTTATGGCCTCTGGTTGAGAGCTGGTGATGGTCTTTGCCCGTCTCAAGCGCGCATGCATCAGGCATTCTCAAAAACTTTTGGCAGTAATGGAGAGTACAGGTGATATGTCTGGAATGGACTTAAACATTCAAAATGACCTTTAAGGACTTAAGAAATTGCTTCCACCTATAAAATATGCCAAATGCTCAAGTTGTTTCTTTTTTATTTCCCTTGTCTCTCCAGACCTCTGTAGATATATTAAGCAGTTAAACATCATGTTCATTTACTTCTTTAGCATTTTCTGGTAAATACCAAACATTTTCATGCATTCCATTTTACATCGCCTTTCTCAGACTTGCATATAGGGCCATTTCGCTGTCACATTAGAAACAACAGTTACTATATATTCTCAGCTAAAACTGTATTTCATGCAGCTGTGCTCATGTTTGGTTAACATTGCTTTTTTCAGTGGCTGTGAAAATATATTTTGCACATTGATGATTATAATTGTAATCACTGAAAAGTTTTCGAGGACCCAGTAGATACGTACGATATGTCGTACATATTGTTACTTGTGGCTAAGTGAAAATACTGTTGATAATAGTTAACTTAGCTGTAACAAATGAAAATGATTGTCAAACGTGGATGTCAAGTTCGTTAGCTTGTGAATGCTTATGTTCAAGTAGTGTTTTTTATCTTTGCCTTATTTCATTGCTCAAAGGAAAAACTGCATTCAAACAGAAATGCTTCTTTCAATATACTTGTGATAAATTTACTTATTCAGAGGCAAACAACTGAAGAAAGGATACAGATACATTTTCTGTGGAGCAAATTAAAACAAAACGTTCACATCACCAGGTACTTGATTATTTTATTTAGTTTTGTTTAGCTTTTTCATCCTGAAAATTGTAGATCGTGTAATATTTCTATTGCAAAGAGACATTTCCAATAAAAAAGAGTCCTTGTTACTTTTATCCCACTGATATTGTCTCTTTATATGACGACCGGGGGACACCCAAGTCCAAAATATTCAAATCCTACTAGTGGAAGATTCTGTCTCCTTCTATCTGGAGGATATTTGAGAGTGGTTATTTGCTGGGTGAGATTTAGTCAACTTTCAGAAACTTCAGACATCTTCGTATTTTCAAAAGAATGAGAGGGTCCTTGTGAGTCCATGTTTCATATCATCCAGCCATCTAGGTTGGTTTTTTTTTAAAGGAGCCTATGTCCACAAGTTCACTTCAGCTGTATGAAAACTAACACATTCAGTGTAATAAACAGAATACAAAGAATAAATGCAGTGGGAAAAATATTATTTAATCTTTTGGGAAATTATGGCTGCTTCATTAGCATCTCCTCTTGTATGAGGAAGAAACTACCTTCTCTCTCTTTCTCTCAGACATCTTGAGCACTGCCAGCAGCAGCTGCTCATTAAACCTCGAGTCCCTGTGCCCTGAACAGTTTGACTTGGTTGACCGTAAATATTAATTTATACAAGGTACAAGTATATGTATGATTATGCAATGCAGCAGGCGGTGTCATTTTGTAAGCCGTGTGTTGTTTGTATATTGATGACAACATAATTAACAAAAGTGTGTTTGGGATCATTAAGACACAATCATGTAAATGCACAGCTTCAGTTTGGCTTGAGAATGTGTCAAGGTCATGTGTCAGCCATCTGTCAAACACGTAGTCTTTTTGCATCCATACTGCACAGAATCACTCATCAGATGTCAAACTAAGTCACATTCAAGTCAGTGTTACTCTGCTCAAATTGTGCTGTCGGGTTTTTGTTTGTCTTTATTAACTGTGTTAATTTAAATGAGAATCAGAAGTTACAGTGGATCTCTACCAGAAGAACTGAATTACTCATTGTTATTTTGAATTCAACACAGCAATTTATCAGAAGATTAGAAAATATGTTTATGTTAATCAAAGTTTATATTAATATGAATAGTTAAATCCAAAGCCTTTATATAGATGAGCATATTCATTTTAATGCAACCCTTTTTGATCCCACAGGTCACCATCAGACAGACTAAAACCCGATTAATGATGCGCTTTAAACGAAGGATTTCATCATATTCTGAAATAAGAAACAGATACTGAGAATTCACTTATTGCAACTGTATCAATATCGTACATAAGAAAAGATAAAACGGTTCTACTGTTTTGCCAAAGGGGGGCGCAGTTTAAAATAAAGTAATTCCCCTTGTCCCGATGTGATTGCTTGGGAGCTCTTTAGCAAATAACTTCTTTAAACAGATGTTTTGTGTTCGTGTAGTTTAACTATGTGAATTTGTGTGTGTTTCTGTGCCAGTTTAACTTTATATATATATATTTTTTTAAGTCTAAGACTGTCTCATTAAATCGTGCGCTGCAGGATCCTCTATCCTAATTGGGTGCCTGTCCGTTTTGACAAGAGTACCCCAGACTGAACGACTCCAGGCAGCAGAGGCCATTAAGTAGACACAGTTCATTGATATATATCCTGAAGGGAAGGTGGCAGATGCAGCACTCGCACATGATGTCTAATTGCTCGGAGGTAAGGAGCGTTTTAGTCAACGAGCTCGAGGCCTCAAAGAGGAAGAGCCAAAGAGAGGTCGAGTTACTGTAAAATCTATTTCAAGAAAAAAAAATCGATAAGTATAAATTTGAAGTAGTTATTTTTCTTTTTAATTAGCGCGTCGCCTCATGGCTTTCTCCTGTGCAATGTAAGGAGGACACTCATCTTCAGTCGCGCAAGAAGAGTTTGGTGTGGCGCAAAGTTAAATACGGTTAGATAGATCTACAGTGGATTAAGGGCCACACGATGAAGTATCGCTGCGCATGTAGGCGGCTGTTACGCATTAAGCCACAACTCCTCCTAAGAATATTGATGATCTAATGAGTTACAATGCAACCTTTGATATTAAAATTCATGTCCTCCGTTGCAGTGATTTTTTTTAAAAGGAAAACGTAAAAAGCCCATCCATCCCGGTTATTGGGTAAAGGAATCTCTCCCACCCTCATCCGGTCGGGTCTGACGTGTTTCATGCAAAGTGCTCGTTAATGGGGACGTTTGGTTTCTCTGACGTGCGTCTCGGTCCTCTGACGGCACCTGCGCGCCTTATAAGCCTCAGTAAGTCACCCGGCAGATATGCACCAACGATTCGCTTCACTGAGCCTCCCGGTGCAAAGGGGGACGGGACTCTTGATAAAATCAACCAACTCTTCTGCTCTCTTCTTTTCGCCTCAGGTGCATCCAGCACATGACTCTAGAAATACTTGAGGTGAGTTTTGCATATGTGTTTTTTAAGTTTTGTTTTCGCAGTGGTTTCAATTTTAGTGTGAACAAAGTGGGGATGCGTAGGCGACCGTTTATATATTTTTCAACTCATTGCCTTCAGTATGCTACAGTAGAGGGAGGTAGTATTTGCATCGTGAATGCTGTGTGTAATTTGAATTTTACGCGCAATTGTCCGGATAGAGGGAACACTTGAGAAAAATCTCAAGGCCAGTTGCCTTACGGAACTCTTTCAACCTTGACAATGACCTGGGTGACTGATAATCTACATAGAGGAGAGACCGAAAAGACAGAATAGGTTTGACCAAATCAACGTTCACGACATAGAAGAGAACTGTAATTATTTTCCACCACTTCTGACGGATTTGTTGAGGTCATTTTTATTATTTATTTAGGAGAGTATTTTTAAACTTAGGCTACTGTGCCCCTTTCCCCTAAAGGAAAATACAAGAAAAACTATACAATGACGTTACACTTTTCTCATCATGAAATGTTCACCTTACTTTGAATGAACTGAATTAAGTCTTTTTAAATGCATAACTTTCAGGAGCACCCTTGCATTCTGGTTATGTTTAATATTTCCAAGAGCACATAAAACGTTCTAAATTTGCAAAAGAAAATCCTGTTGGGATACTGGGGTTCTTTTGGGCTTGCGCGTTTATTTCACATCAAGTAACAGGTCAAATTAGTTTCACCTATCTCTAATTCCTAAATCTGCCCGAATGAAGAAAATTAAATGCAGGATTATTGTTTTCTTTTAAAATAGACTTTATATCTTTATCGTTTTCCTCCGTATGGCAAAGCAGGTGTCCATGCCTTCCCGTTCCTAGCGGGGAAGACCAGTGCGACAATGACCATCCATGTAGAGGGACTTGTGGCTATCGCGGTCTTCTACCTACTGATCCTGTTCGTGGGAATCTGGGCGGCATGGAAGAACAAGCACTCCGGGGAGGCGGAGGGCACCGACCGCAGCGAAACCATCATGGTCGGCGGGAGGGACATTGGATTATTCGTCGGTGGATTTACCATGACAGGTGAAGTTTGTGTATATCACTCAAAAACTCTGGGATTCTATTGGCTTTATGTCAGTCTGAAAAGTAAATTGAAGATTACGTAGACATGCCATAACAAGATGAATCTTTTGTCCTTTTAACACGTAAAATTAAATCTGCTTTTGGATCTGTTTCTGGATGTGTATGTTTATATAAGAAATGTGTCAACAGTTTGTAAAACCATAACTGCATCAGCTTTAAGACCATGTCTTTGTTTCAAATTGATTTGCATTGGCAGCAAAGTGAATTATCTCACAGTTTTTCCTCATGGAAGAAACCAAACCATACAAATATGTGATATATAATTGAATCAAATGTGAAATAGATGTTGTTTAATCAGATTATTTCTGGTGATTTTATTTTGTGTGTGTGATTTTCAGCAACCTGGGTTGGTGGAGGATACATCAATGGCACAGCTGAGTATGTGTATCTGCCGGATTTCGGCTTGGCTTGGGCACAAGCTCCCTTCGGATATGCCCTCAGTCTGGTTGTGGGTGAGTGGTGATACCATGTTTTTCTCATGTTTAAATGAATTTAAAATTACAGACTTTCCTACGTAGGTGCATAGCTAAGGACTTCGAGGTGCCACTTACACACATCCCCACATTCATATAATTAATAATACAATTTGCAGGCTGTTTGAAATTATATGTGCCTTCCTCTGTTCATCCTTTGGAGGAGGTTAAACTGCTTATTTTTGCTTTTTTTGAAGAAAAAAAAAAAATAGATCCATAAATATGCTATATGTAAATGTACATCTGATTAATACAAAAGGATGTTCAGCCTATATCAAGGGCCACCCTTCTCAGTGAGGGGCTTTGGATGGTTGGTGTCTCACATCCACATCACTGTGACATCTCAGTCAGAGTTATGTTCACTCTTTTGTTCAAGGTGGTCTTTTCTTTGCCAAACCCATGCGCTCACGAGGTTACGTCACCATGTTGGACCCATTCCAGCAGCTGTATGGGAAACGCATGGGTGGCCTTCTCTTCATCCCTGCACTGATGGGTGAGATCTTCTGGTCCGCCGCCATCTTATCTGCCCTCGGTAAGTTTATACAGCTCTATCTACAGCAAAATTAGAGGCTGTTAAGTGTAGTGCAGTAATGAAATCAAAGCCTTCTTCATTGTTTTTAATAATAATATTTCAATGAATCATAATTGATTGTTCATGATATTTGTCTCATCTGTTTCTCCATGACCTTAGGTGCCACTCTGAGCGTCATTGTGGACATCAACATTAAGATGTCAGTGGTGATCTCAGCACTCATTGCGATCTTTTACACCCTGGTCGGAGGACTGTACTCTGTGGCATACACTGACGTCGTGCAGCTCTTCTGTATCTTTGTTGGCCTGGTAGGTTCATGTTGAGCTGAAGCAAAAAGAAGATAACAGCAGCTCGTGGAATTAGTACCTGCTTTGAAGTAGTTTTTTGGGTTTTTTTGTTACACTAGATGTGCTTTAATCTTGAGTTAAACTTGTTACGAAACAAATCAGGTGGGATTGTTTATTTTATATCTGTGTTATTTTTCATAGTATTAGTTAGTAGTTAGCAGTACTATTTTATACTCATCATATTAATTATCCATATTTACTAATCCATAAACACTATTCATATATGTATATATGTACATTATATACTTATTTGTATCTAGTTCCTATCATCCTCTCTGGTCTCCTTATTGTGCTTTTATAATGGTACATTTTGCTGCTGGGATCCATTCAGTTTGATTTTATTTTATCTTAATAGCATGAGTGCCAGATTTTACACTCACCATTTAGTCTGAGAGTTTGTGTTTGTAACTCTTTGCTGTACTTGTGTCTGGCCGTCTGCAGTGGATCAGCGTCCCCTTTGCTTTGACCAATCCTGCGGTGTCAGACATCACCGTTACAGCGGTGAAGCAGGTGTATCAGTCGCCCTGGAGAGGCAGTGTCCGCAGGGGTGACACCTGGGTCTGGATTGACAACTTCTGCCTCCTGGTACAGTAATCACAAGTTATTCATCTCTTGCTGAGCACTTTTTCATTTATGAATTATGAATTCAAAATACTGAATGCTGCCAGTTACATCATTTCATATGTGAGATTTTGTGGGTCTGGTAAGCTGTGATATTCAGTATTTGTTTTTGATAGATTGTAGACAAATTCTCCAAATGAATAAAGCTAATAAAGAATTTAAAGATGAGTCAGTCATGAAAATATATTTGTTGCAGCCATTAAATACAACAGTCACTGAAAACTGCTGTTAATGTGTGCAAAGTGATTGTAACATAAACTAATTTAGTTAAACCCTGTTCAGTGGGTTTTCTTTGACAGTTTTTTCCTGATCAGAATTAACAGCCTTAGAACAGAAGGTGTTGTATATGATATAGACTGTAGTCATGTAGGCAAATTTGTGGTTTCTTTTTTGGCCTATAGAAATAATATTGACCTGACTAGTCTATGTATTAGTTTTTGTGAATGCTGTTCTCTGGTCTGTAATTGTGCTACAGATGCTTGGAGGAATACCCTGGCAGGTGTATTTCCAGAGAGTCCTCTCTGCCTCCTCGGCGACCTACGCCCAGGTACTCTCCTTCCTGGCTGCTTTCGGATGCCTCATCATGGCCGTGCCCTCTGTTCTCATTGGAGCCATTGGGGCCTCCACAGGTTAGAGAGCCCACGTGAGCTTACATATGCACAGTATGTGTGTATGTGTGTACTTGTATTAGGGGGAAGGCTCTAGATGGGTCCATGTTGCCCTTAGATCTGAGATAGCCTGGTAAATAGCAGCTGGCTCACCTCATCCATAATGAAGCAGCAATCCGTTTAATAACCATGCTGGCTGTGTAAATATTACATTAGAGAGAGGCAAGGGACCAAATTAGTGGTTTGATCTCCAGATATTTAGGCATCAATTTCCTCTGTGAACAAGTAAATAACCAACTCTGTCCTAAACTAGGATAACTGATAGTGGGAATTATCAGCAAAATCACAATTACTTGAGCCTTAGACTGTTGTGAAAACGAAATGGGCAGAAATAATGTTTTACTGGATGTGTCTTTCTAAATGTCAGACTGGAATCAGACAACTTATGGTGCCACGCCCCCCAGAGACAAGGAGGAAGCAGACATGATTTTGCCCATCGTTCTTCAACACCTTTGCCCACCATTCGTCTCTTTTTTCGGTCTGGGTGCAGTGTCTGCAGCCGTCATGTCCTCTGCTGACTCTTCTATCCTTTCAGCAAGCTCCATGTTTGCAAGGAACATCTACCAGCTTGCCTTTAGACAATCGGTGAGTACATGTTTGTTTTCTTCAGCTTGCTGTTGGTTGTTTTGCATTTGTCACAATTCTTTTTCCACTCCTGTCTACTCAGGCATCTGACCGTGAGATCGTGTGGGTGATGCGTATCACTATCTTTGTATTTGGTGGTCTCGCCACAGTGATGGCTCTGGTAACCGGGACAGTTTATGGCCTCTGGTACCTAAGCTCAGACCTAGTTTACGTCATCATCTTCCCCCAGCTGCTCAGTGTGCTCTTTGTCAAAGGCACCAACACATACGGCTCGGTGGCTGCCTACTTGTTTGGCATGGTGCTGCGCATAGGTGGGGGTGAACCCTACCTTAGGCTGCCACCATTCATTTATTACCCTGGTTGGACCATTGAGAAACGGATGCACCCGATGACTGGAGAAATGGAGGAAATTATCATTCAGAAGTTTCCCTTCAAGACTGTCTCTATGCTTGCCTCTTTTCTGGGTAATGTTGTTTTCTCCTACCTGGCCAAGTACTTGTTTGAGAGCGGCAAGATTTCACACAAATATGACTTTCTCGATGCGGTGGTGTCCAAGCACAGTGGAGAGATCATGGACAAGACCACGCTCGTAACTCGCGGCAACAACATCGGGCTGTCGGAAATGGCGTCTGTCAAACCACGCCTTAGCGTGACCTTGGCAGCGGCCTTCACACGCCGCGATACACTGCCAACAGAAACAGTGGATGAGGAAGAGGAGGAGTCCAGTCCTGACTCCTCCCACCACGATGAAGAATGACATACTCAGGAGGTGATTAGGAATAAAAAATGAACTGAACGGGAGACTGAACTACCAGAGAACCTGTTACTCTGTCAAATACTCCAAACAGAACAAATAACAACTAAGACAACAAGCATCTTTCCTTGGGACTACATAGGACCACATCATGCTTGTGGTGACTGGATTAAAGCCACATGTCAGGATATAGATATTTAGTATAGCAGCCTGCTAATTGTCCAGACATAAGGCTGTCTTTCTGTGAAGTACAAAGACACACACATAAACTTATGTAATACTTAAATATAGTCGAGTGTCCCTTCTTGAACTCGTTTTGAGATATATTGAAAGGAAATGTTCAGAAAAGCATTCAGAAATATGGAATGGATGACTGGTATTTCAGAAGAACTGACTGACAGCACAATCACAGTTAGGAAGGAGGGTATGCTATATGTTCCAGTGAGTTGAAAGCAATAACACATACACACAAACCTTAAAAACACATGTAAAGCAACTATTGTAAAAATGTGATTGCAAGAGTGGAAGTAAAATAAGCCATGAAAAATATTGTTAATTATTACAGATAAACCCACCAACTGTGAACCAAGAAAGGAACAATCCATTTATCATGCTGAGTAGAAAATATACAAGCAGTAGTAGTGATGGTAGTTGACTTGAAGCAGTAGTGAATATTCTCTTTAATGTCAGGTGTAGAAGCCGTTTTAATCATAAGAACCAGTGTAAAGTAGTGTCTAAAATGGTCTTATATTCAGCTGCCTTAATGAAGCTCATAAAAAAGATGCTTTTATTTCCACAGTTCTGACTGGACTCTGGTCAGACTTCAGTGAGCGAAAGACTTTAACATGAATGTATGTCTACAAAAAATCTAATTATATCAAGTGGTGTACCTACTTCTGATATTTGTGAACGTTTTTGTTTTGATTTGCAAAGGCAAACTGTTGCAGAACAATGTGGCAGCAGGTCTAAATTTACAAATCAGTTTCTTCATATGTTGTTAATGGCAGTTGATATTCTCTGTGACGTGTATGTTTGTATACATGTGAAGAAAAGATATACATATATAGGCAATGCTCGTTAAAATTATTCAAATAAGGTGCAAAGGATCTAAATGTTTATTTATTTTTGATGTCCTCAAAGATGAAACAATAAAAAACATTATTTCATGAAAATATATATAAACTCTACTTTTGTAATAAGATAAACATTTGTATTTCAAAAGCAAAAAAAGTCCAAAAAAAGTGACAATATTGCCAATGTTGGTTTCTGTTGTGAGGGTTTTGCAGCAGTTTCTGACATTTATGGCCAGTGATTTCTTAAAAGACAGCCATTTTGACTTGGACCTTCTTATCACATTGCATGGGTTCAACCAAAAATGTGCAATGTCTGATTTTTTGATGTTTGATGTTGAGGTCACATACACATAGTAGTTCACATAAAAAGGCAAAGATTAGATGCCTTGGAAGTAACCGTTTTGTGTTGCAGAGATATGTTTTTTTTCTTCTTCCAATTCTTCTTAAACTCTTGGATTAATCCCATCACCCGTTTGGAGGATTTCTGTTTTCTGTCTATTGTCTATTTTGTGTGTAATTTTAAGCTTAACGGAGGTTTTTAAAGAGTCATGTTGAAAACCTTCAGCTTACTGTTTTATTAATATATATAATGCCTTTCTCCAGAAAAAAAGGCTTACATTGAATTTGCAGATGTTCCCAGCTCTTTTGTGCCTGGCAGGCTCTTCAGCTAGTGGGTTGGAAGACAGAGAAACAAGAGGACGAGAGAAGAGAACATGTCCGAAAACGTGACTGAAATTACAATCGCTTGGCTTGCATCTTTGTCCCCCTCCATGGCCACAGTGAAAGACAGCATCTTAAAATAGCTCTCCCTCCCTGGTTATTTACATTACCTTAAGTGCTGTACTCTCTCTCTTGTCGGGGACCCAGGGAGGAGCCACCCGAGGGTGGGTGGGGTTATTGGCGGTCAGGCAGGGAAGATGGACTGGGTGGGGAGTTAAAGGGGGTGTAGCTTACTGGCGCCCATTGCCATAAAATTCACCAAACCACCCTCATGCGCAGGAATTACGCAGGTGCCCCACCCATCCACTCTCTCCATCGTCTGCGTCCTTTTTGGCGTCCTTGAGAATGAAGACCAATCCCGTAAAAGGAACAGAGGGTGGAGAAAGACAGAGTGTGTCTTCCCATCTTCATTCATAGAAAGTACTCCAGAGAGCACTCATGATAATTAACAATTATGAGGGAAAACTGTCACTTGTCCAAAAGTCAATCCATTTATTTAGAGCTTTACAGATGACGAGGAAATTGTTGGGGGATGGTTTTGCCTAGGACTCTATTTTAGAGAGCATTTGGGTGCAAACCAAAACAGATTAATTAAATCATAACCACTAAATATATTTAGAACATCCTATGATGTCTCTCCCTGAGTCACTGATAGTTCCACCATCTTTTTTATTGTCTTGAAACTGTAATAATCTACAGTATATTGATATTTATTTTGATAGAAAAATCCTCTGCTGTCCATATTAATGTACTTTTTATCGGTAAATGATGATTTCTTTATTATTATCATTTTGTATTAAATAAGAAACCTTGAAGACTTGATTAATTGGTCATGCAGAAAGAGAATTACTCCCAACATGCTTTCTTAATTTAGTATCTAATTAGATCCCAATAAGAGATCAGAGTGTTTGAAAAATGTAACATTGAACCTCTTTTCCTTTTCTACATTTTATCTGCTAAAGATGTCTGTTTTAATTTCCTCCTGGATTTATTTTCCTAGACCAGTCTCATCAGATTAAAGGGGATTCTGGGAATAAAAGTCCCACTGGAGCACTTTACCTCAATGTGGACATGAGGAGATGAGATTACAGAGAGCAGACAGTGCACTGAGATAAACATGTAATGTGCCGGAATCAGGGATAACTTTACAGAGACGACTCCAGGCAACAAACCGCTTGAAATCAGATCTAAATTTGAATAAGGAAATTTGATCTAATTTCATCTAATATAATTAATATAACACATAAATTAGTTGAGAACAAGAGGTTCAGTCAACAAAAATAAAATCTTTCCGCAACAGCCCAGAGCAGCACCTGACACACCAAAAAGTCAACAACTTTCAATTAAGGACTATACAGTACAACAAGGTATATCATGTTTGAGCTAGTGGCTAAATGGGGATACAATTGCAAGTTTAAAATTAAAGGGACTTTATAAAAGTACAGTACAAAATCATTGGAAAACCCCCTTTGAAAGTCATATAAGTGATGCAGACACACTTCACTCTGAGGTCTTTGTGCAGGAGTGGGCCAGTGCCTTCTGCCCCACAAAGCTTTCATCTGACTGGAGCTCCAAACACCCCCAGACACCATCCTGTTAGCAAAAACAAAGGCAAGAGAGCAGAGTTTAGATTTCTACTTTTTCCTATGTCTGTATGTCTATTTCTTATCATAAGAAAAAAAAATGTTATTTGAACATAACAGAAAGCATCAGATGTGGTTTCTGCATCAGGCAGTCTCCAGATAGCGTGACACAAGGCAGCTCATATCATATCAAACCTGGGGCGTGGCATCACTGCCATCATGTCAGCAGGCCACTGTTGATACCCTTTTTCAGTAATTTCCCCTGTAATTTGATAGCAAGACTGCTAATTGAAACATGGGAACAGGGTGAGCAACAGAGGAGGAAAGAAGAAAAATAGGAGATGTAGATTTGAGAAGAAAATGTGAGAAAGTATCTATTTGCTACATCAGTTTAAATATTGAGGGAAAAAATATTTCTGTTTTTAGCTTTTTACACATGAATACAACTCATGCAAAAGAACAAACACCATACAATAATGCCATGTCTCACTGTGTCCCGTATATCGCTCCATCTCCTCCATTAGACCCTCCAAGCAGCTGAGGAGCATCTCTAGCAAAATGAATGTCGCAGCTGCTCTAATCACATCAGCCACAAGAACCTAATTACAGAAGAGGCTTTGTTCCACTTGGGCCGGCTGCAGGTAGACTGTCTCTGGAGCTCAACGCAGCGCTGAGATGACTGTGCTGGAATCAGCAATCCCACTGACTCTTAATGAGTTGGTGCAGCTTTGAATCAGCTTCAGTGACATGGGATTAGAGCTGTGAGTCAAACAGTTACTCAGATCCTCTTGAGACTAGATTTTGGAAAGTGGTGGAGAGCTATCAGCTCCAGTGGATCAATGAGAATTAAATTGTTCCAGTGGTCCTGCATGCAAGGAGACTTTAGTGGTGCAGAGATGGAGAACAGTTTTTGCATATGAAATTCCACAGCATAAGCAATAGTCGTGTCAGTATATCTTCAAGTTCCTTTTTTGTTTTCAAATTTTAAGGATTTATATTTAGAGTATAGCATTTTATGTTCTGTGTTTTGGCAAGAGTCAAAAGACTGTAAAATACAAATGCAATGGAAGTAGTCTATATTCTGATATGTGTGTTGTTATTCTTAGGACTTCTCTGCTTTACATGTTCATCTCAGCCCATCTCTTTTCTTAAGACAGGGAGGTAGGGGCACGCTGGATGAACATAGTCATTTTGTCCATCCCATAGAAAGTCAGTGGGGAGAATAATGTAGTAGCCACACAGACACACACACATACAAAAGCACACATTAGCCCCTGGGGACCTGTTCATTCTGAGTGAAGATGCTGACCGAGGGGAGGTGGATGGGACCAATGTGAACCATTCACTTACACACATGCACACACCCAAGGCCCTGGTGAGGATGGTGGTGGGGGTGGGTGATACAAAGAGACACAGAAGGAAAGATATGATATTTCATTACAATTCATACATTATCTTAAATATGTTGCTGTTTTTTTCAGCCTGAAGATTTTAGATGGGAGTAATTAAGAAAAGTGATTTTTTTTATTTTAAGGTCACAAAATATATGACATTTTCTTAAATTTTACATTGTTTAATTATGTTTATGATTATTGGTTATGATCGCATTTCAATAAATGAACTGCAGGAGGTGCAACATTGAGCTACAGTGATGGTGAAGCACACCAGAAGAAACAAAGGACGAAGACGGGGAGAAAATGTTAGGAGGGTCGTCATTCCTCTCTTAGCTCATCACGACGCACATGATCCTACAGCCCCGCCTTGTCTTGTGTGTGTGTGTGTGTGTGTGTGTGTCTGTCTTTAGTATCACAATCAGTCCCCTGGCTGAGTCTGAGCCAGAGGATCCATTAAAGCTGATTGAGGAGCACAAGGGTGCAGACTTAACCCTGAGAGAAGGTGACGAGAACACAGTTGTACACACACAGAGTTCAGTCACAAAAAGCATAAGTAAAACTAGATCCACAAGCAACTACAGTATGTCATAGTCACAGACACATAAAGGCACGTAGAAGCACAGCACACAAGCACATCTCACATTAACAAGGATAATATCCACCATGTCATATCATATAGGTCTACACACATAAAGACATGCGGTCAAACCCCCCCCCCCACACACACACACACAAAAGGCATTCTTTACTAAGGAAGGAGGGATGAATTTGCAGTTTTATCACAATAATGAAGAATAAGCTCAGAGCAAATGAGACAGTACAACTATACAGGGTTTATGTTTTTGCCTGATGACCTGATGAGTGAAAATAAAAGCGTACTTTGCTGATGGAAACATGAAAACTATGTACTAATGCACTGTTGACGTTTTGCAAGTTAATATCATGTTTCTATTTTTCAGTTTGGGTTGTTTTGATCCAAATAACCCCAAAAATGGTTTGAGTAAATGGGACACTTTCTGTATGTACTCACGCTTTGCGTGTCAATGTATTTGGCCAATCAGATGGAGACCTACTGTCTGAGATGCCTGCCCCCAAGTGGCTACCAGTGGCTCAGGTGATGGAGTGTCGTGCTGAGTCAGGGAAATGTGGGAACTGGTGACTAAAAAATAAAAGCACGTCTGTCTTAGGAGAGTCGACGTCTTATAAACAAAGGTATTCTGTAAATTCTGCAAATTCTGTAAAACACAGGAAACACAATTCATCTTCACAGACACAACGGTCTACATCAAGAGTTACAAAAATTTTTTTTTAAAATAGCGTTAGCAAAACCAAAACTACTAACGTTAAGTAAAGTAACGGAAGATTTCAATGGACATTCATTCAAAGACTTTTTTTCAAGTGGTACTCCTTATGAGAAAATATCAAATCGCCGACTGAACATATCACTGAACTGAAGTCAGTCAGCACCTAACTGTACAGCAGTGTGAACGTTGATGAATTTGCTTTACCGTTGTAAAGCGCTGTCTGGATTTAGACCAGAAACATGACTGCAAATGAATGCTAATGCTACGTGCCCCTGATGAACGCATAACTGTTTGCTAATTAGTGTTTACAACTTGTTTCCACTGCCCCCAAGTGGCCATTAAAACCAGTAGTTGCAGGTTCAAAGAGAAACCTACAACCCGCTGCGACTTCTATTTTTATTTACTTGCATTTCATTTCTCCCTTTCCCTCTCAGCCACAGAGGGAGAGCAGTGTTCTTCAGTAGGTTTATAGCGACATTAAATCAGTTATCAATGAACAACATGTAGCTCACTTTTCAAACGGCTTCAAAAACTTTCCCAGTCAACATTTTCCACCCGCTTCACTTATGATTTGCATTTGTGTTGTGGCTTCTGCACTCGTGTTGTGAGTTTTGCATTGTTGGTGTGGCTTTTAGTGTTGTGATTTGTGTTCGTGTTGTGTCTTTGTATTGTGTTGAGTGGTCTGGGGCCCCATAGAAACAGACTTGAAATCTGAAGCCAGACAGGCCAGTGAACAGTTTTTACCGCCTGGTGTTAAGTTACTTTTTAAGGCTTTTTAATGTACTCCAAAGGAGACCTGCTAATTAACTTCAAACTGTGCCTTTATCGAGAATTATACTCTAATTGTGGAAGGTAAATAGGCACTGCAGAACTGTCAGCTGGTGGTTCTCCTTATGATAATTGGTGTGTATATGAGTATATGAATAGTTCAGTTAAGTAGCCTTGTGGTAATTCAGAGGCACCAGAGCAATTTAACTTTAATGTTGTCTCAATATAAACATTTGGCACTGGTTCAGTCGGCAACACTGAGCTCTGTATCCTCGATGCTACACTTCTGTGTGCCTTTTGAAATTCTCCTCCTTCCAGACTCCTCCTCCTGCATCAGCATCTAGTTGTGTTCATATGTACTGTCAGTATAGGATGTGCAGTCATCCTTATTCAGACGACAGGGAGCAAGTCAAGTGAAGAAAAGTATACAAAGAAGATTGTTGTGAGATATGGCTCGTACCAGGGGTAAAGAAAAAACAGGCACAAGAGGCTCGAGTGTGTCTTGGAGAAAAAGAGACTGCATAAGGACAAGAGGAGAAGGTTTATTGCCTCTAGTCTCTGTCTGAGTGTCATGCAGGAGCAGGGAGAGGATCACTTGAGAGGAGGGTGAGGGAGGGGAGACGACACATGGATGAAGGGCTGGGTGCTGGAGAGAGTGCCGAGACAGCGTTGAAGGGGTCACACTCCAGTACACCGCAGAGTGACGCATTGGGCTGGGTGTCACATCAGCTGGCTGCCTTATGTCACAAACAGGAGACACACAGGACACACACACACACACACACACACACACACACACACACACACACAAACGACCATCCATAAAAACATAAAAGTGTAAAAGAACTAAAAAAGCAAAGTCAACAGGAGTCTAGTAGCACTCAGTGAGCATCTGAGATAGTATGTAAAAAAATTAGCTTTTACATTGACTGTTGTAAATCCTCAAACTGTATCAAAATCTACATTGAACTCGAGTTTTGTAATTTTGTAATTTTCTTCTTTGCTACTCAACCTAACTCCAGTCAGCTTGTGGCACTTCATTATCTCATTTGTCTTAGTCACTTGTCACTTATTGTACTGGGGAAACTATGAGATAAAAAGTAAATTTCGATATCTTCTACATGAGACACAAGCAAAAAATTTAATTAAATCAAGTAATTTTACTACCCTGAAAAGTCACCCACTACACACGTATCTTTCTTTTCACCTTGAACAACCAAAACATGGTTTTCTAGAACCCAAAAATTTCTAACCTCCGAATTGTACATCAAAATTAAGTTATTGATTAATCCTGTCAGGGTCAACAGCAGTCAACATAAAAGAAAATGTGATTTTAAAAAAATAGCTATGGATAAATATGCATAAAGTGATGGGTCTGTTATTAAAGACAATGACAGGGAGAACTGTCAAGATATGATGAGTAAATGAGCTGCCAGACTTCTTATGGTAACCTTCATATTCTCTAGAAAATGGTTGGAGAGCTAAAATTTACAACTTTATCCAATTATCTTCTGCCAGGCTGTGAGAAAAAAGGTAACCTTTAGCGCTGGTGACACAGACATGAGGATGAGACTGGACAGAGAGGATGACAATTTAGGTGTTTTGTGCATAAAGGAAGCGAAAGACTTGACCAGTGTTTGTGATGCAGGCTTTTCAGTGTTAATAATGTATGCAGCAAACCACACACACCTCCCGTAAACAAACATACAGTTACTATTTCATACAGTGGGCAGAAAATAAACAAAACTGAAAGGCAGAGGTTTTTTTTTGGTTTAGGATGTAAAAATTCAGGCTCATTTATTCACATTGAACAGTTTTTATTACAACCTGCAAGTGACACGAGTTGTGTTGAAGATTGAAGCATAAAAAAGTCGTACAATGTAGGCTTAGTACAACCATCAAATCTTTATATATATATATATATATAAAGAAAAACAACCGGCTTCTTTCTTACTGTCCACTAGATGTCAGTCTATTCCAATGACTGAACTGTCTCCAACAGGAAAGACATGGTGATGCTTTTAAGTTTGTGCTCTAATGCAAGAACAAGTTTTTGTGTTGCCAGTGGAGGACTTAATGTTACAACAGCCTGTAATCATTGGGATGGCTACTATGAGGGAGGTGTTGTTGTATTCAGGATTTTAACGGTAAAGATTGGGACTACTTTACATTTTACAGCTGCATCTTCTGCATGCCGTCTCGTCTCACTCAAAACAGAGAAGAAAATGTGAAGCATTTTAATTACATGAGCAACTGCCACAACTTGACATAGCAGAGAAGCTATTTTTATTGCATTTACCGAGATGTGGCACTATTTTTATTATGTTGAATTATATTTGGATCAAAGTGATGTTATCAACATAGACATTCAGCAGTTGTTCAGCAATTCAACAGTTGTCAATACATAAAGTTTGTAATTCTGCTATCTGCTTAGTTTGATCTTATTTTAATCTAGAAACTATTTAACCAACATTATAGCAGGATGGGGACTGAATATCCAGATGTTTTGAATGCCTTGTACTTTATCAAAATCAAACATTCCCAGTTTAGTTGATTGGCTAAATCTGTGCAAGATTTATTCCATAAACATATTATATTTATCATTGTTATTCATATCATATTTTGTGCAACTACATCAACAGCAATTTCAATGCAACGCCACCCTGACTGGTCTCGATCACATCCTGTATCATAATGATCCCATTCTGCGGGTCGAGCTGCACCTCTGAGTGTTTTATGTTCCCTCAAACCTTGTTTGTTTCTGAGCAGATGGATACAAATGGATCCTAATCAGCAGTCTCTTTTATGAACATCTGATGCTCTCTACGAATCAGAAGAAATTCATCTTAGATAACAGATCAATTACATCTTCTGTTGAAATAATGAGTGAGGATGTCAGTAGTGTGTGGACTGAAATATGAAGACAAGCCAACACTGCTCTTCAAGACCAGATCAAAGGGCTCTTTGGTGTTGAGCTGAAATTCATCCTGGGTTAAGACTTATGTGCACCCTGTTTTTGAGAGATTTTGGAAACACCACATATCAGTTGGACCACCTTTATCTTACCCTTAAAGGGGAGGGTTTTGATACATCATGTATGCTGAACTTTTCCTGTTGCTCTGTTTTCAGTACAGGGTTGTTCACACAAAGCCCCAAGGCAAAGTTTTACTCCCTCTTCTCTCAGGAAAATCGAGGATTTACTGGAGGATTTCCAGTTCTTGAGTTACATCTTTGAAACCTAGGCATTAACTTTGAAGCAAAGCCTCAGATTTTGATTGTTCTTGAAGTGCTCAAATTGTCATCTAAAATAATGGAGGTCTGAGGATGAATTTGATTCCAAAAGGCAAAAAAGAAAAACACACTCCAGAGGAAATTTCCACTATGTTATACACTTTCACCACTGAACTTTGACAATGCAGCTTAACTGCTTGAGTTCAAAATAAAGCCACCCAACATTTTTGTAAAACTTTGAAGCTACAAATATCACCACATGAATAATGCATTTTTTAAAAGAAAAATCCCCTCAAGGTCCATTTTAATAACTGTACAGGAGCTTTTGATTACATCACACATTTTTCCTGCAGGTGGAGTTTCCCCAGTTGTCATGAACTTGAAGTTTAACTTTATTTATTTATTTATTCATGAGCACAATTTTTAGCCAACAAATGAGAAGTACTTGAAGAGCTTAGGAAGTAAATACAGTTTCATGACAACTAGGCACACTCCTACTGATGAGGATCATGTGATTTCACAAACTCCAAAACACCCACTGTACTAAAGGGATCCTGAGGTGAAACTATATTAGTTTCACTGTCTTGTGTGTGACCAACCATTAATATTTACTGTTGTATAAAATCACTGTTCTCATTTTGTGTGACAGGTTGTAATGTGGTATTAACACTGTGGTGCACATAAATGGAGAGTGTTGCTAGGGTTGCCATAATAGCTAGTGTGTCTGCTTTAAGTCAGTGATGAATGCATTAATATTGTGTGAACATACCACGCTGCAAAGTTTCTGCAGGCTAGTAGAGAAGGGTGTTATGACTTGACCTTTGCTTCATTTATAGCCAAAAGATACAAGCAGATTACAGATACAAACACCTCATAACTTAATTTGCAGCAGTCAGTGAGCTGTCATAAAAGTATTATGGCATGCAATAAAAACATTCATTATCTGTTGTGGCTTCAAGAAGCTCCAGGATGTTGGTAAATCTTTATCACCTGCAATGAAAAATGAATAAAATAACAATGAACAATTGTATTACTAGACCCCAGCTGAATGATGACGGCTCGTAGCAAGTCCCATAATGCATTATATACAGGCCTCATACACACATAAATGATTAGTATTAGCAGTGGTGGGATAATTATTGAATACTTACACTTAACTTAAATAAAAGTAGAAATACCAAATAATAAAACAGAAGAACCCATAAAACAATTATGTAAAGATGACAGAGTTATTTAGTGAGCCAAGTGGTCTCTTTTCTAGGCCTCATTCCAGACAAATCAGTTTTGTCACAGACAACACAACACAAAATCTCTCAAAACTTTTTCCCCTTCAAGTACTCCACCCCACTTGAAGGTATACTTGCACCGCTGAAAATGAGAGTATGGTGTCAAGATGTTTCTACGTTTTAAAGTAGGAAGTCGGGGCTTACAGGGAGTCCTTGAATGCAGCATTGTGTTTCCGCGGCGCTTCCCACTGAACAGTTAAAAGTCTCAGTTGGCCATCCCTTTCCTCCTCCTCCCGCCCTGCCTAAGCAGTATAAACATTTCTGTGCAGTGAGGATACTCTCCAGCTATCCATTCTTGTTAAGGCAGCTGCTGCCGGGAAAAAAACATTAATTGAAAAACAGACAGACAGAGAGAGAGAGAGAGAGAGAGAGAGAGAGAGAGAGAGAGAGAGAGAGAGAGACATGGCACAAACCGACAGGCAAACTTTCCCTGAAATAGTGGAGCTAAACGTGGGCGGACAGGTGTATGTGACCCGACTTGAAACTCTCACGGCGGTCCCCAACTCTCTCCTGTGGACCAAGTTCAGCCGGAGCTCCCCGGGCGACCTGCCAAGAGACAGCAAGGGCCGCTTCTTCTTCGACCGGGACGGCTCTTTGTTCCGGTACATTTTGGACTACTTGCGGGACTCCGAGCTCTTCCTGCCCGAGTGTTTCAAAGAGAGGCGGAGGCTGCAGAGAGAAGCGGACTTCTTCCAGCTGACGGAGCTGTCGAGGCGCCTGGCTGCGGTCGGCAAAGACAGTTCGTACGCGGAGGATAATGGCGAGCCGGAGGTGGCCGATCTCACCAGCCCGGTCACCTCCTCCTCCTCCTCCTCGGACAGAACCCCGCGCTCTCCAGGGGCTCCCGACGCCGGCTACATTACCGTTGGGTACAGAGGCAGCTACACTATTGGGAGAGACATTCAGGCGGATGCCAAATTCCGCAGGGTCGCCAGAATAACAGTATGCAGCAAGATCTCTCTGGCCAAAGAGGTTTTCGGGGAAACCCTTAATGAGAGCCGCGACCCCGACCGGCCGCCCGACAAGTACACCTCCAGGTATTACCTCAAGTATAACTTTCTGGAGCAGGCATTTGACCGGCTGGCCGAGGCTGGTTTCCACATGGTGGCCTGCAACTCCACTGGGACCTGCTCCTATGGCAGTAATGACCCGGGGGAAGACAAATTGTGGACCAGCTACACCGAGTATGTTTTTAGCCGGTGAACGGACTAAAAACCTGCTTTCTGGGTGCAGGAGTAGGCCTTAAGTCATTTCCATAAACACTGGGGAGCAGTCACCAAATACAATGCATTCGCACATTGATTAACATCCCAAACTGGCAGCTTCAGCTTCCTCTATTTTTAGTTTCCGTGTGTGTTTGGTTTTTTTTAACCCTCTGCTGTGTGCAGTGGCATCAGCCACAGTTCACCTTTTCTGCTATTTCAGCCTCTGTTCTGCAAGGAGGACTTATTCCAAACATAAATTTCCTGGGTTGGTAAGAATCAAAAAATAAAGTTACTAGATTATTTTTTTGGCCTGCTTGGCCTCATATCCTCTCACAGAGACTGCTTTGTTCTTAGGTAAATGAGAAAAATGGTTACTGGGGTTGGCAGAAATTTTAAAAGATGGTTACTTCTGGTCTTCGCTGAGCTGTGCTTGAACTGTCATGTTAATGTAGAGGGGCTGCATGTTCTGAACTCATTAACTTGGACAAATGTACTGTAAATAGCCTAATGATCTGGGTTTAAGCTGCAGCTTCATCTGTATTCTCCTTTATAACGTTAGGGTCTTTGCTTTTGGGAGCTGGTGGATAAGGAAGACAGCAAATGTCATCTTTGTAATGATATCTTTATGTATTTGTTTTGATCTGTTTGATTATATTGACCACACACAGAATCACTGCATTTAAGAGCATACACAGGTGGACTTTGTCTTAATGCTGCATTGTAATGTTCCATCTGAGCTGTTGATATACATGTTCTTTAGAATAAAGCTACAGCAAATAAAGCGTGACACTGAAACACCCTTCACCTCATCGTCCTCTTGAGTTCATTGTATTTATGCTTTTTCATTCATCACAAGTATGGGTCCCCCACCCCCCACTGAATGACCTCAGTAGACTAAGATGACACCAAAAGAGTCTGATCATGATTTGACCTGGCTTAAGTCATAGTATATTATTTTTAACATTACATATGACATTTATCAGATCCTAAAATCAGAAGAGAGAGAGAGAGAGAGAGAGATGATATTATAAATAACTCATTGTTGCAGTAGAAAGGCTGTATAAACCTTACACATGAG
Source organism: Psettodes erumei (assembly GCA_016785225.1). NCBI lineage: Eukaryota > Metazoa > Chordata > Actinopteri > Pleuronectiformes > Psettodidae > Psettodes > Psettodes erumei. Next base: position 6,016,190 of record JAFBJZ010000863.1, on the reverse strand, counting down.
CTACGTTTTATCAGACACAATCTTTAAACAAGTCACGTCTTCTGGAAAAGTCCAACATGAAACAAAAAGCACTAATATACACAGAAATTCCAAGAGTTGTATTAAATTAAAATGCTATTGTGAATTTGCTGATTTCTGCATCTGGAACATAATTGAGGAAGAGCAACAATCACAGAAGTACATCCCAGTCAAGTAAGTTAAATTAAGCAAATTACTGTAAGTTATACATAGTTCACTATGCTGTTTTAACCTAACTACTACCACTTCTACTTTTACCATAGGAGGAGAGATTATGTAGAGTTTGTGCTAAAATTAAAATAAATGCCAACAAACTGTAGCCAAAAACAGAACTTTGTTGCCTATCTGGCAGACCAGAGCAGCTTGTCCTTTTTGCAACACAGAAGAGCACTGTTATCTCTCCTGGGCAGGATGCAAAGGAGGAGGAGGGGGTTGGGCTGTCTCTCTTTGGCTGAAAAGTACAGTAATCGAATGTCTGTTCTCTTGTGGGATCCTGGGGCACAAATCCAAGATATCCCAGGATTAGGTTTAATACAAAAAGGCCTTGTGTGGGCTGTGCTAGAGTGTACTTGAACACAAATGTGTAAAGCCTTTCTGTAAATTATGGTAGGGAGGATATGTTTCCTATCTGTCCATAGGCAAACAAAGCCATATGAAGACACATACACGAAGATGCTAACATATACGTGTGTGCACCCCCCCAAAATCCCAACCTCTCGCACACACACACACACACACACACACATCTGCCACCCAGGGTCTTCATAAGAGCTTCAAAGATAGACATGTACTGCACAAGAGACCGCATATCTGCTGTCAGCTGATGCTGCCATCTGGACAGGAAAAAGGAAGGATCAACCGCGAATCTTACTCTAGTGAGATCTCCAGAGACAGGACGTGGTGCTCTCGCTGTCCTCAACCAAAGTGCAGCATTGGAGGCTCGGCAATATTAGACACAGTTTGCCTCATCATTTGCTTTGCATGTCTTAGAGAGCACAAAATGGGCAAAAGAGTTAAATTGCTCTCAGAGGCAATGCTGCCTCCCCAGTACCCTACATCTTGAACAGTAGCCTGAGACCATAAGGGATGATAGGGACAAATGTTGGTCTGAAGACACAAAAAATTACATTTCCTCCTTTTGTCCTTATGAGGTGATGACGAGTTCTGCTGCCTAGCAGCTATTTCAAATATAGAACTCGTGTATAGAACTTGTGTATCTGGTGCGTATCCATGGTGATAAAACACCTCCAAAACACATTTCACTCAATGTATGCCTTTTTTCTTGTAAGAAAACTCTGTCAATCAAATGCTGAAAATGTACCCACGTACACGCACACACACACACACACACACACACACACACACACACACACACACACAGGAACACACAGCACAGGAGGGGGGCAGATAAAGAGATCCAAATTAGCCAATTTGCAGAGTTGGAGATAACACAGACATGCTGGTCTTCTTCATATCAGCCTCTGCGTGCTAAATCTTTAACACTTTCTCTCACACTCTGCCTCCAGCTCACTGTGACCAGCAAGTCTTTAAAAGTCGACTGCTACTCTTTTTTTGTATTGCATCTCCAGCTTATCTATTATACGTAGATATATCACACTGTTGTTCACCAACAGAACAACACATGAATAATCAATTCAAGTGGGTTTCTTTTTGTTTACATCTGGTGTGAGTGCAGAAAATAAAAACAGGATGTACAGTAAGAAAATGTAAGAGCTTTCTCCTTTCATTTCCATGTTGTATAAAATGTCCTATTTACAGGAGTGCTCTTTCACAACGAGTGATGACGGCAGCAGCTGTTAGATTTGCATCTACCAGTGCTGAGTGCTGCAGGATTTCTCAAGTACTCAAGCTTAGTTGTGATGCATAAGCATGAAAAATGAGGATTCCCTCTCCAACTTTTCAGTGGTTGAAAACATGTTCCCCCTTTGACAAATAGCTTAAAATCTTGACTATAGAGTTAATAAAAAAAAAATCTGAAAGGCATTTCAAAGTTAAAGTCACAGAAAGAAGTGAGGATATAGTTTTTCCTCACATGATGCTGAAACAATTTGGCTTGGCTACAGACATTAACTGTAGCCAACAGGAAGCTTATAATGTAATAGAGTGCCAGCCAGACAACTGCAAACTATTTCATAATCCTTAAGTCACTTTAAATCTACTTAAAACAGCAGTAAGTATAATGATTAAACCAGAGTTTCTCTCAACATGAAACATTACAAAGCTGTATTCATTTACAAAGTGGATATGTTTCTATTCACATGTCTGCTTGGGCCACAATTAAATCTATAACATGAAAGAAGTGAAAGTTATCATTTCAAGGAATAATTTGACATTTTTAAAATGTGCTTATTAGACTTTCTTGCTGAGTGGTAGATAATAAGACTGTTAGCTCTTTCATGCATATTTCTTTTCAAAATGAAATCACAGCCAACAGCAGGAAACAAGGGGAATAGGCCAGCTGAGTCTGAAGGAAACAAATACCAGCACCTCTAAAGTTCACTGATTATATACACTGATTGTTCTCAAACTTAAAACCACTGATAGGTGAAGTGACATAAAACACTGATTATCTCATTACAATGGAATGTGTCAGGGGGCCATGGGTACCAAAGGCATATGCATGGAGAGAGAAGGGAAGAACTCAGACCAGCTACTGCAAGATAAAAGGATTAAAACCTAAATGCTGGCTGTAATTGGAAGCTGTCAGAACACACAGTTCATCACAGCTTGTTGTTTAGCTGCAGACCGATCAGAGTACTCATGATGACCCCTGCCCCTGCTGAAAGTTCCTTCAAAAGGACATGTGAGCGTTTTTGTTTTTTAAATCATGTGGACAGCTGAGTACGTAGCTTACCATAGATCAGATTTAGCCCAAATTTCAGGTTTTCAAAGGATTTGATGCAAAGTCATTGTGCCTGACACCACAGGACAATGTCAGAGGTCTTTTGGAGTCCATAACTCGATGACTCAGAATTTTGAGTTTTGGTGGCAGAAGGGATCTACATAATATTAGGCAGGTGGTTTTGATATTACGGTGTAAATAAAAACACAACTTATTGTTATTAAGCTTCAGGTTTTCTTTCTAACAAATGTGACATAACGTGTTATTAAGGTTATTAGCTAAGCTAAGTAGCTTCTGTCTGTAGCATCCTATTTACAGAAATGTATCACTCGCCTGTCTCAAATCGCTGAAGTATTCCTTTACAATCAATGATCGAAATTTAATAATTAAGACATATCTCATCACAAGACTGGAACCTGATATCACTCCCATTGCTAAATTGACTGATATTTAATGTATTACCCAAAGTAATCATTTATGTAAACCTCCATATTTGTATGGTTAAAAACTACCAACTGCCCCTCTTCAGATATCTGTAGACCTTTGGGTGAAATGATCCCAATAGCAGAACAAACCAGAGCTCTTTATTTGAACTTGACAATTCATTCTTGAACATGGAAACAGCACTTAACAAAACACTCCAAACTTATCTTGGAGCTTTTACATCGCTTTTTAATCACTTCAGTTATCTTGATACAAACATTTTGGCGGCTATTGTCTGCTAATGTAGAGTACACATATTGTAACAGACCAACACACTTGCATCACTATGGACTGTTAGTGTTTGCTAACCATCTGAACGCGTAATTAGCCCTGTTAAATGCTACTCTTACAGAGCAGTTAAACACCATTAAGTGTCCACACATTCCTTTAATCATTAACAGTTCTCAGAATTCAATTCAACGACAAAATAAATGTCCTCATGTCTGACTGTGTCTCATCATGGTGGATATGATGTATTGGTGACCTTTTCTGTTCTCCAGTGTTTCTTAAGCACTTCACTAGAAAACAAACATTCCCTTTCAGAAATCCTTCCCCTGGAGCAGCAGCCTGACCAAGTCACTAAAACACTGTTTAGAGCCACAATCCATCATTTGGAAGCTTGGCTGTGCTCTTGAATGGTGACACACTAATCCATGGCAAAGTGATGTTTTCATTCAGTAGCATCATTCAGTTTTACAGTCTGGCAGTTTTGTTATTGTCATAATGGATTGCAGCTATATTTTACTTCATTTCCTCTTCAGTTATGATGGGTGATAGATTAGCAGTTAGTACCCCCTGGGGTTGATGTGTTTTTTTTCATTCTTATTATATTGTGTTGGTGTGTCTGTTCAAGTACAGGATGGAATTTAATCACAGCACCAGAAAAAGGCAAGATACAGGAAATGAAAACAATGATAAATTCTTGTCAGATCTTTACTCCCCATGTAAGACAGTGTTATGGACAGCCTGATATAAACCTGTTTGATCCTAAATGAAGTCCCAGCAATAAGACACAACATACAACATTAAAGGAATTTCCTTATGTAACTCCACTTGAATCAGCAGTATAGCAGCCTGCTGTAACTTTGTCTAGATTATAAGCTTATATTTTTAAATCTCACTGGCACAATTGCAACAGACTTATCAAGCAAAAACAGTTCATGTCATGTGCAACAGGCAGGTTAAAGCAAATCATCCCAGTTATTTCAGATATTTATGCATTTATTGAGATGTGAAATTTTACCCTATCTTGCAGTAGTGATCTGTATCACACCCAAAACTTAATGGTTTCTAAATCAGACCAAGACCCGCCCCTCTCCATTACTTTCCGCGTGATCCTGCTCACAAACAAACACAAATAGACTGAACATAACCAGCTTGGCAGAGGTAAATATAGTTTGTCTTGGAAATTACAGCTGCTATAAATCCCAGGTGTAGCTGCAGACAGAGAGATTAAAATCGGTGATACTCCATTGGCCCAGTAGCTGTCTTTTTCAAGGACGTAACCTCAGAGCCTGTGACCATAAAGCTCTGTCTCCCTGCCTGCTCTCTATAGTTTTTTTTTTTAGGAGAGAAGGAGGGTGTAAATGTCGCTCTCAGTGCCCAGCAGCAGACCGGAGGTTGGTGCAGCTCCCAGTGACAAAGCTGAGCCTTGCACTGTGCTGGTAAACTAAAAAGTAAAAGGCTGCGGGCATCAATCAGCTGCAGGGAACAGAGAGGAAGAGATGGAGCATCCTCCTCCCCTGCTGTGGCTGCAGCGGGCTTCCTTTCACAAGAAGTGCAACCCTCTCCTTTTGCTCCGCGTCAATGCTGTCTGAAAGGGCAAGACGTGCAGGAAGCTGATTTAAAGTCTATCACTAAACCATCTTACCATGCTCTGTGCGTGCAAGTGTCTTAATTCTTTAATTTAAGATGTTGCCTCATCTCTGAAGAATAAGATTTACTATACAAGTATTTCTTGTCAGCAGTGACACCAGAGGACCTATCACCTTTTCACTGTTAGCTTATGATTCTTGCTGTGGCAGCCACTCTGGTTGTGCATTTCAGCACTGTTTGGCTTAGCATGATTTGTAGCACCTGTAATTTAAACTGGCCTTTTTTAAGCATTGCTAGCAGTAATGTCTGTCAGTTAGTTGACAGGTCCCTCACTTTGGTCAAGAATGGTCAACAAACATTAGCTAGGATAGCTTGCTGTGAAATCTAGTGCAGACATTCATGGTCCACAGAGGATTAATCGTAATGACCTTGGTGTTCCCCCTGATGTTTCCTGTGCCACTAATGGGTTGACACTTGTCATTTTTGAGGCAAATGTCTCTGCAGTTTTTTACTTATGGATTTCCATCAAATTCATTGCCAACATTAATGGCCTCAGGTTTGATTGCCATCAGCTATACTTTGTATTTAGTGTAAATTATTAAATGTCAGTATGCTAAAATGCAAAACATTATATCTGCTAGACATCAGAAGGGCATTCTGGTAACTGTGCCAACTGTTGGTAAAGCCTCAGACCCTCTTGCATGGCTGTTAGAGCTCTGCCTCAACAAACAGGGTGACTAGCAATTAGCACCTTTTTTAATGTGAAACAACTGACAGTGTTTGTGATGAACTGGCTTTTTGGAAAAGTGAAAGTTCTTATTTTTGTGTTCACCATATTTAGCCATTGCACATAAATTATAGCCCAAAACCTCATATTTTGTCATGATTACAGTTGAAGTAAGGATTTAAATAGATTCCAGGTTGTCCTGACTATCTTTCTCTGTCTGTCTGGATGAGGCTCTGGACGATGTCACAGCAGTTACAGTATGTTCCTCTGAGGATACCTGCAAGCTATCTGTGAGGGACAGATACACCCACTTCTTCTTCCTCACTGTTTCCTTTGTCATTCAGACAGACAGACAGACAGATATATAGTCAGTGTTTTTACCTTATGACTGACAGGTAGACAGGTAAATGCCATATTTTAATCCATTTCCTGATGCCATCATGCTTTCTTGTTAAGATTGCATAAACACACGCTGTTCTATGCAGTTTTCAATCCTATAATCTTCACAAAGATAATTATATGCAGGCAAGCAAACCACAGAGAGGAAATTGCTTTCTCAAAACCCTGGTTTAAAAGAATAGTTCACAAGAAGGCTTACTACTGCAAACTATATAGATTTAAAGTTGACGTCTTCAGCAGAGGATGGACCAGGACAGACCCAGCTGTCAGGAAACTTTTAAACTAATGTTAAAGGACTGTATGTGGCCAACAAAACATAGAACCTTTTGTGGAAACTTTGTGGGAAGAGTGTTCCATGAAAAAAAATATTCATCTAAAGCTAACAGGGTAAAACAGGGTTCTCCCATTATAATAAACATCTTCAAGTCATTTCCCTATACCCAAAGGAAGCAATAGTAGCTTTAGATTCTCTGACAAAAACCAGTGTCATAATTTTCCACTTGGCTGCTCTGCAATTATGTCTCAAACAAGAAACAAAACAGCATGAGTAGCTCTTAGACAATATGCTCAAGACAGATCTCTCCCATCATGTGTTTCATGGTTACTTATTCCTCATTTACACTTGTCAGTTAGACAGATTTAAAAACTCATCTGTCTGGCAGCCTCTTTGTACATACCCAAACATATAAATCAGCATTATTCAACAGCTGTCTGCTCATTTGTATTCCAGATGTTCTCTAGCATGCATTAAGATGACAGCAAGTGCCAACCTTTCATTAAGCCTTGAGGATAAGTCTTGCTCATTTCTAAGACAGACACTCCAAAAAGCTTAAATTTTGAGAAAAGAGTCAAACTCTGAGAGGAATATCTGACATCACATCTCAAGCAAAATTTTAAGTAACTTATGTCTCGACATTAGCAGCCTGCCTGTTCTGTCTGACCCCTGTGCTGTTTCCGGTTTACTGTATTCATGGTATTTAACTGGGCCGGGCTGGAGTCACAAGAGTCATCCTAAACAGATGGGAGCATGTCAGGAACTGAAAAATGTCTCTACTTGTGTCTTTGGGGAAATGAACTCTCCCGTCCAAAAGACCAGGTCACAGTTAACTGCAAAAACATTTCCATCCATTCATGCCAGGAGCGTAGGATGGCCCCAAGCTTAACATCTCAGTTTGCCTGCCTTTGTGCACAGAGAGCTCAGTTGCCCAATAGTTTATCCATGGTTAAAAAACAAAAACAAAAAAATTCTGGTCACTGCCACAATGATCCAGACAACATCTTTGCAAGACTACTCTCACAACATCCACTCCTCACCTTAGATATTTATCATCTCTTGAAGAATGGCATAAAAACTCTTCAGAAATGTTAGATGGAGGGGCGACAGTGAGGTCTGTGTGAGCTATTGCACATGTATGACATGCATTGCTACACAAGTTCCTCATATGGATTAAATAGTGCTTGAAATGCTGCTTTTGTGCTGCTCCAGTATAATTTGTTTACTCATACATGGGCTAACCTAAACAAAGACAGAACCATTTTTATGTATAACTACAACTTGTTTTTTCAGCATGCAAACAACTCTTCCTCGATTATAGATATCCGAGCCTGACTCTACCATTTTACAAGATGACACTTCCCCCCCAAAGGCCAGAACATTTTCTCTTCCCCTTTTTTCTTTTCACTCTTGCTTCAGCCATTTCCTGTAAGGCCTTCCCCCCACTCCCAACTTATGCCAACACAGTAAATGTGAATGAAATTCTATTCATACACCTCAAAGTATTAAAAACATGAATTAGAAAAGCTCTGATCATTAAACCTTTCATGCATCACTACAAGCTTTAGTGTTTAGGTTTCTGAAAAAAGTTTTGACATGTTGAAAAGCTGAGAGTTCCTTTGTTTACAAGAGAAAAAGTTACTGTGCCTTACAGTGTACTGCTTCAGCTGCTTATAAAAATGATACTTGGCCCTTAATAATTGCTGACAAAATGGACTTTAATACAGTTAGATCTGGGCTGTGCACACAAGCAATACCATGCAAGCTTCCCAAGAGACACATACTGGAATATGTCATGATAAAACATTAAACAGTACAGTCAGACAGAGAAAGGAGTAGAGGAATCCTCTTTAAAAGCCAAAACATAAAAGTTGGCGTATCCGAATAAAGAGAGTTATCTGTGTTTTGTTTGGTGTAATAGATGAATCAATATTACAATATTTCAAAATGGGCTTTTCTTTGTTAAAACTTACCACATAAAAATGAGAAAATATGTATCAAATAACTTGCCTGGTTTAGTTTCTTACCCACATATATTAGTGCACACAAGCAAACAAGTGCAAAGGACTGTAGTTCTAAGAAATGTTGATGCATTACACAAATGAAATGTAGCTGCATGACAACAGATGCTGAATTAAAGGTTACACTCCTTCACATTCAGGGTAGGCAGAGGATCTGTTGATATTTAACCATTTACTCTTCCTCTCCAGTTTCTTTTGACACCATGAAAAACAGATGTAAAATATGCTGCATTACTGTTACTTCTTGTTCATTCAGTAAATGGATCACAACAGATGACAATGTTGTCAGCTCATCATTATTAACTGACAAGTGCCTGTCCTTTAGTGTGTCACAAAATGTAAGCATCATAAAATGCCAAAATGTAGTCATTCTTTAAATGTTGTGATGTAAAATATTTGACAGCATGAAAATAAATTGTTTTACAGTGAGGCCAATGATGCCATCATGTGGTACATAAATGAATAACAAAAACATTTGATAATGTTCTGTGCACTTTATTTCCAAAAAACCCCAAAACAAACACATTTCAATTAAGATGCCCATTTTCATGTGAGAAATACATGCATTTTAAATATATGTATACCAAAGTGCACTTGGTGAGATTAACAGAACAGAGTGCTTCAGTAAAGTGTATCTTCAACTACATTATCTGACTTTAATGCACTATTGGGCAAAGATAGCACAAAGATAATGAACAGCAACACTAACATTAAAATAAGAGCATTACTCAAACACTAATAGTTCCCATCATTACTTTATTTCATATATTAATCTAAATGTTCTTTGAAATAAATTATCAGAAAAAAGGACCACAACCTAATGTACCATGTTTCATTAAAAAGCAGCTATTACATTTTGCTTGTGGATTCAAACATTGTCAATATTTCATGTCACAGGCATCACAATTTAAAGTTTTACTAACAATTACAGAAGAACACAGAAGTCATGGCTTGGCTGCTTGAACGATGTATCCATGGTGTTGTCAGTTTATTCAGATGCTTACTCTGTAATCTGGAGTATGCCATGTTGGTCACGTGGAGGGGGCAGCAGTGTCTAAAACATTAAACACGAATAAAGTTTGAGTTTTAGTCAAGAGAAAGTATGAGCAAGTTTCATATATGCCAATTACACCCAATCAAAATACATTTGGTTTTAATGTATGATTAGGATCCATTCCTGATTTTTCATAGCCAGGAACTGGCCATAAAAGAGCAATTGCACTCCTTCAGAAAGCATATAGCTTATCTGAGCAGAAAATATAAAAAAAAAAACAAAAACAAAAAAAACAAGAGTGGGAAGGGACTGTGAGGTGTGACATGAGAGAATCAGTTGAGGTCAGTTGTATCAAAGATCAATACTCACACTTGAGTTGGAAATAGCAGAGCTCACAGTAGGGCTTCCCATTTTGGATTCGCACCTGCCCTCCAGTCTCAGTTCCTCTGAGATTTCGGTGGCAGCCCACACACTGAAGAGGAGGAGGAGGAGGAGGTGGAGGAAGAATTGAGAGAAGGATCCTATGTAAGAGAAATCTCAACTGACCTATGACGTCTAAATCATTTCACCAAATTGTCTGCCACCAGAGCACAGAGCAGCTAAGCTTTGTTTTGACATAAAAAAAACATGTGAATATCCTGAGTGCAACAAGATGGCATAATTAGCATGAGTGAGAGTGCCATGTGATGGAAATATGGCCAGTGTATTTAATTTATTTATGATGTATCTATTTTGTTTTAAATCCATAAGTTGCATTTTAAACTTTTCTGAAAAGCCTTTGTCACTTTTCAGTGTGTTCCATAGATATATTTATGTCCACACAGCTGATGTTTTGGTTTGTTTTTTTTTAAATCATCTGATGCCATTTTTCATCTCTTCAGTAGGTCTTGGAGCTAAAGAGACAAGTCACTTGCTTCATTTACTTCATGATTGCACTTTGTCACATTTCAATTTTATCAGAACGCCAGTTTTTCCACCTCAGCCAAGCACAAAAATGTTTTTGGCAATATATGGACTTTTTTCCCCAATTACTGTTGTTTTTTAATATGCAAAATAGAGGAAAAAAATCTCTGGTAGTGTGATGTTGTACAAAAAAAAAAAAAAAAAAAAAAGGTACACGATGACTTCTCAATTTCCAGATAATACATTATTCCACTGGCCACTCACAGGAACTGATTGATGTACTAGAGCTACTGTGACCGCATCTTGACCTGGTCATGACCTCTCACCTGGAAACAGGTGAGGTGGAAGCAGAGACTAAGGGCCTCTATGACCATGGCTGCCCCACTACCCAGGAAATGCTCACACACACAGCAAGTCCTCCTCCTGCCACTGACCATCCTGGGGCAGCACAAAGTGAGGCCAAAATGACACAGAAAACAACAAACATGCATGAGAGAGAAGGGCTCCAACTTCCACAGGAATTGCATACCTGCTACAAGGAGGGGAGTCCATGGATGCATGTCTCTGGGATAATATTGTCCCAGTGCTGTAGCGGGAGGAGGAGTTCCTGCTCGGAATGCAGGAACCTGCAGCAGCTGAGTGTGGGCGAGGGTAAGCAAATGTGGCAATGGGGACTGGGGACTGACGCAAAGTATCAAGGTTGTCCAGAGACTCATACCTGGAGAGAAGATGTCATGGTTGAGAAAATAGTTTAGAAAGAGAACTGAGGGGAACAGCTAGGTAAAGTGCAAATGAATTCAACTTAAAATCCAGTGTGGATGAGGACAAGACTTGCCTCTTCAGAGGAACGCCAACATAGACTGGTTCCTTGTAAAAGCTGCTGCTGCGCTGACGTATCCAACTGTTGTCGGTCAAGAGCTGAGTCCTCTTCTTCATCTCCTCCAAAATCTGCTGCCTTTCTTGCTCAGCTTTAGACACAGACTGCCCTTTTCTTTTCCTCTGATCACCTGGATGAATCAAAATTTGCAGGCAGGTAGTCCACGAAATCACCAGGACAAAAAAGGGGAATATTGTGACACACAGGGTTGACTAACCTCCTGTCTGTTTGTGGGGATCAGCTAATGCTGGCGTAGACAACGACTTTGCCCTATGGGACAGCAACAGACAGTCCACATTACTCTACAAAAAGAGACTCTGTGGTTTTAGGGTCTGCACTAAACTGGTTGGATGCTGCTGTTGGCTTATCCTTTCCCCAGGTAAGTTTAGTTAGTCATCTTGCTTCATACTTGCCTCAGCAATACAACGATGTGACTAGACAAATATAAATTTTACAGGATCTTGTTCTGACCTGTGTGCAGGGGAAAGCTGAGCAAAGCCACAAGATTCCACAGCCCTGAGGTATGGCATGAATAGCATTAAGGCCCAGCAAACGCAGCAGGAAGTACAGCAGAATCAGCAACAGCAGCAGTCAGGAAAAAAAGCAGTCATGTTAAAAAAAATTGCAAAAGAAATTTGCACTACATAAAAACACTCTTACATTCAGCAATGATGGAAAACAATTTACAATGATGGTGACATTAAAACAGGAAGCAAAAGGTTAATTTACCAGTCGTGTTCAGTAATCTTGCCATTGGTCACTTCTTGTGCATTAGTTGGTTTTGATCTTGCTCCTTTCAGCTCATTGCTGTCAGTGTTCTGCACTACTTCTGTGGTATTGTCCGTCAGTGCGTTTGCATTGAGCTGTGTGCTGGACGTGCTCTCGCCACCGTTGGTCATCTGGAATGTATTCTGCTTGAATTACAAAAAAATTACATTCCACAGAAACAGTGTTAAGCACTGGGAGTGGAAGTGGGCCAGCGACCTTTCAATGGTTCCATTGGGATTCCTAAAACTGTATTAAAAACATGCATCTTATTAGCAGTAAAGTTGACAGCAGGTTCTGCTTGTTCCTGTCAGCACATTAACCACAAATGTGTCAGATTAAAAATACCAACTCAAATTTTAATGATGAACACAAAGTTTTATCTGATCTTAAATGGAATATGGGCACATTCTCTGGGGAACCAAAATGTTTCGTAAGTCAATAGAATAAAAATGCCTTAATACACATACTTGAGGTCAATTGAAAATCATATTTTCTACCGTGAGTCTCGAGAAATATCTGATAGTTACTTCTTATGACTTAATTATCACTAAAATGGTCTATAGCTTGGAAAAGGATCAGACATTACCCTTGATTTCCTGCTCAAGTCCCCCATGGCATCTTGTTGTGCCCTCTGCCACTCTGCCTCCAGCCTCTCCTGATCCCTCTGGTATTGCTCCTGAAAATCCAAGACACACTATTACATACACGTATAATGTCTTACATTTAAATTGAGATTAGCGAGGACTGTTAACCTCGTTCGTACGGTGTGATTTTGTGTTGGCAAAAGCGTATTTACCTGTAGGAGGCGCTCCTGCTCTTTCTGCCACTTTTCCTGACGTCTTTGATCCTCTTCATGGTCCCACGACCAGCTGGATGAGGTGGGGCTGAGGGATGGAACCTGCAGCTGGTGGTACAGACAAGACTTTGGCCTTAACATGATCACAGTGCAGTATACACATGCAGATAATGTAGGTACTTACATCAGATATCGCAGATTCTGAACCTCCTATGTGAGAAAAATAACATGTCAGCAGAGAGAACATCATGCAGAACCTCCTAAACAAAAAAATATCCAGCTGTGTTTAGCATCTTGGAGGTCACGCATATGCTCTATAAAGGCTGGGAACACCTTAGAAGTGAATGCACTGGATTGCAATGGATGATCTTGTTTATGTACCATGTCTTGTTTTTTGTGTGTCCTTGCCTGGTTTCACACTGAGTAATAAGTAACAAGTAACTGATAAAGCACTGCACACTTGCATGCTTTGTTAATCCTACTGATCCCTGACAAATCTTTTGCATCTTTCTGTGTAGCTCATATTTCATAGCAGTAGTCTGATACAATTTAATGATGCCAAATTGTTGCTGAATTTTTCACAGAAATCAAAACAAACATGTTGGATAAAATGAATGCACTTATTTATTTTGCATTTTTTAGATCTCACCACATTACAAATGACTGTTTGCCAGCCACTGGTCCTAAAGCAAGGATCTGCAAGTCTGTATGTTATTCAGCACACTAATCTGCTAATGAATCCCCAGCCCAAGGATGCTGCACACAAATAATGAAAAGGTAACAGCCACACAAAGAGCTAAGCATGCCATGCTAAATTTAAAAAACAAAACACACAGACACTAATTCAACACTCAAGCCCATGTGCTCACTATAAACAAATCTTCATCCTTATCATTGTAACATCCTCACAAAAAACATCTCAATTTTGATGCCTACATGCTTAAAATTATTCATAAATCTGACCCACGCCCCCTTAGAGAGGATGCCTGGGCTATCCAGGCCAGAGGCAGTGTCTGCAAGACTACAGCATCTACTAGGGTGACTGAGTACTGCAGTTCAGAAAGACAGCCTCTGGTCAAACTGCTCTCTCTGTGGGTAAGTACAATTCCATTCCCAAAACATAAGAAACTTAGCAAGCTATCTTTGTTTACAACCAGTCACAAAGCTTTGGCTGAGGTCAGCATAAATGTGTCACAACCAACGATTGCCTTGTATTTATTATATTTAGCCTAATGTTTTTATTTATCTCTCACTGATGGACTTCTATGCATTGTGCTGTTTTGTGCACTGTATTTGCTGGTCTGTTGTTTACCTGCCTAAGGACAACAGATGCAAATTACTTGCTAGCTAACTCTGCTGCAGTTACTTTTAATTGTGTCCTGTCACTACAAGAATAAAAAAAAAGATGCTGGCTTAAAGACAGAACAAAAAACACCACACAGTGAAAAACATTTACCACATAAGTAAACCCATGAGCTGAATCCTGCAGAGCCTGAAGAGAGAAGCCATTGTAGTAGGACACAGATTCATTATTGACCACAATAGACTGCATTACAATCACTCATTGTGCAAAAGAATGAGAAAGCTGCAAATTAAAAATTCAAACCCATTAACACAAACAACTGATAAAATGTGTGTTTATTTGCTTTTAATGAGTATCAAAACACTGACCAAGCCAAGCACCAGCCACTAAAGCTGTCACACAAGAAGCCAAAGTTCTAACTGGAATTTTACCTTTCAGTCTGAAAAATTCTGCTCTCCGTTTCTGATTTTTCCTAATTATTTTATTATAATCTACATGAAGTGGAAGGATAAGATGAGAAATTATGCAAGTACATACTGCATCTGAGGATTTATTCCTACCGGAGATGTTTGTCATGGTTTCATTGTTACAATTGCTACAGACTTGATCTGTCATTACCTTTACTTCTGGCTGTCCCGTGGTTATCGGCAAGCCCTTCAGCCATGACTTTACCTTGAATAACCTGGGCAGGTGAAAGAACATGCAAGATTTACCCGATGAACACCACTGATTAAGCCACACAATCAGAAAGAGAGCTTAGTGCATCCATTTTTGAATTGGAAGTAATTAACTGGCTAAATCATTGCTCACATTGTCTGTGTGCCCATTGAATTTTGATGATTTTGTGACTGTGGTTTCTGTAGAGGCAGCGCTGTTGGCATGGAGATCAGGACAACCTATCAGAATGGGTGCTGCAGCAGTCAGATTGAGGGTCATCCTGCTCTGGCCTGCCTGGTTGTGATTAATCCCCTCACTGGTGCTCCAATCTAATTACAACAACCAGCAATCAAAACTGAAACCACACTGTACACCAACATACATGACGTCAAATGTCAAGTTGTCACAAATTATTTCAGGAGGTGGTAAAAGACAAATGTCTTTTGGGCTCATTATCTTACCCTTGTTGCCATAGCGTCGAATGTCCATGGTCAGACTGCCAGTGTGCAGGGCAGATGTCATTTTATCCTTCCACTGGTTGTAGTTCATGTGTGCGACTGCAGCTCCGTCAACAGCCACAATCTCATCGTCAACACACAGCTGGCAAAGCTCTGCTGGACTGTCTGGGGGGGGGGCGGCAGGCATCAGGACAATGAAAAAAGATGGACAGCGTGGCATAAAAATGTACCAGCTTCAGGAATGATTTGCTTACCACAAACTGATAAACAAGCCACAGTAACAAGGACAAGATTGCTGCTCCATGTCAAAAAGTGGGCCAGTGAGGCAAAACTACATAGCAGCGAGTAAGTGACACCAATCTAATTAAACATTTATGGTTGAGTTTTGAATCACAGGCTACATTTTGCGATCATTTCTTCAATTCACATACATTAAATGCAGCTTCACTGAAAGAGTTTCACTAGTGAAATCTACCCATTGATCATTTTCTCTAACCACAGGCATCATTTTTTAATATCTCTTTAGTCTGTAACTTGAACTGTCAGGGTAGTAGTGTTACTGTTCTAAGAGCAGGCTGTGACAGCAATTCTTCTCTGTGAGTAAAGAAGTAGGAAATAGTATGTGAGTACAATGACGCCATTACCATCTCTGTCACGGACTTGACCTCGTTTCAGAATTTAACATTCAGTGACCTGATCTTCACACTATTTCCACCTAACTATCATTTCTTATTATTTGAGTGACAAAATTTCAGCACTGCAGAGTTAAATATAGCAAAAGCCTTACCAGGTTGAATGAATTTCACTCTTGCCCCTGTGGAGTCCCAGTGAGTCTGGAAACCAAAGTCTGGTCTACTGTTGGGCTTAAGGGTAAGGCTCACTCTCATGTCACTGTGATCCACCTGGAATGCACACGCACACACACAAACAATAGGTAATGACGACACCTTGTGATCCAATGCCCTGAGCTTCCCAGTGGAAATTAGAGACTGCTTGCTCAACAAATATAGAATGGGATGCACGAAGTGATCAGTTTATTTTCTATGATGTTGTACTATCATCACAACATTGCTGCAGCTCATGCCATCTTAGACAAATTTATAATGTTCAGGTTTTCGTTTGTTATGTTGATGCATTTGCAATTGTGGCTATAGTTTAGGGTACAGCATTATATAGAAAAGGTGCGTCAACGTTGACAGTGTCAAAATCTGAACATTGACATTGGACAGAACTATGCTGGCTTTATGCAAGGTCAGCATCCTTCATGTACTGATAACAATGCTACAGAAGGAGTGGAGTTGTCTTACCCCAACAGGTACTACAAAACTAATGGAGAGGGAAATGCCAATTTTTTTTCATGGCAGACATTGACAGGTGAAACAAATTTTGTAGACAGTGACTCACTTCCAGTGCCCTAGAAAGTCACAGTGAAGCTGCATGCACAAAACTACATTATTTTCCCAGTCTGACTTGCTATTCCAAAAATATTAACATTTCGGTCTACATTTCCTATTATTCAAATATTACACTTTTTAAAATAAAAGAGCAATCATTATTTTGACCTTGTGATGTTACAGATGCAAAATGGGCTATTTTGTCTTGCTCAAAATTCTAGATTGCTCTTTATCTTTCATCTCTGGCAGTAAAAGCCATGAGTGGTGTTCATATATTTGAACTAAATGTACGACTGGATGCTTTGATCAGTCACAATAAATATCTGACTGCAGTGGTTCGTCACTGATTCAAGTAAGACAGCGTATAGGTACTCAGAAAAGTCACCAATAACTGAAATTGATCCAATAATGCATCATTATAAATGGTACACTTTAACCCAACGTAATTAAAGCCTTAGCTCCAGCATTTCACATTTCAAGGACGTTTATGGCTTTACTACATGAATATATAATATATATATATATATATATATATATATATATATATATACATACACACATATACACACACACACATAAATAGTACAGATGCTGCACACTGAAGAATAACAAAATATACCTTTGTAGATGGCAGAGTCAAGATTTTGTTGTCGTGTGACTGTAGATTTGGATATGGTTGCGGCAGCAGCTGGGTGTGGGTATAGGGCTGATTTTGACAGTCATTGATCTGGAAGGAGGTCTGGCTGGAGAGACGCGCCCCTCTCTCCTCTGTCTCATTCTGCTTTGCCTGGTTGGCTTTCTTCTGTCTGATTGAAGCCTGGTACTGACCCCTCAGATGGCCAGTTGCAGTCTGTCTTTTGAGCAAAGATTTGGTGGGTGGAGGCAGATATTCTTCTTTCTCACTATTCAACAGTAGTCCCTGGTTGTCATCCACCTGAAGATTAAAAAAATACTCAAAAAGGACAGTAGAGACAAATCTGAAACCATTGCAACCTGCACCATTTACTCCACAGTATTTTAATGTGACTGCATTGATGTTAGACATTTGTAGCTGGATGTCTACAGCCACCAGGCAGATGCGAAAATAAGTGTCTTATATTGTAGTGAGGTGACACTGTTCACAATAGTGCAGCAGAGTTTCTATTATTAATGAGGAGGGCAGATCCAAGAAAAGAAGGTAACACAAGCTCAATCGCATGGAGGACGTGTACATGCCCACCTACAAACACACAGGAAATGCCCTTATCAAATTCAATAGCTTGAGTCTTGGCTAATCTAACAAGTCCCTGCATACCTTTGTGTTAGCACAAAAATTCTATTAAGCCAGAATACTCCCCATATTTTTAACTATCACCACAGAGACAGACTTATCTCTACTGTTTATTTTTGCACATCCATGCCTATCACCATAATTCACCTGCATTGTAATGAAAATCTATTATTAGACAGATTGTTCCAGCTTTGAGGACTGCAGAGAGGGACTATATTAGAAATAAAAAAGGTATTGTTATATAAATATTTTTATCTACATCAACTTGTATGCCAAGAAGGGACCACTAAAATATTTAGTTTTGTAAAGGGGTAAAATGTGATGAAATGGTGAAAGTCTGTCTTTTTCAACAAATCTCAAGAAAAGACCAACACGTCAGCAAGCCACACCATTGCACTGGGTGGCAGGTTCCTTTGTTATGACCATGGGGACTGTAGCTTATTTTGAGCTGATCACTCTCACACTCATCACTCTCCTGCTGACGCAAAACACTCAGGGTACTAAATGTGTATTAATTCGTGTGTGAAAATAGTCCCCCAAATCCGTTTTTGAAGGCAGTTTGCGGCTTCTCACTGATGTTTTGAGAAAAACAAAAATTAAAACAGACTTTCGCCTTTACATCAATATCTTGACAGGAAACCACACAGTGGCGTCTGTCTGTGTGGAAACAATTATTTAAAACTGTTAAACTCACATTGCTCAGTCTCGGCAGTGACGACACTCTCGACTGCTTGGTCCCAAAGGGTCTAGCTGTGATTGCAGATGAGAGACGGGATGAGCCCTCAGACCGCCGGTATCCACGTGGAAGGCTGGCTGAACCAGACCACGACGCAGCTCTGGACATGTACTTGAAGGCACTTGCAGGCTGCTGGCCTCTACCTTGCTCCACAGCTGGCCCCAAAGATGTCTTCTGGGATTGGCGCTTCTGGTGTGACATGTCCTCCAGCACATCATCCACGGTCTGATTTGAAAAAGTTTTAACTTTTGGATTAACGCAGAATGGAGGTTTCTTATGAATCATCATGGATGCAGCAGGATCCCTGGTGCTGCAGGATGTTGTGGTCTTGTTTGGCTGTAAGGTTGTGACCAGAGTGGAGATTTGTTTTGTCAAAACATTTTCTGCATGGGCCAGTTCAGATGTGGACTGGAGAGAAGCTGGGCTGCACTGAGCTTTCACTTGGGTCTGAGAGCTAAATGGGTAGTCGAGAGAGGGTGTGGTAGCTCCTGCCCCATCTGTAGCCAAGGAGGCAAAATGTGTCTCCTTTCCCAGGATGTTCCCATCAGAGGCAGGCATTGCTCCAACTGATGATCCCTGAGAAAAAAAATAAGTCAGCACAGGCCACAGACCTGCCATGTAACAGTGTAAAACAGATTTTATACACCTTGCATAACTATGTCTGAATTTTTCTGTGATCACTCATGTTGACATTTTCACAATACAACTCTACTTAAGCAAACACAGCCAGAGACATTCATCAAGATCAGACTGAAAAAATCCCAGAACATAACTGTAAACTTACTGTGTGGGCTAAGCTAAGGGTGCTAAGTGGAGCCGTGGGGCTGAAAGGTGACTCAGTGGCGTAGCTGCGTGCCAGCAGAGCTCGAGTATGTGGCCGGAGATCAGAGCTTGATGGTTTTGATGGAGGAGAGGTGGAGTGAAGATGGGGGGCAGGGTTAAGCCTGCGTGGTGACTGCTGGTCTCTGGGAATTGGCATGTAAGGGAAGAGGAGCCAATGTAATAAGGAAGCAAGATGTGTGTGCGGGGGGGTAATATCATATTACAGGAGCTCACTGACTTTTCATGCACACTTCAAAAAAATACTTAGCGGCAACAGGTTTTGGGAGTGTAAGCATTACATTTTCAGTAGGAGTGTACCTTTTTTGCGGTCCGCCTTGTTTGTCATTTGTCTCATGGATAGTCACAGCCCCATTCGTCATCTGGTTAATGACATGCTCTCTGTCTTGAGACTTCCTGCGGAGGACAGACTTAGTGCTCCTGCGACGATTCTTCCACTTTGTCAATTCCTGAAACAAACAAAAGGCTGAGAGGTTATATCCAAGTTCAAGCTTGACCCCTAACACAGTCTTCCTTCAGATGACAAAATGTGTTGGTTTAAAATTTTCACTTCTGAGTATTTTAAGGATTAGAACAAACTTTCATTTCAACATGGAGAAGTCTTCAAAATGCTCAGAAAAAAAGTAAAATTTTAACTACAATTCCTCAACAACTGGGAAAATTCCACTTGCTGAATGCAACAAGATACACTCAAAAGCACCAGAACTACTATAACTAAAGAACCTTGTAGTGAGAGTTTTGGTAATGATTTTTCTTGACTTACATCCTGCCACTGAACTTCATTGTCCTTGGCAGTAGCACTGCTTCTGCGTATGTTTTCTTGATGCCTCTCCATTGCGGTGTTGGTGTCCTGGCCCTCATCGTAAATGGTATTCTCTTTAGGAAGCTTACGCACAGGGTATATCATTGGGATGTCACTGAGTGACTTGCTCCTGGTACAGACAGACAAAGAAACAGGACATGGAAATGAATAACTGATATACAAGGCAAACAAACAGTAATTAAGCCACTTAATGTTGTTTTAAAGTGTCACTTTAGAACACCATATAGCAGAACAAGCATGATTAACTTGCTTGTTTTTAATATGCACTCAATGTCAGCACACACACAAACACCACAGGCAAAAGCTGCAACATTCTGCATTCAAACAACAGAATCCTTACTCAAGTGTGAGCAGGAGAGCAGCATGCAATTCAAATAGCGCAGCAGTATAAATGGCAACAGATGTTCCTGTCTGGATAGCACAAGAGAATTGACATGCAACAAGTAATGGCTCCACTGTGGGCAACAGAGGATGTCAGACGTGCCATTCAGATAACTTATAGCAGCATTTAACGGCTTGAATACCAGAACTATGACATAATTTGATTGGAAGAAACCAAGACTACAATCACAAACAATCCCTTTAGTTTGTCCATAAATTTGACAACTTTCTGCCCAGAAAATTAACAGCAGGAGATATACCAAGTGCTTCATCTTAAAGAACAAGCAAATGCCTTGCAGCAAAATTTCATTTATAGCCAAGATGGATACAAACCAAAGCTGACAAATGAAGCAGCACCAAAGCAGTTATGGTTGGAGTGGAATACAACTCCTTTTCTCCAGTTTTACGCCCAAAACTTTAAAAGGACTTACCAAATCCAGCCAGGGTTGACCTGAACTGGCCACTCAGGCCTGATCTGGTTTTGATATGCTCTATAGAACCAAAGACACAGATATGCATATGGATGACTGCCATTATGCAACTAGACGCAAGGTTTGGCAAAAGAAACTACCAGCATAACAACAAATGAAGGAAGCTGAAAATGGCAAAGGTGATCTTAAAACATTATGTAGATTACTTACAAAAGAGGTACCAGTATTTGACAGATACAGATACACAGCCATGATACAAACAGGTGAACTTGGCAGAAAGTGTGTTTAATACATAATTCACATGCTGAACAATATTTCAGTCTGTGTATTGACCCGGTATGACTAAATATTCCACAATAAACCATATCATGCCATGAGCCACGCAAACTAGAAAACATTTGTGTTGGCACGAAAGGCGCTATAAATAACATGATTCTGTAATGGCTATCAAAAGTGTGACAGCAATTGAGTCATC
Source organism: Psettodes erumei (assembly GCA_016785225.1). NCBI lineage: Eukaryota > Metazoa > Chordata > Actinopteri > Pleuronectiformes > Psettodidae > Psettodes > Psettodes erumei. The sequence goes on along the minus strand of JAFBJZ010000863.1, from coordinate 5,994,484 downwards.
TGTTGAACCATTACAAAGTAATGAGTCACTCAACATGATGCTGTCAAAAAGTCCTCACATCATCAGTGCTATAAAAAAAAGGTGCCAAAGTAAAATGCCAGATAATACAACATGTAGTGCTTATGAACATCAAAAACAGTACAAATTCAAAGCAAATGTAATTTGACTGATAACTTCATAACGTGTCTAAGAGCAAATTTTGCATATCTTTACCAAACTTATGCAGCTTTCTCTGATGCATTAAGCAATTTGCAAGTACAAAAATAACAGGTACAGGTTTGCCACCGCATGAAGAGATAATAAGTAAGCTAGTGTTAGAGCTTGAGTCAACAGTCGCAGTCAATAACTGCAGGAGCACATGTTCAGGCTTGGGGAAGGGCTCTCAGTGAAGGTTTTGAGGCTCTCTAGATGTGGCAGAGATCTTCTGCACAGTAGAAGATGTCACGAGCCAGGAAATGAAGTCAAGGTCAAACTCTTCCTCACCCAAAGCTTTCTGGCTAAAGTTGAAGAAAAAGACAAGAACATGCATGAAATGAATACAACACGAAAAACTATATATTTTAAAAAATAACTCGAAGTCATCTGAGGAGAAGGAAGAGGATGAAAGAAGTTAAACCATGCTGAGCTTTTAGTTTGTCACCTTTCAGTGTCAGTAGCACTAGCTAACTGTTTGCCCCTGTGCCTGGCAAACTAGGATTTAGTTTGCTTGGAGCGGTGTAGTTAAGATGGATTTATAAAATATCTTACGTTATCACCAAAAACAATTGTCAACAGCAGACATGTAACACGTCGTCATATCAAGCACTAGGTTATTTTAGTGCCACACAGAATGTCAGACTTAAGCATGAATACTCAGCCATGTGACCTTATTTAGCTGTTCACACAATGTATCGACAACTTTGAAGATGAAGCCAAAAGCATTGGTAAAATAAAACAGCAATTTAAGTGTTCCCTTGCATTAGTTTAGAGTAAGTCTTTCACACTTGCACTATTCACAGCGTTTACGTCAGAGTAGTAAAAGTAGTAGTACTTAACAGACCTTAAGCCTTGCATTTTACGATACCAAGGTCTTCTTTGGGAGCCAAGGGAGATGATGCGCACACGAGTCTCCTCCTCGGGGGTCCAGTATCGGGGCAAGAAGCAGTCATAGTTGGGGTTTGTAGATGTCTGATGAAGACTCTGCTGCACTCGCCGGAAATATAAGTCATCTAGAACAGGGTCTGCCTCAGTGCAATCATCTTCGGAGTCTTCCTCACAGAGAGCCCACCGGAAAAGCTCTTCAAAGGTGCACTCAGGGGGAGTCAGAGTGAGACGGGGTTGAGGAGAGAGGGGTGTATCTTCAACACTGCAAAGAGCAGTATACCTGCATCTATGTTTATTCACTTCTGACTGCGATGATCTCACAGGCATCGCTTTGGAGAAAATATTTACGCAAAACATTGTAAAAATGATCTTAGATGGCACAAAGCCAGAAGTAAAACTGATGATTAATGCACATTCACTGGTTTTTGATAAGGATAGGGTTAAATTCTACCTTCCAAGCATTGGAGTGGTAGGCAGTGTGATTGAATACCAGCAGAGCATTGGCAACCACAGCTTTTTACACACCAGCTCACTGAATTAACCAATAAGATCAGAACAGAGCTTACTTTCAACAGTGTGGCATTTGCCATGTAAAATATTGTATATTGTAATTATGTTAGGCACTTATCTCCCCCACAGCATGACAACAGATCTGTTTGGATAGTTGAGGTACAGCTGCCATGTGGGCGCAGGGGGCTGCTAGCCAATCTGAGCCCCCTCTGGTGATCTGCCACCCAGTCTGGTGTTAACCCTAGTAAAGTCTTCAGGGTTACTGTTACTATGGTGACTAGAAGCTAACTGAACAGAATTATTTAATAGGTTAGGTTTTTCACATTAAACATAAAACACTTATTTAAAAAAATACTGTAATAGCATGTGATTAAATGGAGAGAACCATTCACTGGCAAGTCAGATAGGGATGTTAGTAGCAGCACGTGATCTTTCTGTGCACAGCAGCTGCTGCATTTACAGTACCTGACAAGTGGACTTGCGCAGCCCCTTCCACTCTTCTCCTGTCCGTGTTTTCTTTGTGGGTTTGGTGGTGGGATACGGCCTTTGTTGTGATGGACCGAGGGCTGTGTGCTCTCCATTCTGAAGACCTGCTCCGCTTCAGCGTCACTCCCACAACCTGGAGATCACAAAGACATATGGGAAAAATGAGCAGCAGAAAATATAAGTTTGGGAGGAAAAAAGAGCTTAAACAAACTAAAAAGAACACTGACTGAGGCAAGGAAGCCTGAGGGTTGAAAGAAAGAAAGTCAGAATAACAGAGGAACCTTCAGTGGATGACAGTCTTCGCACAGCTAAGCAGATTCATGCCAAGTATTTTACCCTCTCCCATCACACAAACTTTTATCACCACAGTGTGGAACTTGCCACAATCTATCATTGACGTGCGCTGACACCAGGCACAACAGAGTGCAGAAAAATGACACATTGAAAGCGGATCAGCAGCTTCCAGATAGTTGAGCCAACAAAAGTAAAACGATTCATCATAACATGGGTGCATATGAAAAAGAAAAGTTATTTTAAGTCATGACTTTGCTAAGGACATTTCTGTTTTGCTTTTTTGTAGTTTGACAGTAGCAGTTAGGCCTTCTCAGGAAAAAGAAAAAAAAAAAAAATCCGAGGACTACCAAAAGTTGCAAAAGCAGCTGGTACAAAATTATAAGAAACTCAAGCCAGGTTAGTCTCACCACTGACAATCCATTAGCAGAATTTCAAACCTCAAATAAAAGCAAAAGCACCACACAAAATCAAAAAGATGCCACGACCACTGGCCAATGTTTGACCTAGATGTGATTTCACAGTTTGTGCCCCAAAAGCAGGATTAACACTTGAAGTGGTGTGATGTGCAAAAACTATTAACTGGAGTAGACTGTATAAAGAACGAATGAGTAAATGCACCTTCACTGTTGGGGCAGAGGGCCCGGTTGTCCAGAGAGTCAACGCTGTCCACAGAATTCTCTCTCTTATAGCTTGGGCCCATGTGCTGACGTTCCTCCCTCTCTGGGTACCAGCTCTCTTTGTACCCACCGTCTTTCACAAATGCATTACTGCCCTCATCTAGAGCCTGGATTTAAACGGCAGGGTTATTATGGATAAAAATAAACAAATAACAGGCTACAAACTGTAAAAAAGCACCTTACCTTCGACAAGGCCAGCCCTAACAGCCCTTCAAAGGCCTTGAAATTAAGCTGAGGACCACTGTAAAGGGCGTCCAGGTGAGCTTTGCGGCCCAACCAGTAGACAGTGATCAGAACCTAAGAGCAATGACAAAAACATGTATACAGTAACTTATTTTCTCCATCTCTCAAGTCCAAACAACAGAGTGATTTTTGATTACTTGTTCATTAACAATGTCAGTGGCAGTGCAGTGGACAAGGACATCATAAATAAAATAGAAATTTTCAACTAATACAGTAAAAACAGAGATGTCAGAGAGAAAAGGAATTATTTAGTTTCCTAACACAAGGCCAACCTAACTGGCACTTCAACAAAAATGGCCATCAGCCTGACAGAACAAGATTCCCCCCCCAAACCCTTTTTTCCAAAAGAGAGAGTAAAGTGCTGCTGTGTGTGACACTATCATTTTGCAGGGTGGAAAGAGGTGCCAATCAATCCCTGGTGATATTTATGCTTTCCACTGAATGGGAAAGGATAGCATTGTGTGAAAGACCTGAAAGAAAAGTCTGAACAGTATTGCATTTAGAAAAATAAATAAATAAATTAAAACTCATTGTCAGGACAAATGAGATTATTATTATTATTATTATTATTATTAGTAGTAGTAGTACACAGCATGTTTTTGCAATAAGACAACCCAGAGTCTATAGCCATGCTAAAATCTGTAAAGCTGTACTTAGACATAGTGGTGCTTTAAGCCAAATGCTAACATCAGTATGCTTGCAATAACGATGATGACGATAAGCTGGCATGGTGTTCTTTATCTTAGTTTAGCATGGTGCTAAAGACTGCTAACATTTCCCAATTACCACTAAACACTAGTACAGCTAAAAGGTATATGGGAAAAATTATGATCTGCTAAATGACAAGTCAGAGAATCACTGAAGTGATTACGATTCATCGTGAGGGTGAGAACCAGATTCAGTCTGCACAAAAAGTAGTGAACAGACAAACACAGCCATCTCCAGAGCGATGTCACTAGTATGCCTAAAAATGTTAAAGCTGCTTGACAAAAACAACTCCAGAATTTGTTTTTCCCTCTATACCAAAGCATATAGTGCACCCCACAGCAACTGCCACAAGAAATACTGTTGAGGTGAGGCACAGGGTCTTCACAAACGGCTTTAAAAGACTGTCCATGGTATAGAATAGTACTAAGTCAGTCTCACACACACACACACACACACACACACACACCTGTCAGCCATTTGTAAAGACAGTGAGTAAAGGCCTGTAAAATATGGACCTCTCCCTGGCATTTAGAATTTTATTATTGCAGCAACCAAAGCGTTTTGGATGCGATTTATTTCTCATTTGCCTTGAGGCAAGGGTTATATTTTTGACGGACTGCCTCCTCCCTGGCAGAGTAGCAGTCTGTGTTGCAAAGGGATAAGCACAACACTGCTTGTCAGAATTTCTCAATCTGTATCTCAAAGTTGTCAGCAGTTTGAAAAAAATCTCTATAGCATGAGTGAAATGGCTAAATATTTCACCGCTAAATGCAAGTTAAATGAAAAACAGAATTGAGTGCTTCTGTATGGATAAATACCTCTATGGATTCCACATCATACATAATCCCTCTTGAGCACCTACATTAATGGTCAATTGAAATCATTCACTGAATACAAAAAAAATGAGTTCCAGCCATCAGTGTCATTAGAGCAGCAAAAAGATTCAATAAAAAGGGTTATGTGCAGCTTTTCAAAAAGGGGGATTTGTGTTAAACGTGTTTGACCTATTGAAGCTAAAATTTGCTCAAAGTTCTTTTCCATCCAAGAAATTATTTTATTCAGGATGTCTTATTTTTTTTTATATATATATATATATATATATATATATATATATATATATATATATATATATATATATGGCTGGAAAAAGGCTGGACTGAAAGACAGCACAGAGGCACTAATCATGGCAGCACAGGAACAGGCCCTAAACACCAGAGCAATAGAGGCCGGGATCTACCACACCAGACAAGATCCCAGGTGCAGGCTGTGTAGAGAAGGCCCTGAGACAGTCCAACACGTCACAGCAGGGTGTAAGATGCTGGCAGGCAAGGCATACATGGAACGGCATAACCAGGTAGCGGGCATAGTATACAGGAACATCTGTACAGAGTATGGACTGGAGGTCCCAGGGTCCAGATGGGAGACACCCCCAAAGGTGACAGAGAACAAACAGGCCAAGATCCTGTGGGACTTCCAGATCCAGACTGACAAGATGGTGATGGCCAACCAGCCTGACATAGTGGTGGTGGATAAACATCGGAAGACAGTGGTAGTGATAGATGTAGCAATCCCAGCGATAGCAACATCAGAAAGAAAGAACATGAGAAGCTCGAGAAATACCAAGGGCTGAAAGAGGAGATAGAAAATGTGGGGTGTGAAGGCATCTGTGGTACCAATAGTGATCGGGGCACTAGGGGCGGTGACCCCAAGCTGGAAGGATGGCTCCAACAGATACCAGGAACAACATCGGAGATCTCTGTCCAAAAGAGCGCAATGCTGGGAACAGCTAAGATCCTGCATGAGAACCCTCAGACTCCCAGGCCTCTGGTAGAGGACCCGAGTCTGAAGGAAACACCGCCCAGGTGGGCGAGAGGGAGATTTTTTTTTTTTTTTTAATATATATATATATATATATATACACACACACACACACACACACACACACACATATACACACACACACATACACCCCTATATGCCCGAGTGTATTTGTTTGGAAATGTGAATGAAGCTCTGGCTTTCAATGGCTGCAAATTGACCCTAATTGGTTAAGTAATAAACTAAAGCACGACACTCAAGTCTAAAGGAGTGCTCTCACAAACACCCTCATTACTGAGTCCAAGTTATTGTGCTATTCAAATGAGGGTTCCCATATAACCAAACAACCTCATGGAGCTGTGGAACATGTAAAATACCAGCAGTGCACACAAGCGTGCAAACAAACAGTACTCATATTCTGCACATTGAGGGTGTACACACACACACACACACACACACACTCTAGAGCTGGAAAAAAATCTTTTCTTTTACACAGTACAAAGCATAGTGATGGAACATAAGGCTACATTTTAGCACAGAGTATGCAGGGTGTAATGCAAGGTTACTGGGATCAGCCCCAAACTCAATCAGCTAAACAACTCCCTTGATAATCATCACTCACATTCTGTACGACTCTTGATGCTGGTGGGATGTTTGCATCAGCATCATGTGCTACAGGTACTGGTAATTGGTTTGACAAATGACATTGAATGCCAACTCCTTCCCACGTAGGGAAACTCAGTGGTAGTGATATGGGGGCCTTTACTAGGTTATGTGAAACAGGACAGGGTTAAAAGGTTCAAAACTCACTGGCCACAAGAAGGAATCAGAGAAATATGAATGAAAGGAGAAAACAATTGAGGACAATAAATGGAGCCCTCTTTGTCAAACTTACATTTTTGAGTCTTCTGTTACTTTCATCTTGCCTAAAATAAAGACAGATAATCATGTCACAATTTAGAGCATGACTGCACATACAGTTACATCCCTAACATGTAATTACTTGTACAGTGAAATGATAGAACTGTTTGGGGGGGTAGACTGAAAGACTTCATTTGCAATACTCTACTAATCAGTTGCTTATCAAATTTATAGAACAGGCTATCAACTCAAAGCAGCAGCTTCTCAGGCAAAGCTCTGTAAATGCAAACCAGCTATGAGACTCATGCACTTTAAACTGTTTAAGAATTGGCATTGCAGTTAAGATACCAGTGTTAAAATCTCCAATGCAGTTCATAGAAAACAATTTTTCCAGACATTAGTGATATACATCGATTCATTTTTGCAACTGAAAGAACATAACAGGTGTTTAGGGAGTAAAGCCACTGAACTAGAGGCTTTAGGCATCCTATGCACATTCTTATGTACTCACCAAGCATTTAACATACTAATACTGGGTAGGGCCTAGATTCTTCATGGCCTGGATTCCACACAATGTTGTAAACATTCCTTTGAGATTGTGCTCCATGCTGACATGAGTGGATAAAATTTCTGCAGATTCATCAGCTGCATATTCATGCTGTAAATCTCCCGTTTCACAATATCAGTGAAGTGCTCAGGATTCAGATCTGGTTACCGCCGGGGGCACTGAACTCTGTTTTCTAACACCAGTTTGAGGTTACTTATGTGGCATGGTGTATTATGCCGTTGTAAGTATCCATTAGAAGATGGCCATAAAGGGATGCCCGTGATCAGCAACAATATTCAAGATAGGTTGCGGCATTCAAACGATAATTGACTGGTATTAAAGTGTGCCAAGATAACAAGCAATAAGTAACACCACTAGCCTGGTCTGTTGACACAAGGCAGTTTGGTTTCGGTGCCTCTGCCCATAGCAGCCACTAATTTCTTTTCTTGGCTGGCAGGAATGGAACCTGACAGCTATTGTAGCACATTTGTCTCAAGGTTTGATGTGGTGTTCATTCAGCGATGCTTTTCACCATTGTTAGAAGTTGTTATCTCCGTTACCATAGTCTTTCTGTCAGCTTCAATTAGTCTGGCCATGCTCCTCTGACCTCTCTCATGAACAAGGCATTTCTGTCAGCAGAACTGCCGCTCACTGGATGTTTTTTTGTACCACTCAGTAAACTGGCAGTTGTGCATAGAAAAAGCCAGAAGATCAGCAGTTTCAGATACTCCAATTCAACCGACCTGTCAGGTACCAACAATCCTGCCCCACTGAGATCACCCCCCCTTCCCATTCTAATATTTGATATGAACATTAACTGAAGCTCCTGACTTGTATCTGCTGCCACATGATTGGCTCATTGGATAATTGCACGAATAAGCAAGTGTGCAGATGAAGCCAAATAAAGTGTGTGGTCAGTGTACAACACATAACATTGTTATATAAGCACCCAGAAACAAAGCAAAAGCTTCTCTGAGGTGGCATTAGCACCTGTAGCCTTAGACAGTAGACCTTCACATCAAATCACTTTTTAAAAAAGGCAGCAATACCTGAGAGTTACACGAGTGGACAGGTCCTGCAGGTCTCCTGGATGAAACAGCTGCGACTCATTCAGTCCCAGTTTCTCACAGGCTTTCAGGAATACATTCACATTATCCTGCAGATACAGAAAAGGCAAGTTGACAGAGTTAAGAACATGCTCTTGTTGGGATCAACTAATGCCAGAAAGCTGGCTGGCACTGGAAAATGACAAACAACCTTATAAAGGTTGATATGAAAATGAACTATTTTAGACTTTTATTGATCAGATCTCAAATGATGACTTTACCCAGACAGAAGTGAAAACCTAAGCTTCAAGCTTCTTCAAGCAGTGCATTTATTTTGTCCTTATGTAAATGCCTACATGAATCAATATAGAATATGTTTCATGTCAGCAGCAATGTAAAGTGACACTGAATTTTTAGTAAGCAAGTTAAACATGCAAAATCACTAGTATGGTCTTTTGGACTGTCAAAGCACAGGCCAATTCACTGCTACATCTGCACCTCAAACCCAGCCACAACCCCTGCATGCATTGTGGGGCTCTGTCTGATTATTGGCCCCTGATGAATGGTTGCAATAGATCTCTCCCTGCTCTTGCTTTGGTCAGTTGTGGCAATTATACTAGTATGAAGCCATTGAAACACATCCTGAAGGAAAACAAATCCTGCATTTGCATTCATGTCCCACTTTAAAAAAGTACATATTCAGCATTTGTTTGTAGCATTAAAATGTAGTTTCAGGATAATTTGAATTGTGTAAACATCACTCAGCGCCTTCAACAGGAAACCACATTGTGTGTCAAAACTTCCTGGCTTGCAGGTGCCTTCTTATTCTCTTGCATGCTTTAATACCAAGCAAGCACAAATTTTAAATGCATTATTTGAACCCAGTAACTATATCACAATTGTCTGCAGGAATCTAACATTTGCAGAACTCATCAACATTGTTCCAACACTTAAACATGTGCCACACAGCTGGACTAGCTGTCTAACAGAAAGAGACCTATACAATACACAAACAGACAGACACACACACACACACACACACCAACAACAAAACAACACTAACCAGGCCAGCGATGGGAGTAGAAAGCCTGTTTACTCTCTTAATGATGCCAGGTTTCAACTGGTTGATCAAGCTATAAAACAAAACACTAAGTTAGCAAACACTTTTAAAATATTCCAGCTCTGTATTGTACATATTTGAAAATACAAAAGCTGAAACAGAAAAGGGCTTAATAATCCTAACTATCCACATTACATTTTAAAAAGAAATGCAAAAACAAAGAAAAAAGGTCCACACGCTTACGTAGCAGTTTGATTGCATTTAACAAATAACCAAGAGCTTTAAGATAATCTCTGATGGTCTGTATTACATGATTTAATTCTTGAATATGCTATAATAGGAAAGTTTAGGGAAACTGATGAATCTCCAAAGAGCAGCTTTGGATTTCACTATGTTTTTTTTAAAGATGGCTCAGGGCTGCTGCCAGGCCTAAGCTTGCAAATGAGCCTGACTATACTCGAAACACAGGTCTGCATGATAATTTAACCTGAATTTAATTCTCTGCAATAAGCGTGTCTGTAAAGTAAAAAAAAAAAAAACACAGCATCATTACTCACTCGCAAAACAGGACTCCATTTTCCAAGGCAGCACGAAAGTCGCTGCAACCAAACAATTTTCCTGTCACCTCCTAAAAAAAACCACCATGATTAGAATTCATTCATCACCACTGTATTTTTCTTTGACCACCATGAACATGCAGTATGTGTGTTTAAGGTTTCTTTGCCAACTACTCAATGGAACTATTTCCAGTTTTCCCAAAGTGTTGCTTTCAGACACAGGTCCAACACAGTCTCCAAACAGTTTACCTCAAAAAACAATTCACACTGTAAAACTTACACATCCAATGGGACCAAAGCTACATTTCCAGATGGCTCATTACCTGAAACTTGCATGCATGTGTCATTGCATATGTTTTTTGTTTTTTTTAACTAGTATGGACTGTAATGGTTGACAAGTATGATGGTCTAACCTGACCAATATTAGCTTTGGGGCAACTTATTGAACTATGACTGACATATATTGGTATCAGCATATATGTATGCTGATAAGCAACCAGAAATAAAAATGTTTGAGTTTTGTTTGAGTGCCATCACTAAAGAAAGTAAAATATTGCTTTCAGTATGGCTAATTACAGGTTAAGGGAACAATAACCTGCACAGTTCATAAACTGCAGTGTGGTCAAATCATTCTTCAAAGTATTTAACTCAAACTGCTTGTTTCAACTGTTGAAAACTGAGTTTCTCCTTTATGAATGCCTAGTAAAATACACATAATGTGCCTGAGTGACAGTTAAAAAAAAAAAACACAAAACGAACAAGGTCTTCGGTCTTCGAAGTTAATTAAAATAATCCTTTAGTCCATAAAGCAAGCATTTCTGTTTATGTAGCTGTTTTAATAAGAAACCAGCGTATAGAAAGGATTTAGCCAAAAGTGGTACAAATAAGATAATCACAATACATCTAAGAAACACTATAAAAAAAAAGTACAAAGCATTTCCAAGCACTGAAAAGATGTTCTGTCAATACAAAGAATACAACATAACCTGAATGATTTTACATGTCTGAAGTAAGCACAATTTAGGAAGGCTTTGTAACGAGGACATAAAAATGGGGTTATTAAGGTTCAGCTCCATAACTAACAGAGGGCCCCAAAAGAGCATTCTTCTCACTAATTAGTCCCCCCAGGAATCCACAACCACAATTCCTTTTTGGTAGAGCTGGGCACAGGGCATGGAGCGAATGCTTCTCAGTGAAATGAGACAAACGATGCAGTGCCAGGTTAGCACAATAAAACACAAAGTGGTCAGGATAGTGTCTGTTTTACAGTATCAAACTTTAATTGGTCATTTCAATGAACAGTTACCCAAAGATTCACTGGATTTCAGCCATATGTTTTGTGACTTGCAAACTTCTCAGCTTTATGTGTTGGAGTTCCCAAAATAAAAAAGGATCAAACAAGGCAAGACATGAGATTAAAATATATATATATATGCATCATTACTAAATCTGTGTGATTCACCTCTAATGTGCATCTTAATCAAGGAATGTAGTATGTAGAGCTGCAACCATTAGTAGAAAAATTAATGAGACATTAAATTCTTTTAAGAAAGAAAATGCAAAATATTTAAGATTCTGGTGTGAGAATTTGAAGCCCTTCTGTGTCACAGATGAAAATAAACTATCTCTTTGGAGTTTGGACATCACTGATCAGATTAAGCAAGACATTTGAAGACATCACCCTGGGCTTAAGGAAGCAGTTACTGGCATTTTTCACGGTTTTATGGGGTTGTTTTTTGTTTTTTTAAATAGACCAAATGATTAACTGAGGAAAGAATTGACAGCTCAGTTGATAATTGGAATAATCATTTGTCGCACCCTAGTTAAAAAGGAAAATTGCACTATTTTCAGAGATTGTTTCCTCTTCGTCAAAATGATGATGGCACACCTGACTGTGCTGCTCTCATTTCACCAAACTACATGGCCTGTTTACATAATGTAGAAGAGGCCGTTCTCATTTCTTCTGGCATGTAGTGGGTACTGAGCAAGAATGTGTATGTAATTGCTGCAGGTACTGTGCTAATGAAAAACAGCAGCAATTTCTGGACACTTTAATATATGAAAGTGTATTATCCTTCAATCTGCAACACTGCTGAATAATACTGCTAAAACAATCAGTGTGGTTTGGCACAAGGAGGAGTTTGACATTTAGCACTTCCGTAAAAAGTAGCATGCCTTGCTTCTCTCCTGTCTAACACACAGAGACAGACACACACACACACACACACACACACACACACACACACACACACACACACACACACACACACACACACACACACACACACACACACACACACACACACACACACACACACACACACAGCATCACTGTTCGTTCATCCATCCTTTCATCTGTCAGTGAAAGAAAATAGACGAGTAAAATTGGCACAGGCTTACTGCCAAGAGAGCCCTGGACAGAATTCTCATAATGATCCACTCAGACTCAGCTGACATTAATGGTCCCATTTACAGCTGGTCAACATTCAGTGCCAACAGTTTACAAGTTGTATTCATTGGTTGTGATTTAAGGATTACAACTTCTGCAGTGTTGCCTACAACAACCTAACCTAGAAAATGCATTTATGCTACTATGAAGCCACATCCTCCTCACTGCCTGCATGGCATAGTGTGCAAAGAGCTACTGACTACAAGTGATAAAAACAATCACATCTCAGTGGACAGGCACTAAAAGAACAAACCACATAATGTAAAAGGCATGCTGCTGCATAATTTCTCTTTCAAACACTGCCTAATTATCTGCTTTCCCCTTCATGTGCATTTCCCTCTGAAGCTCTGTGAGTCATGCAGTCAAATCATTATTTTTTTTTTATCTGGACAACCACAGAGGATTCTCACAGTGACTCATTTGTGTCAAAAGGCGAGCTCTTTAACCGAGTCTTATCAAGATGTATTTTAATTTGAGCTTAAAGATAAGTTTGTTAAGGTGCCTCAATGTGGGTTTGTGCGCGTTAAGCCACAGTCATTTAAAAGTAGTGGTAGAGTAAGAGCATGAACCGTTTATACTGGAAAGTCCTAAATACATAAATAAGTGATAGTTCATGGTTAAAATAGCTGCCACTGACACATATTAAACCTTTTCTGTCTGCACAAGGGCTTAAATGACCGACGGGCCAATTTTTCGGTGGTGACACAGGAGAAGTGAAGTGAAGGAGAAGCACAGTTTACCGCACGTCTCAAATACCATAGGTAATTTTTAAAAAGAGTGATCAAAGTGAACCATTACCTCAATCCAGCGTTGAGCCGCGCTGAACGCGTCTGCACAGCTGACGCTGGTCTGCTGGCGCCACTCCATCCTTGTGCTTCTGAGTAAAGGAAAGGCACAGTTCGAGTGGAAAAGTACAAACGTCGAAGGTAACGCTTTGTTAAACTAATTAATTACAGAGCAGCACCATTAACCTGCAGCATGCATGCTTTAATGTCAATTAAGTTTAATCCATGTCATCAAACATGGGGAAAACACGTGGAATTTGTTTTTAAAAAGTAAACACATTTTTTAAGTGCCCGAGGCTGCCTGATCAATTACCTTGCGATGCGTGTGCCTGCTCACCGGTGAAACGTCTTTCCACTAATTGACGTTCACTTTATCACAGGACGCTGCACTTCTGCCGCCGGCTTCGCATCAAGGACAGGTTCCGCTTATTGGGTGAAGTAGAGAAGGAGTTCCCGCCCTCCTCAAAACTACAGGCAAAGTTTTTGAGATGAAGTGAAACCGAGAGGAGTGTCATCGACCATCTGGTGGCCTATTAGTGTATGACAGAAATTAAGATAGAATGGGAAAAAAACAGGGGAAAAAAGTATACCGCAGACACCGCTCGAGTGCAGTAACATGCAACCAAAATTCTGGTTCAAGTAAAAAGAACAATCAAGACATGAATTATTGAAAGTCTCTCATTTGAGATTTCAGTCCAAATACAATCAAAATGTCAACAATGGATCAGTTAACTATGCAGTCAGAATTTTTGTAGAGGTCAGGTGGAGATATGCTGAATTCTCATTATAATTTCAGTAACATACAGACTTAAAGTAGTATCATTTTATATATTGTGTACTAAAATACCCAAATTCTCCCATTAAAAACAACATGGGTTTTTTTTTGCAATTGTAGAGTGTAGAGAATCGTAGAGTCAGTCCTCAATATAGCTATAGCTCTGTCTGCATGACCACTTAAAACCTAAGTAGCCTTCTTGATTTTTTGTGGCTTCTGCATCTACAATAATAAATGACAAATGGCCCACAACCCACAGTCATTTCTTGCACCCTTGCTGCTTTTATTCCTGTCCTTTGGTTGATTCAGATGTCCAGTCCGATCAGAGAGCTCCCATAATGGCGTAGGAAATATAAAAAGTCCTCTTGTTACCCATTAACTTCGGAGGATGGCAGGCATTAAATTGCAAATGCATAACATAAAATGTTTGTATAGGCTCAAGATACAGATATGCAAACCAATCTGCTTCTCCTCTTCTTCATTTCTTTATACCCACATTCCCCATCCCATGCAGACAGATAACATATGCAAAATATGACAGTGTGTTTCAAGGGTAGGTCTCTTCACTGTCTTGACTTTTATACTGAAGTGATGAAGGATGACCTGTGACAATTTCATTTTCACACATGCACTGTGTGAATGTGTCTATGAATAGAAAATTATTTTTTTCTCCTCCTTTTTTTAAATCTTTTACAAATTTGTAAGAAAGCCATAGAAAATCTTGTATTACAGCACCTGCTTAATCCAATCCAATATCCTGCAAAATGCTAAAGGAGGTGCACTATATAGTGAAGAAGGGCAGTGATGGACCTGCAGAATCTCAAAGTAAAACGAAGTAGAGTGGTGTAAGAGACAGTAGAAAATTTAATGAGATGCCCATCAAGAGCACAAAGAGCGTTTTGTGAATCAATGATCTTTACAGACCAACATATTAGCTAAACCAGCAAAATTAAAAGATAATTTCCCACACAACTGCCAATATTATTACTCCCAACAGAACAACAGGGATTATACAAGCATTGTTGTTTTGTTTTTGCTTCAGTCCTAAATCCTCTGGTTCACTTCTGAGATTACCCAGTGAGAAAGCAAGTGTCCTCAATGTTCTGAAATTTTATGGAGGCAGTTCACGCACTACGTGCAAAACATCTTTAAAAATACATCGAAGGACACATCCACAGATGCTTCAATATTTCTCCATTCACTTCTTTTAAAAACAACAACAGGTGGACATTTAGAAGCATGGGTGTGCTATATGGAAAATCTGCAGAATATGAAGTGTCTATTTCTGCACATCCAAGAATTTACTGTGGTATTTAAAGGTTCTTTTCACCTTTTGTAGTGCTTGATAGGTTAATTGCTTGAATGTTCTGTTTGTTAAATCCCTGACAATGTTCGGTCTGTGTGTGAGATCATGCTCTTTTCTGTCTTCAGTGACATGCTCCTCCATACTGATGGAAACAGTACTCCACCTTCTCCTGCTCGTGTGATGCTAATTGATCTTGAATCTGAAGAGTGGCACACTTGAGAAAACAGACTGATGCTCATCATCTTCATTACATGAGTGGGGGTTTGTTGCACACACTGATCTACTACTGATTAGATGAGGAGTAAGATTAGTCAGCATCAGCCCAAGTATGAACAGCTCATAAATGAAAATGAAGCAAAAAAAAGCACCACCAGTCCTGTGATAATTTAGTCAAAGTCTGTACATATTAGAGTATCTCCTTGATAGGAGATCAATTTTCTTTCGTTTCTCTCTTGTTCTATTTTCTTCAGTATATTTACTATGCACAAAACCTCTGTTGCATGCTGTGTCTGGCTTTTCTGTTCTTGCAACTGTCAAAGTTTGCATTATCTTGTCTTTGAAAGTCCATCCATGAGCATGGATGGGGAAAATGAGGGAACACCACAGAGAACAGTACAGAGATTAAATGCATTTCGTTTTATTTGTAGCAGGTTTTCTATGAATACATCACCTTATCAGAGTAGAAGAAATTATCTTTTGCATTAATTTATGACTGCCAGTAGGTGTTGCTGTAACTCTGCATGTGCATGCATGATTTTAGGGGAGTTGATGGCTTGCTGCGGGTTATAGAAGACTGGGGATGCTAGACAGAGAAATGGACTGTGACAACAATCTGATTTGCCTTTTCACATGAAGCATGTTGTTTCCCCATATTTTCCCTTTGTCGGTCCGTTTGGGCCCAGTCCAGCTCAACAAGCGCAATGTGAAGCAGCTCTAAATGCTAAAGTTTTCATTTACATCCACTATCATTGCAACATCATCAGTAGCTAATCTGCTTTTCATTATTGTCCAAATTAAATTTGAATTGAAAACCAAATCTTTCACACTAAAACTCTTGAATATGAAAGATACATTTAGACTATTTTCAAAACAGACACATGCCTATTTGCATAACTCAACCGTACTCCCAGCCAAAACAATTTAATGATCACTTGGACCTAATGTGTTGTTTAATATGTACAGTATTTTTTGTGTGAGGTGGATTTATGCAGAAATAAGATATTATGTTCAGACATTTTTTAAACATAATTACTTATTATTAAATAACAATAAGACAGAACATATTTTAAACATTTACTCCATGTAAAAAAAATCTGCTGTACAAGTATTTGTTAATTCATGTCTAAAATTATGTTTATTTAGCCCTCATTTTTTTCCTTTTTTTTACTTAAAAGGCACTGTCAAGGGCATTTTTTGTGTGAACATTGTGTGCATTAAATGTGTATATTGCGTGTATTACACTATTAGCTTCAGTGTATGTCTCCAACCTACTTCACTGTGGCATCAACCTGATATGTCTGTCTGCATAGCCAAAGTACTTTCTGTACTGTATTATATGAGCTATTTTACACAATGAGTGCGAGCTACCGTAGTAATGTTATACTTAGTGCACAGACTGCATTAGTGAATCATTAGGGTCATGGTACTCAAATCTGAGATCATTAGCTGAAGGGTTTGCCTTCAGTGCTCCTCTGTAAACTGCATAAAATACAGACGGAAAGGCAAAAGTCTCCGATTACACTACAGAAGTATAGCTTTGGTCACTGTTAATATCTTTTGTCCAAAAAAGCATGCATACTAAGAAATGGTTCATGTATTGATTTATTTTTATTTGTGTAATCTAATGAATGAGGTTACATGCAGGCTATAATGGAGTAAATGCACTCAGCCACTAGCAAACAACAAATGGGGCTTAATAGCTATTACGAACAGCTATCCTGCTGCTCCTCTGACAGATAATATAGGATTATCACTGTAACACAACAGGTTAGAGACTGCAATTTTTTCACCTTTCTGGGTCACTGAGTGTAGACACAACCAGGTGCTGGTATGCCAGGTGCTACTCCCCTTCATAAAGTGGAGACTCAACCATAAACAGGGTTTAAAAAAGAGTGAGCATAGAAAGCATCCCCTCTAAATTAAACATTGTTTGATTTGAAAGACAAAAAATATATTTTTTTGTTTTTGTTTTAATTGCTCCATTAGCCACAGCCTTACAGTTTAGGCTTGTAGTTGAGCTTCTCCACCCTCACTGCCCTCTCCTCCCATAGCGCCTGGTGTGTGTTGTCCCCGCCAAGGTCTGAAACATTATCACAACAGGATGTGGGCTGGGATAACACTGAGAGTGCTTCCTCTGCAATGTTAGTCACCTGGGAGATTATTCAATTATCACTGCATTTTAATGTAACTTCTAAGCCTGAGCTGTGCAGAAACTCAAAACAACCAAAGAGAGGGGGCAATGTGGGCATTAGACTTTTGGGAAAAGCTGAATTGATGTTCTCTTGTCCTTTGGATTGCCTTTAAAGCCATTTTGCAGTAATGTCTATTTATATAAAAAGGAACACTCTCAGCAAATGCATTCAAATATTATAAACTGCACATATACCTTAATGTATACTGCTGAACATTGCTGCCCAAGGAACAATTAGAGCTACTGATTGCTATTCATAGCACCAAAATTATTACTGGGTAGTTTCTATGTGCAGTATAATTTCTCAGGCTAAGTTTCCATGCCAAGCAAATAAGAAAATAGAAATTGAAAGCTGACCACAGTCAGCCACAACTGAACCTACAGATTCCAAATTGTCAGCCACCCACGTGGAATTGCACTGTTAGCCTCAAAATTGTTTGTCTATAGTTTTATGGCAAATGCAAAATTCAATTCAAATTCAACATTCATAATGTCTTTCCACAAAAAGGAAATGTACTCCCATCTCAAGAAGGGCAATCCCCACTTGTAACATCCCAAATTAAATCTGGTAGCCTATTTAGTTGAACTTGACCACTGGAGTTGTCTACTTGCAAGAGACCTTTTGAAGGAAATCCGTTTTGAGCTTTTAAGAATTACATTGCAGGGAAGAATAGTGTTTTTGTTATTTTAGCAATAATGCTTCCAACCAGTATTTTATGCGGTGAAGATGACACGGTCGCAGTTTGAAAAAGTTGAACAAAAAGTGGAGGAGACCACTTTGTGAGTAATTGCTAACTGAGATCCTGACTGTTTTTTACGGCTCAGATGTGGCACAGATACCAATGTGTACTTCATAAATAAAATAAATAAATTAATACATCAATTAACAGGCTGGTGCAGTGTGGTTTCCATTCCCTAACTGGCATCAATGAGAAGCAGAACATAGTTAAATCAACAAGCAAGGGAGAAAAAACGTGCCATCTTTAAAACGGCAGCGACACCTGTTGCTTCCCGGAAGCGAGACAACGTCATTACTACTGCAGAAAGAGAATGCTGTGCTGCCACAACCGGTGCTAAAAGTGGAGAATATGACAGTTTTCTCACACAACACCAGACTGATGTTACCGATTAACCTGGGGACGAGCTGTACTCCGGATATAGAAAAAAGATGGGAAATTGTCCCTGAGCACAGTCTGATGAATGGTGGGTGTCTCCAGTCAAACTTCATGGAGACAAACCAGAGTCGTGGGAGCAGTTTTGGGACAACCTTTGGGATTCCCTTGACCTCCCGTGCCAATATCTTTGAGGGAGTTACATCAAAAAGTAAGTCACGTTTTATTTATGAATAAATTTAACGTTAAGTGTTATATTCATATACTGTGAACAGGATCTGCATTTGTGATTCACCTATTTTGGTCTACCTATATATCACAGTATAACAGAGCAGGTCAAACATCAAAGCTGCTAAAGCTATATTCACATACATAATTCTACACACATGGGGCTTTAATCATTTCTATATTAATGATTATAAATCTTACCAGTCATGAATGCTGCCTGATGTGTACACTAAAAATTTATTTATCATGATGTTCAACTACAACAGCAGAGAGGAAGCAATGACACTACTAAAGCAGTTGGCAGAGCTTAATGCAAAGATTTGCTTGTGAGAGAACATGTGTGGAATAGTAAGAAAGGCACTGCTCCTGCTCTGGGACAGTAAAGAAGAGTTGATGCAAATTCAGTATGATAATGACGGACCTGAGAAGGAGAGCAGAGAAGACATTAGGATGCGTCAGCACCTTTGTGTCATCCCGACAGATGGAGGGGAGGAAAGTAGAGTTTAGTTATGGTAAATCTTTAGTTTAGCAACATGATTTAATGCTTAAGATGGTTCAAGCATGTTGAAAAGTGCAACACAGATGAGAAGTCAGACAATATATGAAATACAATTTTGTTTTCTTCAATTCATAAATAGTCATCAACATTGTAAATTATTCTACAGTGTCACATAAGTGATGCTGTATATCAATATATCTCAAAATACTGGTGGGACAGGGGACAACACATACTGAAATATTTATGATTTAAATAAATCAAAATAAAATAAATTATTTTTTAAGTAACAACTTTGCCTGTATCACAAAATCAACATTTACAGACATTAATTTTGCCTTATAGTGAGTTTCTGCATCATACACTGTGCATAGATGTTTCCATTTGATGATAGGTGACCATTAACATATGCAAAATCACCATATATTTTGCTGTTTTGCACTTATAAATGGTTTTGAAATATCAATATATCCCTTATTGAATCTATCACTTATTTAACTATAATTTTAAAAGTAAATGCATGGTCATCTGGCAGAAAAAAGGTGAAGCTGGTTAAACTTCTGCTGCAGTGCATCACAGTGTCATTCTGCAGGGAGCTCCTTTGGCCATGCACTCTAATGCAAGTGCATATTCCTGGAAGGTTAATTTTTGAACAGTATACTTGCTGATTATTGTGACAAAATGTAAAATGATTGCTGCTGTGATCATTTTCAGAGTTGTAAAATCCAATCTCCAACTTTGTGTTCTTGGCTCCTGAGGCTATAATCGTATATAGAACTATAACACAACCCCCTTTTAAAAAAAAAAAATAACTGTCTGTTTGATGATCACCTGCTGAGTGAGTTATTAAACTGCCAATAAACATGGCTTTCAAAGGGTTATTTACACCTTACTCTTACCAACAACTCTACCACTGTGGCAACAGGTTGACGAGCCAGTCAAGGGCAACCAGCAGACTAGTCACACAATAACACCAAACAACCATTGTATATATATATGTCACAGTCACTCTGTGCACTCAATTCTTCTAAAATAATGGCTCAGCCTATGCCTTTACCAAGTCATTAAACACCACCCACACATAAAATGGACTCTGCATTCTTGCATGGTTACTGAGATATGGCACATTTTGGGCAACGTTACCTATTACTTTGTTAGTTATGAACCTCACTTTTGAAAAGCATGGAAGAAAAAACATTTTCAGACTACATTAATATGCATCAGCTGTTCTAATACAAAAAAGGTTTCCTCTGAAGCACAGAATTCTACGCACAATAAAATCAACCAAATTTCAAACCAACAATTAAGTGGCTTCTTGCTGGCTTAAGTGCAGAGGAGGGTTTGTTTTTTATCCCTACTTAATGTGAGTGGGCAGCCACTCTCCATGCTCATTGAGAATACCAACATCCTGTGGAAAAAAATAAAAACAAGGAAGCCGACCATTTGTACAACAAAGGGTGCAAGAGCGTGCACTAACCCATGTAAACTGCTCTTGGGGTGATTTGTGTATGCAAGTGCTGTTTCAAGTATTGAGATGTGGATAAACATTGTTATATGCATTTGCCCTCAACTGAGGCCAGAGCTGGAGTCGTTTTAATCTGTTATCTTCTGTTGTCACTTCTCTCTCTCTCTCTCTCTCTCTTCTGTCCTTTTCTGTCTGACTATATTACAAGAAAACACAGTAGGCATCAGTGTGGAATCTTAATAAATTGGAAAATCTCTGGCTGCCTCCACGAGGAACTCAGGCCCATATTTCATTAAAGCCAATGATGCCTATGAACTTGTACAGCAAATCCAAAAATGAGGCAGAAATTAATCCATGCAGTTTACCAAGTAACGGAAATTGTACATTGCAAATAGAATATTGAATGTGTACTTAAAAGTAAAAATAGTGCATCAATAACCTGCCAGTTCCAATATGTAAATGGTAACTAGACTGCTGCTTCACAAGCAATACATGCTTAAGTGAGGAATGGGTTATTTCTTGCATGTGTCAAAGAATGTGATATTGGGTCAATAAGTACATAAAGCATAAAAATTAAACTACTGTAGCTAAACCAATCTTAACACTTTGCTTTGCATTGGAGCATCCTGCAACATATATGCATCCTGGCCAAAATTCATGGCAAACCATGCAGTGGTTGTTGAGACATTTCATGTGTAACTATATACATGGATATCCCTCAGACCATTGTTGCATCTCTCTTTCTCATTTCCTGTCATATCCTTACTATCGATGTCTGATAAAATGCTCCCTTTGGTCAGGCAGGTACCTTCCATGGCAGTATGCAGCGGTGTATGTTGTGTGTGTGTGTTAATGGATGAATGAGAGGAAAAATGTATAGAGTTCTGGATAAAGGCCCCATCTAAATGCTGTCCATTTACAGTTTGCATTCCATTGTCCTGGCAAAGGAGGACAGCTCTCACACACTGGCTTATCAAGCATGTGTGTGGCACTTCTGCCTCAATGCATAAACACTCCAAAGCCCACCTAATGCTTGTTTAGATTGATCATGGAACAGAAGTTGCGTGTTCATGTCATGCCACCCTAAACATGTTGACGTGGCTGTTTACATCAGCTAAGCATTGGTAGCCCTCTTCCTTCTTCATCTCAAAGAGGAAACCGTGTAAGAGAACCCACCTGGCTCTTTTCTTGATTGAGATCGCATTATGACAATGTCAAAGTGGATAGGAATTGCATTTTTTGAACTGTGAGCAAGTAGACAAAGCCTGTAATCCATACCAAAGTAAAGTAAAACAGAAGTGTACCCTTACTAGATATTTTACACTGCTGCTTAAAGAAAGAAAAAAAGAAATGCTTTGATTTCCTCAGCAACATTATTCAAAATGCCATAAATCTGAAGAATCAATGAGCGACACAACCCTTATAATTCAGTTTAGACATATGCCAGTAATATCTGTTTACCTGATAGTGTCTATTGATTTGGGAAAAGACAGAAAGCAGCAGTAGAATAAATCAAGGCCTTTCAGATGGCCTCTCTCATGGTTTTGGGATACATAACACCATGATCCAACTTCATTACAGTAAAAGGAAAGATGAAACTGAAGCAGAATGGTTGATATTGGCTTTGGCTGCATCTACCATGGATTTGAAATGTTCTTTTGTAGTTTTTTTGTTTTAATCTAAACTATAGTAAGAGAAGCTGTGACCCTGCTGTCATCATTGTCGATGTCAAAAGTGTTTGTCTCGTAATGTATGATCTTCTCACTTTTTTCAAATCATGAAAATTCAGAAAAGTTAATAGTCAAGGCTATGAAAACCTCAAAAGCATCAATAGAAGAGAATGAATTTACACAACTGCGCGTGTGGCTTTACACTCAGTCTTCAACTTATTGTAAGAAACTTATTGACATTGAAATATTATATAAATCACCAAAGATGCAATATCTTAAAATGGGCTAATGTAAATAACTAATAATAATATTAATCAAAATGTTTAAATGTACTTACTTGTCAGCTGTTTTCAGTAGCAGTAAATATGAATTCACTGGGTAATCCCAATAATGGAAGCTCTCAGGAAACGGTAAATATTTCAAGATTAGACATAAAAGTATTCAGTTTGAATTTATTGTTACAAACCTTCATGAACAAATGCAGTACTTTAACCGTTGAACCATCATCTTGACACCATGAGAAAAAGCATTTTTGCCACAGCTTTGAGCAAACATAAATTGCAAGCCAGTGTGAGACAGCATTAGGCACTCCACAATAGCCCCTGAATGATAACAAGTCAATCAGGAATTCAGCCTGCGGCACCATCCCGTCTCTTACTTCAAAGTCTCCCGAACTTTAAAAACAGCTTACTGTGGTTTTGGAAGTTTGAAGCTCATGCTGGTCTCTAAATTCTCTTTCACAAAAACATCATATGGATGACTACCCATGAAACTCTTTCTTTAAAGAGCAACAGCTAATATTTAAATCTGTTTTTTTTTTGTAATTCTCATAGCTGTCAGTCACACAAGTCAAAAGGAACCTGAAACAGATAAATATTTTGCCCCCACCCCACGCTCACTAAGTTTCTAAAGAGCTGTGAGATGATCCACAACATAGAAAGTGATTACAATCAAAACCTATCAGGATAAAATAAATGATAAAAATACTTTTTGTCATACTTGTGGAGAACACTCACATCTGCACTGCCTTGATTAGATGTTCTTGTTTTAAGTGGAGCAGCATATAATCTTTCATCCAGATATACTGAATTGCCCATTTTGTTTTATGTGAGAATTTCAAGTGCACATAATTAAGCGTGTCATGTATTTATCATGCAAAACATGGATAAAAAGCATCATTAAAAGCTAGCAGTAATCATGTGAGCAACTACTATTTACATTAAATAAGGTGAGTGTCAGGTTCAGCGGCTCACCTGTGGGGGTGGTAGAGGTATGGAGGTACTTGGAGGCAGAATGCTGCTGCTGCAACAGTGTGTGCGAGAGAGGACAAAATGATCAGTATTAATATTCTAAATTTTAGTTTTGTTAAATGTATGCTCACACTCTATTAGGTTACTTCTGCAATAAAATAATAAAAAAGAAGAAAATCAAGAAAGAAATTCAAATATTCTATCACCAAATGCAACAAATGAATACATGAATGTTAATATAGCTCTACCTAGGTTTGCTCTGCAGAATAGGAGCCTTTCAATAGGGTTACAAAAACAAAAGGTTTGAGATAAGGATAAAAAGTTTTTGAGTCATGCTTCTTTGCACCATGAAGCATCAGAATTTAGAGAAATGGACAGGGAGATCACGGTGGAAGCAAAGAGCCATTATAAAACCATTTACCAGATAGCTCCCTGCACAGTCGCAGGGTAATGAACAGGGCTCAGCTGAAGAGCTCAATCTCTGAGGACTGCTACATTTGCTACTTCCATTGAGACGGATGGAAAAACAAAAGATTACCCAAGATTCAGCTGGGACAGGATTCATCTTAATCTTTGATGCAAAGTCTGAAAGAGGTCTGTAGCACCTTTCAGTAAGTCGTCCACACCTAAACCACAAAATAGAATTCTGTGAGCACAAAACAATGTCATACTGATTTCAAATTTTATGGCTAATGTTAACAGTGCTTGCACCAACATGCTTTTTTTCTTTGCAGGTTACAGCTCACGTGCCTGCATTGATTGTGGTTCTGCATTGTTCTGGTGGAGACAGAGCATATGCCTGTTTATCCTGACACAGCCTACATACAACCTTATTTTTTCTTTTTCTAGTTCAGAATACTGCCAGTGTGTGCTGGTTTTTTGAGATGTTGTCTATCCCATGACATCCGGGCATTAGCGCAGGAAAAGGGGGGCTGCATAATCCTTGAAGCAGGAGTTAACTGGCATTATACATGAGTCAAGTATTGATAATTAATTTAACCTAATACAATTTCTGGTGTCAACTAGTGAGGGTAGCGACATTTAATTTGAATGATTGTACACATCCCGAATCAGAACGATCAACAGTGTTTAATATCATAATTATACCCTCAGAAAGATTTTATGCCTCAATATTTTAAGCCTTTTTCATATAAAAAACAGGCTGCAGCCCAGACGTTTTAGACTGCAGTCTCTAACTTGTGGAACAAGTTGTCTACCTGCTGGCCACACAAAAAAATGAACAGTAGTAGCTGTGCCCCCTGACTTTGTCACAATGGGCATGGTCTCAGACTTCTGGTCCTCAGATTATATTTGAAGTAATTCTGCAGTTCAAATTAGACAACAGCTTGAGACCTAGGACCTCAGATAAATACTTTTTAAAGGGACAGCGGTCATGCGTTTGTTACCTCCACCCAAGAGGTTATGTTTTTGGCTCAGACAGTTAAATTTGTTTGTTAGCATGTTTTTTATATTAGTGAAAATGAATATTTATTGCACACCATAAGCATATGCTTCCACAAATATTGGGAGGTTTATTAATGGTCATTTTTGAAATTTACATGATAAGAGATGCCTATGGGTAAAATTTCAGCTCTGGGGGAGGTGTGTGCTTTTTCTAATTGAATCAGAAATTTGAAGCAACTTTTACAAAGTTCCCTAGAGGGGGCATTAGAGTGAACAACCCTGACATTGACCTTTTAAGTCATTTTATGAAGTAATCATGTGCTAGGTCCTTATCATCATCTTTAAAAAAAGGTACTTTAAAAATGCAAGCACAATCCACAAAACAGACATGCACTTGCCACCTTCCAAGCAGGAGGTGTGCATCTGTCCTGGTAATAAAGCCATAAACTTATAAAGCCATCCAATTTTCCCCATCTCCAACCTGTTCTAATATGTTCCTCTGGCTCTGTTGGTGGGGTTACATCTGTGGAGGATGTGGGATGGTCTCCCCCCTCATCCCCCTGCCAGCTGCTTCAAAGCCGACAGCAACCATAAAAATTCATTTCCCTCATTTCCATTTCAATCTTTCACTCATCCTTAATTTTACTTTCATCTAATATAGCCGGACATGGTGGCCTGATGCACACTGCAGGTAATCAAAATGAGGTACAACAACCAAGAACTACCGAATCTGCATAAATACCAATGACTACAATGGGTTAGCCATGACTAAGAGAGCTCTTTTTCATACCCAAACGACTACCCTATGCACTGGGCAAATTGTCAGAGATTGCTCACTATTTTAGAGACAGCAGTTTGCGGGGATGGATGGGTTATTCTGTTTTCTTTGAAACACTATGGCCACATTCAGCCCTTAACAATGTGTGTCAAAATGCAGTTCCCTCATTCAGTTCAGTGTGGCTATCCTGGGTATTTTGTTCCATACAAAGCCCAATCCCTCTGTGACTCTGATTCATTGTTTGATTCTCCATGTAATCATTAAAAATGTCCACCTTGATTTCCAATATGATATGCAGTAGCATCGTTGGCTCTGCAGGACTGTCATTTTTTGAAAATAGAAGTAATACACAGGAGAGAGGTTTGCACATTCAGCCTCTGGTTCAGATGAGAATGCATTGTTGGATCTGTGTCATTGATCGCAGGGTGACTCACATTACATCTGTGGTGCTTTGCATCTGAGTGTGTATGCATGTGTGCTTTCATTTACATACTCAGAGTTTGAATAAAGAACTATTAAGCTCGAATGTGTTTGATTTTTCAAAACAATCTCAGTATTTTAAAAAAACAAACAAGATCTTTCAAGAAGTCCCATGAACTGGGTGATTGCACGGAGGTAAAGTTATACTGGGACACAATCCATGCAATTAAAAAGAAATGAGAAAATAAAATCAATGCAGATCACTTACACTGTGGTGACAAAAGACTCAACAGGGGACAACACAGACCTAAATCTTAATTAGCAAGAATATTGATGCTGTAGCACAAAGGGCAATACAATGTAGAAGCACAATGTGCTGAAGTGAAAGTACCAAGCATGTGTCACAGGTTTTGATTCAGTAGTAAACAGGAAAAAAGAGCTCAAAACTTTAACGTGTATGTTAAAATCTAATCTGAAGCATGGTATTCAGTCTGCCCCCAGTTATAATAGAAAATAAAATGGTGTATAAAAGGTGAAGTATTACTAGAATTAATTTTTCCACATGCCCCCAAGTGCTTGACTTGTAAAAGGAACATCTAGAGTTAGAATCAATCTGGGCTGTGGTCTGGCATGATCCATCAGAGCACGCAGAACTTTACTGGTTGAGACATGAATTCTTTGTGGCAGTTTAGGTTTAAGGTGTTACATCAGTATGTCTTGTCAGCTGGGCAGTTACCAGAGGGATAATGTTTCTGATTGAGGAGAACTTGAGCTGGGCTTCAGATATCTTCTATCTAATAACGGATGTTTATAATGAGAGAACTCGTAAATTCATGCAGTGAGCTGAATAAACTAGTGGGTTTAAATTTCCACTATTCTGCAATTACTTAAATTATGCTTGTGCTAAAAATAGTTTTAACCAGACTGCAATGAGTTGCAATAAAGGTTTATTTATTAAATTTTATTAAGGAAACAATCAGTTTATCATTTTTTAAAAAATTCTATAGAAATAGCAGTTCATTTCTTTTAGGATGGTAAGGACCTCAGCCACTTCCAGATCCCTTAAGTGGTGTAGATCTTCTATGGTGCCCTGAGTTTGCATCATATGGTCCATTTAACCATTCCTGGTATAACTAAAGAAGACACAAGAGCATCACTAAGTTGCCCAAGTTAACTGACCAAAGGCTCCATTAGTGCTGAGAGAGCTAGGGTTACAAGGTGTAACTTTTATGAATGGGTTTTATAGGCTTAAGGAGCTGCATCAGAAGTGCAGGAGAGTTGTGAAAAAAAGATTTGATTTGATTTTCGATTTTGATTACTGTTGTGCTTGGACACCTTTTCATGTGAACTAATTCTCATGGAGTGCAATCCTTTCCATGATGCTTGCATAGACACACACAGATGAAAATGCCCAATAACTTCCTTGGTGTGCAATAGCACTATTGGGTGCTGTAATGCTATACTAACTATTGGGAAAGCAAGGAGGTGATTTTATCTGATTATGCTGCTAATATTGTGTTATTGTATGAATGTAAGTAATATCAATTTATTAGTGTTATCAGTTTTCAAATATAAAGGGACGAGTACAATTTTGTCACAATATTTTGTGTTTTCTTCACATTTACAGTTCACCATCAGTATATCTGATCATACTCATACTGAACAATTAGGAATAATCACTGAATAAAGGTTATTTTTAATGTGAAACCTCCTCTGTTTACCACAGGAAACTCAGGGTACCCAGTCTCATGACATGCAGGTCACATAGAGAATCAGAAATTTCCAGTGGGGCTGAATGTGTTCATCTATCTCGCCCTGTGAGGGACTGGATAACCAGACCTCCTCGGGGTTATATGCCCCCGTATAATCAAAAATCCTGGGGAGACCTGGCTTTTTATAGATTTATTGTGTGACCTAGGTGCATTCAGTTTATTTCATATAGGTCAAGCTTATTAAAAGTGCAAGGTCGCGCATGATCCTGTATCAGTGCTGACCAAAAAATGAAAGAAAAAGTTTAAAGAATGACTATTGTCTAAAATGCTGTTATAGGATTTTTAAATCCCCCAAATATTCATATCAGTCTCAGCCTCAAAAACCCAGTGTCAGTCAGTCAGTATCAGTATCATTATCATGAAATAACTATTCATAAATAAATAAAGTTCAGCGTGGTTTGACAATGACAGACCAGCATTGTGGATGTCTAAGGTCCCTGACAAAAAGTACAGACTCATTACATAAGAGAAACTTTTCAACATGTACTGTTGGGAGCCAGGACGTTATTAATGTAGTCTTTCAAGGACTAAATTTCACTTTCACTTGTCAATACCAACAGGTCTGCTCACATTGGTCTTATGCATCTCATTTCCAATAAACATTTCTAAGAGAACATCGGAAATACTTTATATAATATTAGTTTCTAAGTTTCATACCCTTCATTTGGACATTTTTCTTATGCTACATGAATGAGTTCTACTGTTTGATGAAAACAACATGACTAGAGAAAAATACTACAGGAGCTTGAGCAGGTTAAAGTAAAGAGGGCTTAAAAGGGTTTAAGGGCTTCCTTTTTATGTGTTTAAAGGTGCACACTGTGAATAAATGTAGCATTGATACTGCATGCTTAACACAAACAACAGCAGAATTCCCTGAAAGCCCTGTCTGTGAGCACGATATCCCTGTAGCAAATGGATTTAGTCTGTAGGATTAGACCAACCCGGCTGTCCTGTGTGAATCTCTTGTTAGCTAAAAAGCCTGTGTGGAACAAAACATTGCATTTCTAAAAAATGGGACAGCATTTGTACTGGGTGAATTTCGTGTTTCCTATGGATAGACAGTGAATTGTAGGGAACAGATCTCAAAGTTCCCACTCTTGGCTGTTCCTCACAAGGTGATAGGGCACATATTTTATGGTGTTTTTTTGTAACATCAAAGACACTACAAACTAGACTGTGACAGCTGCAAGGATAAGCGGCATAGAAGAGGAGACTTAGCAATCTGCGGGTTATTTACCCCAGACTTCTGTTTGGTTTTTGAGAAAGTAAATGTACACAAAATACATTTTAGGCTTGAAATGACGTACATTCCTTAAAACTGCATATTTTTTAGTGAAAGTGAATTAAAACATCAGTCACAGTAACAATTGGGCCAGGTGTTTTTTTTTAACCAGTAGATTTTTCTACACTCCATTACATATTAAACATGTACAGGGAGTGATCCAACTGTGCCTGTGTGACGTGATGATAACTGGGAATTTTTATGGCCTGAGTTTGCAAAAAATGGGATTATCTTTTAAATTCTCTTGAAGTGCTGACATCCTAGTGGGAGTGATTTATTATTTCATATAATTCAGCACTGGCAATGCATGAAATAATTTCAATTCTTCCCTCAGGAGGAGTGTAGAATGAAGTTATTGAAGCAAACATGTGGGAACTTACATGATAGCATTTCAGAGCATGTTCATATGGCTATGATATATATTAGAATGGACAGGAAATTTGAAAGAATATAATGGCCAGCTGTATGTAGCTGAAGCATTGTAGTTTTACAATCCTCTGAAGCAATGTCATAACAATGGATGGTAAAAGAGCTCAAATTTAGTTCAAGGTTGAGTGAGGGGCTCAGTCTGTATTTGAGTTGATAATCATATTTTGTTCAGTCAAAAAACTAGTACTTCATGTTTTGCAGCTTGTCAGAGATAAAACAGACTTTTATGTGTACACTGCTGAGGAGATATTGCAAACAGAAGCTTTATGTTGTAGCTGATAGTGGCACTGCCCAGCTAATGGCCAACCCGCCTTAGTAGCAACTGGCCAAGCTGGCTGCACATCAGCCCATCTGGCTGGCTATAAACTAGTTTACAGCAGTGGAAGGACTGCTGGAGTGTTTATACTATAACAGAAAAAAGGATAAGCTTTTAAAAACGGTTAAATATAAAATGGTGTTGGTTGATAATGTATGAATTGTGAATCTCTGGGTGACTACTATTTCAAGTACTGCATTATTTGATTTGTGATGAAGGCGGCACTGTGGAGAATACATTTTGAGATTTTAAATAAGGACAAATTACATGTGTCTCAAGCATACTTTACTTTATTTTATTTATTGGGATAATATCCCACCCCACCAAATGCCACTGCTCTCATGAAATGGTCAGATGTACTGTATGACATGCATGTTTTATTGTCCCTGAGCCAAGTTTTGAGTCTGTTCTGGATACTTTTGTAAAACTTATTTTTGCATATCCTTGGTGAACTGATTTAACTATGTGTCACAGCTGAATAGTTCTGAAATAAGAAGATAAAGCCTTAACCATAGCTTTTCTTTGACTGCCAGCTATAATATTCCGAGAAGTGTCCCATACTATCTTGTATAATAGCCACTGTATCACTGTGTGTTAGTAGGGGGAAAAAATCTTGTATCACAGTGACAGATAGGCTTATGTTGAAACATTAATGGCACTTCTAAAGCAGGAGAAACCCTGGAGAAAACTAAACAAGCCTTCAGTCAACACATCCCCATACAAGTAATCCCTGTGAGACAGTCACTGTCGCTGGCAACATTCCTTCAACAAGTTGAAATCCAGACCTGTCTAATAAGACAAATTGCTTGAAGTTTTCTCTTAATATTAAAAATATTCTATTTCATTTTCTGACACTTTCGTTTTCTTTCTCTCTCATTCTGTCATACAACCAATCTTTCAGTTTTAGAATGATTTCTTCTTCTATCTTCTGTTTTATTCTCTTTTTTAACTGTTTTTAATTCATTTGTGCCTCATCTGTATTTCATCTTTGTGGCAGGAGTTCTCTGCCAGGTATATGACAGAAACTACCAAAGAAGGGTGTCTAGAATAAATTTGTATAAAGTAGAATGAAGCAACATTGGCTTCACATTCAGTCTGACCATACGTTTAGTTTTACCTGCATAGGTCTGCAAAGTCAACACACACACACACACACACACACACACACACACACACACAGGCGATTCTCCACCTGTCACAGTGACTCAACATTGCCACTTGACTGCTGTTGCTCATTTAAATTTTTCATTTTATTCAAGTTCCTCCAAAGTGGGCCAGCAGTACGTAGCATGGATTGCAATAATGAGACTGAGATTTATCACTGGTTGACTTCGACACATATTGTTGTAGTGGATGCTCATCAGTTTTTTTAGATTTAGATATTGGTAGCCCAACTCTTCTTTTTCTGTGAGGATTTTGTAGCCTGCTGATAAAGACTCTATACAAAGCTTCCTCTGTAATAAGTTCAGTGATTGTTCTGCCAGTTACTGTGAAATGTGCATTTAGCATATAGTAACCATGCAATTAGATGCATGTTGTCATTTTATGGGATTTAAGGATTTAAAATATCATTCATTCAGACTAATAAAGAACCCTCACAACATTTTTATTACATTTATTGCTTATTGCTGTGGTAGGTACAGAATGAACTTGTAGCTTAAGTTGTTAAATGAGGACGTGACACGTAATTATCCTGAAAACACATTTTTTTCATTGATGTATTGGTAAAGAAAGCCTTCATAAATAATTCATGTTAAATTAAATGTCTTGGTCTCAACCGTAGTGACTGACATTATTGTAAAGGAACATCAGGAGAGAAAATAATCACTGAGTTAATGCTATCTGCATTTTTCAGCCGAGGAGGAATGATACTGCTATGAAATGGTAATGACCCATCCTCTTTTGCAAAGTGAGACAGTGACTGTAGGCCGATGGGCATGAGCCCAAGAAGCCATATGTAGTCCTTTTGTCTTGTGCGTACAAGTGCATGGTCATGGTGGAGACATAAACTGTATAAGTGCATGTTCAATTGTCTTTTTGAAGGCGAACAGATGTGTGTGCACATACAGTCAGCTTCACCATCACTTTTCTGAGAGTGACGGGATGAGAGACACAGTGGAGGGCCAGTGGGATGTAATAGTAGATACAGGGAGACTGACATAAAGCCATCCTTTTTTTGCTTTCATCTAGAGAAGCTTTGATTTCAGGTAATTTTATGTGGTTTCTACAGGTGCAGTGTCAAGAATGTGGTGATGTTACAGTGCTTTAGGCTTTTGATTAGCCTTCCTGGCAGGACACCACTGTGGTCAGACCTCCCACAAGCCTGATGGTGCATTAATTATTTACACTTCATTTTTACTTACTACTGCTTGTGCCCCCTGTACATAAGGTAGAGAAACATTCTTACACAACTACATACTAACATTTGAGTGTAATTAAAAATCACTACGTTTAATTACATATCATTCTTTAATAAACAACCACTGTCTGTGGATTCCCCCCCTCTGAGAGTTTTAATTGTCCAAAATTTAACTAGGATTTATACCTGTGGGCCTATGACTTTGCAACTGGGATGTCATTTTCCTTAATTTTTTTGCTCCTACCATGGGTCAATGGTGTAAATCCTCTGATTGGTTGACTCCTGGCCTGATGCCACCAGCTATGATGTTGATGTAATGTTGTGATATATGATTGTGCATTGCAACTGCTACCTATCCACCACTGAATAACAGGGAATATCCAGGGCCCAAGTTTCCCTACTGTGGGCGAGGTGACATATCTTCCAGAAAAAAAAAACCCATCCATCATGGTTGTGTGAATCACTCCTGGTCTGGCTCCTCCCCTGGGACCAGTTTACCTTGGCATACCCTGCAGGGGCTGTTGCCCCCAAGCACACAGATTCCAGGATCACAGGGATTCACAAACCCTTCCACCATTTTAAGGTGGAAATTCTTGGTGGATTGACGATACTGTATGGTGTAGAGAATATTTGGCATTAGGTTTTAGTTATATAGTTGTAGTTATATATTTGATTATAGTTGATATTGGCAATAAAGTAAAAGGAGGCAGTAAAGGAATACACAAGTGACTTAATTATGTGATATCCAACATCTGTCTAAAGTAAAAGAATTTCCAGTGATCATAATCCCAAAGTCAGAAGTGAAAGCAAGTAAAATCATCAGCAGCACACCTGTGTGTCCTCAGGTGGACTCGACATGTTTGGCCTTGGCTGTAGACGGAGAGAAAGTCAATAGCAGTCTGTATGTCTGGGCTGTTTACCAGGAATATCCTTTCAGTGCAGCAGCATTTGGAGCTGTGGGTCTTGGAGTCTACTGCAGAGTTGGTGCATCTTTAAAGGGCTTCATTGTGAAAGTTTGATGACAGCCACACTCCATCTGTCAAACATGCATTGTTTTTTGAGCAGTGAGGTTTGTTGTCTGTCTTGAGGCAAACTAATGAGGCCCAAGGTTTGTAATGTTTTGGCAAATTAAATGAACATGCCTTGCTGACCCTTTTGCCAAACATACCACACCAAAAAGTGAGTGTGACAGGTTAGGTGGATGTAATGTCATGATGGAATGTATAAACATTATGGCAATAAAAGGGAGCAAGCAGTGGTATGGTGTTTCCTTTAGAAAGGTTTGGTGTGAGAAGCTTCTGCACAAGATGGAGGAAAAGGTTATTACAGCATATGATCAATATTTCTCCATCAGCCTAATTTATCATTATTCTCTGTGTATTTTGTGTTGCTACAAAAATCAATACATTTATACACGGGAAACATGAGAAGTGTAAGTACTGGGTATCTTATCTTTATGTAAAATAAAAGATGGACAAGACAACGACATGTATCAGGTTAAATTTTCTGAAAAAAAATCAATGTGATGCTTCAAATCCTTCTCCTTAAAGGGACAATGCTGCTAGAAATGAGGATTCCCAGCAAGAACTGGCAGCTTACATTGTCTGTACAAAGAGTGAGAGCTGGTCTCAGCAGTCTAAATGCAGAAATATGTGAAGTTAAATGTCAATTTATTTATGAGTAGTTCTTAAGAGCAACCCAGCTTGAGCACAGGTGTGTTCACCAGGCTGTTCATCTAAAATCTTGTGTCCATTGAGGAGCCAGTGAGAGATGTGAATTAGAGCTGCAGAAAATACTTTAGAGTGCCTTGTTGTTGGAGTTGGAAACAAAACACTGCAAGTTATTTTCTTCCCCCAAAATCTCAAAGTAAATTAATAAATGTAATGTATTTTTTAATTCCTACTCAAGCTGTCGCCTTTTAGTGGTGCATTCAACAAAACTTTAAGGTCACTGACACTTTTTTGTCACAGATTTACACAGCCGTGTTCCTATCAACCCTGTCTCCTAAAAAACCTATACGACATACAATGTACTGTATTTGCAACAGGAAATATCTTTTGAAAGAAATGTAATATTTCCTGGATTAGAGTTTTTTGATCAACATAATAAGGAAGCATGTTTAATGAACATTTCTGCACAGTGGAGAAAAAATATTCATACTGATTATACCTGGAAAACATTCAATGAACATATTTCGAGAACCATGCAGCGCACCCCCTCCCCAAAAAGAGAAGGAAAGAAAACCACAAAAACACAACAACAAAAAGTCTCGCACAGATGGAACAATGATCTACGACACAGTTTCATCTTGTAAGATCCAATATTTGTCTTAGTGTTTTTTTCCACCTCCCTTTCTCCTCTTTGCACACAGGCTGTACACCTCATTAAAATAACCATGATTAATAGATCAGAGATTGCTCTGGAAAATGTGCAATCCCATGGAAGACCACCAGTCTCACATGTGTAATGGGAGGTTTATGTATGTCATCCTTATCAAGAAAAATGAATATATTTAACTACTTAGTAATTCCCACAATGAGGTAATGCATCAGTTGTCATGGATATTGAGAGCCTGTGCTGCAGAAGGATAGATAGAAGCCTTAACTGTTTCAGATAATTGTGAAAGAATGAACAGCTGAATGTTTCCCCAGGAAAACATGCACACATATGCTTTTAATTATTTTCATTTCATCTATTTTATTCACTAAATGCAAATGTGGCTAGAATTATTTCCCAATGTTTATTTCATCGATTATTCATGTATGTATTTTTGTTTATGTAATTTTTGAATTTCTCTAAATTTGATGTGAAACTGACGATTTGTCATTTGCAGTAGTGTATACCTTAACATGATATACATGTTCAAACCTGGCTGATCTACATAGTGTTATATCTCTATGAGTCACCAAGGTACAGTAGATATCATGATGTCGGGTAGAATGCCAGGATTTTCACGATTTAAACAGATGGCTCCACTGCTGTGACACACATCAAAGCCATTACACCAAAAGCCAAAAAAATTAATAAGAGACTGACAAGACCGATAAATGAATATTGAATGTGCGCTCTTTAGCTCCTCTGAAGGTCTTGTTAAGGTATTAAGGTTGTACTCAGTTCCTCTTGAAGAAAGCAATTAAATCATAGTGAAGACACACTGTTCAGACTCAGTTTTTGACTTTATCTTTGTTACAGTGTCATTTTATGCATTCCTGAGTGCACATGATGAAACATAGTCGGTCAGCACAGCCCAAACTCTGTGGAAACAGTTCATCAGTTCCATCTGTTCTACTTCTGATGGCCACTGACCAAAGGGCAGGCAATGATATATTCATCCCTGTCACACCTTCACCCCTCCACACAGCAGTAATGAGCAAGTATTCCTCTGAGCGCTCTCTCTCTCTCTCTTTCTCTCTGATCACACACACACAAACGAATACACACTCCAACAAAGCTTGGCTAAGTGTGGCTCTCCATCACATCTGCCACCACACAGGTCCCCTGGTTTCTGCTGCTGGCAGAGTGTCCACCCCTGGAGCCCAGTAAGAAGCCCCCTCAGAATCAACAATGTCAACAGAATGACACGCTGAGCTCACACACTCTCCGAACAATTACTGCGGCAAGAAGACTTCACTTGCACTGCTGGATAAGTGCTTAAAATGCTTTAGAGGCATTGGTCAAAGCATGCATGACTGAAAAGGGTAAACATTACATTCAGTTTTGTAGTTTTTCAGTTAAGTCATTGAAAGTTCTCGTAGTTGCTTCCTGAAATGTTGCACAGAAAGTATTAATAGAAAATAAATTTAGATTTTTTTTTACGAGACAACTTAATTTTGATCTTTTAAAATTATAACATCCAGTATTCAATTTCCCCCAGGACAGTTTTACTAAACGCAGACTGTGGTGTCACATGTGATACATTGCACAGCTCTAAATGTAATCAATTGAGTAAAATGACTGACGGCACTAAATAATTTTCCATGTACTGGGGTACGTTTAATGGCTTCTTATTGATAACACTTCTTAAATATAAACCCATTTTGAAAATACATTTCAGAGACAAAAAAAGAAAACATAATTTGATGTCCATAAAGTTTATGGAGTGGAGAAGCTCCAGGCAGTTTTCTGGCTGAATAAATTTCATAGAGTAAGAGTAAAAATTTGTTTTAACGATGAAGTCATTAGGTTTATCTTAAAAAGCTGTAGCAGTAGGAAAACTTTAAATAACTCAGACCTTTGTTTATGTAATTATTCTCTCTTTTACTGTCTACCACTAGCTCTTAATACCTTAGAGGCAGGGGCAAAGGTTTTCACAGAGAGAAAGTGTTTTTTCATATTGTCACAAACTTATGAATTTGACTCTTATGAAATATAACATGAAAAATTAAAACACTGTCACAGTAAGGATCATACATTAAGTGAGGCAATTGTTGACTGCCATTCAATAAATGATTTGATCTTGAGAGACTACAGGCCACCAGAGCTAACCTCAGCACATGACAGTGATTGATCGATCATATTCTAAGAATTGGAAGCAAATGGCCCAGTCAGACTCAATAAGCTTGGGATGTGTGAGGAACAATTAACCTCATACGCAGAAAAATGCAAAGTGCTGTTTGTGAAATGCTCGGCTGTAGTTACATTCAAGTTTGTTGATCACCATTTGGACATACATTTTATGTAAAGCCTTACAGTGACGGTAGCTCAAAGTCCGATATTGATAGACTGGTGTTGATTGCATCAGATGATTATTTTCAAGTATTACACACAGCTCTGTCTGCAATCCACAATCTGTTACACTGGCAGAATACAGGGACCGACTGCAAAAACATAAACACACCAGACTAATTGAAGTGGTTATATTTTGTGAGGGGTTTGAGACCGGTTGTGCAATTTTCTTTGCCAGTAAATTTTATTCAAAGTTAATTAAAATTTATCAACAAAAGAAGTAGATTTTTGAGAGGATGTAACTTTTATGTTGTTAGTGAAGAAGCCTGGCTAAAATAGTGTTTGCTCTCATGCTCTGGACATTGAACTAACCTTGTATACCACAATACACACACCTTGACTTCTGCTATGGACATTCTTTTCGCCAGACCTTTCCCCTGGTGTGCTGTTTATACTTTGACCTGATCCCAAATTAGTTTCTATTCAGCTTCCTCTTATTTCTACTCTAGTGTGAAGGTTGCATTCTCTGCTGCTGCTGCTTCTTTTTATGGGTCTCTGCAGTTTCAAATTCCTTCATATTATGTTTCGAATGCTGTAATCTCAAATCACAGTCTATTAATGGGGTTCCCTATTACTACTAATTTTTTGCATTCTCCAGCATATACGTGTTCACTCTCACTTCTGTGACTCAGTTGTAGTGCATTTACACAGTTCATGGCATTCATGTCCAGGTGGAAATGTACAAATTTGGAAATATTACATGAGCAATGCAATTTTTTTTGTTCCACTGCATGGGGATGCTGTGAAAACATCTGGTATCTCTCCACTGTTCATGTTAATGTGCCAGTATTACCAACACTGAACATGCCCCTCAGTCTCAGAGGGTTGTGCTACAAATGAGCAATGCTGCGTGCCCACCAAGTGAAATCGTTCACTTCCAAAAGCAGCCCTCGACATCAGTCATTCATTGTATGCAATTAATTGGCTAAATTAAATAACACATTGCAGATGAGATTTAGCTAGTTATTAACACAGCCAATATATTTTTAAAAATCTAAAAATGAGGTCTAAAATATGAAAAAGTATACTGTTTTCTTTAGTTTCATTAAAAGCAAAAACATCAGCCAAATTAAGTTCTAAAGCTTGTCATTTACATTAGTGGTCATACAGAACTCAGAGCTTATATTATGCTAAATGTAGCACTGTAGTGTGGCACTCATTTAAAATCCATTACTCCCGTAACGTTTTTAACACACTTTTAACAGTTCCATGAATAAATCTCCTCAAAACTAATTGGAAGTCACACTCCATGTCCCTGGTAGAAACCCTTTGGCTAAATGACAAGCAAAAGGTGTGTCAGCGGTGGAGCGCTACGGCATCCAGCGACCCAGTCTGCAGTGGCAATGATGCATAAACCCTCTGATAATGGATTCACACTATATGGATCGTAAAAGTGAATATGTATGAGACAATGTGTTTTATTATGTGATGTCTTTGTACAGTGGCATGAGATTGAAGAATAAGAGAAGTAGCTGCCGGCCAAGTTTACGACCTGATAGTATTTAAACTTTAGTATCAAGCAATTTTCTGTAATGAGCATTAAAGTGCGGCAGTCATGTTTCCACTATCACCTCTTTATTTTTGTTTTCTTCTGATTAAGAAAATTAGGTATTGTACAAGTTGGCTCATGTAAGTCATTTCTGTTCATCCACCTACACGATTCAGTTCGTGGTGGAACACCTTCCTTCAACTTACCGCAGTGTAAGATTATTTTCTGCTTCAATGGGGTCCATCTGCCAAGTCATTATTTTCTATGAGCATCACAAGTTTTGATTGATTTCTCGAGTTAATGTGAAAATGAAGCTTCATTACTTCAGCTTGTGTACAAGCTTTTTCTCATGGTAATCAGTTTTATCACAACTCCTTACGGCTTTAGAGAAATTAGTTTTGTTTTTCTTCATAAAAGTGTGCATGTGTTGGGTTTTTTTCCACCCATAATGTCTGTTAGTCTGTGATTACTGCAGTTTGAATGTCCTTGTTTTGGCACTACTGTAATCTATTCAAGAGTGGCAATTGAAATTTTGTTACAGTAGGTGAAAATTGAAAATAAATTCATGACTTAGAAAAACTGAGCTAAACAATACAAAACAACATGTCAGGAAGGGAATCATGTAACGCTTCAAAAAGAGCTGTAACTGAAAAACCCCTCAGGAAAAGAAACATGCATATTTATTTTTGATTGCCTATGAACACATAAAGGGCTATGGGTTTTTTTTTTGTATTTTCCCCTAAATCATGATTGAAATGGCTGTGCCAGATAGTTACTTGTTTGGCAAACTATGGAAATTACATTTCTCCACTTGTCACCTGTCAGTCACACACACAAACTGGCCAAAAGCATAAACACATTAAGCTGCACAAAGGCAATAGATCCT
Source organism: Psettodes erumei (assembly GCA_016785225.1). Taxonomy (NCBI): domain Eukaryota; kingdom Metazoa; phylum Chordata; class Actinopteri; order Pleuronectiformes; family Psettodidae; genus Psettodes; species Psettodes erumei. Next base: position 5,954,788 of record JAFBJZ010000863.1, on the reverse strand, counting down.
AAAAATTATGTTGAAGTGGCAAATTACCTACCACTTGTATGGAAGCTCACAAAAAATATGTGCAAAATATGTTCATTGGCACAGTGGCTTTTGTCATTGATCATTCTTGAGCAACTACTAATACCAGAACACCAAAGAGAGATACAGTGAAATCTATCATGAAAACAAATCTTGTGGCTGTTTGACTGTTACTCACTGCCGTGGACCTTCGCAAATATTTCTAAATTCCAACCAATACATTGCTGACTTCAGCAGCAAGGGCTGAATTCAGTGCCAGATTCCTGGTCCCTGAGACTCAACACTGAACAAATGAGAGAATACTAACCATGATTGTAGACCTTCATAAAAGTCAAATGTTTTATGTCTTTTTTTTTTGCTTCTGCTGCAAGTACTTTAAGAAAAGCATTCACAAGTTTGACATAAAGTCTTTATGCCCAGCAAACATGCAGTTACAGTGCATTTCCCCAGACTTTGAATTGGTTGTGTATAAAGTAAATTTGTTGGAGACAGGGTCCAACACAAACACACACACACAAACTGCACTTTAGGGTCAGAGACAATACCTTCCGCTAAGAATCTGTGCTTTCTAATCTTCTCTTATTTGTGGCCTCTCTCCTTTGTGGTCGTCTCTCCTTGACCTCCGTTTACCAGCTTCTCAGGGATGTGTAAAAGAGAGATGACACAACAAGTTAAAGTGTAAATATGCAGTTTTTTGGATGTTATTTTGAAGAATTTCTCTTTTTATAAAAAAAAATGATAAACACTACACAACAGTGTACTGTTGGTTCAGTCCATGATAGAAAAAAGGATTCCCATCTGTCACAGCAGAGTTTGCTCATTAGTAGCTAGACCAGCAGATAAAAGGTTTTCATTTAAATGTAAATCAGAAGGGTAACAAATCCATTATAGTCATTTTGGGGAAAAAAAGACTGCCCTCTTTGCCTCCTATGCCATATCTTTGACTTGTATTCACAGTCAGGATGTTTTTACTACTTCTCATTCTGGCCAAGGAGATACCAGTGTTTAAAAGCTTCAGTGACAGCAAATTACAGCTGGACGCTGGTGGACACTGCTCTGAAGACTGATTCATTTGAAATTCATATTTTAATAAGCACCTCTATAGATGGTGGCAGGGCTGTTAGTAATCAGTTGTGGTCCAAATGCTCTGTTTCTTTCAAATGTCACTCTCAGCGGAATCCATTAGTCGGCCCTGCTGCACATCTCAATAACACTTTCTTTCAACTGGGTGCAGTAAGCTTCCTGTTTGAGATATGTTTGAGATGACTGAGAAAGTGTTTATTCAGACATTTTTTCTCCTGGCCATGTAGCTGAATTGCAACCTCTGGTTATTTTCATTATTGATTATGGATTACTTAGACTTAGATACTGCAGCATTTTAACATTTTAACTAAAGCATTTAACTCTCAGATATGATGGAAATCTATGAGTTATAAACTTAAGTGCAGGTGTTAGTGTAGAAGTTAAAAATTTCTGCATGATAATGTGATATTGCCATCTCCTTTTTCTTTGGTTCCTTTGGTTGTGCGACTTCTTGAGTGTTCTCCCCTGACCGCAGCTTGGTAAAAAGCAGCATATAGGGGACCATAATGAAGCTTACAGCTTAATGATATGTTCAGAAACTCTACAAGAGGAAATTTTCTCATCAATGACTGCTAATATGCTACTTTATACCAGCAAGTTAATCCTTGAAATTCAAAAGCAATTTTTTGTCTGTCATCTGAAACATCTGCAATATTTACACCATGTTGTTGAATTGTTTCCTTTCCTTTCCCTACATGACCACAAACATACACACACACACACAACCGTTAAAGTGGACACTTTTATCCGTTTAAATTCCCAGACAAGTCCTTTCAGAAGAGCCCCCTAAAGGTAGATGGAGAATGTGTTTTCCTTTGGTTGTGTTAATGGGGTTATTGATCATTCTGGCAACAGCAACATTTCTATAAACCAAATGAAGGCCCTGCTCAAAGTGTGCTGTGTCAGAGCAGAAATGCATTTAGATTACTTCATTCCACAGAATCTCCTCAGAGATAGCTATCTCCTACATTCACATTGCACCTTATAGGATATCTGATATTTGAATGTACATGATGAAATGTTTTGAAGGAAATCATTTCCCTGTACTAGAAGTGCTAGAAACTGCTGTTTTCTTTCAAAAGGTTGGCGTGGTCCCCTCTGAGCTTTGTTGTAAATTATAGAACGAGTAAAAATAAAAGATTGTTAATGGGACACCTAGCATCAAAATGGTGTAATAATTCACCAAGGGGATGCTGCGGAATAATGCAAACAAAAAGAAAAAAAAACTTCCTCAACATACCCGTGAGAGTCATTAAGGTTTCATCTAATGTAGCTTGAATGCGCCTGTTCATTAGTGTAACTATGTTTAATAAGCACAGCCACTTTAAAAAAAAAGGTCCATATGTGTTCCTGCAATTGTGATATTAATATATTTTTATTGCTGTAATTTGATATTGCAGTATATTGTGTATGTTGTATCATGCAGTCGGCTGAAGAGGAGTCTGTGACAGGTGTAACAGTTATGAAGCACTTGGAGCACTGGAGGTTAGAGACACCAGGCTTACGTTTTACATCGATTTTTTAGTTCTAGTAGCTTGATTAAACAGCGTTATTTCTGAATGGTTATAACAACACTACAAAGATGAGTCATCCATCCCAGTTTGTTAATTGAAATGGGATCAGTGGTGTCTGTGATATCTTACCTGAGGATTCAGACAAACACCTGTTTGAGCTGAATGTATGCATCTTAATTTAATTTATAGTTTACATAATTAGAAAGCATTAACTGTTTTTTTAATGATGGCAAATCCATCACTTTTATGAACCAGACCTAAAATCCCTGTTTTCCCAGACAGCTACTGTCTAAATAAAGTTCAAGTGACAGAATCAGATGTGCTTGTTTCTTAAACGTACAGCAAGACACCAGTATTATAAAAGATCAATGCACTCAGCAGGAGGCTAAGTCAATTAATTTAACAGTCGGCTAAAGTCAATAAAGCCCTGTCAGAGTTAGCAGGGCATCCATTAAAAACTGTCCACCAGAGAGACCCCAGCCACTTACAAAAATGAAAGCCACTGCCTTTTGTGTTCACGTTCACTATTTGTTCATCAGCATCAATGGAGACCAGAATGGATTTTCTATCTATAGAACAGGATTTGAGTGATACACACATTTGAAGGATATACTGACACTAGTAAAGATGTACCTGTGCAGTGCTAGTAGTGGATTGAACAGATCTTTGTGTATTTCAAGCAATAGAGCACAGGCTTTAGTGTGTTTAACAGTTGTACTTGTAACTCTGACTGGTGTCTATTATGTGTTGAATTAAAGGTTGATTTGTATAAAAGCACCACTTGCCATCGCCGTGTTCATCATGTGCTCCTGCAATGCTGTATTCTCTGAAGATTAATTAGTTATCTCTAAATGCACGGTAGTGAGTTGTTAGTCCTCAGATCCTCTTTCATTTATCTTGCCTTAGAGGTTCCTTGTAGGCCTAAAAGGTGAGCAGAACTTCAGCTCAGCCTTTATGTATGTTTTTATTTAAAATGTCTGAATGCTGTAAAATGTTTGTTTTTGACACACGCTCACTGTTGCCTTTTAAAGAATGAAATGAGAGCTGAGTTTGTGGTTTTGCTCTTTAGGAGAGCTCCAAAGAAATTTTCAGTAGGTTGACGATACGAAACACAATGTGCACAACACTATTATTACAGTGTCCCTGCAGTAGCCTGAGGGAAAAGTAACACGGATGAGTCAAACAGCTCAAGTCTGGTGCTGAAATGCAGTTGCTGCTCCTCCATATGTTGCTGTGAAAAGGAAAAAATGTGACATTTCTCAGAAGTCTTTTTGTGCCACCTAAAGTTGTAATGATTCATTTGTTGCATCAGTGAGTTAATTATTAATAGTGCAGCTTCATCACGATTGATCTGCTGAAGGAAATAATTAGATTTAATTGCTCCATCTTCAGCCATAATCAGTACAAATCATTTTGAAGCAAACTATTTGCAACTGTTAAGATGTCACGTTTTTCCGGAGAGGCTCTGTTTTCTGGGGGATGTCTGGTTAGCACAGTTGTTATAATGAATATTCTGGTAGGGACAAAGTTGTGCTGATTATGGCGAGTGTTGGATATTTTAATGAAGAACCTAGCTCTGTCTGAGACAGAGAGGGGTTTATTATTCACGTGTGACAATGCAAACATTCAAAATTGGGTTTCTTGAAGGAAGTTTGGTTACCACCGACAAACACTGTATTCATATAATGTTTAACCTTCTGCTCCTTTGGAGGTGTGAGGCACTACACCTCAGAGGCTTGATGACCACTTTTCCTCTCCATGACATTCATTATTTGCAAAATATCTATCTGTAACATTTTATAACGTAATACCTATTGGACTCTCAAAAGATCTAACTTGAATGGAAAGTCAACAAGATGTTACTCCAACCAGCTTCCCATACAGTTCTTTGCAAGTCCAGCAGGAAGCAGACTAAGCAGGAAATGTGATCCCTGGCTCTGGAGGTGTCATCTGGCCCTGCGTGGTTCAGCAGCAGACACACAGACTGCTCATGGCGTGAGGGTTGTACTGTAAAAGATGTCCGCCAGACACGTTGGCATCAGGAGAGACACAAATCGATTTCCTGCAAGAAAGCACAGAGAGCCTAAGTGGAGGAGGGCCTCTTTAGCAAAGCTCTTATTAATTAATAGTGTCTCATGAGGGGATTACATGATCTGATTCGTGCTTCTTCATCACAGCACAGCAGCTAATGATATCTGAGGGGGAGCTCTTCTGCACAACACACCTCCACCTGGCATGTATATAATCATTACCGAGGATGCAGCACTAGTAAAACATCTTCTCTGTCTTATCATTCATATATATAGATATATTGATATATAGACTATATAATCAGTTTCATGCTCTGAATAAAAACACACCCTTCGTATGATTGATAGAACCTGTTGTTACCAACACACACACAGTAAACTCAGTAACACCTGTCAAAGGCCCTTTGCACAAACGTTACAAGTTTGCTGTTAATGACAAGAAGCCAAGATGCCTTTTGGTCATTTTGGCAACTTTTAAATTCTCAGAATTGGAAAAAAAAGTTGTATTTGTTGAACATAACTAAATTGTATGGTCCAGGTAATTAATGTTTTTGCTTACGGGTGACTGCCATGCCGGGTATGCATTTATTAGGTTGATTGTGAAAACCAAGTTCCAAGAAATCTGTACTTAAAAACCTACTGACATGGCCCAGTTCATCCCAGTGTAAGGCTCTTGCTTGAGAGGCTTCTATGTGAACTTTTTGTAACACTGTTGCCCTCTTCATAGTAGACTGTGACTGTTATCTATAAAAGCACATGTGTAATATTGTGTGTCCCTGTAAGCTATATCAATTACACTGCAAAAAATACCTTTTAAACCCTCCCATGTGTCCAGCAGAAAGAGACATTTTAAATCGTCTGTAATGTGTAATCACACAAAGTCACAAGTAGCCCATGAGAGGTCGGCAATGACTAATATCTTTACATTTTTTATTGTATTGAAAAAGACAGTAACCCTTCCTTTGTGTTATTCTGTCTTCTTGTTGTCAGTGATGTAATGACAAATTGAAAGAGGGATGTGCTTACTCTAACCACATTTCACCAAATCGAATGAACTGTGGCGCGGTGTACAAATTCGTACTCGCGCTGTCATGATGAAATTTTATGGGGTTTTTTTATTTCCCCTGCTTATATACTTTCCTCTGTCCATTTTTCACAGGCAAGCGAAATGAGCTGTAGCCTGCACACAGCAGAAAGCATCAGCCTTAATAAACCATGAAAAGGTCAATTACACGTCATTCTGTGAATTGTTGTGACCATTTATAATCAGCCTTGTGTCAGACACACTTAAACCCCCCTGCCCAAAGAATCGTTACCATTAGCAAATGGATGAACAGTCCATACTCCAATGCCTGGCACCCTTATTCCTGTCATCATCAGTAACCTTTGTCTCAAAAGACACAGACACTGATTAATGGTTAAATTTAACTCTCCCATTGAAATTGTGCAAAAGCTGTGTGAACTGATGCATCTGTGAAATCAGATCACCATCATCAGCTGCATGACACTTTAAAGAGCCCATTAACCCACTTATTCCAGCTGATAAGACTTTTGCTCTTGTTGAACATGAGTTGAGCTGTGCTGGAGTTGCCACGATATCACCAAACAAACAGAGGGCTTCACAGGCACAGCAGAACAAACAGGATGGTCAGAGACATGTCAATGAAGCCCAGTCCACACACACACACACACACACAGTGCAGAGAAGGAGTCTAATTGGGCAACAAAGTGGACAAGCCTGGTGGGGTGGGCTAAGGGTTTATCTGGCTTTAAAGAGCTCAGTGGCTAAAAAACAAAACGACTGCTAATTCAACTGGTTTATATTGAAATGCTTCTACTACTGCAGTTACAGTAAATTATACTTTTATCAGCTGAAGAATTTATTTCACACTGACACCTGTTTCATACTTTTGAAAGGTCAGGTAGTATGTGATGTGTACTGTTGTGAATATTTCATTAGTTTCTCAGTTGAAAAAAACTTTCATATACTGTATATACTACCATAAATTACATAATCAGCTTTGTTCTTTAAAATTAGAAACATATTGTTCTTGCATAATAGCAATATATATATTAAAAAAAACAATCATATGTATACATATGTGTAGATTAAAGCTGCAATAATTGGCATTTTGAATCGATTTAGCTCTTTAACCTCTACTGTGTTGACCAGCTTGGCTGTAACTTTTTCTGTCTGCCCCTTTGTGCTGGGCAGGGAGTGTCAATTTCTCAGAACTGGTCTGCTACAATCACAATAACACACTGCAACCATTTGTTCCATTGGCTCACTTAGCCTGCTTTGGTGTCTTGGGGATTGATAAATGGAGTGATGAGATCTCAGAGAGCATACACACCAAACACTACACATATTTCAGCTGACATAGGGTTATTTTTTCCCTTTCCTTCTACAGATTGCTAGTGAGAAAAGTAAAGGTGAAGAAGTACTTCACCTTTGTGTGATGCACCTTTGATCAGTAGCCAGACATTAATTGCTCATATCACTAATAAACATTTTTAGGCCTCTCTCGTGTCAAATTCAAAATTTTCAAAAAGTCATTTTTGGAAGGAAGTGTGGTTAATTTATCTTGTTAATGTCACCGTTAATATATGTCATTTAAAAGCTCCTAAAATCCCTTTCATTAAGGCTTGCAGGGTAATGCAATCTCAGATAATGGTGTCCAAATGAAATAAAAGAGGGATGCCATATGTTGGAAATCTGATCTGCCAGTGCTGGGAGTCAGACGTCTCCTCACCATGTCACACCACACCCTGACCCCCATAACCTCTTACGAAAGCTTAACAGCCAGGATGGGAGGATTTGATGTTACAATGCAGTCAACAGACCTTAGAAACAAGCACGCGTGTACTCACATCAGTCAGACCGCAAAGTTAGCACAGGTCTGTTAAAGTCAACAATATAGTAATTCAATCCTTCTTAGACATCAGATGAAAGAAGAGATTGAGCATGGACTTGAATCACATTTGTTAGGTTGTCAAAAATGGTATTAAAAGGACAGGTGAGGACAAGCATTTAGCTGAAGAGGGCTTTCAAATGGAGGAGATGCCCCAGAGAGAGAGCACTTCATTACGATAGTGTTTTCTACTGCTGGGCTTTGACAGGCTGTTTGGCAACTAAAATACTTTTGCTTGTACCTACACACAGTGCACACAGTTGCACATGTTCTGCCTGATCAGCTCTGCTTAATATCTTCTCATTTGTGTTCAGCACCGTTGCCACTGAACAGCATGAATGATACACGAAATTTCAAACAGCAGTGACATTGTGCCACCCCATTTTCATGTTGTATTTTTTTTTTGTGAATCCTTTCAATTTAAAACTGCTATAATCAATATTCTTATATCAACTATGGATGTGATGAACCCAACGAAAAATGACGCTGCCACCTGTTTTGGTTCACCCTCACCACTCTCATTAGTGTTGTTTCCAGCAGCTGTTTTCAGTGATAAAGCTCTCATGAAAACCGGCACCAAAAGGCGTCTAGTCAGTGAACATATTGGAGCATTTAGCAGGTAAAGAGCTGCATATTTTTCTCAGGAGTTGGTACAGTTGCACTGACTGAAATATCTCCAAAAGCTTTGTAACTGCCATATGTGTAAATAAACAACTATTGCTAACCCATTTGATACTGAAAACTCTCTAAGGTTATGAGGTTTCCACTGCCCCAAAACAGCCAAGCAAAAGTCATTACTGCAGAGTTTAAGACTCTTAAAGGACTCCTTCTCGATCACTTACATTAGTCTGAGTGCTTTAGATGTCTCCAGCTTTGACTAAATTTTATATATTACTTTAATGAGCGTGCTAAAATAAGTGACCATGCTGTAATCTATAAGGCTGGACGTTACCTCATGACTCCATGAATGTGAATAAAATCAAAAGCATTAGCTTAAGAGAGGCATCATGTCTTCAGCTGTCAGTCGTTATGTTCACAGATATATATATATGAAATTCAGTGAAGTGATGGAGCTTTCAGAGACATTCACTGCTCTTCACCAACTTGTGTCTATAAATGCATCTCACTCACCAAATAAATTTACTGTCATGTTTTACATGCATATTATTTCAATAGGAGATGCAAGTTCAGGAGGTGATTCAATTAATTATGAAAAGACTGAAATCCACAGAGATCGCTCAGGTATACGCACTAAAGGGTCTTCATTTGTCAATAGCCATGAGTTAGAGCAGCAATTATAAATGGCTCAATATGTCTTGTACAGCTGTCCATTAGCATTTTTCATCACACATCCTCCAGGTGAACTGTAGTTTAAACCACAGCAGCAACATATCAATCCAATCATTGTAAAGCTACGTGTGATCATTTAATCGTGAGTCTTCAGGTTTATGTGTTGTGAAAGGTCAATGAACAATTATTGACAGTGTAGTGTCATACACCTTTGTGATATATTTCAGTTCACAAATAAATCATGCTGAGGATGTTTTCATTGGTAACTACAGAGCCCTGCAAAGCCTTTCATCCACCTGCTTATTATCTATAATGGAAACAGGTAATTATCCAATTGCACACAATCAAGTGTCTTATTCAGGAAATGAGTGTATCGGTAAAAATTAATCACAATTGATTAGAGACCCTGTGATTTGAATTTTGTCCCCTCTCCAGATTAGTTGGCCATTGATCTGTGACAGCAATTTCATGCCTGCGATCAAACAATCGACCCGGTCATAATGTGTGGCCTCTGCCAGGCTTTTTTTCATGACCTCCTCATTCATCAGAGTGACACCTGCAGTCACATCTGCGGACACACAGGATGAGAAATTTGCATGCATTTTGTTCATAATGACCTGAAGTTTAAAGGTCTCACAGATAACATTGCTGCAAGTATTTGAGCATTTGAATATGTGAATATCTTTCTCTAATACTGTACAGTAGATCATCATTTCATTAATCCTGCTTCCAGACCTGTGAATTATGATTTGCATCTCCACATTTGTTTCAGTAAGTTGATATCTGTAGGCTTGGCATTCTGCTTGTTGGCAGCAGTTTTTCTTTTTTTTCTATTTTTGTGTGTCTGTGGGGGGGCACCTGAGTCATTCACAGCTTTGTGGACGGGGTTAAGAATGAAGACGTCCTCTCTACTTGCCAGGGCCAGAAAAACAGTGACAGACAAATTGCCAAGAAAAAGGCGAAAAGCATAGACGAGATGGACACGGTCAGGCGGCTGCACAGATTCTGTGCAGGCTTCTGTCTCCACTGAAAATGTTGTTGGCATGATGGATACATCACTCCGTACTGATTGGTTAGGGCACAATAACCTCCTCTTCCAGAATGGAAATGTGAACACAGTGACTCAGACTGACATATGAAAATGAATTTGCGTTTTAGTGCGATTATCAGGCGGACGTCACATATGACTGATAAGAATGGTGTTCTCTACCATTTTTTTGGTAGTGATGTGAAGAAACCTCATACAGTACATGTGTTGATCCCTTTCTTAAATAACCTGTGGGATATGGCACTGCATTACATATAGATACATAGTGCTACTTGGACTGCATTTGTCAATGAGGAAAGGTTGTAGTTATGTACTGTAAATTGCAAATTGTTGATAATCTGATATCTGCTAAATGATGACAACCTATTTCCTTATTTTTCATACAATTTCTGGTCTAATAATATCCACTTGTAGCATATGATACTGCTGTGATGCTTAACCTTTAGTGTGTATTACTGCGCTGTATATCACTCAGCAGGAGAATGACAAACTCACAGCTTGCATACTTGGTAGGAAAAACAGACACTGAATCCTGATCTGCAGACTCCAATTACCAGTGCAAGTTCTGAAAAACAAAGATCATGGCAAAAACCTCATGCTTTGCTCCCCAAACCTATGTTTTCCACGTAAAAAAAACACTGATAATTGCTGGAGCGTTTGATACATAAATGTATAATGTTCAGAGTCTGTGTAAAGCAGTACTCTGTGCCATTTTCAAATGCAGATGGACACGTATCATCAGAGAAGAACTACCTTTCAACTCAAAACTGTTTTTTCCTTCTAATTTCCATTTTCCTTTTCTGCCAATGGATAAGTTGTCCTGGGTAACACTTCAGTCGCAATATTTTTCACTCTTTCCACAAGTGGAGTGGTGTTACTTGGGCTGGTGACATCTCCTAATGCAGAAGGATTATGTAAAGTTCCCATATGTGGAATGTGTATGCCATTGTCAGTCTCACTGTGCTGATCAAACTGTAATGGTTGTAGGAACTCTGCATGTGGGATTTAGCTCATGACCTCAGCTACCACCAATCACCTTATAAAAAAAGTTTGATGTTGCTACCTTCATCCTTCATCCAGTGAGTATGTTAAAAAGGAATTGTGAGTTGTTCCCTTTTTTCAATAGCTATGATTTGCAGTTTACAAATAAAACATTTATGTCGTTTGACAGATGAATATCCTTTTCTTAGGCTCCGAGGATTCATTTCAAAACCTGTCCTCACATCTTTGATAGAGACCAAGCCAGAGCAAAATCTATCAGGGCGACATTAGTTTTCTACACATACAGTACATCGGTACTGGCATTTATGTTGGGACAATAAGCAACAAGACATTATAAACTACAGTGCAGAAAACATATGGATATGTTGAGATACTTTAGAAACTTTCCCCCCTTCACACAGCACTGACATGTTCTGCCAAGTTTACTGTCGGTCTTCATCACAATAGTAACCAAATGTAAGGGATCCACAAATTTTTTGTATGGGGTGTCTTTAAAAATGTAATATTGGGCAATAAATGCATTTTGTAAACTCTCAAATATTGAATACAATATATCTGTATTACCTTGAAAGAAATCCAGGGCTTACTCTTAACAGCTGTCCCCAGATGAGGGCATGAGGTGATTTGTTAATGAGGGGGGAAATCTATACTTTGTTTGTCATGACTCTGTGACCATGCTACATGGTGTCACAGTGTTAGTCCTTGCACCTAATAAAAAGTGATTAAATAAGTAGCAGCGGGGTCCAGTTTTCTCATGGACTCAACCACCCATATATGGAGATCGGCTAATGTGAGCCACACATGGAGGGAGATACTTGTGTGTGTGTGTGCGCGCCGAGTGAGTAGATTTCACGGAATAAATTGTCCACCATGTTTCCTCATTCTCTGTTTAATACATTTAGAACACTCCATTAGTGGCCTGAACACTGAACATTGTTCTGTTTATTTTTGAAGCACCTGTGGTGGTGTGCTGAATAATACCTGCAGCCGACAGCACTGGCAAAAGGTCCATGAATACAACTACAGCCTGAGTTAGTTTTTAGCTCCGACCTTTGGTGGACATGCCCTTTTTACTTTGGTAAATACAGTGGAGTGTGATTTCTCTGATCAGTATTGTGATACACTTTGGGATAATTTTATTAATTTAACCTCATGCCTTTGTTAAAAAAGGACCACAAGAGCTTTCTTTGACTCACTTTTTGTGATCCCTTTACTTATAAACAACCTGAGCTTTGTAGGAAGATGAAGCTTCTGTTGCTGGGTGGTTTGCCTCAAGGGTAGCCATGTTGTGATTCCAACTCCTTCCATCCAGCACTTTCTCTGTCTGCCTTAGGCATCCAAAAGACCTGACTCTTTGCCACTCTATGTGATGGTGAATAGGTGTTATTTCTACCACCTGTCTGATCCTGATCTTGCCCCTTCTGATTATATTTGCTGCTCTTCTCAGGCACTTTATTTTTTTGCTAGTTACTTGGTCAGAGTCAATGTGTGGCACTGATAGGTCAAGCTTGGTGTGGGATGGTGATTATTAGTTGCGCCTTGCTTTCTATGGGGATGTTAAGAGTTTTCTTGTAAGCAGACAAAAGTTAAAAATTTACATCGTGTTACTTGCAAAATATTGTAAATTGTAAAGTATTTTAAATGTGCCACAGATAACATCCATGCTTAACAGTTTGCATTCCATTCTTCAAGTTTTTTGTTGGTGTATGACAGCATGTACTGTATGACAAGGCACATACCAAGCATCACATCATTAGTAAACAATGATAAAAATAATGCATCTTCTTTATTTTTATATCCTGCCAGTATAGCCAGTCAGAGAAAAGTCCACTTCCAGGCTATATTATTGTAGCTATTTTGTATTTAGCTTAACACAGTTCAAAATAAAACTCACAGTTTGTAAGATACTTCATAGTGGAATTACGTCACTCCTGACTTCCTTATACTTTATCTGCTTGAGCTAATTCAAGCTTCACAGACTTACTTACATGTCTTAAAATTCCATGATGCCATCATCCAAAATGATGATCTGATCAGACCTGATCACAGGTAGCTTACGTGTTGCTGCTGTAGTAGTCAGAAAATCAGCAGGACTGTCTTTCATAGATCATTTATTTCTGACGCCCCCTTTGAAAGGGCCCTGAACAATGAAGCCAATGAAATAAATGAAATGTGTACACCGATCAAGTTGTTTAGTATGCGTCCCATCTTGGAAAGAATCCACTTCACTGTCATTCATTTAGAACCCTAGAAATGGGCTCTGGCATCCTGCTTGCTTTGCATTAAATTAAACATCACCAAACTCAGAAACTCATTTCATGGCACATTCCCACTTCTGCTGGGTCAATATGGAACATTTCTTTGTACTGCCACGCTGACTCCTCTAGCTTACTCACCATTTATCATCCATACTTGACCCCTCACTTTGCTGAAGTGGCTCAAAGCACACTGCACATTGGCCCATGGAAACAGTCAAGAGGAATCTCAGATCTGAGAAAGAGTTAGTCAGCTGTAGAAAGCGTATCTATCTATCTATCTATCTTGCATCATCCAAGCGAGCATGAACCAAATATTTTTTCCCCAGGAAGTGCTGGAGACCAAAACACATTTAAAATGTAAGGGGAATGTTGTACATGCATTTCCCAGGTGGTCAAAACTTAGACAACTGCACATGGGCCCTATGTGTCTTTTTCTGTCCCCCACTGGCCAATGAAAAAAAAATCAGCTCATGCAGCTTTAAAATAAAAGGATAATTGGTATTTAAAAAAGTGTTCCCAATTATTCACCACAAACTCAAACTTTTGCATGTCTCCTGCTGTATATACACACAAAAGCACAGATCAGAAAATATTCCTCAGGACTGTTCTTTTGTCTCTTACTCTATGTGATGTACAACTGTTCTCTTGGAGAGAAAAAAGATTGTCCATCTATTCTATTACAGTGACATCTGTGGATTTTTTAATGTTGAAATGCTGACCCCTTGGGCTTGAGCTCATTCAATCAGTGGTGCCAACATCAGTGTCTGGAAGTTGTCTCTGGATCAAAGTGACACAGTCAGGGTTTCGGACCATGAAGCACAGGAGACCAGAGGCACAGTTTACAAGATGTCTTTGTCTCTGTCTTTTAGCAAAAGACAAGCAGGACTAATCCTTAAAGCAAGACCAGGCGGTGATGGCAGGAGGCAAGCTAGTCGCAAATCTTGAGAAGATTGAAGTGAAGTGGGTACCAGGTTTTTATAGCAGCAGGGTGTTTGCTTGTTGATGAAGATCAGGTGTGTCTCGTCTGCATGTTGGAGACCAGCCACGCCTCCTGCCACAGCCTGAAACCAGAAAGGAACAAGGGGAGGGGAAAAGCCGAAAAGCAAACAAAACCGGAACATCATGCTAAGTGAGTTTTTATGGGTTTGACAGTCTTTGTTTACCCCCTTGACCTGTTTCTACACAACATGGGTAGAGCATGCAAAATGCACATAAGAGTTTTTTGTTTGACCATAGTAGATTGTGCTCTCACACAGAAAATACTCCCAGTAATGTTAATGAAGAAAAGGAACACATTAAACTGTTATAGCTCATCACACTTCTGACAGCAATTCATGAGTTAAATTAATTGAGCCCAGTCTCAGTTTCCAGTGTGAGATTACACAGAGGATATTACAGAAAGGCTGTTTTCCATCACATAGAAGACACAGAGCCTCCTAAGCAGATGGAATTTTTAATTAACACAATGCCACTGACACTGGTTAAAACTCCAGGAGGCCTTATGGGAGCACCCACAAAGAATTACTATAAGGTTTTGCTGATACTCCATATTTACATATACTCCATAAAGTACTGTATATATTTAAATATCAAAAAATATTTAAAATTTGTTCAATAAGAAGTTTATATTCAATAAGGTTTAGGCTGATAGGGAAAAGATGAAGCATCATATTTTCTAGAGGGGTCATGTATCAGCTAAGGTCACCGAGTCATCATCATGACAATGGGCTTAGAAAACAAAATGTGTGTTTTAAAACACTATATACACTGTTATGGTGGTTTTGCTTTCAAAGAAATAGAAAAGCAATAATAGCCATACCTTTGACTTGTCCGCAGAGGTTTGCAATTTTGGGTGCAACTGAGCCCAGAAATGAGGCTGCCCTCCATTCTTTCTCTCTGTCTTTTAATTCAGTTGAATTCAGTATGGTTTGTTGGCATGAATGTAAGGCAAACAGGGGACACTATAGTTCAATAATGAGATTGAGTTTAAAAAAAAAAGGTAAATTAAGGTAAATATTTGTTTTCTTTACTATATGAAAATTAAACAAACACAAACCACTAAGTGAACTAAGTCATCATTATGGTTTATGAAGTTAGTCTCCAGAAAATGAATTTTAGTCAATGTAATGTTCTCTGAAGTCAATGTGTGAATTTTTGTTGTGATTTTCTTTTCTTTTCTGGCAAGATTATATGCCAAATGTATAGATTATATACTATAATCAATGCCGAGACAAATGTATCGGTGATAATTCTCATTAGTAGTCAAAACACTTGAATCATGAACCAGATTTATCAATCATGTTCATAAAAGAAAGGCCTGTACAGCAAATCAAAAGTTGCACATTTGCCTGAGTGTTTACACATGTTTGCCAATGCTTCCCTGTACACTCATGTCTCAAAGTATATTACCCAACAAAGTCTACAAATTATCTAATAATACACTTTGAGGAGCAGTATAAAACCAGCCAAACGTGTAATGCTGTGTGTAGGTGTGTGGGGGGATATTCAAAAACAGCATGCATGCTCAATAAGCACTCAATGGGGCAATAAAGCTTAAAAACCCTTTACTATTCATTTTTATGAGAATATACATGCATTCTGAAAGTAGGGTTCTTTCTGAAGCAGAGCACTTCCTGGACGAGAGCCCAAACCTCTCATTCACAGATGCTCGGCATGTGAGAGCTGAGCGGAGAGCTCCCAATGCAGAGGTAAACGGAGGGCAATTGCTCTGTGTGAATGCTGTAAAGTAACTCATCAGCAAAACAGCAGCCTGCCACTCTAGGGCGGCAACCTGGTGCGTTCAGTTCACGCTTTTCAAGAAAATTACAATGGAGGAGTGTGTGATTTGTGAGGAATCTGTGGAGGATAATTCTGTTCATCTAGTTGAGCATCCCTGAGAACAAACTGGGCCTGCCCCTGGGAGGGCACATTGTCAGCCAATAGCTAACCTTGCTAACTCTTTATTATCTGCGGAAAACAAACAATTGTAAGATGTGTATTGATTGTATTGACACTTTTAGATGTCTGTTGAATAATGCATTTGCATATAGACTGATTTGTCACTTATTAAGAACACCTAATAATGAAATCTAAAACAACTCCTGCAATAAATCCTCCCTCATGAATGTCAAAAAAGTTAAAGATGTGCTAAATCAACTGCCTAATCATTTTGGAGACTTTAGTTTGTGGTGGTTTTGAACTGTGTTGAGTGTTTATATAGGGGAGTATGTATCTATGTATGCGTCTACTTATAATTACACCTATTTGACAGATTATTAGGAATGCATCTAATACGAGAGTCCTGAAATAAATCTGTGTAGCTCTTTCACTTTACTGCATTATACAGGGAGGGGTTTCTGTTACTCAACCTACCTTTGTTGATTTGTGGACAAAATAATAGAAACACCTGTCAAAACAACACAGTACAATTAGTCAGCTGCACAAAATGCAGCCTCCAAAATGATCATAATGATGATTGCATCAACAGCTCTTTAACAGAGTTGTAACAAAAAATGTAACATCAATGATGGGCGAATTTAATTCAGGACTCATGTATTTGGTTTAGCCAGGTGTACCTATTGTGTTGTGTGAATGTTTGCAAATTTTGGAACATCAATTGAAGTCAATGTCATAGCAGTTGGAGCATTTTGGAGCACCTGTAAAATGATGCGGTATACTACCAAGTAAAATGGAATACAGTGTATGGGCAGGGTATCGTTATAAGGGAGGATTGAATTCAAATCCTTCAGATTTGACTGGATCACATAAAAGTGGGCATGACTGTAAATATAGAGTAACATAGAGTTGTAGTTAGATACAGAGATTATACATTTTTATACATATTTGGCAAATGGAGTGCTGCTACAGTTTTGTCAGAAGGCTGATTTTTTATCGCAACCGACTTTTTTTCCAATAGTTTTTTCTTTTCAGTGTAATAAAAGGGGATCATTTTAGGATAATGGCTAGACTGTTGTAGCTTGATTGAAAGTGATTATACCACCCTTTGTTCTTTCATATTCGCTTTGGCTAAATACTGAGCTGATTGTGGGATGCACATGACATCCCAGTGGGCTGTGTCAGCTTCAGAAGGAATAGTGCTTTTTTTGCTTCAAGGCCCACAGCCTCATGAAATTAAGACCACAGCAAGACAGACAAATCCAACACGCACGTACATGATCTAGATTTAGAAAACATGTCAAGTCGACCCCAAACACATTAAAAACTATTTTCAAATACTAAAACAATTGCTGATTTCCCTCTCAGTGGGAGGCTGTCTTGTGGCCTAAGAGCCACCACATCATTTGCATGGCAAACAAACTGGAAAACTTTCAGACACCAAAGCAGCTTGCCAGCTTTTACCGAGGGAGCATAGCCAATGCTGCTGTGATGAGAGGCTCACAGTGCTCATGGGGTCTGTGCTTTTTACAGAGAGCACTTTTCTCTTAACAGCTTGGCTGAAATTGGACCACCAGATGGCATCTCTGCATCTCTCCCGACACTTGATCAAGATCCGATGCCTGTGGTCTATCCTCTCCAGAATCACGCCTCATGTTGACTGGAATCAATATTGTATTACCTCTTTTAAGTTGTGTTCACTTAAATATCTTTTTCTCCTGAAAAAATTCTGCAGCAGATGTGTACATGGCAGAAGAGAGTGTTGAGTAAAAGTTTACAGTGGAACTGGTCTTTATAAACAGATGTGCAGTCATTTCTCACAAAGAAATGGGGTTGGAAATTACTTGTGAAATTTATACACAACATGTATTTTATATGCTGGACAGATTTATCTCACGCAGTAATTGTGCATACAAGTTAAGTTTTAAACACATTTCATATAACTCCTTTTCCAAGTGATAACTTCACTTTCAGTTAACAATATGGTACAATCTTTAAATCAAAGATTTGACAACACTTTTTTTTAATACTAAAATGTGAACATGCACAAGATCTGTTCATCTCTAGGGCAACTGTGTACATACAAAGCACATCTATACATGTCTCCTTTGTAAAGTGGTGTAACTGCCTTTATCTTCCTGTCTACCCCTGTGGAATCTCCATGTACACCCGTGTGCCACTGGACAGGTAGGAACTCCGCCCAGCTGATGGTGTGCACATCCAAGGATTTATTAAAATGACTGATCAGCAGCATTCACTGACACATCATGGAAGTCATCCACATCAAAACAGCATTTTGCAATGACGTGATAATCACCAGTTAATTGAAAACGTTCTTCTACAATGTGTCAGTCTGGTTGAAGTCCATTGCATACCACAGTGCTTAATACAATTCAATTACAGTCTTCCGTTGTTAGTCATTGGCAGTTTTTTTCCCTCTTGTAATGACCTTTACTTATTGAACCCAACATTACAGGTGTTGAATAATTATTTTCACCTTTCAACAACCTACTTCATGGATATGTGGGAGACTAGAAACCAATTTGTGTTGATATCCTTTGAGGCAGAGGATCAGGATGGCAGGTCTGGGACTAAGGGCTACTGGAGAACCGTGTGTTGACAGATTTTTAGTGTCGAGAGCTAACAGGGCTAAAGGAGCCAATCCTTGTCAAACACTGTTATGTAAATTCATGACCTGCAGTCAAATACAACATCACTAATTAAATGCTGTAGCTAGGTAAAAAATGTCAGCCATAGAATTATTTAGGAGAGAGGGTGACTGAAATAAATCACTTGCTGTGACAATGTAATGGTTTGGTCCTGCTTAAGAACCAAATTAACTTGATTAACTTAAGGGAAAGATAATGGTTTGGTTAAAAAATGTGAGATGTAAGAAGTGTAAGAAACATTCATAGCTTAAAGAAAGCAACAGTGACTGTTCTGTAAGGCAAATTCTGTAAGGCAACTGGACTTGAGAAGTCCAGTTGCCTTACAGAACTCTTTCAACCTTGACAATGACCTGGTTGACTGAGAATCTACATAAACAGTGACTGTTCGTTCACCATGGGAAACAAGCAACAGTCTGCTAATGTTAAAGCCCAATGATTGTTGTTTTTGCCAAAATCAAGCAGCCCAAGATGTAATAGTGGCAACAGTGATGATGGATTGATGATGGAGGATTAAGGAAATGAACCCTTACTGGGACTTTCAACTCCTTAGTGAAACAGTGAATAGAAAATTGTGAGGAAAAAAAGCCTTTCTTCTCCTTTTGTTTCATTTCTTCAAGGCCAAAAATTTTGCGATGGCCTTGCACCTAGACAGAGGTCAACACATTATGTAGGTAGGTCAGTGGAGCTGATTTGCAGTCCTCTACTCTACACTACCCTAAAAGCAAGATTTATATATAAATCCTGTCCTAGGATATAAATCCTAGGACAGGAAAATTACTTATCTGTATGGTGATTTTTGTTCCTTGAGGTGAGAAGTTATTACTCTGACAAGCCGTCCAGCTTTTGCTCTAGTGTTCATGTGGCCAGGGGACATAATTGAACAGTTATGTTATAACCCAGCCAGCCCACAGACAACCCACAAACATTGTCAACTGTGTTTATTGGAATGCAAAACCAAGACAGTCCCAAGTCTCTGTAGTTCTTGTTGTGAACTGTGCCCTTGTGCTACCTGTTGGTGCCTTCAACAGTTGAGATTTATTATAAAAGTATCACAGTTATTTCTGAAACATTGTTGATTCATCAGAATTTAATTCCAATCTAATCTAGACTTTTAAGCTGCTCTCTGACATTTTAATTAATAATTTATACTAATCTGCCAAAAGGTGGATAATGTGAGCTGTGTCATGTCACATCACTGAATATCCCTGAGTCAACCCTGCTTAAATCTCAGCATGCACTCAGTGAAAGGCAAAGAACCCAGCCAACTGCATGTTCAACATGTACACACAAAAAGTGACACAGTTATATTCACATCATTGGGAATTAAACTGGAGCACTCTGAGATGTACACTGGAGAATAAATTCTAGAGAACCGAAACCTCATACTGGGCAGATCAAGCAAACTATTAATTTCCAAAGCCAGCATTCAGGGAAGTGGAAAAAGTGGAAAGCCAGGTTGGGGTGACCAACCAAAACCAAAAACCTTTTTTTCAAATGTATTCTGCAACTTCGATGAATTATCACAATCACATGGCGATATGTTGGAGATTTGTTCCATTTACTGACACCTAGTCCTGCATTGCTTCATGCAAGCACTTAAAGGACCAATCATATGCAAGTGACACTTGAAGATGATGATTGAAAGAAACATATTGATTTAAGAATTATTGTTATATCTTCTAGTTGACTTTTAGTTGGTTCGGAGCAAAGCTGTCAAACAAAAGTTAAAAGGCAACAGTATTTGTCCACCCAACATCTGTTCAGTCCAAAGCTGGGTGTCCTTGTGGTTCAGCACATGTGGTTCTTGAGCAATATCACATATAATTCCCATCCCCTCCTGCTCCCTGTTTCTTCCCACTCTCAACAATTACATAAAGGCAACATTGCCAGGAAAAACAGGTTAGTTGCTGCAGTTAACATCAGAGAACTACATGTGAAAACTATTGAATTTGAAAAAGATACAACATGTGGCACAGTAGTAGGATGGGGGAGAAAGGGTTTCATTTATGCAACTTAAAAGAACATTAGAATGTTTTATACATTTCATTGTAATCTATGCATATTTCTCACACTGGGGGCAGATTACATGTCATATGAATTCATGTGGCATCTCAAGGGATTATTGCATTCATATTCATGCTGAGCACCATTAGCAGGAACCTATTTCAGTTTCACTAGCGACACCACCAAGAAGTTACAGCAATGTATTAGTGCAATGATTGCACGCAATTTTAGAAATGCATAACACACATCAGTCAGGCTATCATCAGGTTGTAACCTGTTAAGCAGCAGACTGCATTCAGATAATTTGCAGTCGGCGGCGTTGTCTCAAAAATGCTTCAACCTGTTTGATGTCACGAGACTGGTGGGAGATTGGCTCTGATGTCGCCTCAGGGTGCTGTGCAGAGTCCACAGTTTAGCATGTCTTGAGAAAGCTTGAGGAAGTTCTTATTTAGACACCATGACACAGAGAGTGAAGTAGGAGGCAGAGGATAAAGAAGCTAATCTTGTCATCCTAAAGCCCCATCCTCTTTCTGAGTAACACTGCAGTTTGGCAGCCTTTGTCCTGCCATTTAAATGGAAATATTATGAAACTTGGGTCTGCTGAGGAGAATTTCACAGCTGTCCCTGCCCTGAGAGAAAGCAGACAATTTGGCATTAAGGATTCTGCAAATGTGCTGCATGTGTTTATCTGTTCTAATGACCTTAAGAGTATGGATATTACTAGCATACCAATCACCCGTGTGTGCCATGCTACTGTTTTGCATTCAAATAGCTTGTCACGCACAACATACAAGGAGGCAATGCTGTTTCTATTTACTTATTTTTTCCTCACTTCCCACCTTTATCTGTCTAAATGATATATAATATGGTATACTGCAAATGTGCAAGGAAATGCCACAATGAAAGAGGTAATAAAAATTTCCAGTGAGCTGAACCTCCTGTCATCACATGAGAGGGTACAATTAGGTTGATATGCAGCAATGAAATTGTCATTTTGAGTGTATTGCAGTCACAGCTTGTGGGGGACACAAATATAACCCATACAAAGCATAAGGCAATTCAGAAACCTATAGACTGGTTTGCTGCCACTTGATGTATGTATTGCATTTGTGCTGGAAAATATAGGTTGTAGCTCCAATTAGACAACCAGTTTTTCACATTGATAAATCCCACTTGTTGCCTAAAATAACTTTAGATGTTTTTATACCTCATAAATGTTATTCCACTGTCATTATTGAGTTTATTGTATAACAATTTGTGCCTTTAATGTTTTAAAATAAACCATCGTACCCATGGGACACACTGGCCTTGGTAGGGCTAGATGTGTTTAGGTCTGGACTTCACTCAGTCATAACTTATCCTGGACAATTTATGAAAGCTCCAGATGCATACCAGCTCTAGTCCAAAAAGACATGTAATGAATATAGAGTCCAAAAAATCGACAAGGGTTACAACTGTAAAATTTATTTGAGTGGCATTATTTTTGTACAGTGTATTTTTACTTTACTTGGCATTTTTGCACCCTCACCTTGGTGCAAAGTGTAGCTGCTGGTACTTCCACTTTATTACACCAGCCACAAACAAAAGTGGCTAACCACACAAAGACAAACCACAGATCCATAAAAAATCACTATAAAAACAGCACCAACAGAATATTTATTAACCTCAAAAGGTATATACACTAACTATTGATGTATTGGTTCATTTTAAGACACTGCAACATATCCTTTGCCAGGCATGTATTATTCATACATTTTTGCAGCACAATAAGCATTTCGTAGATTTCGGGCTGCCAATCATTAGCATTCTTTAAGTGGTCTGGCCGCTCAATGAGTGGGAGATACATGAGGGTGGGGTGCTCCATCACTCTTCTCCTCTTCCACTAAAAGGCTCTGACATATCTCCCTGGAGGCCTACAGCCAGCCTGGTGCTCTCTGTACACAACTTAATAGCTGCTGTCACTGCACAACTCCTCCATGATAGCCCGCTCAGCAGCGACCCAATCACCGGTCTTTTGAAGACAGAATTGATATGCACATTACATTCTAGTAGTATTACACAATGAATGTGAATGTTTTCTTACGTGTTGTATTCAAAGCAAGAATCAAAAATAGTACATATGTATTATTACCCCATATATATATATATATATATATATATATATATATATATATATATATATATATATATATATAGAGAGAGAGAGAGAGAGAGAGAGTAGCTGCCTGGATTAGGTTCACCAGAAACCTTTTCCCCTTACTTGAACTCGTAAAGCTCAAACTATGCTTTTCCAAAGATACTGAACAATGTTTTAAATGTCTTCGCAAACTTGTGCAATGATTGGAAATAGTGTTAGGAAGCAGGTTTGGAACAGAGATGAAAACAGATAGACTGCATATAATAATACATACTCCCATTCATGTTTGCCTTGCAGTTTGGGGAAGCATAATCCCAGCTCATGTGGTCGGGGTGAACAGGGGGAGTACAAAGCACAGGACTATGACCCTGGCAGCTGATCAGTGTTTGCATTTTTCATACAGTACTAACCAATGTTGCCTTATTCAGTGTTTTCTTAAAAACATCCTGTTCATGACCCGAAAGATATCTTGCAGAGTTATTGACTAGGAGTTGTCCAATAGAGCAATATTTTGATGAGTGGGTCCCTGGTTTTTATTAGCATCTTGTACACAGTATATGCACAAGGACACACATGCATGCTCATGCTTGCACAAGACTCAGTTACACTGATATACCACAGTGGTGGTAGTCTGCTAAGAAATGCAGCACTATGCAAGGAAAGGCAGAAAAGAAGACAATGCAAGTTTCAAGATAGGAGAAGGACAGTGAAGGAAAAGTACTGAATATGTTTACTATACTTCAATGATACACACAAACATTGGGCTGTTGAGAAACTGAATGAAATTTCCTTTGTGTATTTACATGAGAACATTTTATATGTTTCCTATAGTCAAGAGACATGGTCACAAAACATGGCCATAAAAAAACTTTAACCATAGTTTAATTGCTATGACTGGATATTGTAAATTGAAACACATAATCAGTGGATTTATTCTGACTTTACAGATGCAGTAAATGAGGATTTTCTCAAAGTTTTAAATTTGAATTTACATTAGTTTCTTTCAACAGAAAGTGTTAGGGTTAGGGTGGACAGTACTTCTTGTCTTGTCAGTGGCCTCTCTGTCACTTTTGTGTTGTAGGTTTTGTAGGTGTCTTCTTAAGACAGAAACCCCAGGCTGTGCTACCGAATAAATACACTCAAAGTCACTTGCTGGTCTGATTTTAGGGCAGTGGGCTGCTCTGACTATCTGTATGCTGTACCTTCAAATAGCTGTCTTGGGGACTGCTCCTCTGCGCTGAATCAATATCCAGTTAATTTCAGGCCACACTCTGATCCTACAGCAGTGGCTCATACAGGAAACTGTTGACGAGCAGGAAACCTACTGAAGCTTTGAGTGGCTGTGGACAAACCTGATCATGGTTTGTAAAGCAGCAGACATGGTTTAGTCAGTAACCACAGCTTTTCTGAACAACTGATAATGTAAAATGGAACAAACTGGAATAATTTTGACAAATCATGTAGTCAACTTTTGTAAAGTAAAAAAGGATAGAATATAGAAAAATAGCTTTTCAAAAGCTGAAGAAAAACAACAGAAAAGCAATTTCTTTATGAAGACAAGTTGTTGGTTCTACATTCAACACATATGATTAACATCTTTAATTATTTGAATCCTATACCAGCACATTTGCAATGAAAAGATCCTTACTTCTTTTGAAAGAGTTCTCTGAAAGGAAGCACTCAAGCAATTAAGCTTCCTTCACCATAATTAAGCAGTGAAAGCAAGCATTTCTGTCTTCACTGTGTGATTCACAAAGATGTAATAATTGCTTTCCATAAGCTTCAGGAATAGAGGCGCTTCTTGGGGGGGCTGAGATGGTTTGTTGCTACAGTCGAAAACATGTGGTCAAGATATTACATAAATATGATATAACTTGCTAACACTATATCAGAAGAGAAGAGGAATGTTTTAGTTGTGTTTATACTGGGGTACTGGTGCAATTCAGCCTCCTGTGGCCAAAATGTGCAGTACAACAACAAAAAACAAAAATCACATTTTTACAAATAAAAAAATAAAGCATATGACTTGCCTCTCAGTGCTTCTGTACAAATCACTTCATAGTGTGTAAAAGTATATTCACAAAATAGCCCTCTAAAAAAGTCATAAAATGGTGTATAGTCTCAACAAGACATGTTAGCACAATATTGGAAATGGAAACATAACTGATTATCAGCTGAAACTAATGATAAAAATAATGAAACAGAATCTTGTCTGAGTTCTTTCTGGAGAGCTTAATTTTTATACATGGCAATAAAGTTCTTTCACTGTTTAATGTTAATGTTACTTTGCGTTCTGAACTAAAAAGAAATGATGAGAAATGTCATTGTGATAGATGATGTTTGCAGATATTAGATATCATTCAATATTTGTTTGTTGATTTTCACCATGTTACAGAAAATACTGCAGCTTCAAAGTGAATTGCTATTGGAGAAAGACTTTTTTGATTGATAATCTTTGAACTAAACACACGGTGTGACAGAAGCTAATGGGGTGAAGCAGGAAAAAAGCAGGATGGGGAGAGCAAGCAGTAGAAAATGATGAATTTAGCCCAGCTGTTTGCCAAGGCAGGAGGTTTCTGGAACTATTGCTGATATGAAGTTGGGTTGGATGTCATCCCGGATAGCTGAGTGTTATTTATGGCAACAGCAGGAATTGCTCGCTCATCATCAGGTGGAGAAGAGACAACGCAACAGCAGAATTAAGTGAAGGCAAAGAGTTCAGGGAATTTAGGTGGTTGGAGCCAAGTCCATTAATTACAATTCTTTTGTCAAATACCATATCTACTTTAGCAGTGTGCGTCTCTTATGGTGTGGTAATGTCAAACTCATTGTCCTGGTGTGGGAATGTTTGTGTGCATATACAGACTTGAGCCTGCAACAAATATTCTCTGCAGTCATATTAAAGCACAGTTCACAATTAATGTTGTTGTAATGTTTCATACACTGACTTACAGTCATATATACACTATTTAAGATAATCCTCTGTGAAACATTTTGTATTTCCTTTTATTATCATTAGGCAAAACATAATAAAATGCAGCAAAAATTATGTAAAAATTATTCAGAAATAATAATAAAATAAAATAATTATAAGAACAATGATGGTGTGTACTTAGTACAATGCAATTCAACAAAGACTGATCATTATACCCTTCATAAATGGCAGATTAATGCATGAATGTTGCATTAGACTGCATTGTCAATGGAGCAAGTGCCTTAGATATTGGAACATCTGCACAGGCTCTGATGAAGACTGAATCTTCCTGCACATCAGTCTGTCAGATGGCTTTAAATGTTCTTATTGTTTGTTGTTCTTATTATCTTAATGAGACAGCTGGTGTGGCAGGGAACAGTTCATCCCCAAGTAAAATAATGTCAATATCCACTCACTTATTGTCAGTGACAAGACATCAGTTCTTAGTTCTCCACTGGCACTTCCTGATTTCCACTTGGGTTTCACCAGATTACTTGATTATTAACTGATCCACATTCATAAAATTATTTCCCAACCTTAACATCAGCCAAATAACATGTCTGCAGTTTTATGAAATTTCTTTGTCAGGCTGTCTGTCAGGAGTAAAGGAGAAGTAACCTAAACCTAAAAATATTAGGTTCGCTTTCTGTTTCCCTGCCAACCAAAGTAACTACCATAATTTATACCCAGTCATGGAATCTGATATTAAGGAAGACGGGGTTTTTTTTCCAGTAATGACTAGTTTCTCTCTCTTTGCTTTACTTTCTCCTCCCCTCATCTATATTGTGAAAGCACTATTTAAGTGAATCAATCAGCAGCGAATTGGAAAAAAGTACCTTTAACTACAGAGGATAACTACCTCTACATACATAAAATAGCTTTAGTTATATAGAGTTAGTTTTTTGATAGGTGGGTCTGAATGAAATGAATGACTGAATGAATAAAACCATTCCTATAGGTTACACAGACTTATAGCCATAGCAAAAGGAGCAAATGGAGATGATAGGTGATTTTTATAAATTAAGATAAGATGATCATTTATTAGTCCCACAAGTGGGAAATTGGACCCTTACAGCAGCAGTATAAAAGGACAATAGCAAGAAAACGTAGAACCCAAAATAGCAATTGCAATTTTTTTTTCTTTCGACAAAGCACGGCATTGTTACATGACTTTCCTTAACAAGACTTAAACGTGTTCATTCATTCAATGATTAAATTACTGTGAATGTAATTTTTGGTGGGTACCAGCCATTAAATGTTACAATGTACCAACATGACAGTCGACACTCTTGTAAGCTTGGCTCTGAGAAAGAGAATTTTAGCAGATTATAAAATTAGCTTGCTTCAGTAGATTTGTGCTGACCATTACTCCCAGCTGTGTACCAAATTTGTAATACACAAACTGAAATTTAAAACATTACATAATTTCCTTATTTTGACATGTTTCAGATAACATACTTATGATGCATGGGATACAGCATATGTGACCTGCAAATTTAGCTGCAATTTGCAATCAACAATCATTTGAAAACATGATGCTGCCAACATTTGCATTTTTTCCCCAAATCACTATTGTGAAAGAAGATCTGTAGAAGTCACCATAGAAGTAAACGCATTATAATAACATTCAGTTTGCAGCACTGTTTGTTTGTCTTCTACCAAAGCAGACATACATGGCGTCCAGTCATAACTGTGGTGAGATATAAAATTCAAAGCACCAAAGAAATCAGATTAGCTGTCAAGCGATTGATGCTTCCTTTTGATGGTCCTATGTCAGGGTCCTGTAACACAATCCTGAGTAATACAAATACACTGGGAGCAAGCTTTGTCTTATTTTTTTGGAAAGTAACCTTGATATCTTTAGTTGGTGAGGGAAATAATTGTCTTGGCAGAGACTGGACAAATTTAATCCACCTCCTCAGTTTTCTATTGTGTTTCCATTTCTCACTGGACCAAAGGGATTTTTACAGCATTTTTGTAGGTTTGATTTAATTTCTTTTATTCTTTTAGAAATGGATATATATATATACACAGTATGTATTTTTGGAATCTATGACGTGATATTAAGTAAATCATCTTTTTTTTTCTCCTACTCATAATACCTCTATGGATTTTTTTCTTCCAGTGCTGTAAAACTTTTATCCGTCCTCTTTCTTTTTTTTTAGGTTATTTTAATTGCTTATAGCAGCAACTTCAACATTTAAAGCAGTGGCATAATCTTAAACTTAGCCTCTTCAGCAGAAGTTGCCTTTCATTACCAAGTGCAGAATCCCTAAAAGCTAAACTTCACTGTTGACCCATAATAAGACTGCTTTAACTACAATTCCCTCAGAGCAAGCAATTTACTATGCTCATTGTTACACTTTTGCTATTACACCTCCAAAGTAGGCAATCACACCCTCTCTTATGTTGCTGCAAATAAAGATAACTCAACTTCAGTGTGCTTCCCTATGAAATGTTGGGGTATTCAAAACAGCATTGCTCTGCATGCCTTGAAGCTGATTTTGGTGGCTCCCTTGTCCTTTTAATTCTTATTTTGAGGTCTTTCCACACAGACTTGGTTCTGCTGCTTCAGGAGATAAGTTAAAAAAATGAATCCTTTTGTAACTTGTAACTTGTAACTACTGGAAAGTTCTTTGTGCCAGAAAAGGCTTTACAAGGGTAATTGTCTTTTTCTTTAACAAAGCAAAGATTAACATAATTTTCTGCTACAGACTAGCAGTTGTTACCAGGTGAGGCTACAGTAATCCTGTTGAAAACTGGCATTGCAACTTCAGGCCTTCCCCCATTGCATCCGTAAAGGTCAGTGAAATCTCTGGAGTTCTTGAGCTGATCTGATGCATGAATGTTCTTTCATTCTAAGCTTCACAGAAAAGGAAAGGCCAACCTTGTCATTGGCAGGGAGATACAAGAATGAACCCTTTCACGTGAGATTAAATAAAGACACGGAGAAAGGCTGGGGATTGAAACTTTGAAACTTTAATGTGCTAATCATTCATGTTTTTATTCATGGTAGGATTAATGTTGTAAAATTTTGTGCTGTGGTATATTCAAACCTTAGTGTCTTATGGATGAACAGCATTGTGTTGATTTCCAAACAGATCATATCTGAGTCTGTACTTACTGGAAAAATAATAACTTTGATTCTTAGTTCATTTAGCTGGCCTCTGTAAAGCAAGATTTACTCTTGATTGATAGTGATAATACTACACCAAATATATTCTGGTTTATGACCACATCATTGATTTGTGATCCTTGAGACTGATAAGCAATATATTTTTGTGATTTGAACAGTAAAGTATGTACTTTGTCATTCTTTGACACGCTTGAAAAATAAATTTTAACTCTCAAACCATAACCTTCAACCTTATTTTAATTTTACTGGTTTGTTAGACCACAAGCAACCTCTTGTGGTCCCTGCAAATAATGAATGATCTCATCAAGAACCAAAAGCAGTTATGGCATTATATTCCAAAAACGCTGTGAAGCACCTTCTTAAGAAGCAGGATAGACCACAGTCTACCACCCTTTAGACCCTTTTGCCTTTTTTCCAGAAAAGTATACAGTATGTTTTGAAGTTTAGGGTGAAAGCCAAGATAATATTAAAAAGGAAGAACAGGAAGGAATAAAGTTTAAGGAATAGTGAGCCACATAGATAAAATGCTTTTAGAGGACAGGGAGACAGACCTGACAGAGAAGATGAAAGTTCTAGAAGCTTGCTTCCAAAACATTTCCTAAAAGGCTGTGGGACAAGATGACAGTGCCTAAAAGACTGAAAGGAAAAGACCAGAAGAATAAAAGATAAGGCACATAAAAAAAGAAAAAAGACCCATTTGTCAATATAATGACAATGACATTTCACCACAGCAGTCATCATCAGTATTTCATTTACTATAGAGAAAAAAAAAATCAAGGTTACAGCATCAGTCAAACAATAATGATCTAAGGATGCAAAACAAAATGAAATTCAGCAGTGTCTACATTTTAACATTTTTAGAAGGAAAGTCATCCAGATGTTTTGAGACCAACCAATGCCCATTGACAGAGTAGCACAGATTTATTCTAATCATATCCATCAATCCAGTTTCATCCTGTAGGTTGAGACATCTGTTGATATGCAAATTGTTAACAGATAATAAAACCTTTGAATATGATGCTATGTGTTTTAGTTTCCGCTAATGTATCTTAAACACAGGTTTATATTAGATATCTGGTCAAAAAAACAAATGTGACATCAAATGATGTTATGGAATCACCAAAGTCTTATCAATATATCCTGAGGGGTGCAAGATTGTGTGTATCATTTCATGGCAATCCAACCAAATATTGCATAGGTAATTTATTGAAAAACAAAATGGGCACATGGTGGTAGTCCTAATAGGAGATTCAAAGGATCACTGATGGCATTAAGACACATCCTCTGGAGACCAGGAGTTACTGACCATCTTTGGTTAAGATAGTTCAATCAGGACTAAAGTGGTGGACTGATCAACTGATGGGCCAAGAGCCTTCCTGCAAGCTGAGCTAAAGAAAAGTAGGTCCCTTTACCTGCATACTTAAGATACAAAAATCATATCTGTATAGTTAAATGTTGACATAAATGTAAAAAAAAAAGTATATTGTACAAAGTGAAATTGTGTGCCACCCAGAAAAGAAAGTAGATAGATACACAGGTAGAACAAGATAAAAAGGTGAGTTTTATAAAGTAGTAGTTGTGGTTCAGCCTAAAATCACCAGATTTGACCAGGGGTCAAGGCAGTGGTCAAGGTTGTGCAGTGTTTCTGAAAAAGCACTTAGGCTAGATAATTCATTCATTCCCATGAAGATGTTGCACATTACCAATTTATGACTTCATTCTGAAATTGTAACTTTAATCAGCATCACCCCCAAGCATGCCATTAATGAGTAGAGTCTTGTGGATGTAAATCAGAGTCATCATAATCATCACCTCAAGTGTTAAAATGATGAATATGAACTGCATCTTTGCAACAGGCTGCCCATCTTGTACTACAACTACAGCAATGATTGGGTTGCACACAAACAAAAATGTAGCTTTAATAGTAGTCTCTGACTTAACTCAGGATATCCATAAAGCCCAGAGTGTCTAAACAGCAGGTTAAAGATTTGGCAACAAGGACCATATCTCAACCTGACGCATTTCCTTTATCCATTATTAAAACAAATAAATTTGCAGACAGAAAATCATTTTATGATGAATAACTGCAGTTAAGCTTTGTAGCATTAATATACATTTTACACTGTGTAAGAATGTACCCAAGGTGAGTCCAAGTGCAGGTTCATTTATGTTGACAGGTTAACAGGAAAAATGGCTTTATTCATGTGTGTTGCAGAACTTCTTATCATATAAAATGACACTAGAAAGACAAAATACAAACAGATGTAGTTCTTTCATTAGGTCTCAAAAGTAATGCATTTAAATTTGAAAGGTCTCAATGAGCATTTGCATCAGTCAGCATAGGACTGATAGTCAGTGACCTATATAACAAAGTGGACCAAAACAAGATTAATACAGCAATGATTTAATTTAAGAAAATTAAGATGTTTTGACTGATTTAAACTTGTTTTAAAACATTTTTGCTGGCTACTTGGGAGCAGTGGAAACAGGCTTTGTTATCAAGTTGGTATGGCAAACTTGTTCGATAACAGGTGCTGATTTACAAATTGAGCAGATGCAGAGTAACATTATCATCAATTTTTCCAGGCCCCATGGCAGATACAAGTCCAATACTCAGTCTCCTTTCAGCTGGGTTTTTGGTCTCCAGTAAAAATCAGAGCAGCAGAAATATTGTTCTCTTTAGCTGCTAAGCTCTGCTGCGTCACTGGCTAGTTGCTAACTTTGTCTCTCTGCTGTTTGTTGCTGGACAGGGAGCATGCAGTAGTTTAAAAAAAAAAGGCTTTTCCAGCTGAAAACAGCTGTTTAGTTTGGTTGGAAATGAGGTTGCCAAAAGTAGTGAGAGGCAGTCAAAACAGTCAAATGAACAGCCAGAAAACCAAATATGATGTTAGGCTCTGCCGAGGTGAGGTGAGCTTCAGTTGTTTGATTCTCTGTGTGTTTTTGATGACTGAGCAGTGCGTTTCACATAATTATTAATTATAATTATTTTTCAGGAAAATTGTGTTCATGACCAGTAATCAGTAATGAAACAAGGTGTCTAAATTGTGAAAGAGACTTTGTTGCATGGCCTAGGAATTTAAAGGCTGTACTTAAGGGCTAAAGGTCACAGGCTTATGTGGGGATGCTGTGTTTGCTACTCTGTGTGTGTGTGTGTGTTTGTGTGTGTGTGTGTGAGAGAGAGGATTTTTTATAACCTAATGGGAACTTCAACTCAAATACACACTATCCCATGATGACTTTAAGGGCTATGGTTGTAGGGTTTGAAGTTAGTCAGTGAATGTCTTTGAACAAAACCTGCCGCATTGGTTGGTTTTGTGAAACCTTTAGCAACTGAATAAAATCTTTTTTTTGCAGTTGTTTTTAAATGAGAATCCCAAACCTCTGGATCCAGATAAAAGCACTGCTATCTCATACTGAAATCGACAAAATTCTCCTTTTTTGCCTTGAGGCAGGGAATGTGTTGTTAGTCCAGCACCACCTCAGCTGGTTGCATTGCTACCCCACTTGTCACTCATCATGATTAGCTTTTGCCTTTGAAACAGAATCCTATCCTGAGGTAACACTCATCTATAAAGCTCATATCAGGTGTTGGAGAAGGAAGCAAATTGTCTGTGCTGAGGACTTCACAGACAAACAGCAATAAAATAGCATTTCTAATATTCACCTTTGCCATGTGTTTAGCTTGTAGTAGTTATTGCTTTGAATTTACTGCACTTGACTGTGCAAAAGGCCAGGCCACCACTTTGTATCCACAGCTCAAGATGTAGACCTAAGCTATAGAGACTCATCTCTATGGGGACACAAACTTTTACCCTCCATCTTTTAACCCTATTGTAAAAGTGAAATATAGCATTTAACAGCTTTGACAGACTTTTAAATCCCTTATGGTATGAAGAGGTAAATAACCTTTTAGAATTATTGCTATGTACTAGGCCAAAACTGACTGTTTACACACTGCCCTGGACCAGAGCATTTGGGAAGACTGGACTTCTTATGATAATGCAGTGATGAATTATTTGATTATCCTAATTATTCACGACACCTACTCTGGCAGTTCAGTACTGCGTCTTGCTGCAGTTCACCAGGTCAGAGTGCAGAAATCCCATTCTCTTGGCTGAGGTTTTTATGGTGGTTGCTTTAGGAGTGTTATGGGTGAATTGGAAATCCTTTATGTTTCTCTGGGTAGTACATACTTGCATGCCAAAACAATGTATGTCTGCCAGGATAGAGATAATTCATTGCAATTTGTTAACTTAGACTGCTGAAGTCTCTCATAAGCCTCAGCAGGACAATTGGATGCATTTTTGCAAGAACAAGGTATCTGGTTTTGGCCATGAGGAATGATTGCAACACTCTTCTGAGTGCTGTATTAAGACTGACTTGATGAAGTCCAATGTTATCTGTCTTATCTCGTATTGACGTTCTCAAATTAAGAATATATTCTGCACTGCAACAAAACTTCACATTAAAAAGTATTGTTGCCCTTTTCACACTGCCTATACTTATATATAAAACAGTTGCATTTTCAAGAGTTGTATGCCAGATACAATGAAGTACTGTCTCTTGACTGATGGATGATGTTGTCTGCTCAGTGATTTCCATGATAACTGTAGCACTGCAGCAGTTTTGCACTGAGGAGCTCCTGGTAGGAAACATAGGTTGTACACCACTTATGAAGAACATGTCATAACTCACATGTTGGTTACATTCTTGACAGGTACATTGTTGCTTGTTATGCTATTACCCCTTATGCTATCACCTAAATTAACTCCTTCAGTCCCACCATAAATACTATGGATGCCAGTGGTTATCTAAGAATCAAATGTACCTGTGAGTCATAATAACCTGCTTGCACAGACAACCAATGGGCTTCTATTTTAGAGGAGGATGGTCTTTGTCCTACACTAAACCACATTTAAAAAGGTATTATGGGAAGTTGACCTTTGATCTGCCATTAATGACCAACTTGTATCTGTGCTTACATTTCATTAGACAGCCACTTCATGTTGTCAGCCCTGAGATGAAGATGAGGTAATTGAATATTCACAACTCCTACAGAAAGTATTTAATTGTCGGTCCTTTGTAGCCATGTTGCTGATAGGCTATTGAGGTTCTTTGAGTCCATTTTTTGTGTGCCTTTTAGAGTTAGTCAGCTCTGTAAGTGCTCAGTTCAACTTACAAGAATTTCTAATGGCTCATGTGATATGTCTTACTGCCATGGAGGAAATAAATTCCTGACCAGTGAAAATCAGTCAAAAGTGTCTGAACTGCAGACCAAGCTGTGGTCCTTTTTATAGGAAAATTCACACCAAAACTGCAGTGTAAACCAGACCTGTGTAATATCTAAAATCTTGAATGACAGATCATTAGCTCAAATATTGAGATACCAATTTTGATTTTATAAACATTACTTTTCATCCTTAGCCACACTCCTTGTAACTTGTCAGACCCTATTTACAATAAGATTTAGATCCCTAATTACTAAGCCTAAGGACATCATTAATTAGCTCAAAACAATTTTCAGCCCAGGAAAACAACCACCTGAAACTATTTTGAATTATGCATGATACGTAAAAATGGCTCACATTGCAATAATTTGAATAAATTACTGAAGTTTAAATTGATATCAGAGAAAATGAAGTGTTCTGTTAAGAATTGGAGGAAACAAACTTGAACTAACATCACGGCATGTTAACCTGACATATTTGATTTGAATACAGATGTAAATACAGAGTTTGTGCAGAGAAGGAAAAGCACTTTGTAGTAGGGAACATTATTATTAGCTAGTTTCTTGTCCATTCTTAATACCTCCTGACATTATTGGCTGTGGTGAAAGTCATAGGTACTCTCAACCAAGGCCTAATCTAATCTAAACTAAGAAATTTGTTGAACTAATTTGTGATACTAGTCTGCTTGTTTAATCTAAATTATGCCTGTCTTGGTAACACTGGATTGATACCGCTCTGACATGACCTTTTCCATGATGTGTGAAAATGATTAAGGACTGGGCATACTGTGATTTAACATTTGAGCCAGCATGCAGCTTATTGATTGTGTGTCTACATCTGAAATCATTAGCCAGGGCAGACTTCTTGGAATATATTTGATTCTCTTTAGATCACTTTTCTTTCTTCGGCGTACACTGCTTTGGTATACCTATTGCTAATATACATGTATAAAAATCATTTCAACTGATTAATTGGACATTCCTATTTAAATGTAGTATTCAGAGTGTCAGAAATTAACGACCAAATGTTTTGCCATGTGAAAGCAGATCCACATACCAATGGAACAAACCAATAGTAATGACGCAAAAAAACCCTCTTACAACTGAATATCTCCAAACCATTTAAAAATATTAAGGTCATTGAATGAATATGGTGGAGGTTAACAAATAGCTTTGCATTTTAGCCTGGTTTTCTGTCAGTATGGCTTTTCAACTTTGACTGAAAAGATAGGATTCTCTTGGAGTGTTTTGGTCCTGAAAATGAAGGAATGGATGGTCATTTCTGTCCCAAAACACAACATGTTTCATGGTCATAACACCAAAGGCTTTTGTTACCTGGAAAGACGACAAAATTAACACTCAATAAATACTTAATCACACACAATTATATGGCAAACCTTCAGCTCCCTTTTAAGTGGTATGGTGTTACTCTAAAAGTATAATACAAACCATATGTTTACAGTGTGTTTGAGAGTGTTTTCCTGATGGAAAAAAAAACATATGCACACATATTCTCAGCTCTTCCTAGCTTTGCTTGTGTATTTAATTTTACAGTACAGGCATCAAAAAAGCCAGGGTTTTCTGTCTGAGAAAAGAGGTTTATCCTCTTTACAGTAATTGCAAATATTTGTCTTAAACATCCATGAATTATAAATATATGATTAATTATTCATCTCCTTGCTTGCTGTGCTAATGTGAGCAAAGTGACCTTATTCTTCATCTGCTTGCAGTGTATCTCACATACAAGCTGTGACACTACATGCCACACTGTTTAAACTGTGCAGTGGTTTTAAAAGTAAGACTTAATTATAAGCCCGACTGCAGCAGACACTGGTATACAAGTGTGCTACCTGTTTCCTTGAATGCAATGAGTTGTGCCTTTTATTTTAA
Source organism: Psettodes erumei (assembly GCA_016785225.1). Lineage (NCBI taxonomy): Eukaryota > Metazoa > Chordata > Actinopteri > Pleuronectiformes > Psettodidae > Psettodes > Psettodes erumei. Next base: position 5,918,701 of record JAFBJZ010000863.1, on the reverse strand, counting down.
TGAAGGCAGCTTTTTTACACATATAAGTCAACACTTAATTAAGGATTGGCAACTGTTCGATCTTAAAAGAGGAATATGATGAACAGATGTTGGTGTGGTGCCCATGATTTGACCCCCTTTCAATCTCTGGCATTCAGTTGTTTCAAGGGCACTAAATATAGTGGTTCTTTTCTGTGTGATCCAGGGAGATCAATCAGTGCAATGTCCGTATCCAACCATTCATTCATCTGTCCATCTAAAGCATGAGGTAATGGCGTCAGTCAGCTGTTTGTCCTCATCGTAGCTTGTGTGTAGAGCCTCTATTTATTGATTACTGATTGATTGGTTCATCTATCTTTAGGTCTGTCTGTCTTGCTATGGATTGAAAGTTAAAATAAAACTTTGGAACATTGACACTCAATGAGAAGATGAAATCAAATTTCTGACAATTAACACTGTTTTGTGAGGAAGCAGGCCTGCAAAGTGAAAGCTTATTTTCCCCTGAGGTGCAATGAGCATGAGTCACAATGAACCCTGTGCTGACTCCTCACGGTGAGCTATCGATCCACTACTAGGATCACCTTCACATCATCTCTAGGCCTTATTAGCAAGTGCTTATTAGCTGAGTAGGGCTATTACAGTCCTGTGCAGATGAATTGAAATGTGAATATGAGAAACACATCTTGGACTTCCATGCGTGACTGGCATTTCCTTCCTAAATAGAAGAGGTTCAGTGTAACTTTCCACTGCACTTTCCGAGGATGTCATTATCTCCAATGCTCATCATGAGTGATCTTCCAGAAATGTGCTGCAAACTCACAGTGAACAGATCTAACATAATAATTGCAGGACCTGCTTGAGAATCAATACCTTTTTAAGTTACTTCAATATCACGATAATCCAGTAATAGTTTGACCATCTATAGGTACATTTCAAATAGAATAGCTAATTTGGTATACTTTTAATGAGGAACTTCTGATGCCAAATTTAAAGATAGTTTACATCCCACAAAGCCATCAAGTAATGGCAACTGACATAGACCATGTATTACTTCTTGTAACAAGTCCAATGGTTGTGAAGGTGCACATACAGGTTTTCTTTACAATTATAATCTTTGGTCTTTAGTCCTTTTTCCAACTAAAGTGATGCAATATGTTTTGTATTGTATTGGGTCTGTCATTTTTCAAATCTTTATTTTTTCTTGATTATGTTGTATTTAATAAAAGTCCATCTAAGTTACATGGAAAAAACAAAATATTAACACAGAACACATGTTAAGCAATACAGACAATAACTTCCCACATTAAGAATACAGAAAAAAAATATATTTCACAGTTGTACAAATGAGAAAAATAAGTTCCTGAGCCATCTCTAAATAATCACCAAATGTTTCATTTTTAGTCACTACTGCCTTTCACAAGCCTCCAGAGACAAAAACTGATTCACTTTTAATCTTATCAAACAAAGACCCTGTATAAAAAGAATATGAAGCCAAATTTCAGTTTCATTTGGATCACATAAATGACTGAGTCTGTCTTACACCTGTCAGCACCAAGATGTCCACATCTGACACAGAGGACGGACATTCCTCCATCTGATTCAAGGACACATATACATTTTGTTGGTGGAGTATATCCCATGTAATTTTCCAAAAAGAGGTCGCGTGATTTGTTGTGAGATTGAATTTACATCATTATCTATAACTGTTAATATAAAATAAAATGTATTCCTTACATTATATATTCTACAGTACAGTTACATCATCCTTTTTTGTAAGAGTAGACAAATTACAGATTGCAGCTCCAATTAAACTCCATGTAATTTCGACAAAGTGACACTGCTGTCACACGTATTGGCGATTATATTTTTATTCAAGTACATGGAAGACTCTACATCACTGATTGGGCCAGCATAAATATTAGGCACTGCGATCAGTATCATCATCTTAACGTAGTTGGTGTATTTTTTTTTCTTTTTGATTCAGTGATGTTTCAGGTTCTGTTACTTGTGCTTCAACTGAAGAATGACAAAGTGGTCCCATCATTGCCACCAACACCACCACAGTAACTAGCAGGTGTAGTAACAGTAAGATGTAAAACATCCAGCAAATAGCAGCAACTCAAGGAGAGAGGCAGTGCAGCAACAGAGAGACACCCTAAGAGAGGGCCAGTTTTTAAATAATAGTTATTATAGTATCACAACAACCTGTTACTGACTGTGCCAAAAATATTGCAGATTAAGAAAATGTGCATAAAGTTCACTATATGACAGCTCTAAATTCACCATGCATAAATTACATAAAGAATTATTTTCACGTGAGTGAGTATCTTCTGACCTGACAACTGGCATTTTTAGTTTTCAGAGTCTGAAAGAAGCCTAGCTAACATGTTTTCAAGTCCTTTTTCTGGTGAGTGATGTGATCTGGTGAAATGATGTGATCTTAGTAATGGTGTTTTCTCATGTGGCTTGTTTGGCTGGTAGCCTGACACACCAACTGTTATGTGTCATATTTTAACTGCGCCTTTTAACTTACCTGCTGCTGACGTCATTTCAGCTGAACTGAGCGGTAAAGTTACAGACACACTACATCTCTGCCCTATGATATATATTTGCTTTGGCTTCCATTCACTTAAATTAATAATTGTACATAGTGAGAATCCATGCATGTCTTTGCTGTTCTGGCACAATCTCTGGGTATTTTTGTTCACCTTTACCCCGCAGATTTGCACAAACTAGTTGAAACAATGGTTCACTCTATCTGGTAATGGAGAGATTATTAGTCTTGCAATCTGGTAACACCTTATTTTGCACAATGGGAAACTAACGCACTACAAGCCAAAGCATCACATAGCACCATAGGCTCACTTTGGTGAGTGTGTGGCTATTTCAGTGTAACCAACCGTACCATTACAAGGTTAGCACCTCTAATCTAACAAATCTTATTTATGGGAAGAAGGCTTTACTTGGATCATTTTCCTGATTACTGAGATGCTCATTGACTGACCTGCACAGCATATTATTTCTGTAAATTATTTTATTGAGCATTCTGCCAGGACTGGGGAAAAGTCTCATAGTTGGATTAAGGGGTCGTGTGAATCTTAGCTCATATAACTTGAATAACATGGTTTGGTGTCCGCTCTGTTTGCTGTAACTTGCTGAGTGGGATTTGACTACATAACTACTTGTGTTAATTGTTTTTATTTGTTAGAGCTGACTGAGACTTTAACATGAGCTGTATCAAAATAGCCAGGAACATTTGGGACTTTATCCATGATGATTCAGAATTTTACCACCATGTCTCCATAAAAGCATCCAAAAAGGAGCATCTTCATGGCATATACTTTGTAGTTACTGGGTGAAAACTTGATATTGATATAAGATTACTATAAGATTAAGATTAATATAAAATGACTTGATATAAGATACTGGGTTGTCCTGCTAATTATATTATCCTAAAATCAGACCTTTTTTGCATGTCACACCTTTTCATCTTCTTTTTTACATCATCTTTATTTATTTCTGTGTGGTAGCTCTGTCTTTTTATATGTTATGAAGGACTGATGAATCATCTCCAATTACTTTGTCACATTCGTTTTTACACAGAGCTTCAGAATAGACAGCATCATTCCCAAATGTCCACAAACTGAACTTATGAGAATCCCATTTGCTTAGCAAGAAATGCATTCATAATGTATCAGCCCTAAAGGAATGAAGACTTGATTTCCATTTTCAGGCATATCCATTTCTATAGAATATCAGCAGTGCTGCTTTTCTGATTTTGCTCTTTACATTCCACAACCCTGAACTGTGGCTAATTTCACTTTTATAGTGCTCCCTTTTTTAAGGTGATTTTTAACAAGCCAGCTGTAACTCCCAACCCCCCCCCCCCAAAAAAAAAAAACCACACACTGCTGGAGTGTTTGTATGGGATATTATCAGGTGCAGTCTAGTTGCAGTCTCTTTCATGGTCTAACAAGGTCCTTTTCCTTTTCTTGGGAAGCTGAATCTGTTATTATTGTGAATGTTAAGAAGATAAAACCACCTGAGTTAGAAAGCACTCTGCCATAATGGGACCATTGTGATGAGAAAGAAAAGAAACTAAATTTAATAAAAACTAAATAGGTAAAATTGCGCATGATGACGCAGGGCTGCTTTCAAATATGTACTTGTGCCAAAAAGCCTCTTGATTCAAAATGCTGACAGCTCCTGACCTAGGTTATTTGACACCAATTTACCATATTTGTTCCATTGGTAATGATCATCGATGGACACTAAACGGCCAGCAAGGGTTCTATGAGAGTGGGAACTAACCATGGATTTATTCAAATCCAGGAAATGATGATATTCTGTGTTTGGTCCATGAGTCATTTTGCTCTGCGCCGACCCTACCTCCAGTTCCCCGCACCTCCAACACGTGTCCACAGTTGTGCTTCTGGTGCGCATTACCAAAGGGTACATAAAGGCGGGGGGACAGTGCGCGCCTCTGGATGTGAGCCGCTGAAGTCGCAGCCACTCCATTCCGTGTTTTGCCCTGCCCTTGTGCGTTCAGCTTGCTGCGCGGCGTGTAGGTCTCAGTTGCATTTCGCTTTCCCTTCTCCACTGACACAAACATAGGACTGCTGTGTTTGCGGGAGAAGTTGCTGGCACAGAGAAGCACCAGGTCGCAACTGTCTTCTTCAAACGGATTTCTTTGAATCTGGGCGCAATCGGACTCGCCGGGTGCTGTCTTTCTTCTTTTTATTAGGGGGGAGATATTGAACCTTTTGCAATGAGGTGGACGTACCAGTATATAAAGTGAGGAGTGCTTTATTATTATTTTTATTTGTTTCTTTTAATGAACGTCTGTCATCGCGTTCAGTGGAGAAATCTTTCAGTTACCCCCCTCCGACTATCCTTGGATTTCTTTTATTCTGACGGAGCTCATATTTCCCCGTGAAAACATTATCAAGGATTTCACTGATGTGTGCGATGTGGAGACTGCAAGTCGCCTTATGTACTCTGTCGTTGCTGTCCCTGTCATCCGGTGGTGAAAGCAAAGCGCGGAGCTGTAGCGAGGTTAGGCAAGCTTATAACGCAAAAGGATTCAGCCTCGTCAATGTACCTCATCAGGAAATATCAGGTAGGCGACACCGACTAATCACTGCGTTTCGCCTCTTTTCACCACGTGTCACCCCCTCCCCCGCCCTTTTAGATTAAACAATTTGATGATGATCGCCACATGCAACGTTAACTGTAAGCTCTCCCCCCAACCTGTGAGCATTTAATTACTAACATTCCGACATCGTTTTATAAGAGCATCCACATAAGACCAGAGCAAAACCAAAACTAGAATCTGCTTTTGCAACATGCTGCGTTTCATGAGACAGACTTTTGTCAAAGCTTTTGTCTGAATTAATATTATACACAGTTAGGTATATTTGTTGGGCTTGTTGCATAATAAGTCTTTTGATTGGCTACACTGGCTACAAAGACATGCCATTGCAGTGGAGCGGACGTATACTTGATTTTTGCTTTTTAAATGTCATTATGAACTCCTCCATTTACACGTTGCCTAATGATGAATCACAGCACCTTTTCATCCATTATCTTCCATGAAACAGACGCCCAAAACTTGAATTTAAATGAGAATGGAGCTAAAAAAAAACCATCTCTGCAAAAGCAGCAGTCATCTTTAATTAAAAGTGAAAATACCAGTTATTCATCTTAATGTATTTGAAGTATTTGTTTAATTATGTTTTTAGATTTGGCATTTTAATGGCACCATTGATAACAGCACATAAACCCAATTCATTCAAAAACTGGCAGAACCCACCTGTTACCTTTTTGCCTCTTTTTTTCTTTGACCATTAAGAGAGAAGTGTGCCTCCCATCAAAGATTTCACTTCACCCACAGGGTAGAATGTGCTAAATAGTTAAAACTGGAACAAACAGCTCAAGAATGATAATGTGACACCTCAGTGTGTAATTTAACAGTGATAACCCTAATTTGGGATCATTCGTAAAACAGAGCTACTTAAACAGAGACAGAAGGACTGACTTTGCAACAGTGGCATCAGGAGTTGGGGTTTGAAACAGGCTGTGTATACCTGTTGCTCGTATTCAACAGAAAATCATGCAGCTTTGTAATGTTGCATTTGGTTAAATAGTGAATACAGTTTTACCAGTAGGGGGCTGTATGTACCCAGTACGAAATATGTACTCCTTTTTGCTGTGTTTTTTTAAAACTTCTTTTCTCTTTTCTTCATTCCTCAAGGCTACAGCTTAGGTTTTAATTCATGCTCTTGGTACAGCAGAGATATGGTTTTATTATCTCTTGTGTGGTGGTAATCACATTTGTGGTCAAAGCAGGAAAGGAGATTAGTCAGTAAACACAGTCTGCTTCATGAGGGGGAAGAGGGGAAGCAGAGAAGCCTGAAGTTAATCCCTCCATTGACTCTTATAGACAAAATAAAGATACTGTATTGATAATTGGCAGTGTCAGGCAGTAATGATCATAGAGCTGCCTTATTTGGTTTTAACATGGTTTTAGCTTGATGTGAATTTGATAGTTTTGTTCCGAATTGTTACGGATTGAACATGCGTGTGTATGAGGGATAAATGCATCTTGCACTGATTCTTTGTAGTTAGAACTCTAAATTAATCCAAATGTTGTTTTTAGCATCCCTGTGGAGCATTCAGACACTTAAATGAAATTACACAACAAATCTGAATAAAAGCAGAAAGGAAAGCTTTGCGTCTGGCCTGATTCTGCTGCAGTAGCAATACAGTCAATTTATCAAGAGTTCAAAAGAAGACCTGCTCAGCAGACTAACCAAATAAAAATAGCAGACACTGTGGTTAGAATTACTTCCTTTTACTTTAACACTGAAATGATACACATTGAAATTTAGTTATCCAGTGATTTATTATTTTGTATTATTATTTATATCGGATATGGCAGAGTACATGGAGCTTGACAGACATGGTGTCTTCTGGTGTTGCTGTTGTTTTCCTTTTGTATGCAGAATGATGGTTTGTGATTGAACTCATTTTGATACAGTGGATCCAAAGATTTAAAAACAGCCTTAAATATATTGTTTTATAACATTGTGTGATTTCTTTTGTTGAAAGAGTTGTAATGTAGAATATGCTGATTCAGTCAAAATATTTAGTAGTCGAACATTGCTCAACATTGCTCTTTTCACAACTTTTAACATCTGGTTTGTATTTTGATTATGTATTCAGTGCTATTTGATAATTCAAGGCATTCTGAGATAGAATCTTGGACTTGCAGCTGTTTTTTTTTCCTTTGGCAGTTATTACAGGAGTGAAAATCATGTAGTTGTCCAGTATTTGACTAGTAGAGCTTTTGTTGGCTTCTACTTCTCTGGATTTCTGGACAGCTTCCATTTACAAAAACAAGAATTCAAATCGTGCCAGATAAAGTTCAACAAATAATTTCGAAATACTTGGACATACTTGTATTTGATTTAAGAGTTTTCAGTATTTATTGTTTGATGTCATGTAACATTCCTGTGGAGGGAGTTAAAGATTGATCGGCTGGCCACATTGTCGATCAGTGTTTTTTTGAGGCAGTGATAAAATCCTAATTACAATCTGTGTACAGCTCATACACTATGTGTAAATTGTTTTTGTTGTCTTCATATATTCTTTGCATAAACACAGCAGAGGATAGATATAGGCCTCAAGAGATGGGATAGTAGAAAGCACTCAATTATTCCTAATTAGCTATGCTAATACAAACGTGCAGTAAGATGCATGAGCAGCGTTAGCACTCATCCCTCCATCATTTGCTGTGTCATGCTACTGCTAAGCCTCCAGATACAAAACACAGATTTAATACGTCCGCAGAGGAGGTTACCTCAGTTTGCACCCTCCAATTTACATAGGCCAATTATTTTGACAGCTCTCTGCCACTGACAGGCTGAGCTACATTATTTTAGAGGTGACATAATGTGTTCATACAGATTTTAGATGTTGTATATTAAAATACAGTGGGATAATTATTACTATCTTATTGATACTTTCTTTGCATGTTTGTCAGACCCTTGTGAATTTACACACATTTACACAGCTATTCAACTCAACTTTATATAGCAACTTTCATCCAAACATGCAGCCCCAAATGCTTCACATGGCAAGTTAAAATAAAATGTCAAAAGCAAATATATAAAAATTAGCAAAATAAACACAAAGAATGAAAATAAATATTACAAAACCAAAGGATCGAACTTGAAAGACTAAGGCTATAACATTACTCCAAATTAAAAGCAAGATTAAAAAGATCTTTAGGGACTTTAGTTTCTTATAAAAAATATCGATCGAGCTTGTGCTCTATAGTTTAGGGACATAAAAACAGAAGGAAGCCTCACTGGTCACATACGGAACATTTAAAAGGTAAGCTATCGATGGCCTTAGTGATCTGGCTTGAACATAAAATGAAAAAAAGATCTCTGATGTAGGGAGGAGTAAGGTCATTTGAGGCTTCATAAGCAAGTAAAGGAACGTTGAAATCAATTCTAAAAGAGACAGGCAGCCAGTGTAGTGTCTTAAGCAGTGGGGTAATGTGATCCTGCTCGCTCCAGTCTTACAGATGTTTAAGGTAAGCCAGTAACAAAAGGAATTATATTAGTCTAAATGAGAAGCGAGAGTCACTTCTAAATTTATGGTGTATGTTTATGTATTTGCTAAGATCGCCAAACACTGCAGCTTTGAGTCCAATTAAAAGAACCCCAGTTTTTCTTTTTCCACACACATACATTAATGTCTGTGAGATGAGCATGAGCATGCAGGGCATTGGGGTCATTTGGCAAAACAGAGATGTATTGTTATTTATCATCATCTTAAAAATGGTAATTGACATGGTGATGGTTAATAATGGTTCCCAGTGGGAACATATATCATGAAAACAAAATTGCGCTGGGAATGCTTTCTTGAAGAAAACCTTATTCAGAACTATAAGTCCTCTGATACATAAGCACCCAGGCTCACAAAGAAGACAACTTCTATCTAAATTCTGCAGGCCATCCATTATTGAAGTATTACGGCAGTGTTTGAATGGGTCTCATGGGCTCCAGAGTCATAAAACTTGTCCAGAACATAAAGAACCTGGTAAACCATCGGAGCGGAAACCCCAAATTGATGTTTCAAGGATTACACCAGGAGGCTCGGACATTTCTTTGTGGCTTTTTCAGGGCTTTTTATCTAAATCTATAAAGTTGTTAAGGGAAGATGTTTTTTTCCTCTTCTTGCTATTCAGTGTGTCTTTAATCACTATGTTTTTCTGGCTAAACTAGTAAACCTTTACAATTACAAATGTCATGTCTGTGGACAGCAGAACATTTGGTGTTCAGTCTCCAGTTTTGCCTACAAGACCATCAGATTTGCATGCATGGTTTCACCATGAAGAGATGTATTGCATGCTTAGCAGTATACCACTTCTGTCATGCTCACTGCTCCGTTTAACATTTTATCTTCATACATATTATCATTCTGGGATCAAAGTTAATTTTTGGCCCTGATAAAGACATAAGGTAATTGGCAGACTTAGTGGACTTGGGTGGAGGTCAGTCATTCTACCCACTTCATTGATTAAAGAGTGCCACTTTCTCTTTTTTCCCAAGGACCCTTAAGTGCCTTAGCTTGCTTACAACACGGGAGTGGGAGGAGGAGGCTAGTAAGAAAATTCTTACTGACTTTACTGTAGTTTTAATCTAGTAAGAGGTCTTTTGCAATAGTGCCAGGATTCTTTGCAGGTGGGTAACACAGAGCTGTGGTGTAATTTCAGCGAATGGGTTGAATCTAAAAAAAACAAACAAACAAAATGTGATTAAATGTGTTAAAGTGGCTGGTGGATGGCTTCATTAAATTCCACCAGGTTGAGCTTGTGATTCCTCTGCTTTTGCATCCACACTGTCAATATACCATCGCCCGCATGTGTGTTTATGCAGCAGTCAGCCAACAATACAGGTTGCCTGTGAGAATCGCCCCTGTGTGCGTGTGTCAGATGTTAGATATAGCGTCATACACACAATGCCGCTTGATTGTCAGCCCTTTGTTCATAAACACAACCACTCCCGAATGCTTCAGTCAGGCCCTGCCACAGAGCTCTTGCTCCGAGGCCTTGCTGTTAATATCAACATCCACTTACACCGAGCAGTTGGGATTCTCATGGGTGGACTGGGCTTTGCTAAAGCTTTGAAACGAAATCACTTGACGTGCTGCAGTTCCTATTAATGCAGTGCTTGAGTCTTATATTTCCTTTCTCGAGCATAACAATTACCTTTGGGGTTCATTTGTAGCAGCTTTAAAGAATATTATTTGATTCCTCTCAACAGAGCAGTTATTAGCTGTTATAAAGGTACAGCACTATTTTTCCTCATGTGAATTCCAGATGCTATAACTCTCTGTTTATCGCTGTGATCTGTATTTGGCTGTTTGCAGGTTGTGGGATGCGTGCACTTCCCTGGTATCACTAAACACAACCCTGATATCAGAGATCTTTGCCGTTTGTACATCATTGTAGCTCTTAGAATAAACCATTTTACAACATGCATTAACGTCTGAGATTTTCATGTTGCTCCCAAAGATGTAATTTACCTTAAAAACAACAAAGCCTTGTGTTTGTAATTCTAAAGCCCTGGTTCTCCATTTTATGTACATATTTTAGTACCCCAGACTCAGTTTGAATTGCAAATGATTCAAAGACGTTAAACAATTTCTTCACAATTGAAAGTGTAAATACAGTTTATCAGTGTACTGTTTCCACTTCAACAAATCAACAGCAGTGTGTTTGCTGCACTGCTCTATTTTTCATTTACTCATCATGTTGGGCAGCTATGCAAAATAAATTTGGAGGTAATTTTAGATGTGTTCACAGCCAGATGCCTAATCACTAAATAATGGAATAACATGAGACCTTTAGTGAAAGTGTGGGAATACTGCTGTAAAAGGTCTTGCCCAGAAAATATTCATATAAAAATACTGTGGGGCTTTTTTTTTTCCAAAGCCTATTAACATGCTCTTGGCACTGCCAAATTGGAAATAAGTCTCTTGCCAGCCTGTATACATCTTCAGAGAGAACAGTTAATGAGATGTGAGGGAGATTAGGCTGTGTGTGTGTTTGTGCTTCTGTATATGTCTATATGTGTGTTAGTAGCTGTTTAGCCTCACTTTGCGGGGGCTTTCTCATCCTTTGTGCCTCTATTGTGGCAGAAAATGACAAAAGTGTTTTGTTTTTCATTTGCTGAGACAGATTGTGTGCATGGAACATCCAAATGAGTTTGTTTGTCAATCTTCCAGTGATAATTTCCCACCTTTATAAGATTTGGTGAATGACAGTGTCTGACAATTGTCCTGACTTGAAGAATGTGTCAAATCAGATCTGAAATGCACATGGTTTGCAAGCTTCCTGATAGTCTTCCTCAGCACCACGTATGGTGTTTTCTGAGTAGTGTGAAAAGCCTCTGGCTACCATAGCGTAGGAGTCCCCTATAGCCCTTTTTCTAATTTTCAATAAACTGCTGGCCTAAATCAGTAATTGGGGGGGGGGTAACAGCAAGAAATTTATGGATGTGATTATATGTTTAGGGATTAGCATGGAGAGTAAAGAGAGATCTCAGAAAAAATGAACAAATTTGCTCAGTAAAAGAGAGCAAATCACCATTGAGAGCATCCTTGATCAACCATGTGTTAAAATCCTAACTGTTAGGTGAGAGAAGAGCTCTGGGATACGAGGAGGGAGTCAGGTAGTATGTAATCCATCTGAATGTAAGGGTTTAGTTATCTGGCTCACTTTCTCTGATGCACAGAAGTGCTTCTTTCTCGGAAAAGAAAGAATCATTCAACTTTGCTCCTCTCTTTAATACATTAGCAAAGGAAAAATTGCCACAGGAGGTAACAGAAGGGAACAATTTACATGTGGTATTTCTCCACTAGGGAAAATGTTCCTCCTAGCATGTCTCTGTTTAGCGGATGAGGATGCTGCGGGAATGCTGTTGAAGGAGGAGAGGGTAACATTATCACGCAAATGTTGACATGAGGCAGTGGTGGGTGGGTATTCACGATTATAGGACAACCTTCCTGCTAAGGTCTATGTAGAAGGGACCGTGAGGATTCACCTGAAGCCATATAAAACACTGTTTACTACAAAGGCAACACTAATCACTTCTTCTGTTTTCACCCTCTAGCTAAGCGGGTGTTCGCGGTTTTCCTACCATTATTCATTATGTATGTTAGAGAACCAAGGCATTCTGTTGTGTTTATGGTCTTTCTTTTTGCCCATAGTGCATTTTTGCCTCTGGAGGATAGTCTCTGAATAGAAGTCCCAAGGTTGACACCAATGATAAGGCTCAGAGAGAAGTGAGCCTCACAGTGCCGGAGGAGAACCCACATGGGTATATTGTATCAAGGTGTCAAGGATGCAAATACACTTCACACTGGGGACTTTTTTATTTTTGTTTTTCAGACACAGATAGGTACACATGGCTGAGGTGATTTGCTAAATAAGCTGCCCCTCAGAGACATGGAAGTAAACAAGCATTAAGCACAGATAAACAAGGTATGCCAAAAATTGTCATGGAAACATGATATTCTGTCAGCAAATGCAGACAACAATGGTGGAACTGGCATCACGTAGTTGACAATGACACCTCTGTTGCATTTTCTATCCCTGAAAGGCTTCGGTAATGGTTTCACTGTAGTGAACCCACGGGGGGACTTTTGATGTATCAAAATCAATAGTGCAGGTGCTCCAACATGCAGACATCTTATAGTACAAACAAAGCCACAACAGTACATGAAGGGCTACATAACTTTAAGGCCTGTGAACATCATTCAGGGCTCTATATATAGTGTTCCTTTATTCACTGAACCGTTAAAAAAAAGCAAGGATTGAAAAATGAGATAAACCTCTACGTAAGGTCATGTAGAAGTGTCTTCAAAGTGTAGTGAAGAATAAGGCTTGTGATACTGTATGATTTTTACTGTAGTCAGCAAATCCCATGCAACGCACATAACCAAGTTTGTGTTTCTTATCTGTCTCTCAATATTCATCACCATGTCTATAGCATCTTGCAGCCACAGATTTAACTCTGACTGAAAACTTTTTAAAGTAAACTCTCTCCTACATATTGCTAGATTTTATGCTATATTTTATATTTTTTATATTTTTTATATATATTTTTATTTCTTTTTCGATTTATAATTCTTTTTATCTCTGGGAATGTACACTTTTCTGTACACTTGAGCGGGATGTTGTTGCTGCAACAAAAAACTATTTCCCCCTTGGGGATTAATAAAGTATTCTTATGTCTTATGTCTTATGTCTTATGTCTTATATACTGTAATTTTAATATAGTCAGGCCATTTCCCTTGAAAAGCCGGCCATTGTAATGCAAACTTAACTAAAAAGAGAGTCAAATTTTTGCAATTTTATTAAAGTCTATTTTCAGTGGAGGAGTAAGTTGTTAAAAATATATTGCAGTATGTCCCAAGACTTATTCTTTCAAAACTAATCATAAACTAAAATTTATGCTAAGGTGTCTGTGTCAAGTTATGAGATTCTCCTATACTTCTGTCATGTCTAATAAATGAGCTATAAGTCATATACAGATGTTAACAATAACAGTTGCCAAGAGGACAGTGGAAGAAATGATTAACCCTAAAGTTCTGTGAAGAATATTGCAACGTTTACCTAAGCTGTGGAATCAGTCAACTCTAGCAGCATTCAAGTTCATTTATTTCATGTCTGCAGCATTGCAGCACACTTAAACAGAGAGGTCCAACTGCATGATCGCATCACTCAAGTGAGCAGACAATGACGGATCGCCAAGTAACAAGAGAAAAAGAAGCCATAGTGCCAACCTTGCAACACTCCTAAAATATGGTTGTAAATTGTATTTTCAAAGAGCAGAAGCTTTTACCGAGGGCAAGACATGCAAAGAAAACATGTTGTTCCAGATATAAATTAGGAAATTTATACTGATTACATGAGTTCATGACCCAGTTTAGTGTGATCTCGTTTGTGGCTTTGAGGTGGAGAGACTAATTGGAGATCATTATTATTTTTATGTTAATGCAAAATTGAGGTCTCAACTTAACCCTGGGTCACATTTCTGGGCTTTAATTATAACATTAAATAATAGGCTTTGTGGAGAAATGCCTTGGGGAATATAATGACACTCCCGCATGTGTCAGAGGTCTGCCCTATGTTACTTCACCCCGTGCTGCCTCATTTCCTTTTTTATTCCGGTTTAGGCACAGTGTTCCTTTCGCTCAGTGATCTGTGAGAGCCAAAATTATACTGACGTTAATGGATGTGGTGATGGATAATTCCTGCAAAGCAAAAGAGATTTTGCAATTGATGTATTAAAAATTATCAAAAATGCTTCTTACAAAGTACAGTTTGCTTGAAATATTTGCGCACAATTCTATTAGAGTGGCTTATAATATTTCTGTAGAAGTGGATGTATTTTGTATGTATAGTGGCACCTCATATTGTCTTTTTTTAATAAAATTACCTCCTAATGAAGCATGCTGGACATATGACTTGCAAAGTTGCAGAGGATGACATCAGAATTCATCTGGAACTAAAGAAGTACAGCATGGGTGAACCAACAGTTCATTTAAATCACCTATCCTTGTGGCTGATGAGAGTGTAGAGCAGTCTTGCAGTAAAAGATAGCTGGGCTCACTAGGCTCACACCACCGTTTTGAATTGGGCCACATAGTGCATCTCCAGGGAGTCTTACCATCGTGACAAATGTGACAAGCTCACTAACCTTAATGTCAGGAGAGGACTGGTTTGAAGTCTTGTTGCCCTGAGAATGGTGATGAGGCTTGATAAAGAATATCTCCAGCCTCCATAGTTTGAGCTCCATTCATTCAAGGTCTGTTGGAAAGGAGGTGCAAGTATTTTGGAAAGGTCTATTGAGATCTGTGGATTAACACGCCTGTGTCCAGCGTTTGCATGTTTTGGATACTTGAATTTCTTCTTGTATTAAATGAAACATCTGCCATTGTGATGCTTCTTGGCACATCCTTGTTCTCTGGCTCCTGGAGGGTGCTTGAATCTGAAAAGAAGCCAGCATCATCTCCTGCTCCCAAAACCCTGCTGTTTCCTGTCCCCTGTGTAAGCTGCCAGTAAATGAGTGGGCTGGTCATCTTGCACCCTGGGGCTCTACCTCAGGCTTTTCAGACCACCAGCTGTTGTGTTTAGGACTGAGTCACGCACCAGTTAGCATGATGAATCCAGAGCATGAGTGCAAGGCTTTAACCTCACCGTATGGTTCTCCCTCCATCCACCGAGCAGCTAATATTGAAAAAGCGGTGAACTGTGCTGACATTTCTACCAAACATCTTAAATAGATTGCTCATGTTAGAGATGTTAATAATTAATTACTATTAAGAGTTTGATTGATCTGGAACATACAGTTTGTGGTGAAATATATGTAATATCTTATAAATAACAAAAACAGGTAATGTTTTAGTGATTGCTTAAAGCTAAACCATGTGCTTGAGTACATTTGTAGTACTGTATAACATTGTATATGCTTCAGAATATGGCTGGCAGTTAGTCTGTTAATATATAAAAGCTAACTGGGTCAGTGAAGGTGACAACTTTAGTCAGTTTTGGTTTCAGACTCCAAGGCCCTGGCTGTTTCCTGGAACAAGTACAGTGTAGACATACTGAACTTGAAAAAGCATCCCTCCCACAGTTGTCTTGTGTCATGTGTAAACGAAGCTTAAGTGGATGAAAAGTATATTTGGATAATAAGTAAATACTTGAGTAACAGCATTATTCTTATTATATTGAAATAACCATCACTTAAACTGTTACATACTGTAGGATTATATGCTTCAGTCAAGCTAGTGCCCTTTACCTTTTTGAACTCTTTCCATATGAGGGTAAAGAGGGAGTAAAAATTAAACTGTAACCAGCCTGAGACTCCTATACTTCAGAAATACCTATGATGCTGTGTGTAAGAACTCTTCCAAAAAGGTGATGCGGAATTCACATGCCATTATATTCTTATTTCCTCACACAGAGATCATCCCTGACTGTGGTGTAAATTCTGTTTGGAAAATTTGTCACTGGCATTACCCATAACAGAGGTATGAAGCTTTACTGTATATAGTAGGTCTGCTTTAATAGAATACATGCATGACTGAAGCCAGTGGCCATAACCTTCACTCAAGTGCTCGACTTGTACGATGGCTTACCTTTGACATTTACCACAAGAGTCTCCAACCTGGCAGCATGCATATTGGTTTCAGATACTAGGTGTGTAAGGAAGTGAAATGCTCGTTAAAGCATAGTAATGCATAAGAAATTGAGTTAAAATTAATCAAGGTGCTGAACTGAGGTGTCAGATGAGAGGAAGACTGGTTTATAAAAAGCTCAACATGAGGTCTCCAACCTGTACTTCAGATAGGGTGGGTGCAGCAAGTCTTGCACTGATCAGATTTCAAAGCATATATGAAACTACCTGACTATAATTAAGGAAAAACTTGATGTTCACCACTTGGGGTGTGATTTAGACTTGTACGGCTAAAATAGTTGATTTTTTGTGGTGAATGGTGTATATTGAGGATGTATTCTGTATTCATTGTGGATTTGGTCTTTGTTGGAGAAAAAAATTTGGTTCGTTTAAAGTCAGAAAACATTTACCTCCACTGAATTCCCTTTAATTTTGATTTCCATACCTAGGCCAATACTTATTTATCATGTTGGAAAAGAATATTTATTTTTATATATGTTTATCTTCTGCAAAGAATCTTAAGTAGCTTGAAAGACATATTTATTGTGCATATCAGTGGTGTGGGTTTTCCCATGAGTTTCTTTTCACATATCTTTGGTTCATGCCCATTGCCTGGAATTTGACATATTGACTTTTTTATATTTCTGGCTCAGTAATAGCTTCTCATTTAGGTCAACAGATTTTTCAGCACAGCACCTGGCTTGTGAAATTCTGTCATTGTGCAAAATGGAATGCCTCCAGCACTTATCATCTTTGGGGAAATTCAGCAAGAGATGTTTGGGAGGGAAAAGGTGGAAAAACAACTATTTTTGCCCTGTAGGAATCCAAAGAAAAAAATGGTATCATTTGCCAATACTGTACACAGTGAAAATACCTTTCTGATTATCAAGGAAAAATAATATAAATGTCACTAACACTTTTAGAGAATCCATCTTGTTACGCAGCCATCGTGCTGCCAGTTTAAATTAATGAAAGCAAGAATTTATACACTGATGAAAGCAAGAGTTGATAACAAAAGTCAGCACATCATCTTATAAATGCAAAGTGTCCATTAACACCCACACTGTTGTCATGTTTCAAACACGTTGGCTCTTCATCAGGCTAAAAAGGAGGGCAGAGTTAATATTAGATCAAGTTTGCCATATAATAATGTGAACTTGGAGAAATGTCTGATTTCATTCAGGACTTAAAAGCCTTATACCTTGCTGCTTCATGCCACACTGTGAACCATATCTAGATATCCATTACTATCACACATTTATTTTAAATTGTGGAAGTTGCTTGAAAGTTAGAAATCTTTTAGCTGTCTCCAAGTGTGGTAACATATGGTCGGAGCGATTGTGGGAATTATCTGTGTCATCTTGTTTGGACATATTCAATTTGGGTCTCGAGCCCCAGTGGAAATAGTTGAAAGTGGGTGATTTGGGTGATGGAGAGGAGATCCAGATGGCAGAGCAGCAGCAAGATCAATCGAGCTTGATGCATTTTTCCCACTTCAACATGCAGACAGATGTGATTTAACACAGTAATTGGGTTTACTTCCAGTTCGTGGATTTTTCTTGACAAGTAATAACACCTGAGAAAGCATTTGCAAACTTGCTTGTAAAAATTCTTACATGTTCATTATTTCATGTGTTATTTCATCATATCAAGTAATTAGCATTCATTATCTCCTCTGGTTGCTAAGGCAACCTGTTAATGTTACCTGTTAAGCAACCTGTTAATGTTACACACAGACATGTAGTGGGGTTTTATTCAGAATCAAACCAGTGATCTCTTGAATCCATATGTATGTCACAATTAGTGATGGCTATTTTCGCTAATCTGGCAATTATTTGCTTGATGATATTTTTTACAAAGTTGTGTGAAATGTCTTTTTTACACAAAATTTTATTTTTCCAGAAAAATAGTTGGAAAAGTTAAATGATCTGCTTGTGCTGCATACTTTTCAAAAGAAACATCACATTTCTCGAGGTTCTCCACTGAAGAGCTACTTTCTCCAAGTGCTATTATTTTATCAACCACAAACATTTAAATACCTCCTGTCATTTGTAAATGAGCACTCGTAAATATGCAGACATTTTTGTGAGGTTTGGTATCACTTTATAATGGTCAACATTTTTCATTTCTCAACTAAATTGTTTGACAGTTGGGGGCCTATTTTTTACTTTGCATTTTAAATACTGCTCAGATGTGTTTAGAGGCAGAAGATGTCCCATTACATTCAGAATGCCTTTGACTGCAGGGATCCTTCATTATGCTGAAGTTAAGTTAACCGTTATAGGATCACATCATACAGAAAAAAGCTGACCACTGTACCTGCTGATTTTAACTTATTTTGCTAAAAGCTATTTTTCCTTTGCAACATAACAGACCACCTTCATCATTCAACAAGCTTTAATTCTGTTCTGTTTAATTCTGTTTAATTCTGAGTGTGACTGAGCTCCCTTTTGCCCTCTACTCTAGGTCATGTCAGCTGAATAAAGGGCTTGTTAAATATGCTGCAGCTCAAATAAAGAAAAGGGCAGTTATGGCCAAGATGTGCGAGGGACCTACGCTGTACCTGAGTCAATAGATCTCACAGATAGAGGTGTCAACCTTTCACAGGAGCTGAGGCTCAGCCAGCCTTTTAGCTTTTTTACAGTCCAGCATGCTGAACTTGGCTGAACCATTTAGTAGAAGAATAGACAGAAAAAAGTACAAAGACAAAGAGCTGCACTGTCAGGGACTGTCATTTATAAATATTCTTGACATTCCTCCTTCTCTTTGCTCAGATAGCTTTTATCTGGGCTTTATTGCCATTGACAGATTTGGTTGTAATATTTACTGAATACACAGTACTATTATTTATAAAGATTTTTTTGCAATAGCTGTTTACATGTAGGTAATGCATTTAAATCTTCATGGTAAACAAATTGATGGATGTTGAACGGAATTGGTGCAAAAAATTGGGAAGTTGAAAATAGGTTGAATGTTAAAGATATCATGGGAGACCAGGCTGAAGCACTTGTTGAATTTAAATGTCAAGAGCACAGACCTTTATCCTGAAAACCTCTGCCCTTATTTGAAGGCAATGAGTCTCTGTGCATGGTGATACCGGTGTCAGCTGGACCATAAGAGCAGAGAGAAGGCTGTATTTTGGAGAATGTGTTTCGGCTCTGAATGAGAGTGGAGCGGGAGCCTGGTGCTACATCAGTGATAATAAATGTGATTCATTCAAGATGGTGCTTCCCTGTTATTGAGCTTGGCTCTCTGCTGTGGTGTGAAACCCCTGCTAACAGGCAGCAGTCGAAGATATCCTGGAACCAGATAAAAATAAATCCTGAATTCAATTTATATCCAGGTTACTTGCATGACTTTATACACTACACTCTTCTCTTTTAGGCTCTTTTTAGTAGACCGTTTCAGGGGAACAAACCTGGAATAAAACTTTGGCTCAGTGTACAATAGATGCTGCTGCACTCTGCAGAAATTAATTTAATTTACTGCATCACTACACCTTTTTATGAATTTTCAGCTTGGGTGAATTATACATTTTTCTCTCTTGACTTCATGATCTGTTGGCTTGTTTGGCATGAAGCTCTGGCGAGAATGTCCATGCTTTATAAACGCTGGCAAGAGTGGTCAAGGGATGTACCAGATGGCATGGCCCATATGCAGTTTGCCCTTTGGCCAGGTAGACTAATGAATCCTTTTGGGAGTTAATCACCCTGTCTGGCATCAAACCCTCAATGGGAATAGCTTCCCTTCAAATATTCTGGAGCGTTCACATGTCCCTACAGCATATGTTTACAGTAATGGGGATAAAACAGAAAAAACCTCTCTCTAGCTTTTTAAATCACCAAAGTAGATAATTATGGAGTAGTTATATGTGTAGAAGATGGGCCCTGTTAAATCAGCTGTTGATGTGAACTGGAACTTTACCTGTTGGATTTTTTTTATCATGCCAATTCATGAGGAATTCTGTAACCCCTTATCTTTGGTGCATAGTGGATCCAGTGGCTGCTGAATGTGTTGTGCTCTCAAGTGCCCTTGCCATTCCTGCACAGGTACAATGCAGCTGAACAGATTGATACTGACAGTGGAAACAGAGAAGTTTTGGGACACAAGCCTAGGGGGGAAAATAAACATAAAAATACAACTTCAGTCTAACACCACAGTCTGGATGTAAAAATGCTGTTTAGCTAGTTTGGCTAATTAAACCAGTAAAAAAGGGATAATTTGCCCTCAGAATGCGATCAAAGCACAAGGACTTCATGGACAATAATAAAAGAAAATTTGCTATATATTGTGTGCGCATGTGTATATATACATATATATATATATACACACACACACACACACACACACATATATATATATATATATACACATACACCAACATATATGTAGAATGAAATGACCCAACGGGACATTTAAAAAAAAAAAAAGCCTGAAGAAGTGTGGCAAGGGAGATGGGTTTACACCCTTTATTTTGTTATGATCACTGCATCACATCTACACTTAACTCGATCTACCATGTTGAAATGGAAGCCTTATGAGCTCCTAAACCTCAGCTTTGAAGCCTTATCATCAGGTTTTTCTTTGAAGCCTTATCATGAGTTGGCAAAGCGACTGAGACCAATCAGAGTTCGATTCAGTGCTGTGTGACTGCTGAGGTCAATATACAGACCCACCTGCTGGCAGCCATGTAGCGGATGACCAAGCAGAACGATTATTGAGTAAACACAAGTTAGGGTTGCATGTCCATGTGTGCAACTGTCCACTATCTACTTTATTTGAAGGTTTTAAAAGTGTATGTACTTTGAATTGAGCCAAGGAAGCTTGCCTCTGCTCAGTGTGCCCCTGAGTTATTATATCAATGGGACAGTCCTTTACTTCCTTAACAGTTAGCAGCCAATGGAAAACTTTGTTATCTTAACATGCCTCATTTTAAAAAAATGTAAGCGGAATTTGCAGAAGGAATAAAATGTAAAAATGATATTCCGGCAATGGCCACTATGTGCCAAAAACCTCAACAACACTGGCATTGTTAAATGAGCTACTTGTGTGTCTGTCTTCAGCTTGTTCTCTCCAATGAAGAAAATGTTTGCCAGTGGATAAGAATAATAGTCTTTGCTGTAAGAAATGAGTTCCTATTCTTGCTCATTAAGAATCAGGAAAGCGAAAGAGTATCCAGTAGGGGGGAAAGGCAGAAAACTGCAGCACTCCTCCACTTTAGTGCATCTGAGCCACTTCTAAACTGTTGCATATCACCAGGGCATCAACTTCAATTGTTAAGCTTTAGCATAAAATAGCTGCCAACAAATGGTAGCCTCCATTGCCAATTTAAAAAAAACATTATTTGAAAGGAAGAATAAAATGTGCCAACCTTAATGCCTGCTTTTCAGACATGTTAGCAACGTACGCCTGCATGTGAAACCTCAAAAACATGTTCAGTACATGCTTGTTTAACATCAAGTGCTGTGAAGCTAAAGGGAACTGAGGCCCTGTACAAAACATCCATGGAATAAAGCATATCATATCACGTTATTCTTCTTTTAATCTCTGCATGATCATACCCTGAGGTTCATCCACTTCCTCCAAATGACCTATATACTGTATTCCTGACTTTGTTATTTAGAAGACTAGATTATCTGGTTGGTTAAACTTACGTATCACACGTGATAATCTTGAAATAACATTTATAGTTGGTTGGATGGTTGAATTCTGTGAAGGGACTGTTCGTTATTGTGGCTGATTGGACGTGTCAGACAGGCATTTTCTCACCAACTTTTCTCGAGAACGTTCATCAGCTTCGAGCTGCCCTATGTGAGCATTCTCTGAAACTGTAGTCAGCAATTTCATCTAATTACGATGCTGCGCTTCAGTCGGGTTTTGCAGCCCATGAAGATAGTGATCCAGAAGAGCCAAACACATCTGTGCGTCAAAGAATCTGAACAAAACTACTGTGATTGCATTTGTAAGCTGAACAATGTTTCTTATGCCTTGCTTCTTTTTGATTCGAAAACATTTGAGCTTATGCCAGAATGTTTCACTGTAAAATCCCCAAAGAAGATTAACATTTGTCCTTAATTATCTTGCCGTCTGTAATTACATACATTTAAATCTCTGATCAGCTCGGTCTGAACAATGTGCTGCAGCGTCTTCTGACATCTGTGCTGGAGGCAGCTGCAAAGACAAAGTGGTACGTTAACAAGGTGGACTAGGTCAAACATAAGTGAAGGCCTTTTGTCTGCCTTTTTTAAACAGTGATTGCACAACTGCTCACATGTCATGGATAAACCTACATTATGAGTAAATAATGTATTATGCATGTGTGTGTGCTTGTCTGTCTTTGCGTGTGCTGATCCATGAATTTGTGATCAGCTTAAGAATATAATGAATCATGAATGTGGGTGAATGTTCCAAACCATAAGCTTAGGATTCTGCTGTGTGGTTTTAGAACTAAATGGAAGCAGGCTTCTGTTGCTATGAAAAGCCTGATGAGACACACTTATAGTGTTGTCACAATAGCAACATAATGACTTTGATATGATACCTTCCTAAATATCTACTGCAAAATTTAAAAACATCAAGAAAAGTAATGGAACCGTAGATGACGGAACATGGAACTTAAAATTATTTGAAAAAATGTGTAGACTTTTCTTAGTCTGTTCTCATTCGTTGTCATTTTTAAAACCAATTTGACTAAATGGAAAAAACTGAAAACGCATTCAGTAGGGCAGAGACCTCTGCCAAGGAAGTGCATAACTTAATTTGTGTTCAGCCAACTTAAGTGCACTACTACTTAAGCCTCTGTTAGAATACTAATAAAATGGGGAAGTCAGTTTCAGTGTCACCCCAGTCATATATACACAGTACATTTTTCTCTTCCGCTAATTCAGTTAAATCTAACTTTACACTCTCCCTTTCATCCTTGGCCTGTTTTATCAGTGATAAAGACTGACAGAACACATTAGAAAGTGTAGACCCACTTTGAGTTTTTAAATACATGAGCGAAAGTTTCATCAGCAGGGAAAGATTTGGTTGCAGTACTGATTTGGCAAGCCATGTTAACAGATGCCATGGAGCTGTGGGACAATTCCCAACTTCCCACTTGCCTCTCCTCACCTGCCACCATCAGTAATGTTAGCAATAAAAACAGTGTTCTGCTTTTTTCTTTTTTTCCCCTCAATATTCCACTGCTGCTAACTACTCTGCTTTGTCAAAATTCATTACTGCGGCTCCTATTTATCTGCGCATACAGTAAAAGCAAGGCCCATTAATTATCACAGGCTTCTTCAGATGGATTGATTGAAAATTACTGATCCCAAATTTAATAATTATAGTTAGAGGGGGCATTTCAGCGTAAATCATTTACATATCTATTTTTACTGTTAAGTACACAATTTACTGGAAAAAAAATCACACAAAAAAAAAAAAAATCACATATCAGACTGCTTTGAGAAAGGTGGGAATTGGGTCTTGTTGACGTGTTGGCAGGTACATTGATACATACACATTTATTTCATATTTAATTTAAATGGTTTTATTGTTTTAAAGCTCTCACTTATTTGTTCTTTTCAGTCATGAGTGAAAACACATCTGACTTGTTTCATCTTTGTAAATGATTTTACATGTGCTTTCGACCTTAACAGACATCCCTGGGTTTATGTTGTGTCCCTGGACTGTTGGTATTAAGACTTAAAAGTTGAAGTTAGTCTGACAGGGACTGAGCAGAACTGTGATCTCGCAAGCGTGTAGTGTGTTGACAGCTTGGTTTCAAATTCCATCTTGGTTGCAAAGCAACCAACTAGAACAGGATGGATATGGTCTAGTGAGTCACAATCTGAATTTGAAGTTGATTAGTCCTTTAGTTCACTAAAGGTAGGCGTTTGTTTTATTGTTTTGAAACTGAGCTCACAATTAATAAATACAGCAGAGAAATGTGCAGTAATGTTTTGTGTGAAAATGTCAAATAGTTTTGTCTAATTTTGCCTGCATTATTTTGGCACTACTGCTATTTATATTCTGCTGTTTATGTTGGTGTTGATATTATGGAAAGCAGCCAGAAAAATAAGACATGATAAAAAGAAAGAAGGAATAACTTGTGCCTAAATCAAAGTCACATCATAAACAGCTCACTGAGTTGCTGCTGCTCACAAAGTCCTGTTTATGTCAGTTTATGTAACAGTATTCGCAATGGTTAAAGTAGCAGGATATATCAAATTGTTTGTTTATGAAAAACAAGAAAAAAAGATGAATAGAGTGGTGCACAACCTAAGGAAGTTAAAGTTGCAGGGTTTTCCTTTTTGCTGTCAGTCACACTCAAGGACATCTCAGCTTCTTTTTTTTTTGCAAACCTTTAGTGGCCAACAGTAGTATTTTACCTTCTTTGACAGGATGAGTCAATTTATTACATCAGCAGAAACCTCAAATTCAATTTGACTTACTTCAGAGTTGTAGGGATTCTTAGTGCAGCCAAAAATGTCATTTTTCTTAAGTTATCCATCAAAATGACAATAAATCATTTACCCTTGTGACTTGGCTATTGTTTCACACTACAATTTTGGTAAACATGGCCCACAAGCTTGAAAAGGGGGTGTTTTCTCTGATATTTGCCAACCAGCTGATGCATTCCATTAGTAACTGACCCCAGGTCAGCCTTAATAATCAATGTAAGCATCTTTCTCCGCAGACAAAGTGTTATTGATATTTTTGTGACGTGTGCATTTCAGTGAATGGGAGCTCACATGTAAGCAAACTGATACAGCACAAACACTCACAGGGACCCTGGCTTATAAAAAGGGCAGAGATTTTCTGTAGAGGAAACCTGAAATTCAATGAAAAAAATGTTTATGAAATTGTATCAGTATGCTTCACTTACGTCAGTCTCTGTACTCTGCACAACTTGCACTACTGTTTTCTCTGGAGGCATGTGTTAAACTGATCACACCTTGGAATAAAGATTTTCACACAGTGTTGCATCTCCACACATGAGAAATAATGTGTGACAGTTGGGGGAAGCTGTTGCATTGCTAAAAGGTTACACTGCTGTTGTTTTATAGGGAAACAAAAGAATCTCCAAATAGAAATCAGCAGCTGCAGTTCACCTTATTTATTTATTTTTTAGAGAGTTTGGTTTCTGTGACCAGGAGGCTTGTGCAGTACTCTGGAGACGATGGGCTTGTGTTGAACTGTTGATGGTGCGCCTCATTACTGTAGCTTGGTGCCTCTCTAAGGACTGATTAAGGATTAAGCACATTTGAGAGTGCCAGCACGTACAGTACAAGCTGCATCCTCTTTGTTTCATTATCCACACACAGCTCCTTCATCTATAGCTTACGGTATATACATGCTGAACACCAGTGTGCATGCCACTGCTGGCACTTTGTAGTAGGATTCATCCAAAAGAAAAAAAATCCCACAATCTGAGTCCATTGCGTGCCAACATCCCACTGGTACAGCAACAGTCATTTCATCTTTCAAATGTTAATAGGTAGAATCGGAGGGGAAAAAACCCACAAAACTCAACTCAACCCACAAAACAACTTTCATGAAACTAGCTAGCCAGACTTTTTTAAAAAAATATTATTTTAGACATAGAGCAAGAGAGGAAAGATAGTTCAGCAAGTAGGCAAAAATGTGGGACCTCTGAAACTGCATTATTTGTCCAAATCAGCAAAGGTTGGCAATTATTTCCTAAAGAATTGCATAACTTCTGGTGTCTTGGACAACAACTCTTTCATCCGTGTCATTTTTTTTACAGGAGCAGCTGTCACAGATTCTGTTTGATTTAAATCAATGCATATGATGGGTTACTGATGGACTTTTTACTGTCCTAAAGCTGTCCTGGTGTTTGGACTTGTCTCAACCAAAAGTCTTCAGCACTCTCACTTGGTTTGCCCCAGGAATCTGTATGTATCTGGCTCAAATCAGTGTTCTCTCTAATCTCATGTCTTTCTGCCTCTGTGCCCCCGCCTGGTGATGCTGTCGTCACCATGCTCCAAGATAGAGATTGTGTTAAATGCATGATGGGTTAAGCCTGGTTTCTGTCAGATAGTGCTGTACATTATGACTGTAGAGTTCAATCTTTTATTTCAGGTTCTTTTATCCTCGTTCCTTTATTTAATTCATGCCACATTTACAGACTTTGCACACAGACAATAATCCCCCCAAAAGCTGTATGTATGTATGCTGTATGGGATGTAGACAAAGAAGGTTTTCTTTCTCTCAGTCTCTAAATAATGTCTACTGTACCCCAGTGAACTCCCCAAATTTGACAAATTATTTAATACCCCTCACCAGATCCAATACATCTGATTATGAATAATACAGATTCTTCTAAATCCAAGTGATTTGATTGTACTTAACAAGTCAACTTGTAGAGACAGTTGAAAAATCTTCAAAGGGCTTTTTAAACACTCAACCACACGATGTACAAAGAGACAAGAGTCCAAGGCTCAGTTAAACATCACATTATCAGGATAACACACATTATTTTTTAGTATCTTAAAGTCAAGCTCAGACTTCAGGAGTTCTGAAATCCCAATAGTTGTTGAAAAAGGTGTTGCATCAGGCACAGAGGCTTTTCTCTGTATTCTCAAACATACACACATTATAATGTCTTAAAATCTTGGCAGGTCACATATTGCAGGGTCTTATTAAGATCATTGAGCAATGCACCACCTCATTTGATCTCATGGGAAAGCAGATGTAAAACAGAGGTGCACCAACCTGCTGTAACTTTAGGCTAAACAAGACTGGATGAGAAAACAGTTGTGGAGTTGCAGTCAACATGCATTGTCTATGCTTCAGTAAAAACTGGAAGCAAGATTTTCAGCACCAGTTTCAATACCTGTCAACTGTAGAATGCTAGATAACATTAATCACAAGTACTGGAAAGTACTTTTGCTTGGCAACACTTGCAGCTGCTCTGGGACATGCATATTATCATTCAGATTTTAACTCCTAAATAGGAAATGTGTCAGTGTGGCTCCAATGAGTCTGTGAACATGTTGAAAGGTTTAAGCCTGGATTTTTAACCCCTCATGGACTTATACACATCAAGTGGAGAGAAACTCCAAATGAAAGCGAATGTTCTGCTGGTGTCTTGTACTTGGCATAGCTTTAACACTGTAAACCGATGCACTGCCATCCATTTGATATACATAATAACTGATTTACATTAGCTCAGTTGCTGTTATGGCAGTGCATTGGACTGTGATGTGAAGAAAATTCAGCATCGGGTGTTTGTACTGGCGTATCAAAGCTGTTCTCTGTTTCACACGATAGCAGGTTACTAACAAATTTTATCCTTCCCCATTTGTTTCAGTTTGTCTCTCTCTTTGATAACTGCAGTGAAGAGCCTAAAAATCACAGGAGGTTTTTGATATAAAACTCAGCTCTGCCTTTTGAAAAACTGAATTCTGTGGCGGGGATATTTGTGAAAACGGTGCTTTGTATCTCTGTCTCCCTCAGGTGAGCACCTGCGTGTGTGTCCTCAGGGATACACCTGCTGCACATCCGAGATGGAGGACAAACTCAACCAGCAGAGCAAACTGGAGTTCGAGACCTTGGTTGAGGAGAGCAGCCACAACATGAGGACAACATTTGTCTCGAGGCATAAAAAGTTTGACGGTAAGCTATAGGGGATGGGTTTGGGTTTCATGTGTTTAACACACAGAGATTGTGATACATACAGATTGGTTTTCCAGACATCACATCCATGTGAATGCGTTGTAGACAAGCACATTCAAACTTGTAAACACAGACTATTGGTGCCATGATTAATAATTATTATGACAGATAGTCTCAGAAATTTTTGCCCTCTTCTTCAGTATTTTTATTTTCATTTTTTGGTATAGTTTTCTTTAACCCCATAAGTGTCTACGGCAGCTATTATTTCTGCTCATCTGAACTCACAAAACACAGACAATGCACTACAAATACACCACTATTTGTGCTTATTGTCCTTAAGGAGCCTCTGTGAATTTACATACCTGCAGAGTAAGACGTCACTAATGTGGCTCTATGGTGAAAAATGTTATTGTCATTGTGTATGCTGGTATGCGAATCTGACAATCTATGAACTAAAGTCAATGCACTGCATCACTGTTAGATGTGCCATGGTGCACAGTAAGATCAAGGTACAACAGTTTTCTCATGCCCTTTATACTGTCAGTGTAGTGTGTGGCTGTCTCCTCATAATGAATCGGCTGGTTTATTTAAAATTCTATTTTATATGTAAACAAGAACTCATGTCAGGTTCATATCTGCTTCGATGAATAGCATCAAAGTGTCTGTTTTTTATCAGCAAAACATTTTCCTCGGCGGTAAATACTAAATTTGTGGTACATGTTGTAAAAAAAAAGATCAATGAATTGCAGCTGTGACCCTGTGTACTGTAACTGAAAAAAAATCTGTGAGACTTTTTGCTCAGACTTCTGTGGTTCTGCACAGATTTGTGTTCAGGTGGCAGAGTGAATCCAGGTCCTTCAGCACGAAAGACACACTAATTAATCTTGAATAGGGATATTTTCCTTAAACTGCATGTTTCAAATTCTTTTTTTATATCAAGTGTGATGCTGTTTCTACTATATATCTACCCCTGAGACAGTTCAGCACATAACAGCAGGGTTTTAGATGTAGGCGAGAACAGCGTACATAGAACGCCATAAGCAAGTGGCTGGCATAGGGTACAGAAACATCTGCAATGAGTATGGTCTGGAAGTCCCAAGGTCAGAATGGAAGACACCAGCTAAGGTGGTTGAGAACAGCCGCACTAAGATCCTGTGGGACTTCCAGACCCAGACTGACAAAATGATGATTGCTTACCAAACTGACACAGTGTTGGTCAACAAAGATGTGTAAATGAAACAGTGGTTCAAGTGGTAATCGGAGCAGTGGGGGCTGTGACCCCCAAACTGGGAGAGAAGCTCCATCAGATTATAGGTACAATGTCTGAGGTCTCTGTCCAGAAGAGTGTAGTCCACAGATACTGCGCAAAACCCTCAAATTCCCAGGCCTCTGGTAGAAGACCCAAGGTTGAAGAAGACACACACACACACACACACACATATATATATATATATATAAAAAAAAAAACATAAGACAGTATAAGTGTGTGGAAGTGAAGTATTCAATTTTGGCCCAGATGGCCAGATAATAAAGAGCAATTTCT
The DNA here is from genome assembly GCA_016785225.1 of Psettodes erumei. NCBI lineage: Eukaryota > Metazoa > Chordata > Actinopteri > Pleuronectiformes > Psettodidae > Psettodes > Psettodes erumei. Next base: position 5,889,298 of record JAFBJZ010000863.1, on the reverse strand, counting down.
TTTAAATATGTCACTGATGAGTGCTAAGCATTAATGATTCATCTGTCAGGTTGACAATGAACTGAGCACAATACCTGCATGTCCCTGGAACAACAGTAGAGAAGGAATTCAGTTGTTATTGGTTTAATTGGTAGAATTTCATGGAGCCCCAGAGTGTCCATAGAGAGGAAAATATATTAGTAGTATACTGTAGGCCACGTTTTACTACACTGGGCATTCACAATACAAGCACAAGATACAACTTGTTTCCACATTTTGATTAATTTTTTTGCATTAGATAGGTATGTATACATAGAGCCAGCACAACAGGCCAGCCTTTCTCCCTGAAGCACTGCAGTCAAGCCTGCCATCCCTAAATTTTGAGTGCACCCATATGACCTTTGTGGTAAATACAGTGAAACAGCCCAAAGCGAGCTGACATGCAGGGTTAGACTTTTTTCTGGAATTTTTCTCACTCTCAAATACAAGTGTTGCATTCGTAGAGACGCTCTAAAACCTTTTAAAAAAAATTGCCCAAGCCAACGCAGTCCAACTCCCAACTTATACAAACAAGTTGGGACTTCATCATTGTGAACAACAACCTTCATTATTTATATGAAACACATAAAAAAACAACATGTGTTGTATTGTTGTATTATTTTTTTTGCATATATGGCATTAATTAACCTTAGGTCCTAGTACTGAAAAAAAATCATAAAGATGGGACCTTCAGATGTACAAGAGACACACAAACGTTTAAGGCTTTTCTGAGAAACAGATATAGGAGTAGAAAGTACAACATAGCCAAAGGTTCAGCCTTTTTTCCGTAAAACTTGTAATTGATAGCCATAGCTTATGTGAGCGCTGCCAGATTGTTTGAAATATCCAGTAAAATACTTAAAGTTGGGTTGTAATCCAGCATTAATAGCCCCATTTAACAGATGAAACCTCCAGAACAATGTCCATATATCTGTACAGTTAAATAGTGGCACTGACTCAAATCACTTATGCAATTCCATCTCCTACACTTGCTCACCAAGCCACTCAACATCACATCTTCTTGCGTCCTTCCACCTCGTGGGGTTTGAATCATCCCTCATCAATTTTACATGCCCTCATTTCTGTCCCCAGTTATTTATAGGGCCCTATTATGAAAACCTTAACTTACTTTTTGATTACTGACTGCTTCCCCTGGGGGCCTCTGGGTTTTGATGCATTATTGAGCAATCCTGAAGCCATAAATGACTGTTGCAAACCAGAGTTAAAGTTTGGGTATTCTGAATGTCCAATCATCTGCTTGAAGACCTCCCCCCCAATCTCTCAGTATCAGTATGCCTCACATTCTCCCAGAGAGACTCAGAGTGTTGTTACATTCCATTCCAGTTGATGCACAGTATGGAGAAAGAAACTCACAACCAACTTTGCAGTAGTGCAACTCTGCATTTCTTTGGCTCAGTATGTACACTACCAACAGTTTTTTTTTTTTTTTTTTATTACTCCCTGAAAGCATTAGTGTCCTTCAGTGGGGGCATCACATCTGTTAAAGATTAATTGCAGTGGATGAACCATGATAAAAGGTGCCTTATGCTCAGTCAACTGATTTGAGATTGAAACTACTGAGTGGTTTGTTGCCGCTGTGGCTGCCTCTTTTATGTATTTTATTCTAATCTCTCTAATCGTTTTCTGACTTAAAATGTCACAATTTTAGTGGAATTGTCATTTTCGACATGATTTACTGAAGAAAAAAAAACAGGATGAACGTCACACTTAACACCATTAACCACTGGTTTACTTACCTGGAAATGATTGAAATAGTGGTTTTAAGATCCAGAAAGAAGGGTTCTAGATTCATTTGTGGTGCTGTCATATTTATTAATGGTAAGTTGTGATCAGTATAAAAGAAAATATTTCAAAAGGCCTGGTCAAACTTAATCTACCTACTCACAGAAGTACAGCAACTCACAGTTAGTTAAACTAATGGCTAACAAACCAGCCAACAGACAACACACTAACGCTGGTAGGTCATAAAAGCTCTCCAAGATGTCTGGCTTGTTAGGTCAATCACTAACTGCACATTGAACTGAGACAGTTTATACCCAGATGTACTTGTATTATCGGCTTGGTTTAGAAACTTTTGAGTGGAGCAGTATTTCCTCTGGCAAAGCAGAGCTATATGGAATTGGATGGTGGAACAAAGACAACTTTTGTTTTAGACTCCAGCTCTCCATTCCCTCTGAAGTTAGTGCAGTCAAGACAGTTTGCTGTTGGCCGAATGTGTGTCAGATTTCACCTATGATGAGCTATGTGTCATGCATAAGATTTGCACAGATTTACTTGACTCATACTAGCGAATCTGGTTATTATGGCCCGAACATTGATGTCGCTCCAAGATGACTGAATTTTAAATGTGTGACAGTAACTTAACGGACACTCTTAACCTACTTGTCAAATGATGCTCGTGTTTTAATATCCAAATAAACGTCACAAATCAATTGGTGTGACTTATATGAAATTCTAATTTAAAGCTACAAAACAAAAAACTTTCATCTTAAATTCCCCCTCAAATTTTAAGGGTACAGAAAGAAAAGTTCCCCACTTTGTGCCATTTTGATCTCTATATTTGTCCTTATATGCTTCACTTGAAGATCAAATATTTCACATTGAGTGAAATAATAGAATATGTCGTTATTTTATGGCTGCACCAATACATCTTTTGAAGCATCTCAGCATTTATACACCAGTGCAATTCTGCAGTATATTTACTAATTTTCAAGGTCTTTTGAGGTTAATAGACAGAACTAGAAAGAAGTTTTACTTATTTATATCTCCAGTAGTACCCCCTGTATTTGTCATTTCATCTTGTTGTATTGTAGCTGCTCATTAGGTTCAGTTTGGTTGATGCCTTCCTGTCCTCTCACGAGACCTGAGCAAGAGATTAGTGTGTATGGTTGGTTGACTAAAGTCTGGATTGAGGTGTGGCCTTGGCTGACTGAGTTCTTTGATCCTGCCCCAGTAGAGCTTCTCTGCTCGATGTCGAGAGCTGCAGCGCCCCTCATTCACTTCAACAATCCCATATTCACACCTGACTTAAACCAAGACTGACTCGAACACAACACATCCATTCTCTCTAATCTGTGGTCTCCACAAATTCACAAGGTCCTAGTGGAGTGTGTAAGCCAGCGGACACACAGCAAAATAACTACTCAAGTTAAGCATTTCACCCACGCATTCTTGATCTGTAACATTTCTTTTTATGGGAAAATGCGTCAGTAGTAGGACATTTTTTCTTATTAAGGATTTAAAGGAAAATAAAGGAATCCATTCTTCTGTCAGAGACAATCAGAACGACCCTCACACTTCTCCAGGGTTCATTATTAAATTATATCTTGATAGTTTTTACATTAATTGTTTAGTACATTGAAGTTGCTGGTGCACTGCAACAGTGCACTAGAATTGGAAGTGCAAGGACAAAGCACATTTTTTATGCATGAAAAAGCAGTAAATGACCCCCAAAATATTATACTCTTACAGTCAACACATCGGTTCTGTGCGTGATACTATTGCTGCTTTTAAATGGAAGGTGGAAAAAGCTTTGATGCAAAAACAAGAGAGCAATGACTCACAGTCAACAGTGCATTTCAAACATTGATCCCATTAAAAAGAATAGAAGGAGAGATGAGGACCTGTCAACCAACATGTTGTCACTTATCTCAACATTAATGTCTGATGGACTAATGGATGATAGATTTCCTTCAACTTAAACATATTTTCTCTTCATAAAACAAAAAGTAGAATTATTGTAGCCTGGTGAATCATAAAAAGCTTTTGATTTTTATCATATTCTTTCAACAAATTCTTCCAACTGCAGCTTTTGTGAGCACTGCTGATTGCAGTGGACAAGGTAATATTTCCATGTTTAAACTAAGAGCACTTCAAATAGGGATTGATTTAAAGTGGTATGCATAACAGTCAAATATTGGAGTATAACTTCCAATTACAAGGGCCAAAAACACCTTAAAATGGGTATCTGCAAGAAATGATGAATAGTTACAGATCTGTTCATAAAATAAAAACATTGTATTCAAAATGCCTCAAAGTAAAACATCAGTTCTCCAGCCTGAACGGCCCTATCCTCTGAAATGGTGGACGGCATTCTGGGCCTTCATCATCATGGTTACAAACAGTTGTAAACAAATATTACAGCTTCCATAGCCTTCAAACAAGACATTAACCAATAACTTCAAGATTGATTGCTTTTGTGTTAGAGTTGCTGGGAAAATATGTTTTGCTTATTTACTACTACACTGTAATAGTTGAGGTTTGGTTACAAAAGACTGAATCACACTACACAATGATGGATAGTTCTCTTTTCTCCTTCATAGCATCTCTTTGTGTGTGTCTACTAAAGAAAACCTTTTACTCTGCTTCAAAGAGAAAGCAAGAGACTTGGACGCTGTCACCTCAGTGCTATTGGATTCTCCTTAAGGAATGTACTTTCATAACCGATATGTATTTAATGCTGGATGCTAGCAGCAAGACAGTTTTTCTTCCTGAGGTTTGTCAAAATCAAGTTTTAAGTGGAAGACAAGGGATAAACACAACATAGTAAACACATCTGACTTCAAAAAATATTGATTCAAAAGTCCAAAGCCAGCTGTGTTCTTATGTGAATATATAAAACCTCTGGTAATCTACTCACTTCCCCAGACATCACAGACTCAGAGTCTTTACATTTATTATTCATGTTTGACATTCACTGAAGTACTTACCAAGTACAGTTTTGAAAAATGCCCACAATTCAAAGCTGACATCAAATGGTTACATCAAAACAGGATCTCAAAGGTCCTCATTACACTATACTCGCCCCAGTTCAGCTCTGAAGTTATGAACTGGAATTATAACAACCAGTTCTGTCATAATGAGTATTATAATCCTTTTGTGAAAGTAAATGATCTGTTTGCTTAAAAAAATCCATCCTCAATATCCTCTGTGTAACAAATTAGGTCTGTTTTGCTACTGCAAACTTGAATGATAGCTTTAACACATTTAATTACACCATGCACAAACTCCACTGTTGCAGATGAAGTACTTAAGTGTGTGGACTGATTTGTAATTCCCATTATTCTTTGTGCATAATATAATAGCCAACATTATTAATTTATACTATGAATAAATTAAATAAGGAGGTCACACTTGATACACAGTGCAAGATTCTGATGAGTTTTGGCCCAATTTAGACATAACGCAGTGCTTAAATGTTTGGCTGATATGGTCAGCTTGACACTGACTTGGCAGAAGTAAATGTACTAAATGACAGACAGTTATTCTTGATGATTCATTGGATGCTGCAATGGCCTGAAAATTATTTTAAAAAACAATGTAGAAAAAGTCTTTGTATGAAATAGTAGTCTTCTTAAACAATGGCTAAAAGTTTACAGCTAACAGTATTGGTTAGCATATGTATTAGTCTTGTTCAATTAACATAATAACAGAGCTAAGAAATGTAGAGTTTGTAATGTGGGTCATGATGACTGTAGACATATAGTGATTTGTTTTCTGTCTGCGTTTTCTGCCTTTTAATAAAAAAGAGGCAAGTTGAGTTTTCATCTTAACAATACAGGATGTATGGCAGGTGATTGTTGCAATATTTTACATATATTTATGGATGTTATGGATGACATACAAGTTGCTATCAATCTTTTTTCTTTTTGTAAAATATGGATTTAGTTTAGTTAAATTGTCATTAGGAGTTTTCAAACAAAATTTATGTTTACATTCAGTGTTACTCACCAGAATGGATTGTGTGCATCCTCAAGGCCTAATTGTTAGCAAAAATCTATTTTTTTCCCGGTTTAAAATCTGCATTGTTTTCTTCTACTTCCCTGCTTTTGTAGGCACATTGCTGCACGTCTTGGCGTGTTGCCACCACCTGTTGATCAAAGAAATACTGTGACCCCATTAGCAGAAATGTGTATTGTGTCGCCCACTGGAAAAAAAAAACAACAACAAAAACTGAGAGGGGTCCTCTCAGAAAAACTGCCTCACAGAGGTACTTGAAATCAAAAATACAGCAGGTTACTTTTAAACTGCCCAGTGGTGACATTTTTTCAAACCTACTTTCTCAGCCAGTAAATAGCTTTCTTTTTCTGAGAAACATACATATCAAAGCAAGTCAAGTCAGTTCTATTTATACAACCCAATCTTCCTCAAGGGGCTTTACTCAAACATCATACTACACATATTACCTTTGGTGGTGGTGGTGGAGGGCATGAAACCATGAAACTCAACCATACACCTCCTAGTACAGGAAACCCTAAACACGACATAAAACAAATGTGGGTGACACAAAGGAAACCAAAGGACCTGGTGATAAAAGGACCTTCATTACACAAGAGGTGACACTAAATTACACACACAAGGCAGGACACTGGCAAGGACAGAGCATGCATTAAAGTTAACCCCTACAGTCTGTTGAGGAAGCTGAAACCTCGCTGACAGTTGCAGTCCATCTCTAAAGAAACCTAAAACCAATGTGGACATACAGTTCCTTGAAGTTTTCATAAATAAACTCTCTGCTTTGGTGTCCCTGTGTTATCCTAAGTGAATGTCAAGAAGATGGTCTCCGAGGACCGAGGGAATGGGTTCTGTCCAGCAGTACTTTAGCTCAGAGTTGGTGGCAGCCTCCATCATCTGGCACAGGCTGCAGCCCGGTGTCACTTTTGTACTTCAGGATGGATGGCTCTGTATTGCCTGGACACTGTTAACTCTGTCCCACTGCTAAGCTTCAAGGAGAGACTATAAGAGGCATGCCTTTCCAGTAGCCGCTGTAGCAACAATGAGGGAGAAAATCTACGGAGCTGGTGCAGTGTGATTCTTCTTTTCAATATATTTATTAAATTTAAACTTTGTGTCAGATATTGAAACACATACACTGTGAAAACTCACTTACAAAAAAAATCCTATCCTCGGGATATTGAGTTTGCTGAGGCTACAGCTGAGATCGAGCCGCCTTTTGAGCCAGATGAAAAATGTTACCCCCCTCCTGGAAAGGTGCTGATATGCTTCCCTCACAGATCCCCACTGTTCCATCTCCTTTCGATTCCCATGCATCATTTAAAATTGGCTGAATGTGGTGACCGTGAGGTTGGCATAATTTTTAGTTTAGCATTCACTTCAAATGTGACAATGAGTAATTGGCATGTCAGGCCTTAACTATAAATTGCCGCAGGAGTGATTTGACATCAGGAGTGGTAAAAGGAAAGGCAATGATTGTTCTCGCATTGCTGATTAAGTCCCTTTTTCTCTGAAATACTTTTTGCTGCAATGTGTACTTATATATTCAGCTGGTGTGTAATCAGTCTGTGTGTTGCTGTTCATTCTGTGCAGTTGTTCCTTGTAATGAATATGTACATCTTAAAACTAGATTATGAGACAGGTCAAATAATTTCTCTCCATATAAAGTACACTGTCTCTTTGAGATATATATTTTTTGAAACAATAGGGAAGTGATTTGATTGTGTGTCACTGTGGGACTTAATGTTTGTGTGACCTTATGGATGGGATGTGTAAACCCCAAAGGAACACATTGTGGTTGGCGTGACCTGTTTTGTGTAACTACAGCAATGACGAATTTGTAGTTCAACAATGGATATTTGTCAGAAAGGATACTACTTTCTCATTTATGTGGCAAAATAAACAGGGAAAGTGAAAGTGACACTTAAAATGCAGAATGCAAGGTAAATTGTGATTTGTTAATGAGACAATATTAACGCAAGGTATAGATATTGTTAAGAAAAGTCCAAATAACTACAGCATTAAAATAAAAATGCCTATTGTGTGCGTGTGCACCCACATGGCTTATTTCTAGCTCAGTACAGGAAAATAATACAGCTGAGAAATAATTTTGTAAAAAATTATTTTTTTGTCAGCATCCAAGTATGAATTATGTGTGATCTTGCTACTGTTTGTTGGCTTCCTCTGATATATTGTACACATAATCAGATTTTGCCACATTTCCAGAACACAAAAGACACTCTTGCATGTTTGCCCTGAATGCCTTGAGAGACTTACTGTGCATATCCTTCATGAAAATGTAAGACAGTATAAAAGTTAGGCAGTATTCTCATAAAATGTGAGCCTTACATCCTTGAGTGAGTTGAATAAGTGAGCACAACTGCAAAGTATCCGATGTTGGCTGTACTCTTGCTCATGCTTCAGCAACAGCTAATCATCATTTAGAAATGAAAGAATAACAAGAACAAAAAAAGAACAGAATGCATTTTTTTCTTTATAGAACCTCAGTATCCTAACTCAGCCTCAGCACTCTGCAGGATGGATTAGTCTGACAAAGCTCTGCATGGAAGCTTTCATGGGGAGAGGCACTCCAACAGCCAGGTTGAGACAAAGCTGCTTATCCACAGGGTCACAGTAATGTAACGGTGTGTGCAGCCAATTTGCTTCTTGCTATTCAACAGGTGTGAATATCATCCATGGGAGGAAATCACTTTGATTTTCTGAGCCTTGCTAATCGACTTCTGCAGTGGCTTTTAACACTGAACAGTGTCAGATCTGTGAAGACACAGCGATGCACTCAGCAAAGGTGGCTTTTGTCAATATAATTAACTGAATGGCGAAGAGGAACTGCAGCTTTGCCTCTAAGTTTTGGTATGGAGCCAAGTCTGAAAGTGGTAAAGTTGGTTGCTACTTTATATTGTACTACTCAGAGTTAATTACATCACTGCTTTCCAAGGATAATAGTTTAGTCTCATTGGATTGCAAGGCCAATACATTTGCCCTTGGCAAAACTGCTGGTGAGATGTGAAAGTATAGTATTTAATCATTATATTGTCGTAATTATATTAATGTATTCATCATTAGCAAAAAAGGATTATATTAGAAATGCCAAGATTTTATGCAGCATTTTATAGTGAAGGTGCCATGCCTCATCTGAACTACTGTGCCTCTACTGAGTTTAGAAGAAATTATTACATTTTAATGATTTTAATGAAATGATATTTTGCTCATTAAGTTTAAGGAGTACTCCACGTATTCAGTATTGCACTCCATTAGTAATGTAAAATTCATATGGACAGGTTTGGGGTTTTTTTGATCAAAAGGATCAAAATCAAGAACATTCTTCTTCCTTTTCAAATTCTGGTGCCTACGTTACCCATGATGCAGCACATTCCCTGAAAGTTTATTTGAAATTTTTGGTTCTGCTAAAGCTTACAGAGGTCCAATAAGATCATTTATCTCTTACTGCACCTCCCCCATATTATTTACACTTCAAATCGTGTAGGATTCAGACTCCACCCATGCTAAATCAGCTGATATAACCTGAGGCAGTTTATCGGGTTTGGCTGCAGCTCCCTCTGGAACCACAAAAGGCTTTATACAACTTTTTCTGCTATAACCTGTAAACAGAGTTTTATGCTGGTGGATATTGGTGGAGTTCAGGTTAGGTTCAGGCCAGTTTATCCTAAATTTTTTATGGAGTGAATCTGATGGCAGTGGTATGAGATTGTTACACAGACTTGGTGACTGAAGTAGGCAGTGCCTCAAGTATTGATTCAATTGATTTTTGAGTCTTTTTGCTACTTTGCTTTATATGAATAAACTCACACACATATTGAAATTAAAATCAACACTTAATTTTAAGAAAATTCTCAGAGATCTGCCATCGTCATAGGATAGTTAAATACTGTAACTGAATGGGCAGAATAAGACATGTCTTAGATAACAATACCATTTTACAATCAGCGCTTCTACATTTTCTTTAATATTCAATTTGCAAGAGCATAACAATCAGTGTAATCAAATCATCAGCTAATATGATATAATTACTGGACAATAATCACTTTTGGCTGAATTCATTTAGCGATTATTCTCCACTAGATGAAGCCAATGGGTCTTATTACGGCAGTTATGCAATAATAACATTGCTTGTGATGCTAACACCAACTGAAGTATAACAAGCCAATAAGATTACTTTTCAGAAACTGATAGGCAGTATTCTCCTGTCACTGTGGAAGAAACTGGCAGAGCTTTGCTGTTTGGGAAGTTTTGTAACATCCTCAATATTTCAGTGGTTCTTGTGGGAGGTTGCTTTATATTTATATTTGTCAGGGATAACACTTGTGTGTTTCTAAACCTATGAGGGATGAGAAACAACAAAAGAAAACAAGATAACATTACCTAAAGTCCTGAATACTGAATTTAGCACATCATACTCATTCACACATGCCTTTGAAACAAAAAAATGCAATATTTATAATTACCACATTTATAAGTTGATTGATATAAGTTGATGAGTTGATGCATCTGCTGACTTGTGGCCACTGTTTGCAGATACGCATTTCTCAAAAAGTAGCAGCAATTAGATTCCAGTCTCTTTCTTGCAAATGAAGAGCCAGCTTTGTGTTATCTCATGTTGACACATTGTTCTCAGCACTGGGATGTCACTTGGCAAAGAGATTCAGCTATGTATTCAACAGAGAAAAGAAGTAAGATGATGAACTCAGCGCTGTAGGTGTGTGTGGTCAGTCAGCCTCAGGGTATTTATCCTTAGACTTTGCTCCAAACCTGGGCCTAACACTAACACTCACATCTGTTATAGGCTTTAACAGGCTTTCTCCTCAGCCTGTCTTTTGTTCCTCTCAGTGTCATACAGTAAGCCAGTGTTGTCTTCTATGTATTTTTGTTTAATGTAGAAATTTAGCATAACTGTAATGAGAGGAATATTATTGAAACATCAGCAGGGCAAGCTGCCAAACCAGTGCACAATGAACAAGATGACTAACATAAGAGAAACAAACAGTGGTCAGGTGTGAGCCCTGGTTCTTGTAGGAGATTGGGTCGAGGTCAGGAGACAAGGTGTCAGTTAAAAAAGACAGAGTTTCATCCTGTGCTGGGAAATGGAGAAAGAATCTGTTGCCTGCTCCGGCTGAGCAGGAAAAACGAAACAAGCTGGAGTGAAGGGTTGAATATTAATGTTGTGGAGAAAGTAGCTTGCTGTGATGGGTTCCTGGGGTCACTGTTTACTGTCTTGTCCACCACGAATAAGATAATAACAAGAACACCTTACTATAGAGCACATTTCTGAAATGATAAACAGACTGGAATCAGCACCTGCTTGACAACAGAAATATTCAGCTTTGCTAAATTCACAAAGAATATCATTTTGGGGCTGATGTACTGAATTGCATTACATGTTATGCGTGTTATTGTATTCACCTTCTTCTACTAGGTGACTGAAATAACTGGATCAATCAGTAAATACTGATGGCTTTATAAAAGGAAGTAAACAAATTCATGAAAAAAAAAGTAGAGATACGTCTCTTTCCTACTTTTCTGTCCGACTTCATTTAAAATCCTGTTGAGGGTTCAGCAGACTAGAGACCACTTCAGCATTTATTGAGCAAGAGGAGGGGAACACCCATTATTAATATTAAACGTAGATCTTAAATTTCTCCTCGCTTCATGTTTTTCACCTCATAGCATTTGTTTCACTACCCAAATATGCATGGTCTCTCATTAAATCAAAAGCATAGCCTTATGCAAAAGCAGAACAGCATCCAATTTCTCACTGCAAAAGTGAGGTGTGAGAATGTGCTCTATTTTTCTCATCCCGAAAATTCTTCAGGCCTCATTAGCTACAAAAACAAGCCAGCTAGCTGCTGTGAATGGTTTGTAGCATTTCCTTGAGCCAAGAAAAGGTTCAGTACCTCGTGGAGGGTCCCCTGCTGGAGCAGGCAGTCACAGAGGAAGACCATAATGGGAAAAGTTTAATCTTTTATGTGGTGTCTCATGTGCCGAGTAGTAAGGTTTAAAGTTGACTACAGTGTATGGAGTGAAGGTGTGATGTGTGTGTGTGTTAGTGTTGTTATACCTGAGCCAAAGATTTAAATCACTTTTTTCAAATAACAATAATAAAAAGTATAAAAGGTTTTTAATGGCATTTCAATCATGATAATACAAAAGAGACAAGATAAAATACATAATAATACAACATAATTTCCCTTAAGGGATGAATAAAGTAATCTATCTATCTATCTATCTATCTAAAAAAAGGCATTAGAGACATTTTTCTGAAACCTTAAACATCTGAACAAAGTTTTGTACCAAATAATGTTGCTGGAAAGCCAAAGTTCATCCAAGTTCATCCCCTGAGCAACATGAATGTCTGTACAAAATGTCATATCAATCCATCCATAGGTTGTTGATGGGTATATCATATATATATATATATATATATATATATATATATATATATATATATGGCTGTTCACAATGGCTTAAATTCTCAACACTGATGAACAAGTGCTGCTCTCAGGCTATCTCAAACACACATACACACATCAAGCTAATAAACCTATCTTCTACCAGGCGTCACCACATTTGTATTCTATGTTTCCTCTTACTCCAAAGCAAAAAACACTTCATACCAAAATGACCAGAACAGACAGTGATGAACCCTTAGAGCGCAAGTTCTTGGTCTGAGCCAAACTGCTGCTCTTTGCCAGATTGCTTATCCCTCTGTTTCCTCCATGGAGTCAGCAGGCTTACATCATGTTTGCATCCTGCATAAGCAGGGGAAATTAAGAACCTTTACTTACTTCCATTGTGTGTGTGATAGTAGCATGCACAAAATTTCAAGACATTTCACTTTCATGCTTTTTACTTCTGTCTCTGTATAAGCAGTTGAAGAAAATTCACGTTCTGCCTTTCTGTGCTTTGCAGCAGTATTGATGCGTTTTGTGATTCCTGCTGCAGTTATCCGGGGGCTTCTATAGAGAGACTGGTGAGAAGTACTAAAAACAGTGTTCAGTGGTGTAAGGAATGAGAGATTGGTCTGCATGGATAAGATGTAATGCACAAGAAAAATGAAGCTCACCAAAGGCTAAACAGGCCAGAGAAATGTCATCAAAATGCCACTTACACACGATTTGGCCTTTTGGATTCTTTCATCACATCAAACTTCGTGCCTACACTGTGAGCTGAATATGGGTGAAAATGCAGCACAGTCTTGTGAAAAGGTCAATCAAGATCTGTTTTGAAATAAAACCGGGACTTAAAGATAAATTACAGGAGAATGCATTTTCATCAGACAGCATGTTGATTGAAATAAAATTTTAAATAAATTAATGCTAAATATAAAAGCCACATCCACAAGACATTGATAACATAACTTAAAATGCAAATCCAATTATTATAATTAATAATGAAGTCATTATGAATTCTCCAAGAACTCATGTTTTATGTCTTATTGCCAATCGATTAATTAACAAAGCACAACATTAGAGGTATGAGTTTAGGAAACTGGGCCCTTGCAGCTAGGCAACTGACTTTGAGATGCTGAAATGACTACTTAATTAAATGTTTATACATGGGGATTATGCTGCCCACTCTCTCTCACCAAATAGGCGTCTGCTTCATTTCCTGCACTTAATTTCATGACCTGCTCTGAGCGGTGATGTTCTAAACAGAAGGATGTAGGTCTGAGAGAGGGGCAGCAGACAGAAAAAGAATGGCATTAAGGGATGTTTGTGTATTTGTGTAATTTTAAGCAATCTAGCAAATAACATTCATGAAATTATGAGAAATTAGTCATTGTTTTTTCGTAATAATGGGAGGTGTACCAAATACCCCTGTGCTTTAGTGCCCTATCTTTGTTTTATGTGCAGTTCTTGTAACTTTTATAATATTTACTATAAATAAAACTGACTAGTGAATGAAAGCTCTACAAATATTAAACTGACCTTGTTTGCAGTTCAAGATATCCTGTCAACAATTTTACAGATATCTCCATAGGTGGGCTATGTTTTGCCACTGGGGCATGAAGGGTATCCAGCTCTGAATACATCAGTGATGTGTGGTCATGACAGCCTCCAGCAATAAATTGGTCAACCACTATAGAATTTTGGCTGTGAGACAAAACTCAGGCCAATCACTTGGTTGGACCAAAAATGTATTCAGAAAGATTTTAGTTAGTAACTCAAACTGAAGTAGTAAAAGTGTGTTGCTTCTGCTTAAAGACAACAGCTTTGCCAAACACAGCTGGTTATAAAAAGCTTGTAACCCACTAGCTACTAAGTTGCTACTGCAGCTCTGGCTAACTTCAACAACACTAATGTTCTTGCATTCAAATCCGTTTTATTCATTTTATATAGCACCAAATTATAAAGCGACGTTATCTCAAGGCTCTTTCCATATAGAGCAGGTCTAGACCATTGTATCATTCAACATGTTCAATGCTAATTAGTTTATGCCTGGCAGTCCTCCCTCGCCTGCAGCCACCATGGCTGAACCTCACCTTCATTTCCCCTCAGATGCACAACACAACAGTCACTGAAAGTGGAGGATTTTGCCCCTCCATTCTTTAGCCTCAGGCTGATGGGCCCTATTCACAACAAATAAGAGGATCAAGCTGCAGTGGGTTTGGGTGCAGTGCACTCACTCAGTACATTAGGGGGGGAAAAGGACGGTGTATATAAGCCTGTTTTCTCCCAAGCTGGATAAAATATCTTGAAGCAGTTCAATTTGGTTGGACAATTTAGAGTGCTGTTAAAAATAGGAGCCTATTCTTTTCACCTCTTTTTTCCATCTGAAGTATCCTGATGTACTTGATTGTTTCAGTGACGGACGTGTGTGATTATGTGAGGATACAGTCTTTACTGTGTTAATGGAAGATGGTTTCAGTTATGCAGCATTTTGCAGGGACTGAAGCTTATCAGCCAATAAACATCCCCTGCTAATTTCAACATTAACTATCCTCACGGACTGTTCATATGTTCTGACTGACACTGAATCTCGGAGTTCAAACAAATGCTGCGGGATACAATAATAGCAGAGTTTTTAAATGGTTTTGATAGTCACCTCTGATAACAATATGAATAGTCACATCCTTCATAATCCTATCTGAATCTTTGAAGTGTAATGCAATTTGCCATCACTGATTAATCTCCTCACATTACTAAATTTCACTATGGTGGAATCTGCTGCTTGTTTTGCAAATGTAAAGGGAAAACGTACTAAATTGAGATGATTTTATACTCCAACTAGCAAAAATATCTTTACGGTTCCTTTTTACTACTTGATCAGAAGAGAGAGACAAAAGAAAAAAAAACAGTTAAATACCCATGTGCGCAAACATGATATGTTGAGCAATGTGGCGACCCGCCCCATTCAGCTGACTTTATTAGCCTGAAAAATGAGGGACAGTGGAAGAGATGACAGTGCTTCAGCTTTCATTAACTCTAAATCACTTTCCACACACACAGTGCAGCAGTGCACAAAGGTAATTAATTTCCTCAAGGACAATTATTTTTGAGCTGTAAGATAATGACAAGAACTCCTCAAAGTTCAATCTTTGTAGATAGTGTAGGTGGTTCTGAAGGAAAATTATTCCCCAAGGCCTAATTTGGAGTCAGTATCCCGACATCTCAAAAAGACAAAGGGAATAACAAAGTTAATTCACCTTACTGCTTGTATTTATTTGAAAGGATTTACTCTTTTTACAATGAAGAATAATTTGAAAACTATTTGGCAAGAGCAATTCATATCTTATAGTATAAATCAACACATTTTTAAGGAATATTGTGACATGAGACCTTCACAATACAATTCTTTTTCACATAGCACGTCAAAACGATATTTGTTGTGCTTGTTAGTGTGTCCCATTGTTGACCATTGTTAGATATTCAAGGTTGATTTCTCTGTCATTCTACATTGACATTTTTTTTTTTACATTTGTTTAAATATTTTTGAGGTTTTAAGTAGAATGAGCCTTTCAGCATGTCTGAAAAGAGACTCCAATAATCCATATATTTTAGGTTATACAGAATGACACATAGCCACACAAGATGGGGTGATTATGGTTGTTATTACTGGGAATAAAGGCGCACAGCTCACCCACAGTGCAGGTGAAAGTCATATGAGATTAGGAAGAATACACTATTAGTGGGTTTGTTTGGGTCTAGCATCAATCTATGTAATTAGTTCCACTCTTTCCTGTTAAAAAAGTAGAGCCCCCCCCCACATGGATGCCGTCAGTCTTGCAGTGGAGAGTAGAATTAAGACTGGGGTCTCCCAGGAGAAAACAGATGTCCTTGTGGGTTGTAAGATGCAAATACATGGCACTTCAGATTTGCCTGTAGGGACAGACAATGTCCCTTTTTAATTTTACTTTTTCTGGATATACTGAAAACCAAATCATGTTTTTCATGAGTAAAGATGTTTACACATCTCAGTTTTCCTTTGGAAGACATTGAAACACCAGATAAGAGCCTGTTCTCACCAAAAAACAGCAGCATTAGTCTTTTCTTGCTTAACAAGCAGTAATAAGGGTGAGTTAGTCTGACAGTCAACTTTGGTTTCTTTCCCCAACTCATGTTCATTTTCCCCTAATATTAAAAGAAACATTGTGTTGCCTAAACAGAACCAAACATATGGGCAGCAGATCAGTCACATAGACACTATTGAGTTTAGTACATGGCATTAAAATTGATGAAACAACTTAAACCTTCTATCACATTGTGGCAAATAATAATAATTATTATTAATGATATTCTATTAGTAGTAAGAAGAATGTTAGTAAAGCACTTGAAAACACTTTAGTGAAGACACTTCATACTATTGTTTGATGTCCTAAATGTAAGAGAGGACAGAAAACTAACACCCTCCAAGTGCTGAAGTCCATAGACACAATAAAAGCTCCGTGTAGCATCCACTCTTCTGCTTCCACCCTTTTCACACAGGCCACCAAATGGGTGGCAGGAGTGACGGATGTGGCTTGGAGAGCTGAGAATTGTTGGTTTTGACACAGATCAGGGAAAAGGATCTTAACTAGCAGACTATTTGGGCTAACCTGGTCACATCCATCCAAACCACTTACATTCATCATTCAGCGTGCCATCTTCTCCATGTGTGCACACCCATTTTTCTGGTTAATATTTTTACTGGCTTTGTTAATTCATAGGTCTCCTCTTTTTCATGAGGTTGTCAGAAAATGCTGTTGTTGGATTAGATTAGACACTATTTGCAGAGCTTCAGTGATATTGCAGCCACACAGCACAAAGGAGGAAATAAGCATTAGAACATAATGACAGTATTAGATATGACAAAGTTTAATATAACTGACTAGAGTTCCTCTTTAAAAATGTATTAAGGATAACATTTCACATCAAGCTCGTTGGCTATATAGGAGTTAATGTATGTTCTTGACCCACATACAAACAATGATAAACATTGTTTTGGTCACATTTGGTAGCACTGGATAACTACTGGATGGTGGTAATAAGTCGAAGAGAAGATTTTCAGCATTCATTGGATGAAAGATCAGTCAATAAGACTACTTCCTTCCCTGTCCCTTTTCTCCTATTTCATTATTATGCTTAAACCATGCCTTTTGGCTTCAGTCCTCTCAGATAATTTACCACCATCCTTTATTTAAAAGGCAACTGCCTCTTGGTTCACAACATCATTCAGCAAGTCTTAAACTATCATTGCCCTGACTTAGCCACACTGGAGGCAATCACAAATCACGGCTCTTAAAATGATTTAGTCATTTCTTTATCATGATGCCTGCTGCTTCTCATGCTGGTGCTAACGTTACACTATAGGTCTAGGTATTGAGGATTCGCTCTGAAACCTGTATTCTATGGCTGTGTTTTCTTGATAACCGCATCCAGAAAATTTTGCAGCTGAAGATGCACTTCCTTGGGTCCTCAGCAGTACACCCACAAAATATGAAGTCAGTCTGATGCTTTTTAAGAAATCTTATTTACAGATGGATGGGCAGTAAAAATAATTAACAGCTGGGGTTTAATTATTATTGATTATCATCATAATTGTTGTTATTAACATAATTAAGAGTCTATGTGAAAATAAAATTATCAACAGTATGTTATATGGAAGTAGTATTGAATATTTAAGTTGTTGCAAGGATCTGAACATAGAAGGACAAATCCTGCACTGACATTAGCCATGTCATTGCAGTTATCAATCATTGCCTGCCTGCAGAAAGCCTGTTTAACATACAGTTATATCTATGATGTAGCTTCTCTGCATCTCTCACAATGAAATACAGATACAGCAAAGCAAACAGGTTCTTATTAATGTGTTTTAGTAAATTGTTCTGTGACCGAGACATACATTATTTCTTCCTCCACCGCAGGTATTGCATTTGCATGGTCTTATATAAATTCAGAGTACAACATCAGGCTTTAATGACACCAGTTTTTCATGTGAGGAATGACAACATGTGTGTATATTTCAACAGTGATTATACCAGAGTGTCAATCTTGTGGATATATTGTGGGGAAGTAATTTAATTTTATTCTTCAGAAGCTTAGAGTAACATAACATTAGATTCTGCCCTTTTATTTTATTTTTTTGACCACAGGACATGATGGCAGGAATGTACTGTAGGTAGCTGTAGAAATCATACTGAGCCACAGTAGCAGGTAATGATACTTTCTCTTCATTGAAAAGTATTTTCTGCTTTATTTATTTTTACCTGATGCATTTGTCAGAAATGAGTATGTGATAACTTCCCCTCATTGCAACTTATTGGATACTGATTATCTCTTAGCCTGCTTACAAATCTGCAGAAGAAACTGGCATGGATATCCACTCATACTTTATTTACAGAGCCAGATGGTGCGTTTGGGCACCATCAAGCATCTTTTAATACAACAGATGCTGAACTGCAAAATTTCTCTGTTTTGGCTAGCTGGCTGTTTGCCATTATGTCTAAAAGCCCATTATCCAAGGCAAATATGTGACCCCCCTCTCTGCTGCTATCAGAGAGCATCAAGTACAGCGAGAGTTATTTCTTTGAGAACAGAGAACAGGCTCTTTCTCAATTCAGTCTGTCAGCTCTCTGCATAAAAGTCCTCTACACTCAACCTTTCTCCCAGAGATCTCAGCAGAGATTCACTTAGCTGTCAGAAAAACAATTGCTCTTTGTAAATGGCAGTGGCTGGTGCAACTCTAATTTTAAAGATGTTTTAAATGAGCTGCCAGTGTTTGATTGATGGGCTGTGAGAAACTTGCCTCCCATTCTTCTATATCCTACAACAGAGGGTTTTAATTACAAGCCCCCTTTTATTGATGCTGTCAACTCCACTGTGATATGCATCATGTACTGTATGTGGGGGAGAATGGATTTTTACCACCTGGTCGCCAGCACTGTGCACCATCATTGCACAGAATGTCATCAGTTGAAAATGCATTGTCATCAAAGTGAAGTGATATTCCCTGAGGATGAAGGCCTTTGGTATTCATGTATTCACTCATCTGTTTACTCTCACTCATAGTTTAAAGTGTATTTGATTATGATTGATGAACAACCATCCATGAACTGACCTACCATTTAATCAATATATGCTATAACTGTGTCTATTTTTCATGCAAACAATTTATCCACTACCCCTTGTGAATCCATAGGAAGGAATATATAGAGGCAGCAGGAAAGCAAATTATCACTAAAAGTATTGTTTTGAAAGATAACTCATGCTTAGCTTTAAATCTGGTCAGGCCCTGCCAGAATTATTCCATTTGACAAGGTTGGGGTTTTGGACCATGAAGCACAGGAGACCAGAGGCACGGTGCACAAGTTTTCTTTTATTGTATCTTGGCGAAAGATAAAGAAGGATTAACCCATAAGGCAAAAACCAGGTGGTGATGGCAGGAGGCGAGCTGGTCGCAACTCGTCGTGGTCGTGGTCGTGGTCAAAGAAGCAGCCAAGGAACGCGGGATGATATTGCAATCATCTGGCATCGAGTGAAGGGGGAGCAGGGTTTCTATAGTGGCAGGGTGATTGCTTGGTGATATGCTCCAGGTGTGTCTTGTCTGCCTGTCGGCGACCAGCCACGCCTCCTGCCATCCCTTGGGAACAGAAGGAAAACAAAAGGGAAAGGGAAGACGAAAAGCCAAAAAAAACTGAACCATCACACCATTTGCGAAATGTAAACATCTAAATTTTCAATAGTGAATTTGCTCACTGTTATGAGCATCACACCTTTGACTACTGCATTGATGTCGATGAAACAAATTTCGCTAAGGCTTTTCTCTGCCTCTGTGGCTGCTCATAACTGTTGGATTTGAGGCACATACTGTCTTCAATTCCGATTTTCTGATGCACTTGTTACTTTCATGAGTACATGATGATTCCTTCCTGTTATCAATGTGGTTGTTCTCCACTGACTAATATGACATTCCTCATCTGGTGTCTTTAGGATATGTTAATTCATGATAATCAAGGTGTTGTTATCATGCTTCCATTAATGAATGATTGGGATTCATAAATCTCCACATGGATGTGATTGAAAACAGATGTTTCTGAATGCTTAATGAATCAGGCACAAGTAATTTGTCTGGGTTTTCTCATGTGCAGAACATTGAAAGCATAGTGAGAAGCTACACATCTAAGTGGGAAGGGATATAAACTTAAATACTGACACTGTAGTTTTAGTTAAGTGAGTACTGCAGGTTTAACGTTTAGTGTGTGTAATCAAGCAGGAAATATGTATAATCATTTCTGTTTTAATAATACTGTTGTTGTTGTTTTTTTAGAATTATAACAGTTTTGTTATACCCCAAACAAACCAGAGAATGGGACCAGATACAGAAATTGGAGTGTTTTTTCAGAATTAATTAATACAGTACCTACATAATGTCTGGTCCCTCTAATTTGTTCTGTAAACACCAAACACACATTGATATGTTGACTAAATATTAACTGTTCTTTGGCTACAACTTTAACATGTGTAGAGAGAGAAAAATCAAATAATTTTCATGCAATCATTTTTAATATAATCAAAACAGATCCCTTACTCTCTCATAAACACTACTGATAGTGTTGATTTAGTATTTGATTTGCCCCTGTAAAAAACTATATATCCACAAACACAGAGGGCATAATATGGTTAAGGATTGTTTGTCCACTCTTGCAGTTTGTTCAGGGTAACAAACGGAAGAGAAAACAATATTATCATATTTTTGCTGTAGACACACACACACACTCCTATATCTTTTGCAAGTAATTAATATTGGAGAGAACTAAACAAAACAAACCATGCAGGCATTTTAAGAAGCTGTCGTGATAAAGAGAAGTGCCGGCTTTAAATTGTGAATAACAATGAGATGCAAATTTTCAGGGACTGCTTAACTTGCTCACCATACTGTACAGTATATGCACAATGCACAGTGCACACAGTTCTAACATGATGTGGTGGTCATGGATGAAGAAAGTACTCAATAAAAAACAGTCAAAGGAGGTATAGAGAAGGGCAAGATAGAAAAAAAATTATAATTTCAACATCTGAGGCATATTGTGAAATTGCTATGTTGCACACATGCTATACATGTTCCCCACATTGTGTCTTGTGTGTGTGAAGTTGCCGGCAGTCTGAGGCATCACAGGTAAACATCAGGTGACATTTTCAGTCCATCACAATTAAAGAGAAAGTGCTTTTTGTTCACGACCAATTTCTCCTCCACCAGTGGCTTCAGTAGGCGTTGATGACATGTTTTCACATAACATGCTGTATAATCTCAATGACAGGTGCCACTGCTATAGTGCTAGCTTCCACTACATAGACAGGCTAACTTCAACAGCAAATACTGTAAGTTACACAAACCATATTCTAAATATAATGCTCATGAATGGTGGACCACTGCTTTCAGTATTTTAGAGGATGTCATCACATGAACCAATGTTAAAATAGCTTTACACAGTTCATGTACAGCAACACATTGAACCTAACAGTGGATGAAATGTAATATCTTTGTCTTCAACCTGGAATATGGCACACTTTCTGTAAGAGGATCTGGATCAAAGGGGCTGGCAAGGTCAGAGATGTGGTTCGGTGCTAGTCCAGCACAATTTACTGTGCAGCCTTGAATTGACCAGTGAATTCTCAGTATCAGTGTTACTAACAAATGGATTATGAATAAAGAGAGAGAGAGTAGAGTAATTTATTTTTCTACATTAGATAATATCAGTGTTTAAATTATCCAATTAATAATACTAAAGATGATAGTGTGCTTCTTCAGAATGGCTTGAAGGATCGTTGAATAGCTTCAGACATCCCATGTACCTCTCTGATGATGCATTGCGAAGGTTATTTTATGAAACTGATAATCTGATATTCGCACCCTCTTCATGCCATGATTGATCAGTTTTGTGGAGCAAAGGAAACTTCTCTCTCACTCTCTTTGTTCTTTCTTGAGAAAACCATCTCAGTTTTCATGTGAACAAAGGAATGCAACATGTATGTCTTCCAGGAGAGACAGTGTGAAATTTATTTTTATTTATTTTCATTTGCATAATCTCTGTATTAACGTAATATGTAAAGTACAAAAAGTCTGTCTGATTCTACCTCTGATCCATGAATATCTAGTAAGTTTCCCTGTCACATGAACAGCGGCAGTTTAGACAGACACTGTTAACTTGGAGCTGAAGTGCTTTGCACAGGTAAGGCTGTTACAAAAACTTGCCCTATTTCCCACTTTGAGGCATATTGCTACTGTCTCCACGCTGTAGAACATAGAGCTCGAAAAGTTCTTTTGAAATTATTGGGTGAATGCAGTTTTTTTAATTGATGAAGTGTTATTATCAGAGCAACAAAAAGGTCACCTTTATTAATCATAATAATTATTTACAGTAATTAGGCCAGATATCAAAGGAGCACTTTGTGCCGCTCTCAGAGAAAATTGATTCTTCATGCTCAGAATTACTTCAAGGGTGCTAATACATTGTATATTTTGCATGCAGTATGAAAATCATAAATTCCAGTCTCAATTATGACTGGGACTCATGTGCTGTTCATTTTACCACAGTTTTTATACTGGTTAATAAGTGATACTTATACAGCAGCTCTATGTGAGGAACCTCTTTTCTACACTTTACAGAAAAAAATATGTATGCTACATAACAAAATATTATGTAAAAAATAATCAAACTATAAATGCAACAAAAAGAAAGGTTGTTATTAGATTAATTATAAGAAATTAAGACAGAACTGGCTTATCTCATGAAAAATTACATATTACAAAAAAAATACAAAATTACAAAAAATAAGGACACAGAGATGAGGCTTTTTATGTTAAATGTTAAGTTTTTTGTGTTTTTTATGTATGGTGTAACCTTCCCCCCCATGTTCTTTTGGCTTTTCCCATTTTCTTGCAACATTGAAATTGTCTTTTCCAACTTAATTTTGATTTGTATAACCTTTGTTACTCAAGAGTTTTGGATGTAGGATGATTCCTAAATGTATTGCGTCAGTAAGCATACACCCATCGACATGTTTCCAAGTATTAAGACCCTGAAGGCCAGACAGACATGAACGTTATCCAAGGTCAATAACTCTCAATGATAATTCCCTGGCCAAATATGTGTTTTGGCTAGTAGAAAGCAATTCACTCTTCCTGAGTTGGCAGGCATACATGAGCTGCTATCTGAAACCCTCAGTGCAGTCAGTTTTCCAGGTAACAGGCCTCAAAATCGCAGGAAAATCTGATGAATCTGCAAATGATTTTTTCAGTACTCAGAACTTGGGATCAGGTTGTGTAACTTTAAACTTTGGTCAGTTGTTTAAACTGATTTGTACTTATAATTACATGTTTCAGAAAATATGTAAGAAGCGACTTTTTAGAAGTTGACTTGTTTGTAAAAACTCATAAATTCTACTAGGGTGAAGAAAGACAGTACATGCAAGTGTAAACTTTTACACTTGCATCAATGCTGGTATGTATCAGGCTTTTAGTGCAATGGTTTTAGTCCATAAAGGCTTGACTATCAGCGACCACTGAAATCAGTCATTCATCCTAATTTTTATTTGAAAATAAAGGTCCAACAACATGCCCAGACTTGTTTTAGTCAGCTGCATACAGTATAATCATGAATGCCAAATGTTATAATCAGTCAGAACTGGCCTATACCCAAAGAGAAACATTACTGAAGCCATTCACGTTGTCCCTGTTTACAGGTTATTTTATATAAGTTCAAACTATTAATATCATTTGCAGGCATTTACAGTATATTTACTTAACTCCACACCAATGCACAGAGCAAGGTGTGATTTGTTCATAATGACCACTTGGCTGGAACTCGATTAGCTTGTGTAATACTTAATTCTTTTCTTAGGACATCCCAGTCTTTTTCTTTCATGGAAATAATTGTACTGGACTTTATGCATTTTTTCCTTTGTTTTTAAACCTAATCAACAGATATATAAGAGGAAACTTTATTTTATGCAATTGAGGAATAGGTATGAGGATCCTTGTTGTGTATCTTGACGTGCTTTGTATTTTTAAATATAAGTGCAGAAGTGAGCATACAGTACGTCTCAACCCTTGCCAAATATTCATAAATGAAATATTCATTGAAATTCAAATGAAATGTCATTATTCACATTACTACTATAAATAATATTGGCATTTTGTTTTGCTATATCTATTACCCACCTTGAGAGTACTTTAAATGGTAACACAGATACAATATGCATGCATAATACACAGGGGCTTACGTGTCCTTGATTCAGGTCTAATTGAAAAAATAGAATGAAAGAGGCCCTACAGGCTCTTAATATTTAAACAAATGCTGGTGTAATGGCAGGTCATTTAGGTGCAAAGAAACTAGAATGAGAAACTAGGGACAGGCCCTCTACCCGTCGTAGGTGTGAATGTGCTGTGCCATTTCGATTGAAAGAAAAGTGGCTTGGCTAAACAAGTTGCAAAAAGGGTGAGGAATCTAAACCTGATTTTATCCCAGAGCAGTTTAGCATGAACTATAACACCCTACTGATCATGTATGTAGTGGGCAAACAAAACATTAAAGCCAGAGAACATGCAGATATACTCAACTTATCAGGCATTTACACTGGTAGTTGAGCACACTTGGAGAGTTTGACTCTCCAACCCAGCTGCAGTACCAGAGTATAAAATGACTTCAAAATAGAATGAAAAATAATTCATTTAAAGTTAAAGCAAATGGATTTGGTAACAGCAGTACTACTGTTGGTAATGCTTGTGGTTTAATTCTACAGGCCACAGCATTCTGGAAGCAGCAAAACAAAATATTGTTATTATAATAAAGAAGTAAGGCAATAATGGGTCTTTTTCCATCATTCTGTGGTTTGATTTTATGCTGCACATGGCGTGAGACTGAGAACAGCAATGCACAGGAAAGGAGATGGTTACCTTGCTGAGAAGTTGAAGGTGTGCAGCCTGTCACATGCAGCACTTCATCTAACAGCTCACTGTGGCTGCTCCTTCTTGTTCCATTACTTCCTGCAACATTTCACACTGATCTGCTGTCAGAAAATATAAAGACTGTTGTCTTGCTTTGTGGACGCAGCTATGATGAATGACAGCGACCAGTGACTAAACTCACTGGCAAACACAAAATGTTAATCTTAAATTTGTTGCTATCTGAGATGATACTGTTTGCATTCATTTATGTTTCATGTTTTGACTTTGTCAAACATTTCTTAGATATTTGTTTTCCTTCACTGCATACATTTCAGTCCTGCTGTAAACAAAACTACTTGTCAACGGATTCACCATGCCTTATGGTTTAGTCATATTATCGCAGAAGGGAAATGTATTATTAGAACAAGATGTGGCCACCATGTATGGCTGTGACTGCTATCATTAACTATGCACAGAAATGTCAGCCAGGCAGAATACTCAACCAGGAGAAGAGCCCAGAATGGTTTATTAGAAACCGTGATGTGTGAAACGTCCGCAGCGTGTTTGTTTACAAATAAGGGTGGAGGAATATTTGACATTTGTGCATGAAGAGATGTGTTATGATCTTCCCAACATTTATGCTTGTGCACTCAGGAACATGGGATCCTATTAGCTAGGCTTCAGTGAGGCTCCCCAGCTAATGCTGCTTTTTTCCATCTCTGATTTTCTCTTTGTTGGCTGAGTTAATACTCAAGTGATCACTTGCTCATTTGGAAGAAAGCCACTTGGGCAGATTACAAAGAAACAGTAATATAATTACTGTGAATGTTAACTTTATATTATTGTTGCACATGTGCATTTTGATGTCTATGTTTGAAGCAATTAATTTGCAATGCAAAACTGCACTTTAATTTGAGTGTAAATAAAATATGGCATATTTGGTCAAAACTAAACTGACCAGAAAGAAAGAATTTATCTTCATTTTATAGAATGAAAGAAAGATGGCTAATGCTTGATCTCTGATCCTGTGTATATTGTGTTTTACTTTACGGTTGATTATACTTATACTTCCAACGAATCATATGAACTTAATTCATCCTTGTGTAGTGTTTGTATCTGCATGACCGACAGGATGTCCTTATTAATAAAACTTGTCCCAGCTCTGGTAAAGTTCGACATGTTTCATTTTGGCTTAATTGGGATTTCAAAAAACTGTTATTTCCGTGCAAGTGTGTATGTGTGCACAGCCCAGAAAGTAATTGTTACTTGCCAACTGTGAATGGAAAATAACACCCAGTATTTTTTACGGTGCATAACCAACACTAAGAGGGTAAGAAATGTCTTGTAACATTGTTTGTAACCCATATAATTTGATGTTTGACAGTCAGTAATGCACCATCACAGAATTGGCAGCATGTTTCCAAGTAATCTGTCACAAATGTCAGTCACCGGTTGCCAAGGGAAAAGCCTACAAAGAAGCTTGACACTTTTAAAGAATGGGTTTTAAATGTTTTTTGTTTAGTTTTTCTGAATTCTGCTCAGCAACTGTGGCATATTTATACTTTATTCATCCTTGATGTAAGAAGACACTTGTTATAAAAAATATATATTTTTTGAATGGCATTGTTGCATAGTGAGTGAAGTGAATCAGTGTCTCATATGATAATAGAAATAGAACAGATATCCTTGACTAATGGTGAAGTTTTGTGCCTCACATTTAACATATCTTCACTACATTTTAAATGAAAGAAGGTTCTTCCATAGACTGTAACAGAATATTCAATTATAGGCCCATAGGCCAGCTGCCTCGGTGGACAAATAAATTGTTTCAGTGAGAAACTAATGTGTCTGGGAATAATGGTGGGTGCTCAGGATGATAACATATACTAGTGTCTGTGTCTAAAACTTATGAATATTTTGTTACAGTATGCAATCAGAACCTTTACATTAATCATTCATAGTCCTTGTGGTCCATTATTTCTGCTATTAAATTATTAACACTTTGGACTGACTCTCTTCACATAATTGTTGGCTGCTTTACATTGCTCCTGTATATACAGACTGGGCCATACAATAAGAGGTTAAATAAATAGATAGATATGTTTTATTGTCATTGCACTTATAAACAGTAACACAAAGAACATATACACCAAAAATACTTAGTTTACATTATAAACACGCCTTTTGTCTGGTTTATATTGTAGGAAAAGACATGAGATACTGTAAATGACTGCAAAATGACCCAAGCTGTGTGTATTTTCTATCTCCCCCACCTCCTCTCCCCAAACCATCCATCCATCTAGAGTTTTTCTTGGAGCTTCTGGACAATTCTGAGAAGTCTCTCAACAGTATGTTCACACGGACATATGGGAAGCTGTATATGCAGAACTCTGAGGTGTTCCAGGACCTGTTCACTGAGCTAAAGCGCTACTACACGGGGGGCAACGTCAACTTGGAAGAGATGCTGAATGACTTCTGGTCCCGGCTGCTGGAGCGCATGTTTCAGTTGCTCAACTCCCAGTACCACTTCACAGATGACTACCTGGAGTGCGTCAGCAAATACACAGATCAGCTAAAGCCCTTTGGGGATATGCCCAGAAAGCTCAAAGCCCAGGTGACCAGGGCCTTCATCGCTGCACGGACGTTTGTCCAGGGGTTAATGGTGGGTCGGGAGGTTGCCAACAGAGTCGCCAAGGTGAGTTTAATTTTCTTCTCATTGTTGCTTCAACTGTTGTTGTGTTTCTGAACTTAAGTGAGTTTCTGCTGTTGAGCAGTGTTGTGTTTTGCTGTGAGAGAATAGTAATAAGCAATGCAAATATCCTGTAAGACTTTTAACTACTGGCAAAATTGAATAGGCCTATTTCTCTTCTATAAGAGTGGATTGTTGAGAGAAAATATTCATTCATCCACATCTTGTCTGTTTTTTGCTTTACATGGAATACAGGAACAAAACACATGTCCCCATGCCCTTTTGATTTGGGTCTGCCCTGTTCATAAATTTGTACATTCAACTTGAAACATCTTCCTTAAGAATCAGGCTGCATTTGAATTACTTTTTAAAAGCTCAGAAATGGGGAACAAACATTCCATATGGAGAGCTGTTTTTTGTTTTTTGTTGAGGCCAGCATGAGACATTTTTTTCATATGACTGGTGGAGTACACAGTAACACTGTATGCTCCACATTTCAGAAAACTCACCCGCAGAGAGCAAAGCTTTGCAAAAGAGAAAAGATTAAAGCAATTTCCCCTGAGATTTCTGATGTGGTTTTGCAGTGTCTCTCATTTTTTCTACATGTAAACTTAGTGTCATTTTCCAGGCTGACAGTTCATTTGATAATAAAAACAATGCTGCTTTCCTTTGCTGTTGTTGTTGCATATGATTTGGGTTGAGAAATTTGTTGGTAAGTTTGTTTTTAGAGCATTATCAAACACTGGAGATTAAAATGTGTTTTTAAAAGCTTAGTGGATATGTTTTCTAATTCAATGTTGAACACAGAAAGTTATGCAACAGTCTTCATGGATGTCTCAACTGTAAAAATTATATAACCAAAGCTGTTTACTACTGGTGGAATTATACATAGCTCTGCTTTACTTTCAAATTTCAGCATTCGATATCAATTAAATTTAAGTTAATTGAGAAAAACTTTGGACATAAAGCTGAAGGCCTAGAGCTTAGTTTCACAAAATTAAAAAAAAAATTAATGTCTTTGTTTTCTTCCCCTTTTATAGCCATCATCAAAATGTGTTCCATTTCATTCTGTAGGTTTAGTTTATAGTTTATGGAACACAACAAAACCTATTGGGGCATTCGTGAACACTGCATAAATAAGCAGTCATTGAAGAACATACTCCTCAATAAATGCTTCCTTAAACACTTTTTAAAGACCTTTATTGCTACAGATTTCTCTTTAGAAATAGACTATTAGTTATGTAGCCATGCTTACTCATTTACTAATTTCATTCTGTCATTGATAAATCATTATAATGTTTAAGTCGCACAAGTTGTTGACCCTGCCAAAATCAATATTCTTCAGCTGACACAAATGATATAAAACTATAGATTTTCACAAGTTCAAACATCAGTTTTAAAAATGTCTCCAGAGTTCGTTAGTGATCTGAACCCTTTTCATCTTCTTTTTAGCTTGAAACTCTCTGTCCCTTTAGTGAGGGAGACAAACTGTCTGAAGAGCAAAGAAGAAAGAAAGTAGAACCAAGAGTGAGAGGGCAAAAAATAAATGAGATATGCTCAGTTTGAGAAAGAGCTTTAATCATTATGTTGGAGGCTTAACCGACTCTCTCTGATAAGCAGTGGCCTCACAGAGACTGATCACAGAACTGGGGAGATTCTGAACTTGACTAAATTCATTATATTATGTAAGAATTTAGGCATAAGACCATATATAAATGAAAATAAATGCTGTTTCAACTGTCATCTGAGGCTACAAATAGCAGTTATTTTCATTATTGATTAATCTGCAAAACCATTCATTGAGAAAATCACAATGAACCAATTTATTGTATCAAATGCAAAGTAGAAATGTAGACCATATACTAAACCACTGCCAAATATCTTTCGGGCCTTGGTCCATCTGTCCAATTCTTGTAGATGCTATATCTCAGCAATGCGTTGAGGGAATTTCTCCAAATTTGACGCTCACCCAAGTATGAACTGATTAGATCTTGGAGGTCAGAAGTCACTGTGACCTCATAAAACCCCATTTTTGGCCATGATGGCCATAATTCTTCACTACATACTGTATATCATGAGACTGTACGGATGTGGATGTAACCTGGAACTGGACTAGTCTGCAGAGGCATACAACTGCAAGGCAGTAATTTTAGTTTGAATTGTGTCTGAACCTGAATCATCAACTTGATATATTTTTACCCTCCTCCTGTGCCCACTGAACTCACATAATTAAGGGGGATTGTGGGAATTTGCATGATGATAGTATGTGCATATTAAAGTGCTATGACCTCCCCCGCTGTACCCTGCTGCCATATATCATCTCTGAGGAGTCAGTCATCTTAAATTGTTTATTATTGTCTTTTAGTCTGCCACTGAGCTAGCTTTCCACCAGTCCTCAGCGCCATAGCCATTTCCGATGAAGAGTAAAAAATGAGCACCTCCATACATCTGTCCTCAGCTTAAAAGGCACCGTCACTCTGGATCAAATCCCATATTCCCTGCTTCCTCATCAATTATGAAGTGGAGCCAGGAAACAGTGCAGCATTGCTGAAGGCTGTCACGCTGGTGAATGACCAAGGAACTCAAGGTGAAAAGTTGCTTGACATGACAAATCACCTTGACCTAAGAATCACCCTTGATACTTGACAAAAAGGTGGTTGCATTTCTTTACAACACTGTCTCCAAGTACGTACCATTTTTTTTAGTTCTTATGTATAAGCACAGCACAATATAAAAGTAGCTTTCTGTTCAATTGCATATCCATGTGCAACAAAAAATATGTGCTGCATGGGAAAATGCCACATGTGTGGTGTTACTGCTGCACTCACTGTATTTTCAGAAGTCAGTGTTTTACTTTGAGCAGTCCCTGTTATTTTAGCAGATCACTCATGAGCAAATGGTGGTCAAATGGTAGAAGGTTGGAAGAATAATGTATATTGGCCTTAATGTCTTGTAGAATTTGTGAATTAATTGATTATTTTTATCACTAGGAAATTGATTTGCAGTATTTGAAATATTTTGATAAATGTGTGTAACAGAATGTAAATACTCAAGTAAAGTATCACTTCTTAAGAACAGTGCAAGAATAAATGTACTTATTTACTTGAAGTCTACATTGATGGAAAGCTTTCTACATGACTGAAAATGTTGAAAAAGTAAATGCATAAAGACATACAATACTTGGCAGCTGGGGGAGTTAAAATGTTAATTACTTACTGGTCACTAAGAAGCATTATTTAAAAAATGCAGAACATATCTTGTCTCCATCAAAGGTCCTTAGTCCACTTTATCTGTGAAGCATTGCATAGGCCCCCTGTTGAGTTGTTCCAGCCACCATTAAAGCTCTAAGATAATGGAATCACTTGTGAAATTCACAATACCAGAGTGAGAGCGACAGAGAGAGATTTTAAAATCACGAAACATGCTACTTTCAAACATCTGCTCAATTTTACGCATTCCTTTAACACAGAATGACAACGCTGACAGTGATGAGTCATACATAATTACTGTTAACATGACAGACCTATGTGCAGTGAAGTCAGAACAGGAGCGATATCACCCCATAAAATGGGATTGGACTCAACTTGTACTGAACAGTTTCCTGGTCGTCGATCCTGGATTAAGAGCAGAATCTCTGTGGATTACATTTTATGATGACCATTAAGAGTTTTATCCTGGGGGTACTTAAAACATAGTCCAACCACATTAAGACCTGCTCAGAGAAGATTGCAGGGATTTGGACCTTTTGAACGGTTTAAAGTTCAGGCATTTAGAGCACTTATCACTCATTCTGCATACGCACAGGAAGCTAGCCTAGTCTGCAGTGCATATTTAGTCATGATGATGGAAGGAAGTAGGGTATTTTGCAATGAGGGATTTGTTTTTCCTGATGGCTTATACTGTCACATTGATCTCATTATACACTCATTTCCTACCATGAACTGTCAGATAATTTAACATTAAGCCCCAAGGCAGTTTCTAATCTTTACACAACATTTACCTTAGATTAATGCTCTGCCACATTGCTGAGCCTTTGCTGTCATGTGAGAAATACCAGCATCAGCTCCATGTTTCCATATTTTTTTCTTTTTTCTTGTTTTTTTGGTGGGGGGGTACCTTATGCAGTCACTGATATGTAAGTAACCCACTCAATAGTACAGGCTCAGACAATTGTGCCATTCTTGAATCTCTCAAAAGTAAATCAAAGTAAAGTGATCAAAAGTCTATATAGATGGCTAACACACTGCTTATGTGCTACCAAATCGAATTAAATGAAACCTCAAATTTCACTTTAGTTAACTAATGTAACACCTTCTCCAGCTATGTCTCAATTCCACGCTACATCTCAGTCGTTTACAGGATCTATACACATTTTCATGTAGAAGAATAATGCTTTCCCTTTGTGTAAATGTCCCACCACTGGCTGCAATTTATTTTTATTTTATTGGAGCTCTGAGCGGCTTCTCTGTTTCCTTCTTGCAGTGCATTATGGGAAAATAGTCTACATCAAAAGCATATTAAAAAAAATCAAGCATTTATTATGTATGCTGACCTAGCTAGTATAGTACCCCTTTTGCATAAGACACTGCACTTAAAAGAAAGACACCCTCACTGTCATCTCTTGTTTGTATTTGCCATTGTTGTGCTGCTGAAATAGCCGTCCTCAACACCTGCCACACAAACAAAATCAAAGCTTGATTCACTAAGCATTTCAGATGTGTTTTGTGTAATAGTAAATTACATACATAAATACACATAAGTAGAGTCAAGCACATTGACAAGATGTTTTGTTCCATTGTTGTTGTTTTTTTCTTTTCCAGCAATTTTTGTAGAGCTGCCATGATTTGTTGATAAATCCATCATCACAAAATGAAAATCTTTTTTCATAATGGCTTTTAAGGCTCATTTCAGTTATTTTTTTGGAACCACTTAGGTTTCGTCTTTTCCAGTTTTGTGTCTCATATATGTGGGTTTGTGTTGTTCTTGCAAGTAACTCTAAACCAACTGATGATAAATATTTTCTGACTTTTAATCAATTAATTAATGAGGAAAAATATTTGAACGATCAATCAATAATGCAAAGTATTGTTTGCCTCAGGCCTGAATTAGCCTATTGTTAAGCAAAATGTAATAAAGAGAATAGTAGGTTTGTAAAACTAAATTGCAACAAATGAAGTGCCTGTAAACTTTGCTCTTTGTTAAATCAAAGCGGTACCTGTGGAATTTGGCCACAGTTTTTCTGTACTTTTTGAAAAGTTAGTAAGAATGTATTCATCCTTTAGCTTCTAGTATTATCACATATTGTTCAGTATCTGTATTTGTGATGGATGTGTCGCACAACTATTGTGGACTAGAACAATTTGACAGCAGATTCTGCTCGGGGCAGATTAGGTGACCCCATCCCTGTGAGAGTATGTTTCTCAGATGAGGTCCACTAGGACAAACTTCTCTCTCTTTCTCTACCTCCCTTTTCTCTCGCTGGCTCACAGCTCACACAGCTTGCCGGGGATAAGGCCGCAGCTACAGTGCTGTGACAGCAGATGGCAACTGGCTCAAAAAGGTTGGCACGTCATCGGGAAATGTGCTGCACCAAAGATGTCCCTTTTAATTAAAAGATTTTGATCTGTGGTGAACTGCAGAAAGTTGGAAAAAAAGATGAGAGACAGCGTGTGGTCTGAAATACAAGGACATGATATGAAAGGAAAATAAAGAAATATACTATATATTCCTCTCTGCAGTATATGCTCTCCACCATACTGAAAATGCTAAGAGATAGAGACAGTCAATTTGACACAGAGTGGGACGACATTTAGAACAAAATACGAGGATGGAAATTGGACACAAAAATTAAGAAAATATCCATCAAATCTTAGAAAAACAAAAATCCTTACCCATCTGCCTGGTCCAACCACAAGTGTCACATCATTTGACTGTACCAGCCCAGATCATGTCCTGTGACTACTTTTTGGCACCTTGATTTAAAGTGTATGGCACCACATCTTTATTTAACAAGCACTTAGAGAAGGTTGTCAGCACTGATGTTGTGACATTTGTCGAGAGGTTTCTTGGCAGCCACAAGAGACCTGTTTGCCCCTGACATTCAGGCTGGGCTGCAGACCTTTAGAGTCAGATGGACACAGGGTTAGTGCTGCACTTTAATCCAGGAGGTACCACAGCAGATGGATAAAAATATAGTGGATGGAGGGTTTTCTTTCCACTAGAGACTGAATAGCTCATGGTATGTAGTCCCAAGTCATTGAGTAGCATGGGCTTGGCTTTTAATGTGTTTGCACTTGTCTTGGTAAATTAAAGAAACAGTCCCAACTGCTGCTCCAGACATGCCACATAACATGGTATATGTCAGGGTGGATCAACGGGCGATCCCGCACACCACCAAAGACAGTTACTTGTGCTGACTCGTGTGGGTCGCAGAAGCCCGCCGAGTACCACTGTGTTGTATCACTGAGGCACAGCTGCTCACATGTGGATTATTCTGTCAGTCTCCGACATTCATTGATTTGACAGCAACTGATTTTAGTGCGGCCTCTGTGGAATAGTCTTTGGCTCCATCTTACATTTAGCATGCTGAGTGGAGGGACATTCTAAAGTTCACAGAGAAGCACAGAAAGGAGACACGATTCGTTAAAGTACAAAGTGCTACAGACCGTGTTTTATCATCAATGACAACTTCAGTGCATACACTGTCATACTGGGCCCTGTCTGTGACTGTATATACTAAAGGATTAATTTTCATCTCAAGTTTACCAGTGTGCTTATTTTAGCTCCCCTCTCTGTCTCTAAATGTGTTTGTGAATGTAATTTACAAGGACAAATACATTTGTGAGTCTCCATCTATTTGTGTGGATCTTTGTGATACTATTCTAACAAAGTGTTTATCACCATAAGTACACAAATGCAATGTGGCTCGATTAAAATGCACTGCTTTCCAAATATCTGAAGAGCTGTCTATTTTCGACATTTTTTAAATATATGTAACTTTGATAATTTAGACCAGAGAATGCTGTACATTTTAGGCACACATGAGACAGAGGTGTACTTCACAATTAAATACTTCAACATTTTCATTTGAACACCAGTGTCAGATTTTAACAAATCTATACACTCAAACAACAAAATAGGCCATTTGTCAGCACCTTCCACAAGGACCCATATGAGCATTTTCTGCTCCAGCACCCTTGTGATTAAGATGTGGCTATGTTTAGGCAACTAAAACTACTTGGCTGAGGTCAGATCACCTTCATGGTTAAAGGAAAGCAATGCCTTTCTGGAGAGAACAATTTTTGCGAGGCATTACAGTAGACCTCGTTCATCACAAAAATTGTTCCCATGTTCCCAATCCCCCACACACACACACACACCTTTTTTTCTTTTGCTTCTTTAACCATCTCATTTCTACAAGGACTCAGTGTGCACAAGCTTTATAATGTTTTATTTTGCAATGTTTGTCATCGCAGGATAAACCATTATTTTCATTTGCTGTGATTTACTCATTACAATCAGCAGGACTTGAATGGTTTGATACTGTTTACACTAGCAGTTAACTGTTTATCCTTGAATGTAATATACATAGACAAACATATCTATTAATTAGTTATTACTTTTAGTATTAACTCTGTTTCCATTTTGGAGAAACTTTTACAATTTAAGATTATGTTTTGCTTTGGGAATTGTTGCATAGTAGAAGACTTTACTTTGGACTTTTACTCTATCTGTGTTACAAGTACCTTGTTAGTTAGAGAGAATCACATTAATGTCTTAACCTGATTGAAATATCTGACCTTATTCACTAAGTTTAAGCTTAATCAAGGTATCAAGTTTTGTGAGCTCATCATTTATGTCATTACAGAGCTTTCTTGTAAACACAAACTACTATGGGGAGTAAATACAGACATACCATAGCAGAATAAGATTTAATTATTTCATTATTTTTATGTAACATACCTTTGTGTATATTTTAGTTAAGAGGAAATGAGATCTTAAGTGAAGTTTTAACAGACGTTTGGTGCAAACAGGCATGTTTCTCGTGTAAGCAGATGGTAGTGTGATTTACACAGTGATAGATCACTCATATTGCCATTGACACTAATGGCTGTGGAATTGAGTGGGGACAGTGGGGCAGCATTGCAGTCTTACACCCATGTCCAATCAGTGCAAAGCAACGCAACCTGTCACAATAATTATGACAGAACTATTGAGATAATTTTTTGGCGACAGCCTCTCTGTCCCACAAGTGTTCCCCTTGATTGGCCTTGGTAACTTGCAAAGTCATTGTCATTTCTCACAACTTCATTACTTGGCGGCACAAAGCAATTTCCATCGTCTGTGCTCTTCCCACTCTGTTACCCCTAAAGGGAGTTCACACCATATGTGCATGACAACACCCTGTCGGATAGACAAGGTAATGCCTTCTAAGTGTGTCTTTTAGAGTAATCTCTCATTATAGCAGTGAGCCTTGTCTATATTATAATGATTTATTCATCTTGAATCTGTCTTTCCGATATTCAAGCTCCTGACTGTGGCCTTTACGGGATGAATTTAGAAATACCTTGATTTATTATTGCTCAGACTTATTGCATTTATAATCATACATTTTGAATCCTCCATAAAGTTAATGGTCACATCAGGAATCTGGTTTAGCAGCTGAGCACACCTTCAAGCTGCTGTTTCAAAGCAGCAGGCCAGTGAGTGGGTCTCTGTTTATGCCTCACTCCACTCACATTCAATCAGGCACTGTACTGTACATTGTTGGATAGAACTGGAAATCTAACATTATCTGACATTAATCTTTGAGTACAAATCAGATGTTCTTCTAATTTACTTGGTTCTTTTCATTTTATCCAATTTTATACCCTCCAAGCTTTACACCATTACAGTGCTGAGGGAAATACTGTACTTTTTTACTCCACTACATTTTTGTGACAGCTTTAGTTACTGAACAAATTTGGAATTTACTTAAAAAATAAATGAAAGGCTTAAAATATTATGTTTCAGCAAAGAATAAGATAACTAGTACATAAAGGAGTTAAAATAACTCCACCTCAATGAACTACAGTAAAAACCTGCTTATACATTAATGCGTTGTAAATACTAATCAAAAAGTATGATATACTGCAGTACAATCTTCTGTGTTATGAGCAGTTTTCTTTTACTTTGGATGGATTATTTTCATATTGCCGTGTTACTACTTTCACTTATAGAGGATTAGAATACTTCACCACTGCAAAGATCACACATAAAAACACATGCTCTCCATGCAGCATTTAAACATCAGATGAGCAGGTTAGTGTTTTAATCTCACTCTGGATCTGAGGCATCTCGCTCCACAGCCTGCTGTGAAATATTTCATCCTCTTGACTGTAAATAAGTGCTAACAAGATTATCAGATTACCCTTCATCCGGGGCACCCAGCGACTGCAGGGCACAGTCACTGCAATGATGTAAAAATCCCTGTAAGATAATTGTGTTAGGAGGCACCATTTTATTGCAATTTTTCCAAAGGCTTACAAAGCTCAAGGGCAGCTAAAAACACTCCTCCTATTCGCAGTATGAAATATATTTCTTTGATTGGCACTAAAAAGCCACACTGGATATAAAGAGTGTAGTCAGATCAGGTCTATAGAAAATTCTCCCAGTGTTTTCTTAATGTCTGTTAAATAGGCTGTATAGAAACTGGGCCAAGTTTAATTGAATTGACAGAAACAGATTAATCCTAGAACCTTTATAAAACTGTTTAATACACTCATGGATGAATTCTGTACTTTACTGAACAATTTGTTCATTTAAATATGGTGTGAAAGGGTTTGATGTTTAAACTGTACAGAATAATATTTGCATTGTTTAATGTTGAGTCAACAATACAGTATATTGTATTTTCTTGAGGCTCCTCTGTAATGTTGCCATCATACATTACATGGAAGTGGAACAGTGAATTTTATTAAGCAAGTACAATCCAAAAACATACTTTCAACTAAGTTTTGTTTTATGGTGATAGTTTAGACTGGTTTTAATGTCTTTGGCCAGGTGGCCAAAGGGTAGGTAGTGACTGGGCCGGTCTGAGCTGACACCTCTGTGTCACTGGAGCAAATTTAGCCTGAAATAAACCAACTCAAATAGCTTGACATGTTTTACTCAATCTGTGGAGTTTGAGTGCCTTTGCACATACAAATACATATATATATATATATATATATATATATATACAAACACATATAAATGCACCATTATAGAATACATTAGGTGAGTAATTGGGGACAGAAAATTTCTTTCGAAAACAAATACTGTGATTGATATTTTCTGTTGCTCATTCCAAATGTGGTGGCAGCACCTGCCTGTTCCTTCTGTTTGTCTGCTAGAGACTTGTCCCATTTCTCTCCATCTGCTTCATCTGTATCTGTCTTTCTGTATCCTTGGTGTGTGGCTCTCTGCATCTCCAGCAGGATCTTTGGCTTCCTCTACGGGTTGTATGTGCTTCTCTTTCTTTTTTTCTTCACTCAGTCCAGCAATGCCAGTGAATGAGTAAATATTGAAATTAAATACTAGTTAATGTATGACATAAAGTCTAATGGCAGTGAAGTATCCATTAGGCTGATAGCAGTTAGCAGCACAGTAATAAATAGAAATAATTTATAAATCAAAAATAGGCACCACATTCTAACACCTCTCTGTTTACAGTTCATTGGAAGCATATAAACATTTAATAAATGATTTATAATGCACAATATAAAGTAGCTACATGGAGTTTATTGTTTATTTGTAGGCAAGGATAACCCTTGTGGGCACCTGTAAGTACAGGCTGGTACATAAAAAATATTCCAATAATTCTATGTAATGATATAAAACATGTCTTCGTAGGAGAAATTAGAATGAGTTGAATTGAATATTGATATAGAATATATCGAATATCTTTTACTCATTTCCATCATAGCTCCACAGGAGCCTGACACATGCATGGTTTCCAGGCATGTCAGCTGTGAAAAGTGTACAATCAAATGAACCTTGTTTGGGAAAAATTCCCATATGTTAACCACACTCCCAGAGTGATGTAAACGATTTACAAGAACACATACTGGCAGATGACACACAGTGGTGGCATTGACAGCTAGCAGCCCAGTTTAATGGCCTTCTTTTGAGACATTGCATGATGTCAGTGGCAGATTGCTAATGTCAAAGATGCTTCATTTGATCCTTGTCGCTGACTGCTGAGCAGCAGTGGAAGAAAATACAATAATAGCGTGTTTTTCTTCGCTCTCTCTGTCTGTCTCTCTCTTCCCCTCCTTTGTTTTCTATTCATC
Source organism: Psettodes erumei (assembly GCA_016785225.1). NCBI lineage: Eukaryota > Metazoa > Chordata > Actinopteri > Pleuronectiformes > Psettodidae > Psettodes > Psettodes erumei. The sequence continues at coordinate 5,850,124 of JAFBJZ010000863.1, read as the reverse complement.
TTTTTCTTTCTCTCTCCCTCTCCCACATTAGGACACACAGGTGGTCATTGCAGCAGTAAAAATCAAAGACAACCTGCAATTGTAAAAGCAGATGGAAGCTGGATGTAGTGTCATAGCTCAGCTTCAGATGTTGCCATGGAGCTGCAAAAGTGCAGTGATATTTACTTTTTTTCAGTTCCCACCTACTTTAATCTTCAACACAATTTATATCTGTGATTTGTGCTGTCAGTCTCTATGTGTTTCTTTTTCTTTCTCCCAACAGTATTACTTTGAACAAAAGTCAAATTAATGACACTAATTATTAATAACCAAATACAATACGGGTGTGAATGAAAATGAAAATGAATAAATCTTTCGCAGAGGAAAAACTCAACTATGACTGTAACAAATCTTTTCTCAGAGACAACTGAATAAAACAAGAAGTTTAAATCAAAGGAAACCCTAAAAAATGTCATTAACTTGTAGGCACTATACAAGTGTGTTCTGGAAAGGAGAGCCTTCCTTTTGTTCTTCCAGATGCTTTTTATTTTTCTTTCTATCGAAGGGTTTTTCCTTTTTGGTAACTTCTCTAAAGCATGGGTTGAAAGACAGAGTGTGTACAGATTGTAAAGCCATTTAGACAATTTTGTGAATTTGGGATTTGAATGAATAAATTTGAGTTGACTTGACCTGACCTACACAGAAAAACAAATTGTTTGCTCTTTTGCACTAATGAATAAACGTTACATTACCTTACATTTCTTATTTTAAAGATATGTTTTCTGCAGTTGTTGGACTGGTTGAAGATGATCTTCAGTTCCCCTGTGCCAAACACACACTCACACACACACACACACATTCTGACAAACAACCCCAGCAGTCTCAAGAGTGTGGGCTGGACAAAATCTAAAGTCAAGCATGAATACAGAGACTGACAGGCCAATTATCAGATGTACTCTTCGTTCTGCATCCCCACCTCTGAAGGGAAGCAGAAGTGAGAATCCTGTCACTTTCACTCAAGCCAGCGCAATGACATGGCCCAACAACAGAAGGCACAGCCTTCACAAGGAATCCAGATGTAGAGTTGTAAAGCTCATCTTGTCATGCAGCTGTATCTGGTGGGTTTCCCACATTTCAAGCTTCATGTGATGTAGTGTGGATATGTTTGTCAAAAAGCTGACTGCCGCCCGATCCCACTCCCACCTTCCTGGTTCCCTCTCAAAGTTTCACTTGGTAATTACATTCCTTACTATAGATGCGCTTGCATCTACTTGTTTGCAGTGCTTCTTGTGGAAACCTTGTATGGTTTTATAAAAAATACAAAAATATCATTTGCAGTGCGCAACATCTTTCTGTTTTATCAAAACTTTTGTGTCAAAACTGTCTTTTTTAGGGAATCACACAATGTGCCATTACTGAGGTTTAATGAACTTGAAAGGACTTGACATAACTAAAGAATATCTCTCTGCTTCATAGGTGAATGTAGCTCCAGCGTGCGTCAGGGCGTTGACCAAGATGCTGTACTGTCCATACTGCCGTGGCATGCCTGGGCTGAAACCCTGTCACAACTACTGTCACAATGTCATGAGGGGCTGTCTAGCAAACCAGGCAGACCTAGATCCTGAATGGAACTTCTTCATTGGTAAGAAAAAAAAATGGATTAAGATTCAAATCAGGCGCTGTTGCGCCCTTTGCTCATTTCACGTTGAAATCTGTGTAGGCATGTGTGTGTGTCTTTGTCTATGTCTGTCTGTTTGTTTGTCTGGCTGTGTTCACGCTTGTATGTGGAAGTCTGCATGTGACTTTTCCAAGTGTCTTGAATAGTCTCTTTGGGAATTCAGTAGGATGTGCTGTGTTAAATTCAGCTTTAAAGGATTTACAGAGACAAACTGAAATCTTATTTGTGCAACCATTCCCTCTTTTTTCTGTCTGAAATGTTGTTTGCTGTTGCTAGAGCCCTGGCGTAGCGCTTAAAGCTTTGGTCCCTGCTGTTTTGGATTGATAAAGGAGAGCAGATCCTAGGCAAACACATTTTCTATAGTGTTTCCAGCTGAGCTCGGTGAGTAATATAGCACTTCAGTTAGGCTGTAAGTAGCTGGCTGCTGTAAGCCCTCCTGTTAAATGGATACCGAGGAGGTACATAGAATGTTCCCTCTGGATCTTTTGTAGGCCAGTGCTTTATTTGTTATGTACCCCAATCCAATCCTCCCACCCACGCTAACAGATTTTTAAAAAATTGGGGCGACAGTTTTTTTAAAGAGACATTCCTGTAGACTGTGTGTCAAGTGAACTGCACTTCTAAGCTTTTGGCTGTTTTGTGATGAGCCTGTCGTTTGAGAAACCATCACATGACGTACTGTTGCTTTTCTCCGATGGCATGTCTGAAGTCCCAGATCAACACTGGCTCCCATGCACTGAATGAAATGTCTCACAGCTTTATGACATGTGTTAAAAAGTTAGTGTCTTGTTCGGTTGTGAAGAGGCAAATCTATTGCCACAAAGGGATGCTGCACTTGACAATAATGGGAAAAGCTGTTGCTGCAACAGAATGATGGATCTGGTTAGACAAAAACACCCTGGAGGAGTAGAAAAAGTGTATTTTTAATTCTGAACCAGTTTTTGTGCAGATTTTTTATTTCTTTTGCGATGTAAAGGCAGTGTGGTTTAGGGTATTATCATTAGAATTGTAGAGGAATGTAGCCCAAGGGATGTTTATTTTTGCCATGAAAGGCAAATTTTTTGATGTCTACTGACATTTTGTATTCATTATCTGTTGCTAAAGAACTTCGATTTGCTTACTGTGCAGCTTGCAGGAATTGATTTGCCTTTCAGAGACAACTAAATGTATCACAGGTCAGTTCTCACCACTGGAGCACATCTTTGCATTATAGAAATTTATGGATTGAGCCCATACACAGTCTGTCATTGTCATTCCCTCAAATCGTCACTTATTTGAGAAGGTTAGATTAGAGACATGACCTTAAATTTTTTTTAGGAACCCTCAATGACATTTACCTGCGGTCTTTGCCCATGCTTAAATGTCACTATTGACACCATTGATTGGTGAGACCACAGGAGAAAGTAGACTTCAGGCCTTTTGTTTAGTTTAAAACCTCAACAGTGAGAGAGAAAAGAGAGATGAGGTCTGACAATGGTCTATAATCCTTCTAAATCCAGCTAAATCAAGGACATTTATGTAATAAATAAATTTCGTCAGAAGGTATAAAGTTTACAAGGTTAAATTATTGTTACATTTAGGTAAAATACAGTCAATAAAGTCAATAAAGTCAAAAACAAGTCAATAAAAACAAAACATCACTCAATTACTGGTAATTAGAGTAGATTCCTGAACATTTCTTGTGAAAAATGGAATTCAGTCTTTCGGGGGGGGGTTTAAAGTCACATGCTCACATGTAGAAGGTTATTACTGACTGTTGTTTAGCTTGCTGTCTTTGACCAGGACAATGTGACACATTACCTTCTGGTCTCTTGATAAATGAGTCTGTCTTGTCCCTGCAAAATAAGGAAACATGTTTCACTCTTTTTCAAGTATGTATTTTTAGCTATTAACTTTAACCACCAGAAAACTATTAGATGGTTAAAATGGACTAACTCTGATGAGTAGTCCCTAGTCTATCAACATTACTGCTACTAACAACACATAGTAGGCCATAGCATCCTCCTAATTAACACACTGACTGTAATGGCACCAGAGCTTCACTTACAAGGTACACTTAATATGTGTATACTTAATAATGGTGTGGGAAAAATGCACACATGCACATTGTAACATTAACAGTGGCTGCATTCAATTCAGGGGAGCTGGAGCCATATTACTGTTCATTCTGTTCATTCTGGTGCACTGAAAGAGGCTGAAAGAGAAATCATTAATGTTTTTATTTACACCCATGTTTTCCCTGCTTTCATGGGTAAAAATGGCTGGCATGAAAAACACAGTCTGTGTGTGTGTGTGTGTGTGTGTGTGTAATAAGTCCTTACCTAATTTTCAACTCAATGAATTAAAACTGTGGATCTGAGAAATATGGTTAAAAATAATGTTATTGATGTTGATGTTAAGTGATTAGTAGGCCTTGATGAAATAGCTTTAGAGGAGGATTTTTCTTAACAGCCAAAATATTTTGGACTAACTAGGCTTTAATATAAGCTATTCAATTTGTACAACCAAGTGGAAAACATATTGTCATTATCATTATGAAACATTTTAGATATCTCTTTTAGAAAAGAAATATAAGTGTAGTATAAATACAGAGTCCAGATTAAGATTTTCTACTGTTGACGGGTCTGCTGATTTTTTGTTTTGTTTGGAAAATGAAGATCAGGATTTCTCTGTCTTCATCCTGCCACATAAAAATATCTTCTGATGAAATAAAGGAGAAGACACATAGTATCTCTTGCCTCAGCTGAAAATGTGAAACCGGGAAAGTGTAGTTGCAACAGCTGAGAAGTCTGCAGGGTTTTTTATTTATTTATTTATTCATTTATTTTTAGTAATGCTGGCAAGAAATGCACCCTATGTCTTGGTGGTCTATACTAACAAATATCTAATTTTGAAATAGAAGAAACTATATGAAGTAAATGCTCATAATAAGGCACTGAAACATTGGAATATTAACAATAACAACTGCTGCCCAGTTTTGTACCCTTCTAAAATTAAAAATAGATTTTTGATCAATCCCATACTGTATTTTCTTTTTCTCATCATAAGGTTATCATAGATACCTGTGTAAAAATGTTTTTCTTTGTTATAAATAAGAATAGATAGACTTTACACTAGTTTTATATTCCCTAACCATATAAATGGACAAGAGTACTGGATGAAAATGAATGAAAGCAATAACAATAGAACATAATTTAAAATGTAAACCAGTGAATTGAACATTTCCTCAAGAGCTCTAAATGCTGTACAAAGCTATTAAACATTACTTAACAGCAGAACAATTTATAGGGCACAATGTAACACCAAACAAATACAGATGATTTACAGGCATGATTTTGAAAGTAAATTCTAGACCATCCAACAAATTAATAGCCACTGGTGACATATAAACAGACACAGTTTGGATATTAAGATGTCAGTCTCACACAGCGGCTTTTCCAAGCATTAGATGGGAGAGTAGAACAAATGTGTCGCTGCTGTGTTTGTTCCTAAAGTCTGTGCAACATCAAAACAATTATGACCTTGGTACACACTGACAGGCCCCGCACATAACTATGCAGAAGAGAAAAAAGAATGATTACAGCATCCATACCATTCATTTCAAAGTAAGAGTCACAGTACAGTAGTTTACAGTTTGTAAAGGTTACTGTAATGACTTCATGCCTTCCAGGCTGCAAATGGAAGACAGACTGTCAGTGAACAATGAGCACAGATCTGAGAAAGGATGTGATTTACCTGCTCGTACCTGTGCTGAGTGATTTTAGCCATCCTGACTTTTAAGTGTGTGTGTATGTGTGTGTGTTCAGATGTTCAGGAGAGGAATTCATGGTTTGGCCAATGGATGATACCAGACCATCAGTCACCTGCCACCATGACAAATTCACCCAGCTCTGCATCATGACAGACACATCATTATCATTTTTCTTGTCAGCACCTTGTTAAAATACCCTCTGAGAGAAAGAGAGAGGGACAGGCAGACAGAGAAAGAGAGAGAGGACTCATGCCGTTATTTCACATACTCCTGTTTTTCAGGCTTACTCCGTGATCAAGGGTGTTTTTTCTCTAGCAAGTGACATTAGTGTAACATAATAATTTCACTAAACAATACAGAATTAATAGATGTTAATATACTGTTTGGTAAACAGGTTGTTTATCTGTGATTAGCAGTGTTACCTCACAAAATGAAGATTCAGGGAGCGACCCTGCTGGCTAACCAGGGTCCCTCTGTGTTCTGAATATGTATGTTCTCCCCTGCTTGGGTTTTCTTCCACGGTCCAAAGACATGTAGGCTAAATTAATTGTCATATTTACAGCAGCTCTATGGCTGACCATAGATGAAAGTCTATAGGACTGTGTACATGGTGAGCTGTCCAGTGTCCAGAATCACAGAATACAACTCAGTATTCAGCTAATTAATGTCTGTATGTAGTGAGTATTTAATAAGTAACTGAGGGCGTGAGTTTAGATTTAGTTTCTCTTGGAGCTAACATAAGATTAATTAGCTGTCTGTTTTTGTTTCTGCTGATAAAATTGACCAAATAAAAAGTACATTTGTCTTATCTCTGACTGAAGTCAAGATCCCATTGTTTAGACAATTACTAAGACTTTCAAATGATAAAGCCACTAGCGTTATCAGTGTACGTGCCATGCTTGAATGGAAAGACTGTTGAGCATAACGAAAGCAACTATGGGGAGCGGAGTCTTAGGGAACAGTCAATTCCATTTAATGGATTTATAGTAAAAGTAATGAACTCCTTCTAGCCTAAAATGAGAGGTGGCTTGTAAATACTATTGTATTCCCTCACTGCATCCCCTCAGCTGTGCATGTGTACACATTATCTCTCCTAATTGAGATATAGGCTTCAGTTGTCCTCTGTTGAGTCCTTTGACACCACAGTGTAAGCAATCCTCATTGATTTTATTTGCTCATTTCTTTTTAATTGCATGGATTGTGTCCCAGTGTAACTGGACCTCCACACAGTCCACCAGTTCATGAGAATGCAAGCCAATATTTTTTTCTGTCCTCCAAGAAGGACTTTCTGTGATGTCGGTGAGACTGTGAAGATGATCACCCCATCAGAGTTATTCATTGGATTTTTAAGATCGCTCAAGTATGACATAAAGTACTGCATTTTTTAGTTAAACCTGAGATGTTTACACACACAAATGCACACACATATAAAACACACACAGGCACTCAAACTGTAAGAAGCATGATGGTTTCAGTAACAGACATGACAGGAACAAACAAGCCTGCTAGTTAGTTTCTGCCTGTCACAGTGCTGAAGCCTGGATGAGTCACTTAGCTTTGTGGAAGTGATCTCCATATCCTCAGCATCATCAAGAACCAGAATCTTTTTCTTTCTAATTGCTTCTGGCTGTGCAGGATCTGCTGCTTCTCTGTATATGTGGCAGTAACGCTTACACAGCTGCACTACTTATAACATATCCTTTTCGTAATATTATGAGCTACCACAGCTGATGGCCAGTTGTTATTTTATTTAGTAATTTTATTGCCTCCACACATATGCACACTGAATTTTATTCTTCATATATATATTATCATTGCTTGTATATTTCTGGAAAGCATATGGTTATATACAATGTTCAAATCGCATATCAGGAAAGTTTGGCATCTTGAACAATGTACTATTCCTTTAACCTTGCTGGTAACCACTTCACAAAGCAGTATGAAGTGTGAAGAACAAAACCAAGACCTGAAAGGCACCATGGGAAGTGCAAGTGAAAAGTGTTAATATAAGAAGACATGAGAGGTCATATGTGAGGAAGAACAGACGTAGTTTTTGCAACTTATGACCTGAAGTATTCCAGACATAGCTCAAAGCCAATAAATCAGAAAAAAAATATTTTGCTGTTATTGACAGACCAGCTGTAAGTGCAGGAGAGAATGCCTGTGGAGACTCCCTGAAGATAGACATATGTTGGCAAATTAGCAAGTGTTTTGCAATTGTTTCACCCCTTGCAGCTGTAAACTGGAAAAAAGTGCTACAGGAATCTGACTCTGACGTCTAAAGCAGAGACATTTTGGCAGTGTTTGTGTTTGGACAGTGAGCATAGGAGTGTTTAAAATAAGACCAAAAGGGTGAGGTTTGTTTCATGATTGTGACTCTAGCAGTGAGTTTCTTCTGCCTGTACACAAAAATTACTTTGGATGTGTTTAAAAAGTCAGTTAACAAAGGTTAAGAACGCAAGTTGTACCTTGTGAAGGATACTGATACTGTATTAAACTGGATGAGAAGATGACTGAGGGGAACTAGTTGATTTGGAATTTCCTGACATAATTTCCTTTCTGCCTATTTAATTTATATTAAAAAATCTGATAATTCTGATAGTGATTTTATACAATGGCACTTAAAGTAAAATATAAATGTGCTGCTGTACTGCAGAAGACATTTGTAGAGACATAATGTGTGTGTAATCTCTTATGTATGTCTGTGTTTGAGCCCTTCAAAGAAAGGTCGTTGAGCTTAGAGGTCTGTTGGGACAAAACTTAATCCATGGTTTTATCCCAGTTAGTCTCTGTCGGGCACTGTTAGCACATGGACATTGTTTGACAAGGACATTGGTACATTGTTTTTAAACCATCTGTAGGTCTCACTATTCTTGTTGAATGTTAACACTTTTTCCTGTAACCGATTTACCACTATCTTCCGGAATTTTACAGTTTCAGTGCTCATACTGTATTTTGAACTGGCATCAACTCCAAGAGGCATCCCATCATTAGAGATTACTCTACAAATGATGTAATCCACAAAAAAGTGAAAAGCACCAGCAACAACAGACAACAGATCAAAGAGCCACACTGTTGTATTTCGATGACACATTTGCTATCTGAACAAAGCCACTGTCATTTTCCTCTCAGCTTGTCAGATGCGCAAGCATGTAAACAACGAGTTGTGTCCCTAGTGCATGTGTAGTGTTGCAGTGATGTTTCCCTGACATGGGGCTACTCTCCAGCTTGACGATACATCTGCAGAGTTGTTAAGTCGCCTAGAACAATGGCATGGTTTGCATCCAAAAAAACACCTGTTAGAAAGGAGATAATTCACCTTCTAAGGGATTTTGGTGATTAATAAAATTAAATTAATCATTTTCTTCTATATATGGACTCGTGTCTGATTGTGTGCAGTTTATCATAGTTTAAGGAAATGAACAGATTCATACTCTGATTCTTTAACACATTTAACATGATCAGTGCAATTTCCAGCATGTCAAGGAAAAAAACAGCTCTGGCGATTGAGTTGTCAGTTGTCATTGGCAATTAATGCAGGGTGTCAACAACTTGTATTGTTGATGTTTGTATGCAGACATTTTCTCCATTTGCACTGGCAGATGGTAAAAGTTAATTCTTTGCATTTTCATCTCTGAATCAGACTTGTATTTGTGGGCACCGAGTGGCAATTCTCTGCAATTTTTTTATCATTTCCAGTAGAACAGAATTATCCCTGCATTAATCCACATCAACACTGGAAGTGCAATTACTGCAATCAAAAGCTACTGGGAACATATACCCTAGGCAACAAGCCAAGGTCTCAGATTGGCTAAGTTTAAATGTCATCAAAATATATTTGATGATTTGATAATCACATCAAAAATAAAATATTCCGTCAGTTCTCCAGCCCCTTGGTCACTAAAGACCATAAGTGACAATCAGTTCACATAATTTAAGAGTGGTATGGCTTTACATCCTTAAGACGAGGTCACACAAGATGATTTTTAACACATTTGGTAAGCCTGACTGGACCACATTGTACTCTGACTTTGCACAAGACTTGACACTCGTTCTCCCATTGACTCCAGAGCATTCATGCACAGCCCAGCATGATTTTTTTTCTCATGTGTTTATTTCACAAGGACCAGTCTGGTTTATATAGTGTAAAATAGTCCAGGATTTTCTACCTATGAACAATCTGAGAGTGATCACACAGACAAGAAGAAAATTATTATTTCCCACTCACATAGATTTTTTGGGATTGACCGTCAGTAGGTAAATGTCATGACAGCTTTCACCTACTCTATCCATTAAAAACATTATTTACAGAATCATATCTCAGGGAAATCAGGACTGGAAAAGTATATGACAGTAAAATTCTACATGCAGTAGAAGGGGGCACAGATTCACTTTTTGCTAGCATTATTCTTGTCAGTATTTTAATTTCTGTAGGTTCCCTGTAAGTTGCCAGAAGCCCGAGAGCACATTAAATGTATTAGTATAACTACTTTTACAGGTACTGCTCTGTGTGTATTGTGGGTACTGTATTCATTCAACACACTGCTCATCACATTAACATTATATCAATTATGCAGTGATCCAAATTAAAGACACTGGGATCAAAACTTGTAGCAGAAATGCTCATTAAAGTTCATAAAACAGTTGTGAAATTAAAATGCTCCTGATAAATAGGAATACCCCCTGTTTTATCTCTCAGCATGTTCATAGAAGTTGTTCACACATGGTTGAGTGCAGTGTGACCCAAGGGACTCTGCAGGTGGTTTGTTGGAGTCTCTCCAATTCCCTCTGGCTGAGCTAAGAAAAAAAGTGATTTGAAAAAATAGCCATTAGAAAATAACCAACAATGCAGCCTGAAGCAATAAGACAAAAAGCTTTGGCACCATGCAGCCTGCAGTAAACAACCATGTCAATGCAACCCAACGTGTCAGTCGATAAATAGATCGAATAGATAGGTCAGATCGATTTCTAATTTGTTAATATACAAGGAAAATTAATTATTCCAACATTACATGAAGTTGATGCCATAACAATTACAATATTTATCAGCTGAGATTAAAATCAGGTAAAGAGGGAAAGAGAGAAGTCAGGGTAGTGGTCCTAGTTAAGAGTAGTATTGGAGCATTAACATGGAAAATCTGACAGGATCAAGATTTAGAAAATTTGTAACAAAGGAAGAAAAAAGTGGAAATATAAATACCTTTAAAATATAGGTATTTGTGTGCATACACAATTTGAAATCATATTTACAGTGCCACAAATACCAAACACATCTTTTATGTAAATGGAATAATTCTGACACTTCACAATTTTAAAACAAGTACTGCCTTTATTGTCTGTTAGTACTGTAAGAATGAAATTGCACACTTTTGAATGAAATCCTGATCCTGATCTCTTCTGAAATACATTCCTTTGAATCACAACTTGTTGATTTATACCAAACTGAACCAAAGATACAGAGGCACAAAAATGTTTGGTTTTTTGTCTTGCCTTTTTTGTGCTGCTCTTCTATGTGTAGTTTATCACGAATGGGTGGGGATTTAATTTGATGCCACCCCAAATAAATAAGGTAACAGACCCACTTCCACCCCCAGTGAAACTGAGAAACTGGGCCCAGGACAAAAATCAGCTACTAAGGCCATTGGTGGTGATGTTATTAAGCAGTAAAGGGTGGTGGCACAGATGGTATTAGCTAAACATTGTGCAAAAGTAAAACAGTAACAGCATGTGCATATGTAATTTTCTTTGCCTCTCCTCTTAATGATTGATGGTTAGAAGATATTAAACTTTAACATGCCTTTCATCACCAGACCATCATTTTCAATAAGGTTTTCCTGTATGTTACACAATTTCAAAAGTTATTTAAGCTTGTAGAAGTAACCCTTTCTCAGAGCAGTTCATATGCTTGACTCATACTTACGATCCATCAAATATTCATTAAGCTATATGAAAAATAGGTTGTCAGAACCCAGCTGAGGATATCATTAAGGTCTTTGAGTCTTTTAGGCAATGAGTAACAGGATTGCTGCCACTTTCCCCTCTACTCTCACTGAATTCCTCTGAGGGTTTTTTTTGCAGTAGCATTAGAGCAATGCTAAATATAGGCAGCTGAAGACTTCACAGGACTTGGGTCGGACCCCGGCATTGACCTCCAACCGGCCCCTGATGGAAATCTAACCAAGCATCACGCCCAATCTGAAGCTCCAAAGAAAACAAACAGGAGTGCTCTTCAAAGGCACAGCCGATTACAGACAGAAGACGGGAGTCTATCTACAACTCTGTTCACTCAGTACTCTGTAACAGCACAGTCCTGTCTTACAAGATATGGACATGTATGTTTGGAAGAAGAGACAATAAATTAAAAATGCAGGTCATAGTGAAATGATGTTATCACACTGCTTGGCTTTCTGGTTGGGACTGGTTTTGCAGGACTCAAGCCTTTGGCAAGGTGTGAATTTTGAGTTGACAGGTTCAGGGAGAATCACCTGATTTTTAAAGTTTGGTTGCTGGTCCAACCTCACAATTTCAAGGCAATTCTATTTTCTTGAAATGTTTTCTTTTTATACATCTGTGGGGGGAAATGCTAATAACTAAGTTAAACATATTTTACCCCACAAATGATACCTGCTTGTCTTTGACAAATCAATAGCAAGATACCTTTCTCATCAAAATTAGATTGATGTTGCAGTAGTTACACCCCAATGCAGAGGTTACATTATTCCTCCAAGTCTGGCCAAACCAATGGTGTCTGAGGGACTGAATTCAGCCTGGGTGATAGCTGCACATATTGTGGATAATTTGACGTGTCTAATTACTAATTGTAAATTCTTAATATATTTTTTTAATCAATTATTATCCAGGGTATTTAAATCATTTTGTTTCATTTTTTATTTTGACAAGTAGCTATGGAGCATCATTTTTCCAAGTGGATCTCCATTGCCTCCTTTCTTTGTATACATGTGTGAGGACATAATTTACATTCTACATTCTACATTCTTCCTTTTACTGTTTCCCTCTTCCACTGATTGGAAGTGGGCTGCAGTAAAAACCATGCATCTGCAAAGAAAGGGTAAAGAAGCAAGTATGGATGTAAACAATGCACGATTTAGATTTCATGAGAAGGGAATGCACAGGTTTGGTAGACCTGAAAGATGACACAGACTGAGCAACAAAAAACCTTAACTTTTAACATGAGAGTTGTATTGATCTTCTCATCTAACTGTTTCCTGTGTTTTCCGAAATGTCAAACTATTTCTTTTAGAAGATTGTAGAATGGAAAATAAATGGATCACTGACATTTGTGACTGTGCTCTTTTGTAGTTCTGTTAGATAAGCCTTGATGGATTGTTTTTCGGTTTGCAAAGTTTAGATTCATTTGTCATCATCAGTTTTCTGGGTTTGCAATGCTGCATTAATACATGGTAACACAATCAGAAATGTAATCTGAAACACGTTTAATCTGGTCTAATCCAGATTCAAAGCATGAGTGACTGATCATATGCCAAGGGTCTGTTGACCATCTTTTAGCCAAATCTCTTCTTACATCTTGTCAACAAGCAAGAATCTTTGATATCTGTTTACTGTATGTCCATTTTAATGCTACAAATATATATTTTAATATACTTACCTGTTTTTTGATGAGGTTTGGGTTGCAATATAGCTGTTGCTCACTTCTGTTCAACTAAGACAGGGCCCCTCAATATTATTGTATCTTAATTCAATGTTAATTGCCAATACCAGGTTTGCCTATTAATCTTTACATTTTTAATTCACCTCTACTCAGTCAGGCTCGTTCTCTCTCTTCTGTGCTCACTTGTCCTCTAAATCACTCCCCTCTGTCAAACGGCTGAGCTTAATATCCTGCCCTATCAATAGCCACTGAGAGGAGGGAGACTTTATGTTCCTTAGGTCTCATGATGGGCATTCTGAAATGCTGGCCTGAGGGCCGGACCTCAAACTCATTCTGCCAGTACTCGGCAGGACAGTCTTGAATGGTATTGGCTTTTCTCAGTGCACAGCCTGTTTCACTGTAATTGTGAGAACCAGATCTCACTTACCCCGATGATCTTATTTGTCAGTTTTACAAGACTCTTAAATTTTCAGAGTTCTGCATAGATGTACAAAGATAAAGATAAGGGTTTGTGTTCCATCTCCTACCAGCAGTCAGTCAGTATTGGTTTTTTTACCCACTATTGCTATCTTTTAACCATAACCAAGTAGTTTCTGTCTAAACATAATCATAGTTGCACCATGATGAGGGAAAAAAACACTTAAGAGTCATGTTGCTATGGAAGGCACTGAGAAATGACCTGTTTTGTCAGTTATGTATGAGGACAACTTGCCCTGGTTTTCTTGAAGGGTTCAATAGTGCTCCCAAAGTCCCAGATTATTCCCAGCTCACTGATGATGTTTAGAAACTGAACTTTGTGTGTGTGTGCAACAATGATAAGATGTTGTAACTGTAGTTGTCTCTCTGTCAATAAACTAAAAACTACATTTTCTAAAACAAAGTGACTAAACACAGTGACTAACCATTGTAATTTATCTAGTGTTCTGGGGTTTTTTTCAAAATGAGAGTATGTAGTTGCAATTTTAGAGAATTCTTTCTTCAATAGGAAGCTGTGTGCTTGCAGTCAAGAGACAGAGTGGAGACATCAGATGGTATTAATGCAAATGGTTTTGGTCTTTTCATGGAAATTGTTGACAAAGACCTCCATTTTTAGATACTTTAGTACAGTGGAACTATCCATCTTAATTTGTTTCTTCACCAGAGTTTATTAGTAGACTGCAACGTATGCCATGGTCATGATTAGATACTATACAGCATGTTTGACCAAATGCTAAATTAAACTAGGAAACTTGCCCCTCATGGGCAAGAAAGCTTTGGTTGAATGATCCATCCTTGCAAAGGCCAGTACACAGAGACAGAAGTCTTTTTGATATCACTGCCCTCCCACTTAACCAGTGCTAACCCCTAAAACAAGACTTTAGTGGACTTTTAATTACTTTCTTTGAGAGACAGGATGGAGTATAATGAAAATGTCAAACAATTATTTTCACCACTGGCCCAGACCGACACGATCGATAGCACCATCCCTCTGTTTGAACATATTACTATCACATTGTTTTAATGAAAATAAAATATGGCAGTCGAGTGGGTAAATTGTTTAAGGTATTGATTCTGGCCAAGACTCATCCAGAGTAATGAAGCCATGGTCTTTTTCAGTACCATTAATTGTACCTGTTTATTAAGAACAGAGAGGAATATTTGATGTTTTCTGAAAACATGATGCGAGATGTTTGGGTATTTGACAAATAAGCAGCGGAACATCAGATAGAGTAGTGCATGTGCCCGATGTTGTTAAGGGATGGATGCATAATGTTTAAACTAAGTATTTGCATGCTTTGGAGTCTTATGTAATTCATGGTTGACAGACAATTAAGTGTCTGAGATGTAAATGTAAAAGTAATTACGTGACATGGAGACATGAATTGATCAATTTATTGATATATTTTCACAGTATAGAAATACTAATTCAAACAGATGAATTAATCAGAAGTCTTGTTCTCTATCTGTAGCAATTAGCATATACAAATCAATTACTCATTTTATGTACAAGCTATTTGTAATCTTAGCACATTCAAATTTCACTTCTACAGTACCTGATGTTCCAGATCCTCTTAAAAGCAGTTCCTGTATCTCATATCATACACTCATTTTGGGGTTTTTTTTTCTTGGGGGTTTCTCTGGGGGGTTCTGTGTTTAGATAAAGTTGGGTCAGTCAGGTTCCCTTTGTGTTTGTAATTAATGGCATTCATCACATTTGGATTGCCACCATTCTCTTAGCTGTTAGTTGGACCAATGTCAGAGACACATGACAGAGCCCAGCACCCTGAGTATTGTTAATGCTCAAAGATGGTGTGAACATACTGTATTCTGTTTGTGCATGTGTGTGTGTGTAAACAGCAGTAGTGAAATTCCTGTGTGTGCATGTGTAATATCTCTGCTTTGACATGCATCCTCTGTGTTATGACAGATGCCATGTTACTGGTGGCAGATAGACTGGAGGGACCCTTCAACATGGAAGCAGTTATAGAGCCAATTGACATCAAGATCTCTGAGGCCATCATGACCATGCAGGACAACAGCATGCAAGTGTCAGCCAAGGTTGCTACACCACGTTACTCGACACTTTTTTATCAATATATTTGGAAAACATTTTTGCATGAATGTATGTCACAAAATGGCCATACACAAAAATTTTACTGTTGATGTGTTTTTTTTATTTCTTTCACGACAATAATCAGGATGTGTTCACTTTCTCAGTATTTAACTAAAAAGAGACTCTATGCATAATGTTAACAAGTGTTCAGACCTAACTGCACCTGGGATGCAGGACAGGAATCATGGTCTATATGTTTCAATGTTTTCTT
Source organism: Psettodes erumei (assembly GCA_016785225.1). Taxonomy (NCBI): domain Eukaryota; kingdom Metazoa; phylum Chordata; class Actinopteri; order Pleuronectiformes; family Psettodidae; genus Psettodes; species Psettodes erumei. The sequence continues at coordinate 5,834,282 of JAFBJZ010000863.1, read as the reverse complement.
TTGGAAATGGTTCATGTGCAAGAGAAGTAACTAATTTCCTTTCATTAGCTTCAAACTTCAAGAGTTCATATTATTTCATAGAAGTCTTAATAATAGTGTTTTGCCTGAAACAGCTCATTCAGGACATATTTTGGTGTATTTTGGCCCATCTTCATGCCAGACTTACAAAGGTCAGTTGAAATTAGATATTGCATTCTCTTCCATATCTAGAGAGCTGCAATTCACAGCTTTACCCATTGTCTATGCACTAGGGTTTTGCTTGGCTGACAGATTGCTCTGAGATTACAATCTTTCCCCCACATTTCACATTTTATCCATATGTAGTCTTTCCCCAGTCACTACACTTTGCAAAATGTGCCTGGCCTCATTGTAATACACCTTCATTCCTAGAGGGTGGGCCTTTTGAAAATCAGCTTGCTTGTGTGATGTACAGGATAGTGAAATTTTAATCATGGTGAAGAAGTGATAAATATTAGAGGAAAGACAGACTCTTGTCATGACAGCCATGTAGCACATTAGAGTGCTCCATCACACTGAGCCAGGGGCCAGCAGACAGGCCAGAGAGGAATACTAATGAGCTGCACTGTTTGGAAGTCTGTTGTTTGGGCCCTAAGAGCCTGCAGAGACTGAAACATCTGAAAACAATCTATTCTCACAATGAACCTCTGTGAACAACAAGGTGATTAATGTAAGGTTCAGATAATCATAAATCTGCATCACATTACTATTTTTTTCTCACTATAACAACAAAAATTTAGTTGCATTTAAGTTTAATAACTCTCTTTAAAATTCTGTGCTGTTGTAAGAATGTAGTGATGTCTGATACAGAATTATTTTCTATTTTCTAATCAACAGCATTGCTTCTAAACTGTCTATGCAGGTTTCTGTCTTAAATCACAGACAAGAGCAAATTGACAGAGGATTTTCAAGGGAAATATACCAGTGGTGTTGGCAAACTACAACCTTTGGAGGATGAAAATGGCTCAGTACAGAGTTCATGTAACATTGGACTGCTGATAATCTGGTTTCTAACTATTCAGAACTGCAATGAGAAGCTCACATCTCTCAATAATAAGAAATATTGTCTTAACGTTGTGGCAATTGTATCTCCTTCTGTTCATTTTAGGTTTTTCAAGGGTGTGGACAACCAAAGCCAGCAGGAATAGGCAGGTCTGCACGTGGCATCTCAGATGTATTTAATGCTCGCTTCAGACCCTACACCCCTGAAGAGAGGCCAACCACAGCAGCTGGAACAAGCCTGGACAGACTGGTACGTACAAAGATTAGACTAATATTGTTAACTGTGATTGGAAAATATAAAAATACATGATTATCTAATTTAGGAAAAATTTATTTGCTTCAAATAGTATAGGCCATTTAGATTTTTGCATTTATGAAGTTAAATTGCAAAAAAGTGAAATATTAATCATAACTAAAAGCACGATATAAAATATAAAAATTAAAGTGAGGTTCTTGAGATGACTGAACAGAAAATAGACCTTGGGTCAGACTATCTGTGCTCTCTAATTATTGGGCTTTCACTTTAAAGTAAAATTAAGCCTGTGGCAGTTAAAGTATGGAGTGAGACAGGACACATGTTCAGCATTATGTGCTGGTAGAATTCAGATTTTAATAAAATCATCATGCATTAACAACTCAAAAGATTTAATATGTTGAGATATTTTTTATTAAGCAGCATGCTGAGTTTAGGTTGACTTTCCAAGGCTCAAATCCAAAAGGCCAGAAAAGAATTGAAGCCCTCAAAGAATCCATGAAAAATGTCAAGATAAATCCCATGCTTATATGTTGGTCATGTGCTGTTTGACTTCCAACACTGCAGTACTCAGAGTAACAGAGAAAGAGACCAAACCCCCTTTCCCCCCTTTTTTGTATTTGTATGTAAAAATATTATATTGGCCCAACTATTATTTAGGATGTAGCATGTATTACTGCTTGGAACACATTAGAACTGTGTTTTCTATCTATCTATCTGAATATCCTAATCATAAAAAAGTACCTGTTCCAGAATATCTATTATGTTGAGAGTCAGTCTTCCAGTATTCACGCACCAAAATTCACGATGATGAGAAATACATAAAAAAGATGGGTTTCACCACCCCATGCCACTGATGACCCTCTGTAGGAGGTTGTTCAATGTCAAACTGCAGTATAGAGTAACACAAAAGCCCTCAGGTTGACAAGATTTTATACAAGGCCCCACAAGCCTTCAGCTGTGCATCTTGTCCCTCTTTTGCTACAAAATAGTTGCTGCTATATTTTCCCCAGGTGTTCACAAGAGTCTGCATATATGATTATTATTGTTATTAATATTATTATTATTATTGGATAAAAAGTGGATTGGAAATGAAAGCAAATGTCTCTATATAAGCAAAGATAAAGAGTTACATATAATATGACAATTTGTGGTGTTACAATTTACGCTGTCCATATCCCCAGTAAAAACACAGTAGGCTATCTTAAAAAGCTTTATATAGAATTTTCCATTTAATGAATGTGTTGTATTGAAGGACATTCATATTTTGAATGGATTACACTGATAGACATTTCAGTGGAAAGACAACAGTACGTTAGGACATATTTGGCCAATCCATTCAACAAATGCTTCTTTATGTAATCCTTGCACAATTGGCAAATCCATTTATTAAAAACATTGGGTCCTTTTAAATAAAAGGTACAGTGGATTATCCTCTTGCTGTATAAATTGTGTGACAGGATTAAAATGGAAAATATGCTGGTGCACAGAGGTAGATTAAATGCTGCAGTGTGCTGTGTCTGTCCTTATAAGAAGTCTCTACTCCGAAAATTTTAGCTGCAATTGTAAAAAATAAACACACCAAGTCTACTACAAAGCCAGACCCTTTCGAACATTATTCTTGAATTCAGCATGTCCTTACATACAGGCCTTGTTTGAAAAATCGACCCAAACCTTCCTCTTTGCTCCGTAACACATGCATCAATAGGGGTGCAAAAGGAAAAAAAAATTACTGAAAGGCAAAGGCACATTTAGAGAAACTCCACAGGTCTCAGTCACTTTAATAATTCATCTTTACATGCTCTCAGGCTGACTTCTCATAAAAGATGAGAAAAATTCTTCTAAGAAAAGTGAGTCGGGTGTCTCAGGGTAAGACTTCTTACTCGCTTGATCGCATCTCCCTCGCCTTGCTCTGTATCTGTATTTCCTAGTGTGAAGTTATGAAGAAGGTTATGTTGATACTGAAATATATCTGTGCTAGACAGGAAAAACATAACGTGATTATGTATATTTAGCTCAGAATAGTAGATGGCATTAAGTAAAATAAACTACCATATCAGATTAATTCTCCTCATAATGAAGCTTTTGAGATTTGAGAGCACCAGATTTTGAACTGAATTCACATCACAGTAGTTTTAGGTACGAAATACTACAGTGAGATGAAGCTTGTGGATCAAATTTCAACTGCAGCATTTATCATTTAAACTTTTTGCTTCACTAACTACTAACGATGTTCTTTTGCTTCTATTTAGATCTATCTCTCCCTCTCTCTCTCTCTCTCTCTCCCAATCACTCTTATTTGTCTGATGTCCAATTAAATTTATTTCTTCTTCATTTCTCTGCTGCTCCCAGAGGGTAGTCTGGAGGACAATGCAACACAGTGTAAGCCTTCCATTACTCCCCTTACTTTCACCAACTCATCTGTCTTGCGGTGTTTTAATCAAGTTGCCCATAGAGCTCCACTTCTTTACATTATTCAAAGTTTATATTGATTGCTTGTTTTTGACATGGCTGTTTATTTACTTTGGTTGAATTATTTGGGATTCTCTCTTGCCTCCAACTGTACTATAAACTGCTCAGATCGATATTTGTAATGGCCTTCCAGAATTTCTTATTTTGTTTTAAAAAATTTGAGACTGGAGGCATGGTGGAAATGTTATTGCTTTGAGCTTAAATCTCTGTTTGAATTTTACATTTTCTCATTGGCTGTCCATCTTTTTTCCACCATTCAAAAACATGCAGCTCAAGTTGATTGGAGACTGTAAATACTGTAATTTGCCCCAAGGTGGGACTGGTACATGATAGTATGTTAACCCTGTGAAAACCTAGCAAACAATCCAGGGTGTTTCCTTGCCTTTTCCCCAGTGAATATAAACTTGTGCACCAGCTAGGGCTGTGCAATTAATCAAATTTTGATTGTGATTTCAATTTTCATGTCAAACGATCTCCAAACTCATATAATCGAGTTGAAACGATTTATTTGACATTTTTCTTTACACAATTTCTGAAAGAGATGCGCAATACATTCCCTTCCATGTGGCCTTGCTGACTTACAGGATACAGAAGAAATGGCAGAGGGAGGGCAGAGTGGTTTGGTTGACAAACAGGGTAGAAAAAGTTCTCTTGTATGGGAACACTTCGGGTTCAAAGAATCCGACGAGGAGCAGCAGCACCTAATGTGCAAGATTTGCTACGAGGTAATATCTGCACCTCTTGGCAACACAACAAATCTTTTCAACCATCTCAAACAAAAGCACAAAGTCACTCATGATGAATTAATAAAGAAACAAAAAGACAAAGCCAGTGCCACAACCAGCAAGACATCAATGGAGACTCAGTCATCGATCACAGCCACACTGTATAATGCCACTCCTTATCCGACAAGTTCAGACAGGCATGTCTTGTGCCTTGTGTCTTAACAGCTGCTATTGGATACTTTTTAGCAAAAGATATGCAACCTATTAGTACAATCGAAGGCGAGGGTTTGAAGAAGATGATCCATGCTTTTGATAAACGTTATGTGTTGCCATCTCGGCACCGTTTCAGCAGAATGGTTCTGCCACGAACGTACACGTACCAACAATGTCGAGAAGAAGTCCCAAAAGAAGTGTCTAAATTGGATAACTTCATGGTGACGACAGATCTGTGGTCCAGCCATACAGCGGAGCCATATATTAGCCTGACAATTCACTTCATTGACACAGAATTCAATTGGAAAGTAAAGTGTCTCCAAACAGCGTTCATGCCATATTTGTAGCCTATATTTATTTTCAATTTGAACATTTTGTGTAAATTATCCAATAACAAAGTGTTTTTGAAAGAGAGAGAAATGCTGACTAAATGCATCGTGTAACTAAAAAATAATCGTTTGAATAATCCTGATTTCAATATTGACCAAAATAATCATGATAATGTTTTTTTCCATAATCAAGCAGCCCTAGCACCAGCTATGGACAGAGTAGGCTGTATCATAGCATACTTTTTTGATCCCATGTATGGTTGTAGTTGGGCTGAAACAAATTCTCTGAACTTATCAACAGATCATCAGTCAAATGGAGGAAATGAAGGGTTTTGTTGAGGAGGGATTCTGACAATTTCAATAATGTCATTCATCATTCGTCTTGACATCTTGAATATGTCTGGAAATGGTACTATGATGGCCTTCTGCTGCACTTAGTGGATCTGTCAAACAGTCTGTCAGCGATCAGTTTTGCCAGCTTTTATCATAGGTGCAACATAAAACAAAAATTGCAATACATATTTATGTTTAATCCAATTAAGTAACAATTGCTCGTCACTGCTTGTTCAAGGTCAACATTGTATTTATTACATACATACAGTACACAAGTACACATGTACACTTGTGAAATTGTTGAGGTAGTGTACTCCTATATGATTGTGCTACTGTATACTGTATGTTCATAATAGTAATGTTTGGCTTTTTCTTTAAACACAGAAGGTGAGATTTCTACATACAATCCCATCTCGCAAAACCTCTGTTCATTCGATCTCACACTCGCACAAGATTAGGATCTGGTCTGATCACTGAGGCAGCAGCTACATAATTAGCAGGACTGACTCACACACATTCTGTGAAAAAAGTAAAGGTCAAAAGTTACAGTTCAATGGCAGGATTTGTTCAAAAATAGCTAGTGTTATTGACTCAAATAAAACATTTCAGGCCAGCAGCAAAGATGAAAAAATATGACTGGGAATAACATTGAGCAGTGATGTTCATGAATGACTATAAAGCACTCAGTCATCATTACACTTTTGAAATCACTTGTTGTATATTTGAGTCCTGGTCTGTTCTCATCTGATTTGCAGTGATGTGCTATATCTCTAACAACCCAGTGTGTCATATGCATCTCAGATCAGAGATGGATACAACAGATACATTTTTTTTATACATTGATACATGTTTTTATCCACTTCCTGTTCCAGCTCACTACTTTTTGGTTTAATGCTGAAACAGGTCTGTCCTTGTCATAGAGTCCTGTAACTGACTTATGTAAAGCTTTCTTTGCTTCATTTGAACAAAATTTACTGTATATGCAAACTTTAGATCTAATTTATGTACTGCCTTTTTGAGCATATACATAAACTGCTTCGTCTGTTTTTATTCCACTGCACCAGCAACAGTCTCCACAACATATATTATATGGACCGATTGGTTGTAAACTGCAACTTGACTGGTTGGTGGAGGCATACACCTGAAAGGGGTTATTTCCATCTGTTATCTGTGCTTTCATTTGTGATTGTATATTTTGTTTTATGATTCTTAATTTAGTATATGTGAGACTACTGGACTGTTCCCCTATACGACTGACTCTTAAATTACTGAATGATATTTTATAATGTATATTAATTGTATAGCCCTACAATGTTTACAACAATAATCTGTCTTTCTTTGTTGCTGATTCATTATGACAAATGAATGATCTGCTCCGTCTAATGCAAAGGAATGATTTCCTTCATGGTCAGAGTCAGAGGGGGCTTTTATACTGTGTTTATATAACACTGATCAGAGATTCATTCTACAGTTTAATTTTTTATCTTCTTTGTTATATATAGTGTATTGTTTTATGGTGTTGTGACTGTTTAAAAATTCATAAACCTGATGGCAGCACACAGATACTGTGATATTTAATTAAGAGAGATGACATTTTTAATGTCAGCTACACATCCACTGCTATATCTGAAAATTTGAAATTATTCTTCTAGGAACTGACTGTGGTTACACTATACAGTGTTGTAACAATTTAAGCCATGTTCGTATTATGGTTCTGTGAATTGCACCCAAGTTCACCACGATGATCCAGAATGAAATTTCTCAAAGACTTTTGGATGAATTGGTTACCATTTCATATCATGGTCCCCAAAATGAAGCCTATGAATCTGATCATGACTGTGAAATGGTAAACAATTCATCTCTTGATGTCTCTTGATATGTAACATTATAACTGCTAACTATCAGCTTGGTAGTAACTTGATTGTGGCAGACATTAGCATTTAGCTCAAAGCAGATCTTAGTACAGTAGTTGCCTCACAGGGCTGCTATCATGGATTATGCAGTTTAGTATTTGAGCATATCCTCCACTGTGTGTTCCACATTTACATTTATAGTGAGAGAATTGAGAAGAAGTCTGTACCTTGGGTGTAGAACATTTGTATTCTTCATTTATTTTGCCAGCAATGAGCAGATGTCTGATGACACAGTTCTGACAGAAATGACTTTGTTCTCTGTCATCTTAAACTAACATTGCTGACAGGACATTACTGTCAATTTCCACATTATACAAATGCTCACACAAAAAAATGTGAGGGATGTGCCCAGGGGATTCCATTATTGATTTTTTTTTTATCAATTTCTAAATATTTTGAGCCTCTCTAATGGGTTATTTGTTGTTGAGTAATGTTGAAATGGAGATCCATTTGGAAAGAAAGTAAATCAGTCATTAGTCATGGCCAGGCCTTCCTTCACGCTCCATTTCACATTGTTTTAGCAGAGTGCCAGGGCCAGGAAACAATCTTACAACAATAATTTTTCTTAGGAAGGAAAACGTGTTAAATAAATGATCATTGTTTAATTTCTTCAATCAATCATAGTAATCTAGTGTTGATAGGCACCACCTTTGTGAACTTTAGTGCACATTTTTTATTGCAGCCACACTATACTCAGAGGACCAAAGGGTATTATGGAAATATTCTGTGCATTTGAATGCATAGAAAGACACCTAGGACTGAACCTCCTTCAGATTTTGAATGGGGGCAGCAATCGTTATTCCCATATGAAAGTTTCTTCTTGCCAAAGTCATTGAGAAAGCACACCCAGCCGCTTGCAGACACAAATGCCAATTATGACCAATGGTAACATGGTCAAATTGGTTAAAACCATGTCATTGGTTAAAGTCATGCCATAAAATTGATCCAGCCCCAGCTCTCATGAAATTCTGGCATGTACTGCAAATCGGTATTTATACAGTACAGTTAATGGCCACAATTTCTGTGCAGATCATCAGGCCAAGGAAGAACAAATTAGAAGACCAGATAATCACACTGGCATGCTAATTCAGTGTTCTGGACATGCTGTGCTAATGTTTCAGCAGAAGTAAACAACCATAGTGTGTGGGTGCTGTTGGTGTATCTTGACTCTACATTACTTTTTGCTGACAAAGATGTGGGGAATGAAGAAGAAGTATCCATAGTAGTGTCAAAGCTCAATCTCAATCTTCAAATGAAATAACCATTGCTGCTGGACACTGGAAGAGTACAGCTATACCACCTGCGAACTTATGTTACTTATGGTGCTGCGCTTCATAACACTAAGCTAAATCAATCGATTCCAACTTCAATAACACTTTTTCCTGCTATATATGCTTCTTGTGGCCAAAGAAGGGAGGAAACCTGCTGTTAAGGCTTTGTTCATGCAATGCTCTGCATTGATTCAATTACAACTACTACTACTACTGTTTTAAATATTAATTTGATACCTATTACTGATGCGTTGAAAATAATGGGATGGTGTGAAGTGGGTTATCTCAGTATTCACCTCCATGGCATAATAGAGGGCGATGAGTCCATCTGTCGTAAGGTAATTCTGTCTGTCAGAAGAGATGGAAATCTGACAGAGACTGATGTGTAATCAGCCTTGTTCACTCAACAGAGACCTGTCTCTAAAAATGAATTAGTATTAATGTACGTGGATGGACACAACAGATCAATGTGGCCACCTTGTAACTCCTCTGTGTTTGAAAGCAGCTGCAACACTCCTCATTACATGCATGCTTTCCCCCACCTGCTTCACTTCCTCACACTTAATTTGGGGTAGTTTACTCTTTTACAAGTTAAGTTAGACTTTTATGTCTCACCTCTGTGGCTTTGTAGTGTACTTTCTTACACTTGAAACATTAAAGTCCTTTCCTCTACTGCTTTCATGCTTCGGTAAATTAGCAGTGCACAAACAAACCAATGCATCACAGACAATGTATGAAGCAGTAAGATTCTCTTCATAATGTGTTTTTTGGTCATTTTAATGCCTTAGTCTCTCACATAAACAAACATTTGAGCAGGAATGTAGTTTGAGAGGAAGACTAGCATCTTCTGACAGTTTTCCTGTTCTAGCTGAAGAAGAAAAAAGAGTACTACATTGCTATTGTGGTGCACAACTGCCTGGGATCTGGACACAATATTGTTCACACAGCAGGGAAATATGCTTGTAAATTACAAAACCTTGGTGATGTTTTGTTGCTTGCTATTTTCAAGCTCTTCTGCCTGGTTTCATTGGGAGTTCTTCTCTGCATTTGTTGTTGGCTCTATTGGGAGCAAATCATACACCACCAGAGCTCTGCATGATTTTTCACTGACAAAAATCAACAGTGTTTGAAAAGTTCTGACTGGGATGGCACAAAGACCTGTCAGATTTCCATCCGCTCAAGCTTAATGAGCATCAGTGACAGCATTTCACGCCCAAACATCTAGAACATTAGGATTTGTTACAAATTTCAAAAACTAGGCTGAGACACGTAAGCCTAAAGCTTTAAAGTGTGCATCTCCCTTCACAACATTGTTTAATATACATAGACATGATAATACAAAACAGGCTATTTCATTTGTTGTTTGGTAGCAGGTTGCTGTAATTTTCGCTTAGAAAGAGAAGTGGCACTGATTTGGGGTTTCCACATGATTTTAATGATCAACAATAAACCTGGCAATCAAGTAGAAGTAATAATGTAATGTAATGTAATGTAATGTAATAATGTCATTATAGAATTTATTTTGGATAACCAAAGTACAGTTTTGTGAACATCAACAGATTTCATCATTGTGATATAGTGCAGACTATACTGTGTTTTCTGTATGCTGACCTGAAGATGGTCTGATTAACTAGTCACTAGATTCTGTCATGCTGCAGTGAGTGAAAATTTCCATGTAAAGCCAGTGAACTGAACAAAAAAATGAAAACCTGAACTTGCAACTGTGTCCATGAGGGACACAACCATCCTCTATAGAGGACATCCTCTATAATAGATTATTTATTTACTCTGGAATGTTCAACACAACCTAACTCAGGCCAGTCATTACCCACTCCTCTTCAGAGTCTGACCATCACATTATCTCTCAGTGTAAATGAGCAATTTCCCCTCTCAAGATAAATTTGGGCCAAAACTGGTCCACCAACCCTGGCTGCTTTACCTTCTGAACAGCTTGACTGTAGTTGCTGCCAGAAAGCCACAGTATGTACTGGATTCTGCTTCACTGCTCGCCATGAGGCTGTTTAGCCCACCACTGTTTCCCCATGACAGTGTGGTTAGCAGATCTGCCTAAAGGTAGAAGGCGTTTACCTTGCCTTAACAGAGCCGGGCCTTGTGAGCGAAAATCATCTATGTGGGTTTGCAGGCAAGCTGAAAGAAACCACAATATGTCCAAGGAAATCCTATTTAGCGTATTATTCAAAGCACTGAATCACAAAATGCTGGTCCATTGTGTCTGAGGTAAGCTAACCTTGCTATGAACGCAACAAGAAACTGACCATTTTGTGCTGCTTCCCTCTGGAGATTTTCCTCCTTTTTTAAAGATGTCTTAGTCACGTTTAATTTAAACCCCCCTGTGCAGGGAGAGAGACTGATTCAATCCACAATACCATTAAGTGGTTCCTGTTGGTATCTGTGTGACCTAGAAATTGGAGGACTTTTTAGCAAGGTTAGATCACTCTAATTTTTGGTTAAGATTAGTCAGTTCAGCCATTCTACAGCTACAGTGATTGATACAGTTATGTGATGTTTATGCTTTGGAACTAAAGATGACCGAAGCTTCCTTTGCTAAATGTGCAGACAGAGATCAAAAAACTGAGGCTAGAATTGTTTCATTACCATTTTATGGCAACAGTCTCTTCTGTCTCACTGGGTGTGTGCATTTGGATTCTGTATTCAAGTTTGGCAGAAGTTACAGAGGATTTGTATCTCATGCAGTGTCACTCTTTGACGAGTGGGCTGGACACTAGAGTAAACAAGAAATCCAAATGAACAAATTAGATACAGTTCTGTTGTTTTTGTGTTGAGAACTAGCCCAAGGTCAATCAATACTCATGCCATTCTCACTGTAAATTATTCATTCATTTCCATTCTGTCTTATTAATCACTATTCCAGATGAAGGGCTTTGAGTCTGTTCCAGTGTGAAATGGACACTTTTAAAACATAAACACATAATTTAGTTTCAACATTTAAAGACTCTTGACCCAAGAGTTTAATGAAAAATCAAAGGAACACCAACATGCAAGGAATTTAAAAACATTTATCCCATGAATTATAGAAGTATTGAACAGATTTTATTTAATATGTAAGGGTTGTGGGTTCAATACTGGTGTGTAACTTTGGATGAATTCCAATGTCATATGCTGAACCCTGCTGAATAATTGCACAGGGTTTTTTGTTTTGTTTTGTTTTGTTTTCACTTGTATCTCCAGATGTTAATGCATTTATTAATTTTGATGTTTTTACTGTTTATTTATAAAGTTGCTTTAGTAACTTTACCTTGCAGAGAAGCATCTGTTTATAAAGCCTTTTCCCCTAATGGTGTGTTTACCCTTGGGATGGGACACAAAACCAGCTGTGTATGAAACTTCCATCTGTGCTTACATTAGTCAGGTCATGGTTTGTTTAACATGGATGTGCTGTACTAAAACGCTTCAGTATCCCTATCATTTGAGGTTCAGTTTTATTTCTTTATAATAACAAGCATTCAGTTCTATCCAACATGAAAAATGAAGCAGTATTTGGTATAGTTATCATCTTTTGTTGAGATGTAATGAAAAGCTTTGTTTTTTGTTTCATTTGTAAGATTTGCAGATGCCTCATGGGATATAGACTATACTGCTCTCACTTTCATTCAGTTGAAGACAGCTAAAGTTTAATCTCAAGGTTTGGTGTTACAAGTTTACTTTTCTCTTCACAGTATTTATATTTTGTCAGTCTGTGTGTATATTCTAACATTTATTTTCTATTGGATCAAAGAGGAGATACCTGAAATAAAATGTCACCCAGCCGAGTTTTTTCTTTATGTCTCAACCATGGGGCAATATAAAAGTGTTATCAATATTGGCTGTAAGACTTGTGTGTGTGTGTGTGTGTGTGTGTGTGTGTGTGTGTGTTTGTGTTTGCGTAATTCATCAAAACAGGAGTGTTGGTAATGAAATGCTAGAAATTGTGCTGGATATTTTTTTTGCATGTAATTCATCCTGGGACCTAATCAAGTTGTTATCACAGTGCTGACCCTTCTGTTATTCATCTTTGATTTTCTGCCCAAATAATAAATCATTTACAGATTTTAGTCTGTCCCTCAGCAGCAACATCCTATGAGCCTGTGCAAAGACTTAACGAACAGATGCTTAAAGACGCGGGTGCCTTTTTTTCTCCAAAAATTTCCAAACTGTTTTTTTTAATTCAAAGTTTTGCATTATAAGCTATTAATATATCTATTTCCCATTCACTGAGAAAAATCAACAGAAAAAGTCAAATATTCTGTGAGGATGTTGAAAACTTAAAATAGAAGAAATGTGAAAAGGAACATTTCAAATCAGAAAGCCACTCAGTTCTTAGGTGTTGTGTATACACATTCATTGATGTTGGTGAGGAGGTGAGCAATCTGCCCCTGCTCAATATATGGTTTAAAACTGTCTGTTCAGGGTGCATTACCTTTCAAAAGGTCTGGCATGCAGGTGCTTAGGCTCTTGTTGGTTTGCCTAAGTGGATGTGGGAGTTCTTCCACACCGACTGCTCTTTTGTTCTGTCTTCCTGCTTTCATTCTAGAGGGTTTTGTGTTAATAATCTATTTGCGTGCACAAGATTTCAGCTGATAAATACTGAAGTATAGTATAAGTGCATTTGAACTGAGGGCAACAAGGAGAGCTTTTGCATTTACAGTTATTGTTACAGTGGGCACAGTTGGCCTGTTTATCCTGATTACACATTTGTAGACACCTTGTAAAAGATCAGCAGTGGCTTTGTTTTATTTAGACTAAAGTGAGAGTGTTTAAACACATTTAAAAAATGTTTAGCCAGTGAGACCTGACCAAACATCATTTCAATTTTTTTTTTCCAAACCCAGCCAGGTATCCGCCCTCTTACTCCACATTTCTGACTATCTGCATCTAAACTGTAATATCCTCTTGGCAGATTTTACAGTAAATACAGCGTAATATGAGCCTATCCTTTTTATGACTATATTGCACAGTGAGATAGATAGAATGTGACCTAATGGCCTTTGTATGTTCTTAGGCACAGAATCATCATTGTTAACAGAGACGTAAGCAGGGTCCAATCACAATGTTCAACCCTTGATTGAGTGAGCTGTAACTCCACTTTGTACACATCTTTTCACTGTGAAGTTATAACACTAAGCAGCATTCATATGTAAATGCGTTTGATATATGTTCGATAAGACAAAGGTTTAACAAAATGAAAGATTAGAAAAAGGTTGTAATGAAAAGCCAGACCTAAGTAAGGCAGCTCTTTCCAGTTTGTCTTCCTGTCTCCAAGTTTAATAAATTTGGATCAGTGTTATGTAGAGTCGACTGTATGGCTGTTAGTTGGTAGTGAAGCAGGTGGATGTGACCTGTGAAAGTTCTAATTAAAATGACTGGACCTACATTAACATGCATTGCTGGAGGGTGCCCTACATGCTCTGATAAATAAACAAGCACTGACACCACTTCCAAGACTAAGCAAACCCAGGAGGAGCCAGTTTGGCATAAACCTTTGTTTGAATAAAATCTTTAATTCAGGCAGTATACAAAGGAAAGGAGGGAATAGATGAGAACTGCACTCATTGGGGAATTTTTTGTGTTTTTTTTGTTTTGTTTTTGTTCTTTGTATTTTTTGGCTATTGAACCTGGAGGTTTTGAGGAGATTTTGAATGCATTTTGAGTGTAGTTTTAGCTCAGATCACAAAGTAAGTAACCACAGTTTCAGGGACCAGTAAGATTGTTCTAAAGCTAAGGCATAGAGTTTCTGAATACAACAATCACATTCCATATTAATGCTGAAAGAGTCAGAGGTCAGTGAAAGGGACAAACAGCTCTGTAAACCTTCTAGACCTGAAAGGTGAATGTACGCATGCCTTTGGCTGGAGGCTACTAATAAAATCTGCAGCTAGCTTTAGATTAATTACCCTATCTTCCAAGATATTCACTTGTCATGTGTAAGTGTACTTACTGTGTTTGGATAACACTGGTGTTTGTCAGGCCAACATTCTGTAATTCCCTATTGTGGACAATACAGCTTCATAATTGTGACTCTGGATGATCTGCTATCTTTGATATATTTCAGACATCGTCCCATTTACTTCCTGTACGTGTTGAGAAGTGACCACGTAAACAAAGTTATGATTTCAGCTTTAATGTTGAGTTTAAGAATTTATTTTAAGCACATAAAGCTGAGAAATGATATGATTTTTGCAATGCATCTTCAATTTGAAAATAAACCAATATAAAATGAGTCCAACTGAAAAGAATATCACTTTTCTCTTCTGCCAGTGAACCTGTATTTAATATCAGTTATTTAGAGGTGTCTGTAAAGCAGTGTTGCAGTGAACTCTGGGCTACCAGTGGCACATGGAGATACACTTAAGGTTCAGCTGCACCTAATCCTGTGGCTGCAGCAGCAGAGATAACTATTTGAGTCTGGAGTCAGACTTACTGCCCTGGGTGCTCATGTGAAAACTCATGATCAGATTTTTGTCTTCACAATTCGCCCTTAGTGGGTGCTTATGTGTGTTTATGTGTGTATGTGTGCATAAATTTATAGGTGTTGGTTTACTGTTGTAGTTGCTTAGTGGAATAGGCCAAGCTCACAATGAACTATTACACTATTTATGTAGACTGTACATATGTAATACAGATGGACACTGCATTATACTTTCATAGGTATCAATTCCCATATGAATCATAAATTGATTTATTTGTACTTATATGTTTCCATATGTTATCTTTTCTTCCTGCAGTTCACCTGAAATATTCCTGTTTGCAGACAGAATGGACCATATCAATATCACATTTCTGTGGTCAGATTTTAAAGTTCAAGAAAAATAACCAATCACATTCTGATCTGATCCACTTTTTGTTGGTACCATGGTGCTGTGGGCGATCATGGATCAGAGCTACACCAGCGTGTGTTAAACCTAACCAGCTTTGGGTGTCTCCATGACAGGATTACCACATCAAATGTGAGGGCAGTCTCCTGCAGTGGCATCCTGTAGGTACAGGCCCTTTCATGTCCTGTTAAGACCCAAGGCTTCACTGTGTGCACTCTCTGAAATCCCTAGTGTAACTAGGACATGATGAGGTTTGGGTGGGTGGCGGCCATTACTGGTGTCCTCATGCACTTAAAATGTGTAATAAGGGCTTCAACTTTAATTGGAGGGTCAAAAAAATAAATGGCATGTTCTTTCAGGATTGTATTTTTTCCATGTTTCTCAAAATCATAATTCTGAAGAAGCCAAGCAATATAATTTGGATTTAACCAAACAAAATTTGTTTAGGTCTCTTGTTGTGTCCATTGATGCCTGTTCCTCTGTTGCGAGAAATGACTCAGTTGTTAACAGAGACTTAAGTGGGGTCCAATCACAATGTTCAAGCCTTCAGTGAGCTGTAGCTCCACTTTGTACACATCTTTTCACTGTGACAATGTTTTTTTCCATGGTTCTCTGAATCATAATTCTTCTTCTTATTGTTATTATTATCATAATACACTGCACAGCTCAGGAGTACACGTGAAGGCTGAATGCAGCACCAACCACAGAGTAGTTGGTTTTATCCTCATCCTAATCGACCAGTTTACTATTGATACAATAGGCTGATATGGTGAACATTGAGAAACTATTTTTTTGTTATGTTATGTACTCCTCAGCTTTACTTGACCTATATTGAATGAACCAAAGGCAAACTGAAGCCTGTTGCCAAAGCCAAGATGAAGAAATGTTGCTGCTCACTGGGTTATTATCTCAGGCTTGGTAGAGCTGCTTCATAGCTCCTGCTCTCACTCACCTGTCTCTCCACCAGTCTGAAACAGCAATGCAACAGTCCCACATCCTGAATTTACTGCAACCACAAAGTAGAGTACATCTGAGACTGACAGCTAACTTTTCTACAACTACAGTACACCATAGTATAATATTTACAATTCTCTCCTGCTCTTTCTTTTTTCTTTCGTTCTTGTTTTGGAAAATTTAGCAGCTCATACAGCTTATCAGCTGAAATGATGTCCAGTTTCCCAGCCGTTATTCCTCATCTTCGAACTCCCTTCCCTTGTATATGTAAAGCAAATATGGTTTAAAATTATGCAAGGGCAAAATGACAAAATAAATGAATGAACTGTAATCCTAGGTCTGGATAAAATTTGTAATTATCTTGCAAAACTGAACATGGTGCTCCTTATTTTTCACTTGGATCATTCACTGGAGAGGATTATGACTTTCTGCCTGGTACATCCATCTTTAGCCTCAATCTTTTAATGTTGTCATGTATGTATCTACCATCAAGCAGGCATATTTAGGATTCATGTTTTTTTAAACAAGTTGGCTGGAGAGGGAGTGTTCAGCCAACTCATCATTGAGATCATCATTACAAGGTGATACTGAATCTGTCGTTTTATTTTTATTTATTTATTTTGAAGAATGAGCTGGCTCAAATCTGTTCCAAATCTATTCCATTTTTTTATTGTACAGTGGTTCAATCTGAATTTGAATTGCCATCGGTATGAATACCTGCAAAATATTCATTTATATATATAGTAACTTCCAAGAGCAGAGAGAAACACATGGGCCTTGAACTGCTTATTGAACTGTCCTTAGTGTTCACACATCTCAAATCCCATGTGTCCCATGAGAATTCCAGAGTTTCGGAGCAACAGCCTCATAAATGTTATTCTAGGAAAAAACAGCAAACGGGGCACAATTATTATAGGATTTTATCTCTAAAGTTAAAATAAAATGTGTGCGCTTTTGTACTTTGGCATCGCACCTGAAATGTTATCAAGATTAAGAATAGAAGCCCTTGGGCTTTGCATTCAATCAGATGTTGTTTTTGAAATATATGGTTATAAATTGTATGAGACAGATCTTTTGCAGTCTATGCTTTTCATTGCCTTGAACAATTCAGCAGCTGAAATTGGTTGAAGTTCAAAACAATTTGGAGAAAAAGTTGCGACGCTCTTGAAATAAATAGAATTTCACAGAGAAGGTTGTGACCCATCAACAATGCTTTTTCTCACGAAAATATATTTTACACACACAAACACACCCACAATGAATACAAGACCCGTCTAAAACAGGGCTCAGCTTGTGGCTTCATTCTGTTTTATGGCTGCAGGATACAATATATATGGATTTTTTTTTACATAATATCACCTGTGCTCTTATTCTCATTCACTGTGAAACTTTTTTGGTGGAGGTGTACCAGTCTTCTAAATATTAAGCAAAAACTTCATATAGCCAAGCACCTGAACATCTGTTTTTTTTTATTTTTGCAGTCTATCATTGACAAATATGAATATATGAACATAGAAACTTTTTTAAAAGTTTACTTTTTACAATAGAATGTATTTTACATTTGGTGCATTAGGATTTTGCTGGTTTATGATGTGATGCATGAAATTCACTTGTGAAATGAATATAAAGACCTGTAATTATAGGAAGTAGACATAAAATCAATTTCTAATTTTGCTTTTTATTTGTTAGTAACTTTATTTTAACACATACACAACAAAACAAGTGTTTTGTTTATGTAATGAGAGTAAGAGAGAGAGACTGAGGAGGGTGTTATAGATCGCCTCATTGAAACCTCCATTCCTCATGTTTTTTTTCACCTGTTTGCTGGTCACCCAGTTTAACTTCTTGCTGAGTCCATATGGTGTCAGTCTGGGGTGACCACTCATGCCAAATATCATATTCGAAAGCCCAAAGTCTGTCTTGTATGAATCAGAGATGAACACAATATGAGTGGAAGTGGAAAAAAGCTAAATGGAGAGAACAGAACTCCAACAGTACTTCTCTCATGATGGAATACACTAACTGAAGGGGTTGTGCAACTACTCCAACTTTTGCTGCCACATGAATGTTTGAAATCACAATGTATGTGACTTCAAACATTCATTGTCATTCACACAATACTTTTTTTTCTAATTAATTTCATATGCAATCTGAGAACTACATAGGTTGTGTGTACCTTAGAGTTATCATTAACACTGACAACTTGGCAGTCAATTCACATCTCACCTTCAATACTCAGCCATTAAAGGTAAAATGATCAACCTAATATATTTCTGTCCTCTGTTTTGGCCCATGGCAGGTGATTGACATCAGAGAGAAGCTGAGAGAATCAAGGAGGTTCTGGTCCAACCTGTCAGATGACATCTGTGCCAAAGGCAAACTCACTGAGTATGACGAGGAACAGTGCTGGAACAGCCACACTAAGGGCAGGTGAGGACTTCTGCAACTCTTTATAACCACAGCAAAGTCACCCCGCTCTACAGTTATCACATTTTGCCTCCCAGGGATTAAAATAACCACACTATGTTCCCAGATTAACACTCACTGTGAGTACAATGGTTAGTGCTTATATGGAGAACTTCTAAGCTTTGAGGCTCTAATACCCAGAGGACTGTGCAGATTCCACACCTCTTATCACCACTACAGTGTGTAGAGTATCACTGGGCTATACAGTAGGTTGGACAGGAAGTTGATTTCTCTGACAGGAGACAGAGACACTGGAAAAGACAATATAACAATCCATTATTTTGGCCCTCTCCAAGTAACACAATCACTAGATGGTGCAATGAAAGACATATTTTAAACATTGTTCTGAATTTGGAAGTAAATTAATTGCACAATAAAGAGATAATAAAACATCACTTACAGTCAAACCGGGTTAGTAGGACGTTCCTGTTACCTAAACCCTTACCCTATGGAAACTTAATTTTATATAAAACTAATTTAATGTTTTACAAACGCTGGAACACCATGGTTAAATGATAGAAACATGTACAACTTTAGAAATATATACCAGATTGCAATTACTGCAGCAATGAAAATATCGCAACATGAAATAGACTATTAAACCTGATTACACACTTGAGATATTCACACATTCTACAATTTCAAGATATTATGTTGTGGAGAAAGCAGGGATGCAAAGTTTTGGTTAAACACACTTGAAAGAGATGGGTGAGATGGGTGCAGTCACTGCAACAACAATGCAGATCTGTGCCTGGACACAATCCTGTCTCTGAGCTCTCTAGGCCGCTCCTTTGACCACATAACTTGATTTTTGCTCTGTCAGTTGTGAGACCCTATATTTGGTGCATGCCTTTCCAAATCATGTACAATCAATTGACCACAGGTGGACTCCAATCAAGGTTTAGTAATATAATCAAGAGAAATGGGAGGTACCTGAGTTAAATTTCAAGTGTGATAGCAAGGGGTCCAAAAATTTATGTCAATGTGATATTTCAGTTTCCCCTTTCATAAATATGCAAAATTTCTCTTTGTTATTATGGTGTATTGGATGGAGATTGATTAGGTAGATTGACGTACTGACAGACACATGAGTCTATCCTTTCAACAGAAGCTACAAAACATCTCACTTACCCCTTGTCAACAGAAGTTTTGTACAAATTGAGAAAATATTACAGGTCATTTTAATAATAGTGCTGGTGGTATTATTACATGAAAACATTAGATTCTAGGTTAAGATTTTTGAGGTCTGATCTGTCCAGATATTTCCCTGAAGTGGTGAAGGAAGGTCTAACCAACCAACTGAACAACCCAGAGGTGGATGTGGATATCACCAGGCCTGACACACTGATTCGGCAGCAGATCATGGCTCTACGTGTCATGACCAACAAGCTAAAGAATGCCTACAATGGAAATGATATCTACTTCCAGGACTCCAGTAAGTTCTCTCTGGTGTTTTGAAGGTCAGGTATAAATAAGATGATGGCAACTGTTTTAAGTACAGAGAGAAAGGTTTCTCTGTTAATTCGGTTTGATTTGGACCACACACACAACAGATATACAGTATAGATTGTTATTACTAAAGTACGATCTCAGTTGTCATTCAGTTAACATCCCGTCATACAACTCAACAGGATCCATCAGTCAGAGCTAAGACCTCTTAAGCTGACATGGTGGGAGAACCTCTGTGCTACAAATGAAATCTGTGGCTGCATGACTACTGCCAAGTTGTGTACCTCAGCTCCATTTCATTGCTGTCACATTTGTTTTATTTTCTGTTAGGAGTGGTTAAACATACAGTGATACAGTGCTGAAGCAGCTAAAATTGCTGCATAGGGTTTCTGCAGGTTTAGCCACTGACATACTCTAGAAACAAGCTCTCATTTTTGGCCATTTTTAATCATATAAAATCAAAAATTGCTCAGAATTGCTCTGTCAACTGTAAAGGCCTGGCCAGTGTAGAAGCAGAAGAAATTTGGAATTAAAATGAATTCAGTTCTTCAAAGTTTACTAGCCCTACTGAATCACCAGTGTCACTGATGGACAAAGTCAGTGCAGAAACAATCCTGATAAAATAACTCTTGCAAACTGTTTGACATTGAGCCTCTCAAACAGTGTTTGGACTAGTTTTATACTTACACAAAAGAACAAAATTGAACCAGCAACAGACTAAATTGTACTAAACTTAACCCTAAACTGAAACAAACAGTTAGAATCAGCACTTAATGTTACAGCATTATGAAGGGGATGTGATCACTTACTGGTGTATGCACTGAAGTGAATTGGGATGGTTGGTGACTGTGAACCTTCTGAATGTTATTCACATCAGCAAAGTGAGTTACCAAATTCAACCATGATATTGTTTTATATAAATGTTAATTTATGTGATTTTGCTGCTGCAGGTGACGAAGGCAGTAGCTCTGGCAGTGGCAGCGGCTGCACTGATGGCTGCACAACAGAGTTTGTTTTTGTTGGAACAGAGGCTCCTGTAATTGGAGCTGACAGGAGCAATGAACGTGCAGCAGCAGCAGCCGCAGGCAAGTCACTCTCCTGTGGACCCTCCCTACTGCTGGTGATGGCTGGCCTTGCATTCCCACTTTGCGCAATGCAGACTCAATGGAGATAATACATGAGTGTGGCCTGATCACTGACATTTATACTGTTACATACAGTATGTTTAACAGCAAGTTCTACTGCTGTTCCCTCACTGGACATGTAGAAGCTCCTGGAAACCTGTCGAGAATGGCTAACTGTATGGTAGGACTGGAAGTGAGTGCAGTGCTGCATCCTGCTCGTCCCCCAAAGAATGCTTGGTGCCATCACTGAACCCCGACTTTATTATCTCTAAATAGAAAAAAAGTGGTGTTTTCTCATTATTCTGAAGTGGATTTTGAAAAACATGTGTCTTTTAGAAGATGACACCATCTTGAGATGACTCTGTCAAGTGATTTTTCAAGTCAAGGAATTTATTTTTCTTTGTATGATGAAGTGACACGCATTTCATCCTATTAGTCTTCTCCCCCTCAGACAAAAGGAGACAGTCTACTGTGTGCATGCGTGCAAATATGATGTTAAATGACAATTTTTTTAGGTTTCATTAATACAGGTTACACAGTTTTGGTTTGGTTGGTACAGGATTACTAGAAGTTCACCTGGTTTCCCATACAGTCATATCAATGTAGCTTCAGGAAGCAGCAGATCTTACAGCCACTTTATAGTTGCACATTTGATTATCTCTAAGAAAGTGCTAATGTAGTGCACTGAAGAGAATTATTTTGCACAGATTATTTTTGTTGGCTTTATAAGTTTATAAAGCTACAGGAAACATACACCCCATAGAGAATGAAGAGCTATATTTTCAGATCATTTAACTGATTGTACTTAAAAACAGTTACATTATGTATTTCACTGGAAGCTACTGTAATGTAATCTTACTGGTTTAGTTAATGGCTATATTTTTTTTTATAAATGTATCGTTTCTTTGCTCACCATAAAAAGAAAATAACCGTAAGCCATTATGCTGCATTTGTCTGCTAACAATGTTAAGTTACGTGATTTACACTCCTCTGTTGGGTATTTAACTTGCACCTAAACAATTCCTTTTTTATTTTTCAGATGATTCTGGGTATTAGTAATATTAGGTACAATATATGCTAATGACATTTATTTTCTTTGCTGTCATGCAGTTATTAATGATTTTCTTGATAGGTTTGCATTACCTTTTAATATTACATATATGGGAAGGTACCAATTGTCAACCTTGTCTTGTCATTTCAAATGTAGCCCTCTGATGGGCTCTGCAAATTTACCCCCTTACATCTTATGAAGCATCACACTGAAATTTGCATGTTCTTCTTTGGCCAATGAGAACAGAACTAACATCCCTACAGGCTGTTGTCTAAGTGGTATTGTGTCCTTACAAAGTCATCCATGTACAAAGTCAGGAACTGGAAAAGAAGCAGGGTGCCAAGGTTAGAGGGCTCTGACTGTGCTCTTAGAACTGGTGTTACTATTCATAACCCTCATTTTATCTCCTACAGGCTTTGACCTGCAACAGGCTCTAGAGGCTTAGGGAGCAAAGCCAATAGCTTGCAATTCACTAATGCAACACAATGGCAATGACTTCTGGTCACACCCAAAAGGAAGGTTCCAGAAATGTTGCAGACATACTGATAAAAACAAACCAAGGGGCAAATGTTCACTGTTACATGAAGACAACCATCCACTGTGCCTAAGAACATAAGCACCTGAAATGTACCTGTCAATAAGTCTCTTCTCTCTTATCCACTGCCTATTGCTTTTATCAAATGGACAGCCTGATGTGAGCATCTTAAAAAGACTGTGGATTCCACGTAGCATACTAAAGCAAACATGGGACAAAAGTTTCTTGTCTCTGTCGCTAGAACGAGGGGGAACTGAAAAAAGCTGTACCCTCCCTCTAAGACCTGAGGAAATAAGTAATGTTTTTAGGTACAGTTTTTAGTCACTATCATAAAGTGGATACCAGGTTAGAAAGCAGTGACTGCTTTTATGATATGGTACATGTGATAAGAATGTGCTGAATGCATTCTAATTGGCCAAAAATGTATGAGCAAATTTCAGTACTATGCCTATTGAGGCTTTTTCTTTTGTAGGTCAAAGCCTGTGTGAGATAGAACTGTGTATTGGGAACTAAACACATATATACACACAGTTTACCCACCTCCCAATGCATAAAATACTCAGCTGTTTATGCAGAAGTGACATGGGGTTGCACTTTTCTCTTGAATGTTTTGGATTGCTCATGTGTAAGAGAGTCCACCACTGGAGTGTGTTTAGGAGAGGTGAAACCATCTGCTCCATTGTTTCAGTGGGCCAGAGCAATCAGACCAATGGGATGTAGTCAGACAGGATGGACATCCAGCAGTAACCACTTAAAATGTGCTAAATATTTAATAAATAAATTAATAAAGTAACTAGCTGTCAGGCCTGCTGTGCAGTAGTCCTGAATAGCAGATAACTGCAAAGAAAGAGGTTTCATGTAAAAATCATGGTCTGTTGCATGGGGCCACTGTGGCTCACGAAGCTCAGATAATTAAATTTAAGCTTCAGATGTTTACATTTCTCACTTGATATAGAATGTTCCGACTTTTAGGATAAAGAGAAATAGGGGGTTTGTCTGCACTTTTGGTTTGATGTTAAGTGCAGTATCATATTTTTTCCTACAACAAGACTCAGCTGTGCAGTTGCATTCAGATGATCTTTTTGTTTTTGGTGATTATATAATTGGTAAATGAAATAAATATACAGTATACAACAGGAGGGGAAAAGAAGAAGTGCAAGTAAGTGGGTTATATATATTGCTGAGCTCAAACAAATATGTAAATTCAGTTTCCAAGTATTTAAAAACATTGTGAAGGCAGATATTTCCAAGTCAGGGTTGGAAGGAAGGTAGAACAATCAGCACAGGATGTGTTTGATAATAAGGCAGTAAGTTAGCTGTGTGACTTCAAAGACTGGCAGTATTCAAGTTTGGTACTGCAGGCTCCTTAGCCAAGCTTGATGACTATGGTTGTGATGGTATAAAAGGAACTCAGTAAGCATCTGCAGCCAAAGAAATTTCAAATAAGATCTGCAATTGCAACAGCAAGAGTTTTGGCTGAGTGAGGATGAGGCAGATCTTCACTGATGTTCCTGAGATATAGTGAAGAAAGTGAACAAAGAAGGTCATTTTTTCCCCAAAGAGCTGGTATCATTACAGACAACAGTCTTCTCTCTTACAACTTGAGGTATGTTTGCTATTTTCCACTGCTTGTGTATTCCTCACTCTCCTAACAAACTATTTTACCCTGGTCAGACATACAGTTCTCTGCCTGAGATGCTTCAGTGCTTAATTTCATTTGTCTATGAGCCTTTTTTGTTCAATGGTTTGTTTGTTTTTCTTTTTGTCCCTTTCATTATCTGGCTTTTGAAAAACTGAAAAAAGAGTAAAAATTGTGGTTGGCTGATGTTTTTTACAGAAAGATTAGAACAAAATGTATTATGCAAGGTCTTATCACTTTTGATGTTAATCATTTGCTGCACTTTTGCTAAAACATATGCTGTGAGTGTGGTACTGTTTGTGATTTGCAAAATCAGATAACTAAGGAGCACATTACGAGTTTCGAGCTGTCAGTGCACGCTGTTAAAAGTGTTTAGGGGGAACTGAAGTTGATAGTTATACAAGCAGACATGCCTTACCATTTTTTAACTGACTAAAATGGATTGCTTATTTGGCTTTTGTTACACATTCTTGTATACAGAAAATAATACAAAGGTAATAATAAACTTTTTATGAAAAAAACAAGTTTGTTTCCTATAGGTTTCTCTATTGTGTCTCTCTTTTGATTGCTGTCCTGAGA
This sequence comes from Psettodes erumei, assembly GCA_016785225.1. Lineage (NCBI taxonomy): Eukaryota > Metazoa > Chordata > Actinopteri > Pleuronectiformes > Psettodidae > Psettodes > Psettodes erumei. The sequence goes on along the minus strand of JAFBJZ010000863.1, from coordinate 5,809,123 downwards.
AAACCCTTAATCTTCATTGTTAAGGAATGAAGAAAATCAGCCATGTTCAGATTATTTAATTTTATGAATACCTTTCAAAGTTACAACCTACCTTCGATGGGACTACAAAGTAAGCATATGAGAATCAACTGATGGAAACCTAACTTGAAATATTCATTCAAACAGCTACATTACTCCAGAATTAAACTTCATAAACTATTGTTTAATGAGGTACCATACTATGTTATTTTTCATAATATAACTTATCGTACTAGGATGCCTGACCATACTATGATGTTTTATATGACATTTTTGTACATTACATTTTAATTTAGTGGAGTGTGACATTTTTAATGACATTTTATTTCTTACCTGGTGATGTATTTAAATGCCATACAGAATGCTTTGTTTAATAAAGACTCCAAAGGTTTAATGTGTTTAAAATGTGAAAGTATAGTATGTCACCAAAACCCCCCAAAATACCATAGTATAGTGAGTCGTAAAAACCCAAAAAATGTCAAAAAACAAAATTTGTCTAAAACTGCATAAAAACAGTACAAAGTGGTGTTTCATAAACACTCCATAGGTTTTACTGTGTTAAAAAGAAAAGGGTCAAACTATAGAATGTCATCAGAACCTGAAAAAATGCCACATCATAGTATGTCTTAAAACCCATAAAATGTAAAAAACATTTTTTGGATTAAAATACATAAAGATGCTCCAGAGTAATGTTTTATGAACACTCAAAACCCAAAACATTGCCATAGTATAGCATGTCTTAAAAACCAAAAAAAAATGATAAAAATGCTTAAAACATTACAGAATAATGTTGTATAAAACTCCAAATAAGACTCCAAAGGTTTTAATGTAAAAAAGGTCAAAAGTATAGTATGTCATCAAAACACAAAAAATGTCATATTATAGTATGTTGTAAAACCCTGAAAAGTGAAAATTGTGAAAAACATCAATAAACATGCAAAACATATACATATACACATAAAAACAGTGTCTTATAACCACTTCATCAGTTTTACTTTGATTAAAATATAAAAAGGTCAAAGTATAGTGTGTCATCAAAACCTGAAAAAATGTCATTGTATATTATGTCATAAAAGCCCTAAAAAAATGTAAGCGTGTTATAAAGACTCCAAAGTTGTTACTCTGTAAAATATGCAAAAAAGTATATCATCAAATCAAAGTATAGTATGTCATCAAAATGCAAAAAACACCATTGTATAGTATGTTGAAAAACCTGACAAATGTCAAAAGAACATTTTTGTAAAAATGCATAAAAACAGTGTGAATAGTGAATAGCGTTTGATAAAGAAATGAAAGACTCCATGGCAAAAATTGTGTCAAAATTTCCAAAAAGGGCCATACTTTAGTATGTCAAATGTCAAAAGCAAAAAAAATGACATCTTCTCATATGTCCTAAAAACAAAAAAATGACTATGGGTAATATGTGCGGAAAACCCAAAAACATGAAAGGATAATGTTTCATACAATAGCAAAAACTATTGTAAGACATTTCGCATGAATTTATATTCTACAAATTACATTCTTATGAATTCATATTCTATTCATGAATTTTCATAAAAGTGTTATATAATATCTTTAAAACACAAAAAAGTTACAGTATAGCAAGGTGTAAAATTTTCCTATAAAAGTTTAGAGCAAGGCATAAAAATGTCATGAAAAAATGTCTTGCAGACAGAAAAGGTTCACTGGATTCCCTCATTCAATATATCCTTGCAGCGCCAGGATATATATACACATTTATTCATTTTTGCATGACAACATCAATGAGAACAACACCAAATGGTTTCACACCTGAACCAGAATAATTCATTATAATCTCTCTTTCTGTCTGTAAAATTATTCATGCGTTTCAATTATGGATAAAGCAGTGAGAAAGAGACAAACTCCACATGAAATGCAAAAAGTTTATGGATTTCAGAGGTTATCTGTGGGATCCATTTGATAATTTTGGATAACTTTTGGCAACACCTCCACCTATAAAATGAATTAATACTGCTTCAATGTAGAGCAGTGAAATACTATGATTGCTATAAGTGCAGCTACATCATGTCATCTGCTGGAATAGTTTTTTGTTTATTAATCAATACCATTGTTCTATACTTTACCTTTGCATTGACTGTATTTGAATAACTTTTGCAAGTGGACAGTTTTGGAATTCTATTTACTTTAGTAATTAGTTTTAGTTTAGTAAGTAGTTTTCTGTTGCTGCTTTTACAAATGGCTGTTAAAGCATAATACTACCAACAGCCAAAAGAGATGATTTGTTTATCAAGATAAAATACAGTACAGATCTTTATATGCAGTCTGTAGTAAGAAAATAAAATAAAATAAAAATTTGGCACCGAAAAAGAAACAGTCATAATTTCAGTGTATATTTTACTGATGATTTATGCAGCCGTCCACAGCCATCAGTCTAAGGACACCAATTAGAAGTTGAGTGTTTGACACATCAAAGAGGAAATAGGGGCTTTTTAGTAGGTAACTGTGATTATTAGAATTTTATGGTCATTTGTGTTTAACCAGGACAGTAGCTAGCTTTTAGGATGGTGGTTGTGAAAAGCATTTGGAGCAGAAGTTGTGGCAGAGTTTAAGGCACCTTAAAACTACTACTTAAAACTACATTCTACTGCAATCGCATTAAAGATGTATTGTTAACAATTTGTAAACAAAAATAGGCTTTCAAAAATGTGGCAGAAATTGTCACGCACATCCACCTCAGCAAGATAAATTAAGTGTATTTTTCAAAATACCGACCCATGCATTTATGACAATGTTCTTTATTAGGTTGAGGATATTGACTTTTCCTTACGTGGAGAAAACCTTTACAATTTAATGTTGTCATTCTTTCCCTAAATTTTAAAGAGCCTTTTCTTATTGCACCCATACAATTGTTGTAGTACTAGTTAAATAAATAACTATGATATGAACAAAAGATTTTTTTTCCAAGTAATGCAATGGAAACACTCATATAATTTGATGTAGTATAACAGCACTGCAATAAATACCACTGTGAAATAATAATTGCCTCAAATACACTGCCTAACACAACAGATCTGACAATGAGACCAATGCCTTTTAATTGCCCTTCACAACTCATAAAACTCAGTGTTACCTCTGAAAGTAGGGTGATGACTGTAAATATTAAGGTCTGAGGACATTGTTAATGGATTCTCTGATGACACATTTCATCCAAGCACTGATTGTAATTGCTTTTTACATGACAAGTAATAGTGTAAGGGCTTTAGAGACAGTGAAAAATCCCTTGAAAATAGAGATCTACGAAATTAAACCTTGGTTTTCAATTTTCACTCCCACAAGATTTGAGCAATTAAATTGATTTAAGCCAGTGCTGTATAATAAGACATAAATAAGTTTCAAAGTATCTTTTGAGAGGCTTCATTAAAAAGTTGCCCCTTTTAAAAAGTGTACTTTATGCTTCAACAAATAAGATGCTAATATTTTCTCCACCCACTCTGTATGTTGACACTTCACCTCAAAACGCAGCAGGCTTGATACTTCAGCACACACAGATGCTTTCTGTGATAGTGATGTGACCTTGGTCCATGGTGGGGGGTTTTTAATTTTCTTCAAAAGGCTTATTCAGCACCTGCAATTCAAAATGTTTAAAGTGATAAAATATTTAATTGGTTGTGCACTGCTTTATGCGACTAATTGTCATGATTAAAAAAAATTCTATGTATTTCCGTCTAAATTCATGTAAAAAAAGTGTCCTCTCCTCAGTGGCCAAAGCCCTTTGCAATCATGTCACTTGTGCAAATACACTCTCCCTCTGACTTTCTCTGCTGTCTTTCTCTCACTGGATTTAGGATAAAGGCTGAATTACACAGCAGAACAGTCCTGGATAGCAGAGACAGAGATTACCCTCCCTGATCTTTCTACAGACAAGAAATAGTTCAGTGCAAAACCCTCCCCGAGGGCCTTGCCACCTCAGTACTGACAGACTGTGTATTAGCATGCATCAGAGAACAGAAAGAGAATGGTTTTACCCTTTTTGACCCACCACTTGACTCAAGAAATAGAGGAATCTACTAAGCCCATGCAATGGATGTTGGGCTTGTCACTAGGCTGATCTGCACTCATGCATACTGCTATACTGCCATGTCAGAGGCTCCAGCACCACCAGGTACAGTGTGCTGCCCCTTTTATTTCAGCTGACAAGAGAAAACTAAGAAAAGCATCATGGATTTGTTGGCGCTGAAAATCCAACATTTGCAGCCAACCTTTTTTAACCTTTTGTTGGATATAAATATAGAAATAACATTAATACACAGGCTCCTTGAACTGATTACCAAAGTTTAAAAGGCTAATGACTGTTCATAATGAACAATAAATTATAATTGTATTGCTATGTATGTAAAACTCCATTCTACCCCAGTATTATTTTAACTTTTACTCATTTCAAACAATATTAATGTAACAAATCAAATTGATTGGCAAAAAATAATTTTCAAGGCAAGTCAAGGCAAATTTATTAATAGATTAAATTTCTTACCCAAAGGCATCCCAAAGTGCAATACTGAAAACAGTAAAAGCATGCACAGAAGAATAAAATAATAAAAACATATAGTCAAAGCAGACTTAACAATAAAGAAAAACGTAAAAATAATTACAATAAAAAAGATAAAAACACATGATAGGAAATATACAAAATTAAAAACACAAACTGAAAATTAAGCTTAATATAAATCCAATAGTATAAAACTAAAACTATGGTGAACTGATTTCTAGTTTGTATATAAAAGTTGTTGGTACTCTCTCAAGTTTTAGATCTTCTCATAATTTCTTCCACACTTGAGCAGTGTAGAAGCTAAAGGCAGCATCACCATGTTTAGTTTTAATTCTGGCAACAGTCATTAGTCCAGGGCCAGCTGATCGGAAAGGCCTGAAAGGTTCATACTGGGACAGAGTATTAGCCATACAGTATATGTTTGATGTAACCCATCCAGTTATTTATGAACAAGCAACAGTATTTTGAAGTTGATAGGTGAGAAGTTAAAGGTGAGAGACAGGTAACCAATGCAGGGATCTGAAACATGGAGCGATGTGTTGGGCTTATTTGTCACATTATTAACAGGAGCTGTCTTTCAGTCATGAAGATCATTAGGTCACTTATCAAATGCAAAAAATAATCTTCTGATTCTAGTTTGTTCACTATGAGGATTTGCTGCTTATCTCAGTTTTAAATCATTTTAAATGAATGGGTTTGACAATGGGTGAAATTAACAGAACATTTACTCAAGTGCTGTACATCAGTAAAATGTATAGTTTATGACGGTGAATATGATCAAAGACTGTGGTTTTTGCCGCTCTTTACTTTTACGGAGCTTTGTCAGGCAGTGGTCCATGATAATGAACCAGTTGTATGATATCAAACAGAAAAACATGCGTTCTGCTCTTACGAATTCAAATTATCAATTCATGTGCAATTTTAAAAAAAATTCAATTAAACTTGTTACGTGGCAGCATGAAGGGCAAACATTCAGTCAGTTAAAGTAGCCCTATTTTGTCTTGGGTGCTTTATGTAATGTCAGGAGTACATTTGAGGAGTCAAAGTATACAGACAGACAGACAGACACCACACACACACACACACACACACACACACATAAAGAAAAATCTTAAAGTTTTATAGGCCTTCCTATTCAGTTCAAATAATAAAGGCAACTTCAGAGTCCAAAAGAAAAAAAGAATAGGAATATTGATCTATATTCAGATACCATGAAGATGCAGGTTAGTTAGAGTGTGGGGAAAAACCGCCACAGCTCAGAGGCACAGCCAAGCATCACAGCAAGGTGCACAGCCAGACAAAAGCTGGCAGATGTAGTCGAGAGTGAGCATCCCGAATCACAATCCGTTTACTGGAACCAGGCAGAAAGGCAGGGCAGTGTAGGTCTTGCTTGGCCCAAAAGAAAACAGGATGAGCAGGACAACTACAAGCCAGGACAGTTAGGCGGATGATCAGTAACTGCAGCAAACTGCGAGAGAAACCAGGAAGCAGGCAAGTAGGACTAGGCAGAAACAAAGAACCAGGTTTTATATGTCGCTGGTGGAGTGGAGAGTGGACCTGAAGCAAAAAGGGTGTAAGTAATCGAGCAGGGCAGATTAAGAGCAAAACAAAGATAGAGTTTATCAGCCTTAGCATAGTTACCACATGAGTGACAAAACAATCTGGTGGCATCTGGGTGAAAGAGGGAATCTTGGGATCTTGATTTGCTCATATGCAGGAGAACTGGTAAGAGAAATCTACCACTCCCAGTAGATACACAAAACCATACACCACAGACAACACAGAAGAGGGAGGTGAGATACCTAATTCAAAAGGAAAAAAGGGAAAGATAGCCTTATCCCAACAGTTTTGTGTGTATTTAAATGCCTTGTATAATATTTTATGTAGTTTTACTGCGTGCACAGATACTTCATGAACACTTTGTCTAATTTGTACATTTATTAAAATGTTATCATTACTTAGCTAAAAATACGACATCCTCTAACCTCTGTTACAGTGTCATTTCGTACCATGTTTTCTTTTGTATGTGGTGGTATAGCCATGTTAAACATTGAATCCAAAACCCTGATCTATGAGATGTCTTAATCTTATAGTTGCCTTATACACTGCCTAATTAAGAAGCATGAATAATGCAGCAGCCTGTGTCATAAATGGAGCTGGCGTACATCCGCCCTTGCTGCATAGAGAGGATGTGTCAGACCTTGGTTAGGAACTGGTGTGAAGCAGGACACTCACCTTGCACCAGAGAACTATAAAGTGTGTAGGTAGTGGAAATGGGGGGAAACTAGGTGGTAGTGTGCAGCAGAGGAGAAATGGTAGGGAAGAGATTTAAGCATGACTTATGTGATCTGAAAATTTGAAATTCTGAAGGTTGGCTTTTCTGGCAAATGGGTCAGTGGCCATGGGGATGGTCCAAGTAATGGCAGCGTGTGTGAGCTGTGTTAAGTAGGTCAGCAAATAAAATGGAACTTTTCTCCCAAAACATCATTTAAGTGATGATGGGAATGCTTACGCTGTTGCATGGATAAAATCCAAGATTATGAATCCTTACTACAGAGCAATACAGAGGCAATTCATCAATGAAATCATGTGTAGTCTTAAATATTATAATTTATCAATCAATGAACAAATTTTGTTTTTTAATGGTGATCCAGAGAGAATTTACTGCCAACACTGCCCATATTTCTGATCATCACACTGTGTGCCAAATTAGCTCTCTCTCTCTCTGACCTTGAACCAGCAGACATGCAGACAAAGACAACAGCATTCTTCTCTCCAGTCTTCAGGCACATTAGGACGGAAACATGTTCTTGGGGCTGGACTCATTTCTGGTACTGATTTGTCAGAACATGTTGGGATGAAAATTGTAAAAGGTGAAAATATTTAGCTCATTGAAAAATCACAAACCTTTTTGTGATTATTACTCCTACTTTGCTGTTTCCAGTTTAGTCACTATTTTATGTTTTATATTAATTTAATATATTTTTAACATGGTCTTTAGTTTATTTATTTTTTGTAATATAGTGGTATTTCTCAGCTCCACTTAAACTGCCCTAGATTTTTCCCCCAACAGACAGCAGTTTCAGTTGACGCCACAGCAGTACATCAACTAACATTTTCATAAATGTTAGACACCTGCACATATATTTCAAGCTTATTTATGGTCACTTATCTTCACACCTGGTCCCAGTTCTCAGCTCACCAAGAAAAAACCCTGCACTCATGGCTCACGTCCCAGCAAATTTAAATTTCAGGTTGAGTCGGCAGACACCTATGACTGATAATGTGTCAGTTGAGATAAATATTTATATAAAAAGAGATTTAGCTTCTTGTAATTGCTGGCTGCATGTTATAATAAAATGCACATCTTTAAGGTCTCTATTTGCATATTTTTGAGAAGGAAAGCTTGAAAATTATTACTCAAATACTAAAATATTGAATAGTGAAACTAAACTTCACCTTAGGAGAGTAAGTTGCCCAAGGGTGAGGAGGAATGTCAGGGTGATGTAAAAAATAAGATGAGTGAAGAGGAAATCTTGGGAGGGGAGGGATGAGATGATTTATTGTGAAACCTGTGTTGTAGTCCTGTCTGATAATCTGGAAGCAGTGGGTGGGTAGACAGCAGGAAAACACTATATTGATGGGGCTGTTTACCTCGTTCTCAGAGGAAAAATCGGGCTTAAACACAAAACACAAAGAAGTTAGATGGTACAGACTGCTGTCTCCAGGAGGTGGGAGGTGTGTGTGTGTGTGTGTGTGCTGACGGGGGGCTGTGCCTTCAGTACCATGAATGTCTGGAAGAAAACATCAAGCAACGTAAAAAGTACCTTTGGGACAGCAGGGAGGCTGAGCTTGGTGTTTGTTGATGCTGACTTCTCACTTTCTGTCTGAAAATGAAAAATGAAATAAATGAATAATAGAAATGATACGGCTCAGTCAGAAATATATGCAGGCTCTTAACCTTACTGTTGTGAATTTTCAGTAAAATATACCTGTGATTATCTATAACAGCAGCACTTGACCTGAACACCTGTCGGCATCTGTAATTCAATTTGAGACAGTATTTGGAACTGTATACGTGCTTGCCTGTGCATAATAGTCAAATATGGGTGTTTGGTTGGAATAGGAGGGAGTTGACTAAGGATGACCAAGGGGCTGGACTATATTCAAAAACAGAGCAATGCTCAGGATTAAAATTGGAGCTGTCAGAAAAATGGGAACATACAGCATTCACAAGTTGTTGCTAAGAAATTGATAAATCACATTAAATTTATGTAAATATTAATTAATCCAATTTAGACTCCATTCAGATAATGTAAAATAAACAGTGCCACTAGTTTTACAGGTATTTAATCATAAACCACGACTGGACAAATACATTTTAAGTGACAATGGTGCAAAATGGAAAGTAGTTATAATAGTTAAGTCAAGATATTGCAGTCAAAAAAGCAATATTAATCTAATGGTTGCCCCAAAGGGAAAATCATAGTATCACCAAAGTTATTGGAATGCAACATCTCTGCATCATGAAGGTCTGTGCCTAATTTTACAGCAATCCATCTAATAGTTTTTGAGATTTTAGTCTTGACCAAAGTGATGGATTGAAAGACCTTCTGGCTAGATGGGGAAAGCGGAAATGTAGCAAGCCAAGGCAAAACAATCACAAAACACAGCAAATTAATTTAAATTCATATGAATTTGCTTCCAATCCCATTTAGACATCTGGCCATCACAACTTGTTCAGAAAATACTCCACTTTTCCACTTTTCAAAGGAATCTATCTCTTTGTCTAAGTCAAAGGCATGCCCTGTGTTCTGATTTAAGCTTCTGAAAACCCTGGTTTTACCATGAACAACTTCCAGAATCTACAAAGCCTTGTTTGCGTTTACACTATGAAGATTAAAGCTCCTATAAGCTGAGGCTAAACATTAGTCATTGTCAAGGTCACAGTAATAATTTTCAGTGAAACAGACACCTTGATGGGAATATGAAATTAATCTCTGTATACATTTAAGCAGTTCTCAGCACTATTCTCCTTCAAGGATCCCATGAGGCTTTCTTCAGTGTGCAGAGATAAAAAAAACTCCAAAGACAATGGTTCATACTATCTGAGACTTAACCTCTGAGTAATTTTGAAGTGTACTATGACTGAAGTGTATTGTAATTGGACTCAGTCCAGCACAGAGAAAATATTGCAATGAGAGCCATTCAAAATAGCCATCTTCACCTTTTTAAAAATGCAGGAGTTCATAAATATCACTATTTCTTGGTCTCTAAGTGGGAAGTCAACACTCACACTCACTCTTTTTCTTACTGGATTTCTCAACTCCCAATTACCAGTAATGAAAATTGCCGAAGGCAGTTTATACAAATAATAACTGCATTTTGAAGACCTGTTCAAAATTAACTACGAAATCATTTTGATTTGTTGATATAGTTTGACATCAATCCCTTGAATTTTTGTTCAATGTTAAATAAAGAGCAAACATATGGACAGATGCTTGAATCCTTAAAAAGTCAATTTAAATACTTACTTTCATTCTTTCAGAGTATACAATTTTCATCCAGAACCAAATTTCAATTTTTATCATGCATGTGAAATAACTGACTACTTACTTTGTATGATGGACTCTTTGTGGCTTGTGAGCTATAAGATCTCAATTTAATGCTTGGTCCTTGTTCTGACTATCACCTGTGGACACGACTGAACAAAGAGATCATGGCTGCAAGGTAATGAGATGAAGGCACGGTTTGTGTGAGCAGCTCTAAGATGGTGCTGCTTAAACCACCAAAATTTCAGGGAATAGCTGACCAAAACTGTATCATACGCCAGAATCTTCTTCCAGTACTGGTGCACGCACTAATCAACAACAAAAGAAGCTAGCCAAACATCATCAAGAGTTGTTGTATGTTTTTTATTGTTTTATTTAAAAAGTATTAACATGTTATCTGATATATATTTTAAAAATAGGCAGAAAACAAATATATACACCAATTTCAGATAAATTCTCCTACGTTTTATGCTTTAGAATCAAATTTGAGTTGAACTCACAGTTTCCAAGGAAAAGCAGTGATTTATACTGAAGGAAACATCATTTAAAAGCCATGAGAACATATGAAACACTGGATTACATGTACCAGGAGTTCAGCCCAGGACTTGGTGGTTAGGCTGCATTGCTAACCACTTGGAGCCACTGTCAGCTTAAACAGGAGCAAGCAAAACACAAGAATGGATGACAACCCAAAGCCTCAGGACAATTCTGCAGAAAAGGCTACAAACAGGGTTACTAAATTTAACTGTATGAATACATGACATATGACAATACACAAAATCTGAAGAATGGACTAATTCAAACACATTTGTTGTATTTAAAGGAAACCTGCAAAGCCTTTTGGTTTGTTTTCATAGTTGTGATAACATCATGGGAAAAAGAGAGTTAAAGAATACACAAGCAGAGAGACAGGTTGTCAGCAAGCCACCATTTTAACTGACCAGTAAAAATGTGAACACTTAATGCATCCAATTAGGGTAGACCCAAGTTGAACCAATAGCCTAGTCTTTTAATCTGTTGATCGATGTCTGTCTACGACTGACAATCTGGATCACTGTATTTCTTGATTTTCTTCTCCGAACAGGTTTTACGATCCTGACCATCTGTTTGAAACCTGTCTGATCATTTGACTGCTTGTGCCTGTCTGACCTGTTTTCTCAGCAATTGCTTCAGAGTGTAAAATGTTATAACAGATTCAGCAGACACAAGCTAAGGAAGTTAATCACATGTAGATGATTTCCTCCTTCCTCTGTATAATTGTCTCAATATGTAGCTACAATAATCACATCAGACATGAAATTGAACCCTTTCTGTTATGTACAGGAGAGAACCTGTACAACCTGACATCTATGCTCAGCCTTACGGCACCTTCTTCTCTCTGTGCCTGTTGCAGCACTGCCTGTTATCTAGTTAGAGACAGAACATTATTCTTTAAATGTATCATTATCACAGTTGTTGAAATGTCAATGCCAACATGTGATATAATTGGTTAGGGCAGCAGTTGTGACTTGGCCAAAGCCTCATTTACAAGACATTAAATTGAAAGAAAAGTTAGAAATGATGAGTGTAGTTTCTAAATGCAAGATGTAGCTGAAAAAGCTCTGGGCCACTGAATTTGTTCAGATGCTAAAACAGCCTTGACTTTATGATGATAAAAATCTAACCTGGTTAATTAATGGTGAAAATGACTAATGAGAACAATTATTATGCATGCTTTAGGACAGCTGCAGAATGAGGAAGGTCGCAAGCTCTCAAAATATAATCACATCTGATCAAACAGAGTACCTGAGGAGATTATACCTTTGGCTGGAAAATAAAAAGCTGCAGCTGCTTCAATAAAAAAAAATTAAAGAGAAGTTGAGGATGAAATCCAATTTGCACTTTGCATTGCTCAATTCCATATTAAGATGAGTGTTATACTAAATAGTCACAGGTCACACACACATTTATAAGCATAAATTAATTGCAATATAATGTCATAAATTAAGGTCATGTCATCTTAGTAATAATGTTTACACCATTACAGTTGTTTACTGCTATTACAGTATGATTTGGTACAAATTTCTTTCTGTACACTTAAGCCCATATGAAAAAGGTTTAGGTCTTGAGCCCCCATGGAATGTCTCAGAGATTTTTATACAATGTAATCTATTTACAGTATAGCAGCTAGAATATTTTCCTTGTTTATTCATGTAGGATGCATCTATATACGTACAGAATATATACTGTATATGAATAGTCATATTTGGTGAGAGCATTTTAGTTTTTATAAAATCCCAAAAGATTATTATCTTTTAGTTCTACAAGTAGTTGTCCAGTGTATGTGAGCCACAGAACAAATCTACCGTGCCACTGAATAGTTTTCTCTCTCAGCCAATGACCAGACATGCGTGGCAGCTGAGAAAAAGATCATTTTACTTCTTTCCTGCACAGAAAACCTGCCAGCAGCACACTAGCAGTATGCAGTCAGGTAGCAGGTAGAAGCAATTGGATTCTTCCCCACCAGTGGCTCCAGGAGCTATCAGGTCCCATCCAGGCCTATGAAGGCAGAGGAGGATTGAGTTTGAAAGATGATAATAGACTCCTGAGGAAACTAATATATTTCTAAAGAAGAAAGGAGTATGAATTCTCACTTGCCCCTCCCCCACTTCCTCCTGCCTACCCCTCCCCTTTCATTGTGTCTCACAAAAGTAGCATTGTAGGTCATTTTTGAAATAGTGAAAACTTAAATATACCAATCAAATAGAGTCTGGACAGTATGGTTGCTATTACAAGTGAAGAGAAACCGATTTCTTGCATTATGTTTTGATTTGAACATACAATGTATATCTGATAGCTTACTGCAAATCTGAAGCAATTTTGTTTCAAAACATCAATGTGTATGCAGCACAGTAGGAATTCCGAGGATGGTATAAGAATAACAGGCCATTTTAATTTGGTTTGGGATTGTAAAAATATTGCAAATATAAGAGCTTTGTAGACTGTGATGATTTTTTAATTTGAAGTCGAGCACCGAAACATACATTTTAGGTTAGTTGACCCTTTTCACAGCAGCTGTAAATCCCATTTAAAAGAAGTACAACCTGTACTGTGAAGAGTGATATGAAAATGCTAATTAATGAACATATAATCTATGCAGAAATGCAATTAGATTAATAGTAAACTTTTACAACATATGCTGTAGTTACTTGTGAAATCGGTTGCCATACGTAAGTCATTATTAGTGTTAATGAATGACAGGAAACTGAAAAGAAAAAAAATATTTGCAAATATGAACCATATGCTGTCTTACACAAGCTACAGTGCCTTGTCATTTCCACTCGATGAATTCCCTCCTACTGTGTTCTGCGCTGTGTGGAAGTAGTGCTCCACTACATACTGGAGTAGTGGTGTTACATCCACTGGCCCTTTACATTTCTGGATAAATAAGCTTGAGATCATCTTCAAAGTTTCATGCTGCAAAAAAGCGGGTGTTACAAGGCCAGGAGCATATGTAAACAAGGCAATATCAAGGCCCAGATGGTTCCTGTCAGTCCAAGGCCCTTGGATCTGCCCTCCATTTCTGAATTCTCAACAGGAGGATGATGATGATAATGATGATGATGTTTGTGATCACCGGTCACATCTGGACTCACTGAAGAGAGAGCACAAACCAACAATATAGTCAGGAAGATGCTTGTTACCAGTGTATTTTGTCATGTCCAGTTACTGCCATCGGTACAAAATAAATAGTCAATTTTTTTTAATGCATGCACTGGAGGTTTTTTGTTGCAGATGGTACTGTTGCTACCTTGCACATTTGGTCACGGTTAAAGTCCCTTCTGTGCTGTACAGTGAAATTTACACAATTATATATAAGTGATATAATTCTCATTTTGATTGTGCAGAATTAAATATTGTGCTACTCTTTATTATCATGTTTGTGCTATCAGTCTAACTATGTTACTAGAAAACATTAGTGCCTTCTCATTGTTACATTCTGGTTCCTCACACTGGTTTAACTGTTTCTGAAAGCTGCATCATTAAACTCAGTCATACCACCAAGTAACGTTGAGCCTAAGCAATATCCTTACTTTCAATCCATCAGAGCTGGAAACTTTATGAAATTGTCTTATAAGGTTTAGTAAGTTTGATGATGCACATTAAGGTGATTGTTCAGGGGGGTAATTTTGTTTTTGCCTTCAACAGAACTTGCAGTGGGGAAAGGTGGCAAAAGTAAGTGACAACATTTAACCAAGACAATAATACATTGTCAAGCATATACTGTATGCATACAGTATATAAGACAATGACTCAAAACCTTGAAAAGCAGCCTACCAGTTTTTCTGCAACTTCAATATTATATATCCAAAACCACCTGGACTTGAACCCAAAGACCCCTGTTTGTCTACACCTTCAAAATTGCACTTTAACAGCAATGGATATCAGTTCAGACAACTGCACCACACTAGCTGCCAACATCCATCTTGCTGTTTACATCTCTTTGGAGGCCTCTAGTGCTGCAGGGGCGGGGGGTTCACTGTCCCTTCCTGAAATACAACGTCGTCTTTAGCCCTGCCATTGTTACCTCAGGACACCTCAGAGTACATCCTGCTTCATCACCACATGGAAGGAGGGAGGCTGGACCCCAATAGATGACGAGCCGCTCCAGCAGGGCTTTCCAGTCTCTCACTTAGGCCTTAGGGTCGTAAGTCTGTCGTGGGCAGGATTACTCTAACCCAGACCTTTCCAGAGTATATAAAGGCTCTGTTATCAAACTTTATCTTACTAGCTGAAAAAAAGACCAGCTGCAGAGGCCATTTGTACTCTGTGGACTTCAGTTTCACTTTTTATGATGCAGCAGAAAGAGCAAATAATTCCTTATCCCCATAGCAGGATCTGCAATTACTTGACTGAATTTCCTCATGAGGATCATTAAAATGTAATTAAATTGCAATCTAACATAACGTAACATAATGTGACATAAGATAGTATCTAACATTTTGCAATCTTGGCCACTTTTTGTAATGTTGCAGATTTCACCAAATTTGCAAATGCCTTCATAGAAACAGACATGTTAATAACAGATTAGACTTCTGATACAGGTAACGGCACATACTGTACTCAAATTACCATGATGCATTTGAATGGAGTCTGAAATTAACTATCTATTGATTCACTGTCGAGCTGTCCCCAGGACATAATTTAAAGGTATACAGCTCAGAGATAGCCTGTCTGAGTTTTGTTCCCAGGAGCACTGAACTTCAACAACTTAATCAATTCCTCTTACTGAAGCTTCAAGGTTTCAAATGCAGTTACAAGCTGTAGACAGAATGACAGAATGTATCTCTCTGACAAACAACTGAAATCGCTCTTTAATTCAACTGCAGGGGAAACACTAAGCAGCTCATCTGACCACAAGGTACAAAACTACACAATTTATTTAAAACAAAATCTATCGTGATCTAATTTGTAGATCTAAGTATAAAAGAACAAAATCAAGAAATGGAAGAAGTAATTTCTTTAAAAAGACAAACAAAAAATTGAGAAAGTCTATATCATGTAAAAGTACATAAATACATTCATTGGTTACTTTATTATATTCAGTAGATCTGTATAATCTAATGCAAACCAATACAACATTCTGGTCTATTGCAGTTGATTGTACGGGTTTGCCTAATAAGGTGGGCAATATGTAAGAAGTAGATAAGGAATGGCTCAGTCCAAAGCCAACCGACTTTGACTTTGTTTGTCCTTAACAGACAAGAGTCAGAGTCAGATGAGGGATTGTTGAGACTGAAGAAGTTAAAAATATGATGCAAAATTTGACTGTGCTGTTCATTGGGATTAAGCATTTTGAATGGTAAAATCATTTTATACATTAAAACACATACTTCATTACAAACAAGGAAAAATACATATTATCTAATATCTCACAGAAACACACTGTATTGACTCTAATGGCATTGCAGTTATTAATAACCATGATCACTGCTGAATCTTCTGGCTAAGTGGGTTCTTTTTATGAATGCTAATCAAGGTCCAAATGAAGGGGCATATTAGCCATTGAAAAGCACAACTACATACTCAATATCACAACTCAAGACTTTTTTCTTCTGTGAGCCTCGTCTTTGAGGCCATGGCATATTTAGTCCCCAACAGCTCCAGGCGGAGAAGAGCTATATTGGTCTATACTTTAATTTGTTTTTATCCACACACAACTGATTTTGGAAATTTGCTTGGAAAGTGCAGCAGTAATGACATGTTTTAGTAAACCCTCAGCACAGAGGTTAGGATGTTTGAAAAAGGTCCTTGGTATGAAGAGAGACATAGGTCAGAAAGAGAGGCTTACAAACTGAAGTGAAATCAATACAAGCTGATTCCTGAGGACTTGGACCAACAATGATCAATACCACACTAACTGCATCAGGAAAAAAACACCTAACAACTGCAGTGATGGAAAGTGCCTTTTGTGTGATTATAAGAGGGCCAGCCTTGAGAGCTTTAGAGCTTGAGTCTAGATGTTCAGTGTGTGTTTGAATAAAAAGGTTATTATAAACAACCTAAGTTTGTCAAACTTCATTACAGATTTCATTCGTTTAGCAGTTTTATTAGTTTGGAGGGGTATCTTACAAGGAAATTACCCCCCTCTATTATTTCCTGATGAATCGAGTTTGGTGCTGAAAGAATTGTCTCAAGTTATAAGTTTTATTTTATACTTAGAGTCAAACTGCACAGAAATGGACATTACAGGGAGAATGTCACAAGGATGAGTATGAACTGTCATTGTCTGCTCTCTTAGATAAAAAAGTGTGGTAGTAGGCAGTAGTTTTAGCAGTAAAATATATACAAAGTATCAAAATAAAAGAAGTCTTTAAAAACAGTTGTACCTTGTGTATGCGTGTCACATGTATTTACTGTATCTGTAGACAATATCTTAATGCAGCAAGTACAGGAGGCACTTATTCTAAGTACAGCACCTTCAACATACATTCGAGGGACTCAAATTATAGTTCAGTCAGAGGCACTTATTTCAAGATATTGCCCACTCATCATGAGGCAGTTTTTCATGAGAGAATCAGCAAAGAAATACAGAGAGTGACAGTTTATAAAGCTCACTTAGTGCACTTGCAGGAGCATGATTGGATATTACTAGTCAGCTGGAGCTGAGCAGGTGACACATGAATTAGGCAATAATATTGTGTGTGAATGTTACAGCTGATGCCGATCGTCCGATGCCATCATCCATTCAGCGTCTGCATAGACAAACACAAAGCTCCAGGAATGCATGTTCTTATCAAATCAAACAGGTCTTATCCTCAAGCAAGGCTGTTGACATTTTCACCAAAAAATATTTCCATCTTTTTATCTATTTCTGTCTCTTGAGATTTTCAAGGAAGTTTTGCCTCTATTTGAAAGTATGCTAGTATAAAGAGACAAGACACATTGGGTGAGAGATGAGAGACCACAACATGCAGCAAAAGCTTGCATGTTGTGGTTTATGCAGTATGCATCTTGACACATCAATCAGCAGGCTTCCATAAGATTTTTAACTGACAATGTTTTATTCATCATTCGGAACTAAGCAACCCCATTGTGAAAGAGCCAGGACCCTTCAGCGCCACCATCATTTAACCACACTGATTTCTTGTTATTTGACAGTGTTATTACACCGTCTGCTGTCGCAAATAAACCAGAGAACTGAACATGAGAGAAGTGGGATCTTCTTTTCAGTCTGCTGTGAACATGTACAGTTACAGAGATTACACCAGCATTGTATTAAAAAGAATGAGAAGGAAAAACCATTGTTGTGTCAACCGTGATTCTAGTTTCTAATTCTTTTCCACCAAAGTCTTTTGATGTAGTTTTATGGTAAGAATGTGATGGTCAAGTATGAAGTTTGGGCTAGTTAGGTGACTTTTGAGTACATTTTAATACTAAATAAGACTCACACTAAATAACATTAACACTGGAATGGATGACAACTTTTGCAGCAAAAGTTCTTGTAGTAGTAGTACTAAAAAGTCGCTGTAAACTGTCTATGAGAGTGTGAAAATGTGTGCATGCAGGATGCTAATAAATCTGTTCTGGTTAGGTGTTAATTACTACCTTCTGGGCTGTAATGCTATTGTCACTTTCTACGTTGTTCTTGAGGCAATAACAATAAATGTTTTGAAACTTGTTTTGTTGATGATTGCATTCCCTCTACAGTTAAACTGGTCCTTATTGTGGAGCATTTAGGAGTTTGCCTGACACAAACTCCACAGTGTTATCGTCCTCTCTGGAAAACAACTTTTTTGTCAGTACAGAAGGATCAGTGCTGTATCATGTTCATTGTATTATACAGCATAAGAAGGGTATATGCTGTTTTCATGTCTCCCCTGAAGATGTTTAAGTTCTGCCTTTGTGATTGCAGATTCCCCCTGAACAAGTTTTACATCATCACTCTGATTGTTAACCAATATCTTTGTCCTGCACCATTGCTTCAGAGTGTAAAAAACAGCAAGAGCCAACAGCTATGCTGGAAACCTTTCACTTTATAACCCTGAGGGTGATATACAGAAATCCTTGGGAAAGGGATGGATGAAATTATCCCTGTCACACTATGAAAACCACATGCATGAAAACACATCAGCCCACACTTTCTCACTTACACACTGGCTGCGCATGCATCACTTGTGGCTCACGCAGCTATGCCTCTTTAAATGAATTTTAATAGTCAGCATATAACCCAATCTATGTAAGACATATAAAGCATGGCAATCAGGATACATGTTGATAAAAGACACATATATATGCCTGATCCAGTTTTCTGTTTTTTTTTCCCAGAATTGTTTTGTTTACACATAAACAAGACCAACTCAGGGGAGAAGGTAAATGAGGAGAAACCACCTGAGACCTCTTGGGGAGAAGGCTGAGTGCTCCCATTCTCAAACAGAACAACTGAATATAGCTCTGTGCTGGAGATGGAATCCCCTTTCAATTACAGTGAGACACCCAGAGAAAAAGAAATAAATCAACTCTTTGTCCAGAAAAATCCTATCATTTTACACAATTTCATTCATTTAAGTCACCAGTACAATTAGCATTTGCCTGTTTATGATGACTGATCCACCATGAATCTTCCTTTCTTGTGTTCTTCTCTCATGTTTCTTTCTTAATGCTGCCACAATGTGACACATCTCAATTTTTCAGCTACCAGGTCAGTACTACTAGCTTACAACACCTGGTTCAGTGTAAGTTCATCTGATAACCAAAGAAAAAAGTAAAATATGTATCCTTGGTATTTTTACAGCACAAATTCAGCTGTGCACACATTTGCAGGCTATTCATATGTCATACAGAGTCACACTAAAGCATATTTTATTGTATACAGCTGTAGTTTTACAAGGCTGGTGTTGTAATTTTTTAGCCATGCAAGGGGGGTTGCTCTTGGGATGGCAATGACAGTCTATTAGTCAGTCCACCACTTTGGCAGAGACTGAAATATCCTGATAACTATTTGTGGATTGCCATTAATTTTTTTTACATTCATGACATTCATGGTCCATAAACTACAATGCCAAAAGACTTTGATAATCCTGTGACTTTACCTGTAACACCCCATGAAGTTCAATTCTGTGGGTTTTGCTTGAATGTATCGACAACAAGAGACACCAGAAACAATGTCATATCAACACTACCACCAACAACAACAACAATAAGAACTAACTGTCGTCTAAGGAGCAGAGAGTAATGGCTCTGTCAAGAGACAGCTGGACATAGATGCTGAATTTATTGGACTTCTTGGATCCTTAGAGAAACACAATCAGAGACGGGCTTGTTGGTAAACACAAATGTACAGTACTGTGTTTACTGATAACACATCACACGACCATTTGGATAATGAAGATAAAACAAAGAAATCTATCGCTGCCTTCTGCCATCATGAGAAGTTAAATGGCACGCTTAAATATAACTACATTTCATTTAACAGATAAGCATTTGAGTGATTAAGAATAAATAAACACTAAGAATTAATCTGTAAAGCAAAGTAAATGGATTAGTAAAAGTTTGTACAGAAAGGTCTTGAACTAAAACAGAGACACAAGTTTGCTCTCCCAATATAAACATCGTATAGCAATCCCTTAATAGTCCAATCACCTTGAATCAGGTCAATCTGCCTTTTGTCTGATTTAATTTACCTCCTGTACTTAAAGCTAAAGTATTTCAAATGTCCGAGCTGACCCCCAATAAAACCAGCAATCATCCTGTTTGTGCAATTATAGAGAAAAGCAGGATCAATGGAATCTAATTTAAGGCAGAAGCATTATTCTAAAACAGAGAGCTTGGTGCATCTCTGCATGGAGCCAGCGGAATGATTAAGTGCCTTGGTTATATCCTATGTAGCTCTGCTGCGCATGCCACAGTGTTCATGTCCTGGATCCCATCACCCCAGCCTCTATTACATCCTCAGAGCAGTCAATACTCGGCTCTGACCGCCAGTCAGTCACTCTCAGGTTGCACACACACACAACACAGGCAGAATACAAATCAGCTTGGAAAACTCGAAGCTCTGCATCCGCTCAGTGCCCACACCATTTCTTACCCAGTTGCTGTTTGGGCAAAGCTGGTCCCACAAATTTGATACATCACAGACTAGATCCATAAATGGGAAATAAGGCAAAGAATCTGACACAAGACAGTAAATAAGAATGGAGTCAAATCTGGGGTGTAACGATTCACTGCATTTCTTTGTCATATCGAAAAGTAAAGTGTATATCACTGGATTTTAGCTGTTTGAATACATCTTGTTTGTACAGCTTGCTTGTATTCAATAGAATATAACCGTTTTCACTCTTTTCTCATTGATTAATCGATGGGGAATATAGTCACAACCTAGATAATTGCTATGTTTTCTTGTAATCCTGGGATTTTAATGATAACAATTTAACTTGCAAAAAACCCCCAAACTTTCAAGTGCTAAAACATCTAAACAAACTAAAAACAACAGTGTTTACAGTATATAACATGAAGTAAGAGAGGATGTGTTAAATTTTTCAAGTTTCTTTTTTCACTGAGGAAAACAAAACATGCAGGCTGGATCAAAATGACATGCACTGAGTAAAAACTCTCTGCAAACATGCCCTCCCCCCTCCCTTCTTTTTTCTGTACCTGCCGCATCTTATGTTCTCCTAGTTAAGCCTCACTGAAGTCATCTTCATGCAACATCAAACTAAACACCTCTGGTGCAATATAAACAGGACAAGGTCATTCAGCTATTCCACACATATTAAAGCTTTAAGTGGAGGAAAATCTATTTTCTTAGTCACCTTCTTTTTCATTCAAAATGTTTTACACATCAGCTTTTTCGCACTGTTTTTTGATTTAGTGCGGTTCAGTAGTAAAAAGGTTATGTCCTGTATTTCCATAAACCTAAGAGAATTTAGCAACTTTTAAATGATGAGAGTTGTGTGGTTATTTCCTGATGTTGGCAGGCCACTGGGAGTCAAATCTGATGAAATCACACCCATGCAGTTTAGAAGAAGCAGATTATCTGAGATGTTGATGGTTATCCATAAAATTCATTACATCTAAGGATTTTTTTCTGAATATTGGCTCTAACTGTTGCTTATATAGTCATAAATATTTTATGTTGCAGCGATATATTTAAGATTTGCAAGAAGTTTTCAAGAACTTAAGGGGATGTTTTTTGTGGTACTTGAATAAAAGCAGGATTGGTCCTGCATAAAAACAATATCCTGTTTCATAGGATGATGGTGTGGGAATGCTTTTCTTTCTGATTGTATTTGTGGGGACTCTAAATGATAATCAGAAGAATGCACTGCACTCTTTTCCAGCCTCACATCTTTATGTACAAGTTAGATGCTGAGCTCAGCATGATGTTAGCTGCATCAGCAACCAATTACAACACACTGGTCCCAGTTTAGATTGTGTAAACAATAAAGCATGCGCACACAGTCAGGTGATTAAAAAGGGAGGGATAGCGCTAGGCCAAGCACCTCACTCTTCATTCAACAGGTTTAAAATAAACACCTATATCAAGAATTATTTCACAGTTTGAGTAATCAACTTGTGTCAGCTTAATAAATAATGAAATCTTAAAATTACACCTCAGAGGTGGCTTTGTTTTAACCGGTCTAATGACATTGTGCTAATTAGCATGACCGCATCACAACCAGGTATTACTCTTTTCAGAAAACACAATTTGCATAATAAGGTTTTTGAATTTGCACTGTTCCCTCTCTTATTAACCTTCCATTAACCTTTAGATAAACAGAGGCAGCTCTGAGCATTATTTCCTGGGATCACACACCAAAAGACCTGGCCCAACTTCATCAGACCAGCTGTGGAATTGCTTATGGGTGATTAGGCCACTGATAGCAGCTTGCCTCACTGAAGATGAGGATCTCAGAGAAGCTGCTCAGGAGCAAGGAGGTTTCAAATCAGCGAGAGCTTTGTTTGAGTCTGCATGTCACACAGAAGTAGTCTGAGGGATTCATTGGCACAAAGGTGAGTTTAACTGCAGAAAACTTTTCTTCTATCAAGGGCTTACTGATAGATTTTGCAAATGTCCATCTGATTAATTTCTGCACCTTTTTTCCTTTTTAATGAGAACCATCCAGAACTATCTCCTACACAGTGACAAGACAGCCCCAAACAGGACTATTCCTGTCCGTGAGCAATGTGACTTCAGCACACTACCTCTGCTCTGCCTCCGCTGATCACTGGAGCTACTTGTGGAGTAAATGTCAACATGATTTTTCAGGCATCTGAAAATTTTCTCCATTGTGAACAGTCTTATTGGGGACATGTATCCAACTGCAAACATGCTTGATAGAACAAGGTTTAAACTACTATTATGGCAATATGGCATATGCAAATCCTACATTTATAAATTCAAATAATACTACTCTTAAATTTCTTGTCTTGACACATGCATACGGCAACACCATAAGCCTGCAGACCACTGCATGTTGCATGTGCAACATGTCTTTTCATAACAATAATAATAATAATAAGGCTGCAGGTTCTTTGTGTTTGTCAGGGTCTTTAATAGAACAGAACAGTGATTTAAAATTTTGATGTGTTTTCTGTGATGGAACTTTAGTTTAAAAAAAATATTGATTTTTTTCTGATTCTTATTCCAATATTAACATAATGATTATTATTATTAATATTAGAAGTAGTAGCCATGTACACGTTTTGTCTGTGTGTGTGTGTGAGAGAGAGAGAGAGAGAGAGAGCAAGAGAAAGTGAAAGTGAGTGTCCCAGAGGGCTCCAGTCTAATAGTTCAACCTATCCCCCCAGTTCAGTCAAGCCCTCCCTGCGGTTGATTAACTTTGTGATCCATTAAGTGGCTTCATCTCCTCAGCAGGGAGACAGTGCCCTCCACCCTACCCTTTGAGGATTAGGGGAATCCCTTAGACATCATCAAACGGACTCCAAGGTGAACAGTGCTGCTGACTTTCCATGGAGTGTCAGTGAAGAGAGCTGTATATAGTCAAAGATACTGTATATGTCTTGAGTACTTGGGTTACTAGAATAGCATTAACAGCAAAAGGCATCGTTATGAGCACTACAGTGTTTCATTTGGACGGACTGTGGTACTCCACGTGCTTCACAATCAACTTCCCAGATCCCTTTCACATATTAGTGTATGAGTAGTTTTATAGAGCTTGTGTTTTTAACACATTGTATCAATTAACAGTAATTTAGATAATTTTGCTTTTTCAATTTTCTACTTTTCAAGGTGAAACCAGCTTAAAACACGTTTGTGATGACATTTGATTTTTTTTTTTAATATAGCATATTTATAAGAATATTTTACTTCTTGCCTGGAAAAAATTACCAAAAACAAGCCCACAGGAACAGCATGACTGTTAAAGACACCCTGACTTTAAAAGTATACTTGTTGGGAGCATCTTGAATTTAGAGGTTGCTGTGAAGGTGGGAAATCATTTTAAAAACAGAACGTGTGTTGCCACAGAAGCTATACATAAGAATTCTAGATATGGTGAAAGGCACAAAAAAGAAGAGAGGATACTTTTCTTTCTTGTTTTTAAGAAACACAGTTTCTGATTCAGTTCTTTGGGATACATTTTTCAAATTCCAATTTAAATAAACAATTTAATTCAGATGTAATAGAGATAAAGGCAGTCTAGAAACAAATCCACATAAACTGTGGAGGTCTGATAAATATTAGTGCAAGATCAGAGGCAAAAATGCTTTGATCTGTGTGATTATGAGGATATTGCAGTTAACTAATTATGTTGACATGATTAAAATCATAATTGAGGCATTCTCTTCTTATCCTCTTACCTCCACTGTAAGAAGCATGTATGAGAATGTATGGGATTTTTTGCAGGTCACACTTTTAAATTTTACACCTGCAATCTCTGCCTTTATTTTAGGCATGATCTTGAGCATCTCTCAGCATGATATGAGTTAGGAAATCTTGGAGCAAAATAAAGCCACAGTCAGGGGGCTAATATTTCATCACTAAGCATCTCTTCAGAATTTATTTAAATGTAAATGTTCAGTGTGACATATAAACATGTGAAATTATTCTCTCGATCTAATGATACAATCTTTTCAATGAAGGTTTATCTTGCCTACCATCTCATGAAATTTTTCATTTTATTGTTGAGGTTTATTGATTGAGGCTCTAAACAGGCAATCAGCCACCATCATTTCCAATATTTTGTCTCTTCCAGTAGAAAATTCTGACCGTGTACTGTGAATGGTTTCTCCTGCATTCCCTGTAAAAGTCAAGCCAGAACTCATATTGTTAGGACCATGATGCTCGAGCCAAGCATTGCTATATGAATTGTGTGACGCTGTGATGCCACAACTTTCATTTGGACTTTTCCTCAACAAGCCCAGACAAGGTGTGAATGTGGCATGAAATGAGGTGCGGAAGCAGGGCCAATTGATATTTAATTAATGCTAGGCCTGACTGGAGGGCCCAGTCTCATCTGCTGCATGTCTCATCCAATATTCATGATTTACAAGCGGGCTTCTTGGCACAGCAAACTTTCCATGCAATAAGGAGCATCAGCATGAAGCGCCATACACAACACACAGAGAAAGCAAGTATTCTGGAGCAACATGCTGTAAATCTTGACAAATGCTCCGTGCACTTTGCCTATATACAGTATATCTTATGCATAAGATTCAAGCATATCACGGAATATCTGAAAACACTACATACAATGAAATGTCAAAGGAACTCAGAGAGCTTAAATTTTGTTTTTTACAGTCTTCGTATATCATGAAGATTTGT
The DNA here is from genome assembly GCA_016785225.1 of Psettodes erumei. Classification (NCBI taxonomy): domain Eukaryota; kingdom Metazoa; phylum Chordata; class Actinopteri; order Pleuronectiformes; family Psettodidae; genus Psettodes; species Psettodes erumei. Next base: position 5,783,760 of record JAFBJZ010000863.1, on the reverse strand, counting down.
GTTGAAGGGCCTTTGTAATTTCATTTGAAATATTTATAAGCAAAGAAAAGCATAAACACCTTTGCTGTTTTGGGAAGCACTGAGTTGCAGAAGACACCTTTTCTTTTTTAAACCCTCCTGTTTTATTAATGGTTATGCTCTATAAAGATGAATCTGGTGCTGCTTGAGCCAAAGTAGGATTTTTATACATTCCCTGTTTGCAGGGTAGTATGTTCACACTGTTTGACACTCATAGTATCTCAGCTACTGTTATTATTATGGACTGTATAAGGACCCAGACCACTGTTTTTTCCTGAATATTTGCAGAATGTTAACCGGCTGCAAGTCCAAAACTAATGACAAACATGACTGCAAATTATGATGCAACTAAGAAGCTTGAGTGTTTTATTATTGAGCTGGTTTGGTTAACATGTGTTAATCGAAACAACTGCTGATTTGATGCCATAGTGTTTTCAAATTTGACATTTCCTGTGCTATAGTGTAAATTTTATTGCTGTATGTTTCTATACAGAAGCAAATGGTAAATGCTCAGGATTAATCATTTTAGTGTAGCCTGCTCTGAATGAGGAACTGGATATATGACCTTTTCTAGAAAGAGCTTTTCTTATATTCTTATGAACTGTTATACCAAGGTCATCACTGCTGGAGTTTTTAAGTTCATTTCTACCTAATATAAGACTATAATCATTATTCACTGTCATTATTCATTACTTATTTTTTATATTGTCTAATTATTACAAATTTATTCTTCTCTGGTTGAGACTCCTAGGCCATTAACTGTCTTCATCAAAATCCAATGACAGCATTTCAGACTGGTCTGCCTTTCATGTTTTTGGATATATGTTTCTGTGATTCTTTTAACTTCACTATGCCATAACTAATAAAAGCATTTTAACTACATCCTTGCCTTGGTGTATGTGTGCCAGAAGTAACCCAGTAGCTTCCCCTTGGGACAATAAAGCTGAAGTTCCACCCTTAGCAGCTGAAATATTAGCCATTCTACCTTGAAGCTTATAATGTTGAATGTTTATTACTGAGGTCAAAGTTATTAGTAATGTTGTAATGTGCTGTAATGTATTGAGAAGTTTATAATCCTGCAATGTTTATCATATTTCCAAAATACACAAACAAATTACAGAATGAAGTTTCTATTTATTGTACATTTAGGTTTTAATCCCTACAGAGAGTTGATGGTAGTACATTCCTTCCCTGGCTGCTGTCCTGTGTGAATTCAGTAGGTACAGGAAACAGGACATCATTTTTCCTGCCTGGGCCATCTGTCAGCCCCCCAACATTACCACGTTACATTAAATAAATGTCTGGCTTTTCTCTGGAGTCCACAGCAGCGTTATTAAACTGCCTACCTGTATTACGATGATAGATCTCTCCCAAACTTTGGACCCCCAGCAAACCCAGGTTACCCATAAATGCAGAACATAAAGAGATTGCTTGTGCAGACCACTGGTATAAGTAATAAAATCAGCCTGCACACAGATGACTGGGTCGCTATTGAGACAGGGGACTGCTGAAGTGGATAGAATGATAAGCAGCCAGCAGTCCAAGTAAGTTGATAATACTATATCAGGGAAAATAATAAATTAATTAAGCCTAATGATAGTAATATGTCAGTTAATGCTTCCTGAAGCTCAAATGAAAAAATCCACCAAAAACTAGATAGTACAGTGTATTTGTCACAGTTATTGTGAAAACAACAAGTTGCACACCTCCATTCCGGTGGACAAAGGTCAAATATTGACTGATTGCTTTATGAAAACAACTCAGGTTTGTGAGGTTGCCGTGTACACAGATTCACCAGCTGGTTTTCTGTTGTATTCCTGACAAAGTAGCAGCATTTGCTGTCCTCAGAATTCTGGATTCTGAAAGGCACTTGCTGCAACAGATTACAGGATTAATTAACCTAAACAATAATTACAATAAAGAAAACTAGGGGCCAGGTAGCATCATTCCAGCATGGGAGTACAGTATAATGAAGTATGGTGAAGATAGCATGTGCTGTGTGCACAGATGGTGGGTGAAAGGGACTCAACAATAAATATTTGCCCTTGGGCTCCCTATAAGGGTAAACTGGCCAGGACCACTGCAAATCCATATTAAGTCCTGGCATGAGATATATAAATATTCTATGTGGGTTAGAGATCAATTTTTTGAATTCATCTCCAAGTGACAAACTAAGAAAAAAAACGAATATATCAGTGCTCAACGTTACACAAGACACAAAAAACACACAGTACTTTAAAGACAAGGCGTAATCCTAAATCTTAATGCATATTGTAAAATGCATACATTATGCCTGATTCAAACCCAAATTACAGAAACTTTTAATTAACTCACACAAAATTCATAAATATTGTAAACAGCAGCAAACCCACACAGTATGCTATAGTTGATCAATTATGCAGTAGCCTGCTAACATAAACTAGAGAACCTAAATCTGCTTCTGCCTCACAGTCACAATCATGTCCGCTTGCCAATTTCCCACCAGGCCACAGTGACAAGCCTGTGGATGGTGAGTGTGATAATGGATGGTTCTAATGGTCAAGTCTGGACCGCACATTAGGAATCCGGTCGATTCTCAGTATTGCACACAGGAAATGCTGCCAGCGATCAATGCTAGGCTAATGTGCGAAAAGGAGTAAGTTGAATGTCAGTGTTCCTAATCAATAACTATTCATTTTCAGCAACCACATTTCCACAAATAGGACACTTAATATTGTGTGATTGGATAATTACCATGGCCAATTAAGGATGGGTGACACTAAGCAATGGATGGCGGATGGAAAACATCTGCCAGAAGGCACTAATGGAGACACACACCAGACTCTGATCGACAGTTGGAAGATGGATCTTGATGTCTGCAAACTGTGGGATGCCAGCTCAACCTGCAGGAGTCAGATAATCCCCCTCTACCTCCACGGTACCAGAGATAATGGATGTCCATCCTCTTAGATTCTGCTCAAACAGGAAAATGCTGCTCCAAAGGGAAAATGACACAAACACTCCACAACCACTACATTTGTTGCCAGTCCTAAACAGTTTTCATGGTGTTTAACATTTCTCCCATTGCTGACTTTTAGATCATTGTTGATGTTCTCATCCTCAAAAAGTTTTTTTAGTATTACAGAAACAAAAAACATCATATAATTTCTTTCAATTTCAGCACAATTTAAGCCTCAGACAGTCTGAGCTGATTCAAGCACATTTTGGGGCCAAAGTGACAGAAGGTCAGACCAGATTATCTGTTATTGGGATGGAGTGACATCTCAATCTCTTTCCTCCCAACCATTCCAAAGCCAACCCATTCCCTGCTGATAATGTCAACATGTTTAATTTTTATGACTCCACACACAAACACACACAGAAAGTCGAGCACTGTCGGCCAGCCTGACATTCCAGCATTTAAAATTACAAGTAGCACATACTATCCCTGAAGTAGATCTGACTTTCTGATACTAAATGCAGTGAAGCTCCTCTACACCCCCCTCAAAAAATTATTTTTTGGTGAAAGACATTTCTATATACCATCTTTATGTTTTGTTATTGCTATGGCATTAACAGCTATTATCAGTATCAGCTGTCCAGAACAAACACCGTGAGTTCAACATCAAGATACCCAAGAGCTGTCTCCAACAGTTCAATGCAATGCCAATGTTGACACTTGTTTGGTTTCTGTTTCTATCACTTCTTTTCTTCTACTGAATCTAACATGCTAACCAGCAAGCCTGTGCCACATCCATCGAATAATACCAATTTGTGATAGTCAGTCACTGGAGCATCCAGAGTTCCCTCAGTCCAACATGAGAGGATGAAGATGTAGTGCTGTTCACGAGGCATATTCTAAACTGCTGTCATGTAAACACAACAGTGACTTCTGCTGTTGGCAATTGACTATTATCACTACCACCAGCACCCACTCCCAGTAAGAAACCATGTTTGGCAGCAAAGAAACTTATTTATTTACTGTTTGAATATTATTGTTATACATGGAGAGTATACTGTACTCTTCCACCAAAATATCAACACTTAGAGTACATTGCCAGTTCTGACGTTGCAAGTAACATCACCCTTGACATACCAGTGTGCAAGGACAAGTTAAAAAACAAGAAATTTGACACTCACGGAATGTAAGTGAGCCTGAGGAGGCCCATTACAATTATGATAATGGATAATTACCAGTATATTGCCATTTTAGTGATGTCACAATTTTGGTAATCCAACCCCAGGTTGTTTACTCTCAACTGAGATGTAATAATTGGATTAGATGCATGATGTGATGAGGATCTTTGTGACTGTGAGAAAGGAAGCACTGTGATTCATATTACTATTGATTTCTCAAAAATAATTCAGCTGGACAATCTTCTCATTGCTAAAATAAAGATAAAATATTTAAATAAGCATGTGAGCGAAACTAACACAGTTATTATTATTATTTATCCAATGTTGTCTAAAAAATTTAAAGGGGCTAGAAAGTTTAAGTGACACACCTTTGAAGGACTGCATCTATGACACAAATGTCTCTTTATTACCTTTTATGAATTTGGATGTTAATTTATAAACTTTCTGGAGCATTACTCACAGAATTCAGAGGTATTCTTCTATTCATTTACTGGATGGTAAAGTCATATCCAGGATATATATATGAGGTAATGTCAAGGCTAATTTCAACAGCAACATTCATAAAGCAATTGGAGAGATAATACACTTTCTGCATGGTTCTTAATGGAGAATTTAACTGCTCATACCCGACCTACAACATTAGTTTCCTTCATTTCATTCTCACAACGTTTATTTTTTTAATAAGTTCAACTGCATTGTATTGGACAAAGCAAGCATATTTTAAAAAATATAGGCTACAGTTCTACAGCCAAAGATTATGATTATTAGTATATTTATTTTATTTACTCAACTGAAATGTGTTTATTTGAGTCAGCACATGAGCCTTGTGTTTGATGGAACAATTACCGGTGAGCAAATGTTCGTCATTCTTTGGCAGCAAACAAGCTAAATCCATTAAACAGCTTGCAAGAGCTGACCCTATTAACAGGTTTTCACTGCATATAAAAGGACCCAGAGCATTTATTACTTTTCTTCATATGGTTTTGGCAGAGGTGGACAGTAAGTACATGTAAACAAATACAACATTTTGTAATTTATGTCTTTAGGGAAAAAAATGGATCTCTCATTTAAAATGTTTTATGTCTCACTCATTGTAAGGCAGAGCCTCCACTCTCAAAGTTAATTGAAAAAGAATAAAGAAAATGTATTGCAGAAACCACATAAATATCCTGTGTGTGCCAACTGATTCAGTTTTGGCATTTGTGCCTTTTCACTGTGCAATCATTCATTCATTGGAGGCATTCAAATGAAAATATGAATTTTGGCCTGAGATGGAAAACATTTTCTTTTGCTCCAAGAAGAAGCACAAAAGATAGTTAAACTGTTTACTTTCATAAGGCTCCTACTCTGCTGGGCTACTTGGCTCCAGGGTCTACTGTTTATTCAGTTGACAATATGATGCACTATTAAGGCTGAAACCAGCAATATTCTTGATCAAAACCTTAACTAACCCTTTCTGAATTCACAGCCCCATTGCTTCCCATCAGGACAATATACATGTGACTATACAATGAATGTAGATATATATATTTATGCCCGAGACATGCTGGCAATTAAACAGTGCCAGGCCTGCTATCTAAAACATCTAGCAGCATAAAGACTTGTTTTCTTTGCTTGATGCACAAAACACCCAATCCATTAGAAAGCTCCAATTTAAACTAAATCTTTCAGAGTTGTTTGGGGTGCCAACTCCTGCACCACCCTCTGTTTTGTGTTACAGCAGGAAAAGGTTCTGAGAGTAACATGTAAACTGATTCCTCCTGTTTAAGTTTCACTTCTGTGTGGCTTGTCTGTATGCCAAATTGAATAACAATTTTCACAGATACAGATTTACATGTGTGACAGGATGAGTTTTTCACACTTAGAAATGCAGTTTTGATTTGTGGAAGGGAATCCTCTACTGCTGTTCAAACATATAATTTATTTCGTATTGTTGGTTTTGTTACAGCAAACAGAATTAAAAATTGTACATTTACAGGTTCTTGGTCAGGCAATAGATTGTTAAACTACTCATAACATTGTCTTGTCAGCATACTGGGTGAAATTGAAAGCATCTATAAACAAGACAAAATATATTTAGGCTTTCCAAACTGTGACAACAGCAGTGAGCGCTTCATGTATAATGGATGCGTATATAAGTCATAAATTATCAATTAAATCAACAAGATAAAATGAAGCTGATGTGTGTGAAGTGTGTGTAATGCTTAATCTGTATTTACTGCTGTTGTTTGCTACAGTTTCTTTCCTGTGCACACACTTGATTTTGGGGAATTTATTTCTTTGTTTAAAGAAAAAGTAATGAAATACTGTTTTGTTATGTTTGTTTTTTTTAATTCAGCAACTTTCAATCAAAACTCAGCACTTTATTTAATGTGCAATTGAACTATTGGATTTCAATTAATGTGCAATTATACATACATACATACATAAATATAAAAATAATGTCTCAATCTGGGGTTAATTAAATTTGGATGTGAACTGAATCTGGAATTAGCTATGAATTACAATGTGTCACATTGTTACAAATTTATCTGTTTATCATTTATGCAGGGATACACCATGACTCTAGGTTTAGGTATAGGTTTTTAGGTATAGGTTTTAACTGCAATATTTATTAAATAGACCATCATTTTTGACATTTGTTTTAATGCAGGTGTAACTATATATACATTTTGCATGTGTGTTGTTTTAAGTCAAGTTTCCCATTAATAGACTGTGATTTGAGAGATGTGCGAGTATTTGAGAGCTGCACACAGTGTTGTGACATTCAATCACTCTGATGTGGAAAATGAGTCATTGTGGGACTGGAGGAGGGGAACCCGGGGGGAAAAAATGTGATTCCCACAGGGGGATCACAGCTCACTGACACATATCAGCTCTCTGACATTTGGCTGATATGATCGTGTTGTTGCAATACTGTTGACACTTACATTTTCTGTTCCAGATGATTATCATGGTCAAATGCTCAAGAAGCCGCATTTAGATTATTCAGATATTATTTGATTCAATTGTTGTTTATTTTTGTTTGATATTTTTACCCAACATTTATAGAGCAAAATATGTGGATAGAACTCAGCATACAGTATCAAAGCATGTAGACGGAGCTAAGAGGTCAGAAGTGTTGATTAATCAGAAGAATAGGAGGAAAATTCAATGCCAAATCTGGCAGCTCCCTCCCTCTTGAGATGTTTGTGCAACAGACCATCTGGAGTTTAAAGGAACTGAAATTGTAGGGGCAATAAGCAGTCAGAAGCAATTTTACAGGTGAAAACATCTCGCCAGTAAGAGAGGTCAAAGGGAATTGGCAAGAGTCCTTTAGGGTAAGAGAAAGGGTTAAAGTACTTGAATAAAAGTGGAGCATGACAGCGAGGTGGAGGAGGGTTTCAGTGCCACATCTGGTTGAACCTTGAAAATGTATGGGTTGCAACACCAAGAAGACCCTACAAGGTTCCACTGCTGTCAGTTAAAAAGAACAAGGTGAGGCTGCAGAGGGCATATGTTCACCAAACCTAAAGGACTGAATCATGTTAAACCTTTGCCATGTTCAAAAACCTTTGATTTCTGTTGAGTAATTCCTTGAGTAGTGTTTCTTGGCACACATAAGGCCTCTTAATGTTAACTCAGCATCATTTAAATGCAACACTATTCTTAGACCTGAACTATCTCTTGATGTCAAAATCACATCACAAAGCAACATTAATAGGCTACTGTACCAAGCTTTCTGTTTAACTATATCATAAGTACTACTGTTCTAATATGGTTTTAATAATGAAGTGGTTATTTAAGCAGAAAGAAAATGGAAACATCAGAGGCTAACAATAACATTAAGTAGCCACCTGGCTGAGATGCTAAACTTCTGTTGTATTTGTCAGCAAAATGGTTACGCCAGTAAAAATAAATGAGTAATCCCAGCACCCTTACATCAGTATACAAGTTTGTAGTTTGCTCAGATCTAAACAAATCACCTGAATGAACTGGTTAACTTTAAAACAACAACTAGCTTGCAGGTATGCATCAACCCTGTCCCCATTAATCACAACCATGACAAACTTCAAGCTGGTGCAGCAGTGTGTCCTGAATAGATATCAGCCTTTTCCATTATTTCTCATCCATTATCAGTGAAGGTCAATACCGAACAGCAGTCCGAGTAGATTTAGACACCTGTTCCTCATATTATCACCAGTTCACTTGATGTGGTTCTGTCAATGGATGTGTTGGTCAGTGTGTGTGTGTGTGTGCATGTCCATGCCTGCTTTTATACACAAAGTTGTAGGTGTGCATGCTATTGAAAAATACAGTGAGGTAAGGGCTTTTCCAGCAGACATACAATAGATACATTTTTTTCTGCCTGGTAGGTTCGGACAGACAGAGACAAGGGATGATGGGAAAGCGGTGCGTAGGTCTGCCAGGTCTGCTGATGCACATCTAAGGATGACCTCGAAGGTCTGAGGATGAAGGCTGAGGGAAATTTTCAGAGAACATGAAGAGGAAGAAGACAAAACCTGCCTGTCATATGTCACTGTGCTGACAAGCAGTGTGGGTCACGCAAAGTCTACTTTCATGTTGCCACAAACTGCAATATACAATTCTGTAGGGAAAAAGGGTTGACACTTGTACATCACAATTGAAACAATTACATATGATTTTTCCAAGAAAGACTACATTTCTGACCTTGCAGATTTTTTTGGGCACAGAGAAAAAAAGAATGATATTTTTTTCTAAGTGAAGCGGATTTTACCTCCTTTAAACATAAAATGGTGCTCCATGGTAGAAGAAATGATTTAGTCATCACTGAGGCTAAACAAGAAATGATAGCAATTTATCAATAACATTACAGCCATCTACTGTGGCTCAATAGATGCAAAATCAATTGGCTGACTGACAATTATGATGATTGTTGATTTTAAGCAAAAGCCACCATTGCAGGAGGTCAAAATTTTAATTTACTGCGTATGAGCAAAACTGCAAAACAAAAGACATGCCCATCAGACTCAGATGTACTCTGTGTTTACTGCTAAGAAAATGTTAGAATAATTTTGGGATAGGTTTACCCACAACATTCCAGTACATCTGCAAAAGCAATACAACATATCAGACCTTGTTGGAAACAATAAACATCATTAAAGTCCTGGATTATCCTTGTTCCTGGTTTTTATGCACTCCACCAGCCTGAGCAAGACAACAGGCATTCAGCATCCAACATTAGCATATGAAAAATAAGGCTAAAAAGAGAGTAAGTTACATATTAAAGAATTGATCAAATATTGCAAAAGAGAAACTGTAGCCAGTCGAGCCTTGACAGCATCTGCTTAGTAGCACACAGACTGTGTAAGAGCCGGAGAGGATAGAAGCGGAAATGCAGAAGGATGGGGGTCAGAGTTGATCGATTGCAGTTCCTTAGGAGAGTTTTCCTGGGGTATTTTCACACCTATAGTTTGTTTGCTCTTGTCCGAATCAGTTTAAGTTTGTAAACTTGGAGTGTTTTCCCCTTGGATTGGTTTCTTTTCATACAAAGGAAAGTCCAAGCTAACTTAAATACATTACTACAAACCACATGAGAATGTTAACTCTTGTTGGTCAGATGTGTCTTGGGGCAAAAAAATGTAAATACAGAAGAAGGTTCTGTGTTGTGAACTAGTGCATATTGATGTGAGAAACATTATATGCACTAGTTCAGAACATAGAGTAATGACAACTTCCACTTCTACTACTACTACACAAGCTGCAACAGTTTGTGAACTCTGCTCCAACAGAGAGTGTAAAGCGCTCCTGGCTTCTGGAGCCATTATGCTCAAACTTGCATAGTATACCTACAGTTGGGTTAGACTGAGGTCCCATCACATTCCCAACTTAAACAAACCACTCCAGAGTTTGTTTGGGACCTTACTGACAACACCTCCTCTCAAATTCCATTTGTTTTGGTCTGCACATGAGTGTGAATAGTGTTCATGCCTACCCAATCACACCAGGAGGGAAAACCAACCAGAGTCTGATTCAACCGGACTGAGAAGCACAGGTGTGAAAACACGCTTAATGACATGTTCTTTTGGTAGAATGGGCTGTGTGTTTGACACCAAGCTGGTTATTAAAACAGTTCACGCAATGATATGTGCTTGCCCTTTTCACGGTTCATTAACACAATGAGATGTCCTTCCACATGCAAGCCACAGCTCATTAAGCCTGCCATTAAATCATGCAAGGTATGAGAAAATGATTGAAAAACAGGAATGTGCTGTTGAAGATAATGACATCTTACTGCGGTTTAAAAGCTTTGCTTAAAAAAACACAAACACCTGGAAGGGAAATGATAAAGAAAATGCAAGGTTTCTATTATCTTACAATAAAAGTGCCATTATGTTTGCTGTGGCAAATCAAAAAGCAATTGCATTTCATTTTCCGCCAGGTAGGCTTTGAGTTAGAGCAGGCCCTGACGTTCTCTGACACTCGGTGTGTGCTTAATCTGAAACAGAATCCAATCTGAGCCATGACCATATGTTAATACACATCAGATATTAATTGGTATGTTTTCATGTGCCTGCTTTTATGGCATACTTATGGGTACAATCCTTCTCTCTTTGTAAACAAGCAGTGGGGAAATCGTTATTTTTTCAGTGTACTTGGACAAGGACATAAAACAAAGAGGAAGAAACCCTGGAGTATTTGGAAAATAGAAGGCATGCATTGGGTCTGCGACCTACAATCTGAGTTGTTGCTGAATGATTTGACTAAACATACTTAATCCATTCACCTAATCATCATTATCAATTGAAAAGGTATAAACATATCCAGACTGACCAGAGTTCTTATGGCCAGTGGTTTTGGAACCTGTGGTTGGCAAGGGACAAACATTAAGGAGATATGTTAATGTGCCTGAATACCTGAAGATGTCTTTGATGTGTAAATATCAAAAACTGTCAGAATGCACAGCTTCACAGACAGATTTTTTTGTTTTGCATACCTCACCTTCCAAAGTTTAGTTTGATTAAAAAGCTGTTTTGATAAGGCACTCACAGCATTTCCAGTTGAAAGCAGACTGAGTTGGGAAAAAGTGCATGATTATCCATTTGAGTGAGATAAGCCCACAGCAAACGGGGGAGGCGTTTATGATGAGTCACAAGAGACTGATTGCATAAACTAATCCCACTGTGAAGCTAAAATGTCGAACAATCTGTGGATGAGTAGGAGGCAGTGAGGTTAACATGTTGTTTAAGGTAGTTTAGTAATCCAGGGCAGGAGAAAGCAACAAAAATATAGAAAACACAACCTGTAAAGCCTAAAGTAACATACACTCAGGCCCATTTATAGATTGGAGACTTTGGTATTTCCAGATATGTAGTTGTTACAGATGTTATGTTGAGATTTTTCCTTTCTTTCATGAGTGTCTACTAGCACTGCAAAACTGAGATTGCAGATTTCAGAGCAACAAGTCTTGGTTTGACGTTCTCCAGCACTAGTGAAGCAGCAAATCTTACACTTAACAGCCTGTGGTGTTATGAGGAAAACACAACATGGAGGTTTGGCCAATAACCCCTGAACCTTGAACTGTAGAATTAAATATTTACCTTTGGGTTTTTCAGCTCAACCTAAAATCCAATGGATATCGTGATTTTATTTCTGCCACCTGAGTTTTGAAAATCCAGACTGTTTGGTTGTGGTAGCCAAAATTAAACTGACTGACCCAAAGATCACCGTTCATCGCTTTTTTATTCTGGTACAAAAGTTACATCTCAGCTTTACTATATCAATGCTGCATCACAACATTGGACTACATGTAAACATTTGGTACTGAAGCATTTAACAGAATGGAGGTTATGTTGTGTTTCATAAATAATAGTCCACAGATTTCAATGAGGTCAACCTTTCACACTGAACCCAGTTCAGGCATTCCGCTACAAGAACCTTTTGAGAAGTCAGGCTTTGTTGTCTGTTTTCAGACTAGATGCAAAAATAATACTATAGAATAGGATCACAGTAATTTATACCATCACAATCATAATTATAAAATAACTTCTAAACAGAAGATTGACAGTCACTTTTTACCTGCACTGGTAAAAATGTACTGTCGTAGGACTACCTCTGATGGCAGATGGTGTCCTTTTCTGGCTATCTCTAGCAGCCACCTCATCTGTCTGTGATGACAGGAGCCATTTGACTAATGTACTCATGAATGCTTGGTGTTTCATACAGTGTCCTTGATGCTTATGCGACTGTCTCCGGCTGCAATAGAGGGTGATGGGCTTTGGGTTGAATACTCTGTACAGTGTGAGGATTTTCTTTTCTCAACTATGAACAGCTTTGGTGTCCTTTCTTACTCGTACAATAATAAGTGAATAGCTGACAACCAGCAGGGCATGCTGTTTGTATTCAGGTGATAGTTAATGTACCATGAATCTGGTCAGAAGAGTGTGAGGTGTGCACATTCTCACTGCTTTTTTGTCTTTTCTAAATACCAGTTAACATATAGAAAATGGTATACCCATGCTTTTTATGTGTACTTATCATTTATCCATCTGGCCCCAGGTTCAGGCAGCTGTCCAGACTTCAATCAGTTATTTGGCTGTCTTATAGTTCCACCTCTTCCGGTCCAATTATTCTCCCTCCATTTGCTTCTACACAGTCACATTTTTCCACTTCAGATAGCCCTCCAGTGACTTTGCTGTAAATCCTCTCGTCATCCAGCTAGATAGCTTCACATACACACAAGGTGAATGTGGTAGCTCCCCTCTGGGATCTGCATCCAGGGTCTTCATGGTGATCTCACTGAAACGGTTAAAGCCTGTGCAGAATACCTCTTCTTTGTAATTCAAACTTTGCTCATCTGTTTCAATTTGCAGTCGTATAGTGACAGCTCTGACTCCAGTAGCTGCTGCTTTGGGCCTCTAGTGTTGTTTCCAAACCCCAGCAGAGCTTTGCTCACATATTGACACACATGTCCCTTCAGCCTTAAGACTGTGATGTCTGACAGGAGTTTCCATGTTGGCCTGTGGTTAGACAGTAGTCTGCTCCTGTGGGGATTATTCATAATCAGTATTGTCCTGCCTTGTGTTAGATAGTCAGAGAGGGAGTCTGCTGTTAGTAAATGGTTCATTTGTGCCGCCTGGCATTAATGCAGCACTATTAGTTTCTTCAAGCAGTGGGTGTAACTTATTGCAGTACCTATTTGCTTTTCTAATGGTGACTGGTTCCTGCTCGAGAAGACTGAAATGGTCTGGTTTTAGGTAAGTTAGCCTCATTAGCATTCCAGCCCAATGCGTTTTTATCCAAGTTCAGAGTTTGAGTCCCAAAATCTAAACCAAAATTTTATTTCAACATCTATAACTACATAATATACAATAGCTACTGCAGCTCCTCAGTCAGAGACTGACATTCAACACAACCTGACCTATCATCACCCAGCCAGAATACAAAAAGCAGCATTTCCATTCTCCTGTGCTACATCATACATCATCATCAACCAAGGCTATAATTACAGCTGATATATATATATATATATATATATATTTTTTTTTTTTGTTTTTTTTTTACCAATTTTCACTTAAAAAATATTTTTTCAATATTTTTAAGCAGATCTTTTCTTTTGTATGTTAAAAATTCAGTAAATTAACCTAAATTTGACCTTTTTAAAAAACAAAACAAAAACTAAAATCTGAAAACAATGAGCTCTATCTAAAAATGTACTATCTCTTCATTTACATTACTGAAACTGACACTCAGCTTTTCAGGGAACCATAAAACAACACATTTTGTACAGTACAGTACAGTCTCTGAGACATGAGAATCTTTGATGAATTCCTTATTTATTAATTAGTTCAGTAGGTTAATTTAAATGAGTGATAATCAAACAACCCAGGAGTCCACTCTTTAAAGCTTGTTGGTCAAAAGCTTATGAGTCACACTGCCGTAAGTTATTTTGATCCCATTATCACTGGCACAGAGGAGGGTAGGAGGGCAGGAGTCACAGCAGGTGACTTAATTCAATACCACACGGTAATGAGGACAAAGATCTGACAAAGAGACACAACCAAGCATTACAGGGCCTGTTAGGATAACTCCAAATGGCTCCCAGTGATAGGCCCATTACTGTATATGTCCAACTAAGAGGCCTTGATGTAATTCCCTCTCTCTCAGATCTGAGAGAGCTTGAACATATACAACAGTGTTTTCAGTACATGTGTGCTGATGCCTGTTCTCTGTATCCCTGATTAATGCTGTTATACCCATCATCATTTGACATTAGACAGCAGATGAACTCTCCATGCAAGAGTTATTCACCACTCACTTACCGCTGGACTGCGAGAGAGAAGCTCAGATAACATCAAATACTCTTCTGCTGAGACACTATTAATTAATAAGACTTGTGCTAAAGGAGCCTTTCTCCTTCCCCCTCATTGTGCTTACCTGCTAAAAAATCGATTTGTGTCTCTTATGCTGCCGCTGTGGCTGTCAGATATCTTTCTGCAGTACAATACTCATGCTGCAAGCAATCACAGCATCTGCAGCTAACCCATACTGGGCCAGATAAGAGGCCTGGAGCTGCCTGTTGGGATTGGGGCATGAAAGAACCTGTTAGTTATTCTCCACTACAGGCATTATGGACAGGTCATCGAAATCTAAGATTTAATACTGGATAAAGGGAAGGTAAGGATAACCTCTGTTTTTCCCCTCTAGTATGTACATGGTGCAAGTTTATGTAAACTTCCTCTAGAAATGCAACGAGAGTCAGTCAGTCCACCGCTTAAGTCCAGACTGAAATATCTCTATATCTCTCTATCATGAATTTAGCAAATATTAGAATCCTAACATGGTAAACTAAGATGTGAACATGCCTTACATGTACATGCTGGAATTGTCATTGTGAGCCTAGTTGCAAGCTGACATTAGCATTAAGCATGAAGCTTGAGCTAGAAGCTGGAGCGAGCCTCACAGAGCCTGTAGTGTGGCTGTAGATTTGTTTTGTTATTATCTCACAACTGTTAATAAGGCTCCATGGCTAAAATGGCACAACTGGATTTATTTTATTCTAAGCTGAGCCCTGGCAAGGTTTCCATGTGATTAAACAGGGTTTATAATTAACTCATTAGGCTTAATGATAAGGTACGGCTGAGGCAGTGAACTGTCACTTTGGTTTCACCTTGTTTACCAAATGAAGCTCTAGATATTGAAGCTAAAATTTCTGTGTCACAGCTCCATATGTGACTCCAGTTTTTCTTGTGTTTCCCTGTTTTCTCCTCAGTTCCTTTGTGTCTCCATCTCTTCTGTCTGTGTGTGTGTGGTTGGGGGTGGGAGGGCTTTCCCTCACCTGGCACCTGGTTGTACTCCATATGTCTCCAAACATCACTTCTTCTCTAAGGGTACTCAGGGCCGCTCAATATCTGAGTATACTAGAATTTTTTCGTGTGACTTTCCTCATGCTGTTTGCTACCATTATTTCTCCTGTGCCTAGGATTCCCAGCGCCTGCTGCTCCGCCAAGCCATCTCATCTGCCCACGCCACTTCAGCTAACCATCCAGCCCCTCCACACTTCACTCAGCAAGCCATCTGCTTCAGCCAGTCTCTGCCACTCATCACACTCATCAGCACGCTTGCCCCCTGCCAGTGCCTGCTGCAATCTTCCCCCTGCCCTTTACCAATCCTATTCTTATTAAACTCTTTTTGTCTGTGTCTGCCTTTGAGTCTGAGAGGAACACTATCCTTAACATTCTCTAATGACAGTGACATGGAAATGAATTTGTGCAATAAATGCTGAAAGGGCTTTAACCCTTTTCCAGTGACGTAAAGCAAACACAACCAGAGGCTTGATGAATATGGCTCCAAAGACATGAAAAATTGCAGCATTTCTTGCAGAGTATTCCAGTTATGTCTATTATAATTAGGAATCATGATCAAGTAATAAATATCACTGTGACCTTACAATAGCTCTGACATTGGGGTGCCAGCTCTCATTAGTGTTCAATGATCATTCATGTAAGGAGGAAAAGCCAGGTGTGTGTCTTTGCTGAGGCAATTGGCAGGTGTGTAATAACTGCAAAAACAGGAACTGATGTGGGAATAAAATGCATGAAAACTCCTGGATGCACACTCTATATCTGGTATGTCTACCTGGGTTCCCGAATCTTCTTCAGTCTGTGCTACCTAACAAGCGCTTGTTGAATAGGCTGAAGTGAATCAATGTTTTTCTGTTTTCACTGTGTGTTTTCGATAACTCTCTGGGTTTAAACATATCAGCCTACTTGTATTTTTACCAAAACAGCAACTTGAGTCAGGTGGCCCAGCAATCCGGAGGGCAAGGCAATGAACACTACCCTGCTGCCAATGCTAAGCATTCAAAGATCCTTGAAATATTTCTGAAGGATGAACTGCTCACATTGTTGCTTCTTGTCACATACACAACACTCTCACACAACAGCAATTCTGCTTAATGAGGATAATCCCTCAGATCAGGCTTGTATTGTCAATATTGAGCGTATCCCATTTTATTTCCTTATCATGCTGATCTGTCGTCAGCATGTTCTGCTGATAAACATCAACAACACAAAGGAGTAGGATTATCAATAACTGCAGAGAGAGAAATCACATTAAAATATACTTAGTGTTTAAGCTCTCTATGTGGTATTGAGATGGCAATGTGAGTGTACTCTATTTTCTAGACACTAAATGCCAGACAGAAATACATCACACGTTCCAGTACCTTCTATGTAGTCTAAGATTTATCTTAAATTGCCAACTTGCAGTTGTATGCCTCTGCCAACCAACTCTATATGTCAACTTTATATCCAATTTATATCCATGTCAATGACTCATGTAAAGGAAAGATTACATTAAATAGGGTATTTTCTCATCATCATCTTGTGAATTCATTTGAAGAAATTCCCTCAAGACATTCCTGAGATATTGTATTCACGAGAAAGAGATGGACGAACAACCCAAAAACATAATGCCATGTAATTCATTTCTCAACACAAATGTAGAAGAATGTTCCCTTTTTGACTCTCAAGCATTTGGCGACCATTTAGTACAGCTGATGCCTATTTTCACTACTTGCTTGTCTGATCTGAACAAGTGTGATGTGTATCTTAGACACAGCAAACTCTCCCAGCACCAAGAGCCGTGTCCTTCAGCAAACCAGTCTGTGCTATTTAGTAAAACATGTCGTCAGCCAACTTCTACTGATTTAACTTCAATCAAACATGCAACATTCTTGTTGCCTGGTCCTTAAAACAGCTGCACTGATATTTTAGAATAACAATGAATTAAATGACAGTGTGAAAACAATGTGAAAGGTGATGCTTGTTGTAATGAATTCACAGTGAATTATCACACAAACCCACAGTTCCCCTTCACCTTTGCGGAGCTTTACAATGGGTTTGAGCTCATTGTTAAGCTGTCAGTTTAACAACTTTACTTTTTTTGTTCACTCTGTCACCTTTGCCTGCAGCAGGCAGCTGTTTTCAGACAAAGATAAAACTCTAAAGCATACAGCAAATGGACACAGTTAGCAACAACACAGTGAATACAGCGAAGCAATAAGCTCCTAAGGAGCCAGATATTTCTCTCAGGTGTTGGTAGAGACCAACTACAGAGCTAAAAAAATGTTAAATACCGGACTTAAATTCCTTATTGGAACGGAAATATGACATCACATAAATGATAATGTTGCTCTGTAACTGCTGGATATGTAAGGCAGCTGTATGCTAAGAAATTCAACATATTAATTTAAAAGGTGTAACACTGTCATAGTTGTGTTTCTGTTGCCGCCATGTGGACAAAAAGACCAACAAAACACAGTTATAGCAAGTTTACTACAAAACTATCCTCTTTGTCTATCGTCTTGATTACTGAACAGGCAAGAATTCTTTAACATATATGTGCCAACTTCAAACAAAACTAAACTAAGACAAAAGGTCTGAACTAATTCAATCTATACTGCAGCACCTACATTTGTGTGACAAAACGGCAAAATTTGTTCTGCTGACTACACATGCATACTGTCTTTATGTTCATTTATGACTTACGCTTTCTTGATCGGTCAAATGAGGGTTTTGCGCTTGTTCATCAACCTTTCCCATATGCAAATTAGTATCTGATAATGTGTATCTGTGAGCTTTATTCACTCGTGTCGGCTGCAAAGGTGTTTTGGATTAATCCTCCTGTATTATACTTTCTGTTTAAATTGTGCCAGCAGTTAAATGTGAAAATTAAATAATTTTATGTTAAAAAAATTAAGATGGATGGGTGTTATTAGGGTTAGGGTTTTCTAAGTGATATTTTATTTTCTGTAAGATAAGGATTGTATTCAGAATCTTGTATTGAGAAAATACGGTGCATTAGTACTGACCATAAGTATTTGCTGCACTTTCAAGCTGCTGTGTAAGATGCTTTTTCATTGTGACAGCAATAAAACATCATGTTTTTGGTGCGGCTGTATTCTTGGCTTGCAGATTTCACTAATCCATTTTATTTTATGACAACAATAAAGCCTATACCAAACAGGCACTAAAAAAAAAGAAAAAAACATTTTGTTGCAATAAAAGCAAAAAACTGCAGAATCCTGTAGGGACTGACCAGAGGTCTCGTTCAGGTGGGGAATCCTTAGTATTTGTATGAGGGTCAGGCAGCAGGGGACAGACGCTCGACAGAGGTCACAACAGACAGTGGGTCATAAATATAGGAGACAGGCTGATCTGGCCCACGACAAGGAAAGGGCGGCTCTACTGTAATGGGTGATAAATGTCACAGCCTCCCTACAGCTTTGGATGAGCGATGGTTAAGCAGCTTTCTGAGCCCAAGCTGCTGAAGCCTCGAGACAGACTGACAAGCAGTTGAGGAAACATTTACACGGATAGAACGGCGTGTTTGGATGACACCCCCCTTCCTTGCTGTCGCTATAGGCAAAATGAGAGTGGTGATTAATCAGGTTGTTAGCATGTTTGATGGAGGGTAGAGGAGAGAGGAGTGGAGGAATCTGAGTGCTGAGAGGAGGGGAGAGTGTGAAAGGTAACAAAACGAGGAGGAAAGCTTTGCCACTGTGATTCATCAGAGGTTGCAGATCCTCTGGGGAGCAATCATTTCAATAAATTCTAAAGTAACGGGCCTTGATTGCAATAATGTCCCCATAGCAACTATTATCTTTAATGACTATTATTATGGCTGTCATAAAATGGAGACTGGAGCAAGTCTTATTAAAATATAGAATTATGTAACTTCACCTTTGAAGGCCTTCACTTGTAGAAATCTAAATAATTTTCATTCATAAATTCAACAACTTAAAAATGAAAAGGTAAAGAGCACATTTTAGCAATTTTGACAACTGCACTGACAATTAAACAGTAGAAGGATATACATATTGGTTATGTATATGTATTGCAGTTATTTTATCAATTTTATTTTTACCAACTTTCATCTGATATGCTCAACCTTGATTGCTCTCTGTATTCCCGATTGTAAGTCTGTTTTGTACGTTTTGAAACCTGTTAGTTTTATGTTTAATGTATTTGTGAAAGACAACATACAAAGAAGAGACACTTTGTCCCAGATGTAGCTACTAGCTACTTTCCATATTATCATCCCACTCCAACACAGTATAGTCCAGTCCAGTAGTCCAGTACAATGTAAATGCTCATTTCTAAGATATCCTTGCCACATAACCCTGCCTCCTTAGGGCAAAATACAGTGGATATTTGGGTAAAGATGCACTGATGGGTTAACTGTTGAATTAAATTACATAAGATTGAGACTTACTTTTGGAGACTCTGGACACTTTTCTCTTAACCTCTCCACCACCTGAACCACCACAACCATCCTCATCATCACAGTCGCCACTGTAACGTCCCTCCCCATCTCCACTGCCCGTTTCAATCTGGTCCAGTGACCCCAGTCTAGGAATGGACTTTCCCTGCAACAGCTGTTTGAGGAAAAAAAAAACACACACACACACAGGAAAATATTAGTAGTTTAAAAAAATATCCATTTTGTTTAGAAAGTGAAATGGTTTTAACTCTAAGTTTATATAGCCCAGGCTTTAATAGTTGCTGTACTTCCTGCTTCAAAAATCATCATGACTACATTATATGCACATCATTTTCACATTCAGAATTCACAGCAGGATACAGTGAACAAGGTTCTCCAATGGCAAGAAAAGTTCAGAATAGGCTTTCAGAAAATGAAGAGAAAACCAGAGAAAAAAATTCAGAAGAGCTGCTGATTATGCTGCTAATCAGCCATACTCCTCTGCACTGCAAATGGCATTCTTTTGTAAAAATTCTGCCCAGATTTATGCTGCAGCCAGATTTCAAGCACTTTAAATATACAAATAAATAAATAGTCAAATTCCCTTTTTTGTTTGTTTAAAAATAACTAAAATAAAAAGCCTTAAATACACATTCTCAGGCTAGGGAATTGATGTTTATCAAAATGACCACAAGCATCAACAATTATCCAGATTGCTACCACCACCAGCCAACTTGACTTTAATGAATCAACAGAGTTGCACAGCGCACACCCTTCTTGGCTACAGTGGCCTGCAGGGCAGAGGAACTTTCTGCTGTATCGCTGTGCAGGAGAATCTCAATCAAAGACTTTGTGAACTCGATACCAGGGGAAACGCATACGCTAATTGGCTCATTTAAATTCATGGTGCGTCAGTGGAAACAAGAGAGTATGCTTTGTGTTGATCAGAAAGGTAGTGTCTATGCTAATTAGTTACTGTTGTGGTTCAGTGCAGGGGAGCAAAAGTGTCAGGACTGCTGCCATGGCTGAGCTGGGACATATCTGTACTGGTAATTAGCCTGTCTGGAGACTCTGCTCCTCAATAGTGGCAGGTTAGAAGATGGAGAATATCAAGGGTTTAGGCATGCTCCCTCCATGTGTGTAATTGCTGTGATTTTCTTTCCAATTACATCAGAAATATGACCAAACTTTTAATACATTATGTGGAATAATGACTTTCTGTGGTGTATGTGATTAGCCTGGCCTGGGAGTTCGACTGAATTTGAACTTTTTGCTTAGTGTTGAGGAGGAAATCATAATTGCTATAGCTGCTAGAGGGCGCCCAACAGTAAAACACAAGAGCAAAACCTCTTGCATGCAAAGGAAGCAGCATGTTGCAGTAATCAGCCTGAAAGACAAAATGCAGCCTCAGCTTTAAGGTTCACTTAATTACAGTTAACATGGAGGTGAAATGTGCACATATGTATAAATGAGCCTGTGAATACATGTACAGCCTGTGTGTCAGTAATAGGAAAGTGTGCTACTTTCATTCACACACAAATCAAGCCTCAAATCACAAATCACAACTTTATTATCTATAAATGCTAATGCATGAGGACAGTCATGGGAGAGTTGACCTGACCTCAGTTCTTCTGTTTCGAAACTTTGATAATCTAAAACATTTCAACCTTTTTAACTTACTGACTGGACCAAATGCTTGTTTGGTGTTTTCATGGGATTTGTTGACAATTACAAAAAAGTGTATATCACCAGCCTTATTCTTTACATTGTTAGATGAAAATTATTAATCAAATAATGTCAAGTGAAAGCAGATTATAAAAAACGAAAACATACAAACAAAACTAACAAAAAAAGTGATGAGAACAATAAAGCTGACCAAAAATGGCTTCATCAATTCTGCAGCCAAAGACTAGTTCTCTGTAAACATCACACATTTCCCAAGTTGAGCTATAAAACAAGAAGTACAGACATCTGTAATTTATAATTTAAGGAATTTCCTTCATAAATTTAAAAGAAGACCGAAGCATATGTTTTGGTTGTGTGGTTACTGGTAGATGACGTGATTAGCATCAGACAGTAGTAAATCATTAATCAAGTCTTGTTAGCCAAGGATATTTCACAGTAAACTCATTTGTTCCAAAGCTGAGGAAACATTCGTCACGTTTCACCAAGTCTGTCAATCAGGAGACTGGCTCAGGTCTTTTGCTCTTTTGGGCCAGGGGAGTAACTGCTGAGTGTCTGATTGTATTGAACTGCTGTACTGCACACAATGAAGTGAGCCTGAATAGCTCGACTGTGTTATTAGGCTCACTTCGGCAGATGACATGGGGTTTCGTCGAACACTGCCTTCGTTCAATGCATCTCCAGAAGAGAAACAGCTCTGAGTAGGCACCCCTTGGATAGGCCTTTGGCTGTTTTATGGTGTGTGGAGAGTTACTGCTGACCAAGTAATACAATTTTTTTCATTTGCTAATAAACAATTGCACTTGATGTGAATTTGTTAATTGGTCACTTCTTTTCTGCTAAGCCCACATGAGATAACGATGAACATCACCTTTTCTGCAAGTCCTTACAGTTAAAAACTCCACAGAACACAAGCTCATGGGCAACTAGGTGTAAACATTTATTGGAAATTTGATAGGTTGATACATCAACGTGGCAAGAAAGAACATCTTATCAGTTTTACATTAAGTTACAGATCATGATCATAATTTCATTTGTTGTCTTCAATTAAGATGAATTCATTTAATGTGATCTCCATGCTGATAGCAATGTTGAAAATTTTGATTCTGTTATTTTCTTTGTTGCATGTTTTATATTGTATATTGTATATTTGTTGCAGGGACTAAGAAATGGCTTTCATGGGCTATGTAAGGTACAAAAGCTCTTTTCTTCCGTCCCTGTGCTGTTCCACCACACAACTACAAAAAGCACTGTGTACAGTAAATGCCGTAACTATGGCAACCAATATGCAGTCAGTTAACATGTCATTGGCTGTCCTGTGGAGGTACTGATTGATCAACAGCAGGAAACACACTCAGGAGAAAACTGTCTCCTTTTTGCTGTTAATACTAATGAATTTTTTTCAGGGTCAGCTACAGGTGGTGGAATCAACTGGAATGTAATGGAAATTACAAAACTGTTATAACAATCAATAATATTAGCGAAAGCAGCAAAAAATAATTTTCACTTCACAAGCCTTTGGATATCTTTTTGATTGGGATATAAATTTGTCGTTTGCATGTATTCTTGTCCTCTGTAACCTCCAATCCCCACCCAAAAGCAACCATGGCCAATTAATATATTTTTTACTTTTAACTTTTACATAATACCGGATGCTTCCTAATGAATTCTCAATAAAGGCTGTAGTTTGTGAAAAATCTCAAAAGATTTGGCATGGCAACCAAGGCTTGCAAAGTACCTTAGATACTGTATGCTGACAGGCTGTATTCACATTGTATGGTTTGGCAGTCTTGACATGCACAGGTCTCAAAAGAGCAGCAACACACTGTAAAGCCAGCATCAAAAATGTACTGACAAAGACCTACTATGGTGCTATGATATCTTCATTACCCACAGCACGAGGAAAGCCCAGAGCATCATCAAGGACACCAGTCACCCATCCCACACACTATTCTCACTCCTGCCATCTGGAAAGTGGTACCAGAGCATTAAATCACAAAGCGCCCGTTCCAGAGACAGTTTCTTCCCACAGGTAGACAGGGTAATGAATAGTATCCACACACATAAGTATGTACAGTCACAGACACTAAACCTGCACCAGTGGTGTGTATAGTTCTGTCTATTGTGTATTTTCTGAGGCATTATTACAACAAATGCAGGTGTTACTGGTATAAAACAAAGAAATCAGGTTAATTAAACTCTTTATCATGTATTTTAGCTGTAAATGCATTTGATTGAACTCTGTAAAGATTCATTATTAATATCAAACCATGCGATTGTTTCAGCATTTCTAAAACATACATGTCATACAGGTAGAAAATCTCATTGTACATAGTTGTCACCTCCAGTTTGGGACCTCTGACGTATGTACTTCATCTGTGTTTACAGTAACTAACTACTCTGTATCTTGTAAATGTAGAGCCACTATGACTATATTTATCCTGCCTACACAACCACTTAGTCAATTTTGCTACCACAAAGGTGGGTGTAGTTTCAAAACACTGCGAGGACTTGATAGTAATAGTCAGTGACAAGTAATAATGTACATTTAATGCTGATTAAAACCTACACTACACATAGTGTATAGGGTATATTTCCTAAAGAGTTGCAGGATGTCATGTGGCAAAATGAATCACACCTTCAGAGATTCGAGAGATGAATCAAACTGTACGTGGATTTTTTTAAGCTCATTAGGATTCTCTTTGATCGTATTCTACTATCTGTAAACAGAGGGTGGGGGAGAGATCTTACAAGGATCACATTTGCCAGTCAGAGTAGAGAAGTGTCAAGATATGAGCAAGTCCCACGACACATACTGTCATTTTCTGTCTTCCTCACTGCAGCAGCGGCACTGACAGGGTGTTTATCTAGACCAAGTGCAACTGCAGAAGTAGCAGCTTGGTAAGTGTGAGGCCAGAGCAGAAATTAGAATATAATGTACATTTTAGAATAATATTATCATTCATATTAACGCCTCTACCCTATGGCTCAAGATTTTAAAAAAAAAAAAAAAATCTGGTAGTCTGTACTTTACTTATTGCCAGCAAATCCCATGACATGACCAAAACTCACAATGATGTGATGATCCTAGCACATAAAGCATGCTATAGCTCATTCCATTATGCAACAGACCTCCATTTTTAACCATTAACTATATATACTATATATACTATATTTCAACATTAACTATATAAAAAAAGTATTAGGTGGCACAACTTTGCATTAGGTGGCATGCGCCTTCATTACAATTAACACATTGGCATTGTAATTTATTTTGAGGCAATCCCACAAACACCACCCTGCTGCCATAAATACTAAGAAAATATAAAAATGGTTAAAATTTAAATACACCAAAATAAGGGACCACTGCGAATATGTCATAATATTTTCACAGAACACCATTTGATGCTATTATCATAAAATATCAGGCAAATATGTTAAATTGTATAAATAAACGTTACATTTCCCTTGAAACCTTTTTTGCTCAGACAGAATTAACCACACGCAAATGTAATTCTTAGAAAAACTGTTTTTTTAAAAAAGAAAACAAAAACAACATGGTAGTAAAAAGTGATTTTCTTATATTTTTAAAGAACGTAAAACTTGAATGTAGCAACTTATGACCAATTATTCAGAGAGGATTATCCTGCTGTTTCCCAAACTGGCTTTTAATCAGGAATATGCACATGAAATCATTTAAGATAAGGTTGTTATCTACAGGTATGCAGCTTAGCTGGATTTGTCTTTGAATGTTTTTATTTACTGCACTTACCTAATGGGTACATTGAATACACAATGAGTGTGGATTGAAAAACAAATTATTATGCTGCAGGTTTAGATGCTTGTCTCCAATTAAGACTTGCTTCCACAGTCCTGACATGTCTGAGTACACAGATTCCTTGTTGGATACCAAACATGAATGAATCATACAAACTGAATTTGTAAATCATACACAGTGTGTGCGTGTGTGTTTGGTGTGTTAAATATGTCCAGAAAACAGGATGGTGGTTATGACCAACATTGCCTTTGCTCTTTAAGTGGATTGCCATAACAGTGAAATGTTATGACGTGGTATTCACATTTAGGAAAACAACTAATAAAATGTGAATATATTCTTAGTGTTAATCCTTTGGTCTAAGAGGAGAGAGGCCATGAATAATTCAGAAGCAAAACTGCTGGTCAACCGCCACATCAATGACTGGTAAATAATTCAGCCCACAGACTGGATGAGGAGCTGCTTGCCCCTGATTTTGATTGAGAGACACAGGGACAGGGCCTACTTATATATTCTTGATGGGTTTTACCACATCAAGAGGAGAGGACAGGCAAGGAGGAGAGGGGCCAACAAATAATTCATAGGAAAGAGCTGCTGATGAGCGAGATGATGAAATCTAGAGTTTGTACGCTCAGATTGCATGATGAATTTGTCAATAGCTGCGTTGCTGTTTTGTGTTTTTCCTGCAGTCTCTGCTGCGGAATAGTAATGATACATTTCCATTCCTGGGAAAACTGGGTGTGGTTTCCGCACGTCAGTTAGTCAAGGTCAGGGGCAAATGAATGGAGGTAGTAAAGAACATTTCTGATATGTAGATGAAAAACATGAAAATCAACATTTGCATGAAAACACCATTCTTATCCTCATAAAAACGCCCAACAGTGGCATCTTAAAAGGCAACAGAATTTCACTTTCATCCATATTCGTGTTCATACTTCCTCCTTTCCAGCTGTTCAAGCAGGCCACTTGCAATTCATGCACATATGCACATATACCTTAAGGTAAGTTTCATCATGTTAATAAGGAGCACCAATACTATAGTGATTTATAGAAGTAATATACTGTGTAGGGTATAACCCAAAGTGCACACAGTCACTCATGTGTACAATGGAATAAGTGTGTGCACTGGTATATGTAATTGATGTTTTTTGCTGGTCATAAACTGAGCTGCCATTAACACACACACACACACACACACACACACTATATTTCCTCTCTCTGAATCCAGCTTTCATCTCCCATACATAAATTCAATACATTTAAATTTCTAAAAATCACCATTTAGCTCTGCTGACATTTTCAATCACAACATTGAGAACATGACAAACATATCCACCCTCAAGCCCCAGTTAACATTTTAAATAGCCACAATATCAGTGAATTACATTATTACCTCTACCAGGGACTCCCTGTTGTACCCTACACACAAGATATTACTGTAAACA
This sequence comes from Psettodes erumei, assembly GCA_016785225.1. Classification (NCBI taxonomy): domain Eukaryota; kingdom Metazoa; phylum Chordata; class Actinopteri; order Pleuronectiformes; family Psettodidae; genus Psettodes; species Psettodes erumei. Next base: position 5,756,997 of record JAFBJZ010000863.1, on the reverse strand, counting down.
TGCTGTCTGCCTCATAACACATGTCATCAACAACTTCAATACAGCAGAGGAATAAATGGAAATTGATGTTAAATGACAATTCAGATCATACACACACACACACACACACACACACACACACAGACTGACACTCTTGGTGCACTTCACCAGCTAATGAGATGTCAATCAGGACTATGTGCAAACTCGATTCAAGGCCTGTGAACACACAAGCTGTTAAAAGAATCATATAAGATGATAAGGGTTTGCAATTCTTAGACACAAGCTCAGTTGTGTTTTACCTTCTTTTAGACGTAGACTTCTCATAGGAAAATGAGTTTTCTCTGACATTACAACATGGGTTATTTCAGTCTACAAGAACCGTTTTAGATGCCACAGTGATTAATTAGCTCTCTTAAAAACATTTCCTGCTTCAGAAAGCCTGGGCTTAACAGTATGAGAATGTTACAGTCTTGAACTCCTATGTTGAAGTTACACCACTTAATGCTCAACACATGCACTCATTTTTAGTCCATCCTAATCAGTCTCATGAAACGGCTCAGATGCAAATTCTATTTTTTTCCAGGCATCAATCTACACCACCTACAAGAGGATTTAGCTTTTTTAAAAATTATTTCTTAAACACTGTTTGTGGGAATTGAGACTGAAAACAATCCTACATTAAAACAGCACAGGAGGCAGCATTAGTGGAGATCTGGTGTTTTAAGTACCAGTGAGACAACGAAATATGATGCAGGGAGTTTCATTTGAGTAACAGATTAATGATTAAAGTAGGCTGCTAAAAATACAACACAGCAGTTTGTGTGCTCCAAGACAAGATTTCACAGCTCTGAAAAGTTATCACTGTTGAATTTTTAATTGCAACAATCACAATATAAAGAGTAATACAGCATTCCTGTGACAAAGTAATCTACCAGGAATGTGTGCTTGCACGTATTTGATGGGCCAATGCTCCGTTTTGCAAGATGGTGTCATGTTGCATATTGTGAATGTTTAGCCTTGTTTTTAGCTGGAGTGCTGCAGTGTTGTACTGCAGGGGCACTCCTCTGCAAGCATCCCCCACTGTGCCGTCAGACTGATTCCATTAAAAAGGACGAGAAGGCAGTATATTTTCACTCAAGGCTCCAGTAGGTCTGTTCATGCCCTTAGTCTGTTTACTCTGGCATGCTAATTGAAGAGTAATCTCCACAGTCAGCTATCAAAATCACACCAATCCTCTACTCTCTGTAAGTGGTAAACTTATAATCAAATGTCTATAATGACTGATCAATACACAACCCAATTTGGTATGAGCTTTCAAGATGCACCCTGGGTGTCCTGTGGTCACTTATCTCAGTCAGGTCTCTTCTCTGCTCTGGCTCCACATTGGTGGTATAAACTCATCATTGACACACCACTGATAGCAGAGTCACTGCCCATCTTCTGCCCCTACATGGTTTGAATGCAATTATTGTAAATCACTTAATGGACAAGAGCCTCTGCCATATGAATGTAATGTATTATAAGTGACGAGCAGCTAGGACAGTGCCCATCAAACACTGTTGCTACATGCTGCTACCATTTTTTTTAGACATTTGCAGCACTTGTACTAAGTACCATTGTTCACAGACAGAAGACACTTTATAAAATCTAAAGCTCAGTGATGTCCTACTTTATCAGGACAGATTCAATACTACTGTCAGATTATAATTGGCTGAAATGAGTGGAATAAAACATGCACTGTGATAAATGATTTTTCAAACGTAGGTTAACAGATATGTGGCTCACAAGTAAAACAAAGCACTTTTCTTTGATAATCAGTTTGACCCAATGATGGAGTGTAATTTGGCTTGAGTGTACTTGACATGATGCCACAATAAATTCTTGCTTGAATTCCCTCAAAACCAAAACAAAGTCTTGGAATAGTGTACACAGATTAGCTGGCACAGATTATGAGGATTTGGCAAACACTTGTGTAGGAGAGCAAATGTAGAATATCGACTAAGCAATTTTTAACCACAAAATAAAATTTTTGAGCTGTTCGAGTTTCACAAGACCAGGTCAAAACCCATTCTATGGCTACATGGTCAATGTATGCAAAGAGAGGTTCGTGCCAATTTATTTTGAAAGAGTAATGGCCTACGGGGAAACTCAAACACTCGGCCAGCCAACCAAAGGTGCAGCTTCATCACTCAGTTAACGAGGGACATTGCATTGGCTCTGCTGTTGTGGTATGACCAAAAATGTCTCAGTCAGGTTTGTTTCTGTTTCATGTGTCCTTCATATTTGCAGGCCTCTCTTAAATGTCGCACATTGGTGTTTGTTGTTGTTAAGGCTTTGTGTTCATCTGTTTACCGTACCTTGTTTGACTTGTCTGTTTAGTTGTGAATATGCAGTGATTTTTGGACACTATACTGAAGGCAACAATCATCTTTCAACCAGACAACCCTGAACTGGCTGGAGTCAAACTCAACAAGCAAAATAAACAGAAAAACTGCAGCAAGATCTGGTTACAAGTGTCTCACAATTCTGTGTTGAATCACCAAAGGTAGATGGGGTGTCTCAAAGAGCTTGCTGGAGAGAGATGTAAAATTAGTGCTGGGCGGTATGACCAAAAATTTATATCATGGTATTTTTCAAAATTATAGCAGTTTCACGGTATTTGACAGTATTTTCTTTCATGCACGACTGGGAGTTAACCTAATTTTCTAATAATTTTGAGAATAATTACTGCAGTAAATTGGCTTACAATAACTTATTTTACTGTCATGAGGAGTGAATATTGTAGAAAAACATTAATATTCACACTAGTATGAATACAGGTTTGCATGGCCCCAGAAAATGCTGCTGTTCACAACTGTTCTAATGAAGTGAAGGAATCAGAATGCATCACTGTCGAGGTCAAAATACAGAACGTATGCACTCTTGATACTTCAGGACATGATGATGGCTGAGGTGGTGGAGCAAATTGCTTCTGTTGCCTCCTGCGGCTACAACTTTAGCCCGACAACATTTGCATATTATAGTTTGATCGACGTCGGATTTTTTTTTTTATAGCCGAAGAACCTCCATACAACAGACACGGCTCCTCGTTTTGGCACCAGCTCTTCTGTTTTATTTTCTGTCCATTCTGAAACGTCAATTTCGCTACTTTCACCGGGGCTGAACACTTTGTTCACCGCTCAGCATAGGCTGCGCTCTCGCATGCTGCTTGCTTGGTGCAACTGCAAAACAGCTCCCTCTCAAACAACGTCCTGCGGCGCGACTGTCCGCCGCTCTGCGTTCCCAACGTTTTGTACGCTGCACACTCACCGGTATTGGGGTAAATGAAAAATTGATATCGTAGGGAAAAAAAACACCGGTATTCGGTATGAACCGGTATACCGCCCAGCACAATGTAAAATACAACTTTATTTAGTCAAACATAAATGACATGAAGAAATATACTATTTACAGTATATTTTGTATAATTTTTTGTTTCATGGCTAAATAACTGCCAGTGTCATTGTTTCGTTCTTGGATGGATGTACTTGCTGAAAGGTGGGCTCACCACCATTATGGAGAGTAAAAATGCACATTGTCAATCAGCTTTGGTTGAAACTCTGAAACTCTGCTGAGGTTGTGTTGTCTTTTCACTCTTTTCATTTCACTGTGCCTTTGCTAAGTAAATTCTGCTTATGCATTTACATTTCAGTGAATTCAAAGTCAACTGATTTGTTAGGAAAATTGACAGTCAGTAAGTCACTGTTTGTCCCATTCATAACAAACATTCCTTTTAATTCATGTTTTAATTAAATACAATACCCATCAAAAGTTTGAGAACACCCCATTTTTCCAGTTTTTATAGAAGTTCAAACACTTCAAGTTTGGTACAAAGGTAAGTGGCAAACTGCACAAGGTAAAAAAGAAAAAAAACAAAGACAACAAACTGTTTTGGTCACAAAAAACTGAAAAATCACGTTGACTTCAGAGAAAACAGGCCTTTTTCCGGGTGTTAAAAAACTGGTTAATTTACAGCTTTCCAGTGGTAGTGGAAATAAATAAAACTTTAATAGTCAATGCAACAATTCCTATAGATGTCCCAACATTTGTTGATCATTTCAATTGTGAAGTGTGATGTCAATTTCACTGATACATTATCATGATTATACATATACATGATCATAACCGATGGTGAGTTTGTACTGTGTCCCTGTTGCGTTTACACTTGATGACAGAAAAGTAAATTGTATTTATATTATCTAATCCTCATCTAATATGAGGCATAAGTCTATTTCTGTTTTTTGAACATCAGTAGTGTTCGTTTGGTGCCTTTGAAGTGGCTATGATCAATATTTTTGCATTAACAATAGATCAGTGTATACTGTGAAGGTGCTCGCTCCTACTGAATTCTCGCACAACTCTGCAGTTCTCTCATCTCTGTGCAGCATTTTGACATCTTTCATGTCAATGTTTTTGTTTTCAAGCCGCAACTTTACTGTTTCGGTTCACTCAACACTTTTATCAAACTCCAGACACAGCAGGTGGTTGTATTTGATGGGAAAAAAACAAAACAAAACAACAACTGAAAAACTACTGTACGTGAACTGCTCAGCACCAAATGGGAGACGAACAAAGTTAATGATTAGCTGGTCAACAAACTGCAGCATTTAGCAGGTAAAAAGCCAAATACTTCCCCATAGAATTGATGGAGACCAAAAGCAGAGCAAATAAGACTCTGAATTGGACTTAATTATTAATTAGGTAGAGAAAAACACAACACCAAATTAATCCTGATGATGCTTTGTGTCTGCTGGATGAGTAAATATTATGTACATATTAAGAGACTACATTGTGCACAGTGTTTAAATGTGCTGTCATTAGATGCCGATATTCATCTACATGGCATGAAGCAAATGACAATAATAAAGTTAAATCCTAAAGTAGTTTGCTGATGAAAACATGATTCTACCAGGGATCAATAAGTGAATCAGTGACTGTTGATCAGGTTTTAAGTTAATGACACTGATATAAAAAATGTTGTCACTACAATGAACGGTTTGCAGAAAAGAATATAAACAGAAAGTGGAGAGTGTGTGCAAAGAGATATTTGGTTAAAGGAAACAGAGGGTTTAAAATTAAACTCACTGAACTACTTGCTCTCGACAGATTACAAATGATTACATAATCTGGGCGGAGCTGATGATCATGAACTGTTTCATAAAAGTTACAATAAATCGAGTGCAGCAGATAAGCAGTTCCCGAGTATTCAATCTCATAAAATGGTCTATTCTCCTGTAAAGGTGAAACACTTTCAAAGAACCACAAGGGCGTTCAGAAAAACACACTTAAGATGCAAACGGTCAAGGCACACAGAGACAGACACATACAGTGAATGTCAACAAGGCAGATCAGGAGCTCTCTCACGGTTATGATATAGATTTATGTGTTCTGACATCCCACAGATGGTGTGAATTAGTCAGGGAGAGGGTGCCAGCACAAGGTCAAGAGAGGTGACCTGGCCTTCAGCCCGCCACTTGGGGAACCAAAGCAACAGACACACGATGCCATTGCTGCTACTGCTTCTGCTGCTGCTGCTGCAGTGAAACAACCCGGAGATGGCTATAGCAGCTGTTACTGAATCTAAAGAAGAGAAAGTGTTCCCGTAAACTGCCCTAATCTCATCATCCTTGAGAGATAAACAGCACTGAGAGGAGCCACCACAGCACAAATGTGCATCAAAGCAGACTGGGTGATAGAAAAGCTATATTGATTTTGACAAAGATCAGAAAACAAAAGGATTTTGTAAATATGAAGACACGCAAACCAGATCAAATGGGTTTCTAAATGTGTAATGATTGATTTGGTTTTTCATTGCCTGGAGATAATTTTGCATCTGAGACTATTTTCTATTAGCCTTACTTACAGTAATATGAAAATGTGGCATATATGAATGAATTATTCTGCCAAGGATTATTCAAAAATGAAGTGTAAAGGGCTGGAGCTCTGTGAGAGATTGTTTCTTTACAAGGCAGCGGTTTCTGTGTATCTTAAGGATCAAGTGAAAAGCTAATAGGGTGCTCCATTAAACCAACAAAGACGTACAGAGAATTGGCAGATTGCCTGAGGAGACATTTACCGTATGTCTCACAGCATGGGGATAGAAATATAGAATTAAAAGACAGTGAACGCTTCAATGACACAACATAGATACAGCAAATATGTAAGAATGTAAGTCTCACCTGATTGATGTGTTTGAGTTTGTCAATGATTTGATTGATCACCGGGTCTGCTTCCTTCACTTTGACTTCAGGGTTGACACTCTGAGCTTTGATCCCGTTGCCGACCACACGGAGGGTGTAACTGTGAATAAGGTCAGAAGACAGAGGGTTTGTAAGTATTTCCATATATTCTTCCACTGCCACGTTTAAGGCATAAAATGAGAGAATGTGACCAGTGTTAAAAGCTAATCTACTCAAGTACTGTACCTAAGCAGTCCCAAAAAAACTGAGTTTGGTTGGGGTCACTGGTCATGTTTCTTGTTTTTAGCAGCAGTACCTATGAAGGACATTTCCCATCTAAACATGGTCCAATTTGAGTAGTAGTCAGGTATTCCTACATTATAGTAACACTTTTACTCAAGTGAATGATATATAAACCTCTTCCACCACAGAGAAATACACCGGCAAAGTGTCTCTGAATTAAATTCAACTCATTACCTCTTTTTCTCCTCAAGAGCATTACTAAAAGATGATCAATATGCTGAAGTCACACAAAGGTAACATATGCAGCATATGGGCATATGCTTGGGTTAAAGTGGGATTTGTGTTGTGGAGGGAACTGAACCCTCATGCACATGTGCATGAGTGCACAAGTCATCTTGGCTGCAGTGCTAAGGCTGCTCGTTACATGTATGGATAATGGAAACTACACATCGAGCCTGTCGTGATGTCTCTTACAAAGGAAACTGTTGAGCAACACTGTGGGCACAATGTACTGTTTTCAACTATAAATTTGTAGTTTGTGCTTTAATGTTTCAATATGCAGCATTAATTCTTGTTTTAAGGCAGTTCATTGTTGTTATAGCCCGGTAATGGGTTTCAGTTCACCTCAAGGACTCATCACTCTTTAGAGTCACTACAGTCTGTCAGCTGTAATGACTCTGACCATGACTGCTGGATAGTGAGCACAACTCACTCACATCTCAATTACCAGCATATCATTTAATCAAACTTGTAGATCAAGGTAAAATCGCTTGTGGCTGAATGATCTGCTGAGTGCAGCAGTTCTGACAGAGAGCAGGCCTCTACAAGGTGTTGGCTCGATGTCACTGAACGTAAAATATTTGGGATGGGGAATTAAAAGTAAAACATAAAAAACAATCAATGGCTAAAATGACTGGTGGTTGTGGGTCGCAGCAGCTAACATAAATTGCGTGTGTTCCCCGAGCTATGCTATGCAAGGACAGGAAGGAAAAAATGTATGAATAAATAAAGTGCAGGAAGCACGGGTGTCTAATTTATTTAAAAGAAAAGGTGGGTCCAAAAATTCACATTCAGTCAGGATGTCTGGGTTGTTGAGATGTCATTTTGATGTTAATTTCCTGCAAATCTAAGCCCATAAATGTGATTAGTTTTTGGATGATACAGCAGCCATTCATTGCCTGTTTTTTGCTTTTTAATCAGTGGTTAGTCTGTTATCACCAAAATTTTTCTCACTGGGCTCTTTCTACACTTTTTGTGGCCTCTGTTCTCATCATCTGTGCTGCGTGCACTGCTGTCTTTCTTCTGGCAGGCGCTTCAAATAAAATATTAAAATGAACATTTAAAATCTGTCTGCAGTAGTGGCACTTTGGTAATTTAAAGAACAGATGTTGTATTTATAAAGATGCATTTTTTGGCAGATTTATACAGATGACTATCAAAGTTTAAAAAAACATAAAAACTGCAAGATTATTAAATTCAAGTGAAATATCACGTTTTCTTGTTATGTTTTGGTTCAGATTTGCTCCATCACCTTGTCATTTAATTTTCTTTAAAATCAGATTTAATATGAGATGTTAAAAGGATCTATTTAATCCATGTGCTTTGACAAAAATATGATGGTGGTTTGACCTGTCAACATGTTGTCACATTTTCTGCTATAATATTTCTTTGACTAACTTGGCTTCTTGTATTGCATCCAAACCTTTGGATGGCACAAAATGTAAGAGATAATGTGGGGCCATGTTTGCTTCGATGCAGCAGGCGCCTGTGGCTGAGGGCTGATGTGTTGAGACTAAACTGCACCTGAACCATGTATACTGAATCTATGATCCAGCTGCCTCCAGCTCTGGTTAATCCCTGGACAAGCCTGCTGAGATTGAGATTGTGTGTGTAAGAAGCAGAGGGAAGATAGGCCTTGTTGGTTTTGGCACTACTGTAAATTGTTAAGGGTCTACCCTTTAAAAAAAAATAAAGGTAAAAAATCAATAGTAAAGGGAGATTACTGGGCCCACTTGCACACGTGGCCTTTGATAATCTTGTAGGTTGCTTGCAGTTATCATGAGATTCCACCCTATGTATCAAATGATAGAAAATCCACCTCTTCATGACCTTAAATGCAGGCTTTTTCCTCCTTTCTGTACAGTGTGATTAATAGCAGATTGAACAGATTACATCAGAGCCATCTGCGCACAGTTCAACCCAATAAAAATGTGTGCTGCCACACGTTTATAAAAACTCCAAAAAAACTATGTTATTACGAAAAGTGTTTTATATTGTGAAAACCACTGACATGCATGAATTTAGATGCAGTTAAATGTGAAGCACATATAAAATATCGTTCCATGCACTCTCTCTCTCTCACACACACACACAAACTTAATACATACAGGCAGCTCCTCTTGCATTCACTAAGCAATGTATTTCATTGCGCCACTGGGATCCATAACCTGAAACACATACAATCTCTTGTAACATGCTGCAAGGCTGGCAGTGCAACACGAAGACTCTCGAGGGGTTGCAACATCAGAAAATAAGGGCCTGCTCCTTAAAAGGTGTCACAGATAGAAGACATTGATCATAGTCTTCATATGTATATTCTTCAGTGTGAGTAAATGCATACAGTAGCATCAAGCACAACCTACAAGGGGATATCAAACAGCTGAGTGATTGCCTGTGTCTCTGTGGACCAGCAGCAGGATCCTATAATCCATATCCTTCTCCCCAAAGGGACGCTTGGTTTGCATCTCATCTCTGCTCACACTGCTGTTCAGCCCTAGATTAAAAATTTCAATCATTTGATTCTTGGCTCTTATCCCTATCTCATTCAGCCATGTTTGTCTGTAAATGTAAGACATTCATGTAAGAAACAAAGACATCTGAGGCTCTTCTTGCCTGATTTCTTGACCTCAGGACAGATTGATACATCAAGGTATTTTCCTCTGACCATAGATTTGAATATTTTGCCCTCAAGTGCATTATCTTATCTGCATCCCTCTGACCGGGACTGTTAGGACGAGGATTGTTTGAGTTGAGTTAGGCATAGATTTGATGATACACAATGCACTGCAACTTAAGAAAATACATCCAAATAGGCGGAACACAATCAAATGCAGAGATCTAAATGCAAAGATAGACAACACATATGCAGTATAACAAAACACAGTGCATGTACAGAATACACAACCAAATAGAAGGGTTAATGCTTAAATGCTGCAAGTTATAAAACAAAGTCTCAATGGGACACTGAAAACTGATTAAGTACATACTTACTACATTTATTGAATGCAATAAAGTCTATTTTAGCCTATACAAAATGCATACACTTCCTATGTGTAAAGTGTAAAGCAGACACTGTACCTACAAATTAAGCAATGTTAAAACTAAAATATGAAATCTGTAAAAACTGATTCATTTGCAAGTTGGAGGCAGCAGAAACCAGCTGTGCATGAGGGTTCAGTTTCCTCTACAACACAAAACTCACCTTAACCCCAGCATATGCCTACAAATGAATTATATCGTCACCTTTGTGTGAGTTCAATACATTGATCAACTTTAGTATTGCGTTTGAGGAGAAGAAGTAATGAGTTGGATTTTATTCAGAGACACATTGCAGGTGTATTTCTCAGTGGTGGAAGAAGACTGGTCTTAACACGTATCTCTACCATTCTGACATGGAGAATTGTTTGCAAACTCATGTTTATGTTTAGATGTTTATTTGTTCAGCAGTTTGTTTTTCACATTCAGCAGTGGTGGAGCAACAATACAATCCACTTGGAATGGTGTCCAATATTGTGTCCGATATTCACTCTCCCTTTAGATCTGTCTTTGCTTTCAACCCCTGAGGAAAATAGCCATCTTCTGTTTGATGCTGAGCAGACAGTGCACGGTAGGCTTTTAGAGCTCTTTTGTTGAAAACAGCTGTGTGTTGCAGCAAAGATGATGCTGTGGTAGCAGTGAGAGTGAACCAAAACAGTTGTGACCGGATAGCTAAAAAATGAGCTGAAACTTGCTATGAAAGTTTCCCAAAGCTGAGGGGAGCCGCAAAGGTAGGTGGGTTTATTAGGTGACCCCATTAACATTTTCACATTGTTGCACTGTCATTCGATGCATAGTCATTAGTGCTGTCGTGTTGGTGAAGGTGTCATCTCTGTTCTCTTCAAAATAGTGCCTGTTTTAGATACATTACATATTTTATTCATATTCCTTTTTTTCAAATTGTGTTTGTAGTCTCAAAAGTTGTACTTACAAACGAATATGCAGTGTTTCCATCTGTTTGTTGTGGTTCTTGGGAGCAGTTTACTGACGGCTGCTCAACGTTCATGACATCATTAAACTAGCAAGTCACAGACTGCTCATACTGTTTAAGATCTTTTACTATGCCTCTGCTGCCTTTGAGGTATCAATAATGAGCTGCAACCGAGCATGCCTGTTAATTATTGGCAGTCAAACCATCTCTCATTCAATTGTGAGTTCACATGAATTATTACTGGGGTGATAAATAAGCCGGTGATATTTTTAAGCCAGCTATTTAAACCTGCTAAAGAGGAATAAAAGCAACAAAAGGGCAAGATCAATTATGTTCAGACAGTCAGTTATCTATCTATGTATCTATCTAGTGGATATGTGATTTTTGGTTTTTATTACACAATACTGTAAAAAAAAATTTAAAAAAACTTTATCTGTCTGTCAAATGCAAAAATGTAGTTTTCTAGAGAGTACCTTCATCAAAATGTTATGGAGAAAGGAGTTCTGTGGCTCAGGAGATAAAGGAGGTTGACCATGCACACTGTTCATGGTTGGCTGAATGAGAAACAAAGCAGGCCTGTGGTTAGTAGGCTAGAGGGCAATACCTGCTTCTCAGTTGTCGCTGAGGAAGCAAAAGTCCCTCTGGCTCATCGCCGAGCACAGAGAGGATCTTGGAGAGTCCAGTACTTCAAAGAAGCCTGCACACTTGAGCTCTCAAAAGGACAGAAAATATTTCAGGCCAGACAATAGAACATACGCAGTTTAATGTGTAAAACCAACAAGAGGGCCATGCTTCAAAGAAACATCTGTTTGGTGCAATAACCCAGATTTAATATGGTAATAAAGAAAGTAACACACACAATGACACAACTCTGTAATTAAATAGTACATCAAGATTTCTATAACGCCTGTAGTAAATAAGTCCTTGTTTATATTTCACAGCATGTACCGTAAGCCCAGGGTATGTAGGAATGTAATTTTTATTTATGCACAAGTTCTGAATGAGATAAATTAATTGACTGACACAACTTTCACAGACAGATTGTAATAAGGTATTTTCATAAAGGATTGTTATAATCAGGATTACAAGGTTTGCCGGTGTGTGTCTGTGTGTATCTAGAACTGTGTACCTTTACTGAGAGCTGTGACAAAGAGGATAATACAACAGAAGTCAACATTGCCTCCGGCAAAGATTTAGCTCCAAACATCACTACTGCCATGTTTGTTCCAATTACTAGGAAGCCCTGAGCCTTGAAGTTGTATTGACTTGTGCCAGTGAGACACTATGGAATTAGCCAGACAGAGCTGTTTGAACAAGGTGGCAGCGGTAATTAATATGGTCTGGTAGTGGGTTGGTGCGTAATGGGCATTTTGTGTCAGGAATTTGTACTCACACTATTAGACTGAGATGCCTGGCCTTGCTCTTGTGAAGAGACAGATTTCATTGAAGAATCATGACACAAAGTTGCACAGGACTGCAGAACATTTTCTATTAAATTTTCAAATTGAATTTATTTATGTTTCTGTTTAGCAGATGAGGAGCTTGAAAAGAACTTTTTGTCAACAACGTTCAAAATAGCTTGATTATATCTATGGTTTAAATCAATGAATGGTTGAAATTTCTATAATTGTCCTACCTATACTCAGCCCACATGGCCTCACAAGACACAATGAATTTATAGAAGTCAAAACCAGACTGCTGCTTCTAAATAACAGAGAAAGTCCAAATATGCTATGGTAATTTAAACATCTTTCCCTATCAAATCTTCAGACTATCATTGTCTACAACAGAATTTATAAACCACTGGCAAACATATATTACACACTGCAGTGCTGGAGAATTCAGAACAGATAATAATAGAACAAATAACCTTGCCTGCCTTTCCAGGCTTTTGAGACATAGTTAGCAAAATTAAACACATCAAAATTAAATTACCATTCCCGTCTTTGATCCTACTGTCATTGAGCCATTTCATGGAAAATGAAATCTCTTAAATTATCATCATTGTAGAGTATAAAAGAAAATGGTACTCACTGTCCTGTCCCTACAATTAGTTTTCTTTCTGAATACTGCTGAATCGATCAACATCAATGTCCAGAGGAAGAATATCAGCTTTCAATTGTGCAATTGAAGATCTTTGGCTTCGAGATATAACCTATCATTCATGGCCAAATTTTTTTTTTTGTCAGCACATATGTCCTTGTCTCTTTATTCCAGCAGTTCTCCTCACTACTCTTTCTGTACTTAGTGTTAGTTTGTTCATTCATGATTTTTACCACATGCACTGTTTAGGGAAATTAAAAAACACACTCTTTAAATGGCACAGGGCCCCAAGATCCCTGCACAAGAGGAGCCCGGTGTGAGAACAGACAGTGTGTCAAAACTACAGGGATCAAATCAATACACAAATTTATTCATTCACCACTTCTCTCAGTAACAACACTACACCACCAGTACACTTGGTTATTATCAAAGCCATTGACAAAGTTAAATCATGTTCCTGCACATGCTGCACATACAGAAAAACAAAGCTCATGAATGAACATGGACCGTTGCATGGTTTGGTGTATTGAGCCTTCTAGTTCCTGACCTCCAGCCTTACCATAACAGCCACGACAAAACTATTTGTACAAATCCAGTGCTAACTGTATTGAAATGCTTTAAATACATTTACATAAACAAGTGTCGGCATATGGCCAAGGACTTCTCTTAACGCCTTTGCCCAAAACAACACCTAGCTCACATTCACAGAAACCCATTATTCGGGTGGTAAAGAGGGTGCTATATTGTACAGATAATTTCCTGGTGAAGCTAAGTGGTTTCATGTGAGCTACTGCATCATGCACGCCATTAATGCCAAATAGATATCAGAGGTCCTCAAATAGCAATGGAACTTTTATAACATCTCTTAAATATGTGAGTTTTATGGAAGGCAATAAGGACAAATGGAAAAGTTGGCTATCTAGCAGGTACAATGGCCCCATAAAAGCAGATGGTCACTGAAAGAGGGAATTTTAAAAGATGTTAATGCCCCACAAGGGCAGTAATGTTCAGGATTAAACAGATGTGGTAAGAGCAAGGCTGACAATAAAAGGCTCATCAGAGCTTTTATGATATCAGTGATCAACATGCTTGCATCCAAAATACTGTTCTGTTGTATTTACTATGCAATGGATAAATACTGTATCTTTTCCATCTGTCTGATTTATTTTACTGCATAACACACATAAATATCCTGCAGGAGTGGGTTTTTTTTTGTCTAAATCCAATATAGATGATCAAAATCATTACTGATGGCTGTCCTCTTCAACACAAAACTTAAGAGGCTTAGTCATCTTCATCCAGTGAAAAGGTTTGTCCTAATTTCAACACCTGCTTCTTGGAGATGTAGAGAAAAATCACCGAGAGGATGATTATGAATTTATGAGGAGTCCTGTAAACACTCATAAACAAATCAACAGGCCTAGAGCAACACTCTTATTCCCAGGCTATCAAACAGTCGAGGCAGCAAGGATGTCAGGTTTAAAGTAAACACTTAAGCAATGATTGGACTTCCTCTCACAATACCACTGTTTCATAACAAGGCATCTATCCAGCCCAGCAGTGGAGCCACAGGAGCACAAACACATTATAACAAGGTTTCACATGCTGCAGCACATTCCTGTTGAGATATTTAAACTGGATATTAACATGTAGTTTGTCAAGGCTATTCTCTGCAGTGCTGCAACTCTCATTGTCAGTCCTTTACATTCAAAAGCACAAACAGGAGGAAGCGCACAATTTCCACTACAATTTAAAATACATCAAGGTAAGCAGTGACAGATCTGTACCCATTTTATCTAATGCAGGTATGTATAGAAAACCATAACATGGCTTACTCTTATTATTTTTCAAGGTTAGCATACGCTCTTTGAGCAGCAGTACATCTTCATGGCAACGTTATAGTGACGCGAATGGAAAGTGAAGAAAGTAACAAAGAAGTGACATTAGTAGAGGCAATATGTTGACAGCTCTTGGCAAGTAAAGTTTGGTGCATAACTCTCAACGTTACTCCTAGATTGGCAGGTAAACAGTTGTTAATTCTAACATTGGCTATGCAGCAATAGAGAAAACTTACATGCAGCCCTTTTTAAACACTTAACTGATTATGATATTTGTAGATGTGTGTTCGGGGTAATGGCCAAAAACAGATTTAGATTATTTACTGAAGTAACACCAGCAGCATCACCATGTAAAAATACTCCACTACAAGTAAAAGTCACACATTTAAAATATTAGAACTATCAGAACTAAAAGTACTGACTATGCTGAATAGCCCCTGCCAGTGTTGTATTATTATGCTTTAGATAATTACAGTCATGCATTTATTAACATGCCAGCACTTTTAACTGATTCACACATTCATATATTCTAGACAAAAGCATCATACCTAGTATTCAAGGGAGTAACAGCATAGACTTTAAAGCGTCCCTCCACTTTAAAACATTCAAACATCTCCTTTAATGATAAACAGGTAACTAGTAGGCAGTTTACTAATTTGTAGTAAACTACAATTAATAGAGTAGATAATAATAGTGATCATATTAAATCAACATTCCTCAGAGTATGACATGCCATGCACTAATTCAAAGTCCCATTCACACACCACTGATGGCCAGTTTAAAGATCTAAATCGCACTGTCTCACATCTCTAATTGTTTTACTACAGCTGGCTGGAACAAGTAGCCACATCTGCTATTCCTCCAGCCACAGACAACGGAGAGCCACCGCACTGTCACTTCACCTCAGAGAGAACGCTGTAGATCCACAACAGTAAGCAACATACAATGGGGACCGAAATACCAACAGTCTAATCACCCCTGTGAAAGTGTTTGTTGATATTTGTTCTCACCCTCATTCCTCTTTTCACTCTGTGTAACAGCAGCTGAATGGGCCAAAGGAAAAAAAGCTGCTGCTGATTTTAAAGCAGCTCATAAACTTCCTGCGGGGCCTTGAAAGCTCCAGGGTGAATGATGCCTGCTAAACACCAGTAAGAGTGATTTGAGGCAAATTCAAGGCTTCTTCAGATTAAGAAGTCTTTGTGTCACAGAATTTAAAAGAATGTCAGTCATCACGGGAAGACAAACAAGAGCAGAGAAGCAGACGAGCTGGAATGTTTGGGTGTTCTTTTGTACAACACAACAAAATATCAATACTGTGTGAGATTTATGTTGGCTGTTTGCTAACAGCATAATGCAAAATAGAAAATACCAAATGAGATGCGTCTAATATAGCATATATTTTATAACAGCATTTTTGGTGTTAACAGGCTGTTTACACCAGTAACTGTTGTAAACTTAGCAGTAAAATTAGCAGAATAGTTTCAGTTATGGTCAGTTCAAAACCTCAGAAAATGCTAATGATTCAGTTTAGCTGTTCTGCTTTATTCCAAACATTAATCTATAATAAATACAAGATACATAGGTAGATACATATCCCCATAATAACCCTCGTGGACACAACAGTGTTTCCTCAGACCTTTAATTACCATAAGATTATGGCAGGATTAACATGAGCTTGGTGTAACTAATAAACTACAAACTAATAGCTTTAGAGTTTGTCCGGTAACACTGGAAGAGCTGAGAGTGACAGAAATAAAAAAAATATATATAGTAGGATTGTTTAACATTTTCCTACCATGTGTTATCAACAATCTTTCTTGCAAGACAGTAAAACTGCTCAGTCTAAGTCAATTTTATAGCTGACTGATCACAGAGCATCTCTCCCTCCATTTTTTGACGGGTTTATCTTGTATTTATGTTTCCACGTTGTATCACCCCCTCGGATTGTATGGCCAATCGCAGGAGAGTAATACAGCTGCCAAACTGCACCTCTTACCGCCAGTACAGCTCTTAAGACCACTGCTGTACTCCCCCAAGGTCCATCACAATTACGCCTATCTCTCAATCTCTCTCCATCAGATGCTAAAAAAGTCAATATGTTTTCCCCTCAGGCAGAGAACACTGTTGAACTTCCTTTTTGCAATTAAGGAAATGCTCAACAAAGACCATCTTGTGGATGCTGTGCTCACAGTAACAGTGCATTCTTTTTAAAGCTTTAAACAATACATTTATTAATTGAATGAGGGATAAGGCATTATTTACTTGAAAATTAAACAAACAAGTGCAGTTGCAAAAAAAGAAAAAAAGTGCAAGTTGATGCACAGGCTTTTGTAATTTGGTATTATCATATTCAGCAACAGACCATGCTGTTTTGGATGATGTGTTTCTGCCATTTTAGAAAGTAAGATTAAAGTTACATGTTTATTCAGCTGAAGAGCACAAATTGGGCAGATCCCTATTTGCACAAACTATGACATGCTTGCTTGTTGACTACCGGGGGGGTAATTCATCTTTACACTGTCAGCATTGTACAAATATACCTACTCTGCACACACTCTGTGAAGATTATCATAATTTATTGGAGAAAGACTGTGCATTATTCTCCACCACAAATTTTCAGTTAGACTACATGAACAATGCTCCCTGTTTATGAGCCTGAAAAACACCTACTGCCTCCTAAACACCACTTCATGCCCTTGGCGTGGACTGTATGCCAGTGGTTTGAAGGGTTAATGTATTTGGTGAAATTTTGAGATAGCAAGCCCCAGGGGTCGGCTGTGAAGGTTTGCGATTATCGTCTGTCCTGTTACCGTGCTTTAATAACATGCCTTCGCACGCTGGGCACGGCAATTAAGATTCAGTACTTTCTCAAGGAGACTAATTTACTGCTGCAGCGAGGTTCTTTCACAAGAGTGTATATTGTCAGTGCAATTTAAATGTTAAAACAATGCCTTCACTGTTATTTCACATTAGAGGGCAAAATCATTTGCCTCAGAATGACAATTAATTCTCACTCTACAAACCAAGTCCTGAGAGTAAATTTGATTACAACTGTGTTTTTGCAATATAACTTGTTTTTGTTTTTTTTATTAAGGTAATAAGAGCGAGCCACAAATCTGACACTCCTACACTGCTAGATGTCAAGAAAGTGTTGAGTCCAAAGTTATTTTATGATTAAGTGTTGCAATTTATTTTATGGAGGACTTCACTTCAACCTGCCATGTCAACTTTTATAATTAGCAAATTCCTCATAAGTCCAACTAAAACCTTCAGTAAATCACAGACCAGAGGAACTTACAGCCAAAGTCTGAAAATAGAGGACTCACAAGTTGCATAGCCTGAATCTATCTCAGAGAGCTCTACAATTTGTGCAACATACAACAGCTTCAATAAGCCTCAATATATAGATATATAAAGATTATGTCAAAAAATGCAGTTCATATGTCAGACAACAAACAAGCACCACATCATTTGAAGATTTCACTGCTGAGAGCTGAAAGACTTCTAAGTCATTCTTTGGAGCGTCTTACGAAGCTGCTCACACAATGCACTAAAAAACCTTTTAACAGGGGGAATAAATTGAGAAATTTCAAGAAGAATTCATTCAGCATGAATTCACATGTTATAGATGTGATGAGAATCTATCTTATTTTATAGTGCAAAAAAAAATGTTCCCTCCATGCAATTCTGTAAAACGTCAGAGTGACGAATGGAGCATGCAGCATATTTGGGTTTGCTCAGTTTTGATGGGAAGCAGGTTTTCAGGCTATGCAGTGAGCAGTGGCGCTAATCTTCACAACCTCTTCACACTTCTTCAGCTTGTGTCAACAGCTCTGTGAGTCAGTTAGCCATTCATATGCTGCTACAGATGGTCCCATCCCTCTTCTTCAGCCCAGCTGCTGACATGATTCATGGGGCCCTGTGTCTTGATTTAGGGTCTCTTTCATATTTCTTCTCACCCACAGCAGAGAAGCATTTCTCTACGATACCCCTGAGGCAATGACCCTGGTCTGTCTCGACCGCCTGTGACCAAAAAAAAGTGCTCTGCTGGGCAAAGCCGGACTTAATACAGCGTGTGCACACATACACGCACTGCAAAAAATATGCACATATATGCTGATTTGAGCTTGTACTGACAAAGGCAAAGGAGTCAATGTCTCTATCTTTGTCTCAAACACAAAATGTGCTACATGGTCAACAACGAAATTAAAAATCAGGATTAAGCGGAAAATCTAAATTACGCAAATGAGCAGAGATTTCTTGCTGCAGCCAAGGTCTCCATCAACTCATTAACAAATGACAAAATAGAACACTCTACCCTTCATTTCCACTGGTGATATTACTCTGCTGTTATTTCCGCTCTCTCCTAAGTCAGTGGAAAAAGCATGCCAGTAAAAATTAAACCAGCAGTCAGCAGTGATTGTTTCCCCACTCAATCTCACTTTGTTGAATTTGTATGATAATAACTGTGCATGCTTCCCTTCTATTGCGAGCCAAAATTTTCCTCCAATCTAGTCTCTATAGGCTTCAGATTGCCCTGTCAGAAAGGACTATAACGAAAGACTGTGCGCACCACTTCCTTATCGCTACCAGTAAATTACCTCAGGATCAGATACAGGCTGCCAACTCACAGAAACTCCACTCACCAGACAGAGAGAGAGAGAAAGAGGGAATGAGATAGAAAAGAGTGAGGAAGAAAAAAAAAGTGTCAAGACATGTCAAGAGAAGGAGAGTAGCCCCCGTGGAGACTGATAGTTTCAGCCGCTCTCAAAGGTCATCTGATGTTATCTAAAGGATCATCTTCAGTCACCAGCGCTCGCCTTTTTACACTCTGCTCAACAGCTGAAGTCAAGCACCTGTCAATCACAACTTTCATAACCTGCAGCTACAACAAAGTGGATGTCTCTTCACAGTGTAATCAATGTGAAAGATGATTCTCACTCAAGTATTAACACAAGTGCTGCATGAAAATGACTGAGACATCACCTGCACCACATCCTTTTTCATTTCTGACTATCTGAAGAGAGAATGTAGTAAAAATGTACTGACATTTATCGTATACACTGAATTTGATAAATAAGAAAAGTAAAAGGGAAAATAAAGCCAATCAATCAAACTGTAGTTTGTGACTCTTAATTAAGCAGGAAAATGACTAGTGGCAAGCTGGAACAAATTTCATCTGATACTAGCTTTGCTTACAATTAATGTATTTTATCAATTTTAGGCACATCTAAAATCGACAAAAGAGTTTACCGATGATTCTTGAATAAGCAATTAGTCATTTGGTTGATAAAAATGTCATCAAATAATGAAAAATGCAAAACTCCAGTTGACAAACCCAAAATGATGGATCCGTGAGCAGTTGTTCTGTCACATTTCAGAAGTTGGAACCAGTGGTTTTTGCCATTTTGCTTTAAAAAAAAAAGACGACTTGAATTTATTGATTGATTAGTAGAGTTACTGATTAACTTTGCAGTGACCGACTAATTGTTTCAGCTGTAAATTCATGTGTAATGTGTACTAATTTTATGTGTACTACTTGTAGACTTTAAACACCAAACCTGCTTAATCAGTTTTAAAAAGATATTTGGTAGACATTGTATCAGTGTATGACAGACCAAAAATTAACCTGAAATGTTGTTATGATACACTGAATTGTGAAATTACATTTTACATTAAAGCTGGAAGAGTTGCATTATTGAGCAAAAGAAAACTAACAAAGATGGGAAAGACTCTGGTTCTGGATTCTAAAACATGACATTTTGTTGCCCTTCTGGGTTTTATATTATCGTAAACCAAATATTTTTGAATTTACTGTTTGTTTGACAAAACAATTTGAAAATGTCACATCCGGCCACAAAGCCATTTTTCAGGAACTGATATTTTATACATGTATTGATTAATGGTAAATAAAATCATTAGTTGCTATCCTTTTTTTTATAACCAGCTTCACTCTGCTCTGTTTGTTTGAAACATTGGTCTTCGTACTTGAAACAGACTATTTCTTTAAAGACCTTGAAGTATAAATTATTGAAATGTCCGTTCTGCTGTTACTGCAACAATCTAATCCCCCCGTGGAGATGAGCCAACGTACATGAGCACTAGAAAACTTGCACACATACTATACATCTTAAAATCCAAGTATCTAGATCTGTAGCTTAATGTCTGATGGACCAATAGTTCCCTGTTTCTTTTATATCATATCATATATTATCTTATAATATACATACACGTTCTCCACACTGACACTTGCCTGCCGCTTTAATCAAACAGAGGAGAAATTGAAAAAAATCTACTGTAATACATAACATGTAAATAAAACCGCATCATTTACTGTATTATATCAACATCAGCATGTGCTGACTACTAACAGGTGATGTTTCTCAAAACTTAATGTGAGCTTTCCTCAGGTGTCCACTGTCAGAGGTGATATAAAACACGTGGCCTCAGAGAGACGAAGCTCTTAAGCGGCTCGTGGACTGAAGGTATGATTAAAAGTTGCTGGGAGTCATCTGGATGCAGCGGCAGTCTTTCACGTGCGTCGAGGGACGCTTGTACTGTGGTTCAGACGTGCCTCGACTCCTCTCTGCAGCATTGTGCGGGAAGCAGCTCCAGCGTGGTGGAACCGAGCAGATGGTGAACGTATGCGGCGCTCATGCATGCCATCATCACCTTCATTAGCTGAAGGTGACATATGACATCATCTGGTCCGCGTGCATTATGGGGGCCAGAAAAGAGTTGTTTGCTTCTTTTTCTTCTTTTTTATTGCTGCATGGTTCAAGGTTGTTGATGGGAGGTATTGCGAGTAATCACAATCCACCTTCTCTTTCACACACACGCGCACCTTCCGCCAGCTACTCCCCCTCAAGCCTCCCCCATTCCAACCACCTCCCAG
The DNA here is from genome assembly GCA_016785225.1 of Psettodes erumei. NCBI lineage: Eukaryota > Metazoa > Chordata > Actinopteri > Pleuronectiformes > Psettodidae > Psettodes > Psettodes erumei. The sequence continues at coordinate 5,735,535 of JAFBJZ010000863.1, read as the reverse complement.
CATTAAGGTAAATAAGGGCTTCAAGCAGAGAGCCAATGAGCATGGGCCACTGAGCAGAGATGCATGTTTGTGTTGCCTTCCTCCCAGGACCCTGCTCGTTTATCTTGGCTGTCAGGTAAAGGGCAGACTCAGAGAAGGTGAAACTTTTTTTTAATAAGGCCGACTTGGTTTCCATAGAAACTGCAGGACAACATTACCGAGACAATGATAAGAGAGCAAAGTCTGGTCTCAGGGCATCCCGCAGTGTGCCACATTGTTGTTGAAGACATTTGCGTTTACGTCAGAGAAATGAAAGAGCCATTTCCATTAATTCTCAGGGAGCCTCCAGACTCAGACCTTTTACTGTGGGAGGTGAGATTAATGAGACCATATTCACAACTAGTGTTCATCTTAGGTCAAGAGCTAAAAGGTAGGTTTCCACTTATAAAGAGGTGCTGAGTCTTCTGTGACTACAAACTCCCTGGTCAACAGAAAAGACCAATGACTGTCATGCATTTTTTGATTACGAAATGAAACTGTATTATGAAATTTTTTAAAAATATTTTAAACGGTAAGGAGCAGATTGATCAGATTTCTTGTTTCGTGACCCAATAATTTATATAACACAACAGCATAAAGGTTGCCTACTAAAACTGCCAATATTCCAAATGCAAGCTACCTACGCATTCGGAATATTCTCCAGGCTAAAAGTGCATCAAGAAGAAACAAATTGCACAGGTAATGAATATTTAATGATGACTACATTTTTCACTTTGTGGTGGTAAATGGGAAGCATGTTTAGTTAACAAATGAGAAGAAAATCAAAGGAACAGAAGGTACCACACACACTGTCAAGAGCCTGCAGCCGTAAGATAAACCACGACAACGATACAAAGATATGAGTCTTTGTTTTCAGACACATTCCAGAAAGAAAGCGAGAGAAATTCAGTGCCTTCTGGAGCAGAATTCAACATGGATATGGTCAACATGTAGTCATAAGGTCAATATGATATAAGGTGCCCCTGACAAGATGGCACGCAATGCTAATTCATGTACAGACATGCACTACAGCAGTGTTAAATTCAACATGAGGCACTAAGCATTTATTCTGTATTCATCCAAATATCCTAATTGTCTCAATATCAGATAAGAGAGAACAATACTTGAGGGAGTGCACCAGGAACAACAAGAAAAGAAATATCAGGAACTTCATTCTATATATCCAATATTAAAATTGCTCTCTTAGTCTATTGTTTACTGGTCTGTAGTGCAGAAGTATTCGTGTTACTGTGAGAAACAGCTTTTGTTATGGAAACAATATTATTGTACCCTTGTCATTACATCAGAAGGTGGGACTTTTTTGTCTCTTACGAGAAAGCAAATAGATCCCATAGATGTGTTGCCTCTGCTCCCACTTTATGAACATTAAATGCTTGCTTTTTTCCAAACTCTTTGTTCCCATGTTTTTCAGCATCCTCTGATTTATATCTGAATAAAAAGAGGGAGAGTGCTCTGCGGGGACTGAGTGTGTGCACTCCATGGTAGATGGAGACAAGTTGATATCACGCATGCTGGGGTGAGGGTGTGTGCTCTGACAGCTCATCAGTGGACAATGAGGCCTTGGCTGTTAATGTCCTGCTACCTGGCACACTGCAGGGTCACAATCTGCTCCAGATGCTGGAGGCAGACGTCCAACTCGCGGTGGTGGTGGTGGGGGACTCTATGCTCGAGAAGCAAAAGGGAGTGGATTCACTGAAAAATGAATGGGACTAGATAGACACGCACACATACATGCACCACCTGCAACCAGCAAACTCTGGATTTACTGCCTCCTCTGCACAGTGGTCTCAACGGCAGTTACTGTAGCAACATCAGGGATAATATCTGAGCACAAATAAATGACATCTCTGTTTTCCAGAGAGCTAGATTGAAAATTTATCTGTTCAGAGCAATCTTGTGTAATTCAAAAAACTGAGGTGGATGGGGCAAAAGCAGACAGAAATACACATGCATGTGCAGGCACACACACACACACACACTTCTATGCATGCATACGAGAGGGATTTATGAACTCAATTTAGTCAGCCAGGCAGACTTCTTGATTCTGTCACTTGGGATAATCGTCAGGATGTGGTACTCTGACCAAGCCCCTGCGTCTAAACCCAGGCAGGATATAAGGTCATGTTGGAGTGGAACTCTAGCCATGCAGCACCCAGACCTCAAGTGCTCCAGTGGTTTTGTGGTTATCTGCAGTAGCCAGCTGTCGCAATACAGAGGGGCTCTTCAAGAACGTCCCCTCTCCTCTTCTCTTGCCTCTCATCTTTCTACTCTCTCTCTCTGTCTCTCTCAATCAAAGCTGTCCAATCAGCTCCCCCTTTCTCTGCCCTTCTCTCATCCATCTAATTTTAGGTTGTGTAAATTTGTGAATAATTGTTTGTTGCTAGATCTTTGTATTTGCCCCTAAAAGATTAAGACCTTGAATGGGTTGAAACAAAACCATTATGCTTGGTATTGGGTGGTTCCCATGGAAAAGAAGAGAGAAAAGCCGCTATATTTGTATATTTGAATTCAACTTTATGAACTGTCAGTAGCCTTTGAGGTGCTGGGGATTCTATACCACATTTATTTCAAGTTGTTTTTTTCATGAGCTGGAAGGAAACAACTCTCTTACTTTTCTCGCATGAAAGTGACTAAGAGGACAGCTGTGCATAATATATTTGACAGTGCATGTTTAAGAGGTTATTCCTTCTCATTCAAAATTAGGTCAGTTCATCACAGCAAACGAACGAAGAGGAGGTGGTGAGACTTGATGTTCTGCAGTGTGTGTCTGTTCATCATTCAGATTTTGTTTTCTGTCTGTCACTGTCAGGGACAACATGGATAGGAACCGCCGCTCCACAGCATACATCATCAAAACTGATGCAGGGAAGCAGGGGAGCGATGTGGCATGTTTCCAGTGTGTGTGTGTGCATGCATGTGCCTGTGCGTATATGTGTGTAAAGCAAAGTGCAGAGCTCCACCTGCTGGTCAAAGAGAGCTGCAGCACCACTAAATCAGCTCACAAGCGTTCAGATTTACAACACAGTCATTTTACTGAATGCAACGCTATAGCTTTGTCAGCAGGTTTATCAATGGATCCAGAGTGGGCATTAATATGTGTAATGAACAAAGAAAGCCAGCTGTGATGTTATGTTTATGTGCAGCTGTTCATCTGGAGAGCCCCCCACAATACTGTATGTAATGTTGTATGGATTGGACATGAAGTAATTATCCTTAATCTTTTTGCTTTGTTGAAATTGACATTGTTTAGAGTCACACAGACCCCTCTGCTGTATTTACACAACCAAATAAGTAGAAAGAGAAGGAGTAACCTTCCCTTTGTCTTTAAATAGAGAAATGAAGTACAGTTGTATCACTGTGTAAGCATACATATGTATAAATGTAATAAACCCCTAATGTGTTTATATATTATATGGGCTATGCATCGACAGTTAAATTGTTGGTTAAATCCAAAAGTGGTGCAACTCCCTGTTTAACCTTAGTTATAGCTCATAAATCTCATAAATCTAGCAAAAAATTAAAATAAAATCATTTAGGACTGGAGGGTAGTGCTGTGTAAAAACTGTGCTCTATAATAGATATGCAACTTATATGGCAATGCATCATAAACTAGGAAAAGTCATATCATGTGGATAAAACTAGTTGGGGTCTTAGCTGTGTGTGTGTGTGTGTGGGGGGGTCTACAATGAGGTTAAACAATGAGGTTAAAATCTAAAAAATTAAAATTAAACAAATTGCCATGATTCTCAGCCAGAGGTAAGAACCCCTGCAAGGAGTTGCAAAGATAATTGACAGCAAGGCAAAGCAGAAGAAAAGCATTTCTGAATATGGTTTTATCAAACTTCTCTGAAATCCTTTTTTTCCTTATGTGAAATACTGATTCATTTAAACTCCAGATTACTGATATAAAACAATCCAGGAAGGAAAATATACTCTTTGGCTAAACTAACAGGAGACACATGCAAACCTGTGATGAGGGGCCAGAAGCTGAAAAGGTTGTGGAGAAGTGCAGTATGTTATTATTCATCACACGCTGTCCCCTGATAGAACACTGTGGATTTCACAGTGAGGCAGACACCACCCTCAAATGAGGAAGTGTGTTCTCCACATGGACTGGGATAACCTAAGCTCTTGAGGCTTCTTCAGTGGATTCCTATTAGCAGGGCTTAAATGCTGTCATTTTAAGGTCTAAGCCAGGGCAAACCACCTGAGCTTCCCGTGCAGCGGCACATGGAAGTGAGAATTCGACAAATGACAAAGTGGGAAATGACAAAGCAGTCGGGAGAAAAGAACAGAAATGAACAGTAGCACAGGCCTAATACTACAGAATCAACCGCTTCCTCTGTTAACTGGCCACACACTGTGAAGAGGCATGCTCTATGACTCCAAGACTCTTATTACCATGTGATTAACCTCTTCAGGATTAACCAGGCAACAAAAACACGGGAGAGGTCAAAAGGTCAGTGCTCAGACAGGCACTCCAGCATGAGGGGTGGCCTATTAAATGAAAGGCCGCACTCAAATCTGCCCACCTGTCTTCGAGCATCTTTTTCGATAAACACTGCAGCATCACCCCGCAGCACCGATCCCTCCGTGTTAAATTCCAACAGAATGCAAGGTCAGTTGCCTTATTATTGTAAAAATAAAAAAAACTGTTGTACTCAATTAGAAAAAGGCACTTTGAAAATATAAACACACGGCCAAACACCTGGTGTGTGTTGGCAGCCGCGAGACAGACTGCAGGTGGAGATGAATTAAAGCGAGTCTACACCGGAGGAGGTAATCATGAATAAAACATCACACTCGTACTTGTTGAGACTGTAGCTTTTTAGCACTGCTATAACTCCTGCTTGTTGTCTCCCATTGGCACGGAGAATGTAAAATGAGTACTTTTTTTTACAATAAAACACAATCCACAATAGATTTGCTAACTTGCACACACGTTTAAATTTTAACATCAGGTGTCAAACGGAATTAGGAATAGATGTGTGGTAAATGAAAAGGAATGAAGATCCCCTTAATCTCTTCCCATGACTATGTAATTTTGTCTTTGCTAGTCAGTTACTCGAACAGAGAGACAAAGCTGGAGCTAGCAGTGGTTTCATGCCTTATCCAAGTCTCAACTGCCACCATAACTGCTGTGTATCTGCGTGTGTGAGTGTGTGCACATGCTTATAGAAAGTGGGGTAGCTCATGGCAACCTGCCATTTCTTCAGTGTGCTTGTATCCATGACGGATGAATCAAGAATGTAGGAATGTGTTAACCTTTCCCACCCAGAAGGGGACGATGTCTCCAACCGAAGAAGATTGCCATCACTTTCACAGTTTGGAGGATGTGTCACTGTTTTATTTATTTCTTATCTTTTGCTCTCATGACATAACATAAATCACAGGAACTCTTCAATCAGTCTTGCAGTGTAACAAATGTAACAGCATAACCACCCTCCCCCAACCCTCATACCTATATACTGGGGCTGGGTATGGATTACAATATTTGTTACTACTATATTAGTAGTGCTTATACGATTCCTGAGTTCTACCATAATAAAATAAATTTACAATACCTACAATACATAAAAATATAATATAATGTCAATATTTTTGGTAAATAATGGGCCAAATCATGACTGATGAAATTGCTCAGAGTAATGAAACCACAGGGAAATACCACCCACCTCTGCATCTTCCCTGAGCTCTATGGGGCCTTTTAGCATCTTTCAGATCCTTGATTTCACGGCACGAGATGGTTCTAGTTCACACTCTCTACGCTCATCAGCACCATTTTTGCGGCTCCAGCAAGCAGCTGTTATCAGCATAAGAATCTTTAAAAACTTTCTGTACACGATCAGCTCAGCACCACACAGCAAACAGACAGAAAGTTGGAAAGTGACTGTTGAACATAGTGGAATATTAAAGAGCAGATAAATAGCCAGATATTTCCCTCAGGAACTGGCAAAAAACACAGAGCTGAAAGAGAGTGAATATTGGACTTAAACTCCACAGATGGACACAAATGCATCTTCAAATGAATGCTCCATATCTGCCACTCTTTAGCATAAAAGATGATAATTGTCATTAATGTGTTTATTGCTCGTCTCCACTGCTCCTAAGAGGCCCAAAAATTCAATTACTGGAGCTTTAATAAAGGCTTCTCAAATCTAAATTGCTGTCTCAAAGCAGCCATACAAGCACACTGCCAAAATAAAGTCTAAACTTCCAAAGTCAAAAAAGTCTAAAATTGGCCATAGATCAGTAAAATCTTCACTGATGAATTAGTATACATGACTGCAAATCTTACGAGGCCTTTGATGAAAACTTTCGGTAATTAACAGATATATTTCTGATGAAACAAATTCAGGACAAAGATGTGATATCCAGCCCCATACATTAATCTTAGAACATATTTCCAGCACTGTAAATTTACTCCTTTTTTCTTTTCCTTTTTCTCTTATTTAGTATAATTTCTTTATAGCATTGAGCACAGTAACACCTTAAAAGCCATTATGGGATTATTTCAGGTTAGATGCCATCACAAAACGATGACAACACTGTTAATAAACCAGAATACTAATCAAAAAAATTCACACACAACCTTTTTTCCCCCTCCCAGTATGAGTGTATAAATGAGGGACAAACCAGGAGACGGAGAGGGCCAAATGGAGAGAAAGAAATGTGCTTACCAAATCCCCCCCTGAAGCGAGACCCCATCATGTATATTCACACAGACATTGAGATGAAAGCTGCTTATGTCCTATGATCTTATCTGATTGCTCTTTATCTCTTTGTTTACTAGGAACCCAGATGAGGACTTGCATTAAATCTAAGACCCCAGACTCCCGTGTCATGTTTTTTGCACCTGTCCTTTTTTATTAAATAAGGCAAAGCTCAGGCCAAACTCCCCAATTCTTTAAGAACATTCTGTGCCTGAACATGCAAAGAGCTGTTATGAAAGGACTCTACGAACACTCCAAATATACAGCTTCACTCCCACACATGCACACACACACACACACACACACACACACACACACTCACAGAGCATCTGAACCAATCGTTTAAGGTCTCTGAGGTCTTGATAAGCTTCTGTAAATCAGCCACCATCCGGCAGTGAGTTTTATTCCCCTCTCTCTCAGTGGATGTTGGGTTATGACCCGTAGGCAGGAGGTTATTTATTGCTTCTGTCTCAGCTTGTGTTGACTTCTAGCCACTCATCTACGGTTCTAGGCTAACAGAAATCAGCACCAGGGTTGTAGATCTGCAGGAAGCCTGCTAAGCTGCAGAGTCTCGGTTCGATAGTCTCCTTAGAGCCCCGTCTCCCTGGATTCTCTAAGGTCTCTCAATTCTACAGCTTTCTTCCTCGATTTTTTTTAGTAATGACCAAATCAAAATGAAAATCTGTGAGTGAACCTGAGGGTGCATGAGTCTCTGTCAATAAGTGTTTGTGTGAAACAGGAAAAGAGGAAGGGGAGGGGGTTAAAGAGCCGAGGGAAGTCCACAGACCATAAACATTTCCCAGAGGCCACTGGCAGTGATGATAGACAGCCTGCAGCCTGCTTCTTTCCCCAGCACATAAGAAAGAATTCTCTTCTAAGAGCTGGGGATCTTTTCAAAAAGGAAACTATACATACTATATATAAGTTATATTGGGAAATGTCAAAAGATGAATAAAACTAAATATCGGAATAAAACTTAACCTCTGTGGTCTGTCTCCATAGCAATGTCATTTCTGATGAGCAACACCCAACCACACATTCTTAAAATATTCTGCAAATCTTTTTGTTTGCTAAGAAAGTTGTAAAAGACCTTCATCCACCTACTTACTTACCTACACACAGCAGCTGTGAAACAATCTCACACGAAGCTGTCACCCTTTACAATAGACTGCCAGCAAGTCCAACCTCACTGCCATTTGAAATACAGGCACCTGCCATTTCTACAGCGCTGACAGGAGATGACAGTTAAGAGGAACAACCACGGACCGAGGATGTATGAGAGGGTCCTTGAGTGATGACAGCACAGGTAAGATCTAGAGCTGTGATGTAATGGAGACAAGGCCGCTGACTGATACTATGAAAGAGGCCAGTTTGTCTGGCTCCGGTTCACAACCATTCATATCTGAGATGGATGTCTGAGGGCACTAACAGCTAATAGATTCGTTCTACATTGGTGTCCCTTTGTCCACGGGGGTGGTGTGAAAGGTGTGTGTGCTTGTGTGTATTCGACCGAGGTCAGATGGTGTACAGTTGAGGAGATTATCTTTGTGAAGAATGCTGTTCATACCTCCAGTAGCTGAACAAGAAAGCTGAAGCTTTTAAAGTGTCATGGTGGATCCTTACCTTATTAAGACACTTGAAATTTTGTGTTGTATTTGTCACCCATCTGTACTATTAACATCTTTAAAAACAAACCTTTTCACAATGTCCGTTCCATTCCAGCAGGACAGCCCATCGCCAAAGACCAGATCACTCACACACAGCTGATCTGCCAGGCCACCATAATAGGTACGATAGTGACGTAGACTGCTCAGAAAGTCCCTGAAAAAGAAACCACAGGCACAAAGTTAAGTTGTTTATCAAAAGGTTTGACACATTTAAATGATAAAATGATTTTTTCTATGCACACTTTTATGCATCTTTTACACATTTACCTTCTCCTGTCAGCCAGCGAGTCTCCAGATGCTCGGTGGGGAGCTTTAATAGGGACAAATTCTCTGCTGCTGCTGCTGCGCTGAATGTTGACCGACTGTACAGGCTTCCTGCTCGGCGGGCCACACAGTTTGTGCACCTATTACCCAAAGAGACAGACACAAATTTAGGTCTAAGCACTCTGGATTGAAAGATGCGTTTTTAGACTTTGGAAATCTTGTTAACTGCACTGGTGCATGCCAAACAGGCCTTATTTTGAGCTGGGGGAGTGACAGATGTTTACACTGAGGCCATTAGCGCAGCCAGGCCTATCATCTCCAATTTTGGAATGTGCTGCATTTGCAGCCTATCAAGCAGTAGTCCCACCAGTCAACCACTGGATGGAGCTGTGGTGTCTCAATACATAGAGGAAGGACAGAGCAGTTCAGGCACAAACATCCCTGGGAATTCGTTCCACAACAAATACCATCCCCTGGGACTGAAAGTTAAATGTCAACGTAACGACTTCCAGTTCAACTTTTATGGATGATGATGATGATGGATAAAGAATTCCTAGTTTGGAGAAATAAGTCCAAGACTTAAGTGTAGCTGTTGACACTCTGGATTTGTATTCCTCTGTCTGGCGGTTTAACCACTACCTTCCTAACTGCCTCAGAGCTGCCCACATGTATGTCTTTCTGGAGAGTTCTGGCCTGCTTTGGTCTGACTAGCTCACTGTTGTGTGTGGGGTTTGTAATTTCAAGCTATTTATCTTCAGTGTCTACACCACATCATAGCTGGCAACTTGAATAAGAGTAATTTAGTATAAATCTTACCCCATGAAGGAACCCATGAAATGGTTTATCCTTTGTCTACTTCTCTCCTATTCAACCTGTCAGATTTACTGGTGATAGTGGTTCTCACCTCCCACAGAGCCCCAGTGCAATTTTAAGTCTCCTCAAAGATGCTCTGACCTGTGCAGAAAGGCGGGGTCCGATTTTCTGAGCGTGGCCGACAGCATCATGAAGCAGAGTGTGAACTCCCAGTAACACTTGCTCTAAATCCTGAGGTCCTTGCATCCGCGATGACAGACCCTCCAGCGAGCGAACAAACTCCCTCCAGTGGGCATCAATCTCGGCCATGCTTGCCAAACAGCCTCGCATCACGTTGAGGCAGTAACCCATGCAGGGCTTGGACTGGGTTAATCCCTGTGAGGCATATTACTTTGGGATCAGAGATTCTTTTGAAGACTTTCATTACTTCAGATCAATAAACTCACTTGAGAGACATGCATCTGTACCTGGCAGTGAGGACAGTAGTGCATCTTCAGCAGGGCCCGTCTGCACTCGCGGCTCAGCTGTAAGTGGTCTGTCGTATTGATGACCTCGATGCCGAGGTGCAGTGCCTGAAGAAGGAGCTTCCCAGACACCCCAGAGCGAGCAATCTGATCAGCCAGGAGGCCGGGCGCCCCACCAAAGGGTCTCACATCATGTCTTGATGACCTCACACACTCAGCATAGCCTGGTGATATGCCGCTGAGACCTGGGTTGATGAGGTGATTGTAGACCAGTGGGAAGAGAGCATCGAAGAATCGCTGCACTAAGTCATCTACGCTGAGCTCGGAACCCAGCAGGAAAAGACCGATGTCGGTGAAGAGTTCCCGCACAGGGCCCACAGCCTGATCAGCCAAGCTGCGGTACGACTCCTGAAGGACGGCATTAGTGCGATTCTCCGCCTGCCTCATCAGAACCTCAAAGATCTCTGTGGGATGAACAGCAGGAAAGTGAGAGATAAAAAAAGAAAGACAAAAGATTATAGAGTGACTCCAGCTCATTTCAACACATTATCATCTTTATCTCGCTTCAAAGTTACGTTGTCCTTGCTGCCTGTTGAGTCAGTGATGCAAAGACAAGTAAAAGCTTACATATTCTCTAAATGGTAAAGGAAACTGGTGTGCTGAAAAAAGAACATGGAATAAAGAGGAAGAGAGACACAGTCAAAGAGGACACAGGAGAAACAGAAGAAAGGCAGAGGCTAAGAGACTGAGGATTAAGAGAGAAGGGAGAATGGACAAACTGGAATCTTTCAAAATAATTCCTCAGAGAATAAGCAAGTATAATAACCTGCCATTATACAAGCATGCACAAGAAGAAGCTCAATTTCAACCTTAAATATCACTATCATCAGTGCATGAATTTTCATTGACAAATTGTTATCCCTTTGTGAATATTTAACAAATTCTGTAAGATGTATATAACACTGAAATTACAGTTCAAAAAGAAAATATTTGGGTCTGACGGCAGCTGCGTCAGGAGGTAAAAGCATATCTTGTTCTTGCTGCTTTGTCTGCCACAGCAGTGTGCTCAATGCTGCAAGCAATATCTCTCTTTGACTTTGACTGTGTTTTGAGGCGGTTATTTGGGGAAGTGTGCAACATTGTGCAACATTATGGCTTCCAACAGCCACACGGGGGGGGGTGGGGGTCGAGGTGCACCAAAGACACACTGAGAGGACAGAAATAAAGACAGTTCCCACCGGACACCGGCAAATTCTGTACAGTGAAGTGCAGTTAAAGGAATACTTTGACTTTCTGGGAATGTTTGCAAGACCATTAAATATACAATGGAGCCAGGAGTTGATTGGCTTTGTCCAGCACGTTTACCCACTCACGTCATGTGGGAGCGAAGATAATGGTGGGAAAGACTCGTTCCACGTACCACGTTCACATCATCAGACAGCTCAAGGTGGCAGATGCAAGCAAATTGTTTGCTATAAACTAAATGCACCTTGTAAATGGCACAGTGGTGGAGTGTAAAAACACTGAGTGAAGGTCTGACATCTGAGGATTAAAAATAACATGTCTGTTAAGTTAGAGCACTATATTTATTCAGTTTGAACATTTAATTAGAAATGGACTTTGGCTTACTTGAGGCAGTCCTGTTTGCTTGTTTTAGCCAGCAGTTCTGTAGCGTCAATATATTGTAGCTTTTACAAAAATTCAAGTTTCCAAATTCCAAATGACTTGGATGTTGACATGAAAGCTATCTGCAGGTGGAAAACTAGTAATTATAGTAACTCAAATATGTCTTGAACATGACAAAACACCCTTCAAAACAACATTTATTTTGTTTTTAGAGAATAAACATAAAACCTAACATAGCCACTTGGTTCCAGCCTTTATACTGAACAAAGTTAATTATCTCCTGACTCCAGTGCACTGATATGGGAATATAGAATATGGTTGTTTCTAATGTTATCTATTACTGCTGCTATAATTATAATAACCGCTGAGAAAAAACAGTCAGTATGGTCCAATATCATGCTCTATTTCTTTTCCTCTTATATTAACTCCATGTAACATTTCCATTGAGTGGAATAAGGTCAGTGTCAGCAGATATTAATTACTCCTGTACAGATAATTCATCAGAATGGTGAAAAAATGAGTGAAAGTGAAGTGACGTTAATAGTCATGGCATCGAGAAGCAGGAGTAGAATTAAAGAAATTTTAGAATGACTTATTTCATGTTTCATAAATTACTTTGCAAGTTTTTAAATGTATTTGCTCACAACTTCTTGACAACAGAGCAGTAATACAAAATCACATGACCCCACATGAAAGCATGAAAAACATATAGAGCATAAGGATAAGCAAGCTCTATGTGTTTTTCCAGACACGAAGGAACAACCTCAGCACAGTAGAAAGTGTTTCACCAGCGCTACGGGCCAAGCTTGTCTTTATCCTTTTGTCTCACTTTTACATTTTTGTCTCAGCTAATACCTGAGCCATGGCCATTCTCATATCATGTGCTTGTCATGAGGTGTGAGGCAATAGTCAGGGCAAAGGCCTGGAGGTGCCTAGGGGGCTGAAAGTCTGGGGGGGCGAGGGGGTAACCAGTGTGATGAGGGCTTAGACAGTCAAGTGCTTGGGGGGGGGGGACATGACTGACATGCCCACAGGCAGCGTTAAACATTGGAGTACAAGGAACACAATCTGGACACAAGTCTTCTGTGATCTCGCATGGACCTGATAGGTCTAACGAGAAGCGAGACTCAAAGATGTGTGTTCATGTGTAGATGAGAAAGAAAGCTGCACCTCCTACACATTCAAGCCTTCTGGTCAGAGAGCGGCGCAAAAATCAGAGAGAGAATGTGTTAAGAGCAGCAGTAAGAGCGACAGCTGCAAAGGTGCAGCGTGCCTGCTGTGAGTGTGAGACTGTGTGAATGAAACAGACAGGTAGAGGGAGGCACTCATGCAAAGATCCAAAGGGAGAGAAAAAAATATGTGCTTGTGGACTACATAGATTACTGTAGCCCTGGGGTGTATTAAGCAGAGATTTTCTTTTTTCGTGGGGGGAGGTTACCACATTAGATTATGGGGGTAATGAATCCCACCTGTCAAACCACATAAGGAAAATCTGGAGTAAATCAGATCTGTGTCTGTTTTAACTCTGTCTGTCTCTCACCGGTTTCTTCTTCTTCTTCCTTGAATGTAAATCTTGTCGTCAAGACCCTTACTATCTTTTCCAATAAAAGGTACATGGAGGCAAACTTAAAAAGGCATGGGTAATAAGATGATCAGTAATTCTGCTGTCTAAATAAGTCTGCTGTATTAGAAGAACACCCACAGAGAGCTGCCCAGGCACTGTTGGCGACATTTTTTTTTCTTTTCACAAAAAGACAATGTGAAACTGTGTCTCTCGCTTGGAGGCTTCAACCGGCGGTCAGGCTTCTGGGCAAGCCTGAGGACAGAAATAACACACGGAGTGGAAGTAAGGAAAAAGGGAAAAACGGATGTAGCTGGAAGTTATAAGGAGGAGCATGAGCAGAAAGTGTAGCTTTTAGGTGAATCAAAGGTTTATAGAGCCTACTCTATCTGGTGCTCTGTTCACAAACAGGCCAAATAAGTTTCTTTAAAGCTGCAGTAATCAATATTTTAATATTAACAATGGATCAAAGGACTGTGTGCAATGTGAAAGGATTCACTCACAGTGACAAACCCACTGCAAATAAATCATCATGTGACTCAAGTTTCCCTAAGTCGAGTGGAGTGTTTTATTGTCTTTCAGCTCATTGTTGTTGTTTCATAGCCTGGAACTTTACAGCATTGGAGTTGGTGAAGAACAAAACACAGCTAAGAGGTGAGCGAATGCTGGACTTTATTCATCAGATGCTCAGAAACATGGCTCCAAATGAAACAATGTTACAAACAAATGTTACACTCAGTCTGCTGGCTGCATAAATAAGCAGCTGTTCGCTAACAAGGTCAGCACATTAACTGTATAATATAATATGTAAATGTTGTGTTGTGTTTACACCTTGTTTGTGCTGCACCCAAGCTGCCAAAAAGGGTTCAACGCTAAAGACTGTGGCAAAACCTTAATTCATCCATCTGTCCACCTTTTTCTTACCGTGCATGTTCCTCATATTTCTTAGCACATTTCTTATTACTTGTATTTATAATGGGGACGCCACAATTTGCTTGTTTTGTCTGAGTGTTCTGAGTGTCAATGACAGAGTTGATAAGTGGAGAGCGGACATGAACAGACGCTGAAAACTTTTGTGTAAAACTGAAGTGGAGAAGCTTTTTATATCGTCACTGAGCCAGAAATATTATCAAATATGTTAAATTTACATTGAGCTTTGAAATATGAACTGAGGCGTATACTACAAACGGGGCCCGGTGTAAAGAAAATATCATCATGTTGGGTTTTTTCACACAGCCTTTTTCAACAGCAAAACACAACTACTTTTTTTACTTTACGATTATAAAATGATACAATTATTTTTACTTATCTGTTTTTTTACTGCAAGAAAAACAGCAGAGCAATGGAAAAACATTAACAGCTGTGTGCCTGACTCAGTTTTAAACTATTTTCCAGCAAGTTTCCTGCTCTCCCACACAGTGATGACAAAGAGCAATAAAATGGCATAAACATGAGACAAACAAGATAAAACACTCTTGATATATGCGGGCAAGAAAAAAAAGTACGTAAAAAGTATGGAATTTTGAAAGAAGGCAGCAAAATGAAAATGAAAATTGAATGCAAAGAGAGGCAAGTTAGACAGAATTTCAACAGACAAAATAAGAAGATTAATGTTGATAGGTTCTGTTTACACTTACAGTTAATAATCTGTGTCATTGTTTAAACTTTAAGAAAGAGAAAGTGCTTCTATTGTGACAGGAAATTTTACATAATACTTTAGCATGTGAACATAAATCAGAAATCATCTTAAACCAATTAGCATACACTTAGATTTTTTCTTTTCTTTAACCTCATGAACAATTGACTGATTTTAAGCACCCCTATCTGATTAAACTTAAGGATATTAAAAGTAAGAATATGTAACTTTCCATTCATCATGTGCGTCATTTAGATGCACTTAAAGGAGCCATTACAATACATGCCACCCACCAACCTGCTGCTCCCTCGCCTGCTGGCTTGGTAAATAAATTCAGATATATGAACAATTAACGTTTGAAAGCTCGGGCATCGCTGGCTCTCATCCAGATATACAGGCTATTATAAACCCCTTCAGTTAAATTTCTAAGTAGCTGAGCTTTTCTCCATGTCTAAAAGCCTTTAAAATTTGATCCCATTTTCTTCCTTTCTCTCATAATTGCTACATTTCTCATTCTCTTTAATGTAGGATGATCTGGTTAACTGTGACGGGGGTAGCTAACCGAGGGCTGACTTACACTTCAGGTCAGGGTTTCTGGCAGCTGGCTCTTAACTCAGAAAAAAAGCTATTTTTATTATATATGTAGTCTCTCTCTCACACTCAATTGCTGTAGGACTCAACAGTGATATTGTGACATATATGATAAATATCAATCAGCATTGAAATTATAACATGCAGTAATAGCAGCAAGGTAAAGCCAATTGAGTACGTGAACTGAGACGAACATGCTGGGTGTAAATTTCACCACCAGAGGGAGACATGTTGAGGAGAAAACAGAGCAGCCTCTTAAAGCTGACTAAACAAATGCTGCATGCTCCCTAACCCTAACTACAGATCACCATTTCCAAAGGCAACAACTGATCCAGATTATTACTGTCTTCTCTGGCAAAACTTTATGCTACAGTTACAGATGATTAAAAATATAAAACTTTTTTAATAGCCCTAAAGTGGCAGATTTGCACATTGTACACATTTCCACTTGGGCAGGGAGAGCCAGTCCTCCTCTCTTCTTGTTAGTTACCCTGATTAAAAGCTAAATGTAAAATCATAAGCAGAAACGTATTCAAGCAAAATAAGATATTCTTAGATTTTAAGATATGGACAGGTTTCGTGGCACAGGCACACCTTCATGTGCCGGCAGTGAGGATAACTTAACTATGTGTGACTTTTTGTGAGCATACACACAGAGTGTCGACTGAAATCATCAAATGTGGTTTATGAGTCACGCTCGCTTTGCTGTGACATTTACGGGACTGCAAGCTGATGGTACCACAATTTCAACAAAGACATATCTGTGTGTATGTATGTGTTTATGTCATTCAGAAAAAAAAGATCAGTCAGCTGTATGAAAAGTAAGATGAGCCTTTGTAGTCCCCCCCCCACACACAAGAATAAGCAGAGACATGGTTGATTCAGTTATCATACTATGTTTGCAACACATCCCTGAATGTGCACTGTAATGCATGAACACATCACAGCAGTATCAGCTACTCCGTTTCATGACTCCTGCATTTTCCAGGTTCAGAGAGCTCAAATGCCGCCAGCCAGCCTCAGCTGAGCTGTCGTGCAGTGCGGAGATGGCTTTTACTAATGTGATTCATCCTCTCTGAATGGCTGTGACCACAACAGAGGAGCCCGGTGACATCTGATAGGCTCCAGGAAAGGCCATTCCCCAATCTAGAAAGGATGAGTCAGTGGCTCTGTGGGTTCAGCTCATCCCAAAGCAAAAGACACACAATGAAAGTCAATGACTTCCAGGGTGGCACAGTCACTACAGTCAACAGAAAACTATGTCTTAATTGTGGCATATTAGAGGATGGAAAAAAGCAGCCGCATGCTTTGTTGTTCCAGGATGTAGTCTGATGATGTTGTTTTCTGTAAAATGTTTGTAGTAACTAAAAGAACACAGGAAAGGTCAGACACTGATTGGTTTAAAACTGTTTTAAAAAGTCAGATACAGGGTAAAGCTATCTATCTAATCTTCTTCACTTCTTCACTGCAGAGCAATAGGCTTTAGTTGAAGTGTTTACTTCTTCCTGGAACAGCTTTTCTACCATATATTATTCACTTATTGTTGGATCTTTTTTATTTTCACAAAAGGTTAAATTTGTGATTGTCTTTCCATTTTCACATTTTTGTATGTCCAGTTGAGCTGCTATGCACAACTCTAGGCTTTTCTTGTAGAACAGGAATTAATTGACTAGATAGGTAGGAATGGAACACCATCTATGGTATTTTCCTTAAAATTAGCATCAAATTACATGTGTAAATATGAAGAACTGAATCAGAAATTACAGACAGACATGTTACCACTTGCATTTTTACCTGGTTATGTCCATGAAGTGTCTCTGGTGGCCATTTGATTTGGTCTAACATCGAGATTTACTTTCACTTTGCCTCTATAAATCACTGTTCCCAAAAATGTGAAAGCTTGTTTTAGATTTACCTGGCCATAAATCTGGCCAGTTTCAATACACCTTTAATACCTGCCTCCCTCTCACTCTGTAAACAGGAAGCTGGTCTGGTCTGACCAAGTTATCTTAACAAACTGACAGACTCTTCAACTGCTGGATACAAAATGTAAAAATAAACCTGCCTGTAATCTCTCCAGCAAGTGGCAGTGCACATTTATAACGTCAAAGCACTTATTCATCAAAATCCACTGAATGCAGGACTGTCAGGCTTTTGATAAGAGTTTTAAATAATCTTATTATAGCTTTTCTAGTATGACAAATTTTCACACAAGCATATGAGTTTGTGAGGAAGTGAAGGCAGCTGTTATCACACGACAACACAGCACTCAGAATCAGAATCAGGTTTATTGGCATGTAGTTTTTCAACTACAAGGAATTAAACAGTTACACAAAAATAAATATGCAAATATGAAAATATAAAGAAGACACAAGGACGCACTGCTTCACGGAGGCATAAATATAAAAATACAAATGTACATTATTTACAGTAGAAGTAAGAAAAAATATATAAATATACATTAGCAGACAAGACGCAAGACTTAACAGCAACAACAACATGCAATTTTTGAGTGTGCAATGAGTACTCAGCAGCAGGGTGGGGGGTAGAAGAGTTCGAGGGCATTGCTGTTTGTGAATCCAGCAGCAACAGGAAACTGTTCTTGTGGTGTGAGGTTTTGGTTGTGATGGACCGCAGCCTCCTGCCAGACGGGAGGGGTATAAACAGTTTGTGTCCAGGCTGGGAGGGGTCAGCCGTAATCTTCTCTTCATGCAGAATCCCAGAGGTGTACAGGTCCAGCAGAAAGGGGAGATCACAGCCATTCACCTTCTTAGCAGTGTGGATGATATGCTGCAGTCTGCACTTGTCCTTGGCGGTGGCTGCACGTACCAGACAGTGATGGAGGAGCAAAGGATGAACTGTATGATGGGTGTGTAGAAGTGCACCATCACAGTACCCAGGAAGCATAAGGACTCCAAAGTGTGCACAGAGTGATGGGGCAATGAATGAATGAATGAAAGTGCAGAAGACTGACCAGGAAAAAGATTAGGCAAATTAATCAGCTTTTGCATGAAGATAGCAGTATCACAGTACACAAGCAGTACACAGGCTGTCAGCAGTACACAAACAGCCTGGCAGACTGTCCTGATTTAGCTTGAGATTGAGTTGAAGTACATAGTGTTACTCAGTGCGGATGAGTGAGCTCAGTGAACCTGCCTGCTCAGATCTACAAACCAACCACCAAAACTACCAAAAATGAGCCTTTTATATATGTGTGTGTTTGTGTGTTGCTAAGACACGTACAAGCATGTTTGCATGAGGATGGAGAGAAATATATAAAGAGGGAAAGGCCATGTTAAAATTTCCCATTTCAAAACATTTCTCCACATGAGGCTAAGCCTTCTGGATTGTGAATCGGCCTCCTTTTCAACCACAAACAACAACTGACCGACTGCTCTGACTCTCAGACAGCAAAGAAAAAAAGGTTCCTGAGAAAAGCTAAAAAGCCCTGAGACGTTTTCTTTTTCCTTCCGTCGTCAGTTTCAATAAAGGGGGCATTGTTTTAAAACTGAAAACAGTCACCTGCGCAGAGGTGTTAGAAGTGTGCTCTGGCTCAGGCTTTCTCACAGGAGGAAGGAGAGACGGGTGAAATATGATTTATTTTGTTAAAACTGTGCAGGAGAGGGGAAAGAGACAGAGAGAGAGAAAGAAAGAAAGAATAGAAGGAGGGGAGGCAAGGACAAGGGAACGAAGGAAGGAAGGAAGGACAGAAGGAAAGTAAAGGAATGGAAAAGGCACATTAAGACCATGAGTCATTTTAATCTATTTTGCCTGGAGTCAGGCTCAGCATAACATCAGCCTTTATCTCTGTATACTTCCTCCTCCACATCAATAAACACACCCCTCCCAACATACATTAACAGTTGACAAACACATATTTAACTGGAGCACATTCAGCCCTCCTGTCATAAATCTCTCAACCTGAACTTCAGCATCAGACACTTTCCTATCTGTCTGTCTGTCTGTCCGTCTCTGCATCGACTCCCTCCCTCCCTCCCCATCTCTATCTCTCTCTCACTCTCTCACTCTCTCTGCTGCTCTCTGTTACCTCCAGAAGGCTTAAAAGTCAATATTTGAGGATCTGTTGCAGCTCTTGAACACTTCAAAGAGCACAGAGCTCTGCTGTGAACATAGCCTCTAATATGCCGTTCAGGAAGAGAAGCAGAGAGGGTCATAAGGAAGTGTGTGCGTGTGTGTGCTGGGTATGTATAGGTCAAATATTCAAATATCCTCTCCTGCAGAAACACAGGTCAGGTTTAACACGAATTTCAGAGCACACACATACACAGAAACCCCACACAGAAAAAAGAGGGAGAGTGAGAGTGAGTGAGCCACAGTTTTAAGAGCCAGAGTGAAAATAATAATATCATAATAAAGCTTTCATTAGCTTTCAAAGGTGGCTCTGTGTGAGGTTGCTGAAGGTTTCCTGTGGCTGGCCTAAGGGAGCTGTTAGATGCCAGTGAAGGAGCCAACAGGGCTGTCATAAGCCTCAATAGAGGGGCTAATGCACACAGCATGCCTGTGATTACTCTATTGAGCTGGATAATTACATTACACTTATAAAAAAGGTGATATGGAACATTAGGTTCAAGGATCTGAATGTGATAAGCTGAGTTATTTCACCCTATTGACTGGCCTACAAAAGAGGAGTCATTATGTTATTGATGGAGATGTATTTACAATGGTCCTGAACTAAATAAAGGCACCCCAGCATTCCTGCAATACTAGCTTGTTTAAGGCATTAGGCATGTTTGAGACAGTCACAACATAGACATAGGTTATTATTAGCAATGGGCTTAGTCATGTTTGGGGGGGGTGTAAATTTTGAATGTACACATCAATAGAAATGTAAAGATCTGACTTTGGTCACTCTAACTTGGCATGTAAAGCCCAGCATCACAACAATTTGTATGCTGCAGCTATGACAGTCTCTCTACTGTTGACACACACACACTAGGAAAGTCAAGATGTTTCACTGATTGTAGGGCCACAACTATCAATTATTTTCAACACCATTTAAACTCTTGATTATATATTTGATTAATCAATTAATTGTTCTATAAAATGTCAAAAAATGATTAAAAAATGACAAGGAAATGACTTAAATTGATTTGTCCATCCAACCGTCTAGAACCAAAGATCTTCATTTTGCTATCAAACTCAGAAAAGCAGAAAATACTCACATTCAAGAAGCTGTCGCCACTATAATGAGAATATGACTTTTTTGCGTGATAAACAGGCAATCAATTATCAAAATAGTTGGGGATTCCTTGTCTGACCAACAACTTTTTTTTTTACTTTTTACTTCGTGCATGTTTTGACATTAAGAGGAGGATTAACAAGTTGATATCAAACAGACTTATCACCAGTACTGAACAGGCCATCAGACACTGGACTTCCAGCAGTAAAAATAACATTCATTTGTCACTCACACCAGGATACCAGTGATAAGCTGCCCAATTATACCATTATATCTGCTATGTAGGGGAGAAGGAAAGGATGAGGGGGGAGGAGAGTAAGAGGGGGAGTGGGAGCAGACAGTAGACTTCGTGTGTTGCTGTGTGTTGCTGTGTTTAGGATTTCATCGCCCAGACGACTAACAGTCTAATCCCTGAAGACTCCTTCCTTACTTAGGAACTGCTTCCTTCCGTCCGTCAGACTGGCAGAAGAAGTGATTTCTCTTCTCCAAACAACCGCAGTGAAATAGAGATGTGCAATCCTAACAAACATGCCAAGCATCCAAGTGAGATGGAAAAACTACACCCTACACTGATGTTTTTATTTAAAAATATTGCAGTGCATTTGTCCTGAAATCCTCGCAGTTTCCTCTCAGTGATTTTTCTCAGTTAAATGTTCTGATCAGTACCAGAAACCAGCCTTAATTTGCATCTGGTTTACCCCCGAGTTGGACTTCTAAATTATTTGAGGTTTAACTCGAGGGCTACTTCCAGGAAAAATAAGCAGCTATTATGGCCCGAACCATTCACTTAATATACCACCGAATCAAAGTAACATGGAAAGCTGTAAGTGTGAGCTCAGTCTTTGCCATTTGCTGCTAAGTGTTTTATTTTTTTTTTTAGCTGCACTGTTAGCTCTCCCATGAAAACATAACACCGGAACGTTACCCTGCTGAACTCCACAATGCTCAACACTATGTAAATCTTTAAGAGGAAAAAAGCGTAACCTGTCATAAAAATACAGTTCCTGTTTAGTATGCTTTGTCATCTACTCTTGAAAATGGCCCGAAGACTACAGCCAGCAGCCATAAATCTCCATTTCAAAAGGGCACACAGGAGAGACAAGCAGCGTAAAGTGCTGACAAGTGTGTGTGTATTTTAAGGGTTCATCTCTATGCAGTGTATGGCTAAAGTGCAGTGTGTGTAGATTATATGTGTATGTGTGTGCAAATGTGAACGTGTGTGTGAAAGAGACAGAGACAGAATGACAGTGAGAAGTCGAGGTGCAAGTGTATTCATGTTGGCAAGTGTGTGTGACTGCTGATGTCCACCTTTGGGAAACACAGCAGTCATCCAGGATTTTGAGGAAGTGTGTCAGCTGAACTGGGTCTCCTGGCTCTCCAGACACACACACACACACACTCTCTATGACACTGTAACAGCACAAAAGGATTTCTGCTGGAATGTCAGATGAGGATGCTGGGTATTAAAAAGTAATCCATGTGGTTAAAAAAAAACCCAACAACAACAACGACAACAACATGCAATTTGCACGCTTGGGTTTCTGTGGTTCAATGGATTAAAACTAAAATTAAAAGCCTTCTGTCTCTGTCAAAATGTATTATTAGATGTCAGTAAATGTATTTTCCTTAATATACAGAGTTGTTTATTCCATACGACAGACAAACAACAAATTTTATCGGAGGTTATGTGTCAGGCTATTTCTTGGCTGGGGATAGTTTTACATACATAATCCTGAAAAGGTGCAACACTTTGGTTTTTGTATAAATCAAACAAACAATATGTAAAGTATAATTAATGAGCTTTAGGTGAGGTTCGAGTAGGGAATCTTTCTTACCTTTCAACACAATTATAGTATTTATAGATGGACAACACATCTCCACTTCCTCCAACTGTACAAAAATGCCACAATATCCCATATAAAAAGGTACTGCCATCTTGTGCTGGTGATGACATCTGGAGCCAGAGTTGCAACTCATGATGTCACACATCATTGCTATAGAATTAAATAACTGAGCTAACTGTGATGATAATAACTAACTACAATGACAGAAACATCTTTGGGGAAAAAAAAGCTTGTCCATGTCCCATCTGCTAACATGTAGGGAGCAGGGATTATGACCTGTGCTGCAGCCAGCCACCAGGGGTTGATCAAGATCAGTTGGCTTCTCTTTTGGCTGACATGTCATCCATCTTTTTATAGAGTCATTGTTTGAACAGAATCAGCACTTTCCCTTTTTACAGTATTTCTGAAAGCCAGATGCTGGCTTTAGCTTCATATTTAACTGACAGCTGTAGTATTATAGTGGTATCCATCCACATTCATCCAATTGTCTGCCAGTAAATAAATGAGCAAAATCCCCAAAACTGTCAAACTACTTCTGTAAGATTTTTTTAGTGTGACACCAACTAGCCAGCCTGACACAGGGGCAGCAACAGGAAACAGAGGAAAAACAGTCAGACTACTTTACAGCAGACCGAACGCCTGGATTGTTGAAGGGTACTGACTCTGAATAATCCTTCTTCCCTCTAAATCCTTATCCTCTGACTTCAAACGCTGTGCAAAGACTTTCAATAGAATCTGGCATCCGCCCAACTTTCTCTCCATCAGTCGCTCATTCTTCTTCTTCGCATTCTTTTTCTCTCTCTGTCCTCCCCTGGATCAACTGTCCAGCCTTGAATCATAAAGCCAAGCCCATATTCTGTGGGAATCTCGAGGAGAGGCCCCTGCGTTGGCTGGCATAGACACACACACACACACACACACACACACACACACACACACTCCTCTTGTAAGTGACAACAAAGAAAGCATGGCTGTAGACCCATTATACAAAAAGGCTGCTAAATGGAAGGTCCCACACAAAGGAGCAGAGAGCAGGTTGGAGAGGATTTGAAGGCCAGCTGTGAGAATCAACCTATGAAATCCTCAAACAAACCCAACCACCACTCAGTATATTCAGTTTATGCATGTATTCATCACACATTCATCTTGCATGGTCTGCATGATTGGTTACTATTGGAATCTGCCTTCCCACCTTTCATTCCTTCTTTCATTCACACTCATAGCTTTTTATGTTTGACAAAAACATCTAAAAAGAGTATTCTTTGTAGAGGGAATGGTTCCCTAGTGTTATGGAAAAAGTCTAAAGCCATTCTGGCAAGGTTCAGACTGCAGGCATAGGGTTGCCAACATCAGCATACTAACGTGATCGCTATAAAAATGCAAGCATGCTGATGTTTAGCAGGTGTAATGTTAACCATAGTCTTACTTACTTTAACGTGTTAGCCTGCTAACATTTTCCAATTAGCACAATTAAAGCAAGAATAAAATTAGATCAGTTCTTCGTGGGGTCCCTTCCCAATTTCAGGACAACCCATCCAAACAGAGGAGAGACATTTCATTTCGTAACTACAATTGTCAACCTTGTGGTGGGGCTACAGGTAAAAATCAGGGGATTAGCAAAATCATCCTTCAAGAAGGAGCCATAAGTATCAGTAAAACTTTTTGTGCCAGTTCATACAGATGTTGAGATTGTCACAGTATAAGTGAAGACTCTGACCTGCTGGTGGAACTACAAGAAAAGTCACCAAAGATGCTGTGATTCATCCACTGGGTTCTGTGAATGTCTGTGCTAAAATTCATGGCAATCCATCTAATAACTGCTGAGCTTTTTTAGTCTGAAGCCAAGTGGTGGACCAAATGACCAACTGACACACAGAGCTCACAATCCCTAAAGTCTTGTGGCTGGTGTAGCTAAAATAAACTTTAAAGATCTGCAAATATGCCACTAAGATGGCATTTTGTGGATAACCTCCAATCTTTTTATGGAGAGAGAAAACAACTGCTATGTTACAGCAACTAGCAAACTGTATGTTTGTTGTCCTGCTTTCTCTGAAACAAGATGTAAAACTGGTATCTTTTATCTCACATTTGTTATATTGTCAATCAACAGTTTTTTTCCATAACCAGTGACAATAATTGACATGGCAAAAGTAAAAAGCTGTTTCTGTGTGAGACAGCCTGTTGTCTCTTGAGGGGAATGTAACATGAGGAATGTTCATTTTCAAGACAAAAGATCCTAAAATGCAGAGTCCTATAAAAAGCAGCATATTTTCCCTGACTGAGCCGAGCAGCCAATTTGTGACCAACATAGAAACTTTACTGGAAGGGAACACTGTGTTACTGTAGTCAGTGATGCTGTGCTGTTTGGGGCTGGTCACAGCACAATATCTGTTCTTTGTAAGAAATTACTGTTTTGTACTTGAAATTCTGGGAGAAAAGTGGATTGCAAAGGAGCACTTAGGTAAGTATGATGTCTCCTCTAGCATTGCTTTTTGAGCAACTTTTTGCACAACATCCCCTGAAGAGCAGCCTAGTAATCACCATGAAATATTAAAGCAAATGCAGTCTTTATTCAAACTTCAGACTCCTGAAGCAACTAGTCAGCTTTGTCTCTTGTCAGATCATCAAAATGGTCATGGTTACACAACTGTAACCATTTACCTCAACATCTTAATGCCACTGGATGTGCCTCAGAGGTCAGCATATTTGTAAGTCAGAAATGAAGTTTACTTTAGCTTGGTTTCTGTCTATTGTGTCATGTCTTTCTTCTTTTTTCATTCAAATTCAAAATATTCTTTTATAGGATTCAAACCCAGGATGTTGTGGTTATATGGCATGGGCGTTAACCAACTGAGCGCTGACTTTACTGGACAACAAGAGCTTACAGTCTGAAATAGAAACTCTCTCTACAAAAACTTCAAAAATATCTTTCTAATATATCTGAATCGACCCCCCCCACACACACACACACACACACACACACACACACACACACACACTTGGACTTCCTTGGCACAGGGTGTACTGCACTAATTTGACAATGGATTGTTGTGGTCTCCTCTCAGTCTAGCTTGCTGGCCACTGCCATTCAGCTATGTTCCTTTATCAATTCAAAGAGTGAAAGACGTGCAGTGGATCCCTTAAAAGCTGGTAAACAGAAACACAATTGGCATTTATGGGCGCAAACAGCAAATTCAGGCTAGCTTTCCACTTAAGTGATGCCAGCACTCAGTCCTTTGACCATCTGATCTTCTTACATTCATCAGCACCACTTGTGCTACTGAAAGCAGTAGCTTAAAATTTGAAGTAATGCAATAAAAAAAACACGACTGACTGTCTGCTGGATTCCTGTGCCTCGTGTTGACTAGAACTTTTTTCTTCCCAGGCTAGAAACCAAAATGACACATTGACTAAGGAAGCCCACAAGCCACAGAGTGTTAATGGTCACAAAAGTTTTATGCCACAGACAATGAAACAACAGCAGCATTAAATTCACAAGAGCTGGTCTCAACTTGCTCATCAAGTTGTCGTGTAATATTGGAAGATGCCTAAAGATGAATTATAGGATAATTAAACAACACACAATATATACTATCTCCTTTCTATGTTTTATGGCTCTATGTTTTTTTCACAATTTAGCTCCTGTTCTTTTGTAATACTGACTGACTTCCAGATTCTTAAATACACTTATTTGCTTCCTTGTCTTTCTAGTTTTGGTTGTTGTTTTTCAAGGAATAGAAGAAGAGAAGTTCAGAGTTTGAAACCACTGTCTTAGCATTGATAGAGCCAGACGTATCTTAGTTTAGGATAAATATTGGACAAGGGGAAACAGGTTGACTAGCTTTGCCCAAAAGGTCTTGAAAATATCTGCCTACCAACACCTCTAAAGCTAAGAAATTAACCCAATATGTCTCATCTGTTTAATCTCTAAGCAAATTAATGTTAAAATGATAGCTGCTGGGCAAATGTGAGATGGGTATCGAGCTAGCCTATTTCCGAAAATGAGGATTTTTTTATGTGGTCACAAGCCAAAATATTTAAAAGTACTTGTTATTAGCTTTAAGATTATTTATGATAATTTATATGTGATGTAACTGGAAATGACAAATTCACGACTAAAGGTCATGCTACTTCATAAAACTCAGTGTGTGCAGAAATGTGTTTTTAATGTTGTTACTGGATTCAGGTTCAGCTGGAGCATGACTCACTGCCACGCCAGCAAGGACCAACATCACATAGGGAGCAACACTGATTATATTATTTACAGAAGCTAGTGTATCCTTCAGTTCAACATTTGCTTCAGTCAGCAAAAGACAACATGTGTATTTTAGATGGTTCCTCAAATGAAAGCTTGTCCCAGACGAAGGCAGTCCTCTGAACTGCTGATCTCAGACTGTTTGGCTATGATTTAAATGGCTCTCCTCGAACTCCGTCTCAGGCATCTCGACAACTGATTCATAGTGGTTTCTCTTTGAGTTTTATTTGACTCCTGCCCTACGGGACGCTGGGATTGCACAGGTCGGTTGCCATGGATGTAAGACAAACCTGCGCAGGATGAAAAAAGATCTCCCCTAAAGCCCAGCTCAGCAGGCTGCATATTTGTGCATTGTGTCAACGATGTGCAGGAACCTCACAACCGGTGGATGAAAACATGCAGTCCTGAGAGACTTACTGACAGACCAGGAGTGGGAGGGGGAAGGATTGATATGCTGGCAAGCTCAAAGGCTGTCATGCCATTAACTTGGTCTTTAGTTTATTCTATTTTTTCCAGCCCAGTTACCCAACTATCTTTTGGCTGTGCAATTACTTGAAAGGCAGCGGTCAGGTTCATTTAAGGACGAGATATTGAAATGTTGTGGGACATTTCTCTGAAGAAAAGAGAAAAACGCAATGAGCCATTACTGCGGGATGAGCTGTGCTTTGAAGCTCTGCTCACAACTAGCAGTTCAAGCACTTGTTTTCACTTATTTGTGTTACTAAATGCTCAAAGTAATGAGTGTTTTTTCTACATTAAGGATCCCTTTGAAGATTTGTGGTCCATTGCAAGCACAAAAACATGAGTTTCAAGTCCCATGGGAATAAAAAGCATTTTAAATAGCATTTTATGGGATTGTTTTATTTGTCAGTGTCTCCCGAGTGTTTCACTGTTATCCATCTACATTCCTTTAATTTCTTCATTGCCCTGTCCCCTCAGCTGTAGCATATAAAGACGCCTAATTGAAGGCTTTGCACAGAACAAATGACCACATCAGCCTTCCCCCTTTTAACTTGTCCCTCTTCCTGTCTGTGGTTTTAATACATTATACACTGCTTGTTCTCTGTTGTCTCTCAGATTTCATTACAGGCTGCCAATAATTTGGAGACTAAATCTATGAGATGTGTATTTCTGCACAGGGCTGATGGCAGCCAGTCAATGTAAAGGGTGATTACTTTAAATTTCAAAAATGATCAGTTACGTTCTTGGCTATTTTCTTCTTCTATTATAACCTGAAAACACTCAAAACAAAACCCTCAGTCACACAAGATGAATAACAAAAAATTCACTCATATTAATTCAGCATAATTGAACACTCCCTGGATAGGAAAGACGGATTAAATGCTTGACTTGTGTTTTTTTCCAGTTTTTTCTCCACTTTGTTAAGATCTAAGAACCTGCCAGACATTTCTGTCCCAAACTTCCATGGCTAAATAGAACAATGCTATGTGTGTGTGTGTGTGTGTGTGTGTGTGTGTTGATGAAAGCTGAAACTTGTTCAAATGTTGGTGCTTTTTGCCTTTTTGACTTTGCATGTCTGTCACACACACACACACACACACACACACAGAGAGAGAGAGAGAGAGAGAGAGGAGTTTATGGAGTTTAATAAGTGGTTCCCTATTTTGTTTGTATCATGCATTTAAACAAGTAGCATATAGGCAGTTGGTAGCAGTAATGCACCAACACAGTGGGTGAAGAAAAGATTTTCAATTTTGTTCTTACACGAATCTATTATTCAATAAATCAGGAAAATAAAATAATTCACAAGTAATGAAAATAATTGCTTTTAAGAAGAAGAGTTGAGAGACTTAATAAATGTAATATTCAGAGCAGTTATCCTGCTGCTGTGACTCCAATGTGCGACTTTTATTGCTGAACTTCTGTTGCCACTTGTATTATGCAGTCTGAATGCTGGAAGCAGCCGCCAGTGTTTGTTGACTGATGAGAGCCGATGTTGACAGGGAACTCTGTTTGGTTTGGCAGGAGTGCACACTGGCTGCCATTCCACAGATGAAACCATGTGAGGGCTGCTCATTTTGAGTATTTTCAAACAGCCACCAGCTCCTGCAGCCTTAGTTGACTGCTGCCCT
The DNA here is from genome assembly GCA_016785225.1 of Psettodes erumei. Taxonomy (NCBI): domain Eukaryota; kingdom Metazoa; phylum Chordata; class Actinopteri; order Pleuronectiformes; family Psettodidae; genus Psettodes; species Psettodes erumei. Next base: position 5,706,769 of record JAFBJZ010000863.1, on the reverse strand, counting down.
GTGTGTAGAAAACTCTTAGTCCCTGGACTGTTATGCTCAATACAAGTGGCAGAAATAAAAGTATATTTTCTGAAATTTAAAAATCTAAATGCAAATTAAAGCAATGTTGTGCAACTATTTTAACTTGATATAACAGTTTGACATCATGTTGATGGTACACTGGCTTCAAATAGGCAGCATGTTGCCTCTTTCATCCCAAACATCTGTTCTTGCTCTATGTAACTCAGGCGGGTACAATCTCCTGCGAGAAGTGTGTAACAGATCATGTCACTACATCACACACCACCTACTACAGGTCTTCAGCTAGCTTGGAAGTTTTCAGTACAGCCATCATGGGAGTGGCGAAGAAACAAGCTCTGACCTTCTACATTTTAGCACACAACTGCTGTGTGTTCAGACGATTTCGTCAATCAGATAAGCCATACGCTGTCTTGACATGAGCAGCTATCTTGGTTGCTGATTTGTAGTGAGGTTTTGATGATTTTTTTTTTGTTGTTGTTTGCCTGAGTGAATGATGGCCTTTGTTGTCTGTAGGTGAGCTCTTAGCTTCTTTGGGTAGGCTACTTACAGTACCCTTCACCACTTTCCATTAAAAGACTAATGTTGATTTGATCCTCCTAACAAGCACTGTCACAGTCACAGAGCTGAGACTAGCCAGAAGCAATTGGGCTCCACTGTTGCTAAAACTATATATTTCTGAAATTATTTTAAAGATTAACATCCACGGTAGGAACCTGTGAGTTTGGGTATGCCAAAGGGGCTATCAGAAAGTCAGAAAGTATTGAGAAATGAAGTTATGTTTTGTTGATTGTGTTCTTTTCCCACTGTATTTCATGACAAGAAAAATATACCACCAGATTTGTACTGGAAAAACCCTGCACTCCCACAACTTTCATGAGGCCAGCAATGTTTGCAGCTTTGGTTTAAATTAACAGTACACTGGAGGTGCCATTCTTCATAAACGTCAGCAAAGATGCTAAGTATTTTAGTTCAACTTCAAAACCTGCATACACACATCAAACATATGATGTCAAAAAGAGGGCATTGCCCCTGCAATCCACAACTAAAACACTGTGATCATGTGAGACTCTCCCATAAATCATTTGAGTTGAGGTGGAGGTGGATAACAGCACGTCTTTAAACTGAGAGACATCGTTAAAGTGAATTGGCATAATGATATGTCTGAGTCTGAACATTCAAGTCATAAGCTCTGTATTTGTTGCCCACCCATTTTAGCCATCACATGACAGCTATCAGCTCAAGTGGGAGAGACATCCCACGCTGGGCAGGGACAGCACACAGACTTAGGCAAGTTGTTGCCTGTCAGTCAACTGTCAGTCAAATAATGGAGAGCTTTTTAAACAAATGCAAAGATGTTTAAGATATTTTCCAGTACAGTAAATATGAGGGTTTTATTTTATCATCAGGATACAGGGTAGCAGGGCACCTTGCAGAGGAAGGGAGGCAGTTGGTAAAATTCTCCACTACCCCTGACAGACATCTACCCCTACAGATGGCCTCCTGAGTCTCCTACAGGAACAGCCAACCTGTCTAATCTCATGATCAGACTGAAGCGTTAGATCTGAGGGAGGACAGACTCTGCTCTGTTTGCTCCAAAGTGGAGCCTCACTGCATGCACGCACACACACACACACACACACACACACACACAATGACTCATCCAATGCTTTTTACAGCACCCACACAAACCCCTAACTCCTCAACGTATACTCGGAAGAACAAACAAACATCTACATACATATAATTATCCACATAAACATTAGTGCTCTCATCTCAGCACTCGTTTATGAAGATCAGCCCTTCCACTAGCAGTGCCTAAACACACAAACCAGTTCAACCTTACCTTGAAAAGCAGCCACGTTGCGCGAAATGAGAAACTTAAGGCTGGTGCTGGACATCTGGATAAGGTTCTGGATGTCTCTCCGAGCCGCCACCTGGTACCTCTCCTCCATCTTTTTGGTGCAACAGGTCAGGTTCTTGGACATGCACACCTGGAGTTCTGAACCTAAGAGTCATGGGGAATAATTGTTATGATTTTAAAATATTATGAATAGAATCTAGGATTAAAATGAGACAAAGCTAAGAAGCCAAGTAAGAAATATTTCTTCCTTTTGTCATTTCTGGGACTGGGATTTGAAAGCTGCTATAAACAATCATTTTCATTATCAATTAATCTGTCTATTTGTTTTCTTAACTATGATTTGGACACTGAAACATCAGAAAATCTATCACAAACCTCTTGAGCACCATGACAAACATTTGGCATTTTTGATTGAAATATTACTGAAATGATTAGTCAATCATCAAAGTTGTTGCCAATTATTTTTTCTTTCGACTGACAAATTAATAAATCAAATAAATGGACTGGATGATAAACTTTGGTAAATGGGTTAAAAATATTTTAGTTGTGCAGCAAACAGAATATTTAACATGACAGTGAAAGGTCTTGGATTTTGGGGGGAAAAAAATCACTAGATATTTATCTTTCAGAGAAATGAATGCTAAAACTTGAGCATTCTCTCTGAAGGGTGCTCCACACATTTGCACATTTAAAAAGACAAGGGAGCCAGATGGATCTGACACCTTAAACTGCCCAAAGGTATGAACAAGTGAGTGTGTCAAACTGTCTTTAATATTATCTGCATGTTCCTGATTGGCAAGTGTCCAAGGGCCACAGGCAGCTTTCCTTCCTTTAGCAGCATTCATCAGCAAGAGAACAAGACTGAAAGACTAAAGTCATGCTAAGAGTATTGTGAGGCTCCATTTTCAGCTACATGCCAACATTAACATACTAACACACTCACAATGATTGCAATGTTAGCTTGCTAGCCTTTGCTAATTAGCACTGGACACAAAGAACAGCTGAGGCTGATGAGAGGATCAATGGGTTTCTGGTACCAGACAAATTTAAATTCTAAATGGTGCTAGATGTAAAGTTATTACAAGACAACCTGTGGGGAACTTTGCGGTCTGTATCAAACTTTGCATCAAACTGTACAATGAGACTTTTCAGTAAATGTTAGCCTGTTGGTGACACATCAGAAAAAGTCAGGGGATCACTCAAATCAGTAGGCTTCATGGGAACCATGAATTTCTGTACATGATTTCATAAAAATACAATTTCAGATATTTCAGTCTGGACTATAATAGTCGACCTACCAACATTAGGCTTACTCTTGTTTGAAAAATCAGCAGTTACTGATTTTGGTATTTATAAGTTATGACAAAGCCATTATGCTGGTAGACATACCTAAACCATTGGGTGAAAAGGTACGCACAATGCTTGTGTTTTTCTAGCAGTGCACAAGTTCAGTTAAAAAATGCTTTAGTGGAGCAAGAAAACCAAAACATCAAGATCCTCGGGGAAGATCTGAGTCCAAGTGTTATCGTCACACCATGTGATGTCTCAGATTTTCCACTACGAACAAATGTAAGCAATCTGCACACATACAGGGCAATCAAAACATCTTAAAAGCTACCTAAAACTCTGCAAAAGCCTCTCTGACATGCCTAGGCAGAGCATGCAGAGCTCTTGCCAGAGACGCTATCAGCTCCCTATGAGGTTCAAGAGTGATGGGGAGCAGAGCGGGCGATGGCACACGTGGAGGAATTCAAACTCTTCCAGATAAGACAACATGAAAGCACCCCAGGCCTTGCTTTTCTAACCTAAATGCTTCCCAGAGCTATTTCCTCTTCCAGCACCACAGACATCAGCCTTTCTTTTTTGGTCGAGCTTCTGTGTTCTGACCTAAACTTAAGGCTGTTTGGCACTTCTTGTCAGGCAGGCAGAGTCAAACATAGTAGCAGCTCTCTTTGGATTCCTGGAATTTCTGGAGGTCATATTTTCAAGGGGCTCACACTCAGTCTGAGATAAGTTCCTAAATCATGCTCAAGGTTCAGCTCTCTTGATATCACCCATTACATTATCTGATGCATTTCAGCACATTAATCTGCATCCATCAGGGTAATAGTTTTCCTTTCCTTTCTTTTCCATTGTCTAGATGAATTTGGACTTGAAGGACCATTTGGCTACTGCTGGAAAGGTCAGAGGAGGTGCAGCTTTATACAGTAGCAAGTGTTTTTACAGGGTCAGCAGCTACCAAATCAGGAGCTTATCTTTGCGTTAAGTGAAGGAGGCACCCACTGCCCACAATTTATCACAAGCAAAGTCCTGTACAGTCTGCATAGAATCAGCACAGAGGGTTAAATCCACAGGGCTGATTTCAGGGGCAGGGGTGGTGATGGCATTATAAGGGTTATTTAGACATTTAGGGCGGCATTTGAGGGTTTCCTCACAGTAGCAGAGCAAAGCGGTGATGAGGTTTATAGGGTGAGGGTGCAATTTGTGGCAGGATGATAGTCAACACCATTAGAATTTAGTTTTCCAAGAAGAGCACAGCAGCAGTAGCAGCAGCAAGTTGTTCACTCAGTTATAGCACACATGAAATATCAGCCCCCCTCAAGTCTTGTACAGAACTATCATGTGGAATTACATTATGGGTGGGAAGCCTACGTTCACATAACTTTGCACAAAGTAATGCCTGCCTATCCCAGCAGGTCACTTATCTCTTTTAGACAGCCAATAGAGCAGAGTTTGGTTTCTTTTCATTACTACTAGATTTACAGGGTTAAAGGAGGAATGGACATTCAGAGTTTCATTCACAGCAGCACTGTAGGAAACATGCTTTTTTTTCTTTGGATAACTTCATTTAAAAGTCGCACGAAAGATGTCATTTAAAGAGCTCAAAGCTCTGCTGCTCTACTGTCTATATTATTATCATCACAACTGCGCACACGCCCCTGAAAAGCGTTTAAAAAAGGTGTGTTTTCTAACTACAAAGAGCACTTAAGAAACCAGAAAATGACAGGTTAACAGCTACAGTGCAGCTAATGAGCTCAACTCAGAGACTGTGTCGAATAACTGCTCAAGCATATTTCTTTCAGTCAGTGCTTGACATATCGATGTAAAAGGGGGAAAACAAATAAATGTGACATAACAAACTGTTACTGGTTAGTTCATCTGAATATTACTGCAGGAATCCCCCACCAACAAGTGACACGCACTACTGCTCAGTCTGGAGGCTGAGTTCCAACATACCTGGTTTGGGACTTAAAGGCAATAATTGATTTGGTCCAATTTGCCTGAGCTGGAAAACTTTGCGTACTTCGTCGCATCTGTTTGGACTTCCAAAACCCAAAGCACAACAACACGCAAGGAGGAAAACGCGGTTCGTCCATCGTGCATCCATTTTAATAAAAAAAAACGCCTGGGTAGTATTCCCAAGTAAGAAGTCTGTTGGGAAGTTGAGGTTTCTATTAAACCTATGACAGTCCAGGTCTCAGGTGAGTCCACATTTCAGGCTTCAGGGTTCAGTGTCGACCATGCCGCGTTTGTATCTCTGTCGAGGAAACGCTGTGGACAGTGATTTAGATCCATGCGGAGGTAAAGTTGCTGCGGCACTACTCGTTTGAAAGCGGTATGTTGTCCAAGTTGGATGGACCGACAGCGGAGGCGGTGCCGTAATTTTACCTGTCCTGTGCGGCTGCATTTGCAGCCGAACTGAAGCCAGACAGCGCCATCTGGTGGACAGCTTTCAGTTTAAGAACATGATTCACTTTTCATGACAGCAACCAAGGATGCTTTGTTGGCTTAAAAGATCTTAATAACGGAAATGATGCTAAAATCATCTTAATACTTAGTATCCTGGGTTTTAGGGGAATTATTCCCGATATGAGTAATAAAAGTAGGAGCGAGATGGATTTGTTTTTGTTCCTTTCAAGCAAAATCCAGCCCCGTTTTCTTAAATGACACCTCGCTGACTTCCGAAATGAGTACGCCATTTGAAAAAAAAAAAAACACTGCTTCAGTAAAACTATTGATTTCGATCCCATGCTTAACAAGCGCCATCCTCACAATACTTGATTTGAAAAATAAGATCTCCCAGTCTATGTATCACTTAATTCTTCATTAAATTATTAAGTAAGAAGTTAGGAACCTGAATGTTTTCATGTGCTGGTCATGAACAACGCATGTGTTTTTCTGCCACTAACTTAGTCCCAACTATTTTTATATGTACCAAATTTATAAAAGACTGGATTCACCTTTCATATTTCAGTGAGCTGTTTAAGATAACCATCAAAAGTCTAAATATGTTCTTGAATGTGTCCTCCTGTGATCTGCTGGGGAACCTGATCTAAAAAATCTAGGGATCACTGCAGACTACACCACTGCTGTCAACTCATCTTAATGTTACAAGATTGTAACATACAGCAGTTGGCATCATGATTTAATGTGGTGGCAAAATTGATCAACCTCACACCACTCAGAAATACACTAGTAAGTTATGCAATATTTACTGGTATACATATAACAATTGTCTGTGTATTGTGTCCCCACCCACCCTCAGTTTCTTGCAACGTGACAAGGGAAATTCAAGGTTCCACTTAAAATTCAACTCAGATTTAGATAATAAAGCATTGAGAGAAAAATGGTGTGAGAAATTTAATATATTACCAGGAACATTACAATCAACAAGTTCAACTCATGCATTTTATGGGTCAGATAGGCAAAAACATTACAGGAAACAAGTGAGTGCAATATTCAGGACATGATCCGAGTCAGCTCCATCTCCTCGTTCCTACACAGGCCGGGACAAGTGCAATACCTCCAGGTACACAGCATTGCCACTAATCCCCACCTGCACAGGAAGGGACATCTTCACATATTGAAAACACACATCCAGGTATGTGTAAATACCCACCATGCAGCAAAAAAAAAACCCACAATCTTGATGAAGAGCAATCCCACGCTACAGAGCAAAGTTCATCAGCTTAGTCAGTTTTGCATGGATTTGCACAGCAAACATCAGTTAAAGCTGAATGCAAACCAGCAAAACTGACCCGGTGATGACGAGTCTTAGGTGACCGCAGACTTCTGATCTTCAGAAAGATGCAGCTAGTTAGAAGTACTTCAAGTGCTTACATTGCAGTAGATAGGAGAAAAACACTACCTGCACTATAAGCACTTTAGTACTGCTGAAACTGAGGTCAGTGGATGAGAAATGGCAAACATTCCTGTTTTTTAAACAGCATAACAAGGTGTATTACACAATTAGATTGTGTTTGATGTGACACCCCCAAAACCAAACATCTAAACAGGTGGAGAGCAAGCAGGCCACCATCAGTTTTGCATAGATTTGCACAACTCATCTATTCTTGTAGTGCAACTATGCAAAACTAGCAGAGAACTGCGAGATATTTGAGCCCAATTAGAAATTAGAAATGGTCTGGTGGTGCATATCACAGCCCCTTATGCCAGAAGGAGCACTTAGGGCAGTAGGTGCTAGTCTATTTCACTATCTGCACTAGATGCACCTTAGCACAAAGACAGTACTTCAAATGATATTAACATCAAGAGAATCTGCACATCAGTGTCAGGGTATTGCTGTAAGTGCCTCCACTGCAGTAGGTATTACATAGTACTACCTGCACTGTAAGCACTTTGACAATACATAGACTGATTACAGCATCACTGTCCTCAAGCACCACAGGGGAACGGAGGCCACACTGCTCCATGTTTGGGGTCCTGCACTTCATGGTGGATCTGAAAACACAGAAACGGCACAGAGGACAGCTCATTACATACAATAAAAATTAACTTTTGGCACTGCAACAAGTCAGAAACGCAGATGCTCGGTGTGCGCACACGTGTAGGCACTTCATTTAAAAGCGGGAGACATACGCTGTTTCGCCATAAGAACCGTGCAGCGGTTAATCGGTAATTACACCACGGTGCTGATGTGGTACAAGATGTTGTGATTTATTGCAGCAGCACGAGGTCAGTGAAAACATGAATGAGCAGCGCAGCCTGCGGCCCGCGTCCCTGCGACACGGGCGCGCCTGCGCGGGGCATGGTGTTGTTCACCCCTCCCCCACCGTCTTTAACATGGCGCCTCGAAGTGCGCCAACCTTAGCACAAATTACTCTAAACCGACCAAGCTAAACGCCCGCGTAGTGTTACATACTAAAACGTCTGCCTGCGTGCTGTTTATTTCAAAAGGAAACACCGCCATCCGCGGTTTCGGAGCTTCTAGAAAGCAAGGCTACCGTCCATGCAGGAGCAGAGGCTAGCAGCACACAGCAGCCGTGCGCTGCGCTGGTTGAGCGGGTGTTAGCCTGGTGAAAACATGGCAACCCGTGCTAACGCTACTCCTGTTTAACTCTACCTACCCGAGGAGATAGCAGGGGGCAGCCTGGGTTTATCAGTGAAACGACTAACTAATTTTTGTGACTGGCTCTCTGGTTAATAAAATTGGGAGTTGAGTTTGACGACACTGATTAGCTGCTAGCCAACAACAAACGAGCACACGTTTGAAAATACAACCGCGGTGTATCTGCCCCGCTGAATTGGCCGCATTTACCTACTTTTATCTTCATATAATCGAGCTACCCGCATTTATAAAGTTATCTTCGCGCTTGCCCCACAAAACCACTGTGTTAAGTTCACGGGGCTAGGCTAGGCTAGCTAAGCTAAATCGCGCGGCCTAAAACTGCCCCATGTGCTGCTGCTTTGTTCTGGGGGGCACTTTAACTCACACACCACTGCACTCGAGTCCGAGCAGCGAATACGCCGGATTTACAAACTTACTTTTCAAATATCGCACTGGAGTGTTTATTCAAACTCTAGGTCTGTTGTAAAGAGCCCGGATATTTTTTACTAGTCCGTAAACGCAGCGGAGAAAGCTCCGGACAAGCTTTTCAAATCTCCCTCATTCCGTCAATGGTGGAGCTGAGGGGCTGCCATGCGCCTCACGTTACACTGTTTTCATCGCCAACATCTCATTTATGCCTTACTGTTTGGATATCCACCACTAGCGTACTATCAAGAGGCGCGAAAAGGGCGTAAAACACGCCGCCGAGGATTTCATTCACCTAAACAGAGATAAAAAATAACCCGAAACCCGACTTCCTTGCCGATAAACATGCGCTCGGCAGACACTCACCAGCCGAAATCCACCATCTTCGCTCACTTGCTTGGGCTGCCGTGTTAGTCTCTCGCCGACAAAAAGAGAGGAATAAATACATAACTATCCCGAAAACTTTTCTACCGGTGCACGAAAAAGATACACGGAGTGAAATCCGAGCCGACCGTAAATGACTTTACAGCCCAGAAACGCTGGTTAAAAATGATTGCGGGGTTAGGAAAGTGGCGCGAAGGCGACCAGTTGGTAACCATGTGGGTGAATGAAGGGCGGCTCCCACTGAACGTAAATATCTAGCTACAACCCCCAACTCTCCACATTAGCATACATAAACTACGGTACTTCCGACACACAGCCCAACCACCCTCTCCTAAGGAAGGAGAGGGTGACAGACAGGCTGTTTTTCTTTAATATAAAAAAATATATATGCATGCATACCGGAGAAAAGCCTACTCAGTCACACATCCTAAGTTCTGCATTATACCGAAAAGATAAACAGTCACAAATAAAGCAGAGACCGTTTTTTATTTGAATTATTCGAACTATATTGACCACATATGTGTGTTCGTTTAACTGCAAAAATGAAGCCACTAATTAACCTGTTGCTTCTCCACAACACTTTAAAATCACGTAGGGACGAAAATAATGTACAGTAATGAATCGACATGTAGCATTGTAGCACATCTATCTGTATACATACATAAATGTAACTTAGTCTCCATACAGAGAGACAAATTATTCATTTTGAAATAAAAAAAAAACATGCAGTGATTGGTCAGATAAACTCATTTGTATATTTTGAGTTTGCTCTAGAAGAAATTGACAAGTTTTATAATTTATCAGTAATATAACCAAATATCAACTATACATAACTCCAATATAATATAAATCAATTTCAGTTAAGTATTTCATTAAGCACCCATCATAAACTCAGTCTGTGGGCTGAGAACAGTAGGATAAAGATCTAACTTTTTTCCAGAGATAATAAAATCTTAGAAAAAAGGCTTAAGTTAGATGAAGCATAATCCATGTAATTTAATTATACAATGTTGAGAGTAAAGTCACTTGGTTCTCTAAATTTCGATTCTGAAAGACAATGTTTATTTTTTTTTAAAGATTTATAAAGATAGAACAATGACTAAAGTAAGATGTAGACTTAAATAATAACTTAAACAAATACACAAAAATGATTGACAGTTTAAAAAAAACAAGCAACAACATAACTGAAATATAAATATCATGATAATCAAGGATGGAATAAGTGAAACAGATGAGGAACTTTTTAGATCTTATTTAGGAAATTGTTTTAATGCATAAAAGCAACATTTAAAAAAATTAGTCTGTCATATTTTTGTATTTTCCCTCCAGAAAAGTTCAAGGAAAATACATTAATGGTTCAAATGAGATATTTGGTTTGTGCTGTGTGAAAAACCACATGTATCAATTAAAACTTGTTTAGATCATAAAATGTTAAGGACTGTGACTTTTGTTGTGAGATTTGAGTTCCTCTCTTGAAATAAACCAAAAATCTGTAACATTTTATCCTCACAAGAGAACTCAGAGTAATTGTGCTCATGCCTTGGTTTTGCTTTCTTCTCAAATTTGAAGCAAAGCGTCTGGATGTTGTGGGAACTTTATGAGCGAAGGCATAAGCAAGCAAACCACTACAGAAGAGCAGTCAAGAAACAAATTCTGGGCCTTCAGACAGGCTGTAGGGCCCAGACTTAACTCACTACAGTTTTTTCTGCATTGTAGTTAAACCTAAAATCTCAATCAATCAAGATTGACATTCAATGACTACAATGATTTATGTTCAGTTTTATAAACCGTTTTGACTATAAGCTCCCAAACTAAGGTGTACTGTATTTTCAAACATTGTCATGATGTAATTTGACTAAATAGCTTCACAGTTATTCATTGACAGACAAAATCTTAAAGATCATTTTTCCAGTTGACACGATTTTTGGTCACTTCCTAATAAGTTGATGAATATGGCGTGTTATCAAAATGGCATACATCACTCTCCTTTATTTCTGCACCATTTTCAGTCAGAATACTATCAAGCCACCACTGGTAAGTAACTGCTTTTACTTTTAAAACTAAGATTTATATAAAACATTGACAGGTTTTAAAAATGCGATACAAACACTACTTCCAGAAAAAAACAACAATCATCATGGGTCACTCTTGATGTTTCAGGTGTTTATGAGTTTCAGCTGTTCCACCAAAGGCACGTTTCCCATTCAAACATCTCACACTGTACGTGTTCGATGCCCAAAGAGATAAAACTATTAAATATTGAATTGTTTTTTATATTGCTGCTTTTGGTATCTGAAGGTTTTTATAACTTGTTCCCCCACTGAAAGCTACTGGTATGAGTTACCACTGGAGCTTTAAGAACAAGTTAAAAAAAAATCCTTGCAATGATTTTTTGTTCACAACACTGTAAATACAGTTACATTACTGATAAAAGAGGGGTTTTGCCAAAATACTCCAAAACTACTGCATCAGAGTTTAATTAAAAGGAAGCAAGTGATGATCCCTCTAACCTTGGCTGCTTCCAAATTCGTTTCCACTTTCCCCCACTAAACTGCACCAGTCTGTAGCTAAGATTATAATGGAGATTTGATGAAATGCGGTAAGGTAATTATTTTAACCTTTTATCGTCTGCTGAAATATAGTTTGAACGATCACTGACTTGAGCGAAATACAGTATGGTAGCCGGCCAGCAGAGGGAACTAGCAAACTAAATACTGTACAATAATGACATGATTTTTTTTCTTTTTACAAATAGAAACATTAACCACGGCTTCCCCAGTACTTGTGTTTCTGTTGTGTTAAAAAAAAAAAGTCCTCTTCAGGCAACCCTAAGATTCAGAGACAAGATGGAAGAATCCATGTGAAGCAGCAAATCAATTGGTCAAACATTTCATCTTCTCTATGGCAAAGCCCTTATGTGATGCACACTGATGTCTCTAAACCCAGAGAAAGAGAGTGCATTTCTTCTATTTTTACTAAGTGCTGTGTGTTTGATCTGAGAGTTCACACTCCTCTAAACTGACCAAAAACTTGAAAACCTGTCACCCCAAAAACAGAATATCTGTTCCTCTCCCCTTCTCTGGGCCACACTGTGGGAGTGGGAGCGTTCACTCATGACCCCCCAACCCCCACACAAAGCCAGTGGTGGAGCTAGTTCCTCTGCATATGGAAGTAAGGTGGGGGGTGGGTGGACACAGGGAGGTTGTAGCCTTCACATTGTCCCATGGGGTCAGATAAAAGCGTATGCCTCTCATTATTAGACCCCCCCCCCACACACACACACACACACACACACACACACACACACACCCCTCCCCTTCATAGTCTATGTTCTCTGCACAAACAATACTTAAAGATTTACCAGAGCTGGTATCAAAGACAAAATCATTTTGGTATACTTTTTGTGTGATAGTTTCTATTATTTGGGATAATGATAAAGGAAAACCATACATATGAGAAATATAAAATCATTGTCAGGTCTGCATTGTAAAACTAACCAGACAAATGATTTTCCAGGTAAAATGTGGAACCCTAAAAAAACATGGTGGTAGCACTTACAATATTCAAGCTTCTACCTAAGATCCAAAACATCCCCTCTGATGCAGCACCACTTCTACCCTCTTTTATTATAAAATGGCCTACCATATCCAAGCCCCTCCCACAACAGGGGCCATGAGCCTGGGGGTCTCTGTTTTGTTCTTCCTATAGAGGCCTGGCCACCATTGTCTCAGCGTGACCCAAGGGTCAACTGAACTCACCTCATCCGACCACAGCCCATTCAGCTGTGAGGCTTCACATTGGACAAAAACATCTCACAAGGATCAATTCAAGTGAGGGGGTAGGATGGCAGATGCACAGACACACAACCAACAAGCTTTCCTGTGCTTCAGAGTCAGAAGCAAACATGTGTGTTATATTGTTTTTTCACAATGTAGCAAAACACTAGAGTCATGTACAAGTAATTCAAATGATCAAAAAACTATTTTCAATTACTCAAATAGGGTGTGGTATATATTATATTATGTAGTCCATTGTATATTTAGGATTGTATGTTCCCCACTGAAAACAGCAAGTGTTTTAGATTGACCAAGACAGATTGAGTATTAAAGAAGTCAATTAAAGGAGTACTGAAGTTATCTTTGCCACATTTTCTATACAATCTAATACAACTCTCACCAGTAGGGAAATTGTGTTTTGCTGTAGGATAAGAAAGAGGCCACCCATGCCTGTCATCTCTATTAAAGTTTTTGTATCAGGCTACAGGCCAAAAGAAAAGTGGTTCAGTGTGGATGATTATAACCTCATTCACTTAAAAGTTTTACTGCACATTTTGTCCAACTAAATCATTTCATTTTTGTGAAGTCAGTAGGTTTTCTGTGGTTTCCTTGTTTCATACACAGAGCACATGTCCAAAAGATCCTCTCCTCTGGTATCTTGTATTCAAGGCTAACAGTGTCCCTGGTGGAGACTCACGGAAGCTGACAGGTTGAAAATGTGCTGCATGATGTGGCTGAAGAAGCATGAAACAGGTCCAGCCATGGATGCCATGTACTGCACTCACGGGAGAGTCTCTGAAACAATTAAATCCTGAGACTGTTGTTTTACCTTTACAGAGGAAAATTACTGTAAAGCTGAGTTCAGGGGAAAAAAGGCTCCTTCCTTTTTGCATTGTGTCCTGGTTGGTGTATTAAGAAAGTAAAGACTCTTATTTGGAGAGAGGTTAAAAAATATTCCAGCTGCATTTTCCAATAAACTATATCAAACAGTAATTTGCAGGATGTAACCCCCCCCCCATTCAACCTAATGAAACAGTGTGAAAAACTCATCATGGTGTGGTTAACTGCAGAATGACAGTTACTATCTCAGGAGCACCATTAGAAGTGTAATGAAGAGAGGTGCTCCCCTGGGCAGTGCATAATTTCGTGCCTTCAATCTCCAGAAAAGTCATTCAGAAAATGGTTTTAAGTTTTAAAAAACCTCCCCATCAACTGCAGCTGAAATGTATACCAGTACAAATGGTTAAAATTGCTGAATAGGACCATACTTGTCTTTATGCAAATAGTAGTGCTGCTGTGAATTTCTGTTGCTCATGCACTGCTCCCATGCATGACGACATAGGCTTCTTTGTAATTTTGTAACCACAAACAAAACTGAGGGAGCATGATCTAACTCAAACTTTCATTTCTCGATTATTTTCTATTAATCTTGTTCCTTTGTGACCAACACTTGTACCTTTTACCCTGGTTGGTTTTGGAAAGCAGACAGTAACAAAACCATTCCTGCGTTGACTAATTCAATTTTGAAAAGAAATTGAGTTGTGCTGCCTGGGAGCTATGTCAAAAAAATGATTATTGATGTTTAAAATTATGCCATCATTAACTCAAACCAAATAAAGGAAGCTGCATGGCTCAAAAAGAATCATTTGAACTTGTTTTACTGAAATAAAATCAACAAAAAATTATGATTTTCATTTCACTGAACAGCATTTCAAAGTTTACACACTTCATTTATGAAAAATCTATATAAGTGCTCTCAACATTGACCTTTTCCCCCAGTTTATCAATAAATTAAATAAAATAGACATTTACTCAGTGGCAGAGAGAAACAACTGACTTCTTGGGAGGACAAAAATGAAAACAAACTGTCATTTGCTGCACATGTCTCACAAACAAACTGAACACAACTACTGAATCATATGTTGTGACATATTAATTTCCTCTTCAGTTGTGTCTTCACTATGTCAAGACAGCTTTTTGTGCAGTTGGCGCATTGTGACCCAAAGTATAAGACTGATATTTGTCTGTCCACAGATGTGCAACACAGCTCTCAGATTAAGTTCCAACGTGGCACCAATGATTATCAACATACAGCTTTACCAAAGGACTGGCATTAGAGCAGCAAATATTAGACTTTGTAGTAGATGTTGGTGGGACTCTGGGGTGTTACCTCCTGAACTATGTACACAGGCGGTCCATAGTCGCTACTCACATGCTCATAGTGACGGCAGATCATGCTGTCAGAAGCCCGCAGAGGAAAGACAACATCACTGCGGTCCGAGCCCATGTTATCGCTGCTGATGCTGTCCCGCTTCGGCACAGCCAACGTGTTGAGGGACACTGAGGCAGACTGCTGGCTCTCTGGGAAACAGTAATGGCGATGGTGCCTACACAGCACAGCCAGCACAATTATAATGACCAGAAGGAGAATCACACAGCCACAGACAACCCACACGAACAGTCCTGGCTCAGAGCCACCGCTGCCACTGGCGTTTGTGTGTCCTGTCTCTGATCCCTCATCTGTCATGAGAAACAGTGGAGAGGCAGGGGGGAAACATGAGAAACTGAGATGAAAGAGTAAATTAGGACACACATAACACAGAGATTTACCAAGAGTTTCACTCAGTTGATGTCCTGGCACAGCCCTATCAGTGTGTGTTAGCATAAAAAGATGGACACTGGAAAATATGCTCTAATCTGTAGTGTCAAACTGGTAAACTGGTAAGCCTGGTGCCATCCTCTGGCACTGACTGAGTCATGAGCAGGTTTGTACATCATTTGGCACTGATCATTTTTCAATACTTACTTTTAAAGATTTTTTCATGTTTTTTTAATGTATTATGGAGAAATTTCCCCACTGTGGGACAAATAAAACCTACTGTATTCTATTCTGTTTAATGCTGAATTTGTTCTTATAGTCAATAATTCCCATCTGACCATTATCCTACACATATCGTCTGGGTAGCCAGAGCTTGACAGTGCTTGTTCTTCTGTGCCATGGAACAAAATATTATAAATATAAAAAAATATTTTTAAAAAACAGTGAAATAGAGAAAAGTATTGAGACAAACTAGCACATTTGTTTTTCATGTAATTTGTTGACAATATCTATTTTAAATTACAAAAACTCATAAAAAAAAAACCCTACCAGCTTTATCCTTAAACAATATGCAGTGCAGCTAATGGGCCAAAAAATATAATGACAGCTGCTCAGGTGTAAAAATTGTAAAAATGCCAAAGATAAACCTGAACGTATTTTCCAGGGGATATGTTTGATTTTCCTCATACCATTTTTGCTCTTTTTGTCATTGTCTTTCAAAGAGGTGTCCTTGGACTTTGGTCGTGTAGGTGGGAATCTGGTGGGAGACTCCTGGAATGTTGAAGGTGGATCAGAAGAGCCTGGAATATAAAGCAGGACAGCTGAGCAGCTGATATAAATAAAATCACCACACATGGTTAAGAGGACACTATCACATCTCATTTTGGCTTTATGGTGTCTGTCATTTCTGCGTGGGCGGGGTTCTCTCATGACAAAATGTTCCTGCTGAAACTATAATGATGTCTGTTGAATTATTAGTGTTTGCTGTCAGTCCCTTGCGATCTGGACTATGATTATTGTGCACTGACAGTCATTCTGGTAAAAACAAATCACAGGAGAAGTGGGGAAACGATTTTCTAACCTAATTAGACCACAGAGAGTTGTGTTTTGAGTCACAACTGGGACTCTAAAATTTTCTTGACTGGAAAAACTATCACTAACACTTTCGGTCTCTACACCGACACAAGGATAGTCACATAACTCAGTGCAGCCAATCCACGCTTGTCCTTGGGGTTTTCCCAAAAGGAACTTTGGGAACTATAGGCAATGTAGCAATGTAACAATCAACCAATTTCACTGTTGTATAATGTCTTCTGTAACTCTGGAGTATTGTCAACTCTGAGAAAATTACTTCAAAAGATGGCACTTGAGCAATCTTAAGTATGGGCATGTACCCTGATATATCTATGACATTTATCAGCCAGAGATGATCTAATGAAATGTGCTAAATAATTGATCTATGGGAAGTGAATCCTGCATTTTTTGAGTTTTACCCACATAGGAACTAAAGGTCGGGATCTCTCAGCCTCTGCTGTTTCGATTTCGATTAGTGTTCCGTGGTACTCTCTTAGAGTGAAGCAAAGTAAACATGAACATTTATTCAAGCACTGAACAAAAGCACAATTTTGAGAAACTTGTACTCTACTTGAGTATTTTAACTTCAAAGACAAATACTGGACTTTTTCCTCCACTACACCAATTAAAATATGACCAGCTTATAAAACACAACACATTGTTAAAATTTTAAGTTTTATATGCAATTGGGTAGTTTCACATGGCTTCCTGACACCTTTCCTTAAATAACGGATCAGAATACTTCTCCAAACACTGCTTTTTAATTCTCTCAGAAGTCCCTCAGCTTAATGGAAAATGGAAAGTTGCATCAAAAGATGTAACACTAAACTGCTTGAGTGCCTCTTTAAGTAGAAAAAGATGGCAGTTTGAAGGAATATATGGAGGCTTGCAAAAAGGAGGCGTGAACAGCACTTCACAAGTCACATTTAACACCACATATTAATATTATCTACTGCATGCAAATGACAACCACACAACTAAAAAATGCACTACAGTGGATGCACACACTATGGCCTTGGAAGCAAACTAAAGGTATCATAACATTAAATTCAAAACCTTTTGTATTGATTTTATTTAATTCATTTATTAATTTATAAACACACAGTTATCAACATTTCTCTATGTTCCAATGGTAGCCAGCCAGCAGACCTTTGGATTAGGTTTTACTTTACTTTGCATTGGTATTTATTTCATGTGAAATTAAATATACTACTCAGAACACATTTGCCTTGAATGTACAAATAATCACATGATGAGATTTTAAGTTTGGAAAAGGCACAATCCATAAATCCAAACCTAAACAGAGGGGTACTCAGGAAATCTGAACAGGAACCTGCAATATGGTTCAAACTGACTAACATACAGCATGAGATTACAACTAAATCTGAGTTATTTATGTTTTCTGCCGCTGTTAAAGGTTTGTTTACACCAGCAGTGTTTGTAAACACAGCAGAAAAACAACCCCCATATTTCCAGTAATGATCAGTTGAGAAACACACACACAAAATGTAGATTTTTTCATCTCTAACTCAAACCCTTGAATAATTTATATGAATAATACTTCACATTTCTGAGGTATAAAAAATCCATTTTGGGGGTTCCAGCAGATTTAGCTTTTAAAGTTTTAGAAGCATACACAGAAACATGGCAAATGATCTCTGATCAGCTTTGACCCCCCCCCCCCAAAAAAAAAAAAAACAAAAACAAAAACCCAAACAAACAAATAAGAACAACAAAAAAATAATATAAACAAGAATACTTGTAAATGCTAACCTTATGCATGAACATGTTTCTTTATGTATGGATACTTACCAAATAAATAAATAACACTTTATTCATTATATTACTATATTGATGGTTTAGGAAATAAGCTCTAAATGTTTCTGTGTGAATATTGTATACTAGAGGGATTTATCCTCAGCACATTAAAACTAATGGCAATAGATATGTTCAGAATCTTCTTAGCTAAAGTTTAATGTATGTGATCAGAGCACAGAACAGTTGAAAAAGGACCATCAGCTATCTACAGCTAGCTACAAAAAAAAGATTATTGAATGCAACAACCAGTCCAAATGATGGCATGCTAGATAATACTGATGGCCTTAAGCTGCCAGTGGTTTGAATTTAGGATTTGAGATAATTCATGATGGCAATCTCTATTCAAGAGAATGAATAGATGATCAAGCTTATCTGACCACTTTGTAAATCCAGAGAGGAGGTGATGTGCATTACACGTTCACTATCCAAAATCTAACAATTGTTGCAGTTGTTCCTTGAGCACTGTTTGTCAGACAACCGTGTCTCTGCACACAGCTTTATACACATGCTGGCACACACAAACACAAAGTACTTACTTTGGCCAACTCTCAGCACCAACTTCATGGATTTGGTTTTGCATACCCCCCCATTGGTGTTATCCAGACCCTGCAGAGCCCCTGTAGAAGTAGCTGATATACAGAGAAGGTAAAGGCAAAATATTATTTAGGTCTAACATTTCATTGCATATCATGTAATCATGACAATACAAGTTATCATTTCTCTGCAGACTATTTTCAGTTTCCGAAGCATATGAAGACACATATTGCACAAACTATAACGGTACATGCAGCATAGATAATCACACACATAAAAAAAACAAAAGCTGCTACATTATATTCTAGTTCATTAATTCTTTCATTCTGGAAATTTTCAGAAATGTCATGATGTTGCATTTTCCCTTCATAAATTACTTAGGTGATAAAACAGTTATCATAGCAATAACTAAAACACACACACCAAGAACTCCCATTCACCCTATCCACTCCCACCCCCCCTCTCTCACACACATTTCCTTGTTAGCAGCATTTAGGTCAGATAACAACATCTCGCAGGCTACAAGCCACGTTGCCATGAAAGCTCCCATCAAATCTGCCTGATGCTGTAAAAGCCTTGTGTGATTTGGGGCATGTAAGCCCTTGAAATCACACTGGCCTGCCAGAGCGAAGTGTGCTGTCAGAGCGTGGCGAGGTGGACGACGCTACATGGTCAGACTTGTTCTCTATCTCATGCATCACTTGCCGCTAAGATGCTGGTTTAACCGACAGCGGTCCAATAACGAGGCCACATTTTTTGATTCTCATGCAACCTGACAAACTGAGAGGGAGCCAAGGATGATGGCTTCCTCTTCCCAGGGGGAAAAAGAAAAAAACAAACAGCTGCTAGCATTGATTAAAATACTGCTCAACCTGTAGCAACCAGCAGCTGGTGTCTATGTTCTACTGATTTTCAGATGATGATGCACATGATGCGCTGAGACATATGCAGGGGACAGCCATGGCAGGTGTTTTTTAAATGAACTCACAGGTGATATAATAGTCCCTCCCCTTGAGGAACTCCAAACCCCACAGGTTAGGGCTGAACTCCTGAAACTTGACCGTGAACTTGACGTCCCGCTGAGGCTTGTCACAGTTCAGCAGGGGCGCATCCGTCTTGTCAATGGCGCAGCTCTCCATCTGGCTTCGAGAGACCAGGTACAGTCTATAGAACTCTTCCTTTCCCCCCGAAGAAGCGTCTGCCCGGGGACATACAATGTCCATCTTTTCCCCTATCTGAGGATACAGGACCAGACCCTGACCTGGAGTAAATCTGTGTGTGGGGTGTCCAGGGGAGATAAATGAGAGAATAAATCTAACTGCAAATGACCTGTTAAACAATGCAGTGAAATACCATTTTTTAAATCTCTGCTTGAATTAATAGAACACAGTGGTAAAGTTCTGCAATGGATCCTATCTAAATATTAGTATGTTTAATCAACAATAGCATATCAGCTTTCAACAACATTGTGTAGTTTTTTAAATGCCTTCTTTGGCATTGTCCAATGAAAAAAGGCCCAAGGTGACGTTTTCATTTTGTTGTTTTTGTCTGAGGAACAGGACAAATACATAGATATTCACCTTCATCCCTGGAGAGATTAAATATTCTTTCAACCTAGTCAATCAACAGAAAATTAATTTTAAACGCTTTTAATAATTGAGTAACTGTCATATTTTAAGTAAAAATCTTCTCATTTCAGCTTCTCACTTTGTTAGTGTCCTTTGTCTCATGTGCCTGTAAACTGAATATCTTTGGGGTTTTGCACTAGAGACTGGACAAATGAAACACACTTAAGACAACACTTTAGGCTGTAGGGCTTTTGTGACAATTGATCAATTATTTTTTTCTTATAAAATTTCGATTACTTTAAAATGGTATAGAACAGAGAAGCGTAATAGGTTCATTCCCCGGAGAAGCTGGAGCCACTGAATATTTGTTATTTCTTAAACAATGAAGCCCTAACAATATTGTCATTAACTAATTGTCTGTAATCTGAACGTTTAATCGACCAATTATTTGACATAAGCTATCAAAACTGTGGCTCTTGACTTGCAGAAAAAGGTCTGTTTAACTCTGAATAACAATCAGTCAGGTCACATTACATGCACTAAGCAGCAGTGGCAGAAAGTTGCGTCCATCCAGTGCCAAACTGATTCATCCACCTACTTTTCATTGGAACTGCTCCAGTGGACGGACTCCAGAGTGGCGGCACCACACCACCAAATGACGGCCAGCACGATCACAGCACCGCAGCTCCATGTGCTTCTCCCCATCACTGACGGGTACGCGGCGGCTCGATATCATAACACTGAGTGAAAACAGGCTAAAATCTGTTGCTTCCGCATGTCTCCAGTTGCCCAAGGTGCGCGCGGACGACACATCCCTGAGTGAGATCCCACTAAGTTGCGAGTGTTCCCCCTGCAGTTGTGGGAGATTTTCCACATTGTGCGTAATTGGCTAGAAAAAATCAGTCGTGTGACGAAACGCATGTATTGGGGACAGAGATTGTGAGGAGTATTTAGTCATCAGCTGACTGCCCGGTCCGCCCATACACAGGCTCGTGCGTAGAGGAGATGGTTGCGTGGTTGGATCCCCTCCACCCCCCCACCCCCACCCCCGCAATTTAAAAAGGAAAAAAAGATCAAGCTCAATTTTATTTCTTTAGTTGAAATGGTTGCTTTAATGCCCCTAATACCTTTCAAAACTGACTTATGAAAAACAAACATCTAAAATAGTCATCATTTTATTTCAAAGGCAACCAGGTTGAATATAGCCAACTGTAGATCATCTACATGTAAGAGCTTTTCAATTCATCATAAATAACAATAATAATAGGGTTTTTTTCTTGTTTGTTTTCTTTACAGGTGAACTTTTTTGTTCAAAATGTTTGATGACAGGTTATGATTTAAGGGAATTTCTACATGGAAACACAGTGAATTGATTACATAATACCATCTTTTTTTTCTTTACCCAGCAACCTATTTATTCATTTGTGGCTGTGATCATTTTATCACAGTTGCCTTTAACTATACCATTTAAAATTTATAAAGTTACAGGGCATTACCTGCTTCACCTTTGGATATGTTTATAAAGTAATCTCACATCTTTTTTAAAAAAGAGGACATTTTTTTACAGGTTGAGTCAAAGAAAAAAAAGGATCCCAAACCAAGTCTTCTCAGTGAAAGGACCATATGGGGAAGTTCAAGACTAGAGGTTTGAATAAAGTTTTTGTGGTCTCCCCTCTTCTTTGGAAACATTAGTGCAAGTGAAAACTGTGACTCAGCAATCACCCTAGATGAACTTGCCCTGCCCAGGAGAGGCAGACTGTCTATGATAAAAAGTTGTATACAATAAAAAAAAAAACAAATAAAAAAAACTGCTTAAGAAGTCTTTCAACAGTTTCATGTTACATTTCAGTATGGATCAATACATTTAAAATCATAGTTGCATGGATGAGTTGGGATGTTCTTTAAAATCCTGTATATTCTGCATTTAAGGAGTCAAGACT
Organism: Psettodes erumei; assembly: GCA_016785225.1. NCBI lineage: Eukaryota > Metazoa > Chordata > Actinopteri > Pleuronectiformes > Psettodidae > Psettodes > Psettodes erumei. Next base: position 5,684,419 of record JAFBJZ010000863.1, on the reverse strand, counting down.
GTAGTCTCCTCGTTTTCAGGGAGTCTGAACTAACGACAAAGTGGTTTAAAAGATTACACAGGGCTTCTGTCACAAGACTAAAGCGTGCGCAAATGACAGCTGAACTGCACAGAAATGTCTGCCTCTGGGCGGGGAACAGGCTGGGCTGTATGGGTTCAAAGTGCTTCCAATATCTTTCATATATATATATAATTCATTAATACTGAAGTTTTTTTGGCATGAGCAGAGATGTTTTTTCATGTAAACACACAAAGTGATACAAGTCGTACTTTTTGGTTTTACTATAACAAACTTCACATACAAAAATCTCAGACATTTGGGAATGATTTTATTTTCTAGTCATGCATTAAGCTTTCAACATACATTTACAACCTAACACCAATTCAGATGTCATTTGAATAGTACAACTTCACCTGTCACCATTTACAAAAAGGTTTACCATGCAAATATTTATGGTGGACCACTGTAGCAGTAACAGAAAAAAACACAACATAAGGCAGATCTATTACAAATTACAAATCTGTGTCCCAGTGATTAAATTTTACAGCGAAAACCCCTTTCAGCTCAATATAGATGTTAAAACATTAGATTTTTGTAAGGTCTGTTTTCATGTTTGTGAGAATACATTTATTGTCACATGGTTTTCAGTGGTTTATTTATCTTATGAAGTCTGAGTTAGTAAAGCCATAAAAGACATTTTTTCAGTCTTATTGAATTTGAGATAAATGGTTTGGACTCTCTTTGTCTTTAAGGCCAAATGGTGCACCATGTGTCCCACCATGCTGACTGCTTTCAATGTAAAATACAACTTTTACAGTATTTGCTCCCAATAGTTTTTTTTCCCACAGAATGTTCAAATGTTATTTTATGCTATGGTGTAGGATACATTCAGAATTAATCACCAGATTAATGCAATCCCTACAATCCAGAATTTCAAATTCACAAATTGAAGTATCTTCACTAATAAATGCAAATGAACATATTTTGTTAATTAACCAATGCATGCTGGTTTAACTGCTTAAAAAGGGGGGAAATTTCCACTTCATAATGGTAAAAACAAGAAAATATGCTAATATAAAGAACAGTTCTGAAGGCTGCAAGCTAATCACTAAAGATTTTGAAATTAGTTTCAACAGTTTGCTCAATTATCAAGAGGTTTCACAATCATAAAATTGTTAGGACTTTTCCAGGACCCAGTGCTTAAATAAAGCTCAAGGTGAAACACACCAAAACATGGTGGAGGTTTTATCATGCTGTGGGGCTACTTTGTTGCCTCTGGTCCTGAGGCATTGAATGTATCAAAAGAATGATGGAATCAGAGTCTTACCAAAGCATTTCAGAGCAAAATGTGTTAGCCAGCATCAAAAATGTATGTTTGAGGCAAAGGTCTCAGGTCTGTCAGCAGCAGTAACCCTAACGTACACATCGAGCAGCAGAAAAGAATGGTTCTAAAGGAAAAGATGGACTACTTTAAACTTGACAGCAATGATCCCTGACCTGAATACCATTGAAAAACTTTGGAGGAAGCTGAAATCGGCCATTGTGAAAAGGACCCCCACAAACGTGACAATTGGCAGAATCTAGCAGTAGACAGGTGCAAGAAGCTTCCAGATTGTTACAAGAAATGTTTAGAGGCTCATTATTGCCAAAGGTTCTGCAACCAAATATTACACATATAAAGGGTGCCAATAATTGATTCTGGGGTACATTTTGTGTTTGTGTTATTTCACTTTTCTGCAAGACTTTTTTTGTTCTGTAACCTTGAACATTTTTTATATTCTTGTTATTCATTTGCATTTTGTTTCTGAAGATATTCTGAATTGTGCAATTGAAATTTTATCGGTGCCAACAATTTTGACCTGGACTGTATACATTACGGGTGTACTATGTTAAAGCTCTTGTCCACCAAAACAGCAGTTTGTTCATTTTGGTGGAAATAAGTATAGTTTCCCCAGTGTGCAGACACTGCTTTCTTTCTTGAATTTACAGTCAAGCACCTGGCCTAAATATAGAATGGGATATGCACACAACTTCCTTTCTGTGTATTTTGGATGATCAGACCTCTTCTCAGGTTTTTGGGCCTCTGCTGCAAAATTGCTGAGATCATCCAATTGCATATACGACACAGGATCTGCACATGCCCAAGAGGAGATCTAATCAGATAAAATGACTGAAACACAGTTTACACAAGAATCTGACTTGTGTCAAAAATTTTTACAGGTACACTTCAACACTTCAACATGCCATGACTGTAGCACCTTGACAGCTTCATGGAGGAGAAATCTGAACAGTTAGTCCATTACACTTTCATTTCCTGTCAGCATCAAAACCCTCAGTTGCATAATGAGTCCTCCTTCCTAGTACCAGCACAAATGGCCTCCACTTAGTGAGGTGGGTTTTTTTGGGTGAGATCCCCCAAGGTGAAGCTAATGCTAACATGGTAGGTGCCTGGTGATGAACAACCCCTATCACGATTAGCATTAACCTCAACCTGGGACTGTACTCGATGGCTGCTCATCACTCCTATGCTTACCTCAGTGTCCTGCAGGGGGTGACACACACATTGATTACTGGTTGACATTATGAGATCATTTCTACATTTGAACTAAAGAGCTTCATTCGCAAGTATTCCATTCCATGAGACATGTAGCAAGGCATTTGCGTGAACTTGTAGTAGATTAACAGTTATAAGAGCAAAGATTTCAGAGAGACAAGAGATTTACAAGAAAACCGCCTCTCATTTAACTGGATGAAACATGAAAAGGAAATACAGTTAAAACACACATGATTGGATGCAAAAACATGCTCTGAGGGAAAAAAGACTGGCACTTTATGATTGATCATCTCTATCTAAACTCTGATATTGCTTACAACTGCAAGAAACCTAAAAAAAAAACCACACTGTATGTACATGCGGCATGAACCATAATTTCTTCACTGTCATTATATTTTCCCTTTAACAACATAGGTGTCAACTTTAGCTACTCTTTTTCTCCAACTTCAGCCTGACATATCTGACAGCATCAGAAATCTAAAATGTATTTGTCTTGGTTTTAATCCATATTTGTGACCCTCTGAAGAATAATCAGCTACCCTGAAGAGTTTTAAAAGACAGAAGAAGCCCACGTGTTGGATAACTGGCACTACCCATAAAGTGTGGTATCTTTCATCTCCCTACAGAGACATTACAAGAAATAACAGGATGTACCAGGTGCTGATATATGTCAACTCACTTTAGAGTCACATTGCTGATCTAAACTGAGACATTGTGCGTGTTACAGTGGTAGTTAGATATGTACTGACCCGTCTCATCGACAGCACTTCCTCTTTCAGCAGCTGGTGTCTCTCCATCTTTGCTCAATGCTTCTCTCATTCTTCTGTCTTCTCCACCCTCTGTATTTCACTCTCTCTCTCGCTCTCTCTCTTCCTCTCCCACTCGCTCTCTCTCTCATTCAACAGTAAAGCAAAATGTGGGTTCATATGTCTTTTATATACTTGTGTGAGTCATACAAAATCCCCTTCTAACTGAATGACTATTAAAAAGAAAATCACGCAAAAAACTTGAAATAAGATGCCATTTATCTTTTATGTAAATGCCGCCTACAGAAGACAGAATATTTTCATTTCTTAGATTTATAAGGGTTCTTTACTGTTATACTGACTGTGATGACAGTAGCAGAGGTTTACACAAACTTTGACATCATGAATCTGAATTCAATTATATTTTCAAATATGAACCACATCAAAGTTTTGACAGGAATTCAGGACTATGACTGTGGTTCAGCTAAATGCAAAAATATATATATTTTTAATGTAATATTCGGAGAGATCTAATAAAGGTGGCGATCATTTTCCCAAAATGGATGAGCCATGGAGGTAGCCACTACAGCAGCACATTCAATGAACCTGATAATGGTACCAAACATGATGTAAAGGCCTGCATGAGCTCTGCCTGTGGAAACAAACCTGGCTCTGTTTCAAACTGCTCTAAGCTTGTCTACGGTGTTTCCCTTCCTCATATTTTACTACCTCAATATATATAGTGGATGAACAATAAAGAGGATGTTAACACACTCACAGTTGGTGATTGTTAACGTTCCCCTGTAGAAATAAGACTGAAGCTGTGTCCCATTTCCATATTGCATTACTACTTTCACAGTAGGTAATATTATACTGTTTTAGTATGTTTAGTAGTATACAAAACAGTCAACTTCCTTAACCACTTTTATATTATAAGAAATGGCACAAACCAATTCTTTCCCATGATGTAAAACCTATACTTTTTGTTCATGATCGTCATCACCACCCACAATTTATTATATTTTCCACCTGTGAGCAGCTCCTCCATTTCCTTTGTGCACTGCACCATGGGTCAATAGTATTAATCACAGATCACTAATAAATCAACCATATTTAGTTGGCACTGTGATATAGTTTATTTAGCCATCTTTCACATCACATACTAAATGCCTGCTTAAATTGAGCGTGTTGTATTGCATTTGGGATACCCCATATGAGCCAGCAGCTCTTTGAGGCTGTATAAGGTACACATTTTAAATAAATAATGCTGTTTGGTAGGTATGGTTATTGGTTATGGTTATGGTTATGGTTATTACCATGCAGTGCTAGAGGAAAAGTCTGATGAAAGTAATTAATTAGGACTCATTGTCTGGAGTTTGTAAAAGATTTTGTGCCAATCCATCCAAGAAATTTGACTAAATATTACAGGATAAATGAAAACTACTGGTGCACAGGAACTGTACCATTTTTAATGGCAATGTTTCCAGTGGTTGTGAATATGTCACTAAAAATCACAAATGACAACCACATCATGTCATGAGAGGCAAAGTGGGGAGTGTTTGTTGTGTTTACAAATAGATTTTTGTTCATATTTCATATTATTTTCATAGTTACTTGGATATTAAGCATCCATTTCTTATCTAGCCACCTGTACAATTACTGTACATTATGACTGTGCAGGGTCATGAAATGAACTGGATTTCTGTTTGTCAGTTATGGGAGTGTCCTCAGTGGGGATTTTGAGAGAGACCCTTTTTCCACTAAATGAATGTGATTTGCACACGATCCTCCTTACGTCTTAGATGCCGCCTGTAAACTGGCCTAGAATCTTATTGCCTTCAGTGTTTACTTGTGGTAACCATGTAACAAAGTCATACTGCTCTGTTTCTGAGAAGACAAGGTGCCTCCCCATCCATTCTCACCCCCCCCCCACCCCGCACACTTTGGCATCAAATGAAAACCCTTTTATTACATCTCGCTTAGTGGGCTTGTGTCATGTACATCACATTTCTGTGAGTGTGTTGAAGAGAAAACACGTTAGAAAAGATAGATCGATGATGTAGTTGTTGAAGGGAAAAGGTTGAAAGTACATGAGGAGGTGGGGGAAGAAGTAGAGCTGTGGCAGGGGACCCCCCCTTAAATACTGGAAATTCACAATATGCCAGCTGAGAAGGGTTGAAACGCGATCCTTACTTCTTCCTCTGTCTGCCTTTCTGTCTCTTCCTCTTATAGATTACAAATTTAGGGGGTAAGTTGCTTTCATAAGTTTCTGTTTTCATTCATAAAAAGGTTGCATATTCTCTTGGTGATGATGACAAGTTCTTCTGTGAAAATACATGTGCTCGTCTGTTGCCTCAAACAGGAACTGACATCATATTTAGATGTTAAGGGACAAGCAGATTCTAATCTTCTTTCCTCAAGTAAAAAGACAAGACTAAATTTTGTCAAGAAGGCTCTTGTCGCTGCTTTCAACATAACCTCAGCTACTTTTGATTCTTTTCTGAGCTGCTACTGAGGAAATCAGAAATAAACACTTCATTAGAGCAAAAGCATTTTGTGTTGTATTTATGTCTTGTTAACAAGGGGGTATCTTTTTTCTTTTTTCTTTTGTTCTGTTTCGGTGTTTCCACGTGGGCCTGACTGCACTCTGCTTTCCTGTCATATGTGGGATATGCATAAGAGGCCCGACAGACATACAGCTGATATGATCTCATAATATTTCCAGCACTCTATGCCATCACCCTGTGTCTGGCTCTGTCTCTGCATCCTCAAAGTGTGACATACAACGTGGCACCACAGGGAAAATTTCAGTCACGACATGCATTCTTTGGAAGAGCTATTTTACTTTCACATCATTACCAACATCTGTCTCAGACCAAAAGCAGCTTGTGTTTCACCCCACAACACCATTCAACAGCTAATATGTCGATAAACACTATGAGCAACAAAGAACAAAGCAGAGTTATCTTTCATTCAAGCTCTTTCGCAGTGACACAAAAGCGCTTGGTTTCCCCGATCAAAACCCCAACGTCTAAAATTAGCAGGTTTAAAGGAAATGTGGGTGAGCGTCAGAGGTGGAAAGACCAATGCTGGTTAAGATTCAATTCCACACACTAGCTTAAATAAACACACACCTCTGTAGTTATTGTAAATGTTTATCAACACTAACTCGTTCCATGAAAATTGAGGTTAGATTTACTCTTCATAATATCAATTTAAATACTGTTTACACTTTACTGTTGCTTTTTATTAATTAATCATTACAGTTGTTTGCTTTCTTGTGGATTTGTCAGTATCTCCCATACAATTTATTATATTGTATACATAATAGATTTGTACTGTAAACTACCTTTACTGTCTCTAAATGGAAACATGTGATGTGAAACAGTTCTCCTTTTAGCTGCTCCTGTTTGGGGGTTGCCATATTTGATTCGATGAATAAAACCTTTACCAGATGCCCTTCCTTACACAACCTTAACAATTTACAATATCTGGTCTTAGGACCAGCACTAAGAGTAAACTCACTTGTGCATCCACAGGAGTTGGTTTAAGAACCAAAACTGAACCTCTTTACATTCCATATTTTCAGGTGCATCTCTTTATTCTATCTAAAATATCCAGCCAGAGCTTGAATCAATTTAGTCAAAGGTCTGACATCCTGCAGGTGACTTCTTTGTTTCTTATAAAGATTCTACTTTGAGAAAGAGCAAAGTATGCTGGAAAATGACAACTGAGGAACTTTCTTCTTACTTTGCTTTTGAGGAAGGAATAAACAAAAGTACATCTTGTTCTTAATTCAGTTTGATTAATTTCACATTTATTATTATTTTTGTTTTAATTATCATCATTATTGGCAAGATTCAATGAAGAGTATGAATGTGAAAGAAAGAAAGAATAAATAAAAATACAAATATATGTTACAAATAACAATAATAATACAATGTAACATATGCTATGCTAATATGCTGTGTGTCTTTTGTTGTTGCTGATGATTAAAAGAAAAAGAAACATTTCACAGTAACATTTAAGTGACTGGAGTGACATAAACATTTGCATTAATCGCTCAGTCATATTTGCCCAAGCTGCTCCCACACACAAGTAGAGTGACAAGCAGCTGTACAAGTCAAAAAACATAATTGCTCCACATTAAAACATGTCACTGAAAATCCTGCTTGAATTCTGAAAATCTGTTCTTTGTCAATGTCGACGCTTCTGTAAAATTATGGTGTGTTTGAAATAGTCTCATACTGCCATCCCCAGGTTAAATATTTAGTCACTTTGATTTAGTCAGCGGATTAAAAGTAACATCCACGGATCAAAAGCAGCACTAACTTCAAAATAGATAAACAGACAATGACATAGCAGATATGTTTTTGTAGATTTACTGATTACTAACTAAAGGAAGACGCAGTGATTGACATGATAACAGATAATTTGTAATTCAAATTGTTAACTTATAGTGATAATTTTTACTCTCATACATACTAAATATCTACATTCTGTTTGCATTCAAACAGTTTAAACTATCTTCAAGGTGAGTGGCTGATAAAATGTTCTTTGTGAAAAAGTTCCCTTTTTAGAACCCACTGGACAGACATCTGAAAAAGATGTGATATGTCAGTACTTAAATGTCATCAGTGTGTCATATGCAGCAATTTTTTTTAAAAGCCCACAATGACTGAAGCATTGATCTGATTTCTTCTAGACAATTCTTAAAAGTCACACAAACAGCAGCCTTTAAAAAAAACATCTAAACCATAAAGACCACATCAAGACAGAAATGACTAATTAGCTTTCTTCAGTTTACAAAATGAGCAGCACTGCCATCTACTGGTAAAATTAATATAAAACATCAGTATAAAAACCTCAAAAGGTTTGTCTTTCTGTCACAACACTGCAGTCATCAAAGCAAACATAAGTTGACATAAGAGCGTTCTTCTCATAAGAATAAAGAATAATTGTGGTGATATTCCAATTATTATTTTCAACAAATTCCATGCAAAGACTAAAACCAACAAAAAGTTGATTCAAATGAGAAATGGTTATGGAGCCAAAGCACTGATCACTGATGCCACAGAGCGCCACTGTTGCACAGACTGGAGCTATTAGAAACCCATCAGTGTGCCAGTGATGCACTTGGTAATGTTCCTTGACTCCGAGAAAACAGGGCACTTAAATTACTATTCTTTGACTCAAACACAGCAGTTACTTTTAGTGCACCAAATCTGTGTCTAAAGATATATTTATTCATATTTATTCATTTTTGGGAAGCACGAATCAAAAACCAGAGTGCCCAACTGTTTTTAAAAGTCCTCATTCCTAATAAATAAATGAATAAATAAATAATCAAAGCATATATTTGTGACCAGTTTATGTCTTCAGGAGCAAAATGAAGAGCTTGTTGCGGAGTGTCAAGTTGCTTTTTGGCAAACTTCAGGCGCTGCTTTGATGCTGTTTTTGGAGAGCAGCAGCTATGACCACCATGCTCCATGCAACTGTGCATCATGAGTCGCTTATGGTGGGCTCAAGAACATGTTTACTTGTTAATTTGGGTGGTTTTGGAGTGGTCTTAACTGGGCACCCACTTCTAAGTAAAGTAACCACAGAACTTGTGATGAATGTCTGAACTCTTTGGGACGACTTTGTAACTATTTCCATCTTCCATCTGTGCAAATCAACAATTCTTGATTGGGAGACTTCATTTTCAGGCATGGTTCACATCAGCAGATGCTTCTGCTAGTGAACTGAAAATATTCAAGTGTTTTTCATAGGTCAAAGTAGCTCTAACCCACATCTTGTTTCATTGATTGGACTCCAGGGGTCTCATTTACCAAAGCATGCATAGAACAAGCTGTAATTTATGCTAAGGAACTGTCTGCAGAAAAAAGAACATTGGTATTTATCAAAGTTTTGCACGTACAACTTCACTCAGCGAACAGAGATGAATTTCACCTGTTTTATATCCTTGTGCTCATGCACATACACGCTTATCTACATAAAAATGCCCCAATAATGCCAAATCTGGACAGCCACAGCCTGTGTGTACTAGTGACTTTGACATGTGGAGTTAGTTGTCCTGCCCAAAAGTAGCAAACTAGAAAATGAATGTGAAAAACATAACAAACGACAAGGTGAAGATACTATAGCGTTAAAAAGCAGAGTTGGAAATTTTTCCCAGCATACAGGGGACTTGCAGGCATAGGCTAGGTCTCTTTTTATGTGTTCCTGCATAATTACCCTTATTGTTTTGCATAATGTTCGACAACTACCACTACTTCTTCACCATATTGACTACCATTCAAGTTACACCCGTGAGCCATGGATAGAGTGCAAATCCCGTCCATTAGTGCCACACTTAAATACTGAGTACTCTCATAATGTCTGGTACAGTAGCTGATAACTTGAAATAAAATAAATAAAATCTATTATTGCTGGAAAGCTTTGCTTCAGTGCACCTAAAAGCCACCAAAAACCATCTATAAATCTAAATATAAACAACCAGCTACCCAGAACTGTAAGACCAGCATCATTGTAAAAGCATGGTGATTGCATTTGACCTAATTGCCTCTATCTGTTGGGAGGCAGCCGCTCTAGTAGCTGAGCCACAGACTTGGCAAAACCCAAGCACACAATAAACCAAATACTGTACACCTGTGTGAACTGGATAGTGTTGCGAAAGCAGAGGATTGTGCAGAATCAATCAACTACAATTATCAGAACAGCATTTTCATGTCAGCAGCTTCTTTATCAGCCAACAAAAAACACTGGCCCCAACAGTGAGAATCACACTAAGGAACTTTAGGGGCTACTGGTCTGTCACTTGTTCACTAGCTTAGCTGCAGTTTAGAGCAAGTCCTGCCAAACCAGACGTTGCATTGGCATGAACCACAGCTATGTGCCAAACTGGCGACTGTGTCAAAACAAGTACGGTTTCAGCTAAACTGCGGTTAACCAGGTCTCTGCGCAGCCCAATGCAAGCATGCCAGATGACCTCAACATAATGTAACACAATTCCACACAACATACACCTACGGGAAGTCTGGTGAAGATCTGAGACATGACGACTATCGCTGATTATAAATAGTGATTAAAATGCTATGTTAAAATGATAAATTATTAAGGTATATGTTGGAAAAAGGGAGGATTGAAGAAAGGTTCAGCCAGTACTTACAGGGGTAGAGCTCCATAACTATTTCTCCCAGTCTGATAAGGCTATCTACCATCTTTTGTTGTACAAATCTTTAAGCTTTAAAAACTGGAAACTGAAAAACAGTATACATGTAAAACGCAGAAAGAAAATGTAGTGTCCCATGATGGTTTAGTTGATGCTGGCCTTGTTATTGCAACATCAGCTCCAGGACAGCTGGGGGACATCTGTTGCATTTTGTTCCCTTTCTCTGCTCATTTCCTGTCATGTCTCGCCATCTATAACCTAATTTAGGCAAAATATTGACTAATTCTGTAAGAATTTACATGACATTTTAGCTAAGTGTGTAGGATATTTCCAGTAGATCTTGATGTTTTCTCCAGAGAAACAAGTGGAGGAATAAAGTGGCCATTTGAACAGGAATGTGCACTGTTGACACAAGCACCCTAATTGGGTTTCTTGGTGATGAGACAATGTTTAAATTCCTTCTACAATTTAAATTTCCAAGACTGAAGGAATTTTATGTCAGTTTAATTTATCACTTGTTCTCTTTGCCATTTTATACTTTAAGACTGTGTACTTACAGAGCAGTTGAAAAAACTTTTGAAAAAACTTTTGAGATATGTTCATAGGAAGGAGCGTGTGTTGCAATCATACAGGAAAGAGACAGAGGGAGAGAGGAGAGAGAGAGAGAGAGAGTGAGTGCTCTTAAAACAGCCAGCAGGCACACCTCTGTTCTTTATCTGGTGCTCTGTTCCTCCTACGCACAAGGCTAATAAAGGAGGTAAGAAGCAAACTCTTTAAATTACCAAGACACACATTCTGTAAATCCTGTTTCCTAAACTTCTTGGTTACTACCGATTCTAGGAAAATTATGAGCTTTCAGTCACAGACTGCTATCAGTACCTTTGGCAGAGGTTATCGCTGCTACTGTGTAGAGACCAGAGGAGATTGCTTCATTAACATGGGAGTGTTTGAATGCATGCGGTTGTCATTCCAAAAAACAGGTTCAGTCTAGATGTGTGTTCACACCGGGCCCAGGGGCAACAGAAAAAAACACCTAAAAGATTCCCTTCTCCCTAATTGTTGCTGCTAATAAAGCACCTGACAAATGCGTTACGTATGTGTGTGTGAGTGTGTGTGTTTTGACATTGTTGTCTCAACTCTAATTTGGGGAGAAAAAGCTGGTCCTTGCATGGTTAACCATTGAATTGTGTACAGTTACGGGTAGGGTTTGGAGGGAAAGCAAGTGGTTATGTTTAAAGTTAGGATATGTATGTAGCAAAAGAATGTAAATTAGTGCAATTAATGATTAAATCAGCCATATCAACAGATACTGCATGGCTACAGATTGCGCTGCTACACTCACTTTGTTGCATAATTTTCAGTTTATTTTACATGTTTCAATGTTGAGGCAGAGATGATTTCTCAGCAATGTAAAAAACTAAACAGACATAAGGAAGTCTGTGGTGACATATGATGTGGAAATCAACGTCTATGTTTTAAGCAACTGACAAGTGAAATTCATATTCACATGTAATATTGAAAGTTGCACATTTTCCATCATTGTAAAAAGACTAAATAGATTACTTTTTTATTTTGTGACACTACTTTGTGACGCTTCACACATCTTGTGAAATTTCAAGTGAGAACAAAAGCCACAAAGTGTATGCATCTGTGACATCAAATCATTGTCTACTGTGTTTCAGCTCATCATATCAGAGGCGGCATGAATGTGACACATTTTACGAGCTCAAACAACTCTGGCAGCTCTTGGCAAGAAGGGGCAGGCCAGGGAGTCCAAATCGCAGCTACCCTGCTCATCTTCCTGGTGAGAAATCCTATATGGCTTTAGAGCCACATCCTGTGGCACACATCCTAAATATTATACACTACTATTGCAGACAGGGCTTAAAACATTGACAAAGAAGCTACATAACAGTATATAATAATTACAGGGATTCCCTGTGGGTTATAGAGGTTGTAGCCACAAACACATCCTTGTTTAGCGCCAATGAAAGAGCTTATGTAAATTATGCGATGTGCAACAATGTTACCTTTATGATAAATCCCACTTGACCAGAACATAGGTGAGCATGGTTTATCTTGCTCTATGTTTGACATTTTGGGAAGATTCAAAGGGACTATTGCTTGGTCAGGTGCAGTTGTTTACTTGCAAAGAAAAAGAAAAAGGAAACCCCCTAACACCAAAAACCACATCTTATTTTGCCAATGCCAGTTTAGGTGTCTCCCTGTTTACAGACTGCAACATTCAGACAACCACCTCCTGGCTCTAGCTTCATATATTTTAACAGACATGAGTGAATCTCACCTGAATCTGTGTTTGTGTGTGTCTGTTCAAGGTGGGCGTCCCTCTGAACGGACTGGTGGTTTGGGCACTTGTATTGCGGAGGCACCGTCACCTGGTACGTCGAGGCAGCAGCGGGGAGACGCGTGCCGCCAGTAGTTTCCGCATTTATGTCCTGAACCTGGCCTTGGCTGACCTGCTGCTGCTCCTGCGTACTCCCCTCATGTTGGGCTACATCGCTCACAACTTCAGCTGGCCGTTTGGCCTTGGCTTCTGCTACCTGATCATGTTCCTGCGAGGCCTGGGGTTGTACGCCTCGGCTTTCCTGGTCTGTGCTGTGGCCCTGGAGCGATGCATGTGCCTGTTGAGGCCCGTGTGGGCTCGGCTGCGACGGCCCCCCTGGGCTGTTCCTCTAGCCTGTGGCATTTTATGGGTGGTTGCCACTATCCTGTCTACCCCCTACTTCCACAGCACCGTCTTGAAGGAAGTCAACGGGACATACCAGTGCCTGGAGAGTGGGAGTTTTGAAATGTGGCTGTTTCTCACCGAGACAGTGGCAGGTTTCATCCTACCCCTGCTGGTGTTCCTGGGAAGTAACATGGCTGTCTTGTTGACCATTCATCAAGCTGTGCCTCCAACACCCACATCATCCACCATTCCAAACGCCCGCAGGATGACCAGGATGTACCACGTGCTCTTTTCGACGATGATGCTCTTCCTCACCTGTTGGGTGCCCTATTTCGTGTGTCGGTTCCTTCGCGCCTTGACTGACGGTCAGTCCGAATGGACTGCGCTGCATAGAGGAGCAATAAAAGGCGCATACATATCTCTGTACCTAGTGTACATCAAGAGCGCTCTCAATCCTGTGCTGTATGTGTTTGCTGCCCGAGGCTTAAGTAGTGCCATCAGAGCTTCACTTGTCTCCACTATTGAACGACTTTTCAATGATGATTCGTCAGAGTCCATTCGAAGGAAGTCACTTAAGAACTCACAGATGTAGCTGAGAGGTTAACAATGAAAGTAGTTATTATGTATTGGAAAAAGTGCTTTTTTGTCTACAATATCGCTTTTAACTGGCTGATTCCTCCATTTGCACAAAATGTTTCTACCCCCAAGGAACTGAGCTTGGTAAATAAAACAAAGACAAGTTTAAGGAGATGAGTGACTGTAAAGCACTTGCTTTATGCTTTAGGCCACGCTTTTTCCAAATGAGTCTGAAAGCCACAGCTGATGGAGTAATAATTGGATCAAGTGATCCTAGTTGAATCATAATTTCACTGCACCCACTTCTGCCATTTCACCATGTAACACTTTCTGGCAGGAGACTACCTCCGGTGGGGATCCTCGGCAAGAAAAGGTTTCATTCAAAGGCATGGAATGATGTAGGCAGAAACCATGATTTCAATATTTCAGGGTAATGTAGCTTCAACTCCCATGATTTGTTGGGAAGGCCATAAGCACAACAGAGTGTAGAAGGACAAATTCACATTTCATCAAACTGTGACCCAGGCTAGGTTGCTCTACTGTCAGGTAAGAACAAGAAAAACAAGAACATGATCTGTAAAACTAGATGACTGAAGACTCTAAAAATGCTTCTTTAGTTGCAACATGCTGAAGGTAGGGTCATAAGTGGCATAAAAATGAATTCATGAATCATCTTGTCTATTGGTTCTTGGAAAGGAACTGCCTTCTTTGTAGATAAGAATAAGTTCGCATGTTGCTGTGACACAGTTTCCTGGACGCAGAACACAAAGGTTACCATTATGTTCCTTAGTGGTAACACTGTATCAAGCTTGCATTGTACAGTCTCAGTGTGGCCCAGGGAATATATGCTCCAATCTGTTCATTTATGCAGAATATTTCCATGTTGAATCAGACCTAATCTACATACAGTATCTGCTTGTACATACTGCTTTACCTATTGAATGTATGACATAAGATGGAGCACAGCATGCTGAGCAGGAAGTAAATATATTGCAACGATCATCACATTGTGAATGTACTGTGTCCATGACTGGACTTCATTTATGCAAAGAAGGCTTCACTGTTGTTTGTTGTTGATAAAAGTACTACTCTTTCAGTATTAAAGGAATAAAACTGTAATCAGTGGTAGCACTTTGCATTTATTTTCTGTCCACATAATAACATAAATACATTTCTTTTAAGTTGTATCCATTTAATTACACCTGATCATACAGTCATTTATAACTGGTATGCTTGTAGAATGCATTCTTCAATTATAATTAGTCTTCATCTTTATTTGAAAGTACAGTTTTTCTTTAACAAATTTAATATCTTAGGTGTGTAGGCTCAAATGATGACGGAATTTTCATATCAGAGCTTTCTTTCCACCCATCTCCCCCAAAAAACAAGAAACAATACATCTCCAGTGTAAGTCTCAATTCCGTTATAATTTTCATGTTTGAATGCTGTAAAAAAAATGGAGAAGGGACAAGGAGAGACATGATGCAGAGTGCGAATGCCAAACAAGAAGCTTTTTTTCCTTACCTTTACCTACTTACAGAATTTTCCTTAGCTTTTCCCCCAAACTCAAACAAAACCTCATGGTTCTAATACGCCAGTGTTGAAAATGTAATTTTTTAGGCTGAATCTGTTCGGCTTTGAATTTATTGCACAAAAAAGTGGAACTGAGTAACAATGCAAACTGTTTACCTGTACAACACCACCAACAACATGTGATCACTGCTTTTACCTGGAAACCTTTTCTTTTTCTTATTAAGAAAAAGAAACCAAACTTTTTTTCATTCTTGTGTAGGGAGAGATTTGCCTAGGTTCTCCCTAAGCAAGGCGTGACACTGATCGGAGGGAAACCAAGGTTGGACAGCCGATCGACGTGTTTGTGCGCACATAGAAGCAGCTCCTGGGCATTCTGGATAGACTCTGACCGCTGCAGAATGTCTCCCAGCTTTCGGGCAGCGGCCTCACACTCACTGTCCGGTACAGGTTTTCTCATCCAAGTCTGAGAAAAAACAAAAAACATTTTACACGATATAGAGTGATTTTTTAAATGTTCGCTGAAACCAAACCAACAGATTAACAATTAAGCCATAGGAAATACATTTAGACTTTCCTGCCACATTCTAAAGGAAAGGCTGACTCAGACATTTTTCCATTTTATTCACAAAAAAGGGAACAGTATGAATGTCTTAAATTTAAAAAAAAAATGATGTTTTGCAACAGGAACAATTCGAGGCGATGTTGTGGAAGGGTGTTCTGTGCAACATTCACACTCACCTCTAATGTCGGTTCATCTTTTCGCAGGTAGTAAGGCGGCAGAGTGAGAACTGAGCCCTCAGTTACGTGTAAGCTCTGTGTGACCACAAACAGGAAGAATAAGACTGAATAAAAAGATATTTTTTTTTCTTTGCCTCTCCAGCAAATTATTTTGGAACAGCAACAACAAAAACATACTTGGGCAAAAGTCTCTGCTTTGATTTGGCTCAAGCTGATCACGCTGACTGGAAGCTGATATTTCATGTACTTGTTGCTCAGTCTTATTTCATCATGAACAAACCCATTACTTCAGACCCCAAAAACAGCCACATCCCAGACACATTTCAGCATGCTGAACCAAAACGATTCACTTGTCACGGCTGATAATTGCGTGGAGAAATACAGTCTACCACCTCTATTTCTGGGTCACCTCATTTCTGACAACTGCTGTGATGTAATGGCCCATTAAATAAAGTTAAATCTCAAGACACCAGCCAGATTTTGCCTGTGCACCTTTACAACACACAACAACATGTACAACAGAAATTTATCTGTTGAACAAATCTGGTGTTTCCTGTCAGAAAATGAAAACACAATGTTATTAACCAAAAGCATGTCTAACCAAGAAAACCAAAAAAACTTCTGAAAACTGAGAAATTAAGTTCTACAAAGTGTAAACTCATCTACACTCACTCGCAGAGGGATGTGTGAATAATGCAAAATGATGAAAAAGAACATTTTATATTAATAGTTAGGGCACACATCCATTTTTTTGCATGATTGCGTGATTGTTTTGCACCTCTTTGGCTTTCTCCTCCTCTTCCTCCACCTGGTCTCTCAGTGCGCTGCATGTTTGCTGTAAAGTGACGGTCTGCTCCTCTGCACTCTCCAGAGCACGAACCACTGCCCTCAAGTCGTCCTGAATACCCAAACCACACAACAAAATATTAGATTATAATATATAGTGTTTATTGTGTCCAATCAAAAGGTTGAGGGTATAAACCAACAAATATCTGTTTTGGTTAAGGATTGAAAATACTGCTGATCAAAGATGTTGCAAATTCATTTCCTATGAAAAGACTAAATGATTAATCATGTATTGGCTGCACCCCCCTCCTCACACTACAAACATTTTTCACCTCCAGTGAGCCCAGAGTCTTCTTTCCAACCACCGACTTCTTGGTCTCCTTCTGGTGGCGTTGAGATGAATCATCCAGATCTTTTTTTTTCTGACCTGGAACTTTGAGCTGTGCACACTGAGCAAGGAACCTAAAAAGTTTGGGATATACGTCACCAAAACAGAAAACGAGACAAAAATGGTGCAACTAAGATGCAATCTTTGACCATTCAAGTTTTTGGTGGGTTTTCTCTTAAAAATTAAAATCAATACTACAGGATATGACTAAGGTTAAGAGTTTGGTGTTTATCAACTTTTACTGAAAACATATGACATTTTCCAGGTCCTCCTTCTACAAAATGCTATTGCCCAAATCAATTCCACAAAAACAAAAGAAGTTATGTCGATTTGTTTTTACATACAGTATGTTGAGAGTTTTGTGCTGTGTAACACCACTTCCCTGCCTGTTATCATTAAAGGTGTAACTGGATCAGTTATGTAATACATTATCACCATTAGAACGAAGCTTCATTTATTTACATCTTGATATCTGACTTTGTGCTCACCTGTTTTTCATCTTGTTAAGATGTCCCTGGCTCGCTTTCTTCTCTGTCCGATTCAAGGCAAGAGTAGCTCTGTTAACACAGGGGGCAAAGTGTCTTTAAAAAGATGATTTGACAATTATTCAATGGTAGTTACCTGAGGGCCTCTGAGTTTTTTAAACAGGGCAAATTGTATACAAGCTTAAATGTATAGGTACAAACAGCTGTATGTAAAAAGAAGTGAAAACAGCCCTTGCAGCAAATAGATATCAAAAACTTGGCCCTTTTATTCAATACTGTTGGATTATTATGAAACTAAGTGTTGTTATTTGTCATCACACCATGTCATGCCATAGCCTTATGATATGTTAATCACTGCTTCGCTGCTGCTTGCTCATCAGAACAGAACGCACCACATCTGATTTTAACACTCGCTCGGGTCCAGCTAGAGCCGGTTGGCTACACATAGCAAGACACTGATAACACTCAGGGTCGCAGTCCCTGGCGCCAGGAGGATAACACTCAAGGATATGCGCCCTGGTCCCAAGAGGAGTCAAGATGCATAAAAACTTATGATTTTACTTAGTTCGGGGCTTCGTCTCTCCAACTCTTAAAGTGGACGGGTCGAAGCCTCAGCGCTGACTCTATACTCATCTTCCGTGACTCTAAAATAAATTCTTAACTATACGCCATGGTTGTGTCTTCTATCTTATTACTGTTTGACTAACTCCCTTCCCTTGGAATAAAGTTTCCGGACGAAAGAACGCGGCAGTGCCCGGTCCAACAATACATAGAGTAAATACAGTGTTACAAATTATTTCACAAAACTTAGTACAAAAGTTGATTATTATCATTAATTGGTATTCATGTTTAATTTAATTAATGTTTTGCATGAGAGCCTAACAGGGGACATAAGTGTTGAGCTGTGAAACTCACAGTAAGGACAAGTCCATTATGTTCTCCAGTGCAGTGATGGAGGATCTCGTTATCAGCCTCCAGTTTTCCCGTCCACGGACTTTCTTGGGGACTGAGGATGAGCCTTCGGCTTCGAAGGACACGAACAGGAGCAACAAGAGAAAATCTGTGTGTTGGTTTGCTTTGTGGACCAAATCTTACGGTATCAGCTCCATCATTATTCCTGTGTGATCTAGCGCCTAGCATGTGAGGAAGTAGCACATGGTGCTAAAAGGAGCTGCACGAACCTTTCCGCTTCTGTGCTGCTTTTAGGTGTTCGCTCTCGCCACTGCTTTGGTCGCTGAGCCCCTGGTCCTACAGCGGAACATGAAGCGTTCAAATTAGTTCACCAGCGATCGGGAGGAGGATACAGACGTTGAGTCAAGATTTAACTTTATCTTACCCGATGCTTTGTTGCTTGTTGTTTCGTCGACCCAACCATTTTCTTCTTGTTTTTTAAGTCAGGCGCTTTCGATGCCGCCCGATTAGAAGCTCGTACAGGTTTCATACCTGCCAGCTTTTTTTAAACAATACTGTAAATGCAAGGCAGTGTAACGTTAATGTAACATCTGGCTATGCTAACGTAAATAAACGAAGACTAGTAAAGAAAAAAGAGGTCTTCTTTGTGTAATAATTATGACCTAAGGAAAGTTATAGAACATGAATCTACGTATCTACTCGTTAAATCGCAAACTATTGAAGTATCCAACACGAGACGCCAACTGCCCAGCTACTTTTCGCGCTGTTGTTTTCGAACGGTTCCGCACATAACGCGCATGCGTGGTGCGCGTCCAACCTGGAGATGCGCATGACAGGCAGCTATTCCGCCCAGACTAAAAATCACATTACAGTCAGTGCTAAACTCCAGACAGGGAAGTATGTGTGTATTTTAAACAGACGTTACATGTATTAGTTCATTAACATATGGGCAAACACAGTTCTCTCCCATGAGATGGTAAACAATACATGGACACAACGTCAGGACTAAAACGTTACCTGTGGCTTTCTGAAAACACATTTTCTAATGAACGTTTTCCTTTGATTTTGTTTCTGTATTTATTTATTTAAAAAAACCTTTCATATTCAATACTGTCACAACAGATAAGTTACCATGTAAAACTGAAATAAGTTATCTATTTTATTAGTTTTTAATCAGGAGAAAAAGGGGGTCATCCCTTTTACGAAATTGTCAAACTTACTAACATTGTTATGTAAAAAACTAACATGAAAGAAGATTCCCAAATATGACAGAACATCAGAGACCTCCAAAATTTTGGTTTACTCTTCAACTGTGTGGTCTGGATACTGTCACAGTATGACAGTGTATTTGTCACACTCTCCCCGGGAGGTGAAATTTGCCTGTGAAGCGTCCACGGTTGTGCAGGTCAAAGGGGCTGAGCACCTTCCTGATTCCCAGCATGTTGCCCTTCGCTATCTGCTTAAAGGTCCAGGGATTCTGGTTGTTCTGCTCCATATCAGCCTGCTTCTTTTTCCAGGCTGCGAGGCTCTCTCTGCTCATTACCTTAAAGAAAGAAATAGGAACAAAACATTGTAATGCACAGACACCAAAGGGGAGAAAAACTGTCAGATCAGTAGTGCAAAATGAATAACAATTAAAGTGATATATTGTGTTAGAACAAAACATTTTATTTACAACAAGAATAGGTGTTCACATATTTTTTGTGTGTGGGGAGAGAAATGAGCCACACTTCAACAATCAATGTTTGCAGAGGAATTGTTGGAATTTATCCTACAATAAATCCAATAAATCCTGGCTTCATGAAGTTTATAATAATCTGTTTCTTGATTTAAGTGTTGCAGAAAGCTTTTGATGTGACTGCTGAGTGTAAATGATTTACCAAACATGCGCCAATATGTAATCACTTTTCAGAATGACATAAAATGAAACTCTTTCTGAATATAGTACATGCTGTGCCTGTCATCTCACCTTGGCAGGGAAGGGCAGCTTCTTTGCTACTTCAGTTAAGATGGGCTCAACCTCCCCCAGCTCCACCTTTCCTCCCACTTCCACGATGAAATTACCATAGCGGATAGGTTTCACGTAGTGGTCGATGGCTCCCTTGCCTCCACCCATGCGCTGTCCAAGACTTTTACGTGTGATGGGCTTATACAGGCCATTGATGCGCCAGCGGGCAAAGGTAGTCTGGGAATCCATCTTGCGGTTGATGGTTAGTCGCATCATTTCTATGTGACCCCAATGGAGGTAGCCCCCTCCCATGGCCTGAGCATCAAACAGACAGAGAAAGAGGAAAATGTCATGCTCTGGGTAATCACTTTGTAGTTTTCATCCGGAATAAGTATCACATTGGAATATATGTGTGAGGGGAAAAAGCTATCTGGAAACATAATGTTACTGATTTTCTTTTTAATCATAAATGCTATTTTTCTTGACACAAGACTTGACAATGTTTGAAGTGTTGCAAGTCATTTAAATACATCCACCGTTCACAAAATCAATCGATAAATACATAATTTTTCAACAAAAACCATAAAGTATAGATCGAAATGTATAAAACAGCCAAACGGTAGAACAGGCTAAAACACAAAAGGAAAACACAGGCTTATTATAGTGAAAAACAATAAAATTATATTGAAGAATTATAAGCGGTTACAACAGATCATCTTCACAACAGCTGTAGCATATCACTAAATAAGATGCACTCACCACAATGGCATACTGTCCTGTAGTGAAGGTATTTTCTGATCTCGCTGGGCCTTGGATATCCCGCAGCCTCTTCATCTGTTTCCTTGCCTTTGCTAAGTTAGGCACCTTGTCGATAAATGTCAGTTTTTGTTTCTCTGGCAGCACAATATCTTCAAAGGGGAAAACAAGTATGAGACATTGTGATAACAACATTAAGATTGAGTTTCATGTCTACTTGTCTACTTGTGCAAAGTACAAATACTTATGCTCATGTATAACCAATCAAAACAAATACATGAAAAAGAGGACACATAATTACCACTGTAGTCTGGAGGGATTTCATATGTCTTAAGACCAGCAGTGAGGATTTTCAAATGACCTGTGGAAAAACGGCAGTGAACACATGTTGGCATGTTTGGCAAAAAAACATGCCAGATGCAGAATGGTCATATGTTGCTGGTCACTGCTCAGCTTGGTGTTCAGCTTTGTCAGTAATACAAGCCGATTGTACTGCACGTTTCCATCTTACGTGATAATTGTTTTTCATTGGATAACCAATACGTGAATACTGGATTTGACTTAACCACAATGAAGAAGTTAACGTTACCTTGCCAGTGAGCAGGGGCCCGGCAGATACCGGTCAATCCGCCGACAGCAGCTTTGAGGAACGAAATCATGGCGCTAACTGTGAAAGGGGCTTATAAACACCAAACTGTCTCTTCTCGTGGTAGATACAGGGGCATTTTTAAAGCGGTGAACAAATTTAATCACTGTGCACGCCACACTCTGGACAAGGTCGCTGCCATTGCTGCTGTGCTGCTTCCTGAAGAGATACTTCCTGTTTGAGTGTTTTTCACAATAAAAGCGTAATGTCGACAGCATAGCACGAGTGAGTGGAGCGCCAGACCAAAGCAGGAAGCAAAATGCAAAGGTTGATAATCCTGCCAAGGCAGAATTTAAAAAAACACAGTTTCACCCAGAGCTTGATTAAATCATTAAACCCTGGACATAAATAACCTCCAAAAACCCCGCCACTGTCCCCTCCATGAAGTCGTGGGCAAACAGAGTTCCTCTGCCAATAGAATTCTTAAAACTATTATGTTTTAAAACTTAAAACTAATTATGCAAGATCTGAAAATCAAACCAATCTGCTCCTCCCATCCCTCATAGAGGTATTATGGTACCCTGGCACATACGCATGGATGTGTTATAATATTGTATCAGGTTGTATTATCATACATCATTGTGCACAAATGAATTGGTTAGCCATAGCAACATCTTCCAGAGACTAATGTTTTCTCGGCATTTTGACAAAACAAGACAACAAGTACGTTCACATATTGACTGACAGCTGCAAGCTCCCACCCCTGATTTTGACCTTCTCTGATTGGTTCAGAAAGGCGATTCGTTCAAAAACTTTAGAAGGGAATATATCTGCTCTGCTGCCACGCTATACAAGGATTCTGGATCACATGAGGGCCTTTGACAGCTTATATGGGAACTTATATGGAGCATTTTTCTAAGAATTATTTTTTGCACAGCAGGTCTGAACTGAACATACTCAGTGGGTGGTAGTTTGTGGGGTAGGGGGTACGGTGTCACAGGTGGCCCACGGAAAACTTTTGCTCAGTGACCCCTAAACAACACACGCGCACACACACACACACACACACACACACACACACACACCCAACGCTGACCAAACCAGATGAACTTTTAGGTCTTGTGTTGACACAGCTGATAAAACGCAGGGCATGGCATTCACTTTTCAGTTCTATTTAAAAATTAACCATAAATACTTAAAAAATACCATGATGGTCCGGTGGTCCTGTGATGTAAGGGTCCTAAGGTGAATGTACTACTAGTTCAAATATTGCAGCATGGATGTCAAAGGTTCAGCAAGAGTCTTTGCTCTTTAAAAGGAGGCTGCCAATCTGTATCCTCCTGATGTTTAATGGGTGACTCATGTTGTGCGGTGAGTTGTCTCCATGTCTTGCACTATGCTACCATCATTGCAGTGGCTTTGGACGGTTCTTTTGTTACATCTTATGAGCCTCAGAGTTGTTGAGGCTCAGTTCCCACGTCCCTGTACAACACCAGAGGCTCTGCAGACCCGGATGTGTTGCCCTCTTTGGGACGGGTCACCTTGTGGGTTTAGCTCAGGTCGAGGAGTCTGCGCACCTCATCCAGCAAGAGACCTCCCCAAACCAGTGGACTACAGAGTGAACTGGCCACGTGCCTTCTATGATTCAGTGTGTACATGCTGGGGAAACTATGATGGATTTGACTGCGGTCAGTGTCTCCCAGGCTGGAGAGGACCCCAGTGTCTGCAACACCACCATGTGGAGAGAAAGGAGATAACAGAGCTGACTGATTCTGAGAGAAAGACGTTCATCTCAAGCCTCCACCAGGCAAAACAGAGCCTCAGCAGCCGTTATGTGATCCTTAAAAGCAATGACACAACAGTGGATGGGAACTATGCATTTGACAACTCAAGTGTCTATGATCTGTATGTATGGATGCACTACTATTCAGCCAAGACATATGCTGGTTCAGAAAATAATGCTGCACACCGTGGCCCTGCTTTTATCTTCTGGCACCGAGTGTTCCTACTCTTCATTGAGAGGGAAATCAGAGGGCTCACAGGGAACCAAGATTTCTATATCCCATATTGGGATTGGACCAGAACCAACCACTGTAACATCTGCACCAACAAGTACTTTGGGGGAGTTGGCCAAAATGGCCATATAGACAGTGCTTCTCTCTTCTCAAAATGGAAGGTGAGATATCTTTCTGATTCTTTTCTGGATGCTGGCACTTTCCATTCCTCTAACTTATCTTTCTTTTTTTTCTCCACAGACCATATGTCCATTTCAGGAAAGTCTTGGTATAATCTGCATTGAATCTGATGCCTCTGATCCTGCACATCTGATTCGCAACCCTGGAAAGGATCCAATCTACAAAACACTTCCTACTGCTGCCGACGTTGAACGCGCAATGTCTATGACACTTTTTGACACAGCTCCATTTGGCACAACATCTAGGAACAGCTTCAGGAACAGGATAGAAGGTAAATGTCCTGATACACAAATTAGATTTCTTAACGGGCGAGTTTTATATCAAATGTCTGCCACCAAAGTTTCAATTTGTCAAGTAAGAATTCTCAAACATCAAACAAAAAAGAGTAAAGTGTAAAAAAAAATCTAATTGAAATGTGTCATTCTGTCCTCCGAGGTTTTGACATCCCTGATGATTCCCGACATCTGAATGCCTCTATGCACAACCTGGTTCACAGATACCTCAATGGCACAATGTCTTTGGTCCCTATTGCAGCCAATGACCCCATATTCATGCTACACCACAGCTTCATCGACAAGTAGGTCTTGTAATTTTACTTGGTAAGAAATTTCCTCTTAAGAGATAAGGTTGTTTTTAAGATCTATTTGAATTGAATACTGGCATACCTATATGTACACTGAATGAGCCATGTGCTGCTGTAATTGTTTCTGCTGTCCATAAGAGACCCGTTCACAAAGCAGTTTCAATGTCAGTGATGTGGGACAAACCCAGTTTTCAGTGTTTAAATGCATTATAAAGTTAATCTGAAGCTAACACGAGAGTCACAGTGAATTGCATTAAAGACATAACAACAATGATGCGTTAAAGAGTTTTATAGCATAGCTATAGTATAGTGTGCTGTATGGTTTCAGGCTTCTGGAGAGGTGGCTGCAGGGCCACAGTGAAGCCACCTACCCTGACAGTGACCAGGTCCATCCAGCTCAGAGAGCACAGGCCTTCATGGCCCCCTTCTTCCCTCTACGCCCCAACAACTACTACTTGGGCAGGGACACTGAGAACCTGGGTTACAGCTACAGCGAGCACAGCCTCCCTCGCTCTGTAGCCGGCCACAGTGGTGCAACCCAGAATGAAGGTAAAATGATTGTAAAACTAATAAAGGACAGTTTTCTTTGAATTAACCTTTCTCATGGTGGTGCACACTAGAAATGTACTCCTCCTTTTCAGAATTTCTAAAGGAGTCTTCGCAAAGTGGAGTCCAGTGGCAGTGGCCTGTTCTGGGTGTCTTTAGTGTTATATTGGTCTGTGTTGGTGTTGGAGCTGCTGTTAAATGCACAGGTGAGAATTAATAAGCTTGTGATAAATACAGCCATTATGGAGAGTTACATATTTGTCTAATCAACTTGTCTCTATTCAGACAAAAGACAGCAAACACACGACATGTCCACAGAGGAGAAACAGTCAGAGGTGAGCCATCACTTTTCAGCATCAGACCTGTTTTTGATTATTTGCAGATGTGATATGAAGAAATCTAAATACACTGTTAACTTCTGCCTCCCATGTCTTTGTCTTTCAATGTAGTTTGATTACAAGTCCAACTCACTATATGCAGTTTGGATTAAAGAGAGGAATGGGAGCACTGACAAATCATCATCTTGTGTTGATGTTAACTCTTGTGGCACTCATACACTTGATGCAGCACCACCCAGATCTTCAGCAGAGGGGAGAGGAGACAGCATGGTGTCAACTGCAAATGTGGAAATACACATTTAGATTCAAAAGGGATGGAGAGTGAACCAGTTCCAGATCACAGGTGAATCTAAACCTGAAGAGTGCTGAGGCCACCAATCAAGGACAGTTACCGTACTCTATAACAGACTCAGATGGGCTTGGTGTTTCCTTCCTTCCTGAAAGATATGTTCAATTACTGTTAAATTTGTTTAGAGTTGTTGATTCAAGTGCAATTTATGCCGAGAAGTTTTTCTCAACTCAAGGAAATTCATATTCCTACATGCAAGGGGGACAAGGTAAGCTGATGATTGTGAACATGATGCAGACACATACATAGCATAAAGCATAAACAGAGACTACAGGAAGATGTGAGAAAGAAAACGTTATTAAGCATTATAACATATAAAAGTTTATTAGAACAGCAGAGTATGTACAGTGGATCAATTAACTGCATCTCTTTGCTGATATACAGCAGTTTTCCATTGGAAAAATCAGAAGGCCATTAATCATTTTCACAAGAAAAAAATCAGGTTAAAGAGACTCATTCATCAGAACTCGCACTTTGTCTGTCAAACATGAACTAATGAGAAAACTGTAAAAATAAAAATGCCCTGACAATTTTCACAATGGGAACTTGAACTTTAAATCCTATTACACTGTGTGTATTTATTGTTTCTGAACGAACTTCTTCTCACTCCTGCACACTAACTGTACATCCCAGAGGTGTGGATAAACAGTGTGTGTGTGTGTGTGTGTGTGTGTGTGTGTGTAAACACAGGTGCCTATTGAAATTTTCTAGTAAACAAGGTTCCTGTTTATGTTCTGCATTACTCACCATGAAAAAATGTGTGTAGGTCTAACAAATGTGTTGAATGTGTTTCCTTCCTCACATGTATGTACCAACTTTAACTGACAACTTTAAGATCGCACTGTCAGTCCATGTCTTTCCAGCCTGCAGAATTCTACTTTCCTGTCTCACAGCACTTTCATGTTACCATCATGGATGACATGAAACCTGTTGATCAGTGGAATAGTGTGAAACCATTGGCTGGAACATGGATCATGACGATGTATGCGTGAACATCAACACACATAAAAATTTGCTCCATAGTAACCTAGTTCACACAGTGGACATGTTACATTTAAATTCCATGGTAGAGGAGATCATATTTGGGAATATTTTGAGGATCTATGGGACTCTGGACAATCATCTTCCCCCGCATGGCTCCTCTGTATATGACCTCAATCAGATCCATGAAGTCTTGCTTTGTCTTAAAACTGCCGACAAATTTGGTGTGATCTGGGGAGCTGAGAGAGAGAACGTGGAGTTTTGAAGATTGCATCGAGCTCTGGGAAACTTTGATGTACAAACAATTAACAACCTTCCGATTAGCCAGTTGTCAGACAGACAATTGGTTCACTCACCCATAATCCACTTTCATGTGCTGCCCGTTGAAGAAGAAAACAGTGGAGGGGATGTAACTGATGTCAAAGTATCTGGTGTAGATAGGAGCTTTATCCACATCAACGATATAGATCGAAGCCATGTTACTGAGGTCGTGGGCGGTTTTTGACAACTAGGATAAGACAGAAATGACGAATTGGCAGAAGCGAAACACTAAGGAGCCGTTTGGCCATTTCCATTAACAGTGCGACTTACAATCTCGTCGAGTTGGAGACAAACCGAATCCTCGTCTCTCCCGAACCTCAAGACAACGACTTTTTCTGCCACGCATTTGATGACTTCATCTATATCTTTTTTGCACGTTAATTTTGGCAAAAACAAACTCATTTTCGAGGCTAACAAAATTTTAGCTCCTCTTATTTTGTTACTAGCAGGAAATTTCGTCATTGCCGTTGTCCAACACTGTAAAAACGTCCACCCGAAAACTACAGCAAATTAACGTTATCGTAAATATTGTTATATTTGTTGTGCTTGTGTCGCCGTTTCATGGAGACCTGGGATCAAAATCAGAAATTTTACTGGTTTAAAACCAAACGGTTTATTCAAGCAGTCGTCATAAAATCTAAGTCAGACGATCGGTGTCATTCCACTACGACATATTAAAGTGTGACAACGTGTGGCAACGTGACCTTCCTCATATTTGACAAGCGTGGACGGAGGCAATTGATGTCGGGTTATGGAATATTTAACGTGACAGGGTGAAGCCATCACTTCTAACATGTTTAGCGGAGGCTGTTCGGGGACTTTCTTTTATTCGGTTTAAACAGTGGCAGTGGATATTTCCTAACTGCTGCACTCAGCTGCAGTTGGAACTCATTCATCGCGATGTTGCGCCTCCTCACCAACAAGGGTTGTTATGAACTCTCTCGATGCAGTCATTTTGTGGCGTCTTGTGTCGCCAAGAGGCGGTTTATAAGTTTTCTCCCAGCCTGTAATGACCGAGTACAGATCTCTGCTCGCTACTTAACTACTGGAAGACCAGTGTGGGGAGATGCCCTCCAGTCTAAAGGAGATAAGTCTGAGGAAATAGAGGCGATCGATTTGGAAAAATGGAAATCTGTAATGAGATCAAAGGCTGTATCAGAAGGGAAACAGCAAGTTGATGATGAAGAGGATGTAAATGATGATGATGAGAACCCAGAGAAAGAAGCAGGTGATTCACCCGACAGTTTTTCATTGGAGGCAACCAGGGATCTGGTTGTGATGTGGCGGCAAGCTGGGAAGCATGTGCCTCAAGAGATGACTGACGAGGAGGTTGAGACGCTGGCAAAGCTCACCACCAAGTCCTCGAGGAAGAAGTACCTCAGGTACCTGGCCCTCAAGGAGAACCTCAAAAGGATCCATAAGGACAAGAAGCAGCAGAGGAAAACAGCCAAGGAAGCCATGATGGAGCAGAGAAGAGAACAGGGCGGTGATGTAGAGGAAATTAAAAACACTTTCCTCCTTCAGTTCTGGAACCGCTCAATGGACAAGCTGCTGGCCTGGAGGAGCGCCCAGGCCATGCTGTTCAACCAACCGCTGGTGTTTGACATGAGCTATGAGTCAAACATGTCCAGACGGGAGATGGAGAACGCAGTGTCCCAAATGATGGAGGTGGAAGCTTGGAACCGGCGTGCCACAGAGCCCTTCCACCTCCACTTTTGCAACCTGCAGCCAGGCGGGTCCTATGAAAAGGAGCTGATCAAACGATACGGTGCAGAGACCTGGGACCGGCTGTTCGTTACCAGCAC
The DNA here is from genome assembly GCA_016785225.1 of Psettodes erumei. Classification (NCBI taxonomy): domain Eukaryota; kingdom Metazoa; phylum Chordata; class Actinopteri; order Pleuronectiformes; family Psettodidae; genus Psettodes; species Psettodes erumei. Next base: position 5,655,430 of record JAFBJZ010000863.1, on the reverse strand, counting down.
TGACCGGCAGCATTTTGACCTGTTCCCCCGCGAACGGCTTGTGTACCTCACTGCAGACTCCCCCAATGTCCTTCGCACCTTTGACCACTCCAACATCTACATCATCGGCGCGCTGGTTGACCGGTCCATCCAATCAGGGCTGTCATTGGCCAATGCCAAGCGTCTGAACCTGGCCACAGCCCGTTTACCGCTGGACGAGTTCCTCCACTGGGAGATAGGAGGCAAAAATCTGACTCTGGACCAGATGATCCGCATTATGCTCACTATCAAGGAGACAGGCAAGTGGGAGGAGGCCTTGAAGTTTGTGCCCGAAAGGAAGCATGATGGCTTCCATCAGCAGCAGAATCAAAGAGAGATGATCAAGAACAGAGTCAGAGGAGTCACAAATCATGGACAAAGAGAGGATGGTAAGAGAACATTTAAAAATGTGGACCAAAGTCTCCACGGGTCCCATAAAGTGCCTAGATTCGTCGACAGAGACAGAATGGCCGGACTGCTCAAGGACAGGGAGAACAAACCAGCTCGAACCAGAGTACAGACATCTTTTAAGAACAACATGGAGGGAAGAAAGAAATCAGACAAAATCAAGAAGTGGTGGGATGATGAGTGATGTCAACAAGGAATGTAACTTGGGTTAATAAGGACATGTATGTTTACAAAAGACTGAGACAAGTGGTGAATAAAATGCTGTAAGATACTTTGTGTTTTTTTGAGTTCCAATGCAGGGTTATAATCAAGAAAAGGACAAGCCATTTTAACAAAGGTAGAAACTACTCTGGTTTTATTTTGGTCTGGTATATAAATGATGCATAAATACTGTTTTTATTATCTTTATAAATTACATCGTCACCATCACTTTCCATACAGATGAAGTACACCAAAATATACAGCTTGGTTTTAGAAAGGCATGTACATTATATTACTAGTCATTCCATAGAAGTGTATTCTGAGGCCAAAAAAAGAGTCCTAAAGCATATTTTAAATAATTAATTACAGCAAGCATCAATGAAATGGATATGTTAGGATTCAAGTAAAACAAATGAAACAATTTGAAAAACTTTGGAAAACCTTTGCATCCAATTTTTCTTTCAAACACTACTAACTCTTTGCAGAAGCCTGGACGTGAGTGTGTACATTTGACAATATCAGGGCTTTTCTCTGAATGAACAGTCTGTTGTGGTACCATTGATCCACTTTCAAATTATTGGATGTGTGTACATCATTCAATATACAAAAGTTGTTAATACAATGTTTTCAAAATATGGTAGCACCATCATACTGAGGAACTGGGAAGTCCCCCGCATTATGAGAGGCTCACTTTGTTATCGCACAGTCAACTGATGTGTGACTTCACAATTAGCTTCCTGAAGAATATATCCAGAAGAGGCTGCTCTGTCAGACCTCCGACTTGCACTCAAAAAAAAAAAACAAAGAAACCCAATTTGTGTTAGTCAGTGTCGATATTGTGGTGCGCCGCCACATATAAATGTATGGAAAACACTGATATGTAAATAACACTTGGGACACACTAGCCTTATGGTCGCATTTATGTTATATGTAACACTAACTCATGTTGGCCTCAAGCAATAAATAAACACTTTTCACGGTCGCTCTGAAATGCAATAATCATCAAGACTCCTGAACAAAACAACTCTATTTTCTTAAAAGAGAAAAATTTTAAAAAAACAAAAAAACAAAAACATTATTTGAAATTGTGGAAGTACAACAGTCAGGGCTGCTGTGCACTGAAAAGTGTGATGCTGAGCCAAACACTCACAATGTTTGTGTCGGCAGCAAACTTTTGGTTATCACAACACAAAGCAACAGAATCCTCCTGAGTACACTCCTCTACAGGCTTATTTCCTGTTTGAAGTAACTGGTGTCAGACTGGGACGTTTTTGCCACTCTGTTCTTTTTTTCCATATCTTTATATTTGAATCGAGCACCTGTAACAAAAACAACCCCCCCACTCCTCCTCTACAGTACCAAGATGTCTCCTGTGCAGCGCTCGCAGCAGTTAAAAGTAATGTTCTCATAGCGGGTGTAGGGGTGAAATCGGCCGATGCTCTTCTTATTGCTGAGAAAGTTTGATGGGGTGGAATCACCAAGTTGAGGTTCTTCCTTGTTTTCTGAACAGGAAATTGGGTCTAAAATCTTCAGCACCTGGGACAGAAAAGGAACCTGTGTGAGACTCTGGATTTTATGAGAAACGTTGGGGAACGGTCCCATGTGTAAAAGAACATGGTGCTCTTACCTTCTCAGCCATCTTCTCAGCCGGTGTGCTGCAGAGCTGCTCATCTTTTGCACTGCTGCTCTTCACCACACTGCTGCAGGTGCTGGTGGTAGTTTTGCCCAACAGGTGGGAGTTGATAGCGTCTGCTAGCTTGTGATTGGCTGCTGCCAGCTCTCGTGTGCTGAGGGGCTGTGCACTGGGGTAGTACGTCTGCTGTCTGCCCCACTGCAGAGACACCAGGAGCTGCTCCAGAGACCTGATGAAAGAGGAGCAAGCAAGCAGTCCTAGCAAGTCAAATTTAAGACTGATGATCCTTTAGACCTCCTCATCAGGACTTTTAACTTGTTAGCTACTATAATAAAGAATATACTTATTTTAGGAATCATGCATCAGTGGTTATGTTACCTGTGAGTGAGCACCATGTCCCTGGAGAACTCTTCTCTCTCCAACAGCAGATCCTGAATTGCTCCTTGTGCTTCTCTGGTCTGTCTCTGTAGAGCAGCTCTGGCATTTGTCAGCTCCTCTGCCATGACTCTGAAAGAGACAACATTACATGTTTATCCAGGGTGGTAACAATAATTATGGCAACTCTTAGTGATACTTGAAATGAGCTCTGCAATTTTATTTTTCTTCCTTCATCTATGCATATAACGCTTCTTTTAAAACTGAGAATAAATTTAAGTTACGGATAGGTTTTGTCCCACAGTTACTTGATTTATTTCATACCTGCTGGCCAGGAACTTGCTCCTCCAAACATCACACTGGATGCTCATTCGCTCCAGCTGCTCTGCAGTGTGTGCCAGACTCCGGCCTAGAGCCTCGTTCTCCAGAATCAACTGGTTCTTCTCCCGTGCCATACGATCAAAGTGGTACTGAAGGTCATCGCCCACCGATGCCACCAGCAGCTTCTTCAGCTCACGGTTCACCTGGAATTAATGAAGAATGCCAAGTTCCTTTACAAACTGAAGACATACATGAGGAAATAAACTTTTGTATTCCTTTAAAAGCACCAATTCACTGGAAAAATGAACAAATATACAGTGGTCTTGTCTTATTGACAATAGGGAGCACAATTACCCTTTATTAACTACGCTGTACTGTTACTTATGTTACTTATCCATCTTTTCTGCATGTTGTGTGACAAGTAACAGTGATCAACCTGGCTGTGCAAAGCCTTTTACATTTAATATCCAAATTAAATGAAAGTGCTTCACTGGGGCTTTACCTCTGTCTGCACACGGAGCTGATTGGAAAGGCCTTCCTTGTCCTGCAGCAGCCTGCGTTCAGAGTTTTGCAGCTTCTCCAGTTGTCCTTTCCAGTCCTCCACCAAAGGCAGTGGGGGAGAACCATGCTCTTCACCCTGTTGCCCTGCCTCCCCTTTCCCCTCAACAGGTCCCATACGGCTGCTCCGGCTTATAGCAGCACGCGGGACGACGATCCTCACAGCCTCCACCTCTGTGCAGGCCTCCCGACTCACCTTGCCCAGGTGGAGCACACCGAGAGGCTGGGGGGGAACAGGGGGAGCAGGATGGGTGGATTTGGGACTGTGTTTCGGGCTAGCCACCTTCAGGAGGGGAACTGCTGACTGACTTGGTGGCAGCGTGTCTGTGTTTACTTCCAGGACAGCCAGTGGTTTTTCAGTTTCCATGCCATCGCCAGCGCCTCGGACAGGCACACTGGCAGAATCTGGATGAAGTAAAGGAGGCTCTGTTTACAGTATGCACTTGTAATGTATTCTGAGTGGACATATATTGTATAGTGTTAATCCTGATTTGTCTGCAACCACAATAAAGAAGCATCTTGTTACACAAAGACCTAAAAGATATTTAGATGCCTACTGATGGTACTGACCAAAATATGTCTGCTGCACCAAATATAAAAAAAACTGGTCAGACTGGTAATCTTGTTTTGTTGTCTTTTGATCAGGTATTTCCTGACTACATCCTGATGTGACTCAGACCTCTTCCAGGTTTAAACTGTGCTGTTTCCAGACTCTTTGTACAGCTTTTTGTGTTTAGGCAACATTAAATGTTGGGGAAGTTTGACTTCTTTTGTTCAATGAAAAATGGTTTGTTGAAAAAAAAAAAATCATTGTATTTCTTTAAGTATGTTGCGGACAAAATATTTTTGGCATTGGCTGTAAAACTCACTATCAAAGTACCAAATAATATTAGACCATAGATATATGGATGAGCGCATTCTTGTGTTTAGCAGCAGTCACAAAATCTAAAAAAACATCACTGAAGATACCTAATGTTCGAGGTATGAATGTACAGTTGAAATTGAGCCCAATCTGGATCAGTCTAGGGCTGTGACTTTTTCATTATCGATTAATCTGCGAACAATGTTACAAACTCAAAATGGCAGTTTTGACGAGCCAGGACTCGATATTCAAATTACTATCATAACACAAAGAAAAGCAGCAAATAACCAGCCAGTTTGTCGGCATTTGTGTCTGAAATCGAGATCGAGAGGATTAATCAGTTATCAATATATCAAACCACTCAGCTAACGTGGACGTTAATCGCTGAAATGGCAGGAAATGTTGGCCCGTTTGTGAAAGATAAAAACAATGCATACCTCTTACAGCAGTGGTCATGGTGGACGTGGCGTTAGCTGGAACAGAAACCAGGAGCTGAGATCAAACCCAGGCGACTCGTTGTCCTGAGATGAAAAGCAAACGGTGGATACTTTATGTTTATGACTTGTAGCATCAAAGCGATCAATGAAGGCCGCTAGTCAAAAGGTCATAACGCAATAGGGTAACGGCGGCTAGCTGGCAAGCTAAGGGGAAGTGTATCAAACCAAGTAACTTTAACGTTAACGCTGCCGGGATGGCTGCTGGCTATATGTTGAACGTGAGACAAACTGTCAGATAACATACCGGGTAAAATGGTTCCAACTTCCTTGATTTATGCAACGTGACCAACAGAACGATGTTTATTTTGTCACCGGACACAGTTGGCCTCTGACTTCTTTCTCTTCTTTTTGGCGCTTGGCAAACCGCATGTCGGTGCATTACCGCCACCTTCTGAAACGGAGCGTGGTTCAGCGTGGCACATTGTCGTTGTTATTGGCAACATGTCCAAAGAAAGTAAATATAGCCCTACACCCCATTTTTATTGTTATCAGAAGAACCCAAAAAAGTGGCAAGTATTTTCCAAAAAATAACCTAAAAGGTAAGAAGTACTCAAAAATAAGCTGGACGTGTGTCTCCGTTGCAAACTATCCAGCTCGGTCTGCCTTTGGCCGGGGGGTCTCTGCATCTGCCGTGTGCTTGGCCAGCAAGTGGTAACTCAGTTAACATCGATCATTTAAATTATGACCCAAAGTGTGCTATGTTGCAATATATTGGGCAGACATTTTACTCCAACATTTTAGCAAAGATGCTACCGGAAGCCAGTGGTGCATCAACTGAATAGGAGCCGACGTGAACAAACCAGAACGTTCGTGCAATGTCTACATTTGCTCCACGGACACAAATAGTGTTACAGAAAACGTTGAAAAGCATATCCTATTTACTGATTGTGGAAGTTCTCTACTGAAAATTATAGCTCCTGTATATTCTTGTTTTTTTGGACTTTATACGAGAAAATGCTCATATTAGTCGAGCACAGCTGATTTATTATTGCGCGTTTCACTTTGTTCTCATCGCGTTATTACAGTTGTCATGGGAGTGCACGGACTGTGGAGGCTGCTGGAGAGTACAGGGAAACCCATCAACCCAGAGACACTGGAAGGAAAGATCCTTGCTGTTGGTATCCTCGATCTGTTAGTATGATCAGTTACTGCGAAAAAAGAAGAAAGGAAATCATGAATTTTCGACAAATTGTATATATATTTTTTTTTATAATACAATAAAGACTAGATTCCAATATGAATAGGTTTGGTGTATTTGTACGTATCTAGTAATACTTTTTTGATATTGACTTGGAGTCATTACATGGAAGCTACTGAAAAAGTCTTGTTGTAAAACAGAAGGTGCACGAAAATCTAACATTTTCTCAATGTAGAGATGATTTGGAATCAGTGGATCACGTTAGGAGGCTGCAAAACATGTATGTCCAATAATTAAATGGCATACCAGAAATCAAAATAGGCTTGCTACATGAGATCAGTTAAGTATAGTCTCTTAATCATTATTCTCAATAATATGGACAACTCTGCATAGAAGTATATATGTATACATGTGTATATATAAATATACATATATTATAATACATGCAATTTAAACAGTAATTTATTGATGGTCCTTAAGTTAGCTACCAGGTGGGAATGTACAGGATGGAACTGACTAATAAGAATGAAAACGTGAAATTAATTTAATAAAAGTGCTCTCTGTTAGATTGATGTATTTAACTGTCTTCTGTTAAGCCATAGCATTAACCTTAACCAGACACCTCCAGATATCAGCATATGGCTGAACCAGGCTGTGAAGGGGGTGAGGGACCGTGAAGGCAACAGCGTCCAGAATGCCCACCTCCTCACTCTCTTTAATCGCATCTGTAAGCTGCTCTTCTTCCGCATCCGGCCAGTTTTTGTGTTTGATGGGGATGCACCGCTCCTGAAGAGACAGACTCTGGTAGGGCCAGAGATTGCTGCAGGGTCCTGTAAACATTTGATGTAAAATCTTTTCTAAACCAACAGATTAAGGCTGTTCTTGTCGAACAGATTTGATTCTCAGCCATTCTGTCTACTAACATGGCTGGGGCTCCCCTGCAGGCTCTGAGGAGGCAGAGGAAGGAGGAGTTGAGCCGAGAGTCCAAACAGACAAATGAAAAACTCCTCAAAACGTTTCTGAAGAGACAAGCTATCAGAGCGGCGCTTGGAGACCACAGGTGAGGGAATGTGGCAGTGTACAGGTGGAGGGATGTCTTAAGCGATTATGAACACATAGTCCATGTCTTTATTCTAGTTTTGTATGTAATTTTTTAAAACTTCTTAACCTGTGTCTTCATAGATATTGATATTTTACCTTTTTCTAATTTCTTCCCCCTGCCACAGTCAGGATCCTCTACCCAGCCTCTCCAGTGTGACGAGAAATGAGGTGGATGACATGTATATTCTACCAGCCCTGCCACCTGCAGAGGAGAGGGATGAAAGCAGATCAGAGGCCTCGCAAGGGTTATTATTCATCACGTATCGTGAATAAATTTGGTCATAATATCTGCTGTTCACACCCTAGTTTTACAGCCATCCTTTGCCAGATACAGAGGAGGCATGTGTTCTGTGAAAACAAATGGTTTTGTATTGATAAGATGAATTTTTAAATTATGTACTTTTGTGTACTGGGTTTCCTTTGCATAAACACAGCTCCCAAATAATTAAATGAAATTTCCATTCAGTTCAGAAGAGGAGGGAGAAAATGAGCAGGAGGACATGGACAGTTATCACATGTATCAGGTAAAACTATAGCAAAGGCACCAAATAGTACATCTTTAAATGTTTTGTGTCTGAGCTGGGTTATTTATCAGTATAATGTCATTGTTAAGAGACTAGAAAATATCTGGTATTTTGTTTTAATAGTATTTTAATATAGTTGGCTTTGTGCCACTGATGTGTTATCAGTGGTGAAGGTCTCTACTTGGCCATCACATCTTCTTTACCAATTGTTTCTTCTGAAAGTGTTTGGTCACATTACTACTGTATATTCTTGTGTTGGTTGGCCTTAGCACAAAACCTTTTTCTGTATGAATGGCCTGTTTGATTTTTGACACATGAAGCCAGATTGTTCACCATGTTTCAGGGAGGACTGCATGAAGACCACAGCTCAGTGGACATCAACTCAGAGACGTTTGCCAGCCTGCCCCCTGAAATGAAACATGAGATACTCAAAGACATGAAGGAGTTTTCTAAAAGACGCCGGACCATGTACCACAAACCTCCAGAGGTAAAAGTTCATTCTCATTCAAACTCACATGCTTGCCCATCTCACTCCCCTCAGCATGGACTCCTCCTTGCTCCCTATTAGCATTCAGGAGACTTTTCCCAGTACCAGTTGGCTGGCCTACTGCAGAGGAACAAGCTGAACCAGCGTCTGGAAGGTGTGGAGAAAGAGATGAGCGATCGGAGCGCCGGGAGCGCCCCGCAGCTCTACCAACAGGATGGGAAGGATCACAACGTCGAGTCACATCGACTGGTTTCAGAAGACAATTCCCACTATATCCTCATTAAAGGTGAGGCAGCTACGATTAAGAAGAGTTTAAGATATAGTTTGGGCTCACAGTTTGTCATACTGATGTAAAATAATGCACATTCATTCTTCATTTTACTAGTGGTGCCGTATTAAAATCTATAGAAAACAGAGACTGCCTGAGAAGTAGGAAATAAATCTTCTGGTGTGTGTGTCAGTGGTTGTTGTACAGTAAAGGTTGCATGATTTGTGAAAATGGTGTTTATTTCATGGAAGAGACTGTATCATTTAGATATAAATGTAAAAATGCTCACTTGTCTTTGTCTTCATTTGACACTTCTCCACTATGCTTTCCCTGCTCAGGCTCCACAAAGAGTAAGACTGCCCCTGAGAGTCAACCTGCAGCTGCACCCTGGTCTGGGAGCTCCCTGTCAGGCTGCAGAAGACGAACAGATGGCAGACCTGAGCCCCTGTGGCATCCTGTAAGTGAGGGGGAGGAAGAAGTGCAGGGTCCGTCCACAGAAGACTCCAGACCCACAGAGCCAAAAACCCCTCAGGGAGACACATCGCCACCCTCCCCTCGCACACTCAAGGCAATTCAGGCTGCTATGAGGGACAGCTCAGATGAGGAGGCGGTGGACCATGATAAAGAGGATGGTAGTGTATCCCCGCGTACGCTGCTGGCAATCCAACAAGTTCTGGCTGAGGAGAAAGACATTGCAGCTGAAAGTAGGACTCTACTCTCTAGCTCACCCACCAAACTGCAGGCAAATATTCATCCTCCTGTGCCGCATGTGGTCATCAACAGCTCCGAGGAAGAGACCGAACCTGATCATGCAAAGTCTTTACCTAATGAAAAGTCAGATTTTAAGAGGAACTCAACAGGCGTAGATGGCGAAAGTCTGCATTTGAAAGATAGTTTGTTTGTCAGTAGTTCTGAAGATGAGATGGAGGAAGTGATCGGTCAGAGGAACAAAGCTCTTCACCTTGCAGTGCTGCAGCAACATCACGAGAGAGAGATGCAGCCAGAAGAGGAAACAAAGAAAGGTGACTTGTCAGAGGATATGAGGACAGGAAGTAGATGGCAGATAAAGAAACAAACAGACCTGGAGGGACGAGGATCAGAGTATGGACTGATCACGGAGAAAGGGGATCTGGTTAATCCAAAGGGTCCTGCCCCTTCCAGTCAAAACACAGCATCCATCAATCTCTCTGCTCAACTATGTGGAAAATCTCAAAACGCAGAGACTGAATTTCCTGCCATACTCTTGGAGCAGAGGAGCAACAAGACGACTGAACCTCAAGATGAAAGGAATAGAGATGGTGTGAAGTCAGAGGGCGGTGATGAGAGCGAGTCAGAAGGTAAAAGCCAGTCAGATCGGACCCATTCACCATTTCTTAAAAAGTAAATGTTTAAAATCTGTGCTGTGCTCTTTGTTTTCTCAGAGAGCTTCATTGAGGTCTCAGAAGAGGAGGAAGCAGATGAGTCACTTGAGATGATTAATGAGGAAGGATCTCCAGCTGAAGTCCCTGAAGATGGGACTGAGAAGGAAGAGAAACCGGAGGAGAGTTTGCCTGAATCTCAAGCTGTTGCTGTAGAATTAGAGGAAGAAGAGGACAAACAGAGACAGAATGAAGAGAAAGAGCTGAAGGAGGGAACAGAGACAAAGTCCAGCTCATCTCCACCAGTCAATGAATGGGAACACTTGGATGTGGTTTGTGTTTCTGTCTAACTTCTGTTTAACCAATTGATTAATCCAGAATATGAATGCCAGATTGCTTGATAGTGAAAACAGGTGTCTGTGTTGCAACCCTATAGTATTTAGACATCTGGGATTTTGACTTTGAACCCTAATTTTGGCATATCACCCAACTGGCACAAAATATACTTGATGAACATGCTTTCTGGTGGTGGTCAAACTGTGTCGTCACTTCTAAATTACTGTAACAATATATCTGACATATATCTATAATATGCCAACATGGGCACGCTGGTATATTGGCTGTGTGTGTGTGTTGTGCTGCAGGATGAGCTGGAGGCTGTGGAGAGCTCTCTGCAGGTGGAGCAGAGCAACCTGAGGGAGCAGAAACAGCAGCAGGAGAGGATGGCGAACACCGTCACCGGACAGATGTACCTGGAGAGCCAGGTGAACACGAGACATGATAAAATCCCGTTCGGACACATAAACCTATTGTTAGGAGAAAGAAATAAAAGTTGACTTGTGTGCTGTCTAAAAAGACTGTGAAAATGAACGTGTAAATATTCACGCATACGCTCTGTCACTCGACTGAGCTGTGACAAGCCAGGGCAAGTGTAAGACCAACTGGGGGATACATTTCTTTGTGGTGCCCCTGTCAAGCATTCCCAGAGCCACGACGGCTAGTCAGTTTCACTCCACAGTCTTTGCAGTCATTCTGTGCATTAAGTCCACGTATAAGTTTGTGCATCAGCCAGTGAACTCAACCACAACCTTAAATGTCACTCAATAAAATCCCCACTCACATGAAACCCCTAAAGTCCATGATCTTTATTAATCCCCGGCGGTTACCAGGGATTTCTTGATAAGATGCTGCTAAGAGCAAAGGAATTCCTGAGATGGCTACAGAAATATAGGCGTAATCCTCAATGCCTGTGAGAGGAAATGATTATTATAAATGCATTGACGTGGAGGAATAAAAACTCCCAGAAGTTACTGCTAACAATGTGTTTCCACTTGAAACCAGGAGCTGCTGCGACTGTTTGGTGTGCCGTTCCTCGTGGCTCCGATGGAGGCTGAGGCTCAGTGCGCGGCGCTTGACCGCGCCGACCAGACTCATGGGACCATCACAGACGACTCAGACGTGTGGCTGTTCGGAGGGCGACACGTGTACAAAAATTTCTTCAGCCAGAACAAATATGTTGAACACTACCAGTACAGCGACCTCCAGAACCAGCTGGGTCAGTACTTGCCATCAACTGTGTGTGTGTGTTTTTTTTAAGCTTTCAAATTCAGTCCATTCATTTCTATTCCTACTGTCCATTTTATTATATTGATAAAAATAATGTTAGTAAGGTTGGAAGATGAATGAAATGAAAAAAAAAGCTTTTTCCATGTATTAAGGGGTCTTTCTTTTCTCTTTTGATGCCAAATACATCCATAAAAATATAAATTGCACAAACGTTAACTGTAAAAATGTTCTCCATAAGACTGTCATTTTTTCGTTGTATGCTACTGCAAAGCTACGTCTGTACTCAGTTTTATTCTCAATCATGTGACATTTAGCATTTTGATGGCTGATGAAATGGGAGTGTAAGGTGTTGAAATAGATCAAAGATACCCTATCAGCCACAACAGGAATCCAGTATGTTAATACTGGACATATCAAGTAAAGGTGTAAGTGTTGGTGCTGAGTGATGGGGCTGCCTTTGCCTTTTCAGCTTGTGTCCATCTGTCATCTCTCTCTCTCTCTCTCTCTCTCTCTCTGTCTCTCTCTGTCTCTCTCTCATAGGTCTGGACAGGACTAAACTGATAAATTTGGCATACCTGCTTGGAAGTGATTACACAGAGGGCGTGCCAGGCGTGGGATATGTGACTGGAATGGAAATACTGAATGAGTTCCAAGGGCCGGGGTTGGAGCCACTAACACAGTTCAGGTGTGTGTGTGTGTGTGTGTGTTTGTGTGTTTGTTGTTTGGCAGAAGTGGATTTAAAAAAGAAATAATAATTCAAGAGTGGTAATAAAGATCCTGGATAGTATGTTTTTGTCACGACTACAAATAGCCGTGGTTTCTTTTTATTTTGATACTACATTTTCATCTTGCCCTTTCAGTTGCTAAAAGTTTTTTTCAGTTTTTTCCAAATGGTTACTTAATTCCCACAATTCAGTATTTATAATCAGTACATGAACATTTGATAAATAGTTGTAATGTAGTTGTAAGCAGATAGAATTCTTTATTAATGTCCCACGTTTTCATAGGAGAAGTAGTACTTGTTGACCAGTACTGTACATTATTAAACTAAGCAAAAAGGTTTTTTATCCACATACGTGTGTTATAAACTGTTTAAATATTTGTATACTGCTTGGGACTTACAGTAAAACTGTGAAGTCAGATTTTTTTTCTGAAGGCTTATTAGTGTTTGTGTGGTTATTGTTTCTTTCATGTAGTAATTGGTGGTCAGAAGTTCAGGAGAATAAGCGTCTAACTACTGATCCTCGGGACACCAAGGTGAAGAAGAAATTGAGGGACCTCAAACTGCAGCCCGGGTTCCCGAACCCGGCAGTGGCTCAGGCTTACCTGCAGCCTGCTGTGGACCAGTCCGACAGCTCCTTCAGCTGGGGACGCCCACAACTCGACACGATCAAAGAATATCCTTTCTCTCTGTGCGAGCGAATCTGTGTTTTAGTGTGTGCATGTAGTTAAATCTTCAGTTAACGGGTGAATTGTCCTCAACCCATCTTTCACGTTCTGCCTTAGTCGTTTTGGCTGGAGCAGTCGGAGGACAGAGGAGACTCTTCAGCCTGTGATTAAGCAGCTCAATGCCCAGCAGGTAACTTAGATAAATCTCAGTGCAGTAAACACACCAACAAAACTAAATTAAGTTTATATTTGGGGAGGCCAACCTTTGCATGCAGTTTTTCAAGGTATGTGGCCGGTCATTTGTTCCATATACCTTGAAAAATGTTCTCTCGCCAAGATGCAATAAATGCTCCGGCTTAAGACATCTGGGTCTCCTAAAACATCTTTCATCATCTAGCATCCCTCTCTCTTGAATGTCTCCAGTGTTACTGTGAAACTTTGAATGGGTCAGTATACAATGGAACAAAACCAATTTGTAATGGTTTTAATGCCATACATTACATCTCGTGGGTTTAGACTCAGCTGCGGATCGACTCATTCTTCCGCATGGAGCAACAGGAAAAGCAGACCATCCGCAGCCAGCGACTCCGCCGTGCAGTCACCTGCTTGAAAAGGAAGGAGCGAGAGGGAGGAGAGGAGGACAGTGAGGAGGAAATACATTCCCCACTCAAATCTAAGAGAGGGAAAGCAGCGAGCAAGAATCTGAAGAAAGGAGGGGAGGAGAAGGAGGAGGAGAGGTCCATGGTAGGAGGAGGCTTTCTGGGTTCACAGGTTCTTGATGAATCTCTGTCTCTCAAGGATTTGAGTAGCACCAGCCAGGAGTCCCCCTCAGTAAAGCCTATCCTACAGTCCACTAAGGCTTTACCTCAGAGGATCGGGAGTGGCAGCAGCAGCTCCAGCGAGGACAGCGAGAGCGGCGGTGGTGAAGTCGCTATGGTTATAGCCAGATCTGTGTTCGATGGAAGCCGGCGAGGCCACGCAGCCAAAAACACAAGAGGGAGAAGAAAGGGAAGGGGGAAGAAGTTGTAAGGGGGTGTGAATTTCAACGTCAACAGACATGTCACACATTCTTAAATTATGTCTGTGGTACTATGTTGATATTTATAGTGGATCATGTCATCAGCAGTTATTAATGAAGCTTTTCATGTGATAATGTTTTTTGTACATGTTTGTGAGAGGAATAAAATGTTTTGCAAGTTTATGTGGCTGAATTTCTTTTGAGGTTGGAAGTATTTCCACAGTAGGTGTAGACAGAGACTGAGACAGGTCTTCAGTGCCACACATCCCTCACATTTCTTTCAGGCTGTATTTCAGATGCCTTCTGCTTTTGCATACACTCCTGCACACTGGTTTGAGCACTCACACACACACACACACACATATCTGTATATATAAACCTTTGCTAAAAAAAAATCATGCATCAAGTTCCACTTCAACTTGTTAGTTAAAACTAGGTCTTTTTTCTTTCGTTCTGTCTTAATTTAAGTCACATCGCCCCTCCTCCCTCCTATCCAGCTCCAGTTCGGCAGCCTGGTGGGGCAGGTGTTGCTGTCAGTCAGTTTTACATGCATTAGTGAAGGGTTCATGCATGCCCAGAGAGAGAGAGAGAGAGAGAGAGAGAGTTAGAAATGTGAGGTGGTTGGGCAAGAAGATAGGAAACTCTGTATTTGTGTGTAACTTAAAACCACAGACGGTGGCACCAAACAGCCCGCCAGAGATCTGGATCCAGAGTGACTTGAATCCAAAGGACTATCTGGGACCACCTGCTGTATATTTTCTGTTTTGGGCAGTCTGGCCCCCCTGCTTGGACTCCTTCAGACATGGAGACTCAACAGTCCAAGACCATGGAGGACTCCAAGGCTAAACAAGAAGGTGAGAATTTGGAGTCTTATGCAACAGAAAAAAAATCTTTGCTGATTTATTCGTGCTGTGATGGCAATAAGTATGTATGAGTATGAATCTAATGTCAGGACAAGACATGAAGTTGTGTAGGAGTATTTATTTCCTGCACACAAGTCTGTGCTTGTTAAGAACAAATACAACACAGAGATATTTATTCAGAAACAAAAGCTATGAATTGATTTCCCGCGAGCTCCCCGACCTCACTCAGCCTTTGCATTGTCACTGTGTGGGCTCCCCCGACCTTCTCTTTAAACCAGTGTTACATAACTGAAGTTGCGTGTCAGCTAGCCATTAGCTTTGACACATAGCTGGAGTCAGACACACTGGTGTGATGTTACGACAAACACAACAGGATCAAAGGGGCATTATCAGCCTGAATTGATTCATTTATAGAACAGAAAATCAAATGTTATCCGTAATGGGATATGAAAATAAACAACAGGATTACTCATCTGCTTGACTAAAAGCCAGAGGATTTCAGCACTGCTTTTTTGGTGGAGTGCAGTGGTGGACAAAATAAAAGGAACACCAGTGCTGCACAGCGGCCCCTGCAGTGTTACCATGTTGTCAATGATTCTGACAGATCACAAGTCAAGTCATTTTGAGACCATTGCTGGTAGGATTGTTAAAAGATTGGTTATCATACAAATTACAGCTTCCACAAAGGTTTCTGCTTCCAGTTGACTTCAATGGAAGGAAACTGCATTAAAAAATCTTTGATAGATAAAAACATAAACATAAACATAAACATAGGAAGTTTGGTTGTTCCCAATCAAATTTGGAAAAACTATATACTTTTAATTTGTTGCTGCTGCAGCTATCACACACCTCAAAATAATATAATGTGGCGAAGAGAAAAATCTAAATTTTGCCCTCATTAATTTGATTGTATCCGATATCTACTGTGAATAATTAGTGGTGTGTCATTTTAAGTTTTGCATTTGAGATTTTACACTTTGTTTACTTTGTAAACTTTGGTTTACCTGTCTCTCCTGTGGATGCAGAGCTGGCCAATGCTATAATGGCTCACCGTTTCCATCCCTCTGTCTTTGGCCCGGAGGCCTGGGAGGGATACATCTTTTCTGATCTGGAGATCCGCATCAAAGAGTCCACAGACCTTTACGGAGCTGTGCTCTGGCCCTCGGTGCGACCATACTTATGCCTCATCACAATATTTATCTGCTCCGTGTTCCTCCATTTTCAGCCTTGCCAGTGAACTGTAAACTTGTGTCTCCCAACAGGCAATGGTGTTGTGTCATTTCCTGGAGGTCAACCAAGACAAACACAACTTGACAGACAAAAATGTGATTGAACTGGGTGCTGGGACTGGGCTCGTCACCATTGCATCCAGCCTGTTAGGTAAGGAAACAAAACCATCCAGGGATCATCTGTGGTTTGTTAGACAGTGTATTGATTTTCAGTCCCTTTGACTTTTGTATTTGTACTTCCCTTCTCATTACCTTTAACGTGAAGCTGCACTGTATCTCCAAAGGTGCCAGGGTGACCTCCACTGACCTACCAGATGTGCTGGGGAACCTTCAGTACAATGTTACACGGAACACCAAGGGTCGATGCAAGTACACCCCTCTGGTTGGTTTTTACACTTACATTTCATACTGTGGGGTTGAAAAAATTTGTCTAATAGTCCATA
This sequence comes from Psettodes erumei, assembly GCA_016785225.1. Taxonomy (NCBI): domain Eukaryota; kingdom Metazoa; phylum Chordata; class Actinopteri; order Pleuronectiformes; family Psettodidae; genus Psettodes; species Psettodes erumei. Next base: position 5,639,173 of record JAFBJZ010000863.1, on the reverse strand, counting down.
TGTTGAATTTTGTTTTGTTTTGTTGTTGTTTTATATTTGAGTTAAGTATCAAATGTAGAATCTAATCTGTACTCTGATATTTCCAGTGCTACTACCACCAAAGGTATAAGTGGACTTGCAAACTTTTGAATATTCAGGATAGAACACGTTGGTTTATCATTCAGTATATCAACCTTAAATCATCACTGTTTTCAGGTAACTGAGCTCATCTGGGGTCAGGAGGTGGAGCAGCGTTTCCCACGCACCACACATTGCTTTGACTACATCCTGGCAGCTGATGTGGTGTACGCCCACCCTTACCTGGAGGAGCTGATGGACACCTTTGACTACCTGTGCCAGGAAAAGACACAGATCCTCTGGGCCATGCGTTTCCGCCTGGACCCAGAAAACAGCTTTGTGGATCGCTTCCGGCAGCGCTTCAACGTGGAGGAGCTGTACGACCTCCCCAGCCTCAGTATCAAACTGTACAGAGCCTGGAGGAAGGACAAGAGGACCAAGGACCAAGGGCAGGCAGCTGCCTGAGCTGTGAAAACAGGCAACAACTCTTTCTTGTGTCAGTGAGTCTGCGGCTGCAAAACTGGGTCAAAGTTGGAAACTGTCTTGCTGACAAGGAATGTATTTTTTAAGAAGTGATGAGAAGTGTTTTCATGGATCTCATATAAATGTCTTAATGTCTTCTCCATTTCAGACTTTACGCTGCTCATTGTTTAACATATCAATATTTCAAAATATGAAATTGTGATCCATGTTTTTACAAGCTGTATTATATTATTTAAGTTACTTACTGGTGTATTTATCTTTTCAATATAACACAATGCCATTTAACAACATGACAGCCTCCAAAACAACCCGTGAACTCATTTGAATTTGAATTTTGAATTCATCTTAAGGTGTTCACCCCAACCACGACAAAGTACAACATGAGTGCTCCAAATGTTGTTGTGAGGTGTGTTGTGGTGTTACTTCACACGGACCATGTGATCACATTGTCATCACTGTTAGAAGTACCAATTTCCACAAGGATGGGTCAAGCATACGTTTTTCACTATATTAAAAAATATTAATAAACTGAACTATACTTTAACCTTCTAACATAAAAGCGAAAGACACGTTTGTGAAACATTTTTGAAGAATGTTATATCTTGAAAAAAAAAAAATACTTTCAGAGCTGTCAGCATGACCCATAAAATTCCCCAAAATGGTAGCACTTGGACATCCTCCCTTTTCATAATTTTCCTGGAACAGGCAAACAGTATTCACATTCAGGTTTTCTGCTGTATGGACATAGAGTAGACAGAAAAAGTCTGCACACCCCTGTTAAAATGCCAGGTTTCTGTGATGTAAAGAAATGGAACAAAGGCAAATCACTTCTCTTTTTGTGTTTTCGGACTTGGCAATACCAGCCTTGCTTGCTCTAAATCTCTCAGACTGCAAGAGCATCTCCTGTGCATGGGTCCCTTCAGATCACTCTACAGATTTCAGTTGGATACAGGTGTGGGCTCTGGCTGGGCCATTCCAAAATTTTAATCTCTTGTTGATTTAGTTGCATGGTCTGTGTCTTACTGGTTTTTGGAACCTTTTCATAATCAGTTATGGAGAGACAGGTCACTGTCCTGCCATATTTTCCCCACTTGCTCATGACTCTCTTGACTGTGTACCAAAGTACAGCTGATGCTTCATACATCCTCTTGCACCCTTCTCCTGACTGAAACCTTTTAACAATGAGACCCTGCTAGGGCAGCTGACCTTTATGGGGTGTTAATCAGAGTCACTTTAATTGATGGCAGGTGTGCACTGACTACTATTTAACTTGCACCTGAATGTGATTGGTTAAAGTTGAACACAGCCAAGTGGCTTTTCCAATTATTCAATTGAATTGTGCAGGTTATAGGTCACACTATAGCTGGAAAAATTTCTGAAATGATTTATCTTGGTCTCGATTTTTATCATCACAAAAACATGGCATTCATGTGTAGACATTTTATATCCACTGTAATTGCATGACACAAGGTTTAACCTATGGTAAAAAAGCATTTTGCTTTATCCAAACACATTGGGTGAATCCAACAACTTCAGTATTTTTGTTTGTATGTTTACACCTAACATTGACTTCCCTGGATGACATCACCAGCGAAACACTTTTATGGAGGTCAAATTAAAGATCACATCCATATAGGGCAGTACGTTCTGCTTTAGTAACACGAAGACCAGTGTGTCACAAATTTTTTTTATATTTTGGAGACTCACCAGTTTGCGTGATTATCTAGGAATGAGTATGTTCGAGGCGCCTGCTATTAATATGACCTGATAAATCTGACCCCTATTTTATGATTCCAAATCCTCTGTCCATCCATTTTCAGGGTCATTTTCTGTTGTGTGATCCCTTTCTTTTTTCACCCATGTGATGCTACTGTATGTTTTGTTTGGCTGCAGAAAGAGAGCAGCAGTAAAGACCTGGATTAAAGATGAACAGAGGGTTTATCTAAGCTGCTGTCAGTGAAGCACCATGTATCACTGTCAAGACAAACAAAACAACAGCTGAAGATGACCCGTGGCCTTGTGGAGATATCATTTGACTTCATCACGCTTTCAACTGTCTGAAACATCCTTTCACTGATGCTGTCTCTTATAGGTGAAAATTTTTTTTATTTAATTTTCTTCCAAATAAGGCTGCTTGGCTACACAGCTGAGCGGTGACCTCATCACTGTACAATCTATCCTGCTCCCCATGACCGTGTCAGTGCACCCCGGACTCCCTGGATGGATTTCAAGTTTTGGGGATGTGAGTGGATTTAGTTTAACGATACCTGATACCTGGGTGACACTCCATGGTCAAATACTGTTCAAATGTAACCAAGCGAGGTCTAATTGAGATTTATGTTACAGGGGCTTGATACATGGGGGCTGTGTCTCAGCCTGATCCTGTTACTTCCCATCTCTGCTGAAGCAATTGAGGCCATTGCTGGAAAAGCAAGCAACATGGACACGATCCAGAGAGCATTTTTAAATAGACTCTTGGCTTGAGGAGGCCTCCTATCACTTCACTTGTCTTTATTGTGCAATAAAATCATTGCCAGCGAAACTAAATCAGTTAATGTGGGGTTTTTAGTGTTTTGGTGACAACACACACAAGATGCTATCAAGCCCAAACACAAGCCTGGTCTTCAGGAGGGCCTATCCCCCCGTGCATCTCTGTGACTATTTGTAGACTACCAAGTAAAACTGGGGCATTCCCACTGTAACATGCAATATGTGCAGTGATATGAACCCACAATTGCGTCCACAGGCTGCAGAGGCTTCCAAATAAGCGACAGCAGCAGTGAGGCTCATGTAAGCAAGAGTGGAAGCGAAGACCCATGGCTGTCGCTATCATGACATTCCCGTCATTCTCTCTGCTTTTGCCTCTCTCTCCGTCTCATCTTTGTTGTTGTGTTTCTGTGTGTGTGTGTTTGGGTGTTTGGACTTACGTGCAGTCCGTTCTTGTATCTCGCCTGTGTTGATTTCTCATGGGCCTGAATCTAAAAATACCCACATGCCCTTGTGATGATGATGGGTGTGTCTAAGAGGATGCTGAGTCTCTAAAACCTCACAGTCAGAGGCCTACAGATGCAGTCGCATTGCTCCTGAGATCTTGAACTGGAAAACAGAGCAGCAGCAGCGGGTAGGTCAAAGGTCACACGTTAGGATGCCTGAAGATAAGGATTTGACTATATTTGCAATTGTGGGGAATTACTTATAGAGAGGTTTTTTTTCCAGTAGAAATTCAGATTGTATGTGAGTGGTTGAAAAAGTGAAGTGAAGTGAAGTGAAGTGTAGTATCTAAGTGAAGTGATGAAAAGCCAAATGAGAACTATAAAAAAAGAGATTGAAAAAGAAACAGAACATGAATACATTAATAAAATGTTTAACTGAAACTCAATTTCCAATGCAATTGATGCATTCTCTATTTTTCCATGCGTAACTAATAATATCTGTTTGTCCAACTGTATAGAGCCTTTTATATGGATACTTTGTCCACATGTTTTGTGGAGGAAAACAGTTGTATCACAAGGGGAGAGGAGGAAGAAGAGGAAAAAGAAGGCGGAGATGATAAAGAGGAAGAAAAATGTATGGTAAACAACTCAGGTTCACATTTTTTTCAATTCAGACCCCACAGAACTGAGTGTCTGTCATTTATATCTTTCAGGTCATTCAAAAACCCAGACATCAGCTGTCGAGAAGCAGCAAAGACCGGCCTGGAGTCCGTGTTTCTTTAGCACAACCGATAAAGAGGTGCATTATTATGCCGGGGAGAAGATTATCATCGAAGGAGCTCTGGACTCGTATGCAGGCATGATATGGCCAGCTGTGAGTACAACGGTTTTTCAGAATCGTATATCCATATGACAAATATGACAAATCTTGATACTTCCTCTTTTGAGGGAAGCCTTTATTTACTGATGCAGGCACAGGTCAAGTAAGATCATTAGTATTAATTTGATCAGTGATGAAATCTGTCTGTCTGCTATCCTGTCTGAGCTCTTTACCTAAATGAAAAGTGACTGATACATTACATTACAAAACATACTTTTCACCAAAAAAAAAGATTAAATGCCATAGTGTTAGGTACTGATATTGACTGTAGTGATGGTGTTGACTGCCCTCAGGCTTTGGCCCTCAGCCATTATCTTGACACTCACCGTGAAGAGTTGAATCTTGTGGACAAAGCAGTCCTGGAGATTGGAGCAGGAACTGGTCTGCTGTCTGTTGTGGCAGCACTCCTGGGTATGTAAGTGGAGAACACCTTGAGCCTGTTCTCAGAGACATACACCTACATGAATGGATTACTGAACTGACCCACAAAGCCCAGGGAGGCTTGAGCCTGACCCAGTAGTGACATTAGTATGTGGTGGGGGCCCAAAGTCTTAGTATGTGGTGATGGCTAACATCAGAGTTAATGAAAAGACTACAAAGAGACACAAAACGACAATAAAGAGGATGACTACAAAGACACACAAAATGATTACAAAGAGATGCAAATCAACTATGGAAAATGATTAAATGTCACAAAACAGCTGTCAGTTTGGGTGTATTGCTCCTGCATGCAGTGGGGGTGGGGTGGGGGATATATTACATATCTGTCTCATAATCCATCCCTGCATACCTGAGTCCACTTAGGTTAGATGTGTTTTGTCTTTCTGTCTTTAGGTGCGTGGGTGACAGCGACAGACCTTCCAGAAGTCCTGAACAACCTGAGAGTCAACCTAAGCAGGAACACCAGGGGGCGTTGCAGACACACACCCCAAGTGGCAGCTTTGACCTGGGACTATAACCTGGAGAGCTCCTACCCTAAGTCCATCTACTGGTACGACTACTTGCTGGCAACTGATGTGGTCTACCATCACGACTGCTTAGGTGAGCTCCTGGCCACCATGAAGCATTTCTGTCGACCAGGAACGACTTTGATCTGGGCCAACAAGGTCAGGCTGGAGTCTGATCTGATTTTCATTGAGAACTTTAAAAAGGCTTTTCACACAAGTTTACTGCTTGAAGACGAAGACATGAGGATCTTCATGGCAACATGCAGAGAAGAAGAGGGAGAAGGTGATGAGGGGCTGGAAATCCAATCTGGATCCGATCTGCTGAAAGAGAAGGAGGATGAAGATGAAAAGCTTGCACGGGCAGAATACAGTGAGGAAGAGCTTCACTGTGTCAATAAAGGACATGATAATGATATAACAGAAGAACCTCACATGAAAGTGTCTGAGAGAGGAGACAACAAGGAAGGAAAGCATGAGTGTGTTGTAGAGGAGGAGGAAGAGGAGATGATGGTCCTCAGAGATGATGAATGCAAAGACGATGAGGAGAATAAACCAGAGAAGGATGATTCAAACTGCAGCACCACAGCCACAGATGAAGATGCGACAGGTGAGTCACCTACAGGATCTATGCGGATACATCAATCAAAACTGATTACTCATCACAAGCCCCCATTACCCTCTGTACTTACTCAAATTTCAAAACATATATTTTCACTCATGAAGACATAAAGAAAGGTTTTGCTTTTATGTTGCCCTGCTGCCATGGTTCACTGTGATTTTATATTTTTGTCTCTATTGTGTTTGATTCTGAGGGGAAACTTCTGTTTTAGCTACAGGACAGGTGGTAACCCAACAGACAGTGCCTGCTTGGGTTCCCAGGATCATAAGCAGCATCGGCAAAGATGTCTACCACTATGTAGGCGAGGACATTGTCATCTACGAATCCATGGACTCATATGGAGCGGTCATGTGGCCAGCAGTGAGTACTGAATGACAAAACACTACAAAGCCTCATTTTATCTTAACATCTCACCTCAGTTGCGTTATCCCTTCCCGGCGGGCACAGGCGCTGGCTCTATGCTCCTTCCTAGACAACAACAGGGAGAAAGTGAACCTGCAGGGGAAGGAGGTGCTGGAGCTGGGAGCGGGAACAGGCCTGGTAACCATCGTGGCCACTCTGCTGGGTGAGCAGTCACAAAAGTTATCATGACGTGACACAAAAAAAAGCCACTACACAAAGAATGTCAACTCAACACTGATCATTTCTTATATATTAAACTACAATATTTCCTGTATTAGAATTGTCATTTAATTGCTCGTGTATTATCATTTAATAAACAGTATAGTTTACAGGCACATGCTTTAAAAAACAAACTGTAGTGCACCAGTAGTATGAAGTAATACTAACCAGTCTATTTGAACTATTGTCTGACCTGTTACCTCGCTTTTTCATGCGTCACTATGATCAGTGGATACGTGTAGACTGATAAATTTCATAACACACATAAAAGACATTGTCTGTATTTTTACATTCAGCCCATTAACTACAAATAGTGTATTCTTCACGTAATTTCCACCCATTTTACAAAGCTTGTATTGTCCATTCAATTCAACTGACTTGAGACATTGCTTAGATACAGTAGGTATTCTGTTACAGTAATCCTTTAGTTGCCTTTAGCCTATATTTTTGTCAGCCTCATGTGGTAATGAAGTTGCAAGCTGAGACACCATTGGTGATCAAGAAGCATGGCATGGTGACACATGCTATGTTTGTGCTTCCTCAGGAGCCTCAGTCACAGCCACAGACTTACCAGAGGTGTTGAGCAACCTCAGGGCCAATGTGATGAGGAACACCAGGGGGCGTTGCAGACACCTGCCCCAGGTGGCACCTCTGTCCTGGGCATACGACCTGGAGTGCACATACCCTACATCTGTTTACCGTTATGACTATGTGTTGGCTGCTGATGTGGTCTACCATCACGACTTCTTAGGTGAGCTCCTGGCCACCATGAAGCATTTCTGTCGACCAGGAACGACTGTAATCTGGGCCAACAAGGTCAGGCTGGAGTCTGATCTGGCTTTTACTGAGAACTTTAAAAAGGCCTTTCACACAAGTTTACTGCTTGAAGATGAAGACATGAAGATCTTCATGGCAACATGTAGAGAGTGAGAAATGGAAGAATGGATGGATTACTAAAGCAGCCTTTTGGGTAAAGGCCCAGGGGCCCATATGCATTGTAAGGCCCTTAAATCAAACGCTCTGAAGTGATTGTTGATCATTTCTAGTTGGAAAGTCAAAGGGCTCAGTCAGACGTAGGTAGTTGTAAGTCACAAATTTGTTGTGCCTGACCCCAGTAGAACAGCTCTGCCTTAAAAAAGTGTTACTTGGATCACAGAGGTTTTCTATATTTTGCAGAGGACACTATTTAGCTAAATATGTGTCAGTTTGGATTCATTGTTCCAGTTACCTTAACTGTTAATAGACATCGTGTGCATGAACAAAACACAGTAGTTCAGGTGCCAGTTTCATGGTTTTAGCAGAAGTTTAGAAATATGATTATCCTGGAAACTATTCATAGAAAAAGATGCAAAACACAGCATGTCATGAAAATGACATGACATTTTACAGCTTTGTGTCCATTGTCTTGTGTGTCCTGCATGAAAAAAGGGTGAGGTTTCGAAATAGTCACCGGTCACCAAGTTCACATACATAGAGACTTAAAAGATAATCTAATGCTTGAGGCTATAACTTGTGAAATACTAATCTGCATGTCTTAAATCCTGACTTAAAATCTGCAAGCACAACAGACGGTATCAACAGCAGCACAAGATGAGTTTTCTTTTGGTTCTTGTCTGGACTTTAGAATCAACCCACTGACACTGCATTGGTCTGCTTCTACGATAAAACCATGTGAACATGTCACACTAGACTGTGGGAAAGAACATTTAACTATTTAAAAAATTAGTTAAAATAGTGAGTTGCTGCCATCGTGTGATACATTACTTACGGAGCGCCTGTTTTGTTTTTATTTGTCTTTTAACATTTTATTGTGATAAAAAAGGTGAAGGAAAAAAACTCTATTTCTGTCATTTCTGGACAAACTCTTGCCCAAAATTATGTTATATTCTATCATATTACAAAACACAACAATAAAAGCTCAAATCAGATATTTTGACAATCCCAGAGGCATGAGGTCCAGACCAGTGCGAAAAATCTCTTTTCAAGTATTGTGCTGTATGTACAAGTCATGACCAGTGAACACTTTATTCTTCCAAATACTTTTTATTCAGTGTCATTTTCCTTCTTTGTGACTTAATTCCACATAAGCACAAAATGGTGTGTGACTGTAGCTTCGGTCTTTCCTACATGTCATTGAGGAAGAATGGGTATAAAATAATACTGAGAGCATACAACCTTATCTCAATAACATTCTGTAAAATATTGGCATTTACTAGATTTTTGTGACTATAAATATAAACACTCAACATCCAGATCAAGCATTTCTGAAGTCTTTCCTGACACCAGCAGAGGGAGAGGAACCGATATGAGAAGTCTGTTTGGTGCCAGAAATGGACGGTACAGTCCTGTAGTGAAAATTAAGGCCATTTTTGGAGAGACTGTCATTGGCAAACGCGTGCGGTCAACAGCGGAGCCCTGAACACAACATCTGTCTGAACCAAAAGCCAAAACACAGGAGAGAGGACAAAAAGAAACAAAAAAAAAGAGTTAAAATGGTGAGCATAAAGTCTGTGAAAAAGCCAAAACCAACCAATTCCAGTAAAACCCTGGGTACCAGGAGAGGCCTGTGCTGCGAGGACTTTGCAGGAAGTGCAGATAAGCCGCAGCTAAAAACAGAAGGCCTTCTTACCCCTGGCTAAACATGAGCTGCGACCACTGACTTGCTGCACATGCACGGTCATCCCAGAAAAGATTATTCCCAAGAGGACAAAAGGCCTTGGCTTGAATGCAGCTGCTTTTACATTCTTAGACATTTATACCTTCCCCTTGCGGGACCACTTAAAACATTAGGGAAAGAGAAGCCCACTACTTTAAGTCATGCATCTCAACCTGTGGTTTTCCTTCCTCTGTTCAATATTGTTATGTCCAAGCTATTCATTTTTTTATTTTTTCCTGGTAAAACATTCAGTTTTCAGCCTTCATACTTCCTTTGACAATAAAACTGACTTAAAATGAGGAAATTCTTCTTTGGTTAAACCAATGGGACTACAGACGGTGATAGGAAATCACACACTTAGTTTTCTAGGTGTAAAAGGTCAAGATTTAGAAATATAAAAAGGTAAAAACTGAATATGTTTGTAGCTTTAGCATGTCCCTCTTTTACACAGCACTGTAAAAGCAAAAAGCCACATGTCCTCATTTGTTACAAGATTAAGGGGAGATCTTTCTAAAGGACCATATCAGTGTTTTTGCAGGTTTTAGCTCCTCAACTAAAAGTCATGCCAACTGACACTTTTGCAGACAAATGCTTTCTTTGAAATTTCATATTTTCAGATGCATTTCTCCAAACATTCTGTACAGTTACTGCCTCCCATTAATTTCCACGTAACGTCAAAATCTGACAAACTGTGACAAACTCTTGTTGGTTGACTATGCTTGTTTCAAAATGAAAAGGATTTGTTGAATAAGAGGTGATCTCAACAGACCTGTGTGCTGTCTGCTTGAGGCACCAGAATGTGATACTTAAAAATGAGGAGTCTGACAACTTTGAAGTAACACAGTGCAAAATCTTACATGCTCTAATCCATGATAGTGAAAATCAACTCTTCATTATTTTGTGTAAAAAGTTGGATTGCAGAGTCAATCACTGGAGACTTTTCAAATGAACTTGTGACTATGCTGCATCACCAAGCAGCGACAGTGTCACGCTGGTTAATGAAAACAAAGTATTGTAGGCTGTGATGTAAAATATGTGATTTGCAGTAAAATATATAAAACATACAAAACCACTGACATGGTCCTTTTAAGTAAATATGGTATCTGCAGAAAAAAAAGTACTCATGCTCAACCCCCCTCTAAATGGCTATCATTTCAGTTCCATTCACGTACACAAAATATGCTCACAAGTACACATAAAATCATCCACAAACACACACTAAGAAAGTGAATATTGTCAAAATCTTGTTTCAGGTTAAAAATCTTTCAAATTGAAACAAACTAAAATGTGTTGTCAAATAAAACTATTTTTCCTTACATCCTAGAAGACATGCATATATGCAAAATACATCAATTAGAATAATATTTGTATTATATAACTATTGCATTTTAATATTTTTTTGTTATGTGTATATGTACAATACTTTATGACACTGTATACAAATGCAACATTTTGAATGCTGCAGAGAAACATCTTGACTACTGTGTGAACATTTTACAATGATATCTGGTCTGAGCATCCTACTGCTGCCTACAACTGCATCTGCTGTGTTAGTGAGGTCTGTTTTCACGGTCGTCAAACGTGCCACTCAGGTAACCGCAGTGTGAAGTGGGTGTCCGCCACCTCTGAGAGACATCACGCTGCCTGTACGAGCTTCGAAACCCACGTTTGACGCCGAAGCCTGATGGGTGAAATGAGCGCCAGCGTCCCCGGTGCCGCCTGCCGCTGCCGCAGCATCCCGTGGCCGAAACCCTCGCGCTTGGTCTTTCATCCCATCAGAAAAAGGTAAGGTACGTTTAGGAAGGCACCTCTGCTGTGTGTTCTGAGACTGTGTATGTGAGTCGGAGCCTTAAAGGACAGATGAGGCGTAGCTTTAGCTTTTTCATCCTGGCCAGCATGACATGATCGAAAAAAAGAGGGAAAAAAGATATGAAGTTCTGTCCGAGCCGCCCTTTTAATTCAGGGATCTGGCTGATTCTGCGTGCCCTCGTTCTTCCAAACATGGTGCAGCAGCGAGTCCGTCGGTCTTCTCACCGAAGTAGTATTCTGTTGTTTCTTTCTGAAAGTGACTAAATAGGGTCACAGTTATTTTTTTCCCCCAAAACTTGTGATGCCTCCATAGAGTTCACACTGGCCCTTTCACAGTATTTACGCGAGAGAATGAGGTTATTAGTAGGATACGGAGCCCAGGCTGCTAAAGAGAGTGGGTGAACTGAAAGCCTCAAAATGCATAGACGACACCAAAATAAAGGACAACACCTAAATAAGATATCACTGAGCTACAGTATCAACAAGCCTCAGCATTAAAACAGCCTTTGAGCATTAAAAAGGAAGAAAAAAAAAAATCACAGTTTTTCTTCTCATGATTTTCAAAAAGAAGAGGCAAGGCAGTCAGGCTACATGGTCAGCAGAGATCGCCACCTCAGGACGAAACACGATCCCTCGCCTTCTCAGGCGCTGAGCGCATCGAACTTTTGACACACAGCAGCATTATCCTTCATCTTGGTGTTCAACTACGTCTGAATTTGAAAAACAAAAAGAAATTCTCAGGAGGCAGCTGGTTGGTCAGATGCATAGACCATGTGACCCTGAGGGAAACGATATCGAACTATGGACCATGTATTGCCGTGCTGCTCGTGCATGTGCGTGCGTGTGTGCGTGCGTATGTGTGTATGTGTGTGTGCGTGTTTGTGTGCGCGCACGCTTGTGTCTGTGCCTAGAAAGGCGTGTAGTCGTTGGGGTACATGACAGGCAGCCAGTTCTCACTGAAGGTAGCGCAGTGTGTCCATCGGAGGTGTCGCATGAGCTGGAAACCGAGAAACAGGAAATGATTTCAGTGACATTCCATAATAAATGTGAGGAGTCGCAATATCTACCGCATCTTATTTGGCTGAGCAGGGATCAGCCGTCGCTGCTCCCCTACCTGGATGCAGTTCTTCATGTTCTCTTTGCTGGGCTTCTCCTCCACCATCTTTGAGGCGTATTTTAAAGCTCGGCTGTACATCTTGTTCACCAGAGCGTGTTTATAGGAGAACATCAACACCTGAGCAGTGGACAGGGGCGGACGACAAACAAAGCTTAACATTTCCTGAATTTATACAGTACAGAAGGGGCTGGTGTTACGGAGACATACGGCACATCCACCAAATTCATTCTCAGGAGAGAAACCATTCTGTATTTCACAATTCTCACCAACTTTCACAAAAAGACCAAAACGAGCAATGAATTCATCCTATTAACGAGTACTGTGTGTAGCTGAAGCCTGATATACGCCTGCCGGTGTCACAAACCTAAAAATCCAGAAACAACCTGTTGCACTTGATGATTTTGTCATTGTTTGTCTCTCTAAATTGGATTTGTTGACAATGAGAAAACACGGCACCCACCTTGGAGTCTGTTAGCTCTGCCCACTTCTGCACCTCCCAAAACGTATCCGTCAGGGCTTTGGCCACGTTGTGCAGGGCGTCGTCAGAGCTGCTGGCCACCTGCTCCACCGCCTCCTCCTCCGGGACTGCCACTTGTCCCGTGGCGACAGCGCCGGCGCCCTCCTGTGGCACAGGGGGAAGCAGGAGCTGGTCGGCCAGAGCGCAGCCCTTCCTACACAGGGCGTCCAGCAGAGACGACTTCTGCTTCTCCATGTCACTGAAACGCCCACATCAGTCAAATTAAGACCTTGAGGTTTTCACACAGGAAATACCATATATTTAAAGTGTGACATACGTCTTGATGGAAGCAGCATCGGGCCGAGGGTCTGTCTTCATGGTGAGGTAAACAGCCAAGGCCGTCTGGTCGATGTGGGAGATGACGATGTCGGCGGCAGACATCACCTCTTTGAGACGTTTGACACGCTCCTAAACAAAAGGAGGAGAAGGACAAATGAGCGCGTGCAGAGACAGTTGCATAGTGAGTCTGCTCTCCGGGCTGCTTGCCTCCATGCACCATTACCTTCTCTGAGTCCAGCTGGTGCAGTCTTTGCACATGCAGTGGGAGGTAATCTGAGTAGTTCTCCGTCAGTTCTTCGTACACGGAGCTGGAGTCCAACCTGGACGGCAAAAGGGAGGACAGGGCACGAGGTTGAAGGAGAACTATGAGGTGAGGCAAGCGATGTGTTGCTGAACAAAACAGAGGAGAAACTGCACACACTTTGTCATCCACTGAATCTTCAAGTCTCGCATGGCCTCTGCAAACTCCTCTTTCACGTCTTTCTCCTTGTCTCCTTCCTTGTCCTTCTCCTTACCGCCGTTCTTCGTTTTATTGGGAGCGGGTATTAGGTGGTAGACGACGGGTACGATATCCTGTGTGAACGCAAGATACATCGGAATCAAAAACCAACAACCGACACATTCGACAAAATCCGTGACCTCTCTTTCTACTCTGCAAACCCTCTCCCTACCGACCAACTCCTTCCGGCTCTCTGTCTTTAAAATCAGCTAAGAAAAAAATGCCATTTAAATCCCCAGTAATACAAGTTTAATGTAGTACTCATTATCAATTGATATTTAGAGATATATCAATCATTTTACTGACCACCAGAAAACTTTACTCCATATAAGAATAAACACCTATCATAGACTAGACTGTTGCATATTTCAATACAGCAATACTGGCATGCTTTGTCATGATTAATGCAGGTGTAACAAATCCCATCTCAAGGTAAGGAATAAGCCGTTTCCAGATGGTAGGAGAGCAGTGGACGCTCTGTACAGTGTTTCTAGCTCATCCAGTACCTTTTTAAACTTTCCTTGTCGTTTTGCAGAGGCCTGCCCCTGGTGGTCAGAATAACACACAGTGAGGAAGAGACAACACAAACACACCATAAAAGGATTCGCTCTTTCTTCATTTTATCCGTCACCCTCACTCAGAGATTCAAGAGTCTGTCTGCCACCTACCTGTCAGACTTAAACATGTGACACAGTGAGAAAAACAGCGGTGGAAACGCTCAGATTTCTATCTTGTGTTCTCAGCTGACAAATCTGACTGACGCGTTTTTATGCTCAAAAAAAGACAGCGGGTTACATGAGCGAACATACGACATGATTAGTAGATTTACTGTGCGTGCATATATAATGCTCAAACAATACACAGGTCTAAAGACAACAGTGAAATGTGAAACAACATGAAAAACTTCAATAACTTGAGTGCAAAGTACGGTCAACCACAAACACACAAAAGATGAGGAACATTCAGACAAGTATAAGATGAAACTGCTGTCAGACGTGACCCCAAGAGGACGGCAAAGGCCAAAACACACCAGCGGTGGTGGCGCGCATCAAAAAAAAAAAAAAAAAAGGCCACTCCTGTTATTTTCTATGCACAACCCCACACCAGCAGCTAGATGTGAGACCACTGCGCCACCGTCCCATTCCAGAGCTTTGCTGCACCTGAAGAGATTCCCACTTGCTTGAACCGAACGAACGAATCCCGCAGCATCGATTCTCTGCTGCCCTGGCAGCTCCGTTGTGCGGCTTTTGCTTGAGTGAAGAATGATGGATGAGGAGAGATAAACTGTTGGGGTGCGCAAAGTTACACGACCCACACTCTCGCCCTTACAAAGGACATTGGCTCTTCAGGTGAGAGAAAAAGTTTGAACATTAGGTGTCCACGCATGACTTTTAGCTCACGCCTGCACCGATTCGAGTAGGAAACGTGCCCACATGTAAGATGGCTGAAAATGACGTGGTGTGGTGCGGCGCTGCCGGTGTGTTTTCAGCGTAAGCCTGTCAGAGCAGGCTCTGGAGATGAACAGTGGCCATTGTAGTGCGTATGAAAGTAAAATGTTTGATTTTTGTTGTTGACTTTTAGAGATAAATCATTCATACACACCTCTTTGGCCATATAGTAAGTAACAAGGACTTACTGTTCAAGTTGCTTATCACAATGTTGGGTTTTTTGTGTGTGATTTATTCACACACACACACACACAGTAGATGGTGTTAAACCATTTTAGGGTAAATAATTCCCAATTTTGGGTTGGATAAAATCAAGGCGATGTGGTCCCAACGCAGCTAAGAATCATTTCAGTTTAACCGTGTTAGCGACCAAGAATATTCTTTTACTCGTCAGTCATCTACAATATCCAAAAACAACCAGATCCATCACATGGTTTTTATGGAAGAATGGACAAAGGCAAATGAGCGAAGGAGGAAAACAAGTGACATGCAGTAACTAAAAGGACGGCAACCAGCATAAGAAGCAGCAGGTCAGACTAGCCAGCGAGAGACAGGCTACACCTGACAGAATTTATAAAAAAAGGAAAAAGTGAAGAGCGCCCCAGCACCGGTCGCCGATCCTGATCATCAGAACCACAAGGACGTCACATATTTAATGACCGAATTTCTGATTTTACATCTTTATCCAGGTTTACCCCTTCCACCCTGAGGTTTGTTCTGCTGTCACCCAACAATGTGTAAAACCCACTGAACTTTGGCAAAGTGAAAAACCAGCGCTGATGACTTTGGGTCCTGAGGAGCAGGACTGACTGCTGCTCTCAAGTATGGCGATTAACAAAGAATGGAGTCACTCACTGCTTTCTTCCCATACTCGCTCTTGGGGACAACGAGAGAGCCTGATAGATAGCACCCTGGACTCGTCCCTTTGGGGATCCTGAGAGAGGGAGAAAGACCCAAATATTACACATCTCATATTGTTCATATAGACAAATATATTTTTTGCTCAACGAACATCACTCTTTCAGACACTGAATACAGCACTGCCTTACATTTGATCAACAGTACAATTTTCTTCTGTTTACCCTGGATATAATCTTAATTTCTAAAACAATTCAATCTGCCTCCTGTAGATTATAAGAGTATGACTGGATCTACAGTCGCAGTCGAGTGTCACAGCTGTCCACAGCGAACTGGGAATATTTCCAAAGCAAAAAATATGTTGTCATCTCTTTCAGACCTTTTGTTTTGCCATCAGCCACGAATCAGACCAATCGGGTGAGGCTTTCCTGTTTACGTAATGGAAGGTCCAACAAAACAAAGGAAAAGTTTCATGAGTGTGACTCACTTGTCGTCTGGAAGGGCTGTGACGTAGAAAGGCTGAGTGGCACCCGGGCAGAGGGTGACTGTGTTTGCCTTCTTCTTGGCCATGAGGGCGGCTCGATGCGTCTCGTAGACATCTAGAGTGAGCGTGGTGGAGAGACGGTGAGAAACCACAAATGGAAGGTCCTTAAGGCGCTCCAGCTCGCTGGACTGCTCGTGGCGGACCTGCAGACGCACAGTGTAGTCCCCCTTCTCCAGCTTCAGGGAATACTGGCAGATCAAACAGACAGAGTGATGTTGTGACAAACTCAGTTTCTAAACGACACCAACCTTATGTTTTTCCTTTTTAAATCCACATTCAGTACAAATACTGAGACAAACCACATTACAACAGGACAGTAATCAGATTTATCCTCTGTCCTTACTCTGGTAGCATGGCTTGCTTATTTTAACTGCAGTAGTGGTACAAGATGCTGCCTCAGTCCTGAGGTCCTCACACTTTTTTGCTGTATGTTTCTGTGTTGGAGGTCCAGCTTAGTCTTAGAGGGAAGTCCTTACTTGTTGTGGGTAGGCATCCCCTGAGCCCAAGAGTCTCTTGTTCTGATCAAACAGCATCCAGAGCTGACTGTCAAACTCAGACTCGTACAACAGCTCGCACAGCATGGGACAGCTGGGGGTGACCTCTCCACTCTTAGGCTGAGGAGAGAGTGAAAAGATGAATATACAGGCACATAGAAAGAAAGGGAAAACAATTGTCTTTCTTTATTTGTATGTTGTCCTGGCAGTACCTGGTGAAAGCTGTAGGTGAGGACAATCTCGTAGAGTTGTCTGTTATTGGGGAGAACATCCCTCGCTCCCAAAGCTTTTATCTTTGAACTTACGGGTCTAAAAATCACAGCAACAACAGGGATCGCACAATGAACTTCACTGTTATCAGACTGCAAAATGTACGTGCGTGTGCGTGTCTGTGCTTACCTGAGGGGCTGAACCCAGGACTTGAGAGTAATAGTGGGGGACACCTCCTCGTACCTCAGAGGTGACGAGACGTCAAAACTTGTCACTCCCTCTGAGGCATGCTGGGTAGGGACAAGATGAGAGTCAAGAACAGAGAACTGATACTGGTTGTGTTG
The DNA here is from genome assembly GCA_016785225.1 of Psettodes erumei. Classification (NCBI taxonomy): domain Eukaryota; kingdom Metazoa; phylum Chordata; class Actinopteri; order Pleuronectiformes; family Psettodidae; genus Psettodes; species Psettodes erumei. The sequence continues at coordinate 5,621,858 of JAFBJZ010000863.1, read as the reverse complement.
TGTGTGTGTGTGTGTACTCTTCTTACTATGTGCAGGGGAGAAGGAGAAGTGCTGAGCCCATGGAACGAAATGCTGTAGTCCACCGTGACGTCACCCAGGCTGGCCCACCAGCGCGCAATGCAAAACTCCACTATCCTGCCTGACTGGAGAGGAGACAAAAAACACACAGCAATTTTTATCCACATGCATTAAAATGGCATTTGGCAGAGAACTACAGACGACAACTCGCTTTCGGTTTAGTATTTTGCAGATCTTTTTGCACTTGTGAGATCCTCCTGAAATAAATGTGATTCTACATAAAATATGCGTACCAGCACAGGAAAAGCCTCAGTTAGTGAGCCTCTTTCCAAAAGTGACGAGAACTTGTAGAATTCATTCGCTCTGTACGCTTTCTGTTTGACCAGGTGCACTGCATGGAGGACAAACTTTGACGACACATCTCCCGAGTGAGAGGTCAGTGTGATCTCTGCAGGAGAGAGACAGGATGCAGAAGAGGGCGAAAAAACAGAAAGAAAGAGGCAAAGAGAAATAGATTAAAAGACCACGTTTTGATTATGCACGGCTATGACAACTTCAAAAACATTCAAGTCTCACACAATATTTCAGCTGCTTTGCCATTTGCGAAGAATAAATCAAATTGACAACAACACGCTGAGGCACCGAGGCGGGAGTGAGATTCTGCACTGAGCAACAGCAACACAAACTACATGATTAATCACTGACCAAGAAAAGAAAACCACGCAACACAGTTTCATTTGAAATCTAAATGTTACATTCAATATGTGGCAGAAATGAAAGGCACTTCCTCGGGCATACCCATTGCCATACTAAAATATATCATATCATTAATGTGTAAATCAAAAAAGGAACCCATTTCAACATTTGATACCCTGAATAGACACTTAGAGCCTTGACTGATACTACTGGTGTTACAGTGTTTCTGTAGTGTTGTCAAAATGAAATTTGAGACCATTTAATGCCACATTGAGTGCAATGTAATACTTTTTTTAGTAAGAGAAAAACCAGCAGGCAATATAATATAAGACCTGAGGTTACTTGACATTGCTATCACAAATTCATCAGTACTTCACAGCTTTAACTAAAAATAATTCTTGCTAATAAAAATAATCAATTAATCTGACCTGGACCAATGGACCCCCACACCCACACACACACACACACACACACACAGACACTGACCTGCCCAAGAGGCTCCCTGAGGAACAGCAATGAAGTGGCGTCTGATCTGGCCTGGCCTGAAGTGGACGTCTTTGAAACACACCTCCTGATTCCGACTGTCCGTCACTCTGAGGTGAAGACAGCGAGCACAGTCAGACACCCACAAGCCTCTTCTTAAAAGTCACAGAAAAAAATGCCAGTTTAAGATTAGAACTCACTTGGCAGGGATAATAACTGTGATTGGAACTCTGAACAGTGGGCCACAGCTTGGCGCTGCAGTGTCGTACCCACACACCTTTAAAAAAAAAACAAAAACAAATGCATTCATGAGATTGAAGAAAATTGAACACCCACAGAAACAAGAGCCGCATCTCTCCCTCCTCCTCTCTTGTCTTGTCCCTACCTCTGTGTAGTGCACTCCCTCCCTCAGTCCCACGGGATCGATGCGGACATTGACATGACGACACTGGTTCATCAGCTCGAGATGGGACGGGCACTGGACCCATGGGGCCGCACATGTGAGCGCCAAGTGCAGCTGCAAGGAGATTCGCTCAGCGTTTCCTGTGATGGATATTGGAGGGAGACAGACGGTGTGAAAAATTCAATTAATCTGTTGACACAAAGAAGATGCTGTAAAAGCAAACAAAAAGTGTATGTAATGATGAGTAAGAGCACCTGTGTTCTCTGGGAAGATGGGTTCAATTCCTACTCCATGATCTGAGGGTGCAAGAACTTGTCCAGGGTCTCTGAGGTAGATGCCTCTCTGTGTTCCCACGCTTACTGAGAAGCCAAGGTGGCTCGTGGGTAAAGAGGCATGTTGAGTGAGGTAGTCTAATGCCCTGTCCACCTGAGAGGTAGAAAGGGAGGAGATTGCTAAGCGAAGTAACAAAATACCGAAGGAAAATGAAATGTAGCCCCTACGGCAACTACAGTCAAGTCACCTGGATTATTCCGTGGCCCTGTGCAAAGACCTCAATGTCATCAACCTTCAGAGCTGTGTTTTCCAGCGCTCTTCTCACAGCGGGAACAGAGGGACGGACACCGCTCTGCTTCAGTCCTTCATCACACAGAAGACACACCCTAGCATCAGATTTCCATTCATGCACACGGCCATACCTGCAATGTATTCCCAAGCCCTAGCATCAGTCCACGCTGAACACACCTGAAAGGATAAGTGCGATGCCTCCACAGGCATTAGGCGACGACATGGATGTGCCATTCATCAGCTGGGTGCCACGAAGGGTCCAGTTGGGTACAGAGGCAATGGCACCACCGGGGGCACTGATGCTGACCCCCAAGGCCCCATCTGTACTGGGCCCCCTGGATGACCAGGTGTACTGGTTGGGAGGCAGCTTCTCCCTCAGGGAATACTCTGCCACCATCATGTCTGGTGTCACATACGCTCCCACACCTGTGCAGGAAAGAAATTGGGAACAGCAATGAAAGCAAATTATATGAAAACCAGTGCGCTAACTTTGGATCGCTCCCCAGTTAAACTAAGAAACACAGTTGGAAAGGGGTCTCAGACTTTTGACCCCATTGTGTGTTTATCAATATATGCATTATTAATGTCTGTACCTATGACACTACTGGTGGTTCCCCCCGGGCAGCCGACTGTGGAAAGGCAAGGACCATTGTTTCCTGCACTTGAAACAAATATCACATTGTGCTTCTGGACAGCCTCTGTGATCACCTCACAAATCCTCCTGAAAGACAAATTGACAGAAATAAATGAGTGACGGGGTTCAACAGAAAAATGAACCCACGGAATGACACACACCCCTTGCTAGCACTATACAATACTTACCCCGAATTAGGCCAGTGGGTGGCTTCCCCATAGCTATAGTTAACCAGGTCACACTTGTAGTTGATTACTTCAATCATCTTGAAATGAAAGGGAAAAAGCATGAATGTGTGAAAAAACATAGAAAACAAAGAAATAAAAGTGAACTGTAATGCTTGGGGAAATTTGACAGAGTCTGGGGAATGTACCGCACGGATGAGTCCTGTGCCTGTCTCCATGGTGCTGAGACGGGTGTCTCCAATCTTCATAGCTAGAATTTGGGCACCGGGGGCCACACCATTGCGCTCTGGTTCCTCCGGGAAGTAACCTGCCGCTATGCTTGCCACGTGTGTCCCGTGAGCACCTTTAACAGCACACACATGCAGGTTAGATTTGGGATAACACAATGTGCAGCCTGAACATGTTTTTGTTTCAACTGAATGAATCAAATGAGGGCTTCTTTTCAGAGAAAAACAAAGATTTTAGATGTGCTGGGATACCTTACCTCCACTGGTGACGATGCAGAGTGTGTTTCCATCATCATAAATATTAACAGAGTAGTTAAGCATTTCAGCATTTCCTAGTGTGGCATACTCTTGTGTCTCTCTGTAGGAGCACAGCACAGTGCACTGGGACAGCTCGCCACACTCTGAAGTGTCCACTACAGCCCTTGAGAAAAGAAAACGTAACAAAGCCGTGTCAGGAGTAGACAGTGAAGAGGAAACATCCAAAACATCATGCGTAATGTGGGGGAAAAAAAGATGGTGTGGGTACCTCCATGTGACGCCATCATGCCAAAGCACACAGTCATATACAGGACCAGGATCACTGTACTTCTTTTCTAGTGATGCCAGAAGCTCAGACTGACACTGCAGCTCTTCTTTCTGCAACTTCTCCATCTGGAGAGGGAGCATGGGTGTGAGAGCGACAGCTGAGAGAAAATCAGAGCAGGAAACGCAGCAGTACTGTGACTGGTATGCAAATGCTGATGATTACTCAAGAACTCAAGTTCGCAGGTCAGACCTGTGCGGGTGTTGGGTGAGAGAGGTCGAACTCTTCGGTCTTGCGGCAGACCTCAGCAAGCGCTGCTCTGTGTGGGGGGTCCCACAGCTTCTCCTTTCGCTCTTTCTAGTAGACAGAAGTAACAGTGCCTTAACAACATTGTCAGACGCTGACCTGCCTTCAGTTTCTTTTATTTTTTGAAAAGAACTCTGACATTGTGTGCCCCTGTTTCACTAGTCTGGTATGAATCTTTCTTTAAGTGGTAACACCACAACAGCTGCATCAGTAGAAACTGTGAGCATGAGATTATTTTATTTTAACTCTTTTATTATACATTTCTTCATTCATGACTACAGGATAATCTCTACATTTCTGACAATGTACCAAGTTTTCGACCTATATATTATCTTGTCTACAGTTATGTTATCAGTTCCTGTCCATTTATTACTGGTCACAACATAGTGATGCACAATCAAGACCATGACAGGGCTAGAACAGTAATAATATCCTGTCGTCCTACCTGTATTCTTTCTTTAAGAGCCTTAGGGAAGAACTCGTAGCCATTTTTAACTCCAATGCGATACTTCCCTGATGGATTGACCCAGGCAGGAGGGATCTGGAAGACATAGAAGGACAAAGTGTGAGACAGATATGGAGAGTGTGGGCCATAAAGATCTAGTCAAGTGTAGAGAAACTTAAAGAAATCATTGCAGGTCTCAGGTTTTCATATTTGTTGCTGACCTTAAGTGTTCTACCAGAGAGGCCAGCGATTGTCCCTTCTTTCGGCTCTGCCACTGTGGTCATGTTCACGTCACCGCTGCCAGTTGTATCAATGATATCAATGATCTTTGGCTTCCCCTCAGTTGTGACCTAAAGAAGCATTGTTCAATTAGAAAAATCGGGCTGAAAAGGATGCAAAGTACACACTCATTTACTTAGACTGTTCAGGGAGTAAAACAACAACAAACCTGTCACTTTGAATCTAAATTTGAGGTTTCGTAGTGTACAAACCATCCGGAAGAGTGAATGAACTTTCATACATATCTGTTTACAGCCACTGAGGGGATCAGATTCATTCTCTGCCCTTTTAAGCATGACTGAAACAAGGCGACATGTGGTTGAAAAGGAACGGCTGACCTTCATTTAGTGTACTGGTGTGCCGTCTATCCTTGCGACTTAAACATAACCGTATGAAAATTAACAGGCTCTTATTGCCTAATTTAGCAGTGGGTAGCGAACTATCTGGACTCAAGTGTGACTTGGCAGTTAACATGCTGCCAGATACGGCTCAGTAATCGACAACTAACCAACTGTAAATTATTTAAAGTAGACTAACTTCTCCGAACCTGGTCACAACAGCCACACCAGATTTATCCAATTGACAGGACAAACTCCAGTAAGTGAGGAGACCGAAGTAAAATCGAGGTTAACGTATTCAGCTGTTAGCTACCGGGCTAAAATGCTAGCATGGGTACCAACTAACTAGCTGCCGTTATGTTGGTTAACGGTTAACTAGTCTGGCACCGACGCAGTCGTTGGCAACAGAATAAAATAGTTATTAAAATTGCTTTGTGTTGATTTGGTTGACATTAAAGCTATAAAGCTTTTTTACATGGTTGCTGTGTATTGCCTCAATGCTAACAAGGTAGCTAGCCAGGACAAATTGTGTGAATGACTAGGGCCTTTAGCTTTGCTAGCTTGAAGCTAACTAACGTGAGACAGCCGGTGAGGTTTACCTGCATGCCGGGGGCCCCGGGATCCACGCCGGTGTCGAGGATAGCGATGAGCACTCCCCGTCCATCGTACTCAGGGAACCTGGTGAGATAAGACGCGGCGCCGGTTTCTTTTTTGGGGAGCAGCCCGTGGAAAGGGAATGGTTCTTCGGTAGAGTGAGCAGCCATGATCACAGGAGCGACAATGAAAAACAAAGCAGCGAAATGGGGAAGAGAGACACACGGTGGGAGAGACGAGGAGGAGAGCTGATTAAAGGGCCAGTGCGTGTTGTTGTCCTGCACAGCCAGATTTGTCTGCAATCTTTACTCCACAGGCGTTTTGACTGTGCCGCTTATAATGTTTGAACTACCCTTATACACCTCATATGACAAAACATTATTTTGCTGGTCACACCTGTACACCTAAGGTTGACGCATCCAGCAGTAAAACCCTGATATCTCGGATGCTTGAAGGCAGCCGTCTGAGTCCTAGCCTGTGTTTACCAATAAAAATAAAAACCCTTCACTTTTACTTCTACTCACAAACTTAAGAATAAAAACAATTTATCAAACTAGATGTAACCTAGAAATGTTCTTTAATGTTAGTGAACTTCAGGGGCCCGTGAAGTTGGTTAAGAGCACAAGAGACTGAGCACAGACAGAGCAGGCATTTCTCTGTATCTTGTCAAATAATAATGATAATAATCATAATAAATGACAGGAAACCGTATAATGATGAACAAAGTACTTTCAGTTTATTATTTTGCCCTTGAACATTTTTTCTTTATCTTTGTTTTTGCATTATCAGAAATGCAAATAAATAGCATGAATAAATATGGCATTGATTCTATTTGCATTGTCTGCACTTGTGCTGCTTGTGCTTTTTTTGTTTCCATTTCAGACAGTTTCCTATTATTTTATCCATATTTATGTATTCAAAGATAAATATCTTATACTGTTGTCAAGTCGAGATTTCAAGATTTCACACAAATAAATGAGCAATGTCCTCACGGCTGTGTATTTCCATCAGGTTACTCTGCTCTCTCTTCTTATTGCTGGCACAGCGACATCAGCATATTACAAGCTACGTCTCTCTCTTTTTGTCATTGGGTACCACTGATCAGCAAGTATCGCTTGATTATTATCATTAAAACATTGCTCTTAGCGCGTGAGTTAACCTGTGAGTTTGGAGGCTATAACATTTTAGGGATAAAATAAGTCACGCTTTATTCATGTGAAACTGTCTTCTATGTATTACACTAATGTAAGGGCAACACTAAGACTGATATAACACTGAAGGGTTTCAAAATATTTTTGTGAAAGTTGTCAGGGGACAACTTTCATCCTGTATAATCTTGTTGAAATCAGTGCATGTTGATAATGATGATGACAAATGCACACTAGATGGTGCCATTATACAGATAGGTGTATAATTGCTGCAGTCACACATTTGTATTCTGATTATGCTGAATTGAAGCAATTTTCAGTGAAGTTTGGCATTGCTTCTGCTTCATCTCAAAATAAATGGATTTAAAAAAAACAAAAAAAAACATAGTTAGGGGCAATCTAATGGACTCTTCATTTGTTTCATTCTTTCTGTTACTGTTTTTATTCTACAAAAACTTCACATCACTTCTGACTTCTGAACTAAGTGAATCAGATATAAATAAATATTTTTTCGTCATATTCAGAGACTGTGGTACTTGAACAGAAGGTTGTGTCTGGATTAATGTCTGCCGATTTTATAAAAGGAAACAAGTATCAGCATATTGACATGTGTTTTTCTGTAACCACACTACCTGCCTGCAGCATGGTTTCAGTCTTTTTCAGATTCAAAGTTGAGAGCTGAGGAGGGTGAAAATGATCATATAGGGGGAAAAAAGCAGTTCTGACCAACGAGACAGTTCTTCTTTTGTGAGCTGAATACATTACTGATAACTGTGCATGAGACATTTAATGGAAGTTGTATGTTGTTGAAAGCTTTCCAATTCACATGCAGTTCTTCTCACGCTAAGATTTGATTCATGCTCTATTCATAGAGATTTTATTTCTCTTTTTATAATACCAGGATTAATTTTGTACTTGTGAATCGACATCTGTTCAACTCAATATTCTCTAACCATATCCATTCACTTTATGTCACGGGATGTTCTTTTACCAATAAAACAGCACACAAACTGCCACAGCAGGAAGGGTTTGTCATAAGCATATAGTTATTTTATGTGTGTCAACGCCCTCAAACCCTGTTCCTGTGGCAGTGAGCATCCTTTGACTAATCTTCTTAAAATCTGTATCTGCCTTCTCTTCCTCTTTCTATCAGTGGCTCTGCTTTGTTACTCGGACACAAACAGACATATGCACATACTCATACAGACACTGATTGATGCCATGCTTACAGACACATCTTTTAATATCTTTATTTTTTAAAATTTTGCTTGGGATAAGAGGGGCTTCTCTGTTTCAAAGTTAAACCATTAACACGCATGCATGCACACACATACACACACACACACACACACACACACACACAGTTACATACACAGGCTTGTGGTTTACCACAGGGTGTAGCCCCTTTAGCTGAACTGAAATAAATGAATGTTATAAACATCTTTGAGGCTTTATTTCTCTATGTGATGTCGAGCATAGAACTATGAAACACTGCGTTCTCCCCTCTTTTGATAGTGGCAACCATTGACTCTTGTATAGTAGTCTTATATTCTGGTGATGTCACTGGTTGCACATCTGCGCATGCAAAGTTAGAAATTTTGTTAGAGCCAAAACCTCCCTCCCAATTTGCTATGAGCTGCATAACTTGCAGCTGACAGGATGTTGCTAATATAAATCACATATATTATTACTGTTTCCCTCATGCTATCACCACTTTTTTTTCGAAATAATCTTTACCTCAGAGGTCATTCATACAACATGGGGATCACCTTGGTTATTATCTAGTAAAGTAGCCCCAGAGTTTTAGAGCAGATAGTCAAACACACACGCACACAGTGTTGTTAACCATGCCAGTGATATGTACGCACAGGCACAATATGCACAGTCAGAGGTGGGAAAAGTACTCTGTTCTTTTTGCTCAGGTTAAGGTCAAACTTCAGGACTGAAGTAAATGTAGTTTGTTGCCTACTACCACTGATCATCTACAAAGTCACCAGAACCTTATGTTGTGGTGTAAAAAGTACAATATTTACCTCTCAAATGTACTGAAGTAAAATGGAAACACTCAAGTGGACTGTGTGTTTCAAAACTGTATTTCAGTGCTGTACTTGCATAACACCCTTAGTTCCTTCCTACTACTGCATTCAGTCAGTATATGGCATGCTGCTGCTTTGTTGAGACTGGGATTCCTCTTATTGAACAGAGTCTGACAGGGAAACGGGAGTGATGAGATATGTACAGTAGCCTAATTAGATTTAGAGCTGTTCTAAAGGAGTCACAGCTAATCCCAACACCTTGGCCAGCAGCAGCAGCACTGCAGCTAACCGTCATTCCTGCTACAAAGACTGTTCAACTGTTCTCTAAGTCCCTCATCTCGGCTGGGTTGGGCTTGGCCAGCTGGGTTTGTAGAGTGTTCCAGACCAGAGTCGGGCTATTTTGAGGAATGTGGTCATGGTGATCTCAGAGGTGTGGCCCAATAGGCTCAAGTGTGGGCTGACAATGACCCTGCGCCTTTCACCTGAATGGATCTTAAATCCTGTCCAGACATCCCTCCTACTGGGCCAGCACCTTGTCCATTCTTCCTTCTGTTAAATTTGGCCCCAGATCAGTGTCAGCAGGAAAATAGGGACCGCTTGTTCTGTACAGGCTAATGCTGTTGTGTTTTGTGACCACCTTTAAGAGCATTTCTCTTTTAGTTCTACAAGTATCCTGGCCATGGAGGTTACATTTACATTATCTTATTTTGTCTGTCACCCAAATAGTTTGATAAGAGAATAGTGAATTCAGATAAAATAATGTAATTTTATTTATATCTTTGTCAATTTGTGCAGCCAGGCTGTTGCATGTAGGGCTCATATAGGGGGAGTAACTCTCACAGTCACTCAACAGCCACAGATGATGCGTTATCAATTCTCAGAGAGAGTGGGGGGTATATGTAAAGGGAGTATGGTGACCTAGCTTTATTACACTTATACAGTACATATTCTTTTAAAGCACCAAACCAAAGAGGGGGCAGGAACTTTGTAGCAAATTATGAGGGGTGATTCGTACCAAAGAGGTGCAGGAGCTTCGTGAACCCCAGTATGAAGGGTGATCAAGGTTTGACATGAAGAGTAAACACAGTGTCATCAACAACGCTACTGCTGCTATTTTAAGGGGATCTGATGTGTCACACATTTCAACATAACCATAGTCTGACAGCCTGAAATCTTTCAGAGCATTATTATTATTATTATTATTATTATTATTGGTTAGTGTCTGGTCAGGAGAGTGGGCGGGACTTCGGCAGTCTACAGTTTCCTCAATGACACTACTCTCCTCCTCCGCTGCCCGGCACGGATCACCCTCCATACAGTGTGGGCGGCGTTGTGCGCTTGTTCTCAACCAGCCAGCGGCGGCAGTGGTCGGGGCCGGAGTTGTGATCGCTGTGCGGAGCGCATAGATGTGCAAAACCCCTGGAATATCCCTGCGCTGGAGAGGCCAGAACCGACCGCCGTGGAGGACTGTCTTTATCTAGTCATCAAGAAGGAAAGAGCCACGGGGACAGCATGGCGGTGGAAGAGGAAGGTCTCCGGGTTTTCCAGAGCGTTAAAATAAAAATAGGTAAGAGGAAAAATCCCTACCCCCAGTCTGAGCGCCTCAATGGATGGCTCCGTATTAACGGGCCAAGCAGGGAGGCAGTGAGGGGGAAGACTGGAGGGACTCAGATCTGTCTTGTTCTGCCTGTTATTGTAATTCAAATCACACGCTTGCCTCTAGGGCACAGACTGTAAACCGCACACTGTAAAACCGAAAACGTAAGGGGAAGAAATCGAGAGATCTATATTTTTACAGTCTTGTGGGGAATTGTTGGGAATTTGGCAGCCGGCCTTCAGAATCCACATCATGTGTGTTAAGAGGTCTATCTTCATAAGGAGACTTGAATCGATTCGCGCAGGTCGGGTGATGTTTGACAGACTGTACGACATCAAGGCTCCACAGCAGCAAATATCAAGATCCGATTTCTGCACACTTAAAATCAAATAAACCTTTATTACACCTTGCAGCAGCTACCCATTCATGTTATTGCACCCGCCCCCTTCTGTCTAGCTATTGATTGTTAGCCTAGATTTCTATATTTAGAAATCTAGCTGGTCTCCAGTGGGTACCCCTGGTTTGTAGGAGGCATGTGGTGCATGCATATCTTGTGAATGGAAACACGAGGAAGCTGGGAACAGTGGGCTTTTTTGTGCAATTAAGAAATTATTTTGCCTGCATAAAAAATAAATATCCCTAATCAGGATTAAAACTGTAGTAATTATTATCTCATGGGTTGCAATAGATCATGATATCATTGATGAAAATGAACAAAATAATAATGATATAAAAAGGCAAAATAATTACCTGACTTTTAAGTTACACAGACTCTCTTACTATGTAAAATATCAGTTAGTTAGAGAAAGAACTAAGGATCATTTTCTTTCTCAATTTATCTGTAGATTGTTTTGGTGTACAACATGTCAGAAAAAGTGATCAATACGAATCACCCTTTCCCAGAGCCCAAGTTAATGTCTTCAGAGTAGTATGTTTTCTTCAACAGAAAAACACAGAAAACAGAGGAAAGCAAGACTTAAGTCATATAAGAAAAAAAGTTTGAAATCTTTATTTTAGTTTATCATTTGCTTGGAATCATTTGAATGACAAACTGAGTATCTCAACTGGGGTTGATTTTCTGGCTAATTGACCATTCAATCAACTGTTTCAACTGGAGATGTTTATTTTGTTAGGGAAAGAAGTCTAAAATGCTCCTGTCTGCCCTGTTTGACAACATGTTTTTTTCCTTTTTGATATGAAAACATTCAAAGCAGACAGTTATTTCCTCTGTGTGCGCTCTAATTGTTATCTGGGGTCACTATGGCACATTTGGGACTATCTCCTTTCTTTCTCACTGACATCTGGCACCCATTTCATCATGGCTATGCTGTCCAGTTTGTTTTGACTCCAAACATGCGACAGACAGGATGAGCAGAGAGGGTAAAAAATTACAACAAACACACACATGAGCTGTGGGGCTGTGTGGTAATGCCAAGCAGCATAAAGAAATACCCTGGTGGCCCCCTTTTTTCAGCTGAGCTGATATACAAATTTAAGCTGTGTTTTTAAGCTCCTTACCTGCTGTTGAAATTGGCAGCAGAGCTGCTGGAAAACAGCTGGAGAAAGAACCACCTTGAGTTGAGTTAATCAAACAGCCCTAGTGAGATAATACGCCCAGACCTGTAACTCCACTGAGAGTTGTGAGGAGCCAAATCACAAAAGCCTCATTAGATTGCTGCACTTTCTGAATGAATGTTCAATCATCCAGCAGCATGGAGTTCCTGTGAATGAACAGTGAAAGACCGGAGGACCTCTTTCTGTTATAAATGTCTTTCCTAGAAACAACTGTCCTTAAAATGCAGTGGAAGGGGGATGAAGACGAATCCTTCGCTAACTGAAAGTAAAATTATCCAACTGTACTGAAAAATAGCCTGTGACAAGTACAGAATAGAAGACCATAGAAGTCCAGAAGTATCATGACCAAAATACAGTTAATGCAGAAAAAGATGAGCTGTGAGTGTTACTACTACATTGTAGATTAGTGGATTGTCAAAAAATTTAAAGTACTACACTATGTTTATTATTGTGAAGCAATATACATGGGTTAATAACTTTTTTGTTGCCATTGTGTGAACAGATGTGAGACCTTGTGAGACCCAGACTTTCCAGAGTGATATTTTGTACACTGCAGGAGTAACTGTATGCTACATTTACATTTTATGTACAAAATATTTCATAAACTCTATCAGTATGTTATGAATTGCTATTACCAGTTTACTGACATTAATAAGAAACATGCATGTCATTGTCATTTCCAAGCACAGACTAAGTTTCCAGTTTCTGTTCTCATGTACAGTCATACGGTGACAGCTGAGTTTACACTGTGTAGTCACCTAGCAGCAGTCGTACTTGCCGTCAGTCGGATCCCCACGGCGCTCTGCCCCCAGTAATGTCTATGTAACCCTTGCATCACATTGTTTTCATCAAAGTCTTGTCCTTTGGCATGAAGCTGCGGTTGGCTGATGACTCAGAGCTGAAAATATGCCACATAGTTGAAGCAGAGAGAGAGAGAGAAGTTATTATTGTTGTGCTTTGCCAGGTGATGACTCTTCTCAGTTTCCTGGTGGAACACATGAATTTTGGAAACTGAACGGGGCTACTGGGCCCGAGTCCGTACTGTCTGGGGAACACAGGAAACAGGAAACTACCCCCAATTCACTTCCTGATTAGCTGGAATGGACTACAAAAGAAATGTGTTTTTTCCTGCATGGCAACAAGCTAACACAGAGCAGATGTAGTGAGACAACGAGTGAGGGACAGAGGTGGCGTCCCACATACAGGAGCAGGCTGGGCTTCATCTGTCAGCGCTCAGAGAGACGGGACTTCTCAGTGGCACAGCTGGAGTCGGGACTCTGCACTAATTAAGAACAACATATGTGCCTTCGACTTCTCTGTCACTGCCAGAAATAGTTTGGATCTGCACAGATCACTGTTGTGGTAAACATATCAGAATATTTACTGCACACTCCTTTGAAGAAATGCATAAAAATAAAGTGAAATTCCAGTAAGTCAGTGATTACAAGCTCATTCTGTGCAGCCAAAGTCTTTTCAAACTTAAACCCATTCATAGTTTTTGACCACCACTGGGTCTATGGAGCAGTGAAGCTGAGAGCAGCGTGACTGAAGCGAAATGGTAAACTTATCGGCCGTGAAAACAACACAGTTCAGTTTAAAGCTACTAAAAAGCTTCACAGAGCTGAGGGGGGACTGCAGAGCTGGGCGATAATTCTCTTTGGGCTTGTCACTTTGAGTTAACCCTTTCCTATTAGACATAATTCCTTTGTTAATACAGAAATATATTACAGCAGATATAAAGCTACTGAGGAAGATATAAGGGGCAAATTGCATGGGTCAAAGGAAGCATGTTATATATTGTAGATAACATAACAGATATGTTTGTATTATTGTTGGTGCATTTGCAAATGTTGCTGCAGTAGTATTGTCTCTGTATATTTACAATTTGCTGTTAAATCCCACGTGAAAGGTTTATATCCTCCCAGAGTTTAGTCTGTGCTTCATACCAGGCGATCTGGCTGAGGATGTGTTATTGGATTGGCCTGGGCCAGCCATGGCACCATCTGGCATCAGGCCACTCGATCTGAAGCTTTCTAGTGCTGTTTCAGCTCTGCGCTGTAACAATACAAGTGTGATCATGGACTTGTGTGGAAATAGTGTTCAGCGCTGTGTGGACCACGGGGAAAGAAACACTATAGATTCCACATGGTGTAGAGGAGGCGAAGGGTTGGGATTCAGGAAACAGTAATGGGCAGCTGAATTCAAGGCAGCTCATTCTGAATTTCTCAGGCTGGATTGAGACTAGGAGGGAAAAGTTGGTTTGTAGTGACAGAGCCCCCCTCCCACCCCGACAGCTGGCCAACAGAAGTTCCCAAACTTCCTCCTGCCCAGACTGAATAGGAGACATGGAGTGACGGGAGAGGTAGGGGAGGAATGTTTTAGAAACACTTGCGTCTGCGTGGAGGACTCTCGCTCTTATTTAGGTGAAGGGTTCAGGTTCCATTTTCTCTATGATTACATTATGTACCTAAGAGATTGTGTGTGGGGGAAGTAGTTTGCATGTATATTTGCCTAGTTCTTCATTTTGTCCTAGAAGGCCAGCTCTCTGGGAAGTAGTTTGCTGTAAACATATGTGTTGACTGTTTAGACGCAGAGCATGTTTCGGTCCATGCAGCTCTCGGCTGAGGAATAATCCGGGCTGCTTACTGCAGCTCTTCCTCCTCCTGTACTCAGCAATGTGCCCTCTATGAGAACAGAGTTGGGGAAGTGTCACCATATAGGCCCAGCATGCAGGGTCTGAAGGGGTAAATAAAGGGCTGGAGGGCTCACCCAGAGCGCCGCTCCTTCAGCACGTCCTTCAGATGCCCCGAGGAACATGTCAACCTGATCCCTCCCTGGGATGACCTCTACCTGCTGACAGTGACATAAGCATTAAAACACACACACTGCTTTATGGTAGAGAGCAAAATTCAAGTGTCAAGAATTATCAGTAAACATCTTTTCATCTTAACTTACATCCACAAAAAGAGGTTCAAAACTTTGTTTCTGTGGCAAACAGCTCCACACATGCTGATTAAATCAGGTTTTGCAACCGTGTTAGTCTCCTTTGGCAACACTAGCAATGTCAGCTTGCCACATTACAGGGATTCTGCAGCCGACTTACTCTCCCGTTCCTGTGCTTGCAAAAGATATCATATCTTCTCACCATTGTGTGAGTGTATGTGCATGGGGCAGAGAAAAAGGGGGAAGAGTTGACCTTATTTTTATAGCTTTAATTGTTTTTTCTACAAGTCAAAAGTGTGTGAGTGCTGAGGCCAGAGGAGGCTTTGGAACTAGCTGCGTCCGTTCAGCTTCTACTTGTACTTCAAACTACACCCCGCTGTGACACCACTTCTGAAAGATTACACCCACATCCTGAAAGCTGATTGTCCCTCTACTGTGTAACTTCACTGCATATGCCTGTTGTGTGTGTATGTTTGTGCTGGTGTGTTTTAGTTGCACTCAAGTTTTCCACTGAGACTAACCCGTCTGTGTGAACATTAGCTCCAGGCTGCAAAAGACTGAGAGAGTGAGTTTGATCAGTAACTGAAAACTGGTTTATCACAGAGACTGTGGTGTGCAGCACAGCCAGCCTTTAACCGTAACCCCCCCCCCTTTTTTTTCCACGCTGTTCCTCCTCGTGCTGCTCCACCAACTGTTGTGGTTGTGTGGAAACTTCAGCAGCTCAACTGGTTTCATAGCCGGGCTATTATTTCTGGTGGACAGTTTGGGACAAGAAACACTGTCTTTAAATGTGTCATGATACAGTCAGGAGAGGGAACTACTGCTGTGACCAACTAATACATTCAACCAGCTGTTAAACCAGGGACAAAACAAAAGTATTGACACCGACACTGACTGGGAACCATTATTAATTCCTGACATGAAGTTTTGTTTTGTGATTAATATACAGTATTCTCTTGTGTTTTAAATAGCACTGGGGACATTATTATAAATTGTGGTCATTATCCCAGACTTTGTTAAGATACTAAAAATATCAGGCTAAATTCAAATTTAGGGAGAGGTTTCTAATTGATGTAGACATCATTTTATGTCAGTGTAGCTATAGAAATAAATTAGTATCAGAAGACAATGTAGCTTAGGTGAAATAATACACAGACAGGTCCAGCATGTGCTGTATGTCTTATATAGGTCACACAGAGTGGGACCTTTTTATCTGACCTGTAAGCCTTTACATATAGTGACCCTCCACCCAAACTCTGCATTATTAATAGAACATTCAGCCCACGTGAGCTTGAAAGGTGAAGCCTCTTGTTTTCATCTATATGTCACGCTGTTGCTCTGCCTGAAGCTGTATCTTTAACTACTTCTGACAAAACTGTGATTCTAAGGAACTTAACTAGAAGGTGGAGAAATGGATAATACTGCAGTAGTGAAACTTTGTCCTTGTCTGACTTCTCTGTAACTGTGACCACCGGCCATTGCGGCAAAAGTGCCAGATTTTGGTCTAATACATGATGCTACCATATTGCATGGTGGGGAAATATGGGATCCAGGCCCATAGAATATACTAAAAGTTACAATATCGCATTGTCTGCTGTATTGCTTATTTGTGTATCTGCTTATTTTAATAATTCCTGTTCTGTCTCTCATAAGAGAAAGTTTTATATCAGAAAAAATCCTTTATCACAGTTGACTGTGTAACCTGAACACTGTTAGAGATAAGTATTGTAAATCAGTAATCAGATAACAATTGTATTTCCCAGCCCTACTTTCAATGACTAAGAAACATTTTACTGTGGGATCAAAGCCACTGTTTTGAATATCCACAGAGCAGGCCTTTAAATGTGTGCATGGGTGAAATGTTTGGGATCATTAGTCATTTTCAGAAAACCCAGTAATTTTTTGCTTTCGGTTCTCCTCTTGACTCTCTACTTCAAAACATCAGAAACTGAACATTTACAGTGATATGATATATTACTTTCACTCCCTCCCTTTCTCACGATCTCTGTGCTTCACACACACACACACACACACACACACACACACACACACACACTCGCTCTCAGGGGTAACTGGGTTGTTCGCTGCTTTTAAACTACATCTTGGATCCAGTCAAAATTCCTTTCTCCTCATCTCATTTCCTGTTGTAGCTTTCTCCAAAGCTAACCGTCTTTCTCTCTCTCTCCCCCCTCTCTGCAGTCTTCCTCCTCTCTCGCCCTTGATTGAGTACACTGCTTGTATTTCTTCCTTTCCTTAAAGCCTCTGTTTCACAGGCCTGCCAGTCGAGCGTTGTAGCCGCTGAGAGCTTCCCACGTCCGTGTAACCCCGAATGTGTTCATGTCAGGGAAGATTATGAGTCGAGCCATAACTGTTCCCCAAGAGAGCGGCTGACTGAAACCAGTTCAGTTGCATCCAATATATCGTTTCACTCACTTGTGCTCCCTCATTTCCTTTCCTTAACCTTTCTTGCCTTACCTTTGCAGGTATGAAGTGGGGAATCAACTTTTTCCTTTTTTCTCCTGTTCACTTTGTCTTTTTTGGGTGTTCCTGGCATCACTATTTCTCTGCAATTCTGCTAACCGCCCCCATGTTTTTTCACGTGCCACCACGTCACCACACACTGCTCACATACACACATGCCAGGAGTGTCTCTGCACTTGTGTTGTTTTGCTCAGATACTAGGGCAAGATATTCTCCAAGGGCAGCTGCAGTGATGCTTGATGAAATGAGAGAGCTGCTGCAGCGGCTGTTGTTGTTGTTGTTGTTGTTGTTGTTTATTTGCTGCTTGTTTTGAATCTTGAGGAGAGAAAAGGAACCCCCCTGGAGAAAGCAAGAGAGGAAGAGATGGAAAAAGGGAAGCAACCAGAAACAGAGTAAAGTGGAATCAGGTTAAAGCTAATTTTGAAAAGGAAAATGAAAGTGACAGATGAGCAGTACTTGCTGTCGATGAAAGTTAAAACAGGGGATTTGGACTGAAAGGAAAAAGGAAACAGTAACTGTTGGACCATGATGAAAGGAAAGTAAGAGAGAATGATGAGCAGAAAGAGAGACTGAGACGGAGAATGACACACTCTGATTTTATAACAAAGTCTTTAATCTGAAGTGTTGAATGTTGATTGTCAGGTTTATTCTTTCTCCTGTAACTAACTCACTTTCCATCAGACATGCACTCACAAATATACAAAGCTGAAGCTTGTATACCTCAACCCCATTGTTGTTGTATGCTTCCCTCAAACTGACAAACCCTCCAGCAGCAGCTTCTTATCAACTCGTCCAGAAATATAAGATGACTCTCCAGCGCTTCCTTCTCCCCTAAACAGGAAGCTGTAACATGTCACCCCTGTGGTCACGACTGGTCTGATTCTGCGTGAGGGATGTTACATGTGGCGTTACATCTTTCAGCCTCAAAATCAGCACGTAGCATTTTTTTATATTAATATAAAATACATAAGCATGATCAAGACGTGCTTGAAAACAATACGACCAATATGGTTTCCTGCAGGCGACCACCTGTTTCAGTGAAGTGCTGTATAAAAATCAGCAAACAGAACTTTGCTTAAAGGTATGATAATTTCAGTATAGTGAACATGTATGAAATGTAGTTTTCAAGCAAAGGTAGTGGGAACCCCCCACCCCACCCCCACCACCAATTATTCCTTCTCCTACCAGGAGAAAGTATTTGCTAATTTTCAATCACATCTCATTGTAAACTTCTCTCTTAGCTAGCTTGCTAAGGTTAGCCACAGGTATGGCTAACTATATAGCTGGGGGTTTTTTTGCATGTGAACTGTCTTCTTGAGAGCTCTGCACTGGATCCTCAGTAAATCCCTCCAAACTTGTGTGGCTGCCTGCTTGTCAACAGCAGTGTCTCATTTCCTGTTTCTGCATGTTTTAAATACAGAAGATGTGAAATTTTTTGGCTTCTTGCATCACCAATGTTGCTGCTTACAACCTGACGTTCAATTTTCAGTCTAACCCCGCTGATATGTTGAAGAGGTTATCAAAGTCTAATTTTTCCCTCTGTTTGTTTGGGGCGTTATGCATCACTGAAGCATGCATTTTTGCAGAATTTTGGAACATGATCATTACAATATTAATAAAAATCCCAACACAGTGTACTCAGAGCAAGCACTATGTCCTGAAGTGATCCTTTTGATGTGATCGCACTGTGCATAATACAAAATAACTACGGTAAAATGAGACCTATAGTGAATAGATTTGAAGTGTATTTTTTTTGGATGTATCCACACAGCTCACTTTCCCGGGGGTCACATGTCAACTGGTACATTCTAATTCTATCTATTGTAATGAATGAAGCCTTTATTGTCTCATCCAGAAACATAAGCAAACCCCCATGTTTTTCAGCCCAACTTTCACAAATTTCTTTTGTCTTATATTAGGACCAATGCAATTTCCTGTCACTCTAGAGCCGTTGAGAACTCTTCACATATTTTTTCTTCCATTCTCTTCCATTCATTCAGTTTAGGTGCTGGGAAAAAATGCCTTATATAAAAAAAGTCTTATAATGGTCAGGATTCCCTGTAGATTTTCACTGTGATGGATTACCTTTAGTATTTCTGGTGAGTTTCAAGTCTCTGCAAGTTGATTAGCATGAATTGAAACCTGGGAGATGGAAAAACAACAAATACACTCATCAATCTAAGACGTTTTTGAGAGGGGTAAGGACTGGAGTAATGTAAAAATAAAAAGAAAATGCACTATTTGAAGAAAAAAGTGCTAACATGCTAAGCCACTGGATCAGTCATAGGAGTGTGTATGGAATCTATGTTTATGCCTTGAAATAAGGACATAAACTCGAAATTAATTTTATGGGTCATATCCTTTTTTCGTAGATGTTTTCCACTCTCTGGTAGCTTTGGTTTTGGCAAAGAGATTTGTTTTTATGTTACAAGTTGAATCATTAACACACACACACACACACACACACACACACACACACACACACAGAGCTGAGAGAGCTGTGGTAATCCCATGATGTTTTGGTTACTAGGATGACCTGCATGGGGCAATCCAATCAAGGGACCTCACAGGTCATAAATGAGAGCAGGAGGAAAACAGAGATTGGAGGTTGAATGGGTGAATGAGGAGGATTACAGGAGGGAGATGAAGTAAAACGTGGGAGAATAAATGAGAGAGAAGCGGGGATGGGAGGGAGATCTAACAACAGTGGGAGGTAAAGCGATAAAGACAGAGATAGAGAGACTTACATCATCACTCTGCTCTCACACATAAACACAGACTGAGTCTGTAAAAATAAAGCAAAGCAGCAGCATGTGCGTGCCATGTTTCACAGTTCAGGTGTCTTTTTAGTTTGTGAATGAATGTTGGTGCTGCGAATTGTTGTGTAATGATCCACATAGTGTGAATCAGCCTCCAGAGAAGCAGCCATAACACTGTGTTCTATTATAAACCCCACAGAGGGCACTTTGTCTCTGCTGCTTGTCTCAGCATGGTTTTATATTTGCACTCTGTGTAGCATTATGAACTACAGGTAGAGATAAAAGACAAAAAACAACCATGTATAGGTTTTGATACCTGCTCCTCCCCCCATAAATTTTAAACATCATATTAGAGGGGGCTGCATCCAACTGTATCCAATCTGTGCAATTTAATGTAGCCAACAGTCTAATACTCACATCTTGTGACTGGCCAGTTCTGTGGGGCTGAGGAAGGACACAGGGTTTGAATCTTTCACATGCTCTCTTTTTTTAAGTCTTGACAAAACTATTTGTCACTTTTTCATGTGAACAGCCGAGTGCAACATGAGGAATGTCTTTCAGGACAAACTTTTGGCAGGGCAAATTAGATTTAATTTGAATTAAATACTACTATTAATACTACTAATCCTACAAATTATAATAATAATAATTTGCTACATTAATCAGAAAATAGGGCAGTTACCATCTTCACATTGGGCTTTCAGGCGATTGCTTTGACCGTTACTGTCACAGAGCTCATCTTCTATCAGCACAAACATAACTGGTACCCATCGATATTTTTGGTCTTTTCATGCTATTTGTTATCAAAAAGAAAAATACTGTATAACTCCAGAGTGATCATTTAAATAGAGACATTTCTGACAGGATTTTGCTTCGGTCTCACGGCTGCTGAGCAAGTCTGCCAGTGCGTAAATAAATGACAGGTTTTATCTTAACAGTGTAATTGCATGTTAGCAGCTGCTTCATGACAACTGTGATTACTCACCTCCTCTCAGTGATGGCACATGGTACGCTTTTATTGTTGCCACACCAGCTCTTCCTTCTGAACTTTTAAACTGGTTCGGTGATGAGATGCATTTCTAAATCCTAAAAAAACTGTTGGAACTGTAGTGTTTCCCATTCACAAAATTAATTTGATTGAGCAAAAAAAGACATTTTGCTTTTGCTGAAGTGTGAATTGAATGCCTATATGTGATAGAAAAATTACTTTCTTCGTGTGAATGTAGCTCTGCACTTTGCTGTCTCACAGCTGGTTATGCAGTGTCAAATGCCAGCTCTCTCCAATTCCCCCCTCCAGGGTCGGCTGCAGGGCGTGAAACACTGCAGTGTTTATAACAGAAATGTTCCTCAAGATTTCAACTGCATAGTGTACTTGAACTGTTTCTTAGTGTGGCAGAAGAAACTTTTTTGTTTTGAAAGTTTATTGTCTTTAGTGTTTACAGCCCAAACCAAAGTAGCCACAAATAACCTATGCCAACAGTTTTTTTTACAACATTTCTTACAGTTTTTCTTGAGCATTGGTTCCTAAAGTGGAGTTTGTGCTGAAAGATAAATACCAGGGGTTACAAAATAATTAAAGGGAGCAGAAAGAGAAAAAAAATGTCATTACAATGTTTTTTTCCCAGAACTTTCTCAAGTTTTTGCTCTTTTCTTGTAAAATACTGGACACATTACCTCTCCAGGCCTCTTATAAAAGTCCTTGAAGTCAAAGAGTTAAGGACAGGCCTGTCAAAAGTTGATAAATAATTTTAAATTTGTGGGATTTGAAACCAAAAATGTGGGTAACCCCTTTTGTAGAGAATCAGATTTTAAATAGAAAGTGAGTTTGTGAGCAGCACCCACCCAGTGACTCATGCTTTTACTGTGAAGTTACTAATTTAAAGCCAGGAATAACAGTTCCAGATCTGCTGAGCATGCCGACTGAAAGACAGCATCAGGTTCTTGTGCAGATAATAGAACATTATTGGAGCAAACAGTGACAATGTTGGTTTAACACATGTGTAACTACAGACTGCAGAGTCTTGTGGGTCCCCGGGGCCAAAGAGAAACAGAAGAGGTAACAGACTCCTGACTAACGTGGACTAACACAGATCCGTGGCTTCATAAAGGAGAATATATTGCTCCTGCGGGACTGGAGCACCACCTTTGTGGTGTGCGTGTCTCGGTAGGTGGTTGGACCACATTCTTGTGAAAGGGAGTGCTATCTGTCACACATGTTTGATGAACAGATTGCGCTTCAGCCGGATTCAGGAAATGTCCCACGCAGATTCTTTCATTCACAGATCTGACAGCGCACACGCATGAGTGTGCACACACGACACACACAAACAGTTTTCACATGCCGTTTTGAATGTTAAATTGTTTTTTTTGTCTGTGTATTTCTGAGCGCATGTTATTGTTATTGCTTACAACAGCACTATTAGGTTCCTGGAAAATAAATGCTCACTCTCTCCTTCCTGCATTTTCTCCTCTTTTCACTTTGTGCAGGAGAAGCAAAAAACATCCCACCATATCCAGGGCCAAACAGGATGAGGGACTGTTACTGCACAGTCAACCTGGACCAAGAGGAGGTGTTCAGGACCAAGATTGTCGAGAAGTCGCTTTGGTGCGTTTGAGGCCACTCTTTCCATTTCTCGTCCTGTCAGTGTGGACAGAAGTGCACCGCTGAAGGACAAATTTTTAATGTAACAGTTTTGTGTTACATGTATGTATTGTTTGGAAATGCAGCTACGTCTCTGTCTGTCTGCCGAGTGACAGAAGAAGTCAGTAATTGTTGGCAGTGGCCCTGAGCACTCGACTCACGAGATTCTCATTGCTGAGATTTCTATGGTCTTCCTTAGGTAGGGCAGAGTGGGGCAGTTGATGGACCATCCAGCCAGTGGTCACAAACAGGCCTATTGTTGCAGGCAAACAAGTCCACATGATTCATGGCACGATGCAGATACATGTGGTTTTTATTTTATGTCTACCCAAGTGATTAATCAACAAAACCAATCTATCCTGGTGTTGGCAGGGGGCCAAAGTGCCTCGGGATGCGCTTGGATAGAGCTACAACCAATCAGAGCAAAAATGTGTGAATAGAAATATATGGTCCTTTATCAAATTATTGTGAACGAAAATAAAGAAAACACAACAATTGTTTAAAATCTGTTTTTTATCAACAAAGGACTTTGTAGTCCTTTGGTTTCATTATTGTTTTAGTTACAGCGGAGCCCAGTGCTCATTAAAAATTATAGTGGATCAAATCCTCATCCTGCTATAATCTGTCTGCACTTTAGTTAGCAAATGTTACAGATATGATATCAAAGGGGTTTTTTATTTCAAGTGTATCTTTTGACCAAATTCTACTTTTTTCCTAGGTTTTTGTTCTAACAGACGAGTATCTAATCACAGTTTGCCTTGTGTCTCCTCTCACCTTCAGTCCATTCTACGGGGAGGACTTCTACTGTGAGATCCCACGTAGCTTCAGACACCTCTCCTTCTACATCTTCGACAGGGACGTGTTCAGGAGGGACTCCAGCATTGGTGAGCAACCAGCTGCTCCATCTGTTTTAAACCCATGTTTTCAAGCCTAACCCTGACCCGGCATGGACACTGAATTGAAGTTCATTCACGATGAGTGTGTGGGCGCAGAAATGCTCCTCAGTAGACTTCACTGCAGTCAGGTGGCTCTTTGCTCTTATGAAACAGCAGTAGCACTGGTCTTGTTATATCAAAACTTTCCTGATAGTGTTGTGCCATTACATTTTATTTTACTACCTTCAGTCAAGACTGGGCCAGCTGTGTCCACCTGTTTCAAGTTGCTTAGGTAACCGGGTGCTTGCTGTAGCTTCATATTAAACAGACATGACATTTATCAGTTTTATAGGGTGTGTGCTTGTTTTTGTGGATGTGACCACTGACCACAAACTGAAAAATGTTTCTCAGGGTCTTATTTGTATCGTCAACACTAGCTGGTGTGTGCGTGTGTTTGGAGGGGGGGATGTTTGTGGGTGTAACTTGTTAGTTTCAGGGTAGACATGACAGGGTCATTTCCAGCCCACTGACAGTGTACTTTATTAGTATATTTCTGCACAAGGTGTCTATGTGTATTGAAAAGTGTGTGGATTTGCAATACATGAGCAGGCATGTGAGAGTGTGTGGGTGTTTGCGGAGCATTTTTTTTTTTAGGAAGTGCAAAGTGGGTTATGTTTTCATCTCGCTTTTCTCTGTTGTTTGATAATGTGTGCCTAGGCAAGGTTGCTGTGAAGAAAGAGGACCTGCAGAAGTATCACGGCAAAGACACCTGGTTCCAGCTGCAACCTGTCAGCGCTGACTCAGAGGTGCAGGTTAGTGCAGAGAGAAAACACACAAACACACACACGCTACGCATTTTATAAACAAAGCTCTGATGCTTGATTTTTTTCCTCTTTTATTTTCACTTACACTCTATGGCTGTTTTGTTTCTCAGCTTCTAAACAGAAACCATATATAACTCTTAAGGGCTGGATATAGTTCCTACATACTTTTGATATCAACCAGAATGTTTCCCAAAGCTGGTGCTGAATGTTTGCTCAGAGTAGTAACTATTTTATTCTCTGAAACTTGTTCAGTGGTGCAGACAACCAGGCATTTATTTAGCATATATTAAGTTATAGTTTGCTTATAAATGCAAAATCAAAACTTCAATCTGATAGATTCAGTATTATGTACATCTCCAACCCACTGATTCCATCAGTACAATAACAGTCATGCCAGGAGTTCCAGGAGTTTTCCTCGAAATGTTGAAAGAAAACTACTTCTTCCATAATTTTCACATTAAAATTTCTTGCAGCCTTTCTTGCAGCCATAATGAAGACATTATGAGACACTTCATCTGCTTGCAGTATATTCACAGATGTTTGTGTGATACAGTGTATCTGCATGTTAATGTTTGAAGCAGGGCAGAACCCAGAAAAACACAGCATGTGTGCACCTGAAACATCTGAGCCTGCAGGGTCAAAGTCACCCGGTTCTCTCTGTGTATACTGTAAAAACCCATGCGTCCACCCCCATCGCAGCTTTTGCTTGTCATCAGCGAGTCAAGAAGCGAGCACACAACAGTGCTGCGAGAATCTGTTGCAAATCTGTTCTTAAGGCACTTGTTTTTGGAGAAGGATTCCCTATTTTCTTCATATTGGTTGACAGATGATGAAACAAGTCAGCTGTTGACGTATCTCTACATGATTCATTAATAGAGTTCAGTGTTTCCCACAGATTAGATGCTAATGAGGACCACCTATGCTGCAGGACTATTTCTCCCAGTGTAAACAATACAGATTTGACACTGTGAAAACACAGCTAAAACAATCAGTAATTAGTTTAATCTTAGCTACAGAGAAAACTGCATTCACTTTTGTCACATTACAGCTTTCAGTGATTCTTTTATAATCTTCTGTCTTCCAGCAATATTCTAAGATATTTGCCCATGTCCTACATGTTCATTTAATGCATTCACTATTTCTATACTACTATACTATACCACTGTATTCACGATTCAGCAGTCTCACTCACCCACATGCATGCACGCACATATAGGAGTGCACACACCCAGTGCCCCCCCCCCCCACACACACACACACACACAGACAGTGAGAGACAGAGTGAACAGTGAACAGTAACATCTGCAGACAGATGGGTGTGTGTAGCCCTGGAGCAGGGATCTGAAACAGAGACACATTCATCCGCGAAGCCGGGGAGAGGAAGGATGTGTGAGAGAATGACAGAGAAGAGAGAAAAGCGAGGGAGAAGGATCAAATGAAGTAGGAAGATAGAGTGTCTCTCTTCTCCTTTCAATAGAGGATGCATTGTTTGACCTGTGTGCACATGTGTGAGTGCGTGTGTTTGTTCCCTATGCTTGAATCGGCCAGAAAGAGCCAACGCCTGTGAGTTTGCATACTGATGCTTGTTAATTAATGGAGCTTTTCTAGACAGCTGCATCACCACACTGTCATTATATCATTAATCCAATCACTTCAGAGGGAAAATAACTTTGCCGTGACGCTCAGGCTCACAGCTATTTTCATATAGTGTCTCTGTTGGTGGAGGGATGCCCCTCATGTTTGTGTATTTTTGTCTTGTACAGGGATTTATCAAAGAAGAACTACTGCTTATCTGTGTGTTTTTGGCTCATGCATACCAGCTGTCGATGAGCAGCTGAAAAACTGTTGCAACTCATCCCAACTTTACACAATATATACACACCCATTGGGTATACGATATGATGTATATATCACTATAATGTTTTGGTTTTGATTTATGGTCGTACCAGGAGAGTTATAAAATGGATATTAAATCTAAGAAGAAAGCAGCTGCACTGTCCAATGAGAACCATGTGTCTCCAAGCTCAGGCAACCTGATTATGTTTTTTTGAGACCTGTTTGAGATAGAGTGTCACCGGGCCTAAAGCAAGTTTGAAAAGCTGCCATTTTAGATTGGATTGGGTTGCATGTTGTTGTCAGATTCGACTCTAATTCACATAGACAGCAACCTCGAAATACATTGTTTTCACTGGATAGCGCCCATCCTGCCTGTGTGGTGGACACTTGAGCTGAAATGTTCATGAGCACCCAGAACTCTGAACTGATGTGAGGTGAGGTGAGAAAAATGTGAGGTATAATGATGCCTATTTTTGTGTGTGTGTGTGTGTGTGTGTGTGTGTGTGTGTGTGATGCAGGGAAAAGTGCACCTGGAACTGCGTCTGAGTGAAGTCATCACAGACAGCGGAGTCATCAGCCATAAACTAGCCACAAGGTGAGGCTGCACACACACACACACAGTATTATATTTCACATGCATGATATTATTTATACACAACAATACTTAGCTCTGTTTTATTTGACGTATCAGACTTATGCAAAGAGAAGAAAATAGAAATCATATCCTGTATCCTGTCAAAAGTAATTCTGTTAAAGCTTTAACTTTGGCAAGTCACAACTTTATGACAATTGATATTACTAAAACTAGAGTTAAGACATTCTGTACCATGCTGTTGACTGACTGTCATTTTACCAATGGGAAAGAAAGTAACAAAAAGCAAACTCTGTCCAGTGTTGAAAGGCGTGGCATGTGGAGAGAAGTCCAGTAGAAGCTGCCTTAAGGTCTTTAAATGTGAAGAGTTGCTTTTATATATCGATGTTGACAGATTTTAGTAAGAAATCTGATGTTGGCTTTTGTCTACTTCCAGCCTCAACTCAACAGCTAGTGAGTGGTCAGAGCCCAGAGCTTTTGTTTTTGTTTAGAGTCATTCTTTCTTTTGAATGTGTGAATAGATCCATTGTGGATGTGTAAGTCATAAATCTGCTCTTACAACATTCTTTCTCGAAGCGAGTGTGTTGTCGTGTGTGTAAAATGTGATTGTACACACGCGTGCGATGTGTTAGTGTTTGCAGGGGATCAGTGATATGCTTATTGGATGGATTATTTTGTGCGCCTGTGTGCTCAGCGGCTCCTCTTATTCTGTAACATGCAGCAGTAAAGTCTGACGATGAGCCAGCGTGGCTCTGCTCCCAGAGCACATTGTGGGTAAGGAGCTTAAAGTACGGAGCAGGAGGTCATCTCATCAGATTTCTCTAGGAAGACACGTGTATGAGAGATACAAACTGTGTCCGTTCAGCTCTGCAGATGACATCACACACCTCACGTCACTACACGCTTATCTTTATTTATTGCTTTGTAAAAGTGAACAAATGTTTAATGTCAGTCAAAGTTAAGTTGGCACTGTGAAGTGCAACCTCATTCACAGTGCGTTCAATATCTTACACATTTTATACAACCTCACACTAGACTGTGCTGGACACAAGTGGACAAAGTGTTGGAAAATGTGGGCATTGAAATCCTGCTTTACATCCACCTGGAGGCTGCTTTCTTCTCATGGCAGTTTGGCAGCAGGTACCATAATTATTCAGAAATGAAACAAAGATAATAAAAAATATAACTGCATGCCTTTAAGTATTGTACTTATTCTCAGAGTATTTCCATTTGATACTACTTTTTATTTCCACTCTTCACAACGTTTCAAAAGAAAATGTAATTTTAATTTGTCTTCTTTACAAGGCAAGATTAACTACCCAGCAGCAGCGTGGTTAGTTATGCAATACCATAGATGACTTCTAAGGTCAAGAAGTGTCTTACAACAAAACACCTTGTTTACTTTACTTAGAAAACACTCAAGTCACTGACTAACATACAGTACTTCCTTTCGCTGGAACCCGTCAGTGATGCCGACTCATAATCACATCTACTATTTTTGGTTTCATGTTGGGTTTTTTTGCTTGTATTTTTTGGGGGTGGGGTTGGGTGGCTAGGATGCAAGTCATTTTCTCTGTTATTTGGATGAAATTGTTTTTGAAATTGAAAGGATATGTGGGTGTAGAGAAGGAAGCACATTAACCTAATATGAGCAATGTCGACTAAAACAAATAACCAGTCTGCCTCTCATCACCACTGTCTGGCACGTCAGAGCTCATAGCAGCGGGGATGACGGAGAGGGAGAGAGGGCTGGATAGTAGGCCAAGCAGGGGTTACATAAACAAGCTTACTGGACAGGAAGCACTCTGGCATTAGTGATGCTTAACCCAGCCCACTCCTTATTCCTTATTAGGAACCTACTCTATGTGTGTGTGTGTGTGTGTGTGTCTCAGTAGGACGGTGTTGCATATGTGTCAGTTCAGTTGTGGGCAGCACTGTGATTTGCTGTATAAGTCATCATGCTGTGTGACTAGTGGTTCATCACCGTGACACACAGGAAGTGATTTGTCCCGCTGGGTGGTGTCCTGTCCTGTTTGTGTGCTTAATCCCTTTACAGCATGATGTCATCGGGCAGCAGGGTTATGGATGGATAGATAGATAGATAGATAGATAGATAGATAGATAGATAGATAGATAGATAGATAGATAGATAGATAGATAGATAGATAGATAGATAGATAGAAACAGCTTCCTACTGGAGAACAAGGTTGATGAGTGCAGTGAGACTCATCTGTGTTGGGCGATGAGGCTAAAAGCTTTTCAGAGGTGTCAGTTCTCAGTGGTCTCAACGGCACTCATGACCCTTTCACATTTTTCATTTGATTAAGTAACAGCGTAGAGCTTAACAGAGCGTTAAGAGTCCCCTGGGAGGATATTCAGATTGTTTAGTGCGGCTCCTATCATTTTGCATTCGGGGATCTTTTTATCCTGTTCCTAGCTTTCACTTAAAAAGAGCTAAGCTGGCTTCTCTTAACTTTGGATAGTAGTATATACAGTATGTTGGTTAAAAATGTTTTGTTCACCTCTCAGCTTTTACTATGATCCCTGAAATCTGGGCAACAGGGTGAGGTAATCACAGGAGAGTGCTAGATGAGATCACACAGTGCTAATGGTGCATTAAAATTAGCACCACGTTAATGTATTACAGGTGTGTGAGTGTGTGTGTGTGTGTGTGTGTGTGTGTGTGCTTCCACAAGTCTATGCTTGTACAGTGCTGTGCTTATTCATTACTGTCTTGGTTCATGTGTGTTTTCTCCAGAGTGCTGGAGTGCCAAGGTCTTCCAATCGTCAATGGACAATGTGATCCCTACGCTGCTGTTTCCTTACTAGGACCTTCAAGGTTATGATTTTCACCAGTCACCATCCACAACTCTGTTTTAGCATGTTTTGATAAACACCTCATTTTTTTTAACTGTCTCTGCTTTTCTGCCTCCACAGGTCAGATGCCAAAAAGACCAAGGTGAAGAGGAAAACCAACAATCCACAGTTTGAGGAGGTTTTCTATTTTGAGGTAAAATGTTTCCTGTATTTTATTTGTTTTGCATCACATTAACCTGTTAATGCATGTAAAGGTGTGTTATGATATTTTGTGAGCTATTGAGAGTTCATAAATACTTGCCAAAATTATGCTTACATCTGAACAAACCACACCTATATGTAATTGATGAATATCTCCTTAAATCCATAGGCATTTATATTCTGATGGAATATCTTTTTGGAGAGTCTTTTCTTGGGATCTTGGGATTTGAGAAGCTGGTCACAGTGACACAGCCTTGCCAAACTGGATAAAATGTGTCTTTTTGACCTTACAGCTTTATGCACATGTGCAATGTCACAAACACTGTTTTAACATGACAAGAGGCCTTCTCAGAACTATCAGTCTGTTCTTCATGAAGACTTCTCTGAATTGGAACTAAGCGGCTAAGCCCAAACCATAAGAAACAGGCCTAGACCACAAGTAAACAATAATGTGTGCAAAGTGGTGTCTGCATATTTTTAGCTGTTTGTTTCTGACCACAGAAAAGTTTGTCCCATATGAAATGGTTGCACACAGGAGTCACAGGTGTTTATATATTTCTTTATGTGTTAACCCAGTCACAAGTTCTCCCTCACACCAGTACTATGACAACTGCTGAGATCCATGTGATTAAAATGAGGAAAAATTAGCTGAGAAGAAACTGGAAACATAAAAGTTTGCAGTATTTTATTTCTCTGACATTTGACAAATGCAGTTTATGTTCATTTATATTAATTTGTTTATTTTTAATAGATACTGTCCTTTTCATACAGGCATATTACAACATCCCTTTCACAGTGACCCCGTTAACCCTCACTCACCAGCAGCACTGCATTTTTGTTTCGCTCCTCCCTCTGGCCTCCTCAGCAGGACAAGAGTATGATTGAGTCAGACAAACCGCCAAACAATCTGGCCCATTGATTTCTGTCCGACAAGATCTTCTCATTTATTCCCAACCACCACATGAACGGGACTGTGCACACCCTGTGGTGTGGTCTGCCTGCAGCGCCCCCTCTGCATGCATCTGACCCTGCAGCTTAACAGGAGGAAATACTGACAACTACTACTCTGTCTCCCTTTTTAGGTGACACGGCCATTGAGTTACACAAAACGTCAGTTTGATGTTGAAGAAGAGGATGTTGACAAACTGGCACTGAGGTGAGTCGGCAGCTTTCTTGAGTTGCTTTGAAGACCACATCTGGCTCAGCGTGGAACTTGTGTCGTTTCAAGTGTCTCCCATATACAGGATGTGCTATTTCCCTGTGGTTCACATGCAGGGTGGATCTGTGGAACGCCAGCAACTTGAAGTTCGGCGATGAGTTCCTGGGAGGCGTGCGGGTTCCTCTACGGGTCCTGGGTCAGGCTGGGGTCCACGATGCATGGTGAGGGGAATATCATGGACATATCTCCTTTCCAGGAGTGGAAAAATAATAATCTAATAACCAGCAGTTTCCAGTTTTTCTGGCTCATGTTCCCTCATGAAAAAAAAGTCAAGTGTAAGAGGGAGATTTGGAGACAGTACCAATCAATGCCACCTGGGGAACTGCACCCCAGGAAATATTTGTTTGGAGAAAAAACTAGTTAGCAAACTGGATGAACATATATACACACCATCATTACCAATGAAGCAGAGACGTGTTTAAGGGTTAAGTAAATATTTTATTTTAATAGTAATGAGGAAATCAAACAGGCAGGGACTGGAGCTGCTGAGGAAGGGGAAAAAAAGAGTTAAATGGTGCTTTATTTAAATAATCATCTTTAAAAAGGAAGCCATAACAATAATCCAAAAGCTGAGGCGAATGTTAAAATGTTTAAGAAGCTGTCAGTCACAGAATTAAAACTCATTTCATTTCAAGAAAATGAGCTGAGGCCACTTTTGGAGAGACATACAACCTTGAGAAGTGTCCAGTGGTACCAATAATAATCACCTCAGGCAAAACACAACAAACCATACAGCAATCCTCACAACAACAAGGATGAAATTACATTTGTGTCACAGTGCTTCTACTCACATGCATGAAGTCTAGGGACCTTTTACCTTCCCAACAAGATAACATTCTGTTCACTAAAGAAAAGAAATTAGTACAAAAAGTTTTAACAAAGCAAGAGCCCAGTTGGTTTAACACACACAAAGAATGGTGATTCAGACAATGTAAAGTAAAGTATAAGATAAACAGTAAATGGGGTGAGTGAACCACCTCTGGTATGTTTTTTTAGGAGAAGGGAAACCCAATAAGGCAGAGGGGTTCCAACCCTGGTTGGACACACAAACACAAGCCGGGATATTCAAAAATCCAAATCACAAAAGCAACAGCAGTAGGCAATGAGACAGACAATGGAAACCAGGTGCCTAATATAGCCTGACCCTGATTAGGCACCTGGTCAGGGGCGGAGTCAGACCAGGGCTGGGCTCAATATCACCATTTCACTTGCATTATGGGTGTATTCCCCACCAACACCAGAATTGAGCTAAAGATATAAAAATATTGATCAGTGCAGCCTTAAAAAATGTTTTAGGATTATTTTTGGCCAATAACTCTGAAAATGTTGAAACATCTGACACGCATCCAAAATCAAAATTGAAAATCAATATCTAAACCCTTGAGATGATAAACATGTCTTCATCTCCAGGTACTTTCTCCAGCCGAGGGAGAATGGAGGGAAGTCAGTGAAGGTAGAAGAGCTCGGCTCCCTACGCCTGAACATCGTTTACACTGAGGACCACGTCTTCCCCTCCGAACATTACACCCCTCTCAGAGATCTCCTGTTGCACTCGGCTAACGTAGAGGTAAGCGCGTACATGTGAACGTGTCCCTGCACCATATTTCTGCATCCTGCAGCAACCTCAGGCTGCTTTACACGCCCCCGTTTGAATGCTACTGGTTTACACCTCGCCGTCTCTGTTCAGCCTGTGTCAGCATCCACTGCTCACATTCTGGGGGAGGTGTGTCGGGAGAAGCAAGAAGCCGCCATTCCCCTCGTACGTCTCTTTCTTCACTACGGCAAGATCGTGCCTTTCATCAGCGCCATCGCTCACGCTGAAGTCAACCGCACACAGTGAGTGTCTCGTTGCATCATATCCCTTTGAATGACACCAGAAACCAGGTCCACAGTTAATACGTGACAATGATTCCATTTTTTAGTGTTACGTCAGAGTCTGACTGTTAAATTCATGCCCCATTGTGCGGACATCTTATAAAGGGTCTTCATCATGGCAGAGAAAATTGCATGTTTTTAGGGAATATCTTGTTGTGTTTTTGGCACATGAATAGTGTAGCTTTTTCTATTATTAATAATAAAATGGTATATTTCTTCAACATAAGCCAGGTAAATGTTGCATATTTGGGATTTGGTATTAATTGTACCATTATATGCAGATGTATCACTGTAGTTAGTATTTCCTTTAGAAATTATTAATTAAAGTCTGAAGATGTGGTCATTGGGTTTTATGGAAACACAACCTAGCTCAGCATTTTGATATGGGTGTTAAAATATATGCCACCACTTAAATAAATATGACCTTACATATTTAATGACTGTCAGAAGTCATGGTGTTTATATTGATCTGATGCAGGTTTTGTTTCTCAGTGTGAGTCACACACTAGTTTTATTTTGAACTCAGCACAGTCTGCCTCCTTTCTGCAGGGATCCAAACACCATTTTCCGGGGAAACTCGCTAACGTCTAAGTGCATTGATGAGACCATGAAGCTAGCAGGAAAGCATTATCTGCAAGTCACGCTCAAACCCATCATTGATGAGGTATGACACTGCTATAATCTATGCCTTTTTCTTGATTTAACTCATCTCACTTGTTGCACTTCTGAAGATATTTTGGAAAATTAACATTGAATGTTTTAATGCTCTTGTAAATCTTCACAGATCTGCACAGAACACAAACCCTGTGAAATCGACCCAGTCAAACTCAAAGAGTCTGAGAACCTGGACACAAACAGGGTAAAGATAAGTGAGTGTTTGTGTATTTGTGTGCTTGGTTATCTGTGTTACCTAACACCTCTGCCCTGCCACTCTCCACAGGAAAACCTCCGTCAGTACGTAGACCGCATCTTCAATGTCATCACCACCTCTGGCGTTCGCTGTCCCACCGTCATGTGTGACATTTTCTTCTCTCTGAGAGAGTCTGCTGCCACTCGTTTCCAAGGTAACCCGCCTCCTGAACTTACTTCTAAGAGAGATGGAAAGTAAGAAAGAAAGAATAGGAAGCAGACAATAAAGCACAGGATGTACAAGATGTCCAAGGACACTATTTTCTTTTTCGCTTAGGATCACAGAAAGGCTTTTTGTGCTCTGCTATTTGTGTCAAACCTGAAACCGCTTAAGCCTCCCACACACATATTATGGTTATGTATAGAGTATTTCAACCCTGTCATATACTGTGCTGCCTCCTGTTGGTTGTCACAGGGCACTGTAGTCACAGGAGGTGCAAGCCGTTGAATTAACTATGATGAAAATGTATAATTATTATTATTTTGTTTCTGTCATGCCAAACACCTGGCCCACCCCAAATTGGATTACAAGATACCCTTATTTTATCAAAACATACATGTTCCAGTAACACAGTATATGGAAAAACCAAACATTAGTTACAACATTAAAAGTATGTCTCCATACATTCGAATGAAATGTTTTCTAAATGTCTGAATAAAATAATAACTGCTACAAGATCACATGCACCCTGATAAAAGGCATCACTGCTTATTCCACAGGTTTTCTTTTAATCATCCATATTCACAAAATAAAATGTTTGTTTTGTTTTTTATCGTACTAAAGAAAATATTGTGCTGTTCCCGTAAAAAGGTTTTCATTTTCTATATCATTCAGACAGCACATTGAACAAATCTGCTCTTCTTCCAGAATGACTGTATGGTGCCTTTAAAAAGGTCTCCACCCCTTTGACGATTTCCCCTCTTATTGCTATGAATGGATGAATGGAAACATGTAAAAGGAATAAAAGGGGAAAACATGGAGTGAATACTTGTTACAGGCGCTGTACATATAATATCTTTGTTATAAATTAAGTGGTAATCCCTGTTTTTCTTTTGCTGTTCTCTAGTTGACCAAGATGTCAGGTACACAGCAGTGAGCAGTTTCATCTTCCTGCGCTTCTTCGCTCCAGCCATCCTCTCCCCCAACTTGTTCCATCTACGGCCTCACCATCCAGTGAGTCTGAGTTTTAAACAGATATTTACGCAGGTATCCAACATGTCACTCGTGGCACATTGTGTGTTGAAATCCTCCAGATCTCCCACTACATGGGAATTGTGTTTGAGAGTGAGAAAGTGAGAAATATATGATTTCTAAATTTTCATTTTTTTCATCCATGTTGTCTTAAAAGCTGAAGTTTCTTTATATAAGACTTTGTCATATTACTAATAACATGCTTCTCCATGTTTCTCCATTTTTGTTTTATTTCTCATCTTTTTGTGTCCCCAGGATCCCGCCACCTCACGAACACTGACCCTCATCTCCAAGACAATCCAGACCCTGGGAAGCCTCGCAAAGTCTAAATCTGTAAGTTTCTCTGCTCAAAGTGCATTTTCCTTCCTGTGATTAAACTGCATCTGTATTTGATTCCAAACTGCGATAAACAATCTTTATCTTTTGCATACTTTTATTCCTTTCAAGGCCAACTTCAAAGAGTCTTACATGGCTGCATTTTACGACTACTTCAATGAGCAGAAATATGCTGATGCTGTGAAGAATGTGAGTGTTTGGCATCTTTCTTTGTTGCATTCAGCAACTCTCAGTCACTCTTTGAACACACGATCAGGTATTTTTTGTCTCATATATAAGATGTATATAGATGAACACAGACAAATGGATAAGAGAATCTGTCTTTAAACAAGATTGTGAGAAGAAAAGTGGTTAGTGGACAGAGGGAAGTCAAAGTGTCGCATGAGAGTGAACACAATTTATCACCACAATAAATATGATGATAAATGGCATCCTTTGCATCCTTCTTTAGTTCCTGGACCTGATCTCCACCTCTGGCAAATGGGATCAGAAGAGTATTGAAACACCAATCATGCTCAAAGAGGGGTAAGAAACCAACTTATTGTTGATGATACTGATTCTAGTGACACCCCAAATTAAAAAAACTGCTGATAAAGAGCTCTCTCAGTACCACATGTGTGATATTGGATTAATTTAGAGAATTTATGTGATTGCAATTTGAAATTTTGCAGTCACTGCCTTGTTTACTGTGGCTGCTGCCACGTCAGTCCCTCTTTTTTTTTTTACTGCTAAGTACAGCTTCAGCGTTTGTCTGTTTTCTTGGCTTTTGTTTTCAGCTTTAGACAAGACAGCTGACTTGACTATTATGGCAAATGTGAGAGTGGTATCAATATTCCCATCTAACTCTTCATCAGAATGTGAAATAAGTGAATTTTCCAAAATGTCAAACTAGTCCTATAAGTTGCCACTGACTCTGTGATTGGCTCACAGTCCAGTTAATTACAAAAGTGAGCCCTTTCTGACAACACATGGCTGTTGTTTTGATTAGATTTTTACTGAGGCTATAAAAGGGGAGGAGGATTTCCAGTTGACAGTAGTTGTGCCAGTGCCTCGCTCATCAACATCCCCACCTTCTTTTGTTTCTGCTACCGGGCGTAGGAGTGTAAAACTCACTATAAAGAGGGTTGATGGGAAGGGGTCAAAAGGCACGAAGGGCAGGTAAGAGCTTCTCTATACAAAAGGCTTTGCCCTTGTGACCCCCATGTGTGTGCACCGTGACCCCCTTTCAATCCAAGCTGGCCATTTTTTCTCCCACCACACATCATGCGCTACTGTAGATGCTGCTGCACTTTACTTTATATCTGGCCTATATATAACCAACCTATTAGGCAACTGTTACGCCGTCAGACACTGTGTGATGGATTTTCATCTTCCTGCATTTACACTGAGGCATACGGCGAATGTAACGGTATAAAGTAAAGTGTTCACGTTTAAGCCTGCTTACCGAGGAGGCGTCAGTAGTGCTGATAGTCCATCTTGCTCCTCGCTGTGCCAGACATGCTTGGTGTGACGGTGACAGCAGGGGTACTGTACAAACATTTCTGGGACTTCATATCTACATCCTGCCCCTTGATACCTGTTCTCCAGACTGAGACTGACCATATCACTACCATATATATTAGAGTTTCCAGTATAGCTTCAGGTGTTATGGCAGAACCAGCACTTTCTTGGCTCAGCAGTGTGCGTCGCATACAAGTCCTTCTGTGGGAGAGTAGTAACTTTGGTGTTTCTGACCATAGTACTTCATCTCTCATGTATTGTAGGCCCTAGATCTCCAAAACGAAGACACCCTGGTGTTTACTCTCCTTTTAAGGACCAAATCGGTGCTTTTACATGTTTCAGTAACAAACAGTGTGAGACTCACATCTTTGTCAAACATTTTGTAAATCGTTACATAATATTTTTGGGGGTTTGATTTCAAGTTGCAGGCAACCACTGGTTCCTTTATTTATTACAGTGTGAAATTAGCTTTCTGTGACTGGAATCTGTCATTTCATTGAATATCATGCCTTCAAATGTCTTGTTTTGTCCAACCAGTGGTCTAAAAAACCCCAACATATTACGATATTCAGTTTGCTAATAACAAAACAAGAAAACCAGCTATTCCTCACATTGGAGAAACTAGTACAAGGCAATTCTGGGCATTTTGCCAGAAAAAAATGAAAAATCATTAATAACTTATCAAAATAGTTGCTGATTGTCATTCTTCAAACAATAATTTCATGCATTAAAACAGAATTGGCAAAGCTTAAAAGGGCGGGGACATCCTTTCATCCAACACACCAACATATACTAGTCTATCACTGCATAACTACATGACATGATGATGTAACCTTGATGTAAAAATAAACATGACATTATTCTTCAGTGTGATAGCTCAGCAATCTCAAGTTTCAAGTTTCTACAAGATGATTTTTATAATGTGTTGAAAGAAAATGGAAACCAGTGGCTGTTTGGAAAGAGGGAAATCAGCCTAAACTCTTTGATATGATATGGCAAAAAGAAAAAATCATCACGATTCATACACTTTAGAGGCAATAGGGTAAAATATGCAAAAACACCTTTGGTACCTTTGATCTGCTGACCTAGCTCATTTTTGACTCATAGACATATAAATCTATGAGTGCTGTACTGAGGTTTTCTACATGTACAGCAGTGACATACTGAAGGAAGTGCAAGCATGTGACTGGAATGATAAATGCCTATTGGCCGTAGAGGATTCCTTCAATGAGAATGGCATGGTGTTTACCAGTTGTTTTGTAAAGTAATTAATTTATACTCAAATACATTTACGTATTACACATGTATAGGCATGTATAAGGGATGCATTCTACCAGAGAAATTAGAATACTGACAAATATTTAACGTGAGCTCATCTGTCAAGGGTTTCAGTGGTATTTCTCTCACCCATTGTTCTCCAGATTTATGATAAAGAGAGCACAAGGGAGAAATCGGTTTGGAATGAAGAACTTCAAAAAGAGATGGTTTCGCCTCACCAATCACGAGTTCACCTACCACAAAACGAAGGGTATGCTCATTTCCTCATCTGCTCATGACATTGTGAATGTTTTGTGTAACAGCAGGAGAGAGAGAAGCTGCTGAATGTGCTTTTAGCTTGAACACTTTGTACATCCAACACATGTGGTGGAGATTAAGTTACTGAGCAGGCAAAACATGTGTGTGGCATCCAAACAAGCTCAGGCCAAAACATACACATATTAACTATGAATGAATTTCATAACTACGTACCAGTTCCAAGCGGGTTTTCAGGATGTAGTATGTTCACACTCGAGAAGAGAAAAAATCCTCATCCTTCTTAGATTAAGCAGTAGTAATGCTGGTGATGGACACCATTTTCCTGCACTCCATTGCACAAAGAAAAGAGATAAAGTGAAAACTTGAAACAAATTGCATTAGTCTGTTGAAGTCTGATTGCACATGTATTGTACCATTTCCTGTTGGTACAAGATTATATATTATGCGAGCCCTAACTCAATGAAATCTGAACATGTCACAACACAAATCATGTATTATTAGGTTCAGAGAGACTTTCCGGGAATCACGTCTCAGTGAGTGATGCCTGCACATCCTGGGCTCTGCTACAAACAGGAATAACTAAAAGCTAATTTGGCATATTTTTTATGGAACCAATTTTCTAGAAATAGAATTGGAGCTTAATTCATCACAACATTCTTTGTACATCCTTTACTTTGTCATTTCCCATGTCTGATGTATCTCCTTTTTGCCTGCAGGTGAGGGAGCTCTGTGCAGCATTCCCATAGAAAACATCCTGGCTGTAGAGAGGCTGGAGGAGGAGTCGTTCAAGATGAAAAATGTAAGCCCCCCACACACCAACCCCCATGAAGCTTTGACTATTTGGTCAAAAATTCTCCTTCAAATATTTAGATGCTTCTCTCACTTGCCGTCCCTGTTTTTCCCCTCCCCCAGATGTTCCAGGTTATTCAGCCGGAGCGGGCGCTCTACATCCAGGCCAACAACTGTGTTGAGGCACGTGACTGGATCGACATACTGACCAAAGTCAGCCAGTGCAACCGCAAACGCCTGAGCACCTACCATCCCTCAGCCTACCTCAATGGCCACTGGCTCTGCTGCAAGCTGTCAGCAGACACAGCCCCTGGGTGTACGCCCTGCACTGGGTATGTGAGCTTGTTCACACTGATCCAGCGTCGGGTTCTTTCCCTTTGTTTCCACTCTCTCATTTTCTTGTATGCCTCTGTTTTCAGCGGTCTCCCAGCAAACATTCAGCTGGACGTAGATGGAGACAGAGAGACTGAGAGGATCTATTCCCTATTCAGCACATATATGACCAAACTGATCAAAATGCAAGGTCTGACTCAGACAAGATGTTTTTTTAAGTGTTTTTGAGTATGGATTTCTTCGTCCTCTTGGCTTTCCTTTTGTTCCGTCTCTCACTCTGCTTCCTTTTTTCCCCTGCAGAGGCCTGTGGCAGTAAGTCTGTGTACGATGGGCCTGAACAGGAGGAGTACTCCAGCTTTGTCATCGATGACCCCCAGGAGACCTACAAAACCCTCAAGCAGATCGTCTCAGCTGTGCAGACCTTAGAGCAGCAGCACACCAAGTACAAACGGGACAAGTTCAAGAAGACAAAGATAGGCAGCCAGTATGTGGTTTACTGTTTATTCATGCTTGTAGCTCAGATTACATTTGTTATAAACTGCAATAATTGCATATATAATGCAAAAGAGGCTGAGAACTGTGGGAAAATGGTACGTTTCTAAATGTCTAATCTAGTTTAACACTGAGCAACCAGCAGGTGGTGCATTGGTGCCGTTCAGAGTTGCCTGTTAATTTATTTAACAGGTGCAAAGTATGTTTGGAAATAAAAATGTCGCACTTTTCAAATAACGCCAGCATTGTAACTACCACTGTGAGTTGTTGTTATAGTTCCCCTCCAGTCCAGCCACATTTCTTTCACATTTCACATTTCAAATTTCATTTTATCTCAAATTAATTGTTTTCTTTGTTTCTCATGAGACTACTCTGCAATGTCCTGCCAACAAATAAACACCATCTTTCTCTTTGTTTCCATAGGGAGCATCCGATTGGAGACAAGAGTTTTCAGTGCTACATCCGCCAGCAGTCTGAGAGCTCCACCTACTCTATCTAGCCATGGCCCTCTACATGGTTTCTATGATGCCCAGGACCAGCACATTTTTCTTTTCTAGAAAAAAAAATCCATTTTAACAATGCTGTGGGTCTAGCATTGAGTTTTAATTTTCCTCTTAAAACAAGGTAAAACAAAAAAGTTATCAAGGTGAAATAATTTCACTTGTTTCCAGTGCAGTATATTTATGCTTGAAGGAATATTTCTCTTTTTGTGACATTTCTGGAAGCAGATGATGCTGGTTTGGAAACAAGTATCACCTGGTGTACTGATTTGTTCAGTTATAAGAAAATTTGAGTTGAAACTCTCACTGTCAGACTGAAGCTGAGCTGTACAGATGCAGATAGACATTTTTTCAGCGTCTCAAGCTGCATTTCGCTCCAAATCTGGAGAGACAGACCTCAGCTTAGCAAGAACGGGGAAAAGGAACTGTTGCTCAAGGGAAGGAGAGATACGAAAGAGGATACTCACGGCATACATCTATTTTGGGTCTCCTTTCTGTGATGTGACGATAGAACAAACAAACGTTTTTCACTGGACAGTTTTGTCAGTGACGAACATGCACTTTATTCGTCTCCAAATCTATGGATGGACAAGCCTCGCAGCACATTTTCAAAAAGCTTATTGTATCTATTTGATTTGTATTGGGTTATTTTAAAGGTTGTTGATTTGTGCCATTGTATTTCACGTCTGACAGACCAAACTCCCGAAGGAAAGAGGGACAATAAATTTGTCCTTATATACCTGTTTTTTATTTTATTTTTTTTTAGTCTTGTCCCCAACCTCCTCAGGAAGGCTGTGAAGGTCAAGGAAACAAAACAAGGGATTGTCAGGACCAGAGCAGCTTGACATTGGCTATCAAAAATCACTCGGACAGTTTTATCCCTCATTTTAAATCCTTATTATCAGTGTGTTAACAGGTGTATAGGTTCAAGTTTTCACATTTCATTTGAAGCCTTCTTCTGTTGTGGTTATTAATCGTGTACCTGGGTTAAAGGAATATCTTGGTTTGGAGTTTCCTCTGGGGTTTTTTCTGCTTACACTGAGAAAGAAAAGCCCCTGGATGCCTTTTTTGCATCTTTGCATCTAATGAATCTCTGAATCTAATGTAGTCCAATACAGCACTACACACCAGACACATTTGCAATTAATTAAGTTACTGTAAACTAAATGCCACATGTGGAACCAAGAGCCTCTAGGCCCCTACAGGTTTTGGTGCCTTTGGGCTATTACCTGTTGTCCCCAGCCCTGGTTGGCAGGCACACACATATCCATGGTGGATAAATATGAGTAAATCTATTGCCGTAATTTTCACCATAATATAACAATTACATCGGTACATTTGCATGGAAAACATTTTAAATTTTGCCTCTTTTATAGAACTGTTGATGCTTGTTCTCGACATCCAATAAATAACCTCAAATAGGATCACCATTCACGAAAAAGTCTGTGTAAGTAGAAAAAGCCAGACAATTCCTTCTCACTATCACAAAGCAGAAACTATGTGTTAGTGCAGCTCATTAACAAGGATGTTTTTTTTAGCTTCACTTCTAATGAATACATATATAATAACATTCTCATCTCAAGTTCTGATTGTGAAATGGATAGTGTGTTACTGATTATGTCGCCCAGTTGGCTGCCAAATAATGTAGTTCTGTTTAGCTCTGTCTTACTTTGGAAAAGCTGCGCCCCTGTAGTTTAAAGCCTATTTATATGCATTCCTCTGAGAAACTGCCTGCTGTGACTCTTACTGGTCAGCACCTCAGAATCTGTTTTGAAGGTACAGGATTTAATGTTGTCCACCAGTTGTGTTGTGTTGTTCAACGCTTCCCAAAGCCAACCGCTCTAATCAGCATTCATATTCATCGGCACTCTCTCTTGCCTCTCACCGGTGCATGTGAAGTTTAGTTGTAGCCACAGCAATGGTAGCCTCCGCAGTCATTTCTATGAAGACTGGGTTGCAGGCAAATTTTGTATTTTTCCAAAAACTAAGCACCTGGTTAAGTAGCCTCATGGGTTTTCTGATGGCCACAGGATCCCAAACAGTGCCAGTCATCACTTTTCTAAAATTCTTTTTGAAAAACAAACAAAAAAATATATATCATTGTTTAGACATGTTTTTATATCTCAAATCCTATAACTGTTTTCGAAAACAGACAGCAGTTATTCAGATGACATCTTTTTTTCTTTGTCGAATATGTTGATATACGAAGATCGACACAAGGAGAGTTTGCAACTATTTGACCCTGTTTTTTTAATCTTTGTCTTGTCATACAGAAATCTTGTTGTGTGTCTGAACTGAATGATTTAGCTGTGTGCGTGTGTGTTTTGTGCATACTGTATGTGTGTGTTTGTGTCATTATGCTCATGAGTGACTGACATGACGGGTTGTATTGCCAATTGAATTAACCCAGTGTTACAGGTCAGGAAAGGCAGCGTCCCACATGTTAAAAGAATCACTGCCTGCAATTTTACTAAAAACTGTAATAGGACTGTGGAAACGCTGTTACTCTATCTGGCCTGATATAATGTATCTCCTCTTTCCTCTTGTATAGAACCACTGATCCTTTTCAAGAAACTTTTGCCAATATATTCTCCCCAAATATTTTGTGTATGTAACACTGTAATAACATGGACAAAACATTAAGAGAGCAGCATTGCTTTAACCTCTGAACTTTGGTGAGTGTTCCACCAGTTACTAATTCTCCTCAGGTCCTTTTTTTGTTGTTGTTTTTGCCAAGGCAGAGGAGACTCGGACTG
Organism: Psettodes erumei; assembly: GCA_016785225.1. Lineage (NCBI taxonomy): Eukaryota > Metazoa > Chordata > Actinopteri > Pleuronectiformes > Psettodidae > Psettodes > Psettodes erumei. Next base: position 5,578,401 of record JAFBJZ010000863.1, on the reverse strand, counting down.
AGGTAAAAACCACCAAACGGTTCTGTCTCTCATCCCTAACTTGGTAATCATATTTATTATCAGTCTGAGCAAAACCTTCCCAGAAACATCAGTTGAGTTGGTGGTGTAACAATTACAGTAATGGGAAATGGAAACTCCCCCTTGAAGCAGAAAGAGGAATGACTTATGCAATAATTGTGTTTCAGCATGCAATAATATTAACGACCCATCAACAAGCCCATCAAATGATCACAAATTAACAACGCACACATCTGCTGACCTTTTGCAGTACAATGCCTCTTCAGATAAACACATATTATAAAGGGAGAACAGTGTATTTTGTACAAATATTTTAAAAAAGTATTAAAATAAGCCTCTTATTTGTGTACATAAAACGGTTGAACGAATGGTGAAAATGTGATGTGTTTTTCTGAATAACTAAATGAAACCAATATTAATGCAAATGTGGTGTCTGTGTCATATTTCAAAAAAAGAACTGTCTCTAAGCTATATTTAGAGACTCAAGTGCTTCATTTCATTTCAGAGAGAAAAGGCCTTCTGTTAAAATAAGTCAGATGATGACGATAAGTGTATAAGATGCTATGTCGTTTTGTATGAATGTTTATTAGTCTGTTTTTTCCTGTCGTGAATCAATCAATCCAGACCTTTTTCGCAGCATGACATAAATGAATAGTAAAACGGAAATAATAATAATGACATGATTTTATATCATGGAACACGCTTTTATTTAACGCCCAATGTTTAAGTGTTTAAAAGTTTGTAAGTAACTAAGCAGCAGAGAACTGAAGTTTGTGAGTAGCTAGTAAAAACTAAACCAATGGGATTCTCATGTTGTAAATAGATAAGTGGCTTGCCAACTGTTTTAGGGTTGCATCTAACAATTATTATCATTATCGTGGAAGCAGATCACGTAAGCAAACAATGGCAGTGTGCTTGAGCTCCCTCACTGGCTCCTCTCTCTCTCTCTCTCTCTCTCTCTCTCTCTCTCTCTCTCTGTGAAAACACTTTCGGGAAGAATAAAGTTTTTCTTTCCTCGCACGGACCCGCGCTCAGCCAGTCTTTACCCGGAGCCAAACCGTGGCCTAGCAGAAAGAACGGCTCGACTATGTGGAGAAAGAAACGGGCGCTCGGGGATTCCGTGGCTTGTCTCATATTCCTTGTGACGCTCGTCGATGCTTATCGATGTAAGTGTTTTAGATTTTGCGGTTTCAGTGTTTTTTGGGGTAAACTGTGCGCTGTAGAGTAACGAAGTAGGCTGCTTCAGTTTCACTACCCCCACTTTGAAATGAGCAGCTTTTTTCCAGCTTATGGACCAATGCTGGGAACGGCTTGCAAGTTGTAACGGTGAGAACAGAAAGTGTGGAGGGGTCATGACTCCCTTCTTGCACCGTGAAACAATGTTTGGACGACACCAGCGGCTTGTTACAAGGCTTGTTAGGGGTCAGACTCATTTCTGGGAAATAATGGTTTCGCAATGACCTTTTTTTCCAGGCCACTTCATAGAAGAGTAATTAGGTTGTCCACTTTGCCCCACGCAGGCACCAGCCACATCAGCCATCTGTCATGAGGAAACAGAGGGACCTAAATTCCTGCTGGGATCAGTCATGTGTTGCTATAATGTAGCTTGTATTAATCACACATGTGAGGGTATCACTCATGGTAGGCTGCACTGTAATCGGTTTGTTCAGTCCCGATTGTTGTAAGCATGCGAACACGACACTGAGAGTGGAAAGATGGCTTTACGCATCCATGTTTGTGTGTCTCTGCTCTCTCCCAGTCCTGAGCCAGAGCACAGCCTCCCAGTTCCTGAGCAGGCACAGGAGAGCCAACTCTCTGTTTGAGGAGAGCAAGAAGGGCAACCTGGAGAGGGAGTGCATCGAGGAGCTGTGCAACAAGGAGGAGGCCAGGGAGATCTTTGAGAACCAGCCGGAAACGGTAGGAAGAGCAGTGACCCTACACACACACACACACACACACACACACAACCAGACCACCAGACCTCCTCTTTGCTGACTACATTGGCATTTCTGATGATCAAGCTGTCAAGATGGGGATGAGAAAGAAGAGGTGAAAATTCACAGATAATTTAACCAGAAAAAGGAAAAGCAAATGAGAAATCAGACTAGGGCTAAAATTATATTATTTTCTCAAGTGATCAATGATTAGTATTTAACTTGTTAGAAAATAACAACAAAAAAGCCCATCAAACTTTCCCAGGGCTCAAGCTGAAGACTGAGAAAAACTACAAACTGTCACATTTGAAAATTCACTACATCAAGCGTTTTTTTCTTCCTACAATAATGACATTCAACATCAAATAATTTTCTTTACATTGCAATTAAACCAGCTTTTATTTTCTTCCAGTGAATTTTAGAAAAAGTAGACGTAAAATGTTGATGTAGCCTGCGGTAGCTTGCTGTAATAGAACTTTCTCTCCTCTCTTTTTCTTCTTCTTATTGTCAAATGTGAATTTTAAAATCTTGTTGTATCTCCGTTTCTCTGTCGTTTTCTTCCCAGGAATACTTCTATCCCAAATATGTTGGTAAGTTTGCAGAATTTACTATGTTTCTTGATATGTTGATATATATTTTTTGTTTTTCCTTTCCTGGCCCATCCTGGTAAAATACCACTCTCTGTTGCAGTGTGCCTGGGTTCACACCGTGTTGGCATTAACCACCACAACTCTGATTCTGCCATTCCATCGGACCTCCGCACCTGTGTGAACGGTGAGGGGCTTTACCGAGGCTTTTTAAGGGACATTTGTCACAGTTAATTTCAGATGTGATCCTGTGTGTATCACCAAATGTTTGTTGCTTGGCAGAGATCAGTAACCAGTGCACACCGTTTCCATGCTACAAGGAGGGTTCAGAGCGCTGCGTGGATGGCCAGGCCTCCTTCACATGTGTGTGTAGGCCCGGTTGGAAGGGGCCGCGCTGTGAGGATGGTGAGTCACGGTTTAGTTGGATTAAAACTTCCTGTGTTCACATTTTTTCCTTAAAGTTCAACTTAATTTAACATAAAAGCGATGAAAATGATTCAAGCGGCTGCTTAAACATGTTGTTTTTGTGACGTGTTGGCTGAGCAGACATCGATGAGTGTTCAGATCCTGAATATCCTGCGGGATGTAACCAAAAATGTAATAACATCCCTGGTAGTTTCCACTGCATGTGTGAAGAGGGCTACTTCATCAGCAACAAAATCAACTGCATTGGTAAGCCTAACTCACTGAGTGTGTATTAGTAGGTTCTGTCACATATATGAAGACATCTGGTTGCTTTACTGTCGCTATAGACACAAGAATCTGCAACCCTTACCCCAACCCTGATGTCCCTATGGACATAAGAACATACTGTATAGCGCTACTAAGCAGCTGAGAAAACACAGATGTTTCCACACAGTGTATTATTCTTTTTGTTAACTTCCTTCTTATTTATTCATATGGATGGTGGAACCCTACACACATCATAACAAAAAACTCTGTTCTCCCAGCTGTTGTCCTCAGGGCCCACACCATGTGTTATTTCTAAACTGGACCAAGGTTGACCTCTTATGTAATGGAATGTGAAAATCTTTTACCATCTGAAAAGATGGTTCTTCCTTTTGCTCCAAAGAGACCCCTAGTCTCATAATCACTGTGTTATTAGAACCTCCTTATAATTTATAGATGCTTGTTGTTCCACCAATGTCTGTCCTGTTTTTGTTGGCAGTGCAGTCAGTGTTTGTTGAGTTCAAAGTCTTAACAAACATGGAGTGAGTCAGTTTGGTAAATTTGCGCTCTCTTTTTTTTATTTACATGAGATTTACACGACAGTACGGATAACTTTGCACATACAAATCTCAAATTATACATTAATGTTAAATAATTAATGTTGACGTTTTCCAAGGAGTTTCATACCTGTTTCTTTTTTAAACATTCAAGTTAAATGCAACTAATAATTAGTTTCTATTGAACAGATAATTAAATTTAAATTCACTTATTCATTTCTTACTCCATGAAATGGCAGAAAATACTGATGATGCTGAAAATGTGATTTGGCACTATACAAAAAAATTGAATTGAATTGAATACCAATTCTCACAACAGCATTTGCCCATTGTCACTTTCAATTTACTGTTTTCCAGATATCGATGAATGCCTGATGTTTCCCAGTATCTGTGAAAAACCGGCCAAATGTGTCAACACACCTGGCATGTATGAGTGCCGGTGTCCCGTGGGATTTAAGTATAACTTTACTTCCAAAACTTGCAATGGTGAGCATTCCATTTATTGTTCCCGTCCTCCCACCTTGAGTCTGACAGGAGACACTGAGCTGACACATCCCTGCCTGTAAATGTTTCCTCTCCCGTTGTCGCAGATGTGGATGAGTGTGAGCTGAGTGTGTGCGATGGTACGTGTATAAACACGGTGGGCAGCTACGCGTGCTACTGTGACGGTCGTCAGGGTCTTCGTTTGGCAGAGGATGAGAGATACTGTGAAAGAATCCCTGTTTGCGTGGACCTGTATGACCACAAGCACCCGGAGATGCTTTACCTGGGGGAGCAGTTTGTGGGCTTGCCAGTCATCTTTCTGCGTTTCCGTCTGCCGGAGAACACAAAGTAAGTGTTTATCACACTCACATGGATGTACTGTTATTTTGTAAAGGGTCATAAAAGTAGTGTGTGTGTAAATGATGTTCAATGTGCAAGTTCAAGCCTCTAGAAGATTATTTTCATACCACACTGAAATGAATTGCTGATTGGGAAAACCCGTTTGATCAGTTAGAAAATTTAGTGGCTTTTAGTAATGTGAAGTGTAAAGGCTTTTTAATGAATACATGCAAAAGCATTTACATTTTACAATACAGTTACATTTGAAGATAGCTGAAGTGAGTTTACTGTGTAAACTTATTTGTTGTCTCCTGTCATTGTTAGGTTTGCAGCAGAGTTTGACTTCCGTACATTTGACCCAGAGGGAGTTGTTCTGTATGCTGAGTCCTTGCAGGACTCATGGTTCATGTTGGGGTTACGGGGCGGTCGCATTGAAGTCCAGTTCAAAAACCAACACACATTCAAGGTCACCAGCGGAGGAAAAGCCATAAATGATGGACAGTGGCATGTGGTAAGAAGGAGCCGTTGTCTTACTCAGTTTGCTCCTGATTGGCTGACACAGTGGTTGATGAAGTGCTACTTGATAAACTGAATCGATGAAAAGTGGATTGTGTTGTGGTAACTGTGTGGTGTTGTGGTGCTTAAATGTACTGAGCAGCATTGTAAAAGTTGTGATAGTATCATGTGTACTGTGCAGATCTCTGTGGATGAACTGGATAGCAGCATCAGTGTGAAGATCAGCAAAGAAGCTGTGATGAGCATCAACAGCCCCGAGAGTCTCTTTACTTCAGTTAACGGCAAACTGGAAACCAAGGTCTACATCGCTGGCCTGCCCAACCGCACTGACAACGTCATCAAACCTGTAAGCTTGTCATGTCAAAGTTTGCACATATGACTGAATCACCCAGCAGACATTATGGATTATTTTTTCACGGGAGTGGAATAAATAATACAACTGTGAATCACATGTGTAGGGATTTACATCGGTTGACTGTGGCATTGTAGTTAATACCAGAAATCCATACAGCTGTCCTCTGCATTTCCAATCTGTCAGATTAACCCTCGACTTGACGGCTGCATCCGGGGCTGGAACTTGATGAATCAGGGAGCGTCTGGGGTAAAGGAGGTCATCCAGGAGAAGAAGAGTAAACATTGCTTTGTGTATGTTGAAAGAGGATCTTTCTTCAATGGGGAAGGACTGGCAGACTTCAACATTGACTACAGTGAGTAAGTTAAGTTTTATTAATCCCTGTGGGAACATTTGGCCTCTGCGTTCGATCTAGGGCTTAATGATTAGTCAAATGTACATTGAAATTGTGATTTGAAGTGTTGCAATTTGCTAATTTCATAAGACTGCAAGATGGAAAATCCATTTTCCAGTGAGTCATCGAAGATTGCATATGGGTGCTTTCAGTTTTTCTAACAAAGAAATTAAGTAGCCACAACACAGTGCTTGTGGGGTTTTTAGCATAATTCTTTGGTTTAATGGCAGTGACGAGGGTGTTGCGTGACATGCATGTGTTTTAGGGTGGGAGGAAACACATGAACAAAGAAGGAACATAACATTCTACACAGAAAGACCCCAGTTTGCCCTCGTGGGTTTTGAACAACCTGTTTTATTTAGCACGGACCCACTGAAGTACAAAGTAACCATGTGATTTTGAGAATATTTGATTTCTTTCCAAAAATTGAGTATACCTACAGCAACAGAATCCTTCATTTCAGGTAAAAACTTGCCAATTAACAATGTTCTCAAATTTCCAAACTGACAAAAGAAATGTATTTATGTTTCCTATATGTATTTGTGTGTTAAATTAGATGATTCTGGGAGCTGGAATGTGGATATAAAGATGAATATACGTCCATCCAGCAGCACAGGTGTCCTCTTTGCTCTTATCGACAACAACAGAGTACCCCTGTCAGTTGCCGTGGTAACGAAAGGAGAACACGACGCTGTGAGTCAGTTCACACTTTCACTGGAAATGAGTTAACATGTATCTCTCTATGTCTTCACACAAGCTCAGACATGTGTTAAATTAAAACTTTGTGATGTTATTGCCCTCCCTGCTCCAGAACTTGCAAGTGTTCTTGGACGGCGTCTCCGTGGCAAAGCTGGACTCACTCATGTTGTGTTACCCTGAGCGGCTCACAGTGCAGCTACATGTGACTCCCACAGAAATCCATATCTCAGCTAACTCCTCCACTGTTGCCTACATGGCACACGATGCCCTGCAGGAGGCCCTGGAGCACCTCAACGCCACCATGCAGAACCCCATCAGTACATATATTGGTGGGATACCAGGTTAGTCAATGCAGAAAGTAAAAGCAATCAAGTACAGCAATAATGCTTTGAAAACTACTATGGGCCAAATGTATTAGCAACATATGGTCACCATGAAAGGCCAGTGTGGCCAACATGTGCCAGCGTGGTTGCCTTTAGCCACATCTTTGTTCTGTGCTTTGAATCATGGATCCTGTCTACCTCCATTCCCGGTAGCATGTATGCAACAATCTGATGCTATCCACCTGTTTTAAACTCATCACGCAGCGAAAGAATTTGAGGTGGTAGCATCCATTGCTCACTTTTTGTAGGCACCACCTTTTGTAAGACTCACTGTTGTGGGGCAACAGGGAAAGAATTGATTTTCTATGAACCACAGAACCAGGATTTCATTCATTGTTAACTATAAGTAAGGGATGGGAAGGTGAAATTTGTCTGTAAGCTTTTGATGAAAAAGTGACAAAAAAAAATAAATACATGAACAATACATTAGGGTTACAGATTCAAAACCAAACCTTTTCTTTTGGCCAGATGATGGCGCTAGATTAAAAGTTAAGGACGTGAATGCAATCCATCTTATCATTGTGGAGATATTTCAGTTTGGACCAAAGTGGTGAACCCATTAATAGACGTTGAAATCTTAAGTTTAAGTTGTTGTTTATATTGTTGTGTCATGTTTTTCTATTGCGTAACATGTTGTAACCTTGGTTTTGAAAAAGGGATATATTTGCCACAATATCTCATTATTGTCCTTCTCTCCCAATCTCTCTCTGAAGACAATGTCCCGTTATCTGCCACCCCTGTGACGGCATTTTACCATGGCTGCATGGACATCTCTATCAATGGACGGCAGCTGGACTTTGATGAGGCTCTCAGCAAACATAACAGTATTAAGTCCCATTCCTGTCCTCCTCTCTCTGCCCCAGAAAGCCACAGTGATCCACCGCACCCGCACAGAAAGTGACCTTAATTAACAGCAGGGTCACATTAAAATGCCCTCACATTAGGCAACGTCCCACAGTGGCCACTTCTTGGCATATTTTGGAAAGACAGGTACAGTATGTAGAGGAGAGGAGATGGGAGGAAGGAAGAGGATGAGTCAGGCGTGACAAGAAGAGGAGACAGAAGTAGATGGTTATAGTCGTTTTTGTCGACTCCCAGATGGTTTCTTTTAAGCTTTTTCTTATTCTTTCTTCTTGCTCCTGTCCAGGGAGCATTTTTCAGTTTTTTGTGGGTTTTTAAAATTTTTTTGCATGGTGCAACAAAAGCTGGCTCACCAGTGAGCTTCTCAGAAGCTGGATAGCTGGATGACGTAGTTGTAGCAGTTTGCTGCAATGATTTCACTTCTTTCCAAGAAACTTTGAAAAAGAGTTGAGCTATGTAGCTAATGTACCATGTGTTGAGCAAGAGGTGGTTATGTTTGTGTAGAAACATTAACAAATGGTCACAGTAGACCAGGCTGTGAGACCACCTGTATCTTTTTCCCCTGCTGTTGAATCATACTATCTCTAAATTCTCTTCTGGTCTTGCGGGAGCAGAAATATGGAGACAACCAGCTGTGACAGTGAAAACCACAAAGGAGAAAGCTGAGCCTCCGTGGTTTTGATCCAGTTCTGTTGCATTTTCTTGATTGAATCACCACCTCTTGTTGAAGAGCTCACTCCCTGAAGTGGTTTAGCAATGTTGAGAAACATGGATTATCGTTCAATTGCTTCCACAATCCACCATGGTTCTCACCAGATACATACACCTTTTGTTTCAAAACTATTACAACTTCTGTCTGTTCTTCTTTTTCTGTCCTCATCGTCAGAGCTCTCCTGGTTGTCCCGTGTTCAGAATTTTTCTTTTATATAAACGAGCCATCTTTAATATATAACTTAAATGTAACTGTTCAGTGTTGTCTGTATTGTGTTTGTCAAAATTAAACTTTATCAGAGCAACTTTATTTTGATACTGTTGTATTTGAACATTGCATTCTTTTGCCATCTTACAACATATAAGTCTACAAAGTCAGTCCATCATTAACTGTTGTGTTGTAGTTGCAAAAAGCAGGTCAATCAGAAAAACATGAGACAATGTTCAAGTTCATTTAGTGTTGGGCATATCTTCAGCACAACAGAAGCTTAGTACTTATTGTAGACTTATTTAGCACTGCTCGTGTCCTTGGTGTCACAACAAACTCATAAGTTGTTTTCAAAATAGTGTTTCACCTAAGTCTGTTTTCCTTCAACATCAAGCTATTCTCACATGCACATATATATATATATATATATATATAATATCACATATACTCACAATGTCTTTAATTGTTCATAATGCCCCTCATGGCCTTGACAAAGAAATGGAAATACAGAGGAAAAGCAAGTTACACAAAAACACCAAAGAAAACTGATGTGGGCTTTTTCATAGACAAATGAAAACATGGTACGTAAAACAGATTTTGTCACACAAGTTCCATGGAAAACAAAACAGAAAGTAAGATTAACTGGAAAAATAATGTACTGGTTTAAAAAAAAACTGTCCAGGATGATCTTGAGCTCCTGTGTAGACGCTGGATAAGCCACTGTTGAGGGAGCATCTACTTCAGTAAAAGTAATAATACAACAATTGTATAATACTCCATTACAGTAAGAATACTTTATTCAAATTCTTTTGAATAGTTATGAAGTTAAAGTTATGAAGAAAAAAACAAGTGTACATAAAAACAATGAGTATTATCATGTTATATTTTGAGTATCTTGAGTAAGATTCGTGGTTAAACTTTACTCTATTAAGGTTTAAGTACTAAAACAGAACACTACTGGAACAAACAAACTGGAAACACAACAGAAACAAAAACAGATAAAACAACAAACAACAACGAAATCAAAAAATAGTAAAAACAGGCCCCAGACCAAACATCCCCGGTAGCCCTGTGTTTCTTCATGTGTGCTGGTAAAAGGGGGCTGTGCAAAAAGGTGTGCAAAAGATTGTCATGCAATGGGGGCCGGGGGGGACTACAACAATTTTCTTGCCCCTGAGCCCCGCGTTGGACGTTAATCCGGCCGTGAGAGGTGTCTGAGAGGCTGCATCGTTCCAAACTCCTGCCTTCACTTCTCAGAGAGCGACTCCCCCTCCCGAAACAGGCAGCAGAGGCGTGCAGCGTTTCTCCGCACACTGGGGACTCAGTCCGGTAACAGAGGGCTACGCGCGCGAGAAAAGGGTCAGAAGAATAAAGTACAGACCGCGATGGGGGCGAGCTGAACCGCAGAGAGGGAAAAACAAGGACGACCGCTCAACACGGCGGTTTAGCACGCGACGCTCCGCGGCGACACTGATTTAACCACATCAAGAAAAAAAGCGTTAACGGTCGGAACTACCTGAATACCTGCAGTGTTTCGCACTAACGTTAGCCTCAGCTCAGTGCAAACAGCGGTGACATTGAGAGACGGAGCGGGGGATATCGAGAGACTTGCGGGGGGACAGGAGACGGGACAGGAGAAAGTTTCTCAAGCTTGGCGCAGACACAGCGGTTAAACAATGCGGCTGACCCCGACAAAGTCCCTTTCATCGGCAGCGCTGCTAATCCTACTGGTCGTCCGCTGGTCCGACAGCAGTAAGTAAACAATTACATGCTAGGTGGCTAGCTAGCCACCTAGCCTGTGACATTTGTGCTGTGGATGATGATGATTTATTAGTCATTAACGTCGCTTTAACGGTTGTTGTTTCGCAACCCTCTCTTCAGTGTTTTCGCTTCTGGGAGCCAGATATTGCTTCACCCCCCGAGCTGTTTGACCTCCCCTTTGTTTCTCCAGGTTAATTAACCCGGTGCCTTTTCTTTTACTTCATTTCTTATTTTTAGTTTCATTGTCTCCCCAAGAGGCGAACCAGTTTCTGAGCAGACACAGGAGAGCGAATCAAGTTTTCGAGGAGACGAAGCAGGGACACTTGGAGAGGGAGTGTGTGGAGGAAAAGTGCAGCAAAGAGGAGGCCAGAGAAGTGTTTGAAAACGACCCGGAGACTGTGAGTATGTCAGCGAGGAGTCAGTCCACAGCAGCGGAACACACCGCTTAGGTTGCGTTGTTGAGTCAAGGTTGTATGCGGGTCCCACCCCCACCAAGAAGACACAGCATTGTCACAACATTATACCAGGCACCGCAGTACCATAAACTGTCACCATTCTAATTATTAGGTCATGTACTAACTTTCCCAGCCTGTGTTTGTTATTTACCATAAGGCCTCAAGGTCCGGTGTTTGCATCATGTTCGTATTGACTGCAAATTGATGTCTAAAATGTGGCACTAATGATTCATCGTCTGGGGCTGCCAGTGTTCATGCTCCAATAAGTCCAGCGTGCTATCAGCGCACACAATATTGTCATGTTGTCTTCTCTGCCTTTGTTTATTTCTGTGACAGACATTGAGTCAGTGTGACTAAGCTTTAGTTTGTGAAATACAGTTCTTTGGAGTTTACGTGCTGCATAATCCCCATGCCCCGACAGTCACTTATGTCTTCCATTTGTTAAAATTTGGCCCCGTCTGCTGGCTCAGGTTCCTGCCAAATATGGAAAACACCTGGATCTCCATCTCTCTTGTCATCATGCTCATGCACATGCTCACTCTCACATAGCCTCATACACAAATGCATGTGGATGATGTAAACAAACCCCTCAGATTCTCATTGCTCTCCATGGGAGCTGAATAAGCTTTTTTTCTGTGCAAGAAAACTTTTTCATTCAGCTAACTAACGCACGTTACCTCACTAAGTGGTGTACATGCTCCCACCCTGTTTTTTCTGCTTTACATTTACCAACAAACAAGATCCATTGCGCTGTGTGCGCTCAGGAATAGTTACTGCAGATTAGTTTCCATTCTGCATTCACGAATGCGCACATCAGCCTTTCCATCCATGTGAATACATAAGCCTATTGAATATGCACTACGTGTGCTGAATATTCAAACCAGCTACAGTGATATAAATAACCCGACGTGTCAGAAAACGTGGAACGTGGGCTGCTTGGCCAAGAGGTGTGTTCGTTCATTGGCTTAAAGTGCAGACTTTTAAGTCTTTTAACAGACATCTGTGTTGGTGTGTGTGTGTGTGTGTGTGTGTGTGTGTGTAGTTGTTACTCAGTGAGATTTAAGTTATAATGCACACGTTTGCCTGAACCCCTTTAAAGTACTCGCTGTCAAGAAATTCCAGCGTTAAGTATATCCTGACGCTGAAGACTGTTTTTGTTTGTGCATGTTTTCAGTTTAATTTCTTGATCTGTATATCAAAGATTCAGATCGAGTTCCAACTGTAATTGGCGGGAGTGTTTGTTAACTTAGCGCTGGCGATGCTTTCCTCTTTACATTCTTAAGTTTTGACAATGTGAATTGAGTGAATGAGACAGTTGATGATTATTTGTAAGATTAGCCAAGTGGACAGATGTGAGTGGCGAGGGAGGATTGGAGCGAAGCAGAGCTTGGTTCAGCAGAAAAAGGTGAAGTTAGGTGACGCTCCTTCCTTCAAGTCAAATCTGAATCAGCTGGAAGCCCATCAACAGCAGAACAGTGTTTGCGTGCCTGTAGCTTTGTACCATGTCGTGACACAAAGCTGCAGTCTCATTCATAGCTGCATTATTCATTCTGAAAGAGCCCATCTCTGACTCTGCATTTTCTTCTGCTGCAGCTCTGTGGCTCTGCAGAGAGAGGGAGAGTGGGGTGTTCCTGGATACTCGTGATTACCGTTGGCAACAAAAGCTATCACTCCCAAGTTTCTAGTCTCTCATCTGTTAGACTTTTCCAAAGAAACAGATTGTCAATAAAAAAAGGTGTCACCACTTAGTGTTATGCTGGGCACAAGTTTACTAATCACCAAAACATGCATTACCACTTATGTAATGGTGATTGACCTTTACAAATCAGTAATCCCATCAAATCAGGGTTATAATCAGGCTTTGTCGTGTAGTATGTGCCTGGCTTTAGCAAACTTTTGTCTGGTTACTGATTCTGACTGGACACATTCTCAGTTTGCTGCATCTAAAGTCTCTGTGCCTCCAGAGCCAATGATTACTGGTACACGTCCCCGAATTTTGACCTACATGTGGAGGAGTACCGCATCCAGGCAGAGGGAGGGATGCTACAACTGTAAGGAATGCAGAGAATGCTCAGGAACCCCCTGGCAAAGGGCCGCACCCATTAGACGGAGTGCGCTAGCAGATTACAGAGTAATCGTACTGTAATCTCTGTCTGGATAGAACACACACAGATGCATAAATGGACAAATGCCACACAGGAAATTAATGGTTGTTTATGAATTGCTTCACTGGATATTTGTGCTTATATTCACTGCCATGAATATGAGCACAAATATCCAGTATAAAACGAAACTGAATCCCAGATTATGTTAAGTATTAAGAGAAACTCCCCTACTAATTGTCAGTATCTGTAAAGATTATCATGTTCTGTTTAGATTTCTGTTTATACATCTAACATAACCTTATCCCTCTGTCCTCCCTGATTTAGGACTACTTTTATCCCAAGTATTTAGGTAAGTTGTCATTCTGACTAAAACCATTCATCTCAACTCTTAACAGCCAGCTATTCTGATTATATGTTTGCAATCTCTTCATTTTAATTTCATTTTTTTCCCCTGTCTAGCCTGTGTGGACAAGTTTGGAGACTCTGAAAAGAAGAAACAGGATCTGGTCACGTGTGTCCACAGTAGGTTTGATCCCCTTCTGTCTGTCGACTTCATGTTAGGGCGGGATTGTTGGGCTGCGCACGGCTTGATCGATTCCTTGACACCTTTTTTTTCTTATCCTTCCTTTCTTCTTCTTTCTATCTGTTCACTGTGTTAGTGTTACTACATCCAGAGACAGTCACCAAGTTGCAGTGCGGGGTTGGGCTGCACTGCAGTATTGCCCTGCATCACACTCACACTCAGGCATACACTCTCTCTAAGCAGAAAAGGTGCTGGATTTTTCTGCCAACTCCAGTTGGCAGTCGGTTTTTGCAGCGTGACGCACCTAACTGACTGTGTGACTTTGAAGTAGCCAGAGCGTGCTATATGTGCGTGAGCCCAGGTATCTATGAGTAACATTGCAGCACAGTGACGCCGCACACGGTGAATGAGTGACACACCCCTTCAGTCGTCACGCACTCATTCACTCACTCCCGGGGTGACTGCACCAGCTTGTGCGTGAGCTGGCTCAGCGTGGGAGTGACGTGAGAAAAAGGGCCGTCGTGAGTGGAGCGCGGTATTTCTGCTGCATCAGGATACAAGAGACCCGGACCAACCCGGCTTTACTGCTATTGGCTGAGGAACCTGTGGTGGGGGGGGTGCGCGCATGATGGGGGTTCCGTGACTCAGCATCTGCAGCATCACAGCAGTTAAAGACACAATGATTTCCATCTCTCCTCCTTCCTTTCAGTGCAGTCCACTGGTGGGTGGTATACCGATCAAAGCACGACATTCCATTTAATGCATTTATTGATGTTACAAGCAGGGCACTTTGTAAAGCTACAGTTTAAGCTTTACATTTGTACATGCCAGCAGTTGATTTCAGTGCAATCACAGCAGATGGAGTTCATGCTCCCGCTCCTCCCTGCGTCTGTTCCCTTTATCTGCAGTGTGCAGACTCAAGTGTTTTGTGAATGGCTCCGCAGTAAAACAGAATCATTAACAACATTTTTAACCATTCGCTAGCATTAACTGTGTGTAACATACATTTTCTCTGCTCTGTAAACTTTAGTGGGCTTATGCACATAGTCTTTGTGGACACATCGTGTGCATTATTAAATGTAATTAAATGTTGATGTGCTGTTAAGGGAGCTCTGAAGATTTTAAGATGAGGACACAAGTTTGCCTCCTGCAGTTATCCCTGCTTGCAGATGGATCTGTATTACTAACCAGGAGACTGGGCTGATTTGGGTCAAATTCATTTAGGACTACAGACTGATACTTAAACAGATTTTGATTCAACTGTAGAGATGATTACAAATTACTAGAACTGAAATAATCAGTTAGTCGATCACCATCAACTGACAATCACTTAATTGTTTCATTTTAACTTTCGTTACTTACATTTTTAAATGCAAAAATAGTGATACAGTGTGACATTTGCAGTTTTCAGCCTCTAACTCAGAACTTAGTCATTTCTCTCAAGATTACTGGTGATGAGTGTGATGAATTACTGGGCACATCCCTTTTCTGGAGGGCATGCATTTATTTGATGTCCTAAAAGTCTTCATTAATTTCATGATTGACAGTCTGCATTCAGTGTCTTTTGCACTTTCTCAGTGACATAGGTCAGTATCCAACCATTTGCTGTGTGTAAATAGGCTCTTTAATTTAGAGGAAACGCTGGAGTTTGTATTCAGTACTAATTTCCACAGCATCGAGCACCAGCCATATGTAGTTTAGATATATTGTCTTGGTGGCTGTGCTGTGAATGTTCATAAGTTATTGTGTTTCAGACATGAACTCCTGCTTCCCTCATTTTCTGCAGGCACTGTCCTTGTCTTTCTCTCTGAACTCAAGCTTAACATGCCCAGACTTGTCGAACACTCAAACTCCTCTGCTAGGAAAAGAAAAGTGTGCAGGGGGAGAAAAGATTTACACGTGCCCACTTACACAAGCTTGGAATGAAAGGGAGAGCTCAAGTGAAACAATATTTAATAGAAAAAAATGACAAACTGGAATGAACAAGTCAGATTTCTATCCATTTGATCTTGTGCCTTGAGAGCTAGAGGACACGCATGCTGGGAAGGACTGAATTAGGGCATCTCTGACAGGAGAGCTTAGCCAGCATTAGGCTATTTATATTGAACTCCTGATATGCAGAACATAAAGAGATGCCCTTCCTCTGTCTGGTCTCACTATACAGTTACACTTGCATGTGGTTTGTACAGATTCCACTTGAAAACAATGGTAACACTTTATTGTCTACATCTGTCTTTGTTTCCCCCCCCCACACTTGAAGATATTCCAGACCAGTGCTCTCCTTCTCCCTGTAACGCCAGAGGCACAGTGCGCTGCGAGGACAAAAAGGGCGACTTCCTGTGCCACTGTTTTACGGGCTGGACAGGAGCCAGGTGTGAGAAAGGTACTGTCATTATTGTGGAAAGTGAGAGAGAGCTAAGCAGAGGTTCAACTTTTTTTTGCACTGTCACTCACTGTCAAACCCAGTGTCTCCAGACAGATGTCAATGCCATGACCTTGTTATCGTTTCTCATCACTGTACAACTCAGTAGTGCGGGAATTAATGTTTCTGTTTCACATTTATTTTACAGTTGCAACAGTTATTGTTGACGTGCAACTTTAATATCCAACTACTGCTGCAGCCATTATTAATGATGTGTGAATGGTGTGTCAGGTCAATATGAACCGCATGCACGGGACCTGGGGTCACAGAGTCCACAGCAGGAATGGGAACAGAGGTCAAAGCGAATTACTGTGTGTTAATATGTGGAGAGGCTGCATCCTCCCTGAAGAAAAAGTGAAAGTAAGAGAAAGCAGTCGACTTCGAGAAGGAAAGTTTAACAAATACTAAGTGTATAAGCAGAACTGGAAAGCATACATAATTTACACACACACACACACACACACACACACACACACACACACAGTGAAGGAGAGAGAAGCATGTTCCTCTGATTTATGGCACAGCCATCATTCCACACATTTCCACTGTGACTCATCCTGCCACCTTACTGTGAGAGGAAACCAAAACAGATTCAGTTTGACTTGGTCTGAGCCTTTTCCACTTGACGACCGCACTCCACCTAAACATTCGCCTGCAACACCCAGCCACAATGACATAGTGTGTCAGCTATTTGTAAGACGTTTAACAAAGTACAAATTCATGGGATATTTAAGTGAGCTTTTCAAACTGTATCAAACTGACGACTCACGCTGTGCACCCTTCTTCAGAATTTCAGCTTTCAGCAACTTGATCCTGAATTACTGAAGAAATCTTAACACAAGCCCAACAGCCTCACGGTGCACACAGCCCATGATGATGTTTTTCCTGTGTTCATGCTGACTGTACTACCATTCTGTTTGCAGATGTCGACGAGTGCAGCAAGAGAAATGGAGGGTGTGATCATGAGTGCAATAACACTATGGGCAGTTACCGCTGCTCCTGTCACCAAGGCTACATGTTGGTAGGACGCCAGATGTGTAATGGTAAGCCACAAACCATAGATGCACGTAGTCCAACGGTTGTACTTATGTCAGTGCATGAGCTGTAGCTCTGCATTTTGAATTCACTTCAAACTATGAAAAAGTATATTATTTATTCAGTTATTGTTGAGACCTTTTTGCGTCTTTTGGCTGGTTTTAATTTCCCACTCCTGAAAAATGAATTAAATTAAGACAATGGCACATCAGGCCTGTCATAGGCCTGAGCTGGAGGAGGGGGGGTAATATTCCAAAAAAACCTCTTTAATTTTGAAACTTAAATATTCTGTGACATTTAAATCACAAATAGCAAAAACAAGCAACACTCAGATCCTGTTTTGTTTTGTCAAGGAACTGCATTGCTTCACTTTGCAAAGCTGACTTAACCTCAACCTCACAGATGCTGCTTGCTGTGTATTATATCTACAGATGACCTGATCAATTTATACTTTGCAATTGGATTTAGCATTAAGGAAAAGCCTGTGATTTTAGCCCAGAGTCGTTATATTTTCATAAGACCCTGGACTTTGAAGAGACATTGCTTTGAATTGGGCCTATTTGGTAGAAAACAACATGCTAATTTGGATGAGGTGAGAGCTTTTGTGTATCAGGAACCACAATGCAATACATCGATAAATAGATCCAAGCATTTCACTGGTTAGATGTCTCGTGTCATGAGGTCGATCCAAACTAAAGCAAAGTGAAGTCATGTGGTTCTCTTCTAAGTCTGAGTAAATGAGTAATCGGTACGAGCCTCCTCAGATCGTCCCCCTCCAGCTTAGGACTTGACTTTAAGGTCTTCTTGGTATTAGTGAAATCCCCCCGGGGTCTTTGATCTGTCCAGCTGACCACATTTTGTTTCTTTCAGATGTGGATGAGTGCGAGGACCAAGCTGTGTGTGGAACAGCACTCTGTGAGAACACAGATGGCAGCTATAACTGCTTGTGTGATGTGGGCTATGTCTACGACAATGAAACCAAGACCTGTGTCGGTAAGTGTGTGCGCGCAATAAAAGGACAGACACAAACTTTGGTTTCATGAGACGTGACTGAGTGAAGTGACAGCTTCAGCCTCAACAGGACTTAGTGAGACCAAAAACATTCTGCATAAGTAGGTAACAAGTCACTGTCTACTGATGTCCAATCTGTCTCCATGCCGTCAGAAAAGGAGAATAAAACTTTGTTTGATTCATGATGTTATTGTCAGAGAGTCTTTTTGATTTGAGCTTTTGGTCAGGAGAATAAAATGTATAGAAGTAAAAACAGGAGGAAAAGCTAAGATGAAGCAGTCACAATTTACAAACACAGAAGACATGCCATAACTTTACAGGTTAGAGAAGTGTTTGTCATCACCAAATCATTCTTTACACATCCAGTAATTTGAAGACAACACGACAGCTCTCTGTACAGTCACACTAAATATCTAGTAGCCTTGGAGTTGAATGACTGTAATTAAGTGCTCAGAATATACAAATGCCATCTTGTATATATCACAACAGATTATATCCCACGCTCTTCCAAAAATACAGAGGAGGATGAAAGGTTTTCCAGCGATAAAGCCAAAAAAGATTATCTTGTTATTTCTTGATAAGGCAAAAAAAGATAAAATAACCATAACATCAGTTTTGTTGGCAGCAACATAGAGAAAGAGTCAAATCTCAGCCATTAATCACTCATGTGCCCTGTTTTGCTCTGCATCTGCTTTGGAGACCAGACTTTTCATAACCTCAGTGTCCCTCCTCAGAGAGTTAACATTTATTACAGCCAACCTCCTCATGGCCTTGTAAGGATATACACGGAGCAGGGAAATACGATCCGGTCATCGTCAAAGCCCACTTGACTCGAGTGTTGTTTGCATTCCCTGATATGTTGACAGGAAACATACGTTCTCGTGGAACAGATATTTTTTTCTTATCTTTGAAAGTTCATGATTTGACTAATCCACCTCTGATGTGACTTTGATAACTGTCTACTTCTCTTGTAGTCCTTTGTACCCAGTCATCGCTTTCATCTCTCCTTCTCTGTAATTTCTTCAACCTGCTCTGACCCCGGTCAGATGTGGATGAGTGTATGGCAGGTGTGTGTGCGGAGGAGTGTCTGAACACTCCGGGGAGTTTCCGTTGCTTCTGTGATGGTCGTCAGGGCATGAAGCTGGGCCAGGACCTCAGGAGCTGTAAGGTGAAATACATTAACTGTTGTATGGTAACCAGCCATTTCTGATTTCAGCTTCCACCTCTGTTGTAAAAAGTGAACTATAAACAACTTTTTAGATATGCTAAACCATTTCTTACAGTCTTAAAAAGCACTGAATTGTGTTTTTAAAACATAGACAAGCTCAAGCCTTAAATTTCATTTCCTTAATAAATGTAATTAAACTAAACTCACCTAAATCCATTCTTTTTCTGCTGCTCATTTGGGCCATTGGGGCCCCCTTTAATTTAGTTGATCACATCATTCAGAATTATTGTTAAAATGTATATTTCCAGGAATAACAATAAAAAGTGATAAAATCATGAATAAGAGTTGCCCTGACTGTCTTTTGGACTAGGTGAACCCTACAGAAACCCTGTTGTGTGAGTCAAGCTGCAGCTTGTATACGTTATCTTCAGGTTGTGGTTGGTCTGTTTTGTGCTCCAGGATATCACTCCCTGTTCGTCGCCATCTCTGAAGAGGAACCCGTGTTCTCTTTACCTGGGCCGCATGTTCAGCGGTGTGCCGGTGGTGAGGCTGCGTTTCCGCAGGAGGATTCAGACGGGGTGAGAAAATTGTTCTTTCTTGATGCTCGTCATTCTCAACTGTTTTCGCCTATTTTTTTTTTTTTTTTTTGCAAGAAATACATTTCTATGATTCATGCCAAGTCCTGATTTAAGTCCTTGCTCTTGCTTGTTGCTTGTTTTTGTTTTTAGAGAGCATTTTAGAACAGTTCTTCAGTAAGTCACACCCTGAGGATGAGTTGGTTAGAGGTCTTAAAGGGGCACTTGGTTTTTACCATACGTAGTCACTTAATAGTCACATAATTTCTAATATTAGCAGGGATGAAAATGCCACACACCTTATCAGTATACCAATTGGGCAGTAGATAAAACAATTTTGGTCACTAAAAGGAATTTCCTGTTTTTCATCTACCAACTCTTCCTTTCCTTTCTCTTTACCTTTTTTCCTTTTATTTCCTGTGTATTCCCACGTCATCATTTTAACTTACTTGTTCAAACATACTTGCTCATACATACACTCCCCACCTCATAGCTTTTCAGCTGAATTTGACTTCCGCACCTATGATCCCGAGGGGGTGATCTTCTTTGCTGGAGGTCACCTGAACAGCTCCTGGATTGTGCTGGCAATGCATCATGGGAAGCTGGAGCTGCAGCTGAAGTACGGCACAGTCAGCAGGGTCACCAGCAGTGGACCCATCGTCAATGACGGCCAGTGGAGAAAGGTCAGAGTTTTCTGTTGGGGGCTGTTATGGAAAGTAAACAAAACTGCCTGCAGTTGCTTCATTGTCTGATTGAAAGCTTCTCAAATGTCTTGCTTTCCTGTTAGATCTCGGTGGAGGAGCAGGGCCGGAGTCTCGTGATCAAAATTGACAGAGAGGCCGTCATGAAGATTGCAGTAAATGGTGATCTCTTTACCCTGAAGAAAGGCATGCATGAACTCAACCTCACTGTGGGAGGAGTCCCTTTCAGAGAGGAAGGCCTCGTCAATCAGGTGTTGTATTTGTATTTATATATGGAAATGTGATAAATATGACCAAAAGAAGATGTTTTTTCACATCATGTTGTGTGTTTATTAGGTGAACCCCCGTTTGGACGGCTGTATGAAGGAGTGGCGGTGGCTGACAGGTGAAGACACCTCCATACAAGAAACCATTCGGTCCAACGACAACATGCAGTGTTTCAGCACGGAGAATCCTGGAGCTTACTACCCTGGCACAGGCTTTGCTCTCTTCAACATCAGCTATGGTACTGTGTGTGTGTGTGTGTGTGTGTGTGTGTGATGCATGGCATTTCGGGGGGGCTTGTATAACTTACCCTCATTGCTTCTTCCTGCAGCAGTTCATCAGTGTCTAGTTTGTTTACATGACGATAACACGGCTTACATCACTTACTGTGCTTTTGTCAACACTTTCGCTAATTGTTCTTTGTCGATAAAGTTCATGACTTGCTGTTCTCTCTTTCTTTTCTCCTCACTTTAGAATCACAGAACCTGAGCGTCCGGTTGAGTCTGCGTCCAACATCTGCAATCGGAGTGCTGTTTGTACTTGTACACCAGGACAGAGTCCCTCTCTCCATCGCTCTGTCCAACTATCATCCCGCCATCGATGAATGGCGAGATGTGAGTACTTGAAAAATCCAGCAGTGTATGTAGGTATGTGAAATGAGTTTGTTGCTGCATGTTGAACTTAAAAACGGGCCCTCTGCGTGCCTACAGTTTGTCCTGGTATCTGCCGGTGATGCCGTCATTGCCAGCTCTCCGGCTCCACTGTGCGATGGCGAGAGTCATGTAATCAAGGTGACAATCTCAGGCAACCAAACCCTGCTGCTCGTCGATGGCCAGTCCGGACGCAGTGAAGACACCGAAATTCCGACCAATCTCCTATCTCAGTCCAGCACCTTCATAGGAGGCCTCCCTGGTGAGGGCACATGTCTTTATATACACATTTTGTGGGAAAGTATTCATATGATACGTTGGGTTTTGTTTGCACAATATGCAGGAAGTTCCTTGGAGGGAGCAGATCAGTGTAATAAATTATCGGTAATTAAAAGTCCTAATTATTAAACCAGTAGAAACATTGATAGCTGCCAAACACTGTTTTACACTCAGCTGGAAATTAAGTTTTCATAATGAGCACAGAGATAAAAATAAGTCAGACCACAGTCAAACAAAATCTGACATGTTATTTTAGTAACATTCACACACATTTTGGGTTTGTTACACATTTTACCCTGGGAAAAGAAAAATCTGTGGACTCGAACATGTACAGAAACAAAACTGCCCAGTTTCTCTTAACACTCTCAATCACAGCTTCCTTTTTTCTGCATGACTGTGTCCAACACATGTCACCAATAAATTACCTGACCCAGTGAATCATGAGAAGAGGTTTTTATTCAAAGTTTCCAGAATGGGGAATGTTGGAGCTGTTTCTGTCTAAATTATTATTTATATATTATCTGGAAAGAAAACATAATATTTTTCTTTTTATTTTTGACCACATTGTTAGAATAGGCCTTTATTAGAGTTAGAGTCTAGATTAGAGTCTAAGAGTTGCTTACTGTGTTGCTGGATGTGCAATGATGATGACGATGTGTGTTACTGTTTGCACTGTGGTTAGGGCACAGACACAGTCCACCATCTTCTCTGCTGATTGACATGTTGCCATTTCTCCCCTCAGATGATGTTCCTCTGGTGTCCACGCCGGTGTCAGCGCCCTACAGTGGCTGTATGGAGGTCAGTGTAAATGGACAGTCTCTGGACTTGGACAAGGCCATCCACAAACACAACGACATCCGCTCACACTCCTGCCCCCTGCTGGACTCTCACCAATGACCAGCATGTCAGTCAGCCAAAACCGATCCATAAGCAGTTTCTTGAGGCAATGGGGATGATTTCCATATTTATAAAAGCTTTGACCAGTGGGGATGTGTTTTGGATTGGAATGTAATATAAAACAAACTAGGCTAGGTATTGTGGTGCAGGCAGAGCCTGAGCCCAGGATCACCCTGTCTTTTTACTGTGATAACACTGCTGCCTAGAGGCGTTTGCAGGGACTTTCTCAGTATTGTAAATCAGTAGGTTATTTACTTAGCCAATGGGCAACAATCCCCTCTACTAGGCAGAATAAATGGGAATAAACATTGCACATTGCCTCAAACACTGCCCATGTGTCACAGCCATGTTAGCCCACAAGAACACACAGGGCCTTGTCTGGATCTATATTAAATAGATGGGTCAGCCTACTAAACCTGGCATCCTGAGCTTAAATGCAGATCTGACTGGAACTTTGTAGGCAGAGTGACTCTCCACTGCAGCAACTCAGCTGATAGAGCTGTGGTCATGTTGCTTACATCCAGCTCACCTAAGGCCCACCTTCACAAAGCTTGAAACAATCAAGTGCTAATGTAGAATCCGATGAAATGGGGGGAAAACGGGGACCAGATAAATAGTCCTACATCCTGAAAATGTGCAGGTGCTCAGGTCGTCACGAGTATTTGGTGTACAATGATTTAGCGGTTGATTAAGGACCTATTTAATATCCTTTGCTCCCAACAAGCTGAATCCCCTCCTACACCACAGCACAGAGGTGTGGTATCAGGCACAACTGTGTGTTCTGTAGAAAACCTTGCACATTGTTGCAGGTAGAAATGGACTGCGATGTAAAGCCATTTTCTTGATCTCAGCTCGATTAAAGCAGCACTCCAGGTCTGCCTGCAACCTTCAAAATCAACTATGTGCCTGCAAAGAATGTCCGACCCAAACGTCTCGATAGCTTCCTTCTCAATAGATGAACCGCACAAAGTTCATTGCAGTTAATACACTATGCATTTCCACCTGTGCGTTTTGGAGTATTAGAGCGTGATGAAAAACTGTCCGACACCCTGATTCTTTACAATCTTCAATCTATCTTCATCACAAAGGCCCCTTCTTTCCCTCAGAACCACCCACTCACACTGAATACCTGCCGTATACAATCTAAGGACAATAGATTAGTCACAGAAGCACAGGGAGACAGGAAGGGGCCCACTCCATGAAGGAGACAGAGCACTGCATCAATCGCACCACACAAGCTACTGAGAGTAAAAAGAGTGCGCTGTAAAATACTGAATATGTAAATAATGTGACTGTACAATGCTTTATAGAAGACAGAAAACAAACACTACCTTATGCTCACAGAGGTTTTCTGCAAATTTAAGTTGATCCAAAGTTTAAAAGTAAGCTCAGTCTCTATAATTTCATCTGCTTCATAAAGAAAAATTTGGGTGACAAATCCATGATTTTTTTTTCTTCTTGAAAATCAGAATTGAGAGACCGTGAGAGCAACAGCCAGGGATCAAAGTACCATAAATCTTTAGGGACTCAGTTTTTAGTTAAATTTTATGGGTGCTGAGCAAATAAAAAAAAAGTAAAAACAAAGAATGTTTTAGCAGCATGGTGATTGAAAAGAAGATAAAGGGCTCCAGTGTTATTTGAATTCCCTTTGTAAAATTTCATTTTCTAGTTTTCTGATGAATGAATGCCAGAATATAGCGCTTGATGTGTTTTTGTTTTGTTTTTATCATATGTGTTGCATATTGAACTTCTCTTAATTTTTTATTTTTCACTTTAACTGCCAGTATGTGTAAAATGCTGAGAGAAGTATGCCTTTTGAGTTTTAACTTCCCTCAACAGTGAAACTCCTATTTAAAAACAAAAATAAAAGCAGTTGTATGAATATCATAGAGTAAAATTGTATTTTCATAAAAATGTGTTTGTATGCCGTGTGGTTGTGTCAAAGACAAACTTTTCACATCCTGCTCCTGTGTGTGACATGTTGAAACTAGTATTACACTACAGCTTTCAACTGAATCTCACTGCCAACTTCAGCAAATGGAACTTGCTTAGGTATCATCACCTGCTGTAAGTATGAAACATTTGTTCTGTGATGACAGCATTTCCAGAAATTGTAGCCTCTCTGCATCAGGAATGGTAGGCCTCTTTGATCTGCTGCACGTCACTCTTGGATCATCGTCTTCAGTGATAAGATGTCTGGCTTCGTACAGCAGGGTCATCACACCTACAGTGAACAAACAGTACACAGAGTGGTTGATATTAATACGCCAAGAGTTTAACCAAACATTACTGAATAACATTCCATTATCATTTTTTCTGTGAATTCCTCATTATAATCCAGTCTGCCATTAAACAATAAAAACTACTGGTGAGGTAATTGTAGAATGTAAACACACTGAATGGCTAGTTCTCAAAAATGACGGACAGTATCAAACACAGGGTCTGATTTAATGGCAATCTTAGAATCCTAATCAAGTCTCCATTTTCAGTTTGTCATCAGGTACATTATTGGGTGATTGAAAAAGCTTGGCAACAAGTGATAATCACGGGGTAAAGGTAAAAAGTTACTGAACTGAGACTGTGCTGTGCAGCATCTACTTTGCTATCAGCCACCTTAAGCTGCTGGTCATACCAGACCGAGGAAGGCTACAGTAGTATCCCCAGAGCAAGCACACAGGAGCCAGACTACATGTTTCCCCAATTCAAGCCTTTATTTAAACTAACTGGCTACTAGCAGTATCTTCTTATTTACCATTGAACTGTCAACGTGTGTTCCATCTTCTTATCTGACGTTCAGCAGGTAAACAAATGTACAACTTTTCCTTTAAATGTCCTGATAAAGCCCTTACGCTGCATAATACATCAGTGAAAGTATGGATTTCTCATAGATGCCTCTTTAATACGTAATGTATTTCATTCCTATCCCACAGTAGTTAACATGCATCATCAATAATATATACAGTGTACTAACTTCAAAGTGCACATTAAGTTATTCACACAAACATAATTAAACAACAGCAACACCAGTGCAATTTACTGTACAGTTCACATTTCAAGAAAGCCCTTTTAATTGCTTGTAGTTAGTATAGTGAGACAACACACAATACACCTGTAATCCAGTCAGCACAAGTTAGAACAGGAACAACTGTGAGATCAAAGTCAAGTGTATAAACTCATTTATGTGTAATATAAAAGCATTTGAAGGACAGCTTTAGTCTTAAAGGAAAAGGTGGAAGATGTGGGAAATTTATTATTCGCTTTCTTGCTATTTCCCTGTTTCCAGTCTCAATGCTAAGCTAAGCTAAACAGCTGCTGGCTATAGCTTCATATTTACCTACATATATAAGAGTAGTATCAGTCATTCATTGATAATACATAACTTAATCATGTGTATATAATCACACTACAATGCTAGAACTCTGTCTTGCTTCAGTTCATTTCAAATCCACATGACACGTGAAATAGACAATGACATAACATTTAAATCAGTTGTGAAGCTCTCTTCAGTGTTTTCCATCTACAAGGTCACCTATGAAACGTCTTGCGCTACATTCAGTCTGATCAGTGTTTTTTTTTCTCCAACATGCCCAATATGCTTGTCTGAGGGCTCAGCAGGCATAAGGAGGAGGTTTCTCAAAGGGGCTGTAGGAGGATCCATAGAGGATGGGAGCGTTGGGAGTCAACATAAAGCCTCCCGATTCCTGGGTGGCTCCCTGAGGCTGTGGCTGGGTGGGAGCCTGAGAGGGTTGCTGGCTCTCCTCAGACGGGCAGGAGGTGGAGGCGAGGCCTCCTTCAGGGGTCATCTGGGGCGTAGCAGGTGCCTGGTAGTTACTGTTATGCTGTGGGAGGGGAGAGGAGACAGGGAGTGGATTGTTGATGGATGTGGAATTTGCTATGAGAAATATGAAATGATTTCTTACATTTTTATGTAAGATGCGGTTTATGTGGTTGCCGCTGACTAATCAATAATGTGCAACATACATCAAGGCATTTTTCAACAAATAGGTTTTTTTGGGAGGGTCTCCGGCCTCTTACCGGCATGGGTATTGGATAGTTGGGGTAGGCAGGCAGAGTCTGTCCTGAAGGGCAGTAGCCAGCATAGGTGAGCATGTGCTGGTTCGGGTTATACAGGATGTGCGGTTGCGGTGCCGGGCTAGGAGCCATCTGAGGAGTGGGCTTCTCCTGCAGGAAACAGCAGAAAATGTTTGGGATGAGACAGAAAATCATCTGAGGAAGCTGGAGGTCATAGGTGAATTCAGGAACTGTAGTGATCAGATTCAGGCAGAATGAGCTTAGTATACTACAACTTTCAATGACAGATATAAACTTAAGGAAGCTTTGAAACAAGCTCTATTGAGAGACTTAAGTTGTTACTAAAGAAATATATTGAATGAGACATCCTGGAGTTCTTATCTTTACAGATTGTTCTTCAGTGTCAGAGAGAGTGGGACTGTAGGTAAAAGGAAAGGTGATGAGTTTGTAGTTTTGAGTATAATGAAATGGCTTCATCAGTAATGTAATATGAGGTTTTTATTTTTCTCTGGACTCAGGCTGCCTTTAGATCCTGCCCAACTTCTCATCTACAGGTTGAAGGTGAAGTCTGATTTTTTTTTTCTAAGGGGTAACTTTTCCGGACTTTTGCTCACCATGTCCTTGTATGCTCCAAGGATGGCGGCAGTGATGATGCCCAGGAATAAGCCAATCACATTGAGCACCACCGAGGCCCACAGCAGCCGGTACAGGTGGATCACGTCCCAGCAGCTGCTGACACCGGTGAACTCATAGTACTGTGTGTGGTACTCTATGCTGGAGGACAGAGAGAGCACGGGTCAGTATTTTAGGTCTTACCTAATGCCTGTGACTCATTTACATACATCACTGGAACAGGTGAGTACAACCTACTGGCAATTTCAGACCATGAACACCTTGTGTCGCTCACCTTTCACAGTTAAACAGGTAGCAGCAGTAGCAGGTGTTGCTCCTCAGTTTCACCTTGCACGCTTTGTTGAATGAATGGCACGTCACCTGCAGTAGCGAGTTCAAAATTCTCAGAGCTTTAATAATCATTTGTTGTAAAAGTTTTATTAACCTCATGAAAACTGATATAACAGCAAGATAAGAAGGAGATGACAAGACGTTGTTGGTGTGCAGCAACATAGTCTGACCACTAGATGTCAATACATACCTAGTGAAATTTTTGACAAAGTGCCAAATGGCATGCAATATCATCTGAAAAAATCTGAAATACACTTCATTCATCATAATTAGGTTACTTTCCATGTTTATACAGTACAGACAATGGCATGTGATATATGGAGTACACCCCTGATCCCCACTATCACTAAAATGTTAAGTCCTATTCGTTTCACAAGTCAGTGGATGATAGCATTTTCATAGAAATCTGTTCAGGATAGATGTTCTGCTGTTCTTCACAGATGGAATTAATTGGAAAACGGGTGAAATCACTTTTGTGGCATTGAGTTTGTACTTTGGGCCCCCGTGTTTTCAACGTAGTAGAATCACCTCTGTGTAGTAGCTGTCGTAGGCGTAGCCCGACCCACTTGCATAGAAGTCACACATGTCCTCCTGCAAGGGTCTTGGGTCCTGTGTGTGTTAGAAAGATCAGAAAGAGATATTTGTTCGATGGATGAGCCCCAAGTTAAATGAATCCACTTGTTAGACAGCCCAGTCATGATTTAACTGTTTTCTTCTTCAGAGTAAATCTATGATTTAAAAGACTTCAGTTTTGTATTTTGTGCCTTGTGTATCACATGTGCGAACTTGACCCCTGCGTCCATCCTTCTCCTGTTTCTCTGTCACAGCAGGCGGTGAAGTTTTATAACACGTACCTGCTCCCTAAACCCTCCACTGCACTGGACTGCAAAACCTCCAGCTCTGCAGCTCACTGGACTTTATATAATGTGAAAGGTAATAAAATCATTTTCATTGTCCAAAGCTTGAAGGTGCAATAAATATGACTTTTACTGTCCCGTGACTACAAAAGAAATATATCTGCAGAGGTTCGATAGCGCTTTTGATCAATAACAGTGACTCTGTGCCAGGTGCTGAGAGGCCCAGCTTGGTCCATTCTCATTAGATACTCATTAAAATTCATTAGGCTGACGTGACAAACTGAGGTGTTCACGTGCATGTATCTAAACAGCTACCACATCCAGTGAGTTAGCAACAAAGACCTTATTTAGCCCTCTCTCCATGTTCTGTTTAATTCAATAAGAAATTTGGGTATTGGCAGAAATTTTTTATGCATATAGATTTAGTTGGGGAGTTTTATTCTGAGAGAGAGACAAATAATAAACTGACAAATTATGAAAATGCTTCTTGACTCCTTAGGGATTCTTCCTGTGAAATAAAATAATTTTATACAAACATTATGCTTGTGAACATACGTCATGGCAATGAGCAAAAAAAATCTTTGAGGAATTGCTTTTTGCTTTTTTCTATATTCTTTCTGAAAAGTATCTTTGGTTGTTGCATGCTGTTATATTTTTTTGCAACACAAGAGTTTTCAGTGACTTAAAGAGAGTTGGAGAACTTCTGGGTGTATTTAATCAGCCCTGTTGAGCTGAATGTTTCATGGCTCCTTTGGTGACCCAGCAGCTCTCTGCAGGTTGAGAACTAAGATGAGTTGTTGTGGTTTACCTGGCCACTGTCTACTCTATCTGATTGCATCTACAAATTCCTGATCTCACAATGGCGCCTGTGCAGGTGTGATCAAATGAATGAATTTTAGGGTTGAAAAAAGACTGAAAAAAGTGGATTTGTTTGTGTTTTTATCTCAGTGCAGACATGTAAATACATGTAAAACTTACGATAAACTCTGAAGCAATGATCCCATCCACAATGGCACAGAAGAAAGACGCGATGACTCCGATGCTGATGAAGATGATGGCTGCCACGAGCTTAAAGTTGGGTAGAAGAGAATGAAGAGAGGATGTAGAGGAAGAGAAAAGAGGCTACAGTCATTCACCAGTACAACTATCATCAGTGTACATACACAGAAAAACACAAAACATTTGCAGGCTAATCAGCTTGTGTTTTATTATTTGAATGCACAACTATATGTGTTGGAAATACA
The DNA here is from genome assembly GCA_016785225.1 of Psettodes erumei. Classification (NCBI taxonomy): domain Eukaryota; kingdom Metazoa; phylum Chordata; class Actinopteri; order Pleuronectiformes; family Psettodidae; genus Psettodes; species Psettodes erumei. The sequence goes on along the minus strand of JAFBJZ010000863.1, from coordinate 5,548,748 downwards.
CTTCTAAATAAGATGTAAAAATGATCAATAAATGAATCTGATGTGGATATTGGCAGCAAGCATAAATGTATTTATAAAAAAAATGTAAAAATGAAGCTAAGAATAGATAAGACTGTAATACATTGCAAGAGGACAGATAGGCAGCACATTTGGCCAGATTGCTTCAGACGTGAGTACTGCTATGTTGTGAAGTAAATTTGTATCATCTGTGAAATTTGTATCATGTGTGAAAATTTAAGTTTAGGTAAGCTTAGTGACTCTGCTGGTGTGTGTCCTCGTCCGCAGCATCTGGGCGGCAGAACAATAAAAGAAAAGTACGGCCTCCTGCTCTGCCAACACAGAGGTGCTTTGTGGGTAATTTATGGGTAAAGAGGCAATGTACAGGACTGAGAGAGACGGCCTTTTGTACCAGCAAGGTCAGTCTAATTCTCCCAATCTGATACAGGCGCACCCATACACACACACACACACACACACACACAGGACTAAGACAGAACAATCGTGCACATTCACACAGTTCTGAAAATTAAGCCGAAGAATCTGATCACTGATCAATAAACACAAACGTGAATAATTTGACACACACCTGATTCTTCTGATGGAATATGACACACACACACACACACACACACACACTGCAGCAGACCCAGCTGGCTGACCACAGATGTCTGATCATAAAATTTATCACTGAGCATCATTTTCTGTCTGTTCAATCACTCCTCCAGGACCAAAAACTTCCTGCACTCAAACACAAGATTAAATTCACACTTTTTTCTTTCATCAATCGATCTTAAACATCAGGAGAGATGCAGCCATTCGTCGCAAAAATTAAGAACAAAAATAAAAAAGGTAGTGTTTATATTAAATCTATTTTATCTAAAAAATATCCTGGTTAGTGCAGAAAATTCAGTACTCGTGGATCGGGCCACACCCATCTTTGGACTAATCGTTCATTTTGGTCTGAACTACACACCAAGTTTTGTAACTCCATCTTGGCCAGTCGTGACGCTATTGGGTTTTTAAAAAATCTGTTCACAGACACTCAAAATTGCCTATTTCTGCTATAATATATAAATTAAATTTTGAGGAGACAGGGCTGAACCAGTTCTATGGAAATTTACTTTTTTCTTGGGCCTTGGGGCAGTTGCCAGTATTGCCCACTTGATAATCTGGTCTTGTGTTTGGGTAAAGGTATAAAAAGTGCAAGTGAATGAGTCTAAAACTTCAATAATAAGCTTTATTTAACATGTCTGTTCAATATAGCAGTGCTTGGAATAAAGAGGATAACTTTAAGTTAACCTGGTGGCCAAGTGTGATGTATGAACCATTTAGCTGTGCATGTGTGAATAAAACAAGGTTTGGTAAAAAGGGATATTAAAACAGGTGGATTTTAAGATGAATTTCCCTCAGCAAAGTGAAATAAGAGCCAAACGGAGAAAATGAGCCTTTTCTGACTGGGTTTTATCTGCCACTGGTCCAGACTCTCCACTTCATTAGCGGTTTAAATGACTCTGCTTTTATGGGCTGCAAGTGGGAGATGAGGCCAGCAGGAAAGACAATAGAGCCTGACAACTGCATTACTTAACATTAGCACCAGCTGCCAGCACATAAAACACCTCAACACACACTCGCCTGGACTCCCCGAAACCTCCCCTGATACAGCTGAAGTCAGGAAAAAAAAACATCAAATACGCTAAAAGATTACACTCACATACATACTTTATATAGGTTTCTGCTCTCAGAAGTCAAGTCAGTAAAGAAATATTAAAACTAAGTGAGTAAGTCCATTTACTCAAATACTGTTCTTCTCCTTGTCTTGATTATTTCCATTTCATTTCCATCTCTAAGTAACAGATATGTTTACTGGTTATGTTTCACATTTCACCTGTGACTGCTCATAGAAAGATGTCAATGGTTTCAGATGGCATTTTTCTGACCCTACAGAAACTGGACTGTACAGGGGAGCAGCAGATTTGGGTGATGTGTCTTTGTAGGTTCATCAGTAAGTGTGACTCTTTTGCATTGTCACACTGTAACAAGTGAACATTATTATAGTTGCATAAAGTAAAGGATATGACTATTTTGTTTCACCACTAAAATACCCAGAGTTATATCAATAAAAGAAAAACATGGTAAATGTTTTAGAGAAGAAAACACATCAGTGACAAAGATATTAAGACAGAGGGAAATGTTCTAACCTGTAAGTTAAAAGATATCTAATAGGTTATGTAACTGAAGTCGCTGACCCCTACAAGGTCTTCTTCTCCTGCTCAGTGTCCCAGTGAGCAGTCATGACCACAGCTGGACACACCAGTAATAAGAACTGATCTTCCCATGAACTGTTGGGTAAAATACGACCTTTTAAAGGTTCCTTGTTCTGCTGTCTGAGCTGCAAGGTGAGCAGAAGGACGACAGTCTGTGAAATACTGGCAGTATCTACACAAGTGGCTGCTAGAGCAAAGCACATGAGCTACATGAAGTACTTAGCCATAAAGAAATCATACAGTGCCTCAGGGCAGTGAAGCCTGTTATGGGAGCAGCAGGGTGAGCGCAGATAGGAAGGCAGTTTTTCTTTTTCTTCTTACAGACAGAATTTCATGCTCCACAATCCTTTTAACCATTTTTTGGAGGACAAGACAAAATGAAGAGTGCAGATACAGAATATGAGTCATTAAGACTTTTAATGCTTCATCCAAGAAATGTGAGTGAGTACAAATGTGTGTATAAGCTGCAACGAGTCTCAGATTCATAAAAAGGGCTGGTCTCTCTGCGAAATTAGTGATTGGTGTAGAAGGCCTTACAACATTAAATCATTTAGAAATATAAAGACAAATAACTAAGTGGTGTCAATTCACTCTCAGTTTAAAACAGAAGCTGAAGAAGTTACTCAAAATCCCCAAATGAAGCAGTTTACTTCACTACGCTATCGAGCTAATCATCAAACATAAAAAGACCACAACAACAGCAATATGCTGTATACAGTATATGTATGGTAGCATGACAAAAATATATTTCCTCAGTGTGTCATTATTATAAGAAATGTTTCTCATTTTTACAAAACCCAGACTTTTCTGTCTGGCAGCTCAATCACTGAACTTTTCACTTCTCTGGTTGTTAACAGTTGAAACAACATCAAACTGTCCAGTGGCTGCTTCTCGAGGTCAGAAGAGCAAAGGGATGTGAGATCCAGGAAGTAGGAGAAGCTTCAGAGCTCTCAGATGTCCGTGGCATTGTCGTACGCTTAGTTTGTCTTTAATGAGCGACCTCGCTCTGCCAGCCAGCGCTCGTGTTACAGCACAAAGCCTCGGACACAGGAGGGAAGAAGACACCTGTGTGACAGCGAACGTTGTGTCACATGTGCCTCATAGGAGACACTGTAGACCAGTGCTGGTGTGGTGGTGATCACACCATTAAAGTTTAACGCACAGAGCGAGAGAGAGCGATGCCAGAAAGGCAGACAGATGCAGCCAAGGCAGGCTTACCAACGTGGCAGACTGCTCCAAGGCCCCAAAAGCCTAATGAACACGCTCCACTTTTTCTGTCTATATAACCTCGTTAATTGTAAATTTGTCCGAAATTTGGAATAAAAGTAGCATTAACACTATCGGGTCCTCCATCCCACATCTTGTGGCAAGTGACAGAAGGCAAAGAACTGCAAAAATCTTGAGGTTTTTAAAATAAAACCTTTCTTCATCTTTGTTAAATTATTTATTTTGAATTATGTCAGCTGTATGCATTCGCATGCGCATACACACACACACACACACACTTCATCTGTCCATATGTGTGAACAGCTCTGGGAGGGGTATCTGTGCAGGCTGGATTAGATACAGTACACTGTAGCGTAACGTAAGACAAAGTTATCTGACCAGGCACACGACACCCTGGATGCTGCATTAAAAATTAACACACAATGATATGCCACAGTACGGAACATTCACAGGGCTACGTTTTCTTTATTTAGGCAGGTCACAATTGATTGAGAGGGGGGGTTGCTATAATTTGGGGAAGCTCTTCTATCATTAGGGAAGATTTCAGCTCCATAAATTTAGGTCGTACTCCACAGATTTCCAAACTGAACAGAGGGAGACATGAGGGAAAGATGCCGTGTGCGGTGAAAGGGACAGATGCGTGCAGGTGCTACAAACACAGCAGCAGTTAGTTATTTTAGTTTGAATCACTGCAGCAACAGTGGCGGTGGTGACACACACAGCGAATAAAAGTATCCATCAAGCTGGATGGGTTCTGCTCAAGTACAGTAAGCTGGTGTTCTGTTTTCACAACCTAACCCTAATCTGTACTTCTCCAAAACTTTGTCCCTCATGGTTCTGGTGCTGTCTGCTTGCTGCTGCCCCTTGCTTAAGGATGTGGCAAACTCGCAAGTGTTCTAGAACAGGTGTATATATATGCTGAGATCATGTGATACTTAGATTACAACACAGGTGGGCTTCATTGAATTTATTATGTGACTGCTGAAGGTAATTGGTGGCACCAGGTCCCACTTAAGGACTTCAGTTAAAGTCAGGACTTCAGTTATTACTGCCACAACATTAAAACCAGTTTAGTTTTACCACTTTTAATGTTGTGGCACCACTTTGCTAGTTTTTTAGTTTTTAGAATTTCTTACAACAGTTTTTTTTCTTTTCACTTCATCAAATTAGATTATTTTGGGTTGGTCCATTACATAAATTCCAAAGTCCAAAAACATATGTCTTTTCTGACTTTTCTGACATTAAACTGAAAAGAAAACAAATGAGACAAGTGAATCATCAAGACACTTGGATGACAACACTAAGCTAAATTGGACATTCAACAAAATAATTAGGGCAAATTTAGAGGTGAAGAAGAAGGACTCGCACTCTCCTGAAGTTTCTGTGTCACTGGTGTCCTCTTTAGGAGACATAAGACAGTTAGTCTCATGTTTGGTTTGATTTACTGTGAATGTGATACTGATGATACAACTTAAATTACACAGAGCAGTTTCAGTTTCTAGCTGTCACTGGCACTTAACTAACATTTGCTTATCACTGCTTTAAATGTAGATTTGAGGTCACTTCAGTGCAGTATTAAAGACTGTCAGGCTCTGTCAATGACGTTATTATTTTTTGAACCCAATGTTGTACAGAAAGGTATTTTGATGATATTGTACTCGTGTCCCTCTCTGAAATAAAGTAGCCCTGTCAGCGACTGGCCAATACTAATGCAATTTCCCAGTCTTGTCATTGAAATCCAGAGCCAATCACGTTCACTTCCCCAACTACAAATCCAGTCAAGTACACTGACCCGGGCAGAAGGACCAAGAACACATTACGCCGCCATCGAGTAATCAGATTTGCTTCTTGCTCATAATAGAGCAATTTCCTGTAAAACAGTTTAGTGAATTTGCAAAGTCTGTAACACGATCCTCTAATTTATGGGGTGTGTATATATATATGTCCTGTTTTCCAGGAACACTGCTTCATTTTTAGAAGATGAATATTATAAAGCTGACAGATGTCACCTTGAGAGAGGACATGATATACACAATTTTCTAACAAATTACACATTTGCAAATTCTTTTTTGGTCACTTGGGTGTATCAGAACAAGCTGTGAGTATACCACTCACATATCATCACCTTTAAGAAGTTGATATGGTGAATTGAATGATTTTCAATATTGTCAGATTTTTTGTGACCTGCATACGTCACACTCGGGAAGCTCATACTCTGAGAATTCTTCGCCATTTCTTCTTCTACAGGAACTGCCCTATCATTTACATTTAACTGTGTGCCCACAGTGATCCAGGCAGGTCATCATTTTGTCATCTGTGATAGCCTCAAAAAGCTAAAATGTCATTGCAAAGGTTATGGCCAAAGTTTAGATTTCTTACAATGTTTGATCTTATTCTTATTTAGTAAAAGAATTTCACCTACAGCTCTAAATGAATACCAGCCACGCATGCAACAACAAGACATTTCTTAAAGTCAGATGTACTAATTAAAAAAGAGGAGGGGTTTCAGTGAAGACCATAAGCATGTCAAATGAACTGAGTAGATGAAATCATTATAATCTTTAAAAGTGTAACGTAAAAGTCAGAGGAGCAGACCTACCATGGGTCTCCGGTTTTCCACCAGGTGGATGCCAACAATGCCCAGAAATGCGCCAAAACTCAGCTGGAGTTCAAAGAGGAGGAAACAAGTGGAAACATTAGGCTTCAGATGAGAAACACATTAAAATGAACAAACAATAGAAATAAAAATAGAAACACCTTGTCACAATCATGAAGCTGAATTTTCAGTGTCATGGAAAAACCCAAAAGAAATGGTGAAGGTGAGATGGTAGGTGATTGCCACTCACGGTGATGCCAGGGTAATATCCAGCAACAGGCACATTGTCGGTGCGGGTGGCAGAGATGAGACCCACTATAAGCACCACCAGAGCCAGGGCAAGCAGTGACACAGTCACCCACAGAGCCGTTTTCCTCCGACGAAGGTACTGAACTGAGGACAACAGGGGAGGAAAATGTGCGATGAGAGGACGACTGTACCTCTGTACCTCCATCACCAGTGATTCCCCTCGTTATGAATCCTCTAAATTACAGTACATGCCATTCTGAGCCTAATTCTGACCAAGAAAATCCAAACCTAAATCTGTAACCTGCTGAAGAAAACATGCTCATATTGAAATAAGTTTACTAAACTTTTATTATTTAAAAAGTATCCAGTATAGTACAGTATAGCTGGCTATGGTGGAGCTGACTCTACCTTGTGTAGATACTTTTAAGTATCTTAACAACAAGGCGTCATATTGAGTATGTTTGTCGGAGTAGTCATAATCTATATGCACATTGTTTTCACAGCCAGCTTTTGTTTTGAAGCTCCCATCAATAAGGCTGTGTCGTTCCCCACTGATGCAAGTTGTGGGTGCCTGCCAAACTGTGTAGAATTTATAACTGGCTATTATACAATAGTACGTCTGCAGTTTAAATTTCAATAAGATGATTATAAATTGATCTTAGTCCAGATGTTCTGCAACCAGTTTGGGGTTTAGAATTATTCCTCGTCAGTGATACTAAAGATGCTGCTGCAGCTGTCAGATTAAACGATGTCAGGATGAAACTTGACAGTACTGTACCTGCTGGATCCAGTATTTCTGTCGCTGCTTGCTGAGCTGTCTGCTGGGTTTCAGGCTGCTGCATTTCGACTCACTATGGAAGAGTTCGCTTTAAAAAAAAGAAAAATCAAGAAAGAAAAGGAAAAAGGCGTCTGGGCAGGTGGACTGACGCTTTCAGTGTATCCGAAGATATTATTTTCTTTTTGCTTCTTTCTCTTTTTTTGTTGGTCGCTGGTGATTCAGAACAGACTCCTCATCCTTCACGGAGAGCGGCAACAGGCAACAAGTTGCGACAAGATGTTTTTTTCCTCTTATATTGCAAACATTTTCATTCATATGGATTTCACCAGATCTGACTCCGAGCTCAGAGAAGCTCAACTTTTCTTCAGACCTGAAAGAGAGAGAGAGAGAGAGAGAGAGAGAGAGAGACTTCCTGTTTCCACCTCAGTGATAAATAATTAAGTTGTGTATCCTACATGAGTTTAACGCTGCTAAGATTTTTAATTCAGAATTAAAATAGGTGGTTAAACTCTATATATTACTGTATAATGATAAAACAGCAGGAAACCTATATTGAGAGTATTTTCCATATGCGGATACCTGATTGGTCATGATGCTGCAACGATAACAGTAGTAATGTGAGCCCACGGCGCCCTCCATCGGCCAACGCTTGATAAACAAGCCACATCAACAGTTTCAATCCTGCCCCTCAAATTTCTGAAAATTGTGAATGGCTTGTATTATTCAACCAATAAACAAAACTTTCATCTTTATATTTACATATTTTAACATCAAGACACCCTGGCTTTCATGTATTGAGTAAGAATATAGAGATGTACCAATATTCTTTTTTATGCTACTTCATACTTCCACTTACTGGAAGTCTGGGAGATGGGTTTGTCTGCTTGTATTTGGCTTTGTAAGCAGAGTACATATGTGTTTCTGCCTTTATAGGCTGAAGCTAAGCTGCAGGTGGAGGAAGTGGATCCACGTAAGACAAACAGAACACAGTGATTTTAATGACAAAATATTTATCCAAATCAATAAACAACTCGTGGGTACAATCTTATTTACACTTTTGAGACTACATGATTATAACACAGTTGAGAAGCAAAAAGTGAAAATACAGACAAAAACACGTAGCGCAGATGTTTGCAGGTATGTGTGTGACATGTCATAAAAATGTGGAAGCTAAATAAAACCAAGATCTGCTCTATCTGGGTTTTTCATGAATGTTAGTAAATTCTTTACAGTAAAAGGTTAATAAACTGTAAAACCTTGGCAAGCACTGTAGCAAAACATTGAAAAAGTGCATTATTATGATCTATTAGTGTTGCAGTGCATCATTGTCATCAACAAGCAATGTATATTCCCTTCAATTTCATTCAAATCCACAACTAACCCAAAAAACGTGTGTGAAATGTGCTGGAGAAATAAAGCTGGACTCTATGGTAACAGTTCATGTTCTCCAGCCTCTTACGATACCGTGCAGGTGGACGACTTGGGCGGCTGCTCCAGGATGGATTCACGTCGCAGGTCAGTGGGCAATGAACCGTTCGGGCCCCAGACTGTGAGCTCTCCGTAGATCCCCATCTCAATCATCTCCTCCTGCCAGGGGATGGAGATGTTCCCCGAGGCAAACTCGTCAAAAAAATCCTTGTCCTTGTCTTCCAGCTGCACCCCTTTAACTGTGGAGAAGGCCCCGACGTCGTCAACGTTCTTGGCATAAACTGTTTTAGAGTCTGGCACGAAAGGGGGGGTGAGGATTCCTGAGGAGACACAGCACAGGAAGATACAAGGGTCAGACACTGTGGTATGGAAGTTTTCTTATTTTCCTTTCTTTTTTGCCTTTTGATACTTTGCTATTACTAGTACTATTGTGACAAGATATATGAGGTATGTCAAAAGTAAGTCTGTGTTTTTTAAATATAGCCTCAGCCATGTACAGTTATGACATTGTGACATGTTGATTAGTGTAAAATCACACAAAAGGTAACTGGTAACAATGAGGAAACTTTATTAAAACAGACCTGCATCCAGTTTCCTCCAGTTGATCTCGCTGAAGAAGGGGTGCGCCCTGAGCTCGTCACATGATCCGTCCTTGAAGCCGAGCCTCTTGTCGACCTCTTTGCACAGCAGACCCTCACAGATGGACCGAGCATTCTCACTGAACTTCTCTGGATAAATCACTGGATCGTTCAGAATCCGCTTCTTCACCACCTTGTTCTCCACCTTCAAACAGAACAACGAAACAGCAGAGATGAATTTGCGCCTCTTTCACTTCAAACCTGCATGTGTCACAATGGTCCAATACACCAGAAATTCAAGCTCTCCTTTATTATTAATCTGCAGGACATGCAGTTGAACCCAGGCCAATTATTTCCTGAAATGCCACTTAAAATCCTCTAAAAAGATAATAGCTATCATAATGTACATGGACAGCAAAATGAATATGTAAAATTTAATAAAATCTATAAGTTAAATGAATGGTCAGGGCTTCATATTTCACAGCAGTATCAGTATCAGGCCACAGGTGGGTGATGTTGTGCTGTAAAATCTTATAAGACTATTACTGTGTTATCACACAGGTTTAAATGTCACCTGATAGAAGGACATATGAGAGGAAAGGACTGTGAGGAAGGAGGCAGAGGCCAAAAGAACCAACCAAAGACACATTTTATGGCACCAAATGAATTTAATTTGTATTTACCTTCTCTCCTCGCGTCCTGAAGGGCCCCTTGGCGGCCAGGAACTCATACAGAGTGACCCCTAGAGTGAAATAATCCACAGAGTAGTCATATTCTTCTCCTTTTAGCAGCTCTGGAGCCATGAAACCTGCAGGTGAGAGAAAAAAAGGTTGTGACCTCTCAGTTAAGAGTATTTCTACCTTTGTGCAACACTTCATTTCCGAAGGAAACATTTTACTTGTTTTTACTCCAATAAATATGCACAGCTGGTACATAAGTCTAGTGAAAAGCACCAAATCTCTGTGATTTCAACATATTTAGATTTAGATAAAACATCAAATTGTGTGTGGGGGGTTTGTCTGATGAAGGTCTGTGGACTGAAATGTTGTCTTAATAAAGAGAGTTGAAGCGATGGACAGTGTGCCTTTAAATAATCACAAGTTGTATTAAAGTTCACTCCTCCTCTTGCCTGACACGACCGCAGTGACCTCCGCGATAGCTAAGGCCCTGCTTGCTACACCATTAAAGCACCACTGACATGTTACTGCAATAACTGAACACATAATGCCAGTACATTCAGCTCATTTGCTAAACGCCCAATGACTCTAAATACTTCTACTACTTTAATGTAGTTATTTTAAATTAAATATGAACATGTATAAGCTCATACACCTCAAACTACAACATATAGCTACCAGGTATCATACAAATAACCATCTATAAAAGGACAAAGCTGTTCTTGTAAAATCATTTAAAAAAGGCATTTATTTTTCTTTTCATGGATCCCCTTTTAGGGCAGACATTTGCTCTATTCAATCATTTCTGCTCTATTATAATGTGACAGGACAGTTTAATTTGGGTAACACTGGTTAGAAAGGTAGTGACAGCTGCAGAGTATACAGTATTTATTGCAGCATGTGATATTACATGGGACAAGTTAGATGCATTATTTTACACGTAATATGTTAATTACAGAGTGAGAAGCTTATATACTGAGGAGCTGTGGTTTGGTCAGGTTGTGGGTCTAGTTGGTTGCTATAAGAAGAATTGCAGTTGGACTGTACCTGGAGTCCCAGCGTAGCCTTTGATTTTCAGCTGGTCGTCGGCAAGCTCCACGGCCAGACCAAGGTCAGAGATACGGACATTACCTGCGAGAACAAATACCAGGGCAATGTCAAGAGCTGAGCACGTCACCGATACGGATGTTGACCCAACTAACCTGTAGTAGGGTGATAACTCAAAGACGTCCTTGCATTACATGTAAGACACAGAGTGTACTGTGCGCATGTGGATCAGTGTATTTATACAGACCAGCATGTGTGTGTGGGGATCTTGTTTCATCATAATACAAGAAATAGGATATATCTTTTTGTATGTTGTCGGGGGGTTCAATGGAAGTGTTTCAAAGGAATAGTTCAACATTTTAGGAAATGCGTTCTTTGGATGTCTGTATGTGTGACATGATGTGACAGTCAAATGAAATGATGAAGCAAGCACTAAAGGCCACATCCTTCTGTCTTTTACATGTGTGTCTCACCTTGATTATCCAGCAGCACGTTCTCTGGTTTGAGGTCTCTGTAAATGATCCTCTTCTGGTGGAGGTGCTCCATGCCCTGGATGATCTGCGCACTATAGTAGCAGGCCCGCGGCTCTTCAAACCCTGGGTTGTTTTCATCCACGTTATAAATGTGATACCTTGTGGTATAATGACAGAGCAAGGAATGCAAGGAAGCACATTTCTTTTATGCAAACATGTTGTCCTGCCTCTTCAAAACAGACAAATCCAGTACACTTGTGTAGCATGGTATGTACTGTACACTATGATTACTATTTTTGGTTTATACCACAAACAGAATATGTGGACACAGGCATAAATAATAGTGCTGTTAAACTGAAAAAGAAAAAAAAGGACTATGGGGAAACATTAAGAAACAGGCACTGTGAATCACTGATCCCATTTTCTACACTGCATGACACTTGAGGAAAACAAATATTAAATCTAAATTTCTCAATATTGGGTTTTAATGTGTCTACATGAGATCCCTTAAGTAGAACCTGAGAGGGTGTAGGATCAAAGGGAGAGATTGAAATGTGGGGCTTAAATGCAGTTTTAAAAATGCTGTAGGTAGGAGGTGTTGTGGTCAGGAGGTCAGCGAATGACAGTGAATGAGCCCTTACCTCAGGTCTCCACCGTTCATGATGGTCATGACCAAACACAACTCTGTTTTCGACTGGAAGGCATATGCCAAAGACACAATGAACCTGCTGTGGACTCGAGCCAGGATCCTCTTCTCCACCATTGCCCCCTATGGGACAGGATGTGACAGTGGATAGGAGTATATGCGGAGCATTTACCGCACCATCATCTTTATACACAAATATTCCTGTCTGCACATGTGCATCATTTGTAGATTAAAATTTTCTAGGTTATCAAAGACACAAAGCTAAATAGGACTAAGTAGTTGAGCTGGACTACATGTTAGTTATATTTCATCTTAAATAACCCCTTCTTTTCATTTCCTGACTATTTAAGGTCAAAGGGTCAGTGAAAAAACAGATCATTTTAGCAACATTTCGAGAGATCCCTCCAAGTAAAGTTTTGGGGACTGAGAAGAAGATTACAAAATCCACTCCACAATTGTTCCATTTATAAACATGGCAGGTCTGTCCCTTTATAAGGAGATCATCAAAATGTGCTAATGCCGAGGTCACTAATCATATAAGCCTAAGGTGCCTAACATCGTCTGCAAGGCTCCATCTATTTACTGACTGTTGTTTACAGGGGAGGATTACACACTGTATATAAAAGTCAAACTCGGCCATAACTCGTGTTTCCACATTTCAACTACTGCACAAACTGGAATGTATAACATCCAGAGAAATAGTCATCTGCAGCTAGATCCATAATCTGAATCTACAGAATTTTCAGTCTTTCTCTGATGACTAGGACTGGTCATTATCTGCTGACTTACCTCATAGCCTTTTCTCTTCTTCAGCCTCTTCTTGTTGAGCTTTTTGCAGGCGTACAGTTTTCCTGTGGCCTTCATCTGGCAGGCGGATACTTCCCCAAAACCCCCTTTGCCCAGTACACGAAAATCGAAGAACCAATCCTCTCCCATGGGCTGCATCTCCAGCCACTTCCACTGCAGAAACCTTTTCAGATACATGCTCTCCAGGAAGAAAGTGTAGGGCACTTCCTTGAGAAAGTCCATCACACTGTCCATGGTTTCGTTGAAAAGATCATCCCCGGCCTCTTGGTGTTTCTCTTTGACCTTTGTGATGCCATTTTCTGGCAGAAAGGGACAGGAATACTTTGCATCAGGTTCCATGTACCGGGACAAGATATTGTTTGCTTTCTTCACACGATCCTCATCCTCAGCCATGTTGTACTCCTCAATATCCTTCCACAGGCGGCAGGGACCTTTATAATCATTGTTGGAAACTAGGAACTCCTGGAAGAGACGCTTGCCGATGGGCTGCTCCACACAAACTGTCTGGAAGCCCAGGTCTAAAGTCTCCCGCAGACCCTCACACACTGTGATGTGAGGCAGCTTCAGGCGGGAGTGGTACTTCTTGTCTCGATTTGATGCAGGGTTGGCAGTACCATCAAAGCTCCCACGGGCTGAGATGTAGGCTGAGTTGGCCACCACTGTCGTCAGGCCGCCAATATCCATGGCGATCCAGTGGAAAAATGAGGAGGAAGAAAGACTGAGAAAGGTGTAATATGAAGCAAAAGCTACCGAGAAAAAGTGTTTACAGGGAAGCAGAAATGGGCAAGTGGACAACAGCAAAAAAAAGGACAAAAGTAGCAGAGAAGCAGATGAGAAATGAGTGAAAACTAAATAACAAGATGTGATATGAGTTTCTTCTTCCTCCAGTGATTCAGAAGCAGTGTATCAGAAAAAGGACTGTGTGCTTGCTGCAGGAAGCCACAGAGAGCTCTGTTTCCCTCAATGAGGCTATCTCTAAACCTGGCAGTCCCTTCTCCTACACACATACAGATCAACCTGACTCATCACCTTTCCACAAAGGGATTTATCCACTCTGTAACTCTGTCATGCTTTATCCCACGCTGGCCCATGTGCACACTGCAAACGAAGAAGAGGAACGGGAATGAAACAAAGACACATGATGGAGAGGAGAGACAGGAAATGAAAATGAGGAGGGAGAGGAGGGACAGATGTAGTGGGCTCGTAACGACAGGAATGCAGTGAAGTTGGGAGGTGGCACAATAGCCACTAGTTACAGAGAGAACTGAGAGAAAAGACAAAGGTGCTCACAGTAGTTCACATTGTGTTTCTGCAGTATACTGGACGTGGACTCTTATGATATTTCTTTGTTCAATTTAAACCCTATATCACTCTATAAGATCTCAAAATCTACAATGAGTCAAGCTGCAAGGGTGGCAAGAGAAGTTTACTTCAAGATACAAGTAGTGCCACCGTTTTTTTGTAATTCATTTCAACACTGAGTTAACTACAATTTTTAGTTTGTTGCCTCAGTTGGTCTTTCAGTATGTGGGTCCACCAGTTTGGTCCAGACTGAAATATGCCAAATATTGGAGGGATTACGATTAAATTTTGTAGAATCAAGTGCCTCTCTCTATGAAATGTAATAACTTTGGTCAAGATGTCCGTCTGCCAAATACTTTACTTTATGATCCAATACCTGCAGCACTAATGAAAAATATCCCCCTCAGCCTCAGCTGCACTTGCTGTTCAGTGTTTATCACAAAATTTAGTATGCTAACAGGCTAAAATAAGATGGTGGATAAAAAATAACACATGCCAAAACATTTAACTGTGTGTCTAGGTACTGCTTCAAAGACCTTGGCCATAGCCGTGGCCTTAGCCTTGCCGAAAAGTACAAGCAATGCCGTAAGCATGTCATTATGTGATAGAGATGTGTCCACTGCATTAAAAATGTCTTCTTTATTGCATTAAGATAAGTACAGTGTTTCAAGGCCAATCTGGCTCTTGAAACAGGTACTGAATCTGTTTCTGTAGTGGCAGGTACAGAATCAAACAGACGCAGACTCGGGTTTAATTTTCAGTGTTCAAGGTGATCCTGACGTTTCTTCAAGGAGTTCATGACGTTCACCTGTTCTTGCGCTTGCCCACTACAACTTCCATACCCACTGCATGCCTGCCTTATCATTTCCTTATAAATAGTGAATAACAGATAACACATGCATCACACTCTGGAGTGACATCCAGGGAGTGAGTTTTAGCTTTTACTGGAAAAAGAATGAGACAAGGGGCGAGATATACAGCACACACTTAAAGGGCCTCGAAATCTTTGGGGAGGGACAGGAGAGAGGATAAAACAAATATTAGTTTGTATCTTAACCTAGAGAAGAGACATATAAAGGTAAAGTTGAGTACAAGGGAAATAAAAGGTCTGCTGTGGATCCCGGTCAGCACAAAGTGTCACCATGGCCACCTTGAAGGAGAAGAGGACCTGTGGGCAGCGATGTGAAGACTTTGGCCGTTTTATCTGGAACTCCGACAATGGGACGTTTATGGGGAGAACACCGGAGAAATGGGGTAGGAATAAAATAAAAGCTTCATTAATCACTGTTGCACGTCACTAAATTCATCTTGGAAACATACAGAGGGTAGCAGAATTTTCAAATTACTCAGTTGTTTATGAAAGTGAAGTTTTATTCATCGCTGCTGTGGGTTTACTGGTGACAGGTGTTCCTGCAGTGCAGTTTTCCTTGTGTGACATAATCTTTAAAGCACAAGTTGAATCGATACATGACTGATCGATACAAACCAGATATTGTGAAGTTCGCCAAACTGGTAAATTGCATTAAAATATATTTTTATTATTTCGCCCATCTGGAACAGCTGAGATTGACCCTGCAATATCCAGATTTGCTCAAATTGAAGGATAAATTTCTCCAGTATTCTTTTAAGGCTTTTTTGTGCCCCCCCCCCCCACACACACACACACACATCAATGTAAAAATAAATGTGTGTGTATGTCAACACACATCATTCTGTGTGGCTTTTCTGTCCTTTAAAATTTCTCCACATGTATGTTTACAGCATGTGGACAGGGAGAGATAAGCCTGGTGTTGTGAGATAAGCTTTGGTTTTGTCTTGTTTGATCTCAGAATCAGATTAAATCCAGCTCATATTGACAGAGGACAACTTGACCTCTAAAAATACAGACATACACTTTCACTGCCATAAAACCCTCTCCTCTGCGTCATGATTGCGTTCACTCTAACTGATTACTTTGCATGCTCAGTATGAATACATCCATAACAACTAAAAAGAAAAAAACCCTGATGATGTGTGGCAGTAAAAAACCTAACTCCATCAATTTCTCTCCTTCACAGTGTACATCAGTCTGTATTATGTGGCCTTCTACGTGGTGATGACGGGCCTCTTCTCCTTGTCTATTTATGTGCTCATGTACACCCTGGACCCATATGCCCCTGATTACCAAGACCGGCTAAAATCCCCGGGTAAAACAACAAGCGAGCGAGTTGAGACAATAATAAACTAAAGCTAAGCGCCTCCTCACCATCTCTGTTGTCTCCACTTGTTCAGGGGTGATGGTGTGGCCGAACCCATATGGAGAGGAGGATATTGAAATCAACTACAACACATCAGACAAAAAGAGCTGGATGTCAATGTCCAACAGCCTCCATCACTTCCTGAGACGTGAATTTTATTTATTTATTTATTTATCTAATTTCCAGACAATTATTTCATGTATGGTATATTTCAAAAAAAGATACATAGATCTCTCTCTCTCTTTCTTTTTCAGCTTACAACGACACCAAGCAGCTTGAATGTAACAACTATAACTGCACTAAGGGAAAGTACTTCATTCAGACAACCTTCCCACCTCACCACACAAAATGGGCATGTCCCTTCACACAAAGTATGCTGGGACCCTGTTCAGGACTCGAGGACCCGACCTTTGGCTACAACTGCAGCATGCCTTGTGTTGTCATTAAGATGAACAGGGTACGCTTTACATCCTTCTGACACCCTCCATCACTTTGGGATCTCCCAGTACATTAAAAAATTACAACCATGACACACATATTGTGTTTTGTCTCTGCAGATCATTGGCTTTTTGCCCACTGATCATGCTGACCAACCCCCATATGTCAACTGCACAATACTGGTGAGCAGCAAACTGCAGATACTGTGTATTCTGTTTTAAGGAGAATGAGCCTGAAGTTTGTACATATGTTTTTAAAGAGTACCCCTTTAAAAACATATGTTGATGCTGACTTTTAGTCCCAGCATGGGTCAAGCTCCACAAACAATGGATCCTACATTTCCAACAATGCAACTTTTGTCATTACAGTCAGTCTGCCTGGTGAAAATCCATGTTGTCTTTAAGCCACAGTTTGTAACACAAGCTGACATTATAAGTTTGTAGTCTCAAAACTAAGCATTAGTCATTAATACAGCTGTTTCCACGAGCTGAGTGGTACCTGTGACAAATTCACTGCTAATTTTTATTGTGTAAAAAATGTGTCTTTAAATGTGATTACATGTTTCATTTTGTTTATAGGAAGGACACGACAATGTGGAAAATGTGGAGTATTTCCCTGAAAAGGGAATTATGGATCCGTCTTATTTCCCTTATTATGGTAATCTGGCACAGGTAAGATATAAAACTAAAAGGCCACTGAGCAAGAGTCGACTCATGTTTATGTCCTTAAAATGTTTTCTGTAAAAGTAAAGCAAAACAAAACATTAAAACAGACAGCTTACCCATTTTTATTTAATCTTTTTGAGTAATGGCCTGTCTCAAGAGCTGGTGGTAATACCTTTAATATTCCACTTGATGTAGGGCTTACATGGTGCATATTCTCAAATATATTTGCTTTTAATTAATTTAGAACCAGACTTAGTTAAAGAACATGGGACACTGGGTGCATGTTTATAATTTAACTACATATTCCTAAATAAAATTCCCCAATTGTCAAAATATTCCTTTAAGTTTTAACGAGAAGATGACCGTCTGCGTTGCCTCATTCCTCCTTTTCCTCAGCCCACTTATGTCAACCCGCTGGTGGCTGTTCGGTTCAGCCTGGTCAAAGAGAAGCATGCCAAGATCCAGTGCAGAGTTGTCTCCAACAAGATCAGCTACGAGAACTTCCATGACCCCTACGAGGGAAAAGTCATCTTCTACCTCAAACAAGTGAAATGAGTAACAGTGGGTGCTCAGACATCTCACTATCATGTCACCTGATGGTATCTAAGAAAGAGCAGTTGTATACAGATCAATAATGATTCTGTTGTTTGACAACATTTAAGCTCCTTGTATTGAATTTAACCTTTAGGCCCACTTAATTCTCTGTGCTGTGTGATTTGTCCTGCTTTACTAACTGATTCATGAACATATTTCTATTCTGACTTTTAGATTTTGCCATGAAATGAACAGTAAAATATACAAATCTAAAGGATGCATGAGAAAAACTTATGACTGAAGCAACCAGAAAAAGTGCTAAATTTGTCCTGTGAGGTTCATGACAAATGTATCTCCAAGAAATAAAGTTTCTAAAAAAAATTGATTCCATTCATTTCTGGTTTGGTCTCCTAAAAGTCTTAAACAAAATCACCAGCTCAAGCTTTAGGGCTGATTTAGTTTTAAATCTGTATAAGCAAAACCATCACTAGTGAAAAATAAAGCAGTATACCTCGAAAACTCTCCTCAGGAACAGTCTGTAGATTATTTGCGCTCTCACTAATAGGATGATGATGGTGATAAGGTTTCTCATAAATCTGCTGACTGCAGAGTTTGTGGGTTATCAGCTTACGCAGTACCACTGTACACACACACACACACACGTCTGTCTTGTCCACTGCTGAGTATTACACTGTTATTCGACGGGGTTTCCTGGACTTGGAAATCTTAGAAGACAGACGCTGTTTCCTTGAAAAATAGCATTGTGTTGGATGATGAGATAACTAATGTTTGATCGCACACTCATAAGAATCTGTTCATTCTTCAGCTTCTCTTTTGGTTGCAGTGCAGAGGGCAGGAAGAGGGAAGACAAATGCAAATTCTTGCATCAGCCTAACAGTACCATCAGAGAGCTGATGTGTAGAGAAGTATGAAGGGTCATAGAACACACCTGGTACATGAACCTCTGTTTCATTTTGTCTGTCTGCTATTTGTTTTTCTCGTGGATCCTGAATGTGTTAACCTCTTTGGAGCTTTTAAAAATACTTTTTAAATGAAATAATCTGAATAAGCCGATCCAAACAGGTTGGACACCACTAACTTGAATATTTGATATTTAATCATCTGATTCCCTTCTTTGCAACAAAGCTTTTTCGTGTTGAGAGACAGAAAAGGAATTCTCAGTTCCCCAGAGAAAGTAGTGCGCACCAAGAACAGAATCAAAACTGAAACTTATTTTTCATTGTTGTTTTTAATAAATAAATGAATCAATTGTGGTCAACAGTTCAAAAATATGTGACAGTTTTGGTGAAAACAGCATTTCTTTGTGCCTGCAGGCGTCATCCATAGCCACCTACACACATATGTAAACTCTGCTCACCTGCCGCAGGAAAATATTTGAAGACAACATTCAACTTAAACATGTGGCTGTGTTACACACATTTACATTGTGCATTATGAATTCTAAGACAAGGACTTTTCCAGCATGAGATGCCACTGAGGTGCTCTCACAGTGGGATTACACTCCTCTTTCTTCTGGTGCAGAGAAGTATCCAGCAGGCACATAAATTTGAAATTCAACATTAACTAGTGCAGGATTTGTCACTAAATGTAAATGAATGAATTATCTTAAACATCTTCTGTTGTTTTCGTGAGCTGCTGCCTAGTATCATCCTTCATTTTCTACATTCTTTAGTTTTCCACTCGTGCAATGTACAACAGTCTTCAAAAAAGGAATGGGAGATTTATAGGGAGAATTATTGTAGGTTTTAGGTAACACTAGAATGTGTTATCACACCTAAATACACAGCAGCACAATGATCAGAGTAAACTACACGTACCATCTAATAAATACAGTAGATAGAAGGTTTGCACCTCAGTCAGAAGCAGAATCTGCAAACGTCTGGATCTATATTTGAATAAGTAAAAGTCAGATGTAGTAACGTCAAGTACAGGACAGATGGAGACCATTTCAAATGATATGGAAGAGTTTTCTTATGAAAGTAAAAAAATGTATATGATGCTGAGTTGAAACCCCAGATTTGGTCCATATGATTGCTACAAGGAAAAGGCAAAGATGAGGTTCAAACAGCAGACATGAATGAGTGTCAACAGAAATATTAAAATGTTTCTTCCTCACTTCTCTTTGTGCTGCACACACACTCTGTGCATTAACAGTATCAGAGCTGGAGGGATATCCAGTCTTTTGTGCTTTTCCACTAAAGTGTAAAACAGGTGTGCTTCCCATCAAGGATTTTTTTTCAAGTCAGAGATACGGTCCGACTGTATCTGTAACACTGCTCCAGGACCATGCTGATGGACACATTATTCAACAATCTCGAGTGAAAATGTAGCTGATGCTGTCAATCCCTCCCGTAACGGACTGGACTGTTAAAGTCTTGTGAAATCAAGGAGCAGGAGAAGAAGAGCAGGAACATTTGGTCCAAAAGGTTATGTGCGCTAACGTGAGAGAGTTTCTGAATGGGCTTTACTTCTCGTCCTTGTGATGACGCTGCCAGCTCAGTGCGTAACAGTTACCGTACGCGGGTTGTTCTGGCCCTGAAGTCCTGGTCATGGGAGTGTCTTGTGTTCTGCCCGGGGAACCCATCTGTGTGTGGTAACTCTCCACAACACCGGAGCCAGCAGCAAACTGAGAGTGGTGACACTGAGAACCAGCAGGTACACCTGAGCCGAGAGACAAACACCGAAACCACAGACTGAGAGGAGCTTTATTTTTGTTAAATCTTACACATTATAGAAAATAATAACCAATCAATAACCATTAAACAATGGACTTTATCTTCTCATGTATAACTTTTTACCTATATATTAAGCAAATAGACAAACGTAGATAGGTATATACACCAGTTTAATCAGTATATAAACATGGAGTGGGGCAAAATAATTGTCAACACTTGTGTAACAAGTCACCACTGACCTCTCTGGATATGATGCCAGCTCGACGCGCACGGCTGCCCAAGACGAAGGAGAATTCGCTGACCTGTGCAAGGCCAGCCGCGACGATCCACCGTATGTGTCGAGAGCCCGGAGGCAAGATCGCCGACAGCACCAGTACGGCCATGAAAAACTGGGAGGAAATGAGGAGAAAAAGCGGAGAGGAGGGGGACTGAGAGTTTGTCGAGGGTGAACTGGAGAACGAAAAGAGAAAAGCGCTACCTTCATCACGACGAGCGTGAGCGTTAGGACCAGCAGGATGGTGAGTTCATACAGCACAAATGTCGGAAACACATGAAGACCTGTAGCATCACAAAAACAAACACGGTGAGCCGGTGAGGTCGCTGTAAATTTAAGTGTAACATGATAACAAAGCTGAGACCACAAATGGTTACACTGGATCTGACCAATAGAGGCAAAGAAGATGATGGCGAGGAAATCTCTGATTGGCTCAATGCATCCCATGACCTCTGTGGTGACCATGTGACCCTGTGTGGACAGCAAAGCTCCGGCCAGGAAGCAGCCCAGCTCCATAGAAACATCCAGAAACTCTGTTACCTGGAGAGCCCGTCAGAAAGAGAAAAAAAACAACATAAACAGCGTTCTACATCGGGGATAAAAAGTGTAAGATTGACGGAGAAACATTAAACGTTTTGACAACTAAAGAAAAGAGCATACCGTCAGCATGAAAAAGACGAAAGCTGCCATCCCCAGCACCAGGATCTCCTTGTTGCCTTTGCTCTCCACGTGCAGCTTCTTGTAAAACGGGCCAATCAGGAATGATTTGAGTAACAAACACAGCAGCAGCACAGCAGCCAGCGACGCCAGGACCTGGGCCAGGAGATACAGCACGCGGAGACTTCCAAACAGGAAGCTGCGGTGACAAGAGGGAGCGAGGTTTATCAAGATGTGCGTGTGTGTTTGTTTGTGTGTTTTGAGGGTAGAGAACAAAAATCTTAAATGACCTGTCCAAGTCTCCACTCTGCGCCTGGATCAGAGTCGGCATGACTGCAATGAAGAGGCCGAGCTGAACATCCTGCATCACCAACATCCCGAGAAGAACACTGCTGTAGTCCAGGTCACCTGTCTCACACACACACACACACACTACATGTTAAATTTCAATAAAAACTGGTAAGATTATGGTGTTTTGAAACTTTTCTATGTATGCAGACAGAGACACCAACATACAGTACCTTCCTTTTCCCCCCTGCTTCCTCCTGCCAGGAAGCGGGACACAAGGGGAGTGCTGGACAGGGAGAGACAGGTGGAAATGAACACAGTCTGGGTGGGTCGAATACGCAAGACTTGTCCCCACAACAACCCGGCTCCCACCATCAGCAGACTCAGGTAACACGACCCCTGAACTGAGGTCTTCCATACCTACACACACACACACACAAGAGTCTGAGGCAATTTAACAACAAACCAGGACGTGGGTACTATTTGCTGGCTTGTTATGTATAGTCTTACAGTCGTTTGTTTACCTTTCGAAGGCGCTCAGGTGAAAACTCCAACCCCACCACAAACAGAGTAAAGAAAACACCCAACTCCCCGAGAGTCTCTACCTGGACCATAGACTGCAACGCACAGGGACAGATGCATGAAGACCTGAAGTGAACTGAAGCTAGTGCTGTCTTTTAAGTCCAATTGGACATGCAGACACTCACAACACACACACAAAAAACCACCTTGATGCTGTTGAGGCCAGAGGGACCAAGCAGGACTCCACAGATGATATATCCAAACATCGGAGGAAGACCCACTAGAGTGCAAATCCAGCCACACGGCAGGGACAACATCACCACCGACACCAAGTCCTGCACACACACACACACACACATAAATAAGGTTTATCAGTATTAAACAACAACAGGAATCTTCTCCACTCTAATTCTTGTTAAGTATCTAAACAAACCCCAGCCTTACCCATCTTATCCAGCTTGGAAAAAAACAGGAGTAACTGACCTTGATGAAGTGATGGTCTGCTCTTGGCATCGTAGAGTCCCGTGGTTTCGTCAGAACATACTGGTTGTTCTGCGAGTCAATGAGCATGCTGAGTCCCAGGTCGTCCTCTACTTCCTTCTGCCTGGATTTATTCTTCCTCTTCCCTCCGTTCTCCTCATCATCCTCCACTCTCAACACTGCCTCTACATTCACACCTTTCATCTACACGACAAACCAGAGTGCGGAAGAAGGCGACATGATGCTGTGCTGATCAAAAGTGCCAACCTGCAGTCTAGAAATCCCTTACAGTTGGACTTGGATGCAGAAAGATATCAGTTTTAAAGACTGCAAATGCTGCTGTGTGCTAACCTGTTTGTTGTTGTCAAAGGCATGCTCCTCAATCTCCTCCTCTAGTCGGTCCGCTGCCTTTCTGACATCCTCCAGGATTTCATCCACCATGGAAAGGGTCTTGTTTCTTGCCAAAACGCTCTTAGCGGCTTCCTGCTGGTGTTTCTCAGCAGCCACCAGCTCCACGTACTCCTGCTCCTCCTGAAGTATGAGAACAACACCCAACAGTGTAGGCAGGAATCGTAAAAAGAGCACATAGTACTCTGCCTGTGTAGCAGGAGTAGCCAATATGTTTGAAATTAACATCTTTAATGACAGTTTGCTTGAAATCATTCATTTGGATCACAAGATTTTGCAGGATGATACCATGATATGACGACATCGAAAGCTGAAAGAATTATTTGATCAACAGATCAAGAATCAGTCGCTCAGTTATTTCAGATGTTTAATAAAGACAAAATGAAAAATAATATGGTTCCTGCTCCTGACTGAACACAATTCATGTGTCTTCTTCTCCCTGACCTTTATGGCCGCCTCCCTGAGACCCTCCAGCCTCTGTCTGCTGCTCTCCTTCATGTTGACCACGTCCCTGTAGTCGCCTTGCAGCGCCCTCTGCAGGCTGTGCACCGCCTGGAACACCAGATGCTCGCTCTCATTCAGCTCCTTCTGGAAAACCTCCAGGGTGTGAACCTGAACACAGAGAGACACAGGTTTGCGATTTGGAAATGAGAGATTTTTAGAAATTGTGAGAGGCATTTTACACCATTTTCTGACATTTTATAGACCATAACTGATTAATGCATGATGAGAATAATCATTAGTAGCTCCAATCTAACCAGGTCATCTTCTCTGAACAGTATATGTGAAAACTGAGCTGTGAGTGTGAAACACGAACTCATATTGTGTCTGACACAAATGTGTAAACACACAGACAAAGACACCATCCTGAAGAGTTGCAGACTTCATGTGTCACACACTATGTCCTGTACCAGGGTGATGGACTATACAAGATATACAGTCTAACTAACTAACACAACACAAACTCCTGCTCCAAACAAGGCACCTAGTCTGGTACCTGGAAGTGCCTCTCGGGTTCTGAAAGGGCCCGGTCTCTCCCAACAGCATCTGCAGCGGAGGCCAGCTTCTTGACAACCACATTCTTCTGACGCAGGAGACCCACCAGCCGCTTGCAGTTGCTGGCCACCCAGCTGTGGCCCTGTGTGGTCCCCTTGCTCTGATAGAGCTTGATGGCATGCTGCGCCACCTGGTCCTTCTGCAGCACAGCAAGTGCCCCCGCCAGGCCAAGGCATAGCAGCCAGTATACAACCTGCATCCAAACCTCTTCTTCTGTCTTCACCAGAGTGTGGAGAGTGATCAAGAGAAAGAGACCTGGGAGTGGGAAAAGGAAAGAGAGAAGAATTACAACAAAAAAAGCCCAGAAAAAAGATGAGTTTCAAGAATCTGGGGATATTTTCTGTTTTTCTTGTGTCAACAAATCCACTGAAAAAGACCAAACCAACAACGTATTGATCCAAGAACAAGTACTGTCTGACACAGCCTGTTCCTCTGTGACAAAGACCTCTGCTGCTGTTGTCTAAAAGCTATCAAAAGCACATCAGCAAGCCACCCTCTGGCAAAGGGTGAGTTGATACACTGTCCCGATGCTTTAAAAATGTGCTAGCTCACCAGCTGCAAATAGTCCCCTACAAATACACAATTTACTCCTGTTGGAGTTTGTTTGTGATTTTAAAGATGTACGTGCTGAGTATGAATGAATAGGCATGGGACTGTGAATCACAGTCTAGGGAAGTTGGAATGTAAACTCACCTTTGTCATAAAAATGTAGAAATACAAGAATGGTCGATCATACACTTTAAAGCATAGGCAGTGCCAGTATTTGTCCTCTTATGATACAGCTGAGCTGTTTTTATGTGGCCCACCATGTGATTTTGCTTTCTTGTGCCATGTCAAGAGAGGGTTTATCTTTAGGCTAGGTGTGGTTACAGTTGAAGAGTTTGAACAGCAGCTGTGTGTACACACCTTTGGCCTGTCTTACTGGCTGCTGTGAGTGACTAATCGTATCCTGAAGAGTTGTGTTAATTACATTTGACGGATCAAGCACACCACGTATATGAATTCCTATAGTGCTCCCTCCTCTTCCTACACCGAATGTGACGATGCACTTCTATCTACACTTGGAATTCAAAAGTCTACAAACTGTGCAACTTTGGAAAAAAAACTAACAAAAGAAAAATGCTTTCCTGTCAACAGCGTTCCTTGTTCTGCCCTGACATCATGTGCTTGGTTACACATGAATCTTTTACTACAGCAGCATAATCACTGAATGCCTTCAACTCACCCTCAAGCCGGTCTGCACCTTTGTGAGCATGAGTCAAGCCAAGTGACGTTAACTTTCCAAACTCCTCCTCTGTCCTTCTTCCTATGACTGGACTGCAGCCACTGTGCTACTGTTGCTAGAAATCAATAGCACCACTGTTCAGCACTTGGATGCTGAAAAGAACAAGGATACACAGACACAGTCAAAAAGAAATTACCTAAAACTACTCCATCAAAAGTGACAGTGCATCATATTTCATAAACTGATCATAAAACAGGTATTTTTATGTGAAAAACTTGCAAAATGTTGTGCGGTAAAAAGTAGAGCTGCAATGATTTGCTCATAACTCAATAGAAAGAAAATTCATTATTTACTGTTTTGATCACTGAATACTTTTATTTTTCAAGCAACAATGCCAAATATTTGATAATTCCAGGTCATTTTAACTGGGCAGTGTGATATTGTATCACCAATAATTACTGTTTTTCTAATGTTTTATGGACTTGACTAATACAGAAAATTAGAGGTGCATCAAGTTGTTGATTAATCGAAAAGTCAATTGCAAGAAAATGAAGAGGCAAATATTATAATTGCTGCTTCTACCTTCTCAAATGTGGGATTTAATGCTTTTCTTGATCACAACTGAATATCACTGGATATTGGGCTGTTGGCCAGACAAAATGAAACAAGATGTCATTTGATCCGTTTGAAATTACTCTTTTCCCCACTGTTATCTGGCAAATGATGATGATCAGCTGATTAAAGTAATCGGTACATTATTGATAATGTAATAATTTCTGGTTGCAGCCATAGCAAAAATATAAACTATGAAATGTAGAAAAGTATAAGTATGACATTGCATTAAAAGACAATGATCAAGTTAAGTACAACTTGTAATTAAGTACAGTACTTGGGTAATGGCTGGCTGTTATTTTTGGGTGCCTAAAACCTGAAGGCTGCATGTGCATATTTAAGTTATAAATACAAGCACTCTAACAACTAAAATTTAAAAGCTATGTAAAGTGTAAACAGTAATGATTAACAAAGAAATCTTGACAGCTAAGAGTAACATCCCACAAAGCTGAACACAAACCCGGAAATAATTCACTGGCTCTATATCCCAAACACAGAATGCTCCGTTTGATCGAATCAGTGCAAACACAGTTATAAAAGAAAAAGACTGCGACTACCTGCGAAATACGTGGACTGTTCTGGCTCTTTACTCCACTCCGCGGCTGAAAGAGAGGCAGAAGAAGACGAGAACAATCATGTTGCTGTGCCGCAGCAGCACCAGCACCACCACCACCCCTCCTCCTCCCCTGCCACATAGTTGGAGTCGATGCAGGCGTTCACCGGCTCACTTGGCGACTAACTTCGTGTTTACTCCGACCTCCGGCCGCCGTTAACGTTACCCGTGTTAGCAGGAGGGAAGCTAACGTTACCGCGCCCAGGTAAGCGACCGCTGCAGTTTAATTAAAGTATGTGGTTGTATGTGTGTGTGTGTGCATAAAGTTCAACCTGTTTCACTCCTGAAGGTGGGAGTACAGCGAAGTTACTCCTCACATTCCTCCGAGCTGTCACACTCAAAGCCATGAAAACACAACGATACCGCTAACGTTAGCACAGAAACATTCAGCTGCGAGTACGTCCATAGTTCATCATCGAGACCTGTCATAATGAAATGTTAACTCAAACTGCAGCAAAGGGCTGAACAACTGTTGCTTTGTTTTCTGAAATTAATCACGACCACGTAATTTAGATCCATCTTCAGATTACTTCCTAAACATGTTTAGTCGATTTGATATGGGAGTTGTAGTTTTCAGTTGTTACGGGGTTTTTTCGCTCGACTGTGTCAAGTGCATTTAAATCGTGACAGTTGCCCTTGGGGGAATTTACTTCAACACATTTGAACACTTGTATATCCTCATCCGGTTTCTTTTATTATATGACAACAACGCAATTTGAACTATTCCAACCCTGAGTTTTCTTGTTATAAGGCTACAGTTAACGTATGTTGCTGCGAAGTAAGTTATAATGGACTCTTTTAACAGAAAGAGTTCTCCGTCCGAGGCATGTTGATTAGTAACACACTAAATATATCGCGAAGTATCTGTCTGCTAATGCAGAAAGTTATTAATTATATCCTCAACACAGGGCCTATGTGATTGCGGCGTCACGGAACTACATTTCCCAACAATGCAGGTTCTCTACAGTAGCGCATTCTTTTCGCGCATGCGCACCAGGAGTAATTGGATATCAAGTTGAGCAAAACAGCGGGTGATAAAATGGTAGGTACGATTAAAAATGAGAAACCGGGACAGTTGTTTAGCCCCGTTAAACAAGTGTGCAAACCGATAACGACTGTCATTGAACGTTGTGTGGCACACCGATGTGGGCGATTGGAGTGTCCTCAAGCCAAGTGTCGCATTGTCAGGGTGATGTGTGTCGGGACTGTGAGGGAGATGGAAGGTCAGTTGTTGGTATTTCGAGAGACCCGCACACTTGCAGCACGTACCTTTCCCTTTTTGGTAGCTCGCCTTTGCTGCTGCTGCTGCCGCTGCCGCCGCCGCCGCCCCGGGTTAGGCGAGAGTCTGCAGGATCAAACGCCCCCTCCCCCTTCCCAGGAAAACTGGGTCGCCAAAACACTGGCCTGTCACCGGTTCTTGCTGTTTGATCATCGGGCGGGTCAGTGTTGCAGCTTTGCAATGATGTGCGATCCTCCCGATGATCGTCTATGTGTTGAATTAATACGACGAGGCTCTTTTGTGAACCAGCGGAGCATTGAGGAAGTGACAATGTTTTCGTTTCACTTAATACACTAATACTTATATAGGCTGTATTGTGTTGCACGCATGGTATGAGACTTACTTTTTGTTCTTGAAATATAATCCACATCCAGCCATTTTCCTATGCAGACTGATTACAGGAGCTTTCCTTGCAGCCGGTAGAATACAGTGGAAATGGAATCCTTGCAATCTTATTCTATCGTTCATAAAGTTTAGGTTGTTTGTAGCCTCAGATCCACATGCATGTCTCTACAGCACATAAACCTTAAAATGGATTACCAGCCAGGCAAAGCAGGCACTTGCCCTAGGGCCCCAGAACCTGACTGGGTCTGGAAGGCCCTATGGTTTATGGATTATTTGCAGATTGTTGTAATAGGCACCACTATATACACAGTTAATAAAGGCAAAAAGAAACTGACAGTGTCAAAAAGTGTCAAAATTTAGCCTTTATACTTATACTGATATCATGCTTACATTAGGTATATTTTTTAAGATAGTGACACACCTGGTGCAGGTAATTTTCCATTGTAGGAATTTTGTTTGGTTTCTGGTCAAAATGGGTTTGGGAAATGTCTGTGTACAGTCTGTGTGTGGAGGCTTAATATAGGCCCACAGCTAATGTGGCTAACAGGTTACTCCAGCCGTCTCTTTGCCTGTGTGCCTTCTTGCTTTGCAGCACAAGTTGAAGTCATCACAGAAGGACAAGGTTCGGCAGTTCATGTCCTTCACACAGGCCGGGGAGAGGACAGCCGTTTACTGCCTGACGCAAAATGACTGGAAACTAGAAGTTGCCACAGACAACTACTTCCAAAACCCAGACCTCTACTACAAAGAATCCATGAAAACCTCAGTGGATCGCAAGAAGCTGGAACAGCTCTACAACAGATACAAAGGCATGTTTCTCACAATGAAAGTTAGCATCAGCATCTTCTTTGTTGTGTATGTTACACTCTGGTACACTGTCACTCTTCTTTTGCAGACCCCCAGGATGAGAATAAGATAGGCATTGATGGGATCCAGCAATTCTGTGACGACCTGACCCTGGACCCGGCTAGCATGAGCATACTTGTGGTGGCATGGAAGTTCAGGGCGGCCACACAGTGTGAGTTCAGCAGGAAAGAGTTCCTGGATGGCATGGCTGAGCTTGGGTGAGCAACACTGGCACTGAAATCAGAGATGCTACTGTGTTCTCAAAACAGCAGTAATTAAGAAAAGCACATTAACGGCACTGTTTGTTAAGGTGTGTACACAAAATAGAAGCTGTAAAAGGCACGTGTATAACTGTGTTGTCTGTTTCGATGAAAATATATATTATGCCCCGGACTGCATTTTCTGTTAAATGTGTATCCTGCAAAAATTTTAAATGTTACTTATACAAATGTACATGGTCACAAACCTCAGGTTTTGTCAAGTCATTTTCTGTTTGTCCGTTTGTCCTCAATGTCTCCACCAGGTGTGACAGTCCTGAAAAACTCAAAGCGATCCTTCCCAGACTAGAGCAGGAGCTGAAAGACACAGGGAAGTTTAAAGACTTCTACCAGTTTACCTTCAATTTTGCCAAGAACCCTGGCCAGAAAGGTTTAGGTAAGTCTAAAAGAAAGGACCTTAAAGCAAACCTTTGGTTTTTATAGATTTTCGTAAAATAGTAAAAATCAGTCTTTTTTCAAATTTCTATCCTAGACCTTGAGATGGCTGTGGCTTACTGGAATCTAGTTCTCACAGGTCGCTTCAAGTTCTTGGATCTCTGGAACCGCTTCTTGTTGGTGAGTGGGGAAACATCTGTTATCTGTCTGCAGTGAGGTTTATTTTTTGTTGTGTTGGCACATTTTGACGTTTATGAATAGATTTCCACGACATTAAGTGTCATGAAGTTTGAAACAAACCATACATTAACCTCCCCCAGAAAAATTAGCACAGAGTTCAGACAGCACCGCTCTGACAGTGTCAACAACATAAAAACATTCATGAAGTTAGAATGTATTAATAATGTTACGCTTGTTACTGTGCTTGTTACTGTGCTGCATTCAGGAGCATCACAAGCGGTCAATTCCCAAGGACACATGGAACCTCCTCCTGGACTTCGGCAACATGATTGCAGATGACATGTCAAACTATGACGAAGAAGGTGAGCTTATCAAAAACAATCTGTGATGAAAGCACATCAGTGGCCACATTAAAATGCAAGATGATGACTCATTATGTCAGACTCTGGCAAATATAAGGTCTTAGAACTTGCATGAATGTGCTATATGTTAAATTAATATCATGTTGACTCACTCAGTGACTTAAACAAGTACATAATGTCCATTCACTGCAACGCCACTAATTTGTCTACTGTTATTGTCCAACCAGGCCAGGTTTACCATTATTGTTGTAGCTGAGAGCAGCTTCACAACCTATACAAAGGAAGCTTTCTTTATTTTTTCTTAACATTTTGTTTTCTTATGGCATACAGTACTCTGAAGAAGAGAATCCACTGTGGCTCATCTTCAGGCCAGCAGGGGGCACCTGTGAATGATTTGGCATGTGGACACTGCTTTGATGAATTACGTCATCATATTAGACTGCATGTAGATGTAATTAATATCCCGTCACCCTGTCCTCTCTCCTCAGGGGCATGGCCTGTCCTCATAGATGACTTTGTGGAGTTTGCTCGGCCGATCGTGATGGGGAGTAAACGCAACATGACATAATGTTTGTCCCAGCTTCATGCAGCGGCTGGAGTTTTATGTTTCGTCCAATTTTTTTTTTTTACATTTTTTCGAGATAAGATTTTTTATACAAATGAGCCAAAAAGAGACTACTTCTCAATAAGCCTGTCTGCAGCTTGTCGTTGAGATCGTTCTTCCAGCTGCGTAAGATGCCTTGGTTGGGGAGTGTCCCGGAAAACCAGAGAGGAAAGCAGAGGGGAAATCACCAGGAGAGAGATGATCATTTTTGTTGCTGTTTGCTGGCCAGGACAGACGTTGTAATTGCAATATGGAAATAATGGATACCCTAAAACTCATCACCCAAATCACCTATGGGTGCGGCTTCAGACTGCTGCTGTGGACTTACCAGTCTGAACCCTTGGCACAGTGAGGAGGGTCAGCGAGAGTGAGCTCTCAGCACACGCAGTGGATCAAGTTCTAGATTCAGTCGGACGTGGCCTCTCACCTTGTCAAGAGTGAAAGGGACCGCGTGTAAAAATCTGCATGTTTTTGTCAGCTAGTGTGAATCAGTGCCATGGATCCTGAGGAGGAAGAAAAAAGTAATCTACATTACTTTCACTAAGATTTGCGAATGTGTAGCTGTAACAATCACACAGAGTGGAGAAAAGTATGCTTGCCTGTTGTTGTGTGAGTGTGAGTGTGTGTGTTTTTGGGGGGAGTTAAACATATTGCCTCTTAAAAATACAATGCTAAATATTTTTCATTTGGTTTATTAACTGAAGAAGCAAAGCGCAACAGCGAGACCGTGAAAAAGTTCAGATCCGCATTTTGTACTCGGACTGAGAATTGGAGGGAGCAGCATGCTTTTTTGAGCTCAGCACCAGCAGAATCTCTATTGTTACAGTTGCAAAATACTGTACTCATAGAAACAAGGATAGATTCAACTATAGAAGAGCAAAAATGCATATCTTGGAAAACAGGTAATGCCATTTATAATCACAACTCGAGCATAAGAAGCATTTACTGTAGGATCCTCATTTAAAAATGCTGTTGCATTATGTTTGTTGGTTTTTGTTTCTTTAGTTTTGCAGTGTGTAGGCTGCTGTACACAAAGAGAAACTGACTGGCGCATTGACTGTTTTCTATTATCCAGGTGATGATGACTTGCCAACTCTTCAGACTGCACTGATTTACACTTTTTCTGTTGTTTTAGGACCGTTTCTTTTTTTAAATATCAGGCAGCAGCACAATATACAGCTACAGAGCTACTGAGTTTACTTGACAGTAGGTTTCACTTACACACTACACCTTTTGAAAAGAACACCTACATCCCAGCCAAGAGTATTATAACTGTTTGTTTACACAGCTTGAGGTTTTAGTCTGTTGCTTTTCATGTATTAGATACTGTAGGGCAATGGTAGCATTGTAAAGTACCACAGAACTTCTACAGAGAAGGATGTTGCTTGTCCCATTGTCTATGTGCAGTATAGTATTTCTCAGTGTACTACAGTCCAGTGCCGAATGGGGTTAAAGGTGACGTGAGAAGACCTGACCAACTCCAGCTGTGGTAGCAGATGTGGTCAGAGGATGTGAGTCTTTCACCCCAAGAGGACAGTGCAAGCAATGGTTTTCTTCCATACTGGATTTTAGTGTGACTATAAACACTGAGCAACTCGAGATGGACAATAAATTGCTTCCGTTTCTCGGCTACAGAGCGTGACAGAAGGTAGAGCTCAGGTACCAGTCGGCCGGCAGCAGTACTTCCTGTACTCACATCGGTTAGCCATGCTTTCTGTCCAAACAGCGACGAGCTATGCTGACCTTGTTCTAATTGTTGTCACCATGACAAAACCTTGGACAGGTGAAATGAGGATGGATTCTTCCTCTCTCAACAGCTGACTACAGGGGGGATAAAAATAACCTTTTATTGGGTATTATTATGTTGACAGACTTTATGTTCTCATATTTATGACATACAGAAAGTCAGTCAGAGACTGAAGTGGTATTCAAGTGGACTAAAAGAAGTTGAGGCAAATCAGGATGGAGTTCGTTATGATTTCTTTCCCAGGTTGATTGCAGATAAGACAACAAAGAAATCAGCTTCACGATGACTGTTAAACAGTTAGTGTAGGAGCTGGTAAATGTTGTTCATCTTTGGAAGTAGAGCAATGGAGATATGTGTTGGTACAATGAAATACACTAACTGTGGTGGGCAAACCTATCATATTTAAGACAGCGAGATGGTGTGAAAGCTTTTCCCAGTTGATTGTTGTTGACTTCATATTCTGACATTGTCTGAGCAAGAAAATGTGATGTTTTTCAGTATTCTGTATGCTAATATGGTACGTTTGAGGTGTTTTATTTGTCAAATTTGTGGTCAACTGTCTCTAGTCATGCAGATCACTCATATTACAACAGTATTATTTTTGCCAGCAAGAAAACAGGTATTTACAGAATATTATGATTTGTCATGGAAGCATAAAATACGTTGTTTTCTTTAAGAAAGTTGTCAATGAAAGCATGTTGTTTTTAACAGATGCACCTCAGTTCAAGTGCAGCAGTTTGTTCTGACAACAAATGTCTGTTGTCAGAAATGAATTGACATACCAGCTGGTTTAAGATATTCAATGCAAATGTGTTGTGTTGTGCTGAAATCAGTATCCTGGTATTCTTTTTTTTCTCCCCTGAAATCAGTATGAATCGCAGCCTGACAAATGTTTGCAAAAAGTACAGGTGAAATATATAAAACTTGATCTTCAGCACAATAACCTGTGTTTTGTGTTTCATTGAACAAAACTCTCCACTCATTTAAGGACAACCTCAGAAACTCATTAACCTTTGAATTATTAATTTGGTATTGACAATAGTATTTTGTAAAAACTTATGATACCACCAGTAGATCAAAATGACAATACTGACCCTTTTTTACTGTAGTAAGATCTATGCAGAAGTTGTTCATGTTTGGTGTAGGCCCAGGAATCATGTACAGGTTTTAATCCAGGCAAAATACTGAGATGTCCAACTTAATGTCAGTACTGAATGGAACAAAAGCAATCTCCATATTCCTGCTGAGAGCCACTGCCCTTCAGTGTGTGTGTGTGTGTGTGTGTGTGTGTGTGTGTGTGTGTTTGAGTGTATGTAAAATGTCAGCTTGGTAACAGTTGTCCCTTATCAGGTTGCATTCCTGCTGCACCTCGTCATCGTTGGCTCTTCTGGTAATACCATATCTATCATTATGCCGGATGTTTAGGGTTACTCCATTCATAAACAGATAAATAGAAAAGTGTAATAAAGGGTTGGGAATAACAGCTTTGTTTAACTGGTGTGACTCAAAAACTGTGTGTGTGTGTGGGGGGGGTAAAATCATGGCATTGGGCAAAGATAAGGATGATAGAAAGGAGGAAGAACTCTTGGATGGAGAGTGGATTAGCTGATGTCAGGGCAGGGGATGATTCATAAAAAAAGTTTTAAATAGTGACGCAAGGATTAGAGAGGCTCATACAGTGAGTGGGGGGGACATCAACTGGGATGATGCTCCATTCTTATCCTCCTCCCATGGGGCGGGTGGGATGTCAACATGGTCCAGCACCAGCTGACAAGCTTGCACTCCAGCCCAGCAGCTCATTAGCATCTCCCCATTACCCCCTTCACACCCAGCCATCCAGCTTACAGGCTTTGGGGCCATGGGGATTGCCTTTTTAGGAGACACCTGATCACAGCTGAAGTCACTGCCATCCAACACAAAGAGGCTGATAACTTTTGTGTGTATATGTGGGTGTGCGCTGTCCACCGGTGCATGTTTGTGTGTGAGATGAGAAACTGGAGGAGAGCTCTGAGGGTGGGAAGGTGGTAGAGCTGTTTTGTAGAAGAGAGGGAGGTCTGTGGTACTTCCACATCAAGTGGAAATCGTATATTGTGAGAGCTGGAGAGGCTGTTTGAAGTTCTTCAGGATGTTTTGGAGCAACATTGTTCTGTGACAATGATTCTGTTGAGTTGGTGAAAAAAGCCTGTAGGTGAAAGGAGTTCAGACTGGCATTTGTTTGTGCCAGGAGTCATCAGAATCCCAGGAGAAGTGTGACAGCTTCATTCAAGAGAAGATCTTTTTCTCTTTTCACAATTAGCTGGACCCCAATATCATGGAGAAATTCAAGGCAGCAATGGTTCTGAGTGCTGTTGGTGATGCCTTGGGCTACAGGAAGGGCCGCTGGGAAAGCTGCACCTCAGGCAAGAAGATCCAGGAGGAACTGGCCTCTCTGGGGGGACTGGGGGGCCTGAAACTGGACCCTGATAACTGGCCCCTGAGTGATGCAACGCTGATGCACATGACCACAGCAGAAGCACTTATAACAGGTATGTTCTGGAATGATGTCAAGAATGCCAGCAAATTTATGATTGTCTAAGAGGAAGATTAGAGAGGAAATTACAACAATTACATTGCTTCTTTGTCCTATTTTAAAAATGTTAGTATCCACTAAACATTTGAGATATCTTACTTCCACTCTAATGTGACATAGAACTATATATGAAACCAAAAGCCTTTTCTTTATCAGTGCAGTAGTTCATAAACACCTAATATGTCCCCAAAATGTAGACAAACAAGCTTTTAATCTTTCTACATTTAGATAGACCAGAATAGCTTCTTCTATATAGTCAGTGGAAGCTGCTAATCACTTACTGGCAGACAAAACGTGAATGACAAAACCTGCTGACATACCATAATCTATGCCCTCACCCAAATGCCATCAAGAGTGGTCACGAGTGGCCAGGACAGAGGAGTCTAAAATAGACTACTTTGGAAAAGCTCAGCTCTCCTTTAGTGAACAATGGCAGGTCAGACTCCTCCATAATCTGCTGGTATCATGTTTGGTTGCAGGTGCAGTTCAAAGCCAGTGACAGTGGTGGAGAGACATGGCGATGACATCTTTTGAGATTAGGAGGCCCTATTTAGCCACAAAGCAGCATGCCTGCACACCCACAGCAGCCAGACAAAAACATATGGAAAGGAAGGAATGTTGTTAATGCGGCCACTGACACGGCTCTGTCAAATTTATTACCAGCACACAGAATTACACTATGTAAAATCAAACCGAAAACACAAAAACTCACATTGCACACATTCATTGACAACTTCAGGTCTGTCCTCCTTCATGCTCTGAGCAAAAGAGTCTGGACCACAGTCCAGTCACGAAGGTGACAGGGCCTGTCTTTCATCAAAGCCCCAGACCACTAAATTAGCGGATGCTTCTTTGTCAACACAAGCACTCTCTAAAACACACACACCAATTCTAGCAGGATGGCTGGGGCCTTTGCTCGTGGATCCCTGTTGACCTCATGGAGCGTGGAAGTGACTCCACTTGCTCTGCAGGCATGCTGGTCCTAATCTGTGGCGTGGCAGGCTGAGGCTAAACTTAGCCCACCACAGCACCACTCATCTCGTCTTGCATGCCAATCATGAATGACTCTCAGTCAGTTTGTGTGTGTGTGTGTGTGTATCCAGATTACTGGTGTCTGGAGGACCTATACCGGGAGCTGGTGCGTCTCTATGTTGAAGCCATGGTGTCTCTCCAGGGCAGAGCCCCTGATCCTGCCACAGTGGAGGGTTGTGTTCACCTCAAACCTCATAACTTCCTGCTCGCCTGGCATACACCCTTCAATGAAAAAGGTCACTGGAGATTTTTTTAAAGTTTATGAATCCAACATAACAACAGTTTATGAAAATGTTTGTCTGGATGCGTGCACATGTGTCCGTGTCCAGGGTCTGGGTTCGGGGCAGCTGCCAAGGCCATGTGTGTGGGTATGAGGTACTGGCAGCCTGAAAGACTAGAAAGCTTGGTGGAGGTCAGCATTGAGACTGGCAGAATGACACACAACCACCCCACAGGTGACAATGTTGGCAGTTTCTAACCTAATAAATTTAATAACCACAAGCTGAAAAGCTTCTCTAATTGTATATTACCTGCAAGAACACTGATTAATTGGTGAGTTTGAGATGTCAGTACAGAATTGGAGTTGTGACTTATAGGGCAACTCTTTGCTTCAGGCTTCCTCGGCTCCATGACAACTGCACTGTTTGCATCCTACGCAATCCAGGGGAAACCTCCTGTGAATTGGGGACGTGAACTCATGAAGGTCATCCCTCGGGCTGAGGAATACTGCAGGAAGACCATACGGCACATGGCAGGTTAGACTGCATTTCTGTCTGTTAGTGTGCAAGAAGCACATCATTTCACAGCTTGGTTGATTGAAGAAATGAAATGAGGCTCCTAATTAAAAAGACATAACAGAAGGAATAATATCAGTTTGTGTTTATTTACATATACTGTAGAGTATAATAGTTCAGTTCAGTGTGCACATGTGTCTGAGAGAGCACGACTATCTGCTGATGCAAGTAAAATGTGTGATTATACATTCATATGCAGAGTATCAGGAAAACTGGTTCTATTTTGAGGCCAAGTGGCAATTTTACCTTGAAGAGAGGGAGATAGACAAAGAAGGGCAGAACAAACCTCTGTTCCCTGATCGCTATGATGCTGAGGAGACAGACAAGGTAAGTCCAGCCTCTCTAACTCACCAAACAAAAAGCATACAAAGGTAAGATCACCTTCAGATTTTCATTTCAACACTTTCCTTGTCCATACAGATGTATAAAAGTTGGAGTTCGGAGGGCCGTGCAGGCCGCAGAGGTCACGATGCGCCCATGATAGCCTACGATGCCCTTCTGGCTGCAGGGAGTGACTGGAATGAATTGTGTAAAAGAGCCATGTTCCATGGAGGTGAGAACTAGAGCAATCTGTACCTGCAAGACATCTTAAAACATAAATTTACCACACGTCATGCTCACTGCAGACTTCTGGGAAAACACTCTGTTGTTTTAGGTGAGAGTGAAGCCACAGGCCTGATCGCAGGTTGTTTCTATGGCCTCATGCACGGCCTGAGCCCGGTTCCTGTTGGCCTGTACCAGGATCTGGACAAAAGAGCGCGACTGGAAGAGCTGGGAGAGGCACTTTATAAGGCAGCGACTGCAGAGAAATGCATAGACAAGTAATCCTGATCTTCACTGGCCTGAACCCTACTGGCTATCAGCGGAACTGCACATGATTCTAAAACTGCTTCCCTCTGTCTCACGCTAGTCATCCTTAGTAGTATTTCAATCGTCTTAAGTGGCATCCTGTCCTCTTCTTACCTATCTTGCCCTCTTTTCCTTGACTTTGCTTTCCACTAGCCACAGATTTGACATGAATGATTCCTGCGAGATCCTGTCACTGTTTCTATGGTTTATGGCAGGGGAGACTAAGTATGACTTTAAGGCCACTTAAGTGCTCCAATATCTTGTCATCCTATATATACACAAATAACTAAGTTTTTGACTAGTTTACAACCTGAAGATATTTTCCTTCTCTGACCCTTTCCTTCTCTAAAAGCTAACCTGTATTTACATCAAACACGAAGTTATGTTATATTATGGAGAAATTCATCAAAATCTGCATAAAATCTGCATACATTGTCTACTGCAGGTTTTGACAAAGTCAAATTAATTGTAGGGTTTTGACAGTAGTCTCAGCCTGCCTGATTTCCACTTTTATCTAAAAATATTAACTGATTCTATGGTGCCTGATAAATTAATGGGTTTCAGTTTAGATTCAGCCTACGTATATATATATATATATATATCTTATAAGTGCATGTGGGATGTGGTTGAAATTCTGGTATATTAACTTTGATTCATAACAGAGTTATAGAATAGTAATTATATTTCCAATAATATTTATTATGATTTGCACTGTGATGCTCTTATCAGATACAGTGTACTATATTGCCAAAGCACCATTACATGGTTAATATTATGACATGACAATTAAAACAGATTCAGATATATATCATGCATGAAGTGCCTGTCTCTTTATCTTAACTGCATCATTTATTTTGATGAATAGCTTCTTGATTTTTTTTTCCAGATTCCCTTCTCTCGTTGCACAACCGTCCTCTGCAATCCCCTAAACTAATCACCTGTAACAAGTTCACGCTGCTACAACACCTCACTTCAAGAACCATATTTTACTGCAGGGCTCGGATGACTACTTGAATATCCAGTTCAAAAAGATGTACTGTTTCTTGACTCAGATATCAAAAGGGTAGAATCTTAATAACTAAAGTTAGAAACAGTTGTCTGGAGGTTACTCTAATGGACTTGGTTTATATGGTCACTCTGGAAAGTCAAATTCTCTATGCTCCAGAAACTAATGCCTATTCAGTTCAGTGATGCTCATTTCTCTACATGGGTTAAAGAGGTTAAAAGCCAATCCTAATGATGTGTAACAGGTGTGCTAAAGCAAGCGTTCATGATGGTACTATCAGTTTCAGAATAAGAAACTACAGGGATTAAGTTTTGCATGTCCTCTATTCTCCATAGACCAGATACTTGGAACAACGGTATCATTCCTGATGCCAGTATGTTGAGGAAGTTGATTAGAGATCGCAACCGCCATCCAGTCCTCCGAGGAATTCTTGAGAGTCTCCTTCACTACCTAACACAGGATCTGCCCAACTGGTCCAGAAACCCGAAACCCGAGGAAGTCAGGGTCAAACACAAGAAACGGAGATTGGGCTGATCATAGACCTGAGACCTCAATAAAACAGACTCAACTTCAGACAAGCTGCACTATGGTTCAGCCTCCTGAAGGGCATCAAATGATGCAAGGAAAAACTGCTGTGACCATTTCCAAGATCCAAAGAAAATGCTGCTCTGATCCACGAAAGGACAGATTGCCAAGCAGGTGTGGAGAAGATCAAAGAGCAGGAAACTCAATACCCCGGCGCCTTACCAGTTTTCAGCTCCTCCAATCTAAATTCACAAGGTCCACACCCAAACCTCCCATCATCCATCAAAGGGAGGTAGGAGCTCTGTCCTCCAGCAGAGGAGTGGCAGGTAAGGTTAGCCAGAGCCAAGACAGTGAGCATGACAAACACAAGAAGGACCTAGCTAAAACAGTACAAGGCCTAAAGAGAGGAGGTAGTGTGAAAGACATAGTGGCCAAGTTTGCCATGTCAGAGCAGAAAGAAAGGGGACTAAATAAGCTGGAGAAACAGCCAATCAAGCCAAGGCTCATTGGAAGAGGGATCCTTTTATCCTCCTTGATGGAAAAGTTTGAGGCCATGGCCACTGTATGCAAGGGAAGTGACTTGAAATGTTCACATGAAAGGTCTTCTGGTGGAGTAAAGATGGCAAATAGTATAAAAGAGAAAGTAGCTTGTCATGAAAGGGGTTACGGCAAGAGGGGGTCCAAACTGTCCACAAACAAATCCAACACAAGCTAATGAAAAGTAAATCTGTTGGCCAGCACTTGAAAAGAAATCAAATTACAAATTGGCAAGAAAAAAGACCAGTGGATGTTTTAACAAAAGCAAACTCCAACCTGAAAGAAAAAAATCCTTTGAAAGCAGAGCAAATGGGTGACCAGACTTCAGATCAAAAGGCTCACAGTCAATGTTCATTAGAACATATAAATGGTCAAGCTAATGAAAATAATGTTGACAGCTGGAGGTCAGGGGAATACTGTGAAATTCAGACGACAGTTGCTGAAACCCAGTGTATCACCAACAGGTTAAAATGTGGATGTCTGGAACTGCTCTGTTTAGCCTCTGTCACAGAGTGGTCAATACCAGAACCTTACAGACATTTTCTGCAGGTGGAGGCCCCATTCAGTTGGCATGTAGCAACCATCACAACTTGTCCTATTGTGTGGTCCAAATGTGTAGATCTCTCTCTTAAACAATATCTGCAAGAAACGAAACCTGAGACTTCACAAGACATACCAGATGTAAAAAAAGACTGTCCTCGTGGATTTCCACAACACTCTAACAGCCAGTCAGGTGAAACCTCCACTGTAGTAGCTGAAGGGACTGTTAAACCCCAAATGGAGGGACTTTCTACAAACAGAGACCATGACTCTATGGAAAACAGAGCAGTGGAAGACCCAACTCCCCCCCAAACAGTTCAAACCATTCAAAAAAGGTTGCCCAAGTACATCATTCCACGGGTTTACAGGCCTGATTATCAAGAGGGCCCTGATCAGACTACTTCCGGCTCTCAACCAGACAAAGAAAATATAACTCCTTTACTATCACAGTCTGATAACTGTGCGACTGCTCTGAACACTACGTTAATGACAATGAAAACTGTTCAAGACATCAATACACCCCCTCATCATGGCATCACTCTTCATACAAAAACAAAAGAAAAAGACAAGGAGGAGAAGGAAGACAAAGAACAACTAACACCAGTGGACATAAAAGATATTCAGGTGAAGCAGAGTTTTAGACTTTGTGAAGACACTGCCAATAAGGCTGCATTTGCAGATGACAAGACCCTTGCTCTAACCACCGAGATGAAACCTGAGAAAGACAAGCCAAAACAGAGGCCAAAGTACACAACAATCAATTATGGGGATCCTTCAGTCAAACAAACATATAAACCTAAAATCATACGTTTTACGGACACCTTCACTTTTTAAGTTGGTGCTAATGGGTGGACAAGAATCGGTGTTTGCTGGTCAACCACTGTTCTCTTTCAAAGACACTGTGCATGGGATTTAAACCAAGATTTTCATCAACAAATCAGTGGAAGCAACACGTAATAATGGTGGTTTTCATTCAAAGTTACACAAACATATTCATATGTAGCATCCACAAGATGCAAGTGCATATTTTTCATTTTAACAGGCTTGTATTAAGCGCCAATCAGTGTATTTGCATAGAAATTCATAAAACGTCTCTACAGGTGTCTCAAGGTATTTTTTATATTTCCCTGTGTCTATGTAGATGCAACACATTGTTATTCTTAAATGAATGTAGTTTGGTTGTTTTAAAAAATGAATAAAGTTAAAGTCAAAATGATAACAGCACACTCTTAATTCTGCCCAATTTATTGGCATAGTAGAATATTACACATTGTTTTTAGTAGATTTGTTAACCATGTATTGAGCTCAATTAGAATGTATGAGCACAATTTTTATTATGATTTTGACTACTACTACTTATAGAAATGTGAGTCTGCATTTTCGACTTACTCAGGTCCTCTTATGGAGGTTAAGAAATCAAGGCCTACATGATCCATCATCTGTCCATCTAAGGGCTTATCCTGATGAGGAGTATGGTGTTGTGTAATGAGTGTATGTTTGTATGTAGGGCAGAAACACTTACATCAAATTTTAGGCCATTTTATTTAGGTTGGGATAAACTTTTCACATACAGTATGTGATGAATTTACATGCAAGTGCCCTTAATTTAGAGAACGTCTTACATTAACCACATTTCTATCCCTTGCATGAAGTTTCTAGCTTTTTAAATATAATAATAATGTACATCAGGGACAGCCTCAGTGTTATTCTGCAACAGGGTGGAGCAGGGTGACGTTGGAACACTGAATCTGGAACTCTGCTCCAGATTCTCTCATTTGATCGTAATCAAATTGAAATCTGGTGACTTCATGTAAGGTTTGCTTCATTTTGATACACGTCACCTCCTCCAGCAGGAGCATAGCTACCACTCTTACATCACCACGACGTTTAAGTAATTTCAGAATGCATAATGGACCAATGTACCCGGCAGAGTCTCTAGTTATTAAATGGCTGAAATTACCTGTGCAACGTGGCTGTGTTGAAGAGGGCGCGGCTACGTACCATTTTTGCTGCCTTCACGTGTTATCAGTATTACTATCACCGTTAAGTGCAAATGTGGGACCCCAGGGAGTTTATAATCAGAGTGTTTCTGTATCTGTGTCGGCAGATATAAATGTAATATGTTACATGCCAAATAAATATAGGATGCTTTTTGTGACAAAATGGTACAAAATGTAATTTTTTCTCAATGTTGCAGTTACTTAATGTGGGTTGCTATGTGCTGTCACATGTATTCAATATATGAATAAGGGTTCATTTGCATTACTTAACATTAAAACTAGATGCGGTAAAGAAATAATCATCAAAGTCCTGTATGCCATCTGCTGTGAGCCAACTCAATTCTAATGCGTATCTCTTAGATTCACAATGTCTATGTCTATAATATTTTTATGTGAATTTGTCATATCCGAATACAAATCCATGGTATTG
This sequence comes from Psettodes erumei, assembly GCA_016785225.1. Classification (NCBI taxonomy): domain Eukaryota; kingdom Metazoa; phylum Chordata; class Actinopteri; order Pleuronectiformes; family Psettodidae; genus Psettodes; species Psettodes erumei. The sequence continues at coordinate 5,505,673 of JAFBJZ010000863.1, read as the reverse complement.
TATTGGGAATGTTGTTTTCTACAGCTAGCAAAGCAGAGTGACCAATACTAAACAATCCACGTACATTATGGCCTAATTACTTATAACAACTAGAGATCCACTTTTTTCATCCAAATCCTTGCGAGTGAACCGTAGGTCACATATCGCCATCCCGTGAGAGCTGTGAAGTTGGATGTTACGGGAGACACCTGAAAGCAGCATTAGGTCTGATCTGATTGACGTGAGTGTCCCGGGGCAAACGTCACGAGTCCGAAATCCTCCATGGAGTAGTCCGGACAAGAGGAGCGGGGCAGACTTGAATTGTTTGGATTAAACTGAGATGCATGCATATAGCTAGTTCGGCTATGTTTGTATGTCGTTAATGGAGCAAGAGGCCAGTTAATAGTCCGTCGAAGAGAGGGGGGACCACCAGCAGCAGGTGCATGTGGATGGCGATAAAACTCAAGACAAACTCAAGGCTCTCTCCACTCGGATTGAACATCGGCTGGTCGGTAGAGTATTTGTAGAATCGAGCTGAAACGAGATCCTAGTTCGGGGAAAAGAAAGCTTAAGCGTGCGTTTCGCGGATTTTGGTCCTCGAGAATAGCATGTTAATCCAAGTGGAGAAAATAAAAGCAGCAGTGCCTCGTCCCGTTCCTCCGCACGCAAACGTGGAGAAAGTGAACTTACCTCAGACTAAATTGTGACTTCGACATTCATGTTTGTGACGTAAACTTTCCCCATCGCTTTTGGAGAAAAAAAAGACCAACACGGCGGATACATGGTGAGACTCTAGCACGGATTTTCAGGATAGTATTGGAGCAGGAGAGGCGATGGAGAAGAGGAACAAGGCGACTAACCGGATGCGCTCCCCCGACGGCAGAGCTAAAGACAGAGTGGGCAGGTAACGTACGACCTTAACACAAATGTGTTAAAACATATGTTCTGTTTTTAGCTTTTTTTGGAAAGTCAGTGGTACTTGAATAACTCACCTGACAAGTAAATCATAAGGCGGCTAATTACTTTATTCCTCCAGGGAAATGTAAGCAGTGGCGTTAGCTAACTACTTTGCGCAGGTACAACTAACGACTTACTTGTACAGACCTGTGTTACGAATTGTAAAAAAAATTGCGATAACTGCTGCAGAGATTGTATGTAGTGATTTATCCCATAAAATGTGATTTTCAATGTACCTTTTTTTTATCTAGATCTACTTTTTAAAAAATAGTATATGAGTGTATGTTGGACTTGCATTAGTGAGTTTATCGGCTCTCTCTACACGTAGACCGGCTGAAGTGTGTTGACTTTTCTGTGGGTGTGTGAAATCGGCACTTACGTCTTCAGTATTTGTTACATGGTTATTGTCAGGGCCGTCGCCCGGTTCAAACAGCCCAGACCAACGCCTGAAATCAGGTGTCACATTCACAGGCTCGCCGGGACATCTGATGTGTACCCTTGCTTTTGTTTTGCCAACAAGGACATTGGCTGAAGAGAAAACGTAATCTTTGCATAATGATACCTTAACGTTCACCCAGTATTTGCACAGGTACACTATCTAAAGCCGGGGGGGGGTATTTATATGCTGTGCATGTTGTGGTGCTTGAACATGTTCAAAAAGATCTAGGATCCTACCACAGGTGAATTCTTCTTCAGGGATGACTTTGCTCTCATGAGAGGTTTAAGCTGCAGGAAGATTATCGGGTTACCTAAGGCCTTAGGTTGAGCCACCTACACCCACGACTTTTTCATCTAGAACCAGAATGTAGACATAGGTAATGTAGATGCTACATGTAACAGAAGTTGCAAAAGTTGTAAAAGTTTTACGGTGCTATGGTGCGAATGCTGGGTGATTCGGCTGATGATACTGACTGAAAACAATCCTTTGACTTGTTTCATTACTTGTCAGCAGTTGTTGTTAACCATGTGCTTTTTGGCACAGGGTGGATCCATATGGCTTCGAGCGCTCAGAAGACTTTGATTATGAATCATATGAGGAACTCATGTCTGAGTATCTAGTTGTTCTCACCCGGCGATCCATCAAGTGGTCCAAACTGCTGAAGGGCAAAAACAAGGTGCAGAGGAATGTAAAATGTGGGTGTGAAAACCAACACACACACGCACGAACCCACACACATATCCTCAAGGAGTAAATCTTGCATTCAAAAAAAAAAGTGTGGATTAACCCTAAATGTTCCCCCTCTCCTTCAGTGAAGCGTTACGTGCGAAAGGGGATTCCCAATGAGCACCGGGCTCTGATCTGGATGACAGCCAGTGGGGCTCAAGACCAACTAGACAAGAACCCAGGATACTACCAGTCTCTGCTCGGAGCCCAGCAAGACCCCAAACTGGTGGAGACCATCTGCACAGGTCAGGCTGTGTTCAACAGTTGTGAAGCCTGGCACACATCAAGCCAGTCTAAAGGAACTAGCAAGCAAAACACACAGATGCTTTGCCTCATGTGCTCTGTTATATATTGCGCTTTAACATCTACCTAACCTAGAAATTAGCCATTTGACACCAGTGTCTCATTACACTGTGTGTTCGGAATGCAAAATGTTGCATCTTGCACCGTTAAGATTTACTTTGCACTGACATTGACATTATGTGATCTTTTGCTTCTGAAAGCATAAAAGCCAACGATGAATGTTGATGGAGAAACTGCACTCAGTGTGTCAAATAACAGGTTTCCTTTGAACACCCAGTCAGGGAATTCTTTCTCTGTGGCTGACGCAGAATGCTGATTCGGCTCAACAGTTGCCGATTAATGCTGACTAAACCCAACGGTGCCACGCACCCTGCAAAAAATAGAGACAGCAGTCGGCCACACAGGCTAAAATGATGGCCAACAGTTTGGTGTTTCACAGTTGTTGCTACAACAAACAATTTATCCTTTAAGGGAAATAGAGTGTTGTCGAATAACCGTAGCAGAAAGTATTCCAGCTTCTTGCGGTGTGGCTCCTTTAAGTGCTGCGGTACTTTCCACTGTTGGCCTGAGCAGGGTGGAGTCCTGACAGCCCTCACCTGCAGTTTTAAGTCGGTTGCCAAAAACATGAAAGTTCAGATACTCCAGTTACTGCTGAGACGTTAATATGGACATGAACTGGCAGATTATTCCCACACAAACACACAGCACACAGTGACGGGTCTGTGTGAACTCTGTCTTTCAGACTTGAACAGAACATTTCCAGACAACGTCCAGTTCCACAAGACATCCCACCCATGTCTGCAGAAAGCGCTGCACAATGTGCTGCTGGCTTATGGTCACCACAATCCAGCTGTGGGCTACTGCCAGGTAATACAGAGCGACTGAGCATCTGGACTAAAATGGATTTTTTCTTTCTATACCAACATATGCATAACTTGAAAATTGTTACTCTGACTGTATTTGGTATCGTCAAAGACTTTGTGCTATGATTATGCCTTGGCATGGCGGGGACACAGTATTTCACATAGTTTTATTATTTTGTATAGTGCCTGTGTGACTGAAATGCAGTGAAGAGTTTGGTTCATTGTCATTGTGGATTATGAGATAGAAATGATTTAGAATGTCCTCTTCATGGGCAAAAAGAAGTAGACAAGGCACATGTTTGTGTGCATAAAGAATCTGGCCAGGCGTCACTTACTGAAGGGTTGTGCCTGTGTCTGTCAACTCAGTACAGCTCCATGTTAATTATTTGCATCTGAAAGGCAAATTTTACTCACCAGAATATATCCAGCTTGTTTTGCAATTCAAATGGTCCGCAAAGGCTGTTTTGATGGGCTGCATCTCTTATTTAGTTTATCTAGATCCCATTCATCTCTATTCATACTCAGGAAGCCTCCTTTTAGTTGTCTGTCTCCTTATTTCATGTCCAGCGTGTCTCTCTTGTGTTCAGGGGATGAATTTCATAGCTGGGTACCTGCTCATCATCACAAAAGATGAAGAGAAATCTTTCTGGCTGATGGATGCACTACTCGGCAGAATTTTACCAGGTGTGTGTCTGTGTATACATTCATTTGCCACCGTTCTGGTCCCTCTTGGCAGGTAACATGGAGGTGCTCTGGTTGTCCCTTTACTCTGAGCTAAGAATAATCTCATAAGAGCTCACGTGGTCTTTATCGGTCTGTGGCTTAAGACCAAGAGTGTGTGTTCATTTGGAACTTGCCCTCACTCAAACAAGGAAATGTTGGTATAAATGAGAAAAATCTTGGTACCAGCAGTTTGACAGGAGTGATATTCAGAAATTTCACTTAATTGTGTTTTTCCATTTAAGACGTCATTCTATCTTTTGTGTTATTTAAAAAAAATTAGTTTACATAGTTAATTAAGAACAGTGTACTGTGTATCTCACAGTGATGTGTGTGTGTGTGTGTGGTTGCAGATTACTACAGTCCAGCCATGATGGGGCTAAAGACAGACCAGGAGGTGTTGGGGGAACTTGTGAAACTCAAAATTCCCACCGTCTGGCAGACCATGGTGGATCACAACGTCATGTGGACCCTGGTGGTCTCCCGCTGGTTCATCTGCCTCTACATAGACATCCTGCCTGTTGAGGTGAGTGTCAAAATGCCACTGCCATTCATCAAGACTTCTGGATTCAGACATAACGCGCAAGTCAGTGCTACTACATACTGTACATACAGTGTACGTGACAGCAAGCTTATTTCTAAACTTGTTCTGTAGCTTCTAACGCCTGTGAAAAAACACCATTCTGCATACTACATCCAAATGTTTCGTGCCAGTGCTGCGTTTAGTGGATTTATCTAACAGATTAAGAAAATTAGCTTTTTGTTCCTCCTTTTCTTTTTGTTTCCTACTCCCTCAGTCAGCCTGGGGACGGTGCGACTTGTAAAACTCGCAGATTGTTTGTTGACAGTTTATTATTCCCTTGAGATTTCACCCCCTCTCTCAGGCACCGAGGCCTAACCAGTAGCTAGCACCTTTCTGCAATTTGCCTTCAGATTAGATGATTGTTGACCTTCATCCTGTGAGTCACGACGCATGTGTTTGCTGGTGGGATTTAGTTCTTCATTGCTGTTTTTCTGCAGACAGTTCTGCGGATTTGGGATTGCCTTTTCTACGAGGGCTCGAAGATCCTGTTCCGTGTAGCTCTGACACTGATCCACCACAACCAGGCTCTGATTCAACAGGCCCGGTCGCTGCCCGACATCTGCCAAATCTTCAAGCAGATTACCCATGGACCATTTGTTGATGAATGCCACGCTTTCATGCAGGTATAAGAACTGAGGAATGACGTCATAGACATCCCTTGTAATTTGCTTACTTTAATCCCTTACTCTTGCCATTTCCCACCTTTCCTAGAACATTTTCACTGAACCAGGAAGTCTCTCCATGGCAACCTTGACAAAGCTGCGGGCAACGTGTCGATCTCGCATCATTGCAGAAGAGTCATGACCTAAACTGACTCACCTGTTGTTCAAACTCAATACACATTCCAGTGGGAGGAGCTCTCAGCAACTCGTTTGCACTTTTTTAAAACTGATTTAATGTCCTTGTAACTACTACATGTAGTTTTTTGTTTCTTAATCATTGGGGCAGCCATACAAATGAAATGTGAATTCTTATTCTTAGTAATCTGCTGTATAAGATGACGATTCCATCTCAAATTAACATGTACTGTTGTCTTGAGTGAATATTTTCATCATACTTTTGTTAAAATGTGGTTTACGCACTTTACTCTGGAAGTCACTAAACACTGAAGAGAACAGACTTGGCTGCAAGGGGCCAGGTCAGTTAAATTACTTGTTGTACAATGTAAGAGGACCCATAGAAGCCTGTCCATTGCATTTCACATTGTTCAATAATAATGAATATTGTGAAGACTAATAAGTAGTTGACTGATCATACCATGCTGGCAGATCACTGTGGTAATCCAATGTGAATTCTATTGATTTAATGACAGAAATGTCTTTAAATAATTCTTTATCTGATTCAGTTAATTCAAGGGCACTATGCTGAAGCAATGTAAGCACAACTGAAAGGGCTGCACTCTTTTTCTAACAATGGTCTCTCAGCTTTTTTCTGTATCTGGGGCCCTTGAAACTGCTGTAGTACTGATACGAGTTTGTTGCGGTGGACAGAAATAACCTCGGCTTTGGTCCCAGCTCTGAGTATGCTGTGTAATGTACACCTGGCTGAACAGCTCTGAGTAAACAGCCATGTTTATTCACTAGCGTTACTGTTGTATGAAATACTCCAAAATAATGGTCCTGGACTTTTAAGATCTTTATTAACTTTCCATAAAATACATAATAGAAAACGAGATCACATCATTTTCTATAAAAATAAAAGATCAAATCACTACAATTCATATTGACATTATTTTCTGGGTGGGGGTGGGATGCCAGAATAGAAAATTAACCCTTGCACCTGTTCACTTGTCCTGTTAAATGAATCTAAGTAATGCAGAGTCTCACTCTGTGCATGGCCGGACAGCTATACACTTTTTACACAAAGCAGCAATCCACGTTTTTACTGTCAGAATCACCAGTGGTCCAACTGTGCCTCATGGCACTGATGGGGCAGTTCAGCCTCCACTGTGGAGGAAAATGAAATGCATTGAGATCTTTCCCTTCTTTTATAGTCACTGGGATTATCTTATGATCATGAAGTGAAGAAAAAAAGACTAGTTAGCAAATGTAGAAATAAAATTCAAATTGTTTGCACAGGCATCCTAAATTGAGAGACTTGTGACCAACAGCAGACAAACGATTGGATTGGTTTATTAGCCTCTCCCTCTTATACTGCATGGGATGTTACACAGTTTAAAAAATATACATATATATATATATATATAAATAATGACTTGGCTAACAGCATTTCAAGCAAATTCAACTGATTCCTAGAACATAATGAAACAAGAGTGGAGCCTAACAGCTGATGGCCAACTTAAAAGTTAAACTTAAAAGCTATTCAAACTGCCTCCATCTTTGATTATGTGGAGACTCTGCCCTCTCAAGCTTCATCGAGATGCACACCATCTAAACTTAGCAGGTATTTGGCTTCTACTCACTCCACAGAGAAAGTGAAAGGAAAATAAAATATCCAGAGGTCACGTAGGATATACCAAAACATGCGCTCACCACAGAGAAACAACCGCTTCCATTCACTCATTCCTCATGTCCACTTGGTCATTAACGCACTAAGGTTCATCTCCACTATTCAGTTTGTCAGGTTTTAGCTAAATGAAGGGTCCATTCAGATGGTCTGGTAGCCAGCATGGCTCCGCTTCCTGCCTATTAGGTACGCAATGAGCACGATCAGCACCAGGCCGGCGAGAGCTGCCCCAACAACGATGGGGATGAGCATCTGGTCTTGGTCCATCTGACACTCCTCCGCTGGAGACAGAAAAGGTGAGAATGAAATGTTATATTAGAGAAAATGCCATTTCCAGCTGCAGCCTGAATCGATCGATTACTAAAGGCTGAATGTGAAATGTTGACTTTTTAAAAATTATTTATATTTATTTATTTATTTTAGGTGTGGTCAAGTTTGTTGGTGGAAGTTACAGTTACCCTTGTGAACCCATTTCTATAGTTCTGCATAAATACGACCTAAAAAATCATCAGATTTTCACACAAGCCATAAAACAGATTGAGAGAACCCAGCTAAACAAAGGAGGAAGGAAAAGTGGCAACAGTATGTGAACCTCCAGGATTACCAGCTCATTTAAAGGTGAAATTAGATCCAGGTGTTCTCAGTCAATGGGATGATAATCAGGTGTGAGTGGGTGCCCTGTTTAATTTAGAAAGCAGCAGTCTACCTAAGTCTTACCTTCCCAATACATGTGTGTGGAGTGTGTCATGGTGTAAACAAAGGAGATTTCTAAAAACCTTAGAAGTGTTGTTGCTGCTCATCAGGTTGGGGGAGGTGGTAAAACCATCTCTTACGAGTTTGGCTATCACCAATTCAGACAGTGCCAATGGAGGAAAATCAATTAAAGGCCTCTCTCACATTAGCTAATGTAAATGTTCATGAGTCCAGTCATCAGGAGCACACTGAACAACAATGGTGTGCATGACAGTGCTGCAAGGAGAAAGCCACTACTCTCTAAAAAGAGCACTGCTGCCTGTCTGCAGTTTGCTTAAGTTCCAATTGGCAAGTCAGAGGGCTACTGGAAAAATGTTCTGTTGAGAGATGAGACCAAAACAGAGTTTTTTTTATTTAAATGAGGAGTATTACTATGTTTGGAGAAAGAAAATCACTGCATTCCAGCATATGAATGTTGTCTCTTATTCTGGGAAACACAGTGGTGGTAGTATTATGGTTTGGGCCTGCTTTGATGCATCTAGGCCAGGATGGAACAGTGAATTCTGAATCATATCAGATACTTCTGAAGGAAAAAGTCAGGTGACCTGAGTTTTAGGAGAATGTGGCAATGAATCAGTTTTCCCAAAAACGTCAAACTGTTCCATTAAATCTGCAGTTCAAAGTGAACTACTCTGAGAAATCACTAACTTCTCTGAAAGGGTAATTCACTCTGATTACCAGCCTGAGGCCTCTTTTCCAGCCTGTGTGATACTGTCTGCTCTAAACAAACAAATTGGGGGTCAGAGGGCAAAGATAAAGAATCATTTAGGAAGAAAAGGCAGTTATACCTGTAGCGAACTGGTTGGTAGTGACCCCGAAGGGCTGGACCTGCAGTTTGAATGTGTTGAGGGAGAAGGTTGGCGCCACAACCAAAGTTTGCTCTGCATTGCACATGTAAGAACGGCCCAGCGTACTCCGCAGGTAGTCCAGGTTAATGTTACTGGCTGAAAAGGGAGCTGTGGAGAGAACCCGGATTAGCAGTCCTTCAAATCAAAGAAGTCAGAGCCGAGACAATTATTACGGTATAAAAACTATGTACCAGTCATGTCCGACCAATTAGCGAGCAGAGCTAGCCCACTCAGGTGGTACTTGTTGGTTGTGGAGTTCTGCAGATGGGAGGGGAAGCTGAATGGATACTTGCATTCAAACATACAAACAACAACAACAAAAACAACCGTGCTGAAGTGCACAAAATAACAGGGATGAATTTACCAGAGTGAAGGTGAAGTTGAGTGTGGTGGTTTGCGCTTGTGTCAAAACCAAGGTAGCTCTGCCGGCTTCACACGATCCTGAAGAACTTGTGAGATTGGGAGACAGATTCGCTAAATCTCGGACAGTCTGGCAAAGCAGAGAAAAAGTTATTATTCATTCATTAATTATTTTAACTATGAGTGGTTGCTGCTCATTAAGATCCACTTCACCTTATTCTGAGATTTAGAGAAATAGGAGATGTTGAACTGCAATCCCATATGGCCGAGGAGACAAAAAGTGCCATTGGTGGTGTTTACAGAGTAGGTGCCTTGTTCAGGTGTCCCTGGAGGGGTCGGTGCTGGAGCTGCTGTTGTAGTAGTAGTGGGTGGAGCTGTGGTACTGGCCTTATCCGCCATACATACGCTTTCTAATACAAGAAAGATGATAAAGAAACGTAGAGTGAAATCAACCTACAAACAGCAGGGTCAGTCCCCACAGAAACCCACTCTGGAGCAAAAACACGAGCAGTCGCACCTGTCGGACTCAGCTCACTTCCAGGCATGTACGCCTCCAGCCTCATGTCAGAGAAAGTGACAGTTGCTCCACCAAATCCGAAAGTGGTGGGGCTCACACAGCGGTAGGTGGTGTTCATGGTGGCCCAGATCCCAACCGAAGCCGACACCAAAGTGACCACATCTAGGACAGAATCGCACAGACGACAAATCAGGAGAAATTTCAAGAAATAGAGAAATACGAGAAATTCGAGAAATAACACGGTTTCCTCAACTGCTGGATCATACTGTGTTTGTCAGTCCTCACCGGAGCGGTTGGCCTCGGGGAAGATTGAACTGTCACTGAGGTTGTACTGCAGCGTCAGGTTAGCGACACTGTACTGACTTCCGTTGGTTGAAAAGCTCAGCCCCAGCGCGTGGCCGGGTCCAAACACTGCCACCAGCCACGGCGAGCCGCCGTCCCTGCCGCACGAGCTGCTTCCAGTATCGACCACGGCGGAGTCTGGCAGAGAGACCTGCGCTGTGCTCTGAGCAAAGACAAGTGATACGCCTGGTGATCACCCGGAGATGCAGCAGTAGTGATAAACTGAACGGAACAGGGCACCGTTATAATACTTTCATCGACTCTTTACATACCATGCTGCTGGAGGTGTTGTATGCGATGGAGAAGGAGGCAGAAAGCTCGGCTTTAATGCAGGTGGAGTTCCCTTCATTCACCTCAAGAGTAACAGCCTGAATGCAACCTGTAGGCGAGAACATAATGATAATATGTTGCTTAGCTAAAATGATGACCGTACAGTGTGCCTTGATGATGAGCTACACCGCTCAGAGGTCAGTTTGCTGTTGAATACATTTGGATAACATGACTGCATTGAAATTAAAATGCATATCCGTCTTTTATTTGACGTGATTGGTTGGATGAAGGTCGCAAAATGAGTACCAACAGTCATCAGTGTTACGGTAACATCACCGGTGTTTTGCAATGCCATGTCATACATATACACTAACACAGTTCACACAAACCGCCACCAGAGGTCTACAGATAGCTATAAGTGTCACGTCACATCACAATCCAAACCCACAAACCTCCTCTGACTCTTTCCCACACAGCACCACTTCTTTTTTTTTATTTATTTTTTTTTTACAGAAAATAATTTAAAAACAGAAAAACCAGTATAATAATTAATAAGACTGGTGACAGCTGTATTGCATTTAGATGAGCCAGTTCCACAGTTTGGTACTGTACATGCTCGCTCACTAGAGGGGCTTCTTGGGACACTTAATGGAACAATGCCAATGGAGTCAGGAGTCACACAGGTATGGGCATAATTACCAAGTAGCTTTTACCAACTGGGCCAACCTGGCACCTTTCACACTTGCATTGTAAGCTATTAATAACCTTATGCCTTGAAAACTGCCATCTGCCATCATCTGTTGCGTGTCGACATGTGCGCGACAGGGGCTGTACTTCTCAAACATACTGTTTGGAAGTGGCTATTCATGACTCATGCACTTATCAACCCTACAAGTCATATTTGTCAAAAGAAAAAAAAAACCTATGTTATAATACAATAATGCAATACAGGAGTTTCACCACTTGCTTCACACTTGGCAGAGTACCTATTCCTCTTTGGTTGACTTCCCATCAGCGCAAGCACACAAGCTCTTCCCTCTTTCACAGTCCTCTCACTTCCCTTCCCACTCTTAACTTCATCACCACCTCTGCACATTAACACAGCCAAATGGTCCAAATGGAAAAAGCCGTGTGCTTCAGTGTCTGTCTGTCTGAAACTTGACCCCAGTGTCACCTCCCTGTTCACCCTGTAAACACACATGGGACGGTTTACACAACACCGCAATCTGATCATGGGGTAAAAGCGACTGTGTGTACAAAGTATGAAGCTGGAGATAGCAGTGTTAGACAGTGTGGAGAGAATGACAAAAAAGGAGGAAAAAGTAATATCCCACACTACCATTTGTGTTAGAGGGAAATGCTGGTGCTCGAGGGCTAAAACTCCAAAGTCACAAGGGACTTCAGCGGAAGTGCTCAACACGTTAATGAGTGGAAGACAAAACTAAAAGGCCACTGTAGCCAAAGCTAGAAGCACAGTAATCCAGTTCTGTACAGTATGCTGCTGCTTGAACGCAAGCTGTATTGGCCTGTTTTCCTGTCAGCAGCCAGGTGCCTGTGCATGCATGCATTTGTGTGAGCGTATGGGTGTGGGTGTATGTGTGTGTGTGTGTGTGTGTGTGTGTGTGTGTGTGTGTGTGTGTGTGTGTGTGTGTGTGTTCAGGATTAAACTGGTCATAAACTAACGCTATCAGTAGGCCCCTGCTGGGCTGTGTGCAGCACAAAGCCATCACAGCAGTCACATGGAGCTCTCAAATGACACAACAATGAAGCCAATCTTCTGCTCCACAAACATTAACAAAACTGGAATAGAATAGAACAGAATCCAGGGACTTCTCAGACCTGTTTTGACACAGCTACAGAGGACAGCTGACCTTTAGATTTTGGACTTGGGACTGGAAAACCAGTTCCCTGTGAAACTTTGAAATATTGTGGGTTCTCTTATCCACACTTGGTCAAACTTGGAGAGATACTGTATATCATTGGTTCCACTGGTTATTAACATAAAGCGAGGAGTCCCTTATTGTATTCATATATTTTTTAAAAATCTAATTAAATAAAAAAATGTTTCAGCCTCTCAAATAAAAATCTTGCTTTTTCAGTGCTGACATTTATTTATCTTATAGCTTCAGATGTTTTTTTGAGAAATAAAAACATAGGTTTCACGTTGGGATCTATTGAGTTTTGACTTTGTCGCTGACGTTTCACAGACTATATGATTAATCGACTACTTGTTTAGCTTGTCAACAATCATTGTAACATATATTTAACCAGTGGCAGATGTAGTGGCGTCGTTTGGTCCAACGTTCGGAACCAGTAGCCTTAAAAAAAACACTCACCCAAAACCGCAAACCAGGCGATGATGAGCGCGGCCAAAGCGTGAGAGAGTTTCATCCTTCGGCTTAGACCACACCAGCAGGGCAGACTTCACTTTATTGTCCCCGTAATAAAACGCATGTGGGGGCGAATACACCCGGAGAAGTGGCGTTGTGTCGGGCGCTGCAGGCGCAGGTGGGTCTACGGGAGGGCGCAGCAGAACCTGCACTTGACTTGACTTGACGGACCGCGAGCTGAGACGTCACTCTTGTTTACGTTTCTGTGCGGGCTGAAGGTAGAAAAAGAGTCATTTAGTTTTCGTAAAGTGGGTCCTGTTGCTAAAAAAACCGTCCAGTGGACGCGGCTAGGCGTGGGTCACAGCCACACTGACTGCATAAGCCATGCCTCGTCATGTGAACTGGTAGCTTTTAGAGCTGGCCGGTCACGTGAGACACCCCCCCCGTCTCTCTGTCTCACTGTCTCACTGTCTATCTCTGAGATCTTTTCACGACAATCCTGCCCCATCATACGAACAGAATGTCACGAATATACCGCAGCAGAAAAACATCCTGCTTGCCTGAATGAGGAAAAAAGAAAAAGACTTATGTAACTTTGTCTAATGTAGGTGAGGGGGTATCAACGAGGTGTAAAGAGACACATAATAAGAAAAAAAGTGCACTTCCTGGAATAATACGACAATGGAAACGATCCCCCCAAGGATCTCATACAAGTGTCGTATTTGATTTATTAAGAGTAATTAAATGTATTGAGATGGGAAAGTAAAATGAACAATGTGCTTTTGCAACATGCACTTGCTTTGGTGTTTGGTGATGTTTAACAATGAACAACTTTGTTTTAGTATGTCACAGATCAGTTATATGGCAAATGAAATGTATGATCTGGAACACATGTAGTTTGCTGTATGGGAGGGCAGCATGTGAGAGTCCTCACAGACATACAACACACAGTGCTGTGCGAATGCTGCTGCAAGTGCATGTGTTGTGGGTAGTCAGCTGACACCTCAATCAATTCACGAGAGTGTGCAAAACCCTGGAACCCTGGAAGGAACGCAGAGGCTGCCTTAATGCTGCTGTCCAAGACTTATCAGGACACCGCCACATTCTCTGTGCATACTTTAGACATTGCTTTCTTAACAAAAGAGATGCAGTTTTACTGTTTGACATTGAGACTATAATGCAGGACAGCTCGCTCTTGTTAAAATATTTCAGATCTATCATAAACTGTATTCCCTGCTGATAGTGAAATTTTTGAGAAATACCCTTCTGTTTTCAGTTCCATTTTCCAGTAACTTGAGAAACTTAAACCCCAAATGGCTCATTTCTATCAAAGTGATGGCTATTATTTATTATGTAACAGACAGCATTATTACTGTTTACTGTATTATTTGGGGCTGAGAAATACAGAGTGGAAAAGGACAACGTAGAGTTGTGATGTTTACCAGACTTTCTTCTCTATGTAGTTTTGTTATGTTGTTCTGCTTTTGTTTTGTTTTTTGCTAAGATTGATTTGATGAAAGATCAGATTAAACTCCAGAAATTGTTCAAATGAAGAACTACATAGCACGTTTTAGTGGAGAGAGGACTAAATGAGAATAAAAAAATCCAAAAGAAAACTACCACATGCTGATTGTCTACAAATTAATTGAATCATTAAATATCCATTTATTCAGGTTCACTTTTCTCACTCGTACATAGAATACAATCTGATCTACAAAAACGTCAGCACATGACATTGGACATTTTGGTCAAAACATACAAGATACCCAAAGACATACCCAAGTGGCTTGCCTTTGTTACAAGGCGTGACCCCGTCCCTCTGACCTAAACCCATCTGACTCAGCCACTTTGGATCATGTCACCTCAAGTCTCTTCTTTTTGTCCTCTACAGCTGTTTCTCTGCCAAATCAAGCAACCAACCAGTAAGGTTAACACTCAGCAGTTTATGCAGCCATTCACAAAGAGAACACCTTGAAAAAAAATTAAAACAAAACAAAACAAAAAACCCTTAAAACTCAAGACAAACCAACTATAGTAGAAAAGAAGTAATTTTTGAAACGGTGTGATGGAGAAAAAAAAATCCCAATCCCACAGAGGATAAACAAAACAAAAAACAGAGGAAAGTGCTAGTTATTTTCAGTTGAGTTTTGCATTAGCAGATTTTGTAAGTCACATCAATCAACCATCAACACCCCGGGCCACTCCTCCAGCCCCATTTCAGTCCCTCTAAAGATATTGCAGAGTGGGAGCAGTACAGCCAAGTCACTCTCTCTTGTCTCTCTGGAGCTCTGTGTGATCCGGATGCCCTGTTCAGGATTGTGGATGGAGGAAAAGTTGGGCACCAGAGGAGAGTCGGGTGGCTGAAGGGCTGCAATGCTGTTTTTTTTTGGGGGGGGGGCCAGCTGTTGCTCACTGTGAGGAAAGCATGGCAATGACAGTGGTACCCCCTCAGGCAACATAGTGGTACTGGTTAGGAGTCTCTTTGTCCCGTTCCATGTAGTCTCTGTCTATGAGCGACTCAATCCGTTTCTTCAGGTCGCCCGGCTGTGGAGAGGAAAGCAAGGCAGATGTTGATGAGCTTTTTGTCTATGTGTTGAAGAGAAAAAAAAGAATGAGAATAAGAACTTTGAGATACATCACCTTCACAGGGAACTTTAGCTGGTTGTAGAGCTCTGATACCAGTAGGTTGTGACTGAGGGTCTTCCTCATCTTCATGATGCGCACCACAGCTGCATCAATCTGATACTGCCTGTCTTGAAACACGCGCTCTGTGGTGCTTACCTGCTCCTCCACCTGTGAGGAAAATGTGTTTAAGAAGACTGGCAAAAATAAGCCCTGTTTGAAGAGGAGTGTGTGAGGTAAAGAGAGAAATGTGCCACTATTTTTACCGTTTCCTTCATTTGGATCTGGTTGATCTTGATGCGGAACAGTTTGTGTTTGAAATCGTAGTTGAAGTTGAAGCGGTCTCCATCCTCCACGTCTTTCCCCCGAGGGTTCTTGTTAAGGACACGTGCTTTTCCACAGGCCAGGGACTGTAGTGTACGCCTGAGCTCTCCCTCCTCTGTGCCGGGCAAGACAGATTAATTGTGTGATACAGCAGGTGTCTCCCTCCCACAATACAATAGTTGTAGTGTAAAGACATATGTAACCTATGCCAGTGGCAGTGCGGATCTCCTCCATGCCGAACTCCTCTCCCTCGTTAAACATCAGCAGCACCAGCGTCTGGAACAGGGAGACTTGCAGCTCCTTCTTACCCTGCAGGATGATGAAGTCATTATAACTGCGGTTCACAGTTTCCTCAAGCCGTCTCTCTTCTCTCCGGCCCCTTCTACCAAGACTTTACCTCTTTAAACTCCGCCTTTAATACAGCGTGGCCAAGTGTCGGCTGCCACTGCAGCTTCCTCCCACTGTGCTTCCCCAGGTAGAAGAGCTTGAACACCTCCTGGAGTTTTACCATCTACCAAAACATAAAGCGTTTTGTTGCACTTTGTTGTTGTGCAAAATAAATTCATCATCCTGTCGTCTTAAAAATACTGGTTAAGCGAATGGTCACTTCAATTCAACGTCTTTTTAAACCACAAAAAAATCTTGAAATTTATCATTACACAACTTCAGGTGCATACACTGCTTCCATGCCTCCAGAGTGCTGGTCCCTCTGTGAAATTCATCAGGAGATTCAAAGCATAGTGCACACGAAGAACAATACTCTAACATAAAAATGCTTACCTCTGGGGGCAAGTGCACCTCCATGGGTGTGTATGAAGGCCAGTAGCCCATAGTGAGGATATTGACTGTCAGTTCTATGTTGCTGGGCTCACTCTGGTTCTGCATATACTGAATAGAAATATCATGAATTATGCATGAGAAAAGCATTTCATGACGGTTTAGTGGAATGAATATATACACACTCTAAACATGGCATCATGTATGTTTATAAGCGTGAGCCTTCAAGTACCTGTTTGAACTGGATCATGATGTCTTTAGACAGTTCCATGTCCTTGAACATCCCCTCAAGCTTACTGGTAAATGCTGCTCCACATTCTGCAGGAATTCAAAGTGAATTTGAGGCTCAACCTTATTGAGAATACAGTGTGTTTATCAAAGATTACACATAAATCAAATTAACTGCAGGCAAAATACAAAGAAATTCTAAGTGTATTATCCATGACTCGGACAAGGATTCTGGCTGATGACAATTTGCTAATTTGAGATATTAGACATTGGAGATTCACCATGTTTGAGCTTGGAGAGCATGGACTTTTCAGCATCAACAGAAGCGCTCTTGCCAACCAGCAGACGTTTGGCCAAGTCCTTCTTATAAAAAGCTTCAAACACATCTTTTCCTGGAGGGAGAAAGCGGAGATGAAGAGGTCTCGTTGGAGACTAACAAGCTTCAAATTGGTTGGTAACACTGATTGACTTAGCAAGCAAAAGCTCAGACAAATGCATTCACCACGCACGCACACTGGAACTGACCATGGATGAAACGGAAGATTATCATTATCTTATCCAGGATTCTCTCCAGCTCCTCCTCTGTAGCCTCCTTGTTCCCTGCTCTTAACTTCGAATCCACATATTTTGCTGTATAGGAAACAATATGATTGTTATCACAAGTAGAAATAAAGGAAAACCACAAAAAAGTGTCTTATGTAACATTATCTACTGTTTAATACTTGAGCCAAATTGTTAAAAAAATTCCATCTGCCACACATTAAAACTTCTGCACCTGACTTACCAATAAGTTCAGCAGGTTTGTTGGGCCTTTTATTGATAAAGGTCTCAAAGGCTTCCTTCATGGCATTGATAAATCCCTCGTTCCGTGCAAAGCAGCTCTGTGCCACGTTGTCCATCTTGTCCTTGAAGTCCAGTAGGTCTTGCACCATATCCTTGTCTTTCTCTGGGGTACATACAATCTCTCCACCAAACGACTAGGACAGGAGACAGTTTACACTGTTGTGTATATGCATTTCTCAGACATAAAAAAGGACACCTTTTGTCTTGAGGAAACACTTTGTGTTTTACATCTATGCGCAGCATACATTTGTTGAGCTGTAGTATGTGTATACCTTGATGTAATCCCTCCAGAACTGCAGCAGTGTGGGAAGTCCGCCTTTCACTTTGCTGAAGAGCTGGTAGAGGAGGGCCAGCTCAGTCACACGATTCTCATCCAGCAGGGTGCTCAGACCTGGCATAAAAACATTACGCAACCTTGCATATATGCATGTATGTTCTACATATTGAAAAATAAAAATCCCATACAATTTACCATCAAATTTATATTGGAATTAAATCAAATCCACAAAAGTGAAAATGAAAGGCTGAGTACAGTTTTGTAAGGAGGGTAGATCTTTTTTTTGTTGTTGTCGTCACACTGCTCCAATCAATTTTAATCACAACTATGCACATCAAGCCACAAAACAGATAAAGTAATGGAGTTAGATTGAGTTTTAAAACAGAAAACCAATTTATACCGTATGTCTTTGGGAAGTGGGGATCCAAAACAGGGCCTTTGTGTGAAATCAACACTCCTCTGGCACAAAAACTTAACACTTCAAATGACACAAATGATGTATATATTGCCAAACACAAATCTTCCACACAGACATACCCTTCTGTAGTATTGCAGTCATATGTTCTCCTAAAAGTTGCTTCTCAACACAGCTAACAAGTGGTTTCCTGTGGAAAAAAATGAAGAGAAATTAAGAGTGAAGAAATGAGAAAGCATATCCAAAAGGTGGAAAAGATGTAGATATTCAAAGTCTGATCATGTAGCCTCCTTCCAAGAAAATGTCTTGAATCACACCTCCTGACCTATCTGCACAGAACGTTTTACACGCTTGCTTTTCATCATTTACTTGTTGAAAACATAAAAGCTATTAAATCAAAGTCTGGTATTGTGGCCTTGCACATTAACCCATGCACAGTCTTCATTTTAGATTAGATGAACATTTTCAGATTGTTACACATCACTACATTACACATCAGCTATGTTGAGTGACGCCCCAAATTCAAGTAGGAGCTGAATAGTATTGCAAAATGGCTGCACCCTACCTCAGTGGTTGTAAAGAAACAGTATTAAATGGGTATTTATGTAGGTTTACTTATTTATTAAGGATGATTTGCACATGATATGTTATTATAGATCATTGTTGAATAATGTCTGTGTGACATGATTTTTGTCTTGATAACACAAATAAATATAAATTTTTCTTTACTGCGTGCTCTGGTCGAGGTAGCTCATGATACGGTCATTCTCCTCCTCTAACCGACGAGCCACGTGGTGCAGATACTCAGGCACCTGGACAAATATGAGCACACACATTCAGTACGTCTGCCAGTTAGAAGCACAGCCTTGGCTTTGTGTGTACAAATGGTGACCGATGAATGAAGAATCTCGCTCACATCTCTCTCCTGCATCAGCCGCTGTCCCTCTGCTGCATACAGGCGATTGGTCTCAATCAAAAATCTCTCCTCAAATGAATCTTTGTAAACCTGAACAAACGTCAGACAATCAGGGGGTAAGAACAATGACACATTCAGTCCACCTACTGATTAACTGCAGAGAACAAGCAATTTGTACCTGCAAGTCTGACAGCATGCCCAGCAGGCTCCTGAGCAGACTACGATCCACCGTCTCCCCGTTCCTCTCCAGTTCTATCTGATCCAAAATGCCGTCTACTGTGCGCTTCTGAACTGCGCTGTCGCTCACAATGTGGGTACGGAACAGTTCCAAACCTGTATCCCTGCAACGCATACATAACAATAAATCAAGCCTTCAGAGTAAACCTCACAAACAGAATAAGCTGAGTAAACTGTAATTTTACCAGATGGAGGGGAGTAGGGAGTTCTGGAGCACGTAGGTGCGGTCCAGGAAGAGAAAGATACTTCGGATCATTATCTATACAGGGAAACAAACATGGGATTTATGCTGCTGTTAGCAGAACAAAACTAAACTAAATGAAATGTCATTTTGATCTGACAAACACCACAACTTACAGTTTGCCTGCAGTGGTCCTGCCAGCAGCGATTCATTCGCTTCAGAAAGGAAAGGTTGTCCAAAGACTCTGTGAGCTCCATGTTAAGTTAAAAAAAATGTACTCACTCATGTCATTAAACAAATATACTGAATGACCATTCTTCCCTGAAATTATGTAATGACACCTTAGCTTGTACATACAAAGCACTACTGCTGAACTTGTTGTATGTTGACCCCTTGTGGGAAAAGACAGCAACGACAAACGAATTGTGCCAGCAGACTCCAGAATTCCTTAAATTGAGTTTAAAGATGTCAACATAACGCTGGAGAAAAAAAACTTTGGAATCACTGTTAAAAGGTTTGTCATGAAAAACAAGAGTACTGTATTTGGCTTTGTTTGCACCAATTACTTTGAATTAATGTATTCTCCTTCATAGGCTCCTTGTTCTGAGATGAAGAACTAAATGACTCTACCAGCAGCACTGTGTTTAACAACAGACTGAATTTTGGTTTACAGTAAATTGTAATTTTTATTTTTACTAGACAAAGGTCTTATAAGGTAGTGTTGCTACTGTCAAGCAAGTCTCTCTCTCTCACACACACACACAATGCATCAAGGTTCAAAAGGTAACAACATCTAAAGCCAAACATGTATGTTTATGAAAAGGATATTCTCTGAACTGGTGGATCTGGGCCTGCACATGATCTTCACAAACCTGCCGTAGCTGTTTGTACAGCGTGGGGGAGACTTTATATGAACACAGGTTCTCCACTGCCTTCAAGTGTTTCAGAAGAAGCGTGGAGTGAAGACAAGAACAGAAGAGACACAGATTGTTCACAAGCACAACACAGGTCTCCACAGTTTTATTTTAACCCTGAGCTGAAATTAACAACTAGCTACATGGAGCTTGTTTTATGTGCTCTGCTGAAAATCACATCTTAAACAAATGATAAACTCTAAAGCATTTGAGATAGTAGTGTCCAATTGTTTTGCACTAACACATTTCTACAATCCAACACACTTCTAATAGCCTGGGAAGAAATACGTGTGTCTAACAAGACGGCCAGCAAACCTGATAGAGCTCTTCCAGGTTGTACTTGATAGAGGTGCTGTTCTGGATGGCACCCACTGCATCACGGAGCTTCAGCCATGTGTCCTCTGTGTAGTTCTCTGCTAGTTTTGGCCTGTCTGTTACAAAAATCCAGCAATAATGTCAGAAACACAAGACTGCCAACAAGCTAACAAGAAGTCATTTATGCCAATGCAATGGTATTAGCATTTGATTCAAACACATTCAAACATGTTAAACACAAACATGATATGTTGTAGATTTGGTAACAATCAGCCCTAATTGATTATGGTCCAATGTTTATTATTATGAATAATAGTATTATCTTTATATAACACCACAGCAATTGCTGCACAAGGCAATATTATAGCTGTCTTATTGGGCTAACTGACAACAAACTAAGGCAGGAGCAGCTCCTATATCACACCACACTTTGGACCCACAGGTAAGTAAGTAAACATTTTCATGATGGAAGGTGCACAAAGACAAATTTATTTTTCAATGTTATTACATTTCTGTATTCTTTAACTTAAATTAAATAAAATAGATATGTATTGTTTTGAATACGTTTGTACATACGTATGCCGTCCTAAAGAAGCTTAGTTGGTTTTTAAATTAAAGCAAACTCAAACTCTTTTTTTTGAGTTTTTGCAGACAGTGAAATATGTTCTATTGTCATTTGAAGATTTAATCTTAGATCATTCCTTAACAATACTACTACAGAGATGGTTTTGTGTAATGTGATCTAGTATGGAGTAACAACACCTCATGCTTGTTAACCCGCAAATATGAAAAGTTATGTATGCTAACTTTGACATCAGTTTTTTAATTACCTGATTATCAATTTGAATTACTGAAACTTACACTACCAAAGAGACATTTTTTACTGTATGATCTAAAAGTTATGTCACATGCTCTGTTGTTACATGTACAGCTCGATCATAGACAATACCTTTGAAATTTTTGATCACTAACTTCTTTGAAGCTCCACTTTTGCCTGAGGCCACAGCGGACGTCCTGGACATCCCGTTGGTGTTGTGCTCCGTTATAGCAGAGAAACTGGCTCTCTTGTCCTGTCGGGTGTCCTCTGCCATTATCAGATTAGCGCTTTGGCTTAACGCTGTATGGTCCAAGTGTTTTGCTGAGTTACTGCTGGATTGTTCAGTCGCCTGTTTATTTACAGTCACCAACGCAGCCTCTCAACTAGTTGTCTTTGGTTGACAGCACAGACAGTCGCAGTAGAGTCAGAACACATTTAAAAAAAACAAGCATTGACTAACATACGGTTAATAAATCAGAAATCATTACTACGGTCAGCTAAATAAACAAGCTAACCGTATGTTATCTGAAACTGCAGCACACTTTAGCTACCAGTTTTCGTCTTCTCCGCAACACTGTATTTCTATGGACTAGTCCATGCCAGTCTTGACTACTTACAGACTTCAACGAGTTCAGTTACTGTGTTTTGCGACAGTAGACAAAAACATGGAAGCGACATGTTTAGCGTTGATATAACAGAACCATATTTTGGTGGCTTTCTTTAGCACACAGCTAGCTACCACAACAAAATGGCTTTTCTCAAACAGTTCAGTTGGACAGGTGCATCTTGGGTGAAAAGCAGCCGAGTTGCGTTCAGGGATAGTTTGAATTTCCGATATCTACAGATATCCTATCATAAATGCAGCAAAATGTATTTAGGATATTTGTGGTCAATTATTGTAAACACTGGCAGAGAATAAAATATTGAGTTATTGGAATTAAGTGAAAGTCCCTTTACTCAATGCCCATTCTGTTTGCTGCTACACTGCGTAGTTATAGTTCCAGCTTCCATGAACTCTAACGGATTATTTAATGTAAGGGTTTGGGAAAAGATAATGTACCACCAAGGAAGCGATCGCTTTTTGATTAAAACAAGAACATGCAATTTCGTGCTTTATACATTTATGTATTATAAGCTACTAAAACACACAAGATGTGAGTTTGAAACATGTTGAGAAATAGTAAACAACTTTCCTCCTTGCTTGATAGTCTTGAACGCAGCCATGCATCACCTGCCTGCAACCAGCAGGAGTTCAGTGCTCATGGGCGGTGTTTCATATGAGACAAGGAAGGACCTAACGTTGCCATTCAAGCCATAGTTTCTGCTCGTCGGTACGGTACCGAACCGAGCAGCATGGGTATACTAATGTTAAAGTGTAAATAAACGCCGTGGTCGTTATTTTTGGAGTAGTAAGGCTCGCCTATTTGTGGTGCCCCGCCTGCCGTCCTGAGCGCTCTCTGCAGCGGTAGGTATGTTAACGGCTCCCGGAGAAACTAGGCAGGGAGCTGGTGCGCAGAGCATCATGTCAAGGGAGGGGAGGCCGGTTGGAATTTAGGCGCTTTTTTATTTGGACAAACACCTTTCGAGTGTTGCAATGAAACAATACGGCTTGTTTGTACATGTTATTAATAAGACATACTTTAGCCACACTGTAGTTCAGCGTTAAATAAGATCCTAGCATTGGAGAACTGCCCTTTTGAGCTAATGTTAGCTATCTTATCTAGCTGGCCCCGAAGCTACCCAATTAATTAAAAACCGACCACGACTCCTTCACGTGAGTAATCTACGTTACAACCAATCTATTCCACCTCCAGACCACCACTGTTAACCAGTGAACTTTTCTTTGCTGGCGCAGTTAGGTTTTATGCGTTTGACGAGCTAACTAGCCAGCTAGCTTTAACGTCATTCGCAATGATTACTTATATACAGCATTTCATGTCAGATATTTTTTTCCAACAATGTTGACAGTGGATCCGGCAGCACTTACATTCAAGTCCCCTTTTTGGTATTCATTAGCAGAAGATAAATATTTGATAAGTGGTCAATAACTCACTGTTGTGTAGCAGATATAAGGACATTGCAAGTGATAATTGATGCACAGTAGTCACTAACATATTAGACTAAGACATATTTCATGTTATAACAACCTGTCATTATCTGTTATACAGCAGCCTCCGCTCATGGATGTCAGGAGGAAGTATAATATATTAAAAACACTTAAATTTGCTTAAAGCTTTTATACATTTATTAAATGTTCATATATTGTTTATAAATGGTAAATAGGGAGACTTAAAGTGTTGCCATTAACCCTTGCTTCATTCAGCATAAATAACTATAAGTTAAAAGGTCAAACAGAATAGATTAGATTCAGAAGAGAAGCAGAATAGAATCAGAGTTTGTTTTGAATGTCAGACACACCCATGCCTCAGGATATCCTCTGATATTGACAGTAAATTAATTATGTATCACAAGAAAATTCTTTTGAACTCTAGTCATATCTGAATTGTTTTATTTTGTCTGCAGTTTTTGTTGATGTCTGTTTGTTTTGTATCATCTAGTATAGATGCCTTGGCTGAGATGAGTGTGAAGGCTTTTGAGCTGGTCCCCGCTGTGGAGCGAGATCTCCTCATGGGCGACAAAGCTCGCATCAACATAGAGTGCATTGAATGCTGTGGAAAGCACTTGTATGTGGGCACCAATGACTGCTTCATCCACCACTTCCTGCTGGACGAAGTCACTTCTTCCAAAGGGAAACTGAGCTACTCTCCTCAGAAGCTGCTGCACAAATATCTGGGCCTCAAGAAACCAGTTGCTGAATTGCGGGCTGCTTCTGCTTTAGAGCGTCTGATAGTGCTTTGCGAAGGAACATTGTTCCTTGTTGACATGGTGACATTGGAGACTGTGCCCTCGGCAGCAGGAGGCGGAGCCAAGATCAGAGGCGTGACAGCATTTTGCATAAATGAGAACCCGGTGAACGGTGATCCCTTCTGTGTGGAAATGGCTGTACTCTCGTCCAAACGGCGAGCAGTGCAGATTTACATGGTGTATGAGGACAGAGTCCAGCTGGTCAAAGAGGTGACCACTCCTGAGCAGCCCTGTGCCATCAGTCTTGATGGTTACTTCCTGTGCCTAGCCCTCGCTACACAATACATGATCTTGAACTACAACACAGGCGCCTCCCAGGACCTCTTCCCTTACAACAGTGAAGAGAGGAGACCCATTGTGAAGAGAATCAGCAAAGAGGAGTTTCTCTTAGCAGCACCTGGTGGTCTGGGTAAGTTGGCACCAAAGCAGTGTATTTGCTGGTCTTTTAAATATCCTAAAAATTGGATTTCCTCAAAAAAGCCTTATAAGGTATTAAAAAGTTATAAATTTAACTGAAAAGGGTCTTGAATATTCTTTCTTGCTTACCATAGACAGTAACATTAATTATAACAGATGTTATCTAAATGAATGAATTATTTCTTAACTTGTTAATCCTTTAATCAGTTTTCTGTCATGTACCATATCTGGGTCCAGGTCATGTTAATCAGATAAATATTATATCAGGAATAATTGTTATACACAAGAAGTTCTGACAAAATATGTGATAAAAATGTCAATGTCAGTATTTGTTGACTGTCTCTACATGTTTTCCATCATTCTTCAACCTATATGATCATGAAAAAGGTGTCATTATGTTCTGTCTGGCATTAAAATGTTCTACGGTTGGAGGAAAGAGTATTTCTTGACATATCCCTGCCAAAATTGTGTTTCCCTCCCTCCAGGTATGTTTGCCAATGCAGAGGGAGTATCTCAGCGGGCTCCAGTGAACTGGTCAGAGAGCGTGATTGGGGCTGCTGTGTGTTTTCCCTATGTGGTGGCCTTGGATGAGAGCTTCATCACCGTCCACAGCATGTTGGATCAACAGCTAAAACAGACGCTTTCATTCAGGGACGGACACATTCTGCAAGACTTTGAAGGTATCATCGCCTTACTTTCAAAACCACACTAACAACCGATGTGACCAAGACTTTTATCAGTCTGGAGCGACAAAAGTCTAATAGTTCTAATAGTTGATGGTTCAGAAAACAATCTCAGAGCTGAAGCTGGGAACTCTGTCAGAGACATGCTATTTGTTACCCCATGGTTCTGTATTGACAGGCCACCTGTCCTATCACAATGCATATTTCTGGCTGTTTTAGAGAGCGTGTTGTGTGTTTTAGGGAAAGTTATTCTGGCTTCAACTAAGGCAGTGTATGTCCTGGTACCCCTGCCACTGGAGAGGCAGATACAAGACTTGCTGGCCAGTCATAGAGTGGAGGAGGCGCTCACCCTCACTGAGGGAGCACAGAGAAATATTCCCAAAGACAAGTTCCAGGTAACAAATAGTGTGTTGTTTTGATTTTTATGTCTGAAGTGTGTTGAAAAGATCAGTTGTTGCCATGGGCCACAGAATGATATTGTTATCACAGTGATCACTGTTACCATGGTAATTTTACCCTCACTATAAGATTTATAATCTGATCTGAGTAACATAATTGACACTATTTAAGATAAAAAAAACAAACAAACTCATATTTTGTGATTCTCTTGAATTACAGATTTTGCACAAAAGAATTCTCCAGCAGGCAGGTTTCATACAGTTTGGCCAACTTCAGTTTCTAGAAGCAAAAGAACACTTCAGGTAAGAGCCTGAGTCGGTGTTCGGTGATTTCCCAGCTGCTGTTAAACACTGTTTGTTGCTGTTTTTTTTGGTCATAAGAAAAGTCATCAAAGTTACCTCTTCTATAAATATCTTTCAGCATCTAGTATTGCAGTGGAGTGATTATTTTCCATTTAACTACTAATTACTGACAGCTTTTGACACTCATACCTGTACAGTTTGTGCTATGGAAGTTCAAGAATTGAAATCAGACCACTGTCGGAATAAATTGTTAAAATGTGACATGTGATATGAAATGTTATCATGAAACTTAGGTCACCCATCAGTTCCTGTCTTTCTGTCTTTTGGTAGCCTTTTGTTTAACCTGACTTTCCCTTCCATGGCAAAAAAAAAATCTTTTGCACAACACATAAACTTTCTTTAGACGTCAGGAGCTTTTCCTACTATTTACAAATGACTGGTGTTGGTTACTTGACCAAAGTTGATACCCCGTGAGTAGTCCAACTTGTTTCTGCGCTAAATGTACTTTAGTGCACCTCTTAGCGGGGACGCTTAGGTCCCAGTCTTTGTCCTATCGAATGACTTGCTACTCAGCTGTTTTTGCAAATTCGCCATTAATTTTTTCAGGAAGGGTCAGCTGGATGTGCGGGAGCTGATATCTCTCTACCCACTACTGCTGCCAGCTTCCTCTTCATTCACACGCTGCCATCCTCCTCTCCATGAGTTCGCTGATCTCAACCACCTGGCACAGGGTGACCAGGAAAAAGTGCTGCGGTGCAAGAAATTCCTCATCAGTTATTTAGGAGAGGTAAATGGTGTAGAACTGATTCATTTACACAGAATCTCACAGAGGTCATAACTCAGAAGTTCTCGTTACACTGTTTAAGTATGACAAAAGGTTATTCATGTTCTTCTCACACAGATACGGAACACAGAGGTGGCAAATGGCTGCAGAGAGGATGTGGACACTGCACTGTTGAAGCTGTATGCTGAACAGGATCATGACAGCCTTCTCGACCTGCTCGCTTCAGACAATGCCTGTCTGGTGGCAGACAGTGTCCCATGGCTAGAAAAATATCACAAGTGTGTATACTATTGTTTTAATGTTCATAAGAACAAGGTCATATAATTTGTCACACGTAAACATCACTGCATTTTGAGACATACAGTCTCAGAAGCCTTCACATCTGTTGCGGCACAGTTATTCAAGGGGACACGAGAAATACTACATACTACATACACAAAATGGTGTGTGTGTGTGTGTGTGTGTGTGTGTGTGTGATTTGGGGAAATTAGTATTCTCCATTTGTTATATCATGCCTAAAACTGTGGTAATTAGAGGAAAAATAACACCCTTGTGGACACTGTAGGGATCAGTGTAATTGTCACTGATTGTTGCAGTCACAAAATGAACAAATTCCTACGGGGGATGATGAGGCTTTGTTGGGTAAATAATTACTCTTGCCCCTCACTATTAATTGCCACCCGGTAATGCTTTAATTCTGTGACCAGTGTAATCAGTCCAGTTTAATTGCTTTGTGTAAATAGAATGTTGAGGGCTAGGTTTTGCTTCATTCAGTCTCCTTTCCCTCTCTCTTAGATATTTTGCACTTGGGCTGCTCTATCATTATAATAGTCAGGATTCAGCAGCACTTCAGGTAGGTGTGCCTGAAAATGTCCGATTGCTGCTTCTCACAGAAAGATCTTTGTCAACATAATGTTTAGGCATTCAGCCTGTTTCCTGTTCACCTGTGCTGACAGTTGTGGATGCGCGTGGTTGATGGGGATCTGCAGGACTCCACGAGATCTGACCTTTATGAGTACATTGTGGACTTCCTCTGCTCTTGCACCAATCTGGACCTTGTCTGGAAGTATGCAGACTGGGCTTTGCAGAAGGACGCCACCGTAAGTTACCAGTACCTTAAATGGCATCAAAAATGTGGCTGTGCTCACAGTCAAAGATTATTACTGCCAGTCAAGTTGCCATACAGTGAAAATTAATTGCATTTTTTTTGCTTGTATTTCATCTCAATTTTTTTTATTATCAAGGGACAATGCCCATTGAGTGACAAAAAATCTCATTTTTATATAATTTTAGGAAATAGTAAGGTGAATATAAGTGGTAGAGCTATAATGACCTTACCTTTTGTTTTTTGTTTGTAGATAGGCATCCACATCTTTACCAAGAGGCCTGTCAGTAATGATCTGCCACAAATGAAGGCTGACGATGTCATCACTTACCTTGGAAAGCACGGCCGGGCGCTGCTTCTCTACTTAGAACACCTGGTGCTGGAGAGAAGGATACAGGTACAGTAGCAGGATGAAGCTGATAGCTGTTCATGAGACATGTCACAGAGTGGCTTTGCAGTGAGAGAGAACTGGGAAACACCTGTTCAGGTCTACATCAGACTACACAACAGAGATGTGTTGAGGCTTATCTAAACAATAGCAAGTATCCCAGAATGAATTTCCCTGCAGTATCAGTTCTCCAAAATCCTGAAAAATGCTGCTTAAACGTGTTACTCAGAGTACTGAGTCAAGTTAATATATCTGAATATTGCAATTTGCAGTGTGTAGTGTAAAATAGTCCATTTGGGAGAATTTAATTGCCATTTTCCCCTCCAAGCACCTTCCCAAAAAAAAGAAAATCAACTAAATTCAGATTGTTTCCTTCCTTGTTTTTGGATGCAGAAAGAGAAGTTCCACACACACCTTGCTGTGTTGTACCTGGAGAGGGTCTTGTCGCTTCTGTCACAGTCACCAACAGATGAAGAACAGCTAACCAGAGCTAGAGAGAGGCTCCAAGCCCTGCTCAGGGAGTCCAACCTATACCGTACACAGTTTATTCTAGGTGAGACCCATGTCTGAAGATAACTACAGTTCATTTTGTGACTAAGTTTAATGCTTTTTTTTGCTTGTCATACTAAAATCAATAATTGTCAGCTTATCGCATATTGTATGACAGATTCCAGCCATAGATTTAGTGCAGACTTAATTACCTTTTCATAAAGGTGCCTGGAAAATCCCCCATTGCATTGGTGTTATTCTGTCAATGTTGATCATCGTGAAGGTTTTTGATGTTTTCCTGTTCTGCTGCTCCGTTTAGGTAAGATGGAGAACTGTGAACAACTGCTGCTCGAGCGTGCAACACTACACGGAAAACTGGAGGAGCACGATAAAGCGCTGCACATATTGGTGCACAAGCTCAGAGACTTCCCATCCGCTGAGGCCTTCTGTATGTGGGCCTCGTCTTGTAGGGATTCTGCTTACCGACAGCAGCTGTTTCACCTGCTTTTGGGGGTTTATCTAGATGGGAAATCCCAGTCAGCAGCAGGAGGTGGCAGTGGCGACCTGGAGATGGCCGCAGTGGACCTCTTGAATCGGCACGGCGAGGTGTTTGACGCAGCCCGTGTCCTCCGCATGCTCCCTGACGGCTGGTCGCTGCAGCTGCTGAGGCCCTTTCTGGGTCGAGCTGTCCGGGCCAGTATGCATGCCTGCCGCACCTCCCAGATTGCTCTGGGGCTAGCCCACTCTGAAAACCTTCAACTGCTGCATGACAGGGTGAGAAATGCACAACATAATGCCAAAATTGCCAAATTAGTCAAATAAATACTTACTTCACCCTCCCACTAATATAATGTGTTGTTTAACAGGCTTATGTACAACAAATCATTAAATGCACAATGTGTCATTTTCTGCCGCTAGACGTCTTTCAGTCAAAAGGATAACGAAAGATAGTCTGTGGTGTGAAGTAGCAGGGATCAAGGGAGTTGTCATCTTCACCACCACTGCCTTCATTGTACTCAGATTCTCCCGTAGAGGATTCTTTCAGTGTTCAGCAGGTTTTTACACGTTGCTGAATTATCTGCAGAGGTTTCCTCCTCCTCTCCAAAAGGAGCAGACCCAGTAATAAAACAGTTTCATGTCAAAAATCTCTTTCTCTGTGTGTCTCTGACGCTGTTTTGCAGAGATAAGACAATCTTGCTGTCGCTTTTGGACATTTTTCTGAACCAAAAATCCAAACACTTAGTTCCAGCTTTTTGAATGTGAGAGGTGATGCTTTCTTTTGTCATGTTTTTAGTAAACAGAACATATTTGTGTTTTTGACTTTTTTTGGAAAAAAATTGAATACATCTCCATGCACATGTCCATATTCAGAGATTTCATTGACCAGATGTTTTATTGATTTTGGTTGTATCATTTTTAAAACAATATTTTTTTGTATTCAATTAAATTCATTTTATAACCAGCAAATATAACTAGCTTCATCAAATGGGTGAAATTAAAGAGTGAGTAATTTATGTTTTATCATCAAAAGTGATATGTCTTGTGTCTACATTGAAACCATATATTTTGATTTTTTTTTTTTAAATTTGAGAGAATGGTTTTCTCATAGGATTTTAATACGATTTTAACTTCTGTTATCTTATTCCTCATTACTGCTTTAACTCATTGTTCCTCCTCTGTTGTATATTTTCTTCCTCCAGCTGAAAGAGCGCAAGAAACCCATCTTTGTGTCTGAAAAGAAGGGATGCCACCTGTGCCACAACACCTTCAGTGAGCCTGATGTGGTGTGTCTGCCAGGTGGAGTGCCTGTCCACACTCACTGCGTTGCTCAGAGAGTAAGAGACTTGCCCACAAAGAGACTGTTAACTAATAGCAGTAATCATACGTGAGACTTGACCCTTCAAACTATCATGTGATCTGCGGTTGGACACACAAGCAGGATGTGCTGAGATTCTGGATGGCTGAGGACTGAGGGGGTAAAAAAAGCACAGAACACACTTTAACATAGTAGAATCTGCTATGGAGGTAATAAAACACAAAGAACGTTATATATGTGTGCCAGGGAGAAACAGGTGACTTCAGCTATTTATTTCTGTGCCACAATTACATCACACTTTCAGACTGCAAGTTTTTATAGGAGTAAAAAAAACAACAGCAAAGTCACCCTGTCCTTTGTAATCCATTTAAACAGAGAATTAATGAAAGACGGGCTGCTGTCCTTTTCTGTGGGTTCAGTACTGTCCTGTCCTTGTTTTAGCTCAGACAGTTTTAAACCTGAATTCAAGAAACTGCTTGGACTGCAGGACACACAACATTTGAATTATGTTGTAAATGCTTCTGAAGCATGAATAGTATTTCCACTCTTACAGTTCAGGTCTAATGAACTCCAATGGGTAATGTTAATAATATTATAATATTGTCCTAACCTGCCATATCTATCTCATACTTTCTGAAATCTGGTCTCACTGCAGCAAAAACTGTGTAAAACACTACATGAAACCTCTCAATGCTCTGCTAATTGCTAAATTTTATGGGAGACTCTGATCAATTCCCAAACTGCATCAAGGATTAATGAGATCTAAAATTGACACAAAAAACAATTAATCTTTACTGATAGCATGTCAGTATGTGACATGACTCATGTTATGGGCTCAGTTACAGGTGGCAGATATGTAAAGTACCATCAAGTAATGTGAAATCCTGCTCCAGAGATGTTGTCTGATTTTGAGTAACTAATTAAATAAATCAAGAGGGATCCTCACTGCCTGCCTGCTATCATGGATCCATGTTGTTTGTCTGGCTTGGGTACATGCAGTGATGCAGACAGAGATTATTTGAATCCTGCCTCTGAAAACAAATCTCATTCCAAATCACAATCTGCCTGTGGAAACGGAGGGTCACGTAAAAGATTTTTTGAAATTCTGAAATAAAATATGACTCAAGGACTCAGGCAGGGAAATGAGGTCATTTGTTCAACAGGTGAATAACCGTTTTATTTTTACAAGAATACCTTGTGATAATTCTGATTTATTACTACTACGAGTAATCCGGTTATTTCTTCATATTTTACACACATCTTGTTTAAGCTATGGAACGTATCTGGCCACCAGATGGCAGTCATGTGTATAAGGAAAAACTTTCTACTTTTCGACCTCCGTCGATATAACAAGTTGCTATGGAAACCGCGTCGGTTTATATCATCCGGAAGATTTTGATGTCAAACGTTTGGAAAATGCTTTGGAGAAGTACTGTTTACCGAAGAAGACCCGGGATCCAGATGAAAGAAAAGCAAACTAACTAAGAAAACTCGTATTCGAACGGGTGTTCGTTGTGTTGCTGCCTACGATACTTCAGTCTCACCGAGCGCAGAGGGTACACAACTGAAATAGAAGAGGAGTCCAGAGGAAACGCGCTGCAGCAGAAAAACACATGGCAAACACAGATGGCATCCATGTGAGGTAATGAAGTCACGAGTACAGTGAAGGCGTTTTAAACGTCTTTTAAAACTTGGCATATACATGTTTGCATCCATCTATCACATCAAAAGTTGCTCATGTGGCATTCGTTCACCGCACTGAGTAATGAACAAACATGTCATCTCTGCTGATCATGTACAGATTGTCATTAATAAGAACCAGGGCTTTAAATGGGACCCTTAAAGACATCTTTCCCTTAAATCTGTGTCTCATTCCTTCCATTCCCCGTTCAAAAGTCCCCAAACCTTCCCCAGGTCCAGTCCAAGTGACATAAGGAAGCATTTGTGTTTTTATACAAAATCATTATCGTTACATCATAATTTAAGTAATCAACATCAATGCTTATTTCATAAATATACCAAGCATGGTGAGCCAGTATAATGATGAGATGTAGCCTACTGTATATTAACTTCCTGATTTCTCTATATTCAATATGTATTTACATTGAGTATTTACTGACAATGTACTTTGTTAATAGTACATATTTTTGATCCTGTTTCTTCTTCCTCTTCTCTTTTTGTGTGTTCCAAGTATTCCATGTGAAAAATATGGCAATGATCAGGCAACAGAGGTTCAATGTGACATAGGGGGTTATACTCAAAACAACTCCAGGGAGACCCGGGGATCTGAGTGGCAAGTCTTTTTGATTGTGATTTCGACAGTGATTATTTGTGTTGGGACATTCTCCTACATGAATCTGGTGCGTAAACAACAACATATGGCAGCAGAATTACTGCAAACGACAGAGGAGCTCATTGCCACGGTGAACATCGTCAAGCAGCTACAAACAGAAAACAGCCAGACGACGCAGCTTCTGAACTTAAGTAACCAAAACTTGACCCTTCTGAGAGGTAAGCACAACCAAACGAAGCTGCTCCTGGGTGCCACTATGTTAAAATTCACTTTGTTGTTGGCTGAAAACAGACAGCAGAGTGGGCTCTTGCAGACCACACTGCAAGAAAAAACAGAGTTGCAATTACGAAACAAAGAGCTGAACTGGCTTCTAAATTCAACCCTGGAAAAGTCCACCCTTTTGGAGGAGGAGAACAGACAACTGGCCATGCTTCAAAACAGATCACTACACATCATGGCATCGGCATCTGTAGAAAACAAACGCCTGCAACAGCTGCTAATCAGTGAACGGCAAACCTCCGTGCAGCTGGAAGCAGAAAATAAACAGCAGCGTTCCATCCTGCACTCTGACAAGCTGTCCTCCATCTGGAGATACTGCAATGAGAGCACGCTGCAGTGTTCACGCTGCATGCCGGGATGGGTCGAGCACAACTCGCGCTGCTTCATGGTGTCCCAAGAAACAGAGAAGTGGGAAGTCGCACGCCGAGTCTGTCTCGGTATGGGTGGTGACCTGGCTGTTGTTTTGAATGCCGAAGACCAGGCATTTTTGACCAACTTGACTTTTCAGCATGCACTGAGTCACCAAAACTTCCATTCAGCGTGGATCGGGTTGCAGGACATGGTGAAGGAAGGCACCCATTTCTGGATCAACGGCAACAGACCCAGGTATGGTCTCATTTACTGGAGGCCTTTGGAGCCAAACAACTTCATTGCCTCCTGGGACAAAGACGGGGCAGGACAGGACTGTGTAGCCATTGTACCACCAAAACAAGTTGGAAATAAGCATTGGTTAAACAGCTGGGATGACATTGTCTGCGGTGGCAAACGGAACTACATGTGTGAAACCACAGCTCTCAATTTGTCCTGATTCACAGAGTTGGGATGAAGCATTCAGACATTCAAATGTACTGTGTACAGCACTATAGCGCTGTGGTCCAATCCCCCCCCCGTGCAGATTGGACCGCAGTTTAGTCTACCTCAGGCCCCAGTACATCCCTGCAGTCCAACGGCAGCCAGTGACCACAGGAGGCTATGGAGACTCTGCAGGGATGCTTTGAGGTGACTGACTGGGGCGTTTTCTGTGATGCACATGGGAAGGACATTCACACACTTATGGACTGTATTACGGACTACTTTTGCACGGATAATATAATCCCCACAAAAACAGTTTGCTGCTTCCCCAACAATAAATCATGGGTGATCAAGGACATCAAGGCAGGTGGACAGCTTCGTGGAGTGGTGTGGACAGAACCACCTGCAGCTCAACATAGGCAAAACTAAAGAGCTGTGGGTGGACTTCAGGAAGAAGAGGATGGTGAGGAAATTGCTCACCATCCTCAAGTCCACAAGTCACACTGGACTCCTACCACATGTAACGGGTGTGTATTGTCTCTAACAGTTCTTGTCAGGTTGAATGTACATCCGTTAACTGTTGTATGTTCTGCATTGTGTTCCATATTGCGCTGGACGAAGGAGGGACCCGGACCACGATCAACAACTGGTTGCTTCTTTTAATGGGTGTAGGATGGTGATTTACTCTTCTCTCAGCTAGCCTGGAGTGGACTGCCCATACATGACTGTTACAATTTTTAAGATTAACAGCAAAAATACCTTGAAATAAAAATGTGAAAATGAATGAAATTAATTACAAAATGTGTATGAAAACCTGAATTTCTTCTACACGCTTAATGCAACCATTGTAAACACATGCAAAACTCTATACCAGGTGACCTATAATGAACATAACACACATACCTGTACAAATCAACAGAAAAATACTTAGGCCTCAACATGCAGTCTCCTCCACACAGATCTCAAGCTCCTGTTAGCAGATCACACAGAAAACACTGTGAACTAGCACGTGTAAACATATCTACTTTAAGGCTTTAAGTCTGTCTTTAATGTCTACAATCAATTGACAGATTAAGTGCATGTTCATAGCCTAAAAGTAAAATTTATACACGCTTAAAACAAGATTTGCATTATCCAAACCTGAAATAAATGTTCAAAAATGACTACCAAAATAATATGTTGCCTTCTCTCAGTTCGCCTGGTGCTTGAGTGACGGCACAAGTCCTGTGACCTCTTAAAGTGACAGTACAGATATGAGAACTCTGGTCCGAATACAACGTTCGGGTTTAGATAAAAGCAATAAAACATATCTCACATATATAAACATATATAAAACAATGTTCATCAGGATTTGGTGACATTTCAAATGTAAAAATAAAGATATAATTTCAACCTGGTTACACGCAGCACCTTCAGTCGTACAGACCAACCGAGGTGCTCCACAGAACACCACAGGAAGTCCTTCCCCCTGTGGCTATCAAACTTTTCAGCTCCTCCTCTTTCTCCACGTAGGACAATAACAATAAATCCGGCACTACAATGAACACTTTAAGTTTTATCCGCACCTTATCTGCTACTATCTTATACCTCATGTATATTTGATATGTATTTATCATGTATATTTTAAGTCTGTTATTCTTTTATATTGTTGTTATTTTTATATGCAACCCGGCACAACAATTTCCTGTGGGATCAATAAAGTTCGCATCTTATCTTATCTTATAATGTGTTGACAGACCATAGGAGCTCTTTCAGCAGGAGAACCACTCCCCCACGTTGCACCACAGAGCGCCACTGTGTACATACTGTGCTCACCTGTACATATGCAAAATACGATTCATTTTATAATGTCATCTGTTTCAAAGTTGGTTAAGAGGGAAAGATGGAAATCTGGCCCTGATTGTCTGCATATGTGAGAAGACTAACAGCTAAAGGCTGAACTACCTCCAACAGAGGAAGACGACACCCCCTTCCTACCGACAGCTCACTGTAACTACAGGCCAGCCCACTCAGCCTCAACTCCCTGCTCGACACAACAACACAAACGCCATCTTTAGCTAACAGGCAAACTATCGAAGCAGCGGAATTGTGAAGCGAAAGTAGGTCAGGCGCTCGGAGCTCGACAAGACTTTTGAAAACATCGCTCCGGTCGGTGTCTGTTAACACTCCGACACAGCGCGCTCTCCTATGGTCCAATGTGTGTGATCGGTCGGCCAGCTCGAACGCAGTTTTCTTGTGTCGGTCCCGGTTGACGTTGAGTGATCCCTCTTTTTCTCATCTAACAAGCATCCGACGAAGGAGAAAGCCAGGTAAGAGCGGGGCTGGTCATTTAACTCCGGCGAGCCTGGAACATGTGTCAAAAAACCCTATTTTGTCTCTCGTAACTTCACATTCACTACCAACTTGTTTTGCTAAGTAGTTAGTAAGATGCGACAGCACTCAATTCGGCCGAGCTGATTCTTGTCGTGGTTGGTTTAATAGGTCTGTGCCGTAAACAAGTCGTTAAAGAAACAACGTCAACATGGCACCATTTGTGTGCAAAAAGGGACAGTTACAGAGAGTTTTTGCGGACAGAAGCTAACTTTGTACTGATGAGACGGTGGTGTTGGTTGAGGCAGAGGGAGGCGTGTCCTCGTCCAGTGATCTGATTCTCAGATCAGCAGAGTAAGCGCCGAAACACACCTTGTCATGGCCACTTTGGACAGGAAAACAAATTATTACGAGTTAGACACGTTTATCAAGTGGGTCCGGGCGATACACACAGAATGAGCATCACAGTTATCACATGACCACCTTCCAAAATGCATCGCATCATTTGTGCACGCGTGATAGTGATGGTCCCTCACATCACTGCGGGAGACTTGTTCTTTTCTTTGTTGAATGAGTTGTGATAACTAAAATGTCACTCCAAAATATTATATAATTGATAAGTAGTTAATATGAATGTATTATACCCTTCTTCGATGTAGAGTGGGGTATTATGCAGCAACCCTAGTGCTTTGTAAATCAACTGATGTTGAACTGTCTTTAGAAAACTAATGATTGACAATTTAAAAAGTCTGTTAATTGTCATTAAGTCATTTATCGGATAAAAACACCAAATATTTCTTGTTTGTGTCACCAATATGTGTTGTTGCTTTGTGCTGTTTCATATAATTGGAGTAATTCATTTCTTTTTTAATCTCTTTTTTCTTTTTTAATATTTCATTAATCTATACGTAATTACTAGATTAACTGATAAGGAAAATAGCTGCAGCTCTGCAACCATGTATCATTTCACAGATACACATTGAGTTTGTGTCAGCATGAATCAGCCTGTTAGACATGGATTGCAATCTTAATTGGATAACATTTAGTATGCCAAGCATGTCAGGTCTGGTGATGGAAGAAGAAGGCCTGCATAAACAGCACTGCTAATCATGAGCCTCTTCCCCCGGTAGAGTGCACTTGCACCTACCATCTGGATGGTGTTCATGCCTCTTCTGTTTGCCCAGGATGAAGCGAACTCTCCAAGGGAATGAGCAGGAGGACGGAGGTGGAACAAGTGGTGCATCCCAGAAGACTCTTAAACGGCCCTGCAAGCAGAGGAGGGAGAAAGATCTGGAGGAGGAGGGCGCCCGCTGGGAGTGTCTGCCTCAGGAGATCCTGCTCCATGTTTTCCAGTACCTCCCTCTACTGGACAGGGCTTACGCATCTCAGGTACCCACGTGACAATATCCCATCACTTTGTACACTTTGTTATTTTATTACTTTATTTTGTTTTTAAAAACAACATTTTATCATCTTTTGTTAAAAAGGGCTGCCTGGGTTATTTGAAGTGGGGTTGTATGAGCTACTGAGGTATTTTCAGTTTGTTAGTTGCAGTAGAGTTGGGTCAGTGTGCTTCCATTTCAGAGAAGCAGACAGGAGAAGCCAAGCCATCTACTGCTATTCATGGGGTCAGCGAAAAATGTATCTTAACCTTCTAAAACAATGCATACTATAAAAATCCAACATCAGCTTAAGTGTGTGCTGTGCAGGTCAGCTGACTTATAGGCTAAGTCAGTTTTGAATAGCCACAGACTTAACCAAAGAGAAAATGATTCTGAGAGATTTCTGATTTCATCGATGTCAACACAGGTGTGCCGAGGCTGGAATCAGGCTTTTCACATGCCGGAGCTGTGGCGGTGCTTTGAGTTCGAGTTAAACCAGCCAGCCACCTCCTACCTGAGGGCCACACACCCAGACCTCATCAAACAGATAATTAAAAGGCACTCCAACCACCTGCAATATGTCAGCTTTAAGGTATGGGCTGGAAATGAGAAAGAGAAGAGTGTGTGGTTAAAGTGATGGAAGTGTGAAGTGAATTCTTATGATTCTGTTCAAATTAAAGTGTCTCTGGGATTTCATTGTCTTTCTCTGCACTGTTCAGGTGGACAGCAGCAGAGAGTCTGCAGAGGCAGCGTGCGACATCCTCTCTCAGCTCGTGAACTGTTCTCTGAAAACACTGGGGCTCATCTCCACAGCCAGGCCCAGTTTCATGGAGCTGCCCAAAGTAAGCTGCGGCATGACAATTAACTCTGTGTGTCTTTCTCTGCAGTTAAAGCTTAGAATTATAACATACTGCAGTGCTGAAACAATTCAGCAGCTTAAAAGGTATGATCTCTCATCGTTGTCTGAGATGTAGCCTGTCTGTTTATTGCCAAGTGCCCGCGAGAAGGGCTGTAATTTAAAATCCCTATGTTGTCAGCTAAAAACATTGTACTTGACAGTCATTTTCTTTGACAGACAGTCTCGAGCGGGTTGTTGTTTTGTTTATATTATGTGCTTTACAAGCACCTGCACAAAGATGCGTATACATTACATTTAGACAAGGGCGATATGATAGACATTTCTGCCAAGTGCAGAGGACAGTAATGGAAATATGTAGCATAATTTAAATGGCAGACGCGAGTGACGTCTGCATATCAGATTGCTTGATCTATTTGGAAAATAAAACTAGCAGTTAGGGCTGCCTGAAAGACTGACTATGTTTACCGAAGAAAAAAGATGACTAAATGTTTCTGCCTGTTTCTTTAACCCTCTCCAACAGTCGCATTTCATCTCGGCGCTGACAGTGGTTTTTGTCAACTCCAAATCCCTGTCCTCCCTGAAGATCGACGACACACCCGTGGATGACCCCTCCCTCAAAGTCCTGGTGGCCAATAACAGTGACACACTCAAGCTGCTGAAAATGAGCAGTTGCCCTCACGTCTCACCTGCAGGTACAGGACAATAAAAGGAATGATAGATAGAGGGGCTGTTAATGATCAATTTGATCGATCAGAACGCACACCAGCTGACACTGGGTGGAGGTGATGTAGATCTTTTGTACAGACCTTTTGTATAGTTGTGGAACATCTGTTCCCCCTGTGAAATATTGATGTTTCAGCTTTTTTTTTATTACAAAGTAATGATACACCAGTTCAATAAACAATTCCTCCTAAGTCTAAAACCTATGCGTAGGGACAAACGGCAATGGCTTACATTGCTTCATCTTCTCTCGTGGTCAGTGTTAAAGAGGCTGTGTCAGTCTAAAGCCCTCTGATTTACTTCTGGCTCTATCCCAGGTATCCTGTGTGTGGCTGATCAGTGCCATGGCTTGAGAGAACTGGCGCTCAACTACCATTTGCTGAGCGATGAACTCCTCATCGCCCTTTCCTCGGAGAAGCATGTTCACCTCGAGCACCTTCGCATCGACGTGGTTAGTGAGAATCCTGGCCAGCAGTTCCACACCATCAAGAAGAGCAGCTGGGACGCCATGGTGCGCCACTCTCCCAAATTCAATCTGGTAATGTACTTCTTTCTGTACGAGGACGAGTTTGGCCCTTTCTTCCGTGACGAAATCCCCGTTACGCATTTGTACTTTGGCCGCTCTGTCAGCAAAGACGTGCTGGGCCGTGTTGGGCTCAACTGCCCGCGTCTGGTCGAGCTGGTGGTGTGCGCCAACGGGCTGCGGCCGCTGGATGAAGAGCTGATCCGCATCGCCCAACGCTGCACGCAGCTGTCGGCCATCGGCTTAGGAGAGTGTGAAGTGTCCTGCAGCGCCTTCGTGGAGTTTGTCAAGATGTGCGGAGACAGACTGACACAGCTATCTATCATGGAGGAAGTACTGGTCCCAGATCACCGCTATGGGCTGGATGATATCCACTGGGAGGTGTCAAAGCATTTGGGTCGCGTCTGGTTCCCTGACATGATGCCTACCTGGTAATGCTCTGGAAGAATTTGTAGGTGTGTATGAGTTCATGGGTGTGTTTGTGAGTAAGTGTATGTGTGTCCTCATTTTTCTCTTGCTTTTGAGAAAGGTCCTTTCCCAGACACAATATGTACTGCTTCTCTTTCCCAATTATATATGAAGAAATTACATCTCTTTGAGTTTGGTCTGATGAAATGTATGTTCATTAATTTCAACTCATATTTTTTATATTTATACGTATATATTTAAGTCTAAATTTGTTTGTCTTGTTGTCATTCATAACATTTAGCACCTTGTTCTCGGAACCATTTTTCAGGGGCTGTGAAACCCTGCAGACTGGTTTAAGTGTAGAGTTTTGGAGTATTCAGGGGTGGCACTTTTCCATTGGAATTAACAGGAATGCCTGGGAATTGCTGGGAATGAAAGTTTAAATTACTGCATCATATGCAGACAAAAAAAACTTTTTACCATATGATGAGTGGGCATAAATATAAATCCTTCTATTAGAAAGCAGAAACTTAATTGAGAAGCAGTAATTCATCTAATTTCATTTAAATAACACAGATGGAATCAACTGATTGTCATCATCACATTACATAGCAAAATTTCTTTAAGGTCAGCTGTTGTGCTGGTTTCGTCTTCACGTGTAATTGAAAAATGTGCAGTATATTAGATGGGGATGATCACCGTTATAAGCTAATGTGATTTGTTGATATTCTTTTAAAATCCCACAGATTCCCAACCTTAACTCAAATGGAAGATTATTGAATTTTCCTGTTTAGTTTATGACACTTTATAACCCAAGTAAGGACACGTTGTGACTGTACGAGAATGAGAAACATTTCATTTTAAAGGGACAGTCACCATACATGTGAACCTTGTTATAGAGGTGGCCGATCACGTGACTATGGTCAGGTAGGCAAGAGCACATATAGGTTCCAAGTTGAATCCATATGTTTTTGTTTGGTTTTTGGTCTATCATCGTGTCTATTTGTCTCTGAATGTGCACAACACACACACAGAATATATAGACTAATGATGCATAACAATATATAGAGTGATGTTTGAGAATGTTTTTGCGTGTAATGTACAGTAGCTATATTTTAGCATTACGTGACACATGCTCCTAATAATTTGTAAATATCAAAGTGTTACATTACAAACTAATGGGGGGAGGGGATTTGTAATTGTCAAAGTCAACTATCTGTACTTAATCCCACTGATGCACTTTTACTGTAATGAATGACACAAGACAAGCTGCAATGTCATTTGGGCCTGAAGTTAACAGATTCTGCAGCCAAACTTTGGCAGTGGTTGATAAATCTGCCAGTGAGTCCCCCTTGGTCCTTATCTTTCTTTTTATGGAGTTATTTTCTGTGCTTGCAAACAATGTAGGGGCTTCTGAGAAATTAAATTGACAGTTGACATGAAGAAATCATTGTGGAAAGCTTCTGGGAAAGGTGCAAACCAAACCTGCATGACAGCACAATCATTCACCATGCTAATAGTCTATACAATCTATAGTCTACCTAAGAAAGATTTATTCTGTCTTAGCTTTTGTAAAACATATTTTAGAGGTAAATGTACTCAAACAGAAGGGTTGTTCTGCTTGATGTTTGCCAATACTGTTAGAAATTAAACATGTTTGTTAACACAGCAGAGAAAAGGCCTATATTTGCAATGGCAGATAGTTGACAAACGGCCAAAATACAAAAAAAACCCTGCTTTTCTGTATGTGACTTGAGATCAAATGTACTTGGTAACAAAATTAAGTACTGAGGATTTAAATGCTAGCACAGGGCTGCACAATTATGACCAATGCTGTATGCAACAAGATTCTCAAGCTGTCATACATAAACAGTTTGCGTGCACTAAAATAAGTATTTGTTTTTTTTAACTTAAATTGATAGTGGTACTTTATATTTTGTCCCATATCATAATTAGCTGTTGCAGAAAAAGATGAAGTATCACGTCATCTGGAAACCCCAATGCTTTTTTGTTTTGAGGTGGCAGCTGTTGCAATGCAGTTGATAAAATGTGAAAATTAGCATTTTAAGAAGGTAATTGTGCAGCCCTGAAGACAGGACAGTGGTGCAGCTGAATGTTGATGAAGAATGAAGTTTTTATGTCTTGCTATTGTTTTGTTTGAAAGAGAGTGAAAGAATAATAGGTGGAACATGTCTTGAGGTGGACTTGCCTGTGGACTTGCTGAAAGGTGTCAGCCTTTGGACCATGCAGTGAAAAAGAGAACTGTAAATCATTATGTGCAGTTAAAATGGCTAATTGTTTTACGGGGATGACATGTTTTGTATATTTTGTTTGAAAAATGTTAATTGTAAGAAAAAGGAATCGCTTCACGTTAATATTTGTTCAGTTTTTGCCCTTCAGTAAGGACCCATGATCATGTCTTAATTTTATGTTTTCTGTTTCTCATGGTTGCCAAGGCCTGGCACTGGATTTTATCCTTTACTAACTTACAGTACATTTTATTGTATATTTATAAAAACATGTCATCTGCTGGTTAATATTTACTGCTTTTTA
The DNA here is from genome assembly GCA_016785225.1 of Psettodes erumei. NCBI lineage: Eukaryota > Metazoa > Chordata > Actinopteri > Pleuronectiformes > Psettodidae > Psettodes > Psettodes erumei. The sequence continues at coordinate 5,462,984 of JAFBJZ010000863.1, read as the reverse complement.
ATTCTGTGCTTATAGATGACGATTGTAATTATCAACTATAGGCTGAGTAAGGGCTGCAGTTTTTATAGTGTACAGTGACAGTATGTGTTTTTCATTTTAACTAAACAAAGCTGCATTGTACTGAGATTTATTGGAAGGTAACCTCTTGTACTTTCCCCAAAGATATGTAATGTTTAAGTAAAGATCATAGCCACATTAAGAATGTCTGTTTGAATCCATAGTCAATGTACACTACAGGTCTGAAGACGGTCGAGCTGAGTTCGACCCGTCTGCTAGTTCGCAAGTTTAGTAACAAAGCATTTAGTAGGATTTAGTAAAACTGTCACGAAAACTGCTTTGGGGAGTGGAAAACATTAAATTAGTCATCAGAAATTAGTTATGTGCAGACTCCCTCAGTGAGATGATTCACAGTAAGCCTTAATTAGTTTAGATCATTGTGTTTGTCCAAGAGAATAATGCCTTGTGCTGAAACAAGAGACTCTTTCAATCAACTGTCACTCAACTTTACAGCCATGCCAGCAGCTTTGTGAGATTGTTCAGAGTGATGGTTTGAGCTAAAAACGTAACACAATCATGCTAACAGGGTATCGTGTTTATCATCATCTTTAGCGTGAACTTGTGCTGGTTAGCATTAAACAAAAGGTACAGCCAAAGCTGATGGGAATGTCAATAGTTTTGTAAGTATATGGTCAATGAAATTTTGACCCACTAGTTGAAAATAATCAAAGGATCATCAAAGTGATTGTGATTCATCCTGGCGGGAACATAAATGTCTGCACTGCACTTGATGATGTTGGATGATCCATCCAACAGCTGCCAAGATATTTCACTCAATAACATAAATGCCCACCTCACAGTGGCATTAGACGAAAAGTAAGAGACAGGATTCATCCTCTGGGGACCATGAGTCCAGTCTCAATCTGGACCAGCGGATCAAAAACCAGAGTCACATACAGGTCAGTTCACTTTTCTCATTAATCTCAGTGAAATATGATTAGTAAAAACTTGTTCTCTCATGATTTTGCCCTTGAGGCTTCTCAAGGTCTTTTTTGATGCACAATATATATTTTTTTGTGAGTAGTAGTCTCAGTTGGATCCCCATGCTCTGCATTTTTACAGCAGTCAATAATCCTGATCCGTACCCACTTTGCTTCTTTTAAAGCTTAATATAATCATGATTTTTGGCAAACCATTCCAAAAGTTAGTAGATGTACTATGACTGGAGTTTGACTAAATCTGTTTAAATATGCCAGAAATTAACATATCAACCCCAGAGCTTCCTTTAATTGCCAATGTTGTCCCAGCAATGAAATCTTTACTCTCTGAAACAGTGAGTATGTTTATACATACCCAGAATTTCCCAACTTTGGATCAATAAAGTATCTATCTATTAGAATAATGGTTTGAGTCTTGTTCGGGTTGTTGATCATATACATGATACAGCGATGGAACATGAAAAACCTAGTAATCCTGTCTACATGGTCACAACAGTATCCAGTTTTTTTCATCATGTGTGTGTTGATTGCACAACATCTCTGATGCCTCCGAAGTTAAGAATAGACCAAGATGAGTTTCTGCTGGATTGTGTTCCATATGTTCCATGTATGTTTATACATCAAAGAGACATGCACTGAGGCACTATGATATAATTTTAATTTTCAGATTTTGTATGGGACTATCCCGCCTGTAATCTAATATGCTGATGCACCCAGGCCAATGACAGTTCGGTGGAGTAAAGATGGAGACGGACACTCCCCTGTATGAGTGGACTGACCAGAGACGTCCATTGCAGGCCCGGGCACGTCTCCGCTGGGAGGGGACCAGAGGGCGCAAGACGAGTCTACCTCCCCCTCGAAACTTTTGGTATCTCAGTGAGAGGAATAAGCGCAACAGTTTGTGTCGGTTAATTAGCTTCGGATCTAAAACCGTCGTCCTAAGAGGTGATGCTGGGGGTGGCAGGAATGACTGGCAGGTACGACTTTCACCGGTTTAGCTCGTGTTACAAACAAACATGCACAACTTCGGGTAAAACGTCAGGTAGCATTGGAGGCAAGCTAAAGCTAACTGTACATTAGCTTGCCAACGTAACCACAGGGGTAAAGTGAGCTAGCCGCTACCCAATTTTTCCAAGGTACTTGCCATGATGTTATTGTCAATACATATTTAGGTTCGGGGACAACACTGTAAAGGGTGGTTCACACTTGACAGAGCAAATTAAACAACATTAACGTAATAACGTTGGTGTCATTTCCCACATTGGAGCTGACAGCTAGGTTAGCATGTCAGTTAGCTACAACTTCCATTTCAGTTAATAATTTAAAACGTTACGGGAGTTACTATATTCAACCGGACCGAACTTTAATGTCCTTCAATATCTCCAATGATTTATTTTAATTAATTTACTTAAAGATTAATGCATGACATGTCATTGCTGGGGGAAATGATACACCAAATTCCGTTTGCATGGTTTATTTATGTTCATTTTGCAATTTAACTTATTTATGTTTAACAACTTAGCTGGAGTACTGACAGGGTTGTACGTTGTGGTTTAATATTCAACTATATATTGATGAGATAAAGTCTGAGCCTGGTTAAGACTGTGTTTATAAGTATGTTTTGTATACTGTAAAGACTATCATTTTCACGAGCACCTAACCTACACATCATTTTCTCGATTAGCATATGTTTAGATTTTTTTTCGTTTAAAATGATATGGTATTCAGTTAAGACAGGATAGATTAATGAACAAACTCTTGAAGCTGTAATGTGTGTGTGTGTGTGTGTGTAGGAAAGGTTTCATATCGTCCCTCAGCTAGGTTTTAGTACCTCTATTTCTTTACCAAATTAGGTGATGGCTGTGCAGTGAGTAACTGTTACTGAATTCCCCAACTGATTCACATATTATTTCCATTCTCTGTGCTGACAGCTGCTGAAACAAGTGCAGCAGTTAATGAAGGAGTTATGTTAGAAATGGTAAACATTGCTCCAGCCTTGCATCCCAGTTGTTTGTCAGCCTTACACAACAGAGGGACTCAAGGGAAATAAGGCAATAATATGTATTTTCTTGTTTCATGCAACAGCATTGCTAATGCCCTGGCCAATGCGGCCTGTGAGAGATGCAAGAGTGGCTTTGCTGCGACTGAGAAGATTGTCAATAGTAATGGAGAGCTGTACCACGAGCAGTGCTTTGTGTGTGCTCAGTGCTTCCAGCAGTTTCCAGAGGGCCTCTTCTATGAGGTAGTGCACTTAAATACACTGAAGGCACCATAATTCATTTCACCAATCATCACAGTGATGAGTGATGTTTTATAGAGAATGTTTGGAATGATTTGCTTCAGAGAATTTACCTTTAACTTTCCTCTCCTGGCAGTTTGAAGGAAGAAAATATTGTGAACATGACTTCCAGATGCTCTTTGCTCCTTGCTGTCACCAGTGTGGTGAGTGTTATGGGGTCTCATTCATTCAGGGCCTATCCAGATCTAGTATTTTACTTGTGACTATTTTGTGGAAGTTAACGAGGATGGGGATACATTAGGATTCAGCAAAACTATTGTCTGTGAGAGGTTTTCCATGAAGTAAGTACATTAACATGATGGTTCTCAGATGGTTTGCAAAATAATTACTTACTTTGCAAACAGTGTATACCAAAGCATTCAGTGTTCATTTGTTAACCCCCACCTTGGGAACCAGTGCACTGTAAGTGTCCCTGACCTCCATGTGTTGTTTGAGAGATGAGATCCAAGTGCGTCCTCATTGAACTTTATGTCTAATAACACTTTCATTCAGAACTTGGATCACCCAAGATGCATTTTAGTGCCATGTAAGATCATTTAAATACTGCTTGAGTGTGTCTGGGGAGCGACAGACATGCTCTGATTAAATTAAATTTAATTAATGAATGCATTTAACATTCAAGTGTCACTCTGAGAACACTATAGAAAGCACTGTAGTGCATTGTATTAATTCTAGGCCTCTGTAACGGAGTGCACATTATGAACTACTTTGCCGTATTAAAAAACAAAGGTTTCCAGTCCATACAAATATTGGAAAAGTCAAACTTGGATTTGCCTCAAGCTGACTTCTCACTTATGGTTTCTCTCAGGGGAGTTCATCATTGGTCGTGTCATTAAGGCCATGAACAATAGTTGGCACCCTGACTGCTTCTGCTGTGACATTTGCCAGGCTGTGCTTGCAGACGTGGGGTTTGTCAAAAATGCTGGCAGGCAAGTATCTCATCGAACTAGAGTCTTAACATAATGCTGCGACAGCCTGAAAAACATGTGGCTACTCACACATCCACTGGTGATTCACTCACTTTTGCTCTCTAACTAAATATTGGAAATGGGAGCAGTTGTGTCTGAGGCTGCAGACTCTATCTCGACACCCCTAAAAATTGTTCTCCTCTGTTTACCATAGGCACCTTTGTCGCCCGTGCCATAACCGTGAGAAAGCTCGTGGGCTGGGCAAGTATATCTGCCAAAAGTGCCATGCCATCATTGAAGAGCAGCCACTGATCTTTAAGAACGACCCCTATCACCCCGACCACTTCAACTGCAACAATTGTGGGTCAGTCTTACCACTCCACCTAGAACAGAAAACAACACTCGTGGCTTCAGAATGTATTTCAGGTTCACGTGACAAATGATCTCTAACCGTGAGCTGAAAGCCTGCATTGATCTGTTTGTTTTTTCCAGTTTCACGTTGTTTCTCTGTCCACAGGAAGGAATTGACAGCAGATGCCAGGGAACTGAAGGGTGAGCTCTTCTGTTTGCCCTGCCACGACAAGATGGGTGTACCGATCTGTGGTGCCTGTAGGAGACCCATCGAGGGGCGTGTTGTCAATGCCATGGGCAAGCAGTGGCATGTGGAGGTTTGTGAAATAAGACTATTAACACAATAAACACAAAGTTAAACATTATGGAAAACCTAGTCCAGTTTGTTTCTCCTAAAGAAAGCTAGGTCTTTAAGAATTTAATTAAGCAATCATGACCACACTTACTGTATTCATGATTCGCTATTTGTTTGGAAAGAAATAAGGATAAGCATCTTAAGTTTTTGGGGGTTTTCAGTAGTTGGAAAGCAAAAAAAAATACTGAAGTACTTAAGCACAGGAAAATTAAATCCATTAAATAAACCACTTTAGAACTGAAACATGGTAAATGAGCTAATTTGAGGCAGTAGGAGAGATCTGAGCCCTTTTTTAAAAAGATTATTTCTTCCGAGGCAGAGCACAGCAAGTCAAGTTCTGTGTTCACAACTTTCTGGAGGCTGCTGATTTTTACTCTTCAAAAAGCTCACGACAATCAACAGTATATAGAAGTCCATTTAATACTAAGACAATCATTAGCTGGAATAAATTTTTCAATCAACTACTTCATGAACTTTAACAGGCACTAACCACTAATGTACAGTAGCAGAGGTTAAGAAAGAAACAAAGAACATACAAAAGGATCATTATAGTAATATTTCTCCATAAGTCAAGTGTATAACTTAACATTTCTCGGTAAACATATTCTTGTGATGCGCATGTGATATACATGTTTCAGGCTACTCAAAAAATTGCTCTCCTGGTGTGTGGGCACCTGCTACTTTAGTTAGTGTGACATGGCTTTTTTTAAAATACCCCCCCTTCAGCAACATTTGTTTTCCTTTGCAGCATTTTGTTTGTGCCAAGTGTGAGAAACCTTTCCTCGGTCATCGTCATTATGAGAGAAAGGGGTTGGCTTACTGTGAGACTCATTACAACCAGGTAAGAACAAAAGAGCTAAGTAAGTACTGGCCCTCGAGGGCATGACAGACATCGTAATGTAAGTAAAGTCCCAAGAAACTACACAGCACTATTAAACCCCCATTGCTTCTTCAAATGAATGAATTTGTGTTTGCTGTGTGAGCATCTAATCTCCTTGTTTCTGTGTTGTTAAGCTCTTTGGCGATGTGTGCTATCACTGCAACCGCGTGATTGAAGGAGATGGTGGGTATCGTTGGTACAAATCTGATATTCATCACAGTGTTTTTCATAGTTTGCACAGAACTTTGCTTGGAGGTACAGCAGGTGAATGTTTATTATTTTCTGTTGTTGTCCTCCCCCCAGTTGTGTCTGCTCTCAACAAGGCCTGGTGTGTCAGTTGTTTCTCATGCTCCACCTGCAACACAAAACTCACCCTCAAGTAAGTAATGGTGCTCATTAACAGCCTCTTATACTGACTAATCGAGTATGATACTACCAGCTGATTGTTTGTCGTCCTCTCAGTTTTCTGTAACGCTCCTACTTAACGCATTGCGTCTTAACACTTGTCTGTGTGTATTTCTCTCTTTCCCCTCCCAACTCTTCTCTCTGTGGCCCTTTTTCTTTCTCCCCCATTTTCCTCCAATTTCTCCTCTTACATGCTTCACTTGCTGCGTCTATGGTAACTCAGAGATAAGTTTGTTGAAATTGACCTGAGGCCAGTGTGCAAGCACTGCTATGAGCGCATGCCCGAGGAGCTGAAACGCCGCCTGGCTCGACGTGAGCGCGATGCCAAAGACCGCAAGAAAAAACCTGCTGTGTGTCTGTAGAGTTATTATTCTGAACAACTCACCACCCCCTCCGTCGGTTGGTGCTATCTCTGCCTTCCTCCTTTTCTGTGCTGTTCCTTGGTTCCTCCTCTGACAGTATTGCATGATATAATTATTTCTCATTTATTTCCTGAAGTAAGACCAAGACTGCAGTTTTGTGTTAATTGCACTTATGCAACACCTCCAAAGTATAAATATATGTTTAACATGCATCATGATGCTCATTTGGTGCTTATGAGAAGCTTGCATCAAGACTTTTTGTTTTTCAAGAAGTTTTTCTTTCCTTCTTTCCAGAAACAAGTTTGTTGAGTTCGACATGAAGCCTGTCTGCAAGAGGTGTTATGAAAAGTTTCCTCTGGAGCTCAAAAAAAGGCTCAAGAAGCTGGCGGAGTCTTTGGGACGCAAGTGAGCTGCTTCAGGCAACCAACCCACGTGTGTGGGTAAAATAACTGCTGCTTTACAACATAGAGCCTGAATATTACATTAGTAATCAATATTAAAAATAAAAATGGATACAAATCAGGGGTTTCATTTAAAAATATATAACTATACCACTGTGGTCTTGTCCTAAATGTGCCTGTAAGCAGAGTTTCTTTTTTGCATTTTTAAAAAAAATACAAATTATTTTTTTTAATACATTCCTAAATTGTCCAAATTATTCTCTCCCAGTCAAGAATCTACTATCAGCATAATTGGAGCTGTCATGTCTGAAAATATTCTTGAATTTAAAATGTTTGTATTGGAATTACACTTGTACTTTGAATAGATGAACTGTGTCTTTAAATGCAAATTATGGTTAAAATGTAACTTGCATAAAGTTATAATACAGTTATGCCTTATTCTTATCCTTATCTTAATTAGACAGAGTATCCATTGAAAGCAGAACTTTACAAAGAGTAATTCAGAAATCAACTGCTGCGCTCTTTAGGCTATTGTGATGATGTCAGCTCTTGCTAATATTAACAAAACAACATGCATCAAGAAAAACATAAAATGACCTCATCTACAAATGTTGAAAGCTTTTTGCTTCTTGTGCTTCTTGTCACTTTGTCTCTCAGTCTGGTGCAACAGATAAATATTCTGGTAGCTATCTCATTCAAACAATTACTCTGACAGTGATTTGGGAGAAAATATGTGATGAAAAGGTGCTATTGGGATTGGAAAGACGAAATCAGTCTTTCCAATCCAATAACCTCTAGTCTCTAAATCAGTAACCTACTGGTGTTAAGACCAAGTACTGTAGGCTCTCAATGTGTATTATTGCTTGTGCTCTACATGCCTGGGGTTTGCAGTCTGATATTTTTAACCAAATTAACATTTGCAGTATAAGGGAAGCAGTTTAAAGGAATCTAGATGAAATGAACCTTCCACTGATTATTTAACATGAGAACACTTTGATGTTAAAATATCATTCATGAGTCAGCACATTGCTTGGGCTGTTTGCAGACAGGCTGGATGAGCATTTTTACTATGGAACACTTTTGACTAATCACTTTTGCCTATGAAATTCATTTGTCAGTTGAGTTTACATTTTCTTGAAATGGAGAGTTACAGTTAATTTAAGCAAATATACAGTATTTGGGTTTCTGCTGACAGATCAATAAAGTTTTCTCAAACACATTACAGTGAATTTCAATTGATGAAATGCCAGATATGCCTTTTATTGCCTATTCAGGGTCTGAGATCAATACAAACCTACTAAACTGTGTCTCTGTATCACAGGAATGGCGACATCTTAATCATGCAGTTAATTTAAGTTAAGTTAAGTTTGACGTTATTGAAGAGTTCAAGAGTTGTAGCATGCATTCATAAGCATAAGCACTTCACACACCTTACAGTTACATATTTCACAATAAAATTGCATTAAAAGTTTGGATAAATATAATCATGTACATGGCACAGTAATGTGTGATAGAGGAAAAAACTGGAAACGGAGACTCTGGATTGTCATATTTTCCAATAAAGAGATCATGACATAAGTCATTTTCTATTAATAGAGCTGAAATGGTTGTAAAAGAAAATGGTTAGCATGTTTCATCTCCAGAAGAGCTGATGTGTTTCACAGCTCTTTATCTTCCTCATCCTTTTCTATTCACCACTTTTCCTTCTTCAACACATTAACATAGAACAAACCCAACTGTTGTCTCATAAAAGGTATTTTTCACAGCAGGCATTTTGACTTGTCAAAGTAGGGAAACATAGTTGTTTTTTTTTTACTAATAACATCAACAATATCTGTTGTATGTCCCAATAACAGTCGTGACCAGTGACTGAAAATGAACAATATCAGGACCCTGAAACTGAAAGAAGCAGCTGAATAGAATTCAGCCATCATTCTTTTTATGATTAACGCCTGTGCTTTTCCTGCTGTCACATGTCAAAATGAAAAATGCCTTTTATAGGAAAATGTGATTCATGAAAACAAATGTCCAGTGAAGCCAACTAAGTTTGAATGATAAATGAGGGGATATCTGCCGCACAATAATACAGAATCACAATCATCCATTCATAACATATTGTATGATTGCTGTTTGACATAGTTGCAGCTCCAAGCATTTTTTTGTAATATGTTGGAACATGTTCATGTTTAATTACCTGCTTTACCTTTGCTTAATTATTATGAATGCCTCATGTGGTATCAAGTTAAATCCCCCCACGTTGGAGTAGAGGCGGGAGCAGAGAAGGACGCATGTAGACATCTGTGCAGCAGTTTAGCAGTTAGACAATGAAAATAAGTGATTGAAAAGTTAAGCACAGTGGCACTGTATGTACATTACAGGTACAGTCTATCTGAACTATCTTGCAGCGAGCAAGAGGTCAGAGCATGTCAGAACATGTTCCGACATATTTAAGCTAAGAGTAAAACAAATACTCAACAAGTCTCAACAATGAAAGACTGTTTGATGACAAACTCGTAAGCAATAATTAAACTGAACTGTATGAAATTAAATATTGGGCCTCATTAGCTAACAGCGAATGAGCCCATGTCGTTTTACGTGCTTGCTTACGGAGAGTAAGTTTAACAGATTCTACTCTTATGTCTGTGTGTTAGAAATATGGAGCCAGGCAAACAATTAACTTAGCTAAGCAGAAAGGTTGGGAGTGTGGGCAAACTGCTCGACTGGCTCTGTCCAAAGTTAGAAAACTCTGACCAGCTAAAGATGACAAATTGACACACTGTATCTTGCTTGGCTGTTCTGTTGGTTCTGTACATAAGGCTAGCTGTTTTCCCCCTGCTCCCATCTTGCTGAGTTAATTAGCCGCCGTCTCTAGCTTAATATTTAGCATAAAGACATGCAACATCATCATGCATTTCTTTCTTTTTTATGCACAGGCTGTTACTGTAAATATTGTTACTAAATGTTTCACAAAGTCATGATCTGCACGATCATAGCGTTAGGGATATAATTCTTACATGAAATGATAGGACTCCTACATAGAGCTGTTAACCAGACTATGATTGGATGAGTAATGATGGGCTTTCAATCTCAAAATCTGATTCTGAGGTTCCAGCGGAATGTTCTTGTATTGTGGTCGGAGATGTGATGGTAAACCTAGGAAGTGCAGTCTGAATGTTGCCCACTCACCAAAGGTCATACCAAGGAGGTCTTTAAGGTCATCTGCATTGCCAAAGAGTAGTGCTGAACCATTGAGGTCATTGCTTCTCACTTTATCAATATACTTGATGGGGTATTTCATCCTCTCCAACTAGGAAGAAGTAGAATATTCAGTTATTAGAAACAAAGGAGTGATATGATTTACTTCCTATCCCTTGCTGATGTGACTAAGCTAATAAAGACAATTGTTCTTTTGCATTTCCAAGAGTCCAAATGTGCTTGTTTTGCACCAATACAGGTGACTAAAGAGTCAGCTGTTTGAACTATGGCATGCACAAGAAATGATGCATGCATGTAATCCTTTGTCATTGTAATTTTATCTCATTACCCCCCCCCACACACACACACACTGTTACTGTTCATGCTGAAGGTATTCCACTATCAAAACGTCAGGTGGCAGTTGTAGAAAATCCAGTGTATTTATTTATTTATACAAAAAATGATCATTTTTTACACAGTGAATGCATTTTTAATCTTTTTTGGAGTAATTGAACAAGAAGAAGCAGCCACAGTGAGCTACTGATGATGGAGCTTTCTTACCTCTTTGCACACATCCTCTGTATCCATATGGATGATAGTTGTGACAGGCAGAGGAGCTAGGTCTCGCATCCAACCAGAATCTTTCAGCCTGGATGTCCCTCTAATATGAGCCAGCTTCTTCTTAATTGTATGATCTAGATTTACTGTTGCCACTTCAAACGTTTTCAAGTCCTTTATGGTGAACTGGAAATCTACTGCAAGAAATCTTTCAAATTTCTCAGGGTCTCCGTCCTGCTCAAGGATGTCCTCGACCTGTACACTCATCACGTACAGCTCTGCCCTGGACTCGCTGAACACTTCCCATAGGGTCTTTGAATAGTCAGTGTTGGACAAATTCTTACTGTCAATATCTGCTCTTTGCTGAGCATCTTCTGCACACTGGATGATCCAGCTGAGTCGACAGGGCCACTGATTGGCTAAGATCACCCATGCTGCAATGTAATCTGGTCGAGGAAGTTGCTGTTTCAAGGCCTTCATGATTATCACAGTCACACGAATGGAATTGATTACTCTCCTCATAGACATGGCATCTTCTAACATGTACTTGTTTAAGTTTCTTTCATTGGTGGTCAAGATGTTCCCCACCAGCATTTCTACTTCCTCTTCATTCACATGCAGCACTGCTGTGGGTTTATCAATTAGTTGATTTGACTCGTCCAGTGCAATATGCACTTCTGAAGACATCTGAAATATTTTTTTGGGATTCCCTGTTTTTTGTATATCTTTCCCCATGCTCATAACTTCAGGGAATTTTGAATTCTTAGTGAGGCTGTAAAATAAACTATGCTTTGAATCATCGCACAATGGTGGAACCGTGAAGGCAAGAGTCACTATGCGATTCAACATTGCATAAGCTCTGTCCTCTCTGCTGAGGCAGCCATCTGCAAAGTTCACTTTCTCTACAAGAACATCTGGGTTTACTGCCAGAATGGAAATATATGAACTCTCCTCATCTGAAAGCAGGATATTGATGGCCTCCAGAACTGCAACAATTTTCTTCGGGGCACACCGGTCCAGATTGGTGATCTTTAGCACCACTCGAATCCTTCTTCTCTCAAAGATCTCCATAAACTGGATGAAGCGAGACAGGAACCACATTTCCTTCCTCACCTCATTCATGAAGCCCAGTTGGCTGCTGACCCGCGTATTGTCCATTCCCTTCTTGATGTTCTGTTCCTGGCTGAAGATGAGGTTCTTACCCAACAGAATAGTAAACCTCAAGGCACTTGCTGCAGGGACTCCTAATGCAGCGATGAGCAGGCCCTCCAGCACACCCACCTGGCCATTTGTGTCATTCACTTCCTCGCTTGGTTTCACCTCAGGTTTGGGAAAGCCAAATGTCAGTAGGAATACCAGGACTATGAGTGGAACCACAAGCATGGCCAGAAGGAAACTCCACAGAGGGCAGCAGCAAATCTTCTTTGACCTCCAATGTTCGGTACCATCCTCCACTATCTGAATTTTTTTTTGAAAAAGTACATTTTGCATTAATCTGTAAAAGGTACTTTGTGTTATATTGCTTGATAAAAAGTGCTATATAAGTAAAATATTGTGGATTTTAAGGATTCCTGTCAACAGTATCTACAATTTGTGCCGTGCTCACCTCCTTTGAAATTGATGGGTGCATAAATTGCACCTGACTTTGTTAATAATGGTAAGCAAATTTAATTTTAAGTAAAAAAAAATCACAATATTGTTTTGTGGAAAGCTGCCTTGTATGCCCTGCAATTGAAAGTAATTTTATTTAGTGTTGTTATGACAATGTGTTTTCAAAGGGATGCCAGGATCCACCTCAGAGCAGTACCACACCTTAAGAAACCAGACCAGCAAGAAATGGTATGTCATGGGCTACATAACTAACTAACCTTTTTTAAAGGGCTGGTTACACTCAGGAGGTACTTAAGGGAAAGTTCAGCTTTATGTTAACTCTAGGTCCATATTTAATGTCCTTGTTGGTATTTTATGAATGTGCTTAAATATGAGTTTTTATTTCAATATATCAACTCTGATTTCTGGTGGTTAAATATAGGCATGCTTTTGAATAATGGTTGAATAAGTGTTGATTCAGGTTAAGTCATGATTGAAAATCTGATATTTATTCAATGTGAAACATAAGGACTGCTTTTAGAGTGCTTTTGAATTCATTGTCAGGCTTCGGCATAGATTCAGTACTTCTGCCTGTCATCATTTCAATGTCGTTTCAATCACAGTTTGCTATTTGCAAAATCAAGAGGGGTGAGCACGGTGAGCATAATCTACTACACCTCATTATATGCATGTTTACATTCTGATGTTAGTATCTAGTTGTGGCTGTGGATTCTTTGTTTGATAAATGAAAAGAGTTAAGACAGTGAATAAACCTTTTTCTTGATCTCTTCCTCCTCATCATGTTGAGCCACACGGTAGAGTACAAGCTGTAGTTTCCCAAAGTTCATTTGCATGGCGTGAAACAGTCGTATGGCCAGCCCGGCCCAAAGCAAGTCACTACCTGCAAAATGCCAGGCGCTGAAATGCACATAAATGAACCTGATGTCATGGTGCTCCTGGTTCTGCTTAGTCCAAATAGGCCTGAAGAAGAGTAGTCGGCAAATGAGCGCAAGAAAGCCTGTAAATGAAGACTTAACTGAGCGAGGCCTTCCTTTGTGTTCTTTCTCAATCCTCACAGCCTCCTCGTCCATGTACACTGAGGAGACATTTGCAAAATATGTACATGTTAGTCTAAACAATATAAATCAAGGGAGGAGAGGTATGAAGACTTGTAAAACAACATGTTGGTGAGTGGGCTAGGATTAAAGAGGATAAAAAATTAAAGGGTTGCCATTTAGAATATTATTGCAATAAAATGATGAATTTTACTGAGGTGGCTCTCACCAACTGAAAAAATGCCTGGAAGGATGGCAATAAATAATCCATAACCTGAAATAAATTGTCATGCACAATGAAAAAAAAATCATTGTGATGTGACCATCAAGCCTGATCCAATATCTAGAAATATCCCTGCCAAGGTTTAAAAAAAATCCTTCCAAAAGCTCTGTACTGCTGGCCTGCAGGGTAACACAAAGAAAAAAACTGTTGGAGTCTTTCGCTACAGCTTCACATGTGCCATTCAACCGACTCAGTGTCACGTGCAGTACATACAAGAACTACAATAAAAACTTGGACTTTCATGTTTGAGACCTCACATAACTGACATACAAGGTGACTATGTACTCTGACATCTCTGAATATGTGATTTGGTGTTTTGCGTGTGTTCCTCATTCTTGAATTTTTTTCATATGTGTGCATCTAAATTTCACAGCAGCACCTGTTTTTTCGTTTGCCAGGTATAATGAGCATTATTTCAAAACTTGGGTTTTCAATCATTAAGCCAGGGAGAGGTCAGTGAAGTGGTGGATCAACATGCCAGGATGTGTAGCTCAGCTGTTTTTGACTGCAGTGGCTGAATCAATGCAATGTTATTTTTCACAAATGTTATTACATTCTATGTTGTAATATTGTTAATGAACAGGAGAAGTTCCAAGTCAAACCATATATTCACATACCCTAATCATGTTTCCAGTAAAAACTGTGAAGTGATGACTGACAATGTTATTTTCAAGGCATTCCTGTAGTTTCTACCCACTGTTTGGACATTATCACAGGGTTTTGAGATGCTGACTAATGTAAAAGTCGCCCAGCAGATAAAATGACAACATGCTTGGATGCAGATGGTCAGACAAGCTGTTTACATACCTTCCATTTGTCTGAGGATCATGTTAATTCGATTCTGACATGAAGAGTAGAGTCCTACAGTTGCAGGTGATGAAACTTTTGTCAGGGTCTGGGCCAGGGCATATGCATAAATATCATCTGAAATTAGATTAAAAAATTCAGCATAAATTTAACAGTAGTTTTTCCATTTTATGTCCAGATAAATTAAAAGTGCAATGACAGTGCAGTGCAACAACAGCACAGGCATTCATTCAGGCATTAATAAGGTGAGCATTTGCAATAGTTCCAGGAAAATCCACAGATGAGAGTCTAATGGCATTCATTTTAAAGTATTCTGTAATTTCAATATACAGTATTCAATATTCTAAGCAGTGTTAACTGTATATGCTGTAACTTGCTTTGCCTTTTCAATAACTCTCATATCATTTCAGATCCTGCCCTTCCCTAATGCCCTTCAGTAAACCCAGCCCTTCAGGCCTTGCACACCCACCTTTGCATCTGTTGCCCATTCCCTCATTAGCCCCAGAGTGCATATACCAGCTTACTTCCACCTGCTCTGTGCCAGATTGTCTGTTGTGCCTTCCCAGCTGTCTTTCCAGCCTCTATCCCGTTTTTTTCCTGCCTGCTCAGCCTGTTTTTTTCTTCTTTGACTTTGCCTTTTGCCTTCCCTTCTGTCCTGTTTGCTGGGTATTGTTGTCTGTCTGCTTTTGATCTCTGCTCGTTTGCTGACTTTGACACACCCATTTTGCCTTTTACCTTACTTCCTCTGCATCTCTGTGAATTGAAACTGTTTAACACACTGTTGCTGAGTCTTGCACTTGAATCCAGTATTTTTCTTGGTTCAGGTAGGCGTATTAGTTTAACAATCACTGAAATCATCATAGGCTATTTCACTAATTTAGTTGGATGAAGACTCACTGCCAAAACATCTTCATAGACACTGTCTGGTGTTGTCCAAGCTTTTGTTTTATAACAGCAATTTAATTTGGTCTAATTGTATTTATACTACATGACTTTAACCAGAGGGTCGGGTGAAAAAGGAGGTCTCTGGACTTAGTTTCAGGAAGTTTAAGAGGACAGGGAACAACCCATAAGAAACAACTTCCAGATAGTATGGACTAAAATACTTAAAAAGGAAATTGCTGTCTGTGAGATTTGCATTCTCAGTGTAAAACTTAAAGTAAAAACAGAGCCCTTCTGAAGATGCGGAGGGCAGATAACTGCTCGGCATACGTACCATTAGATACAGATGACTTACCTTTTGTTGGACAATGCATGATGACTGTGGTGTGACGTGCAGCTTTCACAGAAAATACCTTTTAACCTGTGAAGAGTAAAAAACAGCTGAACGCTCAGTACATGCAGTGCAGTGGAGTTGTGTGTGCTTTCTGTTAAGCTACAAGTCTGTACTCGCTTTCCTCCTTCACATTTCTTCCTTGCTTTATGTGATGGTGGGACATCCTGGTGTCATGTCTACCTTTATTTATTTTTAATCCAGTGTATGGTTAGAATAAATATCCAATAATGAGTAGAAATACTTTGATGACAAAATAAAACAACAACACTGGATACTTGATGTTAAATTATGTATCCTGCACTAGTCACACCAACAATGCACAGAGGCAGGGGGTAGAAAACCTTACCTTAAAGGACTGAATGCTTATCAGCATGAAATGTTGTTTTTATGCGATATTAACAGTATGAGATGTGTTACATTAAAACCAGTGGTTTTAATGCAAAAAGTGTGTGATTTGAATTCACCTCTAAGCAGTAATTTCATGAGTTTCTAGCAAGCTGCTTTATTTCTATTGTAAATAGTGAAAATGTGAAAAATGTATTTTCTATTCAAATTCTGCCAGCCGATCTGATTGCTGTCATACCATTGAATAGGCGTAATTCGTGTACCGTCATCCCACAGACATGGGCCAGTAGGCCCCTACTCTACCTACTAGTAGGTTTAGAAGGCTGTGATCACCTATTCATATGCTTGACCCAATGTTATCAATACCCAGTAGGCACAGTAGGCTTGCTATGGAATTATACGTCACTGGAAAAGCTTTATTTATAATAACATTATATTACTTATTATCGCTTTTACCCTAATCCTAACCCTAACCCGAACCCGAACCCTTAACCTACTAGTAGGTACACGAATTACGCCTATTCAATGGTATGACAGCAATCAGATCGGGTGGGGGATTCTGCATGTGCATACACAGTTGATTTTAAAACCCTCTATGTGAATCATGGACTGTTACTGGATAGAACTGACACAAAAATTTGTTTATTCTAATTCCTGCCCTGTATCTGTCCTTAAATAATATTCATTTTCACCGTAAACAAAAGTCCTGGCTTTCATCACGGCCACATGTGGACACCGAATCTACCCTGAATAACAAAACATTTTGTTCAGTGCAGTTCAAAGAAAGATTCATTGTCTAGTAATATCATAATTAGAGAAATGAATCACCTGAGTGCAGTGAAGTGATTGCAGTATAAAGACACCTGTGGCTGAAAGGGCCAGTCACTGATTGAACAGTATTCCTGGCTGCAGTTACACCATGAAGACAAAAAAACACTGGCAAAGGGTTATTAAAGAGTATAAGGATGGATGCAAAAACACTGAGCTCCAGGGGATGTTCACTGACAGAATTTTTTTAAAGCTTCAGAAATAACAGAAATTCAAAAGCCACAGTGATTGACAGGCACTGAAATTAAGTGTTTTAAGATGAAATCCTGACATAAATGTGCACTCAAGTGTCAACCGTTTTGCTCTGTCAATGATTACCTTGCACTATCATCGTTGCTGTTTACATCTCTCTGCAAGCTAATTTTAAGGTAGCATTAGCACAGCTACACTCGGCCATTGGGAGGATGCAGGACACCAAGCCAGACGGTGCTTTTACTGTAGCAGATTTCAGCTAGGTCAGTCTCCTGTCAGTACTTGTAACTTCCACCAGCATGTGCGATGTGCCACCAGAGGCACCAACCCTCTGAACCAGGTGTACACCAACATTAAAGACTCATGCAGACCCTTCCCCAGCCCCCTTCTTGGTCAATCTGATCACCTCTCACTGTTTATGGCACCAGCGTACAGACCCCTCATCAGGAAA
The DNA here is from genome assembly GCA_016785225.1 of Psettodes erumei. NCBI lineage: Eukaryota > Metazoa > Chordata > Actinopteri > Pleuronectiformes > Psettodidae > Psettodes > Psettodes erumei. The sequence goes on along the minus strand of JAFBJZ010000863.1, from coordinate 5,445,448 downwards.
TCCAGACCCATCACACAAACTGTTAAAATATGGCCAGAAGAGGCCACAGCACAAATCCAGGATGGTTTCGCCCACACACACTAAGAACTGTTTGCAGAGGCAGCTACTCAGGGCATCGAAGTGGACCTGGAGGAATACACAGCCACTGTGCTTTTTAACATCAACAGCTGTGTAGAAAATGTCACAGAGGCTAAAAGCATCAGAAAGTACGCAAACCAGAAATGGTGGGAGAATAAAGAGGTAAAAGTTCTCCTCAAAGCATGGAATAATGCCTTTAAATTTGGCGGCACCACAGCATACAGCGTCGCCAGACACAACATCAAAAAAGGCATAAAAAGGCAAATGAATCATTCAGACAGCATGTAGAGGACCACTTCAATAGCATGGACATCAGGAGTATGAATGGCGTTTCAAGTCACAGAGGAGGAACGGCTTCTGACAATGAGCACACAGGATTTACAGCGCACACTGTGAAGGACCAACCAACTTAAAGCTGCAGGGCCAGACAGCGTTCCAGGCCGTGTTCTCAGGGACTGTGCAGACCAACTTGCAGCAGTCCCACAGTGTCTGAAATCAGCCATCATTGTGCCAGTGCAGAAGAAATCAAACATCACCTCTCTGAACAACTACAGATCTGTGGCCCTTACTCCAATGGTGAAGAAGTGCTTTGAAAGATTGATCCTCATACACATCAAAAACCCGATCCCAGCCACACTAGACCCACACCAGTTTGCATATAAAGCAAATAGATCCACAGAGATGCCTAGCTCACCATACTGCACTGACTCACCTAGCGAGACAGAATATGTGAGGTTGCTGTTTGTGGACAATAGCTCTGCCTTCAATACAGTTATCCCCGGCAAACTGCCCCCCAAACTCCACCATCTCGGCCTGTGTACATCACTCTGTTAGTGGATCCAGGGCTTCCTCACAGATTGCCCCCAAAAGGTGAGACTATGCCTTCACAAATCCTCCATCATCACCCTGAGCCCCGGAACACTACAGGGGTGTGTCCTCAGCCCAATCCTGCACTCCCTTTTCACCCATGACTGTAACCCCACTTTTGACACCAACACCTGTTTGCAGATGACGCCAAAGTGATGTGGTTGTTGGGAATCAGCCCTCAGTCTGCCTATAGAGCAGAGATAACGAACCTGATGAACTGGTGCCAGGATAACAACCTCTCTCTGAACACTGCAAAGACCAAGAAGCTTAATGATCAACTTCAGGAGAATCCTAGTTGAGGACTAGGGTAGAGAGGGTGTCCAGCATCAGGTTCCTGAGACCACATCTCTGAGGACCTCAAATGGACCACTAACATCACGGCACAGGCGAAGAAGGCACAGCAGGGGTTATTCTTCCTGAGGATCTTGAAAAGGCTGGACTAAAGGGATTCTGATCACCTTCTATCGATGCTCAATAGAGAGCATCCTGACATACTGCATTTCCACATTTTAATTCAGTTGCACTGCAGCTGACTGAATGGCCCTACAGCGCAGAGGATCATTGGGACCATTGGGAAATCTACCCTACACGGTGCCTCAGGAATGCATCCAGCATCTGTAAGGACCTTACTCAACCTTCTTACTCAACCTTGTCACCAACTCTTTGATCTGCGATCACACAAACGTTTCAAAGCTCTTCCCAGCCGCACAAACAGACTCAAAAAGAGCTTTTCCCCCAGAGCTGTGGCTGCTCTGAACAGAGCTTAAACTGGTCCATCACTGAACTAACTTTGAACACCGTATTTGCACTGCTCTGTTGCCTTTTGCAAAATCTAAGACTCATATAACCATTTTCCATTCTACAGGTTGTTTTTTTTTGGCTTTTTTTACTCTTTTAGTATTATTGTGTCTTCTAACATTTGGACAGACCTACTAACGTAATTTCATTGTACTGTACTGGGGTATTTTACAGTGACAATAAAGGCATTCTATTCTATTCCCTTTCCCTCATACCATTGCTTTGTGTTCCTGCCCGCACATGCCTGTAAATTCATAAACAGTCTTATAGACAGAAAAGAACACAGAGTTACAGACTTTTACTTGTGGTAAAGTTTATGTTTAACTTGGAAGGGACAACCTCTAATCAGAAATTATTAAACTACAGCCTGAAAACGTGTGTAATTATGCTCTAACCTCCCATAAAATAATAGCTGGTATGTTATTTCTGGCCAGATCTGTTACTGATGAAACAAGCTTACCTGGTTGGGATCCAAGAGTCAATCCTGATCTTTATTTGAACTCTATTATTGAATAGATATTTTAATGTATCCAGAAAACAGAAAAAGACCATGCAATAGCTCTTGGTGTAGTGAAACTAATACCACCAAGATGTCCGTGCCATAAAACTTTACAACACTGATAAGAGAGGGAAAAGGGGAACCTGATAATCATTGGCCACGTCTGTAGGCTGGATTCTTTCCAGGAAATGAGGTCACACACCAAATGAAATTATTTCCGAGAGATGGGGCTATACATGTTTTTCATTCTCCTTTTCTAGTCCGCTACCTTCATAATCCCACAGAATTTGAATGATGTGAGTAGTTCCTGGGAGCATTATGAGGTAAAGAAAAATCCATTGTTGCAATAGCTTCTGTATTGTGCTGTTTAAGTCCATGGAAAAAAGGAACAAATGAGTGATTTCATGTTGGAGCCCTGGGTCTGCATGATTCATGAGCTGAATTCCTAGTGTGGAGTCCCTCAGGTTGAGAAGGGCTCTGCTTGGCCTGAACTGACATGCAGGGCAGTTAAGATACCAAAGCAGCAGCACCAATGATTTTTTTTCCCAGAGCAGAATTCCTTGTAACATAACTGGTTAGTCAAGCTTTGAGAAACAAGCTGGAAGCTTAATTTCCTTTAGAATGTTTACTGCTTTTTGTGCATTACCCTACTTTTACCATCTGGTGTCACAGTATACCTCTCGACACAAGTCCACGAACTACTGCAAATAAAGTTTGTGAGATAAATCATTTCAGGGTGGTTTTAAAAAATGTTCCAGTGTTGCCTTTAAAGCATGTACACTGCTCATTTTTCATGTGCATCTTGGGAAGATTATGCATGAAGCGGTCTCCTTTGTATTTACAACCAAACATTTCGGGTCAGCACTGTATACAGCCTGACTCACAAGCATCTGAAAGCAGAATTCTCCATTTTTAGGCAAGCTGCTGAGATGACGTTTAATTAGTGTACCTCTGATTAAGATTTAAAGTGCTCGGCCCAGGGGCAACTAATTCTGCTTTTTACTCCAGGTACCTGATTGTTCAACTACTTTAATTAACTCGATTGTCACGGAGAAGAGAGAGAGATTCTCAGTTATTGCTTGGCCAGAGGTCTTTTGCAAATCAATACTGAATGAATTGGATTGTATCTCCCCTTCTATGAACCCTCACCACACTTTGCCCTTTAACCATATCAACCTTGCAATTAAGGTTGATGAATTCACCTCCATGATTAATCCAAGATAGGAATCAGACACAGATAAATTATATTTCCAGATTGGGCAGACTTGAGCATTTTTTTTAAACTTAAGGCAAGGGGAAATTAAACCAATATTGTAATATGTTTTCTGTCAGGGGCAGGTTGAAAATGGGCATGGTTAAAATCATGAGAGTCAACTGTGATGTATGAAGAAATCGGTTGATGTGAGATGCTGTTTTTTTTAAAAAGTCATTTGATGCACCAGCAGGGGGTGCTAAAGTATTGTGTATGGCAGCAGGACAATGACATTTGATCATCAGATTTTCGTTACACTTCTCTGCTCTGTTTCGTATGTAAGAGCACAACCGGCAGTGAAGGAGGCATTCACTGGAAATGGGGTGTGGTCGAGGGCTTAAGATGTGGTAGAACTCCACCAGGATGGGCTGATGATCATTTAATATGCATCAGTACTATGTAGTACCAGTAGGAGTAGCACACAGGCTTCCCACACACATGCGGTAATATCTATCTGCCTTTATTCCTTATCCATTATTCCTAAGGGCAGACAAGCTTCAGTATTGACACGTAGTCTGACACCAGCTTGGCCTTCGCCCAGTTTGCCCGGCCTAATTGGCCTCAACACCTCTTGTTGGTACGATCTATTGATCAGTCTCACTGCAGATGCTGCTAAGTCACAGGGAGAGGAAGAGAAAAAGCCACACATACCGAAAAAAAGCACTGCCAAATCTAGGCATGATGTCTTAAGCTTTGCTGCTCCCTCGGCAGAGCTGTGCAACAAGCGAAGATGATGATAGGGTCTTCACCCAGAGGTGCAGGGGTCCAGATCCTTGCCACAAGCTGATTCACACACACAGATTGTCCTTTATTGTTACCGAGGGGATGATGGCACCAACAAACGGAGGTTTCTGAATGCCGTGACCCCCAAAGATCTATAGACACTGTCTGCTTTAACAATCCCACTAGAGACAGTGAGATGAAAACTCCTCCACACTCTCAAGATCACTTTTTGTTTGATACCTCTGCAGCAAATATTAGAAAAAGGCAGCTATGAGATTGCCACCAAAGAGCCCTTCTGGGGCAGGGGTGAGTGAAATGGTATGCATGCTGATCTTGCATCTATCAGCGCAAACATCCTATACGTGATTATTTTTTGCCTGCACCTTCAACCCCCTCTCCATTCACATTCAGAACCCAGGTCACATCATTTCATTCTCATCTATTTCCATTTTGTCTTCTCCTCATCCTCTCCCTTCTTAGGCAGTGCAGCCATCTCAGTGTGAATAGTGTCTCTGCTCCTCTGCCTTTAAACCTCCTCCCTCACTCTGTACAGCCTTCCTTCAAATCTCGGAAAAACTCATAAGAGAAACATGTGTATGTTTATGGGGCCTGCCACACAATATGTCCTTTGTGACATCGTAAAAGGAAATACATTCTTCTTTATAGGATGCACAAATTTCCCTATTCTCTACTGTGTGTGAGAGCTACATTCCCATATGGTATTACATTTATGATGCATGACAAGGCTTACAATTCTCCATCTCTTCTGCAGCATGCTGCGAGTAACCAGACCTGTCCAAAAGTCATAGCTGTGACAACAGGGATCCTTGTACATGTTTTTCTGTTTGTGTGGCTACGTCTCTGTCCTTTCCAGGCCTCCTGTTTTTTTATCCTGCTGTGTGAGAGTATAGCTGCCAGCTGCACACCTAGTCCTTCTCTGGGTGGTGTTGTTGGAGTTCGTGTCCACTCATGAACCTTTTCACCAACACGCAAACCTACACGCATGTGTGCACGCGTTTGTGCCAACCTGATGATCCTGCCTCCTGTTCTATTGTCAATATCACCCGGCTCAAGGGTTGTAGGGGTTGACGGCTGTTGACAGGGCTGGATTGTGGAGGTAGAGATGATGGCTGCTCTTTCAGAGATAGAATAGCTGTATCTTGAGACCTCTTGGAGGGTGTTATTAGGCTGTTATGAAGTCTGCTCCCTATCAGACCTTGGCTGAAGCAAGGGGGTGGGTTGGGGGGTATAGCCGATGCAGTGCAATGTATAAATGTTGGCTTTCTCCCTTCCTGCCACAGCTTCCTCTTATCTACCCCTCACTTCTTGCTCTCACATACAAACACACATTTCTCTTTTGTCTCGTACCACCTGTACCTGTGTTTTACAGTCAGCACAGCCTGCAGTCTCCTGGCGTACTTCCACAAAGGAATTGCTTTATCAAATAGGGAAGGGCACTAATCTTGTTTGTTTTATATTTCATGAACATATACACCTCAGGGCGCGCAGCATGCAGTGCATCACGACACCAGAACTTGCTGTCATGGTGCTGTGCAGCTCCTGACAAGATAACTGAACACACACTGATCAGTCTAGCACATTAGTGAGAGAACTACAGCAAAAACAATGTAATGTGTCAGCCATTAGTACAAACAAATATACACACAAAAAAACAAAATGCACAACTGTGCTGTTCAGACAGTTCAGTTTAGACTTGAGTCTTGACACATTTGTGTATACATCATGTGAGCAAACTATGTTTTGCTTGATGGTGTTTAACTTAACAACACAAGAGCATTTTTTCCACCACTTTTCTCATGTTGTTGTTACACATCTCTGCCATGTTGGTGGTGGAACTCTTGGGTTAAGGAGGTTGGTCTGTTCTGTTGGTTGTTCTGTGACTTTGGTCCAGAATGAAAGCTCTCAGTAGCTCTTGGATGGGTTTCCATGAACGTTCATGGTCCCCCGAGGATGCGTTCTAATGACTTTGGTGGTTGTGGTTTTGACAGACATTTGGATAGCCTGCAATGATGTTTCATGAACTTTCGTGTCTTGCTAACAATAGCATTTAGCTGAAAGCAATACTATGCCCCAGGAACACCTTCACAGAGTTAATAGCATTGTAAACTCTTGTTTTACTCCATGGAGATGCCTCAGAGGTGCATGGATGGACAGGATGTGTAAATATCTATTTTCTCAAACAACTTCAACAAGTGGCAATAGATGCTTTGGATGGGGTAAAGTGTAAATACAAACTCAACGCAACAAGAACGCATCCTGAAATATATGTTCACATGCGAAATTGAAATAAAATATACACAATAATGTTCATGTGTGGCCATACAACCTCATACATGATTGAAATTGACCAGCTGTGGCCCTTGGTGTGCTCTTGACAAAGACATATTTTGAAATAAAAGAATAAAGTGCTGGCATTGTTACAGCCTCTGCAGAGCCTGCAGCATTTCTAATGAAAAGCAATCATTTTGCATTTGCTGTGAAAAGGCTGTCAGGTTGCAATTATATCCATTTGATTTTGAAGGAATGAGTAATCCAATTCTACTTGAATAGGTAAAATGCAGCTTAAATATATGTTTGTTAGAAAAATGTGGATCATTCAAAGATTGCTACCCAGGTGCCATACCCATGATAAGGTGTAAATGAGATTTGACATGCTAGTGACATGTGGGAGTGACACTGGTATTTGTGTTGTTCTTTAATCAGGAGTAAAACAGGTTGCATCCACTCATCAAAATGTAATTTGTCACACCTGCACACAGACACACAAATATGCACCTGCATATGGAGATTTGCCTGTTATAGAGGCATCAAGATGTTATAATAATGTCTTCTTTTTCCTAGCAAAGGTTGTATCTGCTGTCTTTAAACTGTTGAATCTTTTATAAAATGTTCATGTGTCAGGTTTGTTTACAATGTGCACCCATACAGCAGCTATTCATACATCCAGGCTGGAGACACACAATAAGTGGACACAAAAATCTAACCATGAATGTGAATCTGATTTGTGAGACAAGAATCATTTAAAATGACTCTCAGAACTCATTTTGAACCCTTTCTGTCAGATGTGAGAGAGCCCGCTCTAATCCATTGTCACTGGGTGGATTAATTTGCATAATTCCGCTATTGTGCAGTCCCAGATCTTTTTTTCTGTCTCCTCCTTTACACGCAAAAAGAGGAAGAAGAAAAAACGGAGAAGACTACTTGTTGCTTTGGAAACAGGGGACGAAAAAGCAAAGAGTAGTACAGTAGGGCAAGAATGAGAGGCAGAAGAGAAGAGGACTCAGTAGTGCAGGGATGTGGAGAGGAGGAGGGCGTGAAGATGCTGATATGATGAGCAGGGAGCAGTAAGGAGGACAAATTAGTAGAGGACAAGGGAAAGAAAGCAGCAAGACAGATAGAGAGAAAAACGGAAACTACTGTTCAATGAATGGAATACAGGGCAATTTTCTGTTACTTAAAAGGTCATTTATCTATGTCGACAGTCTATTAGTCATGTATTCGAGTGTGAACCCCCCATGCACATACACACTTCTCTTTCACACCCACAATGTGTGTATGTGCATGTGTGTCCATGTTTGCGTGTTACTGTGTTTCTCTGTGTATGATGAGGCTGTATTGCTTATCCTCCAGGGATGCGACTTGCACGGAGGAGAGGCAGCGCTAAATTGCACAGATAAGATCAATATGTAGTTAAGGGGTGGAGCTGTGCCTTTCAGAATGAACACTGTGTAATATTGCATTAGCCCCACACAGTGCTAAGTGCATTATCCTTAAAATGGGATGTGGAGCGCTTACCTGTCAAAGAACAAGGACAATCACTTACTGCTCAGACATATTTTTTTTTCTCCAATATTTGACTTTTTTCCCCTTAAGGATGGATGCATGAAAGTAGTTAAAATGAGACTGACCTCTCAAGAAAGGTCCAAGACAATATATTGTTATGTTTTTGTGCAAGTGACAAAAATATCTAGCAGTCATATTAATTACCTCTTGTCATGACTGAACAGAACACTGGCTGATCCTCGTTTTTCCATGAACACAACTAGAAAGCACTCTGAGAGAGCAGACCACCCCCAAGGCTGAACATTTCCCCAAAATGAAAATTTTACCCCAAATATCTATCTCTGTAATTCCTCAACTGATAATTGAAAAAGCTCATACACACACACACACACACACACATATATATATATATATAATTTGTGGTCGTATGATACTTATATATGGTAAATATTACTTTACAATTTTTCTTTCATTTTCATTACAACATTGAGACAGTGTCCTACATTTTCTGTTATTTCAAATTATTATGCATTTATGGAGCCATAACTCAAAATGTGAAATTTTGCCCCTATTACACAATGGTGAAGGATCCTTCAAAAACTTCACTTCCAAAATGAAATCATTTCTAAGTTAAACCAACAGCTGCTGCTGGCAAAAAAAATATGAAAATCCCTCATTACTTTTCCTGTAATCCTGCAAACAAACAAATAAACAAACAAACATTACCCCATTGACAGAGGTAATATGGCTAATCTACTGGAGATAGGATGTCCGCTGCTTGTATATAAGCTTTCTGTGATGAGCTTCCCTGAAAGTGTGGGTTACCAGACATGATAGTGGTCAGCTTGTGGTCAATCTGTCTGGAGGAGAATGGAAATTTTTTATTGCTCCCACAGCATGGCAAAAAATTCAAAGAAACTCAAGAGTGTGACGCTGTGAACATCACAAAGTAATTTCCATTGACTTTAATTAGGACAGAGAGACAAATATCTCAAGACCCAAAACTAAGAAAACCCTTTAAAACTGATTCAGGTTCAACCAGATGAAACAGGAATAAGTATGTCTTGCCCTCAGCTGAGGACCACACCATGTTGACCCTGCTGGCATGGGATAAAAATCCCGCAGAGATGTGTCCTCTGTCTCCCCTGCTTCCTGTCTCTCCCTCAGCTCTCCCACTGTCTTAATAAGCAAAGCAGCATGTCCTGATGTAATCACCATGATATTAAACATAATCAGGTGTGCTAATGAGGTCATTATTAAAATAATTCATGCATTAATTAGCAAATATTTCTCCGTCAACACATATCTTAAAATCACCCAACGCGCCAACATGATCTATAATGGTGGCCTCAACACCACAAACACCTGTGTAATGTAAAACAAGCCATGGGTATTGCCTTTATTAAACTTGCAGCTTTGCTGATACTGTGTCAGGGAGATGCAAATTGGCATTTTGAGGGCACAGTTTGGGTCGTTTTTGCAATAGAACAAGAGTGCAGTTGTGCATTATGTGGCAAGGTTCAATAAATATGAGGGAACTCTAAAATAATCCAAGCAGCAATATAACATACTGTTGGGAGAACTAATCCCCCATTAAAAACATTAAAAATGAATGTTACCAGTGTTTGGATGGTGGTGGGAGAGATTACATGACATTACAGATGATGTCTTCTTTTGGGGTTTTGGAGGGTAACATACTTTACCAGGATGGTTGGACATTAGGCTGACTACAATCAATATTTTTATATTGGAAATGGATCACATGACTATTTTTATATAAAAAGGTGCCACTCACAGTGGAGGACCTGTCAAAAATTATAACCCAATTCTGTAGTTCCCCTCATCTCAACAGAACATTTAATTTTTACAACTTTTCACTATCACTACTTTCCTGAATATTGTTTCCAGTTGCAGCAGGTAGGTGTTTTTTCTTCCAAAACTCTATGAACCCACTAAATGTTCCCTGCCTGACACCAGACGGCTGACAGAAAAAGTTAGCTGGTGAACTGAAGCATTTGGTAGCTAATGAGCTGGATATCTCTCTGGAGTTATTGAAGACCAAAACAAAGCCAAAATAAAGAGTAAAAAAAATCAGCATCCATCACCTCATCTCCAACAGAACTCCAAATGAATAATAATGTTGGTCTGTGTGGCTTGATGGTCAAATTAGCATCTGTTTGATAACCATGTTTGATAACCATGTCTACTTAAAATGATGATACACCAATGTTGTGTTTACATGTTCCCCAAATCTTCAAGTAGCAAAAAAAAGTTAAAAAAGGTTTTATCACTCTAAAGAGAATTTTTGTTTGCAGTTTGCAATAGTAGTGCACTTGTTTTAGGAATAACTAGCAAAGTTGTGTGTGGTATGTTGTCTCAGAGGTTTTTAAAAATAATTTATTCATCCAAAAAATATGACCATGCTTATTTGCTAATTTTTCGACAATGCTTCACATTCAAATGCTAATCCTCCCAAGCTGCCCAGTGCAACGACAGCCTCGAACTGTCGGCCAATACTGGAAAGAGATTGGGTTTCAGTCTGGGCCTTGTCTGGGGAGGGATAGAAGCTGAACCAGAAAATCTATTTCTCATAATTATGAATGAGAATTAATGTCTGTAATTCACTGAGTGGAGCTGTAAGACACTGGGAAAAGGTTGGAGAAGGTTGTGCAGAGATGTCAATTGAGAATATTGATTAGGTGATTACATAGATTTCATACCTGGGACTCTGTCTTGTAAAAGCTGCAAAACATAAGGTTGGCAATAAAATCTAGGCTTTAAGAAAGTTGTAGTCACTTATAGTGTTCAATATGTTTGCAGCTGGGAAAGGAAAATCCATAGTTCAAAACTGTACCTTTGAAAACATCACATTAAAAACTCAGATATAACTGAATCCCATTGAGTAGGAGCCATAATCAGATTACATTTTTTCAGTAACTTTTTAAAAAGATCTCATCTCTTTATATAAGGAAAGGTTTGCATTTGTAGTGCATGCAGCAAACACCATCATGTGAGCTCCGAGCCAAACTGAGCGGACTATCCATCAAGGCATCGCTGGATATAAGCGACTTTCTTCTTCCTCGTTCCTACTCTGTTCCACACCTCCCTCCCTTCCTCCCTCCACCAGAGAGCGGAGCGTGTTTGCTGATGCGTGGCCACGACAGAGCCTCGCAGAAAACAAATGTCGTCCCCGGTCTGGTCGTCTCTGTCATGGATCATCAAGAGCGGCTCATTGTTATTACTTCCACTGTTGCGCTCCATGATGGCACAGCAGAGAGGGGGCTGGTTGTGATTGGTAGTTAAGACACATCATGCTAAGAACACCTGCTGGTTGATAATTGTCACAACACGGTAGAGGGATACAATCAAGCGACGTGACGTGCTGCGTGCATATAACGACACACACATGCATCTAGTTGCTATTATGCAGGCACACACATGCACGCACACACAGAAGGACTCTGTAATGGGCCAGTGTGTGGTTTAAATTCTCTTTGATGCTGTGGATACCCCCTGCTGTTCACCATATTACTCTGCACACATCAAACAGGTTGTTTTGGGAAGAAAAAAGGACGTGATGACAAGACACTGGCTCACTATTCAACTCATCCCAACGCCGGGCTAATTATTCAAATAAAAAATAGGCTCCTCTTCTTTTTTCTGCTCTCTCTCATTCCGTATTTTTGTCTCCCTGTACCTCTGCAACTGGTTTTGCGTTTCTGTGGTTTTTCCTCACAATATCATATCCTTCCTCATCCGCCTCCTTCATTTGGCCTTTCTTCTCTTCTTCTTTTACATCTGTTTTCCTCACTCTTCTTCACAAAATTGTCCTCCATAAATTGTCCACACCATCCTGTTTTTTTTGCCACGTTCCCGTCTGCCTTCATTTTTTTCTGATAAAACGCCAGCCCTACCATTCTGTTTTTGAGTCACCTGGAGCTTGTCCCAACATGTCACCCCATCATAGCTGACCATCCAGACAATGTCAGCATGAGTCACAGTTCACAGATGATAATGACCCTGCCCAGCTGCTCCGTAACCAGGGGACACACTGAGCTCCTCTAACCTACGATCTGGCCTCTTTGTACCTATGCATGCCTATTTCAGTGTATGTGTATATGTGTTGTTCTGTTATGTGAACAAAGGGAGCTGAGGAAAAAGCAACACATTCCCCACTTATGTTGATTTGTGTTACATGTGCATCAATGCATGCAGCGAGTTTTCTGAACTGGAGATTTGTATGACATCTCTGCATGGGTTTATTGGTATGGATAGCACAGTGTGATTCCGAGCATGATCTATGCCGCTTTCCGAGCCGGCCCTCCTGTTCCATAATTCCACTGGTACCTCCAAAGCCCCTCTAACCTTTCTCTGCACACCCATCTGTCAATCATCTTCACTGCAGCATAGCAACAAAGGGACACCTGGTTTAGTCTTAATTGAACCCTCACAGTTTACATTTGATGAACCAACATCCCTTATCTGCTTTTCCTGAGGTAACCCTTGGCAGAGCCATTATTAATCACAGCACACAGCTCAGAGAATATCTATTGGCTGATAAAACATTTTGAAAAATTAGGTTGGAGCAAGTTCTATAGCTACAGATGTACTGGATAAACATTTACATACATTTGTTACATTAATTTGAAATATTGAAATTATCTTGTCTCCTCATTTCCTTTTGGTTCAGTGAAAGAATTTTCTTTTAAACTGGTCTACAAAACAGCTTAAAACTTATTTTCCCACATTGAAAAGTTACACTTATTCAATGCATACTTAAAGCCAATTTTATTTATATAGAGACAAATCACAACAGTTATCTCAGGGCACTTACCATACTCTAGAATACTATAATATTATGTACAGAGACCAAACATTCCCCCATGAGAAAGCACTTAGTGACAGTGGTAAAGGAAAGCATCCTTTTAACAGACTGAAGTGAACTGAACAGAAGTGGGCTTTTGGTGGGTGGGCAGAGGATATATAGTAATGATAATGAGAATAGTAATTGTAGCAACGGTTGTTTAGCAGGATCGTTGGGGCAGGAGACGGTTTGCAGTCACAGGTCTTTCTTCAGAAAGCACAGAGCTACAGGTGAGAAATGTTGAATCAGTAACGTGCATTAATGGGATATGAATGTGTATACATGGAGAGGGAGAGGAGGAGAGAGGAAGCCCCCTAGCAGCATAACTCAGGGAGGGTTAAGGCGAGTCTGAGCCAGCCCTAACTATAAGCTTTATCAAAGAGGAAAGTGTTAAGCCTCAGCTTAAATGTAGAGGCCTCTGCCTCCAGAACCCAAACTGGAAGACGGCTCTGCAGTAGAGAAGCCTGACAGCTGAAGGCTCTGCCTCCCATTTCTCTAGGGTCCACAAGTGAGCCTAAATTCTGAGTGCAGCATTGTAGTGGGGTTATAGGGTACTATGAGCTGTTTAAGATATCATGGTGCCTGACCATTAAGGGCTTTGAAGGTGAGGAGGAGTGTTTTAAATTCTATTCTGGATTTTTCAGACAGCCAATGTGGTGAGGCTACTACAGGAGAGAGGTGATCTTTTTTCCTACTTCCTGCCAGTACTCAGGCTGCAGCACTTTGGGTCAAATGGTGAGTCTTTAGAGATTTGCTGGGGCAACCTGATAATCAAGACTGCAATTATCCAGCCGATGAGTAAAAATGCATGGACTAGTTTTTCAACATCAGGTAAGATTTGTGCCTGATTTGAACAGTGTTACATGGATGATGTTTGTTTATTCTTCATGATGGTGCTGGAGGCCAGCATGGTGTGGCGGTGCCATCTGATTATATGATGGGCTTCTGAGGTGTCTGTGTAAAGAATAAAACCTTTGGTTTTATGTGAGTTTAACAGAAGGTGATGCATGGCATCATAAGACAAATTACACAACAAAAATGTTACTCAGTAGTGTTATACAGATGTTCACTGAGCAGCTTGAATATACCATGCAGAGGAAAACATGTTTCAATGTATCTCAAGGAAATTTTAATCAAAATCAGCTGGACTTATGTTTCAGTGTAAGAATCCCTGAAAGTTTAGGGGATCACTTTTCTGAAAGAACTTATTCCTTTAGTCATGATGTTGAACATTTTCTCCATCAGGTTTCCAAAGGTGTTGATTTGCTTGAAAGGAAGTGTTTGTCAGACATTGTAATATCCTCATTTTCCAACACATTTTCAACACTTGGGAATCTTGGGGTCCTGGAGAAAGTGTTTGACACCAATAATGTAACAAGCAGAACCACTTGACAGCAATTAGCCAGGTGTGCAGAGGTGATAAAATACGCAAGGTTTGAATCACTTCCTCATTCTTTTCTTACATCACTTCACTACCGCACTTTTATTACTTCACAGACCTGCATCACTTTTTGGCTGTATAGCCATGTGTGTCACCACAAAAGCATCCAAGGAAAGATTGTTTGAAAGTGTGCACTGTTATCCTCATGTTGCTGTCATTGTCAAACTCACTGTTTTGAGAAACAACTTTCAGCTCTGCCATCGAGTATGGCCTTTCCAAAACAGATATGAACACCTTGCCTTTAGATGTGTTTAGACACTTTGAAGGACCTGGTTCATCTCAAGCATACTGAACTCTTAAATGTACCAGACTTTCCTTTTGAATTAGGGACAAATTCTGCTTGGAGGCTCTATTCCGTATTTTCAGTATGAGTTTATAGATGTGCCAAATCACATTAAAATCAATTCTGCTCAAATCTGTTTTTGACTGAGTGCCTGTTGGATCCATCCAGTGTCAAGTTTTTAGCTGAAAATTTAGTCCCATAAATTTGCTTTCTTTAAAGAATGAAAGTGCAAATTGAGTCTTTGCTTGATAGATCATGTTCTCTATGCCGGTGAGCCCTGCAGGAAAAACTCTCATGTGATCCTTGTTACCAAAGAAAATAGTTGATGTCAAAGTGGTGCATAGTTTTGGTTTAAAGATGAGGGATATTACTTTAAAGCAGAGCATTGCACAAGTTTGCATCATGTGTGTTGCCACATGGAACAGAAATTGAATGTAAAACAGAAATCATAAAGGATCTGTCTGATTGTTCTGTGGAGTGTGCTTCTTGGAACGTCTCTGTCTCACTCTCTGCACTCCAAACAAAATGACGGTACAACACTGCAATGCTGGTGACAAAATGTCATGTCAGTAATTGTCCCTAGCTGCTTATCTGCTCCAGTGCCAGGATGGACTTACAGTATTTCACACTCTTCCTCTCTCTCAATCAATCCACAGAGAGAAGGTTAAGTTCTCTTCTCACAAGCCCCCACTTTCCACCTTGTGGGAGAAGCCTTGGATAGAGATCAGACTGCAATCAATTAACTGTCTGTGTCATTACAGGATTAGCTCTACCTACAACATGGTCACATATATTTGGAAGCTTGCCCAGTAATGGGCAGGTAATAGAGCAAGTGACTGCTTGTCCCCTGGGAAAGATTAGTGCACTATGCACAAGACAGCTGGGGTTACAAATGGCGCGTAGCAGAAATACAGTTAAATGAAAAACAAATGTTAGTCAAACTCAGCCATTTTCAATAAAAATAAGTCATGGATTGGTGGAATGCTTATGAAAGGGTTTGCAACTCAATTCAGGTTGGAAGAGAAAGAATACAAATTCCAGTTTTTATATGCACACCATTAAGAAATATTAGTACATGTGACTAATGTAATTGATCGCATGAACAATATAGTGCCTTACATTACACATTACCATTTTTTCATTTCTATAGGATGGAAATATGTCTGTTGCTCAGTCTTTGGCTCAGACTGAAATATCTTGTCAACATTTGGAGTTCCAAGATATTTTGTACAGGGATTCATAGTCTCCAGAGAAGGAATCCTAATTACTTTGGTGATCTCCTGACTTTTCTTTTAGAGCCACCACACACACACACACACACACACACACACACACACACACACACACGTTCCCCTCTGGCTGAATAGTAATTGTTACAGTTCATTCAGTTATTCATTTATTCTTTGCCAGCCTTTGCCAAACATCACTAACTCTCCTTGTCATTTCAGACCCAGTAACTCATATCTGCCCTGAAGTAACCCTGACCCTTCCCACCGTACTCCACCCCGCCCACCAAACCCCTGTTCCTCATTTCCCACTTACTTCCTACATATACTGGTGCATATGCACCTGCTTTGTGCCAGACTGCCAATTTTGCTTCCTGTGCTGCAGCTTTCCAATCTTAACTGTTTTTATCAGCCTGTTTTGTCTTTTTTTCGACATTGCTTTTTGCCCGATCATCCGCCTCTTTTATGAGTGATAGACAAACCTTCACAATAACAACTATACCATGTTCAAGGAAGTTTGTAGAGAAATGTGTTTATCCTTCTTCTTTCTCTGAGCTTGAATAGGCCCCAGTCCTCTCTATAGTTCCTCATTATTCAGCCTGCTGGTCTTTGATTTTGATTGATTGTCCATAAAAAATGCATGACCCTCGTGAATGATTGTGAGAGAGCATCCAATAAATTGTTTTAGATGGCTTATTACAACACCGTTACTAGCCTGGCACATTAAATTATGTGCAATCCTGTAAATCACAGAGGTGATTTGAAAATAACCAATTAAAGGCATCATGGTAACATTTCTCCACTCTTCCTACAACATACCCATCTCTGTCACAGCTCTTTTTAATCACAAGGAATTTTGTCATCAATCACATTCTAATTGGGCCTTTAATAAGATACAGAGACAATCTGAGGAGATGAATCTGGAAGAATTTGCAGGGCTGAAAGGGGAGTTTTATGAATATTATCAGGTTAACTGTGATTAATGTTACACAGTTATAAAGACATGGCTGTAAACTTCTTAAACTTCAAATGTCTTTTTCTGAAAATGCAATAATACAATTTAGTGTAACGAAAGTGTAATGAAAGTAAGCAAAATCATTAAGAATTACATAAAAAATAAAGTACAATCAATCTTTTTTTTTTTTTTTTTTACACAATATTATATTTTCAAAGATGCAAGTGCCAATCTGTAGTGAGGACAAGCAGTGAGTTATTAAATTCTCTGTGAACTGACCAAAATATCAAAAAGAATACACAAATACATTTCTTGTTAAGGGCTTAATTCCAATTGCAACAGAATTATTGCTTTTAATTTATCATTCAGCTTGTAGATATCTGTCTGCACTGAAAAGTTAAGTTCAGACTGAGTATAGATTTTGATGCACACTGTTGGTCTTTGCAAATGGACACAGAGTTGGCCATGCGTTTGAGCTGCGTGACCCTCTTTCACCCTCCCTGCATCCCATGGGTGAAGTAAGGAGACAGGAGGGGGGAGGAAAGGGGGTGGTGGAGGGGACAGGAGAGAAGGAAAGCAGGGGGACATTCACCCTCCTGCCTCTGACCTTCAGGTCCCAAAGGGACACAAGTCAAACTTAGAATAAAAAATAAAGTTGAAGGACTGTGTGAGGTGGGCAGGAGAGCAGCCACAGGGAATTGCAGCAACAGATTTAAGCGGGAGTTTATAGGTGGCCACTTCTTAGAAAGCACTTCACTGTGTTGCCTCAGTTCTGTCTTCATCTAATATTAAACTGATGGATCTGGGTAAAATGTGGATAATTTCATGCTAAACAAGAGGCGTGTGTGGCACCTTTGGTTAACTTACAGCTTGTTATGTGAACAGTAAATAAATACTGTTGTGGTTGTATAGGAGACTATTTTCAAAGGCTGTCAGCTTTGAAGGTCCACAGACTGACACCCTTTTTTCACACTTTGTCCAGCTCAGTCCTTGAAATCAAAAGATTTCTATGACCAAAGGCACAAGGTCAAGTATCGCTTTACACTCAGGTTCCAACATCTGATTTATTTGAACCATAATTTCATCTGATTGGAGCTAATTTATTCACATTAAGATTCAAGTGTTGTAGTGAATGTGGCTCCTGCAAGCGTAGACATGAAAAGAGCCATAGATGAAGGGAGCGGAGCCATGGAGAGAGTTGTGTACATTCACCACCTACCTGCACCCCCTGCGTTTGATCCAAACTCTATGCCTTTGAAGTGTGTATGCTTTTGTGCCGGGCCAAATAAGGGTCTGTGTGAAAAACCTTGCATCCAAGTGATGTCATCTTTTACACACAGGCATGCATGTGTGCACACACCCACACACACCCACAAACACAAACACACAAAGATGCACATGTGCATCCACAAACAGTCAAGCCCATGCAGATAGGAAATAATTGGGAAAATGTTTCTATCATACACAGATTTTTTCTTTTCTGTTTCCTTTCCAACTTGGACTATCTTAAATGACAATGCAAACAATAATTTTTTATCAGATTGCACCTCTCATGCTGGAAAAGGTTAAAAAAAAAAAGTCTCCAAACATACTGCTCAAACACAAATGATATGACTTTAGTAAAATGTTTTCTAAATGCAGTTATCATCAAGGTTTTCTATATTAACAACAGATCATATGAATACCTTCTCTCAGCGATGATGCCACAGAGAGTTATCGCCTGTCTCTGCAGCTGCCCTCAGCTCTGCGGAGTGTTTTAGCAACATTCTCTGACACAGCAGGCGCCTTTTTTCTGCTGCCCCTAAGTGGCCAGAAAATCAGTTATCATAGGTTTTTAAAAAAACAACAACACAGATATTAGAGTAAAATTGGTTTATTTCAAAGAAAACACAGCACAAAGAAATGACAGTTAATCAAATAAAACTTTAAAGGGGAAAGAACTGCTGCTTGTATTGCAGAGATCCACTTCAATCTGCAGTTCCATACAGTTTTCGTTACTTTGAGCCCATTGTCTTTTTTCACCACATTGTATTTGATACATACCTCTTCCTTATGGCATACAAAAATGGCCTACATAAAATATTTAATAAAGTTAACATTGATAATATAGCTAATTATTTATTAAACAGCCCAGCTTGAAAGCAAAGCAAGGAGGAAACAAATCATACACAATGAATAGGGGACTTAAAGTGGGCATTTCTAACTTATTCAAAATACAATGGTATTTTTTTGTATGCAACATGCAGTAACAAATGAGCTTGTTTCACTGGTTTGTAGGGAAATATTTTGACCACAGATTGTACCATTGACAGGTTATACAGGTGCTGTGCTCCTCTTTGCAATGCTGACATAATTACCTCAATAACTGCATATCCAGTGTTTTTCCAAATAAACTGACTCATATTTATCAGCTACTGTAATTGAAAAATACAGTCTTGACAACAACCGCTTTAACAGAACATGAAACCTAGCACAGCTGGCAGGTGGACTGGTAATAGTGTTTTTCCGGAAGCTATAAGTTCCCTTAAAAGAAAAAAGTGTTTTATAAAGTGTTTGTTTCATAACTGACACTTTGATACTGACTGATCTTTGCTGTGAATTAAGAAAATACAAATACACGTGGTGGGTTATAAAGAAGCTAAAAAGATTTAAGGGGTTTTATTCTCCATTACATCCCTGTCTGTGACCAGCTGTTGCTGAATAAATCAATGTGAAGCCAGCTGAATTCCAATTAGCAGGTCTAAATTTCCAAAATAAAATGCTGTTTGTTCTGCAGGCTACAGAAAGTTTCACTATCAAAAAGTAACTGACTAAAAAGATGCCAATATAATTAGAATTTACACATCTCATAAAATGTTGACATGGAAAAAAAAAAACCTGGCAGATAACTTCAGTCACTCCCTGGGTTTGATCGTTTTTGATCTAAAGCCTCTATTGGTCTGAATCATTAGAAATATGTTTTGCATGCTTGATTGCTTGGGTAAACACATAGTGTGGTTTATGTAACTGTATGCATGAGCAATTCACTGTAAAAAAAAAAAACCCAAACAGTTATCTAATCATAACCCCCTCGTTGGAAAGTTTCCTGTTGTGAAATTCACTCTGAGATTTCAGAGAGCGAAAGGAAAAAACAACAAGGAAGAAGTTAGCTGTGATATGAAGAAGAACAGGAAACAAGAGAAGAGGAGGAACTGTCAGTCACACTCTGGGTTCTTAGGGTTTAATGTCTCTTCCTCATGCACACATCTAAACCTCCTTCTCATCTGCTGTCAGCGAATGCCAGCAAAATGTCACTTTAACTCCACATTCCCTGCTTGTGACAGAAGAACTGAAGGTCAGATCACTAAGAGTGGGCTCAGTTTAATGGGACCAAACATAAACCCTCGACATTCTTAAAATACACAGAGTTGAGTCGTTTCAGGGGATTGATCACGTTTATCAGTGTCTGCTGCATGTCCTGCAGACCCGCTTCTATTCATTATGTATAATACAGCGGAAGATAAGCTTCATGAAAATTTTTTCCTGGACAGTTTGGTATAAATAGGCAGTGCAGGTGAGATATGACAAAAAGTCCTGCACTACACTTTATCAAGTAATGAATAATAGCAGAAAGCAAACCTCAGAATGGTCGAAAACTTCAACTTGTTTCTACAGTGTGTTCTGGTCCTCTCAGCCCTAAGATACAGTAACTAAGATAACCAGATAATTAAAGGATTATATATACTGTATGTACTGTCTCCTAGAAATCATTTTTATACGAGTAAATTGTTTTAGATAATTATACTTGAAGTCACTTTGACTTTCTCTATATTAAAACAGGACCAGGTTTTTACCTGACCCTAACCAAAAGCTGCAGGTACCCATGTCCATGAAGAATAATTTTGAAGGAAAAACACATAAAAAGTGTTGTTAATATATGTTTTGCAAATGTGTTTTTTTAATGAACATTTTGCAACTTTCATCATTACATAGATAAATATGTATAATGTGTCAAACCCAGTTGGTGTTGCAAATTAGTATTATATAAAAGTAATTTCTAGGAGACAGGCTCAGAAAATTAGTTGTAGAGAAAAAAAGTGAGACATGACAATCATAAAGGATTTCTCTTCAACCTCCCTGGATAGCCAGACTTATTTTGAAGGGAAAATGAAGGCGAACAGTAAAATTACCACCCACACTGTCCTTTGTAAACATTCATCACAGTTTAGAGACTGACTCTCTGTCTCAACTTCATCCCACAGCAGTTTTTGTCTGTAGAATGAAAGATTATTTCCACTATTTTGGGCTTTCAGTTTCACCTCCAACTTCAACAGTCACAACAAACCAGTTAAATCATTGGTTTGTTTACAATGCATGTTTTTTTGTCCATCTGACTCCCCCAGATCTCAGTAATGGCTTTTTTGAGCTCCATGTAATCATATGTAACGGCACAAAACAAGACTCAAGCTGTGATAAATCAGAATGATCCTTTAAAGGTGGTAGTATGATCTATTGTTGCATGAAAAACAATCCATCTTCTAGCTCCCATTTTTTGTGATTATGTGGCTTTCCTCCATCTCCACTATGACCAGCGAACACAGCAGCAACAAAGCAATAAAGACCTTTTCTTGCTAGTTGCTGCATTATCTTCAGTGCATTCATTCCTAGGCAATTTTCAGTTTCATTCCATGTACTTCTTTAGTTTGATCATAGAACGATGAATGACATAAAAATTGTGTCATAAAACTATCCTTGTTGAGCGAATGTTACGTAATCATGATTATAACCATCAGCCAATTTTTATTACTCCAGTCATTTATTAACTCACCATGATGCATTGATCTCTGATTTGGTCCTATTATGACCGATGACAAAGTGAAACTTGTAATGGATTTTTGATTTAGACTAGAAAGCTCACTGAGGACAAGCAGTATATCTGACATGACGGAGAGATATCTGTTTTCATCTGGGCTAGTGTGTGTGTGTGTGTGTGTGTATCCTGCTTCCGAGTAGAGTGGGTGGGTGAGTGTGTTATCGAGTAAGGTCACACTTTGTGAGATATCAGAAAAGCAATATTCCTTGAAGTTGAGCGCTATGTGTTGGAGAGAAGACGAGCACAGCAGGAAGACAGGGGTTGTGGGATGTGGCACTGATAGTCATCTGTTGTTCACTTGGACTACGTGTATTGCTGCTGGACTGTATGTGTGTGTGTGTGTGTGTGTGTGTGTGTGTGTGTGTGCGCGCGCATGTGTGCATTGTATTTTAGCAATGTGGTATGGCCATAGTTTAGCAGTGGCATAAATGGATCTTATGCATTAAACTGATAGAAATTAACATGGCAATACACCTTATACGAATGTGAAATTAACACTAATGAAGCTAGTGATAATCAGCTAGATTAAATGTGATATGTGTAATGTACAGTGAAGTTGACATCTAGACTGCGGAAAATCACAAGTTATGTTCATTTATTAAAGTCTGCACAGGTATTAGTGTGGTTAAAATGGTGGGGCCACAACGACTTCGGACAACTGCGAGGCCAGAAATGACACAATTCTTAATATTTAAAATATTTACCCCTTTTCTCCCCACACAGTTTAATACAGGTGCTAGTTAAACTGACCGCATACTTGTTCTCCTCAACTTGCTGTTCTGCTGCTAAATTCGAGCAACTTTGTTTGCTCTGCTGAGCTTACCCAATTCTACTGTGTTGTCTGGGTTACTCCTGCTTTCAAGTTTGGTAATTGTCTACAAAAATGCTGAAAGCCTTTTCTTGACTGTGAATCACACACACTGCAGGCAAAAAATAGATTGGCTGGAGGTCTATGCATATCTGACTGTATTGACCAGATGCTCAGCATCTGAAAATGAATACAAGCTATTTGTGGGGAAAACCGGAGACAGTGATTAAATATAATTGTAATGAGATTCCATTGCTATACATGTGACAGTATAACTCACAGGGATCGCTGCAACTTGTTTGAAAAAAGATAGCATGCTAATCTGTTGTAAGGATGCACTAAACTTGTATGGGCTCAACTTTATCTTGGAAACAAGACCCCAGAGCAACTTCTCCAGCTCGCGTCATTCAAGCTGCTATGCCCCTGAGTGCGGGCTGAGCAGTAACTCGCTTGCATTACTGGATGTTGAGAACAAATGTCTATTGGGTATATATTTTCCCTGTGTTACTTCCTGAACATAACAGATGGTTACATTCATCATCGATAGGATAACTCAAATTATTTCAAACTAGTGCCTTACTTTGCTATGTTTTTGCCGTCTAAATAATTGATGGCATTCAAAATATACTCACATTACAGTACACATTGTGCTGCTTTTCAGCACCCTGCAGGCAAAAGACAGAAACAAGGGAATGCAATTCAACAAGATGCACAAATTTATTTGGTTTTTGAAGACCCTGAAAACCTATTTTCTCAATCATCTTTTTCCAATCACTCCAATTTGATTGTCAGTAGAATATAAATTAAATTCTGGTAGGGCAGTATGGTGGTGCAGTGGCCTTATAGCAAGAAGGTTCTTGGTTCAAACCCTGGTTCAGGCAGGGCCTCCCTGTGTGGAGTTTGCATGTTCTCCCTGTGCCTACATGGGTTTTCTTCAGGTGCTCTGGCTACTTCCCACTTCACCAAAAACATGCAGGTTAGGTTGAGTGACGTGAATAGTTGTAAATGGATGTTTGACTCAATGTGACAAATGCTGTGATGGACTGGAAACCTGTCAGCCAGGAATGGCTCCACCACACCCTTTGTGGATAAGCGGTACAGAAAATGGATGGCAAGATTTAGATACACTATTAAGTTTCCAAATTCTAAAGTGGGTTTAGGAGTTGTTTAAGATTTTATCATTACAAATTATTTTCAATGGACAAACAGTGAATACAAGAGACCTTCATTTTAGTTAAATTCATGTTATGAATTTTCCATTTAGATTTTTGGAGAGAAGATAATCGTGTTTAACATTAAAAAGGTCAAACCTTATTACTTTCAATTCTATTTGCAAATACAATATTTGCAATTCTGCTCCCTCTTGAATACAACCTCGACCACCTGAGCTATAGTTTGCTTTTTTTCAAATGGTTTGCAATGGTTTGCTCCTTTTGCATCTACAGTATGTTTGTCCTTTAAAATTTTTCACGTACATAACTGCTCATTCTTTTAGTGTCATTTAATGCTATTTAGGCCTTGTTTTCAGCTGCACCTTTGAAATTTTCTGGCGCTGCTTAGCAACAGGCACACACCTGCTGAGTCTTTCAGCTTCCCAACTGATGAGCTGTTGCTTTTTACTGCCCAGATACTGCAGGCCTTCTCTCACATGCTAAATGCCACACAGCTAATCATAACAGCTTTGATAGCTCTTAAAGGCTGATAAAAGTTTTTACTCTGGTAAAGATTTATTCTGCTGCACTTGGGAGTTTTGTATGAAAAACTAGCTTGAAATTCCAGTAAGCAGAAAACAGATGTATTTCACATAAAGATGAATTTTCAGAAGGTGCTACAATTTAATTTTAAGATATCTTGCTGGGAGAGAATTGGTCTTTAAAACGGCCAAACTTTGATATTTCCAAGTTTGAGTAACAGCAGCTCCTTCAGCTGCAACTATTCCCTCTTTAGTGCATACCAATCACTTTTGCTGACCTATAACAACACTGAAAGTGTTTCTTTGCAGCCGGATGCACTGAGATGAACCTTTTTCTTTGAGTTTAACTGTGATGGCCCTAAAGCCAAATCGACACTATGGACAAAAACATTGGCAGAGTGAGAAGCCTTCAAAGAGCGGGACATCTCCACAAAGCAAAATTTCTGAGTGAATAACTTCAGAAGCAGCTATAAATAGGGACAGTAATGGCCATCAGCAACAATGTGCCTTTTGACTGGATGTGAACGTGTGATCGGATGTGGTCTGTAGCTCTGATCAAAATGAGGGTTTTAATGATGGTTGAAGGTGCACTCTTAAAAATCAAAATTCGCAAAGGTTTCATTTGAGAACTCTGAGGCCAAACCAGTCATTTTTCTGGCAGGCACTCAGCAGCTTTGGCCACAAGATAAATGACATTATCAGATGATTTAAGAGAAAGGCACTGAGATTTGCATACAGTTACACACTGTATGAATTTATATCTTTTATTGGAGGATATAAAGAGCAGAATAACTTTAGCTGTACCTGTCTGTACTAGTGCTGAATGCTGAACCTTGAAAAATAAATGAACACCAGGCTGTTCCTTCTGGTTGAAAGTTCAAACTCTAAACTGTTTCACCTCTGACCACACCCTATCACCAGAAGAATACACTGATATTGGATTATTCTGCAAAATATGGCAAAATATGTTTCAGAGCCAAAAGCACTTTACTGTCACATCACACAAGAGGTTTTAGAGAGTTGGACGCTCCCTGCATAGAAATCTAACCTTTTCATCAAACTTTTTTCTTTTTTCCGATACAGTATATGGATTAAAACAATATTTTTTGTCCACCACTAGTCCACCAACTAATGAATTGAATTATGTAATTTAAAAGCAGCATGCCACCAGGATTACAGTATGATTACGCCAACTTGCTATCGTAGACTGTACAAACCATTGGGACAAAGATAAATGCATGAAATCTTATATCACTATTCAGAAAGAGGGCTTCCATTTATTTATTCAATTCATTATTCTTAGTGGTGGCCCTTAGAGACACCCTTTATGATGCATTACTTGCAGGCCATTGTCATTATCTCACTCAGACATGGGTTGACATTTTTTCATGGTCAGACGCTTTCTTTCTTCTGTCTCCACAGCAGATTAGTAGATTTGCTCGAGGGCATCAACAATTTTGAGGGATCAGTCAGGGTCAGTCTCATTTTAGTTTTGGGTGACTAAAGCTACTTAGAACTGCTGAGCCAGAATTTTACACTGTAACTGTCAATCTAGGTCATCTAGCAGTCTTTGTCGATATATTTCACCTGCTACTTAGCAAGCCTGGGAACTTAATGTGAATCTATATGTTTTTGTAGCTAACTGTACTTCACTGTTATAATGTTAATACAGATTACATGCAAATATGACACGGCAGTGCTTTTGCACCGAGAAGTGCAGGAGACCAGAGGCACACAGTTTGAGTTTTTATTGGGTACCAGCGAGGAAAACAGCGCAAGGGAATTCCTGAAGAGTCGCACACGTGGTGTTCTGGTGTCGACTCTTCAGGGACGTGGACGTAGCCGTGGACGTGGACGTAGTCGTGGTCGTGGTCATAGTCGTGGTCGAGGACAAAGAACGCGGGATGTTGCAGGGCAATCATCTGACACGGAGTGAATGGAGAGCTGGGCTTTTGTAGGGAAGCAGAGTGATTGCTGATGATGAGTGTCAGGTGTGTCTCGTCTGCCTGTCGGGGAACCAGCCACGCCTCCTGTCACCACCTGGGAGCAAGGGAAAAGAGAGGGAGAGGCAAACGGAAAGCCACGCCCATCCTGGGCCATCACAAAATACACAGTGTCTGTTCAAGAATGTCTGTTCATTATTTTTGTTGTTCATGTAGAACTGTTTTGCACATATTGGAGGACATAATGCATCTTACACCCTGTTTTACCTCCCTATGCCAGGATTTGTCCCAGCACATGGAGGTACACGTCTCAACATCAACAAGTCACTGAACTCTGTTATGGTTACCATAGGTCAAAAAACAACCTTAGCCACACCTGTTCTCTAATGTCCAAGCCTTAATATACATAGACCCATTTCAAAATTGTCCCTTCATATCTGTTGGAAAATATGTTTCCCAACAGATTTCCCAGCCCATCTGTCCACTCCTTTTGGTGTTGCTGAGTTCAGATGTAAACACCCTGCTGAAACTCACTCACCAGGGTGGTGAATGATTTGTTAATTGCTGTAGTTCTCATCTAATATCTGTCCTACATTTGACACAGAGGACTACAAGGTCTCCTTGGATGTTCTTGAAGACATTGTTGTGCTTGAGGGGCTGGTACTTGTTCAGTCCAATGGGAAACAGGGTGGTTAGGGTGGTGTGTAGAAGAGAACAGTGTCAGAGTACTGTAGAGTTTAACTGTGGTGTCCAACAGGGATCTGTACTTGACCTGCTATGTTTACATGCTGGCCCTTGGTCATTTCTTTAAAAAAGAGGGCATACGTTTTCAGAATCCCAGTCATCTCTCCTGAGTTTAGGTTTTGGTCCTGCATTTCTATATAAATAAGACTGAAAAGCTGTTTGTTGATCCAGCCAGAGAAAGGATGTTAGAATTCTACCATTATTTTTGATGGCAGCGTTATTTTGCCCAGTAAGACAAATAGGAAATTAGGTGTGATGTGTGATCCTGAGAGTACCGCCACATCTGTTGTTTCTTCATTTAAATAAAAATGGCAAGCAATTTTCTATTTTACAGATTGTGAAATTGCAGTATATGTGGTTATAATATCTTTGATCAGCTGCTGCATTTCTCCAACCAGCGACGAACACAGAGGGACTTAAAACATCATATATCACATATACTGAAGTCCTTGCCTTAACTATTAATACAGAATAGAGCTGACTTTTAAGTTCCTTTTGACTTGCAGTGCTTTCGGTGATGGTTTATCTTATCTTATCAACAAATACAGTTTTACAGTCTCTTGGTGATGGCTACCGAACTGTCTCTCCTTGCTAGCAGCATAGCTCTTGGCATGGTAAAGTTGTTCTGTCAATCCAGATTGAAATAGTGCAACAACTCTTGGATGAATTGCCATTAAATTCAATCCAAATGTTTACAGTTATCTGATCAGGAATCCTTTGTTAAGTGTCTGATTCTCTCCTGGGATTACCCTGATTATGACAGTTGTAGTTTTGAGTCAAATGTCTCAATCACTATTAGTGTGACTGTCATTAAATTTGATGCACAAATTCAAGCCGACCCCCTCAGGATAAATTGTAATCACTTGATCCCCTGGCTTTTAATCTAGCACCACTATCAGCTCAAATTTAAATTTTATCCAGTAGTTTCAATTAAGATCAAATAAAACTAATGACAATAACAAGTCTTGTTCTCAGTCAGGGTGACATGAGGACAGAGTCAAAGACGCCTATAACTACATTAAGTTTCTTTTTAATAGTATCACTGACAGTAAGGGATTCAGGGAGAAATGTGACAAAGAGTGAGAGGATTTTTTCACATTATTTTCAATCAAAGTTATATTGACCCTTAGAGAAGTTCAATAAAAAACTGCTGGTTATGAGTCAAGCTGAACCAGGCCTCAGAGAGTCTAAAGAGTTGCACATAAAGTAGATTTATCCCAGCATCCTTCTTATTCCCACAGGTTTACACTTACCTCTGAGAAACATTTTTCTAAAAATAGAAACCTCATCAAGGCTGTCATTAAGGCTGTAATATAACCATACAAAATACTTAAATGAATTACTCTGCATTCATTTGACAGATGCACTGGTCCAAAGCGCCTTGCAATAAGCATTCAACCTACAGGCAAAAGAGTATTTACTACAATAAATTAAGTATAAGAAATCCATCTTCTTTAAAACAAATAGGCAGGGCGATCCTAAATAATGCACAAGTTCTGGTGTGAACAGATTAATGTGCCACTTTTAGTACAAGCCTCATTCTCTGGTGCAAAACAGCGACTGAGTCATTACCACAGGGTTATAACTGGAGGAAATACTAAAGATTTTAGTGAATGATTTCACAAGTGCATAATCACCATAGTTACCACTCTATCTCACCTGTAGGGGGTAATTATAAAACAGCATGTCACATGGGGGGGTGGGGGTTTGGGGGTTTTGAGAAAGAGACTATCATCCATCACCACAGGGTTGTCTGCTGACTGAAGATCAACCAAACCAAATATTATCCATAGATGAAAGGGCTATAAATACAGTATATAGTAGACGTGTGGTGGATCTTCATCCCATGAATGATCAAGTCAAGTATATCAGTATATAGTACTTAATTTGACTTGGAAATAGCTAATAACATGCCCTAACCTCCATTTCAGTGTCGTGAACAGTGAGGTTGCCATGGGATGTAGGGTTTGAACTGTTTTAAAACACAAATGCTTAGAGGGGTAGACAAAATAAAAATATAACAGGTTTTTACAGGCTTCAGAAACCTCATACTCATACTGCAAAGCTAATGTATTGAAATCCCTTCACTCTATTTTTTCCCTCTGCCTTTACTGTATACCCTTATAACATAAACATTGATAATCATATTTCAAAAGTTTAAATAAATCAGTTGAAAGGTAAATCCTTCCTTAGTGATTTTTGCTTTGGTACTGAGTGGACAAGCAGTGCATCAGTGAGGAGAACTGTCAACCATTCTGTTTACAGAAGGCATTCCCGTTCACTTCATTTTAATGCACAAGGTGTTTGTGAAATATGACAGGGATGGGCGTGTGGTGAGTGTGTTTGTGAATGTGTGTGTCTGTGTGTGTGTGTTATAACTGAGGGGAAGCAAGCGGAGAGGCAGAAGATGAACATGCTTTATGGCAGTAGTAAAATTCTCCATGGTCCGTCTGCTGGGGAAGAGCCAAGGGCAGAATGTTTATGGCTCCCAAACATTATAAACTACCTCTGTGCATTTACCTCAAGCTGCTGTGTTTGGCCAGCCATGTCCCACCGCAGCCGAACGGGAGTTGGAGTGGCGCGTCTCCTCATGAATACTAACTATACCTGTGTTTCACTATCATTAAATGTATCTTTGCTATTTCCAGCCTCACCTCGTCTGCTGGTAAAGTCAGGAGCACTGAGGTGTGATTTCATGCAGTGAATATCAACTGGTACACCGTCTACTCAGCCTTGTTGGTTGAATGCTTGCATATCCTTCTCTGTTATTATAGTTTATGCAATACAAACAGAAAAACCCTGTATGACCAATGTCTTACAAATCAGAAAATTGCCAAAATACCCCTGCGAGTACTGGCCTACTGATGCTTTCGACTGTCTCATCAGTCAACAACTCCCCTCTCAAGATCCTCCAGACCAATCTATTCATGTCTTGTTAATACGCGAGTCTGCACCCTCAGAGCTAAAACCTGTTCTACCAGGTGAAAAGAGGCAACACATTTTAATCTCCACATGTACAGCCATCAGCCAGAACACAAAATCTGCAAGACAGTAAACAATCAACTATCTGAAGCCATGAATTTTATTAAACTCCCATATGTTTACCAAATTCAAACCATGTCATGTTTTTATTGGTCTGTAGCTTGGAGAGTTAGCAGCACCAGCTCTTGGTAAGGGACCTTTCTTCATAGTGTGTAGAGTTCATCATGCACGCCCAAGTCCTGGTGCACAGAGGCACTCCATCTGAATCTTAACACCATTTTACACTCAGACTCTGAAAGCTGCTGTCAAGGGATACAAGATTTATTTGCCTGTAATTGCCTAATTTTGCCTTTCCTGCGGGCTCACAGGGAGCCTCAGCCCACCAATAGACAGCCTAACCTTGCCTACTGAGGAACAGTCCAAGGATGTAATACTGTCAGCTTCACACAGTCCTCGCTGGTGATTTATCATTGCTGCCTTCCTCCCTCTCTCCTGCCCGCACTTCTCCCCACCGTATGCTTCAGCAAACACTTAGTGAGTTGTTATGGCTCCGCTCATTGAAGGTAAACTCTGCTGAGTGTTTGCATTGCAACGCAAAGGAGGGATCTGTTGATAGAGGTAACTTAGAACTGAGAGAAGAGGAAAGATGTGTTGAATGACTGCAACGCACCCTCGATGGGTTGTTTGTTAGGATCAATAGCCCTGCTCTGAGCAAGCAAGCAAAGGAAGTGTCTTTGTTATGCTGGGCTGGATTTGGGTCAATGACGAAGGTTGACTGATTATGGGTGTTTACTCTAGAGAATGGCAGCTCAGGTGGGAAGATCAGGAGGACATGTCTGAAAACATGACAGCCTTATATTTTCTGTGCCATTTTAGTCCAGAATATGAAATTGTATGGATACCAGCAGTTTAGTCAGGCATGCAACAACACAAATGAGGTAAGGTCATTGGATGAAGAATTTAGTCTTTCTGTAAGCCTCTTTTAATGCACTTTCTACCTGTGACATGTTCAAATAACATACTGACCAGACAATAGACTGCAATGTTATCACATAGAGATGATGTATAAGCTGAGGTACATGATGCATGAAGCCTATAGCCTATTTTCCACAGTGCATGTGGCAGAGTATGCTCAGTTTTACTGCTTATCTACAGTAACTCACTGGCTTTAGCTGGGATAAGACTGGGCTTACTCTGTACACTGCTTATGCAGTTTTGAGATGTTATGAGGCTTATAGCTTATATTGCTCAAGTGCAAAATTATTACAAAGAATTCAGCTTTATATCACCTCTAGTCTATAAATACCACTTTCTTTTAAGCTAGTGAGAAAAATATAAATATTCAAAATATATTCCTTGTGTTTTCAGCAAACTTAAAACTTGTAACTTTTTGTATTTGGCACAGACATATTTCCCTGAAATTAGTGTGAAGTCTCTGTAAAGTGTGTTTGTAAGAGTGATGTTCAGACTGGACATTAGTTTAAACAAGCTCATATACAGTCATGTATAGCCTGGTGTTACTGTCATGTGGCAAAAGCTTGCTTTAGATGTCACAACTGACATCTCCCAATTTACAGCTTTCAGCATAATTATGCATACGTGCAAAAAATCATTCCACATAAGATATAACCTACACTACTGTGATAGGAATCCATGGCAAGAGCATAGTCATTAGTCACAAGATAATGTACAGCATGCTGGTTATTATTGTAAATAAATCCTGACAGGCTGAACCCGAATCTGATTGCATAACCAGAACCACCTGGTCCTCCTGTCATATTATCCTCCTTAAAGCATATTTACCAAACAAATTAATCATTTAAACCAGGATATCAGTTTTTAATGGTTGTATTACAAGCTAAAGTAGCCTAATTCAAAAGCATCCATCAAAACAGGGCTGGATTTCTTGACAGCAATGTGATAGATTGATTTTATTTAGACGTCGTGTAACAGTTATTAAAAACAGTCATTGGGAGAAAACAGGTGATAAGTTCATAATTATAAACGTAAAATGTGTCATAAAAAGTCTTGTTAAAAAGTTTATAATGTCTAAATTGTCAAAGCTGCAAATCATAGTGTACGTGTCGTGATCATGTTTAGTCCATTAAACAAAAAGACCCATGACGTGTCTCTTAATCATTAAGAGACACGCCATGGGTCTTTTTGTACTTTTGTGTGTGAGTTGTTATTGATGTACCTGTGTGTTGATTTCTAAAGTGAGAAGCAGAGAATATGAAACGCGAGAAAAGTTTTACTGTACTTTTGTTTAATTCTGTACGCTTAAATTACATA
This sequence comes from Psettodes erumei, assembly GCA_016785225.1. Lineage (NCBI taxonomy): Eukaryota > Metazoa > Chordata > Actinopteri > Pleuronectiformes > Psettodidae > Psettodes > Psettodes erumei. Next base: position 5,413,344 of record JAFBJZ010000863.1, on the reverse strand, counting down.
TTTTACTTACTTTGACTTTACTTACTTTAGGTGCTCACCTGTCACAATAGATTGTACCCAATATATTAAAAGTGAGAAACACAACTGGAAATAGATGTGGAAAAGCACAGGTGTAATTAGCGACATTAATAATGGTTCTGTTCTATTTATGGTGATTTACGGTGTTTACTGACCATGCACATATTTACTGTTGCAGTTTAGTTGTATATAAATGTAATTTCTAAGGAGGTAGGGTTGACCTGTTAGGGCAGGGCAGCATACAACTTTATCATTCTTGGTACACTGGTGTTTAGGACCCAAAACATTTCATTTCAAGGCAAATGTCACCGTTAAATGATTACCTTATGGATATAGCAGAATGAAACTGTACTTTCACATTCAGATCTGACTCTGACAAATGTAACTCTGACATAGATGCGAAAACCCTCACAGCAGTGCTGACATTTTGTTGGACTGGAGAACACATGACTCGTGTTTTCACTTTCTTTTTTCCTTGAAAACTGGTTTTGAGAAGTGTTATATATATATATATTTTATGATTATAGGGTTCCAGCACCACCTGTTCATAAGGACACACAAATAAATTTCACTGTGCCTCGTGCTTCTGTAGCTGGGCACTTGATGACCTCATGTAATTTGCAGCACGCAGTAGGTCAGCCAACATTAACCAGAACAGAGCTGTAATTAGCCAGAATATGTGATAAAAATCTGTGGTCAGCGGGGTCTTTCATCCACCCTCTATGAAGAGTATATGTGGGATGTTTTATTTTTTTCCTCATCAGATGCAAATACTTCAGGTTTTTTTGTTCTTGTGCAGTCTCTGGTTGCTTCTATTACAGTGTATATTTGTGTTGCGTATCCCTGTCCAATACAAACCTTCCTCTGTAATGCTGTAATACTGCATATACTTTGTATTATCCACCTCCCCCCGTGTATACGTGTATACCCCCAACAGGGGTTTTGGATATGAAACACTTTTTTCTGTGAAACAATGCTCTCCTCAGCCTTTATTAATACATTTTGGGATTATAAATAACTGCTGATGGAGGTGAGGAATTGCTGTTGGCTGTTGACACTTTTCCTTTATGGGAGGGTCCTGGTTCCCAAAGCTGCCACCTCAGTTTGACCTCTCAATTTACCATTATGTAGATAATGGGTTCATTCATCAGTTTGAATTGGCGAGGTTAATTTTTTCCCTCATAGAACTAAATGGGAAGATTATCTTAGCAATTTACAACTGATGAATGACCCATTATGAAAATCAAGCATCTAAGGCAATCATCACAGGCCACTTTGCCTGCTCTTGTTCTTGTTATAGGGTTGTTCTTGTCATATCTCCAACATTAGCTTTAATGCATTAATATTACCAATTACCGATATTATAACTTGCCAAGTAATGTAATTACTGTACTACTCGTCTTTGGATGTTTGCATTCGTAATGAAAATCAGTCATTCTAACATTTTTGCATTGTTGTGGAAGGGACGAAACACTCAGCTCATGAGACGAGACGGTACACAATATTTTGTTAGCCATCTTTTTTTAAATCTGTATCTTATCTGTTTATAGATCAACCATCCACCCTTATGTATAATGTGTAGCCTTGCACCAGTCTTTGTAACAACAGTCTGTAACAATAGAACACTGTCTCTGTTTTCTTATATACTTGTCTGACTATACTTGTATTTATAACATTATGTCGTTCTTTCTGTGTCATAATGTTAATGTAAAAGAAAACAGAATGACAACAGATTCACCCAATGGTTTCTAACCACTGACTTCATTAGAGGTGATTAGTGAAATCTGTTGAAAATATCTCGTACTTGCCAGGACTAGACTTTGGATCATGGCTTGAACAGAGCAGATGAGACGCCCACAGAACTCCTGCATTGTAACTATGGTGATGAGATACTTATGAAAGCGTGCCCTAAAAAAATCTTCTGCATCCCTCCTCACCACAGCGCTGTGATAATGATTTGGAAACAACCCTCCTCCAAAGAATAAAACCTGGAGGAAAGGACACTAAATTTCATTATTTTATTCCTAAAAGATAGAGCCTTTTTCCTACATTTGTCAGTGAGAGATTTTGAGGTCTGAGTGCCACTCTAAAATTACAAACTTGCTTCACAACTTTTGTTCGACTGCATGGTGCATCCAATTAAACATGCCTATATGTTATATCCTTGAGTTACTGCCACAAACATAGCATGTGTTTCAAAAGGACAATGCCAGAAGCCTTCTGGTTTTGGAAGGACACTATGGGTATTAACACGGCATCAAAGGCAGTGCCACTTTTATTTTCCTGGGCTTATTTTCAAAAGCGTGTTTTTGATTCACCTGCTTCATACACAGAAAACAAAACAGCTAGACAATCTCAGATAAAATATAAGATGCCAGTCATTACCACCCACTGGCTGATACTTGCACAGTGGGACATGTCTGCATTGTCTTTATCTATCTCTTTGTATTGGACTGTCTTTTCTCTCTCTAAGCTATGGTGCCAAAGAAGACATATTGATTATAGATTAAAATAATTAAAGAGAAATCAGTAGGCATCTGTATAATAACCATTAAAAAAAATCAACATTCAATGATAATTTAAATCATTTAAAATGAAATGCTAATCAATAGGATTCATTAATAGATGCAGCTGAAATCAGATCAGGATGCATCTGTTTCATTTTTATCCCTTGATTAGCAGCAAAACCAAGACCAGCAAAATTAATTTAATTCATTGTCTCAAATCTGAAATCTTTTCAGCTCCTCTCCAAAATGTTACACATCTGTGTTTTACCTTGTGGAACGCCACAGTTCTATGAAACCTGTCACGAGCGGTACGATCTTATTGTAATGAATGTGGTGAGTAATTAACTTCTGTGCATGAATTTGTTATTTTATGCTGCCTCACTGCCATGTGCACAGCCATTGTTTGTGAACACTCAATTCATAAACTCAGGAAGCAAATGACGTCATCAGCGACTGGTGTAAATTCAGTGTAAAGGTGCACCAACACCTCGACTGATAAACCCCGACCAGATCTGTCTTGTCAGTCAAACAGAGTCATGCACGCTTGTATTGTTTCTAGATGCCTCTTCTCTTTCTCTACATTTGAGCATTTTAAATACAAACGAGTCAAACTGATACGGCCTCCCATAGTTTAATTATGAATGTCTGGCTGTTTGTACCTTTGGTGCGTACACCTGCGACACTTCTTTAGAACTGGGTGAGCGCTGTCACGAGGGAGGGGGCCCACGCTCTTATGTTAATTCATCCGCCGGCAACCGTGGTCCAGAGCACCACCAGATACATGGAGGCGGTGTGGCTTCCTGGCCGTGGGCGTAACAATCCCACGCAGTGGCGTGTAAGAGATTATGTGTCTCCCATCATGTCAATCATTATCATCCATAAACCACCTGAATAAAGTGGTGCCCTGACATGTGGAGAGGAGAATATTATTTACAATTACAGTACATAAGGTAATCATACAGTATGTTTTTGACAGAAGCACGAAAAAAACCTCAGCCATTTTTTAGCATCATGCTGAATGCAGGTGTGTACTTAAAATAGACACCATTAGGAGGTAATTTCATTTGAACTTAATTAGCGTTAAGGCTCGCAGTGAGACAAGGTGCTGCCACCAGTGAGTAAACTATTAATAACCACCTCTAATTTTTTCACAAACATCCGATTAGAGAAGCACTGACCAGCGAGAGTAATCACAGTTTGCACCTGCAGTCGAGCTTCAGGTGTTCACCTCCACTTTTCCAGTTCAAATTGGGTGTTGAGATCCTTTGTCACCGCCATGCATCTGCATAATCATCATTTACATGTCATTTGAATTTACAGACAGAAGTTCCCGACTCCATACCCCACCCCCATCCATCACAGGTGGCAACTAATTAGTATGGTCAGGTGTTAATCGTTCATTCGCAAATGTGAGGATGTGAAGAACGAGACTTCACTGGAACTCAATGTCACAGTTTTCAAAACTGCACGTGACTGCAGACATCGTAAATATCACAGAAAATTTGAGACTTTTTAAAATTGTATTTGAAGCACATAAAAAATGACCGATGGACTTGCAAACATTCCAATTTGTACCTTACTGTTTTTATAGTCACAGCAAGTTCAAAAAACTTATCAAATGTTGAAGCTACTTATTTATTTTTACCCATATGACTTCCATATTTGTTCTTTTGTTTTAGGAAAAGGAAAAAACAAACTAAAGCCATCTGTTGACACTTTTGTTAATTTGCACATTTTTGGAGTCGAAATGCAACATATCTGACACTGTTTCAACAGCCCTGACTGTTTTGTTGGTTTTGCTGCTATAATGGTTCACTGTAGTATTTCAAGAATTCTTTATATTTAAATATTCTTTAGTCATTTTCACATGGCTGGAACAGGACTACTCATGAGTAAATGCAATAAGGTTTAGTATTTTTTTTCTGTCACACTGCCAGTGGTGTGCTCACTAGCGTGTGGGTTGTTATCATGAAACACCTCCTTCTATAAATTACTGTAACAACCCACAGTCGTACTTAACTACCCGAAGTATTCGCCCCTCTTAGTGGTCAAATAAATAATGGAACCTTTTGGGTTCGGAATGCTTCTTGCTCTCAGTCCCCAAAAGATGAATACCAGCTGCATCTGGGAGCATTTACCGTTAAAAAAACAACTTCTCTGAGCTGTGATCACTCCAGGATTTTGGAATCAAACCCTTCAATACATATTACCTTGCTCAGAATGAAGTATGACATGCGTCTGTCGGACTGGAAGAAAGTGCTGTGTGATTGGGCACAGCATGTCTCTCCTCGTTCGCCATGAAGCCAGGCTATTCAAAGTGGTTATAATGACAGCTCAAACAGGGTGCCTTGTCTGGGACTAAAGATAAGGCTGAGTCTGTGTGTGTGTGTGTCAGGGTACGGGGGGGTTTACGTGGGGACCAGGCAGGAAGACGAGGAGGAAAGACAGATGGACGTAGAGGAGGGAAAAAGGCAGATGGAGAGGGAGAGAGAGAGAAAGAGAAAGAGAGATAGTGCAGAATATCAGGGAAATGGCCGTTGTTACTCACTGCAGAATGATTTAAAGTATGGCACTCATCAAAATTTATCTACTGCCCTTTCTCTCTTTCATTAGACTTTTCCCTCATTCTCTGTCTGTTCTTTCTGTTTCATGACCACAGAGATCAAATTTATCATGTGAATGCTTTCAAAAGCCACTGTTGCATCATACAAACAATACAAATGCCCCCCAAAACCTTCACATTTTGCACCAATAAAGTAAACAAATTAAATTAAAAAAGTATCATGGACAAAAGGCATTTAACCCCCTCCCCCGAAAACCACATTTGTGGCAGCAACTGAAAATGTGTGGTAAGTGAGTGAGGACACTGATCTTAAAGACGTTGCAAAAGGTCTATAATTGAACAAAGCCCACATTTGATCAAAGTCTGCATTATGTACTGGGTTACTGTATATGGTGGGCTGGGATGTTTCTTATGTGACACTTAACATGAAGCTGATGCTCTGTGTTTGAATAGGTGGACGTGAGCAAGAAGACAAACAGTGATGCACCAGTGGTGCAGATGGGTGGAGCAGCACAAAGGTAGAGCACAGCTCAGGTAAAAACAACAACAACAACAAATGATAAATGCTAGATAGTAAATAAGTGAACAAAAATCAGTGTTGTCCACAGTGGTGCTGATGTATTGGGATAATGGTCACGTTCGATGAACAAACGTATGATGCAAAATATGAATACATTAAAATGTATAATAACAGATGCAGCATGGGGATACAATTGATAAAGTAAAACTACATCCTTTTACAGCATTTGGTTTCATTGTCCCCAGTAATGTTGACACAAGAGGCCATTGCCAATTCCAGGAATGACACCCTTGCTACAAATCCATTTATGCACATTGCTAATGAAAGTTGTGCAGCCCCTCTAGAGCATTGGCCCAATCCTATGGTAATCTATGCAAATGGTGTCTGTGGTACTCTTGCTGCATCTCAGAGTAAGGGATCACTTCACGGCCAGTACTGAGAGGAAGACTAATTCAACTGACCAAGAACTGTTTCATTGTACATTGTTTTCATTGTTCATGTCAGTAAAACCTCATCATAAAAACAACAGAAACGACAATAAATACTTTATTTACATTTGTAAATAACTGGATTTTTTAAACACAATTTTCTTATTATTGTCGGGGATTAACAATGGAGATTTTGTGTAGTAGCATGACTTGAATGAAACAGCATGTGCTTTCAATCAAAACACGGTTAGCTGGTAAAAATGAAAAAAATAGTAAAAATTTCTTATCGATAATGGTGCAGGATTCAGTGAGAAGCACTGTTCTCTGAAACACTGCATTACCGCCCATACATCACCTCCACAATGAAGTTACGGAGATCCCTTAAACTCTGAGTAGATACAGCAACCATCTGCACAACTGCATAGTCCAAATGAAAGCTAACATCTTGTATATACTCCCTGACAGCTGACTTACTCTAAATAAACCATATTTGCAAAGAGAGTACATAGAAAAATTACAACCAGCTCCTCTGTGATCCTCATGCTTGCTTTGTATTCTGGAACCAAGTGTCTTGACTGGTCAGGACTTCATCCTTCAGTGGGCAGAGAGTTATACTGTGGTGAAAAGCTCCTGCTGGTCTCCTCCTCAAAAGCCATGAGGAGAGGCTTTTGTGAGGCCCCGGTGCTGTCTGGTCAGGGCAGAGGCTGGGGCTGGGCCTATAGGTGGTTATTATAATTCATGCAGTTTTGCACACTGGCCAGGGATAAGCTCACCTCAAGGTCACAGAGCTGTGAGTGGAATACTCATCGGGAAGTCTGGGCTTATTTTCACATCCCCACAGATCCTTCTCCATCTCCTCGAAAATGAGGTAAGATTCTAAGATGTGTGCCAGAGCCAGTGTGTATGAGCACTTGCCAAGGATGAAAACTCTGTCAATAGAAATGCTGTAGTTGTTTTACGGGTGCATTCATTTTCTTTCCATTCTCAAAGCGTAGTAAATTGCCAGAATGAACCATAGTAACTTTTCCTATTGAACACAACCACTTCTTGTCATCTGCAAGTGGAAATATGTTACAGTTTTACCAGTAATGGGTACAAGGATTTAATTATTATCCTTTTGTCATGCAGATTCTTTATGCAGATTTTAAGGATATGCTTTCTGCGCATTTCTCCAAACAGCAAAAGTGCAAGTGCAAGTGTGGGAGTCTCACACACAGTTTTCATTCTACATGTATATTCAAAAGATATCATATGCATACATAATGTACATACTGTAAACCCACCACACCCATGCAGATGCATATGAACAAAAAAGTAAAAAGAAAATAAATCCTGCATGACTACACACACACAAAAGGAGATCCCAGTGAACACTGACAAGTGTGCTTACCATAGCCTGAAGTAAAACAGAAAACAGACACAAAACAGAAACAGACTGCTCTCTAGATATACAATAACGACAATAACAAATTGATGGAGTTTACTTCTCATATATTATTTATATTATTTGATAGGGTTGTAGGCGATCTACTTGGGAGAGAAAATCTGGAGAGAATACAGAACAACTTGGATGTTTTGTATAAAAGGAGCTTCTTCCTCCAAGGCGTGCGGCTGGATGTATGTTTTCATCTGTCACATTCAAATGTGCATGAGATTCGAGCTCTTATCCCATCCAGAACCACAGCAACATTATGACACACTAAATCACTGGTGTCAGTCAGTGGAATAAGAAGGTGTGGGAAGTAAATGTAACCAAATGTATCTGCGGTATTAGCACAGGAGGCACTGGATCGTCCTACCAAAGCTAGGAGATAATGCAGCCCACAATTCCTTACATTAAAACATTACATTGAAAGCAGTGTAATCGTACCCTAGTTGTTCACAACAGCAGACCTACGCAGAGTGACTGTTTGTGACATGATGCTTTTCTTCTGAACATCCTTCATGATTGTGCTGAGCTCCAAATCCATACATAGTCTATTGATTTCTTCTCAAGCACATTTCTAGGTAACAATATCATGATCCCAACAGAATTCTATATACATAAATACTGTTTTACTCTTTGAGTTGTAATTCTCTTAGTCTTAATTGAACTGTAGCCCTGGTTTGTCAGTGTGCAAGCTGTCAGTGTGTATGATAAAGTTGGTTTAAAAAAGAAAAACAGCGTATGGGTAGGTCAAGGAAAAGTATGTGTTGTGCATCTGGCTATTAAATGCCCTGCCCAGGTTTGTTTGTTTTTTTGTTGAACTTTTTGGTTTATTAAAATATCCTTATTCATAATTCCTACCTTGACCCGAGTCTGCCTTTGGGTCCAGCTTTCCAACCCTTCCTGACAGTAAGTACTCAAAAAGGCAGTAAAAAGTGATAGCAGGGAAGAGACGTGACAGATACAAAGACGTCGCTCAAGAAGCTGCGTGTTTCCTTGAGACGATGTTAATGTATGCATGCGGCTTTATAGGCTGTAAATCACACGGCAACCTCATCTCTTAGCATCCTTTGTCACATTTTCCTCAGTGCTAATAGTGTCATTGCCTTTTTATGCATATGTGTAAATGGGCCTCTTTGAAAGGCTGTATCAGAGGAGGCTATTGTAATCATGTTTCTTCAAATTTTATTTCTACCACTGCTTAGGCTGTCTACTCTATATATCCATAGTCTATTGCAGTCTTGTTAGTAATGGAGGAGGGATTCTTTCTCTGTTGCTCTTTCTGTGGTTTCTCAGTATTTTTCTCAATCAAAGTTTTTTTTCCTTAGCTGAATTGAGTGTCTAAGGAGAGTGTTATGTGCTGTACAGACTGTAAAGCTCTCTGAGACAGACAGATTTTGGGCTATACGATTAAAATTGGATTGAGTTCAAGTGGTCTGTAAGGGCAAAAGAACAGATGATGCGTCACAGTGGGGTTTGATCTCTGTCTATCTGCAAGGCAGCAGCACCGACCACTGAGCAACTACATTGCCCAGAAAAATAACTTTGTACAAGCCCATAAAGAGAGGAAAACTATGATCATCCAAATCCCAAGCACCTAGTATGTACACTGGCTCTATAAAGAGACAGTGAAAAAGAAACCACATCTCTTAATGGAGGTTTTGACATGTTTACACATTTCTTTAAATATGGGAGAATTGAGCAATTATACCAAAAATATGCCTGCGCAGAAAAAATTTAGCCTTCGTTTACAATGGCAGCAGAACAAGAGAGTGCATTCCCAGTCACTTAAGGGTCCAGAAGGATGTCTGAAAACATTGGAAAAAGGCAGTAAAACTCACACTGTGGTTGTTGTGAGCAAAAGCAAAGCGTGTTAAAGTATCTGTTTAGAGTTTGAAGTTTCTCACTTAAAATATGTTGGTGCATGAGCTGTATGAACTGTTAATAGATGAATGACTGGACTAGATGACAAAATAACAAGGAAAACCTTTCAAAGAATGAAATTAAACTCACATCTACCACAAGGGCGTGTTTCTAAAGAAATCATCAGAGTGCGGCCAACATATCTTCTTTTAGTTTAGAGTGGATAGATTTATCTGCATCAGTGACAAAACAGTCTCAAAATGCCCTGATGCTATTTTGATATAAAACAGAAAAATGTGACATCTTCTAATTTCCTTTGCATTATTCCTTTCTTGATCCCATATGACGCAAGTCACTCTTTCACTGGCGCATGAGTGACTGTCCAGGGGGCCAACATGCAGCAACACTAAGTTTGCAGTGGTTCACTTTGCACTTAAGAGGAAAAAAGGTGTCTTATTTTTTTTTTGATAATCGCTGTAATCGTTGTGAAGATGATGTCCATTTAGAATGAGGGGTAGGGAGGTATTTAGCAGTTACAACTCAGAGGATTGACAGCTTTGTTGTGAGAGCTATGACAGACAGAGATGAAACACAACTAGTATTCAGCTGAGCTCTCAGACGGAGAGTAATTAAAATGAAAATATTCTTCAGAATCATCAGCGTGAACGTGAACTCTGACTCTCTACATTTTCACCCACTTACCATTTATCCCTTCAGTCAAACGCTGATATGATTGGATCTTATTCACAATAATAAAAATTAACTCCATTGGAAAAACAAAGCGGTTGTTTCAGTTCAATACAGGTACTGATGGCCATAGTAAGGAAGAGAAGAGTTAACCAGAAACAAAGAGAAATGATGGATCCCATATTTAGATATACTGTGTTTAGAGCTTTCCATCACATGTGGACTGTCCGCACATTGATTCTCCTTATTTAAACAAATTATCCATCTGAATGTCGTCCCGTTCACTGTACATACATACATTCACATACCCTGACATCTGTTAGAGTCTCACATAGCTGGTGTCTCCTGTGATAGCCACCAACAGGTGAAGCAGGGAGGAAATAACTTCATTAATGTACAGTTTTCACTACAGATTTTTCCAAAGGATTTAGTTCATTAACGTGTGATTCCAGCTTATTGATGCTATTTGAGAACTTACCAATTGTGGTTTCTTTGGCACCATTTGTTCACAATATTGGCAGATCTAATGCAAGAGTGTCCAGAGACTTCAGGAGCAACTGTTAATGGGCTGCGAGAAAGTGGGGGTTCCATCATAATTATAATTCTTTACGTTGATCTAATGTTCAATACCCATTGTGAGCCATAATGAACTTAAGCAATTAAATATTTAACAGGAACACTTAGAAGATATATAGGTCCTCAAGATCTGGGGCAAGTCTACATGGTAGCAGTAGATCTTCATGCACTCTCCTACATCAAGAGGATTTTCTTACGGGCTTATGCAGCATTCATGTCAGACCATAATTATGACAAGTGGGGTGAGGATACATTGGCGTGCTACTGCAATGGAACTGGAATGGAATCTGGTTCTGACAAAGGCAAATCCCTGATTGGCTCAGTTTATTTTTCTAACGAGGAAGCAGCGATCAACTGAGCACAACACCAGACCTGTATGAATTATTCAGCTGTTTGGACCCAGGCTACTTCTGTTACAATATTCCAGAATGTTAATCCTTTATTCAGTCCAAAAGGAAGATGTAATGTTTTTATTTCTTCAACAGAATAAGCATTTTCTGAAAATTGGTGTTGGAAAAATAATTGACCAATACGGAAATCTTTGGCACATGCTGCTTTGCTCTTTCTCTTTGTAAACAACAGTGAGAGATTTCATTCACTCCCACTCGTCGTCTGATCGCTTACTATGTTCACTCTCCTCAACCCCTAAATTCATTTTATATATCCCTGGCCTCTCTTTTATCATTCAGTCTTGATTTACACACTGCAGGATGTGCCAGAAATACATGCCAGCTTCTAAAAGGATGACAATTCCACTGCAAAGTGAAAAGTCGGATTGTACAGACAGACCAAGCGGATGTAAATGTGCATAGGCTGAAATGAATAATGCGTCTAAAAAGTATGTGTGTGTATGGAGTATGAGCACAATTGGTATGGCTTAGACCCACTCGTCAACATACAGCAGTCTCACTGTCTAAAGGACAAAGTGACCCCTGATGTCCACTAGGGGACAGGATGTCTCCCTGCAAAGGTTTGTTCTGTTAAAGTGATGCTCATCAAGTCTCTCTCTCATTGCCTCTCTTGTCAGCCTCTCACAGCATGGACAGTCCCAAAAGCCCAAAGGAATGACTGTTTAGAAAATTTATATTAGATGTGCATTACTGATGCATGCAGGCTGAGATAAAAAATAAAGCCTTTGTAATTGTAGCCATGTGTGTTCAGACTCCCACAGTCTGAATCCAGGGGAAACAAAGACAGTTCAGTAGTTCTCTCTTTATTTCCACTCATTTATGCTTTTGCTGTACTTGTTTCATGAACGTGTATATTTGCAGCAGCACTTTTCACTTTTGCAGAGACTGATTTAAATTTCAAATTTTAAAACACATGTAGATAAACACAAAGAGTATGAGGAGGAATTCTGTTTTTTTGCTCTCAGTTCTAATGGTGGCTTTATATCCAGCTGTAATACAGAGAGAGAGACTGCGTCTCTTCTGTTGGCTCTGGCTCTGACTGCAGAGTCAATTTTTTTTTCTCAATTTAGAACTCCCCCTTATTATGGAGTATATGTTCGTACTTGGCACTTGTCTTGCCTTACTACTATTTTAAACTCAAGTTATCAAACAGCAGTGTAAAAAATTCAGTAATCATGGGCCAAGTTCTGACACAATGCGAGAAAGTCCAGACTAACTTTCACCTTTTTAAATGCTAAAAAGTGGTAGTAGAATTTTCATTTGCTCTTTATTTTCAGATATGCATGAAAAATGAAACAAACAAACAACAAAAACTCGAACAACAATAACAGAATTTTTTTCTTCAAACATTTAACTTGATGTGAACAGAAGCAGCAGGGGGTCGTATTGGATAGTTGCATCAGTCAACACCTGCTTCACCAATAATTAATGTTGTTTTGTTGGGAAGCATGTAGTGTAATGAGACCTTACCCAGCCCAGTTTCACTTCTTTATTAGTGATAGTGAATTTAAATTACCATGTGATATTTACAAATCAGCAGTTGATGGTGCATTTGTGCATTAGACGTTGCAGAGGAATCGTGCTCAGACTGCATGTTTGAAGCAAATTTGTTATAGTTGTGTTTGCTGGAGACACAATCCCACAAACACTTCCAAAATCTTTTCATACCATGAGTAGTTAATGAATGAAGGAAGCAGAGCATCTGTGAGTTGTTGGGGTCATGCTGCTCCAGCATTTCCTCATCTGGTCACCACACAAAGTCAGTGTGTGCCCCTGCTTTGCGAACCTGCTGCTAATTCTTTCAGCCCCCCGAGTTCTCCTGCCTCACCTGTTGCCTGTTGTCTCATTATCCCCTGTATATTTAAACCCCTGTCTTCACTGTCACTGGTGTTGTTTTAGAATTTCGTTGCCTTGACAGTAATTTCATAGTAAACCATTTTGCATGTATGCTTTGCCCCCAGCCAGTGTGTCTTGCTGCCACACTGTGACATGAATTCAATGTCATTGTACTGATTAATTTTACTAGCTTGGCTGATATATTTGAAAACTCAATATACTCAACTTAGGTGTCCTAACAAGGGGTAATATAATTATCATTTACGTTATACTAAGGATTATCTGTTTCCATTCAGGTCACACGCTACAAGCATGACTGCACCAGGAATCTGCTGTCTCTTTTCATATCCATTTATATATATTGATTGAATGTGGTGATAAATCTACACCCCCAATTACTTTGATAGGGTTGCTAGACTAACACTGGGTATGCCTCCCCACCCTTTTGGTATTTATTGCCTTTCTAGAGTTGAAGCATGTATCCCAAGGAGGATACGTTCATCGTGTTTGTTTGTTTGTTGGCAGGATTACCCAAAAGCTAGAGGACGGATTTGCATGGAAATTTCACCAGGGGTGGATCTTGGCCCAACTTAGAAGTGATTAGATTTTGGGAGTGATCCAGATAAGTATCCTGATCCAGGAATTTTTAAAGTTTTAAAATCGGTCAGGTGACCCGATAGCTAGATAGATGGTTCAAGCGCATACTACAGGGCCTTAATCTCCTCAATAGCAGGTCCCAGGTTCAACTCCTGGCCAGCTCCAAATCCAGGTACTCTTTTGGTTTTGGGGAAATGTTCAGCCTTGGCGGAGGTCTGCCCTCTTGGAGCGCTTCCTTGTTTCTGCTTTTCTGTCTTGTAGGCTTCCTTAGGGGCCACTGCAATGGCACTGTGGAACTGTGACATGTTAAAAATGTGTTGGCAAGAAACCTAATTAAAAATTAGTGAACATTTTTCCTTGACTATATCTCTGTGTAAAGTAAATGAATTAAAGAACTGCTTGTTAAAGTCCACCAGGATGAGGCTCACGTTTGGAATATTAATGCACAGTTACGCTGATCTTTGACAGTATGCAAGACTGGGGGAGAAATTGCTCGGCCGTGCTGCCTTGACCAATGTGGAATAGAAGCTGATCACATTATTCATTGGATTTTCACTTCTTTATAAAATATTTCTGAAGGACTTCAGGCGAAAAGGAATGAAAATGGAGCCTGTTAGGTTTTTAAGTAGAAGCACAACAGCAGCAGCCACAATGAATAATGTAATTTTTTGTATAAAATAATCTTGTTTTCTCTTTTTCATTGTTTTCAAATGATATAATTTGCAGTATTTGTAGTTTCTGGACTGTTCACAAAGTGTCACACGCCGGTGAATCAGACATGCTTGTGAATCAGACAAATATGCGGCTTTGATCTAGATGATTCATTTGTAATGTGCTGGTTGCACCTGTTTGTGTGATGGACACATTTACAAGCATCTCTCTCTGTCTCACTCCACATACACCTCACCCTATCTCTTTGTAAACCATGTAGAGCTTGTCAGAAGGGATGCTGGGATTAGGGAGGCTTTAGCATCGGCTCTGACAAAGGAAATACCAGTAATTAGCATTCACTAAGAGAACATGAAGAGATGGACACAATCAAAGACTGTGCCAAAGAATTTTATGCCGATTTTTGAGTGAGTGAGTGAGTCAACAAAACAAAAATCATTTTGATAGTTTCTCTGCAGTTATTTGCAAAGTCAACAAAGCAAAAATCATTTTGATAGTGCTCATGTGCTGTCAAGTGTTTGGTGTGGCAGTGGATCTGTAAACCTGCATAGCTTTCATGTAAAATACCCCAAATGAGGTGGAAAAATAACCTTTTTTTCCCATACCATCTGATATTTTTCTTCAGCATGAAACAATAAGTATTATAATTCATACTTAACCCAATTTATACAACAAAGGTGTGGACTTTGACTGATATTTTCATTATTAGAAACATTACAGATGATGGCTAATTTAGAGGGATTATAAAATCTTTGCAAAGCAGGAGAGTAATCACAATGAATTTCATATTTAACCAAATGAGGTTAGCCATTACTCTTCATTATTGTCTCATTTTTGTTACATTAACTGAAAACAGTAGCAGGAATGGATAGAACACATACAGTATTTTCACACTGGCCAAAGAATCAGCAGGGTGAATCATAGAATTAAACTTGAGCTTTAATCCCTTGTTTATAGGTGTTATTCAGCTACGCTGCTTGGATTTCCAAGACATTTCCAGGGCCATTTATGTTGATTTGTCGCACAAGTTCTGCAATTAAGGGATGCCCTTCATTGGCAGGTTGACTTACATCCACTTAACTACATTGCTCTTCTTGTCGCCCCTCTGCTGCTTTAGATTTGTCAGAGAAAGGCTAACAGTGCCACGGAGAAGGGAAGGGAAGGGAGATGCAGCAACAAGACCTGTTTATTAAGGGTGAACTGTATTCATCAATATCGAGGAGCACTGCCTCATCCTGAGCTGCACAGTGCCTTCTCTCTATTGAATTTTGTTTGTACAGCCAGCGTTTGTTCACAAGGTGGGCTCCCTCGTGTCTTTTTGACCACATATGCCATGACATTTTTACACTGGTTGCTTTGTGGGCAGTTTCAATATCTATTCTTTGTTTGTTTTTAGAGCCTGGTAAAACCTGGGACTGTCAGATGAAAGCAGTTTTTAACGAATGGAAGTTATTCTTTTATCTGATTTAATGTGGTTTGCTTAAAGGATGAAAAATATAGGAAGATCAATGAGTAAGAGGGGGAAATACATCTTAATATAGTCAAATCCATAGGGAGAAAAAACAGACTGTCATTTACGTTTGCTTGAGCAATGAGCAATGTTAAATAAATGAAGTAAAGATCACAATCTGAGTGCTCACAACTAGGTGGTGTCTATGCAAATACCTCTGTATTGCTGTTTAACATTTCCCTTACTAATGCAACACTGGAAGCCTCGTCAGCCCCTGTTGGGCAGTCTGCTGAAGTCAGCATCCACAACATGACAGGTCCTGCTGCCCATCTTCTTTTGGGGCAGAGCATTACCATATAAACTTTGTTAATGACCTTGTCATTTACACAACTTAATTACCAGAGTTGTGTCTCCTGAACATCTTCCCATATGAATTATGCATCAGGAAGGTGGCGTCAGACGAGGAGCCAGGGGGTTTAAGAAAAGGTACTCGATGCACACGAGCTTGGTGCTTCAATTTGAAGAATTCTCACGTGTCTACCATGTAAGCAAAATAAAGAGCTATTTGGGAACAACAATTTTAGGACTGTATCTTGTTTATTATAAAATTGAAAATCAGCTTGGGATATTGTAAACTTGTTCTGGTTCCATTATTGCCCTGGCGGGTTGGTCCCCTAAATTTTGATAACTTTACTGGCTATGTTATTTGTACTTGGAGTATTTGATTCTTGTTGTAGGATGCATTACGAAAGCTGGTTGTGGTGTATGGAGGCAACGCGTCAGTATGCCTTGAGAGGAAGCATCTGGTAACTTCTTTGACTTTCTAAAAATTTTAATCCAGCAAGCGTTCCAGCCTCACGCAACACCGGCCAGGTCCGCGAGGTGAGAAAGCTAAACCTCCCTCTCAAGCTCCCTTTCTAAATTTTTCACACAACTACCTCTGTCACTTTAGATGTGTACAACCAAGTGCAACATTCCGAATACCTTCTTCAAGCGCATGCTTTCATTCCTCTTTTGTACAATTGACTGTGTCTCGCCTGTGTCGTTTTCGCCCCGCCTTTGAGGTTGACCAGCCAGCGAATTAACACTGTATAAAGTACTTCCTTTGATGTGGTGGCACAGTGATGCAGCGGTTAGCACTGTTGCCTCACAGCAAGAAGGTTCTGTTGTGCATATGTGGGTTTTTCTCTGGGTACTCCGACTTCCTCTCGCCTCTCTGTTTAAAGACATGCAGGTTAGGTTGATTGGTGACTCTCAAGTGGCCGTAGGTGTGACTGTGAGCTCTGCCGTTATTCAAAACATTGCAGCACACAGTGGCAGCAATAAGAACATGTGTTATGCCTCAGAAAATAAGCTTGTGAGAGAAACACAACAGAAGGACAAAATACCATCGTCAGAAACGTCATTTATATTTTCTTGTTAGAAATTAAAGGCATTAATGTTGATGGTGTTTTTTGCGGGCTGAAAAAATTCAGGCAGAACTCATTGTTTACCGCTACGCCACTGTGATTGTCGTGGATGTCGTAGACTTGACTGACTTGTCCAACACAGTTATTCGTGTTGCTGTAGTGAACACACACCTTCAAAACAAAAAGAAACTCAATGGGATAGTGAGCTGTCACTTTCTCAGCAGTCTAATAATTGTCATGTATCATTGAAACAACATTGATCAGTGTAACAAGGCAGTGGATATCAGGCAGTACTGTCAGATTCTTAAATTCTAGGTCTCATGTTTGTGTTTGAATAATGAAATGACCTGATTTAATGGTTTAAAGTAATGAGGGGAAAAAGCTGGAACCAATATGTTCTTTTAATGAGCTTAAACTAAACAGTAATCCCTGGAAAGAATTAAAAGATTTTGTGTTTTATTCAGTAATCACAAGAGCTGACACTCACTGTCAACCTCCATCACACCCACCCACATGTGCATGCACACACACACACACACACACACACACACACACACTAAAATGAAGTGAAAAATGCAATGCCCAGCTTCAATATTTTAAAGCCATTTTATATTAGATTCATCCACACCTGCAGGATATTGAGAATTTCCTCCATCATTCTTTTTAATTTTATGCAGTTGAAAACTCAACACCCCTCAACATGTCCGTTGTCTGTTTCCTGCTCTCTGACCATTTCTGCACCTTGAAAATGGCATTGCTGGGAAACCTGACAGGCAGAGTTTTACAGTAAAGAATGATGGTTACATTTCTTTTACATTGCCTGAGCACAGCTGCTGTGGTTCTGCCTCCAGCTCTGCCCCTTAATTCTCCAGAATTGATTTGCAACCCCTGCTGTTGGGTTTTCACAACTAAAATCTCAGAGAATGACCTACAATTGTATATTTGTGTGTAATGTTGTGTTTTTCTTTTGAACTTGAAGCCTTTCAAAAGAAGAACTATCAGTCCTTCTTGTCTATGGCAAATGTTCTTGAGTACTGTTATATATTTCGATGTTACCCAGTAAAAATGCATCATTATAACAATGTGTATTACAATGTGTAGGTGAAATCATGACAGTGTGACCACATCTATGTTATGGGCTCAGGAATCAATTGTCTTTAGTATGTTAGCATTCAAGTGACAGGGCAATAATAAATGAGCTCTTTTGGCGTCTAATTAATAGCATTCTAACTTGTTGAAATACAGTCAAATATCTTAGTTAAGATATTCAGCCTTTCTTTAATTGTATGGTCACCCTCACAAATTAATAATGAAAGAACAGACAGACAGACAAACATCCTCACACTCACACACAGTTTTGTCTTACTGAGTGATGTCAGTGTCATTTTTGTGCAGGTATTTGGTCACAGTCCAAGTGCTGGAAAATGACGGTGTCCAATGATGTCAGAGGATCGCCAAAGTCCTTCTGATTCATCCTCCGGGGGTCAAAAACCCCACCAAAGTTCATGGATCTTCATCTGCGGTTAGTGAAACTTTTGACTTTTAACCAACAAAGTCAACCTTATGATGCTTGAGGAAGAGCAGGGGGTAGAGGGAGTCATTCACCGACATCATCTGGGAAACATTGTTTTTTTCACAAAATTTCACCGCAATCCATCAAATATTTTGAGAGTGATGCTTGCTACTGGGACTGGGACTCAATGGTTATATATGATGTCTCCTAACTTGGACACTGTAGGATCACAGCTTGGTACGTCAGGGCTCTATACAGGTATTGCCTCTGTGCTGATCTTGAAACAAGAATATCACTCATTAATTGTAATTAATTTGATCTTGTTTTACTTAAGAAATCATGTCCAGTGAAAATCTCTTACTGTATTGTTGCAAGCAAAAGAGAGTTCATGTCTTAAATGCTTTCAAAGTAATTTGATCAGACGTTTTTTTATTGTTTGTTGTTTTTGTAACATTGTTTGCTTACAGACTCATTTTGCATATCAGTTGGATCTGCAGTAAACTCATCATAATTCCACAAATGTAAAACCCTTTAAACTAAAGCCTGAGAGAATTTGCTCCTGTGGATTTGAATCAAAGGTTGACTATTCACAGGAAGCTCAGACCTCACTGGTGAAAAGGTCATTCCATTCTAAATAGTCAATGTTGCTGGAGTCATTCCCATGATAAAACCGCTGATAACTTTCTAAAATGAAATCTATCTCTGCCTGTGATGCATCACTGTTTCACCGCCAATGGCGTTAATTTATTACAGAAGAACCAGACAGAGATTACAGCTTTGTATTCCTTGACAATGTCATGCAGGCCTGCGCCATCCAGATAATTATGAGTCGAGAGCCGCAGCCTCAAAATGAGAAAGCTCTCTGCACTCATCTCATTCTTCTGAATGGGCCTCTGTCAGATATTGACAATGAGTGACCTTGTGCTAGGAAAATCACACTGAATTAACCATGGAGCAGATATCACTTTTACACTCTGGCTGCATTCCTCTTGAGGGGCCTAGAGTCATCTTTCAAAAAGGAATCAACTCAACTGCCCAAATTACATACCCCTCCTGCCACACAACAGAGACATGCTAATTTATCCTTTGGCTGTGCTTTTCAGAAACTAAAATAAGTGTCATCGTCATCATTGTGGATAATTGATTCATAAACTGTGACACTTATTAGTTAATAGACATTACAAGGCAGTGTTTCCAGAATTCAATTCAAATACTGGAAATTTCATGTGGCTTTACAAGATGGGCTGTATTCGTGCTTGTTTCCAGGGCTTGATTCATTTCATATGCAACATATTTCTGTTTTTGTTTGCAGTTTAAGTCTTGTCAGCTGCGAATTAGGAAAAACACTGACACAGAATAGTACTCTTGTTGAATATGAATAAATTGGAGAGATAAACCCAGACAGCAGAGTTCTCATATTGCTAACCTTGCTGTCAAACATCTTCTGAGATTTAGTTAGCCTGAAAGGATTTCATTTGTCTGCGAACCTCCACTCTGTAATCATATTACACAAAGATGAACTAACTGGTGATTATCAATCATTTCTATAATCATTATGTACATAGGCCAAATATGAGATGACTGAACCAATAACAAGCAAAAACCATACCTAATTATTTGGATGCCATCCCCTGGCAAAATGTCACAAATCACATTTAATGCAGATCACTTTGTTTGCTGAGGTTAGCTGTCCACCACTAGCACTTGAGCTGCTTTTCCAGTACCATTAGTTTATGTTGATAACATCAGAAAAGGAACTTTTTTCTTGCAAAGGCAAACGTGTCTGCTAGATACGAGGGCTATTTTGGAAAATGTATTACAGTGAATTTAGATGAATTGTATATGAATCAATAAAAAGTATTTGTTTCCCTGACACACAGAAGAAAAAAGACAACATCAGATTTTTTTCTTCAGTTCCTTGTTCTGTTCACTTTCGCTCGCTGTCTGCACCCCCGCAATGTATGGTTGGCTAATTGATGTTGTTGAAGAGCGCAAGTACAAAAACAAATTGAGATGTTATTACTGCTCAACTGAACACTCAGTGAGAGCTGTGGTCATTCATTTGTTAGTTCATTTGTTTATTTGTTTGTGTTGATGTGTGTGTGTGGTATTTTTGAAGCTGTAAAAGGGGAAAAGGGGAGTTGGATTTCAGATGTTCTTTGATTGAACAACGTGCAAAAAAAAGGACTCGGAGACTAAAAGTTCATTAAAGGAATAACTTCATTAACTAACATTACAAATACAATATGCTAAAAAAAGACAAAACCCCATCTTACACATTACTGTGAAATAGCAAGTACAGGAAGAAGGGCCACTGGCCTAGTCCAATGTCCTCTGATGACACTTTTTGTTTGTGCTTCTTTCCTCTGTTCTCATTTTTTTCACCTGGAAAGGCAAATGTAGATGTTAAATTAAGTTTCAGCCCAGAGAGAGTCTCTCTGTAACAGGATTTTCTCAGATTGTTAATGTTTATTTTGGGTGATATTCTTATTGGAGCTGTGGTGCCTGTCTTTCCTGAAGAATATATATATATATATATATATATATATATATATATTTTTTTTTTTTTTTTTAGAAGAAAACAGAAATACAAGAAAAGCACACATCTTTGACTAATTTGCTGACATACTAAAAGTTACAGGATAGACACTAACATGCCTTCACTTTCACTTGTGAACAACATTAAAACAGCTCTCAGAACTCCAGTACACCATGATTTATTCACTACACATTCTCAACTATCTTGCCTTCATCAGGGAGGTTACAAATTGCTGTGTTAGAACTCTAACATGATAAATATCAGGATGCAGTCATTAACATGCCTGTTAACATGGTAATGTTGGCATTCAGATCAAAGAACAGTTGAGCCAAAGTGACAGCTCAGACAACAAGCACAGTAGAATTTTACAGAAAACTGGAAAAACTGCAAATTAATGCAGATTTCCATCCGCTATACTTGTGAATATTAGGATTGTTCACTAAGATAGTGGGGTTAGTGGAGCTAATTCTCCAGTCAGGCACCATCATACCAATACAGAGGAAGAGGTTGCAATGAGATTATGTGATTAAAGGAGCCCCTGCCAAACCTCAAATGAAAAACCATGAAATATGGCAACAGTAGTGTCCTCATCACCTCATGCAGATCTGATGTTTTTGTCTGCTGCTATGTCTTATGTCTTCAAAGGAGCAGAAGCTTCAGTGGCTGCTAAGGTCACATACACTCATGCATGTCGTGAGTAATTCACTAACAGACTGTTTCCAAGTGCAGTAAAGCATGTTTCCATGTTTTACTGTGATTTTTGGAAAGATTAGAGACATTTAGTGCCTCTGACACTTAAAATTCAGGTATATAAGTGTTAGTTTCCCTGTTAAATGCATTCCCTGCTAGTTAATAAGATACTTATTGAGTCATGTCTGGATTGTTGGTTTCAAGGTAACAATCTCAGTGTTTGAAAAGCAGATTGCAGCCGTGTGCCCACTTGAGACCAAATCTTCTCATTAGATATCTTGCATCCAGATTCAACAGGTAAGCAGCAATCACATTGCTCAGTTCCCGTCATCGCTGCATCTGTGGCCCATCCACCCCCAGCCCTGCTGTCTGGCATGGTAAAACGCGTCACTGCCTGAAGCACACTCCTACACTGGAGATGAAAACATCTTATCATATATCATGTATGGTAATCCAGATTCAATAGTTAAGCATCCTCTCACAGATTCAAGAGACAAGGAGCTGCCTTACATTACAGGATGTAGACAAAAGCACCACTCACACACTTTGTGCTCAGTGATCTAATTTTACCTGCTTCCAACAGGCAAAATTCATTCAGTTCTGTCATTGCCACCAACAGCACCGCCCCCACACCTCTCTCTTGTTTCTGAGAGACAGGCGTCAGGTAACCAGTTGGCATTAGCTGTATTACATTCTTTTTAATTCAAATTGGATTTACAGAATCGCTAAAATTGACAAGCTGCAATGAAGCCTGAGCTTCAATTTGGTGTTTCTCAGCTCGTTGATGGTTCTGTTTCATTTCATTTCTCTCTCCCTCTCTCTTTCACACACAGACAGAGGCAGTTTGATTTGGCAGTTTGGGATTTCATTTTTAGCTGAACAACTGAACTGACATTCATTATAGGAGATACTTTACATACGTTACATTACATTACCGAAAATACATAGTTTTTTTTAATAGACTTCCGATGTCATGAAGTGTGTTGCATGGATTCACCACATGAATTCACGTGAATTGTGAAAGAGTCTGTTTACACCAGGGAGACAAGCTAATATTATTAAAACTATCATTATTTCTTTTAGCAAGGCAATGATTGCACGGGCCTGGACTGATAAACAACAAACAAACAAATAAATTAATTGACAGATACATAATTAATTAGTTTGCATTCCCCCTGGCAACTGTTGTAATCTGTGAGTTAATTAAAATCAGAATTTCATTCACCATATAATTATGACATGTAGTGTCTTAACCAAGTAGCATATACATATGTGTGAATTTAAAGCCCCAAATCATGAAATGAACCAAATATGCATGTTCTTATTTCATCTACCATATATGAATTATATTATGAGTACCCTCAATGAACCACATGTGAATGTATTATTTGATTATTGGTACCTGTCTCATGGTGCCCAAGTGCTAACATCTGCCCCATAAAGTGAGGTTGCAATTGTCATGAGCCTGGGAAACTTAAATCACTAGATGTGCTTAGGTTGTACAGGAAACACGTTCACAAAAAAATCAAGATACTAGCAAAGAAATATTAGAGTTAAAGTTAAGGGAAAATGGGGTTAAAACAGCATCACTTACCCTGCTCTGTATTTTTACAGGCAGGTTGTCTCTTGTCAGCATGCTGCATATATGTCTAATGCATTACCATTCAACATCAATAAATGAACACACAAGTCTTCTTGCTTGTTATCAGAGTCAATTATTAGGTTCAGGATGTCAGCATGCTTTCTGCAAACTAAGATGTCCAACACAATTGAGCACAGAGGGGATTTCATAAAGCCTGAACAAAGGCCAAGCAGTTCTCGTCTGAATGAAAAATGGGATTGCTTTGTGTTTGTCCCTAGGCTTGTGTACCAATAACTTCAAAACATGAGAGATATGGTAAATATAGCTGCTCCTGAAACTGCCTTTTTGAGTAACCAAAGAGGGAAAACCACAATAAAATCCAGGAGCAAACATGCCGTGAGATGTTTTATTCATTCATTAAAGCCATCAGCAGCTTAGCGTTGAGACATCAAAGATGGACACAAACATACAATATATGAAAGAGAATCGAAACAAGCTGCATTTATCGGTGGTTGGGTAGACTTCGCAAATTTTATATTGGCCCATCAAATTATTTTAGCGGAGTCTGTGCTGCGGAAGACAGTTTTCAGTCTGTCTTTTTCTTAAAACTGTCAGTCACCCCTGGCAACACTGCAGGCGTGATCTTCAGTAGCCGTGAACAGAACCCTGCTGGAGTCGCACCTGACTGTGGGTGCAAATATTACACCAGATTTCTCACCCCTAGTGTCGCAGCTCCATGCTGCTCTTGCTTTGATGTTTAACATTAACAACACTTGTTTCATGAAAAAAAAGTTTATGTAAGGCAGCTGTTTGAATTAGCTTTATATACAGTGAAAGTGATTGAAAGGGAACTGTTGTGAAAGTAAATGTCATTGTAGAAACTATAGGAACATTTTTTAAAACTCCAGTAGAGCTTTTGATCTGTATGAGCACCATGGAGCAATGTTTTTAAGAGTGGGTCTCCATTTTTGTGAATGCAATGCACATACCTGCTGCTAGTTTTGTGCTATTCCATGAATCAACTGTTTGTGACAGTAACATGGAAACCTCAAGAAGGCTATCAAGTCTGCCAAGGAGGAGCACAACACCAGAGTGGAGCATGATTCAAGCGGCAATGACCCTGCAGCTGCCTGAAACACACTCAGGACAATCATAAATTACAATAAGAAAAGCCCTACAATCACCACATCTCTCAGACTAGCTGACAAACTCATCACTTTTTACTCAAGGTTTGAGAGGTCCCCTATCACACACTGATGGCCCATTGTCGGGGCACCCCCATA
The DNA here is from genome assembly GCA_016785225.1 of Psettodes erumei. Lineage (NCBI taxonomy): Eukaryota > Metazoa > Chordata > Actinopteri > Pleuronectiformes > Psettodidae > Psettodes > Psettodes erumei. Next base: position 5,388,778 of record JAFBJZ010000863.1, on the reverse strand, counting down.
ACCTCAGGACCATCAGCCTCCTCCCACCCCATCTCAGGAATAGGATCCAGAGCCATTAGCTGTGGACTGCCTTCCTCACCCCAACCTCCTTTCCTTCTCTCTCATCTTCACTGACAAGGACATTCATAACCTCCTCTCACAGCTGAATTCAAGGAAAGCCAGCTCCCCGACCAGCTACACACCAAACTGGGGCCTGGAACAACAGGCATGGCTTTGACACCCAGCTGCCCCCCTCCCCTTCATCCCCACCATCAACACTGGAGCTGGTACTCTCTGTACACCAGTGGCTGCGCCCCCAGTCACCCCTCTATCAAGATGGTCAAGTTTACGGATAACACTGTGATCCTCCACATCAAGGTCAATGATGAGTTGGCCTACAGGAACACTGAGCATGTATGTAAAGAGAACCACTCAGTTCAATACCAACAAGATGGTGGGGGTGGCCATGGACTTCAGGGAACACCCATTTTTCACACTCACATTTTTCAACACATAAGCAATGGTGGTGGAGTTAAGTCTCTGGATCACCACAACTGCAACTTGAAATAAGATGAATGTGAACAATGCAGGTTTAAAAATCTGTTTTGCAAGTGTTTTTGAAGGAAAAATGCATTCAGCATTGTACTCTAGTTAGCAACATTAAATGTATAAACTAACTTAACATTTTTCCAGAAAAACTCCAGCAGCTTTAATTGAGTCTTTAGCGTCATGGCAGTTGTCATAAACTGTACATCAAAGCTGACATAGCACATTGCACAAACTCAGCTTGGTAGATAAAGTGTAGCAGTGGCAGTGAACAACAGCCCCTCAACGTTATCCTTAAGTACTGTTATAGAATTTGTTATTCAAGCCTGATAAGCAGCACTTGGTACTTAACTTTCTGAAGAGCATGCCACTTATATGGTTTTTAAAATCAGTGGGAACAATTGCGTAAAATAAAATTACTTGATATTGTATGCGTACAAAGGCAAGAGGCAAATTGGATAAAGATAACATTGCATTATGGATGATGTGTCTTTTGTAATAATATCAATAAAATGAAATTAGACATGGAAATTGGTGCCTTACTGCTGCACATCTACATATAGAGGACCACACAGACCCTAATATAACCTCAGTTATATGGCATTACTCATAGAACTGATTACTATCTAATGTACAGTACAATATGCAAACAATATGAATACAGTAATATTCTAAAGATTCATGTAAAAGGGCACTTGGTGTAGGCCTCTACTTGCCATCTGTATCATCAACAGTAGAATTATGCTTTTAGTGTGAGGTAGAGGAAGAGAGCTTTAGGGTACGTAGGTTAATTTAGTTTCCTTACAAAATGTGAGCGCCTTAGTCTTTAACATTTAATCCAAAGGGAGGTATTTTTCAAGAAGCCAAAAGGGTGTGTGAAGGGTAATAAATCCCGAGCTTGACTCTCCAGAGCCTTGTAGAGGTTTCAACACATGCTAAAAACCTGGGCCCTGGGCTATGGTGGGAGCGAAATAGTGGGTATACTGCTCACCTGAATAATGCACAAGGTTAAGAGGTCATGATAGAATTTCCATTTCTATAAAATTTAAGAGTGAGGCAAGGTGGGAAAGGGGTCCAATGCAATTACTTTCATTTATAACATTTCAGAACTATGCTAATTACTTGATGTATTAATAACTGCCCTTGCTGCTGTAACTCAAGGGCCTCACTGCATTTCCATCTTCAAAATTCAACCCATTAAAAATTAGATGAATTACTCATTGTTTTCCCACCTGCACAGGCCAGCTCTATGGGAATCAGACATGAAAGTTGAATTGATAAATCATCTTTCAGGCAAGTAAATGTGAGGCCTTTTCCTCCACCCAACATGATGCTTCTGTCACTGGGCTCCAGACTGGTCACCAAGGTCATGGACAAAATATTTAGGCTTATTCATTTTTATAGATTTCTGAATTAAGCTCATAAACAAAATGTTAAAATGAAAAAAACATATAACTGTGATTCCAAGGCTGCATATTTCACTTCCACAAATAAATAGATAAGATTTTACCAGCTTTAAATTATGAATTATTTATGTCAGAGCTTCTCGTCATCCATGTGCATAACAAGCCATGAAACCCAAATAGAAATTGCAGAGAAACACAACTACATTATGTATATAAACACACATAATGCATAGTGTTACACAGCATTATCAAGACTGTACTTCAGGTGAGTAATGTCCCTTTAGTATATTCAAACTGTGCTTCAGGTGCATATTAACTTCCACCTCCATGACTAAGTCTCTGTAGGCTGTTCAGAGTGGGGCAGCCAAGGACACACAAAACATGACGCAAGGGAGACGTTCTACATGTTCCTTCAAGCTTTGAATGATAGCAGGGTGTTTGACATGAGCAATATGAAGATCTGGTAGAAGGATACTTCCACCATTTGAACACTCTTCAGATTGTCTCCAGGATCCTTCTTTATTGTTGCTATGTAAGATGCAGTGCTGGGAAAGGGGCTGCTGATTGATGGCATGTGAACACTGTATTTACTTAATGAAGGGATGAAAAGTCCAAGGATACGCTGCTGATAAAATATATTAATTATTCAAATGCTCTAATTTCTCCACAGCATTTTCTTGCTAAACCTCCACTGCTGTTTTTCGGTACACTGAGACGCAAATCAGACATTTTCTGAAGTTTATTATGTTATTAGGGCACACAGACTGACCTTGATATTTCCTTGGAACACTTAACCAACCCCAAGGTGGCTATTATTGTGATGAATATTCGGCGCTGCTGACGGCACCATGGCTTATTTATTTACCCAGCGAGAGGTAGCTTGCTACCTCTCCATGACCTCATGCTGTGTCTTCCTCCCTCATTTGTCAACTTGCACCTCCTCTGGTGGCCGTGCAGCTCAAACAAAGTGAGGGGCGTGAACACAACATGCAACTGTGCAAGGAAGCTGAAATAAAAAAACAAACACACACACAAAGGGGCTAAGCTGATGCAGCAAATAACTCTCACACACCTTCCTCCTGTTCAGTTATGCTTACCAGGGTGGTGAAAGATTTAGGTCTTCAAGCTTGGATTTCCCTGCATGACAAACAACCTAAAAATAATAGATTGCCAAGATGCAAGCTTTCCTCATGGGAGTCATGCAATTATGTTGTAATATGATACTGCATGTCATTTATGCTCATGCTATTACTATAAAAACTGTTTTTTGGAAATGATTTATTATTATTATTATTATTATTATTATTATTATTATTAACACAGCCATAACCTGAGTAGCTAGTCTACTTCTCATGCAACTGTGTCCCCTGAAACTAATGCAATTCAACTACACATTCCAGTCCCTAAATAGAAAGACATTAATTTCTAACTCTCCAGACAAAGCGTGATCCTGTGTTTTATGTCATGTTTGCTAGTTAACATAAAACAATAGTAAGACAACTTGACAACTGAATTCAAGCAAAAGTAAATCTTCAAAGTAAAAATGGTATGCCAGCAATGCAGCTTTCTTGCTATCACGTACAGAATGCTCTATTTTAATTAAGTACTGGCTCGCTGTCAAAGAACGATCAAAGAAATATGGCACATCTTCAGAGGAAACAACACTGATGGTTCACTGAAATTGAACTTTTTTCCGCAGACATCAGTTTGTTCTGTCCTCAAATGATGTGTTACATTTTTGGACTTTTAGACAAAGTCTGCCATTACTTAATTAAGCAGAGAACCTCCTTGTTGGTCTTTTCTGGCTTTTTCCCCACAAGCTCTGAAGCTCATTACCTCCAAGAATAATAAAAGACGATAAATTCTCCTCCTCTGGGTATCCATATGTGTATGAACAAATTCTTGTCAAATACTGTATGTTGACTAGCACTTCAAATGTCCTTATATCTGCATTATAGTGTATTCTGAACATATTTATTACACATTAACATAGTTTCTATGAATGTCAAATTGAGGCTTCAAAGTAAAGTGATACAGCAAACTTGTCTCCTAAAAATTACACTCATATCCTTTTAATTTCCAACAGCAAATACGTCTTGAAAAACTGTAACGCAGGATTAACTTTTTTCAGCATGATGAAAAGTTGGTAATTACATATCTGGCAAGTCACAAAATATTGACACAAACCGAGTGCTCAGAGACAACGTAATGCAATTCATTTGTTTACCTGCAGTATTTACTCTTGAAATAAAACATATGTTTGTAGCAACTAAAGCATTAATAAACTTTTTTTTGGTTACATTTTCCTATTCAAAGCACATGTTTAAGACTTGGAAAAGCTTGGTTAGATATTGAAAAAGTCAAGTGGCTTGAAATGTTAGGTAGAGAAATTTTACTTCATTAATATTTAATACAAACCACAATCTTTCCTAATCTTAACCAAATTGTTTTTCTCACACTAAGCCACCACAAATGGGATTCAGGATGCAAAGCCTGGTCTCTTGTGTCAAACATCCTGCGATTTCAAAGCCTGCCATCCACCCAGACAACTATTTTCATTTTTTTTCAGAGAAACAACATAACACCTCCTTCACTGGAAAACAAAGTGCCACTAAATATTAGCAAAACAAAATTCATTGTATATGGTGTAGTACAGTAATTTCTATGAGACAGAGTTTCTTGGAGATACAATATGTTAGTATGCTAATAATGTTGGCTAAAAACTTCACAGCATTTTTTTTGTGTTTTTGTGTGTTCTTCTTTAGAAGCAGAACAAACAGTTGGGGGTCATGTACACAATAGGGTACTCATGCAAAAAGAAAAGTGGCGCTGGAGTAACTCTTGTAGCAGAAAAAAACATAAAATGCACCATGCTTCAGTAATTTAAATGTCAAACTAGAATCACTTACTTTCCCATCACCATCACATCAGAACTTTTAACGGAGGACAGCTTTTAAAATTGCACTGAAGACAACCTGAAAAATGAAAAAATCAAAGCACTCAAAGCTGCCACACAAATAAGTGCTGCAATACAGGAACATGAAAAGGTCGAACTGCAGATTGTAAATATAGAGCTGTATCCAATCAAATGGTTTGATGGTAAAAAAAAATAAATAAAAAGAACCTATGCTATAAAAATAGTACTAAATATACAGTACATCTCAGGAGGAGAGACTATTAAGACATTAATCATTTGCTTTTACCTCCTCATGATTAGAGAAAAGATATGTTAGATTGTTAGCCTAGGTTAACAGTTTCTTTCAAATAGATAAAATGAGCCATTCCATTATGAGAGAGATTTGACCGCTTACATTTTTTTTATCCTCTACCTAACAGAAAAGGAATGTCTTTATGCTGAGAACATATAGTGGCCCAAATTTCTATTAACTTCTTCTTCAAAGTGAGTTGAGACAAGCACTTCATTTCGACAGATACAGATTTCATACTGAACTCCTCAACTGCTCCTTATGCAGCTCATTTTGGCCACTGACCTCTCAAATTTTGTGGAGTATTTTCATCATGCACAAAAGAAACCAGCCCTATTCGGCACGCCAAAGACAACTCTAAATCTTAATGCTGGTCAGAAATGTTGAAGTTGGAGTGTGCATTCACATGAAAGAGAGAAAGATCTGAAGGATGCCATAAGCTGGGCTCTAGGGCCTGAACAGAGAGACCCTGAAGACATGCTGGGAATATTAGAGAATGATTGATACACACAGCTGGGGAACAGAGGGGCGCAAAGGAGCATTGAGAAATTTTTATCTCTCAGTTCCTTTGAAATATGGTTTACAGTCCTTAGCTCATCCCCTTTCCTCTAAGAACCTATAGATTATAGCGCAGGAAAGCAAAATGCCTCCCCTAATTCTCATGAAAAGCTACATGATATGCACACAAGTCTACAACTATTGTGAACCTTGCGTCCCAACTCAGACAGGAATGCTGTCTTTTTACAACTTTACATGTTCTCTCTCTGTAGCCCCTTTAACACAGACCCCCTCCCAACACACACACAGAAACACACACACACACACACACACACACACACACACACACACACACACTTTTTCCCTCAGTTGGAAAGGTTATGATCAGCATTCATTCGTGTCAAATGACTCTGCAGTAGTTGCTGCTAATCTTGATGATGCTATGATGGGTGTCATGAACGCAATGATGGCTTATCACCTCTGTCAATAACTTCTGTGACTCTTTGCCATCTCAGCCACAATTGCAGTGCTTCAATATCATTCACTCACTGTTGAGTTTGAAAAGAAGGAACTAAAAACTATAAAAAATAACTACTGTAACATAGTCCATGCTGTTTTCTACTGTTCTGTTGTTCTCAGTGATCACGTTTATCCTATGATGAAACATTTCTATCCCGATGATAGTAGTCCCTTCCGGGATGACAATGTCCCCATCCATAGGACACAAGTTGTTACTGAATGGCTTAATGAGTGTGAAAATAATGTGAACCATAAATGGCCTTCATAGCCACGTCTCTCAACCCAATTGAACGTCCGTGGGGGATTTTGTACCCACATACCTAGACAGCATTATACAGTGTTTTTCTGATGAATGCTGATCCATCCCTCCAGGAATGTTCCAGAGATGCCAAGCCATATTAAAGCTGTTCTGGAAGCATATGGTGGCTCAACACCTTACTAAGATAATTTACCTTCGATTCAGTTTGTCACCTGTCTGTCTGCCCCTCTTTATTTTGCAGACACCCTAAACTTAAACTTAACCCTAACCCCCATGATCATCATAAGCGGGTATTGATATCACACATGGGTAAAGCAGTAATAACAAATTTGTAGTAGTTCCTGGCAGGCTGTTTGACTGACCTTTATAACCTTGAGCTGATCTCCTCTCACAGAGGTACTCATTCATGATCAATAAGCAATCAGGGAACTTGTCTCTGCATGCTTTGGCCATCGAAAGTGTTTACGAAGCACGCAATCACTTTTGCAAATCACTGTTTTATATGCTGTCATATAACCTTACCTTCACCCATATCAAGCTATCAGGCTGTTGGCATAATACCTATTTGCTAACGCAGTAATTGACCTTACAGCCCATTATGCATTTTCACTGGGTTGAGGGAGGTTCGTTGTGTTCATTATTTTGCTTTAACACATGCTGCATCTGTTTTTCCACCAGGCCGAGGTGCTGTGTGTAGACAGACAGAGATTCAGAGCAGTGTAACAGCAGCACGCTTAAAAAAGGTCTTTCAAGATCATATTTTTTCCATGTCACTAGCAGAGGACACAGTGCAACAAAGACTTGTCAGGCAATCTTAAAGTGATGAGCCCCACCATAGGTATCTTAATATATGGCATTCACATAAGAATTCGACAGCAGATGACATTCTGCTCTAATCTTGCTGCTGCAGTGTAGGACTTTATTTTGCTATATCAAAAAGTGGTTGAGCTGAAACCAGGCTCAAAATGTCATGTTCCTGCAATAGAGACTTAATAAGGGGATTCAGTGTTCTTCTAGTCTTTTCTATAGTTTTATTAGTTTCTAAAACTTCTTCATATTATGGTATTCCCCTGCATTCTGTCATCTACTGGGTGGTTGAAATACATCAATAGCCAATAAAAAACTAACTGGAATGCCCAGTGATTTGTCTGATCTGACTTTGGACCTTTTAGTAATGTCCTTTCTTTTTGTGACATTTCTGTTTGAAAGACAGCATTGAACGCTATATACCATTTGCAGTGTGGAGTAGCTGGAGGAGATTTATTGTAAACCATTTCTCACAGATAAGAAACATTATTGTAATTGCTGCTATTAGAAAATATTAAACAATAAACAATGCTTATATATATATTGGTGCTTTTTAAGAGATATCCAACAACAACTGAGTGAAAGAAAAACTGAAAAAAATAAACAAACGTAGTCGAAAAGCAAGCCAGCCAATTCACAGAACTAACCTATTTAAATATTAACCAGACAAAGCTCAGACAGCTCCTTATTGAGTCTTCCAAATGATTCTTCTTTATAATGTTAAACTTTAAGATAGTAATCAGTGCCATGTGGCCAGTGAACAGATACACTTTTTGTCATATCTGCATGACAGATTAGGGCACAAAACAAAAACCAGGAAGTAAACAGAGTATTTATCCAAATAACCATATAAATACCATTATGTGTTTATATGTATAGTTGTAAACCCTTTAAATTTATGTCAGCACAATGCACACAACATCACTGCTGTGACATTTCAGCATAGTGGTCGCCAGTTTGTTTTTGCAATCCTATCATAAATGATTAACAGTATATGTTCCCTAGATTAAATCCCATATGCAGGCTTTTTTTTTTTTGCACATGTGATGTAAAAAAAGTAAAAACTGAGGTTCAGAGATGTCAATCTCTTCTGGCTTCTGAGACAAAGACAGATGGAAGATGATGTAAATATGTTTGTAGAAAATTCATAGAAGTTTTGAGGTTCTCAACGGAACATGTCTTAAATGATTTTGTGGTTTAAGTTTCCTCTCAATCATAATGACCTAAATATTCTGTTTATTTGTGTGTATACAGCAACACATGTATGAATGGGGTACGGTTATTCTACATGTGTCCGATCCAATATCTGTAATACTTTACGATTATGAACTTTGATGACATTTTCGCCTTTACATTCACTAAATTCATTTCATAAGTTTCAGTTTGATTTAGATTTTATAAATTGCAGAAAAGGAATATATAGCTTTAAAGAGAGTGGAAGTTTCTTTTTTGAAACAAATTCCCAATCACACAAACTGTTTCGAAAACTAGCTGAAGAGACAACGTCGCCCTGCCACTTCAAAATCTGTCATCATTAGATAACAAATTGAAGGATGTAGTTCAGATTTTTGCTATATATTTTCTCAGTTGGTATGACCCCCTTCTCATTTTTGATAACAGTTCAGTGTGACTTGCTCCATTTATCAGAAACTCTTTACCAAGCTGCAGAAACTCAATAAATTATTCTGTCAGATTGCAGCATTTGAATTGCATCTCTTTCTTCTCTCCCCTTCAGATTTCCACTCTCACTGCTGAGATTTCACTCTCTCCACTCATGCTCACACCCCCTCTGATTTACCCACACGTTCACTCATTTTCCTACCTCGCACAAACTCCTATTTCTCATGGTAGGTAGTAGGTAATATCCGAGGGTACTTCAACATAGTTTGAGTGGCCAATAGAGGAGGTGGGAATGCACCAACGTAGCATCAAAAAACCTTAGTAATCGCAGGTAGAGGCAGTCACGATGCCTAATGCCATTTCAAATCGAGTCAGTGTGGCAACTTATTGGCAAACACATTACTTTAAGTTTCTTTTTCTCAATCAATTCACTGGAAAGCTAAAAACCAATCTGGAGCACGGCAGCTCCCACGAGGCCTGATTGATGAGTCTGAGTGAGAATGTGCATATCCAAGCAAGGTTGAGTTTATGTGTCCTCAAATTCCATTGGGTGGAAAATGTGGATTGAGTGAGGCCGTCATGGATTTGGCATCACTAACTTTGGGGCAGATTGCGGCGAGCGGATTGATGTTCAGTGGAGGGGATGTGACAGTTCATCTGAAGGAAGAATGGGAGTAAGAAGGGAAAACAAACAGGAAGATCTATATAAAGATTGACAGTGCCATGAGGCTGACAGTGTGCAAGAGTACATTTGGAGGCAGAAATGGGAAATAAAGTAACCCAGACAGAATAACTGGAAACTGTAGCAGTTGCTAAATTAGTCATTAATTTTTCTAAGAAACATTTCCTGATGCATTCAATAGCTGTCAACAAAAACAGATATATCCGCCTGCATTTAAATCTCTGCCTGTTCTGCATCATGTGCCCCTATTTTACAGAAGAACTGATTGCGTCTCTCCTTCTCAGTCCAGACAAACTCCTAATGAGGTCAAAGCTCAGTTACAGAGCTGTATTTGTCTTTCATATTAAGGTGCTCCTAAGAAAGACCACAGGAATAAAGTCCCAGCCATTCAGAAATCAATCCTGCAATTACACCATAGGGTATAAACACTGAAGGCTTTTTTATTGCTTCGGTTTCCTATTTGCCAGTGCTCCAGAGGCCAGTTTGTAGAAAACCAGTGAAAAAGTATCTATGGCAAAAGTCGGGTTACAAATAACATGAAAGCATCTGGGAATTCTATGTGTTTTAGGCGTGAACAGTTGTTATTGCACGAAACATTATGGCAATACAAGCTTGAACTGGTTGTAACAGCAGTGAACAAACAGGTTTCTAACAAGTGTTTATTGAGTAGATATTGGGTATGTTCAGTATATCTCCTCTCTTGGAATTGAGCAAAGTTTGTGTTGGAGCTTCCCTGCTCTAGAAACCTTGTATGTTACCAGTGTTAACTGGGACCAGCGCGTGTTCGTACATCAGTATTTGAGCTTACAGCTGGCCCATCTCTTAGCAGCCTGCTGATGGTGCCAGTGGTGCTGCCACAGCGCTCACTGTAGCCAGTGAAATCCTGCCAAGTATCACGGGTGGCTGGCAGACTGGCAGATGTGAGCACGGAGAAAAAAGAAACATGTCTGCTCATGCTAACTACGGTATCTATCCAAGCGATATAATAGAGGAACAGAGTAAGGTCTGCTGAGCCTCTTATAGAAGACAAATGGAGCTGGACGGGAACATTATTTTATGTGCAAACAATTTAGAACTTGCAGAAAAGAAAAGGGTTTCATTCTCAGAGGAACTTAGACACTGCAGGTTAATTAAGATGTTAAAAGATAAACTTTTTTTTCTCCAAATCTATTTCCTTAAGGATGTATCCAAACACACCCATTTCTTTTAAAAGTAACGTTGTGCAAATAATTGAATAATTAAATTTTAATCAACAAGGTGCTTTCAGAGATCTTGTTTATGGATTAGGATGGCAGGTTTTTAATGAAATTCCACTTGTCTTTTTGTGTTGGGGTATACTGATGTAGATATTTATTTTTGGTTTAGTGTAGTAGTTTTGAGTTTGTTATTTTTTTAAAATTTCATATTACATGTTTTATGCCTGTCTCTGAATTCTGTGAAAAATATGTGCTCTGAATCCCTTGACCAAAACACTACTAACTATAGTTTGTGGCATAATATCCATTTGTTACCAGTACTAAAATTGCTGAAGCTGCAAACAGGTTTGGAATTAGGAAGGAATTTCATGTATTTCATGAATTTCATGCAATTTAATGTTTTTACTGCACAAAACTTCTGCATGAATAAAACTGAATTAACAAAACATACAATATTTAACTGTAAATTCTATGCTAAGTATTAGGTAAGTATTTCATTGTTTCTGTTTTTTAAATGATACCCAACCCTAAAAAATTACCCCTATTCTGTTATTGCATAATAGACCCACACAGGTGCTTTGGTTGCATCGTTTTTCATTATAGAATGGTATTCTGTGACAATAACCTTAAATGATTTAAATAAGCAAAGTTCAAAATACAATTGCAGGCAGGTGAGCTGGGGGGGTGGGTGGGTGTACTAATCAGGAGTCTACCCTCAGGGATGAGGGCGCAAAGGAATGAGAAAAGACAAAAAAGAGGACAGAATGGAGGGGGAGAAGAGGTAGAAAAGAAAGAACCCCCCCCCCCCACAAAAACCCCCCAAAATAACCAGGCATGAAATCCTAAATCATGAAACAATAGTGCTTGCAAGGGACAGGGACAGGTACAGAGTCAGAACGAGACAGCAAAATAGAAAGACAAAGTGTTGGAGGCGCAATTCATGTATTGCATCTTAAGTGAGAAGTGAGAGCATGAGGACTGAATAATGAAACAAAGATTAGCTATTAGGTATGCCAGGTAGGTTCTTGTTGGAGAGCTCTTGGAAATATTTAAAAAGGTTAGTGTATGAATAAACATAGCTTATCAAGGTCCTTTTAGGTAGGGAAAAGAAAGAGATCCTAATGAATAATAAAGAGCTGATGTGACAGGAGAGCCAGCCTTGTGCTCTGTAGAGCACCCCCACCCCACCCCTTTACCGTAATGCAGTAATGGAATGTTTCCTACAGGACTTTTACCACAAAGGACAAAGGCATAATCATTAAAATGGGGGAGCAGGGAGGAGTCAATATTGCAAAGAGCTGTTGTTATTCATTGTGCAGGCTGCAGATGGACTGTATATTAGGAGCACGGTGTTCCCATTAGAGATTTCACTGACACATGTTCACACAGCCCTATTCAACTGCTCCCAAGGTCTCTGTTACAGTTCTGTCACACATGTAGGACACTGAAACAGTGAGAGGAACAAAGATAGGGATATAACGGAGTCTCCTGACACTGGGAAGTGGTTCTTGCATAATTTTTTTATGAACCATAGTTAGTATAATGAAATAGATTCTGACATGCATGTTAAGTGTTCAGTGTGAAATAAAGCACAAGTAATTTCCTCAATCAGCCTGGGTTCTGCGGATGTCACTGCATTCTGTTCTGAGTTCATGTATTGTAGTCCTTTTGCTTACATTTGTCAAGGCAGGGGAAGCTGCCCAGTTGACATTATTTGGCCTGCCTCTTCAGAGGCAGCAAAATGCCACAGCTGAAGTCATCTGAAGCATTGAGGATACCAGGTTTAAATTCATCTGCTGGTTCTGTGCAGTCTATGAATCACTTGCAGCCTAGAAGGCAATCTTTCTGTGCGTGCGGTTGTTTATCTATCACCTAGTGCCAGAGGTGCCCTTGACGGTCTTCAGTGATTGTACAGTATTTCCACATCCCCCTCACCTGGTCTGAGCGAGGGACTGAGGCGGGTGTAATCAGAAAGTGGGATGTTTACAACACAAAAGCAATGACTTCTGATGTGGCTGGATGGATTTCATGATAAGGAACAATACCTAGGTCTTTAAAACTAGCACCTAAAATATAATTGAATTTATACAATGATGTTCTTAGGTACACTGTGAGGCCAGTGAGTGAACATCCCTCCCAGTCTTTCAGTCTCCTTGTGTGCCTTCATCACTCTCTGTCACAAACCTTATTCCCTCCTGCACCCATTTGGATTTCATGCAAATTTTTGTTATTCCACATCAAGAAAGGTGCATTCTCTAAGCGACTGGGTCAGGAAGGGGGAATCACATTAACTGACTGGGATCTACCACAGCAGCTTATATAACACACACTGTCACTGTTTATCAATTCGCAATACACCATATTTTATTAGAGCTAGAATTTCTATTCAGACATCCTGTTTTGTGTAGATTAGAAACTATCGTTCATTAAAATGTTGAACAATTTATCGCATACAGTACATTTCTACTAGGATGCATCACTTGAGCAGCCATACCATGTCTGATATTCAAGTTGTTAATTTGTCCATTACACATACTGCCAATGTTCCCTTTTTTTAACTGGTTGCTAAAAGTCATAACACATAAGTCATATAGTCTCTGCTCCATAGGTAAAATTCAGTTACCTTTCTTACCTTTCAGATAAAAAGAATCAAATGCTGACTGGGCTGAAGATCTGATAGATACTTTACAGTAACTCCTTGCTTACACTTGTATTGGCAACAGAAATAAGTGGCAAACATAACACGTATTCTATGAACCTCTTTGAAGTAGACATTGCAAACGTGTGAGACAGCAGTTGCTTCTTCACACATCCAATAGATACAGACATTAAGTCATTAGTCATTTGTGGCCACCCAATGAATGTTATGTCCAATAGTCACTTTAATTTTAGCTTCTATTATCATTTCCATCAACTTGTGAGCAAAAGAAGTTGCTTAAGTTGCTAAATGTTCCACTATGTTGGTCATCAGCTTTGTTTGACCACTGTTTGGTGCTTGGTAAGTAGTGCGTGGAGGGTTTATCAGCTATTTGCAGTGAAATCTTTAACCTGCTGAGTCTGCACACAAGGTTGATGAGACTGGAGGGTGTGAACCAAAATAATAAATGATGTTTAAAGGTGCCGTAAAAACCAAAACAGTGAACTGAAAGAAACTGCAATAGGGTGAGAATTCTCTTTGGATTCATAGCTATGAGAGACTCCTAAGCATCTTTAAGAAATATGATAAAGAAAATGATCTTTGTAAAAATCAAACAGCTAAATAAAAAGTAAATGTGTGGCACAAAAGAGCATGCCTAAGCAGGTTCTCATCTAGGCAGATCTGAAAAAAGCTGGTGACATTAGCCTGGTTAATGAAAAGACAGTGTCACACCACCTGTAGGTGTTCTTTTTTTAAACTTGAACCTGTCACACACACACGCACACACGCACACGCACACAGACACACACACACAGACACACACACACACACACACACACACACACACACACACACACAAACACACACAGAGATACTTGCAAAGGCCTGAGCATTCATCCAGGAGATTGATGTTAGTTTTATTAAAAGCGCCTCAGGTGAGACAGACTGTTGTATATATAAAACTGTAGAGAGGAATTGAGAGGACCACACCATCTCTATATAGCTGATTTAACCACAAACAAAGTGTCAGTTAGGCAAATTATATTCAAATTAGAATCCGTTTCACTGTGAGGGTTGTGGACGTTGAAGATAACATGCTGTATGTTGATGAGAATATTTTGTAGTGTTTCTCACAGTTCTTGAGCACAGAAACCACAGAGAGGATAAAGAGTGATTTGTTAAGCATTCTGAGTCTGGGTGTCACTATGGGGAAGTCAGTGAAGTGTACTGCAGCTAGGTTTTGGTTCAGTAGGCGTGCCAGTAATAGTGTCTTTTTAATTGTGCCCATGAGTGTAAGCAGGTGAGGGGGAGGAGTGTGTGTTTGTGTGTGTGTGTGTGTGTGTGTGTGTGTGTCTGTGTATGTATGCGTGTGAGAGCATTACACTGTACTTTGATGAAGTGTGGGTGTGTGGGCACATGTTTATGTGCTTTCGAGTTGTCAATGCAGATTTACAGAAAGTAGTGATGTGATATGTGGAAAGCCCATTTTTATGCTCAGTTCAAAATGAAATGTGCTTGATGTCGCATGCAGTTTATGTCCTGTGCCAAGATGCGAATGCTCCTCTGTAGGGAAAGGATGAATACCATTTCATGGATGACCTTGCAGGGAATTTTCAAAAGACGCTACTGTGGTATGATTTTAAGAGATTGTAAACATCTTTAAGTGTGTTCAGGGTGTTTTATGGCCACAGGTCTACACCCCCCCCCCACACACACACACACACACTCCTTATTTACAATCAAATCATACTAAATTAATTCCTGAAGGATGACAGTTTAAGTATGCCTCAAGCAGAATATGCAGTAGGACAGAAAAATGTGTTACACACAATAAACACACAGACATTGTCTTCAACATCAAGGGTAATACCCAGCAGACAACCCTAACCCCACTCATGAGTGTTAACTGTAAAGGAACTGACACCCTGCATTAAAACCAAACAAACAGCAAAAGTATTTTCACCTCCACATCACTTATAAAATTTGGAAGCACACGCTTCTAACTCTACTTATAGAATTTAGGATTGTGCATCACTGGCTGTGTTTAGCTGCAAGGGCTATCTTGTTTGCCATCCTTCGGTTAAAAATAGGCCCTGGAGATTTTGACACACTTCTTGCATTATGGAGCAATGTATTTAAGAGTAAGTCCCTTTTTGTAGTGTGTCTGGAAGAAAAACATGCACATACACATTCCTGGTATTCCACTGATGGAATGTCTGATTGATGAAACCTCCTTAGGTTCTCAATTTGGCTAAGATGTTAATGTGCACTTTCATTGTTTGCAACAGAGTCTCTTAGACCTCATTAAAAAAGCAGCATTAATATTACTTTTTTCACTTTGGTGCTCCATAGATACCACAGTCCACCAACCATTCAACAATTTAGTGCAAAAAGATGGACTTGTCACCGCCTGCTTTTCCTTACTGATTGAGCAGTAATTATTAGCTTCACTGAATATGTATCTCCAGGTTAGTTCCTGGTATTAGTTGCAGATGTTGGTATTCATTAGCTTTTAATTCCTTTCTTTTCTGAAAGGCAACTGTATGAAACACAACTAGAGACGATGAAAAGGCCTTCTGAAACTTCATGTAACTGTCTTTTCAACTTACACACAGCAGGAGGGCAACAGCAACATCAAGCTCTGTCTAAATTCATCTTTTTTTAATTTATCCTCATAACGCTGTATAAAGCAGCATAGTGTTGCAGAGAATATGTTATTCGCTACCCTTTTTTACCACTGTGCAACTACTTGCACAATGACCATGCTCCTAGAATCAATCTGTGAAGTCTTCTTGACAGCCTGGCAACAACCTAATGTAAATGCTTATTTATGTGTTAAGAATGTGAGTATGTAGTTAGTTATAATTCCCATATTTGAAAAAGTCCAGAAAATGTGTTGTGAATGGATATTGCTTCAAAATATTTTTAAATGTTGTAATGTTGTTCTGTTTTGGAAAACAGCTCCAGCTGAAAAAAATAATATTTTTTTCCCCCTTTGAGCTCAGAAGGGAAGCAGGGAGGATTGCTGGAGTTTTTCTCGGAAAAAATACAGAGATGAAAAAGAGGGAGGAAAGGAGCATTGCTTGTTCTTGTGCATTTTGTTCGCTCTGGGAATTCTGCAGGCTTATTATTGTGCTTTGTAATTTAACATTAGCAAGGTCAATTGTTTCGCTTTGTTCCCATCCCAGTAGGTCTACTCCTCTGCTTGGCTAATACTTTGACTTTGCAAAAAAAAAAAAAAGAATAATTTGAATTGACATTTCAGGAAGTACAGTTTATTCCTTTCACAGCTCTGTTTTCATTGGAATCAAGATGATCATGATCAGCTCCCAAATGTGTTAGTACATAAAGCTGAGCCTTTCTCAACTTTCCCCCATAGTGTAGCTGGTTGCTTGTGTATGTCATTGTTGGGCTTCAGAATTGCATTTGTGTTGTTTAGCAACTTGTAGAAATCCATGAACCCAGGCCAAGAGTTTTGTTAGGAGAGAAAGAGAAATTTGCAGATTGCTCTTACATTCAAAAACAGATAATAGAGCTGCATTCTGACAATATTACTAAACATTTGCCAGTAGAGAAAATATTATGTCATGTCCTCTGTCTCACAAGTAGAGAGACTGCCTCTCTCCCTCCTCTTTAACACACAACAGATACTCTCTCTCTCTCTCTCTCTCTCTCACACACACACACACACAGCTTCACACAGCACAGTCTTCATCAATGACTCTACCTCTCCACATCTCTTTTTCTCATCCTCTCTCCTTCCCTCTGCAACTGTCCCTCAGACCTGCAGGCAGCTTCACCCCAGCTATTGTTATTTCTGATGTCCTCTCTGTGCTCCTGGTTGAGCAGGGATACAGGGATGTCCAGATGTGCACAAACATCAGACACAATTTGAAATTAAATTTGCATGGTTCTAACTGAGAAGCTAATTTACCCACTTTTTTACTTGAGTTACACAATTAACTTTTGCAGTCTATCTGTTGGTATCCTGGCCCAATACTGGTACATAAAGTACCATAAAGAATGAAGAAAAGCTCTGGGCCATTGCTGTGTGGTTATACTGTTGGATTATACCTTGAAAATTCTCAGAGACCTGGATCCTTATCTCCCAGCATTTAGGTGCCACTTTATGTAGGAGGTGTTTTGCAGCCATGTCGAAAACAAACAACACAACCTGATTTCCTGGTGATACTTGGTGACACCTTTAACAGCATCTCTGTAACTTAACATGTTGCCACTGACCTGGTTAAGGAATTTTTTAATAACTGGGAAAATTCAGCACCTAAAATTAAAGAAAGGCAAATCTGTCCTGCCACAATATCTTGTGTTTGATGTTTTTGCTGTGATAACATAACTGATATTTAGTATGGTTAAAAATAAGAGGGGGTGGTGGGGAGCAGAATTTATTAAGATTCAACAGTGAATGTGTGTGTGTGTGTGTGTGTGTGTGTGTGGGGGGGGGGTACAGCAATGTGCTTAAAGTTAGAAAGACAATACATTCAAACGCATTGTTGAAAATAGTCATACAGCCTGAAGTTTCATCATCAAATGCACAAGCATACACAAAATGCATACTTCATCATTCACTCCTTGAGAACCTCTCTGTGTAAACTGTTGCAGTGTGTAAACCAGAACCTCGAGCCAGGGCACAGTTTGTCTTGTCAGTGACATCTGAGCCAGAGGTGAACAAAACACTCTTCTTCTATCTTCCTTCATACAGTATCTTGCAGCCCTCACATATAACACACTTCTCACAACAGCATATACTCATGCAGTGGCATCATCCATCATTTAAATAGTCCAGCGTCAATATGATTCCAACACTGGTTTGTTCATATTCTGTGCTCTTCACTCACTGCTTCCCTTTTCTATCTTTGGTCCTCTGTTCCTTTTACTGGAAACAGTTAGAATTTGCCAAGATGCATGAGCTCACTGTCTCATCAAACTGTGTAGTGTGTTCAGATCCAGAACTATGATTCATCAAGAGTTTGCATTGCCTTACTGAAACAGAGCAACAATTGGGAATGAGTGCTCAAACAATATACAGCAGAGTAAAGACTTAATATAGCACAATTTTGTTTTCACTAACATCAGGACAGGTTAAATGACCCGTTAGGAGCCAGCAGGTCCATCAGTAGTGAGCTGTGGGAACGGTGACCATATGGCGATGATAGGTCACATCTGACAAAGGTCCAGAGAGAACACCTGAACAAACCTGCACTGGCAGGTAATATTAAAAACACCCTGTCAAAACGTAAACAAAATTAACTGCCGGCTTTAATCTCAGGGCATGCTACCTTGCAGGTGCATATCTGTTTGTGTTTTGGCCTCTAGCACTGGTCTGGCAGAGGAGCCAAGCATACGGTAAATGAAGTGGAGAACATGGTCAGGCCTGGTGGGTGGCAGACATAGGGCAGAAGGGTGCCAGCCTGCCAGTCGCCTCCTTGGACAGAGAGGGTTAGGGGGCAATGGAGACGGTGTCTGGGCTGGATGAAACAGTCTTAGACATCGAACAGTGTGAGGTTTTACAAGGCTCATTAGGAAAGAGGCTGCAAGTCTTTTAGCATCCTCGTTATTGTGTTAAATAGACATGCACTTTCCTGTTCCCATGGTGAGCTGTGCTGCTCATCTTCAGGCTATGAAGTGTTTGTAACATTAAGGGGGATTGGACATACACAATAGCAACACAATCCCATACAATTGCCCTGTTGCATGCAACCTTTGTGGAGCTCAAAATTTTCCATTTGTGTTTAGACTCTGTTTATTCACCTTTGTCGTATTTTCACATCATTATTTTGGTGCATTTGGCTGTATAGAATTCTTGCCCTTGTTACTTTATGCACACACTCTTGCTTAAGTATTATAGAATGATTCCAAAATAATTGCTAAATTTGAATTACTGCCTGAAACAATAATTCAATATCTTGCAGATGTCTATACACTTTATACATTGTAATAAGACACTTGACTGCTGCTTAACAAAACAGTTTGAAGATTGGGTTAAATGCAAAGCTGCAACTTTTAGTGCCTGTTAGTGTTAATAATTCTTTTGCATTTGTATTTACACACTTTGCCTGATTATTCCCAGTTTATTTTTTACTGCCACTCTATAAAATGTTGATGATTCATCACTGAGGATATGCTTGATATGTTTTATATAGATGGATAGATAGATAGATAGATGAATAGACGTTTTAATTTGTTGTTGAGAAAGGCAGAAAGACCTAATGTGTTTTCCCAACTTAATTATTTTACCAGCAGTGTATAATCACATTTTCAGCAGTGCCAAGGGGATATTATAAATTTCATGCTGGCATACTGGGAAAAAGCTAATGCTGGATAAAATATCAACATTTTGCGGTGTATGAAATTAATTTTAGATTTAATAGAAAATCAAAATACTGGCCATCTCCTCTTGAGTATTATTTCGCATTTGTAAAAATTACATGGAAATTTGTAACAAAAACATGGAAGATCATTTATGGTCAAGTGTCTGCTAACAAGCAGTAAACAAATGTATCTGGTATCCTTCAAATTGCCTTTTAAACTGGTAAATAGACTGGATAAAATGTGTAAAAACAACTCATTAATTTTTCAATTTCCTGTGTGACGCATTTGTTGCCACACACACTATGTACCAGGTTGCCATGTACACACAAACAGGATGCCTTCGGAGTTTCCAATATTTTAGCACATAAACGGACATGCTGCACACTCAAACATTGCTTTTGGGCTTCCTTTTACTGCCCATTAACTACCAGTTTCCCCCAGCAAAGAGTTAGTGTACTTATGTGAACATCTAAATACACAAACCAATAATAGTTTATTTCAGTGTGCCTGTTATACATAGACATTCCCTGCTGGTCTGACTACTGATGGGTATGCCATTATGGAAATAAAGTGTCATTTCCCCTTTTCCACTGAGTTATTGGCTGTTAATTTCCATTTGAAATCTACAGTCTAATTAACAGGTTTGAAACTACATCAACAGTGGTGATAACCACTGTTTTATTAATAGAACACGCCTTTCGCAGGGAGTGCACACAAAGCCATGGAAAAGATGGATGTCTTGGCTTTAATTAACCAGAATTATTTACTGACTAGGGCTGGCTTATGGGAGCATCACTCATGTAATGGATATATTAGCAAAGGACTGAAGGGATTAGCTTCTGTGGAATTAACAGACTGTGGGCAGTTCATCATGTGGAGTGAAAATGCTACACAATGTGTACACTATATTTACAAACCAATGCCACACTGAATGCTGTATGTGCATATATGCTTTTGTATGTATGTGTGCATGTGTGCTAGTTGTGTTTTTTTCAATTTTTTCCCCCAAAGATGCTTTGCATCCTTGACAAGCTGAATAACAGAATGATCCCATCTGTTGTTAATTCTGAAGTCCATGCCAAGTGTGTTTTCCTAAATCCCAAATCAATTTTACATAGTATGCTGCTCACTGGAGTTGCACATTTATTGGGACTAAACGACTGTTATGTTAATGTGAAAATTAATGCTTTCAAAAACTTTTTCACACTTTGTGTATTCTTTTCATTACTATGATATAGGGCAATTATCAGATTAACAGTTACTGTATATAATAAGTTCCAGTCATGTCATCTGTTTTGAAACTTCTCCGGGCTTCTCCACTTTTACCGCTCACTATTTGAATTGCTTGGCCTTCAATCCCCACACAATATCTATATATATTAGTATATGATGTTCCTGCTGTGTAGGTTCCTTCACATTGTATGTTTTTTCCATGCAAGACTACCTAGCAAGGTATTGCTAGGGTACAAATTACATTTGACAAATGCTATAGACACAGTCCTTGAAGCCTCCAGGAGCACATGGGTACAGACAGAATCTTTACTTAAATGGGAGGTAATTTTTAGGGAAATTAGCCTTGCTTGGCTTTAACTTAACCTCCCTGTAGTTTTGTGTTGTGATGAACCCTGTAGGAACACAGTGCTACATACAGATTTGTCTTGCATAAACGTGTGTGTGTAAATGCATTTACACACACACACACACACACACACTCACATGCAGACCTGAAGTATTGCCTGCCTGAATAACCTGTGTTCTTCAGTGTCATGATAAATAGAGTCACATTTGGATTCTCGATTGAATTCCAATCAATAGTTTTGTTTATCTGAAACAAAAGCAATCTATACTGTTGACTATATGTGTGAATGCAATCAATGGTCTTGCATGCAACAATAAAAACATACTTGAAAGCAGTTGCAGTGAGAAGTGACTTTATGCTTACTTAGATCTGCCACTGCCTCAAGTGCCGGTGGCCCTCAGTTATGTGGTCTGGTATGGTCATATTTTAACTTGTGGTAAATGTCAGATGTTGCTATGATTCATGTGAAATGCAAATGGCTAGAAATGGTAAACAGAAAATGGCAAAATCAGTAAGAGATTGGTCTATGTTTGCAGTTGTGCCGCTGGTCACCACAGGGTCTTACTTGGCGTTTATTTAACGTGACACATTTCACCTGCACCTGGGGAGCAAGGTCATGGCTGCAACACAAACACACAGATACAGTACACACGTTTATGTGTGCAGGCACACATAAATAAACCCACGTTCCCAGAATCATTCATTTCATATGAGACATCCCATCTGCTTTCTGAAAGAAAGCCACTTCTTTTCAAATCCTGAAGGGGTGCATGTTTTTAATTATTGACATTCAGGTGAAGATTAGCATTTTATGCTGTCTGACCCTGCAGACATGAGTGGCAGTGGGCAGGGAAAGGAGGAGAGGAGGCTGGGGGCGGGCGTTTTTCAGGGACAAAGAGCCTACTGAGGAGGCAGAGGAATGGGCTTGGGAGGTGGAGGTGCAGTGATTCACATGCAGCGCAGGAGGCCTCTCTGTATCACCCCCACCCCTCCCCCAAATCCCAGGAGGGCATGGGGGAATTGATGAAACGAGCAGGAAGGCCTAATTAAAGGCTCTCAGCTCAAACGCATTGATGTATTACATCTATTATGCCACAGTTCGATAGGTCTGCCAGGCCGGGGCTGCCGCAGCTACTGAGTCCCGCCAAACAAACTGAATAAATAATAGCAACTGAGAGGGAGAGAGAAAGAGAGAAGGGGGGTAAGGTATTCAACAGGCAAAGTTGTGATGAAGCTTGCTATAGCTAGGCGTGTCACACACATTCTGAGATTTATATTATGTATGTAAAGCCCCATTTACAATCCATACAGCAGGGGTTGTAAACAGTGAGTGAAAGAAATAAAAAACTAAGTCTATGTTTATTTAGAGATTGTTTTATATATATATATATATATATATATATATATATATATATTTCATCTTAATTTATTTACTTAGAACACTAAGAAGAATACTAAGATTTGTTATTATAGCTAATTAATGGACAAAGCAAGGTTCAAGTTTCCAGGTTCTTTTATTGTCATATGCACAATAATTACAGGAGTAGTCATTGGCAATGAAATTCTTGGGTCTCCGGCTTGAAACATTAAGTCAAAAGTGTTTGCTGAACTTAAAAATGTTACATAATGTGAGGAAAAATTAAGGCAACCCCTGTTTGCTTGACTGTTTAGCTGACTACTTCTAACTAATCCTCAAACACATTTGGCTTAAGGGTCAAAGATCACATCCAGCAACAACACAACTCCTTTAGGGTCTTAGTTTGTTTGTCACTTAGGGGACACTGGAGGAGTCGAGGTGATTGCGGAGTTTAGTTATGCATTTGAGTTCATGAGGGACGACTGAATGCACTTTGATCTGGTGTGTGAAGGGGTTGTGCAGGAGAAAAATGTGTATACAGTTGCAGTGATGAGGAGAGATGAAACATTATGTAAAAGTTTAATGTTCTTCTATAGGGAAAGATGGAATTGAAATTGGTATGGGTTACATAAAAATGATAAAGAGGGACTTCATATGGTAGCTAAAGATATTCTACTCTAAGCAGCTGCATTATAGCTTAAGGTTCCACTTTTTGCCAAAGTCAGTTATTGGCTAAATCACAAGGTATAAAGCAGTTGATCTGTTATTGTTGTTTGCAATTTAACATCTCAACATGTCACACACGAAGAGCACACATTTATGATTTTATAACTTTCAGCTTTAATTGTATTGGCTCCTCAAGGGGAAATTGTCTTCCAGCCAAGTGAAACTAAGGGCACACACAGACTTGAACATAGGGCATATATAATAAAACATAATAAAACACACATATGCTTAAAACTACCATATGTGTTCACATAAAATAGTGTGTACATGAAAGGGGCACCATTAACAATAAACCTGGAGATGCCATCACCATCCATTTTAATTATCAGTGCCAGCTTATACATATATATATATATATATATATATATATATATATATATATATATATATATATATATATATATATATATATACTGAATGAGTTTTGTGGGTAAATATCACAAAACAGAAACAATTAAATGCTGTCTTTATATTACTATTAGACCCTAATCTCCCAAATGGCCCAAGAACAAGTTTCCATAGTGTACATGAGGATATGTGGCATGATCCCTTACTGCTCAGATGTAGTAGACAGTAAGCCCTGGAAACACTGAGGACATGAGGTGGATTCTGTTGGTGTAAATCCAACAGCCAGAGAGAGGGATATAAAAAGCAGGACAGTGACAAATTCAGTAGGAGTGCTTTTTGGTCCTGGCAAAGTGATGATAGAATTCTGTGTGCATTTGTCTCTTCATGTGTGCGTGTGTGTGTTGTTTTGACGGTGAGTAAATATATGTCTTTGCTCACAGAGCACACGGAGGAGCAGATTTGTGAGACAAGCTCGAGCAGTTGCCTTCACAGCAGTGGTGAGATTGGATGCGAATGGTTTCTGAGCCGGGTGTGACTGACGGCGTCTGTTAGTGGCAACGGCTGCAGAGAGGACGTCTTGTACTAGCGGCAGGGGGAAGCTGAAGCTTCCAGAAACAGTGCTGTCCTCAGAGAGTCTGCTGAAATGACAGGACAAGCAGGGCCAGTGTTTCCATTCACAGTCCTCTCAACCTTCTGACACTTTTCTCACTGCTACCTCTCACTTATTATGATGTCCCTTGACACTCCTCGCCTTCCATGTCTCCCTTCCTTTATCACCTCCTTAACGTACCATATCCCCATCACCATTGCTGGGCTACCTAGGTCACAAACAGGCGGCTTTTTCATCAGTCCAGTCCTGCTGACAACTTTCTGTTTGCCTTGCAGATAAGATTTATAATACTTCTCCTAGGTTTATTCATTGAAAGAAGGTGGCTCCTCCATTGTATGCAAATAAAAGAAAAGCAATCAGCAGTACTCAGATATTTTTACGCCATTTGTGAATTTTAAAAATAAAATAAAATTTAACTAAACTTAAACATACAGAAGAAAATGTAACCACTGTTTCACAGTGCAAGACTGCTGAGCCACACTGTGTACAACTAAAGTAAAATGATGAAAACTTTAGCTTTTTCCTTCATTGCTGTCAGAAATAGAAGTGACTCTGTCAGCCTTTCTTCAGCTTTCGTAGTGTCCCTCACTTGAGGTGTGCATTACCACATGTTTACCTGTCAAACCATTTTTGAGAGTTCCTGATGAAGCGGAAGAGTGGCAGTTATGGAAAACATCAAAACTATTTCCCACTGGGAAGCCATTGCAACTGATGCCATAATATAACACATGGCACATCCTTGCCTGCTAGAGATTTGCTTCAGTGGAGTATCTGACATCTCCACAACTATTTCCTTAATTGATGTAGTTAAGTATGCATCCCCAGTCTCTGAATTGTAAATACCTGCTGTAATGTAGTGTAAAATTATTATTCCGGCATCAAGAAACAGCCATAATTTGCAGCTGTCAGTTCCGCTGCATATTAATCTCTTGAATGTTCTGTTGTTTAGGAGCAGTTAAATGAAAAGTATTGCACTCTTTTACCACCATAAACTGTTCATTACCTCACAGTTAAGTTCGGCTGAATCCTGTATCACTTTCTAACTTTTAATTGTTAAATTACCCTCAGTATAATTTATTATTATTCTATTTAAACTGAGGTTGTCTTTGACGTGTTATTAATCGTCACACAAAGGCTTCTAAAATTCTCAAACATGAGTGCCCTGCACATTTAAAATGCTATCGGGTCAAGTCTTGAAATAAGTATGTGAACTCTATTCAAAGTCAATTTATTGATAGTATTTTAACCTTCAAAACAGAAGCCTTCTGTTACAGACAACACGTCTGGGAAGGGAATGATGGAGAGGGAGGGACTATTAAAAATAGGTTAAGCTTCTCTCTGCACTATTTCTAACAGGCTCAGTTTGTTCCCCCCGGATTCTCAGTGATTTGGAGTGTGACCCTGACCCTTTGCTTCTACACAAAGATGGATACACACACACACACAAACTGTAGATTGCTGTGCACATTACTGGAACTAAATCACAGTGAATGTACTTACCGGCTTCACTGGCCGGTCACAAGATTTGTGTAGCTGCTAGTGTCTCACTTTAAAGTGCCAGGCTGAATGCGATTTAGTCTCATGGATGCATTAAAGAGATTCAAGGGAAAGACAGGTGTTAACCTTTCAGATCACGTTGATGTGACTTTGCTCTTCGAGCCCTTGTCACACACATGATCAAATACCAAACTGAGGGCAGAGTTAAATATTTTTTGAAAGAGGGACATTAAATTAAGGGTCATTATCTACTCTATATAATCACGAGGTGCATTAATGCATGAATGAATAACAAATGGCAGGATAATAGCATGGTATTCAACCAGTTCCAAAAGCTTCACATTCCCTCAGGCAATAATATACAAACATTTAGATTATAGAGCTTTGACATTTTTTTGATCCCTTTGACAACTATGTCTAAACAATCTAATAAGAATAACATATTGGGTATTAATCCAACCATAGTTTCATCAGTCATGTCAACAGGAGGGGCATTAAGGATGAAAAGCAGTGTCCTTTTCTGAAGAACGCAAGCATGCACCATTACTGATCACATCTAAGTGAATCTTGGCAGAGGAAACCTCTTACCGCCATCAGACTCTACTTACCATGGGCAATTTATCAGCCTCATTTAATATAAAAAAGGAACATTTTGAGAAAATGTTCCCTTTTAAAGATGGTCCACTGCACCTTCAGCTGTAAGATCCAAGCATTGAACATCTGAATTTGGAAGCTCTGCAAAGTACTCTACTTTTTAAGCCACTACTTTTTAAAAAATGTGAGTAATAGTGGTGGCATTAATCATACATGCTTTAACAAATTTATATTTCAACATAATTAATTTTAGTGCAATGACACTAAATGCTATGGTGTTAATCATTACAATGCACTCGAAACAAGATTTCTGTAACTCAATTTGAACAAAAAGTAAAACATTGTCAGCTTCAAACATAAGCAGTATTTGTTGCAGAACTAACTTACATAAATTAACCTGCAAGAAAAAAGACTGATCTAAAAGAGGCCCGAGTACAGTCAGGCACAATTTGAATAGACCCAAGTGTAATTCAACCCAGTTGAATCCAACAGAAACAAGCAGACCAAGAGTGGCAGCAGCATGATGCGTACAAATTAATTAGCTGCCACAGTCAAAAATTCATTAGGATCATGATCCACCACACGATCAGAGCTGATATTGGGTAACTGCAGATCTATTCAGGTATTAGACATAGTGATGCACAGATCCAAGGTGGATGGCAATAAGACAGGGCCTTACCTGGACCCAGCCTGAATTGGGTCCCTGGTTGGGTGTCAGTCACAAGGTATTGAATGTATCCTTGATGACCACTCATCTACAATATATGGCAAAACGTTTTGTACTATTGTGTCCACCTCATGTAGATATAAATAGCATCACTCTGTAGGTGTGTTGTGATATTTCCTTACCACAGGTGTCTGACAGGTCATCCACCAATCCTCTTTGTCATCCTTGTTTTATATTGCCATTAACCAGTAAACAATAACAATAATAAACACACGTGATTCTCACACTGATATTTATAGTGAATATACACAGAAAAAGTTCTTTGAATTATGTCCTTAATAGTCCTTCACAGGCAACCATTTGATTTACTGAGCATATTAGTGCCTCTACAACACTATCAGCGAGGTTAGAGTATTTATTTCATCTATCAACCCACATTGAACATCTGATGAGACTAAAAATTAGTACTGTAAATTAGTTACACACCAGTAAATTAGCTGCATACTGACCTTTTCATGGGCTGGTGCGCACAAACCCCCAGATGCTGCTGAAATACATCCTCCCTCAGACAGCAGCCTAAAACATGGATCTGTGCATGTGGAGGATTTCCAGGATCAGGTGTAATTGGCTTCAGCTGGGGTATAAACCTGGTGAATAATGTACAGTTACTGCGACACCCACTGCAGCCAGAGAAGGCAGCAGAATGTCGAGGTTACAGAAAACCTCATCAGTGTTCATCAAAAACAAGGGAATAAACAAGAAAGACAGAAAGACACTCTTTAAATGTTTGTCACGTCTCTCTTCCAAATGCTAAACAGAAGATGGAAATTACATTTGTGAGTTGAACAATGAACATCAGTCATGATCAATAACAATCAATTCATGCAATGGAAGCAGGCCTACAAGGGAAAGCTTGACATTTTAAATTTAAATGTTATTCTCCTATACAGAAGAATTGTAAAAAAAAAAAAAAAAAAAAAAAAAGCTTCTGCTATTATCCTCCAACGAGCTACATGGCTTGAATTGCTAATGTGTCTTAAACTGCTAACATGCAGGGAAGCAAGCTAGCTTGTGGCTTGTGTCCATTTGTTTGAAAGAGAAATGCTAATAACAACAAACTAATTTAAGATTAGACAGTGACAATTTAAGGGTGTATCATCATGGCTGTGAGGAAGAGAAGCACATGCTATATTGAAACTGGAAAACCCTAACAAAGTCAAATAAGCAAATCTTGCATCTACTGGAACTGACACCATTGGTGCATTTCAAATTGATTTGCCTCCAGTAAAAATATTTCTCAACTCTGACACCAACAACATGGTAAAAGCATGGTGTAGTGAAATTTCAAAGATCTGGAAGATTTGGGGTTTTGTGAGAGCTTCCCAACTGTTTCAGTACAAACTTCTCCAATAATTGCACGAAAAAGGGTTGTGTTACTTCAACACATATTTCTATTTTTGAGCCAGGGTGATAAAAATGGCAAAGGCACAGTTACAAATCAATTAAGACTGAGTGAAATTCCACCAGCAGAAAAGACAGTCAACAGCTCAATAAACTGCAAGGGAGAGACAGATAGGAAACAAACAGGCTTCGCCATCAGTGTTGCTCTGTAGAGTGTGACATGCTCTTTGCGTATGTGTGTGTGTGTGTGTGTGTGTGTGTAGTATGTGTGTCCAGCACATGGACATGGTCCCTGCATTGTAATGTAATTTGATGCCAGATCTTCTACACCCACTGCTGTGCTGCAGAATTTGTGGATGGAAACTGTAGAGTGATTGCTAATAACAACTACGTGTACATTGTTTTGGAAATAGTTAAGTAGTAAATAGTAGCCTGATTACAGAAACCCAGGTAAACTGATTATGATGGTTGGATTAAAGGAAGACAGGACACTGTGGCCTGTTCATCTCATTCCGAGAGCAGTCCAAGTAGCCTAAAAAAAGACTAAGTTGCTGAGATAGCTTACAAAGATCAAAGGTTCTGGTGGTGATCTATATGTGAATGCAGTTATGTATATATGTGTAGTTATGCTTGTTTTTTTATGTGCACATCAAAAGTAGAGTCAAGAATTTATTTTTGTCTAGTTTTCTTGTATTTTTTGTTTCTTCTTCCATGAGTGTTGTAATCTTGCTTGTATCATGATTTATGTGACTTGGCAGCTGTAACATCACATTTTCCCAGTGGGATTAATAAAGTTCTTTTATCTATGTCAAGGAGTCAGATAACATTATAACCATGTATACAGGGATATGAAAACAAAGGCTGTTTCACTGTATGTTCCATGTAAACATCACATCCCACATATGATTAAAAGCAGGATATGACCTATAATTAGGATACATGTGTGCATTTTTAATGTATTCCTTGTAACATTTATAATATAACTCATGGTCCTCAAACCCTTCTCTCATCTGCAGTAGAATTCACCAAATGCATCTGAATTTAATTGCCACTGAAAGAAGGGGGTGACCTTTTATTCTCTCAGTTCATGGAACACAGTATTGTTTTCAAGCTTCAATAGAGATTAATTAAAAATATTACACAGTGTTAAACTAGATGACCATGTTTGAAGATGAAACAATAATTTTATGTCTATTTTAGGTGACCACTATGTGTTCCATAGCCAGAAACTTTACTTATGCACCTTCTACTGCAAGCTATACAATATTAAACTTAATATTCTGCAAGTAGATAATTGTGATTATTTTTTTTGCACCTATCATCATCTTGAGAAAATTATTAATCTAGCAGTATGTATCCACAAACAAAGCAAGTTACAGTTTTACTTACACGCATAACTGGGCTCAAACACTGTAATACAAACAAGGTATACTTAATTGCTGGTTTGCAATGGCTCCCATATCTCAGTATTCAGTGTTATGTTGATGTGAAGAACATTGTCCTTACATTGTGTAACAGGTGTGATGGCCCTCATTTTGAGAGAATGGAGCTGGAGGGCATGTTCCAACCTTAAAACAGTATTGTTCCGCCTCTGTCTCCATACTGGAAAGGAACAGCCATTTCATAGGGTGACAATAAAGATATTTTCCTGGGAATGACATGTAATTGGGTTGATATATGATACACGTGGATAGGGTTTGGGTATTTTACAACGGATTAATATGATTTCCAGATGATATTTGACACAAAAAGACTTTGATCCCTTGAGCACTAAATGGTTTGTAGCCAACTGTGATGTAGTCTTGATGTAGATTAGCAGTCTGAAGTGGAAGACCTTGGTTCTGTCCCAGAAAATGGTAGATAGTGCAGTCTAAGTGAGGAGATGACTAGCTGTCCCAAATGGAGGAGTTCAGGTGTCTTGGGGTCTTATGCAGCAGTAATGATGAGAACTGTTAAAAGGATGGCCTTTTTAGGAGCACTGACTACAGTAATACAGATTTTGTGCTAGGACCTTTTGAAGAAACACTTAAGGTATGAAGGAAGGTTGTCAATATCTCACAACCTGAGAAAATGAGAAGCTTAGTTGAAGAGACTGACACACCTTCTCTGGGCC
This sequence comes from Psettodes erumei, assembly GCA_016785225.1. Classification (NCBI taxonomy): domain Eukaryota; kingdom Metazoa; phylum Chordata; class Actinopteri; order Pleuronectiformes; family Psettodidae; genus Psettodes; species Psettodes erumei. Next base: position 5,358,200 of record JAFBJZ010000863.1, on the reverse strand, counting down.
TTTTCACATGGTAAGATTATAAAACTAAATTTCTACTCCTTACCACACCTCACTGGTTTAATTATTTCAGTTCCAGCCACTGTAGTTCAGAATTGCAGGTTTAAAACTGAGCTGTTGATGTGCCGACTGATGAATGACTTGCCAGACAAAAGCGAGCTATAACCAGTAAACTTGTTTTTGAAAGTTATTATAGTTTAAAGTGTTTATGTCATTATGACCTGTGTTGTTCGTCATTTCAGTCTGACAAGCTACTGGCAGAAAGGGAGAATTCCCATTAACAGGTTTTGATCAATTAGTATGCATTCTTCAGTAACATTGCTGGGTCAGTTAATAAATCATACCCGCTAATGCCAAAATCCCAAACTATCCCTTAAAGTAGCTAATTGTAAAATGATAACTGAGGAATTAAGTAACAAAATGCAGATGGATTTTTCATGCTTTATTTCATCACATTTAAAGTTTCATTCATAGATAGACTGGAACATTTTACTTCCTCTGGTGCACACCAAATCAAAAGGGACAGTTAACAAATGGGGCATGAGGCATCAGGCCATAAAGAAGATCATTGTCCATGGTTGAATTAACAACATGATTTGTTTCTTTTGAATGCAATATATACTTGCTACATGTTTCACGAAACAGTTTCAAACAATTCTGAGAGTGTTAAGGAAAGGACAGAAAGGAAATGGGAGGCGAATGGTTCAGCGTATATTTTCTGAGCTTAACAAGCTTCCTTGAAACAACCTTCATGCAAAAGTTATGCTCAATCAACTTCAGATATGGATGGCTGGTTGCTGACTTCCATAAAACACATTTGTATATTTGATCCAGGATATATTGCAACATCTCTGGCCAGTAATATTTATAGCTGGCATTCTCTGCTGTCAGGGAAAGGTTGCTGAGATAGACAATGCGTTGGAGGGTCCAGAAAAGCTATATGTAGGGAACAAGTCAAGATATTGAACCCTATTACAAAGCTTTGAGTGAAGTACTGTATATGTGCAGCACACAAAAACGCACACGCACGCACACACACACACAAACAGCCACAGTCTGTAGTATATCTGTTTCTTAATCCAAATTTAGGTGTTCTATTTAGTCTTTGCTGAGGCTTGTCTATTGACGGAAGCTCTCAGTTTATCCTGTATCGTAAATTTTTTAAGCAAGAATCCAACTTCTCATTAAACCATTTTAACTGTCTCCTCAATACGACATCCTCACAACCTCTTTCCAATAATGGCTGTTCTGGGATGTACATTACAGCTACAGTCTGCCTATCTGTTGTGTAAGGGCTCTCTGAGGTATTGAAATGTGTGTCTGAGCCTTGTCCAGGGGCTGCTGATGAAAATGCATGAGGGTGGCTTTGCCCTTCACTTATCAAACTTAGTACATTAGACTGTGTGCTGAATCACAGGGGTGCTAACTCAAGTGTTTATCAACTTTGGATTTAGTGCACCCACAGGAAGACATAGGGCTCTATTTTAACAATCAAAACGCATGGTCCAAAGCACATGGCGCAAGTACATTAAGGTCATGTCCAAATCGACTTTTACTTGTTTAATGGCTGAAAAAAAGGTTGCAGCCCTTGCACCTTGCCGGATTGCTATTATAATGGCAAATTTTTCAGGTAGGGAGAATGAATGTTTCTCTGCAGAGGAAATGGATCTACAGTACATTGGCCACCAGCCTATGGAGGTGCATATTACTATCTTGATAATGTGCACTGAAAATAACAGTGAAATACTACGCCATTGACTTTAGGTGAGGCTTTTGTTGGTCAGTCATGCACTGCTTCACGACAGCAGTGTGCCAACAAAGCATCTGACCAGACCTCATTTAAGATCCTTGGGCACGCAGATGGGTGCATTTTCTATTTAAACAATGTGACGCTGAACAGGACAGTCTGAAACCACCAAAGACACTTGTGTCATGCTTGGCACTGCTCTTAGTTGCTTTGCACCACGTGTAAGATAGGGCCAATACAAAAATTTTGTCTTCATTGAAACCACCTTCTGGTTAAGAGAGTGCGAGTGAGAGTTAAGAGAGACAAGTTTTATTTGGACAGCAAGGCTGTATTTCTACGCAAAGCCTTTTAAGACAGAAACCAGAAGTGTTTCAGTTTTTGGCATGTGGAATTTACAGCAATAACAGAATTCTCTCAATACTAATTGTTTCACTAGCAGAACAGTAAAGAAATTATTTTTAGTTATATTTGTACGCCAATTGAAGTTAAGACATCTTTTCTCCCAATGCCTATATAGGTCTGTAAGAGGGATGACATCATTCTAATACATCATACCATCACGATAATGATCTCCAATTAGCTCGGGTCCATTCAGGGAATTAAATGGTGAAAGGGGAAAAAGATCAGCCTGCCCTTACCAATGTGAAGCTGTCAAACCACAGTGCTAAGCACTCTGATGTCTTTGAAGTAAGTTCAAAAGGCAAGGACCCAAACTCTTTCCAGACTTGTAATGAGTCCTAAAATTATGGCACCCTGTCTTATGTGAGTTTGACCTTTAGAGGCAAAAATGTCTTTTCATTTTGATGGCCCAATAACGGTACCAGACAGAACAAATTGCTTTTCTCGTGTAATCAAATGGTTCTTACAAATTTTGGGCTTGGAATCACAGTTTTTTGTTGATTCACTGGAAAGAAACAGGCACATGAAAGGCTGAACCTGCTGAAAGTTAATGTACATTTATTTATTTATCATTGAAGATGGTCAATAATTAAATAAGAGACCCATTTAATCAAAGCTCCTTTCAGATTTAGAATCATTGAAGTATAATTAATTGTAGTCTTATGTTTATACTAGATTATAATGATATGCAGATAATCCTTTGTTGCTTCAATGTGTAGGGACAAACTGGAAAGAGAAACAATTTACTAGATAAAACTGGCATTTATTGTAGTAATGTGCTGTAGAAGAGTTGAATAACTTGTTTATGCTGTCTCTTGGGGAAATAGCAAGAGCAACACAAGAACACAAAGTGATGGAAAGCTTTACAGAAATGTCAGTTGACTGAAATTAATTTCCCCAGCTGCAGGCATTCAAAGAGCTGGATTATAAACACAGTGATTATCATCAACAATTTAAATCTTCATATTTAAACATGGCAATGATAAAGCTAAATAGCTAATACCTTCCAGAGGTTGGAGACATAATAAGGGTAGTTAAAATGCTTTTTAAGAGGGAAAATAAGTCATCCATTTTTGATCAATGGGATGTTGTATCATCATGACCTTTAAATTGACACAAATGTAAATTAACATGACAAATGATGTTCTGCTTTTTTCAAGTGGCTAAAATCAATATTTTATAATAACAATGGATCATATGAATGTGATATGAAAGAGGTCACTCAAAGTGACAAATCCAGAGAGACTTATCATCCAATTCTGCAGTTTCTCTCGGCAGTTCAAAGCTCTGACCTAGTTTCTACACAACTAAACTCCAAATAACTGTGATTGGATTATGTTTTGTATTAACATAATGAGGATATGTTGTTAATTGATATACTTTGCAAATTGCAAATAACATGTAGATACTGTACACATCAGTAAAATGTTCACAGGCAATGTTTTTGTCTTGCAGTGCTTGTCTTGATTTTAGCATTAGGAAACTTTATTATGGTTATGTTTAGGCACTCAAAGCACTCACCATGTACTGCAATCATGTCGTCATGTCTTCAATTGTGTTGACTCTATTGCCATTATGAAATGTAGCACTTAATTCATTAATTAATTTATTCAAAAAAAGCTGTCTGAACTTCATCCAGTAAACAATTAAGTATTACTATTTATTTTAGGAAAGAAATGAGAAACTAGAATTCATGTCTGATGCTTTGGTAGAGGGTTATTTCCCTTCCAAATTTTTGACTATGAATTACTATATGTGTCACTGTAACTTTTATATTGAGAGTTTGGGTCTACAGACTTTTCATCTTTGTTCTTTTTGTGTCTGCTTTGCGGAAGACATATGAATGAACTTGACACACTCAATCTGTCAATCTGTAGCTCAAACAGGTTCATCGTGATTAAATCACCATATTTTTGGTAAAGCATGTCATTCTTGCATTACATAGGAGCAGATACACATGGTTTTTAGTTAGTAACAAAGGTTATATTTACTAGAAACAATAACAACTTTCTGTGTATATTCCCTAACTACTCACACACAAAAGCATCCCTCCAGTGTGACTGAATAAAAAAGAAGCTATAAAAATACATTAATCTAATCAGTGTTGTGCTGTATATTACTAGAATAAATGAGAAGGGAAAAGGGGATTGCTGAAGACTGGGAAAACCCATCCAGAACATCACAAACACTTAATAAAGTCCTTGGCTGCTAAACAATTAATACGAGCCTACACTTTATTAAATATGCAATAAAGACTATTATGGCTAAGTGTGGAAATAACAGCCATTCTAGCAAGCATTAAAATGTCTAGCTCCATTTGAGGCTCATTTATGGAACCTCTCCCATTAAGGATACATTAATACTGCAGGCACAGTTGAAGGGCATTGGAAAGTACTCTTCTAAATATTAAAGATGGCTGTCACTGGAAAAATATGTTGTCAGCAGGCTGAGGAATTAGGGCTATGTAAATTTCATCACATCCCCTCACTTAATGACAAAGCAGAGATCAAAATGTCATGAAGGACAAAAAAGCTCTCCATATCTGATTTAAACAAAGTCAGACACAAGATGATTATTTAATGACTGCCTGCATTCCAAGAAACGCACAGACACGCACGCACACACACACACACAGAACAAGGACCACACACACTGTAGTGACACTCTGAATTTGGCCTTTAACAAGGTCGGCGCTTATGTGTAAAACCAAACGTGACACATTTTGCCTGATGTCTCTCAGTTTAAGAGATACCCTGACATTTTTAGCTATGTCTCCAGCAAACATTCCGGTCTTATTTGATGTTCTCATTGTAATTGTGAAATATCATGCCAGATCATGCTTACTACAATCCAAAACTTCAACCTCATTAATGAATCTTTAATTGGCTCATCAAGTCATCTACAACATGAACAAGCAGAACAGTTGCTGATGCTGTGATATTCAAACAAGTGAAGGCAAGCTCAGTGCTGGTTCTAGGCTTTCCATGTGGGAGTGTAATGCATGAATAATGGCGTATTGTTGTCATTGGGTTATTATTGGGACAAATACAAAAAGAGGATCAAGAGTAAAACATTCTTGCTATGCACTTTCAAACCAAATCAGCATGTTGCCAGATTCAGTGTTATGTGACTGTTTTTATAGCCGACACAGCCTGCTCCACCAAAATGCTTAGTAACCCATCTACCCACACTATTACCTGCTTTAATACTAAACAAACATACTATGGGTTGCTTTAAGCTGTTTCCCACAGACCTGATAGTGAAAGTTACATGAGGGTCATTACAACATAGATAAATATAGATATAGATATATAATGAAGTGTTGGTCAGTATATGCTAATACCATATGAATAAAATTATGAATGTTGCTTTTTGGGTGTCCTATAATTATAAAGTTAAGTTTCAAGTTAGGATAGTTTTTGGATTGCTGTGGATGTAGACATCAAAAGGATATGGACATCAAAAGTTGTTTTTTTTATTTGTGGGTGCCAACTCTTTTCAAGTTCACCAATGCTCTTTTCCTTTGGTCTGACATTATCGTTAAAATATCACAGACATCATCATTATTAGAACTTCATGTTCACCACAGCCATACTCATGGAAGTATTTCACGGGGACTGCAATAAGTAATGACTGCAAAGTGTAATTGAATTTGATCATATTCATCTTCATCACATTAGACTTTGCCCAGAGAAAGACGAAATGTGGAGCACATCTTTCAATGTCGAACTAAAATTTCTCAAGACGATGGGGTCCAGTTTCACCTCATTGACATTTAAAGCTTAAGACCCTCAGTGGAAATCCCTGGCCAGGAAATTTTGATGTTTAAAAAAGGGCATAACACTTGGAACTATATAATTTTGTAAGCTGAAAATATGCAGATGAAATTAATAATGGATAACTATAATATCTATGGTTTGTAGGTCAAAACACTCAACACATTAGCTATGGTTTGTTGGTTTGGTTTGTTTGTTTGTCTCTCTCTCTCTTAGATGAGTGCATATACTGCAAGTCAAAGGTTAATTCCTTCAACAGCGTGTAAAATGTAGCCCCAGTGTCTTGCTTATGAACCCTTGGGTTTACTTTTGCAGCTTGTCATTATCTTAGTGTCATTCACTGCCATTCAACGGTATGAAGAAAAATATACTGTAAATAGACAGAATGTGCCAGTCTTTAGTATACTGTATGTTGACACATGTAACACACACACACATGTAAATGCTAATGTAAACTCAGCAAGGGTTATGGGTGTTACCAAACAATATAATGGTAAAAGAAGATCATTTAACATGACTGAAAGGGAGTCTCTTTTAAAGTATACCAAAACCTGCTTGCTTGCACAGTGGGAGAGGGAAGGGCAGGAGAAGAGAGAGCCTGAAAATATCCCTGGTCAAGGAAGAACAAAGAAATCAGGTTAAACACTTAACTTCTCTATGGGTAGGTAAATTTGAGGTAATCAGCGGGAGATAAAGTGGATTACCAACTTAGTATAATGCCCCTGTCTGATCATAAAAAGTATCAGTGGAGGCAATATTAACTCAGAACCCATGAGGCCTCCATCAAAACTGAATTTCCATCAATTCTATATGTGCCAAAACAGATCATTATGTGTTAATACACTACAGGGCCTTGCATCTTTGTTCTGAGGAGGAAGGTCTTCAAGCCAAACTCTGCATAATTCTTTTGAGAATAAATCTTCAGATCACATAATCTATCACCAAATTTTATTTGTATTGAAAAAGCTAGAGTTCATCAAGAAATAAAAAAGAAGTTGAAAAAATTCAACAGCATGACAACTTGAAAAATATACACCCAATTTCTTTCTTCCACCCAGAAAGTCAGCCAGTGTGTCAGGCCCAGCAAGGACAGATAAGGTTAGAGAGAGGACTGCAATGCCACATGATCACCCCCCTCTTAATCTCCAGGGAAGATGGTTTGAAATCGAAAGAGAAATGATATCCCCTGGAAGGATGCTAAATACCTGCCTCACTAGGATGGAGAGTGATACAGATGGGACTGATCACCATAAATTGAAATATGAAAAACTCTAGAGTTTAAACTAAATGGCCCTGGTGGCTGCATCTCTTCAACTAGCATGCAAGGTGGAGCAGACAGGGCAAAGGAAGTGGAGTCTTTCTGCAATGAATGATTCAAACATGTATTTATAGTAAAATAATGTTAAATTACAATATTAGTTCTGTGAACCATATTTGCTTTGTCATCGAGCATACATTTTTTTAGTGTTATGTAGCAGTTAAAGTTCTCCATCTCCCTGGTGTAGTGTATGCATTCCTGCATCCCTGCCACATGTTTTTCCTTCCAGCTGGATTGGGACATTGCAGTTTGTGTCTTAACCCCTAACTCCTCATGTTTCTCTCTTCCTGTGTTGATCTACCTTAATGTTTAATCTGTGGAAGGATAAACTTAAACTAAAGTTAACCAACTTATCTTCTAATAATGAATTTTCATTTTTTTGTACATTGTCCCACACAACAATGAAAAAAGCTGCCTGTTTGACAAGTCCCAGTCTTTGTCAACAATCATTCACAAAAAGGGGCATGATAAAAGAGTAAAAATGAAGCTAAAGCTATAAAAAATTGTCATGGCTGTTTCAGTTCTTGTGTGGGACTCAACCCCAGCTGCTGCTCATTACTCCACAATATTTTAAAGGCACTGACTTCACCCACCCTGTGTCAGTTTATCAATTTTTCTTGCCCTTACAAGAGCATGATAGCTTGAAATTTTAACAGCGATGTAAGATATTCTTGCTGCTTGTCTCTGTCTGCTTTACCTCTGTTTCACTTCCTGTGGTTATGTGAAGATCTTGCCATAGTTTACTTGTCTCTATAGCCTGCTTTCCTCAGGCACCTGCTAGTGTTCTCCTGCAGCTTACCCCCAGCTGGTGTTCAGTAGACTCAAGCTTGCACTCTTCAGTTGCTTACAGTCTTTCCTCGCAGTGTGCCCAGTCCTAGTCTTTGGCTTGTCCCTCCTGCTGCCTGCTGATCTCCTGCTTAACTCCCATTACTCACTTTCTAGAAAGTGATTCTGGGTCTGCAAATAAGTCCAGTTTCTGAGAAACCCTTTTAAAACTACATGAAAACACAACAGCGTTAGTCTCTTTCATGTAAATGGGGAATACAAAATATTAGAAATGTCTCATGTGTGTTTCACATTTCAAACACTACAAACATCCTCATGCTCATGAAGGAAGGATTTATTGCAGAGCTGCTGTATGTGGGGCAGCATTCATTTTTAGTGAGGTGTACCTAATATAAACTGGCAGCTGAGTGTATATTAATCATAACTGTGATCATATTGGTTTATTGTAATAAATGCAATAAGAAGTCAAGGTCAAATGTTGGTGATGCCTTTAATGAATGTTAATTGGCTTGGATGACCTGGAGACTTGCCCAAGAATGAAGGGGTCAAACATGGATGGGTTTCATTCAGATTAACATAAAAGCTTCAAAAATGGCCAAAAGTGTACCGGTGAGCTGCTGGGTTGGGTTTTTTCCCCATACCTTTAGTACCTTTAGTTGAATCATTTGTAATTTGTCCAATAGCTTCTGTTCAGATTGCTGCTAGAAACCAGTTTATCAATGAAGGGAACATACCATCAACACAGTTTTACCTTTGCAACAGTCACATAATAGTGTAATCTGTCCAGAGGTGGAGAAAGTAATATGGCCACATATCTCAGGAGGTTTCAAAATACTGTTCCTCTGAAATCCCAGAATTGGACTGATTTCATGGCGCGTCACCCCAGATATGCCAATGGAGCGTGAAATTGAGTCACTCAATGTGAAAAACGAAGACGAGAAAAATCTTTTCTCTTCCCATTTCTCTGTAGAGAAGAGCAGAGACTTTTTGCCAGTATGCTGGCACTGCTTTGGTCTTTCATTTCCAAAGCAACCAAGTGAAACAAACCTGTACATTCAGGACAAAAACAGCCATTTCGCACATAAGAACATGGATGACATTTTGCAGCTAATCAGCGAGTACATGGGAGTGAGGAATGCCATTATTTATGAAGCATAAGGAGACTACGTTACAGTTTATGGACAAATTTGATAATGGGGTAAGAATGCTGCAACATGCATGATCAAACTTTACTTTTATAGAATAATATGTTCTAATAAGCTAGAAGTCATAATTTCCTCACCAAAAGTAGCAATAAAAGTAGTAGCAGAGCAACGATTTCACAGTGTTCTGTTACCTCCCACTGTTGCACCCCCTTCCACTTTTTGTGCCCAGTACATGTGGGAGTGAATCCAGTGTGGGCTATTCATCTCTCTCTTGTGGATGTGTGTATCACACTCCCAGTGGTAGGTCAGTAACAGTTCTGCTACACCACCAAAACTTTGATATCCACCTCATTTTCAGCTCTAATATGGGCACAAAGTTGCAAGACATATTTTGTGAGGTGCTTCTATTTCAAATCAGCCAGAGCCTGCCACTGAAATAAATTTGAGTGGGGAGACATTTGTAACTTTATTTTCAAAATACTGCCTATACCACTGGCTTTCTTTAGAAGACATGTCCTTTCACTGAAGATGGTGCTTTTTGGTTGATTTTAGTTTCTATCTGGGTTGGAAAATTAGAGGTTTTTTTTATTGTTGCTTGCATACACCCACTGCAAAAGCATGTAGATGTGACAAGTTTATAGGTACGCTTGGTGTCATTTGCTGCAGTAATACCATTACAGGAACATGTTACTGATTTAATTTCACTTTGAGTCAGAATTTGTAAAAAGTCAAATTGAAATTTTGGGTTATTTTTCTTATTAGATTTGTGGTAAATGAATTCATTGTGTAGTTCGTTTAATCTCTGATTGCTTTTATGGAACTACTTCAACTCTTTTTTTACTACTAGACTAGTTCTTAAAAAAAGCAACCTTTACCTTCATCTGTCAAACTACAGGTGATGAGCCAAACTATCGAAACCCTGAGGCATGACAAAATATGAAATGTAATTTAATTTGCCCTATAAATATCACCATAATGCTTCAACTGTTTTTCTGTTACCCGCTGTCATTCTAATGTGCAAAATAAATGTTAATTTTTTTAAACATTTCATCGTCTAATATGATAAATAAAAACCAGGTTGTTGAGGAGACAGAAAGCAGTTCCCAGACATTGGAGGAGAGAAAAAGCTGGCTGACTCATTTTAGATCTAATCTTAATCTTAAAATCTATTGTCCCTCAGCCACATAGAAAAACAGGTGGTGTTGGTACTTTTGAAAAAAGCAAAGATGGACCCCCCCCAGAACAACAAATACATAACATAACATATAAAGCAGACGGGAACTAGCTATTGAGCGTGAGCGTATATTTGCATACTTGATGTTTGTTGAGGTCTAATCTTTTATTAGCTAACAAAAAGTCTACTGTGATTCAGGTACGTGAACAAATCTGGTGAACCCTGAAGCCTCCACTTATTCTCCTCAGTGTACAGGTTGGAGTTCCATGTGTACAGAAGTGTAGAGGGAAAAGCAGGCCTGTATGACCACTGGTATCAGCAGCAACTGAATTGAGTATATGGGTTTGTCATACTGAACACTTTCATTACTCATCTTGTCATAATTTGAACATGTAGAGCTGTTTTACTGCTGTGTTTACACATTTTACTAGCAATTCCTGACACAAATTTCATCATGCTATTGATGAAGTGCTAACAGGGTCCATGTGTTTTGTTCTGAATTCTGATGGTGTATCACAGATTTTGCCTTGAAGACGTAAGATGCTGCACAAAATGCTAGTCTTTCCCTCTGTGACAATGGCAAAAAATTTGAGCCTCACTGATGAGAGATGCAGAATAGTGGAAGCACAGTGCCACTGCTCTGCAGAGAGACAAAGGGGTGCCATTTGGTTCCTTTGAGCAGCATTGAGTGTCTTTGTCATCAGGAAGTACTCCTGGAAGTACATTCATCACTTGTTGAGCGATGCAGTCTGCAAAACACAATTTCTGTGCAATCCCAGCAGTGGTGTTCTTGGCACCTACAGAAGAGCCAGAGAGGATTAACAGTGGTGACCAAGCTCGGGCAGTGCAGACACTACTTGAAGTGTGCCATCAGATAAAAGTGATTATTTGCTGTTATTTTACCATTCTGAAGAAGGGTATATAAGGAGCACCATCCACTTGAATATGCCCATTTCTGTTGACTGAGCACATACAAGCAGATTTTCCTCTGTAGAGACACTTGTATGTAGTACACTTGTGGACCTTCAATGCTGAATTGCAGTGCTGCAATTTGTGAAGATCATATAACCTGAGACAACTGCAAAAGAATTAAACCATACTGGCACCATATTCCTGTCCAAACCCCAAACTTTGTTTTCTCTCTCTGCCAATGACATATCATGATATTCATGACCCCATGACCCATAGAATTACTACAATGGTGAAAATGTCAAAACCTCAAAGAAATTTTGCCTACTTAGCATCCTATCTCTTTGACTGTGAGCAGCAAAGCTCTGTCCAACATTGTAGGGAGTGTGGTAAGGCCACATCATGCCGGCCACAAAACCTTTCTGTAACACATCCCATCTCTCTGCTCACCGTAATGACACTCAGAAATGATACTCACAGATGGCCACAGAGACAACTTGGCATCTTCTGGCTGAGGAAAAAAAAAATAAAAGTGGAAAAACATGACCATTTCATCACTGTGTCATTTGGCAAAGGGATGATGATGATAAATGTCCCTCTGACTGGTTTATGTTTTGTGGGACATGGAAGGCTAAGTTCAGGCAAAACAACATACACGTTTCTTTATTAGCATCTGCTTGGGTTGAAACGAGTGGTCCAGCATGATTCATTGATAAATGTAATATTTAATGCTTTAATGACTTAATTACTTGAAGTTTTCGGTAACAAACTCTTATCCATAAATCTTTTGGGTTAAATGGTTAATGTTATCGCTGTATGCTTGAGAGGCAATTCAAATTATTCTGAAAGATCACTACAAAGCAAAGCACATGTCATTTACATTTACAACACATGCATACATGCTTGTGCACCTTGACAATATTCACAGTTTGCTTTCCCTGAGAGACAGATGGTTTGAGCAGAACATTTAGGCTTATATAATTGGACAGATGAAATGCATTTGACCATGAACCTTCATTCCTTGCCAGTGTGTTAACTTGACTTTAAACATTATACACAGTCTGTCACTGCTTCATAATAACTATACTCTATAGAAGTTGAGATCCAGTGATGGGGTTGAGCTTAATGAGATTCGCCCTTTGGATTTATTATAGCTGACATGAGTTTCTTCTCTGGGTGGACACAGTTTGGTGACCTCCAGTTATAAATCCACTTTAAGCCACTTTAAACCTCCAAAAGTACTGTACTGCACATACATTTCAAATGGGACTCTTCTGCCTTATTTCTCAGACATTCACAAATAATTGGATACCAAAAAAATACATGAGATGAAACATCTTCTTTATGCAAAAAAATGGTAGTTTGTTGTCTGTGCTTGTCTTCACTCTGTTTTAGATCTGGTACCTTTATGAGTAGTTGCCACATGTTTGTGGCTAACCCCTCTTAGAACACACTCATTATGCTTTACTTACTGAAATCTTTTTGGAATTAAGTTATTTAATCTGTATCCCTTTTTTAAAGGCATATATCAATTTTTAAATTAAAGCCCTGCATGTAAGCAACCTCTCATGTATAGTGAATTTGATTTACATGGTTTGCAGTTGAGTAGTTTTCAAATGTTTTTGTCAGGAAAATTCAGGACTGAATGAAGTCAACAGAAAATATAGGGTTCTTTCACTACTGTCTCTTGGGAAAAGACTTGTAATTAAGCACAGTTGAAGTTAAACTTTATTGGGCTGTCGTAGTAGAAAGACCCTTTAACAAATAGGTTCACCTCAGCTGGCTAGAATAAAAAAGAAACTGATTCCTATTACTTTTTCTAATTTTATGAATTTATGATTTGAAAACTTGAATAATAATTCGGGCAGATATGATTTTCAAATATGAATGACTGAAGTTTCTTAATCATGTCTTGATCAGTGTTTTTAGTCTGAATATTAAAAAGGGCCTGATTACATGAATAAGAAATTCGTCTTGTGAAGATATGCTGCAGTGCCATGGAGGTGAATTTGTTTGCTTCTTATATTATTTTGGGGTAAATTGGGAATATTTATTTTTCCCATGAGACTTGACCTTTTGAATGTGTGGCTTGAAAACTGTGATATGTGGTTGATAGATCAAAGAATTACAGAAATCTAATTAAATGTCTAAAAACACAAAAAATGTGAAACAGTCCAGATGAAATGTAGATTATCTGTATGACTAATCTCATAATATATACAGTTATTCCCTAACACTTTTGTTTGACATTCTGCTCCCTGTCTAATTTTTTTTATTCACTTTATGTATGTCTTCTTTTCAGCTATTAGAATATACTAGTGTGAATGTACTATAATTTTCTTCTAATAATCATACATGAGTCTGGTATTTGGATGAGGGGCAAAAAGTGTTCTGTAACTGCTTTAGGAATATACAAGCATACACTATAACATTTTTTACAAGCAAACCAATACATAGCAATCCCATATTATCTCGTAGCGTATCTTAAAATTCATTGTGAGTGGCTCTAATCAGTGATGAGCCTTTAGGTAAAAACCCCAGATTTTTTTTTCCCAAGAGCCTTATCAGATGAGGAGAGCTCTTATCTGTGTGACTCTATTGATCGCTCTTTGCTCTAACAGAGGTGTATATGGAATGGCACTCAGGAGCATGAAGAAGGTGCTTGTATCCATACCAACGTGTCATCCGTGGAGCACTGATAGTTATCAGTTTCCTATCTGATACTTTTGTCATACAGTATATTACACTCCCTTTGCCACTTTCCCACACTGGGCAGGGAGATAGATCTACTAAATTTAAAAATTACCTTGAATATGTCAAAAGAGACAAAGAAGAGTAAGAAATTAAGCAACTTTTGTACATTTGAGAATGCTTTGCAGAATGACTCAACTTTGGTGACTTATATCGTCATGCTTAATAAAGAAAATGTCCCTCTCTTTCTGAATTGCAGATGACACATTCATTCTGTGAGACTTAATCTTATAAGCGTATTACAGAATATATGCCCAAAGCAATTATGCATGATGAGAAAAGGATGTCTGTGTTGTGTCTTGTTACATTACAAATCTAATTCTTCACACAAGTCACTTACACGTGACCTTACTGTGACCTATCTATCTTTTTATGTGTTTCGATCCAAGATCTACTGGCACCTCATGCCAGGACATGTTGCTAAACTTAATACATCTTCCACTTTACAGACAAGTTTAGAAAACTTAATTTGTAGGTGTCATGGAAGACAGGTGTTTGTTGGGAGAAAGAGAGAACTATGCAAAGCATTAGGAAATGGTTTCTTAATGATAACTTTGCTGCAGGAGGCATATTAAAAAAAAAGAAGCTAGAATTATAATAGCAGCTCTTGGGACTGACATTTCTGGCAATCACTCTCTGTATTCTTGAAAGGCAATGCATCATACATCAGGGGAGCAGGGTGTTTTCATGCTGAAGGGCTAACACTAAGAAAAAGAGGTCTTTGTCAGGGAACAGTAAATAACATTTTTAAACTTCTTTTGTTGCAGTTTGATAAAAAGCCATTTTCATGTGTGCAGCATTGATGTACCTCAAAAACCTTTCTTCCAACAAATATGAGAGCTAGTTTTAATGATCTGTCACATCATCCTAACCCTTATTTAAATCAATGTGAATTTGCTCTCATTTAAATCTGTGAAGAATTATTTTTTTTCTATTCCTGAAATGAACCCACTTCATAAGAATTAGTCAAATAAAGTTGCTTATAAAATTCGTGTGAACTCCTTCCTCTTAATTCACTGAATGAAGAAGTACATTTATTACACTTGAAGCCCGATCCCAATGTTCACCAAGCCTCTTGTCTTACTTAAATATTGTTAAAATACCTGATATTGATCAAGTGCTTACCAGCTCCCACAATCTTGCAGAAGTTGACTCAACCTCTTTAGGGATGCAGTGTGTGGATCACCCCTTGTCACAGTTGTGTAATACAGTCCAAGATTAGGGAGTTAAAATGAAAGAGCAGAAAAGAAGCAGGTGGAGGTGGGAAAGAAACTTTTCTGCTTAATTTAAGAGGCGCTTTTGAGGGAAAACTTTAAGAAGACAATTATACCTTGACGTTACTGAATTGTTTATCAGAATGATGTGAGATTTTGAATGCAGCAGAGCAAATCAAAACAATTATTTCCTCAGTCACGCCACACTTGACATGACAATGCAGAAAGCCATAATCATTTCAGTCCTTAGCCACCATAATTAATAATAGTCCCTCTAAAACAGATGCTTAGGAGTACTCTGTCCCACAGGGGACAGGCATATGTAATTATTCTTCTTAATTAGTGGTCTGAAAGTGTATCTGATTAAGTTGTAAGATGGGTCTTTGACTAATTTAATTTGGACTACAGTCTGCAGCAATTTGAGTCCATCAGGCCATTGACTGAACATGACTATTTCTGCTTTGCACCAAAGGATAAAAGGTATGCTAGCCGTTACATCTAACCTGTGAGATACAAACTGTATGATCGAGCTGAGGGCCATGTTTGTTACACCACAGTTGGTCAGTTAAATTACATTTTTACTGTTTCTCAGATACACTGTCATGTATTAGCTTGTTTCATGAATGTCACCACTCTGAACTTGACTCAGACCTCCAATGGCCACCTATAGTGACATAAATGTTGTAGTGTGATCATTTTGATTATCATTTAACCGATTCTATCCTTTTCATTTGTGTAAACCAAGGGATACTTAGTCTATTTAAAAGTCGTATAGATAAGGCCACTAATATAGCCTACATCTTATTTTTACAAATTAATTTTAAATTAATTGTTTAACATTTAAAATAAAAAATAAATATCATGCAAATCTCAAAGTGGAGGATCATGGCCATACAGTAATGAACCCATGCCCCCTTGCTGCCATTCGGTCATGGATATGATGGATTTTTTGCTATTTTGTGTTGAAACCAGACTGTCAGCAGCACAAGTCCTCCAAAATACATGATAAAGTACTGTTTGTAACTTTACTAATACAATTATCTTCTAACCTTATATTGGGCAGGACAGTGTAATTTGTCATTACCTCTAACATATTTACAAATCATGGCTAATTAGGATTAATCTCGGACTAAGGACAAACATGGCTGGTTAGGTTTAGAGAAAGATAGTGGTTTAAGTTAAGATTGTGGGACCGTTGTCATCTTGGACACAATATTAAAGTTACAGTTACCTGTCAATCCAGTGAATTTATTTTTACCCCTTTGGGTTAAGGCACTCTGAACTGTAAATGGACTGCATGCAAAATTGAATCAAAAATGGCATTAAATACTAGAAGACAAGAGCCATGAATTCCCTGCAGAAGAAAAGGTGTCACATGATGTAATTTCTGGACCTGTCACCCAGACGCATGTTCACAAGCAGGGCAGCATAATAAAACAGGAGGGCTCAGGAGACAAACAGACAGAAAACTGACACTGTTGGTTGTGAGGAGCACAGGGTCAAGCATCAAGAAACTGCAATGGCTGCTATAACATGTCAGGTAGGGTGTTAAACACACAAAGCGGTAAGAAGGAAGGTCTAGCCCACAGAGAATCATAAACAAAGCACTTGGATCAGCAGGTGGACTCAGGTCGGGCTGATCACCATTACAAAGCCATATATGCAAAAGGAGCACAGGTTTTCCTCTAATCTTCTCACTATGTACATCATCAGCACATGATTCCAAATGTAAACCACAGTCATGAAATCAGGCACACATGAAAGCGCTTAATGTCTACATCCTGCCAGCTCCCACAGCAAGCCACAAATTGAAATATGCAGCCTCATAAATAAACCACAGAGGGCAGATGATGTTGAATTGGTGTGGGAGAGGCTTTCACATTGGGTCAGCATTTTGCAGTTGTTCTGGGAGACCTGCTGTCAAATGTGAGGTAAAAGTGATACCAAGCGACAATCTAAACAGATGTAGATAGACAACAGTAGCTCCTTCAGCTAGTTCTTGATGTCTACAGTGTAGTGGAAGTGACCCTCTTCACTCTGAGCACCAGAACCTTACTAATGGATACATTTCACCAGGGCCTTTTAATAGGATTATTTTATTTCATGTTTGAATTGCTATTTTATATGACATGCAGGCTGACCAGCATATCAACAAAAGAAGTTGGTCAGTTTTATTATATTATGCTGTTACATATTATTGAAGGCTAAAAACAAGTATAAGAGTAGCCTGTACTGGGTGTGGGTGGGTGTGGAAAATGCCGGCCATCTTTGAGTCAAACTCAATTTCACAACTCAAAGATACCTGCCAATACTTTATTTGTTCAGGTGTGAAAAATGCATCTTCATTCAAGCAGATATGATGGCTTACGGGGCTCAGACTTGACATGATATCAACATACTCATAATATTCTCCTGTTGCTTATGGTCAACAGTGTTCATTTCATGTGTGAGACACTCTGGCTTCTCTTATTATTCTCATATTTCCTAAAGCACTATTAATTTTAGCTGAAGCAATCAGCCCTTACAGATAACACACCTTAGGCATATTATTTGGACACGTTTCAAACGTGGAGGATCCTTTTATTTAGCTTTTCTGAATATCTATGACCAGTGGAGTGTTGGGGCCTCTATGAACAATGAATAAACAAAAATGAAAAGAGACAATGAGGAAAGGCCTTTTCATGAAAGGTGATATCAACAGAGGCAGGGTTCATATGAGAGTGCTTGAGTGTAATGGAGATAGACTGCAGATAGCTTTGGGGGCTGTGATTTTATTGAAGCCATTGTGACACTCCAATATCACCTCTTCTTAGATATGAATTATTGCACCTCTGAGAGAAACTGGATTAGAAACATTTAAATTCTAGATGAAAGGTTCAGCAACTGCAGCCACTTGTTTATATCAAAAATGCTGTCTAAGGAGTTTGAGGCTTGATATAAATTCTCTGATTTTAATGATTCTGCAGCCAATTGCTGGACTGTGTGGTGTCTTGTTGGTGTATGCTGGGTATTTTCCCTGTCATTGTTAATTAATTAGAGGGTTGGCAATGGGCCATTCATGCTCATTTGCCCTGTGATCTTCCAGACGGACACCATTTAGAGCCAAATGCCCTTATACCCTCTATTCATTTATGTGCTGAAATTCATCCACACCTCAGCTGCTCTGCACGGTCACAGAGGTCAAAGGTTGTGGACTCAATAATAGGTTAAGCTTGCCATCTTTCAGTGAGGCATGTCCAGATAGGAAAGGCAGAATAAAGGTCGTGGAGCAAAGGCTGGAATAGACCTGGTGAGTGTGTGGAATGCATCATAAGGTCAAGCACTGTCCTTGTCAACACCTTTTAAAAAAAAGGTTGTTTTTCATGCTGTCATGTTTGTTCATATTGATCCGATTTCTTCACAGTAAGCTGCACACAGTGATAAATATGTAATATGGTAGTTAACATGTGAGGTGACAAGTGACGGATATAAGTGTCAGTCGTGTGTCAATCAGGCAGTGACCAGTAGCATAACAACTGAGGTAAACTAATAAGCAGACTGCATATCTACATTAGTGGTGTTGGAGCAATACTGGAAACTAAATTTTGATTGGAATTTCTTGTATATTTGATTAAACCCACATTTGAACTAATATAGAATCGTTGATTTTTTTTTTCTGTGTTTCTGTAGGCAGCTTTGAACTTTTGCTAAAGCTCTGTCAGTTAACCTTAACTCCTCTTTTTAAAAGAACAATGTGTTACACAGGACAGAACTTTTTTTCTGTCTATGAATATTTCAGACTGCGAACTATATCTCAACTGTCTGCTCTGTAAAGAGTGGAGTAGAACTGAGTTTCAGTTGAGTTCTTTTTTCTCTCTTTTTTTTTGAATAGCCTTAGGGATTATGCTAATATTTTGACAATCAATTTCTTTCAACAGACAGTGATCTTTAGACAGTAATCTAAATTTACTGAAAAAAACTAAGTTAGATTCTACTTCGTATTACTGTTCATATTTTTGGGGAGAAATCATTTGGAAATGAAATTAATTCAACATTTTGTTGTACCCGATTCATCAAACTTGTCTGATGCTTATCTTTTTTTTTTCTTTTTTATATCACCATTTTATATTTCAATCTACCCTGCAATATGACCACCACCAAATTTGTAATATTCTTTACATCATGAGTGTAAAGGCTTGACCTCATAGCATATATTTCCAATTAATAGTAATGGGTCAGTAGGATTGCTTGCCATTTCCATTAAAGAAATTAGAGAGCACTGGGATTTTACTATCCCAGCTTTCAAGGTTTAGTGTTTGTAATGCTCACTGAACGTGACCTTGGCTTTGCCTTGCCTTTTCATGGCCAACCTGGAGAGAGAAAAATACAAAGAATGAAGAACTACAGAGTCACACTCTTTATCTTTCAGTCATCTGTCACTGACTGTTTCTCCTCCACCTCAGTGGCAATGCAAAACACGGCCTGTGGTTCTCCATTCCCTCGACAGGGGCCCTCACTGACCCCCCAGTAGTAATTTTAGACTTCATGTCATCTGTGCCAGAGAGCTAGCCCCAGCTAATTCAAGGTCATTCTACTTTTTATTATTTTATTTTGGAGAATAGAAGCCAACTTGTTCCCAGGCACTGTGCCATGTTTTAGACAGCTGAACATTATATGTCTGTAATACTTTTTGCCAGTGTCTGAGTCTGTAATCCCTATGTGCATTTCTCTGTTCTGGTTCAATTGAATATTTGAGTGTTAATTTCACAAGGTGTGCCTGTTTTAGTAAATAATTAATTATACCCCCCCCCTGTATTTAAAAAAAGTGAAATTAAAATACTGCAGTGAGAAGAAAGCAGGAGGACTAAAAACTCCTTGTGGCAAAGGCAGCCTCAGAGAGAGAGAGAGAGAGAGAGAGAGAAAGAGAGATGAATGACACATGAGAACTGCAGCAGTTGGACACCAGTTGCTCTCAAGGCGACTAGTGAAACACTGGTCACTGTTACTGGATCGAACAACAAACTAAAAGCAGGTCTGACTGCAAGCACGGAGATGGGCTTGCACTAGTTATCAGTCATGTTCTTGTACATGTTCATGTTCGACATTTACAGTAAATGCTGGGGAGATGTCAGACACCTGTCATTGTCAGAGAAGTTAAGGGTGGCATGAAATGTGTTTGGGCAGCTCTGGTGTTGATCACCAATCCAGGGGACATCATCCTTCTACAGATGGAGGGGTCTTTGTAAGAACTGACATCTACATATAACCTCATCAGTGGTTTGGGGCGACAGGTCACTTTTGTTTTAACACTTGCCCCTGGCCACTGCAAAGCTCCTGGTCTTGATCCAGTGGAACAAACCAACAAGCACTTTACAAACAACATGAAGTTCTGTAGACTGCAGCCAAAGCATTACACTTTCACAGTGCCACTCAGATTAAGATGAAAAAGATTAATCCTGTTTGATAGTTTTAGCAACATTTTTTAATTTAGGGCTGTACAGCAGAATGTTCTGAATGTCTTTTCTGAATGACTGATGCAAGATGGTAGCTGCGGTAAAGCCAAGTGCTGTTAAACTTCATTCACAACTTTTTGAGATCGATTTCCTCCTCCTCCTCACTTCCACAGGATCATGTCATTAGATTTGCCTGGTTAGGTGACACCTACATGTCTGATATGTGATGGATGTTTTATATATAGAGACCAAATGAAAAGCCCACCCCTCCCCCCACTTCCACACACACACACACGCAGTTCTGATGTTCATCCTATCATCTTCTATCAGAGAGGCAAGATAACCTTAGAGCCAATGACAAACTTTGACAAATGGCTTGTCTCCAAGCACCTGCGAGAAGATGGAACTGACAGGCTCCTTCACCTTTCCTCTTCCTCCAAGCCTTGGGCTGTGCCACACAGGCATAAATGATATACTGTAAGACATGGCTGGGTGTAAGTCATGCTCCTTCCGTTTCCTTCCAGATTGCGAGGGTCTCCATCTATCATTGTCAGTCACCTCTCTGTCTCTTTGCTTCTGTCCATCTCGCACGCTCTGCCTTTCCTAGGAGCCTCATCTCTTTACTCATTCACCCAAAGGTCACTTTTCCATTCTTCCATACCCAATGTTTCCTTTCCCTTCACCACTGTGCAAATATCTATAGCGCTGTACAGATGGCTGGTAATCTGGCCTGGAGTCATTATGAATCCTAGCCAGGGCCTTGACCGATGGCTGCTTTCCCCTTCTGTCAGTCCATCTCCGCAAATGTGGCCTAAAATGAGCCATTCATCTAAATTTCCAGACATTTTGCTTTTCTTGGCAAATACAGCTCAGCTGTTCTGCCTGGAGAATCTGAATCCATACACTTTACCTGAGCAGACAAAGATGGATATAAGCTTAAATTGGGGATAACCTGCATAGACACACAAATGCATTAGTGATCAGCCCACCAGTACTATTTGTGTGCTACTTTATCATAACATTGTAACTGAGAAGTGCAGTACTGAAACACTGGGCATTAAAGATTTTACAAGCCAGCTGACAAAGCTGTTATTTGGTTTCTGTCTTTTTAATATTATTCCTGATATATGAAATGATACAAAGTACCCCCAAGCCAAAAGTAACATTCAGAGTCATATGAATAATTTAATTTAATTTAAAAAATGTCAGATGGGAATCATATAATTCCAAGCTCATGACATGCCATGAGTCCTCACCCATGCTCCCTGCCCCCTGCATCTTTGCAGTGTTTCTGCTGTTCATAATCTCAACACCCACCATGCATCATTCACACTGTTGCCTCCTGTTATTCCCTCTCCCCCTCATTATCGTACCATGTGCCACGTCCCTCCACCAACCTTGGTCAGTCTCTGTTTAACGTAGTCACCTGACTTGTGCCTGCCACAGTCTCCACCCTCCATCCTCTTAGTGTTCATCACCATGTGACATTACTGACCTTCACTGGATGTTGTTTCCATTAGTTTGACAAATCTGGTGCGTCAAAGCAGCTTTGTTGACATGCAGGTGCAGAATCACCGCTGAATGGATTCCTCATAATGAAAATGCCAGAGGAAGTGATCTGTTGTTTGTTAGGGGTCGACAATTAGGTGCAGTCAAGGGCCACTGTTTTCAGCACTACTTAGATTGACTGACACAATTTCACAGTTGCAGGATTATGTTCAGAGTATGTTTGTCTGTCAGCTGCTGTTGCCATACCAAACATAGCCTATGTGTTTGGTCAACACTCCACACATTAATAAAAATAAATAAAAATAATTGATTTGCAGCTATACAGTCATTGAAGAATAGCTGATAGCTGATATGCTTCTGGATGTATTCATTTTAGCTGTATGTAGGTATTTAATATGAGACACAGTCAAGTTGGTATGTTTCCTGGTGTGTGTGTGTGTGTGTGGGGGGGGGGGGGGGGGTGCATGCAGAGAGATGCATTGGTGAATCTCTGGAGGCAGCAGTGGCTGTGTCATTCCCAATGTGGATGAGATGTATGACTGCCCTAGGAAATGGTGTAGCCTCACAAACAGATGACCCAGTGTGAAGACACTTTAATTTGTATTTCTCTCTGTGTTTGTGTGTGCCTGCTGCTGCACTCTCTAATGGGACTATACGATTACATTTTATTTAGTGTCTTGTGGTTTGCTTCTTTTGCAAAATCACACCTTTTTTAAAATCCTGCCTTGGCTCGGAGTAATTTTCAATTCTATTAGTTTTCTTTAAATGCCCAGAAATCTAATTCAGATGCTTTTAACAATTCTAATGCAGGGGTATGCAGAGGACAGTGTTTGGGTGAAATTGAAATTTTGCTCCATATTTTCCACAATATGAGTTCCTAATCTTTTTTAAAAGCCATAGATTCATCTTCACAGCAGTGACTTTGCTCAAGGAAGCTCTGGGCCTTTCAAAAGCTGCATGTGTTTGTTTGTGTGTGTGTCAGTGTGAAAGAGTGAGTGAAGCTCATTTTTACTGCTTTTTTTTCTTTGAGTCTTCAAGGCACTGTATTTTTAAGGTTCATCTCTCCCAAGTGTCTCACAATATGTCTTTCTTTTTAAAGTCAGTGAAGAAGCCTTTCTCATGATCAGTCCACAAACCGCAAAGGGCAAGGTTGTGACTTCTGTATCCCATTGCCTATCCTTCCTCCAAGCATGCACTTGATCTTAACACAGAGAGACAGTGCAAACTGCTTCCTTCAGATCTGAGCTATGGATGTGCAAGCAAGCCTGCCCTTCCTCTGCTGCTACAAACCATGGAACTTGATTTTTTTTTCTTTTTGAGAAGTGTGTACTCCACAGCCTCCATAACACATTGCATCTACTCTCCGGTTTCTTGAAGGACAAGGCACATTTGTTCGTTCGCAATAGATATGCTTCTCAAAACAGCAGTCAGCGGAACAACACTGAAGTATGCCCTTTCCATGACAGAACCCTCATCCATCATGACGACAAGCATCCCAAGTTTATTTCCACTCCACTTCTTAGATTTACGTGAGCAGATTGCACCTTGAAGTGAGTCCATACCAACTTATAAACCTTTACAAAATCTATGGAGTTTTTATTGTTTCAAATTTAAAGCCAGTACCTACCAGCCATTGATCCATTCATTCAAACTTTACACCTTTATTGACAGATTTGCCCATAATAGTGGCTAAACATTTTTTTATATAGATATGTGCCTACATGGTTGTTTGTGGAGTCTAATCTTGAAATGCCTGCACTTAAAATGATTTTTAACCCCTCATTAATAATATGCATTGAGACCATGCTACTTTTAACTAAGGTATAACTACAATTTTCCTATTAAGTTGTTAATCAGGACAAAACAGCTGTCTAACACAGTGTTACAGTTTTTTTTATAAATGTAGAGAACTGTCTATTTTTCCCACAAAATGCTTGTTTGCATCAAAATGACGCTTACACACACACACACACACACCATCATCATCATCATCATATGAATGAGTATAAATAGCTAATCACTAGGTTTGTGTTACACTTTAGCCAGTTTTAAAAGATTATTAAACCTGCAAAAGTGCAGCACTAGACAAGCATTTCTTTTTCCAAAATGCAGTGTTTTGGAACATGTGTTTTGTATGTATTACTTTACATACCTAACAGGAGAAACCAGGAAAAAAAATCAGAAAGTCAAAGGGTTTTCTGTAAAATAACTAACATAGCTAATTTTTCCAAACTCTGAACAAAAAAACCCCAAAAGCAAAATATAAGAAATAAGACAGTAGGCTGCATTTCGGCTCCTATTTTGGGCTGGACACTGCATCTCATCTGCATGACAAGCAATGTTCTCCCTGGCTAAACAGTGAGGGAAGGATCTTCTGGAATGATGGATGCAGCTGCTGAAAACCCCCACATCAACCTCACCACAAGTATCCGCCAAAAAAGGCATTCACATGAGAGGACGGTGGCCATATACCTTCCATTGCCAGGGAAATAAAAAGCTTTAGAAATGGGGAATATGGTGGGAGGTATGGAAAAATTAAAAGTTGTGAACAAGAGCAACCAAAAATCATGTTGTCCCAGATGACAACACACCCATTCACACAATGCTTCCCTGGTCCACGCCTCTGCTCAGCTAGAATGAGAATACCTTGTAGTGTGTCCAGGAATGTGATAATGTGATGAGAAGGGTAGGTACCAAGGTTGGCATGATGATGGAGGACACCTTACTGGCTAACAGCTGCATACTGGGTGATATTCCCTCCATGCCATCCAGGGACAGTCACAATGGCAATGCGGCCAATAGTGTTCAGTCCCTGTCTACTTTTTTTGGCTAGGATGAAGCCAGTTGGATCTGCAGCACCATCCAGCTCCAAGACATGAAACAGAGAAGACAGAATGAGAATTAGACCAGAACAGCCAATATGGTGAAGCATTATTGTATTTGATTTTATTTTAACCCCTTAACGCCTATTGTCTTGATTTAGCAACAAACCACTTCCGCTCCAAAACAGCCAAAATAGCGTCTGTATTAGTATTGCTTTGTTACATTAATAAAAGAATCTTCATACCTGAGATGGGAACAGATATTTTTTTTTACCTTTATTGCCTGTTGTCCCTAATTTGCATCATAGATAATAGATAATAATAGATTTATATGTATTTTATATCTATTTTATGTGCTGTACTCAAATTAACACTCTCAACTTAATTTATTATCTACTTGAAAGCAAAAACACACCAATTTTTTTTTTGATAATTGAAAATAAATTCAGGTGTTAAGGGGTTCATTTATCTCTACAGCGCTAACATGAATCACAGAAGGGTATTTACTTGCAGATAATTATAGCACTGAGTTTCTGAAGACCTTCTTCATCTGGACTCAGTTCCACTGTGAAACAAAACCAATGTAGACAAGCCCACCTGTTGAATGCTTTTGAATATTGCGGTGTCTGGTTTTGGATTTGTTGCAGTCTGATGATGGTTTTCCACTTTTCCACTACCATTTTCACAATGGTGGTCTCTTCTTCTGCTGTGAACAACCGCTCTCTTTGACTGTGGCCTGGTCCTCTGTCAGGTCTGCATAAGATCCAAACATATATAATTGGTTACAGGATGCAAAAGTATATATATTTTTTTCAAGTAACATAGGAATACTGATGTGTCAGAACACACTATACAAACATAAAGAGCAGTAGCACAGCATATATAGTGGGTAACTTGCCACTTCTCACTTGTGAATATATGGACAATAGCAGTTGTTCTGTGTCCCAGGTGGGTCAGAACTCTCTGCTCATCCTCTTTCATACTCAATCCATGGTTGTGCACATGGTCAACCAATGTGGCCCTGATTTCCTCTGAGACAGCTCTCCTTAATCATACTCGTCCTTGTCTTCTCCTCTTACTCTCTCTTGTTGACCTCCAAAACAGTGGAGCTCAACTGTGGCTTTTTCATAGTGTTAAACCTCTGATTCTCTGAAGTGCACAATAAAGCAACTAGTGTTTACACCTGTGAGGACTGGGTGTTGCCAATTGGTAAATAAAGCCTGGCATTGTGATTTGCATTCCTTTCCAAAGAAATACAGGAGGTTTTGGATGTTGTTCCTAATGTACTGGGTAGTGTAAAGCAGAAATTGTGCTTGCAATTTAGCAGACCTAGTTTGGGGGATTTCTTTGATTTCTTTTCTGGTTCCAATTTTAGTGTGTAAACGATTTGTAAAAATTGTAATAATAAAATCTTTAATCAATAACTGTCTTGTTGCATTGAAACAAAACATGCAGTGTTTCATTAAGAGTTTAAGATAATCAGGTTTAATTTTTCAGTCCAGCAGAGAACTGGCTGGTTGAGTGTACGTTAGTCTGGGTGCATATGTCTATATTGTCCTTTGTGCTGCCCATGAAAGCAGTAAAATACACAGTGATGTTATGAATCTGTGAAATGGGGAGGCATCCATAAGTACACCCCCCCCACACACACACACCACTATCATCACCATCATACCTGATTTTTGTATGCTTTATAGCCTTGCAGCGACAGTGTTTACCTATTCAGAGCGGGTGTTGCTGATAGATGACAACAGCCAAGCTGAGAATGGTGATGAGGTTTTGTTCATGGCATAATGCAGAGCCAGGTATCAGCAAATACAAGGGACCTGTCATTATCTAAAACACCACATTTCCCCTGAGGTACTCTGAAAGATACAGCACACTTGCAGACTCGTTCTCTCTCTCGCTCTCTCACCCACTCTCTCACTCGAATGCTCCTTCGTTACACACAATAATTTATTTTGCAGAAACAGTGATGGATTTGAGGCATTATTTGTTAAGTTATGCTGTGTTCTGAACTAAATGAACAGTGCCTTTCACATCTCCAGGGACCTTATTTGTTATCTGTGTACTCAGTTAGAGCTTACACGCTTGTAAGGTTATTATAAACTCAAAAGGTGTGTGTGTGTTTGTGTGCATTTCTGTTGGCATGTTCAAGTCTATCTAGATATCTATACTTGCTATAAGGGAATATTTTTTTCGCTCAGTCTTTTCAGTCATTTCAGCAGCATGGTGAGCATACCCCTTTAAAAAGATTTACTATGTTGAGTTTTGGCTAAAATATGGACTCGTATTGACATGACAGCCAAAAAAATAGCTCCCACTGAGAATGTTTAAAAACATAATCTGACATGTCACGTTAGGGGGACTGTTAAAGGTTCACAGACCAGCTATTTTCTATGCTGCCTGTAATGTGGTTCTATTTAGGATGCTGTTTTTCTTTCCCCCTGCATCCCCTTCCCCTCTCTCTCTCTGTGATCCATATCATTGTTCCCCGGAGAGGGAAGAAAGGTGACAAACAAACCTATTTATCATCAGCAGGTTCTCTTGGCTAAACTGTTATCCGAGCTGAACTCTCTAAACTTTTCCCAGTGGCCTATTGTTTACGGCTGCACCCTCTAAATTTACACCCACCGTTTGTTTTATGAAGTGTCCATGGAGGGTAAGAAAGGTAGATAGAGGACTGATGTCAGCATATTTCCCTGTCCTGCATCTCTACTGTGATGTATGGTTGAACAGGGCCTCTGTAAGGGCCCCCTTCTCCATTTTTACATGACGCAATTGTTTTATACCACCCAGTTTTACAAATACAGCATCATCATGTTACTAAGAACTCTAAGGAGGGCTTATTGTAAATGACTGGAGGTTATTCACAGGACCAAAAGGGGAGGGAGTGAAGTTGGATGGTTTTGAGGAGGGACCAGTGGGGAGAGGAGAAATCCAGGAGCCAAACACTATATTGGCTTCAGAGATAACCGGTGGCATTATATGAACCCTGCCTATTGTCAAACTTCTGCATCAGGTGTAATGAACTCAAGCTGCTATGTAACAGCTTCGATTTTGGGAGACTTCATTATCTGTAATTGTTCCTTTTTATTTGTGTGGGCCTTTGTCTCTTAGAAGACTAAAAGGCAAATGCAGATCATTTTTGAATAGTTTTTATTCCGCTAACATTCAACTCACAGTGTAACATCAGCTTTAGCAGCCCATAGTTGTTAACTGAAAAGTCATGCAGGGCTGTTGCAGAGTCTAAACTTTAGCCAATAAAACTAGACATACTGACATCAAGCAGACTTGCCTGTTTTTAAGTTAACGCTCAAACAATACATATTAGCACCAAAGCCTTTGTCTGTGAGTCCTTTTTAATTCAAGTCCGAATTGTCATTGTGACAAATTGAATTAATTCCAATTTTGCTCCCTCTGAGTGACAAGATTCCATTATGCTCACGGGCAGCCTGTCTGCAAATTGTATTATGACCTGATGTCTCCATGTGTATTTCCAAAGCACCCTTTGAAACATAGGCAGTGTTATAAATGAATGATTCCTTGCACTGAAGGAAACAATGTGCTGCATTGTTAACATTATCTCCACCATTCCACAAAACTCTTAAATTAAGAGTTAGTTTCTTTGCATTTGCTATATCATTATGTACTGCACCGTGCATACAAGAATTATCGGCTATTGTTATGCAGTGGGTTATTATTGAGTCTTCACACTTCACACATGTAATTAGAATTAACAATTAGAGAGAGTAATGACAAATAATAGAGGTTATGTCATTAAAAAGTGGATATCATGCCAGATATACTGTAAATTCTACTCCTTATCTTAAGATGACCTTTGTGTGGCATCTGGGTAGTATGTGACAAAGAAGAATTGAAGAATTCTTTCTCTGTCTTTCTTCTTTCCATTTGTATTTCATTCATTCTTTCTCTTTCAAACCAATGATGCACTTCATACCTCTGGAGTATCTGGCCAGTCAAGCTCAACCTTCTACAAAGATCCATCATTGTAAATCTGCCAGCTGTTGTTACAATAAGTGCTCTTGGTACCTCTTTATGACGTCTCTCCAGATGTCTTTCAGACATAGCAGGCATGCAGGGCATTCAAAAAATCTTCAACATCTTATTTCCGACAAATTAAATATGTATTTAAATTAATTTTAATTATATATTTTAAGTACTTTTGCTTTATTTCATTTATTTAAATAAATAAAAAAGACAGCATTATATTCAAAGCTTGCCCTAAATCTTTTGAAGTGCTTTTGTTCTTTTACTTTATTTCCAAAACCCTAAACCATGTTCACATGGGTGACATGTTGGGTTGTCATCCCGCCTCCTCATTCACTGCTGTGAGGCTCCTGAGTGTAGTGATGCAGTGCTTGTCTTTCAAAAGGCTATTCTGCATACACAATTGCTTTGCTGGACATATACCTTGTGGCAAGCTTTCTGCTGATGTAGTAGTGTTGCAGACAGATGCAGGGGTTACTCTACTCAAACAGGGTCAACATTTCCCCTGTGGTGCTCTAGTGTTCAGCTACCAACTGGGAACAAAGGGAGAGAAAATGAATACACTGGTTTGTGTGTATGTGTGGAGGGGTTGAGGGGCTCGTTGACTTCAATTAGTGCTCGAAACATAGGGTTTTTTTCTGCACATACAGCATTCGCAACTAGTAAGTATACATACAGCAAATAATATTGTATACGGTACAAAATGGCTGAAAAAAATGTGCATGTCCCTCATGTGTATGAGTGGGTGAGTGCCAGTTGGTGTTGTAGAACCCTGACCTTTTGCTGACAGGGTAGGAGAAAAAACATGTGTAGTCCCCAGCTGCTACGACACAATGATGTCCAAAAAGGCTTATATGAGGGGTATTCAGCCTGAAGGAACCAGCAGGGGGCAGGGCGAGGGGGTCCAGATGTGTGAATGCCCTAGAGTGATGGTTCAACCATGGCCTTGGATGACTTGACCTTCCCTTGGGGCAGGACACTAGTTTGGTACAGTATACTGCTGTATAGGGAGTTCACTGGTGGCTTTGGATGTGTGTGGTTCTGTGTGCAGCTGAGCAGTCACACATGAGGCAAGTCACGTACTGCAGAAGCCTAATAGCACAAAGGATTTTTCAAATGCAGTTTATCTGCAAACCTTGAGCTTGAATCAGAATGTGTCTGTATGAGACAGAACATCACACAAGTGTGGTTTCCAGACAAAAGTGAGTTCATCAGCATGAAATACTGTGAAGTGAGTGACTGCCCATTTGACTATTTTGAGTCTACTGTACCTTATGAACTACAGCACACAGGATGCCATTAGGGAAGGAGATTGCTTTTTAAGTGCTATCACTACAGAGTACACTGTTTAATCTGAGGAGATTTATGGAAGGAAATCACCCAAGTAAAAATTGTAGATGCCATTTATCAGGCAGAATGGAAATTACAGCCATAATTTTCACAACCGGACACAGATGAGACCTTATAACCACATAAACCCCCCTCGAGGTCCCTGGGCTCATTTTTAATGTTCCTTCTCTGTGTTAGTGTGACCTGGAGGACTGACTGGCACATACCCCCCCCCCCAGGTCTGCTCATTATCCAGCCCTCCCTTCAAAGTGTCACAACGTGAGAGGGACTAGTTTATGAACAGGAAGAAAGGCTGTCTGTGCTGCTGTGATTGAATCAGGAGAGCGATGGAATGGCTGATCATTTTTCCTCTCCTTTTTTTTTAAACAATTGACAAATGCTGAATATTTATTGTTTGTCTATCCCATGATGCCTCCTGGGTGTACCATCAGCAAGGTCAAGGAAGGAGGATGTAAGGTAACCTCTGCTGGTGGCGACTACAGCATACTGCTCTAAGTATTAAGTGTCTGCATATTTTAAATGTTTCTAGGATGATAAGATAAGAATAACAGAGAGTGAGGAAGATGGTTTTTGGGTGTGGTGGGATCTCTCTCCCCACCTTCCTGAAAGCCTTGGTGCCTTTGAGTCTCCTCCCTGATGAATAACCACGTCACACAAAAATGGATGTTTCAAGTAAAAGCACCCTGAGAATACAGTTTAGAACAGCACAGCAGATGAAATAGGCTGTAAAATGGACCATCCATCATATTGTCTAACAAAAAGTGACATATGGGGAAGGGGTTTAAGGCACTTTTCATTAGGCTTCCGCAGCACTGGCTATCCAGATCACAAGACTAAATAATGACCTCTGCACCAAAAGTGTTTTCCAACGAACAAGAGACAGAAGACATACTGTACTCCATACTCTCTCCATCTTGCTCTCCATCTTGCTCACTCTCTCTCTCTCTCTCTCCCCCTCTCTGTCTGTCTCTCTCTCTCTCTCTCACACACACTCTCTCCGTGCAGGAAATAAAATGCCATCTATTTTCTCTCTGCCTGTCTGCCTGTTCTTTATATAAATCCCTGCTCTCTGGCCGAAGACAGTGAATGATATAGATTGTTCTTGGAAATGTACAGCAGCACAGCCCTGGAAGAGAATTTCCACTGTAAGTGTCCTTGACTTGAAATCTATTGAGACTGGTTGGTTCGGAAGATAAAATTATTTTCGGAGTCTGGCAAAGTTCCTATAAGGAATGCATTTGATACGTCCTCCAGTATATTGCAAGCATATGAGCTGATGGATGCATTGATTTGCATGTGTGCTGCTGATATATATAATTGTGATGAAGTGACAGAGAATAAGCCGCCATATGCAGAATCTTTTAAACAAGCTGGGTGTGAATGAGTTGTATTTCACAACCGTTCACTAAATAACTTCACCACCTGTCATGTTTATAGACTAGAGTGCTATGTAGGTAAAACACCATTCAAGGCTAAACCTCATTTGACAGCTTTAACAGCTCTTTTTTTAACACTTACAATCTTAAGTGAATAATTAAGCATAACCTTTTACCTAACTTGCATTAATTAAACAAAAGGCCTAATTAGTTTGCAACACCTGATTAAAATTTCTTCAAGCTCTACTTATGTTTTCTTTCTGAATATCACTTTAAATGGCTACAATAAAGAGCATATAAGTGGGGCTCCCTAGATTTTTAGAAAGTCCCTTTGCTAGCAATAAGTAGTTTTGGGGCCTTTGGTAGTTCATCCAATATTTCATTAAAGCTCTCAACATGTAGACCAAACACACATAGATAATATCCAAATAATACTAAACTGGCTAGCCAAAGAAGAAAAGGTTGTCATCATGGGAGTCAGTGACTTAGATGCCAGTGTGGGAGCCTTCGTCTGCTTTAGTTAACTTTAAAAGTATCACACAGCACAGTCAGCAAACACATTACTGATATTGACGTCTGTAATACATCATTTATTTATTTTTTCCACTACAAGGTCATAAAACGACATAAGACAAGAACTTATGGTTTTCAAAGACCAGTGGAAGATTCTGTCATCATTGATTTATGAAATAGAATAGACTAATTACACACTGGATAAATGAACCATGGGAGAAGTGGAACGTTTGCATTTAGCTATGAAAAGAGAAAAGAGACTGTGTGTGTGTGTGTGTGTCTGTGGGAGTGCAAGGCAATACGCATGCTACTTCTTGTATCCTCTTTGTCGTACCCTGATCCGTTTCAGGTCCATTGTATTGTCACTTTGATTTATGTGGCGCCACACTGGCATCTCCCTACAATGTCAACCCTATGAAAAATATATGCAGCTGTTCATATAATGTGTGATGATATCTAC
Organism: Psettodes erumei; assembly: GCA_016785225.1. NCBI lineage: Eukaryota > Metazoa > Chordata > Actinopteri > Pleuronectiformes > Psettodidae > Psettodes > Psettodes erumei. Next base: position 5,325,511 of record JAFBJZ010000863.1, on the reverse strand, counting down.
GCTCTGATGAATGCCTTCAGTCTGATCTCCCTAAATAAGATAATTCCCATCCAAACCATAGTGCCAGCCATTAGCAAGTCACCCGGCATGCCTGGAATGTTAATAGGATTAGCATTAGCATTTCATTCAGGTCTCCTACCTGTCTAGCAATAATGCTTTGATCTGCTCATAAAGAGAATAGATACTAGGCCTGTAACAAGGGCTAACACGTGTCTTTGCTCCTATTGCTACCAAGTATAACAAGAAAGGAGGACAGGTGTAAATGTGTACAGTAAGGATTAATTCATGTGTATTAGTATATAATCGTGATGAGGGTGAATATGGGCTGAATAAAGGGTCAGTGATGGCTGACTGAAGGACAGTTTTCATCCCCTTCAAAGCAGTTTGCAGCTTAACGTGGGAAAGACAAGTTGGCTTTGAAGTTAGGTGAACATTCATGTGGTCTCTGTGATAAAGGACACTCACACAGATGAGCATCAGACACTGAGCATAAACCTAACATCCATGGCATGTTTTAATATATTTAATGTATCTACAATATAAAGAAGAGAACACAATGCATGTGCAGGTCCAAAGCGTTGCCATTTGAATAACAGATGATTTGCTTTCAGCTATGTGTAGACCATTGATGTTGCTCTGACCTGTGGCTGAGAAGATACAACAGCCATGAGACGAACTACAGCCCCTTGCCAATTTACTTAGCTGAAGAGAACTCGACTTTATCGAAGTGGCTCCCAGGGGTTGTTAAGACAAACAAGCTCAGAGCTGTTGAAACTTGCACAGTGTCTCCTGTCAGGCATTTTGTGCGTGTTGGGTGGCCTCCCTGACACTTGTCCAAACAGGGTGCTATGAGCAGTACCAAGGTGAGTTTTTAGGTCACTTGTCAGTTGGAGTGACAGTGGAGAAGGAGATGGGGCCACACCGGAGGAGGCTAGTTGACTATGTGTACAGAGGGCAACTTATGTTAAATGACATCTCATAACCCTCTCAGCTTCACCAGTTTGCCTCAGCTGATAAGTGCAAAGGAAAAAGGGAGGAAAGACAGGAAAAACCTGAGGAATTAATGTAAAAGCAATGGTCCATAAACTGTACAGGTTAGTGCTGATCAATGGATGTAATCACATTACACCTAAATTGGATGAGATTCATTTTTGCAGAATTCAAAATGAATGGAAGAGCTATTTAAAGGAGGTGCAGTTATATGCTATATTTTCCTCTTTACAGGCAAAAGACAAAAACCCACAATGAATTGATGCCACTAACAATAATTGCCTGTGGAGCCAAAGTCTGTTATAGCTTATTTCTCTGTGCCATATACCGCCATTATTGTCCAAAAAACATTAAAGTGAAAAACTGATGAATGAGCAACACTATTATACTGTCTGACATATCCCTTCATTAGGACAAACGTGTGTTCATTTTGAATCAATTCCATATACACCCTCCTGCTGCCAAAAAAACCCTCACTAGAGCACCAAATCCATGACTGAAATAGTCCCCAACAAATTGTTTCCACTTTTAGTAGCTTGCTAAAAACTACAGTGCTCAGTTTTTTAAGGAAATTATCATTTTCTTCAGTAAAAACAAATGGGTTTCAGGCTGAGAGAAACAGACAGTGACAAGAGATGTCCTGATGCACAACTAGTTTAGATCTTTTCATGGGATTTAATTACATAATAAAATATAATACAATAAATAGTAAATAATTAATTAAGAATACTGAATATTATCAGCCTTATTCCATAAACACATAGCTGAACTGATTGTGGTAGAAAGTGATAAAAAATGAAAAAGAAAAGAAAAGAAAAGAAAAAAATATTTCTTGTCTAGCTATGGCCTGGTTCATTTTGTCCAGTAAATGTCATATATCATTTAGCTCTGTAACATTTTGTACTCTAACCATGAGTGATTTGAAAAAAACAATTCCATGAAAAACCACAGGTTAAGTTGTTTTACCACCTCCATCATTCTGGCTCCAGCCTTTCTCCCCTTTTACTCATGCCATGCACTTGAATGCATACTGTACATTTATTCACACCCACACTCACATATACTGTACATCGTACACGTTTACTATCTCTGGCTCTCTTTTACCGCACCATCTCCCACACGTAGAACACACCTCTTCTTCTTTCACCCTGATCTCATGCCTGCTGATGAGGGTAAGAAAGGACTAAGGAGGGGGAAGGAGGGGTGGTACGATTTGACCTGCAGGTGTTTCCCCGTGAGCACAAAGACCTCTCCACAGGTCGATAATGCACACACTAATGGCTGTGAAGTGACTGGCCAGGAATGAGAAATAGCCCTCATCAGTTAGGGTAATGGTGTCCCTGGGCCCTCTCAGCCCATTCAAGGGGAATACTGTCAGATCTGTGGGCTTTCTGTGTGTACCTGCTCATGTTAATTACAGACAGTGGCAGACAATCTCGTGTTTCATCAGGCCAGTCCCTTAGTCGTATATCATCTTTATGAGGGTTGCAGCAGAGGGTGAGAATTAATAAAATAAGAAGAAACTCTTGAAAGTAAAGTGTGTGGAAAAGCACAATCACTCTGTGTGACTTATTTATTCACTGAGGCTTTGTAACGTAGCATGAATATGCTTTCATGTGCCTGGTAAAATTTGCAAAAAAGAGTTGTGAGTTGACTCTTTATTTTAAGCCTGGTGCACGCTAGGTATGAGTATGATACATAAGATACATTGCTCAGTCTATGTCTTCATATATTTAGTCCTTTATAGTCACTCATTGCATTCAAGTTAACATCCACACAATGGATTTCTTAGTAGTGCTGTAATTCATCAGCCAGCAAACAGTTTGTCCATGAAGATAAAAAGAACAATAAGTAACATCTGAAGGACACTGAGAAAGCTGCTATCCTTTTCACCCAGTACTGTTGACTGGAGCAACAGTGCTATAAGTCAGTTCAGGTCCATTGTGCTGAGACAGAGGAAAAGGCAGTCTAACATCCAATCATGTGCCTTTGGTAATCTTATTAATTAGGGCTAAAAAGTAAAAGCTTTTGAAAATTCTGACATCGGCTTGATGCATTCATGATAGGATTTGACACTGGCTCAATTTCAAAACATTTTTAACATGTCAAGTTGCCTGTGGCCATGACCGCACTTGTAAAATAGCCACAATAATCATTTCAATGAAACGGCTCACTTCCTTCACCTCCATCTTGACACTGAGAGTTGCCAACAGGCAGGACAGCTTGATATTGTTCTAAAAATGGCATCACAGGTTGGATGTCCTTGTTCCTTTGTACATGCAAGTCTCTGGATTCAAATGCGCATGCATATGTGTCTTGGTACAGCAGGGTGAAGTGGGCTTTTGTGCCACCATATTGCTCTATTTCTGGCAAAAGAGACAGATGCCTTGTTTATGCAAATCAACATCACACAGAAACAGGAGGGATTTTGGACAATATACTTCACTTCTACTTTATCATTATATATCTCTTGTATAAATACAACAGAGTTAAAGAAAGGTACATAAATATACAGATAGATATATACTGTATTAAGTGTGCAGTAATCGGCCCACATGCAGCCCTGAGCACAGTTGGAGATGAGTGGCTTGGTGATTCAGATAACTGAATGAGTTGGCTGTGATGAGGCAGGCACATGGGTTGAAGAGGAACAATCTTTACTTTGCATAAAAGGAAAGAGGAAATGGACAAACAAATGTGAGCGTATTTCATGTAACAAAAAATGTTACAGCAGTGAAACATTATTTTGTAGTTGTGTCTGTACTTTCTGAATTTCGAGCGAAGCTTTTGGGCTATGGTATGGTATGATGGTATTTTAAATGCTTGTCAATGCTTTTTCATCAAAATCATCCAATGATAACAGACTATCAGATGCTGTAAATCACTAGTAAACATAGTGCATCACTCATCAACTAATAATTATCTTTAGTTTATGAAAGTGAATAGATTATCGTGTTATCTGAGGCAAAACATAGATGGAATATACTGAATATATACCGATAGCCTTTAAGCAAATGAGGATTCAGATCAATACATTAATTTCTTTGGTTTAATTACACTTATTTAACTTGCATGACTTTAAGTAGAGTTTGCTTCTTTAATTATGCCTACCCCTATTCAATATTCACTTGAATTTAATTAGTGAGGAACAGTTAATTTTGTAACTGCACATCCGCTTTACCCCCAAAATTACATATTCAGATCAGATGCCCTTTGGGATTAAGGAAGGATTAGTCAGTTCATCTTTCCCTCCCCCGTTGGCAACCTGCTGACAAACAAAATTAAGTGAATACAACAACCATGTAATGATGCTCCTGTTTCTTATATTTCGGAAAACACTTCTAACTACATATTCTTGTCCACTCACCCTCCACATGTCATACAAGTCCCTATTTTTATCAGTGTGATTTGGGTGTGCGTGGAGAAGCAGTGGAGCCACAGGGAACCTGTGCCTTTTTTCCCAAAAAGGCTAGAGAAGTGAAGGGAAAAAAAAACACATGATGGAAGTGCTTCACTTACTAGTCTGTTTACCTGTATCAAAATGTGAGGGAGAGAGGTCAATTTCAAATCAAACAAATAAAATATTAACTATGAACATCCAAGAGTAAGAAATTGCTTTTGGCACTCTCTTTGATGCTGCCTGAGTCAAAGCTGCTGAGGGAGTTGTTTTTCCAGGACATGATAACCCAGTTTGCAAAGACAAAGTCATGGAAGGAGAACTTATCAATGTAAGGATGATTGTATGTCTAGAGTCACAACATTGTTTGATGTGATATTGTGTATAATGATTTAAAAAGTTGTCTATGGTATGCAGAGTTTCCTCATGCAACAGAAACCCACTCTCTGACTTGATGGATGGATTTGGCAGTTACATGTTTCAGTATCAGAGCCCTGGTCATGTTGTTAGACCACCAGATGGTATTGATGGTGCATTGTGTGCATGTTGTATCATGAAACGATATTGCGGCAGATCTCTCATCACTTGAAAGTCATTTACCAAATAAATTTACATGAAAATCATTGTACCAGTGGTTTTCATGAATCAGTTTATCAGTCAGTAATTAGCTGGTAAGCATGAGTGAAGAAATTAGTTCTATCATCCTTGGGATGGTAGAAATCATGACAAGGCTCAAGGCTGAAAAGATGAATATTTAATATACATTCATCAGGTGGACATAAACGTGACTCCAAATGCATGCTACATGTCTGCTTAAATTATAATTATAATTATTATGCTTTTAAGTGTTAGTGCTACTATGTAAGGTTTCATGAAACTCATTCATGAAACTCAATCATTTCATGAAATTTCTGTGTTTTACTGCAAATAACAAATGTATGATGTCAGTAAATACAGAGTTTCAGTTTTAGTTTTAAACAACATGTTACTGGATTGCGTGTGTGGTGAATGTATAGAGAACCCCTAAGCTGATCCAATATGCAACATTTCAAAAATATGAATCCAACAGAAAAAATGCCAAAGAAACATAGCTGTTAAAGATAAAGTAAACTCAGCCAGAAAACATCAAGAATGATGCTGACTTGAGGGAAAACAAAGCCCAAAGATTTATTACAAAAACAAAGCAACACCTCCAAACTAGGTGGCAGAAAAATATAGTGCTATAGCCTATATTATAATCCACAGAGTGGAAGGCAGTACAGTCCATACTATACTTGGCAGTCACTCATGTAACAGATCCAGCTGAAAAGTAGCAGAACCCATCTCAGTTTCTAAAGATGGGCTTCCTGTTTTGTTAATTTTTTAATCTATGGGAGGCAGTGAATGAAGTCGATGGACTTCATGATGATCTGGTATACTACTATGCCTATAGTGAATCACTTGAGCCCACAGTACCTTTATTTGTCACAAAGCCACTTGCTGTTGCTGAAGTGCAGATTTTGATAGAACAAGGTTTCCAGGCATTACCTGAAGTGACTCCATTTTCACAGCAGCTTGATTGATTAAGACGATAATACAGAACCATTACAAGAAGTGATGGAAGATTTGATGACCTGACATAATAGTTAATGTAGTCTCCTTTACTTGTAAAATGGATAAGAACAGTGTGACTTTGAGCATACTGCCAGCCATTTCCCTGTGGAACTTTATACTCAAAAATTTTCTGAATCAAGGAGAAAGGGTTACATTATCAGATGCACAACATAGCCAAGTTACGCCACTTGTCCTCGGAAATACTTCTCAAAGTCAGTTTCTATGTTTACGTTCCCTCTCTATGAATGATTACACTTTCATTATTTCATACAAAACCAACACAATATGATCCATTCTGGTGTGTCTAATCCACATTTAAGTTTATTAGAAATACAGTCATTTCCTTCAGCTCAAAAACAGTCCAATAATAGAGAATGATCAGCCAGACATGCCCCAGCATTTTTAGAGTGATACATCCATGAAATTGGATCCGCTTCTCACACTTTCATCCCAATCCGTTATTAATATGCTATATCATCTACACAATTCTTGTGCGGGATCCCATACTATTTAGTGGCCTTGGAGGAAACATTTGTCTTTTGATTACCCATGCAATGAAAGTGTGTTTTACCCTACAATAATAAGACTGTTCTTTTAAAAAACTGTTTCAAAGACAGGTCTTAAAGGCAGGAATTTCCCTCTTGAAAGAATAAACCTATACATAAAATTCAGTTATTATGTATGGCCCATTGGCATTCATGTATGTCAATATCTGGCTCTGAGTAGATGCTGCCTACTGCAGGTATTCTTTGCTGATATTTTTATATATTATTTATAGATTCATTTAATAAGTAATGTTTTTTGTTTGCTCTGTTTGTTAGCAGGGTTATAGGAAAAGTTATGCAGTCATTTTCATGATTTTTTCCCCCTTTTTTAACCACAGGTGGCTCTTGGTCTGATTTATAAAGAATTATATTTTGGGAGTGACCTGAGTCAGTGTACGGATGAGTGTCATTTTTACTAAATGCCAGGAGCATATGCTTCCACATATGTTATGTGTGGGAGCTTTTTTTAATGATCAGTTGAGAAATATACAAAATTTTAATTTCGGTGAAATGTGCTGGAGGTCTGCACTCCCTGAGTGCTTTCTTGTGTTGAGTATGTCTTCTGGTCTCATCCATTTAGTAGTGGGTATACTGCATGGAATCACGTGAACGCTGAGATTTTTATGAGCTTTTATTGTGCTACTTGTAAGCAACTTGTAAGCTGTTATCAAAGCTGTACATGTGCACACAAACCATTACATACACTGATACAACCTTATTTTAAGTTAATGTATCACTTTGTCACTGGAAGCCTTTACTGAAATTGAAAGTGAAAGTGAGGGTGTTTTGCATGGGAAGATGTTTGCTATGTGCCACCATATGCAAGTCAATATGCTTTCTTGGCAAGAAACACAATAGCAATAATGTTACAAAATATTATTATACAATTTTATATGATTGTTATTTTTATCTGTGTGTAGTTGTAATTTTTGTTATTCATGATGGTTTGGACATGTACCATGCATTTCTCAGCATTAACTACTTGCTTTTACCAATTGGTCAAGTTTGACCAATAACACCCCAAATGTAACTTTAGACATATAAAAAAATAAAAAAATGTTCAAACATCTAAACTTTTAAATTGCTAAAATCTGCACACAGTGGGAGGGATCAACCAACCCTAGAAAACACCCTCTTTAAAGAGACTGTTCTGGTTAATTTCACAAGTGGGTCACTGTAAATAACAGCAAGAGGTAATGACTCAGTTGGTGTGACATAGTTACCACTGAACTGCCATTTTGAACTTTGAGAGAACTGTATGATTTAATTACCTTTCACAACCTTCATAGAGTGGAACAAGAACAGAACAACTAAGTCCATGTAACTTCTCTTTTATTTCTTAATATGAAAAGGCTTGTAGTAACAAACCCCCTGACAGTCATCATCCAGTTTTACAGTCACCCTCAGCTCTACTGACTTTTCAGTATAGGCTACAAACTGTACAATTATATTAAATGGTTTAAAAACAGAGCAAATCATTTTCAATCCTGACAAAGTTGTATGCCATGGCTTGAAATACAGTGTACAGGATGCCATATTAATCTTTTACACATTTTCAGAGTGGTGTTGTTTGTAGTTGTGCCAACAGATTATTTTTCCAGACTCGCAGAAAAACAAAATGCTGTGTCCAGCAGTTTGGTGCCCACCAATCTAAAAAAAATGGTTGCAATTTTACAGAATGAAACTGAATAAAGCTTAATAAAGAGAATGTCTAAGTAATAAACATGTGTGGTCCAATAATGAATAGACATGAAAGGCCCCAGTCTCCCATCACCATCCCTATTATTTACTTACTGACTGAACAGACCAGGCAGCCAATTACAGGGTCTGTCAAAGTGTCAATCATCATGGAGCAATTCATTGAAATCAAATGGTAAACTGTCACAGCAACATTATCAGGTGCTGAGAAAAGAGGAAAGAGGATGCTCAAGCACCAATTAACAGAGAAGGGGTGATGCTGAAGGGGAATACAATCGATGTTGACTCTGAAAATTCAGGAAGATGGAAAGAAAAGTAACCTATGACCCTATGACATTTCCCGCACATGTTGGTTGCTAATCTCTTATTCTCCAGTTTATTCAAAAATCATGCAATGAAGTAGGTTAACATGAAATGTGTCACCACCTGCTACTCTACTATACAAACTAGCAATTGCAAAAGCATTCTTTTAAAGCTTCTATTTGCTATTAAAACTTGAAAATTGAAACACTACATTTATGAGTTGCTATAGTGGAAACCATAACCAGTGCCATCCATCAAGGGGGAAACGCAAGGAAGAGGGCAGCACAAGACAAGGTCGCTCTGTATTGTTACCGAAAATGAGGATGTCTGGTCACATATCCAGGTTTGGCTCCTGGAAGAGCAGATAACCAAGCAGAAAGCTTTCAGAACCAAGGCACATAAAGTCCATGGGCAAAGATGATGTCTATGGAGAGACAATGTATGAAAAATACATGTTTGGAAAGGAGAATGCAATTTTCACTTTAAATCCCACTATATCCTCCACTTCCATTTCTAGCCAACAGGTCCTGCACCAGTCTTTGTTGGGCTTTGCCTCTGCCTCTCTTCTAGTCTTCCATGTATTTTTGTTTGCAAGCATGTTGACTGTCTGTTTTCCCATGTGCTATTGGCCATTACCCTCACACCTGCAGCTCAGTGACTGATCAACTCTCACGTTCTAACTTTGTGGTCACAAATACTCTCATTGCTGGATCGTCAAATCTACCTGCTGACGTTATGCCTCTGATCTATATGTACTGTACTTTTCTCATGCTCCTATCAGGTTGTGATCCTTGGTCTTATTATGCATATTTTATATCCTTCCACTGGCTGCCATCTGGGCTTGGTTTCTTCAGGAATGGTGCATAAAAGTGGCAGGTAGGCTTACTTAACTGCAATCTTGGCTGTTTGTGTGCTGTTTTTCATGCCAGAAAGTGTGGCTTTCCACTTTAATTTGCAACTGTCCTGGTCATCTTTTTTTCCACTTGAATCACTATAGCTTGCGTGTTTCTGACTGACAGCTGAGTTTTGTTCTTGAAGAGATAAAGTAGTTAAGGATCAAAGGCTGTACTGTTTGAAACAGCAGTGCAACAACAGTAAATCACTCCCTCTATGTGTAAAAGACACAGTGAGAGAGCAAGGGTGTGAAGAAAATGGTATGGGAGCATGTGTTTGCTTGGAGGGGGATATATGCATGCGTGTGTTTTTATGAGTGCGTTTGAGTAAACGAGTGTATGGCCTAATACCATTGCAGCGTCACTGTTCTCTCTCGTGTATGTTCCCTGTTTACTTTGTTCTTCTCTCCATCTTCCCTGCACTGTGTTGGCTGCTTCTCAACTGGCAGTTTTCCAAAAAGAGCAGCTTTCCATATTAGTGTAGCCTACTTGAATGCACACAGACACGCATTCATACATATACACACACGCACGCTTTGAAAATGATCCTTAGACAATATTACTAAGTCTGGTAAAAGGGAATTTGGCTTTGACACAGCCATGTCGAAATTGTGGCTCTGCCAATGAAAGTTTTTATCTTCCTTTCCAAACTTTTTGAATAAAGTGACATAAATACAGTGCTGTCCTGATTTTGTGAATTGTACCGCATTTACAAGATCTTTTAATTCAAGGGCAAAAATGCCACTGTTTGTATGACATCAGGACATTGATTGTGGTAGGCCACTCCTGGTCCAAGTGTAGAGATTCTCTTAAAACCAGTCCACCCTTGTTCATAGTAGCAGGGCATGTTAGGGTTAGGTGTGAACCCTTTTTCTCCTGTGTTTTCCCTCTCTCCTTTGTTTGTGGTCCACACTCTGTCATGCTGAAGAATCTTCCAAATTCATGTTTGTCTACATCTGTCTGATCTCACAACCTGTCTTACCTGCTTCACCAAAGCCCAGACTCTGAGCTGCCCCATTCAGACAGAACAGTTCTAGCTGCAGAGCTGTTCCCTGCTGCGCTTATTCATGATCCACGTTTCCACTAAGTTTTCAGATCCCTTGCTGGGGTTTCTGACTGTATCTTGATAAAAAAAAGTATAAATATGCAGCCAGAATTCGAGGTTAGACATTAGCCCATCAGCTAGATGTCAAACGTGTCATAAAGGCATATCATTTCTCTGTTGAAGACATTAATGGATACTGTCCCAGGTGATCTGTCCAGTGGACCACAGTCATCTTTGAAGCAGAGGTAATTTTAGGGCAGCACTGATGTTCTGTTGCTAGCTTGTTCTCGCAGCAGAAGTGTCATGGTTGTTGGGGAAGCCACACTTGCTTCTATTTGCTGTCCTCTCCCAGTGCTTTGCCTGGTGTATTCCCTATGCAATTCAGCATTCTCCTGTCAGAGCTGCATCTAATTAGCTACTACCCCTTGTGTATTTATGCCTTGTTTATGGCCAGACATGGGAAGGTGGAAGTGTGAGACACATCAATACCAAACAGCTACTAGGCAGGAAAGACTTGGATGCATAGGGTACAGTCCAGTCAAAATTATTGGCCTCCTTAAATTTGAAGTACATATTCAAAATATATTTAGAAACAAAAACAAATGAACCAATTTTTGCACAACAATGTTTTCAATAAAATATTAAATGTACTGATCTAAATAAAAACAAAGAAAACGAATAGTGGTGAAATGATAAACACAAACATATTTTCTGAATTATGTACTTGAAATAAATAATTTTGCCCAGTGCCATATTTTTTACTTGTTTCTCATGAACACAATATACATATTTAGACCCCACAAATCAAACAAAACAACATACTGGTGTCTCTAATAGTTTGTCAGTGACACCTACTGCATTGTTCAGTCAGAGGCCCGCTTCAGCAGTAAAGAAATAAAAGTTTCATGCTGGCTCTGTTGTGTTATTCATGCAGTATTGTGTCTAGCCAGTCTGACCTGTGACATCTCAGACATATGGAGAAACATAACATGTGAGCATGGAGAGGGAAAACTGTATTGAGAATCATACCTAGCCATTTAATATTTACGAGTTTATGGAGATATGTTATTATGAAAGCAAAGCTCAGTTTATGTATGCTGTACATACACTTACATGGCTTACTTTAAGTCTATTTTACATTAAAGCTGTATTGCAAAGCAAAATTACTTTGTGCTTCTACTATTTCCAAAACCCGTGTCTTGATAAAACATTAAGGAAAACTGCCACCACAATGTTACACAAAGTAATGTCCAATCCATTAATGCAGACCATCATTTCCTCCTGCACAATCTACGCTAAAACCTCCCTCAGTCCCTGTGCAATAGTCTCTCCAGTGTACTCTTGGGGGGAAAAAATGCAGTTTGCAGACTTCTCATTGTTAAGTCACCACTGATATAATGAACTGTAAGGCTCATATAAGGCTTGGTTGTTGTAAAATCCTCTGCTTTCTTCAGATACTCTGGGATTCTTCTTCCAGATTCACTACATGGAAGATGTAGCACAGCTTTTGGAAAACAATTGTAAGAGGGGATTACATAAAATTTGTCAAGGGTATTAATCATTTTCTTTAAACCCCTGCTGTGCATGGCATTGATGAGAACCCTGTCTTTCACCAAGTAATAAGCGATGGCCTCTGCACTCTTTGTGCCTCTGGGAGTTTCACATACACAGCAATACATTAAACCATGTCTGTTCTGCTTGTTTTGGAAATGTGGCAGTAGTTTTCTTGGTTTTCTTGGTACATCAAAATGTCACGTTAATGTGTGTATGACTATTTTGCCCTATGTATCTGAAAATGTTCCAAATTTCATTTCGGTCAATTATCTTTGTTCTTGAAACTACTGTAAAAGAAGAAGTTCTTTGTCTTTACTGCAATGTTAATTTACTTGCGTCTCGCATGTGGCAGCTATATCTACAGAACTTAGTCATGTGGTATAGCATGATCTATTTATGTATATACAGCAAATGAGGATAAATAATCGTAAGACTTTTATTTTATGTAGAAATATCCCACTTAACAAGCTCTATAAGAAGCTCTGCTACCATGGTAATATTTGCATGTTCTTTTCAAATAGGACAAAACCAATACCCCACACAATGCTGCCTATATTCACATCTGAACAGCATCTTCAAAGAATGCAACTACAGCTTTTTTGAGGTTAGAGGGATTTGCTTGTTCTCATAGAGGTAGGGTTTCAATGTGTAACCTTCAGTTGGTTTAACACTGTTTCAATCTAATGGATCCTGCTGTGATCCCCTGTTGCGGCACCAGCATGGCAAGAAATTACCATGGACCTGATGATGCAGGAGCTGGCCAGCCTTCAAGGAGCCCGCCATACCACAGCACAGTAATCACACAACACTCTACTCCACAGGGGGAAGGAGGAGGGGGTTGTGCTGAACATACATAACAATCTCACAGAGCCACACAAAGATAACTGTACCCACTTGGTCCATAGTTTTCATATTGGTCATTCACTTAAGTAAGGAGTTGGAGCTAACCTACCTCTTGCTATAATGTGATTTAGCACCTCTGTCAACCGAGGACTATTTTTTCCCACACTATGCAGCCAAAGCTAATCTAGCAGTATAGACAAAAGGTGGGAGATAGTGGCAATGAATGTCTACTAACTTACACTTGTCTGGCACGCTGGTAAAAATATTGCCAGGAGAGACAGGTGCTACACTAGATAACTACTCAAATAACCACTTTGACACCAAAGTAGCAGGACACTTAAAACGTTAAAAGAGGCCTAGTATGCATGGGTTCAGACCCATGTTTAATCTCTGGACAAAAAAACACCACACCTGATCATTTAACCACATAATGGGGACAGCACCTAGTGGCTGAGCAGCAGAAACCTGCATTGCCTGAGCTGAGTACAGCTCTGTGATTAATATGGGGTTTTGAATGAACCCCAAAAAATATTCTTATGCTCTAAGGTATAAGTGAGGGGTTCAGATGAAATGGAACACCTTCCAATGTCCAAACAGCTTCTATGGACTTTCAGAGTCGTTAGATCAATCGCTTGCTTTGTTAAAATCAGAGCCAGCAATACGGCTTTCTTCAAACAGCCACATTGCAACAACTTAAAGGAAATCCCTTCAATGGCCTAAAATGCCTCACAAGAGAGACCTGAGCACCACAGAAAGCTCCCACTGGAGGCAAGATAGGGGAAGAGTCAATTCACTCAAGGGAGAGGCATTTTAGGAAAGGGTGACTGAATAGTGGGCTCTCACCAAAGCTGAAATGACAGAAGGAAAATTTTGATATGTATGCCTTTTTAAAATGGAAAATGACATGTCTCTGACAACAGAAACTGGGTGAAAGACAAGGCTGAAGTGATCAAACAGGACAGTGACTAAATCCCCCTTAATGTCTGACTATACCTATGTTATGTATTGTGCTTATACTTTACATTTAAGTAGCAGTCGCAAAAATCTGTCTTATCCACCTGTTTCTGTTGTAAATGAACTGAATGATAACCCTCAACCTACCTACCATTACTGTTTTTATTCAACCTACCTTAAACCTTTATTCATAAACAATCCCTGACCTAATAAACACATAAAGTAATTACACGTGGTAAGGCAATACTGGTAACACAAGACAAGGAGGACCAGGATAGATTGATATATATATATATATATATATTGTTTTTTCCATCCTTAAATTCAAAATAAGGATATGCAATAAACCATGTGGGTCCAATTACATTGGGCATGAAACATTGACAACCTAAGATATAGATGGTATACTGGAACTTTATCACCACTGCACCTTAAGCTGAAATGAATGAAATCCCTTGGTTGTGGCCTGAGGGCCTGAAAAACAATCTGGACCTCAGAGGTGACAACCCTTGGATAAATAATGTAAATACTAAGAGACGACCTTTATTGAAGTTTTTTGTGTGAGTGGACTATAAATGACTACAGCAGAGACCATATAAGAGAGAGACAAACCAAGAATCCGAAAAGCCCATAACGCCATAGGAGGCATTATGCCAGATATCTCACCTGTGTTGTTGCACTGATGCACACAGTTGATGTTCAAGATAGTTTCAACTGATTTAAACAGCAGACATAAACTCTGTGTTTACAGTTAACATAAAAAACTGTGTGTAAGTACTTTCTATATTATTATCTTTTATATTATTATTTTTATATTATATTATGATTATATTTTTCTGCAGTTACTGTATCTAAAAGAAGAATTTGTATGGCATTTGTTCAAATGCTCTGGTGAGATAATGGTTGACTTTGGAAATTGAGTTAAACCTTGAACATGCGCAGTACAAATCTAGCCTTTGGATAAAAAGCATTTGAAACCATTCAACAGCAAAGTTTCCAAACTTTTAAAGTGATTTTTATGATTTAACTGGTGATTTTAAACATACATTTTACTTCCTTGTGACCATTGCAAGTACAGTTATGGCTTTCTTCATTTAGATAGGGGCATGGTCTTGTTAACTCAAGATAACTGCCCAGGGGCATTGCCAAGATGGGTGTCAAGTCGTGAAACTTGTCTCTACAGACTTTGACTATAGTGAGAATCCTGTGCCATGGGATAAATCGCTGTCACAGCACTGTGTGTGAAGAGCCTCAAGTGACATTTGTAATTAAGACTGACTAACATACCAAACCAAGCACATAACTTTATGAAATGAATATCAATCATCTCTCCCCAAGTTTTTCCCATACTAGACCACAGTACTATATTGTGTAAATTATTTTTTTAAATTATTGTAAAAGTAGAGGCACAGTCATCCTGTCACTTAAGGTGACATGATCACATGATCTGTAAATTGAATAAGAAACATGAAGCATATCTACTGTATATTAATGAAGGTAAAAACTTAACCTAGTGTATGAATATCTCTGATGTACACACTAAAATTACCTCCTTTTTTGACAGGATCTTAACAAGGTTGAAGGACATCAGAGAGCTAAAACTGTCATTGGGAGTGAAATTGCTGTCCTCAACCAAGATAGAAAATAGTCTATTCCAAAAACATTGTCAAAATTAACTACTAAACATTACCAAAACTACACATATGTAAAAGCCACTTCTTAGTTATAACTCTCTTCAGTACAGCTTAGTATGATTGTCTGTGGGCTACAGAAGACACTTACCCATTAACTGTCACTTTATTGAAATAAGTATAAGTATTACTATTCTGATATAACCAAAATTTTGTGAATGGGTTTGCATGGATTGGAATTTCATCAAGCAAAAAGTCGACACTGAAATTTGTTTCCCTACTCTTTGTGGAGGGATGATGAATACAGCATATATAATAATTTTACATACTATGCACTTACATAATCGAAACAGGAGAACTTTTATAAATGAGTTAACTATTCAGATTAAATTCATCTCCGTGATTAACTTTAATTATAAACAGAGACCATGACCTGAATTTCTTTATCGTAAACATTAAACAATGGTTATAACACTAACAAGGACCTTGATGTACTGGTTGTATCAAGTCCTTTAATATTTAGGCTCATCATTTGGAGATAGCGGAACAACATACTTCACTGTGCTGAGTCTAATCATCATGTCCTCTCTTTTCGCTTCCCTCGATGTTCCCCAACAAAAGCTTCAGAAGGTACAAGTTCAAACAAGATAGGACATACCATTCTATAGCAGTTTATTACTGCCAAAGATCCCATTCATGCATCAATTCTGGGAGTCACCTTCAATACTTCAAAAAAGCCCCTAGTGAAAATTATTCTGTTAAGAATTTAAAAACAATAACTCAAGGAACACTAAAGAATAACAAATGAAGCATCCATCTTGATAAATGGACAATTATTCGCCAAGTAATTATACAGGAACACTTACTACTATGCTGACTTGTTGAATAGAGATCTTGTTTAGCTGGGGAGGTATCACAGATTCAAATGAATCCTGTTCAACAGCTGTCTTTCATTACTTTAATCTGAGGTAATTCTGATGCCATGTCACATTTTGGTGTAATATAAACACACTGAGAAGCATTGACAATTCAAGTTTTCAGTCAATTCAAGTCAACATCAATGCAACTGATTTTGCAGCTCAAGAGATTCATGTCAGCTAAATAATTCATACACTTAATTTGCAGGCTGCAAATGCTCACACAGACTACTAACATCAGCCTTGCATATACTGAAAGACAGATTTATTTTTTAACAGTCAAGCCATTTTTCAGTGTTCTCATTTTCTCTTGAGTAGGTTTTGATACCTGCTACAAATTATAGACTTTGCTGTGGGGACATGTTGAATTTGTGGACACTCACCTAAACATCTCATGTTTAACCATGTCACACTGCACGTCCATGTCAGTCTCTTGAGAAACTTTGATAACCAACAATATTGGGCAGTCTTCATGAACTGCCTGCCTGTGTGACAATGTGTTATTAGCTTCAGCAGTGCATGTGCATTTGTGGGACGCACTCTGTCTTAGACCACCATAGACTATAATCTTCAAAGTATAAGACAATAACTGATATTAACCATTATGGAGAGGAAATAAGAAACTTAATGTGAACATCAGATGACTTTGACTATCTCAGACTAATGGCTAACTTTTAGCAACAACAACTGGCAGCAAATGAAGCTAGCAATGTATCTTATCTTTAGCTTAATAGAAAATATGGTGCTATAAAGCATAGCATTGTAGTAGTTATTAATAGTATTTTTTTATGCTTTTCACAGACAAACAGTGACAGCTACAAAAAGTTAAAATGTCTCCAGGACACACTGTATCAAGGAGACAGAAAGAAAACAATGGAAAGATTCAGGTGCCAGAGTCGGGACAAATGATTCAAGTGCTTGACAACTGGTGGCTTACTGAAGCCCCAAGAAAAAGGAAAAAGAAGTTCCAACTTCTCAGACAGTGTCTGACAGTGAAGGATTTGGCTTTGCTTTGAAATGAACTGCCTATTCCTGTAAACAGAAATACAGTTAAAGGAGCTTTAGGCTATGGCTCAAAAACTGTACCACGTTTGGCCTGTACTTACTTTTGTGACAGAAATCTCCTTTTTCTCCTCTTAACCTTCAATAATACAAATTTCTTCATACTATACTGGGATAGATGTCTTGTGACCCTGAATATACATGTTTAGGTATAAGGAATGTATGGTTAAAAATGATTAACACATTCTGACACACGATAAACTCCATGCTCTCTCCTCTCTTTGGTGTCTGTTGAGGTTTTGTAATTTTTCCTCTTACATTTATCAGAGCAAGACTATTAGGGCAGCAAACACTGTGTTGCCTTATAATGAGACTAATGTTACACTCATTGCACTCTTGTTCTCTGTGCCCTCATGACACTTACAAATTTCTGATCCTGCCCTTAATTGTTTGCAAAACTAGTAAATTGTAGGGATAAGATCCTATTTTTAAACCATCTAAGGACTTTTAATTTAACAGCGATCATGGAGAATTGAATATGTATGCAATAATAGCTTACTTTTTGAGAGTGTGGCAGTACAACATGTCATTGTGAGTGTCAATACTGTTTTTCCAGAACTTTAATTAGTGAGACTTACAATCTGTTGTTGAGACAACTGTGGCACAAAAACTTTAGTAAGAAAGTTTATACTGTATATAAATTAGGCAGAGAAAATGCATTTGTTCCATAATACACTGTAGATAAATCCCCCAAACAATCAATAAAATATTGCTCCATTTTGCTAGTAAGCCTCAAGAGAGATTTCAGTTTTATGTCCACTTACAGCCATGATCTCTCATGCCTCCAGTGGAACATCAGAGAGGCTTTGAATTGTAGCTGACCATAAACTATGGTCAATTTGTAAGCACGAAGGAGGTGATGCCTTCCTTTGAGAGACAGCCAGTGACTCTGACTGGAAATGTATTATTGCAATGAAATACTATCCATATGTTTTGTAAAATACCATTTTACAATCAAGACTTATTTAGATATTCAAATTCCACATTCCAAATTTTTTTTTAAAATTTAGAATTAAAAGTACAGTGCAGATCTACTTATTATGCTTTCGTTATTTTTTTGTCATGTAGGTATAATGTTAAGGACTATTTTTTTTTAAGTGACTCATGCAGAGCTTCTTTAAAAGAGTTCTAGAATACAAATATAGAGGTGGAAATGAGCATAATAGTTCCTGTTTAAGCAGTTTTTCTTGCAAAAATATCATTTTTCCATAACCTAAAGGGTGGTGTGCTATACTTTGCAAGACATCATGAAAATGTTAAGGCTGCAAACAAGTCTTACACTAGCAGTAGAACTTTCAAATGTTGGATAGGCAGCATTGACTTTATTTCATAAGCTGACAGATTTTATAAACAATGTAGCTTCTTCAATATAATATAGATAGAGTGATCTGTTGAACACCAGGCCAAATTGTTGGGTTTAAATATAATCTAAAATAGATAAGATACGTCAGCCATTTTGTCTTGTCTTTAATCAGTCAAAAAACAAAAATAAATAGCACATAATTTTTTTTAAATTTTGAACTCTACTAATCAGACTGTGGTCATTTATTTGCCTTTGTCAATATCCTCTCCCTGAGTTGCATCGGCTTATTTGAATTTCATAACCAAGCACTAATATTCTCCCTCGTAAGATCATCAGAATAGTTTGAAAAAGGCTCCAGGGATCACATTACAGTGTAAGTTTCCCTGAAATGGCAGAATGCTTGGAAGGTACTAATTCTCTTTCCCCAGAGGTGAAGAGGCCAGCAATTATTTACCTTCATTATACAGCAAATGCAGTGATGAACTCTTTGTCTCAGAGGCAAGTCATTTAACCTCCTCTTACCCTAGCCACACAGTTTGTCACTGTTCTGTACAGTCATGCCTTGGTAATGCCAGAGGAGCACGACGGGGACGAATGTCATATGAAAGTCAATGGACAGAAAGAAGGTATTATAAAGCACATGGCCAGGGGACTTAATCAGATGGAGAACATAGAAGGTGATGATGAAGATAAAGTGGCATAGAACAAAACAGAGAAGACCATGAGAAAATTGCACATGCAAGTTCCTAGCTCACGATGAAAGGAAAATTCAGTTTGAACCCTAGCAATACCAAAGAAGCACTGCATTGCATTGCCTTGGAACATGATCATTCTTGATCTTTTGTTTGCCTCAAATTTGATGGAGATGGTGTATTCGCAGACACAAGTCATACCCATAGTACATATAAACCCTAATGAGGCACTTTGTATGATGCCGGCACAGGTGCCTCTGAGCAGCAATGGGTATAGAATAGATGGATGGTTAGGTGGGAATTATTAATGTTGGAAATCTGAAATATGGAGTTGTTCATCATTATTCTTAGGACGTATTTATATTAAAATTCAACCTTAAGTGATTAATACTGCTTGGTAGTCAAGTTGCTATCCAAATGCAAAAAGAAAATCTATCTACTGCTGTTATGCAAAGATTAGGAATCAGTCTATTGATAAACCGAACAAAAGAGAATGGCATATTTAAAAGAGTCTGACTTCAAACTATGGAAAATTGGTTACAAATGTTTAAATTTCAGCCCTGAACCCTGATAAACCCACATATTTCTACCACTATGGCAGGACAAAGGGTACTTACTGTAATACATAGTTATAATGATCCTTATTGACTGTTTTCTGCTGTATAAAACATATTCATAATACTTTGTTGTTGCAGTGAACTAGTTTTGAGCTGAATCAAAGTGCTGCTTGTGTGACCACATGCATCTGGCTGTTTAATGCTTGTTTTTGTGTTTGCACAATACAATCCATTCATAATTGGAGATGTGTTCCATTTCATAATAGCACAGCACTGAAGAAAAGGCAAGGACAGATAAAATACAACATTGTTCTTTTGCTCAGGGTATATGATGTATTTTAAAACCTTCTCTCAGTCTGCTTTTTTTTTGTAAAGGCCAGAGGCTCGTTGTCAATGGGATTGTACATCTAAACATTTTGAGATTTCAAGAAGGGCAGGATCAGCAACAAGCAATTATCAATGCACTCAGTCAGTGAGAGTAGATGTGAAGGAATGAACACATTAATCATTGTTATCATGACTGGCACTAGTATCAGTTCACTACAGTATGTGGGATGCATTAATGCGAGTGAGACTGTGCATGCATGTATAAAAAGGGCTACAAAATGTAATAAATGACCAGGTCTGTGAGAGAAAAGGCGCATCTTTGTAGAAGAAGGGAGAAAAGAAGGGAAAGAGAGGACAGGGTGCTCATGTTGAGAAACTCTTGAATTATTTACCATGATAACAGTGATGCAAAAGGATGAGTTGGTAAACACTTTGGACGGAAAACACTCCTGCTGAGGACCTCAGCCCTTGCAACCCACATCCTGAAACATACGACAACCAGAGTGGGATCAGTAGATACTCAAAAGTTAGTCTCCTTAACTTCAAAAGTTAAGGAGAAGCCTGAGGCTATAAAGAAAAACCAAAGTGTTGTCAGAAAAATTTCAAAACAAGTTGGGTGCTTTGATATAATGTTCTGAGTTTCATTGTTTTGTTATCAATCCTGTGTATTTTTTTAAATGAAAATGAAATTTAAGAAAAATAAAATTGTGTATGATATTTTATTCCCTGCAATGGCTGGAATGTGGTCACATATCAAAACTTGTATGAGTAGCTGCATGATTAAGCCTTTTTGATTGAAATGTCACCAAACCTTACAAAATAATGGATCATGTATCGCTTCTAAGTTATAGCAAAAACAAATTGAATCATAAATAATGAACCAGAGTCAGATGTTGTGTTTCTCATCAATGTCATACAACACAATCATGATAACCACTGTAAGACCTGGTTTTAAGAGCATGCTTAAGCATTTCTGACTGAGCACTAACATGTTGTGTTTTAGTACACTTCAAAGTGGTTGAGTCTGTAGCATCTCTTGAGTTTTGGTCTGCATATTTTATACAGTCTATCATAAATTGAAAATTATGCAGGTTAGTGACTTAATTAAAAAACACTGATATTGCCATGGTGCTGTGCCTTCAGATTAACTTATTAATGACAAACAATACAGACCAGAATGATTCTCACTTAATGATAAAGAATAGCATACAATGTACATCATGTTTATTCATGCATAAAAAAGAAAGACTAAGATGTTGAAGGAAAAGTGTGAGCTTGTTATTTTAATGCACCAACTGAAGACAGTGTCACTCACTTTTGAAAATAACAATTGAAAGTACCAACAGAAGCAGTAAAACATACAAATGAGGAAGAACACTAGAACTAATGCTAAAATTACGTTGACATTCCATATATATCATGGTTCTGAGGGCCAAAAGGCAACATCAGCTCAGAAAACACAACATTATGCTGATAACACTTATACTTTACTTAATTGGGAACTCATGCAGGACTTTTACTTGTAATGAGGTATATTTACATTGCTGTATTAGGACTTTTGTTTAAGTAAAGGCTTTACCACTGCAATTCATTTACCTCAATAATTTAACATCTCAATGATTTCCTCTGGTTTTGGGTTCTCAGCTGACTTATGGCAGTCCAGCAAAGTTGTGTTCTTTGTTGAGCTTCTCTGGGACTTCAACCTCTCCTCTTTCTATTTCTAAAACTTCGGATAACTGTTGCAGCCAAGTCCACACACTTAAATTTCTAGTAGCTAGTGCTGTAGCGAGCATTAGTTACCATCACATTTTCAGTTACAGGAAATCAAACTGCAACAAAGCAAGGAAAAAACAACTTTAACTTAAATTCTACAAAGTAAGGAAAATGTTACCACAATAGCTACATAAACAGAGCCAAGTAAATATTGTTACCTCAAATGTCACTTGCACACACACAAGCATTATCTAACTCTGTTCTTCTCAACCACAGGTGAAGAGTCTCTACCCATTTTATTGACCTTTTTGGATCATTTTTCTCCCCACATGCCCTGAAACTTTTAATACTCAAATAAAACTCCTTGCAGTTGCTCAGTTTGATTGAGTTGAGCTATCATAAATTATGCAAACCATAGGCATGTTGTTGTGTGTTTCTGGAATGTTGTTATGTTCTGTGAAATGTAGCATTGTTTTGGAAAATGTAGTATTTTCCAAAATATTTTTGTAGTTTTGAACCTCAAGGGCATTGTAAATAACCATAAACACATGTTAATGAATTAATGATGGCTGAATTTCATTTAGATGCATCCGTTTCAGGGTTCTGGTTTTGTGCATACACGGTTGTCAGTGTCAAATGCTTACATGAATAGCTACAACTGAACCACCATTAATTATTTTTATTAGCACCTGTACTTGGTCCAGTGTGACTGGTCAAAATGTGAAAACACCTACATTGGTTTCATATAATGTAAACATTAAATATTCCAGTCTTTTCTGGAAAGACAACACCACAAATTAATCTATGAAAACATAAAACCTCCTAAATTACAAATTAAATTGGCTGTTCATTTAGGTCAACGTTTATTAAAAAAAATTGCTTTCAAGGCTTAATCACAAAATAGTGGTCATTCATCAGCTTGTATACATTTAGATTTCAGGAAACAAAATAATAAAAAAAAACTGGGGCAACTCAATCAATCAGATTCAACACCATAAAAAATTCCTATGTAAATGAGTACATCAAAATGTATGGTAGGGCCCACACTCTATCAAAAAACAAGAAATACCACAACACTTTAATTATACAAATACCTGTAGATAAAGATTATACATACCCTCAGGCTGTAGCTGCCATGCCAAATCCATCATCTGGGAGATGTCAGTAAGACAAACCAAATCCTTTTGAAGGCATCAGAGGATCAGTAAAAATAAAGATTATAGTGTTTCTACACTGCAGTGACTGCTTGTACATTTCACAGGATTTGTGGAAGGAACTAAGTCTGGCATGTGTTATGGTAACCTGAAAAAAATAGAATGCTGACCATTTCAAAATGCCTTCTCATCCTTTTTTGCATTCTCTGACATTAGTTTTGGAAAGGCAACTATCCGAAGAACAAGACCAAGAATTTAAGAGATAAAATAAAAATAAACAGGAGCCATTTGACCAAAGTAAGGGTCACACAGAGGAGGTAAAGCAAACAATTCATAGAAAAGGTATTAGCTTAAAAATTATACATGTATGTATATATATATATAATCTTAAATAAAATAACTCATACAGCCTAAGTAGATTGATCTTGCAGGCCTGATGGCAAAAGCTCACCTTGGCCTAGGATACTATTTCAACATTTATTGTGTCATTAAAATTTATTTGCTCAGGGGAAGGTCACTCCTTTTTAAAATTCTTCAGGAGGGGTCCTGAAAAACCCCTTACTTAAGGTATGGCCATTAAACTTTAATCGGGTCTCAATTCCTAAAGGTATCACAAACATTTTATTAACAACCCCACACCGTCAGATGTTTTATATATATCGCAAAATGGCAAATAGCTAAAGGAAATGTGATGCTTTGATGTATCTGATTTAAGTCAAATGTCCTGAATCTGTTGTGAAGGGAGACTCCTGAATTTTGAGTTTTTTGTACATTAGCTTGGTGCTGTGCCTCCCTAATGAACCTGTCCCCACCATAAAAAAATGGGAGCATTGCTCATTCATCCAAATATGTAAAATGACAACCAACCTTTTGTCTTCTGAATAATGACTCTCAGTAGCCAAGATGGAAATAGCATGACAGTGTTATGCAATGTAATGCAAATTCCTGAAGTGGACTGTTGAGTGCACAAAGTGTGTGCCTTATTCGATACTGGTCTTTATCTATTAACATATGTACAGTCAATGTCCATTTTAAGTAATCATAAACAGGATTCATCTCTAACATTTACCAAGCAGACAGTGCTAAATGTTTTTTGTTACTTTTTTATTACTTTCTTAGTCTTTTTATTACTGAAGTTAGCATGTTAACCTGGTAGCCCCAGCCTGGCCAGCCCATACTGTCACTTTCCTATAGCAAGTTACTGTTGCATCCAGTCTGGCCCTACAGAAGTAGCCCTGCTCAATGTATGTATTATACAAACTTGTAATGTAAAAGCAACACTCTTGGGAAGTTACCACCACCACTCACCCCAAGCAACAAACCACATTCACTGGCAGAGAAAACCTCCATACAGCACCTTTAATCATCAGACGACAAGTCAGGAAAGCAACAATTACTTAATTTTTACTATAACAAACTATGACTGCAATCAGTCTGTTTGTTGTTAAGATATGAGGACTTGCTACAACAGAATTTAGGCATTTAATTTTTTTCATTTACTTGTATAAACATATACTATAACACTAAACATATACTATCTGTAAATAGGTATAACATATGTATTTGAATACTGAGGCTTTCAGTCAGTACCAGGAAAATGGTATGTGTCAAAATATTTACTTTGAAAGACAAAATAGAAAGCAGAAATGTTTTGTTACTGATCAGAGTAAATAATGTCTGTGTGTTTGTTATACACAAGTGAGGCCTGGGATCACTTTTTGTATGTTTTTGCTCAAGTCTTATTGGGTTAATTAATCTCACTGCAGATCCAGAGTATAATAAGATTAAACATTATCAATGGTAGTGGACTTTTCCAGCCCATCAGATTTACACTCCAGTACCAGGGGATCTGTTTATTTTCAATTAGGTCTCAAAATGAGGAATGTTCTGGCAGAGTGCGGGGGAGGAACACCACCTCTGTGAAATTCTGCCATGGCCTGCTGCTCATGTTCACACTCATCTTCTGTGGCAACTCCTACATCCTGAGCCTGACTCCCAAACACACAATTGTACTTTTGTTGAAAACAGAGCTACCATGTGACAGTTTTGTGAAATGTAATGACTAATATTTGGCAAGAAACAGTAAGACCAACCACATACTGTACAGTGTCTATATACTACACTTAACTATCTAAGATATACTATAGAAAATATATGAGATATAGACCACGCAGTTGCTGAGTCATGATTCATTTTATAATATCTATCACACCTAGGTTGGTGTATTACTTAATTCGCAGATTCAGAAGTTACAATGTTTTACTGATGGGTCCAGTGTGTATCTGACCAGACTTGATCAGTTCTCAGTGATTGATTTCCAGACCTAAATCTTGTTGCAGACACTAAACTTGTGGAATGAGTCTGGCTTTCCAAGGCTATATATATCACAGTAACTGAGCCACCCAGCACATTCATTTCATGATGATTTTCTCGTATTTTAGTAAAGGCAGTTAACTTTATGGTCGCTTTGAGTTCGTTTTTTGTGTATACTGGATTTTTCTCATTTCAAAATGACTCATCTGAGAGTTACAAAATATCTATATAAATTGTTTTCACTCACAGGAAGGATTATATGAAATCAGCTGGGTGTGACTGCCACTAGTTAGAACTGATTAGAAATTATTTTTTTGTTGCATGCATTATATATTTCCAAATACAGACAGGCATTGTGGGCCATTTATCATGAATAAGCAAAAGAGAGATCATTTCAATCATTTAAACAACATAATTATTTAAACTATAAAACAGAGCTAAATAGCTGTGAGTCACTGGAGAGTGTTTCAGACACCCTTTGGTGGAAGAGCTATGAGGAAGATTCAGTTAAGTTCAGTTTCAATTGAATTATTTTGCTGAAGAAAAACATGAAATGAATCCATGGGTAGATGGAAAATAAGATATATATATATAAATAATAAAATAAAAAAGTATATACGATAATATCAGAGACATCAAGACTGTCATTACTCCAGAAACAATGTTTTATTAGAGTGATATAGAATAATTCTTCACTCAGAAAAATAACTGCAAAGAACCTGAATTAGCTCACAGTGCATTGCCAGCAAATATACCAGTGTGCATGAATATGTACATGCACAATTTAACCAAATGGAAGGAGGAAATCATTGTGTGATACTTGACCTTGCTGGACTTCTATTGATTTGCTCCCAAGATGAGGGCAAGGTGAAGGACACAGCCATCAAGTGGACAGGAGGAAGCCAGGAGGAAGAGGTAGAAGAGACAATGAGAGATGGGGTGGAGGTCGAGTGCAGAGTGAAGACGAAATAATATTCAGGAGATTGACAAAAACTGGATCTGAAAGAATAGTATTGAAATGTTAAAAGAAGAAACGTGTTGAAAGACATTTAGGCTGAACTGAAAGGTGGGGACATGCTCGATACTGTAAATCACAGATGTACTGCATGAGCTGGGTAGGAATACTGAAAGCCTTTCCAAATTTAAATAGTAATGTTTCCCAACTACCTCTTCACTCAAATTTCAGAACAACATCTTCTTTCACACACTCATCGACCTGTGTGTCTACACCAACAAAAGTATGTTTTATTGATGGTAAAAGCTCATCTCTACACTCCAGAGTGTCAGGGCATCAATGAAAATACATCACAGAGAGGAAGCAGTCAACTTCAGCCTCCACAGTGACAATAAATCTGAGGTTGAGAGGGCCTTGTAGGATATGTGAAAAAAACTCGTTCCCGCTGATGAGAAAGGTACGTGACGAAAAAGGACACTCCATCTAAAATGGGCTTCTGTCAACACAGAAATGGAGGGACCAGAGCAGCAAGAGAAGAGGGAGAGGAAACTGAGAAGTGAATATGCGAATGACAGCAGAGAGCAGTTGTCTCCACTGTAGATTCATATTCTCTGAGCCTGTCAACTCGATACTCAGAGAATACAGTTGATTCCAGTGACGGGATTAAAACAGAATGTGTCCTATATAAAATTCTTAAATAGATAGATAGATAGAATTTCTGTCTATTATTTCAAGTTTCTTCCTCCATACAAACATACAGCAACTGCCTTCTTTTATGGAGTGCACTGCTAACTGAAAGGAACAGGACTACAAGGGATCAACAGTGTGAAGAAGTCCTTGCCTCTGTTCAGTGTACAAAGTTTTGGTTCTGTGCACCTGTCACTAAAACTTGGTGGTATACAAGGTCTGTTTTGGACCTTGCCTTGTGCACTGTAGAAATCAATTGAAAAAATACAATAGGCTTTTGCACTGAAAATCAGAGACTCCATCTTCCAGTCTGTATAACTTATTAACACTACTTTAAGAGTTGTCTGCTCCTTTATTAGCATTATTTGTTTTCTCTTTTTTACTTCACCTTATTTCTCTTGAGGACTTCTCCTTTTTTTCTGTACACTAGACTAGATGATATATAATGTAACATTTTAATATCTAGGGTCATTATTTACTACGTTTTAGTGAGTTAATATATAGTTTATCATATCTGTGGAATCATGAAGACTAAATTAGATATGTTATAATTATATGAAGAATCATGAAATAGTTTTTTGCATTACATCTGTATTTAAAGTTGCTGTGCTTTTTCTTAATAAGTCCACAAAGCAGATTATCTTTCAACAGTAAAGTGGCATGCGTATATTCTTTAACATAATTATCATAACTTTCCTTAGGCTAGATTTTTGATATAACAAGGTGATATCTAATTATGGATTACAATTCATTTCAAATAAAATATCTGTTAATACGCATTTGAAAACACATTTGAGAAGAAATGTATAGATAGCAATTAAATAACAGATAAACACAACAAAAAAACAAACAAAAACACCCACTGTTTTATCAGGACTATTGACCAGTTTTTCTTGTTTTTTCAGACCAAAAATGTAAGGTGTCAGGGCATTATTAAAATATTAACATTCTAATTTAAGCCAGATCTAATTTAATCAGCACAAAGAACCTGGCAAGTGAAGTCCATAAATTACAAGACTTAAAACCAATCATTTCTTTTCCACCATGGTGAGATAGTGCTAGAGCTGATCCACTGCCTTGAAACCATTTTACAACAGCCATGTCACAAACCTCCCAAGGCACACGACGATTTGTAATTTGTAATTACAAGGATTGATTAAAATGACCTCACTGGGTTGCAATTTATTTTTAAAAAATTCTATTATTAGACCACTGAGGCCATCAGTTTGGCTACTATGATTTGGCAATGCATATCTGGGTAAAAAACACCAACCTATCTCTTTCCAGGGGTCAGAAGTTATGAAAACACTGTCACTGCTTGAAGAAAACCATCATCGTTTCTGTGCATCTCCAAAATCAGTACTGATTTGCTCATACAGCATACACGCCTGCTGCTTGCCATACAGATTTTACCTCCAGCTCCGTTAGTCATGATGAAATCTCTGTCAAATGCTCCATTCCTTTTAAAAAGAAAGAGACTGGCTAACAAATTAATGTAGGCCATACACAAAAGCAGAGGTGGGGCAGTGGTTTCTGTCATTAGCAGCCAGCACATCAGTCACCACTTGTCGATAACTCTCAAAATGTCGCTCTCTCTTTCTTTTAATCAGATCCTGCAGTAACGGCACTCAATTTGTCTCTCAGTTTGTTCCAACAGACTCTTGGATTGTCTTGACAAGCTGGCATGCTGTGAATTATGTAACAGACCCCATTGGAGAGCTGTGATAACTAATATGCATGCATCAAAATCCCTATCTCTTGCAAGGCCCTAAATTATTTGTGTAGCTTTTACAGGGCAAATTAAATCACAGAAAGATGTGTGTTTTGCCACGTGGCCCCATCTATCTTAGTCGGGAGCAGTAATTAGGTTATCACTCAGTTGATGAGTCTCCAGCAGACAGTCACTATGAACTACATTATGTACACAGTTACATATACACACATACATTGTCTTGCATGGCATTTTCTATGAACAATATTGAAATTAAAATATTCAGTTTAAACAAGTTTGCGGATGATCAGTAGTAAACTATAGTAGTAAAAACTGACCTCCACAAGAAACAGACAGCTGTATATAGCTGCAAACCAGGACTTTCACATGTTTGTCTGCATAAAGAAATAATTATGATGTTTATTTTTAGCTTGTGCTCGTAATTAATTTGATTGTTATCCAAAACCTTACTAAGGGAAGCCTTTCACATCTCAGAGTATAAAATGTACAATTCATGCAATATAATACATGTATAATATGTGTCCTAGAGGGTAAGAGAGAGAGGGAGAGAAAGAAAGAAAGAGAGATACGTAGAGAGAAAATAACAGAAGTCTTGGAAGCATCGGAAAGATCTACCATTAGGCCTTTCTTTGAAAGTTATTAAGTTGTCTGTGAGTAGTAACTATTGATGATTTATTCTGTTTACACCAGTTTGACCACCTTTCAAACCAGGTTTAATCAAACTAAACTTGATCAATAATTAAAACAGCAGACATTAATAAGAATATATTGTCATCCTCGCTGTATTACATTTCATGAATGTAGAGCTTCATTACTAATAAAATAAAATTGAATTTTGAAGCAGACAACTGGAGCGTCCTTTAGTTGGCACCAGTGTGATGCAATTACAGTAATTCCTCAACATAATGAGATATTCTTACAGATAGTTCTGTGGATTCAAAAGCCTGTTGAAAAAAGGAAACATTTTTCTTTTTATGTCAAAAGATTATTCAAAGCATGCATAGGTCAAAGAAATATTCAATAAAGATTCAACATGTATGTCACATTAATGTGTGAATATACTCTGAGTACACAGGCTAGGGGTAATGAATAACAGCAATGTATCAAGAAAAATCTGTGGTTGAAAGGTCAGTGTTTAAAGATAAATCTTTAAAGTAAAGCAAAGGAAGGAAAGCACACTCAATATCAAGACCTGATCTAATCTTCTTGGATGCAAGGAAAGATCAGGGATTGAGCCACATTATTTTAGTTCTGATCAGAATGTGTAACTTATGCAGGACATTGTTTCCTGGCTTCCAGAAGGATCTATCTACAAACATCAGACATTCCATTGTGCCTTGTGATTCTATTCTCTACACATAAGAAAAAAGGGTGGGAGGAGTACCACATCAAAAGAGGAGATTAGAAAGATGCCATCTAGTTCTGTGCATGCACCTATCCAAACTATTAATCAAAGATTAATTTTCTCCTTCATCATGAGGACTCTTAATTCCTTTAGGAGATGAGAGCATTACTACATCCTTAGCTCTGTAAGCTCTTCATTTCTGCAGATTTAAAGCAGTACTGTGTCAAAGCTTACAACAGTCTGACAACTCTGCTTTGTTTTAAAAGTATTAGTCTCTTAATCTCTTTTTTTGTGTGTATAGCAACAGTAGTCGTGCAACTAAAGGCACAACTGCCTGCAAGTTAAGATGGTGAACAAACCAAATCCGCTCAAGCAGCTTATACATATGGCAAGATTGCAGTGAATGCCATATCTGAAAGAGTCCACTTTTGCTTGAGTATCAATTGTATGACTCATCAAGGACATGTTTTTATAGATGAGTGTGCAACCAAAACAACTGTCATTGTTCAACTTTTCATTTTAATTGTTAAACCCATTTAAACTGGACCTACCCTACTTGTCATAAGTTTTAGACACCTCAGTTTTCCAAATGTTATTTAAATTTACGTAATTCAGTGTCTCAGTTTCCTTGAAATTAAAAGTCTGCTCAGAGAGACTTAATGGGATTTGCTTTCTTTGTCGACTTTATTAGGACCTTAGTGTTTCCTGTTTTATTTTAGTAGTTATCCCCTAGTATGGCTTCTGTAGTATTTGCTTCCATGTTTGTGACTGTTTGTACCACCCTAATGTGTTCCACTGGCGTCTCATTATCCCTGCCTTCTGTGTGTATAGAAGTCTCTGTGCATCCTTTTGTCTTCGTTGGTTAGTCATGTATTATACCCTCCTTGTCACCTGCTTGCCCCAAGTATATCTCCAGTTCATTAAGTTTTTGGTTTTCACTGGTTCACATTTGCCCTTTTGTTTTTGCATTTTGGATTAAAAGTTTTTGTTGATAAACCCCTCACTGCACCACCCACCTGCATTTGGGTCCAGCAGTACTGAAACATGTCATACAGAACAATTAAAAAATTCAAGAATTAAAAACACAGTAATTCCAGATTTTACACTTGCAGGTTGTCAAACTCTTTAGGATGAACCCCTGACCAACAAATCTGTCTGCATTTTTTACTAATCTTTTTCTGAACATTCTGATAGGATTAAAGATAGTAGTAATTCATGCAGTACATTATTGTCCTAATAAGGCTTTAGATGGTATTATAACACAATTTGTTCCACTACTGCCTTTGCACAATGAGACTTTGTACATTAAAAGCAAAAGTTGGGACATCTGTTGGAAATGTTTGCATTAACTTTTAAGGCTTTATTGACTTCCTTTGATGCAGGAAAGCTATAAATTAACCTGTTTCTTCTTCCTTGAAAAAGGCCTGTTTTCTTTGAAATTGGCATGATTTTTATGTTTTGGGTGACCAAAACCTTTTTCTCACCTTGAGCATGTACCATTTATTTTACTACACTTAAGCAGCCTTATATTTTAGTAAATAAGTAGTTTGTCAAAACCACATGTATTAAGTGCTTTACAGGTCTGTAGTTGAGATGTAAATGAAAGGCAAGTGCGAAGATGGGTGTAGTCTGAGTACCCATGTGATAGTGGATTCATGACTGTCATGGGCCAGAAAGGCTCTTCTGATCCCATCACAAGATGGTCTGTAGCTTCTACCAAGTCGCAGGTTGTTAATAATGCTTGCACCATGCTCAGTATTCAACCAATAATTGCCAATTGGAAAATGTTGGTTGGGAGCACCTTGAAATTGATTGCATTAGTCACAAACTCTGCTATGACTCTGTTAATATGTCACTGCTACACACAAGGGCAATTATTTCTATTGGCCATGCACATATGGGGTAGTTAGTCAGCCAATTACAAGCGGGCGCCTCTGTCCTAGATCTTCAAGGATAATAGAGGCAGTAATTATGATGTGTTCATTTTAATGGGATTTTATTGACAAGCATGGTAGTGGCTCAGCCTTCGCCCCCAATTGTGACTGCTTGTGAAAACAGCTTTGCAACTCAAATTAGATCTGCCATTGTATTTGACTCTGTGACAACAGATACAGGTAAAAATGGGGAACAGCTATACTATACTAATATACCATATATATATATAAAAGAATTGTAAATGGAGCTGTTAACACTTAACACAAATGAATAGAAATAAAATTTCACTGCATCAGTTCATCAAAAATAATGGCTCTCACTTATAACTTTAACAGAATTCTTAAGGATCAACATTTTTTAGAAGATAAATTCCCTCTTCTTTTCCACAAAGCCTTCCTATGATGTTCATTATATTCATAAAATAATCATTTAATTTTGATTAATTCAGTGATGTACTGCACATGTTTTTCTTCAATAGAGGAGAAGGTTGTGGCCACAGGCTCCCAAACTAATGCCGTGTAAAGGAAATACAACACAAGAGAACGAACAACAAAAGATACACAGTCAACTGCCTTTTCATTTACTTTTTCCTATTCTTGCTCATGCTCTCTATTAACCTTTTTATATACACAATATCATTAGCTTGACACTCTCTCAGTACATCACTGAGCCTCACTCTGGACAATATGTCTTTAACATCCTTAATATCACACATTTACATTCTCTCATTTCTGTGCCTTTCTTGTCCTTTATATCTTTTTTATATTACTTCAGCTTTCTTCTCCTCATTCCTTTTTCCCCTGCTTCTATCTTTTTTCATTTCTTCCCTTGAGACTTTAAGGTCATGGTCAGCCATTTATAACCATGCGCTTTAAATGCTGTTTAACCTTATCTCTGCATGCTTTATGGATGCTTCATGACTGATGGCAGAAAGCCTCTGTACTCTATTCCAGGTGCTGCAGCTAGACAACAGCTCTTTCCCTCTATTTCTGTCTGTCTGTCTGTCTGTCTCTAATTCTCTTTCTCTCTCTGGATGGTACTTGTCGTACACAGGTCTCATGCATCAGCTGCACCCCTACCCCCTGCTCAGTATACAGGTAGGATCGCTACAGCCAAGACTCTGACAAATAGAGATAGGGATGGCCAATCACATGATTCAGCTATTGCCCATGTCCTGTGTGCTCCCTGTCGAAGGACACTGACGTCATGGGTAGAACCAGAGCTGGTGCAATGACTGTGTCAATGTCACCTTATGTTCTGCTTAGCTGTTAGCATAGTGTGCTGGGCACCACTGCTCCTGTCGTTACTGGCCTGGCAGCCTTGAGTTTAGCAAGGTGGAGGCAGCAGAGTGAGTGACAAGTCATCCTAAACTGCCACTTTAAAACCTGCTGTGGCTAATGATGTGTATCTAAAAGCGGCATGTGTGTGAGTTTATGTGTGTGCGTGTACATGTTGAGTGTTGAGTGTGCACCATTATATCTGTGGGTGTTGTTTTTAATGTGTTTTCATTTAGTTTAGCAATAAAGACATTGTCCATTAACCTCCTAATATAAATGTAATCTATTTTAACCCTTTGGTAAAGGTCAGAACACAAGAATAACCTAAATAATGGCCAAATAATGTGGTTCAGCATGCATTTATTCTTCCATTTCATGAGCATACAATCCATTTATATATTATACCTGAGTCTGTGGTCATGGTGAACATTTCTGTTTAGCCTAAAGGAGTGTGTGTTGTGCATGTCGGGCCACTTATAAGTTCTCAGAGGTAGAAGGTCGTCAAAAGATTGGTATAATTGCTCTCCATCTCATGTGGTGTATACTAGTTGTGGTGTTTCTTCTTACCAAATTATCTCTAAATAAGATGCAAATAATATTATATATATATGTGTGTGTGTGTGTGTGTGTGTGTGTGTGTGTGTGTGTTTTGTGTATATGTCTGTTTTATATTGTAACCTGCAAGAATATGTGTTTCTAAACCTCTAGCTGCACAGCAAAATCCAAATGGTAGTGTAAAGTGTGCAGCCTAATTGCACTTCATTGTCAGGGGCACACTCCACATCAAAAAGAAACCAATCTCTTCTCCTAGAAAGCACACAGAGATGATAGGTGGTGTGTCACTGTGTGTTTGCGTGTTTGAGTGTTTGTGTTGATGTGCGTCTGTATGTGTGTGTGTGTGTAAGAAAGTGGGAATAGAAAGAAGCAGGGACTTCACACGCACATGCACATGCACTCGTGAGTGTATGTGATGGGAATACTAAATAACAGTATTGAAAAGCCCTCCAGCCACTGTCAAAATTATCTTCTGTAGCAAGTCCCTGTAGCGCTGCTTGGCTCTATCAAGAGCCTGTGGGTTTGACTCACAGTTTGTGGCTCTGCTTGCAACTTGGACAAACCCTCTGTCTCACCACAAACTTACTATGTTCCTTACCTATTGTGAAAAACATCAGTAGAAAATGTTAAAAAAGTAGATCAATAGTCATGAAGTCAAATTTAACCAATCAGTTATGGCAGTGTGTTTGGACCTCTCTCTCTCTCTCTCTCTTTGTCTTTTTCTATTTCTGCATGGCCATGCCCAGTTGCCAGGATACCACTTCTGTAATGCATAGTCCTAATTGTTTTGACTGAGTAACAAGCTGTTTAATAAAGGCACCTTGTACAATGTTGTGATTCAGGTCATGCACAAGCTCAGTGGATTAATTTGAGGAAGGGGTTGTTGGTGGGGGAGGGCAGCAGTGGTGTCTGTATATGTTCTTCTAAGTAAAGTTACACACAAACATGTGCATCAATTATGTAATCAAGTAATCTACAACCCAATACTGTAGAACACTGTTTGTCTTTTTTGCTATATTAGAAAGCCCATAATGACAATCAGCCAAAAGAACCATTATGCCAGTGTTAATCTTAACTGGAAAATAGGTTGATGTTGAAGATACCAAAAAAGCAGCAGAACCAAGGTCCATGGAAGTATTTAACAATACCAGGTCTCTCTAAAAACCCTGCAGAAAATTAAGAAGCAGGGAACTTCCAGGAAAGAAAGATGTATTCCACTATCTGGCATTTTGAATCTATTTCATTCCATCCAGATTGTTACTTTTAGGAAACATTCATAAATATGTTCATGCCAATGATGGTGCTGTATGAAGCACTGCCTTGCTTAGCATTTACACCTGTAAAAGTAAACCATATGACATTTATCCTGTAATGCGGTTTATTTCAGATTTTCCCAAGAGCCATATTCTGAAAGCTTTCACCATTTTCTCAAAACTGGGAAACAAATTGTCTTTGTCCTTGTCCTTTTTCTTCTCCCCTGTGTGCTTGACCTTCACCAACTACTGTCTTTCAACCTTTGCATGGTTAGGATCCATTGTTCCAGAGCATATCAAAAACAAATGGCCCCATTTATAGGGATCTTGTGATTCTGATTCATGTGTCACTTATCAAGTTGCTGTGCGATAATGACTTGATTGTATTGTATTGGTTGCACGTGTTTGCAGAATGAACATAGGCCTAAAATGCAGTGAGTGATTCATTTGGTCACTTTTGCATTAAGAAATAGGCTGTAGGTTTTCTTAGTGAGGGAACCAACTATACTGTGTTAGCATCTTAGAAAAACTGCTCCAGCTAATGGCTGTGAGTACTGTGGGCTACCTAAAGACAAAGTCACTGAAGAGACTTGAAGTAAATCTGTGTACAATGTTGTGCCAATGGAAAATTACTGCCTGTTTATATTTGTCAGTCAGTTTGAGCACAGGGAGGCGAGTGTGAGTGCTGCATGCAAATGACCAGGATGTCTCTGCCGGGGCTCCACAGGGGATGCTAATGTGAGCACGGAGCTTTCTTTAGGATGCAAGTCAGACTCTAGTGGTGTGCGCACAAACATGAACTTATACCTGATGAGGTGAGTTTTGTCATTCAGATGAATCTGAACCAATCAACATGTGACAGGATTACTGCCTTTGCCCTTGCAAACTCAGGTCATCTGTGTCTGCGGTACCTGTAGAAAACCACATTATTTTATCAGTTGTCATGCATTCATTACACTTTGGCATAAAAGTTGTTTACTTCATAACAGCCATGAATTATATTGCCTTTTCACAGTCCAGTTTGCATGAGCTGGATGCCCATTGGATATTTATTAGATATTTATTTATATTTACTAGATTCTTATGAAGCCTAAAAGCAAAGAGACATTTTATGAGTCTGATTTAAATCAGAAATATCAAGCATAACTCAATAAACATTCTTTGCAGTGATGGAAACAGCTGCAATGTTAAAAGTATTTTTGTTGAAACACATCTAATTAACCAAATACTCAGAAGAATGTCATTTTCATGTTATCCATGTCAATTTTACAAACCTCATTTAACATTAAAAGTTGCTGTTCATAATTCCTCTGATGACTTAAATGCTACACAGGCTAGTATAGTTTTTGTTTCTTAAAAATGTGGAATTCTACGGCAGGCAGTTTTGGAACCCTAGCTAATTCCACCTGGATGTTATGACAGAATACCAAACTATTCATTACACTCTGGGGATTAAATTTCTGTGCCACAGTTCTCAGTACTCTCTCATGTACTTTCTGTCTAATAAAATGTCTGGTAAATGTAGAAGTGATAGCGTTCACAAACACTTCATCCACAGTGAGTCACATTACAGTGTGTACAGTTACAAGTAAGCTGTGAGTCAAGCATTAAAATACTTTTTCCCTTTTCTTTTGACATCTTAATTCTTTAGCTTTTCAAGGTGAGATAAAATACTGGCCAAAAAATGATATTTTTTGGACTTGGTTAATTGATAAATAAAATTATAACTCTCAACAGTAACGTTTCTGTTACAAGAAGCAGCTAATATAAATGAATATTGGTGACAAATAAGAGGACTCCACCTATGCTTACAGAACTGAAGCATTTCTGTGCTCAGACTAAAATTCCAGTCTGTTTTTATGCAGACTTCCTGTACAAGCAGATGAAGCCAGATGCTTGCTCAACTCACTACAGACCATAAGCGATAAGGAAATTCACTTAGATGACTTGTCTGGAATGTTATTGGTGGAAGCAGTTAGACGGTTGCTATTTGTGTCATTGAGAGGTGACATTATGTTTGAATCTGTGGCAAGACTGAGAGTTGCACCTGCTACAAAAACAACTTCTTATTTTGTCATCATCATTTATCATTTAATTTGATCTCGTCCCATGTGATCTATGTAGAGGGTGTGCCACACTAATGATTTCATTAAGATAGTTTCCATTGATGTTATGACTGGAAAAATGTGTGACCTCAAATGACATGCTGACATAATCTTTGGACAATTTTAAAAGTGTTTGAATTTATATAACTTCAAAACATCAATAGCAAATTCCCAGTGAAAATTGATTGTATATATTTGTCTTCTTTGAATTCAGGTTGAACTGCAACATTAACAGCAGTTAAGCTTCATTTCCATAAAATATTGTACTGCGTACATGTTTCTAACTGTATTAAACTAATCATTTTAAAGAATCTGGATATTTTGTGGTAGAAGTATATAAAAAAACAACATCAACAAGATGTCCTTTCTTCTTTGTATGCATTTCATTTCCTAAAACAATATCCAGACAGGCTTGCCCAAGTGGCAATATTGTCAGAGGGATGGATAACTCATATAGAAATTCTCAGTAACTCCAGTATTGACTTTATTTGATTCTCCTAAAATCTCTAGAGAGTATTTTATGTGTTAACCTGCACTTTGAAAACATTGAATTCCATGAAGCAGTCAATTTCAGTTCAGAGTGCCTCGTAAGACAACAAATAAAACAAAAGTTGTCACAGGTACAAGAAAATGACTCACTAACCGGCAAAGAGACAGAACTCGATAACGCTAGCAATTCCTTTTAAAATCAACTGTAATCCAATAGAGGCCTGGTTGGACTAAGAGGCCATCTTTGCAGCAGAGCTCCTCTGCTTTTGGCTGATAGAGAGACAGAGAGACAAGGATTACTGCCATCCATACACCTGGCCTCTCATTGTGATAAGAGAAGCTATAAATCAGCTGAGTTCCCCATTTACCCTGCACTCTTGTTTTCATCCCTGTCATATACACCCATCAGTTTAGATTGGTGTATTGAGTTTGCACTTATATTGAACCTGTTAAGTAGGGACTAGAACTGAAGTGTGTGTGTTTGTGTGTTCCATTTTCTTCTGTTGTGGACCCACTACATGCTTGGAAATAGTGGCGAATAAATATTAATAAAGTTTTACAAACCACAAATATGAGACACAGATTAAGATTAAGTGTGGATTTGAGTGTTTGGGCCAGATATATTTAATACATCAGTATTTATACTGAAGCTGATTGTCAAATATTTTAAGGTCGATGTCTCATAAGCAAGCTAAATCTGGTGAGGTTGACTCTGAGTCACTTGAGTTTTCTCTCTTTTTTCTTCTGTTTTCCTATTCCAACCACCTTCCAACCTAAATGGCCACACTTTCAGCAACACCTCTCTGTCTCATTCTGCTGGTGGAAACAAGCTCTGCTTCAAATGCATTGACTACCTGTTGAAATTTATATGCAGCATATAAATTATCATCTGAAAGTATTTTGTATGTTCTGTGCAGTATATGATCATGATAATATGTTTGGAAGTAACCTAAAGGTTTTGTGATTGGTTTTGAGACCATCTGTCAAGAGTATTTTTTGGTTTGTGCTCAAATGCATCTGTGGTATGTTTGATTCAAGCAAAAGGGAATTTATACCCAAAAATGCACCTTACATCAGCATTTTCTTTTTCCCCACCAGGACCTTTGCCGGAATGAGGTACACAATAGATAGATAATTTACTGTAACATTGACTACCTTGGCCCAACCAAATTTTTTCCATTTTGTAGGTGCTGTTTTTAAAATTATGTGTTATGTTTAAAATATGTTTAGGCATGTTTCTGGGAAAATTAATCTGAAAAAGTAAAGGATAAGAGATGGCATTATGAGTACAGCCTGGAACTGATGAGAAATAATCCAAACCTTGTAGCCAGAGACTCTAAAGGATTGACTCATTCTAATGGGAAGTGCCCTTTAATGAAAAGTGCTAGTTATTGTAGGTGGTAGTGTTAAGAAAGGCGAAAGAGGATTGAAAAGTCAAGGGTCACACTTGCTCACCTCCTTGGGCTTTGTTCTCCATTACCACAGTGGTACACAGTAGTCACGGCACA
This sequence comes from Psettodes erumei, assembly GCA_016785225.1. Classification (NCBI taxonomy): domain Eukaryota; kingdom Metazoa; phylum Chordata; class Actinopteri; order Pleuronectiformes; family Psettodidae; genus Psettodes; species Psettodes erumei. The sequence goes on along the minus strand of JAFBJZ010000863.1, from coordinate 5,286,186 downwards.
GCTTGCATTATGCTCCAACATCAAAGAGGAGACTCATTTTCTGCCTCAGAGTTGCTGGGGTGTGAGTGTGAGGGAATGGTGCTCTCGAGGGATAATGTGTGTTTTCGGTTGCTAAGGAACTGTCTGGGAGACCATCAGAATAGACAGAAGAGAAAAAGAATAACTTTTTTTCTTTAAAAGAAACCTTTTAGGATTTTGCTCAAACTCACCATTCTTAAAACTCTTCAAACATGAAAATATGGATTGAGAAAATATTCTCTTAATCTGAATTTTTGGATTTTCATTCAAATTTAAAATTGAAACTGAAATTCTGAGAAATCACAAAAACACAAGTTTCAAAATAGACAGACGATTTCATTAATTTTAAAAATTAAAAGAAAAGTTATTTAATAACTGCAGCATGATTATTATATAGCCCTAACATATTATTATTTGTGTTGTTATTTGTCAGAAATATGATTTTTGCATATCAAATTCCTTTCTCCAGAAATAATGGTGAATATTGTTTCAGTGTTTTCTCATGAATCTACTTTCTGTGGAAATTACTGTTTTTTCTACTCCTCATTCTGTTAGCATCTGTATTTATTTTGATAAGTACTGGGGAAGAGCACAGAAAAACACTGATAACAGTAAATGTGTATTCCAACCAAAGATGACTCAAAGCAGAGACTGTCCTGTTCGAAAAGGATCTGGACTAAAATTATTAAAATTACTTCTCTGCTTCTATTGCTATGGCTGCCCTGAACAGTGCTTTTGCAGTTGTGATAAGTTTTTCTAAAAATTCAAAAGGACTCACATCCACAGAGGTACTCACAAATTTCCCAGTAAGATTGTTTTCATAAGAGAAAAATGATATTTTAGAAATTAAAGTCACTGTTTACCAGTGCTACAGTATGTTACGGTGCAGTGCTTATGCTCATGTGAGAGGCTTTGTTGTGGGTTCATTGTTGATAATAAGGTGTTAAACCTTCAGAATTTGGGATCATTCTTAAATTTAAGTCTGACAGCACTGAGCCTTTTGAGAAACAGCAGATCGTCCCTCTTTTCTTTTCTCCCCCCAGTGTTCATTCATTATCAGAACAGCTGGTGCAATACTAATTAAAGGCTTACCTTATTAATTTCATTTCATCATCAATATTCATCATTTATGTTTTTAGTGGCATATTGAAAATTGAATACAGATCTAAAAAAAAGACTGTTGAACATACTACTGATGCTGTTGTTTTTCTGGTGAGGATAGTTCTTATTATATATATATATAAAATCAGGATCATTGTATGTAATAACAATGATTAGATACTATAGAAATATATAAATAAACAAGAAAGCTGATCAGACCTGAGCTTTTGGAATGCACTAAAGACCCCAGTCCAGATAGTGGCAGAACAAAGATATGCTAACAAATTTACTATCTCAGCTAAACATAAACACTACAAACAACAAGGCTACTTACCTACTGTTACTTGGCCTCAGGAATCAGAGTCAGTCTCTGGCAGGAGCAGGCATGAGAAGTGAACTAAAGATGCAGCAACAAGAAACCACTATGTCCATGTTCGGCAACAGGTGAAGACGGTGATTAGACATTGTAAGTTATTGACTGGAACTTCCTGCCAGAGACAACCGTGTAAATGGTGTGGACAGGGAAGAGAAAGCAGCCACGATAGACCCAGAGCCATTCCAGCCTCAAGATCAGCACCATGGAGAGTGCTCTCAGTCTTAACATGCTCTCACTGTCATTCAAACAGAGAGAATGGCATAAAAATAATCCAATTTAATTATTTAATTAAAAAATAAATAAATAACCGTGCTAAATCAGAGTTTGGCTTATGAAATGTAGGTGTTACTCTAAGCAAGTGGTGAGTATTTTCTTCAGCCAGGTGAATCCCACTTATCCACCAAGTCTCCCCTAAATCATTGTGTAAGTTTAAAGACCAGGAATTGGATTTACCTCAGTGCATTATGTGGGTGTGATGGCTAATACTGACTCTTTTTTATCCACTTGGAGCTACATCAAAAGGTAGTGGTTTTCCCTTTACTGTCACAAAGTGTTCGATGCAGCTACAAAAATGTATTTGAAGGTTGTTTTTGTTTCTAATCCAAAACATGTGATTTATTCCCCCTGCTTCGTGTTGCAGGAGGTTGAAGCTGAGTAAATAAATAATCAAGGCAAAAGCTACAGCATAACTGATTTTCAGCCACTGATATACGTACATATTCTTTTCTTTTCTCTTTCTCTCCTTCTCTCTGATGCCTACTGTTTCCATGTGGGTCCATAATAAGACCCCAAAAATATCACACTGTGAATTCATGCCTCCTTCTTCCTTGTGTCCTAGCAGAGGACTACAATTACGTGCAGTGTCCATAAATTACTATGTTTACTCATGCTTCTAGCATGACCTTCACCACAGGTCTTCAAGTATTGGGAAAGGAAAAAACAAAACGCTCAACTAAATCTGAATAGTGAAAAAAATATTTTAATTATTATATAGCGTGTAAGAAGTGCAGTTATCATTATTAATAAAACACATTTGCAAGCAGTGAGTGCTTTCTGTGTGATGTTTGATCATCTGGGGTCTGTATTCTTTTTTCTTGAGGTTCACGTTACCTTCTTGCCATCACAACGAACTAAAAATATACTACGTAGAATGACTCAGAAAGATCATCAGCTGGGTCCATGAACAAAGTCAGTCAAAATCAGTCCACTAAAAGAGTCCTATTTCTCTCATATCCTAAAATGCACTAGCACTAACCATGCGACTTTTCAATTTTGCTCAGTAAAAGGGTAAATGAAGCACAGTTTCTGATGATGAAAATGCTGTTATTATTTTGAAGATATGGCCTGCTTAGATTCCTCCTGCAGCAAAATGTAATTTAAATCCTTAGGGCAGCAAACTTGACAAAGCCATCTGTTGAAGCACTCGGATGCATGACATAAAGAACAGTCACAGAATTCCCCTGACACTCTCTCACTTCCATACCACCACCGCTGTATATAGTTAACATTTCATTTGATTCTGTTTTTTATCAAGAAAGAAAATAGACTGATCATTCAACGTAACAGTCTGTCCCTCTGTACATATTTCAATAGATTTTCTTTTACAAAACTTATGAATTGGGAAAAAAATTCAAATATAGGGGGACCATTATAGAACTGAATCCATGAGAATATTAAAACCATCAAATGTTTAGGTACTATCCAAGGAATTGGAATATGACAATGTATTCAACTTAATCTGATGTACAGTATATAATTACCTGAAATCAGGGATTATATCAGTAAAATGGATTATCCTTGTAACCACAAATGTGAACAAATTTCTCCCTCAAAGTTACCAAGCTCTGAAAGAAAACTATTGCATTCATTGTATCATTATGCATTCAACAAAATATATATCTCCCACTGGAACAGACTGTACCATACAACAATTAGAAGTAAGTAATCATATCAGTACTCTAGCCACGAAAATGAACTCTCTTATACAGATAAATGGTAAATTATTCTTGCAATGTGGACTCCTAAGCATTTAGATTTGACATGAAGTCTCCTACATTAATTAGTAGGTACTTATTTGGCTGGGTTAATTCCTCAAACAGTGGATGTGTAATTAAATATGGATGCCACAAAACCAAATACATCCCACAGGGAGGGAGACAGTGGTTTAACATTAGCCCAGACTGATTCAATATTTACATTGCTGAACTTCAGTCTACTGCTACCTGTCCTCCTCTCATAGACACACAACCAAATTATACCCTGGACCTCTCAAATGGAATTGGATTCCTGTTTTTGAGATGGAAAAACACACCTGCACCAGTATGAGTGATGCAATTAAGAAAATCCTTTTCAATTCACATGGTGAGAATACTGTGGTGGATGTGTATGTAGAAAGGCTGGTTATGTGCATTGAATTTAATTGGTTTAGAGATGGGGTTGTGGCTTTCTTCTGCTTATAAGTGATGTCAAAATGATCTGGCAAATGGGCTGATCTACTATACACAACATGAAGCACTGGCACATTCATAAAAGGTAAAAGGGATTGAAGGATGAATTTGGAGTTAATTACATTAACATGCTGGAAGTGAATTCATAATTTGTTTTGTTTGTATTAATTTTAACATTCTGCATTTACTGTACATATACTGTAGATTCTTTTGTCATGTGGTCTGATAACATTACATGTCGTGTTCAGGATTAATGTGGACATCTGCTGTGATGGTTGTAGAGATTTTTTTAAGCAACTGTGTGAAGGTACAAGTGTTGCACATTCTACTAATAATGGCAGTTATTAATCCACATATGTCTATCTAAAAATTAAGATAAAAATAAATAAATGAATAAATACAAGTGACATTATTTAGTGGGACAGAAAGGTTTGACTAAACTTGCCACTAGATGGTGCTAATGTGTTTCCTACCCTATTCCTATCAGCAGATGGACGTCCTGCTTGTAATGCTTCAACCATTTAAAGGTTAAAACATAAATTACACATCTTCATTTAACATGTCTTAAATGGGTTTCCTACTGTACTTTACAAAAAAGAAGAAATTTAACAGGCTCAGTGGTGTGCATCTTCTTCAAGGGCAGGGGTAGAAAAAAACAGTGTGTGGTTGCCATGGACAACCAGGCATTATAGTACGTTTTAAAGTAAAGAAAGTACTTTTTATTTACAATTGATGACAACTGTGGGGATGTAGAAAACACTGATAATGGATAATGGGAACAGTGTAAATTAAATACAACATATCACTATCAATAAGGTAATAATGCTCAGTCCATTCATCGTATGGTAGTGCAAAGCAGTTTTGGCCCAACCAAATAACAAAACATAAATAACTGTTTCATAACTGTTCACTGGGAATGTTCTGAATGTAAGCACCTTGGTCTGCGTTCTCTTGCATGTTAAACCTCATTGAGAGCAACACCTGTAGGCACTTCAGAGTCAGCAGGGTGTCTCCTGCTGTTGTGTATCTATTGATGATGAACACAGCCCATATGCATATTTCAAGGCCTTGAGAGTGTACAAAGACTTGCAGCAGTTCTGAGGGAATCAGGTGCTGCACTCTCACTTCAGAATGATACACATCTAAGAGCAGGCACTGCACCGCCCTATGGGGATGGGTTGGAGTCTTTGTTTTGCATTCAACCCTTTTGATAACTCCTGGTGGGAGGGGGTGGGGTGGCATGTGTAAGAGAGAGAGACAGAGAGAAGGAGACAAGGTGGGTGGAGGCTGAGAAGGTGATGGGAAGCAAAAAATTTACCTCCTGTTTCGCCTCTGCTGCCCAGGATCACAGCACGGAGCCACTATGGATTACTCACTACATGTGTTAGCTTGCTGTTATTTATATACTGTTCTGTGAATTCAAAACAGTGGAGGGTGGCGTTATGAATGAAAAGAAGACACAGCCTTACATTTGTTAAATACACCTGTTTCTGTAAATGTAGAAGGTTTCACTTTGGTAGTGAAACCACATTATGAACCTTGAGACCTTGCAATAGCATTTTGTGACCTGTGATCCTGCCTGTATGAAAGTGGTTATCTGTTTGTCAGTCTTTTGCAATCTGCAGCTTTCTAGTTGTTGCTGTATATTGTCATAATGTAAATTTCATGACATGGAATATGCACTTAGGGGCCACATGTTTTTTTATGGTCACAAAGGATCAAAAGACCATGGGTACTGTGACAAGAGGGTTGCTTGGTGAACCCTCACATTTACTGTTAACAGTTTACTGTCATCACAATCACCAACATTATTTTCAGATTCAGCTAGCAAATTTGGCTGTTTCCAAGTAAAAAGCTCTGATAAACCCACTACACACTATCTCCAAAACAGCAGACTATAACTTGTAAACAATGTGAAGTATTTAGCTCTTAAAGATCCAGAAATTTTCAACTTTGAGTTTACATGTATTTAAGCTTTACCCTTTTTATACCTGTGACATAATGGTAAATAATTTTGAAAAAAGTAAACTGAGAATTTGATAGTTAAACTGTATGTCTAATGGACTTCTTTGTGATTCCTCTTGAGAGCACAGCAGCTTGATGTGTTGTAACCAAGTAACCAAGCTGAGTCATTCTGCATTAATCTCCATACAAGTTCACTGAGATGGAAAAAAAATGTCTAGAAATGTCCCCCAGGTCTGGAAAGCTGGTCACTGAGGTACCACACTGCGATGTCACTCTCATCACCTTTAATGGATGGGATAAGGTTACTCCGTGTGGGTGTTTGTCTGTCTGTTTGTCGACTCCCTGACATACAAGCTGACCAAAGTGACTGTGGACCAGATGGACCTTGATGTGGATGGTTTGATCAAGTGGAGCGTTATCAGACCACCCACTCTGGCTGACATAAGCTGTGAGGGCTAAGCGTATTAGGAGGCAGGGGGTCCAAGGGGACTATGTAGACACTTCAGAGTAATAAACTCATCAGGAGAGAGACAGATACACCTGTTCCCTACAGGGTGACTGAGACAGAGGGTACAGGGAAGGAAGAAGACAAGGAAGAAAAAAGTAGATGTGGTTGGTATAGTAAACAGAGAGAAAGGAGGAGAGGGGGTAAAGAGGAAGAGACAGAGATGGTCAGCTATGGAGAGTGTGACTGTAACTGACCCCAGTGTCAAAATCGCCTTAGCTGGCCTCACTGGGTCATGCCCAAAATGAAACAAGGCTTTCACATATTATGTCATAGTAAGCAGCAAGTGAATGGCTTTCAAATACAAATTAACTCTTTTTTGTAGCAGTCTGGCCTTAATAGATGGGTCACTAACACAGACAGGTAGCCATGTCGAGGGAGAGCAGTATATAGTCCAGATAAAGTGAGATGAGAAGTGAAGAAGAGTGAGAGAGATAGAAATCCACGCCTTCCACATACAATAAGCCCAATGTAAGACAAATATAGAACACACTACTAGGTCACCTATATAGAAATTGGTTGGTAATTTTCAACAATCCTACAACACTTGTTCTTCCTGATTCTCCAGAAATAATGTAGTGACCCATATGATTCTACCTCCTCTGTACAAAATCACTTTGACCTATTTTGATGTAAAGTAGTCCATGTTCTTATTTCTGTCTTTTATCATATAAATGAAGGAATTACATAAAGAAGACGAGCAAGCTTGGACACATACTATTCTGAAGCATTATTATATAACATTAGACTTAGTGGTTGGCTTTGTATATGAAAAGGCAGTTTGCACTCTTCTAACAAGACCCTGTTCTTAAACATTGGCAGGGTTATTAAATCATAAATTTCAATCAATGTTTCCGTGCAATTTATCAGTCAAGTTATGTAAATAACAGGGCACAAGCTGGTTTGTGGTGTTGTTGCAGATCATCTGCTTATTTAGTGATACTGAAAATAGGTGTGCATCATACTTCCAAGTGGTGGAAGTAAGGATAAAATTATTCAACAATATAGATCACAATTTATTAGTGTTGGTCATGTGAGTAGGAGTGCATGTGCATACTGAAAAACTGAAAGTATATAATGGCGGCCACTGGTATATAGAGATGAATAAGACTGGTCAGGCTTTGGAATTCAATGGTAGAGCTCACTTCAGTCTTCAAGGTGTCTTTGTTAAACTTCTCATCATTTTTCTTGACAAAAAAAACAAAACACCTTTTGCGGGGACTCCTACCTACATGCAACAGCATTGTTTAACCATTTTGTTAAAGTAATGTGAATCTTGGAAACATCAGAACATACATACAAAAATATGACCATGATTCCTAGAAATATACTCGGGCCTAAATTGGGTCTTTTAAAATTTTTTCTTTTTAACTATTTTAAACCAGTATCAACCTCTTATGACACTACCTTGTATTTGTCAGATGCCCTGATTCAGTGGAACACAAGTGCAAACATTTGAAACCAGTGTGTTAATATAACTGTCAATGTCCTTATTGTGGTGAAATTGTGTAATGCAATATATTGATGTACAAAGCTCAAATTGCACAATGAACATTGCAAAATGAACTGTTATTAGTTTTACATTGCCAGGCTAATAGGGAAAAAAGACATAATATCCTGCTAATAAGTGTTGATGAAAAGCTATTGTCTGTTTATTGTTTCTCAGGGGGCCTCCTCTGTCACTTTGGTAAGCCCTTTATGCTGCCTCATAAATGCTTCTGTTTGTTACTTTAATTAATCTTGCTAATATTAATAAACAAAGCAAAAGCATTGCAGGGGAAGGCGTAAAAGCTTGGGGCCAACCTCTTTTGATTTCTCCTGCAGGTTTTGAATGTGTATGAAAAATAAAATTTTTGGAACTTTCTTTGATGTTAGGCTAACAATTAAAACTTCATGAATGCCAAGGAGCTGGTGGTCTCATCCCCTTGTCTCAGTATGCAGGTGAGATGAGAGGTAGTTATTTGCACCTTTTGGCAACCCCCCCCCCCCATAAGATTGTGCAGATATAACCATGGGCCCACATCTCATTACTGTACCAGTTCATGTGTCCAATCTCAGTTACCCAAACACAATTTGGCTCTTTTAGCACTATGTAATGCTTAGAAGTTATAGGAGATGATTGTAATTCAACTCTTGCTCATGTTCTTAGAGAATAAGAGCATCCCACGGTGTGTCCTGAAGGCACTAATCTAAGCATCCAACTCAGCAACTCCATTTGAGGTATCCAAAAGTAAATGCTGTCATTTGCTTATGGAAAACTTCTTATTTTCACTGTTATTTACAAGCAAATCAACTTTTAAATATCACACAAAAACAAACAAAAGCCTTTTCGCTGATGTTGATCCATGACTATGCCCTCCACCTGCCAAAGCTTATCATGGCTCACTATCCAAGAGTGAAGACTGTGATGACAGATGACAGAATCAGTTATGCAGTGAGCAATGATCAGGAAATTTTTCTTGGAATGTACAAACAGTGAACATTTGGTTGACACAAACACACACAGGAAAAACAAACAGAAACAGGCACACAAACAGATGCAGGTTGTGCTTGACTATTAAACACATTTGTCCTGTCCAATAAACTCCATAAGAATAAGCATTCATCATTTGCAGTTCTTGTAAGGATTAATGAAAGATAAATAGAATTATGCATTTAAAAACACACATAGTCACAAGGATGGAAGAAAAAGAAGAGAGAAGTTGCAGAGTGGAATGTATAGATAGGTCCGAGCTCAAACTGTAAATAATTCATCAGTACTTACCTGTTAAACCTTTTTCAGACTGTGTCTCAAGTTTGTTTTTTTCCCCCATTGTTGTCTGAGTGTGCACCATTACCCACATTTCTATATTAATGGTGTCCTTTGCTGTTATGGCAAACGTTTCACTACACTTCATTCAAAGTAGTACATCTGAGACATACTGAAACCTTTATTTTCTACTGGAAAGGAGAAAAAATGGCATTAAGAGGGAGAGCCCAGTAAGCAAGCAACGGAGGTCAAGATAGGCAAAGTAAAAGTTATTTCATTTAAGTCCCATTCAATGCAATGTCATACTTTGCATGCAGTTAAAATCTATAGTATACAAATACGAATATGAAAACTTTATTGTTCACAACATGAAAATATGACTTGGTTTTCACCTCACAGTACATATGACAATACATTATCTCAGCATACACGGTCAAATACCACTCACAGTACTCCATACACCATATCACACTGGCATTAAAAATTGAGGTACGTTCAGTTTTAACAATCATTTTTAGAAGCTCAGTGATCAACCTGTAAAATACACAGTATAGGGGTCAACTGTGGGTTTCGTTAACTTTCATTAAAGCATGTCATATGCAGGCCACCTGTAAGAAAGCCATTAATATTAATAGCTAGGTGCAGTCAGACTGCATCATATATGGGTAAAGCAACTAATGTACAGTACAGAGTGCTAAGGTTCATTCAAGAATAAAAGAGACATCAGACTAAAAATATCATCAGTGCTACTGTCTCAGTTTTCATAGAATCATAGGCAATGACAGAGTCACTCAAATTATGTTGGGAACCAGATTTTCTTTCCTGCCGATCCACAGCAAAGTGAAATAAGCAATACAATTTGACATTCCCTCTGTCTCTGACACAGTTAACAGCTAAACAGTATAAAGAAAAAGAGAGGCAGAGATTCAGACAGAAACATGGAAAAAAAAATATGTAGGAGACAAACAACAAGCAGGTAAAAAAAATAATGGTGAAAAAGGTGACAGTTTGCTGCTGGAAAAGCCTCCTATGTGTAAAAGTCAGCTCTAATTTTCTTTTCTTTTTTTCCTGGCAGATGCAGGGAAAAGCTCACTCTCAGACTCCACATGGTCTGTCTTCTTGGCTTAAATTTCTTTATGGTGGAAGAGTGTAGCATCTTTTATTGCTCGGGGGAAGAAGAAGTGAAATCAGAGTGTGAGAAAAGGAGGAAAAGAGAATTCAGAAATGGGTTAAATAGTGTAGACAGGAAAAGGCCTTCTTTTGCTTATTACCACCTGAAGAAAGGCCATTGCCATTAGATTGAAATTTAATTTACGAAATAGTGTTTTAATGCAGCTGTTCACCAGCAGCCCATTCCAAATACGCTTTCTGTCAGTACATTTCCTGAGGGCCATTTAATTGGGCTAATGAAGAAAGCTGCTAATGGCTGGGTTTATCTCTGGCTGTGCTAGTGACATTTCATCAAGGCAGGTGATTTTCTAGACATTGTTTAAGCTCAGTGCAGGTAGCATTTGTAGTTTGTAGAGGAAAAAAAATGTAACATTTTATTTGGGCAAATTACAAAAGTGTATGGCAGGAACAATATGGTCTTGAGGAAAAGGATAATTCAAGTTTATCTAAAAGCAGATTTAATTATTTTCTAATTATTTTCCTCACTTGCTGCTAATCATATTTGGGAACAAAAAAATTCACCTTTTTTCAAAGAACATCTGGCTCATTGCTACTCAAAAATTTGTCTTGAGGTATAATTCAGGTTTGCCCACATAACAATGAAGACTACAAGGAAAGGCATACATGATAAACTATGCATCACATTTGAACACACACACACACACACACACACACACACACACACACACACACTGTATGGAGATAGACAGTAATGTGACATTTATTGTACCTTCATCAGTTATCAACATCTTGACATTACTACATCAAACCTGCTGTTTCATAATGAGCTTCAGTCACAATCTGACTACCAGATGATTCTGACACTCTTGCCACCTCCCCCCCGAGAAAGGTCAGTAACAAAGTCAAAGAGGATGACACCATGTTTATACATGGATGGACTGCAAGATTAAACTGCACAAAGCTGACATGTTGAAATGGCAATACCAAATGAAGGGCATGATTATACAAACCTGCAGATCTATGCTGTAGTAACAGTCAAGTCAAAAGAAGAGCCATGATTTATGGCATGAGTCATATTTTTAAAAGCTAACCAATAGAAATATGGATGGCATATTGGCTCAGTGATTAGCATTCCTTAATGATACAAAATGGTAAGAAGGTTTGTTTTTTTTAATTGTTTTTCATTTGAAGCTTTTTTTTGTCCTCCATTGACTCTGATCTATGGATGTCCATCCAGTGCATTTCTCTACACTCCCACTTATGGGCTGCTCATAAAAGATCATTTTCATTATTGAATAATATGATTAACATTTTCTCTGTTAATTGTAAAAAATGCCAGAAAATGACAAAACACCCATCACAATTTCTTGAAGTCCGAGGTGATAGTTTCAATTCTTTCTTTTCTCTGACAAGCAGTTCTAAACACAAATTATCTGTCCATTTAATAAAAATTTCAGTTCTGCTACATCTGGTTCGGTGCAAGGAACTTTTTAAATGCCGTTTCCCTTGGTTCTTCTGTTTAGAACAGGAACTTAACAAGTACAGTTAAAATGAAATTATGTTATCAATTGTAATTGTGTTGAGCATAGTATAATACTGAAAAAGATGAGGTAGGATCTCATTCTCACTTCAAATACCTGCTGCAAACACCAGTTTCAAGTTCCTTAAAATTTCACATCTTATCTTTTCCCAGGGATTTAACACTTTTAATTACATACAAGGATGTTTAACACAATTACTGCCACATCTCAAGTGGCATAACAGACCTGCATAATGATGGATAGTTTCATAGACACTAAATCAAGGTACAAGGATGTCTTTTCTTACAATAACACTTTAAATTTTAAAAATAAAAAAACAGACTAAATTGGGAATGGAACTGTAAATCATATGGAGTCCAAGTTATAATCTTACTGTTATCACTCTTGATTATCTATAATTATCTAAACTGCTAACGAATGTGTGGCCCTCTTTTACAGGTGACTCATACTGTGGCTGTTTTGAATATATTTCAATGAATTTCAGAATGAAAGGTGGAGAACACATACTAAAATTTAGTTAATCAACATGAATTCATCTCCATTGAATTTAAAGCTTTTGCCTGTTTTGGAATAATGACTTAACTGAAATTTCAAACCACTTCAGACCCTACACGTCCCTTGGCAGGCGTGTTCAACGCACGGTTTCCTGCCTTCTCTTTTTTGTGTAAACAACAATGAAGTGTGATATTTGAAAAAAAACCAGATGCGTCACCGGTGAACTACGAGCAACCAATCATCTGTAGTCTGTGTTCGAAGCGGCTTTTGAATCCCTCCTTCTCTCCCCTCCTCTTCAAATTCATTGGCTGCCGGAGGAGCAGCGACAATGTTTAATGCACCATGCGGTGTCCGGAGTTCAGTCAGTGAGAGGAAGCGCTCAATGCTTGGGGCTGTGTTACGTGCAGAACATACTAAGTAACGACTGTGCGTATATATTGAAGAAAACCACCCTTTCCCCGACTGACAGCTACAGAAAAGACTTGTGCCAGAATGCGGCGTTGCTGCTGACCTCCTCATCAGCAGCTGTGCTTCATGCGTGGACTTTTTTTTTTTTTTGACGGGGACGACGGACAAGGGCAAAAATGCCACTACGGGGAAACAGACACTCAGCCATGTTTTGAACGGGGGAGAAAAAAAACACTGGTTGCCTTTTAAACATCCACTTTGGATCTACCTGGCTACACATGTGGATTTTTCTTTTCTCCACATACAATATTTCTCCGAACAGTTTTCCTTCCTGACGATCGGTGACTCACTGCAGGCAGAAGGCGAGCCGCTGCATCCTAATCAGACAGCGGATAGGACTTCAGCTCATTGACATTACAGTCATACTTTTCTGGAGCACTTTTTTTTTTATTTCCACTGCGCTGCACTGTAGCCGGTGTGTACATCGGAAGAGTGTGGATTTTTCCCCTGCGCAGAAAAGGGACGGAGCATACGGGTGGCACCTTCTGAAGTGGTTAGGGGATGAAACTCTCCCTGAAACGTGCTGGAACTGTCAGCTTTGATTTTCACAGTTTCATTTTTGGGATTATTACAGCAGTTTCTTTTTGGTAAGTTACGTTTTTTTGTTTGTCTTTTTATCGCGTCCTAAAGGTCATTTAGTGTTTGTATAATTTCCCACTGGAAGCCCTGTCTGTTGCTCATTTCCCAAACGGGGTCTACGACCATCCGTGTGCATGCGGATGCAACAGCTTCTTCCAAGGACCGTTGAATGTTGCAGGGAGAAAGAGAGACAGAATTGCACGGCTGAGCTGAGACGTTGGCAGCTCATTTCAGAATTTTTATAAGGCTCATTTTAAACATTCGGATTATGCGGATTTGTTAATGCTTGTAAGAGGTTCATTTTATACACACTTAGTCAAATAGGCCATCTTCGGTTGTACGTCTGCAGTGTTACCATATTAATAAAGTTGCCCTGTTCGAGTTTCATTCAACATTTTAAGAATGTGTGAATGGGCCATTATCATGCCAGGGTCAGGTCGTGCATTGCACATTAGAAAACTGAATTCTGAATGTTGTGTTTCTAATCATACATGTTGTAACTAAGCTACAGAGGGGAATCATTATTTCCTTGTGTATCAGTGCTGCGCCCAGTGTCTTCCCAAGGTTAACTAATTGACAAGCTTCCCCCATAATTGTAGAGATGAATTACACATGAGCTCTGTTTCGTTTTTGGCTCAGCAGTGGATTTGATTTCTTCCTGGCAGAATGTCTCATGAAGCTAAGACTATTTTTATTTGGGTGACAAATTGACATGTATACATTATAACAAATATTTTTTTTCTGTTTTCTTCTTAGGTGGTATGAGTGAACACTTACAATGACTATTCTGTTTGGAGACTGGATCGCGATTACTGCTCAGATGAGTCTAGGCGCTCAGCTGAATATAAATTAGGTGTTCAGCATCACAGATTGCTGGAAGAGGCAGAGGAACAGAGAGACATAGTAAAGACAATCCATAAAGACAAATGCCAATGCCTCACATGATGAACAGAACTCTGTTTTTGATCGCGAATAACAGAAATACGGAATTTGAACAAAATATCAACAGGTCAAAAGAAGCATAAACAGCACATATTCCAGAAGATTTCACGGAGTGGGGATGTATCTTTCGATTTTCTTTTTCCTCCTCTTATGGGCTCAAGCCCTGACATTGAAAAACTTGAATTACTCTGTCCCAGAGGAACAGGGTCCGGGGACAGTGATTGGGAACATTGCCAAAGATGCCAGACTCGGACTCGAACAGATTGGGCAGGGAGGACAGGGTAAGAAAGCCAACTTCAGGGTGCTGGAGAACTCAGCCCCGCATCTCATCGATGTGGACCCCCAAAGCGGACTGCTTTACACAAAGCAGCGCATCGACAGGGAAACATTGTGTAAGAGAAACCCCAAGTGCCAGCTCTCCATGGAGGTGTTCGCCAATGACAAAGAGATCTGCATGATCAAAATAGATATTCAGGACATAAACGACAACTCACCCACTTTCCCCTCCGATCAGATTGATATTGACATTTCTGAAAATGCTGTGCCAGGGACACGCTTTCCCCTGACCAGTGCACATGACCCAGATGCAGGAGAAAATGGCCTGAAAACCTATCAAATAACACGCGATGACTACAATCTCTTTTCCTTGGAGGTAAAATCCCGTGGGGATGGGACAAAATTCCCAGAATTAGTTATTCAACGACCACTGGACCGAGAAGAACGAAGCCATCACACCCTTATTTTGTCAGCCACTGACGGCGGGGAATATCCTCGGTCAGGTACCATGCAGATAAATGTTAAAGTTATTGATTCCAACGATAACAGCCCTGTGTTTGATCAGCCCTCATATGTTGTGGAAATTCCTGAAAATTCACCTCCTGGCAAAGTCCTTATCGATTTAAACGCCACTGATCCTGATGAGGGCAACAACGGACAAGTAGTCTATTCTTTTAGTGGCTATGCCCCGGAGAGAATCCGAGAGCTCTTCTCCATAGATTCCAGAACAGGGGTTATAAAAATTCAGGGTGAAATTGACTACGAAGAGAGCCCAGTTATTGAGATTGACGTCCAGGCAAAGGATCTCGGTCCCAATCCAATCCCAGGCCATTGTAAAGTCACTGTTAAAGTGCTTGACAGGAATGATAACTGGCCATCTATAGGCTTTGTGTCTGTGAGACAGGGAGCCATCAGCGAGGCAGCACCTCCAAGCACTGTCATTGCTCTGGTTCGTGTCACAGACAAGGACTCAGGCAGGAATGGGCAGCTTCAGTGCAGAGTGCTGGGCAACGTTCCTTTTAAACTTGAAGAGAATTATGATAACTTTTATACAGTAGTCACAGACAGGCCCTTGGACAGAGAGACACAGGATGAGTACAATGTCACTATTGTTGCCAAAGACAATGGCATTCCTCCTTTAAATTCTACAAAATCCTTCACCGTAAAGATCCTGGATGAAAACGACAATGTCCCTCGATTTACCAAGTCAGTTTACCTTCTTCAGATACCTGAGAACAACATCCCCGGAGAGTACCTAGGTTCAGTTTTGGCACATGACCCAGACCTTGGCCAGAATGGTACTGTGTATTACAGCATAATCAACTCCAATGTGAGTGGGGGTGATGTTAACACCTATGTAAATGTGAATGCTGCTAATGGAGCCATCTATGCTGTGAGATCTTTCAACTACGAGCAAATTAAATATTTTGACTTTAAGGTCCTTGCGAAAGATGCAGGATCCCCACACCTGGAGAGCAACGCGACAGTGCGCATCAGTGTGCTGGATGTCAATGACAACATCCCTGTCATAGTTCTGCCCCTGCTTCAGAACGACACAGCTGAAATTCATGTGCCACGAAATGTTGGTGTTGGCTACATTGTCACCACAGTGAGGGCAGTGGATAATGACTATGGGGAGAGTGGGAGACTCACATATGAGATCTCAGATGGCAATGAGGAGCATCTCTTTGAGATTGATCCGGTAACTGGGGAGGTGCGAACAGCGCACCCATTCTGGGACGATGTGAGCCCCATTGTGGAGCTGATCATCCGAGTGTCAGACCACGGCAAGCCAACACTCACCGCTGCTGCCAGACTCATCATCAAGGCCTCCAACGGACGTCCTCCTGATGGACTGCCACGCACAAAGGACAATCAGAACTGGGACATGTCCCTGCCTCTTATTGTAACTCTGAGCATCGTATCCATCATGCTTCTGGCTGCTATGGTGACCATAGCAATCAAGTGCAAGCGGGAAAACAAGGAGATCCGCACCTATAATTGTCGCATTGCAGAGTACTCGCACCCTCAACTGGGGAAAGGCAAGAAGAAGAAGATTAACAAGAACGACATCATGCTGGTGCAGAGCGAGGTGGAGGAGCGGGATGCCATGAATGTGATGAATGTGGTAAGCAGCCCTTCCTTGGCCACCTCTCCCATGTACTTTGACTACCAGACACGTCTGCCACTCAGCTCACCAAGGTCAGAGGTCATGTACCTCAAGCCCACTGCCAATAACCTCAGCGTGCCCCAAGGCCACGTGGGATGCCACACCAGCTTCACAAGCCCAGTCACCAGCACTACAGACACACCTACTAACCGCATGTCCATCATACAGGTAAGAGAAATTGCACTCTTCTCCCTCACTGTTGTGCCACTGTTTTCACACCACAACCTTCAGAAGGCTCCCATTTCATGTATCAACGTTTGCCCCTTGTTTTTTTAAATGAAAGAAAAAGGAGACAAGGACAGGCAGAGGCAAAGAAGCCCAGGAGCACAGAGAGAAAAGAAGGGAGGGGAGGGGTGAGCATTAGAGGGATTAAACAGTCATCGTGGTCCTCTCATTGAACACAGCTAGTGACATCAACACAAATCAGTTGTGTTGGAAATATGTCACGACAGGCTTTTGAAATCAGTTTCCCTGTAGATTTTTTTTCATAAATTGTTCAGTCACTGTCACTTCATTTCTGTGGAAAAAAGAGTGTAGCCCATGGCTGAGTTTTAAGCATGTCAATTTTAAACTACCCACAGATATTTGCATGTCCTAATCCAATTACTTTATTATTTTTGAAAAAAAATACTTACCTGTATATTACATTAATATACCTGTACTTGGTAACAGCCGCAGCTATAATGTAATATCACGAGAGTAAAATGATTGCAAACAAAGACAGACGCTTGTTTGCTATTTCGAGCCACTGTTTATAATGTCACATCAACCATCAAACTGGAGAGCTCTTTGTGGTTAATTCGAGCAATTTTAATTCCTGGAGATTAGCAGATTGTACTTATTTCCACAGCTACTTTATATGTCTTTGTGTGGAGTACTTGGGTGAATAAGCCTCTAACGTGACAACTTCTCTGTGTCTTTGGCCTTAAGCCCATTAAAAGTCTGTCATTTCAGACGAGGATTAAGGCCTGCTTAAGACGTTGGTATGTAACACTGTGGATAATGGGCAGTTGTAGCAAAGTGAACCCTTTTTTATGATGTTTACCTATTGTTAACAAATACAATTTTTATGTTCCCGATATAATTTGATAAGAACGATAAAGTCCTTGGCAAGTTTTACAATTATTATTTTCTGCCGGTGGCTATACACTGTTTGACACAATTGGAGATTTTATTTCAGTTACATCCTGATTGGACTGTAACTATTTGTCTTTCGATCAGGGATCTCTACTATCTTTTCTATCCTGGTATTTTCACTGGACCTAGATGTGACGATGACTGTGATCAGATGTGACGTGTTCCCACCAGGGAGGAAGGCCACTGTCTGTTGTTCCCACTCTCAGTGTCGCCCTTGCTTCTATTATGAGCCAGCTGCATAGGCCAAGGGTCACCACAAAGACCGTTAAGGCTTCCTCATCAGAGGGACGGAGTAATTGCTGGCCCATTCTGCAGGCAGTTTCTCTGCTAATGTAGTGATGATAAATTGGACTGTGTGCGGCTGTTGCACAACCATTTTGTGCAGTCCTTTTCTCTCCCCCTTCGGACTGTCAAAGGGGAAACAAGCAGAACCAGTAACAACACATTCCTTAGTGTCTTGTTTACAGAGGGTCCCCTCGACGCATCAGGCGTGCAGGGTGCTCTATTGTATTATTCAACAGAAACCTGTGTAGAGGGAAATGGCCTGAGGCATTAAGTTTCTTCAGAAGCTGCACAGAAGCATATCATTTTCCTCCCCCGTCCCTGCTTCTGCGTGGACAGTAAGTAACCTGAGTCAGAGCAGAGTGGCTATGGGAAAAATGTCAGGAAACAAAGACAGAATTCCCCTTCCATCGATCCCAAAGCCTCTCAACCCATCTGTCACTACAGTTGCCACAGGAGGAGAGTCTGAATAGGAAAAATAAATAAAGAGATGAATAAAGCGTGAGAGCATATCACCTGCTCAGTCACTTTCACAAGGGTACCTTGGTTCTCTTGTCTTCCTCTGCACCTAGTAGGGATACTGTAGCTGCCTGAAACTCCCAGTCTCTCTCCGCCCTGCTGCTGGCCTGTAATGATGTTTTATAGTGGTGCACTGGCAGAAAGACTGGGCTTGGTGTCTAGCTGGGAGAGGGGAATAATATGAACATATCAGCGGAGCTCTGCTGGCCTTATCATTGTCACCACCATGCCAGCACCCGGCCCAGTGGAGAGCTTCATTTCATTTGTAAAGAGAATTCCTGGGATAAGGAGATGGATGATACGTAATGATGCTTAATTCTGCTTAAGGCGTTGAAGGGAATTACTTAGTGTGGAATCAAGGTTAAAACCAATCTGCTGCAAAATTCCTCAATGCTCACGAAGAGGGGATTTCAGTAATTCTGCAAAGAGTGAGCCTGTGCCCACTCTGTCTTGAATACATTTTAGGATTTTATTCCATATCATGTTTAGCTTCAGCAGCTGTGTCAGAGTGTGGCCACATGACTGCTACAAAAGTTTCTCTTCTGCTTTCTTGCTGCCTTTTTGAGAACCTGTGCTGATTTGTTTTGATAAGTTTTGATGTTGTAATTTGATTCACCATGAACCTCTAATTAAACAGAATCCTGTGTCGGTGGGACACCATCCATGTTAATAAGGTGCAGGTGGTACAGAGGCAAAGGGGAGTCTAGAAGGCTATAAAAGCCGCCTTTAGGTGGCGGCATTCTGCCTTCTGTAGGGTGGCATTGAGATGAGGGTGTCAAGGAGAAAAGGGGCTCCAGTCTATGCTAACTTGATATTGCCACTTGTCGGTCATAAGGAGAATCCTACTGCTTTAATGGAGAATGGCAGACATAAATACGTAACAACAAAACACATGGCATATAGAATATTTTTTCTGGAACTGCCTGCCTAACAGCTTTTTCACTGCGATTCTTTGAATTAATGAATTGTTTTGAATCAAATTTACCAAGCAAGCAATTTGCTCACTTGCTCACTGCATATAAATTACAAAAAATCTGGCAGATTTTTCCCATTACAATTTGAAAATAAAACCAATGCCTTTGGACGGCTTCTGAAAATAACTGGCAGCCATGAAATTATTGTGTGAATTTAGAGAATGCTCAGGGGGTGTTGAGAGGTGTGACTCTGATCATTTAAGCAGTGCGTGTACAATATAGAAGATCAAATTTTCACTCCTTTGATCTGTTTAGGTTGGACATATGCATGCCAACAATGTAGCTGGAACAGATGTTGAAAATGGATGCTTCCAAGAATGGTCTTACTCTGCATAATTTAGGGAGATTGTGTGTGTGTGTGTGTGGGGGTGTGGGTGTAACGTCATTGTGTATTCCAGGCGTGTGATTTAAGCCTTTAGCTGGCAGGCTCCGTGACAGAGCCCCTCTCTTTTATGAGCATGACAATCTCGCATTTGTCCGAACCTTGAAACACCCTTCTTCCAACACACACACACACGAACACACACACACACACACACACACACACACACACACACACGCATATGTAACTGGGCTTGGGCTGTTTTTAAGGACTCTACCGGAAAGTCTTATCAAAGCCTCTGCTGTATATTGTATTGAAATTGCTCCCACACTTCAGTGGCCACTGAGGCAATGAATAGAAAAGCACTCTTTATTTCATTTCTCTTCCTCTCCCTTCATCTTTAGATAACTTTCCTCTGGAGCTTTCTGTGAAATGAGTTTGGAAAACCAGAATGTACTGAAGTCTGGTTGTTGACAGGATTGAGCAGCTCAGCAGCTGGATGCACAAACAGTCATTTATTGGAATAAAGGACAAGTTCAAGATGCCATTTGTAATTTATGTACTTTTGTGCCCTCATTGAGTTCTTCTGGGGCACAAGGCCAGGTTTGTTTTATTTGAGCTCACCAGTACATTAAAAAAAATTTTATGTCAGCTCACCTTTGGGTGTATCTTCATATTTCCTCAAATAAACCTGGTAGTACTCGACATAACACTACATGCTGAAATTCTGAATTATTAATAGGCAGTTATATTTTTCGCCATCTCCAGCAAGCTCATATAATAGAGGACTGAGTGGAAATTAAGTCACACCCCAGAATGTTGCTCTGGGGAATGACAGTAAATCATGTTATTTCTGTTTAACTAAACATCAACATTTTTTCATTGAATGTTTTGTTTATTAGCTGCCAATACTGGTAATTTTGTGTTTGCAGGGGCACGTGTTTCAGTGCCCATGCGTCGGTATGCTTTTGAAGCTGTTGCAGTAGTGTAACTTACAGCACCAAACAGCAGCTATATTTGCATCCTCTTTCATTAATAAATCATAATGTTTAACAAATCAGCAGAACACGGAAGATATCACGATGAACATCAGAGGTCTCTGGCTACATATTTGTGAACACAGGGGAAGAGGAGGGTAGAACACAGGGTGAGTGGGAAACAGAAGCTGCTTATTTTCTGATAAGACCAGGAAAAATAAATGATTACTCGAATTATTATGCTTGTGTTTGAAATGTACTTAGTGGCAATTAAATTCCATTTTCAAGTTTTAGAAAGAAAGGCTGAGGAGATCTGCTCTGGTACTAGTGTCATCTAGTATTTAGCATCATCACTAGTGTCTTTGCATCGGTTTCTTTGGCTCCTATTTCCATGAAAAAAATTGCACAGTCTGAGGCTAAAAATGCATAGATACATATTCGAACTATCCAGAAAATTAGTTGGAGATTGGAAGAGCTGTGGAAGTCAATGTTTTATTTATTGCAAGTTCTCAAAAATCCAAGTCACCTCGCTAAATAATTGAGTATAAAAGTAGGCCCCTGAGTATGCCCATGAGTAGACAAGGCTTCCCCGTAACTTGACTCTAGTAAAGCCGAACTGCAGACATATATAGATGGATAGTTAGATGACTTAAGTCAATAACGTATATATGCAAGGCATTTCTTCTTGGTTAGTCACTAGAAATCCGTTGTTGTCATGTATTCATGTAGACACTGTGCGAAATAATTTCATTACAGACTTCTTCATCTGGGAATGCAGGGCAACAAAAGGAATTTATTTGTTTGCCAGTTCAAAGAAACAGACAGGATACATTGACCTCTGTGATGGCCAGATTGGCCAGACACATTACACCAATTTGCTTGGCTCAATAGGAAGCAGCCTATTGGAGATGACATGAGCACGATAATAAGACTGTGGATTGTCAGTGGACATTCACTCTTGACTCATCGTGTGTTTGTGTGTGTGTGTGTGTGTGTGTGTGTGTGTGAGAGAGATAAAGGGGAAGTGGACGATCAGGACTCCTCTGCCTAATTTGCTGACAGGGGAGGTTCTAAATCACTTGTCATTTTGTCGACTAGCAAGTGCCATTGTTTAGCTTGGTTTGCCTTCCATAGGCAGACTGGCATTTAATGTTGTTTCAGCTCAAGTCAGACTTGGTAATTATTTTTTAGTTCTGTTGTTACAAGGCTACCAAGAGCATGACTGCTGTTGCTTGTGTTGTCAGTCATTTTTGTTTATTGTGGCTGTTTTCTGGTGTGACAGCATCTTGTTTTCCTGTTAGTTTTTCACATTTTGGTTGCATTGCGAGTGCACACCTATGCCAGTTGGAGTGTTTTCTACTTAACAACCCTTTATCTGTTACGTGTTTTCTGTTTAATATCAACTCCTTCAATACAAGTTATTTTATACAGGAAAAACTGTGGCACTGTGTTCAAACAACTGTGACACATGGAGCCAACCTAGCATCAACCTAGGTGAGAAAGCCGCAAGAACAAAACATATCCTTCACAGTGGGGGAATCCAGCTGCCATGTGTCTGCGTGTGCACATGTACACATGCACCCATGCACCTGTGCTACCACCAGCTGTGCTCTGGAGCACTGGTCTTGTGGGCTCCCTCAGATTGGAATGGGCTATCCTGAAGGGGCCGCCTGCCCCCTGGGGGCTCTTAGATCCCCCCTGTGGTTTTTAGACTTAACGCTGTGAGCAGCAGGGTGCTGGAGTTGCAGCAGTAGATGGGTATAGATAGGAGTGACCTCGCAGTAATGTGCCATGAGATGCGTGGCACACAGAAGGCTACACGGGCGTACATGGTGCAGCGATGTATCTTTTGAACTGGCAGCAGCTGCGTCTCCTCGCTGTAAATCAAACACTTTCAAAGTCAAACAAAGTGGAACTCGCTCTGCTGTGTCTTGGCACCGGTCCAGTCTGAGAGAGCTTTTATTTCTGCCACATCTTCCTTTGCGGTGCCCCCTAGGCATGTGCTGTAGAAACAACACGCTGCTCAAAGAATGAGTTATGTGAATCTGTTCTCACCTTCTATCTCATTAGTAGAAGAGAAATGATTTATCCCTCTCTCCCTGAGTCTCTCTCCTTGTCCTTGCCTTCTGCAGTCCAGCACTTCAACTTGATGAGTAATGCGATTAATTGATTGGAGGGATATGTATACCATAATACCATCTACTTTGCTGCAGTTTCACCAAACTACATGTCAAAACAACCCTCCATAAAACGCCCCCCTCATACTACCACTGGAGTATATTACAGTCACCAAGTCCGAAAGTGAAAATATGCTTTGCAATTTGAGGAGTGTTTTTCTCCACAGTGCAATCCTGCCAGCAACATTTGCATGTCTGTGTGTCTGAGGAAGTTCAATATACTCTAATAGGAGGGATCCCACTGTCTCTTCTGTTCCCGCTGATATCTGTAGCACAGTTTGAAATCTAACTCCCATGTCTAAAGCCCTGCGTGTGTGTCTGAAGAGAATGGACAGCCACTGTGTTCTGCAGTGGCTGTTCCTTGTTTGTGGCAACAGGCAAACGAGTCACCAGTCTCAGATGTTATTGCCTAAACAAAAGGTTCAGTAAGTGGTGGGCACACAAGATTTGTCGTCAAACGTTTGACTGTGTCTGCGACGTGACGGCGGGTGCTAATGGTGCACTGAAAAACGTATTTGGCTGGTTTCTTCTTTTTCTATTGTACCACACAGATGTACTCAATTGGCCCCTTACTGGGATTATGTCTCAGAGAGAAATCTTCTCGGGGCCTTTAGCATTCAGATCAATTGCTGGTTTGCTCTGTTTCCTATTGATTTTTGTTCTGTTTGGTACTGAAATACTGTATTTCATTATCTATCACTCTGAGCGTTGTTTAGTGTTAAAAAAAACAAAACAAAACAAAAAACAGTGCTCACTCTCTCTTCCTCACCTCTCCAGCTCCTGCCCTGACTCTCTTCCTTTTTGGATTCCCTCTCTTTCTCCCTGCTCTTGTCATCTCAGATAAGCGTTGCAATTGCTCATGTTACTGACGACCCAAGCCAAATTCATAATGATGAGATTATCTTGTCAACAGTACAGTGCGTATGTCTGCTGTATTGATCTGTCCACAGTCTTAATAAATGAAGTACCACGATGGAAGCGCTGGCTCAATGATAACTCTGAACAGATCTTGCTATTTATATACTCTCAACACTCCTGAGATGATGAATGAACTTGTGTATTTTCTGCCCTTCTATTCTCTTCTCCCTTTTCCTTCTGTCTTTCCTCCTCTCCTCTCTCTCCAGATTGATGGGGTAAAATATGCCCCTCTCCCGACACATGCTGTCTGAAATGCGTCCTCTTTGAGGTCACTATGACATGCTGAGTCAATGTACTCCCAGGTGGAGAGACACATGGGTGCTGCTGTAAGAGGAACCAATCAGATAGGGGAGGGAGAGAAGGGGGGGTGGGAAAAAAAAATTACAAGCACCGGAGCCAGCGGTTGTGTTGGTGTGTCTTTAGCTGACTGAGGTTTGAAGGGGAGTTTATCTGCGAATTCAAAGAGAAGGTCAGCAGGGTTTAGTGCTTGAGATTATGTGTGATTGTTTCTTCTGTTGGCTAGCTGATTAATGCTAAAGCTGGTCTGACAGATTCTTAATGCACCATAGACACACTTAAAAGAGACTGAACGGAACTGGCGTCCTGCTCTCTGACAACGGAGCATTATCCTAAAGCCTTTTCACTATGGAGAGCATCCTTCCTGTCTTCCATTTCCTGGTCCCTGCTTTGCTGTGATACCTCATTGCTACTGACCCGATACATATACAGTAGATAGGTCACCTTGAAGCAATACTAGGCACAGTCCATCTGCTATGTATGTGTGTGTGTGCATAGAAAGAAAGAGAGAGGGGGAACCCAGGTGTATGTATGTGCACATGTGCATGGGCTGATATTAGACATATGCATGCGTGCATTCTGCATGCCTGTGTTTGTGTGTTCATGTATCTGTAACTGGCCTTGGCTCTGGGCTTTGGGGAAATATGTCCTTTCATCTACAGAACAGCTCTTCCTCCAGTCCAAACAGCATAATTTTTTTCTTTAATTTTTTTTTGTTCACTACCTCTCAGCTTCATTTTCCAAGCAACAATTTTTTTTTGTTCACTACCTCTCAGCTTCATTTTCCAAGCAACATTTTCCAAAATGCCTACTTCTTCATGTTCTTCACTTCTATATGTTCTGCACAAATGGTTTTATTTTGAAACCATAGTAAACGTGTGCTTTTAGCAGCCTTGAAACTAGTTGACTGCATTTCATTTTATTATTGAAGGCCTCAAAGAAATAAGTAAAATGCTGGCTTGGTAAATGAGCATTCTTATGTAGATATTACTCCAGATGCTGAATTTTGCACACTGCAGTTTATTTGATTGTGTTGTAAGCAGTAAGTAATTGCTGCTTATTTATGTCATCATACACAGAGGGGAAAAACTGTAGCTCTAAACAGTCTTTTCTTTAAAATTAATGTGGGTGCTTTCTTGCTGAAAGTTAGATGACAAGATTTGATACCACTCTGCAACCATTTAGCTTTGCATGAAGACTGGAAACAGGTTGTGCCAACTAGCCTAACTGTGTCTAAATCCACCTATTAGTGCCTTTTAAAGCTCCCTAATTAATTTGCTATATCTAGCTTATTTAACCACAATATGTAAAGACACCATATTCCTTTTTATAGGGGTTATGAGTCCAACTCTTGCTTGTTCAAAAGGAAGTGTCTTTTTTTGTCTTGTCGATACCTTGATCATGCTTAGTGAGTAGACATGAGAGTGGTACCAATATTCTCAACTACCTCTTGGCAAGAAAACAGCAACAATCATATTTACCAAGAATTCAGAAATATTGCTTTAAAGTGTATATCTTCTTGCTCAATAAGTATGCTACATCTGAGCTTGTTATGTATGGTTGCATGTGTGCCTGTTTGTGCAGTGGGTTAGGCCTGTTACCTTTCTTAACAGCTTTGGATTTTTGGGCTGACTTGGCTTTGGACTAATGAGGGTGAAGCAAGGTCAGTGCTGACTTAGACTTCAGTTAACGGCAAAAGGTGTTGTAACTATTGATGAGAAAGTCCTGAATGATTAGTGGCTTATGCACCAGGATCACATACTGCACTCCTTCCTTTTTTGTTGTTGTTTTTATTTCCTCATTGTTTTGAAGGCATAGAAATAATTTAATAAGTCAATTCAAAGTTAAAATATTTTCATTTATCAATAATGAGACTGGTCCCAGCTGTACATACTGTGTAACCAGACCACCTGGTTAAATGTGTCTTCACAAAACGT
Organism: Psettodes erumei; assembly: GCA_016785225.1. Taxonomy (NCBI): domain Eukaryota; kingdom Metazoa; phylum Chordata; class Actinopteri; order Pleuronectiformes; family Psettodidae; genus Psettodes; species Psettodes erumei. The sequence continues at coordinate 5,259,883 of JAFBJZ010000863.1, read as the reverse complement.
CTCAAGTAGAGAGGGAAAACAACACTGCTATTTTAGGAGAGCTGGCAAACTGCTGTGTTAGGCATTTTGTGTGTTGGAATAAATATCAGTGCCAAAAGCTACACATATCATTTCCCTGGGGCTAAACTGCCACAGATGTGGATCATGTTGACAGGAGTACAAACGTCTCGTGTCGCCCCTCCTCTTCAGAGTGCAGAAGTTTCCTCTGAGCTGACTTCAGAGGTGGCAGCTGAGACTGAATTGGCTGTTTGTAGTTCAAGTTTTAAAAGTAAAACAGGTTAGAACCACAGGCATGCAAAAATAATATTGCAGAAGACAATTGCAAATAACAAGGATGAGGAGGAGTGCTTCTTGCCCTTTTTTGAGATTAGAAATCTGCTTTTTGGAAAATAGAGATGGTGTCACCACCTATTTCAGTCAGATACCCTTTATCAAGTGGACTGTGATTTCAAACTTCTTTTGAAAAATTATGTCTACTTCCAATTTAATAATTTTTGTCTGGTGAAATGTAGCCTGCCAACGTCTGAACAGAATTTCCTCATTACATTGCACTGCACACAGATGCAACTGCACCTCAACAATAAACAGACACAGGTCACAGATCTAGGACACAGTTCATTAAGTTATGTTTCTTGTTAAAGGTCACCCCTTTAACTGGCAGTGGCCATTACTAAATACAGTACTGGTGGAGAGTGGCTAGGTGAATCTCTAGAGGCCATGTGCACCATCACTAATACTACTTGTTGCAAACACAAAAGCAGTTGTATCACAATTTAATCATTTGCACTGACTCTTCATCTGGGTAAAAATAAAATGTTCTTTTTAAAAACAACAAAAAGGCAGATGTTCTTTGACTTAACACTCATCTTGAATTCAGTTTATTTGGTTTGATTTGAGGTGCGTTGTAAAATGGGTCACACTCAAATTCATTTTAGTTACTCATATTTAGTGAAAAATACATGTTGACAGTTTGCCATAGCGTAGACCTCCATTGTGGATTCCCTGTGTCATCTTAGTGTTATCTTTGACCCAGGGAATGTTGTTTGACATCATAACAGTTTATGGGTAATTTTCTTTTTAACTGTAGGACGGTTCATTGAATGACTCATCCCATTAGTTAATCAATTCTATGCATAGAAGTTATAACACAGATTATTATTTGTTTTTCTGTCATTTGTGGGAAACAAATTATTCTGTATTACTATATGCTTATTAAGACAACTGTTCCACGCCATTTTGTTCATTGAGGGATTTAGTGCAGCCCATCATTTGATTTTTATGCATCATAAAATACACTAGACGGCAAGATACCAGTACCTATACGTGTGTGTGTGTGTGTAAAACAGAGAGAGAAAAACAAGTTTAATGCTGTGCGCTGTTTCTCAGGAGGGTTTGCATTTTATTTTCTATGTGAGTTGATTCTCAAGATGATCATGACAGGCTTAAGAACAGAGTTTAACAATGCTTTGTTGACCATCTCAGACCTGAGGTCTGTTTATCCCTCAGAGTCTTGCTTTCATACTTTTTAAAAAAGGTGATTTAGTCGCTAAAATTAAAATGACAAACATTATTACAAAGAATGAATGTGCTCTATGAAAGCAGTTCTTGGAAAAAGGAAAAAAGCACACTGATGGACTCCTTCAGAGCAGTTTCAGGCAAATGCAGCTATCCCACTTGCATAGAAAAGGACACTGCCTTAGAAATGTGACCAAAGTAGTCATTTGTAGACAGAGGAGAAAATTATAACTTTGCCTGCTCAGGCTCCTCCTCAAAAGGAATAATAAAGTGGCAGAAAAGGCACAGATTGAAGGAAATCAGCTTTGAAGTAGTGTTTTTGTTTCGTCTCTCCAGATGAACAGACATGAGCCCAACCGCCTCAGCCCTCCCTCTACCCGGTGCCCCCTTTCCTTTTTCTCATTCCATTTTGCTCTTCACCTATCGATGATTTTGACAATCATTTTGGTGATTGCAGATGATTTAAAGAAATAGAAAAAATATGCTACTGAGGCAATTTGAAACTTTCCACTAGACTTCTAATAGGCATCTATAATGACACTGTATGGTCAACCAAAAATAATAGACAATCAATGTGAGTGGTTGTATATTAATTATGAATATTGTGTCTTTGCTGGTGAGCCATGGATATGCTAGGGAGAGGTCATGCTCTTTATGCAACTGTATACAATATAAAAGTGCTACTTAGCCCTACTTAATGATGGAAAAGAGCTCTATTCTCCATCAAAAGAACATGAACAGAAGAAAAATAAAGATGAATGCACTTGTATTATTTATTACGGCAGACTGTGATTAACAAAATGAGACTATTGAGTTGGATTAGCACTGCCTGAGTCACCAGCTTCATAATAAAACCAGCACTTTTACAAAAAGCTTCATTATAGTTAAAAAGTAAAGTAAAAAAAACACAGTCAATGTTTCAAGGCAGTGGCAACACTTACAGATGTCGATGACTTTATTCAGGTTGAGTTGCATTTGATTTGTGGTACTGAGGACAAGTTTAGTACAATCAGATGGGAAGAGAAGAGAGACCATCAGTGAGACGGATATTTTAAATGAGTGATCACAAAAGGGGTGGGACAAATAATCAATATATTCTGATTTAGTCTCCAGTGATACTTTTGCTTTACAAAAAAAAAAAAAAAAAATGGTATGGCATGCATCATGTCTGCTTAGGGTTTACACTTCCTTATAGTGAACAAACCCTGAGAGCTTTAAACATAAGTCACATGGAGTGCAAACTCGCTCACTCATGTGACAGTTAAAGGTAACCTGCCATCCTGTGACAAACATTGTGGTTTTTTGACGAAAAATCAACAGAGTCTATAGAGGTGATTCACTAGCAAATCATTCTCTGCAAAACCCTGGTGCAAGGGCTTATCTTTTTTCTGTTGTGGTCTACAGAAAAAAAAAACATATGAAGTCGGTCAAAACTGCAACTGGACTTAATGCCTCAGAGACACACAGCAACAGGAGGAGATGATGCATCCAGCATTTTAATATATTCGGATAATGAGGGTTGTAACTCAACAAAAAAACAATCACAGCTGAATTCACATCACCTACTTGGGGTTCACTCTTTTCAGTACAGTTAGAAAAACAAAACAAAGAATTTCTTTTAAATTTATTTTGAAGAAGGCTTGTGGGCCATAAATCCTGTCAAATTGCTATAAATAAATAAATAAATAAATAAAAATGATAGACTGTAAGATCTCCCACTGGAACTACCAGAACTGAAATACTACAGTAGAAGCTCTGTGGTTCAGATAAATAATCCAGCAGCCCACGTGTGAATGCTGCCTCAATGTTGATTCTCTGGACTGCAGAAAGAAACCTCTGATTAGTCTTTTTTCTTAACTTCATGCAGAGGTTTGTCAAACCTACGTGCTCAATTTCAGCATGGCCTTACCTCATTTATACAGCTGCGTTTGTCCGTATTTGAGAAATGCCAGTGTAACTGCATTTTGTTACCTTTGTCCACAAATGCAGCCCCAAGGGGCAACTTGAAATTATACAACACAAGAGGATGTGTTCAATCATCACTGATCTGACGTATCATTGCAAATATTACAGAACTAATTTTTCCTTTTCATTTTATTATTCTTAGTTGGACTTAAACAGTCGCAATCATTTGTTAGAATTGTTGGTGCACACACTGCATATTTCACACACACACACACACACACACACACACACAGCATTTTAAAATAGATCAGCCTAATTTTTATAAAAAAAAGGACTCCTCACTATCTAGGAGGTGTCATTTGGACTGATAAGACCCCATTGTGGTTGAAATCTGTTTTGTCTTCATTTACCAGCATCAGTGGCACTTCCTTACTTGTGGAAATTCCATTTAGACCGGACTTCTCTGAAGGTATTTGGAAGATAGTGGAAGATATGTAGCAGGCAGATGGCTGCGGTGGCTTTAAGTTCACTTAAGCCCATTGATTGATTGGTCTGTTATCTCCAGGAAGATGTATTGGACCAGCTAATTAGATTTGATCACTTACAATTGCTCCTCAGCCACGAGTTAATCAATGCAGTCTAATTATTGTTCAGTTTTCTCCCCCCCTTTCATTTTGGTCTTCTCACTTTGCCATTTTGATCTCCTTTTGGTGTTTTCATCTTTAAATCCCTGATTTGCTGCATTCCCCTTCACATTTGTCTTCTTTCCTCTAACCTCAATATTTTCTCTTCCCATTTGCTTGTTTTTGAGTCACTTTGACAGTTTCCCAAGAGAAGTCAACTAAAGTTTCCTTGGTGGTAACATCACACACACAAAAAGGCCCACAGCAGAGACATAGTTTATCAAATTAAAAACTGCAGCCCAGCTTCTTTTTGGCCCACTGACAAGGTTACAGTGGATTTGGAACCACTCGCACCTTGCTGACATGAGGGAAGGCATGCACTCACATGCGTAGACAGGGAGTGAGTAGTATGTGTGTTTTTGGAAGACAGTAAAGGACAAATGCATGTATCATACCTTGCAGGGTAGGTTGAGGGAGGGGCTGCATTCTCATTCCTGTGAATAAAAGAGAGCTGTCCAATGATGTGTGAAAGAGAAGCTGCAATTTGTCCTCGTTCACCACCCCTACCTAAAGATATCAAAAACACACATGTACACAAAACACACACACACACACACACACACACACACAGAAATGAACAGTGCCCCAAAATGCACCAACAAGACCTGAAAGTAAAGAAAGAAAAGCACTCCAATATGCTCTTCCCATTTGTCTCAATCGGCCTACTGTCTGCTCGGTCAGTCTTAGGGCCTCAATGGGAATACAGAATAGAGTGCAGCTATTTACACTTACTCAGCCTCATTGTGCTCAGTATCTCTCCGACCTTTGTGCCCTTGCTGTATGCACTAGGTACAACACATCATTCAGTACAACTCAGCAACATGCTTTCCCAGCTCTCATCTACACTACCAACTACACTCACCTCTGCTGAGATCTACATTAAGCACGCTGACTCAGAAAGTCCGGACTCATCTTGCATTCAATTGGTTAAGCGCTCCTTTGAACCTTTAAGGCCAAACACACAGATGCTGCAGTGTGAGCCAGTTCAATTCAGTTAACTTTAGTTCAGTTCAGTTCCAGAAGCTCCACTAGGGAAAATTTGAAGGCAAGATGTTAAGACCAAGTTGTTGGACCATAAAGCGCAGGAGACCAGAGGCACAGTTTCCAAGTTCTCTTTATTGTCTCAAAGCAAAAGGTTAACAGAAAGAATCCCAAGGCAAGACCAGGCAGTGAGAGCAGGAGGCAAGCTGGTCACAAGCTTCAAGACATGGTTGCAGAGCAAGGCAAGACACACACACGATGATACACTAATCATCTGGGGCTGAGTGAAATGGGAACTGGGTTTTTATAGAGGCAAGGTGATTGCTTGGTGATGTCGATCAGGTGTGTCTCATCTGCGTGTTGGAGACCAGCCACGCCTCCTGCCACAGCCTGAAAACAGAAAGAAACAAAAGGGGAGGGGGAAAAGCCGAAAAGCAAACAAAACTGGACCATCACACAAGAAGTGCAATGAATTTATGTCAAATACAGTGTCTAATAATAATTGTAATAAAACTGCTGAACATCTCGCCAGTATTTATCATTCCCCACCCCCCTCAAATTATCCTGCATTCATTGTGGGCTCTGACTGGCTAAGTACAAAGGAGCTCATACTGGCCTGTTATCGATCCATTAATTGGAAAGTGGCCCATTGTAGTGAAAGGGCTGGGCACTATGGACAGACAGGAAGAGATGGAGGCTTAAGATCAGCCTGGGCTCTAATTGGCAGGAAAGAGGTTTCTATGAAGTGGTGTAATGTGCTTTTTATTGGCTTGCAGGAGGGGTAACGTGGTGGAGTGATGTAGAGCACATGCTCATTTAAGTGTGGCATGCTTTGTTCCCCTTCTTTTTGGTGCAGTCACGAATACCACTTTATGGCATTGAGTATTTCCATTTAACACGCTATCCAAACAGTTTATATACAAGACATTTTAGGTTTATTTAATGATTGGTAGACACTTCAGTGGTTGAAAGAAGATGAACAAACATTAGTCTATTTTAATCTTGACAAAATGTTCTGTGCACAAGGATGTCATTTAGATGTGTGTTTTAAAGTGTTATCAGACTTTTGGACCCTGCTGTATAACAATCTATGAAAACCATTTTCTATTAATGTCAGGTCTTTCATCCCTCCTGATCAGATTCACTGTTAACAGAGCTGAGTTGATTGAAAGGCTGAATCCAAGGATGAATCTCTGGTCATAAAAGTACTTAAGGGGTACATCAATATAAAGACTTCCATCTTCCCTTTTTTTAAAAAAAAAAAAAAAAAAAAAAACTCAGACTGTTATCATTTCAATGCCAAATGATTTCAATCATTCATTCTTCTCTTACTCTGTGGTCAGATTCTAGCCTTTGATATACAGTATTCTGTGGGTGTTTTCTTTTAATCTTGGTGAAGGCTGAAGTGGAACAGAATGTTTAGGCAGAAAGAAAGGTGTTGGCAAAAGCATGGAAGGTCAAAGTACTGAGGTGGCCTGTCTGACCTTCACACACCCTTTTTCATACTGAGGCACCACAGCGCATGGATGACATTGAAATACTCTATTGACTGTGAGTCAAGCTGTGCATATGAAAAACCCTGGCACAAGGAAACATTACTCACTAAACATGACATTTTACTGCTCTCAATTCAAGACAGAGGGTTGCGCACATAGGGTAATTATTTGTATCACAGTGATGAATACCGTTAACACAGTACAAAAGCTAATTCTCTTGAAGGTACTTCTTTCCACACCTCCACGTCTATGTACCTGGGACGTTGAGATATCCCTGTAATACTTTTAAGAAAATATAAACACATTACTTTCCTCCTGCCTCCTTACTTTTCTATACATTTGATTGTTTTTACATTACTTTTTTAGAAAGATTGACAGGTATTTCTGTAAATACAAGAAAGCACACAGGAACTTTATGACCTTTTATCTCAACTGATGTGATTAAAAACCCTCATATACCCTACTTTGATATAATTAACGAGAGAGAGAGAGGCAGGCTGGGAGAGAGACAGAGTATTTTCCAGAGCCAATCTGATTGATCCAGTCTGTAATACACTGCTGCATACACTGCTGAGGGTTGAGGAGTGTTGGTATAGGATTTGTACCAGCATTATACTATTACCACTATGCTACTGCATTTTGTCATACATGCCATACTGTTTTCTGTGTACCTGCATTTGTAAAACTCTGTGTTAGTTTGTCTTTATGTGCACCTGTATGTGCAAGCCCCCCAGTGTATGATCAGGTAGCCCCCCCATAGCAAATTAAACATGCCAGAGTCCAACACATTCAAGCCCCAGTTCCACACCAGCAATTTCTCTCTGTGTGTGAAAATGGAAAAAAGAAGCTTGAGTTGAGTCTCAGAGAGTCAACAGTTTCTCACAGAAATGCTGTGAAAGGAACCAGTAAATTAAAATTTGAATATATGCACATCTGCTGCTGTAATTCAGTTACTATGTGTTTATTTGTCTCTTCAGCACAATAACTGCTAAAGTTTTCTATACTTGGACTAGTGTCCTAATACTGATTGTATGATGGTGAGCCCCGCGGTTTTGGCTAATTGTCATGCTTTATGTGGTAAAAGATATGTTTAAACCTAAATGATATAGAACTCAAATCCACAGTTTTCAATTTGCCCCTACTCTGTTGTCTACCTCATTCTTTTCTCTATAATTAATCATATGTCAGAAGGAGATCTTGTTTCACAGCAGGACTCATTTCTGTAGAGCCCACTACATACTGTGTTTTTTTCCCCTCTCTCTCCCTTCTGCAGACGGACAATTTCCCCACTGAGCCTAATTATATGGGTAGCAGACAACAGTTTGTTCAAAGGTAAGAGTTCAGATCTATAACCGTCACTACATCTCAGACCTTTATTTTCTCCTATAGTCCCGATGCAGTACTACCTTAACAGTAACTAAACTGACAATTAATTATACTATGTAGCAGGGTATGTTCATTTAAATAGGTTGAAAAGTCATCACTATCAGTATTTTCTCTAATACAAAAATATATATTCACACACAAAAATCTTTAGCAGAGTGTAGTGCATGGGAGGTATTTTTAGAAGCAAATTATTATATCCTAAATCCTATTATTCTAATTTTTCTTGTTTTGTTTAAGCATTAAGGGATTCCCATCAATGTTTCATTGCCTCTCTGAACTCTCACTTTAAAAAACCCCTAAAAGAAATAGTAAAAATATTTTTTACAAAGCCTCTACAAATTCCCTGCATGCACTGTGTACTAATGCCCTTTTCTTTTTTGTTTATTTGTCTAGTAGTTCGACATTCAAAGACCCAGAGCGAGCGAGCCTCAGAGACAGCGGTCATGGTGACAGTGACCAGGCTGACAGCGACCAAGACACCAACAAAGGCTCCTGCTGTGACATGTCTGCAAAGGAGGCCCTCAAGTTGAAGGCTACAGGCGTCAAACCACCACCTCTAGAGCAAGGTGAGCCCTCACTGGCAAATTTGACCACTTGAGAAATAAAAGATAATGCATAAGCCAAACACACTTGAACCAAATGACTATCAATCCGTTTTCTGTGCTACAGTTATTTGTATTAACAACTGAACCCTTGACTTGCCCGAACACTTGCAGTCTGAACTTATACTTGGCTACTTTATTCTCAATTACTTTGTTCTCTGCACTTCCTCATTCAGTGTGTGTGTGTGTGTGTGTGTGTGTGTATGTCTATGTGTGTATTTGAGGGTGTGAGTGAGTGCGCATTCTATACACGTCCTCAGTTTATCAAAGCAGACAAGGCCATTATGTTTTTATAAGCCCAACTACTTCAGCCTCTCCATTTAGTCCCCCTTCCCTGAGCACCCGTCTCTGAAACTTTGATAATGGAACATGGAAAATGACTTAGTGAGCAGCAGGCAATGTCGCGTCGTAGTGTGGTGATTAAATATGAATAATTATTGTAAGCGCTGTGGGTCGGGCAGATTACACATGACATGTGTAGAACAATAACTCCCCAGATATAGGTTGTTGCAGTCCTCCGTACCCGAGCCACCTCACATCATTAGTGCAGGGTCAGGGGAGGCAAGAAAGTCAAGATTTGACGTACTCTAGGTCTAAAAAGATGTAATGGGACAGAAGGTATGGTAAATTCCTCACTGTGGCTTCAATCAGCCATGTACATTGGTGTGGACCATTACCTGCTTGGCAAAACAGATATTCCAACAGAAATACAAATTTACTAAAGCTTCTATACTGAGATGTATGCATCTCAATGACTCGATCCAGAAGCACAGTGCTGTATACTGATCATGGATTTGTTATAATTATGCTATTAATCCAGGGAACAGAAGGGCTGTTTTACTCCTTGTGGAAGGACAATGACAATTTGTGCAACACTCTGTGCTGCAATATGCATGTCTGACAGGATGTCATTCTTTCCTTTTCATTGGTTTTTAGAATGAAAAAAAAGCCACCCATGTTGGCAAGAGAAATTGGCCAATTAAAAAGCTCCATATGTTTCTCATTTTGAAAATGTTCCCATTTAATTTTCCATGAGGGACTGAAAGAATCAAATCTATACACACAACACACATGACAAAGGGACCGAAGAGTGGGTTGAGAAGTATTGAGTAAGAACTGCCCTAAAACAACAGTTTTTGGATGCGTACTTTGATAAGTTTCTATTGACAGTCTCGAACAAGAGACTGCAGCAACCATACAGAGCACAGATAGAGACATACACACTCAAGCCTGGTGGTACTGGAAGGGCTACAACCTGCCTTTGCCTGTTTCCCACTCATCGCTGCCCTCCCCATGTATTCTCACCCTCCACTGTGTTTTCACCCCGGCTCCACGACTTTCGTTCCACTTCTCCACCTATCCTTGTTTGGGGAAATCGATTGATGTGAGATTAGACAGTTAACTGCCTGCAGCTGGCTGTGTTTAGCCAATAACATGTGGGCTTAGCTAAGCTGCGGGGGAGGGCAGGGGCAGGAGGCCAAGGCATGGTGCAAGAGCAGTGATGAGGAGCGAGGCGTGGTGAACAACACTCTGGCAATATTCCAGTGTAACTTTATTAAGTTGCAAAACTGGCTGAATGCTCAAAAGTAGCAAATTATGCCTAACTTGGAGTAAATATTTATATGACATAATTTTATGGTGAAATCTTCTACCATTTATCTGCAAGAGTGTGCACATTTATGATTTATTTCCTCCTGCTGCTTAAGGTGAGTCACAAGATTGTCACCCTTTGCCTGGTATGCACAAAAAGAGTCCCATCTGCTACTTTGTCTTAAGCAGACACTCATTTACAGGTGATGTATAATATTAACTGTATGGCTTAGTAAAAACAACAAGTGAGCAGACAAAGCAGAAACATGAGCTCTTAAAGGAAATATGGTGTAATATGCTTCCTGCTATTTATGTTTTGCACTCTGAAGCTCCCTGTGCACACACACACACACACACACACACACACACACACACACACACACAGACATGTTCTGTACACACAAAGGCACACAGGTTTGTCTATTATCAAAAGGGAAAAAAGGAAAAAGGAGCCTGTCATTGGTCACTGTCCCTTGGGTCATTTTCCTGCAGGTTTATTTTCTTCACATCTCAGCACTTAGCATCTACTTCATAGGTCTCTCTCGAAACCCCCTTACCCCCACCCTCCTTCATCCCATCTTAAGTCCTCTGTTCCTCTCTCTCAAGCACAGCCCTCCCAATTACTCTCTGTAGCTCTCTCTGCTTGCCTGCCAGGACACTGCGGCCTCATTCACTGGCTCAGTATAAACAGAACTACAAGTGCACAAAGCATATAGTTGAAGTCCCAATCAATCCCCCACCCTGTGTCAGTTCTTTCCCTTTATAGTCACTAGCTTGTAGCCCACAGTATATACACATTTGTGTGTATTTGTCCTTTGTCAGTTTGCCATCCTTTTTGCCTTTTTATTCTTATTACACTGCTTTCCCCTCTTTTTCTGTTTATCCTATCCTCTGGTAATAAGCATTGGTAGAACAAACATATTCCCTATTTCCATGCTTGTACTTCATCTTTGTCTCTTATGTTCTGTACAGTTTCCTTCCAGACAACATAATCTGGAAATCTTCGCACCAGGGACCAGTCACAAATTGATTAATTAGGCCTGCAAAATTGGTAGCAATGTATTAATTAAGCTTAAGTATATCAAATGCATTTTTTGCCAGTTTTAAACGGCGATTAATTGATGCTCTAGCGCGCCTGCAGCAGACGCTGATACCGGCTTGTCTGGCTGTGGCGGGGCGGCTGGCAGCACATCGCTCGCCTCTGTAGAGACAACTGCCATAGTCGCTATCACAAACAGACAGGCGGCAGTGGTGTAGGGAGATGGTACCCACTGATAGGGCTGTCCAAGGAAATAGAGAGAGAGAGATGATGGAAGGGGAGGAGGAAGTGCACAGGGACAGATACTGTATGACTACACCAGCTGACCTGTCCTAATTAGCTGCAATTGGAGTACAATAATCAAACCACCTCCTGCCTTGTTTAGAAAAAGGGAGGGGAGTGGGGGTGGGAGGAGGGTGTAATACTACAAGGACAGCTTGGATACAGTGGGGAGAGACAGCACGGGTTCCTATGACAGCACAGTAGAAGACGATGAAGTCGACTTTTCTGTTATTTGTGGCAGGGTGATAGAACCCTCCCCCACCCCCACATCATCCCACAGCTTGTGAATAGCTTAAATAAGGGAAATGTCATGCTTTGTCAGTTGCTTTCACACATGCAAACTCTCAGCATATACACACCCAAACAATGATGTAAGTGCATACACATATACTGTACACAAATAAATGATGATGTTGGCAGTATATTTAATTGTTGCTCACCAATCTTGTTCTTCATACGATGCCTTTCCTCTCTGTAGGTGTTCACTAATTTATAGGGATGATGGTGAACTGGGACACATGTTCAGGTTATGCTGTATATCAGATGTGTAATTTTTAAAGAAATGGTTTTAAAACATTTGATTTGTTTATCCATTTACCTTAACCGGTCTAAATGAAATTGATATATTTACCCAGAGTAAACTAACTAACCAACTAATGATGTTTTTTGGGGAAATCTTGGCAAATTTTTGACTCATAACTCCTTTTTATGCAGTCTCAGAAAGGCTGATGAATTCTACTGTTATTATAATAACTATATTCATTGTCATTTCCATTTTCAATTCAAAACAATAGCCAAAACAATGAGCGCAGCAAATATTAAAAAAGCCATTTCATGTAATAGTGCCCTGATAATGGTATTGTGGAAATTCTAAGCAAGAAGAGGGCACAACTTAACATTTAATCATCTGCTAAACCATGAGAAAATTAAGTCTTTATATTTTTTTGTTGAATAATGTTTTTGTTTTTTTTACCAGTCCACACTGAGAACAAACAAACTAAATATTCAGACTTTAATCTGTCTTAAATATTCACCGATCTTCCCTTGTGGCGGGCTTAATCTTAATACTCTAGTATTACTATACTTTTCTAAAGTCTCACAAGTCCCTAAAGTCTCAGTCTTTCCTTTTTACTTTTATAGGCTGCAGTTAATTTTGAATCATGTGTGAACCTTTGATCATAAAAAAAATGCAATTCCAAGATTAATTGACTGGTCAGAAGTCAGATCAGATGCCCTTTTCACACTTGTAGCCATGGCAACCTCTATTCTGCTAACTCTGGCTTTCAATAAACCTTTATCTGACTGTTGGAAAAGGGCATTCCATTCAACATCATTCATATTTCATGGACAGATAAATGCAGACACGATTTTCATGGGCTTGGAAGATGTGTATTACATCTGTTATTTGAATGCTTCTGAATTTGTATTCAGAATGCAGGACAATCAGCCTGTTATGTTATTGAAATGCATGTCATTTTTGTTAAAAGTGATGCTGTTTGGACAGTTATGGTTTCAATTAATAATGCATGCATACAGTTTGTAAATCGAAGATATTTATATTTATAACTCCCACAAAAGTCTTCTTTATCAAATATCAAGCTTTTATTATGGCTGTGTAAAAAAACTAATGTGTGGAAACATTTGCAAAATGGTGATGATTGTTGCAAATGTTTTAATGATAGTTTATCTCAGTCTGATGAATGAGTTTGCATCTTTCTGTGTTGCCAAATTAAGAGATCCCTTTAAGGGCAAATTCTTGTTTATGACGTAAACAAAATGGAGATGCCAAACAAAAACATGATTTGAAAATTGTTGAAAGACATGAACTAGAACTCAAACTCTACATGAAAAGCATTTGTTCAGATATTTGAGGATCGTAAAGTTTCCATTTATCATTACCTGCGAAACTTGCAAAATGTATAAGAGATGTAACATTTAATAGTCATACCTTTTGGCCATGTGATCAAGAGACTTTATTCCCTTAGTGCATAAATAGATAATGGCTATATCATAAGCAGCAACAACAAATATTAAACAGTAAGTTCTTGTTTAAATTATCATTAATGAAAGATTTAATCATGGACAAGTACACATTTTATTCCTTCATAAATCAATGCAGCAAGAACATCAAGTTTTTTTCAAAGCAGGAAGCACAGCCTTTCTCCATTATCTAAATATACCCTATTATCAAGTCACCACAATAATTTTGTTCAAAGTCTCAATCAGGATGTACTCTTTGGTGCAGAGCAGGCATTGTTAAGATGTGATTCTTCACATGATGTTAAAGTAATCATTCTACAGGTTAATGGACAAACATCTGCTGAGAAAAAGAGAAGCTTCATTTGAGAACATTGTAATTAGTCAGTTTACAGACATTACTCTAAACAGGTAGCATATGGAGGAGTCATGGTTTCATGTGATGCCATCACATCTGTCTGTTTAAACATGATTAATTGAGGCCATCAGAGTGTGTTTACAGCCGTTGCTCCAGTGGAGACTTAGACTGCATGTGCATCATTCCAGTATACTTTCTAGTAGCAGCACCAGCAGGCTCCTCCTTTTGTTTGATCAGTTTGTTAATTATCATTTATCAAAAAAATCTCTTTTTTTAGTTTCTCCTCATGAAGTTTCTGTCCTGCTTTAATCTCAAACCACCGTTAAAAATGTCTAGTCTCTTGCGTGGCCTTGGAAAGAAGATTGGAAAAACAAGCAACATCTGAAAACAGCAGCCAGATGCTCATGTTTCTTCTTACTGTTTGGTGAGCCATTGGACAGAGAGGATTTGTGTTTGAGCCTTTCATCTTTTCCTGCTCCTCATCTCAGCTCTCCATGGCCTGTCCCTGACTGGGCTGATAGCCTGATTCATGGCAACATCACCAGCTACTTTCTTGGTGGGGAAAGTGAACCATCAGCATTCTGGACTTCTCCAGGATGCATCACTCAAAGTCAAATAAGATCTGTGCGTGTCTGTGCATGTCTGTTAGCCCATACGCATGTGCCAGATCGGGTGTTATTCTTCTTCCTATTCTTAGAGGATATGGCTGTATTGCACAGCAGTGAGGCGATTTGCAGCTAAGCTAGTGGAATCCTGTGGAAAGCCTCAAATCTTTTGGGGTGAAGGGAGGGGAAATATCACAGTCTTTGGATTTCTTCTCTCTCATTATGGAAGATTTAAAGGGATTAGTCTATTTTCCTTAATACGCAAAGTTTTATTAAATTCCATTGTTATGACTGTGGTTCATGAAGGGTAATGTCCATTCTTGTGTCCTTTCCCTTGTGCTGAGTGTGTGTGTCATATTGGGCTGGTCTGGGTGTGATGTCCACCTCTAAACCTCAGCCCGCCTGCATGGTGGCTCACCCCCTGATCCTCATTCAGCCAGAGAAGCCTATCTCAAGCACTGTGGCACCACAGTGTTGGAGGGGATTGATGGATATCTCCAACTCTCACCACTTGGGCTATAAATGTCTGACATTATCCCTTCACCCTGCCAGCTGCAGTGAATAATTATGGCATGTTTATAGAAGCAATGAGAAAAAATATGTCTTATTTCACTCAGAGCACCATTACAACCTCTCATCATCCCACGATTGGATTTCTCATCTCCGGAGGAGAAAAAAATGTTAGATTTCATGAGAGTGCTTTTCTCTTGGACCTTCCAGTAGGGACCACTGCCCCTGAATGCTGACAGCTTTCTCTCCTCACACCACTATGATGAGAACATTACAGGGTTTTAATCCAAATGTGTGCACATATTAGACACTGAAAAACACACAAAGCCATTAAATGGTGTGGGAGTGTTATTCAAAGCCCATTAAAAAATGTAGGAGCACTGAGTATAAGGATTAGTCCAGTGTCATGGAGATTTACAGTTAATCATGCTTCAACTCTATTGTTAAAGTTTCATCCACTGTCAGGTCCAGTAAAACCTCGCTGATATTATTTATTTTTTTGTTGGTTTTTTCAACACGGCTTGCTCAGCACTCTGAAAAACAGATTTTACATGCATTGTATTAAACACACTTTTTATTCTTAACTGTAAGTCTAGCTGGAGATGCTGTTGTCATCACTCTTGTCAGAAGCGTCACCTGTAGACAAATTTAAATTTGTTAGTTTAAATGCCTCATTAGTGTCTAATAGATCTCACAGAACTGAGGCTAGGCAGTTTGATTACTTTGCATATTTCATGTTTACACTTGATACATGCACACAGACTTGCTGGCTGTAAACACACTAGTAACCTACATCATCTTCTAGAGTGTATGTTTTCACACTAGTGAGAGTTAACTGTGTGTAAAAAAACAAAAAAAAACAAAAAACCTCTACCAAACTTGTTCTGCCACATATGTAAGAGCTATATTCCCTCAAAGCAGCATGAGAGAAAATCCAGTCTCTTTATCAGATCTGTCGTAATGACAGACAAGTTACTGTTCCTAGTTCTCTTTGTAATCACATGAACAACAACCTTGTAGATGGGGCGACTGTGCTATAAATAAAATGATCTCACATTGTGTGACTGTGCCCATCGCAAGACAGCCTATGTTTTCCCTTTTGCTTTTCTTCCAGGCATTAACCTCTCTTTGAAAAGCTTATGGTTAAAGTAAACAGTACACCCAATGAGGATGTTATCAAACACTGGTGCTGATATATTTGAAGATAGAAGCACAGGTGCTGGTTTCAGAGAGGGGCAGTGGTGCCGCAGTTTTTCAGCTTATGGGTGGTACCGCATGAGCTTTTACTGAAAACAACAAACAAGCTGAATGGTGAATCAGGATCACTGCTCTGCAGCCTTGTGCTTGTGTCTGTGCGTGTTGGAGATACACAGACTGACAGACAGAAATAACTTCTGTGAGCAATCCAAAACTGACTTGTAAAAGGCTGAGTGGATATCTTTCAGAACATGCTGCTACCTTCCACGCATTTGCACTGTCCTCATCTTTGCTGCATTAAGGATGTAATTATTAGCAATTTTGAGTCACATGCTGTGATTTTTTCCCCCTCAACCAATTCTGAGTAAAATGGAGAAGCAATTACAATACAATTTAGTTTTTTTGTCACGACACCTCTCTAAGAGTATGTGACAGAGCAGCAGAAGAGCTGTTCCAGTATCTGCTCTCAGTGGGTGAAACATGTTGTCCAGCACAGCAGTAGGGAGGACACTGCAGAGCAGATTATAATGATACAGAACATCGTCACTTCCTGGACCAGAGCCACACCACGGCCATCTGTCCTCTGTCCGTGGACGGCCGGGTGCATTTGTGCATGTGTATGTGTGTGTGTGTGTGTGTGTTTTTGGTGTATTTCTAGACATTTACACCATCTTTTCAATATGCTTTGATAGCCTCTTTTACTTCCTCCCTATCAGTTTTCATCCCTATACATTATCAGTCTGATCTCTTTCTGCACTGATTTATTTATGAGCCTTGGAAACTTAATTGGTTAGAAATTTGATGATTGTTTAAGCAAGTTGTCAAGTACTGAGTAATTCTAGTAAAGCTACAAAAAGTGAAAGAAAATGCAAGGGTCATTGTGGGAAATGAACAGTTAGATTTAGTAATCAATAAGTTGATGTGGATTGTTGTGATTCTCTGTGTTTTAACTTGTGAGGGAGTCAGATGAGTGTCTGCTGACAGTCAACTGCGAGTGAACATTGAAAGGTCATTGGACTGAGGAAAGTAGGATAAACTGAAACTGTTGTTTGTCCGTTTACCTGATTTTCTATAAGGCGAGGTATTCTGACATGTGAAGGAAAGGTCTAACCACCAGCATTACACCATACTCATGCCCATTAGTTTGTGTTATGTGAAGCACTGCAGCAATCTTTGTTTTATCCAAAGGATATTTGCTGAATGATGAAGTAGAGTTAACATTATTTCTACAGTGCTGTTTTTACTTTAGCTTCTGTGGCATCTGCAGCTGCAGCGCAGCCCCCTACTGAGGAGCAAATCCATTTTCCTTTGCAGAAATAGGGCTAAAAATGCAACCAGGGTTCATGAATGCCCTATACCTCTTCAGGTCAGAAGAATCTCTGTAGATTAGGTATGATAGAGGTTGAAATAAAAACAGCACATTTTTTAAAACTAAGTAGATATCTTAATTTTCCACCAAACAAACAGCCTTACATCATTTCATGAGGGATTCAAAAGGGTTCTGATTCAAAACTGGATTCAGGTTTGGTAAAATGCAGATGAACTCCATCCCTACTTGAATGGATTCGCTTTCAGACTACAAGAAACTACTCTTCTAAAAGTCAGGTTCATGAAATTTACATTTTAGGATTTCATTTTTATGTTTTAAGGTTGAAATTAAGATCAAGACTCTGTGAGATGTACTCCTATTCTGCCCTGTTAGATGTTCTTGGTTGCAGTAAAAAGCTGTCAAGTGTAACTGGTGGTTTTCATGGTGTGCTACAACAAGAGTTCTGCATGCCTTCACAGACTGGGTACATTATCATTTTTGTAATGGACTTAGGGTTATTTTATGATTCACCGCTTATATTTATATCTGAAAATATGATATCAAATCAAGGACTTATAAGATTAGACTTTATTATAGAGTGACAGATGGAGAGACAAGGCTTTTACTTTACATCAGTGATGTATTACAAGTGACAAATTCACACCTGTAGCCTCACATTAGAGGACTTGATTCTCTTGTAAGTTGTTAAAATACATTGTGGGGGGTTGAAGTCATGGGTAGCACAGAATTAATTTTTTCACCTGACTATGTGTCAGATCTCACTCTACCTTTCACTTGCTACTCCATTGTCTGTGTAATGGATTTTGTGTGTATGTTATTCCTACACGTTGCTGTACAATTTCTCAATACAGACCAATCATCATATGTTGTTTATCTCTGTAACTGTGCACTTTGTAGAATTGGTGTCTTTACTGCTGACCAAATACAACTTAAAAACCTAGACACAGTGGACGTTGCAGTGAGATCTGTAAGTGCTAAATTAAATATGTTTAAAAATCAGCCTACCAGTTTTCTGTGATTTGAATCACACGAAATGACTTACATTGTGCTCAGTTATACTATATTGAAGGCAGAAACATTAATTACGAAAACACCAAGTGAGAGACTGCTTGGTCAATTCTACGCTGGCTGCTACAAACTGGGTAAATTGTTCTGCTTTGATTGTGTGAAAATGAAATGCATTCCCCAGACAGTGAATTTAGCACAACTTCCCCTGAATCAGTTCAATACAAGTGAAGAGCCCCTTTGTACGTGCTGTTTCCTTGGCTGATGTGAATGAATATTTGTGGTGCCCTGGGGCATTGTTTCCCCATGTTACACCGCATCAGGAACCAGAGAGATAAATGGGCCTGGCCTGTCCAAGACATCAGGACTTCTTCTCTGTTCAACCATAACTAGTAATGTCCTTTCATCCGCTGCCTGCAGTGCTCTAGATAATGGACTATTTGAAGAAGAGGAAACACTAAAACAAAGAGACGGGATGCGGTTTATGCGATGGTGAGATGTTAAAAAATGTTAGCAAAGAAAAGTAAAGTATATAAAAAGGTATATAGAGCATTTTAGGGCTTAAATGCATGAAACAAATATAAACTCAAATAGGTTTGATAGAAAAAAAAAAATCTAGTGTGGCGGCAAAGCAGGAAGGTAGAAGAACCGCGACTGGATGGATGGTTGGATGGAGGGGGCAGGGCAGCAGGCAGGCTCAATGGGAGACTGATTTAAGTAGCACTGTGCCTGGCTCCCTGTAGTCAATGAGCCACCAGTTCAAATACTAAAGAGCAACTTGTCTACACAAACACAGACCCTACTAAGACACGCCTGGACCTAGTCACATGTGCACGCACACCTAGAGACGTGCTCACACGCACTGTGACATCATTAGAAAGCAAAGAATAGTCATTAGGCTGACCTCCACAACTGTCATGAATATGCTTCAAAGCATTTGTACCATAAATAGTGCTTTGTGGTATTTGCGTGGGTGGCAATACAAGCAAACTTTATGAATTTCATCAAATGTATCTGTTACACTTGTGGCAATGTAGTATAGCTTTCTGCTGTTGACGGAGATTGAGAGCGAGTATGTGCGTCTTGGTGAGCATGTGAGGATGGTGACTGGGAGTGTTTTTCTCCGATAACCTCAGTTTGTTACTTTTTGATCCTGCTAAATTAAGATAAGGGGCTTGGTTAATTAAACTGTCACATGGCAGTACCTTGAGGAATTGCAAGGCCAACACAGCTTTAATTGGGTGGCTGCTATTGTCCCTGCGCTGCCTGCGTTCTCCGGGTAGCTGGCCCAGAGAGGGGACAAACACCCTCATGGCTGCTGGCAAAAGTTGGAAGGGTTGAAGGAATCATGCTTGAACATTCAAATGAAAAGTGGAAGGGCAAAAACAGGGTGATCTAATTTAAAATGTGTAGGAAACTATGCGCCCGACTGAAAATAAATGATATTCAAGTCATGAAAGACATTATATACTTCATGTGATGCCTTCAGAGGCTCTGTGACAGGGGAAGGACCAGGTTAGACCTAAGATGAGGAGTTTTAATTGCTGCTTTACTGAATGATAGTTGTGTAATTTTCCTGCGCATTGCACTAATCTCTGCAGAGCATTAGTTGTAAGGCAGGTCTCCAGAGTCCAATAGACAGTGTCAGCAAGCTTAAGATGCATCTGTAATTACCAGCAGCCAATTAACAGCTGACCTCGCCATCTCACCTCAAACCACAACAAAGATGTTTTATTGAGAATTAGAAAGCTTTCAGTGTAACCAGCTAAATGTGATGGATGTTCATACAGACCTTATGGGTGTTTGAAGATCCTTTTTTGGTTTACACACGGTGAGCTAGACAGAGGTGTGTGCAGGTTACGCCATAGCAGGCACTTTAAAGAGAGACCCTTTCAGATTGTCAACCCCACTAGTTAACACTGGTGTACAGACAACTTACAATTGAAATGTCTGCAGCTGTGTCTGGTATAGATTTAGAAAATAAACATTACTGAGATTATGTTGGGATCTTAGAAACATTGTGGGGTCTTTGCTTCAGGAAATATCCTAGATAGCATAGTGCCCATTCTGTGGTGATGTTTTGAAAACAGTTGGCCATCTGTCCTTGAAGGTGATCAAAAACTGCCTTGATTAACAAGTGGGAATTCTGGACGGTCTCCTATGCCGCCTCTCATCCCCTCCCAAGTGGGGATCAAAGAGGATGAAGTTTTGAGCCCAGGGATAATCTAGTTTCCTAGATTGTGATAATGCTGCTCAGGATGATCGTGTGGATGAGAGCGGGGTTTGGGTGTGCTCATGGATGTGGGTTTGTGCTTACATGTACAGTACTTGTGTTCCTGCATGTTGGTACTCAAAAGAGAAGAGGCACACAATAGCAGAGCAAAGCAGTGAATTAGTGCACATAGACTGATGGCAAACACACTCTTGCTGTTGCTGTATCCAGGCAACCACATCAGAATTCAACACATATCGAACAGGTGATTGCCACCATCTTCCTTTTTCAGCTTTCAGCTGCTAAATCCTGACCATGTCTACTCTAATATGAAATAATATACAAAAGTTGCAACTGATATTATAACTGGGCAAATTGTAGTGTATACAGATGCTTATTTCACATAACACCTTGTTCTCTACAAAACAAATGTACACTTAAATGAAGAGAATTTCTTGCTTGTGTTCTTTGTGATCTTTTTCCTGATCTTTACGACTCTCAGACAGTTTGTGAAAATGACTGTGAGCTCAAGCTCTGCTGAATCTCATTTTAGTTTTAAGTTCCCTGTTGTTCTGCATGGTTTCTTCCCACCCTGATCTGTGGCTGGTGTTGGTGTCCAGCTGTTCCATCAGCACGACAAGTGGTTCAGGAAACTCCCTCATTGTTCACTGACCAATCGCAAACCCACCAGAATGCTGTCAACGAGCATTTTCCACCCAGTGGTTTGCATTTGCCTGCACCTGTGGTTTTAGCCCGGAGGGCAGGGGATGCGGCGGGGGTGGCAGGATGGGGAAAGTCTGGTCACTGGGGTGGAAAGACAGTCAGGGTTGGGATTAGGCTGTCTCTCTGTCTGTCGAGATTAAACTAAATAGATTTATTGTGAGTCCCACCCCACCCATTTTGTCATGTTTTCCTCAAAATGCATCACAGGACAGTTGAGTCTTCCCTACCGAATTTGCATATTTGTAATTTGCATGAACTCATTGGAGCTGGGAGGCAACCTACAGTTGTGTGTGCACATATGCATGCAAGCGTGTGTGTGTCTGGGCGTGCAGTTCAAAATTTGTCAAGCAAAATAAAGAACTTGTCCAAATAATATAATGGACATGACTGGAAAGAGCCTGCAATGCATACATGGAAAACCTGGACTAGCTACTTTTCGCCAGCTGAAACATTTGTTGTCCAAAATTTACTTGAAAGTTAAGAAATTCCACTGCCTACATTGGCAACATGTTGTAACACAGTATCATACTGCAGTAGAGAGTCTACTGTGGAGAGTTACTAGAATAGATATACTCTGCACTGCAGTGCTTTGCTAGCCTGGGTTGTGAATCTTATCAGGCGGAATTGTGGTAGTGGATTTTGTGTGTGTGTGTGTAAATGTTTGTGAGCGTGTGTGCCTGCGTGTGTGTGTCCAGGCCCCTCTGGAGTCCATTAATCCCAAATCTAACAGACTTACTGCAGAGGCAGCCTTTGATGTGTGCTGAAGCCCTCTCTGGAATATTGGATGCTGCTTCCATAATGTTCACGTCCCGTTCTATTGTCAGGAATGCATTGTTTTCTGCTTCTTTTTTTCCAGTATGATGCCTGCCGTGTTTGTCCAGCAGGACAGGTGGCTGCTGTGTTATGAGTTTGTTTACAATTCAGGTGTTTTTTCACCAGTTCTCTGATCTGTAATTTTACATCTCTGAGCTCTTTTAATCCCATTCTTATCTTGTGTAAGCCTTATAATCTTTGACCTTAATCTTAAACCACCCCATAGAATGGGGCAGCATGGGCTGAGGAGAGTTGTTTTTCTCACCTTCAAATTCAATGCATACATTTGTCAGCAAGAGCTGTGGTCCTCCAGCCTTCTGGTTTTCTTTCTCACGAGCCAAGTCTGAAAGTTATTTATTGCTATATATTTCTATTTATTTGTGTTTTATTGCAGTGGCCTGGACTTGAACCCAGCCTATTTTAAAGCCTTGTGCTCATAACCCACCAGTCTCAGGAGTGAAACAGATGGAGGGGCAAAGAAAGTATAAATTAGATAGTGAGATGGAAAACACATTTCTATTTGAAATGATTATCCCCCCTGACGGGTAGACTAATAGACCGTTATTGCATTTCCGTCAGTTTCTTTTAATCTAATCATGCTTATAAACAGACGAGTGAGAGTGTTAGTGAGTGCGTATGTTTATCCATACAGAGACACAAGCAACCAGTGTCTAGACTGCAAACACCAATTTGGCTGGGGCATAGAGGAACGTCAATGCTAAAGCAATGTTGCTAAAACACAAAGCATTGTCCCTGCGTCTTGCATGGAGAGAAGGAGATTGTAGTGACAGACAGATGGCGATAGGAGAAGGAGGAGGAGGAGGAGGAGGAGGAGGAGGTGTAGCAGAAATAGAGGAGAGGTTGGCAGAGCCTGCTGTGGCTAATACATCCAAAGTGTGTCAGTTAGCTCTCTAAATGTGTTAGGCCCCGGGGCTGAGAAAGCCAACACCATCGACTCAACCTACCTCTCTCCACCTTTCCACTTAGCCTCTGTTCAACACCCGCCAATATCCTTAGGGGAGGTACACTGCTGTTCATTGGCACAATTGATCAAATGCCTACATGCTAACGTGTACGTTTTCTTATTGCTCATGAGTACATGTGCTGCTTTGTGCTATGGGAGGTGGTGTGTCTTCACATCCCTCCTGTAGCATAAGTATTACATTGTTTAGCAAGCAGTCAGGCAAAGACAGTGCTGCTTTATTGCTGTGGGCAATGATACTTTTAATTTAACAGTGTGATACAGTATCTGTGTTTAGCAATGTGCAAAGAAAAAGTAAACTCAGTTGAACTGTATGGTTTATATTTTCAGTAGTATAGCAGTGTGCATTATGAATTTAGGAAGAAAACTATTTACATTCCCCTGTATTCCCCTGGTCAGATCAGGCTGTTTGAAAACATCTGGCACACCTCTTATCAGGTGAATGTGCTTAAACTCACAGTGTTTGTTAGCTAAATTAATGTGAGTGGAGGATACAACAGAACTTCACAGTGTGGTCCTGGGAAATACTATTGCGGTAGCCCTTTCTGCAGCATTGAATCTGAATAAAAATTATTAATGGTGCAGATCATCTGCATTTCTTTCACATTTTCTTTTCCCTCATTCAGCCATTACTAACTTTGGTCTGTTGTACTAAATGAGATTCATTTTAAATGAAAACATGCATTTCTGATATTTTCCTTCACATTTCTTTCTTTTTTCTTTTTTTTTTGTTGTTCTGTTGAGACAATTATCATAACCTGACCTCGACACCAGCCATGACCAATCCATTTTCCAGGTTTTGGCCACTTCTTGGATTAGGCTTGAGTGTCAACTGTGTGTGTTTCATCAATAGTACCTACCCTGTCTTTATTGAGTTTGATCAGCCACTAGAGGAAGATAATGCTAGTGGCATCAAGCTGTCAAATAACTTAATATAAACTTAAAATAATCAAGGTCATTTGATACTACAAACCCTTGATGCAAAAGTAAGGAGAATATTATGCGGCTGTATAGTATATGTGTTATTGTATTACAATGATGGCTCTATAGAGACAGAGAATCAGAAGCACTTTCCCTAATCCTGAAAAAGCAGTACACATGGGAATGATTACTTGCACAAAGCCATGACACCCCGAGTTGTTCAAATCCCTTTGTTCAAAAGAGAGCGACAAACAGAGAGGCAGACAGAGAGGGGGACAATAAAAGAAAGAGATTTAATTCAGCAAATGTGACAGGATTGTATGATCTTGTTATTGTATAGATTGTCTGAATGAAGCCTCCACAATTCTTAATGTGTTTATCCATGTTGTTTTAGACCAGTTATCAGGACTGGACCACAGTGCCTCACTTTCAATACTAAATCCAATCCATTTAGAGAAGAGATCCCTCAAATCTAGTGAGTGGAAATAGCATCATTAAAGTAGCATGGTTAAAGTGTAAGAAAATGGCGAAGTAAAGCACTTCAAAAGAAGACCCTCTGTGAATTAGCAACAAAAGGTTTCCCTTCATTCTTTCTTTAATAGGGTGTTTTAAACCTGTTTTCTCCTTGGATAGAAACAGGATTTCTGTAATGAGCTAGTGACTCATAGATTCTCTTGGCTTAATTTTTTTTAATTCCCTACCCCCTCCCTTTCTCTTTCGCTCTCTCTCCCTCTCACTTTATTTTTTGTGCTCACTATCTCTCTAAATAGGCCAAGGCAAGTTTCCTTGCCGACAAGTGGGGGGAAGGAAGTAGATTAAGGCTATTAACAAGCAGAAGGATGCTGAGCATCCTTTCTGGTCTCTGGTCTCATGTCTGGGCCATACTGTGCTCTCTCCTAAGGCTCTTCAGTTATAGGCACCCTTCCAGTACAGTGTGGTTGTTTGTTGGTATGTGTGTATGTGTGTGGTGAAGGAAGTATTGTTTGACTGAAACAGTCCATTTGATTCTCACAAATATGCCCAAATACAATCTAAGGGTGTCATGCAGCGACCAAAGCAGCGAAAAAGAGTTCACTCTCACTCACATCTGCCAACAGTAAGTAGTAGTGAGTCGAAATAAAACATGGTGCAGGCATGCTGTGTCTGTTTATGTTGTTTATGAGTGAACATGTTGCGATGCACACACAATAAAGACAAGACACACACAAGAATGCTATATTTAGATGACAAAATGCTGTAAACCCAGGCTAAAGAGGGAAGAAATAAACAAAAGAGGGGAGAAAAAAGCAAGGCGGTCCAGAAGCATCCCCTGTCACGGTGCAATCCCCCATGTCCTAATTACACAGGCTTAGAGGAAACGGAGGATTAGCCACTGATTCACCACGCTTCTCGCCTCATCTTCTAATAAGTCCCCCTCTTGTCTCCTTGCCACCCTTTGTGCCACCCTCCTTCTCCAGGTAAAGGTAGCAAGACAGTGCTGACCTGTGGCTTTCTGTCTGTCTTTGTTCCCTGGGAATGTGTCTGCCTCAGAGAACACCACCCAGCCTGAATGTAAAACTAGGCTGTGCAGCAGACTTGTTTTGTTAGCTGCTGTCATCAAGTTATGTTCAATATTTGGACCTGGAATAGTGTGTGGTGTGTAGTGCTTCTCTTTATTATAAATATATAAATATGTTTTTTGCTTTTTCTATACTGTACTGGTCAACTCTAGCTAAATATACCCTTTGGAGTCTGTCTGTTCATTGGTGGATGCATTACATTGAGCATGTTTTATTTATGGCAAAAATAGTTGGATTTACACATCATGTAGAAACCAGCTGAGAAAACTTGATTTTTCTTTCTTTTGAAAAGAATTTTCTAAACTTCATTCATTCATAATGACATGCATGATTTCAATGCAGAAGGCAGAAAAACAATTTGATATATTACAGTTAGTATATATATAGTATTTTGTATGTTTTTTCTGTTGTATTTGTGTATATAAAAAGCTTTCATATCTCTACAGCAAAATACAGCATATCGATATGGCATGCGAGTGTTATAGCAAATTAATGTTCTTACCTTCAAAAGAGTTGTCATGTATGCATATAGTACCTCACTTTGGTGCTAAACCTTTTATATTTATATTCTTCCAGGTTATAGCTTTTACATGTTAATTGTCTGATAGGTATAAATAGCTTGTGTAAAGCAGGAATGATCTAAGAGCTGTTCCACTCAGACATCTATATCTAATAGCTTGCCTGTGGCTGCTGTGGTGCAAGTGCTCCACCATTAAAACACTTATGGAGTGAGAGAAAGAGGAGTTGAAGAGTGAGCCATAGCTGGAGGAAATGTGAATTATACAAGGTCTGAAGTCATGTTAGAAGAGAAGCTCAGGTTGTTTGATTGGCTGAAGCAAGGAACTTCTTTGGACCGACCTTGCAATATTTATCAAATGCCTCTGACTGCTGTGAACATCGAATGTGCTCAGCTACTGTAAGCCCCCCCCAAAAAAAAAGAAAACGGTGCAAAAGCCTCCAGCAATAATAGCTCCTCAATGAAGAACACTTAAAACTTGTTTCAGTAGGTCGCTCAAACACAGCAGTGGGAATTTTCTGGAGAATGTTGTCACACATCATAGATGTGGTTACAGATAAACATCAGTTTGCCTGTTCTCAGCGTTTTTCGGCCTTGGAAAGGTTCCCATGCCTGTTCATTACTGTTACCCGTTTGTTGAGGTTGCTTTTTTCTAGTCTGGCGTTTGATTGTCAACAGATAAGAAAGAAACAACAAACCCCGCCCCCTTTTTTCACACAGTTGTATCAAGGCTGACCCTCTGACAATTAATGTTTGCAGAAACCTTTGATAACTGAGATCATAGCAAATGACTCATCCGTGAAAGAAAGGTCTTAAGGCGGTAGTGAAAACACAGAATCTAAGGAAAAGCTATTCATATTTTAATGGAGTATCTTTAAATGAGGTCCATTAAAAAGCAATCAATATGCCCTCAAGTTGCAGACAAACTGACACTGGCAGCATCTAAGTGCGCATTTCATTCTGCTTTATTCAGATGCAGACAGGCAAACACACAAACATACACTCACATGTGCCAACAAATTGGTATTCATGAGGATCACATTTTAGATTTTAGGACCCTCATTGCTACTTTTTGCTAAAGGGAAAGTGCTATTTCAGAATATCAACCTGGCTGTTCAGATGCGCCTCATCTCTACAACCCACAGACCTTTCTCGCCACCCACAGCATACAGCCCTGCTTGCTCACCATTGATTAGGCTTTGTGTGTTTGTTTTTGTTTGAATATGAGCTTATGCTCCTCTTCCTCCTCTTGGGTTTTTTATCCCTCTCTCTCCTATGCATAAATACTCTCTCCTCCGGGTGTTCTTTGAACAACTTAGCCAGGCATTAGCTGATGGAGGGGCCTGCAGTTTGTGAGGGAACGCCTGAAGAGAGGACGTGTTTGATCCTAAGATATATGTCCTTGATTCAGTGTCGGCATCGCCAGCCACCGGGCACCCCCACTGCTGCTGCCAAGCATTTCCCGCTATGCATCGGTATTCTCCTGCCTCCCACTGTGATAAAAGCTATTACATTGGGGAGAAGTATCCTTTTCCTTGTGCTATGCCACCAACTGCACAAAACAATCCAGATCTGTTCCCTCAACACACACAACCACACTCGGAATAGAACTAATAAATGGACACCATTTTACTGTTGTTGATAAGTTTCAAGCAGAGCAGTGGGCCAGGATAAAATGCAGGTCCCAAAGCAAACTGTGATGGCTACACCAAAACAGCAGTTTAATGGAAATACTATTGTACTGCAGATTTGTGAAACAATGTTGACAAAACAGACTCTCCAACTGTAGAGAACAACCTGCTCTTCCTGAGTAATATACTCATTTCCACCATACCAACACAAATTCGAAAAGTGGCAACTAAATAATGTAACTCAACAATTAATACCATATTCATCAATAGGTTTCTGTGTAATGCTCCAGGAGAAATCAGCCCACAGGTTCAGCTTGCTTTTTGTTTTCTTCTGCAAAAATACCAAAAAAAACCCAACAAAAAACCCTCAACAAAATCTAACATGTCTGTAGAATTTCTGAACATTTCTGCTCACTGAGACCCCACAGCTGAACTGCTCTCTTTGGTAGACTAGCGACCTGAGAAGTCACAAGATATTTACTATACATTAGGCTCAGTCAGAGTGGAGACTCTTTCATCTGTGTAGTTCAAATATTTAGTCACCCTGATTGGCTGAGATTGTGGGGTGGGGGCAGGGGGAGTTGCATGGATCAGCTGGGCTAGATAACAGTAGGCGATGAGATTAAAAGCACAATAACACACACACACATCCGTGCATGCACACATAAACGCACACTGTGAGCTCCCTCAGGTGAACAGGTGCAGTCATGGTCTGTCACAGATGCTCTGCACAATTTGTCAGCTGCCATTCCTCATGTCCACCTTGGGTGGGTTGGGGGATATTCACCACAACACAACTTCAACACACACATACACATATTTCAAATTATCCTTCAATCTCATAGACTACTTAAGTTGCTCATAGAGCTGCCTAATGACTACATTAGGTGCATGCTGATGGTAAAATGATTCACCAGAACTGTGATGGATGCTTAATTGTTGTTTGCAGCTTTTTACCTCCTTGCATCTTATTTTTGAACTGCTACTGTTGCGTTATTATCAGGAGCAGTAGAGTGTGTGTGTGTATAGCTCTCTCTTGGTTCCTCCCCTCCCTCCCTGAGAACCACAGTGTGTGACAGAGGGACATTAATCACAGGACTGGGTAATAAAGCGAGGAGGGATGGGCATGTAGGGCCAGGGGGGCAGGCGTCTGGAGGGAGAAAAGGGTGTTTAGGGAAATCACACCCTGCTTTATGACACACACTGATACACCCACTTTTTACACTCACAGGCTTAGGTGCACATCCTTCACACGCCATACTGATAGCTTCCACTCGAAAAGTTTGAAAAATTTAACTGAGGAGAGGAGCAAACACAACTCAGGATTCTAGGTATGATGACCATTTACATTCTATTAGTGCTGAGGGAGAGCGTCATCCCTTCTTACCCACCTGTGAGTCATTTTACGTGGCCCGTGACCCTCATTAATTTAGTGTTAATTTAGTAAAAGACTCTCTGGAAGGAAAACAGAGGGGCATTTTATATAATTTGGAAAGAGATGAGATGCATTTTATTGCTCAGTAGAAGAGGCACCTTCACTGTTGCTGAGATGGCTGTGGAGCTTTTCATGATACTGATAACTCTCATGATATGAGATGGTGATAAAAATGTGACTGTATGTAGTTACTTGCTAAATGACAGCAGAACACACAACTTATTAGTCCACAGGGTTTAACTATATTAAGTTTTTTTTTTTCCCCTTGGACACTTATTCCTGACCTCTTTCTGTTATTGCGGGGTTTTTTTAATATCAACCTCATTCTATCTTGACATTTTGCAGTGGACACTAGGTTGTGAATCATATCCAGCAAAGTTGTGATCGTGGATATTGTGTGTGTGGGTGTATATGTCCCTGGGTATACACCCCCACCCCAAATTCTTCATGGTGTTTTTTCTGTTGCATCTGAACTTGTGCGTCGGTCCTCAAGGAGTATTAGAAAGCGGTAGGTTGAAAAATTAGATACCAATAATAGTTTTCTGTTCTTGTAAATCCACCATAAATACACAACAAAGATCAAGACTGGGGAATGAAACTTAACAGAAAGCAGAAAGGATAACATTTAAAATCAGACTTTAAAAAAAAAAACATTATTCCCAACGTTAAAGAACAATAGAAAACAATTCCTTGTCCTCATTTCACTGTGACCTCATGGCACAAATACATTTTTAGTTCCTCACTTTTTTCTTTTGATCTCAATTTATTTGTTAGAAGTGTTAAGTTATAGGTAAAATTAGCTCATGCATGTGTATTCACTGTCATACATATGGAAACACGTGCACAGACATACGTTCATATAGAATTTCAAAGCATTATAGATTTAGTTCTCTTTTGTTTTCTCCTTGCCTTATTCTGTTTTAATACATCAGGCAGTCATTGCACACTATGTTTTCGATGCCCTATTCTGCTTTGAAATAGAATTCATCATTGAAATTATTCATCCAAATTATTCACAGTTTATTCTTCAAGAACTGCTGCTAAAATGCTCACTGTAACATTGTAAAGAGATACGTATAAGGGACAGATTCTTTATTTTTGATTCATTATTTATCTTTTTACTTTCACTGGCCTGTCGAACCCTGGTTGCCATTTGGAGGCACGTCTATGTATTTTGTTGACAAATAACGCAGTGAACCTTACTTTTTTCCCTTTTTTTGCAGTGTTTCTGAATGAAGGCTCTTTCTAAATTGGTAGATGTTTCTCTGACACTGTGTCCTTTTGCTATTGCTCAAAGGATTTCTAAGAGCAGTTTTGCTTTACACTAATATCAGTTTCATGTGCTCTGAGCAAGGGAGATAACTGACAGCTACATAGCCACCCTATCTAGCTCATTGTTAGCCACTCTCACTATTCTGCCCTTAAGCCAGGCAATTAACCCTGCCAGAGGTAGTAAGATAGCTCTGGCTGCTAACTGTTAAAAAATGCCTCCACAAGTACAAAGGAGCGTGTGGAGTTAATTAAACTTTTGTTGGCAATAGATGTGTAATAAACATCTGATTTTTATCAGGGGTTCAAATCAAGTGTGTATAACAAAGCTGCAAAGAGTCAAACATCAACTCTGTCTGCCTGAATCCAGAGCGGGCAACTCATTTATACTTTTAACTGAAGCTGCATCTAGTCTCTTCATTCATGATGTCTGAGATGTGTTGGTCATGCTTTATACTAAGTAATCTAAAATTGTTGCATATCACATTACCATTGTGGGTCATCATTGTTATAGGGTGCACTGTCCTTTTCAGGACATTTATTTATGATGACATTTAAGGACTGTTTTTTTTTAGCCATACAATATAATTTCCCAAGATTGCAAACCTGATAGAAGAGCACTAAAACATAAAAATGTTGTGCCCCAGTTGTACGCACAAATTGATATCTCAAGGTTCAAGCTATCTTGCAAAAGGAAAAAAAAAATCCTGTGATAGATTGATGACGTTTACTTACAGGATACCAACATAAAACATAAAACTGATTTGATAGCATCTAGTTAATATGGTAATTTGGTAGCATGATTCTTCTCCTTAATGATTTACTCTATATTCACAAATAATGAATAATGCAGATTATTGGTGTGTTTTATCATTGCACCATATCAAGTCAATGACTAAGAGATGAATCAAAATTTGACAAATGATTGCCTGTTTCAGGCAATCATTGGTAGTGTATCTGTCAGTGTAATTTATCTTGGGCCCTACACACAACTGAGAGAGAAACTGGAGAGGAAGCGACTGAGAACGCCCCTAGTAGCCAAATCATCGCAGGCAAATGTGTCCTTGGTGGAGGCTTCTGTTGCCATCTCAGAGAGGTGCTGGAGCCATACTGGGTAGAGAGAGAGGGAGATAGAAAGAGAGAGAGAGCGAGAGATAAATGTCACCCTTGCTCTCATATGTCATATTGTTAGCCATAGATATGAGGAGAACGCCTCAAGGTTGAACGTGCAGCTGAGACATGAATAATCCATCATAGGTTTCCTGCAACTAAATAGAAGGAAATATGTCTGCATGGATTATTTATGCTTTAATATGCACACGGTGAATGGACAATCACCTCTGAGAGCATGAAGACATTGTAGGGGCCAAGTTAATTGTGTGTGTCTGGAACTCATGCAAGCGGACTGTGTCAAAGGCAGTGGTTGTCTAGCTGTTTGGTTACATGTAGGGTTTACATTTTGCCGCTTGGTGATGGATTACAGTAATAGCATGTTCTGGTCGGAAAGTGTATTCAGGTTTGTATTATTTATGTACAAGCTTTCGACCAAATCATCAATCTTTGTGGTACGACATGTTGTTTAGTTGTTTCATGTTGAATGCATTCACTCACTCCCACACCCTTTAAATGAAGTCTGTCTCAAACTGGATAGGCTTCCTGCTTTCCAGCTGGCCATATTTCCTTTTCAGATGACTGCCTTGACACGGGTGATGTCAGACTCTTTGCTAGCACTGTTTGGCTTCTTCAAACATTTGTGAAGTATTAAACTCATATCTACAGTTTAGGAGGACTGTCCTTTAGGAATCTAGATTGCTAACCCACAGCACAGCAAAGGCAGCCTAGCCAAGTTCACTCAAGCACATCCACTCTGCCTGCTCATTCGCATCAGTGAGAGACTGTATAGTATTAGTCCCACGTTTGTTGTCTTTACAGCTGCACTCTCGCCATGCTGTAAAGGTCCATGCCTTTCATAATGTAATTGATGGGGGTGGCTTTCAAGCTCCTAACAGTAATTTTGTTGTCTTGTCACATTTGGTTGTGAATGATGTCGGACATGTTGCACAGCTCTGAGTGGCCTCATTCTAACTAAAGGTTGCCTTTAAAATAAGCCTAAGCGAACATTTTCAATCCATGTTAACATATCTCTCAAAATTCCACCCGGTGACTTTGGTTTCACACAAACCACAGTGGGCTTGTCACAGGAAGATAAATTACATTTGACTGATATGAAATGTGTTTTTCATCCCATGCTCATCCCATGAATGAGTGTGAAGATTGATCATGAGGAATCAAGGTTGAAACCATTAACATTTAGAGGGGAAGGTGGATGGTGACAGCGAGCTATTTTCTGTTAAATATAAAAGCATGGATTCAGCTGCTTAATTCAAATACTGCTTCATGCCACTTGTGCTACTGACACTTTCATTGGGCTATACAAACGTCAATAATGCAGAAACTAAATTCCTATGAATATATTTGCCAAATTCCTGTTAACAAAGAGAGCGTCCTCTGTTCTGGTGCAGTTTGTTGTGCTGCAAACAACCAAGTGTTGGACCACTTTGAGAAATTAGAAGTGTGGTGTTCATCTGCAGCGCAAACAAGCAAACAGGCAAACTCAAAACCAGTATGGAAATTAGCCTGAATGGTGCATTTGTTTAGAAGCCTGTGTGAGCAACCTCTGGATTTTACTTGGGGGGGCTTGCTTGTCTAACCAGTACATTGTGAGGTTCATACTTCTTCAACTAATGGAATCATTGACAGAGGACTGTGAGGGCAGCAAATTGAGATGTGTTATGTAGCCTGTCTGCTTAAGCCTATTTAACAATGACAACAAATGCCTGTAATAAGTGACACAGTTACAAGACAATCAGAGCTTTTAAGCTCCTTCATTTGAGTTTGTTGAAAATGGCATTCACAGTATATTGCACAGTCAAATGTGGGAATGAGAAAGAAATTTTTACCAATTTTCATTTGTGCAGTCTTTACTGTTAGGATTCTGTTTGTCTTCTCTAGGTTTCATCCCATCAGGCCAACAGAAAAAATTCATTTGTGGGACAACAGATGCTTTTTTCTGTTTTTTACTTCACACCCAAGAGGAGAAAAAAATGTGCTCCTCTCTTTATTGTATTTTATTTTATTTTTTTAACCAAGTTCTGGATCCATTTGACACAGGCAAGAACACTCCCATAATCAGCCAGAGTATGCATCCTTGTGAATAGAGATGAAAGAGGGGAACACACACTCACACTCATACACACATTGCATGAGCACACAACAACAAGGAGCCCACAAATAAACAGGCACAGACACACAGAGAAGAAGCACAAGCCATTTGGCACAGCCTCTCTGTCTAGGGAGGGCTTCAAAGCCCACTGACATGAATTTATGATAACGGCACTATGCGTTTGCCAAACCTCAACTGTTGTTGTTTTTCTCTCACTCCCTCTCCGTCCCTTCTGTATGCTCTGCCATCCCCTTGATCAGAGCTTTGGAAAACGCTAGCAGGTGTCCCCCAGTCCCTTGGAAAGGTGTGTGTGTTGAGCATTCATGCGTGCATGCACATGTGCTTGGATTTATATGTGCAATTGGAATGGGACATCCTTAGCTGGCTCTTCCTGTTTTTCTTTTTTTTATCATTTCATTTGGCTCGACTTCTCTAACTTTGGGCTCCAACTCTTTGAACAGCTCACTTTCATAAGGGCACTATAATTCTGTTACCCTCTCACTGTGTGGTTTTATTCTATTCTGTGCACATTTCTGACATAAATATCACTTTCTTCTCCATCTATCCCCTCCCTTTCTTTCTATCTTCAGATGAGGATTGTGTGAATTGTACAGAGGAGTGTCGAGTACTGGGTCATTCTGACCGCTGCTGGATGCCCCAGTTCCCTGCTGGAGGAAATCAGGCAGAGGGCATCGACTACCGCAACAATATGTTTGTGCCAGCTGGGATGGAGGCTGTCCCCGAGACAGAGACATATGAGACGGTCAACCCCAATGGAAAGAAGACATTCTGTACGTTTGGAAAAGAGAGGCGTGACCACACCATTCTGGTCGCCAACGTCAAGCCGTACTTGAAGGCAAAACGTGCCCTCAGCCCACTGCTCCAAGAGGTACCGTCAGCTTCTAGCAGTCCTAGCAAGGGCTGCTCAACCACATCTCCGTGCTCTTCTATCAAAAGCCCAGCTGATGGGGCTGAAGGCAAACCTCCGCCTGCTTCCTGCTCTGGCCACTACGGGCCTCCTGATGGGCAGTACCTGTCACCAAACAAACAGACCAGAGACCAGGGAGTCTATCCACCCTTGCCTCCCTTAGACCCAGTGGCCAAGGTGCTTGCAGAGGCACGCTCCAGGATCAGCCAAGAAGCAACAGGTGAAATGGAGTGTGTCCTGGAGCAGGTGGAGCCTGACGCGAGCCGTGACGGAATGGATGCTGACCAGGTGGTGAGAGACATCGACAAACTGTTGCAGGACTGCAGAGGAAGTGAGGCCACTGGCACACTCAGGAAGTGACACAGGGGACTGCAACAAAAAAGTACAGAGGTAGAGAGAGGAATAGGACGCTATTCAAAAAAACTCTTGTTTAAAACTGTCACCAAAATAAATGAAAAAGTTGAATGGCTCTTGTGACAGGAGCTCTTTTCACTGTTTTTGTTGTTGAAAAGTACCAACACTGGACGGACGATGGGAACATTTATTATGTCAGTCATTTGGCACCAGTTTTGGTGCTAAGCTCCCTAGCAACATAGAGAACTGGGTAACAAACATCTGAATTCTGCTGAATTTATAAACTCTTTTTGTTTTGGATTCTTCAGCAAATTGCAGAGGCTCATGCCTTTGGCACCTCGAAAGCTATTATCTAAGTGCCCACCAGCTCAAAAGTGTGTTGTTCATGGTCTCTCATGAAATCCTACATATCTTGAGTGTGTAGATGGATTTCTGTTATGTGTGATGGCCATAGAACCTGGATTAAAAAGGACTATATGTGGTCAGACATGACAATCGATGTGGAAACAGAGAAAAATTCTAATCCATTTGGGAAAGTGAAAGACCAAAATACACAAAACAACCTTATCTTTTCTGACTTTAATATAGGTGTTGAACATATGATGGATGCTGTATCTTAACATGGAGAGATTAAGAGGTTAATCAGGGGGATGTTCACAGGGGTTGGCTATGGACTTGAGGTTGGATGGGGCTTCAGTGCTCCACTGAAGGAGAACTATTAAACAGTGTAACCATTTTTCACCTGTCATTTGTAGCCACATGTGTAAGTTGTGTCTCTCACATCTCTATTTAAACGTTCATGTTGCTGACCAGTGTAGCGGCACAATGTTAGACATGTTCACTACAATTTTACGATACACATGCTGACACGTTCACATGCACTGATGCCCAAATGCACACGCAAATACACAAACACACACACACACACACACACACACACACACTAATGCTGGCCATCTGTGTAATTGTCTAATACATGTACATCATCAGCTTTCAGTCCCTTGTGTACAGTGAATTATCATGTGTGTGACTATGCCTCAAGGCAATCACAAGTTGTATAAAAAGGGACATTTTTTCCTCAACTGTGAAAAAAATTATATCTATATGGTTATATAGATGACTATATGTATGAATCCATGTATAGTGTCCAAATATTAACAAAATATTTATACATTTTATAAGAAAAAAAAGAAATGAGGAATCTCAGCAAAAACGTGTCCTACAGTTTAGGTGAAAAGTGGGGTATTAACTCAATGAACTGCAAAGGACACCGCCATTGTTTCGAAGATAAATATCCAAAAATATAAATAAATAAGAAAATGTCCCTTCACATTATCACTATACATAATATCATTATATGTGTAAATGTATTCGATTTAGATGTGTTTACATCAAAAAACTGACATATTTTTATTGATTTTCCTGCAATTTCTGTGCATTTGAGCCAAATTGTTATGTGTACAAAAGCTATATTGTGTATTTTATTAAATTAATATATAGTTGTGTTGCAATATACATGGGCTTATATTGTATTTGGCAAAAGTTGCCTTAGTAGCTGTCGAACTCTGTGAGTTTGCTTTAGTTTGGGTTTTTGTTGGTCCTTTTTTCCTCTCTATTCTGCATCTTTGCAGGCAGGCTTCAGTGCTTTTGAGATGTCGCCTCTTTTTACCCTGAGATCCAGCTGGATCAAGTACAATAACTGTTGAAAGCTTAATGAGCCAGCTGATCTAGAATACAATCCAAACCAACAACAAAAAGCAACAACCACACGAAAACATTTAAATATTTTTACTGAGCAGATTTTTACAGGGCAGCTATTTTCTTTAACAATAACTAGTATGCGTATTTTGTGTTCACTATGTTTTTACTTTCTTTCCAAAAAAGAAACCTGCCATATGGAAAGTGGAACGGTTTCCTTGGTGATCATAAAACTGCCTTACTGTCTCTGCGGAGAGCTTGTTGTATCTGTGGAGCTTGTGACTGCTTATAAAGCCCTGGTCCACCAGAATGTGCATTTTCTATGAAGGACCAAAAGAGGTTCTTTTTCAGCAGTCTGTGTTGTTTGTGTATGTACACCTTCTCAATACGTGTTAGAATTCTCATACTTTGCAGAGAAACTTGACATCTGAAATTCTATTTGAAGTTACTTTGGATTTGATGTGTTTAGCTGTTTAGGTGGATGGTTTATATAACCTAGTGTCTTCACATTCAGGCTTTCTTAAAAAAAAACACAAGATAGACATTTATTTTTGAAAATTTTGGCACATTTCGGCCACCCTCTGAAATAATAATGGGAGGTGCTTTTTCTAATACTCTCTGACAGTAAAATACAGAACTGTAGGCTATTAGACTAGATGTGTTTTTGGAAAATGTGACCACAATCACCAAATCTATGTAAGATGCAGCCATGAGAGGGAACAGTGACTTACATTCATATGGCTCCTGGTGTATTTACTGTATAAAGTGGATCTGAGCTGAGCTCGAATCTTGATCGTGGATACAATGCATTCTGTCTTACAGACACATTGCATAGTATTTTTTTTTTCATTTCTGTTCATGCTTCTTTTCTTAATTGACGTACATGCTTGGGTATTCTGCCATTCTGCTCTCTCTTTTGCCAACTTGCCATCTTTTTTATATCACTATTCATTTGATTACTTTTTTGCTCCTCAGCTGTTTGCTTTCTTGCTCTCTGAGGAGCAAAGTAACTGTTGCCTTTTCTCTGCTCTTTCGTCTGTAAAGAATTTGGTTTCGGTTTACCCTTGCTCCTTTCCTAGGAGATGGCAGAGGCTGTTTTTAGAGAGGGCTTGGAGGATTTGATGGAGGAGGAAAATATGTATGGTTATTTTTAAATTAGATATTTTTATGATCTCTCTCAGATATCTAGATAAATCAAGCAAGCCTGACTTTCACTTCATACAAACAGTGCAAACAGCATGAATGTGCTGTTCGAAGTGTGCACCCCAACTGTGATCCTAACAAAAAAATGACAATACACGTGTGCACACACCCAGGTACACACAGACACCTCAACACTTCAGCAACACACTGCCTTTTATTTAAATGCATAGGCTAAAGTAAAGGCTGAAATAGAGGGCAAAACACTACCCAGTCAAATGTGACACTTCCACACTTGTCTTCATGGTTTATTTTCTTTTTTATCTCATTGGTCTCAGGCTTCATGCTGGATCAAGCATTATCTACACTGTGTGTTTGTGTGTGTCTGTGTGTATGTGTGCGTGCATGCTTGATTCACTTTCATGCCCTCATTGTTTGACAAAACAATTCCTCTCTTTTCTAATTTCTGTTACCTGTGTACTATAGATTTAATTCCAACTTGCATTTAAGCTCCGCTTCTGTGGCCTCCCTTTTATTTAGTTGTCAATTAAAACAAAGAGCAGAGGTCGCCCAGGGATTCTGTCTTTTACTCAGATTCTGGCTGCCGCAAACAGTCACTGTCACAGCTCAGGCACATTTTAAGTGCTGTCCCCTCTAATGGTGTTTCCACTGGCCCAGCCACTGTCTGTACACTCAGAGACCATGGGCAGGAAATGAGCTGGGTCCAGTGGATATAAGGTGTTCTTCAAAGCCATGGACCCCCCCCCTCTCAGGCTATTTGCTGTTTAATAGAGCAGAGGCTGCTGCTGAGGTCAACACATAATTGGAGAATGAGCATAATGTAAGGCCTCTCGTTATTGTCTAATTAAACCCTGTTGGCATCATACACCGTTGGCAGTGCATTACTCAAATCTAGAGTGGGTTATTTTTGTCCACTTGAGACTGTTGGTTTTACCAAGTGATTAGGACAGGGCCTTGTTGAATGTGGCTAACCGCCTCTGGTGTCTGACTCAGGTGCACACAAAGTCAGACAGCCAATGCATCACACACACACACACACACAGACAACATGCCATTTTGGTTAGTTAAAACAAGCACCCAATGTTTGTCAGTCGTCGCCTCACCCCCAAGCCCGCACTGATAGCATAGGGCTCCACGCTACAATGGGCAACTGGTGAAAAGACCAGGGAAATTCATTTGTATGGATTATTTCAACTGCTATTGTCTAAAGGCTGTGTTCATTGTGATCTATCTGGAAAAAAGACAAAAAGATCAAATAAAAAAGCAATTACTAATAATGTTTGCACTTTTCCTTGTGTGAGTTGGTTGAGGAGCAGCTCGTTAGAGTATCAATTTAAGTCCTTATATCTGAAGATATAACCTCGCAAAACCGGTATTATTGTTCCATCATGGCCAGTTCTGCCTTGCATTGCATTGTTGCACTTTCACAGTGACAGCACACTTTGGTGAAGATGAAAATGGGTCTCACTGCGGTTAAACATTATGTACATATGCAAGCACCTTGTACTCAGACATTCACACACACGCACATACTGACTTTAAATTTTGCTTTGGGCAAAGGATTCTTCATTCATCACATTAGTTCACATTTTCACCACACAAAAGATTGCTCGGAGGCAAATGAATTGGCACTTGAAATTATGTATCCTAATTTTTCTCAGATAAGATGTTGCACTCCACCCTTCAGCTAGATTCCCATTCAGAGGCCAAATTGAAGTATCTTCAACACTGGCCTGTGGTGAGAGAAATACACTGTATGCTTCCCATTTGCTCATTCAGATCTGGTTTGTTTAATTTGTAATTTATGGCTATTAGCTGGTAGCTGCTCAGGGTGGAACATACACTGACAGTGGCAGATGTGACCTCCTTGTATTGTTTGGTTCACCAAGAAAAATAGTAAACAAACTTCAAAGAGCTGACTGTTGCTTAACGTATTAGTACCCTGGAATGGGTTTTTAATGTCCTTTTACAGTGTTTTCCAATATAAAATGTCAGGCCCTGGAAACTAATGATACCCTGTTACATTTATCTCAGGAAACTATTCCATCATCACTGTTTAATTGTATAAGGCATTGGGATATGCTTTTGTGACTTTTATGACACATCAATCAGCATACTGCTGTCTAAAGATTAAAGTTAGTCATTTCCTAGACTGCAGGCATTCTAAATACTCAGTGAGGACTATCACATCCTAATTACACAAAGTCATCCCATTATCCAGCCATGGATATTTTCTGGGTGCTGAAGAATTTACAGTACATATTTGGAAACCTTTTGAGGGGAAAAATAAATTGAAAAACTA
Organism: Psettodes erumei; assembly: GCA_016785225.1. Lineage (NCBI taxonomy): Eukaryota > Metazoa > Chordata > Actinopteri > Pleuronectiformes > Psettodidae > Psettodes > Psettodes erumei. Next base: position 5,219,694 of record JAFBJZ010000863.1, on the reverse strand, counting down.
AAATAATTTAATGGATAACTCATGTTTGCAGTTGTCTCAGGATCCGTCTTAATACAACCGGATCTTTCAAATTAACTGGGATGGTAATGTTAGTACTTTGTGTACAAAAATCCAGTGCCAAAAGAACTTTCAAAAACATCAAGATAAATTATTTGTGGAATTATTTTTATTATTTTAATATTTTTGATTTTGACCACACTTGGATTGTTTTAGCCCACACTAGATTTGCAGACCATTGGTATGCACCAAGGCTTTTTTTCCCCTGTATGTATCTAACTATTCGCCTCAAGGCAGATATTAATTAAAAAGATAGCAGAGGTATTCTTAAAAACATCATTTCTAGGCCTGCGGCAGCTACATGCAAGAGCTGCTTCATTTTGCCCAGTGGTAACGTGTTTTCTTCAAACCTATAGCATACATTCAAACCAATAACCGCCTGTCCTCTTGTGTGTGTCAATCACCTTTATTCTCTCAGAAATTGTGTGTGTGAAATATTAATAGTTTTGGAGGTGTGGTAGGTGAACAGCCACAACAAGTACATAATGTGAACAACCAGATCTAAAACTCAGATTGAACATAATGATAATAACCTTACACATTACATACGTTACAACTGACAACATGCATCAGTTTGCAACAGGTGCATTCAACAGAAAAAATGTGATAATCATAGCAATATATGTATGTTAGTTTAATAAACAGAGAAAAAAAAATTGTAAATTGAGTTGGAGAAATCTGAGTAACAGTGAATAGGAAAATCATATTTCTGCATTTTAATCAAGGTCCTTGATCCAAATAACTGTGCTAATGGGATTTAATCAAGTACTGTTCTGTATTGAGCTGGCTAAAAAGGCAAATGGAGAGGAGATCTTTTCAACACGAAGAAGAGAAGGTATTCATCATATTCTATTGTTAAAGGACAAGGGTCCTCCTTTCATTCGTGGTAGTGAAGGAAAGAAGGAACGGCAAATTGAAATATGTGTGTGTGAGAGAGACTGTGTAAAAGGGAGAATGTGTACGGCTGCATAAAAGAAATGTGAGAGTGACTGAGGGTGGAAATTTGAATGTATGTCTCACATCAAGAAAAGTCATGCATGACAACTTTGATTTAATGCCACTGACATAAAAAGGAAGAGGGTATCTATGGCCACAGTACCTGAGTGGGTGTTTAAGGGAATCACTTTTCATCAAACGGAAGAGTAAAGGATGGCACATGCAATCAGCACAAATAACATCATATGCCTCAATAACAATGTATGGCACAATGAATGTGCCAATGTCATAAGAGGTTTTCTTCTGTGTGGCACTCTACGTAAATGTGCATCTACTGAAATTCCTTCTTGTCTGAAAGAGAGCTGCCCTTTAGCCTCTGTAAACTGTATGTTGTATGCTTTGAGGACAAATGTCACACAATGTCAGCAGCTGCTAATGTAACACATGGGTTACAATACGTGATGTAAACAACATATTGTGATACTTTCTTGCCCTGCTGGGCATGGCCTCCCATCATCTGAAGTTTAATTAAAAATCTGTAAATATGAGTTTGGCCCCAAGACAATACAGAAAAAACCCTTGGCAACCTTGACATCTTTAACTACAGAAATAGATTGACGATGACTACACGATGAAGATGACAAAATAACAGCAATTAACATAGGTTTATTGCATTCAGCCATTCAAAAACATGACACTACATGTACCCAACACCTCAGACTGCCTCAGTCCTCTTTCACATTCAAACCCTCCCTCCCAGTCACCCCCAAGAGAAGTAGTGTGTTAAGTGTTCAAGTGTTTCTCACCCGAAGCAGAATAGAAACCAGCAAAATAATGGCTCCGACAGCTTCTGTGAGAGGGCCAGCTCACATCAGCGAAGGAAAATGCTAGATGAAAAGGTCAATAAGCAACACGGGAAACTTAATATGAAGTAGACATATGAATTCCATCACATGGATTAGTGCCCCTGGCAAAGTGCAGGACTGACTGACACTGCCGAATCGATTCATAAATATCCAGTGTCTGGTGTGTAAGACACTCAAGAGCTAAGAGGACCTTTCACAAAATGTCAACTGGACTTTTAAAACAGTCTTATTCACCCATTTTGTTTCCTGTCCCTGGTTAAATTTTTCACTTTTGGTGTTTCTAGTTAAAGAGTTTGACTTTTTTTGTTGCAAATGCAGTGATGTTCCAGGTTATTTCCACATGCATTACCTGGCTCAAATTCAAAGGTTCAATACTCAGAAATGCTTGAACTTTTCATTTTCTTCCATATTTGTTCACATAAACCAGAAAATGCAAATGTTAAAGCAATTACACTACATTGAACAAATTTGTTATTGTTTCTACAGTAATTTGTAAATTTGTGGGTGTAATGAAAATTTTAACATGTTTTTTTTTTTAAGTATAATGCTTGGATTAATCACTTTAACTGTCAGTACTCAATACTTTGATAACTTGCTTCAGAGACTGTCACATAGAGGATGTGTTGGATGAAAGAGAAGGCAGATACCGAAGTGGCTGCAAGATAACAACAGGATGTGATTTGGACAGAATGTCAGGAAGGAACAGGAAGGTCAATATTACAGTAACAGAATATGATCTTGGGGACAAACTTCTTACTATTGAAGCTGTTCTTCTTTGGCAGAGCTGCACCATTGATCCCTTGCTGTAATATCAATTAGCAATGCCATCATTAACCGAGCTTTACCACAAAGTCATTTTGACAGTGTTCTTTGTATATCCCGTATGTCCTGAACTATCCATTTTGTCTACTCTAGACAACTCTACTCTACTTTTCTTCATTCTTTGAAAAAAGCTTATTGAAGTATGATGTTTGAAAATTTGGGACTAATAGCAGGTTACGCAACTTTGTATGATGATATCTCCTCTTAAAGTTCTTGAAGGGAAAGAATTATTATCCAGTCTGAGGTCGGTAGAACCCACTAAATATAAATATAAATATATAATAAATAATATGTACAGCGTAGAGTGAAATTTCACTCATATAAGAATGCATGCATGATGAAATGTGAAAACACACACTCGCAGAGACATGCACTTCCACACTCACCAATTACTTTTGCTGCATGATAAATCTCATGATAGGAAAAATAAATTAGTGGGGCAGATAATTAAATTTACCTTAATGGCTTGTGCTCTTTATCTGCCATATTGACTCTCTTTGTAAAATAAGAACATAAATGACATTTCCAAGCAATTATGTGATTCAGTGCTAGGAGTTGTGTCTGTTTGGTATTTTTCATCATCAGTGCTGCTGTCCTCAGTCAGGTTGCATTCAGCATGACAGACAGAGGCAGATATCCATAGATTATCTTACAAAAAGCAATGTCCGCTTTGAAAAACAGCAGGCTTATGCTGTGTGATCTTTATAAACTATAAAAAAATATTGTTGTCACTACCTGGTGATTTAGAATTTTTTAGAAAAACTAAAGCATTAGTTATTCCTTTTCTACTTATGCTACAGAAACTCCTTTTAAAAACCAGTGTTTTGTCATGCATGATTTTCCTTGCTCACAAAAAGTGTAGGAAGGGACAGTACCACTGTTATCAATGTGAAAGTTGACATTTTCTGTTTTTGTTGTTGTCAACAGTTGTGAAGTAATGCTACCTCACATACTTGCATTGAGATGGTTCCATTAGGATAATCCTCCACACTGATGGCTTAAGACTTTGACCTTGAGAGTAAGTTGGCCACATTGCAAATCTTTGAGACATTTGTCTGCTGGCATCATTCCAAAGTCTTGGCCAAACTGCAAGCTTTTGTATGGTTTACTATATACAATAACAGAAACTGGCAATTTTTAGTCGGATCAAAGCCTTGTGCCACTGCCTCCCTCCCTTTGTTTTCAAAGTTTATGTATCTCTAGTATGAACACAGCCGTGGGTATCATGCAGGGATGTCGGCCCCTCTCTGAACTCAGAGGCATGGGCTGACAAAGGCAATTAAATCCTCTGACAGCATGCCTGCATATGATTAGACCATCCTTTAGAGCTTTGAACCCCCACCCATAACTATTCCCCAAACTTATACACTGAAACATTAGTGAAAAAAAGAATACGCAGTCCGCATCAATGACGAGTGAGGAATGGAACGATCAAATAAGAATCAGCGAGGGAAAAGCAAACAAAGAGTTGCTAAATAAGCTGGGCGACAGACAGAGGCCTTTTCCTCGGGTAATGGCTAATGCAAATAGAATGGGCCTTGAGGGATTTAAAGGGCTGCAGCTGACAGTTAAAGCAGTTTAAAGCAGATCCACAGAAAGTGAGAATGTGATGCATCCGCACAACACCAACCTAGGCAGGATGAGAGGTTGTAAATAACAGGCACTCCCCAGGGATGTGTGCCACATAACACAAAGACTCCCTGGTTTGGGCATTTGATTTGTTTGAATGCTATCTGACATTTACTTAAGCAGCTGTAGGAAAATTATCTTAAATAATTCTCAATTTATGCAACAATTCTACTGGCTTTTTTGGTTTTTCATTTGAGGGACCACTACAACAGTCTTTACTTCATATTATGAATGTGCTGCACATTCACAACAGGTAACTTGTTTTAATGGTGTGGCTGATGGTTGTATATTTTTGCTCGTGTTGTGGGACAGTAATTCATCCTTATATAAAAAGCCAGCAAAACACTGATGTGCTGCTGCAAGAGCTTTTGGATTCACAGTGAAATCATGCCAGCCTGAGGTTATAGAGGGGAAAAAAACGGCTTTCCATTTCCATTTAAGTCTCTTTCTGTTCTTATCTGGTCCAACATCACTGCCATCACATCTCCGTTACCTTAATGGAAAACATAAGAGATGTCCTTCTAATGTTTCCCCCTTTAGATATACTGCTCTTTTTCTGTCTCCCTTTGCCACTCTCTTCTTCCTCTGGACCACCCAGACTATCACAGCGAGTGACGTGAGTGAGTGTGTAACTGTGCCTGTGTTGTGCATCTGGACTAGTGTTACAGCTCGGATCACAGCCCAGTGAACATCTGAACACCCTGTTTTCAAGTGTCAGTGGCGATAGGACATTGACAGTGCTGTCACATACACTGTCTGTGTGACACAATGTGACTGACACCAGTTTACAATAAGGTGTCACACTGTACATAAAAGGACATAGGCTCTGGCAAATTAGTCGGGTCTCAATTATTACTCGATATTTTGTTGTTGAAAATCCGATGTAGATGTTAGTTGACAGTTTTATCAATTTACTGATCAACTAACTGCTAAACAGATTAAACTGAATGAATCACTTTTCTCAATAGCAAAAGAGATGAAAGGGCATGATATTGTTACTCTGCTGCAAATATCTAAGGGAGAGTGTCTGGTTGGATGGTTTGGATGAACCTGCCACGTGTTAGTGGTATTTCTTCGCTAAATACATAATCCTACTTAAACCAAGTACTTGAACATCTTAGCCATAGATGTGGCAGATCAGAAAACAGTGATTTTTATAACAGCCACATGGGTATTTAATATTTTAGGGGTGAGGAAAACCCCATTGTACTTTCATTTCTTAGAAAGATATGAAAGAAACACATGTAAAAATACATGATCAGGAAGGAGCTGGTGGAAGAACAGCAAGCCTAAAGAGGTGATTAGTCTCTAAGATTACGCCACAAAGAATAGGTCAGGCTTTTTGTAATTGACCCTCACATTGTAAAACTGTGGCCAATGGTACATAGTGGACAATATGAACTAAATGCTCATAAACAAATTGTGTGGTGTAACAAACAATCAAACACGATCAAAACAATCAATTATCATAAAACAAAAGAGAAAAAAACTGCATAATGCATGTTTTGCACTTGTCAGGTTGCTTATTTCATCATGCCAAAGTCATTTTTACTTGCAAAAATGCTTTGCAGGGCCAGATGGTTCAGCCCTGACGCACATGAACCGTTAAATTTCTAAAGGTTGAGATGGTGCCACGGGTGGCAAAGCTGCATCTGGCATGGTACTGTGAGGCCTGTGTGGTATCTAGACCACATCCATTCCTGATGGCGTTGTCCAGAATCACTGGGGCACAAGCTGATGCCCGGTGATGACTGGTACAGTCGTAGGAAGAAGTGTCCAGTGACTTACAAGCCTATAAAACAAACAGAAACTATAGTGATTTATTTATCAATACAATATATGCCAACAAATTTTAATACTAATAAATTTAATTTGTCTCAGTTTTATGCTTACATTTTCTAACTCAGGCATGCTCTTTTGGTTTGCAAAATCTGTGTTTAAGTCACATATATTTGTACAGGTCTTTAGAATGACTTTCAATGTGATGAGATCCTGCAACACATTCACGTGAAATGCCCAACATACCATAATTGGTAAAGTTGGGCACTGGAACTGATGCATTTATTTTGATGAAGTAGAGATGAAGAAGCCCTTCTTAAGAATGGGAAAAAAGAAAAAAAATACATATATATTACAAGCTACCAAAACCTACAAAAACTTAATTCAGCCTGAAGTGTCAGTCTTGAATGAAGACGAGGTCATTATTCCTTCTGTTATAGCCCATTGGATTACAATCACATGTTCAATGGCAGGTGGTTAAGTAAGAACAAATTCTTTCTTGGGCCAGACATATTTTAAACATCAAGTGCATTGATTTTTTTTTAGAAAAGGAACAGGAATAATTAAGTATTTTAACATGATATGATTGTACAAAATATCAAGATATAGAACATGCACTGAAAAATTGGAACGAAATGCCAGACACAATCTCTGCTATGCTGAACAATCTGCACTGCCTGCTGAAGGATGCAGTTGTTTATTTATTATAATGTAATTGTCAATGCTTTGAGCAGATTCTCACATTGTCAGACCCAATGGAGAATGGTCTGCACCCATAATCAGTTTGTTACAGGGAAAAGAACTCTGACTTGTTTGTAGTATTTCATTTTCAAAAATTACAATTGTCTTGAGTAGCACTTAGGGCAGTAATAATAAAATCAACAAAAAAAGAGTTAAATACGTAAGTTGTGTAATTCCATGATCAAAACTTGCCGTTTATAGTTGCTAGCTCGGAGGTTGCTGTTGTTTCCTGTAGCAAGGGGGAGTTTTAAAAATGGTAACAGGCACAAAGTGGAAGCAAAAATTCCATGTGATAATCACAGCCAATGTCTGGCTTTGAGCACAACAAAATCCCATTCTCCTTCATTGTAATGGGAGGGCAGCATATTTCTTACTGGCAGAGATCTAAAAACCTTGGCAGAAACCCCCAAAACTTTTTGCATGGCTGGATAGCACTTGGGTTATTTGTGATTTGGGTGAGCTGACAAGAGTTGCAGATTTCACTGTGAACCTGTATTCCAATGAATCAGTTGTTTGGCGCATTAAAACTGAGTGCTACGGTCTGCCAGTGTTTGAGGGAAAACAAGACTTTCCCTTGGAGAGCCGACAACACTCAACAGACGACTGCTTGTTGTCACACATAGGTTATGTAGGCCAGGATATGTAGACTGGCGAGTACAAAGGAGAGCACTCAGCACCACCCCTCTAAAAATTGTTCATAAATACTGCAAGGTGACGCTTTGTCTTTCTGCTGCACTGAACCTTCCCTCGCTTACAAGACAGCTGTGCTCTGGCAATGCGCCTTCACAGCCGTACGCAGCACACATCCTGACAGGCTCCATATATTCTGATGTATTGTTGTTAAAGTTTAAATGCTTTTACTACCATACCAATAAAAACAGTAATGTACTTCCCCACAAGCAGAATATAGAGAAATGGAAAAATAGGGTGTATAAAGCTTATTTGGAGATGTAAGTTGGACTATGTTTGACCAGCATGCACAAACCTACAAATGTGACATCTTTACTTGTGGAATTGAAGCATACTAACATTATTTATCTGGTTTCCACAGCTGACAGTGGAAAGCTTTGCATATACAGTAAGGCTCTAAGGTAGAAGTGATTATTTGCTAAGCTCTTTAAGGTCACAGTAGTTTCAAATAGCAGAGCAGGTGAATCATACACCAGACACACCTTATTCAAATTTAAACCCCCCCTGCAAGAGATGTTGATTCGTTAGAAAAGTTGTAATCTCGAGAAAAAAAAAGAAAGTCTGCTTTTGACAGGTGAATGTTGGGGAGGTTTGAGTTTCAGCATGAAGCCTGGCACTTGTTTACATAGTAAGTTCAAAGCTGTCCATCTTCAAACCTGATATAGCTGCTTATTTGGATGAAGAGTAAGACCCTGTAAAAAAAAACTTTATTTGCATAAAACCTTTGATTTAACACAGATGAATTCAAAGGAGAAAGCAAATGGCTGCTTTGTTGAGATTAGAAGAGTTTTTTTGTCAGATTAGTCATAATTACCTGTGCTGGTGTCATCTGTGTGGAACAGGAGCAGAAAGGGAGGCATGGGGACAAGAGAGATGGGAGAGAAGCACAGTAAGGAATAATCACCTATAGCGAAGATACAAGGAGAAAGAAGAAATAGATGAATTTATTTGATATTGCCTCATAAGGTGCTCCTTCACCTCTTCCTACTGATAATAATGAGCTTTGCACACTGTGAGCCACAGGTGAGGAGGAAAAGCACCCTTTGCTCCTGCTTTCTACATCCTAGGAGGGCTTGATGTGTCGGAGAGAAACCGAGCAACTCTGTTGGACTGAACCTCTTCTCCCCTCAGCATGGTGGCTGGTGAGGATGTCTACTATGATAGCTGGAGGTCTGTTCTGATGGAGGGCTGTGGAGTTAGATAAACTGCCAACTGATGTCTGCTTTAGAGGGGACTCGTGGATGTGTGATACAGAGGGGATCTGTGATAGAGGCACTCGTGCAGAAACACTGGACTAGACTGAGACAGGGGCAAAGAAATTAGATGAAAGGGGAGAAATTTATGGACAGATCATGATGACCATATGCCTTCCTGCCTTCTGGTGTAACCTTTGCTTGTCCTCTTTGATTTGCTAGCTCATTTCGCACTGTGCCAAAATCATAGAAGTCACGCCATCACAAATTCACCATGTAAACAAAACAGAGGGCAAATAATCAAACAGTCTTCCTCACAAGTCCCAGAGTTTGTTCCTCGCTTTGGCATTTTGTTCATGAACAGATGCTAGAGCAGATGAAAAACATGACATTGAAAAGGCAAAGCTATGTTGGCGCGTCTGTAAAACCAGAGATAACTTCTGACCAACATTGCTAACTACCATTTTAGTGATTATAATCTGCACACTTGATCTTCACACTTTTTCGTTTTGATCTATCAGAAGAAGGAAAAACAGAAACAAACCTCTGGATGTGTACCTTGCCCACATCAAGCTCCCCTTTGTGCTGCTAAAATTCCATTTTTGCGAACCACTACTCACTACTATACCAGTCATCACTTCTCAATTCTTACAGACAAAAGCCTGTTAGAGTCAACTGGGTAGCCAAGCTCTGCTGAGATACCACGAGAGTTTCATGAGTGTTCTGGGTTTTTTCCATGCATGTTTTTGTTCGCCTCTGTCTGGACATCTGCCAGCTGTTGTGTACGTTACAGTATGCACCACATTGCCGAGGCTACAAGCTCATGCTATGTTTCCGTCTCACTATTTTGGCTCTCATTTTCATTGTTTTTGCCTCCCCACTCTTTTACTAACTTTTCACATCTCTCTTAATTCCCTACATCCTTTCTCCTTTTCTGTCTCTTCTCTCCACACAGATCTACAACCACATATCGTTGTGCTTGATTGCACTGTTTTCCTGAGTCACATGCTGTCTCTTATCCAAATATAGTGTCTATCTGGCAGGCCTCTGCATTTTGTCAGGCAAAACTACATACCTCCACTCATCACCGCGTCATAGGTGTCGATGAGAAAAAAAAAACTGTAACCACTATTACAACATGAGTATTCAGGAACAGCTCAGCAGCCCCATCAATCCCGCTTCCATCCGCGTGACAGATTCATAATAACACGAATCGCTGTGACTTTGAAATGCAAAATGAAGGTAAATCAGTAGTCAGCTCACATCTTCCGCCATTCTTCCAATAATATAAAAAAGGCAAGGTGGTGTTATGAATAATAAAATGTACTTTCATGGTTACAGTAAATTTCCTGAGACATTTTTCCAAGAAGAGCTCAGGGTTTGTTTTTAATAATAACTGATTTTCTAATGTTAATTTAACAAGGTGAGATGATGTAGCGGATATATTAAGTATATCAGCAGCTACAACAGGCAGTTGAAAGCTGGAGAGAGAGACACCCACTTAGGGTTTTACACTGACACTTGCCCCATACTGTTATGGCTTTTTCTCTGTTGGCAGCCATGCAGCTGCCCTGGAACAAATGATGGTTCGGTGCCTTGCTCAAATGCACTTTGATTTTAAGAGTGGTGTTCAGGCAGCTTTTTGTAGTCAGTCCAAAACTGGTACATTTTCAGTCACAATATAGTTTATCTAACCTCCAGGCTACTACTGGAGTCAAGCGTGCATGATCCCAAAAAAGTATCAAAGGTTTTTTGTAAATGTTTCACTTTGTTTAGAAGGAAGATGCCAAAATGCCATATTAGCTTGCCCACTAGGCTGGTGCCCCTAACAATACAGACCTGAGAGTTTGTTGGATCTAGTAATTTGTTTTCCCTTTTTTGCTTCTATTCCTATTACATTTTTCCCCTCCTGCAACATCTTTTCAGACTGTCTTGCTTGTGATGAAGGGCTATTTAAATCACTGAACTTGAACTCGAACAAGCTTCACCCATTGGCAATATTCTAATGGTTTCCTCATCATTCTAAATCCAAACTAAGAGCATATGAGCATATGCTAGACAGATCCTGCCCAGGGGCCATTCTTGGGTTGTTTTTATCAGTGGTGGCCATCATAAGACCACTCTGTCACTGCACAAGAAGCAAAAACAGACCTATTGTGGTTTCTAATGTTTCAGCAGCACTGACCATTACTGCTGCATTATTGCTGTGCATTCCTTAACTGCAGTAATAGATCATCTCACATTTTTATAGCATGATAACATCATATAGCAAAAGGATACAGGTTCTTACTAACATGACAATCTCAACACTCTATTGTCTTTTCCTGTGAGCAGATCACATCACATAAGCAGCAGGCTCATTTAAACAGGGACACCACCCTTCAGCTGGAAGGCCTCATTTCAGAACCCTGTGACTAAAGGGATCCAACTTATTTAAATGTCTTTGAGAAAGATAGTACAACAACTGTACTTCATGCTGAGCTGCTCAATAGCTTGACCTCTCCGACCTCCATCAGAACGCAGGATAACAGATAAAAGACTCTTCTGATATTAGTTAAATGGCAGAGATGGAACAAACATTTCACACTTGAAATCAGAAATAGTCAACATAACATTACCAAGCGCATAGGAGTAACCATAAACCAGTATGTGTATTCAATATTTTATCACCTTTTACCATCTGCACAGCAGTTAACTAAAACTGTTTCTAGGGCAAAAAGGTGCAATTCAGTGCTAAAAAAAACCCTGTCCTCTATTTTTGTGTCTTTTGAATACATTACTCATGTTGCATCATAAAACATCTGCCAGTAATACGAAGATAATCACTGATACTATATATAGACACCCTGTGCAAGTAACTACCAGCAGAGAGCTATCAGGGGAAAGATATGTTTAAGGGAAGCTTGCCAAATGCGAGTTTAGACAGAAATTCCCCAGGCCAGTGGTTTGGGTTTGAGTGCTCAAAAGGCTGCTGCTGATGAATCAAGTTGCAGTGCCTTAAGGGAAACACTGAACTACCCTCTGTTTTGCAATATTTTCCTTCATTCGACATATTGTGTTTTTAAATCTATTTATTTTAATATGCCGTACCTCCTGTTTGTCACAGTGCCTTTGTTGGGATAGGAAGCACCAGAATATCAGGATTGTTCTCCTTTAGCCTTGCATTGTCTTATAAGACAAGCAGAAAAACAATGGCCATGTCAACAAGAACAGTTGTATGGAAAGCTTACTGAAGAGGATGCACATTCAGGAAGATTCTTGATTGCAATTATCTTGGGAAGAAAAAGTGTGGCCTTCTTATCCTTTTCTTTTTTTGTTATAAAACAGTTCAGCAGAGTTATGCCCCAGTGGCACAAAAATGTAGAGCACAGTTTACAAATGCTACTTAATGGTAAACATATGAAAAATCCAAATCTTTACAGTTTCAGCAAATTTGTTTTCATTTTCTACTATGGTGAACTGAATGTTGTTTTTGCTATAACCAACCCATCTCCTGGGTATTTTTCAAGTACAAGTTCAAGTACAAGGACTGGTCTTTAGTACAGTACAGTGCTTTTAAATAGCAAGACGACAATGTTGCATATTGCTGAGAGAGAACACTGTAAGTGTCAAAGTTATGTTAAGTAAAACCAAATTTTGCTCAACTATATGACAACTTTGGGATGATGATTGGAAAGAAGTTGTGTTTTTCTTCCATACCATCCCCTTTAAAATGTTATGACAGGAAGCTGAAATAAGTCCTAATCAGTTCAGTTTTCACTGTTTTCCACTCTTAATACAGTATATGCATCATGACACACTGAACATAATGGGAATAATCAGGGCTGTAAGAGTTGAGTTTTGGAACACACTTATAGGTGATTGTGATAATTGTACTTATTAACAGCTGTAAATCTGGATACATTTCCTTTCACATTTCATGTGCCCTGGTTTAGAAAAGTGATAGTAAATCAATTTTTATTTCAGTTTTAAGATCATACACATACAATGATAATCTGTCACCTTTTAAAGGTCTCATGTCTTTCAGATAAAGAAACATTCCTTTTTCTGTTGGCTAAACAGATAAGCAGCTGAAGATTTTCCAAATTTGGGAAAATATTATTTCACCTCGATGTGACCTTTCTGGCTTTATACAATGTTTTGATGTTGATGCTGTAAGAATTTGGCAAGTTGCTTACAGTAAGAACAGCTGTAAGCAACTTCAAAGTAATAGATTTAAAAATATATATATATATGTAAATGGCATATTGTGCAGGTGATGCATTTTGTTAGTAAATTCCTCACATAATTTCAGGCACATGAAACAGCAAAATTATGCTCAATTATGGGTTTCAAAATTCCAAACCAGATTTAGACTCAAATTTTTGATATAAGTATAAGAGCAGAGTATAAATTCATGTTTACCTGATAAACTTAAAAATATTTTTCTAATTCAATCTCTAAAATAATTAAACACAGCCACACCCAAAAATAGCAACAAACTCAGTACTGTGTTATCTTTCCTACTTTTATCCACTTCTTCTGCACTTTATTTGCAGTATGGTAGCTGAAGCACAGCTAAACTGTTGCCCATAACTGACTGGAAAAATGCCCTCCCAAGGCTCTTTTAATATAAAGGAAAAATACCATACAATTCATACAGTGTTTACATAAAGTTACCATCAAGAATAAATGTAATACAAGATCATATTTATATAAACAACATTTACACCATGTTGATTTGATAACATTCAGCACCTCTCTCTAGTGCAGAGATTATCGGTAAATACTGTACTACTCATTTGGTTTTATTTGTATGTGTAGTGCTTCTTCCATGCCATGCAATCAATATTGAGTGGAACACACAGTATATGGACCAGTGGCAGGTAAAGGAGTGCCTAACTGTAGCTGAAAACAGGTTGTACTATACTTCATCAGTCCAAACCATGTTAGCTTGAACCAACACTGTTATTTAATATATCAGCACATTATAATATAAACAGCAGGCCAATTCCCATGGTCATCTGAGCAGATAATTACTTCAGTATAAATTCTAAGAGTGAAATGTTTAGTAATAATCCTTGCATCTGTTTTCCATAAACAATTTAGGCATTGCAACACTTGACAACCCCCACCACACACACACACACACACACACACACACACACATTAACCATCCTCTATAGACCAACAGACTGCATACAGTAGAGGGCTTAAAATCAACAGGCCATCTGTGGATAGATGGAAGGAAGGGCCAGGATGGGGCAGCCATAATTCTCTATTCCAGGTGTGACCCTATGCCAAGCTTGGCATGATGAGGGCTGTGATCCGGTGGGCAGGGTGTTTGTGGGAAGGTTATGTGGTTAGGAGTGTGGCTGGGCTTGTATTGAGTGGAGAAGTGCAGATATGTCATGTGTACAATGTGAGGAAGAGGGCATGAAATAATAGAAGGGCTGGCTTTGGGATGATGTGGCAACACAATAAGGACTCAGAGGCAGCCAATCGCTGGTTAGAAAAACAAACTTTGGGGACTAAGGTGGCAAGGCAGATGGGGCAGGGGCCAGCGCCAGACGAGGACAGCCATATGTGAGAGGCAGCTGATGTGTGAAGTATTATGCCCAGCAGTCACCCTTTCACTGCTGTGTGTGAGGGCACCTTGGACCCCTCAGATCCACATAGATAAACACTATCCAAGCCTCCTCATTTATGGCTTCTCATTAGTTAGAGTGGGGAGGAGGAGGGGAAGGAGTATACGTCTGCCAGTAACCCTGGCAGTCCCACTGGAATGAATTAGAATGTTTTATATTGAGTCTTTTAAGGTAATATTATTATTTTAGAGCTTCTTTGACCTCTAGATTTTCATGAACAGATGCAAAGGTTTTCAGACTTTCTTTTCAATGTCCATCATTTTTATCAATTTTTTGTCCTTTAAAAAATGTCCTTGACTCCTCTCTTCTCAAAACTGCATCTTTTAGGGCAGATGGGCAAACTTTCATTCTGTTGCTCTCCATTTTATTTCTATATAGACTTTTAAAAGAAAACAAAAATGTTTATCTCTACTTTGTGGGACCATGTATTATAAATGGGCATTTGTCATTTACAAAAATTCCTCTTGTGGCAATGATTTCTTTCTGTTAAAGATCTGTGCTAATAACACAACTTCAGTATTAGTTTAGAGATTTTACATATTCAGAACCATTCTGGATGGAATATGGTGCCTTTTAAGAAAGATTTTATTAAGAATACTTATGTTGGAACATATTTTATAGTCTCATGATTTAGATTTATAAACTAACTGTTTCTCTCTGAGGTAATTTACAGCCTTCAAGAGTAATAAAATTTGCAAGCTGTTGTTGTGTAACCAGTTATTTCAATTTAACTATATAAGTGGTCAGGAATTATGTGATGTCAAGACAGGGAGCTGATATCATTCTCAACCTTTGTGGAAAAACAGGATATGAGTAACATGACTGTTGATTGTCTGTTTCTGTTCTAAAATGTGTAATCACTAATCCTTGAATAATGAACCTAACAACCTAACATCAGGGTATTTATTGTTTTTTCCATCCTAGCAATATACACATCTTAATTTGATTCCTCCTTCCTAAAAAATTGCTCTCAGAATACTGATGTGCAATTTAATTTGTAATGTTTCTTTATTACATTTCTTGCTCATTGCAGGACAGCCGTTGTCACAAAAGTTTAATTAGAAATCATTGGATTTTTTTGGCATCACAGACACTATTGATATGCTCATAAAGAAACTGGGCAACATTTTTTGAAGTGGTCTGTGTGTGTGTGTGTGTGTGTGTGTGTGTGTGTGTGTGTGTTTGTGAAGTGTATTTTTCCCCAGGAATCAGTCCAATCATCCATTAGGATGAGACCAATTACAATCAAGACTAATGTCACAGCCATATTCCTAACATTTGGCAATTTATGTGATATGTATCTCATTTTTAAAAACTGATTTGTGACGTGAGGTATTATGTGCTCTCCCTTGGGTTCTTCTGCTCCTCAGGTGCTCCTGATCTGTGCTGAGTGATGGCCCCACTCACTTAAGCCTGTATAAGGAAGGCTGGAGGAGAAGGATCACTTTCTCTCAGACAAAGCAGCCCTCTGACCAATAGCTTTTCATTTGTGTTTTGAGTATGGAGGTCTGGTAGTTCAGTTTTCTGATTTTGTTTTGCTAGTTGAAGGAGGGATGTTCTGGGTACTACAGCTGCTGGCATAACCGGCCCAGCATCCTTCCATCTTTTTATTTTTGTTAGCTAACCTCCAGACTTCCTTACTTTAAGCTAGATATTTGTTTTTGTTTGCAAAAAACATCCAGCAATATTATATGTTGCTGGTCACAAGGTTGAGCCAGTTGTTGTCTTATGGCTGTAAAATCAGATTTTGCATGACAGTTATTATGCCTTTGTGAAATAATTACATTGTATTTGTTTGTTTCTTGAGGGGTTGTGAAACTAGATCTTTTCTCACAGACTACATTTTGTTTTGCTTCTGGGATCATTTTCTATCACCAGAACATCAGACTAATACTAATATTTAAGGTTTAGCCTTAAAAGGTCTTGGGTAAAGTTTTGCTTTATCTTGTTATTGTATGGTGCTTGTAAATGTTTTCTTCAGTATTTTGCTATGAGCTTGACTGTGGTTTGGTTCCATGTAGCACCAAACTTTATTCAATTGCAATTATTTGGTGGGCTCATGCAGATAATTAGTGCCACTTAAATGTGTTAAAGGGTCTGACCCTTGACCTTGGACCACAAAAACAAATAAACCAAATGTGTCACCCCCTACCAAACTCAGGGTATGTCTGCATGTGTAAAGAAAAAATGTCTAAAATGGAGCTGCTTTGCTGAATGTACTACCTTTAATTGGAAAAGAAAACATATGACGTAATAGGTTGATGCAGCTCCTATCACGCCCACTCCTGGTGTCAAATTGTGCCTCTCAATATGGAACTGGCACGAATACAGGCTTTTTTATCCTGCCTGCACAATTGACATAGAGGAACAGAGCCCTGAGATGTTGAATTCTCAGGGCAGGTGCACATTCAAACGAGCCTATCCCTTATTTCACTTTTTGACCTTGTCTGCATTCACTTCTGAAAAATCTCAGGTCCTTTGAAGGATTGGCTGTTTCAAAGGACATGCAACCTGTACTGAAATTAATGAGACTGCCTATTACCTCATTATTGTTGCTAGCTACAATGGGTGTGTGGGTGATGATATCTTTTTGTTCAGGGAGTTCAGCCTTTCAGACCTGGATCTATTTTAAAATTAAAAGGGGTTGCTCTTGGCAAATAAATGCTCCCTTGGCCATGAAAGGGAAATTTTTGGTTATGTCATGACCAGATCCATGAGCAAAACAGCGATACAAATGCATAGTTGTAGAAAGTGGCTGGATTTAGATACATAAATTGTCTTCGGATGTTTCGGGGGCTTTCATCAATCATGGCCAATTAAATCAGCTTCCCTCCATCCCTTCAAAAGTATGACCCTCACCAGTACAGTGAATCAACACTTTTGTAATGAAGAGGCGAGACCAGAAAGACCTTGAGAGAAACTTATGAAAGAAATTGAAAGTATATGGGACTGCAAGGTGTAATAATGTGAGAACTCAAATTCACTGTCAAGGATGGATCAATGTTTCATTTGAATCCATATTTCTGACACTATAATGAAATTTCTATCACTTTGATTTTATGTAGCGTGCTGTGTGTGGAAAATGCCAGTTCTTATGCAAAAATGCAAATACAAGTACCAAAGTTACAAATATCCATGAAGTGCCACTGACATTTAGATTAAGAGTGGAATTACTCAAAGAAAAGACAAAGGCATGATTTTTGAGTTCACTTTTACTTTGGTTCCCTGACACCTACAGCAAATGCATACCATGTGTGCTTGCTCATTGCACAGGTGCATAAATTAGATGATAGTTTGAGACCTAAAATGTTTGTGAGAGTTTAGGAAAATGTTTAATAGAAAGAAAAGTTGTGGTCCCTAAAACATGGCTCAGTCAACTACATACTGGAAAAGCTGATGAACAAATTGAGGCGAGTGTAAACTTAGGGGTTTCCCTCTCTATTATATAGTATTAGGTTTTCTGTAATTCAAGTTGTCGCTCTAAATCAAGTAATTCAAACCTATTTAAACTCATGTTTATTTTCCCCTCATTTATTCAAGTAACCACTCGCAGCTACTTAAGTTACAGCTATCTTAGTATTATAAGTGGTATCATAAAGTCAGTTTGCCTTTATTTTTTTGAATGCCTATAATTATTGTATTTACTATTTAAGTTTAGACAGCCATAACATGGCAATGTTAGGCAACAATCTGATTATTTATCTGTTATAGATGTAATAAAATCAGTCAGGATTTTCAAATGCTTTATAAGCAAATTCAAATTATGGTGTCACCAGGTCAAATATGCAAGTCCAATGCATACAGTGAGCACAAAGGTATTTTAATTAATTTACCTTTGTTAGATAGCTGATACTAAATCTGATCTAAATGTTTCACTCTTTGCACTTCTGTAATTTGTGACCCATGTCTGCATTGTGTAGTCACAGATTTTTGATAACTTCCATATTAATAAACTTCATTATTTTCATCCAGAATAACACACTGAAAGATGACAATAAATGCAGGGAATGGCATACAATCAAAGTCCCTGACCACAAGGAATTTTGATAACATTTTATTTATTAGTCCACACTCAATCTGAAATGCTTTTGAAGCTTTGCACTATAACTTGCAGTATAACTGTACCACTTTATAATCTGTCTCCCAGTAAAGGTGATTTTATTATCTCCACCAAGGAGGTTATATTTTTGTGTCTCTCTGTTTGTGTGCTTGTTTGTTAGCCAGATTACACAAAAAAGTAATGGGATTTTCAGAAATTTCATCAGATGTGGCACTTGGTCTAACTTAGAAAGCATTAAATTAAGCATTAAAGAGATCTGGATCAGTAACCAGATCCACAAAATATGTGAAGGATTCAGGTGAAAATTTCACATTTTGAGTCATAAGTGGGGCTAATTTACCAAATGGTGGGGCACATACCACATGACATACCAATCTCTTGGGGTCACACTCTCAAGAAAACGGCTTGACTTTTTCAGATCCAGATACTTGGGGGAAATATTCAGCCTTGGCTGAGGTCTGCACTCTTGGACTGCGAGTTTTCAGTTGAAATCACATGAAGATTAACAAGTGGTTAATCAATGTAATATTGCCATTGGGAATAAAAATTAGGCGAATAGCATCTGTGATGTGAGTCATGTATTGCTATTGCAATGTTTTATGACATATTTAACTTATACTCATTGAATTATCTCTCATCACCCCTGTCATTAAATTGATACTTGTCTGTACAGCAGTACATTGGATATGGCATCCATGTTGTTCCCTGCTTCAGCCACCTCTACATCATTTATACAGATCCTGCTCATTCATACGGCTCATGTATGGATTGCTGGTGAATGAATGAAACATCTGATTGATCCAACTTTATAATTCCACTTATATCAATTGATGATGTGTCAGATATATGAGACATAAGAGCTCTGTGGGAGGTCATGTCATTGATTGACTTAAAATGTATGCTATGTGCTTTTACCACAATGACAAACTGCTGGCAGAAATGCTGTTTAGTGAAGCAGTTTCTGTGATACTTATGGCAAATTACATTATTCCTGCGAGTCTGGCCAGATTCATATATTGCTGATGTAATCTACATAAATTATAATACTGTACAACATGTCCACAAATTATATATATATATATATATATATATATATTGGTTTGTACATTTAAAGTTCAAGGTTTCCATAAACATAGTTGAAACTATGTCTTTAGCTTTATGTAGGAATACTTTTACATTCCTATATTAATATATCCTGATTTTCTTAATCATTTTCATGCAACTGATCTGTAAAATGGAAAATGGTATAGCTGTAACATATTTGTTTTTTGCTACTACATTGCTTTCATGTGTTTGCACAACATATGCGGGAATGGCATTTTTAATGCAAGGTTTTAATGACATATATCATTTGTTTGTGAAACACAATTCTTCCAGGTTTTCTTCATTTTTATGACATACACAGGTATGATGTTTGTGTTTTTGTGACATCCTATAACATGACTTTTCTGCATTTCATATGCAGAAAATATGCATTCATGCATTTCATACATTTATTAGGCTATCAAATGTTTATGAAAAACATTTTATATAATGTATATATATTTTTTCTTTATTTTTTGACATGCAAGGCAATGACAGTTAAATTGCATTTTTAAGCCATATTATACTATGACGCTCTTTTTTCCATTTTTCATGACATACTATAATATGACCCTCTTTGCTTTTCAGACACATTTAATCACATCGAGGGTTTATGAAACAGTATTCTGTTCTTTTTTGGAATTCTAGGTTATGACATATTTTTGTATTTTTAAGAGATATTATCCCATGAGGTGTTCTTAAAACATTATTCTGTGATGCTTTTTTTCACTTTTAGGAAAAAATTTAATTTTGACATTTTTCACGATTTTACAATATACATTTTTAAGCGATATTATCCCATGAGGTGTTTGTAAAACACTATTCTGATGTTTTCTGGACATAGCACATTTTAAGATTTTTTGCGTTTTTAGGACATATACTATGGTCTTTTTTCATTTTTTTGATATTCTATTTTATGACTTTTTGCATTTTTAAGACATATTATACCATGAGAAGTTCATAAAGCACTATTCTTTGATATCTACTGTCATTTTAAGGACATAACATATTTTGAGATTTTTCACGTTTTTACGACATACGATACTATGGCATTTCTTTCATTTCTTGACATGCTAGGTTTTGACTTTTTTTTCATTTTTACAACATAGTATACATTAGCATTTTTTCTTATTTTTTCCATGCCCTGCTATATTATGTAGTTTACCAGTATTTTTTTTCAGTGTTCACAGTGAACAGAAGTCTCAACGTTCTACGTAGTGACAAAGTACATCCAGTATGCGACCGAAAACACATAGCGGCGAGTTGACAATTGCATGTGTTTCTCTCATTTCATGCTGTTGTTCAACCACAGTGAAAGGTTTTGCAGAGCTCATGAACATTTCCACCTGTCTGATCATTTGCCATTTCTCACCTCCTGCCATTCAAGCTTTGCTCCTAAATGATTTATCTTGGATCACTCACACCTTCAAATAATCACGGCCAACATCATTAACCTGGTTGACCCTCTGTTCCCCATCCAGCTCATTTTTCTCTCCTGCTGAGCCTGTTCTTTTGCCATCCATCACTCCATCCTGACATGATCTCCAAGCACCATGAGAGGGGAACAGGATGTCTTATCGATCTTCTGTCAATGCCTGAAATTGACCAAGAAGAAAGTGATATAATGCTCTGTATTTTAAGTGTAATAGAGGAAAAAGGAGACAGCTCTCTGTTACTGAGTGTGTTTATCTGCCTTGAGAAACTATTTATTTCATTGGTATTATTTAATAACTAAACATGTACTACAGTTCTTTGGAATATCCCTTTCCCTTTTCTAATGATAACTTTTCGAGAATCATTTCCTTCATATGACACCTAACAATTTCAAACAGAAATCACATTACCTATGATGACAGTCTTCTATGAGTACCCTTATCTGCCACTTGCAGCATTAGTAGTGTTGTATTTTTGTGCCATGATTGCTTACTTTTTTTTTTTTTTCTTTCTTTTTTTAATTTTTTTTTACAAAAATCTGGTCTTGACTCTTCTTCCTGTACAATAGAAAATTGTCTGTTACTTTTAAAGTGAAGAAAACAAGCTGATGTGATAGGTCATTTTTAAACTTCTCCAACTCTTTGTACTGATAATGTTTCTAATCTAACAGTGTATTCATTCTGGTTCGGTCCTTTTTTCTCAGTTGTATCTCTCTGTACCCAGTTGCAATTGGGTTGCACCCAAATTTTAAAAATCATAAATTTCCTACTATGTTGTGTTCAATGTCCTCCAATCTAAACAGTCATCCAAGTTGTTTATCCTTATTGTTACCAGGACCATGCCCACCTCCTGGTAACAATAATAAACATGTGGTTAAGGTTGTGAAACAGTCATAGTTGTGTTAGGTTTAGACACAAACAACTTGGTTTGGATTAGAGGAAGCTCATGGTTTGGGTTAAAATAGGTACTTCCCTAAGATTGGAGCACCTTTCTTGTCATGGTTACAATAATAGTCACACAAGTAAATTGCTATAGCAACTCATATTTGATCTGATGATGTATATATTAGAATATTTATGTTCTTAGAATTTGTTTATCGCTGTCTCTTGGTGGGTTTGCATTTTAGCTTTCTTTGAGCTAACCACCTTCTGGATCCTTCATGTGCCAGATGTGTGCCAGATGACTATGCTGGTATTTCTGTCCAAGGGCAGATCGTTGCTTAAAATAAGAAATTAAGAAAACATACACGTGATATATGCAAAAGAAGACAAGCTCAACTGTGAGAGTGAGTGTAAGACTACAGTATAAGATAACTGCATGTGAGTGGTAAATGGAGAGAGAAGGAGAGTGAGAAGAGACTGTACTCTATATTTCTTCATAATAGAAGAGATGATAAGGGAACAAAAGAGGTAATGAAAAAAGCACATGTATGCATAGCCAGTTCTCAACATCCAGGTCAGACAGCTTTAGTCATGTTTCTAATGGAGTGTTGTTAGCTCACATATTCAGATTATTTGTTATCACCATTAAGAATTTTATTTTACTTTCATCATGAATTCATCATTAGTTTGTGGCAATTTTCGTTACATGTGCTTCATTGATAAGGTACCAGTCATGGAACTCAATTTTATTCCTCCTGTTTGGCTTCAGTAAGAAAGCTGGAGTAACTTAGAAATATGTAGAAGTCCCCTTCCTGTCCTGAGTTTGACAGTGAAAGATTAGTCTGTTAAATATGCAAAGACTCTGTCTGCTCATCTAAAATTGCAGTTTAAGACACATATGAGTCACATGTAACATCTCAACAACCATTTATGATTTAGTATGCAACCCAAATGTTATTCATTACATATGATAATGTATTTTTTTTCTTTCAGGAACAAGGAACTGTAGGATATATTCCTGACAAAATGGAACTGCAGTATCCTATGTATTATGCTGTAAAAGACAAAACAAAAAGCACTGACAAATTAAATTAAATTAAAATTTAAATTAAAACAGAATATGAAAATGATCATCATCAAATCATTTTCTCCATGGTTTCATTTATCCAGCTAAATGAAACTTAGCTGGACACCCTACAGGGCTCCATACTGGGGTCAAAATGTTTAATTTCTGCAAGGTTTCCACTATGAATTTACTACAAGTCTCTATGGAAACAATTACAATTACTTTGAGCTGTATTGCTAACCTCAGCCACATTGTGCTGGCCTGCATCTGTGCACAGTGTCTCCTGTCTCCGGGCTCTTGGTATAGCAATGTCAGGCTGTTGGTCTGTTGGGGGGTCTGCCACTTTGGTCTTGATCAAAATCTGTCAACGACTGAATGGAAATTATGAATGAAATTTTGAATGAACTATAACAACTTTGATGATCCCATAAGTTTTCATGTCAACATCATCATCATGTTTAGTTCTAATTTGCAAACATTAACGTGCCAATACACTAAACTGTGAAGGTGACAAGGACAAACCTTCCAGCATTCTAAAGATCAGCATGTTATTATTGTCACTGTGAGCACAATATGCCGAGTACAGCTTTACAGGGCCACTAGCATAGCTGTAAACTCTTACACTTGCTCTCATATATTTCAGGTAACAGTTGCATAGGAGGACAACTGAAGCAAAGCACTTTGTATCAGTGAAAATACAGTGTATTTGGATACAACCTTCTTGTATTAAGTCCATGAAATGTCATAATTTAATTTAAAGAAATGTTTTTGTGCCAGAATGTATGGCTAGTGTGTTAGGACTTTCTTGGTGACTGAAAAAGAGTCATTCTGGTGTTTTTGTTGTTGTTGTTGCTGTTGTCCTTGTTGTTTTGCTTCTTGTAATAGAGTGGGTGGTACTAATGAAGTTGGTGATGGGTCTCATTGCTTTTGTGATTGCAGGTATGCTTTGCCTTGCATAATCTTAGAAGTCCGAGAGAGAGGGGTTATTGCCTTGAAAAATTGCTTTCAGAAGGTCCCTATGTTTACTGAATGAAGTTGCTGCATTTCTCTAATTGAGAATAAACTTGACAGTTATAGATTTGAATGTGGGAAATCAATTTTGGTGAGTGGTTTGAACTGAAATCACATCTGTATCACAAGCAGAAAGGGAGAAGGAGGGGTTAAGATAAAGCTTGTGTGTTCATGCTTTTTGTTTAGCTCTTTACATAATTTGTCCATTATCTGGAGAGGAGCTCAGGTCTTTGAAATGCTGGCAGAGATCATTGTTGGCTGCCACTGGTGTGTCCAAGAGCGATGGAAGTACACACTGAACACATAAACCTACACAGTTTAGAAGTAGTTCATAGGGGCTTATGGTCAGAAACATCTTCTATACAACAAACACACATGTTGTATGCATATTATGTCACAGGGGAATGGAACACTATTACATGTACTACATCAGATAATGTTTTCTGAGCTTTTGGTGTCTGAATGTCCCCATCTGCAAGTTGTGAAAATATTTGGTAGGTTTTTGCCCTTGATTTAAGCTTTGGGTAGTGACCAAATAAGATCGTGAGTAAAAGCGGCTAAAAATGAGTGTCCTCCGTTGGGTGGCTGGGCTCAGCCTTAGAGATAGGGAGCATAGATTGGACATCTGGGGAGAGGTTGGAGTCAAGTCGCTGTACTTCATATCAAAAGGAGCCAGTTGAGGTGGGTCTGACATCTGGTTAGGATGCTTCCTGGGCGCTTCCCCTTGCAGGTATACCGGGCATGTTGAACTGGGAAAAGGCACAGGGGTAGACCGAGAACTTGCTGGAGAGATTATATCTCCTGACTGGCCTGGGATGCCTTGGGTCCCCCAGGAGGGGCTGGAAAATGTTGCTGGGGGGATGAACGTCTTGAAATCCCTGCCCAGCCTGCTGCCCACGTAAACGGGTCCCAGATAAGAGGAAGAAAATGGATGGATGTAATTACAATGACTGTTGTAAAACAGCACAACAATTATCTGTGCAACCTCCAGGTAGTGATGTATGATAGTCCACTTGTCTTGCACTGAGCAAGAAATCAAGCCTCTATATTATTCTAAGCTACTATACTGTTAAAATTACCTTAGATGCATCTGATTTCTTTATAATTGAAAAAGTATGTGGATCTGTTCTCTTAGGATCCATTGTCCCCAGCAAACAACTTGAGTTGGCAACAAAAACACTTTCAAGCAGACAACATATTGTTAAAGATGAAAAATTATAAATAATATAAATTTCCAGAATCACTTAAACAATAACATAGGCTACAGTATGCCAATACTGTATAGCAGCATATTAAGCATGCATCCATCACATGCAATTCCTCACCTAAAGACATGTAAAAATAAACTGTCTACAATTTAAAATGAATATAGGAATACTGATTTTTCTAAATTATTATATAATAATATAATATATTATCTGCGATCCAGTGACTGTATTTATACAAGGATAAGAATGGAATATTAAGAAAAATCTTAGAATAACTTTATATTTAATAACATTAATTATTTAGGTGTTTTGGAAATGCATCTGCCAACTCATTAAACCAGAGGTAGGTGTTGAGGTACAAGCCAGCACTGCATAGTTGTTTAATATAGTGCCTTTAATATCTGAGTTTTCATATGAGATAACAGGAAGATATACATAAAATACTGTGTATTGTCACCGATTTGATGCAAACCTGAAAAATATGCTAACATTTCACCTTACTCATGCCCACCAGTCCCATTTACTGCATTAGTTATATCTGTATGACTAATTGTTATTGGACTTGTTAGGCTGTGCCAGCACTTCACCACAAGGACTTTTTTTTAAAGTTTGCTTCTCAGCTTGATATATACTACTTTACATTTCCCTCTATCTACTGCTTGCATCTGGAGATTAAAATAAATCAAAATGGGCTGCTGATGCTCCATGATGTAAGGTAGGATTTAATCTAACATAGAAAGTTATGCAGATTGCTGTGTAAGGATCATATCAGCATAAGTCTTTTGGAACCAGATTGTCTGCACATTCAGACAAAATTATTTATCTTCCACAGTAGTAAGCATTCCATCTGAGCAGATAATTCCCATACTTGTGATGGTTCCTGGCCAATGACAGCAGGACAATTTCCCAGTATGCTGATTCATCATGCAATTTCAAAGGTGGGCATCGTGTTGCGGCTGTGGTTTTATTTTGAAGAAATAAAGAATAAATAAAAAAGAATAAGAATAAAAAAATGTTGGGGTTAATTTAATGTTAACTGACATGGATACAGTATGTGGACATGCAGAGTCCATGTCCTATTTCACTATGGGGTAACCTACAGTATTTACTTAACACTTGCAACTTAATGTGTAGTGACTTCATAAGATGGCCATCTCTATTTCTATGTAGTAATTCTAATTAGGATGTAGGGAGAGTACCTTTAAATCTCTAAATGAAACTCATGATACTGACTGCACAGGGGTCAGGCCAAAATGATAATTGGATGATAGAATTGATTCCCACTTCTCTTTTATTTGCTTCAGGCCTAGCTTGTCCTATTTCTATTTCTTTTGTTTTCTCTATTCAACCATTTTTTCTCCATCTGTAGTAGAAGCTGGCCACCATCAGAGTGTGGAGGAGGTTATTCAGCAATCGTGCAACCACTCAGACATGAGGGAATAAGCGTGGTGGAACTCAAAGCTATTTTAGTTGAGCTCCTCAGTATCTAGGTCTAAGTGATTAAGATGGTGTCATATGCCCATATTTTTCTCAATGAAGGTGTATTTTATGCAGTTTTTAGACAAATTTTAACGTGTTTCTGCAAGCAGAATCTGTGTTAATCTATCTATCCAGCCATCCATCCATCCATCCATCTATCTACATGTGCATATACATATATATACAAATGAACAAATACAACAACAACAAACACAAATCCAGTATTCAACTGTTTATAAATGTATTTAAAATTCAAGAAGACATCCATATATATATATATATATATATACATATATTTGCACTGTAACACTGAGAAAAGATTATTTAGCTGTATGCCTTCTTTTCTTTTTTCAGCAGGTACCCAATGTATAGTGTAAATGCCACACTGACTCTCATGGGCCGCTACATCTAACCCAGATCCTTCTTTAGCTTGAAAAATAGCTTGCGGTGCTTACCACAAGGGACTGAGAAGAGGAATGCCTCGTCTGCCCACCGCTGCTGTATTAGGTTACTTATTGACTGTAACATCTCTCTTCATTCTGCCTTACTTCATTTTCCTTGTCTTACCCCCTTAGCCCTTCCTCCTCAACTCCCTTTCATTTCAACCACCTTTCAGCCCCTGAGGCCAAAGCACCATACAGCCTGGCCAGTTTCAGCTCCATGCCCTTTTGCTTTCCACCGTCAACACAGTGAAGAGGTTTGTTATAGAGGCCCAGTTAAGGCAACAAGCACTGGAGCAAGGCCAAGTGGGGCTTGGCTGAATGGATGAGCTGTCAGGCAGCTAGTTCTGTGATGAGAGACCCAAACTTCATGCAGGCTCAGATGGGAATGATATTGGTTCCTGTCATATACACAACAAAAGAGGCTCCTATGTCAGAGCTACACTGAGGGTTGGTGTAAAAGTAGGTGGGGCAAGAGCCTGGGGAATCAGCAAGCGGTTCTTTGGGGGATATGGACTTCATCTTTGCTTTATCAAGTCCATCTGTGAAAGAGATGGTCAGCAACGGACACAAAACCACACTTGAGCATATACTACACACATTCCTCATTGGCTACTTTACTACGTTTTAATTAGAACACTATTGGAAAGTCATCCCCGTACATACTGCTGAAGCACATCACTGTCAATGCAATACACTAGATCCTCCAGTGCCTATACTCTTTTAACTGTGTCCACATTGCATTTCTGTCTCTAGGTTGTTTGTTCCAAGATGTACCACTGGGAGCACAGGAAGTGACAGCAGACTCCTGGGGAAGAAAGACAAAGAAGGAGGGGAGGATAGGAGAGGAGACTGACGAGGGAATGAGGAAATTCCCAAGAGAGTTTGAATAGATGAGACAATGACAATGTCTGATAGCAGGATGCACAGAGAAGAATTAGTGGAAAGAGAAAAATTTTGAGAGAGGACAGAAATTGAAAATAAGAGGAGAAACTTCTCATTTCTGTGAAGGTAAAACTGAGAATTTTGTCACTGCACATATAATGAATATGATTATTATTATATATTCTGGCAATTTAAAACATAATCCATCCTTTTAAATTCAGAAAAGGTATTTTTCTTTATCTTTGGCATATTCTTTTGAAGGTGGCAATAGAGTGAGTTTAGTTGTGTTTTTTCTTAATGAAAAGAATGAGTGTTGAATCCTGGTAGAAAAATGCATTACACGTTTCACATTTCCAAGCTGCAAGATCTTAGCATTGTGTTATATCTTATCAGTATATCATCTTAGGTTGTTACCTAGATGCATTAAATGATGGGCCATGGATGACCAGAAAGCTACGATACCTTTTAAAACAAGAACGAATTATAATGAGTAAATGACCAGCAGTAACCAAATATATGTTGAGAATTTTGTTTAAAACTGGTTATCTAGCAAAGTTTACTGTGTAAACAAATCATATGGTACATGGTCTTAAAATTGCAGTATGGCACTTTTGTCTCCGCCCTTCTGGCACTGAGAGTCATTGAAAAAATAATACAGATACATTTCCACAGTTCCAAGACATAAATTCATTATTTAGGTAGAGTAAATGTAATAGCTTCATATTCCCTAGTGCAAACCTGTGCAAGAGCAGTAAGGCGACATCTGTGTATGCCTTCATTCCCTTTCTTCAGCGCTCTTTGACAAGGAAGAGCCACTGGTATGGTTGGTTTTTGTCCTCTCTGTCAATCTCTTTTATTGAGTGTGACACTTCCTCTGACCACAAAGTTTGTCTTTCATCTGGAGCATCAGGAATATTGATGCATCATCTTGGAGGCTTCCTAGGTTTATCCACCATAGTCTTAGCAGTTGCACCCCTCTTCAGCTTTGGCTTAGGGAAGGAAATGTGCAAAAGGAAATACTGCTTTAGTATAACCTCACTTTCACAGTGGGTGACACCTTAAACCCTGGTACCTTTATTCATAGCCCACATAAAAAACTCTAAAGTGATAATTTTTTTATTTTGATGACAGTTTTTTTTATTTTATTGCCTCCATAGTACAAGTTTGGTCATAGAAATAGTGAGATAAGCATAGTGAGAAAAGACACGCGTGCCCAAGAAGAAAAAATCCAAAAATGAGTGCACATAAATTCAGCAAGAGGGTAGAAAAAAGAAGCACAAAAGTACTAGACATAAGAAAGCAACTACACTGTGGTTGAAGACAGGCGGGTGAGAAAAGTAGAACTGGCAGAGTTGAGAGGAACGAAAGCAGGAAAACATCAGTGGAGAACTCATCACAATGCAGCGCAGCAGAGCAGCTCCCGGCCTGCGCCACAGGAATCCCATCTTCAGGGCTCAGAGCAGGTAATAGGAATGCTCCAACCATTAATGCTGTGAGAAGAAGAACAGGAAAAACCCTGTGGTCTCTGTTGAGGCTTTAGCCTTTTCCATTGCCCAACTCTGATTTGGCAGTAGTCCAGCACACAAGAGAAATGGATTAAAATCAGTTTGCAATTTGTATTTTTGCCAACTTACATACAGTGCTATGAAAAAGAGCCTGAACAGGAGAAAATAAGACTGGAAAATGGGATGCATTGTTTGTGTTTGAAAACCAATTTTTTCCTTCAATTACAAAGCTAGAGATGGGAGCTCTGTTTACTCTGAGAGTTCTGCATATCTGTTTGTCTTTAATGCTAATTGTTTGAGCTGTAACTACAGATAAAGAAATAGATTTTACATTGACTGTGATTATGAGTTAAATACAGTCAGAATATATAAAAAACTGTCACACCCTCTTGCTTGTCAACAGTCTTTTTCTTAAAGGCTTTTCCACCATATATCATTCAACTAAATTTCCAGATCACTTAAATTTAGGGAAGACCTGGCAACCTGGCAAGAATCTCTTTTCAGTATGTGGCAGTAAGCATTTTACAAACTTTTTTTTCTTTTTCAGAAATTCACTCATGGGTGAAATGTAGCAGGTGTGTGTGCATTTTATGATGCAAAATATATCTAACGGGTTTGCTAGTCATCTTAATCTACTGCCAATCTGTAAATAAAGATATAAAGATGATGCGGAAATAAAGATGGTAGTCTGTTTGAAAAAAAATACAAATAATATATATATATATATGCAAATCTCTTTGTGTAATCCTGCTAACAAAGAAACAAACAAACAAACAAGCAACAGATGAACAGACAAACCATAAACATAACCTCCTTGGTGAAGTGTTATTTTAATTTGTAGGTCCATATGGGTTAGATAAGGAATGAGTCTCTAAAGACTCATCATAAGGAACAATATAGAGTGTTTGGCAAAATGCTCCATCGCTTCATCTGATATTTATTCAGTGGTATTGTCTCTCATAAAAGTATGGTGTAATCATGGTCAATACTATCAAACAACAAAAAAACGGCATGGGCAGAAGTCCTTAATTGAGATTCAAGTACATTTTAACTTGAGTCAAAATTAAACCACACTGAAAGCCCATTATCAAACCATTAAAATAAGCAGCTTATGTCAACAAAATTGTTTTATCTGTACTTGCATATCCAGTAAATAAATCAGCTCTTCATTAAGAAGGCAGGACATCTTCCTCCATTGCTATCAGTGCTGCTTGTCTCTCTTCCTGCTAACATAATGTGCAGAATAATCAGCTCAATCTGTTTAATGGTCTTTTGCTACCACCAGAGTTGAAGCTAGGCTTGCCAGCTTTTCTAGATGCCATTTCACCATTATCACATTGTATCCAGATCAACTGGTATTCATCCATCATCCCTCATTGCCTTCCTTCATTTGTCATCTCCATGCATGAATTCAGGTCATACATGCCTCTGATCTTTTGTTTTTCATCTAAGTCCGAGATCACAGATTTTTTTAGTGTTTGATTATTCTTGAAATTTAGGTCATATCTGAGGTGAATATTTACTTCTGTCTCAAACACATTTCTGTTCTCTTGTTTCTGTTCTCTTGTGATCAGGGTCACTGTGTGCAACCCTGATCCTGACACCATC
Source organism: Psettodes erumei (assembly GCA_016785225.1). Taxonomy (NCBI): domain Eukaryota; kingdom Metazoa; phylum Chordata; class Actinopteri; order Pleuronectiformes; family Psettodidae; genus Psettodes; species Psettodes erumei. Next base: position 5,188,694 of record JAFBJZ010000863.1, on the reverse strand, counting down.
TGTTTGTCTCTCTGCTTAGCCTCCTCCACTCACAGCTACCATTATTCAACAACCATGTCCCAGGCAATAAAGGATAATCATAGCATGACTAAACATGATTTCACAGAAACAATAGTTATTTGGCCACAACACCAGCTAAAAATCAGCAGCAACCACCAGTTTCTTCTCTCAGGCTAATGCTACAATCTGCTGCACTGTCCTAGCAACGTTTAGGTCATGGATAGATATTAATCTGGAGCTTCCAAAGATTAGGAAGCCAAGTGCTTTGCTACATTTTATGGTAATGAAAGGTTGTTTTTAATAAGCTCTCACAGGAAAGAGAGACTATATCTCAGCCTAAGTAGAAGGGTCACTTGGGTCAAATCCAGATGAAATTGCTGCTCACTTTTAATTCTGAAATCTTCAGTATCTAATGAAACATAAAGAAAAGAAGATTTAAATATTAAGATCTACTCTGTGGTATTACATTGCTGAAATAATGACTATATTATGAAACATGCGCTTTGTAAAAAGGTAAACTTGCACTTCCTTTAAAAATTTGCTTTCAACACTATGTTGAGGGTTGCAGAAATGTTTATAATAGTGATTGCAAGAAAGAATGTGACAACATGTAAGTGGCATAGGAAAGGGGACTGCAGATTGCAGGCTAAATGTTACTGGAATAATAGCACAGATTAGGTATGGGCTCAATCTCCTCACCTTAATTATCAGATTTGATTTATTGCATATGGCTTTGAGACTATTCAAATTTATTTTTATGGTTTAATAGACCAAAGCGCACTAAATTGAAGGTTTTTCTTGAAAGGTACCAAACCTTTCAGACAGAGAGGAGAGAAGGGAAGTAGTCCACAAGTGAGTGTCAAAAAATACAATTGGGTTTATATAAGTGTGTGAGTGAGTGAGCAATGGCCAGGGTTCTCTACCGATAGTAAGGCTGAATGGTGAAGAATGACCGGAAGGTTTTTGTATGGAGGTTGATGAGGTGATTAGACACAGGTGAAGGGGCTTGCCAGCAGTCAGGTGAGAATATAGCCGTGCCCACAGCACACACACATCAGAAGAGTAGTTTTATCTCACCCTCATATAGCCCTTGAAGCAGCTGCAGTGACACAAATACCTTGATAGTTTGAAGCGAACATAAGCTCACTAGTGCGTCTGTTTTGAACTGCTCCAAAGCTCTCATACCACTCACTTTTTGAGTGTTGTGCTTAGCAAGAGGAGAGAAGTCACATCTGTCCCAGAATTTCCCTCTTCACCCTTCAGAGGACCACCCCCTCCATTTCCAAAATTAAGCAAGTATGCAAGAGGGACCCTAGATCGATGAAGGCTCATCAGCCCTGCCATCTGGCTCCAGTTTTTTATCTTAGCAAATGAAGCTAATGAAGCAGGATGGCTAACAGCACCAAAACCTATGGGTTGCTCCTGGTTTACTTGGCTATTTAAATTTTGCAGATAAATTTGTATAAAACCCTCAGATGAAACCCAATCAGTACACGTGTGCTAACGTCATAACTCATAATGTATGCAGGTGTTTTCAATTAGGCTGTTAATGACTTTGACATCAGTAATTGGGAAGTGGCCAGAAGTGCAACATGCTTCAAAATGTCAGTTACAGAGAGCGGTGCAGATTCAAAAATATCATCTGCTGTGGTGACTTCCATGTATGCTGCTAAAACCAGGACTTTCCTTCTGATCCTGTCTCTGCTATTCCATCCAAAACTACATCTTACAACATTACACTTTGCAATGATTTTGCAAAGTGTAATGTGTGAGAAAAGTGTAAGATTCACAAAAGCTTTGTCAATCTTATGGCCCACGGGCCCTGAGTTTAACACCTCTGACCTAGACCATAAAAGAGATGCACAGAATGTACATACTTTATCAGAGAGAGAAGAAGAGGAAGAGAATTTTTCAGCACTTGTTCACTTGAGTTCAAATTCATTCACTGGTATTTTTGTCGTACCTTCTGTTATAGTGGAAAAATAGGCCATGGACTTTTCTTCTCTTTGTACCTTTGTTATAAAAATAAAAAGTTAAAAAGTTACCCACATACAGTAGACTTAATTGGCAACATGTCCTTGAGTCAATAGTGTAATGCAGAAATAATATCTTTGATGAGTTAACTTACTCAACATTTTAGAATACCTCATCCAGTGTTGATACCTTGATTTTGAAGCTGGCCTCACACTGTTATATATTAATAACAGGAACTAGTATGCTCCATACCTTTCATAATTGTAGTGGACACACAATTCAAATCAAATTGTGTAAAGAATCCAGATATTTTTCCCCCTTTATGACTTCCTCATACTTTTCCTTTTACCTTTTGAAATGTCCAACTCTTCTGACCCGCAGCTGAAGTATATTGTGACATTTTCTTTCTCCAAAACGCACTGTGCTGCCAACTGCTTCTTTTCACCTGCCAGCAAGAACCTTCACTTTACCTACCCCCCTGAACCCTGAATACCCTTTCAATACAAACACCCAAAGCATCCATCACTAGAGAGCAACAAGGTCAAGCTCCCACAAAAGCCTTGTGTTTGATAAAACCAGAATGGAGCTAGGAAGTGGTCCCATCTCACTTTATTGTTGGACAAGTATTTTGCCCTGTGTTATCCCTGAACCCCTTCTCCATACGTTTTACATTTCCCATTACTTTCTGCAACAACAAAGGCTTTAAGTCAAGGGCACTGCTTTATCCAGCTCTCCTGATGGTAGTACTTGGAAAAAAAGGTGATGTCACTTCTGAGCAGCAATCAGGATTTATCATTTTTTGATTTAAGTGTGATGGCAGTTGGTGATGAGGCTTTTATTTGTGTTAATTAACAGGGCACGTGACAGTTTTTAAGGGCTTTTTCCCCAAAAAAATTTCAGTTGATTGTAGCATTTCTAGTCCAGAATGACAAATACTTTTTATGAAAATAAACTTAACATCAAGTCTTGAATGGAAGGGTTCCTCTTCATCACTCTCACTTTCATATACACACAAATCAGGTCAGCATGTTCCAGCAATATACAAAAGGGATTTATGGCCAGATAACAATATGAAATGTTGATTTTCTTCCAAAATAGAATTCCTTTTTCTAACCATCATTCACATCTATCAGTTACAAATGACAAAACTTTCCCTTTGACCAATGGAAATAAATTTAATTTCCTTAAATGACCTCTCAACACCCAACCCCCCTCATTCCCAGCAGCCCTTAAGAAAATAATCACTTTCAACGGTAGAAACTGCCCATCCCCCATCAGGTCTATTGATACCACCTTCTGGCCTGTGCCAAAAAGTTGTGTGTGTATGAAACACACTTACAGATGGTCAACAATAGAATAGCAGTGCAGCAGTCCAACCCCTCTCATTCAGAGAAATTTCCTCCATCAACTTCCCCAGTCCCCAAGCTGTTTTTATTGCTCTTTATCCCAGCTGCGTGTCTATTGAAACCCTCCATACATTTTCAGTTGAGGAGTGAAAATTTAACACCCTTGACCATGCACAGCAGAAAGAGAGGAAGATGTATTTTTAAAAATAAATTTAATTAAAAAATGCGAACAAACAGCTTTAGAAAAATTACAAATTCTTTTTTAGATATTTTCAGTACCACACCACTGGCTAAAAAAACATTTAAATTATGCAACTTGAATATTTTATTATTTTATTATTTTATTTTTATTATTTATTATTAGTATTGTATTGTATTATAATTATTATTTTCAGTGAATCAAGATTTTTTTGCTATTCAAAAACAACTATGGATATGCAAACTGAACTGTGTAGACTATCCAGTTACAGCCATTTATTTAAGCATTTAAGCATTTATCTAAGTTATGACCAATGTGTTGCTTGACCCAAAATATTTTATATATTCATATATCATAATAGAAACAAAACCAAATAAAAGTAAGAATGAAAATCCAGCTTTTAAAAATATATATTTTCCTTTCTAATATATTTATTTTTTGTGTCTAACAGCCTTTAAAATTAATTACAGTTAAAATTATTTTCTTTAACTCTTTTTTCACTTTTAATGTTACCTGTTTGCCAGAGAATTCAATTCTATAGACATTTAATTATTTTTCATCTTTCAGTAACACCTTTTTATCAATCCACCTGCCATCCCCTTGAAGCTTTGTTAATTTCCAGGCAATTGGTGAGATAAAGAATTATAAATAGGGTGGAAAAAATTGAACAGGGACAGAGATATTTGATTGGTTGAAACAGCTCAACACCACTAAATGTCATGCTGTGATTGGTGGAAAAGCAAGCATCACTTTCCTGTTTGTGTTTGAATGATGCAACTGGCAGACGCCAGGGTTGCTGGGGCCCCTCTCACAACAGGAGATTGCCAAGGAAACCTCTTCATCCGTTAAAATACCAGGAGGCCCTGTAACTCAAGATCAATAGCTCTAAGACAGGATGTGATGTAGTCTCCTGGTCAGCTGATGCACACTGTGTAAGTGAACAAAAGCAACAATACCAAGCACACGTGCTCCTTTGTCGCAGTGAAACTGAGACATAAGGCTTTTCCCCTGGGGCTTCCTTCCACTTCCCATCTGTCTCTGTTGTCTTTGATTGGTAGACAGCGTGTGGCTCCAACGGTGACTGAAACAATGTCAACACCACAGATGATGTTATGGTTTGAAAACCCTTGTCTCCAGAATGTATTTACACGCGTTGCTGTGCTGCCGTTACTACTCACTTTGGTGATAAATTACAAGAAAAAGTAATCTGGCTGAACAACATCTGACCAATAGGGCATGTGTGTCACTTTAGGATCAATTCATGTAAAAAAAAATAAATAAATAAATAACAATGTTGTGTTGATTTAAAGTGTTTGTCCAGCAATTAAACACAGTGAATAGTTTACACAAATTTAGGTTACAAGTGATAACAAATTATGCTTACCATGGTCACTTACTCAGATGGAGTGAAATGTGACAGTAATGTATATATTAAGTGAAGTTTTCTACTGTGAATACTGTCGGTCTGTGTGTGTGCACTGAAAGGTCATTTTTATTAAAGAGGGGTTGGAGGTTCTGTTACTATGTCTTCAGCTTTCCTCTTTCAGAAAGCCCAAATCCGTTTTGTATCTCATGTAATTACTAGAGTCCATTCATAATTTTAAATATGTTAAATATAGATATATGGAAGATATTATGATAATTGGTATAAAACATGCTGGGAGCACCATTAACCTTGAATGGGTTTTACCTTTAGGGTCACTTACTGATTCTCTTTAAGGGAATCCTATCTCTCCATCCCAATTGTTTCAGTCTGATTTGGTGAGGGGCTGGAGATGTCTGCAGTAGATATCTGTCCATACCTTATTACAGTTAAGCACATAAAAAATGTCAGCAGCAATTGAGAAATAAGACATATCTGATTTTTGGGGGGGTGATTACTTTAGTTAGTGTATATAAAGGTCTTGTCTGGGATGTCTCCTGTCCTCTACCTCTCTGCAACACTTGCTATTGTTCATTGCAACAGAAACAGGCTTCAAACCACAATTCTTTTAAAGTAGCGCTGTCAAATATCCCTTCATTGTAGGGCACAGAGGGTGGACAACTTGGTCATAACACTCGAGAGAGTGGTACATATTACAACAATATATGCATGTGTACCTGAAAGCTGTTTTAAAATCATCTCACTCTCACTGGTTACTTTAAAAAATAGTTATGTCACCCGCATGTATGCTGTTTTGTTTTTTTCATATGGTTATTTGCTTTCTTGTTTGTTTTGGTATCCTTTCATTTATATCAGTTGAAGTCGCAACTGACACAAAGTCGCCAGTAATATCAATCACAGGGGCTTTGCGATTCATTTTTTTAAACTAATATTACCTTTCTTATCCCAAAATGCAGAACCAATAATGAGCAGAAGCATCAATCCTACTTTCTGACACTTTATGCTTCAAGAAGAATTTTCATGTCAGGCAATAACTGCTAGTGAGCCTCAACGGTACAAGCTCTGGGCTTGTGCCTACACCAAAGCCTAATGGGATAGATCAGCTCTTGCATAACTGGGGGAAATCACTCACTCTGTCTCGTCTATGACAAGACTCAGTTATGGCTTCTGGGTAATATCATTTCTGTTATCTTAAGATATCAAATTGCTGTCTTTATTGGCAAAGACCTTTTCAAATGGAGGATAGTTTGCTCAGCTTGGCAAGGCACAGGATGAAAAATGAAAGCATATTTATCCACCTCAAAAGCCCCGTTTTGGATGGAGATGTCAGGACCTTGGAGAAATTTTAGGGTGTCCAAATATTTCACAACTTTGATGTCACGGGGCTTTTGTTAAATCTTACCCTACATTACCAGAAGCAGAACTTTTGTGGAGACCTTTTAGATCCATTTGCCTGAGGAATGTCTTCCAATGCTTTTCTCTCCTGCTTTTCAGAGTACATGCCCAATACCGATTTGTGAAATATCTTAACTGTATGACAGTATAAAAAGTATTAACATGATAAGTTTATACATTTATCAGTGTCAACAGTATATTCCTCCACGGATAATATAATACCTATAATAATATCTGTAATTTCATTTTTAGTCTTTCTAAATCAGCTAGTGAGTATCTCATTGTGCCTTGCAAAAAAAGAGAAAAAATTACAACTTTCATGTAATCTGCAGCAATAAAACAAAAATAAAAATGAACAAAAAGTCAAAAAAACCTTGAAGGAAAAGTTCATATCAATATCAATACCACTTGAATTAACATTGTGATTAAGTCTAACGCACTCATCAGAGGATTTTTTGCTCAACAAAAAGATTCACTGATATCAGATCTATTGCTGTGAAGGAAATCAGCTGTTAACTTGCTAACTTTGAAAATACCCTCCACACTTCTGTTGGCAGGAAAGGTTGATGTTTCAGTGTGAGTCTGGGGGACCATAAGAGAGAGTGACAAAGTTCAGCACAGGAAATTAACCCACCCATCTCCTCAATATGAAATTAGTGGCAGTCATTGTCCAGGAAAACTGCTGATTGGTAACACTCCAGTATTATGCCCTAATACTGCCAGTAGTATTAGGGCAGATAAAAACTTTGTGGACTCATCAAGTCAATAATGCAGACTGGTTGCATAAATAAGATTAAGATTAGATTATTAAATTTGTGTTTTTGTATTTGTATCATATCTCAATATAATCTTTCTGGCTAAAGCAACAACAACAATGACAGCAACAGGGCAACAAATTCAACATCTAAAGGTGTGAAGTGATCGAAATTCACCCACAGGATTATGGGTTCAAGTTGAGGGTCTCCTAACTTGATCAAATGAGTGAGAGTGAATAACTACTGAACTCGCTGTGGACCTGGAAGTCGACTCCTGGCTCAATGATGCCGCCGCTTTAGCACTTTAACTCTGTAAAGGCAGGAGGACTAGATTAACCTTCGTCTGACACTTAAATACTTGCCCTGGCCAGTGAGCCTTAATGTTTTGTCTGTGTGAAATATTATTAAAGCTGGTGCCATACTATTTTACTCCTCTGGTTGATCTTCTGCCCAGAATTATTCTTCTCAGCATCCATCAACTCTGCTCTTTCCTTCTTGTTGCTGCCACTGTGGGAACTAGTGAGTCACCTGGCGGTAGCAGCTTCACTGCTCAATCAAGCTTTGGCTTGAAAGCACACCCGAGAGGGTGTGCTTTCAAGGCCCTCAACGGCGAGATGACTCATCCACAATCTGCTGCACAATAACCCAAACCACATTTACCAGTTATGTTTAGTTTTTTCTTGTGAAGAATAAGGAAATTATGGCCTGGTGGTAAAGTTAGGATAAGGGTCAGAGGAACAGGCTGCCTCCAATCCAGTCATTAGAGTGCATCCTCCAAGGATCATAAATATCCACAGCACATATCAAAGAACACTTTTCAGAGCAGTTTTTACAACCTGCAGTCCTCAGCTGTGCAGTTCTCACCCAAGAAGAAATCTGACAAACATCCTCTCTGCTATGTCAGCTCAACTAGATTATAATATACCCCATAAGTCTGCACTGTATATCTTAAGGATAAGTCAGAATAATTGCTGAATGCCTTTACTGAATGTTAACTATTTTCTTTACAGGTATTCCACTCAGTCAATTCAGGCTCAGCATATCCCATTCTTTTTCTTTTATAATACCCTTTTGTTGGAATTTTAAGTGAAGTAGCTATAGATGGGAATCAGTGCAAGGGGCAAAAGAGGTAAAACCATATTAAACAACTGTACAGTTCCCATAATTACGTCTATACCATCATTAAAAATGTACGTATACATACATATTCTGTGTGACAAAACTGTGTTACATCATGCGAGCGCAGGAAAAGAACACACTCCTCTGAGACTAATTTGCCCACCATGTATGGCTAATTACACGCTGACAACAACACAGCTGGCAGAAATGTGTAAAGGGACATTAATACTCTACTGTGTGAGCCTGGCAAATGCTGTGTAGATAACAATGGAATGACACCCAAATGAGACCCCACCCTGAAACTGTCATACAATGTGTGAAAGTTTTCTCACTTCCTTCGAGCAAATTCCTGTTTCATAGTGTCATATCAACACAGCTTGGCATTTTTCCTTCTAATTTGAGACCACAAGTATTACGATCCTGGGTTGAATCACATATGAATATTTCAACACATATCACATACATACTCCTGTATGTATATTTCATTATGCATGAATTTTTTATCTTTCAGCATTCTCTATGGCAGGAAGTGATTAGGAGGTATAACCCCTAATATCAATACTCTAATAATAATGTTCCGTTTTTCAGGATGCAGAAAGAAAAATGTATAAATAGAAAGAGTGTTTAAAACATCTGTTTACTGATTTCACAGCAATCATGGTATTTAGCAAGGTTAGAGCTCCTTCTTTGGGCTGGCACCCTTTGATGTCTCCGTGGTTGTTATTTAGGCCTAAATACCTTGAACTCCTTCGGGGGTAAATAAGTTTTTCAGTACTCCCCTCCCATGCTGCCATACAGATGTAGTTCTACTTCCCATCTACTACCCCCATCATAATAATATGCTTTGCATGGCTTTTCCACTTCATCTGAATCATGGTAATCCCTGTGCTTCTGTGTAATTATCTCTCCTCTAGGCTGATCTCAGTGCTCCTCACCTGCTCAGCCTAGTCACATTACCCCCTCACTTTTATCTATGACTCTTAAGGCTGCTGCCAAGGGTCCTCTCAACTCACCTCACAACGTTTCCCTTTGCAACCCCTCCACAACACATACCCTCTCTCTGCATCTCTATCTCCTACCCCCCTGTTTCTATCCTTCAAGAAGAATGTGATTAGCAGAGAGAGAAAGTACTTCACAGTAAATTTGTATTGCGGGTATAGCCCTCATTAATCTGCAACCATTCTAATAAGTGGAATGAAAAGAAAATAATGGAAATATAATTTGCTAAATTGACAAGGAGTCATTGGGTACCTGAGGGAACAGAAGCTGTTCTTTTCTGTTACACACATTATCATACCAGTCTTGCCTGTTTCTTGTGGCTGAAACAACTGTTACTCAAACAGAAGATTTCTTCTATATTTAAGCTCTTAAATTCACCCTGCTTTTATTCAGTGGCAAAAAATGTAATTCAAATCAGCATTTAAAGAATTCTACACAGTTTCTGTATGTTATTCAATAGGGAAAAAATTCCAGTCAAGAACATTTTAAATGGCACTAAGACCATCTAAAATGTTACCTACCCCATAAGTGTTGTGTTGAGAGATAAACAAGTTACTTTGCTGAAGGCAAACTCTGTTTGTGACTTTTCAATTATCTGACATTTTCTTCAAATAGCTTTTATGTCTTCAAACAGTCAATCTTGATGTAATGGTCCCGAAAGTATTTTTTCATTACTTAGTCATTGAATACTACGTCATAGTGAGAGGTGACTAATGGTACCTGGGGAATGGAGTAAAGACTGGCTGGACTGGAGGCAGAAAGTCTCTAGACAGAGATGGAGTCTGAACTTAGACCCCTCTCAGGCATTTGCCATATTGAGTAGTATAGTATAAACCAAATTTAGGGGAGTTTTGGAGTAATTTCTTTTTTCCTGTCTTCCTTTGTCTGTCTGACAGATGGCAAAAGTACTTGTTATTTTAAAGAAAAAAACTGCTGAAATGGGAGCAAACCCAACAAAAGAAGTAATCACTCAAAGCTACAAGAGGAATTTACACACAACATGCTCCTCAGCCTCTAAATTGTTGAAATGAGTACAATTCTAAATCGCCAAGGTAACTGTCACTTGTTTATCAAGAATTCTCCATGATGTGTGCATCTAAAATCATCATCATCATCCTACATGTTATTTACAAGTAGCGAATATGTAAGACTTGAGTATCTTGGGTGACTTTTGCTTGTCTCTTGATGAACACATACAACAAATGTGTCTGTGCATGTGCTTATTACAGTGCTGCAAAAGTTTCCAGCAGACTGACGCACCACTGTGGGTGAAGTAGGTCTCTCCTCAGGGACAGCACAAAGGGCAGAGGTGTTAATTATTCTACAGATCAGCAATGTCAGCAGGATGCTCTCATTGCTTCTAATTGTCCCTGTGGGGGCGCTCAGGTCCTCGCTATGGGAACATTTTGTGAGCTAGTGTTGATGTTATTTTTGCTGAAGCATTGTCAGAAATTTTCAGGTGTTTTAATGTCTGATTCTTTTAATGGGGAATCTCATTTTACTCATTCTGCTTGATGACACTGAACAAGCAGAAGTCACAGGGGGCGTGTTGGCAATTAGGTGAGAATGGGGACCAAAGCCACGCTGGGGATTCCCGGTAAACAAAAGTTGAGAGACAGTAGCAACAGAGTGCAGACTTCACTGTGCACCCTTTGCACAAGGTTAAACTTGAACCTGTGTTTCAGAACTGAAAACCAATATGACAGCAGCTGAGCTCCGGGGGAAGCCCAACACAAAGCACTGAGGCTTCTGAGGCTGCTGGTGGATTTGACGAAAACTTAAGCAGGTGTGGTTTAGAGTCCTGAATGTGTATACACATATGTAAGTGAGGCGTACTCTTCAAGTAAAATGCATTCACCGCAGGGATAGAGCTAATTGTTGCAGGTGCTGTAGGAACTAGCCGAACATTTAGGACTACCAGCCAGTATAACAAACTTGTTATGATATTAGAGGGGTGACAGTGCTGGAGCCAATCCCAGCTGAGATTTAGTGAGGGTGGGGTATACCCAGGACAGGTCGGCAGTCTATCACAGGAGTCACGCAGAGAGGCAAACAACAATTCACGCTCACAGTCCCACTTACGGACTATTTAGAGTTGCCAGTCAACCTAAACTGCATGTCTTTGGTGGAGTAGGAAGAAGCTGGAGTACCTGGAGAAAACCCACACAAGCACAGGGAGAAAAGGGAAACTCCACACAGAAAGGCCAAGCCCAAACAAGATTTTGAACCAAGAAGGTTGTGCGTGTGTGTGTGTGAAAGTTATTGTGGATATGGTCTCTGTCTGATGTGTGACCATGTTCTTTACTGTTCAGTACAGTTCCACAACATAGTCCACTGCTCTTGCTTTAAAGCCATGACAGTGACATTCATGTTTTGTCAATCATTCCTATTTAAAATGGGGACAGTTTATTTTTTATCAAAATGCTATGTGTGCAGGTCTCTAAATTTGACAAAGAAATATTAAATATGTTGCAAATGACAGATTGTATCAATTCCAATGTCAATTTTTATGTAAAAAATGTTCTGCCTATATAAAAGGAAACACAAAAGTCGCTGACAGAAACAGGATTTTGTTACTGCAATTTGTCAACAACCCAACACTCTATCAATCGACTTGTCAAAAATAATTATTCCACCGCCATCGTTTTTCGGATTCTAACAAACTGTTCACATTCTAAATTACTGACAGGATATTTTATTTTTCCTGTTTCAGCAACACTGGGGTTAGCCATATTTTCCCTCAATGCATATCTGCAGTTTCAAAGGCATTCTTCTCAAACCATGCATTTGACAGAATCGTTTATTAAAATGTGTGATTGCTCAGTTCATCCTGCATTTAAATTACTCTCATTTCTCATCCAGATAGTTAACATGACAATAATTTGAGAAGTAAACGTCAATAGCCTCTTGTCTATAAAAGCAAGACTGTTCTACATTAATTCTAAATACTACCAGTTGATGAACAGCTAAAGGTTACTTTCTCCTAGGTAAGGTCAATAGCATCCTTTGAGCCAGTGAAAGCATTAATAATTAACAAATCCACAAACAGAAAAACAAAAATTTTGAAGTATGCAGCTGGGTCTGGTTTTAGCTGAGTATATCATTAGATATCTTTTCTGTGAGGGCTGATCAGGAGCTTCTCTCAAAATGCCTTGATTGATTTTAGGTGCTCTGTGAAGGTAATCTACCAATGCTTACATTCCTTCCTTGAATCTAGTTAAAATAAAACATGAACACAAGACAATTTCATATACGTTACAATTCATTTTAATCCTGACACTAAAACTGATCTAACTGAGCTAGCAGCAGTGGCTGAGACATTATTTTAAGATTACCATTTATTTTAGGTTAATCACAGTGAAGCCAAAAGACAATTGCACTGCAAGTTTTAAAATCTGTAACCATTAATTATGACTTATATTAATAGTGTTGCTAAACCAAAGATAAGGAATCTGTGAAAAAGATTTATAAATGTTTTATAGGTTATACAGCCCACATAATGTTCATCTGTTTTAATATTGAACTAGAGATGCTTTTATCTGTTGATCTTCCTTTTCCATTGTGTATACTTTACCTGTTAATTTAACCCATATATCATGTGTGTTCTTGACTTCTCCTTAAATGGTGTTATTAAACATATCCATAAGTCATAAATAGATGTGGCAAAAAAGGATTAAGTATTTAGTGATTTAGTGAATATCTGCCAGTATATAGTCAGAATCCACTTGTGCATACAACTTTTCCAATTTACATTACAATTTACATCATGAAGCATATATTTAATGGAGGCTATACGCATAATCCATCTCTTCTGATTACATATGGAGCCTTGTGATCCTGTGCTCCAGAGCAGACTCAATGCCAGAGAAATGTATGAATACAGACTCAAACAATCTGAGTGAAAAATGCAAACCTCAGCCTATTTGGTTATACATCCTGAGAAATTACGCTGATCTTGGACACATCTGCCACCCTAGATTTATCCTGTTGCAGAAATTTGAGTGCAGGAGACTAGACACCACAACCCATCACAAACTGTACTGTATTTACTGAAATGAGTAATTTTTCAATTGTTTCAGTTGTGTCATCCTAACTATAGCCCTCACCTTAAGTGACTTGTTAATTTGCCTCAACCACTATCCTTCCCTAACCTTTCCATTTTGTAACTGCCATGTGCAGATCCTGAAAGAGATAATTGCAATAACTAATTATATTATTATTATATAATAATAAAAGTTCCAGTTCAAGATACTACAGTGTCCTGTTTTTGATAACATTTATCTGATGTGCTTTTAAGTTTGTTGGACAGCTTGATGCTTTTAGTTATTGTTATGTAGTGACCTTAACTGTTTTAAAAGATAGCCAACAAATGAATAAGCCCATTATATGTGAGGATGAAATTTAGTATTATGATTGCAGAACATTGTTTCAAGGCCATTAGAAATGTGTTCATATATCAAGGTCTACTGTAGTAATGTGAAAACCCAAATTTATTTGCATGTACTTTGAAACATAATCTGATTTGAAAAATATTTGCACAGTCCTATTTTGTCATTGCCACCTATGTGTGAAAAAGGGATGCAAAATAATCCTCTACTATAGGCCGACACTGCACGTGGCTAAAATAAATTTTCATCTTAAGTCTGAAAGAAAATGGTGGAAAACGGGAAAGGATCATTTCAGCTTGTGGCCAACCTCTGATGTCCCTCTTTTCAGTCACATTCTAATTTTTCTGTTTTCTTTACAACTTTCTCCTCTAAAAAATCTCTTTCAAACAGAAAAGCTCTCTCTAACACTTAACATATACTTTCTCTCCATCTCATTCCTCTCTGCAAAAAGGCTTCTCCTGTCCTCATAGCATCTTGCACAAAAAAAACAGAAAGCCATAGCCAGCCACTCTCTTCTTGTCACACCCATTGAAACATCGCTCATCTGTCTGCCCAGAAAATAAGCTGTCAGGGTGGAGAAAGGCACTTGTCTAAAGGATCATATTTATGTAAGAGTTGTGTCTGCTTCCAATTTCTCGTAGGCGCAACATCTTTCACCTTCACACTCCACCCCAGAAAATTCATGTATTTTTCTCCATGTGATTGCAAATTGCTCCAGCACTCCATGTCCCTCCCTCTTATTTCTGCTTCCTCTGATGGATCAGCTCTGTGTAACTGGCAGCTGCATTTTCCATATGGATCGATGGCAGCGTATGCACTGCTGATCACAGGTGACTATGAATATTTGATTCTGCAATATTTTTTTGTTTGGAACACATAAATCCTGAATAATCTACACTCAGCATTCACACCTCAGCTGTTTCATTTACAAAGACTATCTTGTGTTAAGGCTGTAGGAAGAGGTTTGGATGACAGGTACTGGGCTCCTTGTTTCATTAAACAACTTCTGTTTTGACTCTCACAGGAAGACGTCAGTCAAATTTCAGGCAAAATGCATGGGCTCATGTTAACCTTGATTATTTGCAGTGAATCTGCAGTGATTATTCTCTACATTCCCAATATTTGGGAGAACTCAACAGGACTTACTGAGGTAGATAAAAAATGTGAAATTAGTCTGATGTTTGTATTGGGTGGGAGCACACTTCCAGTCATTTTTTGATCGCTTATTTGTTTTATCAGATTGACAAGTACTCACAGCCCTTGGTAGCCTATGTTTCACCTGCCATACTGTTCAATTTAGCTCTATTATGACAGGTGTGTATCGCAGAGGGCTTGTACAGGATGCTTCTTGGTTTGTCACCTCCATGCCCAATTAGTTCCTATATCATGGGTGGAACATCTGACAAGTGGATACTGTTGGAGAAAGCCAGACAGGTGGTGCATCCCTGAAGGGAAGCATTTACACAACAATACAAATGAATGCTGCTTATGTTGTCCTTGAAATCAAGCATACTTTACTCTTTGTCTTGTCTGTCGTTGTCTTAACGTGGCTTTTTTACTCATCAGTACTCTTACTGTTCACATATCTAAACATCAATGTCAATCAATTTTTTTTCACAAACCAAATGATATGATTTGGCAAACAGCAATAATAATTGTAATCCATCCAACTCTGCAATTATGTTATTAACTCTGACTATAACTATGACTGTCCTCACAGAGGCATTTCACTTAAAAGAAAAGCTCCACATGTTTGAAAACCTGATACAGCAACATCCAGTAGCTCATCAGTATTGGCTACAATCTAGCATCACAAACAAGGTTCATGGCAGGCTATTTGTTAACATGAAGAAGTTGTATCAGCTATATCAGATGCTATCCATTTAACTTGTAATATGTTCAGAAAACAAACACACACTATATGATCTTGCTTGTCCTGTCATTAAAAACACCAAAAGCCAGAAAAGTGACATGGTTTCCTTGATGACCCACTTGCAAAACCCCCCCCAAAAACCCTGTCTATGGGACAGTAATGAGGAACCATATCACCTTGAAATATCAATAACAACAAACTCTGCATGTGAAGTGCACTGTGTTTTTGTTGGCTTGTGAGAGAGCAAACTGCTGGGTCACATGAGAGTAACTGTTCTGCTACCACACTTTGATGTAGTGTTTTGTCAGCCCTCCGACCCACCCCACCCCGCCTGGCACTCTCCCCCATCTCACTTGCTTGTAAACTGTCTCTATCAAAGCGGCTCAGCACGCCAATGTTGTACGTGTCCGCTGGGACCCTAAAAGCCTAAGCTGGTGTGAATAGTGCAGCCAGAGTGGGCAGTGCTGGTGTGTTGTGGTGCTGGTTGAAATGCATGTCAGTTTGTTGGTGTGAGCCTTGTGCTGCAAGAAGTTAAACGACCATGGCTTTGAAGACAGCACTGCATATTACATTGGAACCATTTTAAAGAATCTCTCTGTGTGTTTTTGTAGGTATCTAATGTATTATTAACTTGTTTTTGTATTTATTTATCAACCTCACTTTACATTTAATTATCAGGACATTATTTAATGGTCAGATATTTTTCATGAACCAGAGAAACTAATTGTTATTTTGAAGTTTTTACTTTAAATGTGTGTTTTTTCATATTTAAGTAATTAAATTATGTGTATCTACCCCACAATTTGCCTTTTTGCATAATGTGCTGAGGGATTTTTTAATGTGACACCAAGGCACAGTAACAAGGAAAATCATTAGAGATCAACAGAGCCAAAAAATATCTGGTAAAGAGAAAGGAATAGCCTTTTTTTACAGGAAATATTTAAGTCAGATTAAAGCGCTTTCAGATGCTGTTCTTTTAACATTTAGTGGAAAAAGATCACACATTTTTCCATAGAGCAGTGTGATTCACAGGCAGCAAACAGACATTAAAATTAAGGAGTGCACTTTCAATAACAACGCAAATAACACGTCTGATCACAGAATCTCCAGGATTATAATGGGACCAGTTTAAATGCTGTCAAATGATAATCATCCATTTTATGACAAAAGAAATACCAGAAACTTTGATCATGTACTATTTTCAAAGTAATAATTATAAAGCCTCATCATTAAGTTATGAAAAGAATTGATATGGAATATGCATTACAAGTTTGTGATTGTGTGAGCTTATTCAAAAGCATTCTCTTTTTATTTTGCTCTCTTTCATATCATCTGATGCAATTATGCATTATTTTACCCCCTTAAATGTAGAAATATAGAAATAAGATTCCCAGCTGGTTAAATTTACAGAACATAGTTTTATAGTACTGTAATAGTCTAAGATATAATTTTTTAGCACACCCTTGAATCCTACTGACAAAAATCCTGCAATACTCTGAAAGCCTGCTCAGTAAATAGTGGTTTTATAAACTTGGGCTACTGCCTTCTTTGTCTAGATTTAACACCACTGTGACATGGACATGAGCACTGTGGGATAGAGACAAGCTCACGCAGGAAGACAGACAGAGGCCAGAAGACAGAGATTAGAAACAGGACAGCAAAGACAGATGCAGTTGGGGGGGTTAATCCTGTCTGTGAGTGAGTGATCATGTCCATCCACCCAGCTGTGGCGCCATCAGGGGCCACAGGGCTTGCTGGAAGTCTGATGAGGCGTCACTGCTGTCTGCTGCAGGAGAGATCTCTCACTCTGCAGTTCCTGTCAGCATGGGGGACAGCCAACCAGGTAGGAAGGGGGGAGTGAAGAAAAAGAGAGACAGGCAGTAGGGTAGAGTTACAGAGACGTATATTTTTAGTCATGTCTTTTGGGATTATTCTTTAAAAAATCCCTTTCACTTTGTTTTCACCATGGATCTATGTTTTTTCCTCTCTTCGAGGGCAAAATCATGTGGGACAAATTGGCTTTCATGATGAGATAATTAAGGATGATGTCATTAATTGTATTGTGTGGTTATCTGCATAGTCCCAACATAGGCAGTAATGAAAGACTGTCGCAGCAGACATGTCACCTTTAACCTGCCTGAAGAACCTAAAGGAGGGTGCCACAAAAGTTCTTTTGAAACTTATAAACTCTATTCAAAACATTTTATATACCTGCTGGTAAAAAAAAATTTAAAAAATTTTCACTTTTCTGAGAAAAGATTCCTTGCAGCTTGCACTTGAAACCTCCTTTGACACTGCATTCAAATGACCTTTATATGACCTATAATATCTGAAGCCAAATAAGACAACAAAGAAACCACATGTACAGAGTACAATAAAGATGAAAGGATTTAGCAGTCTTGAGTGCTACATTACAGTGTAAGAACTTGTAGCTTGCAGTTGGCTTGTCTCCAAAGAAAAGGTTATTATTTTGAATTCTACCCCACCCCAAGCCCCCTTAGGAGGAAGGAAGAGCAAAAGCAAAGATCAATCTAAGCCAAATGATCAAGCAATGGAAATAGGAAGAGGAGAAGCAGGAGATATAACAAAAGAAAACATTCTCTTACAGTTAAAACTTGAAGACAGGGGAATTGGACAGGATGGGTTACAGTGTATTACCATACACATCTGTTATGAATCAGGAGTCAAGCCACGCTGAGGCTTAGAGAAATCCACAATATGGAGTTGTAAATTAAAGCAATATGCATTTTTTTCAACCTCTTATACACATCGCTTACTATTTTACTCAACAAGCTAATCACTTATCTGATTATGCAGTGCCCAACGGGGCAAACAATGTGAGCAGTCAGAAGATCAAAGCCCAATTTTTAGCTATATTATCTATTTTATTTGGAAGTATTCTTGTGATGGAGCACACATGCAATATCAAAAATAATAGCAAATTGCATTGCAAGAATTTGCTTAAGTGACATTCAAACTTCTGAAAAACCCTGGAGTAATGTTTTTCAAAAATTGTAAACATTGTTAACTATTTCTATAGTAAACCTATGTGGCAACTACAGTCTGGTTAAGATAAGCAACTAAAGCCCTTTAGCTGGGGTTAAGGCTGTGAAGGTTCCATAATATTAAAGCCTAGCAACACTGTTGATGTGAGACAGAACATAAGCCCTGGGGTATGTCTGAGTGATAATCACACACACATACACAATATTTAGCGAACTGCAGCATTTGAATGAATATAGAAAACCATTGATTGACTGACAACTTCAAATCAGCTGGATTGCTGTCTAGTTCTTGCTTCTTTCAGGTTTCCTCAGGTTTTCTCATGCTGTACAACATTATACTTGATTATAAAAACTTCTTTGTAAAAAGATCACCTGAGAGCAAATGATTTTAGCAGTAAACTAAATTCCATAGTTCAATACTTTTCTTATGAAATATTACTCAACATACCTCTAATTAGTCCTACCAGTGTGAGGAGTGTGTGTCTTGAGACTCCACACACTCTTTAGTTCTTACAGTTATTTGGCTTATTTCTTCTCTACTTGAGCTTTGACTTGTTCACTGTGGTGAATCTCCCTCATCTCAGTGCTACGGTGCTCCCCCACCCACAACTTTTACACTGCTAAAACACTTATGGTTGGATTTAGTGACGAGCAGAAGGAACATGAGAAATTTACTTTCATAAAATTTCACAATTCATTTATGTTTGACTAAGTTAGCTATCACAGACAGTGCAGACATTAACTTAAAAGGTAGGTCAATAGATAATGACTTTCAACTTTACTCATTTCTATTGTAACACAGTTTTGATTTTTTTTACAGTGGGTTACACATTGAACTCAGACACCGAATAAGAACAGTATTCAAGAGAATTACTCTGTAAACATAATTCCTGAGCAGATGGGGCTAAATTTGCCTTAATTTGCTAATATCCTGCCTGGTTGTCTGTCTGCTCATGTTTCTTGCCCTGCTGGTATTCTGTCTTAAACTGTCTACACTGTTTGCTTGTGACCTTTATTTTAGTGCAATAGTGCTTGTTCAGTAAGAAACTAAGAGAGGTTACTCTGTAATGTCTCCATAGTTCCCTCATTCTCTCCCTCCTGTCCAATCATTTATCCATCTGTCCTGAAGCCTTGTGAATGCTCCATTTCTGTCTGTACTGGAACATCTTTCTGCAAGGTTTCCCTAACACATCTTGAAAATGTACACATAAACGCCATCAGTGCCCACACGCAGCCAGATTGCCCCTGTCAAGTAAACACACTCAGCCCAGACATTCTCACTTACTAGATGCGAAGCATACTTGAAAAGTGAAACGACTCAGAGATATTGCAACCCATAAGAGACACCACTTCATGAAATCTTAAAAAGGAGATGTGTTATAGTCTTGGTGAAGAAAGTGTTTCAGTTAACATGGTGGTTCACTGAAAACTGTTGTAGTTTTTAGTGCGTATACACTATGATACAATCTTTTCTGTTGCATGAACTCTTAAACTAAAGTTAAACTCAAATAAAACCAATCCAGTTCATACTGCCTCAGCTCTTAAATCTGTTGATGCAGTTTATCACTCTACCTTTGGCTTCATAACTGGGGATGGCTTTAGAATGCATCATTGTTTACGATATGAGAAAGTTGGATGAAAGTGAGGAAATAATGCATAGCACATTATTTATTTACAAGACTCTTCTGGGTAAACTTCCTAGTTACTTACAGGTATGTTTAACTACAGATCAACATTGTGTGTCACTACATTCCAAAACTGTTTTGGTCCTTGATACTGGTACTTTATACTGAGACTGACATTTAAATCCTATACTACACACAAGTAGCACAATCTTTAGAAACCAGTAAAACTAGACAAGCTTATAATAAGTTTAAATTTATTTTGACAGACATAGTGAGAATTTGTGAAAGATTTTTCTTTGAATTAATGTTGTAATGTGTTGATGTACAGGTAACTTTTGTGTGCTTTTATTCTTAATTCCTATTATTCTTCTTTATTCTATATGTTTTAAATTACTTTATAAGTACTGTAAGCATCTTGGTTGAAGTGATAATAATAATAATAATACTCAGGAGCGAATCAGAATCAAAGGTGTATTTTGATGTTTAAAAGTGCATCTACCAGTATAAGAGTAATGGATATGAAAGTCACTCTGAAAGGGTGGGATTTCACTGATACTTAATTTTCTATATTTTTTTATTTGTCATAAAAGCTTCATGTTTACTAATAAGATCCTACAGAGCACATTTCTGTCCAGAGTCTGCATTGTTAAATGGTCACATTTTTATCAAAAGTATCAGTTGTTTCAGATCAGCTTTAAATGCCCTCCCTCTGCAGGTCAGTGGCCACATCTTCACATAGTTAGTTATTAATTTACACATTGCTAAACTATAATTCCATGCTCATTCAACATGGCATATTACTGCATAAACAGATCATTAGTTTTCCTCTGTTTCGCGTTGAGCCACAATGTTCTCCCCTCATGTCTTCCTTTCCAGGTCAGTGAAACAGGACCCCCCCCCCCACACACACACACACACACACACACACACACAACCATTTCTCTTGATCATTAATTAGATGTGATGGCACCTTTCTCCACAGGATCAATGAGTGTGTCTAATATAGTCATTGACCTAAGAACCTCTCCAACAGCACTCCCCTTTGTACCCCCTCCAACCCCCTCCAGCAGTGAGGATGTCAGCCTGTCAGAAACACTGCTCCTGCCTTTCCACTGGGAAATGAGATCATATTGGCATGAGAACCAATATGTAGCAATAAAATGGATGTATTGCAGATGGCCGGCCATCTTGTCTCCAATGATACAAATGGGCATCTACCTCATTAGCTATCCATTATGTATCTGTTCTATTCTTGTGGCTGTAACTTCTTGTCTCCATTTTCTTCACTCTTTCAAAGCTGCTTTCTTTCCCCCGCTATGTTAGAACTTTTCCAGTTATTTTGCTTAATCAAGGTGAACCAAACCAACACACTGACCAAGACCTTACATGATCACTTCTGTTCCTGTCTCTCCCCAAAGTGGAAGCCAATATAGGGCTTTATATCAACTCTTCATTGTGGTGCCATCCTTGTCCAAAAAAATATTTGCATGTTACTAAAAAAAATTTTTTTAAATTATTTATCCATCCATTTGAAACTCTACAAATGCTATTCTTCAAAACTTGTAGCTATGAAAAATATGCTGTGAGAAATTTTACTGTAGCTTTGTCCAGAGGTCTACGCCTGATTTGAGGGTATATATGCTTTTAACAGACAGTGATTGTGAGTGTTTTATAACATAAGGTTGCCCTTATAGTCATTAACATTTTTTCTTTGTTTACCTCCTTCTGATCCCTGCTTTCCCTCTTTGAATCACTCACACTCTCACAGAGCTGACATAGCCAAGTGGACATGTTGAGTTATTGTGCTGGAGGCAACGGTACTCTGCTGTGCTTCACAGATGATCATTTCCCAATTCCACAGCCCATGAGCACAGACCTGCAGTAATTGCAGCGATGCATCCAGCAGCCAGTCCTTATCTGATGCTGCGACAAGAATAGGCCCCATTTTATTGGTCTCACACCCTATGTAATTCAACAGTGCTTGCATCATTTCCTGCAGACGAGATGACCGTGATGGTGTCACCCCAGGGTGCTTGGTGCTGATTGGATGCACAGTGTGGCCCTGAGCAAATAAATCACTTCTTCTCTGCTCAGAGTAGAAACATAAGCCCTATGGGTGACCAACCACTCTCATCACTGTGACACACGTGCACAGTTGCTAAGCACAAACAATTACAGCCTTGATTCCCAAAGCACTAATCAGAGCCAACACAAGGCACATGCAGCATACTGGTGAGATCATAATTAAAACCTCTCTCTTGGCATATTATGTGGCATGTCCCAGAAGGAACACTCTGTGACTGTAAATATATATCACACTAACCCACCACAACACCAAGCAGTTAGGGTGCTAATTCGTACTGCTACGCAATTTTTTAATTGTCAGAATCGATAGATTCACATAGGTTTAACCTTATTCCAACATTAAGAAGTAAATATATTTATATAAATGTAAAATTTATTCATTTGAAACAAATGCCATCTCACTGTTGTTGCACCAATTGGAACATTGGAGTGTTTTCTGTGATCTCAGTCCAACAAACAACAACCTCTCCTTATTGCTTTTGCTATACATTTATGTATCTTCGATTAAAATTTATTTTCACTGTCAGTTAATTTTGCTTCATATTCTATTGGGCACACATTTATAGTAAAGCTTATACAAAGAAATCCACATAGTGATATGTATTTTGTTTGGCAAAGTTGTCATAGAAATAAATATTCCTAGTGTCTGCTATTAACTGCCTCCAGATGAGAACTTTTGATATTGTACAGTTAGATGCCTTTTATTTCTAGCTGAGTCTTCTATTCTGTGTATAGAAGAGTATGAAGGACAGCAGTGATCGCCAGCAAAAGGGTGATGAGGTCAAGAAAGTACATAGGGGGATTTGTAAAAAAAAAAAATCAAATTCAAACTATCCACGCACATCTATATATTTCTGGGACTGAGTCAGCAAACTGTAGCTGTGTTACTTACAGTATCACCCAAAGGACTCACAATGTTGTAATCCAGTCTTTCTGCATTTTTTCCCTCAAAAATGGTTGGCCCTTTTTACCCAAAGAAGAATCAAACAGACTCAGGAGTTAATCATTAAAGAAACAGTCTTTCCCCTGCGACATGTGTGGCTATAGCCAACTGAATAAGTGCACATCTCTAGGCCCAACTGAAGATAAACTCAATTAATTAAAACATGTCCTTTGGGAAATTGAAATACACATTTCTGACTCCAGCACATTTGGTTATATTTTATACCTGTAGCCAACAGTGCCATTTCCATTATTTAACCATGACCACAATCTTTCCATCACCTTGTAATCGTGTTATTTGTGTTACAATGTATCACTCCATTAGAAATCCTTTAGATAGCACAGTTGAATGCCTTTGAATGCCTGACTTTGTTGCAAAACACAGTATGCTGAGGAATTTTAACAAGGCTGTATCTGCTTTGAAAGTAAAGCTCTAACAGCACTTTACAGTTTTAGAAGCAATGTATTCTACCCCCCAATTATAATATGGATTAAAGTTTTTGAAAGAATTAGAGTCCTACATGGCAGCAAAATCCAGAATACATGAATTAAAAAGGAATAACAGGACTCTTAACTCTATAGGAAAAACACATTCAGGATTCAGTAAAAACATCTATATTTTTTTAAATAGTTACAGTCTAGAGGACGCAGGTTCTCAGCTTTCATACGTGAACAAACACACCCACACACACACACAAATAAAAATCGTATGTTCAGCAAGTTGAGTAAATTCAAAATTGTGAATGTTTCAAAGCCAGGTAGTGATGCTATATCGAATCAAAATCAAAATCCTGAGTGATTACAGTCTGGAGAATAAAATTGGTTGCAAGAAACAAATAATGAATAGTTAGAGGGAAATTATTCAGTTGCCTGTTAAAAAGGAAAGAGGAAGATTTTCTTGCTGGATGCAAAAAATATGTATATTTTAAAATCAGAAATGTAATATCCCTGACTGTCATTTTCTTCCTAAGGAGCACATTCAAACTTCAGTAACTGCATTTGACAAAGCAGGATGGCACATACATAACCAGACACATACTAGCTGTAACTGCTTGTTGAGTAAATGTAAACAATAGGCCTATTTGGAGAGACATTTTAACAGCTTCAGCAACACA
The DNA here is from genome assembly GCA_016785225.1 of Psettodes erumei. Taxonomy (NCBI): domain Eukaryota; kingdom Metazoa; phylum Chordata; class Actinopteri; order Pleuronectiformes; family Psettodidae; genus Psettodes; species Psettodes erumei. The sequence continues at coordinate 5,164,490 of JAFBJZ010000863.1, read as the reverse complement.
GCAGGTCCTGAAATAGTTAGTAAATATAATCACACTGTTTTTCAATAGTCTGTTAAAGTCAGGTTGTTGTGTTGGCGGTCCTGGGAAATGGTGTCTTTACTTTCTTAATCTTATGTAATTCCTGTTGACACAGCGTGATGGGGTGAGACATTAGACAGTAATTAAGTTATCAGTTAAGTTTAAACAAATGTGCCAACCAATGTCTGTTATTTCTAAAGATCTTGGTCAAGAGTTGACAAGCCAACCCAGGAAACAAACTGTATTTAATCAGTGCAGAACAGAGTCTTAGGAGATGATCACATGATAAAGCAGGACAAGAATGGTAAATAATGGAGAAAGTCAAAGTCCCCTCTTTCTCTATCACTAGCTGCCAGTTTAAAGCCCTTGATGAAAAGCACTCTTGTAGCCAACCACGTCTACATGATCAGAGGGGACAGCTTTCTGTATCTATATCAGTTCAGATAAATATATTTTTTCAAAAACAGACACACACACACACACAGTATGTGTGCGGCAGTGAAAGACAAAGGAAAGAGCAATAGAGAGAGAACAGAGTTGAACAGCTGCCCAAAATGCCTAAAGGATTAGACTGCTCTCTTTTGATCCCTCTCTCACAACATGTACCAATGTTAAAATATCATTCTGTTGGATTGGTTTAGGTTTTATCTGTGAGTTCTTCTTCTTAGCACTTGTTTTTTCATCTGATCGGAAAAGATTATCCCTGTATCTGAACGGCTTATCATGGCTTGAAAGTGGCTAAAAACAAAAAGGTCAAAGCAAAATTAATCACATAACAAGATATGAACATGCAATTACCATTTGTACTTATAATAACTGAAATAGATAGCGAGATTAAAGAGGAGCTTTTTTTATCTACTGTGCTGTGCAGCACAGTAGATAAAAAAAAACATGACATATTTTGAGGTCACATTTAAATTACAGTGCAAGAGAAAATAATGTATAAACCTGATGGGTTTTAAAAGAAGAATAATTATTGTATAAGAATGTTAAAGCTACTTTTCACCCAAGCTTTGCAGCCTCAAGGTCTGCAAGTTTACCCACTCCAACCCTATGGAGCAAAGGGTACTATAGTGTTTTACATGGCGCTGGTACCCCCCAGCAAGTGCAGTGGGGGTATTGGTCCACCCCGCCATCCATCCATCCATCCATCCATCCATCCATCTGTTTTCTGCTGCTTATCCAGGCCCATGTGGTTTTCGGCAAGCTCATCATGGTAGCCCTGACATCCATCTCCCAACATGCTCTCTTCCTGGGGGATCCTGAGACATTCCCAGGCCAGATAGGATAAATGAGTTTTGGACTTGCTAATCAGATCACTGAACCAGCTTAACTGGCTCTTTACAACTTGAAGGGGCAACAGATTTAGTCGACCATATAACATAATATTGTAAACAATATTTAGGATTTAAACAACAGTGATGCCTGCAGGACATTATCTTTTCTGTTTGATAGGAAACTGTCCAAAGTATGTGGAATCCAGCACCAATGTCTGGAGAAATTGACCTTCCTCAGCTAATCTGTTGCCATCCTGTCTACCAGAAATTGTCAGAGGGAAAGAGTTTGGAAAAGTGGCAAAGTGTTTATGTTCTTTAGTATTATCTTTGTGACTTAAGTGAAATTTGAGAGATAGTGGCTATGTTGAAAGGGAAAAAATCATCTTCAGAATATAAAGCTGTTTGTAATCTCAGGTAATGCAGTATGCAAAATTTAAAAAAGTAAAATCTGAACTATAACAACAACAGGTTTACAATAAATTTATTTATGTGTAGTATAGTGTTGGACAATTGTTTAAATGTCTCTTTAAAAATCACAGATGTTTGTTAAGGTGCCATTGAACTGTACATTGGTTGCCAGTCCCCATTGTCGGGATGGTAGGTGTTCTGGAAACACATAAGGTTTATGATCAGATAGGGTTATATCTACATATATCTGCATAAGGATAAGGTTCAGATTTGCCATATTCACTAGCTTTTTAATCTCACATGAACAATCAAGAACCCACTGTCCTATGCTAATTCGCTCCATTAGTATAGTGTAGTTTTAAAGTAAGGCTTGTCACCATTCCTCCCAAGATATTCTATTTGCCACATAAAGCTGAAAGAATATGAATGAGGGCTGTCGCTATGAGTCATTTGACCTTCCTGTTTCTGGCTTCAAGTCAAGAGTACAATGAATTATCTCAGAGAGGAGATCCATCCCCAACAAGGATGCACATTTTAACTTCTCCTGTTTGGGGATATTCATGGGCAGGATATGAAGTAGCTGCTGAGTTTTGATGATGCTGAGTGTAATGGAAAATTACTGCTGTGAGTCCTGTTACAATGACATCATTGCAGATAATGTTGTCAGCAACCGACATCTCTGGTGTAACAGTCATTGTTAAGACTGGCAGACAGATACAGACAGATAGCCATTTGGGGAATTAAAAAAAAGGTGAGTAATGCAGTGAAGGAAAGACCGAGGAAAGAGACTAGGAGGGAGGGAAATACCTTCAAGAATACAAGAATAAAAAAGAAGATCCAACATCAAGCCTTACACTGTTCTCAATTGTCAGTGGGGAGACAAAATCACTCTGACATCACTGAGCTAATGTCCTGCAGTCTCTTCCATCAGTAACACCCGAGATGTGCCTCTCCTGTCTACTCTATAAACCTTTTATGAAAAGGAAGGGAGAGAATATGGCTAAGAGAAAATGGAAAGAGGGGGAGCTGCCAAACAAAGCCAGATAAGTTAAACGTGGAGCAGAACTAAGAATGAGACAAAGGAGGCTTTGAAAATAAAGGTAAAGGAAAGGTGAAGGTGTAAAGGTGTAAAAGAAATGAAAAGAGAGAAGAAGGGAGGGAATTTTTAAAAAGGCTGGAGAGCAAAAGAAATGGAGCAGGGAGGTCACTCCATCTGTGTCTCAAACAACACATCTTCCCAATTATGGAGCCAACTGTATTAATGCTGTAACAAGTCATCCCTGAGGCTTTTCCCCTTCAGCATAATTCCGTCAACTTCAGCTACTTGTGTCTTCTCCTCAACTAAACTTGATTTGTTTCTTTGGATTGCGATTGCACACTGACATAAACTAGATGGTTATATTGACATGCATATACAGGACTGACACAAAAAAGAACACATTGTATATGATGTACAAAGTAATGCTATCCAATATGGCACCCTTGTTATATTACCCCCTTTTTGAGCATATATTAAATATTTGTTGTGAATGCATGGAGATTTTACTCTTTGATACAGTTTAGAGACTGTATGTGTTGATGAATAAAGCTGCATTGCACGTGGGGACACAGTATTATTTTGCACCTACAGTGAACATAGATTGATTTAGCTTGGAGGCCTACCTAAAGTTGTTACCTAAAGCCGCTGTTTAATAACAAGACAGGTGGGGAAAAGCATTGTAGTCGCCTCCACTGCCCATTTAAAAATGTGAAGAACAGTTTTCTTTGTAGGCAGCAAAAAAATGATGTTTTCTAATCTCTGTGAAGGCTTTTAAATAATTATCACATAATTTCCCTTCAGGGATGAATAAAGTAATCTATCTATCTATCTAAATGTATCTGAAAGTGGTTTATTCATAGTCTAATCAAGTTCAAATAACTGTATGTGATCTGACAAGGTGGCCAAGGCAGTCACATAGTCACAAAGAGGAAAGTCCTACCTATTTCTGCTGAGCTTGGACACCATATTTCATCTGTCCTTACCACTCTTTTCAGTGTACATGGAAACAGAGCACAGTTTTGCCATGTTGCATGACTTCAGTAGCTTGGTGTAGCTGTGGTGATTGTATTGACAATGCTGCACAAACAGTAATAGCTTTGATAGAGGGAATTATGTAAAGATTTTAATCTGAGTATTGATGGGTAATTTTATGGGTCTGGCTTCCTCTTAGAGATGTAGGACCTGCGATAGTTGCTCTCATGCTGTCTTATAAATTATAATAAAGTATGGTTACATTTTGAAGCTGTGTTCCTGAAATGACTGTTTCTTGTATGCATAGTCAATGATTAATACTTAAGTGGAAAACATGCATCATCAAAATGTTATTTTGAAAACATGATGTGATAGTCAGGTACAAGCAGAAACAAACAACTGTTTCATTTTTATCTTAAATTTTCACTTGCATTACATCAAATAAGATGGGCATTGTATAATCACAAAACTTTGAACTCATGTATTTTTAATCTGCCTTTAATAAAATGTAGGTGTAAATGTAGTATGATGGTAATTCTAATTAAAAAGCTTAAAGGGAATTTTGTGGAGAAAGTGAGATCTAGTGCTTTTAAATATTGCTTAGATTAGATACCCGAGCATTGGAGAGAGTGAGACTACTTTTTCTGTAATACAGTAAAGAAATACCAAGTTCATGCTATACTATAAATAACAAACATATTGTATCTCATCTATTTCAATGTTGGAGAGGTGTGAGCCTCTGGACTTATACTTCCCCAAGTCCTTCCAGAGCAGTAGCAAATAGATAAAAATGACATACCTTTTAAGTTCCCTATGGATAAATGCTTGGTTAAGTGTTCTCTGAACCAGTATATTGTCGGCTGGTAAAGAGAACGGTTTGATATAGACAACAATTGGTGCTGGAAGCTCTCCTGTTGCAACAAAGACAGTTTAGGTTACTCACTATTATCAATTTGTTTTGATCATGTTACAGCTCCTGCCTTTTCTGAGGACAGAGGGAAAAAGAAAGCATGACACACTCCCTTGCATTGCCCTCCACTGAGCTCTGCCTGCAGCATTTCTGTCACATCTGATAACATGATTTAGACGATGCAGTCGCCAAATGCGAATTTGTTCCATTTCTTAGAATTTCTGGCAGCATAACTTTTTGTCTTATCCATGGTCTATTTCCCATTTCCACTGACTTGATGTCATATTTTGGGCCATGGTATTTCAACAGACAGCCTGTAGTAATGGTCAGTATATAAACAATAAACCTTGATGGAAACATAGTGAATGGTAACTCAATACATCACTAAATTTGTTTTAAAAATCATGAACCATACTCAGTAGCATTTTAATATAGACTTATCAAGATGACAAATTTCAAGGATAATTTGGAAATTTTAATTGGATGAAATTCACAAATTATGCAATATCCTATTTGTTTTCTTTACCCTACTCTATATAGTATGTGATAAGAATATGCATATGCAATATAAGAATTTATACAACTGTATCTGTAAATACTAGCCAGATTTGTTTTGCTGTGTAAGTAACAGCAGTATGTAAGTTACTGGAATCATCTTCATCACTGCTGGACAGGATAATGAAAAATATAAAAAAATAAGAGTGGAATAAATGCATTCATTTATTCCATAGGTAAACTAATATGCCTGTCAGTTTCTATGCTGCAGACTTCCCTGAGTGGAAGGAACTCTGTATTTTTATTGAGTTGAGCTTACAATATCAAGGCCAAGTTCATTGACATGCATTTCCTGAATGCCATGTTAAAAAGAATTGAATTTGGAAATGCAATAACTTTACATTTAACAATTCAAGCTAAATCTAATTTAAAAGGGTATAAATTTAACATCTGCTCATACTTGTGCATAAACTGATAAAAGTCTGAATTCTTTTGATATGGAATAAACAACAAAGCAGTTCTCATCCAATGAATGACTCCCTGTAAGTAATATTTCATTGTATATCCAAATGCATTGCTCCTAATATAAAACATACCACTATATACTGAATTAGCTTTTATTTTGCAGGCAACCGTCATGCACTCCACCTCACTGGCTAAGACCAAGGCCCAGGAGTTTACTAATAACAGATGTTTATGCAGTATACTATAGAGCCATTCATGTTCCCAAAAATTATATTTTGATGACTGATGAAAACTGATGAGAGGCTTCACCCCACCTTAAAATGGCTTATTTGAGGCTAGCGAAGAACACCACTCAACAAATAACTGACAAGGTCCTGGAAACCACACGTACACAAATTACCACATTAGTTCACAGTGGTGTGCTGATGATTTTTATAGTGCCGCTCAGTTTGAAGGCAACCTGGTGTTTGACTGTAGCATATTTACATGAATTGCCACTAGACAGTTATATTTTCAGATAGTTTTGGCCTTCAAAACTAAGAGAAGGATTACACTCATGCAGCAACATCATGCAACACACACACACACACACACACACACACACACACACACTTAACATCCTCTGGGGTAGATGTGTAATGAAATATTGATAATGACTAATGGTTTGATCTTACATTTCCTTGTGTGCCTGATAGGTGTAGAAACATGGATGACACGTACGAGACAGTATATGTGGTGAATCATTAATATTCACCATGAATACTGGATGGATTCTTCATTCAGTGAAGTGCTACTAATACCCCAGACAGAGACTTGTGGTGCTTTGATCAGTATGTCTTCCTAGCCTCAAATGCTGTAAAAACCACACAGCTATAGCTGTAGCACACTGTCATTTTCTTCACCACAGCAACATTTTACAAATCTTTCAATGATATATTAGTGCCTTTAAATTCTGCAGTTGGTGGTCAGGTCTGATCCTAATATTCCTTAAAATAGAAACATGTTTGTTTTATAGTTTGAGGATAATTGGAGTCATTTTTATATATCACACTATTTGCATTTAGAAAGATTTTTCTCATTGGCGAGCTTTTCTCAGTCACTTTCAGCATTTGGTGAGATTTATTTTTAATACTCTATCCTTTTAACCCCCTCACTTAAATATCTTGGATTAACAGTTATCCTAGCATTTGTAGCCAGAGGATGTTAATTTGAAAAATCAACAAATTAATCAGCTCAGTAGGGCTACACAGGTGACGGGTGGGAGCTATTCTCTATCAGCAAGGCCTTTACTGTACATTTGGCTGGACAAGAAAACCCCCATGGCAACACCCTGGAGAAGGGCATAATGGAGCAGATGGCTACTCCCTTACTCTCTTCACTCGTTTTTGCCAGACAGACGATGCTACAGGTGTGACAAGATGTCCAAACTGGATCAAGGCCCAGTCCCAGGCCCTCTTCACTTGCTACTTTCTCTCTACAGTTGTATCCCCATTCCACATTTTTCTCCTTACCATCCTTCCCCCTCCTTTTGCGTTTGCTTCCTACCTTTGAATTCCTTCTCGCCTTGCTTACCTCAAGCCAAAGATCAGTTGGCTACATTCACAGTCCCTGTGAGGGGAAGTCAACTGCAGCCAAGGAGAAAGTTGACATATCTTTTAGCCTGGGGGGCCTGTCCAGGTGGCTGCTCTAGTAGGTAACAGCCAGTTGCTGACAGGAAGCATGGCAAATAAAGGACAGATGATGTGGCTGTGATGCTCTTCCAAACCAGCATGAAAAGCTACCCACAAATGAGGGCGTTGTCGTGGTAAAATACTGGAAGCAGAAACTGCTTAATGGATAAATTAATTTTTTCCCACTATTATAATTTCACCACAGTGCAATGTGATACTGAAGTGGCAAATCCTAGATTTTGTCTTGGTTATTTTTGTATTACTTATCACAATGTTTCACATTGACAACTATTTACATGTTTAATGGTTGGAACACAATTAAGGCTACAGTGAACATTGCAACTGAATCTTGCTGTACTTAGGCAAAGTGATGTTTTGAACTAAATATTATTGTCAACATAGTGTCATCCTCACATTCATAATGTAACCATGTTGTTTAGTATGTTACTATATATCCTGAGTGGTACATCCACAAACACAGGAGTGTGAGCAATATTTGTTACATTTCATCAAGTTTATGTTTTGTGTATTACGGTGCAGTATGCAGGAGCAGTGAGTTTCAAGATGTAAGGAAATGTAATTCAACTGCAGTGACATCTTGAAGCCTTTCAGGCTATATTCTGTGCGGAACGCTGTCCCATAAAATATCTTGGGCCCATTTTCATGCTGGTGCAAATCAACTGCAGTGACCTTGCACTGAGGAAGTAGTAATTTCATTTGCTCAAAGCAGATTTTTCTTAAGATGGCACATGTTTTTATCATACTGCTTGAACCAAAACAAGTAAAGGATAGTAGAACAGTGCCTATTAGGACAGTGAATGCAGCTGGTTTGATCATTTGCACTATGACCCTTTGCCATTGCCAGAACTTGTGATTTCATTCGACAAAAGTAGGACCCCCCTAAGGTGAGGAGGTTTTATAGTGAGTGAGTGACTGAGTGAACAGAAAGAAAGGGGGTCAAGAGATGCCTGCAGGGAGTATTTAAAATGGTTTTAGATGCATTCCTCATTTGGGATCCTAAGGGAAATTCATAGCTGAAAAAATGTATCTGTTTATAGTGTTAATATAACAGAGGTAGTTGGTGGTCTCAGCTCTCTGCGTGTTCCTTCATTCAGTGAAAGATATAAACACAGTCTCTTTTTGCAGCAGGGTTCTCTCAGCAGTGTAAGGTTAGCCTTAATACCATCAATAAATACCAGAGATTTTTTTTTGCCTTGCCCCTTCTCTCAGTTGTAACAAACACTTCTTAATTTGAATATTAAGCAAATGACCACACATCCTCTTTTTGTTTCTAGCCATCTAAATCTGAAATAATCCCATGGCCACTCTTAAACACAGCAGGTGTTGAAACTCTGAAAGCCCTGGAGAGGAAACCTACTCGTATAGAACCCCAGGGCACTCAGTGGCACTTAAAATGGCAACCTCAGCTAACAAGGCTGAGCAAAATAACAGTAGTTGGTCCTTAATGGAGCCCAGAGCCTAAGCAGTGATTTATGAAATGTAACCAGCTATGGTTGTACGCTAATTTTTTTTTCTTAGGTCTGCCTTTATTTTTTGCTTTCAGCCTCAGCATGAAACACATAAAAAATTATTATTTATTTGTTATTTGTTTTGGTGTTTTGTTTTTATGATGATTAGAGAGTATGGATTGCATATGATTTGATGGTTCTTTTGGGAAAAAAAAGAACAAACCCACTGTAAAGTCAAGTTCAGTGCCCCCAGCCAACAATATACTATATTCGCTGAAAATGCATTATTATAGAGATATATTGAAAGAGGGAAAGTTCGCTGGATTTTTTCAAATTTATTTATTTATTTATTTTTTGCTAGTTTTGTGCTTTATAAAAAGTTAACTTTTGTCAGACATTTTTCCAGTTTTGTCATGTTTTCCCTGCATTCTTGCAGTTTGGAAAGCATTACTGTCTGTCACTGCTAACTCCAGTTTAATCTGTAGTAAAGAAAAATTATCTGCCACCACGCCACAGGGTGTTACCAGCCACATCTTTTCACCTGCAATAGGTGGTCAATCTATCACCAGAGCCCATCCTCCTGTAAGGAGGCATCTCAATGGCTTCCCACTTGTCCCACAAACAGAGAGAATTGTGTTTTTTTGCCACGTGCCTGTTCCAAGTCGTGGAATTGCTACTCGAAATTAGACCTCAACTCTTTGCTGAGGTGAAGGTGTTTAAACTTATAGATTCTTCAAGACAGCCCATGGCTTGTGTTTTGTAAGCATGCATAATTACATCGACAGTCCAGTCTACCATCTTTGCTAATACAAGCGGCACCCTTACAATCAGTTTCTTTTCCCTCACAGAGCACAGTTCTTGGTTTGTCTCTCTCTCTTAACAAATCTGGGATGTCAGATGCTGTCAAGCTGATGGCTTGATTATATTAAAAGGAGACATTATCTTCGGAAAAATGATACATTCAGTCAGAAAGTAATTCTTGATCCATCCATATACAGGTGCATGTGAGTTCATTTATTTTTCTCATCTAATATGAAGTACATCAACCATCTTGACTGATGCCTATCTTAATTCTCCTTAAATTGGGGGCAGACACAAGGACCTCAACAACCAAAAACCATTGTAAAGCCTAGGATAGCACATGCTTGCCTCAGACAATGTTCAAACATTGTACCCTTTAAAACAATAAATACTATAGCTTCAAATGATATTGGGTCAGATACCATGGCAAGCTCTCTGGAGCCAGCCAGAGGGCAAGCACATCCGCTCTGTCATGTACATGACTTTTGAGTAGGGTTTAAAGGAGCTGCTGTCATGCACTTTGTAAGCATCTGAAAGGCTGGGACCTAGGCTACCACCTAACATAAATGCAAAGATGAGTGATGTGTGGTAATGTGTATATGGGATTAAGCCTCCATTAGGTCCACACACATAAATTTCCTTTTATACCTTGTCAATAACAGCTGCAGAGCAAAAGAAACATCACAGCAACTAGGAGCAGAAGATGCTGTCTAAATGCTTATCAGAGGAAAATACAGTTGAAGCTTAAAAATATATTAGGAAACAGTAATTACACAAGTCAAGTGGCTGGCATAGGTGGCTGTATTGGTGAAAATTGTAATGAAAGTGCGAAAGTGTATCTGTTTCATCTGAAGAACAGGGCTGAAATGTATAAGATGGTTCATAGTGTAAATGGTGCAGGAAGACCCTAAGCCTTAGACTGATGATTAACTTTGTGGTTGTATCACCAGAGCTACAGCTGTATGTCTTTAAGAGAGGGACAAACCCAAGTCATGTCAAATGATCACCACCTGGTGGAGTGTTGCCCTCGATAGTGGGTGAGGCTGCCAGACAGACCTAATAAGCCCACGTGGAGTGAAGGTGGCCTGGGTCCACCTGGTTCAGGCCTCTTTCAGCAGGGTTTTCAATGCGCACCTCCAGTCTAACTGTTAATGCGTCCCACAGGAGGTTGGGGACATAGAATCTGAGTTGGGCATGTTCAGAGCCTCCACTGTAAAGGTGGCTGTTAGGAGTTGTGGTCAGACGTTTATAGTTGTCTGGTCAGCAAGCTGACAGCCTGCTGATGGACTCCAGTGGTGAGGACCGCCAATGTGTTGACATATATCAGAACCAGCAATAATAGAGAACAAGAGCAATATAATTTTTCTGTTTCCATTTAGTTGTTATTTAGTTGTTATCTCACATACAACTCTCAGTCTCTCAGGCACCTAATCCAAAACCTTTGAGCTAAAGTCACCTATCACTATGTTTCCTCACCTCCAATCCTAGCAAATGAGAATTAAGCACAGTTGCAACACAAGTTGGATGTAAGTGGGCGACCTCTGAATTGAACAACTTGCTGCTGACTGTAAGCCGATAGCAGTTTACAGATCTGAGGGTCCTGACTTTAAATCAAAGGTTACGCTATTTAATGAGGAGTACAAGGCTTTGTTCAAGAGAACTTCAACCACGTAGACCCAGAGTTCAGTGTGACACAATATGGTTGAAAGGTTGCAGCAAGCATGGGTACGGAGGAAGTGAAGTACTGCAATATTTGCAATATTAAAGTATATTAAGTAAATATAAGACCTTTATCTCATCCTCTTACTTTATATCTGTGGAATATCAAATACATTGCCAAACTACATCTACATTTATATGTTAGAGTACCTAATGAAAAATTATACAACAATGTGAAGTCAACTCTACATTTTAATCCATTGTAGAATTATGGATGGCACTCAATACTACCTTAAACAATAAACAACCACTTTTATCTTGCAGTCTGTGGAGGAAAATGCTCAATACATACACACCAAGAGTAAAAAAAAAAGGGCTCTGAAACATGTTTCCGCTAAGTATATAAATATGCTCATTTGCCCAGGTCACCTCAAGGAAATTTAAATCAACTGGACTTGGCTGTAAGACTTTGAAGGCTCACTGTGGACTAGCTCTAGTCAGATCAGCATGAACTGATGAAGCCTTTTAGATGAGAAGTGAAACATCTTCAAAGACTTACAAGAAGTCCAGTGGATTTCAATTTAAATTTCCTTGAGATATGTTTCAACTAAAGATAAATATAAGAATACATCTCCACAAAAAAATTATAAAATGTTTAAATCAAGAAACACGCAGTTGCAGTTCACTGCTGTTTTTAAGTATTCAGTAATTTCAACAATGCATTGATTAATTGGCATGATTTGTAGAGCAAGGTGTGGGAAGAGCAGCGCCAAAGGTTAATTTCTCTTTCTGATTTTTATTTCAGAAAAGTAATTATATGGTTTTGACATTGGTGTATAAGTGCCCAAAGGGACCTAATGGAATGCAAAATGTCACAAAAAACAGTGAAAAACAAAGAACAAGCTTCATTTAATTAATTAGATAATATGTAAAATAATAGACCATTGAACTAAGGACTAAATGCTGTCAAGGTTGACTGCTGGTTTCTTTTGAAGGATAAATATAAATTCAGAATGTGTAATGGTCTGTCTGAATATTTTAATTACCATGCCCCTGAATCAAAATGCAAGGGACCAAAAAAGGATGACAAGGATGGCCTGCATCATTATAGAGAAGCTTTTATTGACATTGCCTCAATGTAAAATAGCTGCATCAGTGAAAACAGTACTGTATGCCTTCGACACAAAAGGGCAACCCTTCATCATTTAATCTACTGTCCTGTATACATTGCCTCAAACATACCGATATCCCTGGCCCTGATAAAAACAGACATCGATATTTCCTTAGATTCAATATGAGCTGCTGAAGGGGAAAGAAGAAAGAAGAACAACTGCAACTTGCCAAAATGGAATATTTCGAAATTCCGTCAATCCCATGCTGATCATATGGGCATATGTGAAATAACAGAGGTCTTGTTTATCTCTCTCTTTTACACAAACACACACAAATGGATAATATGGACATAAAATTGTAGCAGATGATAAAAAAACTGTCTTTTATTGGGAAATGGGCAGAATATATTGCTATCAATTATGGAACATGATTAATATGAAGGTATCTATCAATGTTCTGTCTTGTCTGTTTTTTTTAAGAAAATTTACACAGTGTGATTCCAGGATTTATTTTCACAGCTCTTCACTTCCATTTGGGCAGATTGGATGCAATGGTTCCACTGAGCAAACAGCAGATAGTATTTGACATTTATTCAGGGGCACTGCAGTGTGAAGGTTATCGGTGGAATTTTTTAGGCTTGTGCCATATCTGATGACTTTCTCTCTAGTAAGCCTTACATTTGAGTTCAAAGGCATGTTGGTTCTTGTCATTAGATATAAGCTTCTGTCTGTTTCACTCAACTAGCCAACGGCTGTAAGGCTGTAATATCACTTGCCAACAAAATATGTCACCAAGTAATATTACAATCATGTTAAGACATACATTACATTATATTCACGAGCTTCATACTGGTTAGCTGTAAATTAACATTACCTTTATTTCTTTATTTGAGCCATGCCAATGACTGCAGCAGTGCTAAGTCAGAGTCGCCATAGTTGCACTTCATGTTTCTCTCGATTATTGTTTTTTTGTCAGTATTTGAGATGAATGGAATATTTAAACTTATAATGATTGTTGGTTCTTCCAGGCAGCAGACACCCATTGTTTCTCAGACATCCAGCAGTTACAGAGCTACACTGTCATGCATACATCTTTTGGACTTACATTCAACCACCTGTTTGTCTGAAAATTGTGTTTTTCTTTTTATTTAGTAAAGCCATGAAGCCATGGAAAAAAAAAATTAAACTACAAAATAAAATTACATTAGTGACAATTCAGAATGAATTCCATCAACACATGCCACAGAGACTGATCATCCTTACTGTTCAGAGAAGTTACCTGGTAGATGGGAAAAACAAGGCTTTACAAAATATTTATCACTGAAACTGTATAGTGTGTCAACAAAACTAGACAAAACAACCTAAAATTAAAGCAAAATTTTCCTTGTTTTTTTCTTTGTCAATTCATTTTATACACAAATTCATTATTTTAGGTGGAAGTGATCTTGCAGGGTTTTTTTTAGCTGTGCCACGTTTAGAAAGCCAATCAGATCCGATCAATTAGATCAGCCAATCTGTCCACAACTGGCATCGTGGCAGTAGCAAAGGCAGGACCAAGCACCGGTGCCCCATTTAGGGTTACTTTAGATATGACCGTGTACAGCAAGTGACTCATAGAGGATGGTGATAAAATATCTGGGGTATTTCTCAAAGAGAAATCATCATCATCACATCCCACAAATCTCAAAGCCCCCCTAAGATGGCTAAACTAGCTTACTTTGAGGTGATGCAGGTGAGTGCCCAGCCCCGCTTCCCTGAAAGAGAAGCTGAATTCAGGCCAGGCAGAAGCAAAACTACATACATATTGCATGTAAAGCTGCATCTTGTGGACTGTTGTTAGAGTTGTTTATAGGTACTTTGTGAATGGTTGTCCATTCATCCTGTAACTGTAAATACATTTTTAAAATGGACTGATGTTTTGTTGAGTTGATACATCATATTTTTTCTGGCCTTTTTAAATATTGACCCTGACAAATACCCCATATTACAAAAGTCATATAAATTATATGTATGCAAAATAAACCCAAATAGCAAATCCTCATTAAAAACTAATTTAAAGTACACTGAGAAAAAAGTCAAAATGAAACATAAATAAAAACTCATAAAAACTGCAAAACATTGCCACAGATGAGGGTACAAAAAACATTCCTTTTCAGAGTACTGATAATGTGAAATGCTCATTTTATTGTCTCTATTGCTTTGTCCAAATATTGTCATTTGGGCAGTTCAACAGGATTATTGCTTGTAGAAAAGGATATCTTCATAGCGAACATCCGTCACTGGTGAATAATTAGGCTTGGGTAATTTTGAGACAGGCTGTGATGAATACATACGCCTGCAGTAATAATAGAAACTAATTCATGAAAACCATTACAGGATGTGTGGATGTTTCAAGCATGATTTTAAATCAATATCTTGGAATATTAATTCTTGAGACCATATGTTAAGCATGATGAAATGTAGTGAGAGGAATGCTGTCTCACAAAATAACATGACAGTAAAAAACAGTCCAATAACATGATATAAACAGTATATTGTTAGAAATTCCCCATAAACCAAACATTAAATTGTAAATGATGAGTTAAATCATTTAAATATATGGAAAAGGGAATGCAGCACACATTATAATGTGTCAATTATCAAAGAAAGGTATGAAGATGTGGTGAAAACAGAAGCAAGAATATCAAATCAGCTTGCATTTATATGTCTGTTTGTGAGCCTGTCTTGACCCTGAAATTTCTGCCCCATATTTATATGCACATGCTGTCAAATAAACACAAGCGTGACAGAGAAACCCCATGTCAAGTTTGCTTGAAGGCGTTTGATGAGCACAGCTGTACAACAGCCGTGGACCAAAGTTTCCATCAGTAATGAACATAACAAAGCAGTAGATCCAGGTCTCCTGCCACTTCCTTGTCTATTTACACTGTCTTTTGTCCCTCCTCTACACTGGTGACTCCTACCTCCTAACCTCAAGCTAAACAAGAAAATAATGAGGATTATTAGGCTGATCGTCTTATTTTCTCGGTCTTCTGCTCAGTTGCCTTTGTGTTCATGCTTGGAGACCTCCACCCACAGTCAGCTCCTGACTTAATGCCACTGAGTTGTCAAGCTTTTAAGACAGCTGACAATTTTTTAAAAACCTTTTCTGACTCAGAGATGAAGTTTATAAGGACAGAATACCATAGTATGAATTCAGTGAACGTGTGTGTATTGAACAGAATTATCCTCTACCATGTCTTTTAATTCTATCAGTGTAGCTTTTAAATCCTTGTAAACAACACCAAAAGTCCGATCACAAATGTATGTGCCCTCCTAAGTGGTCTAAACTTCACCTTCAGCATTCACGTTGCTGGACATGCTTTGACAGGTCAGCAGCAAATTAGGTTAAAGTTCAAGTAAACTGAACACTAGGCACTCATGGATAAAGTCTATAACTAAAGCAACTAAAACCAGAAAGCTCAATGGAAGAAATAAAATCATGTCTCTCACCTAGAATATGTCTCAACAGGGACTGCTGTGCAATTAGACCAGGAAGTTGTAAAAATGCATGAAAGAATCTCATACTGCAGGTCTTCTTGTCAGCCTGACAAGCACTAGTTAAATTTAAATTGAAGGTTGAACTCCAATCATCACCAACGAAAAGTGCCACACTATTAGCTCTACACTATTAGTGCGAGAACTAAAAATCCATCTAGTGTGATACCATGCTCATTCACCCATGATAATACAATAAAACCACCACTTCCAACATGAGATTGGTAATTAAGTCACTCATTAGTTTAATACACTAGTAGTGGTTAGACCAAACAGATGACAACACTAAACAAAAATGCACCTATAGGGTAAAAATGGTGGAAATAGAGGATTGATTTAGCATGTTTGCATTAAAGTAGAAGGAATTAAAACAAACAAAAAAAAATTAAAGAACTTTCAAATTCAACAAGATGACCTGTAAGCTTTTCAATGCTTGTGAAAAACCAGACACCTTGGATTTCTTAAGAATGCATTGTAAAGCTTTTTGTGCCTTAGAATAATACAGCTGCAGTTGTTGAAGAGAATAACATTACAGTATGGTCTGTGTCTCTAACAGGGATGAGCTTTATTTTAGCTGCAGTACAAAAAGAATCTATGAGCAGACAAGCAGCAGTTTTGAAAGGTGAAAATATGTTTCCCTAGTAGTAAACAATTATTTACAAAGAACTATCCAATCACATTGAAAGTTACTGTCATGCTCCCTTCAAAACTGATGCAAGAATGACAAAGATGTCTTTTTTACCTTCATATTATAGTGCAGGTATGAAGGAAGAGATAAATTTTTATTTGATAGAGTGGGGTGTGGACTTAACTTAGATTTTACTCATATTTCCTCTTGGGTTAAACAGAGTAAATGACAGTAAAAGGACAGTTAATGTAAAATGTAAATAATGACTGACATATGAAATGTCTCTTTTGATTTACAAATACAATCCTGCAATCTGTCTCTGCAGCATAAAATTTGTCTGTTGCCAGTCAGTCAGTGTGATGAAACTCTGACGAAATGTATATTTCCCAGGAAAGATTACTTTTTTCTTATTTTTTGTCTGACTGATGCCATTGTAAAAGTTGCTATGAAAAGGAACAAGCAAGCTTAATGACTCAGCACTTGGTCAAGATTAGGGAAAGATCCTGGTTTGGTTTAATACTGTAAAAGTTTGGAGAGACTTCAGTCAATTTTCATTAATATATAACAATGATTTTAGCTTTTTGTGCTTTTTCGTGCTCAAATCTTTACCACAGACAGGATCTGGATGCTAACCATGTGTGGAGGTCATGCATGGACACCCATCGCCCATCCCAACTGCTTCCTGGTGACTCAACATGCTTTCATTGAAAAAAATAAAGTAATTGAATTTAATCCATCTTTACCTGATTTAGTTGCAATGCATCATTATGAATCTGTATATATATATCCTGAACTATTACAGTTACAAATCTTCCAAGTAGAACTACTTTGGCCTTTGGTTTGTGCTGGAACAAAATCATGCAAAAGGGGTTTTTACAGTCTATATCTATATTTTTTATTGACTTGACATGTTTGAATATCCCTAAGCAAACATGCTGGACCAAAGTGCAAAATGACAAAAACAAGTCATAGGCCTGCAGTATTTTTAGTTCTTTAGTGCATGGAACTTTTTGTTACTCTTTCTCACTCTTTTTTTAATGTGTATTTAGGGTTTAGCAGTCAAATAAGATTGTTTATATCAATAGACAGTTAAAACTAAACCACAAGGTTCAAACATATTGTATGGATCAACATGTCAGTATATGTTTCAGCTCAAGGTTGGATAGAGATTGGTGTTCTGTTGCAGCAACTGATTTGACATTGAACATAAAGCAGCACCTGTATTATTTTTTTTCTACCTGTAAAACATCAACTTGGACTTTGTTACATTTAGTGAAATACAAAACAATAATTTAGTGGTATTTACCTATTGCTATTTCAATTTATTTATTCTTTCAAACTATAGTAATAAAAAAGGACATGTGTCAAAATAGTGGCAACAGGATGACTCAAAAATTCCTATCATCAGTTACTATGATGAGAAGAGAACACAGCTGTCTGTGCCTCAAAATCAGCCTATTAGTATGGCAGGAGAGAGTGTCTCATTCCTTTTGCCCACACTCCATTTCAACCCTTTACACTCACATGGCATTCCATTGTATGTCCCATTGTATGTTTGCCTGTAGGCCAAATTAAGGTCCAGACATTTTCAGACTCTGAACAAGAATTTGAACAGGAATGAAATAAGGGTGCATAGTCATCATACACCAGTACAAAGCAGACTTTTACATTTAAAAACACCATCCATAGTATATTAATTTCAGTGTAGTGATATGAGATGTAATGTACTCTACCTTGGCTATGTGTCAATGTGTATGTATGGAGATGTATGCTAATAGCAAAGTGGGCTAATAATAACAATAAAAGCCACTTATACTTTGAATCTTATGGTTTAAAAAGGCAGAATCTGCTCAAAAAGGTTAAGAAGCAATATGATTATTAAACACTACCTCAACTGGAGTCTTGAGAAGAGGCTTCTAGTCAAAGATCTGCAGGTACACTGGGTAATTAAAATGTTAATAATGATGAGTTCCTGGCCATTAAATTGTTTTTAATGTTCTATTCTATTCCAAAGCCTATTAGATGTACCACTATCTCTTTTTACACACATTAAGGTACACTGTACAGTATGGTATTCTAAGAAAACAAGCCTTTCTCTGGCTTTCTCACAGCCAGTAGAATCATGGTTTACTGAGCTCTGCTGGAACAAATGCCTAATAATAGTCCTGAACACCCAGTAAGAATGTTTGGTTTTTTTTAATCCCCTATTGAGGTTCTTCAGTGTTGAGATACACAGAAGTGGTTATGTCAGGTTTGCATTTCATACAACAACCGAATTTGGCAACCAAATCCTACTATTTACTTGGTTATACTAAGACTACTGAGACAAACAATAGAATTGGTCACTTGTTAAAGTCTGTTTAACCTTTTAATGAAACACAAATGCTCTTGATCATGCAATGAATTATTGTTTTGTCTAAGAAACAAAGGTTCAAAGTAGGTATACATGGCCTAACATTACAAAGAGGATGATGTGATCAATGGATAGTTGTATTTGTTTGATTTTGACAATGTATTTTTTTTGGCTAACCCAAGGGATAATCTTCTGCTAATATCAGCCAAGTACTTCTTTTAAGAATTACCACATCATCCCCTAACCCTATCCCTCAGTTGTTTAAAGCCTTTTGTGACTCCAGAGACCATGACACAGTCTGATAGGTTGCCGCAAGTACCTCACTTGAGTCAGTGTGGGCTGGAGTTGAAGGACTACAAGTCTGAAAATTAAAAATACGGAGGTGTGGTAAAAGAAAGAAGTGAGCTCTGTTCGACACTTCTCGCGGCTATATTAACCACTATTAGCATACTAGCTACTAACAACCTGACCACCATGCTGTTGGTGGTGTTTTCTTTGATTTCTTTGATTTTCTTTTTTTTTTTTTTTTAAGTTACTTCTTTGTTTGATTTGTTGAATGTTTTTCCTTGTAAACATTTGCAAAGGTGATTCTACTAAAGATTTGCATTGTTGCTCTCCTTGACTATATCAGCTAACAAATCTTTTTATTCTCGGCCATTATTTATTATCTTGGACAATTACCAAGCAACAACCAATTACCAGCAACAACTTCAGAAACCTTCAAAGTCAGCTTTATTGTCAATTATGCTACACATACAGGACATACAGCACAATTGAAATTACAGTCCTCTCGGACCCATGGTGCAACTGTCAATCAGTGGAAAGCTGTGAAACCTTGTCTTATAGCCACGCTCTCATATACACCAAATGAAATAAGGTAAATGTATGTTTTATTTACTATCCATCACATTTTCCTCCTTTTATATGTTATGGTTTGAATGCATATTTGCTTTACAAATATCAGTCAGTGCTTATCATTTCTTTCATTTTCTTTAAAAAAAAAACCCCACTCACCTTTTGGTGTAATGGCATTTTTTGTCAAGAAATTAACATGTTAACATTACACCAAAAGCTCACCTTGTTTTCCTCAATTTCCTTTTTTTATTTCCTTGTCTGCCTTTAAAATGGACTATTTCTTCTGTGCCACTCTTTTGTTGAGTGCCATTCTGATATTTCCAAATGGGGTTGCATTTTTCTTGTCTCTAGCACCATCCTGATGGTGCACTTGTGAATTCTCATCTTCAGCCATCAAAACTTGTAATTTCCTATTCTTTTGTCATTTCCAGGGATGGATTCGATCCTTTTTTTTTTTTACTCTTTTCTCACTCTTGCAATTCTAATGATATTTTCTACCACCTTTACCTCATTTTTCACATCTTATTTTGCATCAAGATCTCAAGAAAGCTATTGTCTGTCCTCTCATCTTTCACAGCTACGTACTTCTTATGCTTCTTTACCTCTCATCTTTTGACTACCTTCCTGTTTCGCTGACACTTTTTAGCTTTTTATCCTTTGCTTTTGTTTTCTTGCTCTTCTTTTTCAAGTTTATTCTTCTTCTGTCCCATCTTAAATAACCTTCCAGCTGAATAGTTGTGTTCTATAACACAGTGTTGTGTTTGCCCCAGCTTTGCCCCTACCCTGTCCTTGTGCATGTATGACTCACTCCACCATCCTCTGCCAGTTGCTTTCACTGAGACCTAAAAATCATATTACTCTCCAACCAATTCTTTCCACAGCAATGGTTTGTTTTGAAAGTACCCCATGAAATACTGCCTGCATTATTATTTTTAACCTATAACTCAGTTTCTCTCTTTTAAATGCTGGATTAAGAGATTTTTATCACTCAAGGGTAAGAGAAAGAAGACTTAAATTTACTCACTCTGACTTTACTTATTTCGCTTCTGACTTACATAAAAGGACAAAAAATATAACTTTAACTGATCCAATACAAAACATTTAGTCCAAACAGTATGCCAAGGTTAAGGTTAGGTTAATACAAAAAATATTAACAAGCTGATAAATAGCTGTCTTGTTTTGTGTTTTAGTTATAGTGGGAACAACTGTTTCACTCATGCTCCTTTACTAATTGGTATTATGTGAAGGCCATAAAAAATGACTGAGGTGCTGACTTAAAGGCAGGAAATCAATTTGATACAACTTTTTATTTATTAACTTTCCTTATTTCGATTTTAATATTGATTTGTAGTATTTTTTTTTACATAGATATGATTTGTATTCCGTATTTTTTTCACATTTGTATGTAATATATTTTTATTTTGACATCTTTCCTTTATTTATTTTATGTTTTTACTGGATGATTTCTTACTTATGTGACCTTGTTCTTGGCCTCAGGCCTCCCTAAGAAGTTGATAACCCTGATTTGTATCACCTGTCCCAGTTGGCATTAATGCAAGTCAGATGACTGCTGTATTTCATCTTGAAGAAAGCTATTTGTCAAAACATCCATTTTCAGAGGTTGAAATAAATGCATGACTTCTTGTTTGTATGTGTGTGTGTGTGTGTGTGTGGCATCTTCAGCTTGTCACGTTTGGCATCTGGAAACTTTGGGAAACTTTGGCTGCATAGCATAAATATATAATGATAAGCCCACTGGTAAATCAGTGAGGTTTACAGAAACATTATGAAGGAATTAGATTAGGGTTGTGGGAAAAGTGAGCCGTGAGCCTTGTAAACAAGAGATAAGCAGGCTAACATGACAACTTGTGGAATCAGTGGACAATATTTTCAGACATCACCCTACATTTGTTCAGCTCATCTCTGTTTGGGTTGGTTTAAGATAAGGTAATAGCCCTTAGCAGTATGTCTTTGTCTCCAATTCATGCCAGGGAAGACCATAACATAATTCAGTTTTTTGCCCCTGCTATTATTTTTCAAACTATTTATCCATTCATTTGCTAAACTGCTTTTCCTAGCATATGATGGGTGAAAGACAGATAACACCATGAACAGGTCAACAGACTATTGCAGGGCTAACACATACATAAATACTTTCACATTCACACCTACAGATTAATTTAGGTCTCAATAATCTGCATGTCTCTGGACTGCAGGAGGAAACCCATGCGTGCATAAAACATTTGGAGAATTTCAAGCCAGGTTTGAACACAGAACCTCAACCACTATTCCCCCACAATATTACAAACTACAGAAATACACTCCCATCAAACATCAGAGTGGAGAAAAAATGTGACATCAGTGACTCTGACCATGGCTTGACAGTCAGGTAGTCTGGTTTGAATATTTTTCACCAATAATGTTCTCCACACTTTTTGTGGGTGCCAACCCCCCCAAACATCCAGTCAGCAGCAGGTCTATGTACATGCCTCATTTATTAGAGAATTAGACAGGTCAGAGGAGAATGGCCAGGCGACTGGTTCAAGCTGAGAGAAAGCCTATAGTAACTCAGATAGCCAGTCTTTACAACTGAACGCACAAGATGCTACACCTTGAGGTGGATGGGCCACAACCAATTTCTCCTGAGGCAGGTAAATGGTGGATACCTCAAACAACCTATTTCTGGACCTCAGTTCACACTTATACAAGTTCCTTCAAAAGTAATTGTAATACAGTTTTACAGCTTTACATATAGCAGTGCTAAAAAAGTATTTTCCTTTCAAATTTGAATTTAGCAAATTATTGAATTTGGATTACAATACTTTGTAAGGTGTAATAATGGTTAAAAGAATTACACTAATATTTGGTAATTCTTTCATTTGTTTGTTGTTCAAAGACTGTCTACCAAGTACTGATAAAATATTTAAAAAGGAAACCCTTTGTCTCTGCAAATTACACTCTCGCGCAGCTTATTTTAACTGACTTGAATTTTTTTTTACCCACAGGTTATCAGAGGAGGAATTGTAAAGAATTTAGTGTCCCCAACACTTGGCCTTTCACAACCATGAGGATTGAGACATTTTTGCTTTCCCTTGAAATATCAGTTGCTTGCTAATTACATTTGGCATATTTCTAAGAGGATAAATGTAATTTTTTATATATTGTAAAACCACCAGCAGGTCAATATTTTCAGTCATCCAGTAGATGGATTGGCATAAGATTGGTACATTTAGGGTCCAGGCAATGTATACTAAGGCCTGTAGTATCCCAGCAAATACTGAATGGATTGTCATTTAATTTGGTACAAACCTTTTGCTCCCCACGGCATGCCTTAAAGAACTTTTCTGATTCTCTTGTGCCATTATCAAAGACTTAATTTGCCAGGTGCAAAAGTAGCACAAAAATACCATAGTTTCAACCCCCAGCACGAGAATCAAATTTGCATGTCATACTTCTATCACTCTCTCTTCCTACATTTCAGTTATGAACAACATATTTCGTTTGGTGTAGTGATTGGTGAAGTTTGAACAGGCTTAAATGTGATGGCCCAGGATGGGTGTGGCTTTCCGGTTTGCCTCTCCCTCTCTTCTCCCTTGCCCCCAGGGGGTGACAGGAGGTGTGGCTGGCCCCACCAACACACCACCATAAAAGCCCTGCTTCCCCAACACTCGGTGCCAGATGATTGCCCTGCAACATCCCACGTTCTTTATTCTCCTTGACCACGACTACATCCCTGACCACAGCTACGCCTCGACCACGACTACATCCCTGACCACATTTCCGACCACGGCTACGTCTCTGACCACGTCTAAATCCCTGACCACGATCTTGACCTCGGCTACGTCTACGTCCACATCCCTGAAGAGTCAGCACCAGAACACCACGCCAGCAACACCACGTGTGCGACTCTTCGGGAATTCCCTTGCGTTGTTTTCCTCGCTGGTAACCAATAAAAACTCGAACTGTGTGCCTCTGGTCTCCTGCACTTCTTGGTCCAAAAGCACCGCCATGTCATTAAAATAGTTATTGTCTACTCTCAACCTTTTTTAAAAGCAGTAGATAGATTCCTAATTCAGGGACTAATGAGGTGGAAGGGGAGTACAGGCCTGCTTGTATGAGAAAGGTGTTCCTGTGTGTAAGTATAAAGGCACAGAGAACTAACAACTATAAGGCACCCCAAATATTAACATACAGAACCAGTTATCTTCATTTTCATGAGCATGTGATATTTTATGGTAATGCGGGTCAGTCACCCCATCTTATTGTAATATATTTTGAACTTTGTGATCCTGTTTAAATTTTTCCTAGCACTGGAGACTGACTTTTTGTACAGTGTCTATACAAGCTCTGTTTGCATCTTCACAGCCTTCATCCTAATTCGAGCAGAAACTTTTGACTGTGATGTTTTCATCATTTTAATGACTATAGCCAGTAACTGAATTGTTTCATCAAATTTTTCCAAGAACTGCACATTTGTAAAGGCAGGAGATGAAAGAGGATGTAAAGATAAATGGGATTGATGGTGGGCGATGGATGATAGACCAAAAAAATAGACAGCTCGAAGAGAATATCTCTTATCATGAAGAGCTCTGATTCATTTGCTGCTGGAAAACAGTGAAGCACTGAAGTAATAAATCAGTCTGTACTCATTTTCATCCCATGTTGGATGACCTTAAACCATCCATATTCAGAGATGTGTAGTGAAATAATGAGACATGCACTTGAATATATAGAGTGAAGGCACAACAGACAAGTCAATGAGGCAGTTACAAGTAGAAAGAAGAGGAGGGCAGAGACGGAAAAAAGCTAAATGACCATTGGCACATAACTGGGCACCAAACAACAAAATGCATCATTTGCACTTCACATGGAACATGAAAAAACACATGTTCACAAAGGATAACGGTTTTCACTGGAAGAAATGTACTGCAATGCCCCAAAAGCTATTTAATGTGACAGTTCATATTGAGGCTGGACTACAATAGTATAATTTGTCTGTAAGCGATAACTAAGGTATACAGACAGCTAGACTGTTACCGATGATTTTACATGACAGTAAAAAAAATCAGTGAGGGTGGATGAATGGGTAAAGTAAAGGGTGACACCATTTTCATAGTAGTTTTGTGAAATCAACCAACTTAAACCAAATTATTTTCAAACGAAAATCAATTATTTTTGGCATTAAGAAAGTATTATTGTGCTTTTTATGTCTTTATCGCTCTTTTTTAAAATTTAGTCTAAAGTGAGGAAATATTTTTCATTATGTCTATGTGCGACAGTCTCAGAAATCATTGTCAGTTTTGCCTGATCTCCAGATCAGATCCAGTCTTTTCTTTGATTGGAAAGAAGGTATATTACAACATATTCTTTCAATGCATTATTTAAAAATGAAGCTCACTCCACAGTCAGGGCATATTCAATGAATCACTACAGAATAAAAGAGGAGGAAGAAGACATAACATCCTTACATGCTTGTGTGCTAAGAGAACATTGTCGTAGGGTGATATGGAGAGGTCCCACCACATTTCAGATATAAATGATTTGGGATGTCAGAAAAAAATAACCACACAAGAAAAGTGATGCTGATCTCCTTCATTAAATATATTTTGTCCTTGTGCCAAAGGGAATATACAACAATAGACTGATGAGGGACAACATGTTTGAAAGGTAAGGGATAGAAATAAAAGGATGGAATGTGATAATGTGCATCACAGAGGTTTTGAAAAGAGGAACAACAAAGGAGGAATGAAATGTGTTCCTATCTCTCTCAGCCAGATATTTGCAAGCAGGCATAGAAACATCAGAGTTTCTCAAATTGTAAGGAGTATTTAGTTTTCCTTCCTTCTCTTACAACAGCCTGCAGTTACTGTAGACACCATCAGTTCAAATTAATGAGCTCCTTTAAACAACTTTCTAAATCTTTTTCTGTTTCTGCCCACTTCAATTGTCAATATTTTTTACATTGTGTAAGACAAATATACTATCATTTATGCACTACGTAGAGGTCTGTGTCATAAGGGATAAATTAAATCTTACATTCATCATATTACATTCAGAAAGTCATGAAAACATTGTATTATGCAGCCTCAGTCATGGAGAAAATCATTTTATACTACATATACAGTATAGTGTCAAGTTTGATGCTTAATCAACTCTAAATTGGTCTCCCAAAGAACATCTGTTTGGTGGTTTAGTGTCTGCATTTTCTTGTCTAAACCATCAGCACATAGAGAGAAATAATGAAAATATATCTCAGGCCCATTGCTTTCTTGATTTTTAAAACATTTTTAATTTGTGAAGAATTACCGTTTTACCTAGTTCAGTGAGTCCTAAAGTTGTCATCCATCCTAATAACTTTTTCTGACTCAAATTGAAATGGCTGAAGTGTAAATACTGTTTTCTGTTTGCAGATTGATTTATGCCTTGATTGAAGAAAAGATGCAGCTTCTTTTATATGATGACTCTTCAAGTATATATGTTGTATGGTATGTGTGGTATTAGGAGACAGACAGAAAAGGAGAGGATTAAATAATTTTGTGTGTCCTTCTAAGAAACACTGGATTATCAGTTCTGCAACAGCCCAAAAACTACATTTGTTTACAATCAAATGATAAAGCCCTTTAGCAGCCATAGCAATAATGGGTCTTGTGTGTTTGAAGCAAAGAAAAAAAACTGGTGACTCTTTGTTTTACCACCTAGACCCACAAAGTCTGCATGGTGAGGGAATTTTGGATGACTGATGGGTCAACAAAACAACTTGCTATAGGAGACTCAAGTTTGTGCACTATTTACAACTGACAGTCAACAATGGCCTTAACCAAGTTATTATTGTAACCATGAAGCCAAATGTCCCTGACCTTAAAAATTTAGTCATTTTAACCTAAACCAGACCGTTGTTCTAACCTTTAACTGAAATATTCCATCACATGAGCTGAAATTATAACAATGCCTTAAAGGTTTCCTGCATTTATACTGTTTGCTCTTATTTCTCAGTCATTTCAGTCACCGTCCACCCTTCAAACACAGCCTGCCTCCATCAGCATTATTACAGTTTTAAAAATCATCCACTGAATATATGGGAGTGTCGTTTACCACAGATGATAGAAACATCTGTAGCAGATATGGCTGCAATCCCCCATGGAAATCTAGTAGCATCATGTTTTCCTAATCAACTCGCCAAACACATTATTCCCTATGCAGATTTATGCACCACTCACCCACATCTTTTTTGGATTTCTTCAGAACAGCAGCCTTTTCCAGCACAAACAGATCTCTGATGAATTCTTTTTAATGCGGCTGAAGTTTAGTGTTTTAGTATAAGGGGCAGGAAACCAAAAGAGGCAGGTCTTACCATGAAAGTGTGTAAATTTCTCCAAGCAAGTTTGAGGGACAAGTGGTGTTCATTGCTGGTACCCATGTGGTACATAAATTCATATGATCAGTCAAAGAGTTCCCACTAACAAGCATTTATGAACACTTTCCCAAATTTCAGAGCACGTGACTGCCTTAAAAATAAAATTTCTGCTGTTCTCCACACTATCAAGAGGCATTGGATAGAGTCATTTCTGTTTTATATATTTACAACCTTTTCTCCAGCAGTAAAGTTTATCAGTACTTCTGATGCTGCTGGCCGTCTTCTTCAACTGATCCAAATGTGAGGGGGATCTGAATTAGAGACTCATTATTAAACCACCAGTTTAACCTTTTCACTTAAAGCTCCTCCATCTCATCTACTTCTTTTTTCTATGCTGTCATGATGATGGACACTGGACATCTCCTCACATTTGTTGTCAAGTGTCATAAGTGTGCTGATTGATACAAGTCTGCCCAGAACTAGACCATTTTGCTGTGCTAGCTCCCTAAAATGGATTTACGTGCAGTGGATGCAATTTACGGTGCCAATGGAGCACCCATTGCTCATTTAGATGTTTGAAGCCAAAAAAAGAGATGAGAAAGAGAAAAACAGAGAGATGACAGAATTTTACTTTTAACATAAGATTTCCTGCAAAGGACGCTTAAATCTTCATCTTGTCAGTATGGGAGGCCTAGCAGCAGGGCTCTGAGAGCCAAGCTCTCTACCTAGGTATTACAGACAAAGGGAAGTTATAAGGAGGCACTGTATGCTGGTGAGAAATACAACCACATAATTTATCATTGTGGAAGAAATGTTCAACAGGACCTTGTAATTGATGCTTGGAGCTTTACAATCCCATCAAAAAGATGCATAGCTTCTATTGGCCCATTCTAGCTAGCATATAAAGGAGAATGTAAAGAATTGTGAGTCAATCTAAAAACCTAAGCTCACAGAGATGCTGCAGCCAGCTACACTGCAAATTGGAATGTTCTTTTCCTGAG
This sequence comes from Psettodes erumei, assembly GCA_016785225.1. NCBI lineage: Eukaryota > Metazoa > Chordata > Actinopteri > Pleuronectiformes > Psettodidae > Psettodes > Psettodes erumei. The sequence continues at coordinate 5,136,467 of JAFBJZ010000863.1, read as the reverse complement.
ACTACCAGCAGAAAGGTGTATCACCTTGAGTGTATAGATTACTTCTCACCTACGTGGAACCCTTTCCCTTACAGGTATCACAGACTCTTACAGCACGGACAGATCTGTCCTGGTGGGGTAAACCAAATTTCTTTTTTCTGAGATTAAGCTTTCCAATATCATTCTTACTTCTGCAAAGAGTCCTGTTCAAAATCACATGACATTTCAGGTTACTAGGCTAACAAATAAAAATGGGGCTGAATGAGAGTTTGGATTCTGTTTGCATCTCAACTGGATATTAGCTATACTGTCTTGCAAAATAAGTTGTCTTAGCTTTTTATGTTGTTTACTTAACCAAGTACTTTACTTGGTTAAGTAGAAGAAACATTTAAATGATCTGTTGATCTGAGATACACATAAGGGAAAAGATCAGAAACTGTTGCTATTGCATTTATGTGTCTTGTTTTTGTGCACATTAAAGAGAAATGCTGTATTTTTCAAGCCTGTTCTTTCTCTCTTGATTCTGATTTGAGTGGATTAGGCTAACTTTGAACTTGCCATCTCTGTTGCAAAAATATGGGTACTGCAATTCAGGCAAACAGCATATATTGGAGATGGCAACGAGAGTGTCCTTAAGATATTCAGACAAACTTAAATTTGTCTCAGATGTTGCATTAGATCATTCAATTCTGTGGAGCATTATCAAGAAACCACTATAAAACAAATGTGCTGTTCAGGTTAGGAAGAGAGTGTTTAAGCTTTTATAACAAACTGAAAACATTCTTGATTTGTGAGATTTATGTCCCCTTCACCATTGTATACCCCTCTACAGTATTTGGAACCTTCCTTATTTGATTATATTGGCATGTTAGTTTGTTTATTGCTATAGATATCTTTTAGGGAAAAGGTGGAGGAGTGAGCATTGATCACTGAATCACTGATAACTGGATTTATGACTGTTCAGTGAAATGAGCCATTGAGTTTATGTATGCTCTTGCAAGGGTGGGTGGTGTCAAGATGTAGGACATGAATGTAAGAAAGGGGAAGGAAGCTGAGCGATAAAGACTAAGGATACATGTAAAGAAGATTAAACTGAAATCATAAAAACATGGCAAAATGATTTTAAAATTTTAAAAAATGTCCTACATCACCTAACCTCCACTGCCAATGATGAGACAATCATCATTCCAAGTCTGAATTTGCAATAAACATCTGAAAAATGTGATATATTTACCTCTTTGCAGTGTCAAGACCTTAATATGAAAATCGTAGTGCTCCACTGACCCGACCATTATGAAGGGCCAGGATACATTTGAAAAGGAAAGAGGAGAGCCTTTATGTCCTAATTTGATGGTCCAGGAGAGAGATATCTTTATGCTCACAAAGAAATATGCATGAAAATTAAAATATTAATATTAAAATATATAAAATACACAAACAATTTGTCAGCATAAACAAAGGGACATTACAACTGACACTGATGTGAACTGACATGCTGCCATCATGGATGGTGAAATTTAGGCTAAGGTTAAGGTTTGGTTAAGGTTGTGTGTGCATGTGTGTGTGTGTGTGTGTGTGTGTGCGTGCATGCGTGTTTGTGTGTCTGTGTGATTGGGACACTGAAGCCATGGTAAAGACTGTTCCAGTCAGTCAATTGATGATGTGACAGGGAGCAAGTCAGAATACAGTGTCATCTGTCAGAGACAGCTAATTAGATCACAGTGTAGGGCCTTTTCTTTCTCTTTTTCCTCCTCTCACCCTCCCCCCATCCCCCCTATGCACACACTCATCTCTTTCTCAATTCTCAGGGTAATTTTCCCCCTGCCTGCTTTAAAGTAACACCAGCCATGAAACAGATAAGACAGCAACACAATTATGAATATATTTGCATTCTGCTTTTAATTAGAACTTTTGTAATTGCGGCAGCTAACCTATTTTGTAGTGACAATTTCAAAAGTTAAATCAATTTGAACAAGCATGAAAGTGGAAGGGAAGAAACTGCCGTGCCTGAATAAATAAATGAAATAGATCCACTTGAGTTTTAATTATAAAAAGCATCACTATGTGTCATTTCAAATGAAGGCTGTTGAGAGATTGTTGCAATAACAAGCCAGTGCCACATTCATGCGGTCTTGTGCTCCCTTGACAGATTAAGACCAGGCAGTCTTAAAGTACCATTATGTTATATATGCATGTGGATGTGTGTGCATGTGTGTAGATGTATGGGTATTTTCCTGCTGGTCTATGTTTCTCTAATATTCCTTCCTTTCTTACAAAGAGATGTAAGGTGTGTAGTAATAGTAATTCACACATCTGTGCGCATATAAATGAAATGTCAGATCAACAAAGGCATCAGAGGTACAAGGGGCTTTGTGTAGTTGTACAGTACCAGGATACCATGCATAATTCACTAACTTATCGATTGGAGCCATTGGTTCAGCAAGCTGTTTGGTGTTGCATGCCTCTTGGCTATTTTCACCATGGAGAATGTTCCCAAAATAACTGGATTGATTTTTGATTGGGGTAACAGGCTAACTCCAATAAAACTTACAGGAAAGGAATCTTAGTGTATTTTGGGCAAGAAAACAGAGGAAAATGCAATCTATCTACTCATGAGACATACTTGCAAAGGCATAGAGGTCACACAGTATTCTTGAAATGAAACAAAGACTCATAATGTTTGTATTTACTTTGGTCACTAAGTGTCCTTTTGTTACTGTTTGGAATTATGCAATAAACAAGATCATTTCTGGCACATGTGGTTCATCGGTTTTCATGCTAGATGTTAATGTATAAGGAAAGGGCTGTTGATATTTTAGAAACCCAAAGGGGTTCAAATTTAAGAATACATAATGAACAAATTTTCCTCATGATCTCTTGCCCTGTAAAACGGTGTTGCAGACAATCAAAGAAATAAGAGATGTGGTGTGGTTAAAATCAGTAGAACAGTAAGTAAAACAGCATCAGCTGAGACAGTGAAAAGTTGTAAACAGCTGAACTTGAGTGATACTGAAACTGTCTCCTGCACTAGAGCAGAATTGGCACATTTCCTGCAATCCTATGTATGATATTTAAAAGGAGGGTAATTTTGTTGCTTATTTAATCCTAGTAATTGCCATCTGTTTGACACAGTGTTGCGTTATTGTGGGGGAAACATGTTTCCAACTTTTACATTTAAAGTAAATTGAAATGTATACAGGTGTGGAAAGTGAAACTATCTGTATGTGAATTTTAAAGCTAAACACAGGCACATATTCATGGACAGTTAAATGTTGTTCTTTTGTGTTAAAAATGCTGCTGAATACAACCTGTTTATTCCCTGTGGTTCTTCTACAGGTATGATTAAGACATCAACAACACCTGGACAGGTTAATCTCACTTACATGTAAAATATGCTAATTCCATGCTCAACCATCTGAACTGAGATTGTTTAACATCCACAGTCTATCAATCGATCCCATTTAAACAGTGTGAAGTGTGATTTTCCACATAAATTGGTGATCCTATTTAATCTCTTGTCTCTCGTGTGGTCACTGAGGAGAGAGTTGACCTGAGTCATGGGAGGAGTTTGTGCAAGGTTACCCCTGAGAGTGACAACAGGGGGAGACACATGTAGACATCAATAAGTGGGGGAAGGGGAATGAAAGGAAGTGATTATGTTCAGTGTCTAATGGATCTTGAAGGAATTGTAATCAAAGGCTGCTCGCTATTCATCAACTCTCTCCACTCTCTTAGGGACAATTTGGAAAAAGGGAAGTTCTTCACCCTTTGATGCAAATGAGAGATTGAATTGTTCTGGATTGTGTCTTTGGATTTAATGATTTTGGATTCATGTTTCTTGATTGGTGATGCACATACACCAATCAGCCGCAACATTAAAACCTTAAAGGAGTAGCTGGGCTTGCTTAAAGTATTCACATGGAAACACATTTTGAGCAGCTTGGTTTGATCAAAAGCCACATGGTGTGGTTTCATAACCCAAAAAGCATTTTAGCATTCCTTGGTGGCAGATGGTGTTTAAGAGGGAGTGACAATGTTATATGGGAACACTATGTAGAAAACACATTTGAAATACAAGCTAAAAAAATAATATTTAATAAATATCAATAAACTTTAGGTCTTGGAGACGGCAACACCAAATAATATATTTGGGAAATGACACATCCTTCCCAAAAGGGTATATGTATTATAAAAGCTGCGAATCAAAACAAAGTCCCACTCTCCCTATTTTATTATCTAAGGAGCCTGGACCATTGAAATGTTATTTTCCAAATTATGTTTCAGTTTGCAATTTAGATTTATTTCTTTTCTGCATCACAAATTACAACTGTCCTTTTGGAGGGTACATACAAGATAAACCTGCAGAGTCTGTAGAGATTACTCAGGCCCCAACTGAATTTGTAAGTGTACTTTGAATGCCAGGTGCCAGGTGCCAACTGTTATCAGTGAACTCATTTGTGTACAGTGGCTTTCGTTGGTGGACCTCAATGACAGGAGATGCAGAGATAGCATGGCACTACACTCTACCTAAGCTGTCTGTCCAAGCTGCTAGTTAAACATAGCAGTGTTGTGGCAATGCTGTTTCAGTGCAGCCTGCTATGTCAGATCACTTACACTGAATTTATTAATATAGTTACAATGAAGGGTGTGTCCATCTGAAAAGATTTTCACTTAGGATAATCCTTTCCCTCTACTCAAGCCACAGCTCTCCTTGCTCCTCTGAGCAGAATTAAGGTAACTAAGATGTCATTTGTGATGCCAGACCCAATCAATTTCCAAGGGTGATAGCAGGACAGGGGAGCAAAGGGACTTGAAATTAAATGAGATGTACCTTCAGCAAGCAGTAACAGGGTTCTATGTCTTTAGGGGTCACAACAGGAGACACATATGGAGGAATGGTTCATGTGCACCAATGATTTTATTAAACAACACAGTCAAGGTTCTTGCCACTTTGGTAGACTTCAACCCAGGCCTCAAGGCTCAGGGAGCATGCTGCTAGCGTACATAATCACCAGGAGACAGAATCCAGTCTCATTGCAGGGGAGATACTGTAAATAGACAAGATAACTAATTACCAATTTACCTGCAGCTGTGACAGCATTGCTGTTTCTCCTACCCAGGCAGATATAAAAACCACATCCCGCTGTCACAGTATTATCTGTCAATAAGGCAAAACCATTAGTGGCAGACAAGTCTGTGTTTTGTGTCTGTTTGTAAGGGAGGAGAGGACTGACATAGACAGAGGTGTCCAAGTGGACTGACTGTGTGTAGTACACTTATGGGCTAATATGAATATATGAGTGGGACTCAAGATGTAATCTTTTTAGGTTGCTATGAGAAATTAGTGCAGATGGTCACACTGACATTGAGGATGCCCTCAAGTGCTTACTGAAGTGCTGACCATGTTATAAATGATGCGAATCAATGCTGAGGCAAATAAATCTAACCTAACCTCTTTCACAATTTTATCTCTGCGAGGGGTTGAATAAAGTGTGTTGTCCACAAAACAGCACTGCAAATCTAAATTTCAAATCTGTGGATGGGATTTTGCAAGCACAAACTGATCCTGATTTAGATTTTAAAGGGAAATAAGATTATAACTTCAAGCCATTCAAGGAACACTAAAGTAGTGCATATGCCTGTGGGGGAAGAGAGCACGTGCCCACATTGGAGAGCAGCAGTTGGTGAAGTGAGAAGAGACACCCTCCTTCAACTGGAGAGAAAAGGTTTGAGTGAAAGTGATGACAAGCATTAATCCTGCTGAAGTGTCCTTGAGCAAAACACTAAGTCTCTGCCAGCATGAAGAGTGCACTTCTGAATTCAGACACAACCAAATTTATTGTACTTGGCCCTGAACACCTCAGAAAAAAACATTACCTGATCATGTGGTTACTTTGGCAGTGCCTTGGCTTCCAATTCTAAGAGCCTTGGAGTCATTATTGACCACATGTCCTCTGCCTCAAATATAAAACAAGTCTCAAGGACAGCCTTCTACCTTAGCAATATTGTGAAAATGACAAACATCCTGTCTCAAAACTACTACATGCCTTTGTCGCCTCCAGACTGGATTTCAACCAAGATGCTGCAGCATGAGTACTAAAAAGTCAAACATAGATTAGACAATAAATCCAGAATCCCTCTTCCACACCTATAAAGCCCTTAATGGTCAGGGACCATCATATCTTAAAAAGCTTATTGTACCTAAGAGTCTCTAAGAATACAGTGGGAGGCTTCTTCTGTGGAACCATCCAAATGAGATTTTGGATGTGGAGACCCTTTCCTAGACTTTTCTAGACTTAATTTACCATTATTGTTATTAATATATTATTATTTTACAAAAAGTCTCATGCTGTTTGATTACATCAGTGTACACGACTGCACAACTACCCCCCATTCCTCTCTTTTCAACACAACGGGTTGAGGCAGATGGTCAACCACTCTCAGTCTGGTGATGTTAGAGGTTTCTGCCTGTTAAAAGGGAGTTATATTCCGATCCAGCCAAGTCACCAAGTGCTTGCTCATTGTGGGAACTGCTAGGTTTTTCTCTATAATATTTGGGGTCTTGACCTTACTCTGTAAAGTGCCTTGAGATAATATATGTTGTGATTTGGTACTATACAAATGAAGCTGAACAAACTGAATTCTCTAGTTGACCCTGCAGTCTGGCTTGCTTGTGGACAAGTCTAAGCAAAAAGAAAATTTCCATAAGGGAATCAATAGAGTATCACATAATCATTGCACACATAGACCTTTGCCCTGCTTCTTGTTACCATGGGGACAAGCAAAAGATCTAGCCAGACAGAATTTTCATTTCAAACTATGGTTCTGCAGCAAAGGAAATGCCTCAGTGCACTATGTACTGTACATCTAGGAGCATTACCATTTATCAAGCTAATACACTGCATTTGGCAGCAAGGCTGGCATTTTTGGTATCGCCAGACCACATTTTCTGAATGGATATTAAGCAGTTATAATACTCATTGCATGTTGGTGGCACAAATGTCAGAATTTCAGTTATTACTTAATCTTACTTTACTTACTACTTAAGTTATTACTTTCTGTGCACAGAAAGCACGCAACGACATGTGTCTTTGATTATCTAATGCATCGAATTGTAACATATTTTTGTTGTAGTTACTCAAAAGTGATTGCTGAGTATGTAGCAGAATTGAAGGGATTTATTGCAATAACAAACTAAAAAGATTTTTAAAAAGCTGACAAAGACAAAGGGATAGATGGAGACAGGGATATATACAGTTATATAAACAGGGATGCGGGGACAATGAGACACAGGTGGAACACAATAAGGCAGAGCAGACGATCACAGTGACAGAAACTAAAACTAAAAACCAGGAGACACACTAGGAAAATTACTACATAAAACAGGAAATCATTGGACAAAAGGGTAAAAAAAGTCTCACCAAATAGTCTCTCTGGGGGCAGATTATGACAATTTCACTGTGAGTTTGTCACTACAAGTAACACCTTTAATGTTACACACATTAATTTTGTCCTTTCTTAACATAAAATCTTTGAATGGAGGTGCAAAAAATTTTTTGCCACCAAGTCTGAACAACTAGGTCAGTGCCTTCGTCCCTCAGTTTTATTAAGGGTTTTTTTCTCCATTCCGAAGACATATCAAACCATTCTTGGCAGTAACATGGAATATAATAAAATTCTGATATTCATTATTGGTACATAGTACAACAACTTGTCCAAATAGCCAGTGGCAACTGCCACGGTTTAGGAGTTAGTGATGCAAGTTAAACTGTAACTTTGGCAAATAATGTGAGTTTCTAATCGGTCATTCTTTTAAGACACCTGAGGCCATGATGAAAACACCAAGGAAATGACAGGGAGTGAAGATATAAGAGAGAAAGAGTGACATTTATTGTTATATCCTAACTGCCTTGTTCCCCAAGGCTACAATGAAACAGTGGAAAGTGATGAGGGCAGTGCATGCATGTCTGTACATTTCTCTAATTGTCTTTCAACAGTAAAGAATGCATCCCTGTAGGGTTGACTTGATTTTGAGACTTCTTGGGTTATCTGTGTCACTTAGAGCATCAATGACATGAAATACTCACTGGTAGAGGTAAAGAAAAACTAAGACTAACCCCTTCTATTAGCTTTTTTCTCCTTCATTTGAATTTACTTTCTTACCATGTACAACTCTGCCACTACCTTATCTTTCTAAACATCTCTTGTTTTTCTACCTTTATTCCTCCCTTCTTCCCTTCCTTCATTACAAATGTAGGCACTTTTCCTTAAGATGACCCAAAATGTTTCTAATTATGATCCTCTCCCACAGGAATAACTGGCTGCCAGGGGCTGGTAGGGTTCACTGAACCTTCAAAGTGTACAGCTGTTATCTTTGACTGGTGGCCAAAAACTAAATTGGAGCTCTGGTAGAAGGTGGGTATAAATTCTGTCTCCTTAAAATACAGTGGCAGATTTTTCTCTTTAAGTCTCTTAAGATAATGACAACAACACATTTTCAGTGACAAATATTCAGGTTAATTCACAGAAACAATGAAACAGTAGGTCAGCTCATAGGCTTGTGTAAACATTCTCTCCAGAAACAATTAATGCCACAAATATTTTAAAAGCCTTTCAATACCACCTTTCATACCAATGCACACCATGGTGTGTGATGTATCTCTGCTCTACTGCTTCTGTTGGAAAAAACACACAATCGGAAAAGAGAATTGAATTTTTTTACACACAGGGGTATCTAACAAGCCACTGCCCATGCATTGCCAATGCACTGACTATGGTGACTGTGGATGGCTGACCACGGTGGAGGCTCTGTAGTGCCGTGACTGCCTCTATCCCACACATTTTCTCAACAGTACAGGATAGAACAGATGCAGCCGTCTGAGGAGCAGAGCTCTGTTTGGTGTTTTTATTTCAGTTTCAGGTCTCAGTTTTATCACAATAAGCCAACAAAAAATGTTATCCAGGTGCAAAAAATGTACTGCACTTTTTTGTCATCTTTTTAAACCAGTGGCCATATCACCAACAGCAAAGTGTTGCATCATCCCCACAGCTGGACTGACTGCAGAGTCTGCACTATGTCACAGAGTACACTTTGCCGTGGTTGACCTGATTCTGGCAAGTGTAGAAACAGGCACAGTCTCAGACTTCTCATGGGATACAACACCATTTTTGTTTGAGGTGAGCCTTTCCTGTGTTTATTTCTAATTGTGCCAGCACTTAAACAGGAACTCAGACTCAGACTATTTCAGTAAAATGTCAACTTTACATGCAAACATTGAAACAGTTGTTTTGCACTCATATACTCCACTTAAAAGGGTTGCTACAGAGTCAGAAGGGAATTTTGCAGCTCTGAGTGGGCCTTTTGACATCAGGTCGCAGATTTAATAACCAGGGCTTACAGCACAGAGCAGCAACAGTCACTCTTTAGTTTCTGTTCTTTACTGTATTTTGCTATTTATGTTGCTCATGTGTGATCCATTTATCTACTTGAATGTGTTTTGATTTTTTTTAGAATTATAAGTGGTCACCCCATTTACAAACAGAAAGCTGACCTCATAGGACAATAAAATGATCACTTAATGCATTTGTTTATAGGCATAAGGAATACAAGCCAGAAAAAACGTATGTTATGTGCAATCAAAGCCAGAGTACCAAGTGCACATAAAAAGAGAGCTATTTGTTATTTCTGGTGGATCTGACAATGTCATCTATTATATTTTCAAATCTCCAGGACTCAAGTGGTCTTCAAAGACAGACATGAGAAAATAATAAAAGACAAGAGTTGTATGTATTATTTGTCCAGTTCTCACACTACATCTGCATGCACTGGACACAGAAAACAAAATAACAATTTGCATTTTTGTTTTGTTTTATTTTAAAAACATGATTACTTTGGGACATATGAGCCTCTAAAGCTGGTTCCAAAACATATTTTCCTGAAGGTTTTCTTCCCTGATGGCTATGCCGTGCTTGTCAGTGTGTCTAAGTACCTCAGCCATCAATATTTGTGGGGTTTGTATTTCATTGTTCTATTGTCTTTAAACACAGTCAAAGCAACATTGACCCAACTGTTGACACTAAGACAACTCTTCACTAAACCAGTCATAGCCCTACAGAAGCCAACAATAAAAAATATAAATGTTATAATAGGAAAATAACATTCCAAGGCTCCAACATGTTTCCACAAAGGGCTGCCATGTTAATAATTTAATAAATGCTATCTATTTCTGAGATACTTATTATCAATATTTTTGAGGAGAAACTTGTTATGAAAACCCTCTGTATTTCATTTTTCTAAGTTGCAAACCTGACAGCTTTGACCTCTTCATGAAGCTCACATTGCTCATGCTGCAGTCTAACCTTTATGAGATGCCACTTGTCTTTGTATCATCACCATGACTGATGCTGACTGCCCGCCCCCGCTGGTTGTCATTCATTCCAGGCAACATTCAGTTCAAAACAAATCCTGGATGCTGCTAGTTAAACCCTTCTTCCATGTGTTTGTGCAGACTGGGTAGTTCGGCACTTGTTTCACTTTAGCAACCTCCCTTTGGAGGTATACCCGTGTAGGAGGAGACCTCAGGGTAAAGCAAGGACACACTAAAGGGAATACATCTCCTAGGTAGCATGGATGCACTTGGGGATCCCCTAAGTGTAGATACAGAGATGTTGCAGGGGAAAGGATGAATTCCCCGGAAAGTTACTTTGTTACCAACATGAACCTGACCTGAATGTGTCACTGTTACATGAACGGTGGGATGGATGAATGAGTCACCTGGTATGCATAATTATTAGAGAACATTCGGTTACATTAATATCAGGGCCATATGATAATAAGAGGTGTAATGTTAAAGGTAAAATCTCACTCCAATGTACTCCCATTTGATAGATAGACCTGCATAAGAAAACAACTGAATGAAATAAATGTTACGTGTTTATTTACATCAGTAATGTTTGTATGCATAATTTTAATTGTAATTACTACAGACTGTTTGGCTGGTACAACTAAACTAGTCTTGAACAAATCATATAATTGGTCCACAGTATCAAAAATAACACATCTGTCTACATTGCTTTTTGCAATGACACTTTTCTCTGTTTAAAAAAAAATACATGATACATTGATTGATTTTTACAGGTTCATGTGATATGCAGTGGGCTACATATTAAGAATTAGCTCCAAGTAGTTAATCCTTACTGTGATTGAGATTATTATTACATGTAACACTAGACTATGATATTGCTGCAAACATGAGACATAAATATTATGAAGTTTCTTTCTAAAAATGATCTTAAAGTTGTTATACTGTTAATGACTGATGCTCAAATGCTCTTTATAGGGTGACAGAAACCTGCATTACAACTCCTATTTGGAGAAATAAGAAGTTGGTGTGTGGGCTTGGGGCAGGAAGGAGGCAATGTGTGATGTTCATCACCACCTACACATGCTCACTATCGAGAAAAGATAAAAGCTATACAGAATCAATTGGAACTTGGCCACAGAATGGTCTTCAAAAGACCTTTTATTTGAATCACTGGGGTTAGAGTGGGAAAGGGACAGGAATATGGCAGCTTCAATTCTTAGGCCATAGAAACGTAAATGATCAACTTATTAACTTCCATTTGTAGGAGAAATTTTAATTGTGCAAACAAATTACGGTGCTTCTTATTTAAGTGAAAGTGGGTAAGTCCTGAAAATTTGTGATCTTCTTGGAGGCTGGTCCTATAAATGTCAATTTCTGTCCCTGACTGAGTTACTGTTTGAATGATGAAGTTACACCATTGATGTGCTGATTTGAAGAATCCATGAAAATTCTTTGCAAATCTTGCACTGCGCTTATGTATTGCTTTCATTGTTGAACTGCATCCAAATGCTGCTGTGTTTTAACAGTTTATCTTATTTTTCGTGCCAGAATCTGATCATTGTTTTGACTTGTGACTGGGTGGTTCTCACTTTTCAAAAAAGGATGAAAAACTAAATGTGCAATTTGGAGAGCTAAATTTATGCTGTGGGGTTATAGTACTGCTGAGGTTATCACAGCACTTTAGGAATCCAATTCTGTTAGAGAACCCTAGTACTGTATAAGAACTGGGTCATGCAATGCAACATGTGAGCTGTAAAAAAGGGGGCCATATAAAAAAAATTATGGTTAAACATTTAAAATGTAGATATCATTTCACCTTGTCCAAGGGTAGCAATTTATTTCACAAGGTACCTTACAACAATGTGTTGTTGAGGTTTTTTTTTTTATCGAGCATGGGTATGACAGGGTCTGTGCTGACCCTGACAGTAAAAGAACAGCCTTTAATAACAGACGTCTAACTCTGCAGGGAGCTTCTGTTTGATTTCATTGCTTGAGGCAAAGCTGTCTGAATATTACCCAAACTCCCCTTGTGCCATAGCGAGCAGCTCCATCTCACTGTCTTCATTCCTCACATTTTTATTGGCAGCAGGAGGACTGGGGTTGTGGGTGAGAATGTGCATGTGCCTGTGTGCTTGAGTTGCGGGACTTGAAAGAGTTTGGGCTGAGAGGAGTGATGGACTGCTGGTAAGGGTTATATGCGTGTATGCAGCTGCATGTGTGTGCAAGTTAGGAAATTTCTCTCACCAACCAAGCTGGCTTACTGGTCAGAATAAAAAACATTTCTCACCTGTCCTTTGACCACAGAGGTCAGGTATTGCTGGGAAAACTCTGTCCCTGGGCTGAACAGTAGAGATATTGTTGAGATCCAAGCATCACTGGTTAGCGAGCCAGCCTTCACAGCAACTCCTGATTTGTAGCAAACTCCCCAGCCTCAATAGCCTCATCAATCAAGGCTGCAGCCCTGCTGATGGAAACACAAGCACTCGGAGATCCTATGCCCTCTCATGCAATACACATGGCATTATTGCACTCGTATTTTATTTACGCCCACTAACAGTTTTACGTCCCAGACCTTGGGGATGATAATGTCCATGTAGCTATAATTCTAACATGATTTTTGAAAGAGAAACCAAACATAGTGAGTTTTGTGTGTATTTGTATGTGTGTGTGTGTGTGTGTGTGTTGCAGAGTGGTTAATGGGCTCTTAATGACAGATCAATAGGACTACGATGAACAGACATGCAGCCTTGCATGGGCATGAACATTTATGTGTTTGTAGTAGACTGTACAGTAGCACAGTATAAGGGTGGGATGGATGTAAGTCTTTTCCTGTGATATTGTATGATGCAAGTATTTTTTGAGACAAAATTATTACCAGGAATTACATCTTACCACATAATAGATGTGCAGCTTACTGTAAGATCACATGCTAGCAAAATTTCAAACAGAAGCCAATAAGTCTGAAGTGTGAAACAGATGGAGAGCTTAATCATTTTTATCTCTTTGTCAAGTCTAACTCATATGACAGGGTGAACATGATGTCACTAGAAGTAGTTTGCAGATTGCACACTTTCCCAGGAATGTCAACTGGCTACACAGATTCTCCGAAGACCACTGGGTTTGTCTGATGTAGTTGCTTAATAATCTAAGCCATTACACAACATGGAAAATATAAAGCACCTGTGTTGCTATCACTACAAGACAGGAAATCACTTAGCTAAGGGACTTCCGATGAAGCTTTGGCATTGAAAACTACATTCATCTTTGCATTGCGGTGACATCCAGACCTTGTCCATTTTGAAACTGTAAAAAGGGCTGCCTTCCTCTCTTTTCATTGAGCTCTGATGAGTTTTCTTTTTGTATGTGTTAAAGCATTAATTTCTGTCCAGTCTTCAAATGTTAAATCATTAATATCGTTCCAGTTAAATTAATAACAAAACACGAGCTAGTTTAAATTATGTAGCTATATTTGTCATCAAAATTGTAGAGAAATGTTAAAAGGAACATGATTGCTTTGGTGATTGTGTTTTTTGTTTCGGTTTGGTTTTGCTGTGGTGGTGTTGCTGCAGATCAGTGTAATTGAAAACAGGTGTGCATGATCACACCCTGTGATTGGGCTCTCCCAAGTGGCTGGAGGGTAAAACTGTTCTGCAACTGCTCTGTTAAGTTTGATGTGCTCATTTGTGTGCTAGAGCGTGTTCCTAACCAACTTTAGATGTCGGCAATAACTAAGAAGCTTAAATTGCCATTTTTTTACTGAGTATTTTTGGAATGCTTGCACCTGTTTACTTCACCCCTGTGCTTACTTGAGCAGATGGTAGGTTCCAGGTCAGGTGAGGCTGAGACGATAGAAGTCTATGGGTTTTATTTGGTGATTTTATTTGGGCTTGAAGTTATTTGTGTTGAACTGAGATGGAGTTTGTTTTTGTCCTTTTCTTTATTGCTTCATTGTCAATAAAACTAAACCTATTATTGCATGGAATCCTGCCTGATCTTGCCCCCACTTGCAAATTCAACAAATACATCTTAATCTACCATGATGTGCAACATTGCAGTCACTAGAGGAACAATTCAAGTTGTACCTTCAATGCCAACAGTTACTGAGATGTGACTTTTACTTGTCTCTTCAATGCAGAAAGACTCAAAAACAAACTTTCACTAATACAATCATAATCCTGATATATCATTATATTTGCTAATGTATTCACGATTTTTTCCCCATTTCAGATAGCAATAGCAACAATAGCAGCTGAGTGCAGTTATGTTCAATGATAAAATAATTTAAACAATGAGCCTCTGGTTTTGGGTTGATGGTTACTTTACTTTGGGATTTTATGTCAGTTCTTTGCCATACTGGGCAGCTACAGAGCATGTGCTTGATCAGCTACCATATTTTAAAGGTTCTGCTTGCTGCTCATTTGTCATGATTGGTTTAACTTTTCTGTTTTTTAGTTTTTAACTTTCCTCTATTCTGAGATATTTTGCAAATGTATGTCAGGTTAGGGTGAGGCTCACTAAGACCAGTGTGTAGATTTATATGGTTGATGAATAATTGCATCATTATGAGGTTTGTTTCTGTGAATTATGGTGGGTCGATGTCAGTGTACAATTGTCCCATGTTCCTCTGCTCACCATGAACTCATGTTATTATTTGTGTCAGGTTCTATTCACAATAAAGAGTACATTTTCACCCAACTTGTTTGACTACTTGCTGTTTACAGCTGAATCCTTCCATTCTCGCCAGTAAACCCGTCGCCTTCCTGTTCCATCTTTTCTGATCGCAGTTGTAAGTGGACTACAGTAGGCTTGACAACCCCTAGTGTATTCATTTGCCTTCTCTCCCTTCTTTTTTGAACTACCTGAGAAGACACAGCCTCTAGGTTTGTATGGTTTGTCTGAGGTGGCCTGCTCTAATGAGCATCAAGCTGCGCACACACAGCACAAGGTATCACAAGCCATTTAGCACTGCAAAATGCTTAATATGGATTCTGCCATTGGTTTCTAAACAGCACAGCAATGATAATTTCTGTTGACGCTGATGTCAAATAAGTGTGAAAGAGGCTCACACTGAAAAATTAAAATGCATGTGTAAGGAGTGCACAGGTGTTTAACAAGATTCAATTTTAAAGAAAACACATAAGCTGATGGTTAATAAATGCATGCAACATATTATTAAAAGTGAATCACTTTTGCTTCCCTTAACTCGATCTATTGGGAACCACTGAATAAAATGGGGCATCTTTTCTCATTCTTGTTAAGCAGCTTCCAAGACCTTTATGACTTTTTCCTTTCACTTTCACAATACACAATCATTTAAGATGTACAATCTGACCATAACTGTTACATAAATTGAGTCTGTTAAAAGTACAATGTCTCTCTCTGTGTTTTTCCTCATACAGCCACTGACAAATACCACTGTGTGAATAAAGAATGAATTTCACTTTAAAAAAAAACTTTTAAAATGTATTTTTAAAAATTCCTCTTTGGTCAATTTTGCACTATGAATGAGCCATGTCAACTTTGTAATACATCTTCAAAAGACTGAACTTGAGCTCATAAAAGAGACCAGTCTTTCTTCTCTTTTTTTTTTTTTTTTTTACTTTTGCCCATGTTTTATTGTTCTGACAGGCAGTCTATTATATGAAAAAAATAATGGAAGAAAGGGGGTGATGGAAGTTGTACTTACTTGTTAACTTCGCAGAAAAGGTTGTGTCACCACCACACCCTCAACAAGTGCTACCAGAACAGCACACACACACTGAATTGTTTAATTCATACATTATACTGGAGGTCTAGTGAAAGAAACAAATTTTCATTTTTCTGTAGTTTTCTCCCTCCCACACATCACTCAACACTCAACACCCTTTCTATATAAGCAGTGGATCTACCTTTTTTAATTGAAAAAGAAATGAGTGCACCATTAAAACCAGAGTAATTGACATACTTGTGAAGAGCAGACCTAAGCCTTTAATTCAATAACATGGCAGATTATAGGGGGCTTAGATTCCACCTTGGCGTGGAGTACTCCCAGTGGGGAATGGATCTGTTTGGCCCGGAAACACGATGGCAGTAGAGAAGAGCAGTGTCTAATAATACCACAATAACACCCATGAGCAGTGAAAAGGCACACCAAGTCATAGTGATCAGACTCCAGTTACATGCAGTTATCCCCTGAGAATAACAGAATAATATTCTAAAGGTCTGTATACATGTCTTCACAGGAGGAACAAAGCAACTGTTGCATATTTTTCCCATTTTTCATTCAAGGATGTTAAAAAGTGATTTTTTTTCAGTTATAGACTTGGCTGTTAGTAGTTAGTGGATTATGTTGTTTTTGGCCACTTTAGGGCTGTGGCAAGAAGCTGTAATAAAACAATGTATTGCCACCTTTTTAAGATGATATTGCAAACTCTCTATTTACACATTCAGCAATTATGGAACCACAGATGCACATATCTGGACTTGTGTTTCTGGCCACTTGACCAATGAAAAGCCCAATAGTCATTCTCTGGTCTCTATCCCCTGATTTCTGGTAGCATTTTTATTTTGTTGTTGTTGTAGTTTTTGAAAACTACTCTATCCTGCAGGCAAAGATGACTAACAGCAGTGAGAGTGAGCAAAAATAATAAAGTTGCAGACTGTGAAACCAAAATATTAAGCTGCAAGTTGCTATATAACCCCATAAAGATGAAGAACTGCAGAGTGGGTTCAAGCGACTACTTTCAAATACTAAAAAAAAGTATTTAAAAATAAATGCTGATTTACCATAGCTTTAATCTCAGTTCAACTTTAAGATATCCCCACTTTTTCCCTCTGTTGTGCTAAGATGATTTGAACTCTGTGTAGGTACAATATATAACTGCTAAATATCCACCAAAGGAACAAATTCAAACCTAATGATTAGTAAAAACAACAGTGTTTGAAGGTGCATGTTCATTTTCTAAATCCTACATTTCTGACTATACTGTCCTCATCCTTTTTTCAATATTTTAATTCCAGTGTGTGGAAATGGTTTCTTTTTTGTCAACATATGTATACTGAAAGAAAACAGGAAGACTAATGGAAATGCATGGGAAATAAATTTGACCTAACCATCTGTGATCAGTCAATTAGATGTTAGGGCTCAAAATATACTGTACACTGGTGTTTGAGTATGTAACATCTATTTAGGACTACTGAAATGAATACCATTGAGTTTGCATGCATTTCTGATTGTTATTAATGGATAATTCTGGTATTCACTTAGTTTTTTATGTTTCTGAGTTCAGGGATTGATGACCAGTGTGTCTCGCTGTAACTGACAAGCTCACTTGGCATCACTATTACAAGGGCCATATAATCACACTTTACTATGAAATGGAACCATCTGAGGAATTTCCTGACAAAGAGTTGATGAATGTTTTGAGTGCATAAAAGCCCATGTAAAGCAAGAGAGTTTCTCTATACTCTGTGAATCATCTTCAATGGTCTGTGCCATTTTTATTACTGTTCCCCAGTGAATAATTTCCCTACCATGATGACTGACTGAAATTACTGATGTGCATGGAGAGAGAGGGGGAGGGCAGAGAGAAATGAGGACAGCAATTCAGACCTCAACGTTATACTATATAGCATTTTAGCAGCTGCAATAAGGCTTACTTACATTTCTCAGGTGATTTGTCAAAGCCGATTTTCCAGTTTCCTTTGGGATATCTGGTGCTGGACTTTTGGTGTATCATCTTCACAAGTTTGCATACCACTCCAGATGCTTGACTTTTTTGAGACCTTGCTAGCATCGTTGTGACTTGTAAGCTTGTCACGTGGTCACAATTCACTTTCAGCTGTGAAGCACAAAGGTGATAATAACATAAGAATATTGTTTTCCAGACAAAACTAATAATAACTAATGTTGATGCCTGATTAATATTGCTGGATTACTATTATTTTTTTCATGGACTATTAGGATTTTTGTAGAAATGCATACAGTATAAAATATAATTAAAGAATAAAAGCCCAGTTTTCAAATATTGACTTGGATGCTGATTATCATGGCAATGGACAAAGCTTAGAAGCATTCAGGACAGCCCCAGTCTTAATACAAATTAGACACGTCAACAAAACAGCCCAGCCTTTCCCCATTCCTGAGCCATACACACTAAACATGTTAGAACAGCTGCAGGTCACCTCTGTTTTCTTTATGTGTAAAGACTGACTCTGCAAATTAAGCATTCTTTCCTCTACAAATGTCCATGAGGTATAAGGGTTTTAAAGAAGTTTAACAGCATTTTCCATATACCAGGCTGTTTCAGAAAGTCACAGTGCATCTCTGCCACAATAAGGTGTGTGTGTGTGTGTGTGCGTGCATGTGTGTGTGTGTGTGTGTGTGTGTGTGTGTGTGTGTGTGTGTGTGTGACAGAAGCATTTGTCCACAAGTCTTTCAAATAAAGGTCCTGAGCAAACACAGATAAAGTCACTTGTGAAGTGTTCTCAAATGCACATGCTCCCTCTCTATCACACTGCAAAAATGGCAAACATGACCAGACAGTAAAGAAGACATGGGCAGGTGGAATTTATAAGCCATAAAATGGCATGTCCAGACCTACTTTTGTGAGCTTTAGTGGTCATAAAATTTTATGTATTGTGGTAAATAATTCATATTATTGTTTCTGGATGATTTGTAATGCATAAGCAAAAGCATCACAGAAAAAAAAACCACTATACACAAGAAAATGTCCGGCACTAAAAAAATAAATGTGTCAAAAGAATCAAATTCAGCCTTTCAAGATGGGTGAAAGAGTTCTTCAGGCTTCTACATTCATGACCTACACAAAGCTAACTACCCATTTACAAGAATGACATTAAATAATGCACTCATATACACAGTATATGACTCACTGGTCTTAAGATTGGGCCTAACTGCTCAATTTATGACAATTTTAGGAGTAATGTTTGAATGGGTGCAATGGTCAGGAGATGGTTTAACTGCACTTTGATTTGTAGTATATGAGTATAATGGTAAAGTCTTCTTGAGAACATGTCATGCCACTGAACACTCAAATTAAACTCTCAGAAAATGTGGTATTGTACTGGGTTGTTTTTTTTTAACCTCATCCCCCTCTCCCCCCAAAAATCTGAAAATCCAGGGGAGCCTTTAACCAAACCCTGCTCAAAAATGCTTAGCCCCAGGGACCATGCATTCCCTTGTATGTCTGCATGTAACTGAAAAATTGCCTGTTTTACCAGTAGCTCAATGTCTCTGCATGTGCCCCTTATTATAAGTGTTTTTATGGTGACACTGCCTTGCAGTCCAACAACTCTGACTCCCAGAGCTCACACCTTGTGTGGCAGTGGAGACAGGATTCATTGCAGGTTTAATGGCAGAAGGGTGGTCATTCTTGCACAAAATCTGTTATTCATTGAGAACAAAACTGTGAAATACCTCCTGATGTTTTTGTCTCTCAGCCGCTTGCTTATTTGATGCCAAGCCATAAAAAGACAGTTAAATATATGATTTATATTTAGCATTGTATTTATCTATTTACATTTTTTAATTCATAAAGACAAAACACATTTCATTGGATAGTTAGATTGTATTCAAACAACAGTGACTAAAAATGTTGAAATCTGCAAATGCAGAAGACTCATTTTAAAAGCCACAAATCTCAGCATTTTGGCATTTTTTTTACATTCCACGAATTTCAGTGGAAATACAAAGGTTGATGTGTTAGATGCAATGTCTGTATATACTTTGTTGCAGCCTTATATACAGTATATTAGTTGTAAATAGGGCATAACACAAAATGACACCAGAAATTTAATGAAAACAGACAGAATTCTTAAGTTCCCTGTGGGGGAAAAAGGGATTGAAGCCTTCAAGAAGACATGTGACCCACTTGGCTTAACCTGCCTTTGTTCAAGTTTGGTCTCAGAGCCAGCTGTGACACGTCTGCTGCTGTCAGCTGGAATCATGGGATGTAGGGTAGACAGACGAAGTGGAGTCTGCATAGATGTGTGTGTGTGTGTGTGTGTGTGAGAGAGAGAGAGTGTGTGCTTCTCCATCACTGTCTGTGTGGGTGAAGATGGCAGCTTTTAAGTGCTGCGTGTCTGTGCGCAGCCTGGCCACATGGGAACGCGCTGACCATATGCACAGTAATGTTGGCAGGCAAGCAGTGTTAACGGCAGGAGAAAGGCCATTCAGCTCTGCTCTCCAGGCCTGGCTTGTCTGCTGTAGCCTGACAGCACCTGGAGAAAGTCAAGTACACACATTCTACACGTAGTGTTACACTAATGAGAATACATGGAGTTAGAAGAATTCACATTCCCACCCCCTACAACAATGTGCTTCTTCACAAGGGATTCAACTCAACTCAGACTCTTGTACATTTCCTTCTTCACTTGTGTCAATTAGAACCACACAGAAACAGCTCCCTCTTGAGTGAGTTTAATATCAGACATTGAGTGTTTTGAGTGTTATTTGCCCATATGCAAGCCTGATGGGGTGAAAAGAAATCCACCAAATCCTCCAAAACATCCAAAACCCACAAATTCTTCCCGTCATCGCTGTGAAGACATTACATTTAAATCCCATATGACCAAGAAAATAAAGGCTTCAGGGACTTAGCACAGAAATGCACTGTAAGCTAAGAGCATTATGTTATTTCAGTCCTCTGTAAATTGCTTTTGTGCATTGAAAATATTCATCAATTCTATTTCAGGAATTGTTTATGGTGCCCCCAAGTCTCTGTCCAATCACTGTGTGGGTGTTTTGATTTTTTTTTTTCTTACAGTAATACTATGTTCCTTATCTGTCTCTTCAAGATACTGGAAGTGGTACTGTAAATGAGCCTGGTTTCTTCTCTCCAAAAAGACAGAGCTTCCTGCTTTTAATTGGAGCTCCATTTATGAGGAATAAAGCAACTGGCAGTCAGTGCGCCTGTATTCATTACAGGGAACGTGTGGATTCAAGTTCACAAAGAGCTTAATTTTCCCTCCTCTTGCCGTCACTTCTAAACAATGTTTAAGTGGGGAGTTGACAACACTGCACTAAAGCTAGATGACAGAATGGCTGGCTTAAAGAAAAAGTAATTTGAAACAAGAGCACTGGCAGGGAGCAAGCCCAGATAGGGAGTTTGATAAAGACTGAAAAAGCAATGATACCAGTGTGCGGTTAAACTCTGACCAAGTCTAAATTGTCACTGACTTTGATTTATACTGAAAGCACATTGGTAAATGGTAAACACACTTTAATTATATAGTGCTTCTATATAGTCTTAACTACCATTTAAAGCACTTTACACTACAGGTCAAATTCACACACAGACTTAGACATTCTCATAGCACTTTCACAGCATTGGGGGCAACTTGGGATTCAATATCTTGCTCAAGAACAATTCAACAAAAACAAAAAGCTATTTCTCAACAAAGGTTTGCTCTTATTTGTGTACGTGTACAGCATGTGGCCAAAATATACTGCTTGTTTGCTAATTTTCACAAAAAAGTAATGTTTTCAGATGGTTCGGTATGTTTTGTCGAGTTACCATGAATTTTAATGCTGCTGTGATAAACATGTCATATTGACAGTGGATGACTATGTATCATGTGAAAGAAGTCATTTGTAATGACAAACACTCTGCAGTTTAAAAATAAAAATTCTCTCAGGCCATTGTTTTAGTTTTACGGCCTGCAACTTTATAGTTTTGTTCTCAACAGCCTTGCTGTCAGCCAACAAGTCCTCCAAATTAAATGACAAAATGCACCTTGTACATTTTATCAGTGTCCTCCAGAACATTGTCTCTGCCTTTTTTAAGCAGGGTTGTAAAATAAATCTTTTTGATGTGACAATGCTATATTTGAGGATTGGTTAAGTTGAGGCATATTGCACCTAAAATGATGACTTCATTAATTTCTGGGGACCTTAATTGTAACGGTTACAATAGTGAATGTTCTGTGGCTGCGGAATAACTGTTTGCTAACAATTTGCCACATCTACTTTATTTGGTGATAATAAGGCCACCTTGTATTTACTTCTTTTTTTTTTTGCTCTGCCCGCAAGTAGCAAAACATAAAAAAGAAGAGTCAGTGCAGTTTTAACAACAGTACACTTAGTCCAGCTGAACATCAGCAAGGAATACAGATGCATCACTACTTTTATGTTTTGGCAAATAAAACAATGTTTATCAAAAAATTTCTAAGAGGCCAGCATGGAGTTGTTTCACACAGTCCAGGAACAATGTGAAAAACAATAACAAAGCAAATGAAGCAAAGCCACACACTGGAGGAAGAAAAACATATTATTCAGTAAGAGAAAAACAAGCTCTTGCTTAGCAAATTTCATGTTATTTCCAGTGGTTAGTTGCCTGTGCTCAGGCATCAATGGCATTTATTTATTTAACCCCCTCATTTGACCTACTCAACACCCCTGCACAACAAGAAAGCTGCAATAATACATATCCTTATCACTGTAACCAAGTGTTATAAGTCCTAATGTAGCTCAGTATACTTGTTTTATTACTGAAACAAAATATGTATTTTGTGTATTATGATTTTGTTTCCTACCAGCCAATCTTGCCAAACTATATCACTTCTTTGCCAGTGACCCCTGAAAATGTCAGTGCAAATGTGTGTAGCATAATATATGTGCATATCATCAACAGACTGAGGCCTCTTTAATGACTGGAGACAAGCAGGAAACATATTTTGAAATAAATGTTGCTTGTAAATTTTTGGGCAACTGGGTATCATTTTTGAATATTTAAATATAACTGAACAAGCAAAGTGAAAATTGATCACACTGATATTGTCTTGAATGAGAGAATGAGAGAAATGTGCCCGTCAAACTCTATCTCAGTGCTGCAGATAAGGTCTCAGCCATCACTGTGGAAGAAGCTACCCGTGGTAGTTTGATTGTTGAGATTGACTGTTCGTTGCTGTGATTTCAAATGTGTGGGAGACTGGTTGATCCCAGAGCAAAGCTGGAGCTGACTCAGACACTCTAACCCCTGCACCCCAAATCACACAGCGTTATCTGCCAGAGGATACAATCAAGGAAACACATCAAAGTGCAGTCTCTGGAGCGGTTCTACTCCCATACATGCCTACAACATGGGCCTTGTACACGCAAAAACACAATCATCGAATCACTCACTAATTGCACATGAGTACTCCATAGCATGACTCATAATGAAAGAGCAATTAAACGTCTCTCCATCACTGGATTCGGACCAAACAACAGAGCTGTTATGCAGCGGTGCTGTTTCAGCATCGACAACCTAATCAAGTGTTGCTTTGTCTGACCTGACTGTCAGACCTCAGGGAGGATCAGTGGGCTTCCTGCCCACCTGAATGTCAGTACCTTCCCTCCCTCCCTCCCGCCTTTGTCATCTATTTCAACTCCTCACTTACACCACAACCTTCATGCCCCTGTTAGTGGTGTAGCCATATGTAAGATCGGTTGGGATGTATTCCATTGCCTGGGCCTGGGTCCAGCACCAGTGTGCATTTCACCACTGAATGGGACTTTGTGTGTGTATGTCTGTGTTACATGTAATCCCTTGTTATAATATTCTGGGAATCTGAGCATGTGTTGCTGCAACAACATCCTGGTCTTAGCCTGCCTCAGTCCATCTATCCACAGTGAGAGTCCAGTTTGTCCCAAATCTTGTTGACATTAGACTCCAGGCAAGCTTGACACATGCATACATATTAATGAAACCATGAAGTCATTTATTCACTAGTTGATTTACATTGCAGAGCAGGGAGGTTCTAAATAAAAGGGATTTCAAAACGCTTTACAAGATTTGCAAATTAGATGAGACAAGCTGTTTATTTCTCTTGCATGTTGTAGCTTTGGGCCCTTAACTTAATTTTAATCTTAATTCCTCCATTAGGCAAATATGACTGCTTTGAAATTTACACAATTTGCTGAGCACGTCTGTTGAACACTGCATGCTTGCATGTGAGCACATGCATTAAATATAGCCTCAAAACACACCAGCACATTCTTCATAAGCACTTAACCAGACACACAAACAATATGTAGCTCCCCATATTAATCTTTGTCTTGCCCGGGACTCGCTAAAATGTTATCTACTTGTCTCGTGTCTCGAGGGAGGAATGTGCATGTGACAGTGCCCGGTGGAGCACAGCAGCTAGGACAGACAGAATTTGTATGCAAGGGGAGGCACCTTTTTTAGGAGGACCATGTCTGCTGTGTCTGACACTCAGTGATTCTCCATGGGTAGGGAGCAGAGTCTTGCCCAGTCAGAGGAAAAGACTTGTGATCTTTATTGATCACAGGCTCATGTGGGGTGGGGGTCTCCCTCTGCATAAACCAGAGATTTTATTAACATCAAAACTGCAACAGGTGAGGTTAGTGAAGAATTCATCAGTGTAAGACAGCACATGAAAACGATAAGATGTTTGTGTTTGTGGTGGTGGTGGTGGTGTGTGTGTGTGGGGGGGGTTGTTAATATATTAAATAAAACTGGGATGCTCTGTTCTCAAAGGTGCTCTGCTGCACGCAACATGTAGAGATCATAGGATCTGCCTCTGATGCACTGAAGAATTATAGGATTATTACATGTCTGCTCAGGTCAACTGAGTGACAGTATTTCAATTTTAAGATAATGATGACAGAGACAGAAACAATTTTCTGAATGATTGTTAGGTACAAAATGTCAAATAGCAGGTTTTCTTTCAAAGGCATTTCTCAAGTAGGTTGCCAGTTTAAACTGTATCAGACTGCTGTGTTGCGAGACAACATTAAGTGAACCAAGTAGAACTGAACGCGAACAGAAACTCACCTTGTGTGTTGAATTGTGCTAGAAGGTTTTATAAACTGAGCTGTGAATAGGGAGGTTGAAAAACTGAACTCTGGGGCCTGTTGGTGATGACTGTGATTTTTTTTCGTTCTTTCTTTTTTGTTTGTTTGCTGTGACCTGGAAAACAGATGCATGCGAGGTAGGTACACACGGTTTGAAGTCGTGGCGGTGTCTGTAGTGACTGGGAAGCGGCTCCATAAAAGCACAGCCTTTCCATTTCTTTGCCAAGATCCTGCATGAGTGTGCTCCATGTGATTTTGTACAGCCTGTGGCTTACCTGGCTGCATGCTCATCAACTCTGTGGCAAAGTTCAATAAGCCAAACTCCCCACTCATTTTCCTGTCTCCTGGAACTTCACCAGACAACAGTTACTGCTCCTGCTGTCCACTGCTGTCATACACTAAGCTCACTACTCCTATTAGAAAGAGACACAACGCAGAACACGTGCACGAGTGAGCACGGAAGTTAATGCAAGTGCTCTAATTTGAAGATACTCCACTGTCTTATCTTATTTGAGAGCCTGCTGCAGTGAGTTGGGGGGAGTGAACTGGGGCTGAATAGTTCTGCTTGTACCAGTCCACAGCTGTTGGCAGTTTCCACAGCGCTCGTTCTGGCAGCAGTCGGTGCATGACGTCTGACCCCCTGTTGTACTACACACACACTCACACACGGGGGAACTGCTTGTTTTGTTAAGCTGTGGAGATATGTTAATACAAATGTGTGTGAGCCGGAAGTTAATCCTTAGCAACAGGTGATTTATTATTACAAAATGCCTCAGCTCACACAGAAAAAAATAAGTATTGTGCATGAATTCCAGACTTGGACATGAAGCCTTGACTAAGATGATGAAATGCAGTTTCAAGGCCATGGTATAAAAAAATAAGGTGTTCTGTACAAGAAAAAGACAAGGATGTCAAGTAACAAGGACATCCTTCAGCACAAAAAAATTCAGCAGTTTAATCTGTTTTGCAGAGCAGCACTGACAACTGCTTTAGGGATTGATTGGGCTCTGAGAGGTTTAAAACAGGATGGGTATAACTTTACTGACAAATATATATCAAGTTTGAGGTACTTTCCTGAACATTCATTTTCAATAGGCGCATTTTAACATGAAGAATCTAGTTAAATTGATTCTGTACTATTTCTTATCAATTTTTGGCCACCATTTTCAAGAGAGAGAAAAAATGAATGACTTAACAACCACATGAGGGGAATGATACTGAGATATGTGACGGTTGGGTCATTCTGACATACTGGTATCACATTGCCAGATATCTGTACACTCCTGAAGAATGTGTTTGTGACAGAAAAGTTGACTTTCCTCCCTGAAGCCATCACTGTTCTTTGGCACACATGCATACTGAGCAACTGCGCTGTTTGAGGGCAAAGTTTTGGTGTCGTGCCATACCAGGACCAATGCCAAGTTGACACAGGAACTGGTGGCAAAAGATTAAAAAGTGGTCATTTTCTATTCCAACCTGCATGGGTGGCTACACATGTGGATGTTTTAATCTTGTGTTGACAAATGTTATGTCTCACATCTTCTCATCTTGCTTTGTTTCCTTTGTGAAGCTAATTGTCATACCGTAGCTCATGGTCAGTGATTGAATGACTGTTGTTTTCTATTTAAATCAGCCCTTACTCAAACCCTAACAAAAGGCTGAAGAGGTTGAAATATTGTACCACTAGTCACAGTGGTGTGTAACTGCCACATGCCTTTATTTTTTTATCTCTTTTTTGAGCCATCCATCTCTCACCATCACTGAGCAGACAGTGCCACTGTTCTGCGCTGTTCATTACCACAACTGTATGGACACATGGTTGGAAAAACTGCAGCTTGTCCTCCCAAAATGTCCTGAGTTTTGGTTAATAAGAAGTCACATAACCAGATTTACTATCTCTAGTCCAGTATTTGACTCGGGTGGGTTGTTTGAGTGGATTTTAATCAAATTTCAGCTCCCCTATCATTTTCCATTCTTTCTGTAGACTGACTTTAAGCAATAATTCACCCACCTGTTCTTTGTGATACATTTCTAAAGAATGTTCAACCCCCCCAACATTTCTCATGCTTTGTTAAGAGTTAACAGTGTGTTAATTTGTTGTGCTTACACTGAAACACAGTAATTATTGGTTTCTGCG
The DNA here is from genome assembly GCA_016785225.1 of Psettodes erumei. Lineage (NCBI taxonomy): Eukaryota > Metazoa > Chordata > Actinopteri > Pleuronectiformes > Psettodidae > Psettodes > Psettodes erumei. Next base: position 5,109,187 of record JAFBJZ010000863.1, on the reverse strand, counting down.
ATGGTAAGGATTATAAAATGTGGGGGTTAATTTCATCTGTGATACACAATGTGCCTGTTTTTACTTACATCTTGCATAAGCCTGTGCATGTGCTTGTGTTTTAAACAGGGGCAGCAGTACGCAGAGGTGCAACACCTTCTCTCTCATTAGGCTTACTAAACAGGATAATGATTCCCCCGCGAATTTGTCTCCATCGCTCTGCTTGCCCTGTCACTCTCTCACTGCCATCACCATGGTGATCAAAGCCAGATGTTCTCACGTCTGCTGCCACCAACAAATCACAACTGTACCAACAAGTCACCCTGCTCAGTGCCACAGCCCTCAGGGAATCTGCTATGTACTGCCACAATATTAGAGAAACCTTAAAAACATACTACAATTCCCCTCTTAGACTGTCACGCACATTCTTTTACTGAAATAATTTACTAAATTAACTGCATTTGACCGATGAAGGTCAGCCACAATTATTAATTTTGTTTGTTCACCTACAATCACTGAACACTGAGTGATTTTTTTAGAGCATTTGACACCAAAAATAAAGGAATATAAGTTTCAGCTGCAGAATTTCACACCCTGTTCTCTGTCATTTTTAAACTTTCCTTTCATGTCAACTTGAAACTATGTTGTCATAATTCTACTTACTAACATAATGGTTTTCTCAGAAACATGCAACTTCATAATCGGATGACGTTATCCATCTTATCAACAGCATTTATTACTCTTGCCAGTCACTCTTCTTCTATTTATAGTCCATTCTCTGAGCCCATGCTGGATTGAAGTTTGTTTCCACTCCTGCAAACCAAATTTATAAAAACTATCATATAACAAACCAATAAAGATCAGCTACTGCTGACAAAAACAACAGTGAACTAAACCTCACACGTTTGTTGTCACTACAGATGAATGAACACGAGAAGAGTTCAGACCACAGGACACTGTTCAGTTGTTTGAAGAGGGGACACATCAGCACGTTGGGACAGATCTTGAGATATATTCACTATCTGTTGTGATATTTTTGCATGATTGCTTAATGTTTTCTATTTGTTTGAACACTGGTGAGAGATGAATTTTCCATCTTTCATTTCTTTAACAACAAAAACATCAACAAATATCTCTGCGAGAATGAACAACAAAGACAAAAGAACTGAGAGAGGGCAAAAATTTACACTGGTGTAATCCAACAGCGATCAAAGAAATACAGGTGAGACACACAAACACACCTGCAGTGACAGATGGAGGCAGCCCCAGTGAAGAAGAGAGAGGGCAACACAACACTGCAAGTGAAACCGGCAGACGGGAATGAGGGAGGAATAATAAAGATGGTGGGGAGAATCTATCGTTGATTTAAGTAAGTGTTAAACCACAAACACAGCATAAGCACTTTGCAAAGACATGAGCATTTCCTCTAAGATCAGTCTGGCTTGATCTATAAACAGGAGAGAACAGTGAGAGCCTGACATGTCCCCGAGTGACACTATTAGGGTGTTGGTTTACCACCATAACTGTCTCATTCTGGAAGTGAGCCCAACAACAAGGTGACTCGGCCTGCCCTGCATACTGATTAGTCAGATTCCACCACGAAACGATGCTCACTGGTGCGGGTCCACAGTCATGAAGAAAACAAAACAAAAAAATCATTGGTTGTGAGAGATGGAAAAGTACAGAAAAAATCAAAGAGAAAGTACATGCAAAAGACCGGATTTCTGCATTGATGCAACAATTTCACTTTCAAAACATACAATGACAGAAACATGAAAAAATGTCCTTCAAGAAAATGAGAATTCTAATGGTTCAGCCTGTGCCCTACTAATGTGCATTACCAAATATGTTTTGTAAATATCTTTTCTATAAATATCTAGGGGTCCATTTCACAAACTTTGCAACAATTTTGACACATTTCAATGATAAATGACACAAATAAGCATTACAGCCTGCTACCCATAAATTTAGCAGCAATTTATGAGCAACGATAATTTGTGAAATGTGACGCATCCACTACAAGCAATCTGTGTGTAAAAAGCCTGGAAATCACAGGCCCCTGAATGATGTTTTATCAACATAACAATGTAACTTTTATATTTACTGTATTTGCAAACTTTTCACTGCCAACAAGAAAATGTCCATTCTGAACCACATCTGCAAACATTGTCACTGCATCTGAATTTGTTTTTCCCAAAATATCAGCTCCTGACAACTAAAGCATGATAAATGTTTTCATGGTTGTGGTTATGCAGGTCAGAGTACTCTTTTAAGGTCACAGGGAGATTGTGATCATAAACACTGGAAAAAGTCAACACTGACTTAAAGCATGGAAGCAGGAAGTGTTGACCTTTTCAATATTTAACAAAACCACAATCTTCCCTTGACCTTCGCTAAAGTGCGGCTTAAACTAAAACCACATGTACAATAAGATGCAGGATGTGAATGCTGTACTTTTTTCTACTGTTTTTATGCACTACCTCCCTATGACTTCCCTGGTGCATAATGTTTGAGCCACATTTTTCAGTTATCCATCTCACTCATGTTCAGTCAAACAGGTGCTTTTTCATTTTAATTATTGAAGCAGTCCAGACCAATGACAGAGCAGTTCCCATTTCACTCACTTTAACCACAACGTGAACTGTCCTTTCAGGTTTCAAGTCACATTTTCTTCCATTTTACACACCAAACTGCAGTGATTGTGAATCGGGCTGCTGGCACAGCTGAAATGCATGTAATCACACAGTAGTACTGTGGCTGAATGCTTCCAGCATAGACACTGATGACTTGCATCTTATAGCCTATCAGCACTGTGTAAATTATATTTTCTACATTGTTACAAAAACTGTAAAAAGTAAAAAGTAATCCAGGAAGCAATTACATTTCTACCAAACAGATTTTGCAAGGCAAATTAGTAGTACTTTGACATATTTTGTATGAAGTGGAAATGGAAGGCAACATCCTTCCTAAACATTCTCAACAACTGTAACTGATCACCATCAGCAGTAGATAATTCTGCTCAGCAATGTGAAAAATAGAGAGTGATTTTTGGGAAAAGCACAAAATTCCACAGTATGATGTGCACAGGCAGTTATAAATACAGCAGCACTCACTCTTTGACTCCTGGGGAAAAGAAACAGTGACAAATCTGCTTTGTACTTTCTCCCTCATGTATAAATCCTCAGACACTTTTTTAACTTCATCTCCAATCAAGGAAGTCCAGATTGCAATCTGCTACACAATATGTGTTGCTCCACTTTATTAGGGCCATAGATAAACCTCATGGCTGGAACACAGGCCTGTGAGTAATAAAGCCTCCCCTCAGCATAACAAGATTCTACCATCCTTATGCTGTCATCCTCCTCTCAATTTGCAGTGTCAATGACTTTAGCCAGTCATTTTCCTACTTTCCTTTCATAAAGACTTTTTTTATGTCTTGCAAGCATGCAGACAAATAAAGAAAAGTTATTAATACATAGGCAGCTCCAGGTTCTTACTCCAGAGTCAGACAAAAATGTATTTCAGCTAATCTTATTCTATTAAAAAAGAGACAGAACACTGTTACCTGAGAGACAGACACACACAAGCTTTTCTGTTGCAAGGTTTTTGGTAAAGCATACACTATATTTCTGCAAAGAATGTTAGACAGAATAAAAGCTGAATTCATAAAGCACTTGGTGAGGCATATGTTGACATATTGTTAGGAGCCTGAATCACTTGTGAATCCAAAGCATGTTTATAGCACATAAAACATCTTGGATCAACATCGTGGCACTTCAGAAATACCTATTAGGTATTATTATTATTAATATTAGGTGAAGAACAAAACCTTAACAATGTCCTATAGATTACAATTACATCCAGGAAACCAAAAAAGAACTTAGGAGACAGATATGGAGTTATTCTCTTTGGCACTGGAAAGAGAGAGAAGAAAAAACAAAGTAAGTCTTCTGAAGCAGAGGTTTTATAAGAAGCTGATGTAGTGGAGAAAGTGACTGCTGTTACACCTTTGCAGAGAACCACGTATGACCTTAAAGAGAAAGTGGTTTGATTTTAGACTGCTCAGGGAAAAAAGTGCACTGCAGCTGGCTAAAGCCATTTCAAGGCTACTGAAGGAGCTTGGTTAACCACTACCTTGCTGTGCTGAGTGCATCACCAAGGAGGTGTTTGTCTCTGGCTCTGCCCCAGATGGAGACGGTCGTGTCCCATCCAGTACACTAGCTGATAGACCTGAGAGCAGGCAGACCTTGTCAGATAAAGGGTTAACTACATGACTGTTTGGACTTTACTTTCTGTATATCTATGTACAACTGATTCATGATTTATAGGAGGCATATGTTCAGCACAGTGACTTTCAATGCTCTGTTTTATTTACTGATGTGAGAAATAAAAGTTCACGCATGCTCTTTAAAAGCTTTGAGTCAGGTGTGAATTTTATTTAGGAAATTTATCAGCGCAAAAACACTGAAATAAAATCTAAGAGTTTTACATGTTCACATGATGTTGTGGCATTTCATGAGCACAACCATGTACTGAGTAACAGCAAGAACCAAAAAATCTGTGCCCTATAGCCTCCTTACACTGTATTTTGTACAAGCACGTCACCAAATTTTAGAAAAGCCTAATAATCACTTTTTAAACATGAAGTTTAAAAATAGGTAGACTACCTAGAAACATACAAAGCTCATTTACAGGCAGTAAGATAAAAAAAACAACTCTCCAGCAAGCTGCTGATAGTGACCACTATCAGCTATGTACTATATAAGATATTACACTTGCGGGCCAAAACAATAGTCATGTTTGTACTGCAGTTTGAATCAGCACATGTGGTCAGGAATAAGTCAACGCCCCCAGTCGCCAACAGTCATAAAGAAGATCATCTGTGAGGACCACTCATGGACATGATTCTCTCAGCCAAAAAGATGTTTGAAGAAACAGCAAAGGGGGTAAAGAAATTACTGTGATCATTTGAGGAGACCATAGATGATCTAATCAAGTTGGACCTGTTTTGATAGCCTCATGCTGTCCCCACCATTACAGCATTAACTAGTTAGTATTAACTAAGCAGTATTCCACCTTCAGTCAAGGTGTTTGTGTTTTTAACTGTAACAAAGAAATTAAAAAATTGGGAGGCGTTTAGAAAACTTCGTACCTATTAGTGACAATAATTAGTTAATAGCTGTAGCAAGGATGTGATCTGTCTGCTCAAGAAATTAATAAATGTTAATGTTCTGACTGTAAACATCATGAGAACAAAAACAAAACACAACAACAAAAACGCAAACACCATCAACCACACAAACACTGACAACCATTCATTTCATATCTGATTCTGTCATGTGATTCATGAAAGAGACAACACACTTTTTGCCTTTTTTATTGTAAATGAATCTATAAAACATACACAAACACGGATACAGCAAAGACATGAGTGATTTCAGCATGAAGGTTCGAGAACTAAATATAGTATCAAATCTGGTTAACCTGTGATTGGATGAACTTGTTTCTTTTGTGCCACACCCTGTGATAATACTCTTGGGACACTTTTCCTTTTTCAAGACTTGTTTTCACTGTATAAATGCTCTCACCAGCAATGACACAGTGACAAAACAGTCAAGTAAAACCAAAATCAACTTGTCAAATGACACCTAATTACTGTTATGTGTGGTGACTGGTATGTGTTGATTCTTTTTATATATATTTATACTTTCATAGAATACCAATAGCAGTTTTATAGAAAATATGCACAATTAATTCATTGCTTTCAATATAAAAGACAACCCATCCTCGCTCCAAAGAATGGAAAAAATCTTAGAGGAAAAAAGAAAGAATATATGGAACTTTTTTACAATTAAATACCAAAAGGAATAAATGCAGACATAAGTTTAAGGTCTTTTAAATTGTAGATGACGAATAACATGCATGTGAAAAATAACTAATGTGGAATTCAAAACTAAATCAAAAGGTAGAATAAGATGTAGGATAATGCTTTAAAAATAAGAAACAATTATATATACTAAAAACAATTATGGGAAATGTTTATTTAAAATAAAATGTGTTGATTTGACTTAATATTGCATACTTCTGGGTTACAAAGAAAGTGCTTAGCGACATGGTAAATTTTACTTTTATTAAGAATATATAATGGATAGCCAAAAACTTTTGGCAGTGCAGTTATAGGATCAGGTAGAATCTACAAGGACTGAATCTATTTGGCTTTTTGTATTTTCATTCCCATCCTTCCTTTGCTCTACCTGCCCTCTACTTACCTCTCTACATGATTAAAAAAAAATAATTTCTGTACCATCAAGTGTCACTGTGGTCTTCAAATGCATAAGTAGCTTTATGAAAATGTAAATTATGAAGCTCTTAAACTTTACAAAGTTGTAAAACATGCTCTACAAAAGTGTGTGTATGTTATACATGCATGTTATTTATATGTTAAGAACCTTATAAGGCCCTGAGTTTGGCCAGGAGAGCTTCTACATCTGGCTCTCCACTGGTGCTGCAGCTGCTGACTGCAGCACCAGTGGAGGATGGCTGGAAGGCTGGAGGCTCTCCTTCAACCTCCATTTCATTCTTAGTCATTTTAACTCTCTCCCTCTCCACCACCCTCTCTCTGTCCAGCCCGAAGCTGTGACCCGGGGTGTTCCTGTACCTGCGGCCTGACTCCGGGCACGCCGCAGCCTTCGACCTGGCTGCGGGTGGGTGGCCCTCAGACTCGCTATGGGCCTCCTTGGCAGGGGGAGCTTTCACCGCCGCTGAGCCCACATTTATATTCTGCCGAGAGCGAGACCTTTGTAGAGGTGCCTTGTTGTTTTCTGTGAGTGAAAAACAGACAAAGCAGTGAGCACAAATGTGAGAATGGGAGAGAAGTTTAAGGAATGGAAGCGAGGGGGGTTAACCGGATTAAAGATTAAATAACACGCAAGACAGAGAATAGGAGAAAAGGTTAAAACAAAGCAAGTGAACAAAAAGAAAGTCATACGGCAGAAAACACAAATGGTTAGAATAATAGAAATCATTTGAGAACACTTAATTATATGCACACGCAAAAAGCAAAGGTACATATGGTGTTCATACACAACAGTTTACCACGCACACATTTAGCCCAGATGGATACGCACGCACACAAACACACACCTTGGAAGTATACACTGTGTATGCACACACTGATGAGGACAGATTTTCTGCAGCAGAACATGGCAAGCGTCCAGCTCAATATGATGAAATGGATATGGCTGATCAAATACGTCGCCCTTTTTCCAATCTCCCAGTCTCTTTCCCTTTTCTCTTACATGACACCCTCCCACCCAGCTCCACCTCCCCCGATTCCACCATCATCATCCATTCTCCTACCTCCGCATTTCATCTCGGCTCGCACAGTAGTCCTCTTCATCTTTCTTATTTCTCTTACCCACTCCCCCCCCCCCACCCACCCCACCACCGCTCTCCTCAGCCGCCCGCCCTCCCCTCTGGTTTCCGACTTAAAACACACACCCAGACAGACAGTGGAACAGAGCGACGGCCCCGATCAGACCTACGTTTTGAATTATAATCCCTGTGAGTAGATCTTAGACTTCATCATCAGTATGTGTGCGCTGGAGGAGAGGGTAAATCCATATTCATGTGACCTTGAGCGTGAGGCGGGCGGAGAGGAGTGGCGCGAGGAAAGATGCCACCGCATTTAAAGTTTCCTGCGCCTGAAATGTCTGGCAAACAAGAGTCAAACACAGCAGAGCAGAACAGAGCGACCCGCTCTGTCAGCCAATCGGTAATGAGTTTGGAGCGTGGCCAGTCAGTCATGACAGTGTGTTTTATGGGCCACACTGACGAATGACAAGGAACGTCCCTGAACAGAACCTCTGACAAATAAATAAGGATAAAGGGGGAAAGAGAGCAGACAAGAAGGAACCGAGTGCAAAATTAAGCAAAGAAAGTCAACGATCACTCATACTTGCACACAGCTACATACCAGCACATTCACACTAAAACTCGTTAGGCAAACAAGAGGCAGTGGGGATTTTAAAAGGCCGAAATGAGTAGTGTGTTTTCTTGCTCCTGCGACTGAAAATTTACAGCAGCTGAGAATCCAAGTCTCCTCTAATTATCTCACCATTTCTGCACTCTCTTCTTGTTTTTGCAGTCTCAACTGCAAAAGATGACAATTATTTCCAACTGTCGATCCTCCACACTCCCTCATCATGTCCTGTTCCCCTCTCTTCTCTCTAAAAACCTGTCATTTACTCCCCATGCCTGTTTCTTTCTGCTCCGTCAGGGTGATGCCCCACAAGTGCACAATTTCCTTTACAAATAACATGCTCACAGACTCGGAGCTGACATTGGGAAAATTATCAATGGCAGTATCAGCAATTTGCATTTTAATATCTTGTTTACACTTCTGTTGAAAGTTTTAACTGATGCCATTTCTGTCATCTTGAAGAAAAGGAAAGAGAACATGCAAACAGGTATTATGTGAGAGCAATTTTGACAAAACTCAAACTGTAATTCTTTGAATTGAATTTAATGCAGTATGAATTAGCATGGATTATCATTTAATTATATTATGCTGGGCATGAACCCTTAATGATTTTGATGTGAAACACATACTGGAGAAAAATACAAAGCACTGTAGCAATACTTGTGTATTTACACTTCAAAAAGATTAAAAAAGCCCACACTTCAATAAGACCTCTTATCCAAAAGTGCATTTCTTTTCTTTGTAACAGGGCTTTGGCCTTTAGTGGTGAACATGATCAAAGTGCTGGCAAGTTCAGTTTCTTCTTACTCTGCCCGCCTGTGACACCGAGCTGCCCCTTCCTTTGAAGCCTCGCTGGCTTTTCAACATATGCCTTCATCCAAGATGTAAAACACGTCTGAGAGATGTAAAACATGTCTCACCTCACAGGTTTTACTCCTTTAACCAACAACTGACACTGGTTTTATAGGAGAACGAGTCAAGTGGATGTTCAGTGAATCGGGAATTTGCAGACAGAACCGCTGTCTTTTAAAGAACACATAATGCCATGGTACGGGTGTGCATTTTTCCCTCTCACATGATTTGATAAGGATTTATATATGTGATATGCAGTCTAATACAAAAATACACTAACAATCAGTTAGGCTTAAACCTTTTTAAAGAAACTGAATTGTAAATGACTGACAATGTTTTACAGACTATAATTTAATTAAAAACATCAAATACCTAGTACAAAAAGCTCCCTAGAAATACAATCAATTTCCTCACTAACAGTAGTCAAAACATTACTCCATCACCTTAACATTGCTTGTTGGACTCACAATGGACAGCTAACCTGCCAGACACCCCCACTGTTCTACATGAGCCCAAAAAGGATGTACTCATAATAAAGAGATTACTTCTTTGTAACACTGGTATCCTTCAAAAGGTAACTCCTTACATTTTACAACAAAAAGTCAGAATGGAAACTACTGACATAAAGTTACAGTGGAACACTCACAATATGTAAGGTTTTTTTTTTGCCTCAACTATTTTGGCATTAAAAGGGAGTAAAAGGGTGGTAGCAGTAACAGTTTTTTGTAGTAGTAACACTTTGGAGCCACAAATCTGAACCTGTTCCGTGCCAACAGATGCTGCAGTGACACAGGGATCCTAAAATGCTTTGCACAGACAGAATCAGTAGACTTACAGCTTTGAAAGTAAAATTTGTCAAGGCTGTGTGAAGATTGTGTCCAGTACAAACCAAAACACAACTGAAGCAGTACTACCAAAGCCAAAGTGTCCTGTGATTGGGATGCTATTTAAAAAATTGATGCAGCAGAACCAGAGATACTGTCTTTTTTTAATTCTGCAAAATTCCCCTAATTTGTCAAAACCCGCTGCCTGTTACTCTCAATGCAACTGGACCACCGATAGTTTAGTTAGAGATTCAATTGTGTCATGCTAATGATGGCCAAAGTAGCCACCAGCAGAGATGAGTAGTGGGCAACAGAGGTCTGGTAACCTCCCTTCTTTGTAACTAGTTTTTCACCTCCAATCAACACTGACTCAAATCACATCAGTTAAGACAATATATCAGATGCCAAACTGTTCCCTCAAGAACCACAAAAGCAACTTGATGTACATATTTAGTGGAGTTCCCCCTTAACAATAGGAAAGGACAAAAGGGACAGCATTTTGGATTGTCCCCAAAGAAAGATGTAATTTTGGCAACAGGGTGTTCACTCTAAATCCAGCTCTATGAATGACACGAAAGGGTACATGTCCTTGTAAATAAAATAGCTTATTCTTTTAGTTATTGCTTTTGACCAAGGAAAGTTAGATACAAGTAGCGTGAATTGCTCTCACTACCTTTGTTGTTAGCTTGCCTCAGGTTGACTGCTCCTGCAGGCAACGATTCCGTCAGTACGTCATTGTTCTTTTAGCTTGCTATTCTCTTAAGATTGAGTGAGCACATGACAGATTCTGACATTTTTTACTATCGCTGATAGAACAAGATACATTTTTGACAAATATGTGAATAGAATATGGGATGGATATATATAATGTATATACATATAGAATGTAATCTTCACAGCTCACTGTGACAGCAGTTCATTGGAAAATGTTCCCATTCCAATATACGGTAAGAGGTATTCCTTTATTCTGTTTGCAAATTGCAGCAGAAAGAAGTTAAAATTTCCTCACCCATTTGTATTTGCTGCCTCGACCAGTGCAGATGAACTTTTACTTATCTCTCTCCCTCCTACCCTTTTCTGCTCTCCTTGAGTTAGTAGGCAAGGAGGCAGGCAGAGGCAGGGAGCCTCAGCAGAGAGACAGAAAGTGAAGTCCAGACTACAGCAGTGTTTGCATGTCTTTCTCTTTTCCTGGCTGTTACAGCTACACTGCCACCACTGCGGTGACAATGAACTCATCTACATGAAGAGCTGTTAAGAGATCAGAGGTAAACAGTCAACACATGAGAGACCCTGGAGACTGGTATTTCCCAGTGTCTGCTAAACATGAACACAATGCGATTTTTCTAAACTACCAGTCTATCACAGGCCTCAGTCTGCCACTGCACTTTACTTTGCTGGAAGGCAGAGTGGAGAAGAAAAACAATAACAAAAGAGCTGGCAGGCTGAGCCTGTTGTGTCTCTTGCTCTCAGCTTTGCTGCAGAATTCTTCTTTAAACTCTAAGTCTCAGAATCCACTGCCTTTTAACCAGCTACTGACACTGGTTCTATTGCAGCATAAGCCAAGTAAAATCATAATCAAAACAGACTAATCACTGATCTGAATGGTTTGAGAATATCAGGAATTTCAAGATGGAACCTTGGTGGTTTAAATGCCTGATAGGATGCAGTTTTGTTGGATTGTAAATGTCTCTGTCCAATAGAGAAAACAGCATTTCTTTCTTTCTGCAAATAGCAGAGAGGAATTCACATTTTCCTCTTGTCAGATCATTTGGGCCATTTGCATTTGCCACTTCAAATACAGATGTAGATGAGCCTTTCCTCTCATCTCTCACTCCCCCTTCTCTCCAGTCTTATGAAGTTTGCCGTTTTTGATCACTTTAAGAAGAGAGTAGTCATGCAGACTCACAAAAATACACAGTGAAGTGACTTTTTCTCTCTGAGGAGTGACTTACACAAGTTGAAGTAAGCAAGATCAAAAACAATTTTTACACCCGCCATTAATCGCGACACAGTTGGATTGGCAGTACACTGCATGTTCAGTCTAACAATGACTCCATTTGCCCAGTTTGTTGCATCTATAAATTGAACATTAGTTTACAGCACAAGGATCATATGTATATAAAATTCAATTTTGTGCAAAATGCTGAATTTTAAACAAGGGACAGACCAAACCAAACAATCAGCCATTGGTGCAAATCACTTAATCTTAGTCTATAGTTTGCTTTTTCCATGGAAGTAGGGTTTCAATTATGGTTATTTTCATTTTTATTTTCCTGATTAGTCACTTTGTTAAAATCTTTCAAAATACAGTCAAAATCCCAATTATAACATCCCAGAGGCAAAGGTTTCATCTTCTGGTACAGTATTTTGTTTTTTTCCCAATCAGCAGTCAAAAAGACCCAACAACAATCAGTTTACCATTGTATGAGAGAAAACCAGCAAATGCTGACATTGTAGACATTGTGACTAAATAACAACAACAACAAAAAACACTGGCCTTGTTGCCTGAGAAATTACTCAAACCTCAGTTGATTACCAAAATAGCTGCCATTTCATTTTCTGTAGTCCAATTAAGTGATTCACTGTTCATTTAATTTCTACATGCCTGTATGCACAGGCTTTCTAATTGTGAAATGGTGGCATTTTGCAAGACTTTGGTGAATATTAAGAGCAGAGCTTTATGTCAGCAAGCAATCAGTACATTCATTATGCGCCACTGTAGAAATGAAAATACACTACAATTGGATCACACTTGGATTTATCCCATTAGTTCAAGTACATGTGGCCTGTACTGAAATTTTAAAATGAAAGTAAGCATTCTTCTGATAAATTACCTGTTCATCAGACTTTGTCCATCACCTTGCAATAAAGACTGAAAATGGCACTCTAGTCCCATCCGAATGGGAACAGATTCTTCATCTGGCCTGCTGACTACATTTATGTATAAAACGCTGACTGTATTTTCCCTTGCTGTACCTCAGAATCGACCAACAACATGCTGACCAGGAGTTTGAGGGGGTACAAGAAGCAGACCACAAACAAGCATCAGAACCTCCTCCCCTCTCATGGACTTCTGTCCCACCAAGGACAGACTACAGATGCTTAACAGCCTGATTTTATTTAAATGAGTGTTAGACTGTGTGTACTGTGCTGTGGTAAGCTCCGATCTAATGCTTCTCTGCAAGTGTAACTGGGGTACTCCCACATTGTGTTTTTTTTTTTAATAACAGCTTGGACCACAGGTTTTATCTGAGGTTCCAGTCATTTATTCTTACACTGACAGACAAATCAGTACACAAAATCCCTCCAGTCAGCCGCAAACACAACTAGAGCCCCTACACAGATTAGACACATTAGCTTTATACACAAATTTTAAGATATAGCTCACAGAATTTTGACAAAAGAGACACATTGCTCTCCCATGTATAACAACAGCAAAAGGGAAGAGGTCAGGGAAGGAGACCCCATTTATACAGAGGGGCACCCCAAAAACGGGCATGCAGATACAGAGGCTCTGTCTCAAATGTTCCACATAGTGGAGGTCTACATTATTTGCAGTTAAGAGCTAAATAAAATTAATTAAAGGAAATTTTGAATTCTACCATAATTTTACAGGTATTTTAAACCTGTACATACAGAAATGATACGCAGAGGAAAGCAACATTTAAGAGTTGAAAAAGCATGGTGTCATAAATGTGTGATGCACATCTCCTCAAGTGAGTCTTATAAAAGGAAGACGCTATCAGACAGCTTGTTAGTTTGCCCGCATGCATTAGGCTGCCTGTAATTAAAGATCATTACCTGGCATGGCAACACACCAGCCATTGAAGGTTTGTCCCTTGCTTGCTAATCATAGTTAACTGTGTGTGTGCAGAGCTTCTCTGTCACACAGAAAAACAAAAATGAGGAGAGGCAGCAGGCAGTGAAAGGACGACAACAGTGGAAGAAATGGGATGATGAGGGAGAAGATGTCAAGACAGAATAAACAGCTTCATAACAGTGGCATGGTTTGGAGCCAATGATTGTGATTTAGACTAGACTGAACTAGAGAAGAGAAAAAGAGAAGGGGCAATTGGGGTGAGAGGAGAAGATAAAATAGGAGGTGTGTGGATAGATTGCTGAGAGAGCACCTTAACAGTCACTGTGGGTAATGTGCAAACTGTGCACTGTTATAGGTAACTAAAGCCTGTCCTTCTCTAATACATATCAAAGAGTTTTCCTTTGTTGGGCTACAATTTGACTCCCTCCTCTTCTGTTTCTCCTTTCCAACATAATTTAAAAGGATGGGTGCTGGTACAAATTCATGACTGGGTTTGGATTTTGTCATTGGTTTTTTTTCTACCACAGCATCATCTGCCAGGCTCCAAATAACATTAATTTTTGTAGGCTTTGGTTAAGCTAACAGCTGGACATGGGGTTGTGGACACATGGTAAAAATACAATATATTGATCAATGGATCAAAAAAATATATTGACTGGTAAAACAGGTGTTGATTTATCTTTCATGTCACTTCAGCAAATCAGCAAAAAAACTCAAACGTTCTCTCGTTCAGGCTTGCAAACATTTGCTGCTCTTTTTGTTGGAGATTTAATATCTTTGGGTTTTGAACTGTTAGTTGGGAAAAAATTAACAATATTTGACAACAAATTGGGCTCTGGTAATTTGTGATGGGATTTGTCAGTATTTTCAACAATGACATTTGATAAATCAATTATTATTTTAGAACAGTGTTGCCCCCTGTCAATTACAACTCTGGTAAAGTTATTTGTAAAGGGTAATTTTTGAAGAATACCCTGTGCGTGTGCTTATTGAGTAGGCCTGACACAATTGGAGAGACTTTAATTGGTTTTGCATTTATGATGCATGGGTTTAAAAAGAAAGAAAAATTTATGTGCCTGAATGTGTTTGGTGGTTAGAACTGCAGGGTGTGTGCATTATTGAGCTGACACTTTGCTGGGTAACAGTGTAAACAAAGGTTCTTATAGTCTACTTTATTAAATCTAAAAATATAGGGTTTCTTATGGCTGTATACACATTCATATGTGTATACACTCATGGCCGTACTAGTACTAGCAGTTAAGAATGTATGGATGTATATCAGACATATGGAAATGATGTGCTGGAGAACTTTAAGCCACATGTACGAGACAAAGTGAGCAAGTAGTTTTGTGATGTTTTGCTGTTTAAAACCAAAAAGGGCAATGCGTAGGATATGAAAGGGCTGAGCTGTATGTCCCTCAAGTCTTCTGCCCCTCAGTGTGAACTGCAACCACTGTGAGCCGCAGCCAAGCATGACATTGCGTTAGCATGCCTTGGTGAGTCTAACAATGCCTCAAAAGTGAGCCTGGTTCCCTGCCACTAGTACTGCCAGCTGCGACACAACTGGCCCACACTGCACAGGACACCCTATTGCGAATTAAAGTAAAATAAACAAAGCTGATGTTTTTATGGACCACAAGATTTACCAGTGTCAAATACAATTGATACTTTGTTTTCCATGGCATGACATGTCAACAACATTGCCATTGTGTCATGTCAAGAAAGAATAAACAGCTTCAAAAGACTGGCATGTTTAGTAGGCAATGATTGTGATTTGGACTAGACTGAACTAGAGAACAGAAAAAGAGAAGGAGCAATAAGGAGAGAGGAGAAGGACAACAATGACAATAGGACAACTGCATTCTAGTACCCTTTTCAAAAAGTGACAGACAGCATTGCTCAATATTGACATACAACTATGCAGTACTGACTGTTGCTGGAGGAGCAAATGTAGGCAACACTACTAGTTTTTAAAATGCAGTTAATATATCCAGAAACTTTCTGTACTTCATGCACAACAAAGTTGAGTCCTTTGCAATATAAACAAATCTGTCCACTTGTATAACAAATGCTCTTTTACACCAATTTGGTTTATATAAGCAGCTTTTGTTTTTAATATGGAGAAACACATTAAAGAAACCCTTTCCAATTGCCAGTAGATAAGTTTGTCTTTCTGCATTTTTGTTGTGGTTTGACACGTTCAACGTCACAAATGCAACGGAAAGCAGGGTAAGTAAACAGTAGAAAGCTGCGTGGAGGCCATTGACTATGTAAAGCTGTTACTTTTTTTAATACCTTTTACTTCAGCCTCTTTAAACTCAACAACAACTAAAGGACGTTTGAATAATGCTTGGATGGAGATGGATAGAATTTGTAGCTGAGTTTGCAAAGAATCGCAAAAGTAACTGACAGAGCCGACAAAGACCTCATTGCATCCACGAGGCACGTCATAGCATCGCACCAGATAACAGGTCATGTTTCCGTCACTGCCAGTCAGATACAATAAATACCTGTGATGACCGCAAAATAATTTGACCTGAAAGTTAATGCCAATTGTACTCTGTCCCACTGAATACACAAGACAGATGCTAGTGGGTTTAGTGGGTTTTCCTTTCCAGTGTGACAGCGGCTAAAGAGAAAATACACCTGGCAGATGGTTGTAGCAGCCCCAGCTCTTACTCCTGCTTTACTCTCATTATAGCTACATGCAGGGTAATGGACTGAGAATGTTTCCTCATACAGGGACAGCATCACATCCTGGGGTCTCTGTCTCTTTTCACTCTCTCTTCACACACGCGCACACGCACACACAAAAACAAACATCAGACACAGCAAGACAACCTGACAGACACACATCACTGCATAGCAGCAAAACATACACACAGCCCTTTTTTAATAAGCACCGGCTATTTCACTGATACAGGTGTACAGTCGGTATACTCTGCTGCTGCCTCTGGCATGAATTAAACATGTCTTGGTTTCAGGCTCTGCTACTTGTTGTTTTTTGTGTGGTTACTGCTGGTAAATATCCCCAGCAGACATAGTCTAATGCATATGTATTTCTCCTCAGTGGCTTCACACTAACTATGGGTTTCTATCACCACTTTCTCCAGTGGTGTGCACCTGTCACACTGGGAGAGGAAAATATTGATCCTTCTCATGTCTCCTGAAACGAAGCTGAAACTGAGTTGCAAATGCATGTGCTGACAGACGGATAGTACACATCCACAAGTACACATTTCTGTGTTAGCTTCCAATCAGTCAGTTGCATGGATTAATGAACTGGTTGACTAAGGAGAAGTTAATATTGTGAAAGATGAGGGAAACCAATTACAGACTATAGGGATTCTAGTCTTCTTTGGGGAAAATAGCTGACAACCTGTTTAATTCACCTGTTCTCTGATGAACTCTTTCAATTTTTGCATTGCATTTATAAATCGATTGGACTTGATTGCAAATAAAATTTGACAGACGATGCACCACAACTTAAGTTACCATATTAATGAGAATGATGATGATGCTCCTGTGTATTTCTCTATTGTCCAAGTATGAGATACTAGCAGTATGTCAAACAATTTATTGGCATATATTAAAGTTTAAGTTTACAGTTCTGTTTTGTTTTGCTTTGGCTTCTGGTCAAACATTAAAATTGATAGCATACCAATTGGTAACAGTTTAATTTAATCAAAGTAAGGTATCAATACCAAAAAAACCCAAAACAATACCTGACCAAAACTTATGTGTTGTATCAAACAAAAGATATTGTTTAGTAAAATTTAAATTAATACTCACCACTATATACAAGTGGTCATTTCGCAGCACCACTTTATCTGGGTGACACTTAATTAACACCCATAACTGCAACATAAGACAGAATCTCCCATTGTCTTCACATCACGAGGTGGTTAAATATTTCAACCTCCATGAGAAGACATCTATTCTTGTCTCTTGTACTCCCTCTACAGTGTTTCTTTCTTGCCATTGTTTCAACTGCCAGCTGAGGGGCTGTGTTTAACACTCAGTCCGACTCTGACAGCGCTCAATATGCAGGGCCAGTCCTGCCAAACAGACTTATGAATTCCAAACAGCCCGGAGTCATGCTCCATATTTCATTGAAGTTGAATATTTAAAAAGATCAACCCACTCAAAACCCTATAAAACCTATCGTTCTGGGGCCTTGTGTCCTAAAAATAAAATCGCATCTGCCATATCGCATTACAGACAGCCACATCAGCCTCCATCTCTTAACCATTTCCCTCTCTGTGTTACCCCTCTCTCTGACAAAACCCATCTGGTAACCACCCTGTCTCCATCAACTCTGGCTTTTTTTCTCTCCCTCTCTAACAACTACACACTTCTTCCTGCCTCCTATCTCATTTACTTCCCTTTTCTCTGTGGCAGTCTCAAACTCACTTTTTGTTGTATTGATACTGTAACTTTCAGCCTTCAGCTTCCCTTCAACCTCATTTCTTCTTAGGGGATCACACAGACCACAAGGTAGGAGAGATAGGTTTCCTTCCTCCACCAAAATGGAACTGGTTTTCCTCTTCAAAAAGTGCACAAAAAAGTCAAAAACATGAGATTTGACAAAATCCTGAAAAATTAGTAGGGGGCAGAATGTGATTCAGCCTTCTTCTGTCAGCACAGTCTCAGTCAGATCAAAGTAATCCAGACTCTCATTTTAAAAAAGTCAACATCCACTAATCAAATGTAAAGAATGGACAGCGAAAGTAAGAGCAAGTGAGTGTGATGAGTTTCACTCTCACAACGCCTATAGCAGCCCTGAAGGCTTTGCCTGGCTATAAAATAACAATCACATCATGAAGCGTTAAGCATCAATTTATCAAGATATTCATTATGAACTTGGATTCAATTTGAGCATATCCATACCATTTATTCACCTCAGAGTGTGTTAAGTGAAGCAAAGACACCACAGGGTGTTTACATCAGAGCCATAGCATAAATATTTCCAGTGACTGATTAAACTTTGTTAAACCAAACCAAATTCAAAGAGCACAGCATTTTAAGTATATATAATTCTCTTGTCTTGATGCTGACTTTTGAAAGAAGTTCAACTAAGTTCACTAAGTTTCACTAAGTTCAACTTAGTAAAAACATTTGATCAAAAATCTTTGGTGAAAGCAGAATAATTGATTTGAGTGAACTCAAAAAGGTCCAATATGAAACATGACATTACTCAGCTAAATACAGGAAGATGTGTCTTAAGATGTATGCAGCAAGATACTTGAGATCTTCTACCATTCTGTGGTAGCAAGTGCCATCTCCTGTGCTGTGGTCTGCTGGGGGAACAGCATCTGTGCCAGAGATGCCAGCATGACCAATAAACTCATTCACAAGGCCAGGACCATCATTGGTCAGAACCCGGAGACATTTGAGTCAGTGAGGAGCAGGAGGTCACTGACCATACTACTCTCCATCACGGGTAATCCATCCCACTCCCTCCATGACACACTGCAGAGACAGCAGAGCTTGTTTCCTAACAGTCATTCAGCTCTGCTGTCACAAGAAACAATTCAGGAAATCATTCCTACCGCTCACCATAACACTGTACAGCTCACCTTTGTGTGACAGATAAACACACTGCTGCACGACAATCAAAACATATTTTCTATAACATACTTTCACTGCATTTCTTATGCACTGATATTTTGCACAGTTGTCATCTCACTCCAATCTCAATATCTATCTATCTATTAATAAGATATATATGTTACATATGTTATTATATTATATATTATTATTATAATTATAATTATTATTATTATTATTATATATTATTACATATTACTTACATATATATTTACATGACAGCATTTATGAGGTCTTGAACCAGATCTACTGTTGCCAAACACAAAAACCTCACACTTCCTGCAGCTGCCTCAAAGTCAAACAGAAATGTGATTGTGGCTTTTGCTGTGAAACAAAAGAGAACTAGTTAAATGGAGACAAATTTTTGATTTTCTGGCTTCACTAATTAGAAAAGACAGTGGCAAGCGGTGAGTCCACATCCAGGCTTCAAAACAACTCATTAGAAAATTATGGGTCACGTCACAGGCACTACATGTTTTTCTGCAATCCACTGTGTGGCTGAAGGGCTTTGAGGGCTTAGTGTGCCTCTCTCACACACACTGCAAACACAAACAAACATTAGGTACTGCCTTAGTAACATGTTGCCTCAGAGAAAATCCTGAATTGGCAAAATGTTTTGTGTGTCTAAGTGTTGGTCTGTCTATTCCCTCTCAACCACATGAATCTGTGAGCCATCAGTGAAGAGAAAGTAAAATTCACATGGTACCACCACAGTGCTTTGGGGCAATATCGCTGTGCTCTCCTGCAACCACTGGAGCTCACTGACATATCAATGCAATTAGAATCATGGCTGTGTCCCACTGAAGGTCATCTAACAGCACTCAGAAGTGAGACAGTAAGAGAGTGAGAGAGCAAGGGAGGAAGTCAGAGAGGAAACAAATTAAGTGACAGGGTAGCATGGCTGAGTTTAGCACAGCCTCTGTCCAGGGGCCTCCTCAAGCTCTCACAGTGACCAGGCAATTAAAAATACATGCATCAGTGCTCCACGCAACTCTCCGAAGAACATATGATAATACACTTAAAAAAGCCACATGCATGTAAATGCACACAGCTATTTGACACAGTGTGTGCAGCCAGATTCATACATTTTTTGCCTATTTGTGATGCTCATCGGACTGATGGCTGGCCAGCCTTATTCCATTCAATGAGTCTCTAATCAATGTGGCAGACAAATGATGCGGCGAAATAGGAGGCACACATCATGGCTCAGGGGAAGACATTAACCCAATCACCTCGAAAGGTATGGATTTGCCCAAGGAGAGCTGTGGTTCATTCCACACCTTAAGTCATATGCAAGACACACATCAGTAGGCCAAGGACAGTAGTGTTGATGAGATTGGACCATATTGATTTTAATCAATTGAGGGCTGAACAGAAGTGTGTATCTAAGCCAGATTAGGAAATGCATTTAAATTATGGAGCTCTGTTTTGTAGCCATCTGTTAGTGAACACCCAGGGGATAACTTTCAAGCTGAGTGGGATGCATATGAACCCACACAATATGTGTCTGCAAGTCTGGGAAATAAATGATTATTTCAGTTAACTTCCAAGTATGTACAATAACTCCATCCTTGGTATAGCGCATGTGTGTAATATCTGTGCATGTATTGATGGTTTAGAACAAAAGCATCCTTAACAGATCTGGCCTGAGGGAGAGTGCAGTGCTTCCGTCAATACATGCAAGTGTGTCATCCATCTCATTCCTTCTGAGAGCCCTCATGGGACCAATAGCAATCCATGCTCCCCTCAAATATGTTCTATGTCTCGACAGTCCATAAAGTCAGCAGCAGTGTGGACAATAGAATGGGTTAATATTGTAAATGGCTAGCAGAGGATCTATGCCAAAAGGGTTGCCACACAGTTAAATCTTTGACTAAGACAAAGAGAGGCTTAAAATAAAAACTGTGCACATACCCATGCATGACTGCATCAACAATCAAAGAATCACAAAAAGTCCTGCTGACAAGGTACTTGCTTCAAACATCAATAAATGGTTTTGCTAGTTCACTGCTCATGTTAGCCTTGACCTACAGAAATGTGGCGCAAATGTGGAACAGAAGTTGTTTTTTGTGGTGGAGTAATTTTCTTTCTTTGTACATAGTCATGCTTAAAATCCACAGTCTCAGCCTTCTCGTAGTTAAAAACCTTGAAAGAAATCAAAGCAAACAACACACACACACACACACACACACACACACACACAGTCTCACGATTCACCAGCTGGAATCGATGTGCTGGGCTTAATGTCTAACATACAGCTGCATTGATTCAAATGGCTTGAATCAGGGCACAGCTGGGAAGGAACCACAGCTGAATTGATGCAGACATTTCTGTATCAGAAAAACTTGATAAGACGGACATATTGAGTTTTTTTAAGCAGCTAATAATTTGTGTCTTTTATTTTATGTGTTTCTCTCTCTTGTATCTGACGGGCTCATCAGCTCAGCGAAAGTTCAGATCACGAGTTGAACATTTGCACCATTTGCTTAAAAAACTTTCACTCTGCTGCCTGACGTTTTATCCTCCAACTGTGAAACAGTTGTCTATGGTTGAAACTGTTTACTGCAGTCAATGTACACATTTCTTTTACAATTAACAGGTGGGATTCCATATATTTAAGTTGGTGAATGAATGAATGAATGAATCAATCTCAAATTTGTTGATTGACTTTACTGCACATCTTACCCTTATGTATGTTCATATGACTTCAGTTAGAAACTCTTTGTTTTGTTCTTTGTAACAAAGAAAACTGAAGTACAATGAAATGGAAGCACTGTTGAATTTATTACACGGCATCAGCCTGTACTGTATTAATACAAGTTATAAATCAAAATGTGTTGAATTACTGCCTTAAAATATAATTTGATCAAGATGTGCAGTGAATCAGTGACATACAGCTGTATTATGAACCTGCACAATTGTGCAAAAACCATTTATTCAGCACAGTCAGATGTACAATATAATGTCTATATGTGTGTGTTTTTTCTTTAATCAGCCAATGAAAGGAACAATGGCTCAGTGTGAGACATCACAGCATACAGGAGAGCCTGCGGCACAATCCTAGTTGTAATTATCACAACACCAATCAGCAAACATGTACAAAACAAACATAGGAACAAAGAAGAAATCGAGGGGGAAACAAACAAGTAAATAACTTCAGAAAAAAGACAAAGCACCAAGACAGTGTGTTACACCCTCTGTCTGGGAACAATCAGGAAAGCTTTGGTGCTGCTGTCTGGTAGCATTGATCAGACAGGAGAGAACAGGGTGTGAGAGCAGATCTGTGAAAGCACATGTGTGCGTGGCTCCTGACTGCTTTGGAAAGTCAGATAAATGACGATTACTTTTAGCCATAACTGCCTCATTATTATTTAGCAGAGGGAAGAACACAAATATTCCTCCAAATACAAAGCATATCTTAACAACAACAACAACAACAACAACCTCAGAAAAAATAATCCTTTATACACCCACGGTAAAAAAAACGACATGTACTTTATAGTTTGGTGAGAAGAGTGTTTTGCATAAGTAAAGGCCATAATGATAAATAATGACTAGTGCAACTGGTATTTGAGGGTACAGGACAGGGGCACGAAGCAAGGTATTTATTAGTGAAACACCAGCCCAGCCTGAGAGTTTTGCCTCAGTAAAAACAACATGTCACATTAATAAATGGAACAACAGACCCCAGCCACAGCAATTATGCAAAACTGCGGGGGAATTGGTAACATTTCTACTTCAGATGGAGAGAGAGGGACAGCATGTATTCCATAAGTTCCAACAAGCAACAGGTGCTTATAGAGGGAAAGATTTAATGAGAGAAAAATTGAGTGATCATTAGCGTTTTTCAGAATGAATTATACTGGTAGTAATATATACTTATTGCTCACTAAATGGTGAAATTGAAATACTTGTTTGTCAGGTTCAACTATATATAATGCACAGTTTTTCACCTTGCTGTGACAAAAATGTTCATACAGTTGTCATCAATTTGTCACCACATCAAATTTATTTGCAGGGTTGATAGTATGTTCATTCAGCTGAGATGATCAAGACGAGTTTGTTTACTTTCTAAACTACATGAACGAGTTAAGCTACCCATCTATAGCAAAACTGTGAAATATTTTCCAACAGAAAGGTATCAATCCTTCTTGACACCAACACACACTCCTCATCACAGTCCAGGCAACTGATACTCTCAAGGCCAGATCCCGGCAACCAACACTGCCTCCCAAACAGGCAAATGCAGCAAATGGAAGGTACGATGTATGAGTTAAAGTAATGAAAAGACAACATGGTGGGAGAGAGTACTCAAGGTGATGGCAAGAGTCAGAACAAAGTGCAGGCAGACCTGGGCCTGAAACCCATCCATGACTACAATTACAGTTGTCACTTGAGTGATGCTAGGCTGTAGCTCTGGGCATGCACAAATCAGATTTTGTTTGCACTGATTTCATATCTGCCAAACCACTTGGCGAGGAGGCCAAGCTTACATTGTTATTGGAATTGCTGGAGTCTGGACATAATCAGACATCTCTAAACCCAGACAGAAGATAACAGGAGAAGAACAAGCTTACATATCCGGTAAGATCCTAGGGTATTAGCCCAGTGTACAGCATACACACATTTAGCACTGGTCTGCAACAATGATCTGGTTTAGCGACTGTAGCTAGATGATGATGGAAAAAAAGGCTCTTATTAAATTAGCTACAGTGACAAATTTACTGGCTTGACCATGTTTTCTCAGGTGCACTTTCTTTTGAAGCACCATGTGAAAATGACTGGTTCTGGAAAGACACCACTTATCTGATGGTGGATAATTATGCACTGAGCCACGGAATGCTTCATTTCAGGGAAACGCTTTTTTATTTTCTGTGAAACATGACATGGCTTTCCATTAGATCCATAAATAATTAGTAATATGAATACTTCTATAAGCAGTGTCCCACCCTAAAAGCCTATGCAGATGTAGGCTCCCTGTTAATTTCCAAACATCACTATGTGTGAATGATTTTTAGTTACAACAAAGTGACAAGAGATTATGAAATCATTTAAATATTGATAGTACTTTTGAATACAGACCATGTCCTCATGGACCTATGAAAGTGAAATTTGCTTCAAATATCTATTTCTGAGTGGAACCGATTTCTAATTGCCAAGGTCTACCCTGAATACTCAGCTGAGGCACAGGCGCGCACAGCCTTATAAACAGATATACCTGGAAGAGAACCGGTGCAATCAACACAGACACCTACTGGAACAGACTGCTTCGTGGTGCTGGATGGTGACTACTAAAGTTTCATTGCCATAGGTGGGTGGAGGAGAAGAGAGAGAGAAATGATCTTTGTAGAGCTCATGTTTTCGACTCAGCATGTATACAGGCACTGCTGTGATGAAAACACAAAGGATTCACAGAAAGAAGAAAAGAAAGCCAAAAAAGGACAGCTAGATAAAGAATCACCTTTTTTGTCCTCATCACCATCATGGACCTCCTGACATGCGGCAAGAAGGATGCAGGCATGACTAATGCTACATAGTCACACAAGTACATGTGAATATAAAAATGTGTTAATTTTTGAAGGCTTTCACACATACTTTCCACTATATACATCAATTTTTCTGCTCACCATAGCAACAGGAACAGGACACCTAGTGCCTGGTGCACAGCTCGATCTCACAAATCTATCTCTCTATCTCTCTATCCAACCACCAGGATCTTATTGTAACTTGATTAGATAGACTACATGAAAATACCTGTACACATGCAGTATTAGTAAAATGTCCCTAAGCCACAGACAGGCGTTCACACAGACATATATCTTGTTAATGTCTCATCCCCTGTGGCTTCTGTTTTAAAATGCTGGTGGCATTTTATACAGGAGGACTGTGACGAATCCTGACAACTTCTCCTTGTTACTACCCCCCCCCCCCACCCCCTTTCTGTCATGCAGAAGGCATTTCAGTGCCAAACGGACAAAACACCTTTGTGACAGAGGCTTTGGCATTTTGTTTTACTGGGAACAAGCGTATATTCAGCAGGTACAAAACAAATTTTACTGCACATTGTACACTGTATGATTGTGTATGTAACAAATAAAAATCTTGAATCTTGAAGTAGCAGAACATTAAATCTTCATCATTCGCCCAGCAGACTGTGGATGGGTTAATAGGGAGTAAAGAAACAAAGCTAGTTGGAGGGTTGAAGAGTTGATTGATTCATATCTAAATTGCAATAAGAGTTCAATTTTAACCCCACATGGTGTGATTTTAATTAAACATCATAAACATTGTTTGTTGTTGTTGCTGAATACATGACATTGTTAGGTTCAAAAATAGTTGGGAGTACACAGTAAGGATGGAATGAACTAGCAAAAAGGGAAATTGAGATTGTATGAATGATAGAAACAGATGACTGGCAGAGGAAAGGAGAAGGAACCAGTACAAAACCTGAGATGGTACAGTGAAGGATAAAAGGAGAGTTGGATTTATTTTCACCTGTCAAGAGCACTTAAGGCCATAAACACATACAAAGCTTCTGCCTTCGGGGCATTGGGGCAATATTGGTCTGTGTGTGTTTGTGTGATGGATGATTCTTCACATTTATGTAGTTTGTCATCAGGGTGTTGACCATGACAGGACCTGGGCTGAATCTAATCCTCCTTGAGGAATCACAAACTCGTGGCGACCAACATACTGCTCGTCACTGCAGCATTGGTGAAGAGGTAAGGGTTTCTGGTGTCGGCATGAGCACCATCCCTCAGAGAACAGAAGTCAGAGAAAAGTGAGAAAATAAAACAACTCAACCCCACTTTTTACATATTCAACACATCATTTTTCAAAAAATATCCAACAAATTACAGCAGCGCTAGTATACCGAGTTAAAGTGTTGCTTCCATGATTTCCTCCTGATGACATCATGAGGACGATTCCAAATAATATCATCCTTTATCACACTGCTGCACCATTATGAATTACTGAATGATGCAAACCCAATAGAGAACTAAAAGAATTGACTGAAGGGTAAAAATGAAATTTTTCGACTGTTGATCAAAGGAAGCAGGAAAATAAAACTGCAAAATGACTTAATCACCTTTATGAAAGCCTCTCCATGAAGGCTTAGAGTCCAAATTGCGCATAGATATATAAAACACTAAAAGGAAAATATACTCTGAATAGTGTTTGTGTTGACAGTGTCCCAAACAGAAAAAGAAGGTGATGACTTTACGTGATGTTTGAGCCTCCTGGGTCTCCTATTATTCTCTTGTCCTGTTGACTGGACTCTACACAAAAATGGTGAAAAACATTTCAAAAACTGCACTGTGGCCAATTAAGGCTAGCAGGGAAACAGAGAAAGAGAGAATTTAATGATTACAAACATGCATGGGAAAAGCAAACTGAAACGGGGAGTGTGAGAGACATATACTCCACAGTCTCAGAGTTCACAGTTAAACTATAACTTGTTACTTAAGTGACCTCAACTATTAATAAGATGCAGGTGAATCACACCGTCTGGTGTATGTCACGTTGCTATTTTGGCTAATGCCCTGGGTGCTCACTTGCACCTGGAATGTGATCACGCACAAGCACGAAAAACAAGATGATGACTGCAGGTGCCTTAGCGGCAACCTATGTCATTATGGTTTTCTTATTGTTACACATAGAACACTTAACAGTCCTAAAATGACTATACATAACAGCCAAAGATGTGAAAATGGACAAGCGGTGCTCCACCAGGGTTCAAAAAACATTTTCATTTTCAGCTAATGTGACGATTAGTTCCTTGATTAATATGCCCATAAAAAGTAAGAAAACTGTGAAAAAAGCCCAAGGTTACAGATATAATTTACTTGTTTGTTTCTGATCAAAATCCAAAACTTAAAGATAATGATATGAACAATGATATAAAATTAAGCAGCATATCCTCATATTTGTGAAGTTGGAATGGGGAAAAATCTCATTTTTATCATTTGGTAAAATACTCCCATTGTTATGATGGTCACACTGCTGATTAAATAATGCAGGTTAAATAATGTATTCCTTATTATAGTAATACTGTATTTAATGCTATGTATGCATTTAATGTTATGTGTGTTCTATTCATCCACTGAAAATTCTGGTGTTCCAGTAAGCCTGTGTGTGGGCTGTTGCCTGTATGTCAAAATTATTAGCTGAGTGACTGTAACAGAAGGAGAAAGAAAAAGGGAGAGAGAGAGGATGAAGGAGTGAGAGAGCAATCAGATACAGGCATATAGCCTGCCAGTTTGGCTCTGGCGGACAGTGACCTTGTTTGCATGATTAGTAGAACCACTGGGGCGTGATTGGCCCTGTTACATTATTTGCCCTCTCTCTCCTCTTCCTTCCTGTCATCTTGTATTTATCAGTCTAACTCCCCTTTAATCAACTCTTCCTCCATTTACCTATGTTTAAAAGCAGTCCAACCAATGGCACCATTTATTTCACAGCATGTAAAAAACATGTTCCTATTAATCCATTAGCCAGTGAGTCCTGACAGTATTTTAGACATTTTGGGTATCATGACAGAAAATGTTCCGACAGGCAAAGTCCCCAGTTGTCTAACACATTTTTTCCAGGTGGTGAAATAAATAATGCCTACATAAAGCATGGAGACAAAAACAAGTGACAGCAAGGTGACAGAATAATGATCCTTAAACAGGAAAGACAAGGAAATTGTACAATAGACAATTTATGAACGAAGTAGGTAGTATACAGAAGACAACAAAGTATAAACTACTCTTTTTGTGTACCAAAAAAAAATGTCAAGTCAAAATTGTTCATATATTTAAAGAATCTAGCAATATTTTGAGAAAAGAGCCAAGATGTTGGGAGAGAACTGCAATAAAAATTAATATATAAAAATATACTCTTGGGAGGAAAAGGTTAAAAATGAGAGAAGAATATGAGAAGTCTCTTGGGGTAAACAGTACATTAAAATGTGGGAGGAAGTGTCTATCTCCTTAAGTCACACTTTAGAATAAGTTTCACCATTAATACTACTGTATCAACATATTTGTTATACTGATTTTACTTGATTCAGTAAGTAAATTATATCAGGTGATGTTGGTTACCTTGGTATCTGAAGTCATATGTGAAGGTATGTCTTATTAACAATTAAAAAGAAGATGCCTAAAATCTTGGCCTGCTTTAAAGCAGCTGCTGGAGGCTCAACAAAATGCAAGTCAGTGGAGTCAGAGAGGGGTTAACGCAAACTGCTCACTGTCACACAGGAGAGGGTGGGAGAAAGCTATGAATCCTCCCCTTTCTCGACCTGAGTTTTTAATGTGGATCATTTTTGTCCTAAGCTCACAATATTTTCTCATATTACAGCATCATACTTAAAACATAACATCTTTCTCAACCTTACTTTCTTTTTATGATTTTCTTGAAACTTTTTTCTTTAAAACATTCCAAATTTTTTTTTTACCAAATCCTCCATTAAAGATTCTTCTAAATTCTTTTAGAAAGGAAGCCTTTTGGGGTAAAAAGAACATTTCTTCTCAGTCATTGTATCTTGACTTTTTATAACCTGAAAAGTGCACAGACATTCTGAAATTGAAATGGAACAGCTGTGACCCTGAGGTAATGATTTGAAATGGGTTGACATAGACAGAGTCAGGTGAAGACATTTGAATGACAGGGGCAAAATGGTGCTTGACGGCCAACCAGTTAGGGAGTGGTTTCAACTGTCATCTCTGTCAGCATGGGAATAGGAACAGGATGGAGACAAAGCTCTGTATGTGTGTGTGTTTGCATGAGAGCGAGCGAGAGAGAGAGAGAGAGAGAGTCGGTTTGTGTGTATGGAAGAAAGGAGATACAAAGGGTGAGTCAGAAAGAGAGAGGGTGCTGATGCATTCGTGAGCCAAAAAAAAGCACATGAAACATGTCAATGCTGCAGTGAACAGCAATAGTGCTGGGGCTTGTCTTCCTGAGCCTACACTGTACATCATGAACATTTGGTGGAGGCAGAAAAAAGTTGCATGATTCTATGAGATAAGGTTGATACAATCTAGATGGGCAATGGGGCACTGTAGTGCATCACAGGGAAGAATGTTGTATGTTCTACAATGTGTGCTTGTGAGTGTGCAACTGACATGGTGTGAAGTGGTATGTGTTGTGCGGTCCAACTGACCTTGGTCCAACTCCTTTCTTCCATGAATCGTGACTGAGCCAGTTTGTACTTATATGCAGTGTCAAACGGCACAGAGCGCACACACATTCACACATCTCTCCAACCCCCCCAAGCTGATGCACTGCCATCACTGTCATGATAAATCTGGGGCAGAAAATTTAGAGATGATTTTTCTTTTTTTTGTCATTTCATGATGCAGTAAGAGGTGTTAGTGAAGAAGTGGGCCAAGTGGAACAAGGTGAAAAACACACAAGACTTGAATTGAAAAGTGGACAGGGCTAATGAACACAGCTGAACGCGTCTTATTCATTTGATGAAACTTGAGGTAGGAGTGCACAGTGTGACTCATTAGTGTTAAAATACAGAAAGCCTCCTTAGTGCTTGGAATAGACTACGAATACTTTCAGTACCTGTCAAAATGGGTCCCTAGCACAGTATAACAAACTGTCTGAGAGGTGGCGATGAATTTTTGGCCAGATTCTTAGTTTTGTTTACTTAATGTCTGATCAGCTTTTTTGGAAGCAGTTTTGTCAATTTCTGACTATACTTTATTCAGGCAAAGCTGTTGCACAGATACAGTAGGTTAAAATAAAATTACACACATGCATTTTGAGAATTGTGGCTTATTCTGGAACAGTAAAACAGTGTGGCAGGAGAAACACTGTAATATTCAACAAACAATGGATCGTGTTCTTCAAAAAATATTGTATGGTGTGAAGCCAACAAAATGAATGCATCACTTTGATCAATATTTTTTTTGTAATAAAATGCATTAAATGACAATGTGGAGGGCTTTTACTGATAAACCTGCAGATAATTATCACCTGAATGTGCAGCTCCCCTCAGCTTGAGAACAAGTTTCAGCTCATTATTTGGCAGCAGGCAGCTGTTTTGACTGAAAAATCGTAAAAAAGACCCACTGTACACTACCTGCCCAACACCAAACACCACACACACACAGTTAGAGATTAGCCGGTGAAGATAGTGAAGCAGTTGGAAACAACACAGCCGGATATTTCCCTCTAGAGAGGCCATAGAGCTAAAAGAGAGAGAATATTGGACTAGGTAGACAGAAACAAGGCTCCAAATTAATGATAATGTTGTTCTGTAACTGCTTGCTAACAAGTTCAATGTATGAACTTAAAAAGGTGATGTCATGCCAATGTTCCAATGTTCCCAACTTGTTTCTACCCTCACGTGGCCAAAAAACCCCAACCACTTCAAATTTAGAATGTTTAATTACATATTGACAACGCCATCACAACACTGTGTGATTAGTGATGAAAATAATTCATAGTCACCACAACCTCGTAATCTGCTTGATGCCATCAAGAAGATATTGATGATTTTATAGAGACTGTTTACTATAAAATATGTTTTTGTGTTCAAGACAATAAGTAAAGATTTCTCACTTGCTCTGCCACACACACACACACACACACACACACACACACACACACAACAGTCTACTGACAACTTTTGATGCTTTCCATATGGGAAGGCGGGGTGGTGGTGCATAGATGTGCTATCAGCTGATTTCATTACTAAGCTCTCCAACTTAGTTTTCTTTTTCTCTGTCACTTAGCTCTTAGCCTGTGCCTCAACCTGTCTCCATCCCACAAAGCTTAATGGGTCGATGACTTATACAGGATATTGATACCCAGGCTTTCTCAAACCCTCTGTTCTTTGGTGTCCAATGATTGTTTTGAGCTCTCAGCATCCTAGATATTAGCCAACATTACACATTTCACATTGGCACTAGTCAACCACTATTTGTAGCAGCGTGTGATACTCAAAAGTCTTCATCTCACTGTCTTTTTTCTATTTCTTTCACAGCACATAGCAAAAACACACACAGTAGATATACAGTACAATCTGTATCTACTGTATGTATACACACACACTGGCATTGGTAGCCTTGTGTCCAGACAGACAGTTGTGAGCCAAATGTTTGATGAACATCGGCTGGCAGACTATCATGAGCAAACTCTGGCTCACATCACTGTTTGATGATTAGGTACAATCCACTGGGACACACACAAAAACACATGCACAAACACACTTTCCACCAAACGCTGTATAGAAACAAGACTCTGCATTTAGTATGGTGTGCTAATAATGGGTATATTTGGAAAACACACTTATAAAAGGCATTTGTCCATTTCTCTCATTTTCTCTTTACAACCTTCTGTTGTTCCATCTCTTTACCTTGTAACATCTATTTATTCCTCCATTTTCATTGTTGATATCTCTAATATATCCATTTTCCCTTTCTCTTGAGCCTCACATTTAATTTTTTTTTTCATATCCCCTTTCTTTCTCACCCTGAAGACTATGTCTACCTTCCCTCTCCATTGTCATATTTTGTGAGAGACAGCTAGTTATCAACTGTGACAGCCAAACAAAGAGGCTATAGAGAAGAAAAAAAAAATCTTTTTTGCAGTAAGAAATTAGAACAGGAAAAGAGGTCTCAAAATGGGCTGCGTTGTAAATGGGTCCATTTTTTTCCTTTTACATGCCTTAATGTGTAGTTCATATAAGCCCGATGTCAACTCCAGAGGCTATGTACAGTAATGCCCTGATATTAATTTAGGTTAACTGTAGTTGAAACAAGGTTCATTCATGGTAGCAGCCAGTGCTAGCATCAAAACACTCTGTAATAAACTCAACAATTAAGATGGTTAGCCAACAAATCTCTATTGCATAATCACAGAAATGTGGAAAATCATACTAATTATGAGCAACACAAAAAATGTCAAGATCCTCACAGGCAGTCATTCAAACTGCTCCCTCATCATACATACATGATCAATCTCACCCACCCGGATCATTCAGTGATAATACAAAGACCATCACATAAACATACCAAGGAACTCACTGACATAATACAGGTATTCATAACAACAGGCAGTAGAAGAAATTTGCTTGATGTTGCATCAGATTGCACAGAATAAAATTAAAAGAAAGTTTTGTGTGAAAAGTTCAGATCAGATGATAGTCTGTGCTGTGTGAAAGTAATTTTGTTAGCTGCAGGTTTAATTCATTAATTTTTCCATCAAGCATCGATGTTGGGTGTTGAAAACACTTTGATATAAACATGATGAGAATCCGGACAATGTGGCATGTGAATGATTTCCCCCCCGGTTTCAAAATAAAATAAAAGGGTACACCAAACAGCTCTGTGTCTGTGTTACAGATAGGTAAATGATGAAATAGGCTGCAAAATATCTTGATTTATACTTATGCTTGACTGTGACTTATTTATTTAAAACTGTGCAAAGCCTCCTCGGTATTTTAGTAGACATCTGGGGGAAAAACGTGGTTAACAAATGAAGAAACAAAGGCTTGAAGAGGTTGCCAGCTGGGCAGAGCAGATATTGCACTAGATAGATATGGTGTGAATGTGTAGAGATTAGGTGGTTATAGACTGCCGGTGTTCTGTAAACAAACTGCAGCAGCAGCAGCAGCAGCAGCAGCAGGATGCCCTGAGTTATTCAGTTAAAGCAGAGCTTAGTTGAGCTCCTTGTGTTTCTGATTAGAACTGTAATAGATTCATATTAAACAGTGTTTTCATTAGCCACAAAAAACAGGACCACAATTAACTTATCACACTTCACACAGCAGTAAAGCCGTAACTTAATTTGGCCTTTCTAATGCCTCCATTACTGTCTGTCATTTTCTTCAATCTTTATATCTTCTGCAGGTTCTTTCTCTTATTCTTAGCTTCAGTATTCCTTCAGTCTCACTCTTATTTTAACTCCTCCACGTAATACAGTACACGTGTCTGAAAACTACACTCATTTCCTGTGCTTAAAAGTAAGCTCTACACTAGCAACAGAAAAAAATCAGGGCTCAGCATTAGGGATCAAGCAGTCCTGAGAGTAAAACACCAAGGACCACTGAATGCCACTGAAAAAGCCAAATCTTATTGACATTATCCTCACTCCTTCAGGGGAACCTCTGATAAAAATGGATTTACTTTGAAATCTATTAGTCTGTAGGTTGTATTGCCTTAGTTTTTATTGATTTGAGGTGTATTTCTTTCCCCCTCTGAATTTGAGGTCTGCCGTTAAAACAATATCAGAAGTTTCACTATGTGAACGTGATACAACAGATTTTAATGACTGAATCAATTGTTGCAGACTTTCAAATCAGTCTGAACTTACAAAGGAATAATCAGAAAAATCAATAAAAATAGCTTTCTTAATGTTACCCCACTACACATTTCACTGAAAAAAGCATGTTCAAGGTTGAATGTGAATCTCTACAGAGATCACAAGCTAAATTTTACTTCCATTAAAGTAAACCTGTCTCAGTGTTGAAAGGTACAATGCATGAATTTATGAATATATAGGGGGAAATGTGTCAGTGCAAGTTTTGAAGTTGTTGCAGAATGCTGTGAAATAAGGGGAATGATCAAATAGATACTATTACTATTCATATTGCCTCATACTATGATTCTCACATCACCTAGCCATAATGATCACATTGCTCTTGAGAGTTAAGCAATCAAGAGTGACTGTGAATTAATCAGGGATG
Source organism: Psettodes erumei (assembly GCA_016785225.1). Classification (NCBI taxonomy): domain Eukaryota; kingdom Metazoa; phylum Chordata; class Actinopteri; order Pleuronectiformes; family Psettodidae; genus Psettodes; species Psettodes erumei. The sequence continues at coordinate 5,075,435 of JAFBJZ010000863.1, read as the reverse complement.
TGATCCAATATAGTGGTTTCTCCAAAGATCTAAAAAGCACTGGGAATGCATGTTTACCCTGCAAAATTTCCTTTCTCTATAAACAAGATTAAAATAAACCACTTGTCTTATGCACTTTGCTGGAATTGAAGCTCGGACCTGACCAGCATACAATCCTGATATTTGAGCCACAAATTTTCTCTGTGGCATATGAAAAGATGTTCCTCTTTCATTTATGATAGATACTCTAGTACGTGAGATATTTCGCTGTGACACTTTCACTCTTTCTATTTAATGAGCTCCCATGAGAGGCTATTGTCACTAGGCTCACACATTGTTACTCAAACCATGCATACATATATGTATGCACAGATGTGTGCAGGCAGACTTAGTGCATAATAATAATTGTATTAAGGAGTGTGAAAGGAATAAAATTAAATGCCTGTACTACAACATGTATACTGCATATGTACGTACCATGTGTACTCTATGAATTCATCAAGTTTATGTTAAAAATGTTTGGTCTTCACAAGATATATTTCCTGATGATTGAGGATGACAGCACCTGAGACCAAGACACTTTTCTTGAATTCAAAATGAAAGTCAATTAATATTGAATACATACAGTTTTTGTTTGTATACCTATGTGCTTATATGGAAATTAAGTACAAATAAATGAGCGGATGACACAAAACAACCAATGAAGAGCATCTGCTGAGGACATATATGCTACAACAAGAGAACCAGAGACTACAGCAGAAGCAGACAGCATTGCCTCCAGTAGACTTGTGCTCATAGATTGGAGAGTTAAAAAAAGGAAAAAAAGTTGAGGCTACTAAGGCACAGTATTCACTTAATGAGGTACGGCAGAATGGACAATCAACCTTGACAGAACCGGTAATTGTTGACGACAAGCAAGAGGAGTAACAGAAAAAAGGAAAAAGCCATTATCCAATTAATTTGCTTTTAGAGAAGAGTATTGCTGCGTGGAAAGGAGGGGGCAGAGCAAGTATGCATACTTAAAACATACCATTAAAGGGCATATGCTTGTATTTCTTCTCGTTAAGCAAGTGCAAGTGTTTTAGATTTTGTGTTGACTGTTTACTTTGCAACGTAGGACATGAACATACCATACAGTATCATAGGAAATGAGTGCAGCCCAAACTTATTTTTCAGGATCCAAAGATTGGTGGTTGAATTTAATCCATATCATGGGAAGCAAATGAGTGCAGAGCTGCAGCTCAAGCAGTACAAGAACAACACATCAAGGCAAAACTGTGCCATCTATTGGCAAGAAAAGAAACAGTGGTAATGTTAGGCCTACAGAGGCAGATGTGCACCATCTAGGGGCAAAGAAAGTGACAGCTTCAACAGTTTTAAAACCAAAGCTGTTAAAACATTTCTCCTTTGACAGCTTCTGTGTTTCTGCGTTTGTGTGTGTGTGTCTTTGAGACATTATGTCTGATACCTGTATGATGCAAGTTTTGTTGAGTGGAGCAATTTTTCCATTGAATTATGAAGAAAAGTTTACTGCTGTCATCACATGTAATCTTCGTTAATTTGGAAAGGGAAGGGAGTTCATCTGACTGGTAACAAGATGAAAGAAAAAAGGGGGGCTGGGGGTTGCAGAGACAAAACTGAAACAATGAAAATAGCAAAGATGGGTTCAGTAAACTCTGTCTTTGGTGCTGAATATTTACACTTTAATTCTGTTTATGAAATATTTATACTATTTATACTATTATACTATTTATACATATTATTACTTACCCCTAAAACAGTGACTGTTTCTCCACACAATTAAAACCAGGGTATATTTGTCAGATTGTGAATGACTGGGAGAGCTAAGGTCATACAGGTATAAAAAGAAATATGAAAATTCTAATAATTAGTGCTTTAAAGTTACAAGATGAAAGTCAAAAGCAGTATATAGAAGAATCACAGGAATTTGGACATGTTCAGACTACAAGGCAATGCTTTTGTTCAAATATAAGACCTAACTAAGGCATAACAATAGCTGCATTCACATAAATTATTTTTTCACTAATTATATAATCATATGATCACTTGTTGGTTTGTTTTCATATATGAGCACATGGAACTTCTTTACAGAAAATTGTTGATCAGGTTAATAACATTTGGAAGGAAGACAACATGCAGATATAAAGGGCTTATATGATGCTTTGGAAATATATAAATAATAAAAATTCAAATAAAATAGTTTTCTACTGACATGTAGAGAGAGGCTTATTCATAGGAGTTGCTGCACAGTCAGCATATCAAAGATTGTTGTTTATTTCTATTGGATATTATAAAAATTAACTAGTGGTTCGCCATTGAATTATATTTATAATAAGAAGGTCTTGCGTTTTGCATTTACTTGAAGGCAGTAATCTGTATACCACAGAACAAAAGGTTTCTATTTCTTCTTTAAAACACTCAACAGCATTTCACTGTTCACAGCCTTTCATGGTTCAGGTCACTTGCTGCTCTTTCCCCCCGTGTGAGCCTTACTTTTGATGGCTCGGAACAAATGACACCAACATCATCATTGTGTCTTCTATCTGACAAAAACACCCAAGAAATTAGTTTTTGCAAGACAAAGACCTTTCAAATGCACCTGCAATTAAGCAGCAAGACCTAACTAACAATGGGGTGTGAATTATCGCAGAAGAAAAAATTAAAGTTGTCTCTAAATGCTAGGTGAAGGGATAATTAAACACAAAAGATCCTTGCAAACCTTGGAATTGGTGGCTGCGTGGTAGGAAAAGTGCGCAAGACTGCCTTTATAGGTAATAGTATGAGTGGACTCGTAAGCCACCTGTGAAATCTGTTTATCAGTGAAATTGAAAATAAGAGGTATTTGGACAACCTGACATCTCCTTTACAATTACTCATGCATAATTACACTTAAGTAGATGTGGGAGGGAGGGGATTAGGATGTGTGTGTGTGTGTGTGTGTGTGTGTGTGTGTGTGTGTTGGGGGGGCATTGGCTTCAGACAAAAAAGTCTATTTATGAAATAGAAATAGAAGGCCACTATCAACAGGGTTATACCTTGAAGGTTATACTTCCTGTTTACTTCAGCTTCTGTTCTACCTTATAGTCCTATATCAGTGACGACCTGGGTTTGAAGAGCTGGTGATCCAGCAAGCCTTGTACTGATAGTGGTGTTGGGAAAGAGGAGAGAGGCGTTGATTGATAAGCAGAGCTGCCTACCTCAGGCTCTACTTGGCTCTGACAGGGACAAAACAGCAGTCTGCTGCGCCTGCCACTGACATTTGTTATAAATCACTGGCAATTTCATCAGTGGAGAGAGAGAGAGAGAGAGAAAGAGAAAAAGCCACATAGAGAGGGGGAAGAGTGACAAAAAAGAGAAACAGACACCTGTCTCTTAACATTGTTTACTCCATTTGTTTTTACTTGGAGCTCAGCATCCCTCTACCCTCTCTTTTCCTTTACACTTTCTGTCTCGGTCCTCTATAATCTAGCCACAAACGCTCATCAGCTATGCAGTACAGAGCCATATCACAAAGCATGAGGTCAGGACAGCTTTACTCAAAAGAATTGTGCTGTAACTCACCTTGAAGGGTCGGTTCACACAAATTACAAAAGACATATTTTGTCCTTTGCCTTTGTGGAATCTAGCCATGAAGACTGTTTCACTTTGAGGTATCTGCGGCTACACCAAAACAATGAAAGAAAGCCAAACTTTTGTCTGAACATACCCGTGGACCCTTGAGAGACAAGATTAAGATGAAAGAGGAAATATATTTCAGTTGCATGAAAACATAATAAGACACTGCACATGCTTAGTTGATGTTTGCATTGCATGTGTTAAATTAGTTGAGGCTCTCAACCTTATCATTCAAGTTTCCATCATTTCTGTCATACCAATCGCTGTCAGTGCCTCTAAGGCTGGGCTCACACTACATGACAAAAAACAGGATTTATCAGTGACAAACTGGTGAGATCACCCCCCACACACACACACACACACACACACACACACACACACACACACACACACACACTTTGGCCTTTTAAATCTGAACAGCAAAGGTCTGAAATTTTCAAATGCTGCACAAGATCTGGAGCCAAGCTGTAGTATGAAATACATGGTAACAAGTTCTCAGGGCTGTTGCTAATTCAGGCTGCTGTAGAACACAGGTGGAAAGGCCAGGAACCATATCTAAAAATGTAACAAAATGTAACAATAAACAAAAAATGTAGATACTTCCTGGACATGACAGATTAGTCGACAACCTATTTCTAACAAGCTCTTCTGGTCACACAATACGTAAGGCTTATGAGAAAGTTTTTCTTCAAATTACATCTCTTCATTTCTACACATTTCTTCACAGGTAAAAAATAAAAAAACAATAATGATTAAAAAAGGTCTGCTAACTGCTGCCTCATCACATTCTTACAACTGAAATCCATGTTAAGAACTTTACAGTGTGGGACCCCCATTTGATTTGGATTTTATAGCATGATCCCCATATGTTGGTGAGAGCAGTACAACGATTTATGGTCTACACAATCCTATAACATGGACTAGGGCTTAAGGCTATGCCTGGAGCTAGAGGGGTAAAAGCCAAAATGTATAATACTGCTCCCCTTCCATTTAACAAAGTAGCAAAACTGCTAGGGCATAAGTTGTGGAAAATTCCCATAGAGAAATGCACTACATACACAAACAATCCGCAGATACACCACCACATTATTTCATCTCTGTACCTCTCTCTAACTCTCCATATCTGAGGAATCTATCAACCAGTTGTGAAATCTTGACAAAGCTATCAAAGAGGTGAGTTGGTAGCATTGTTTGTTGATATTTATTTATCTCTGTTTGGATCTTCAAAATAGATCATTTAAGCCTACTAAAGTGGATGTCAACTCCTTTACCCCCCTTTCATCAAAGTGTGAATCCTTCAGTCTCGGGAACTGGGACAAAACAGAAGATAATGACTTACATCTAATAAAAAATATGACATAAGTAAGATCCAAACCAGTCATCTACAGAGCCAGTATGAACTGTCAATGTGTGAAGTTGAATTTGCACATGAAAAGCACAGCAGTTTAACATAAGTGTTTTATTATTTGATTCCACTACACTTTCAGGAGAAGATCAGAGACTTTTCTCTTTCCCTGATCTATTTTGGTGCTCATCATTTCCCCCTGTCTAACACCTGAGACAGATAATTATCCATTCAAAAAGGAAAGGGTGCTACATTTTGACATTTCTTTCCTAAAAAGATATTTTTTAAATGTGACACAGCAGAGTGACAAGGTTATAGTGATTATAGTCATTAGCTAGAAAATGACATCAAGTCATCAAGAACAGTTTTAGCTCTGGCAAGCAATATTTTATTTATTTTAGGGGAAACAGCCCCTTTTGAAGATGAACCCTTTACAGTGTACTTTATTCAAACTTAAACACATCCACAGTTCATTTATTCATGGTGCCTTCATGTGCCTATTTTTCACAGGCACCCGTGGACTATTCTTTGCATGATTCATGAAATGATATGGGATCATCTTTTAGTTGTACCCTTCTCTCTCACATACAGAGGCTTCACATAATCACTCACCTCCCTGATAAATCATGTCCCCTCTGCTGTAGCCCAAACACCTTCCATTGTCAGAGCTCAGACTCAGCTTGCTGGAGAGGCTGATGAATGATTTACAGGCAGCCAGCCTCTTCTCTCTAAAACCTTCCTAGGTGGATAAGCTTTGTTCATTAACCCTCTCACACATCTGAGCCAATGAAGGCTGACCAATCTATCTATGTAGAATGAAGACAACAATAAGGAGGACAGATGTTACCTAAGGGCCACTTCATGTGTGTGTCTGCGCCAGCAGGGCAATGAATGTTTAGGGACTATTACCACTACTACTCTTTGAAAAGCTTTCCACCATAATCTATTCTAAATCATAGCTTGAGAAGTCGAGGTTTCACATAACATCCCCTACTATTTTATTTTCCCTTATTTTAAATAAACAGGGAGGGACACATCAAAAGCTGAGTGGTTAAAAAAAAAATCAACTGTAATCCTGAAATTTATGCTTCTGAAGGGGAAGAACATTTAAGTTTGGTATAAAGCAGTAAATACAGATTCCGTTACAGCATTGGACATACAACATAGGCATGTTCTATTCAGTAACACTAAATCATATTTTGTGATACAAAACAAAAAGGAAAAAACAGGCAGAAATTAATTTGGATTAAAAACTGAACATCTATAGCATCTAATTCTGTCCTAGGTAAAATTAGGCTTGAACATTAAATAAACTAATCACTTAAAAAAGTTACAGAAGAGAATTAAATATGCATTCATGATCTACTTCAACATTACTGATTTTACAGCATTGGTTACACTAGCATTTCGAAGTTGTTTGAGAATAGATCACTGTGCTCCAATCTAGAGAGTGGGGAAAAAACAAAACTGCTTACAGTAGATGGAAGCCATAAGGTCAAAAGGATGTAAGATGTACTGTTGATGAAATTGCTTACAAACACACACAAATAACAAAGCACCGGGTGCAGTCAGAGAGCCCACAGACCTCACTGCTTCAAATAAAAAAACAAACCCATTGGGCCTGTGCACATGCTATAAATGTGTTGCTGTCATCAAATGAGAATGAGCCTCAGCAACAGCACCATCGAAGCAGCTCGGTAAAATGTTTCTTGCAAATTTGACAAATAAAATGTCCCACACTTTTATCCATAAAGGCTGATAGCCATGCTGTGTAAATGACTGGTGTTAGGTATGCACTGTAGAGGAACAACTATATCTAATTTATTCACTTCTGATCCAAGTTAAGGGATATTTCAAAAGAGCAAAGTACATGAGGCAAGATTTAGGTGGGAAACATTGACGTTTGCATATGTTAGACGTTTGGGTGCTTCTGAAGAAAAAATGACTTATTTCTGGCAACACTTAGATGCTCCCTGTGTGTATAACAACATCAGAAATAGCATTATGAACAGAGCTCAAAGTGAGAGTAATGAGGTGCAAAAAACAGTAAAACTAATACAGGCAACTACATCCTGACATCCCTGCTCAACCTGCTCTGTGTTTTTTCCTGAACCAGAAAATGTTATACTGAAGAGGCAAATAGGCAATTTTCTATTATTTTAGTTTGCAAATGCTATATGAAAACAAATGTTTTAAATTATTATACTTGGCTAGAAATATCCCTGCATGCTGAATAGAATCTGTGTGTGGAAGCCTGTGTGGACAAACTAAGAATCTGTGAAATACATTGACACTTTTCTCTTTGTCTGATATTGTAATTACCATTCAAGCTAGCCAGGCTAATTACCTCCCCCGTTAGAAAAATAATCAGGTTTGTACACAAATCAAGACTAGCCACAGTGGCTATGGCCTGAAAAGCCAAAACAATCATCAAGTCTGCTGGGCATGATTATTATGTTTTCCATTTAATCATAACTTGCATTAAGATTTAAAGTCATCAATTATTCTATAATTTAGTTTTCCAAAGATTATTGCATAAATCCCTAAATTACTCATTCTGTCAATCAAATTTTCTGTTGTTTTCGTTTTCGTTTTCTAACCCATATTCCCACTGAGCTCTAATTTAATTAATTAATTATGGGTAATTAATACGGCTTGTTTACAAAATATGTGTTGCTGGTCCCTATAATTTTTACTTCATTAGTAACACTGCATGGCCTTTACACCGAAAGAAGAGAAAAAACAAGCTTTGGAATCAAAATTCAAAATCATTGAAAGAGGAACCCAAATCAGAGTCAGGTAACTCATTTCTAACAAGTGCAATGTTTCATGAGACTGACTGAAATGTGTGAGACTATTCTGCTGTAATATGATATTACTTATCAGTCAAATCAGCAAGTGGAAAACACAAAGATCTCATTTCCAACTATTAGCCATCCTATTAAAACTGTTGGCAGTACTGAAATAAGAGTCTGTTTCCCACAAGCAAAATGTCATCATGGGTCTGCTATCTTGTTATAACTTCCCCATCATGCTTTTCCATGTCGCGGTGAAGCTTATACCTCTACAAGACCTGGCTTGAGGAGTATATGCAGTACAGAGTAGTTCAGGTTGGACAAGCATCAGGGGTCTGGAGGACAGGGACATTGCCAAAAACTCCACATTGTAAAACACCCTGTGACAATCCCATTATGTTACACAAAATACAACTAACACTACTAATACTATCAACTCTGAAATGGACTTGAGTCAACTGAACAGCACTATGTCCACTCCTGATGAAAGCCCTCAGCAGGAAGTCAGGAGAGTGAAAGACATTTTTGTAGGAACCAAAGCTAAGATGGATTGTCTGCACCACGGTCAAGACATCTAAAAAAGAGCATGGCACCTGTTTAATGAGAAAATACAGGCTGGAAAATGTGGTGAATGTAGGTGGTCTGGCTTTGGCTCCAAGTGATGAATCATGGCTCAGTTATTCTGTAGTCTGGGAACAACGATCAACAGGCACGAGGCATGGTCCTTGTAACCTCAAAGAACGTCAACACCTTGTTAGAGTGGGAAGCTCTCATTGACAGGCTTATAATAGCCATCTTTATAAGCACTGTGAGCTGATCAGCATTCAGTGTTATGCAACAACAAATGAAGTAGAGGAGCAGGAAAGAGTTCACGGTGACAGCAGACTGCCTCCCAAGTTTACAGACAGAAGTTTAGAAGACAACAGAACCAAGGTTTGAGCTGATAATACTGCCTGCAAGAGAGCTATGGGAAGGCATTGATGCAGTGTCATGAGTGACAAAGGCAAACATCTTGCTGCCTTTGGCTTGAATAACAACTGTGTCATTGGTTGCACCACCTTTCCACACAGAACAATCCACAAGATTGCATGGCAGTCACTTGAGAGTTTCACTATCAATCCAACCACATCTTGATCAATGGAAAGTAGCACAGGTCTCTTCAAGATGAACTCAAAAGCGATGTCTATCTATTAACAGTCACCAGCAAGCTAAAACTAAGGAAAATGGCAAAGCAGATTTAACACTGGAAACACCTCGAGACAACTTTACAATTTCAGGCTCAGCCATTCAACAGGCAAGTTTGCTCTAAGGCAAAAGAGATGATCAAATATGAAGTAAACAACATATATTTTGGCATAAATCTGTTGATGTTTGAGACAAAGTAAATGTCAGATGCAGCTCTATCCATATCACTTTGACCATTAATGCAGACTTACAGAACAGTAACATGATGTCTCATAAAGAGAGGAATGGGAGCTGATAAAAAAAAATGCACTGGTAAACACTGAGTGACCAATGGCAGGTTTTTTTAAATGATCTTTCTTTTCCTGCTCTTTGCCAGCCAGCCGCCATTTCCTTTCCTTTACTCCTCTGCCCTGGATCTGCTTTATTGTGATGCTAAACAGTGGGTTTTGACATTCAGAAGGGCTCTGCCAAAGGACAGGCCAGTGGTTGCAGTAGGGAAGAGAAGGCCTTAATGGGTTCAACTGGAATGGAAAGCATCTGCTAGTCTCCACATACTGGAGGAGAGGGAAATGTCAAGTATGGTTATTATAGAGCAGGCGGCAGCTCTAGGAATTTTCACCTGAATGAAAAACAGTGTTGGACAAAGCACATGCACAAGCTACATCTCCACACAGTAATGCCCTTGCTGGAGCAGTGAATGAATCAATTCATGCTCAGATGTATGTCCTGAAGTTATGTGACACACAGGTTCATAAACATACTGAACATGCCTACTTGGAAGAGTATCCTCACTAAAAAAGCTTCAAAGAATCTTGAGTTAAGATAAAACTGCCATTGCCCGAATGGCAGGGAAAATCACAAGCTTGTGAAGTATTCATATATCTGTTGAATGTCCTGGAGTGAGTACTTCTTCACAGGATCACTTGAGCTTGTTTGCTAATTTGTACTCCTGAGGATGCAAATCAAAGCTAGTGCCAAACTAATGAAGCTCTTTAGCCCAGAGGCCAGAGACACATAAAGTACATGGCCATGTGCCTCAAGGCTAAGTGTCTACAAGTGTGTGTGTGTGTGTGTGTGTGTGTGTGTGTGTGCTGAAGTGAATGTGCGTGGCTGTATACAGTGCAATAAAATGTGTGAATGAGTGAAGAGTGTATGAGCATAAATGTGTGGTATAATAGCTGATCCCACTCTCTAAAAGGGAATCCAGCATCAAACACATCCTGCTGCCTCAGGGCTGGCCTTCCTGCTCTGTCGGTGTGCAAACTCCTGTCGCTGCACTTAGAGCTTCTGGATCAGCTAAGAGCCACATAGCAAGTGGAGTGGCAGCAGAAATGACAGCCAGAGAGAGCGACAGAGAGATGAGGCAGTTTGAAAGAATGAGATCATTTTATCGCCACAGACTGAAGTGGTCCTGGGAATCATCAACAACAGGAGCCTTAGTGTTTGTTCCTATTGCTGTATGTGTATGGTGCACCAGAGAATGATACCTGGATATGGGAGTGTTTACAGATTGGTTACTGCAGGGAAGTGAGTGGAATTTTAAATCATACATTATCCCCTTTCATCACTCCTACCTAAATTCTCTTCTTTACCTCAGAGTCAAGATAGCTTTGCGGCAGCCATAGCAACACCTGCAAACTTTGATGTGGCTCTTTCTGCCAAGGCACATGGTGTGCCCAGTGGCAAACATTAGCTTGATGCACAAAACCAGAGAGTCAGACTGCTGAAAAGATAAATATATACAAGAATAACATGAATGTTTGTATCAGACTTGTGAAATTAGTGGAGGAAATTTTTGCTATAACACACTGCTCAGTCACAACATCAAAACTCGTAACTGGTTTCAGTGTGTGGCTGACCTGCTATGGAAGAGTTCATTCTGTACATTCAGTCAAATGACTTTATTTTGTAGTTTTAGTTATTTAACATGTCTTATATAATACAGCGATCTCCCCACAATATTTTATGGATTTCAATGTTTTGGCTGATCAGTGCATTTACCTCCCTTTGTAGAGGGCATAGATATAAAGGGGGATGATACTTATTTCCCTCCTATAACAACACAATTCATATTATCATCTCCTTAGTTCTTTCTCTCCCTGACCACTGTGTAATATGGCTGTTGGCATTAGTAAATGTGGGAGGACGAAGAATGCGTGTGGCTGGGCGATAAGGCTGCTGTAAAATTTAATTAGCACAACACCAGGGTGAAAATGACTTCATTTCTCACTGCATTATTAACTAGAGTACTATGTAAGAGCCTCAATCAATGTAAATAACAGGTTCCTTAGAGAACAAGCTGGAGAAAGAGAGACAAATCAAGAGAGAGAGGGAGAGAGAAAGAAAGAAAAATTTGAGATCTGAAAGGAATCAAAAAATAGTCCTTTGAGTGATATAAAAAAATCTGATGTGCATTTTAAACTAAATTTCTTCAAACTTTTTGCTCATTGGCTTTTCTGCCTCGGTTCCCTACATATTAGGTGTGTATCAATGAATGCAAAAGACAAGAGACTATGCATGTTAAAAGAAAAGCCAGGGAGGACCTCAGAAGCCAGCTGATTAGCAATCTATCGTTAGCAGCTTCACCTGCTCTGAGGGGTCTGAGCTAGTGTGAATGGACTGATTAGGGTCCTTGGCTCGACATGCTGAACACCGCTTTCTATTTCACGACCCACAGCCTTTATTACAGTCCAGCTTCCACATAATCCAGCTAAAAGTGGATATCTGAGGAGACTGATCGGCTTAGGACTTGGATAAAAATATACAATCTACAGTATAGTCGCAGAGCGACATAGAGCACAGTGCAGAGATGTTCGTTATCATCTGTTTTCTATTTAGACTGAGAGTCTGAGTGATGTGGGTGCATGTGTGTCCACTCTACTCTCATACATTACAGTGACCTCTCCAACCAGTCAAGTGAATATAATGCACACCATTCCACTTTCTGATCTGCTTACATTTTGGACTGAGCATGGATTACCAAGCCTCAATTTTGTAAAAAAAAAAAAAAAAAAAAGGTGCTTAAAGCTTGCCCTCTCTGCATAAGCTCATACAGTCACTATTAGTTTTAATACAACTTGATATGCATGTGCATCAAAAGTCACACATCAACACATTTCTTTGAAAAGGCCCTATGGATATTCAGGAGGCAGAACTTCTATAACAGCACAAGTAGGATCCTTTACAAGCTATTTTTCATTATCTATGTCCTTTCCTCTAAGGCAACAAAACAAATCAACAGCATCATGATCAAATTGTGTGGCATGCCACATGGGAGACCATAATATATAACCAAAAGTTTTTACAGAAACATTTTACACATCGGGCACATGGTGTCTTATGCATTTCTGCATATAATTGCCATTCAGTTATCCTGGCTGAGACACAAGGTGCTGCTTCTGGCCTCAAGGTAAGGTTAGAGAGGAGGGCTCGTGTCTCAAAGTCTCTGGTTCAATCAGCAGACAAATAGAATAAACCCAGGACTATTAATCACCAACTACTCAAGAATAGCTGCTAAATGGCCAACAGAGTGGAACTGTATTATAATGGGCAGCATCCACGTGTGACTAAGTGTAACAATGTAAGCGTGCAGTAGGGAATTTGAGGAAAAGACAGCAATGTTCTCAGCAAAACCTGAACAAAGCTTGAAAAAAATCTTTCCTTCATTGCTCTCTACATTCTCAATTACTATTCCACAAGTCTGACTGCACAAGCTGGACCTAATTACACTTGCCACTTTGTTAAGGTGCCCCCTTGCTCCATCTGTTCACTGCATGTGTGCACAGGCTCGAACATGCAGGTGCGTAGACACCAAGTGCAGCACTTCAGACAGACAGACGGACAAAGGCAGGTCAAGGTGCACTTTCCCATCTGGATATGCCTTTGTCTACAAGAACGGTTAAACATCCAAACCACCAATCAAGTGTGGTGATAAGAGAGACATTTTGACTCCAAGTGGCCAGATGATTGTGGACATGAATACAAAGAGCAGTACACCTGTCCGAGTTTCAGACACGACTAATGCCCTGACCCAGAAGTGGCCTTTAACCTTCGGCCTGCACATCATTAAAACACTGGACTCAAGCTGACAATTTCTATGCATGCATGCATGAGTGTGTGTGTGTGTGTGTGTGTGTGTGTGTGTGTGTGAAATTTGGAGAGTGAACAAACTGTTTAGGAGCAGAAGCAATAATCTGTCACAATAATGAAAAGTGCATGGGCTGTATAGGATGTACAGATGATATATTATGATCAAATGCAGATAAATCAGCAACTTCTGTGGGTATAGTTTTGAAACAATTTGGTAACTTCTTTGTTTTCTGCTTTTGTTATGTCTAAGGGAAAGCAGCGAGGCCAGGGGAGGAGATAAAAGAGAGACAAACCTAAGTCAAAAAGTAAAGAGTAGACTGAGGAAATCTGGAAGGATGGGAAGCTTTCTCCTGTAACTGACATCGATACGAAGAGACTGAAATGTGAAAGAGGACTGAAAAAGCACACACAATCTGCAGGATACAGTAGCCTGCAGTGGAATCCACATATCACAGTCTATAAGAGGCACAATCAAAAAAGCAAGCATCTAACAGCAGAATCCACTGGAGTATCCCAGCCTCAGGAAGCTGCAGTGACTGACTCTCACTGCTAGTTTTTCACAAATGTCTTGCATGCAGACAGAACACACACAGTTGTGAGGAAACAAACTTCCTTTTTTATCCTTTTTTGACTTTCATTTCAACTTCACACCCTCCCCAGTTTCATCTTAATGATTTTCCCCAGGGCAGTCAGAAAATCACCATGGGTTGAGTCTCAAATAAAGCCTATTAGTCCTCTCCTACTACCATTTGCACCTATACCCAATCCATTTGAAGATTGCACCAAATAGGTGCTTGCCTGTACCAAGGATCTCCCCCTTATATACAGAACCAAATTCTGAAAAAAGTTCACTCTGCAAATGAATAGCACATAAGATCTCCAATAAGTAAAGGCTTGCTTTTTGGCTGAAAACCTTGATGCTTTCAAGTGTAAGGAAGGAAAAGCAACTCCTGTTTCCATTTGGTAAAGGAGCCCACCGACTTTGTGAAATGACCTTTACATCAATTTCAAGCTCTAGTTCAGAGCTATATCACACATGATAATTGTTAGGTCGGGTGTCACTAAAGACATCTGAGGTAATTGCTCCTAAAGACAGAGACATTTATTCCTTCGTGAATCATGTTCCTCCCCACACTCTTTCCATAATGGATCATTCCAGGGCAAGGGCATTATAGCGCAAACTCTTATGACACCTCTGGCTTGTATTGTCTTACATACTTTGAGGCTCTAGCTCTCTCTAAACACAATGATTAAAAAGGGGGGGGGCAGTTGCTCTATTCCCCTCAACATTTACGTGCCACACCATCTTCGGAGTCAGCAAGGCTGCAAGGAGGGCTTGCAAAGAAGGCTGAAATGACCAGACAGTGCCTGGAGAGATGTTTTCAGAAGGACACAGTTAAAAAGCTATGGCTGGTTTATAGATTCAATAAGTCTCTTACACCTGTGTGGCTAACCACCATCGATCCATCATTCTGTGGAGCCCAATCCAATTTAGAGTCTCGAGGAGCCCCAGAGCCCCAGAGCCCCACAGCCTTATCCTAACCCAGACCACAGCCCCCACAAAGCCTGCTTACCTTCATCCCCTGAAGTCTGTGGGTGTGTCTGTGCACTTTATGTGTACGTGTGTTATGTGTGCAGAGGGAGACTGCAGACCAAGCTAAACAACTTAGCTGCTGGCTCATGTTATAGTGTGCTGAGCCAATTTAATGGTAAGAGAGAAGAGGAGATGAGATACAGGAGAAAAATTCCCGGGACTGGGAATGCTAGGACCAAAAACAAGCGGGCAGGATGGAGGAGAGGGTGCAAAGAAAAGAAAGAATATTGTGCACTGCTTGATACACAGCAAACAGTGCAGTAGACTGCCAGGAATCTTTTTATCCCATTTTCTATTCCAAGGCAATCGCAGTCATCATGACTACACAGCACTACAGCCATAATCAAACAGCTCCACAGTATCATCAAATTCTTGTGAAGGGAGGTACATCTACCGGCCACCTGATTTGTTTCTGCAGGCAACACATGGGTGCACTTAAGTCTCCCTTGGTGTGAAAGCTTAATGGCTCCATGCATGTTCAGATCAGCCATTCAAATATCTCCCCTTCACCACTAATTACAGTATCTTCTGGTGCACATGTTTTAATTCTCTTTGCAGCTTCACTGAAGTATACACCCCTGAGATCAATTATTAAAGGGTATTTAAAACTGTGAGAAAAGGAGGTGGTTGGGTGGTGTGAAAGTGAAAGCAGCTGTTTAAGTGCTTGTGCCGCCCACCAAACTTCATCACCTCCCAACTTAACTGAGAGAATCCTGTGGGTTTCACTCACTCCAGCGACTAAGCCCAGGGCAATTACGGTCTGGATCTCCTCATGAGAGAAGGAGAGAAGGGAGGGAAGGGTTGGGGCAGAAGAAGTGGAGAGACTCCATACCAATAAAAGGCAATTATGTTTGGGGAGGGCCATTGTCAGACCATGAGAGTATAGAAGAAGACAGCGGGGATATGGGATGGTAGGGAAATGAGGAGGAGTGTTATTTAGGAGGCAGATGGCAGAGAGGGGGAAATTAAGATGAATGGGCACTGAGAGGGCTGAGCTGGTGCTGGGGCTGGGCAGAGAAAAGTAATTAGCTGTGTTTGCTCTGGGAGGCTGGCAGTGAGTGTGTTGCCTACAGTGACAGGCTAAAGCCTTGAGCTTTATTAGTCAACAAGGCCATATTTGAAGCAGCCAGCAGGGGGCAGCTTGGCCAGCAACCTTCCAGGACCTTCGTACCTGTACAACGCATGGTGGGGTCTTTTCAGAACTTGGACATTGAGCAGCAGCTTCATTGTGGTTTCTTTTTACTCTAATTCCCTGTTAATGCAACGCAGTTATGATTTGTTAACTCTTATATTTAGCGACCGTCTCTCACATTCACATAAACAGCATGTGGAGTCCAATTTTTTTTCTCCCTCATTATTCCTTAGTTTCACCCTTACTAACTGCTCTATTTTTCTTCCTCACACCATTTCTCCCCATTTCTGATGTTACAGCCACCTCCACCACCCTATCTGTCTCTTTCCTCCCACCCTGTATATCTCCCTCCCCCCTCGTCCCTTTCCAATCTAATTTCAGATAAGTCGTGGCAGAACAACAGAGCAAGGCCCTTTATCATTGCCATCAATGATGTGGGTGGATTGAGCGTGAATAATTTTATTCATGTGTGCCTGTACCCAGCCCACTGGGATTCCAATTACAAGTAATAAGAGGTAATACAGTTACAGTGAATTTTTTGTAAGTGCCTGGGTAATAATTGAAGAAAACTGAAAAGAGAAGAAAGCTTTTGTTTATTTTAGCAAGCGCTAAAACTGCAATATCTGCTCACAACTATGAATACTTCAAGACAGTTAGTTTGGTACAATTAGTATCCCACCCAATCCACTCCCAGGAAGTCATACAGTTAGACACATATGCCAATTAAAATAATAACATGGAGATTCTAAATAACACTGAGCACCAAGTTTTCAAAGTTACAAGTGGCTTGTATCACATTTGTACCAAGCAGTCTCTTCTTCAGTCTCTGTGTTTGATCCAGGTGCACATGCCACACCGCTCTTCAAGACAAAATGTATTGCAAAAATGTATTCCTTCCACAAATTTCTATGCCACTTGACTAGCTTCCCCCTTCCCATGAGGTTTAAAAAATGTGAAATAGCACTACTGCATTTGAAAGCATACAATAGGGTTGAACTCAAAATGCTGCAGTTACTGAACAATTTAGGAGCTTTATCAAACTGAGCTGCCAGAACAGCCCACACACTGCTTTCAAAGAATCTCGACTCTGCCTCTCTCTCAGTCAGCACACAGCGCTGCCTCAAACTGTTTTAGCAAAGGCCTTTCACATTTACAGAAGACACAAGGCAAGACATAAGGTCAGAAAAAAGGTAAAGGGACAACTGAAAAGGTCACTGGACACACAAAAAAGCAGGACATATGAACTGTTGAGGGGCATTTGCATTACATGCAAGAGATGTATAAGGCAGATTTCCAGTAGGAAATACAAGACAGAGATGGGCATGCTTGAAGCTTTGGCTTTGTGAGTTTGTTTTTTTTATTTTACCATGGTTAACAGGCCTGAGAACCTGGCGGAAGGAGCTGGGGCTGATCGTCTGCTGCTGGTTATCTGTGAGGAGGGCAGTGGATAAATAATGCCAACATATATAGTACTATAAGGGTTCAAAACAATAATGGGCAGGCATTCACCAGCTGAAGAACAGCTGTGAAGTTCAACAAGAAATACTGTGTTTAAGGGCACAGTTGTCAATTGCCACTAAAGTTTAATGGTTATCCATTCAATACATTTACAGATCACATCTTTGATTCACAGCATGATTGCTCTTTCAGTTTTTCAATTCCTGGATTTGGATTTAAGACTGCCAGAAGAAAAAAAAATGGGCATGTATTGCCTTTTTTACTGAGATCCAGAACAAATACTTGTAGTAATACTGTCAGGCAGCAGATTTTCTGGCATTGTACTGCTACCAAGCATGTGTACAAACAACAAACTAGTATATTTTACAAGTGACTGAGAATAAGAGTGTTGGAGCCAAGGCACAAGAACCTGAGGATGCATTCAATTCACAACAAGAAAAAATATGCAACTAAGTTGGCAGGTTCGGACCAGAATTCATTATGTGTTTTGACCATCTGACTGGAATAGAACATTGTCCATAGTGTTTTCGACACAACATGGCTAGTAGGCTTTATGTGTATGTCTATGTTTATAAATGTTGATAAAGGATATGAGACTCACCTCTGGGTCTTGGCACTCTCTTCCTGCGGTCTCTGAATGCAGCTCCGGACTGTAGGGCTTCCAGCAAGCTATCCATCACACCCGTCTCATCATTCTCTGAAAAAACCCAGCAAGAAAAAGAATGAGGGGGTGTTAGACGACAGAGGAGAGGTAAAGAATCAAAATGAGATAAAGTGTAGTTTCTTTTAGTGGTGAGGATTGCCATACCAGCTGCAACAATTTTAGAAGTCACAATGGCAGAACACAACGTAACCGCATAACACGTATTACGAAAAAAGCTTCAACAAGCACTTGCTAAATCACATGTTCATCAACTTTACTATAGCGCAATAATGCGTATGCCGCATGGTTCTTGTTCCTGCTGTGCAAATGTGACCCCTATTGTTTTCAACCTTGTGCAAAAAATCATGCATTTTTACTACAAAAATACTGACGGTACTGATCTTGATTAGCAATGGATGTCATATATACGAGCGCATAAGGGGAGTTGAATACTCAAACATAGCAAAATGTTGTTTCACAGCATTTACTGGAGAATACCAGTTCAGGTGACTCAAAACATCAAATCCTTGCTTTGCAGAAGCAAAGAAACCACAAAAATGCAGATATATTGTATAAAGGGGAAAGCTTTGCATATAAGACAAGTAAATCATGCCCTGTGTTGGCACATCTGAAAACCTGGCCCTGACACCTAAGGCAGAAGGAAGGACCTGGCTAGTGACATGCTATGAAAAAAGGCTCCAGTGGTTGGGAAAGAAAATACATAACAGGTACAGGGGAATGTTCAGGGACAACCCACAGTTACAATAAAAAGTTTATACTGTGGTTGTCGTGCAAATGTGGATGTGCAAGGTTTTGTCTTTTCAACACTGCTTCTATGTTGCCTATAGAAATGCCTTTAGTCAGCCACCATGCAGATGCGAAAGGTTGTTTGCTGCTTTGCTTTGGTATTCATTATATTTTCATCACTGGTACCACAGTGGGGGTTTTACCACATGTTTCTACTGGATGTCATTCACATCAATCTCATTTTGTTGTTTTGTTTAGTCTGCTACTTTAGTTTAATACTACCACTGAAAAAGAGGTGTTGTGTGAAAAATTCAAACCTTGTTTCTTTGCAAAACATAATGGAAAAAAACTATAAACATAGACATTTTATACATCACTGAGCACTTTAGTAAGGCCACCTGTTCACCTGCTCATTCAAGCAAGTATCTAATCAGGCAATTATTTGGCAGCAGTGCAATCCATTACATCATGCACATACCGTTCAGGACCTTGTGTTAATGTTCACATCAAACATTAGAATGGGGAAAACCCTGGGATCTCAGTGGCTTTGACCATGCCTTGCCCGTTGGTGTTGCACAGGCTGATTTGAGTATTATTGAAACTGCTGTTCTCCTGGGATTTTCATGCACAACAGTCAGTGGACTCAGAATAGTGTGGAAAAACAAAAACATCCAGTGAGCGTCAGTTCTGTACACTTAAACGCCTTGTTGATGAGAGAGGTCAGGGGAGAACGGCCAGACTGGTTCAAGCTGACAGAAAGACTCCAATAACCACTCTTAAAAACACTGAAAATTCGAACCTCGAGGCAAATCCGCTACAACAGCAGAAGACCACATCGGGTTCCATTCTTGTCAGCCAAGAACAGAAATCTGAGGCTGCAGTGAGCATGTTCACATGCAATTTAACTGTGTTTTGCACTCAAGCAATGTAAGATTGATTCATTACTGTACAATGTGTTACAAACATCATTAAAACTTCACTGGCTTCACAGCGGCTGAGCTGTACCAACAGCCTCAGTGTGACTGTTGGGTCCCACCACTGATTTAGTAAAGGTTAGAGTACATTGCTTTGATTAAGGTTCTGTGTGTCTTTCCTCACTCCTTCCATTTTGTCTGACAGTTCCCTGTTGAACAATAACACACGTGGAAAAAAAAATAAACGGTGAAGAACAGTGCTCTGTTTTTGTGAAACTGCACAGAGGCAAAAATGTATGTATATGACAAGCACATTTTTGTGTTTTTGGTGAATAGAGGTACAATTGCAATCTGGAATATTGTCATGCAAACCAAAAGCAGGGTGAGAATGAGTACATTATTAGCAGGGGGCAAATATTGCTAAAAGGTTGAGCTGGGGAAGGCTTCAATAATGGGTATTCGTGCCAACAGCAACCCAGACAGGCCTGCTTCCTTCAAAAGAGTAGGGTCCCAGGGTGCAAATTTGCAGCCTCACAAATATGATTATACTGCACTCAAATACACTGTCAAGTTGATTAGCTAATGCAGTCTGGTACAACAACTCTCCAATAAATCCTTCCTTAGTTGAGCTTATAGTTTTCGTTGACAGTGTCAGACAGGTGTTGACATAACTGTGTTCATGTAAATGGGACAAGGGTATACAGTGAGGTACAGTACCTGAAAAAAACAATAACAACTTTCAACATAATAATATCAACTACGATCTCTACAGAAGAAAACATTTAGGTGGTTAGGTTTGGCCAAGGGTCCAAAAAGGTCCAATAATGTCAGTGGAAGGCAAGAGCTGATACACATATGATCACAAATATGCAATAGTAATGCAAGGAAGTCTCGTAAGATGAAAAAATAAATAATTTTTAAAAAATCAGAAACTGTACAATTAAAAAAGTGTTTTTTCTGTCCAGCATACAGTGACTGATTAAGTGTTTTGCACCAAGACCAGCCTATTGCCAGCATCAGGGATCATGACTGAATATGCAATTAAACTGTTCATTAATAGAATAACAAATTCCAACTGATATAACTGTTACGAATACTCTTAAAAAACCCATATGATTAAAATGTTAAGGCTACAATTATTCACTTTTAGTCAACACAATCAACAAGTCCAAATGAACATAATGACTGTGTGGTGATTAATCTAGACATCATCATATGTAAAATCTGTTCTCACACTTGATTGAAATCAAAAGCCCTTCATTTGAGTGTGTAATCCATCTATGCAGATAATGCTGGTCTATTTCAAAAACTATTAATGAGGACTGATCTGAGCCATTAACTACAACCATGACAGTCACACTGTAACAATGGAGTTGCTAAATTGAAGCTTCTTCATGTATACAGTTTAGCACCACGGTGGGTCTTCTGCAAACTGCAAACCCACAAAAACTTTCAACCAGCTCCACAATACATGGTCCTCTTACAGCATTGCTGAAGGTATTGAGGGCAGAGGATCTCCGAGGCTGTGGGGTGTGGTTGTAGTGTCCTGTCTTTTGTCACTGTGGTAATATAATCAAACTTTGATAGCTTTTTACTATGATATGTTTTGGAAGCAATGCCAACAGTATCCACTTGCCTGTCATAAAAGATGCTCTGCATCTTTTGATCCATTATGCCAGTTATCAAAAATGTTATCTAAAACAACATGTTATTTGGAAAGATAACCATGTATGGTATATATTAGATTGTAAAGTTCATGGAATAATGGAATTATACATTACTCAATAACATGATATCAGCAGTTCACAGTATATCTGCCATTAGATGCTTTGCTCCCTATAGATCAGCATTGGCGGCTGAAAAAACAATATCGGTTTACAACTACTACACACACACAAACACATAGTGGCTATATCATGGCCCTCTTTCCTTGCCTTCCTGCTTCTATGTGTGCATTTACTGTGCTTTTCATTTGCAACAGTTGCAGTCCTCCTCTGGCTGATATAAGCATAGTTCTTCATCATTACACAGAGCGGAGAGGCAGCACGAATTTCTGAGCAAAACCAACGCTCCTCGACGTCCAAATTTGTCTCCACTGCTGAGGCAATTCATCTCAGTCAGCATGCCTTACACTCCCCACAACACACTTAGAGACACACAAAAATACAGATAGAACACAGAAAAGCAGATCAATCTATTGCGACTTGCAGCGTGTGCCTTCATGTGTAGTACTCCGTTTGACTCCAGCCCACAAGAACATGAAACACTTTGCGTGCCTCAGGAGGCAAGGAAAAACGAAACCCACTCAGATCTCCCGCCTCAGGAATATACGGGAGCAAAAACATTCCAATTTTACACATCAATCAAAAGCAACTGAGACAGGCAGAGACAGAAAACTGCTTTATAGAATGTAGACAAGAGGTGCTTTAAGACAGCCCAACACTGAAAATCATAACACATATTTATATACTCACACCCACTTGCTTGCAAACTTAGAGGGAGAGAGATCACAGACATGTCACATGGATAGCAATGGAGGAGGAACGCATGGCAGAGGAATATTACTCAAGCTAGTAGCTGTGAAATGGGTTTGAAACAGTCATTCAGCTTGTGAAAGGTGGTGCTGAGGAGGATACGGCGAGAGAACAAAGACTAGTGAGAGGAACGGGACAGTGAAGAGTGGTATCCCAGCTCTGGCAGCAGAGCTACTGATTGGTGCTTTGATGTGCACAATTTGCCTGCCTTTTTCTATTCTACTGAATCTGGGATCAGAGCTCTCATGACAGGTGTGCAATGTGCATGGACTTTTTTCCTTAACTTCCACCAAAAAATGAAGACACTCTCACAAGTCAGTCTCAAGCTCAATGATGTCTATTTAAAGAATAGTGTCTGCCTTGTGTTCACATCTTCGTCATTGCGGCTAAACAGTAAGCGCCAAGTCCCACAATTTAGTAGTAAAAGAAAGCAGGAACTGAACCAAATGACCTATACTATGACATGTCTAGCGCAACTGTCTATTTTGTGGGGAGAAAAGAAGCTAAATGTGTGGAAGCATGTGGTTAGATGTACAAATGTAGATGTACCAGTGCTCAGGTCAGATCAACAAGGTGACAAAAGTAGCGAGGTATTTACCTTTCCACAAAACAAAAGAATAAACTCTGGGAGTGGAATCAAAACAAAGTTAAAACTCCACCTCTGGGAAAAGGCAATGGTTATCTCTGTGTCTGTAGAGAAACTTCAATCACCATCTATTTAATCAGAGCCTGTTCAGACTGGCGTTTTCAATTGCCTGGACACGCAGACTGTCTGTGTGCCGATGTCTACCCTCTATTCAGACCTGGACTAATGCCTCCCGCCACTTCACTCAACAGGATGTGGCACTTATCATCAGGACAATGACCCTGGTGTAGCAGAGAGTAGCAGAGGTGGGCCAGAGCAAGGTAAGAAATAGGGTCAATTGGGCTGGGATGGAAAAGCTAAGGAGAGAAAATGACATGGCTGAGTACAATGAATGCAGGCTGACCACTGTGTTCCCTTGGACACTTAGAAGGCAAATGGTGCAGCAAGGCCAGTCAGCCTCCTCTCTCTCTGTTGAATATTCTCCTTTCCACTTTACTGGTGCTTTGGGCAACAAGAAGCCAAGCCACTGAATGCTGAACAGGGATATTCAAATGACAGTTGTGCATCATGATCACTGACCAATTACTCTAATAGCTGTTATTCATCAATGAATCTGCTGAATAAAAAAAAAGAAATCAGTCTTTGGTGTTGTTCTTGTGTCACATGTACAGTGGCCAAGTAAAGCTGTGATAAATCCACTGGCATGCACTCTATGATGAGGGTCCACAAAAAGATATTGCTTCATATGAAGAAGTAACATAACTGCTTAAGGTGAAATTTATCCAAGGCTTTGGGTATGTCAGATTGTTGATGTATTTTTTTGCCCCCAAGTGGCTCCCAGACTGAAGCAGCACCAGCACCAGATACAAGAAGAGTATGATCAAATTACTACATTATACCATAGAAAAACAAACAAGTTTCAAGAGTAACACTTTAATAATCTGGTTTGGAGTACCAGCTAGTGACAGTCTGCTTTTTCCCCACAATCTGTGCATCACTGTTGTACAGTAGCATTATAGTACTATGCTACACAGCAGACAGTCTTTTCACACTACAGAGATCAGTGCAGACATGTATTTGATTCCTCAAAAAGCTAGTGTGGTTTTAACTGACTTTTTGTTGGGTCCAACACTTTCATACCTCATGGAACACAAGGACGTTGTCATCCTACTTGCCCACAGCAACACAGTGAACCCGCCCATAGTGCAGTGGGTTCCAGCAGACAGCAGTGCAATCACAACTAAATTGTCTGGTCATAATAACAATAAATGTATGAGTAACTGAATGCAGTGGCGTAAAATGTAAAGTATTTGAGAACCACTAAACTAAAACTAATGCATGGTACAGATGGCATTACTTTGGCCACAGTGTCTACGGAGAGTTTAGCTAAAGAATCTTTAGCTGTGCATAAAGATTCTTCTTTCTCTTTTTTGTTCTCTCTCTCTCTCTCTCTTTTCTTTCTCATGGCTCTCCAATGCTTTTAGCATTTTGCATGCAGTGTTGCATCTCTAGCTGTTCTTCTATTTGACGTCTTAATAGTTCATTGCTTGTAGCCATGTAGAGAATGTTAAATAAAGCTCTGATGTGTAATTTGTCGCTCCACAAACATTCACGCTCCCGGCCTACCCTGGGAGTTAATGCAACAGATTTGTCATACACAAACCAGGCACAGCTAGAGGAAAAGGAAGAAAAACACCTATTCAATCTGAATTTCAATCTCCATAGGGCTGTATGTAAATGCATTCAAGCTGATGCTCCTGCTCTCTCAGAGTGCCCAAACACACAGTGCAGCTGACGAAACCAGGCTGCATATTATAGTGTAGGTAGAAGCCCGGTCTGTGGCAGGTAAAAGAGAGAGAGGGAAATGAGGAAAACCTCACATTTCTGGAATAAATAAGTAGGGAAAGCTATAACCAAAGCAGATGCAGATACCTGTAGCTGGTAAAGAAGCTAAAATCCATTTTGATCATTTCCTCCAGGAAACCCTCCCCCTTCCTTCCCCTGTCTCTCATTGCTATGCCCTTCAGCATAATGTGGATATGCAGCCTCTCTGGGGCTTTTTAGGGAATTGATGGATAATCAGATGATTACACAGAAAATCTCTATTGAGGACAATCCTCCCTGACAAACAAAGAGAAAGCTCTTTAGTTAATAAACAGGCTGAGCGACAGACAGAATCAGAGTGAGAGAGTGTGAGAGAGAGTGAGGGAGTGAGTAAATCCTGTCCTGGGTTGGCAGCACAATGGCAAATCTCTATCATATATTCATTTCATCCCAGCAGTCTATGTGTATGTATGTGTGTCTGTGTGTGCATGTGTCATACATTGCCAGCAACATCACTTCTTAGGGATGGCACTGAGCGTGCTTTCAGCCTTATCTTAATTTGAGCGTATCTAAATGAATTTCAAGTTCGAGGCATATTTGTATAAACCTTTCTGACAAAATTTGGCTGAAGTTTATCCTTCTGATTTTCTTACGGCTGAACTACTTTTCTGAAAAAGAAAAGTTTTTCATGAAACACAAGCACAGGAGACAGACGTCCAAGCTGTCATCTATCTGAGCAAGTTACAAAACTGAGCAGGCAAGCGTTCAAATTCATACAAGGGCACAAATACACAGTGCTGATAAAAAGTATCTAGGTCCCTTTTATGAGATTACAAAACTGAAACAAAATGGAAGAACTATAATTATTGCTTCTCTGAGTCCAATCAATTCTTAGTTAGATGAGTATTAATAAGAGACAGCAATTACAGCTTTGAGTCATTGTTGATTTTTTATTAATATCTGGATAGTTCAATTTTCTCTGTTCTTTCTTACAAAAATGCTTCAGCTCTGTTTAGCTACATAATGGTATCTGCGTGTGAATACTAGTTTGACTCTTACCAAAAATTCTTGATTTGATTTTTGTCTGGATAATGATTTGGCCATTCTGGGGCATTAACAGAGTTGTTTTAGCCTGTCTTGATGGCAATTAAATCAGAATGTAAAAAGGTTTTCATTATTATTTTGTTTTTCGAGGATGTCTCTAAATTCTGCTGCATTTATTTTCCATTCATTTTTACTGCACATCGCTCTTTGTCTCTCCCTCATTCACAGAGACACCCACCCCCTTTGCATGAGCCAACATTTTTGGCTTTAACTCTGTTGCTGGTATTTTCAGATAACCACTGCATGACAGAGGGTGAGATACAGTACAGCTCCTGGACTAACACACAGTATATAACCTGTCCACCAAAATCCTTCGTTAACTTCAGCTGGCCATGACTCTTCATTTGGATGGGGCCAGCACCGTAAAACATCAGGTGCTCTGTGGGATATGGTGACCATTTAGAGGTGTCCAAAACACAGTAAAGGAAAATGGTAGAGGTTTGTATCATGTATGGGCCAAGAGATCCATGGGTTTGGCGAGATAGTATGCCCACAGCACTACTTTGGCCTGGATTGAGCATGGTGATCTTGCACTCTAACATCTACAGGAGTGCTACAGTGACTCGCATAGTCCTGGACTGCCAAGCTCATGTACTCTGCCAGCCATGGCTTTGGCACTGGAAATGGGTCTGGAGGCTGTAATTTTGTTTATGGCATCAGTGGCATTCCAAAAGGGAAGGAGGGGGAAAAAAGAAAAACAACTGAGAGTTGGAACCAGATGCTCTGGCTTAAGATAGACATTGCTGTCTTTATACCTGTGTCGGAACTTGCGGGACCTTCTTGGTAAATGGAGTTATCCACTCTTAGAACATTATCCCAGAGGGCTACCATAGTGGACAGTGTTTGAAAAGAAGTCTTCAAAAAACTCATTAAACAGCTACGTAAATAACATCAAGTGCAAAAGTAAATATACATATGTGGACTGTAGCAGAACATTCTGCTCACCCAAACAATGTTCTTCATTGGCTCTGGTTACAGAGGTTGTCCTCGAACCAGTTGATCAAGGTTAAAGGTAATTTAGCAATCCTCTACCCTGCTACAGAGTCTTCTGACCATGCACTGAAACCCTTCCACCCTGATGAATGGGATTCTGACCTCCCAAGACGGGCCCCCGAAGATGTCAATTTCCCCACTTAGATCAATAACCATAATACCTTTAATCTCAGAAAGGCGCTACATGTCAAGAGCCAAGGCAACACAATGTAGATACATCACACAAGAACAGAGTATGTTACCACATATGCTTTTCATATGTAGAAATCTATATTATATTTAATGGATCCAATATAATAAAAGCCAAGATTATAATTTCAAGTGGTTAAGTGCCATATCTTTTTTATCAAGAAAACAAAATGATATTGTTGTTTAAATGTTACACAATCGATAATTGGGTGGTAAACTATTTCAAGCATTATTTAACTACTGGTTCATCAAACAAAATGAGCACAAATACTTTCTGTGAAGATGTGGGTTTTAATGTTTTGAGATAAATGCTGAATTGTGAAAAGTTTGATTGAAACAGGAATTACATGTTTTGATAAGTGAGAACCATTGTCACTGAATCATCTTTTACACCATTTGAGCCTGGATTGATTTAGGACACAGCTTCCTGTAAAGAGCTTAACGATGCACGAGTTGACAGGCAAAGCAGATTGAACAGCATTTACCTGCATTGACTTCCAGCAACCTCCTCTTCTTTTGCTGTCTCTCCTGCTTTTCACGCTCAGCTTTCTCCTTTGCTGCACGTGCCCTCCTCTGTTTCTCCTCTAGCTCCCGTTGCCTGAGGTTCTCCTTCAGTGCTTGCTACAAGGGGGATGGGAAAAAACAAGTGCTCAGTGGGGTTAATTACAATAGTGTCAAGTGTGTCAAACGCAAAGGCTGCTGTCAAACCCTATAGTCTTTAACAGGCACTATTAAAGTCAAATGTAAAGACAACTTGACACCAGAGACATCAGACACTAGAGATCCATAAAAGTGATAGAAGAATGACCTAAAGAGATGAATAAAAACCGCTGGTCTTTTTATATTGACTCTTTCCTGCACAATTAAACACAAGTATTTTTTAAAGGGTTATTGAGACACTTTTTTAATATTTTGCTTGTTTGCTTTCATTTGTCCATTTGAGATACTAAAGAAACATGGCAGGCCTTGGAGAAGATGCTCCATTCCCTATGTAGATGTGAGGGGTTCATTCTAAACCAACAGAAGCACAATAATTCTTAGTTTCAGGTGATTATACAGTAATGAAAACATCTATGAATATTAAATTCATTTTTTGCCAAAAGATCACTAGAAATCCTACACATTGGCCATTTAAGGAAATGTGTTCAAAGAGCACAACAATAAAATGTGGGAAAACTGAATGTGTATATATTCTTCTATAACAATGATTTTGGTCACTTCTTTTGACCACGGGGACATTTTCCCAGAAACCTTCAGGGGACACATATAATTCAAGTGAAAATCAACCACAAAAGCCTAGTTGAAATTTTATGGGTTTCAATATTTTTTCTGGTCCATGGAGTAGTTTCTGCCCTCCTAACTGATGTAGTGCATTCTGACGTCCTAATTATTATTTCTGGAATTTGCAGTAATAAATGTTATTCACTGGTCAAATGCAAGACTTAAAATGTACAAAACTACTTCACTTAACTTTCATTGGTACTACAAGGCTAACATCAGGCGTTGATGCTTAAACAAAGCCAACACTCAAACATATTAAAAATGTCATTAATTTCATTTGGCCTGTGTAGGAAGATTGATTGAATTCATAGGTATGGTATCTACAGTATATCAACCACTGCAGGTACAGGCTCGATAATCCCTATGCCAAAAGGCTGTTAAACTCATACAGCGGTGTCAATAGCTCAATAATGCCACAGCCAAGAAACAGACTGCATATGATTTAATAGAGTGCTAGCATGATTGCCATCCTGATCAATAGCCAGTCACTTAAAGCAAGGCAGTCTGGGCTTTTATCAATCACACAGCTCTGCCTCCTCATCTCCCCTCGTCTTGCATCATTCACACAGCCTAGCTTGACAGGGAGGCCAGTGGAAGAATGCCAAAACAACATGAACAGATGTGCACAAAAGCACACACTACAAGAATTGTGCTACAGTGGATGATAAAGGGGGAGTCACTTATTGAGGCCCAATAACAGCCTCTTAAATCTGCACACAAGTGACCATTGCTGGAAATGATTATATCAACTTGAATTCGAAACAATTCAGCCTGGTTGATTTCGCATCAACAGGCAATTTGCAATACAAAGAAATTACAACTTGAACAGACACTCTACTGTATATTACTGATACTGTTAAGCATGTTAACAGCATACAATACTCAGTTTTATACAGCTCCAGTACTCTTAGCAGATGATTGAATCATAAGAAGAAGATTGTAGTTTTCGGCAATGTGGCAAACATATACTTTAACAAACATTTATCTTAATTTACACAAAAAGACAATAGTTGCTAAAAATACTGATGCATACCACTTGGAAGGTTTATAGAGAATTCAGGAGAAGAGGAGTGTGCTAAAGAAGAGGAGAGAGGGGAGATGAATACCAAATGACAGACTGAAGCCATACCAAGCTCTATTTTTAAAATAAACCAACTCCTCCACAAAATTAACTTTGATTTGATGGAATGACTGTCGGTTGCTCATGGCAACCACTGGTTCACAAATGACTATATTCTTAATGGGCTTCCAATTTGGTAAATTACAGGCAGAGAGAATAAGGAAAAAGAAAAGAAAAGAAGAGACAGATAATATATTTCTAGTGAGGAACAATTGTGAACCCAGGTTACAAGTACATCACAGCTGTGTGATGGATGTCTGATGTGAACTTTAGTCAAAACTGTGACACTCCTTCCCCTCTTTGCCATCAAGCAGCTCTCTCATTAAAAAGTCAAATTCAATTACTAAAACAGAATGTAAACATACTTGCAAAACAAAAAAAACAAACAAACAGAGCTGTTGCTTCCCTAAAGCACACATGCAGACAGCAATCTACTCACAGGTGAAATCAATTATGACAGCTTCATAGATTGGATTACTGATTACATTTAATTAGCTACAGTTGGAAACTAAAGGACTTGTGAAATTTGTATTAGTTTATCTTTTCTAAACAAAAATGATGAAAAGACAAGATGAATTACAAACCTATGATTCAAATATCACCTGTACTGTGATCTAAATAAGTCAACAGTAGAGCAGTAATAATGGAGACCAACTCATTTCATTAAATCAGAGACTACAGCCATGTCAGCAGCCTTGTGAACCTGCACCTTGTACAGAAAAGACTTAAATGATAACAGCAGCATACCTAACAAGTGCACAATGATAATGATGTTCATATGCTGCTGTTCAGCAGGTAAAATGTTTATCGTGTTCACAATCTTAGTTAAGTGTGAAAGCATGCTATCATTTGCTAATTATCCATGTACACAAAGCACAGCTTAGGATCATGGGAAAGTCATTGGTTGAGCAGGTATGTAGTCATTAACTAATGTCGTGGTAATGGTGCTGGATCAAAGGCCAGAAAATTGAAGGTAGTGTAATTCATCCTGAATAAACCATAAATAATATCCCATGTGACAGTTGTTGAGATATACGCTCACTGAGCACTTTATTAGGAACACCATACTAATATTGGGTAGGGCCTCCTTTAGGTCTCAATACAGGCTCAACTCTTCATTCCTTTGAGATGCTGGTCCATGTTGGCATGATTGCACCATAAACTTTCTGTACATTTATGCTGTTCTATCATATCTCAGAGTTGCTTTACTGGATTCAGATATGGTGACTGCGAGGCCAGAGGAGTACAATCAACTCAGTGTCATGTTCATGAAACCAGTTAGAAATGACTTTGGCTTTGTGACATGGTGGATTATCATGCTGGAAGTAGCCATTAGAAGATGTAAATTGTGGCTGTAACAGGATACACAGCAACAATACTCCGATAGGCTGTGGCATTCTGATGACAGACCCATAATAATGCGTCCAAAGTGTGCCAAGAAAACATTCCCCACATCATTCCACCACCACCACTAACCTGAACCGTTGAAACAAAGCATAGATTCTTGCTGGTGATGCCAAATTTTGCCCTGACCATCTGTGTGCCTCAAAACTCTCGATTCATTTGGCCAGCGTACATTCTTCAAGTCTTTAACTGTCCATTATAACCTCACATTTCTGTTCTGGACCAACAGGAACTGAACCTGACGTGGCCTTCTGCTGTTGTAGCTGTTATTCATTCTGAGATGGCTTTTTTTCAACCACAGTTGTAAAAAAAGTGGTTGTCTGAGTAACTGTAGCACATCTAAATGACCATTCTCCTCTGATCTCTGTCATCAACAGAACTGCTGCTCAAAGCTTGTTTTACGAACCATTCTGAGCCATTCTACTAATAGCAACCAAAAATGTCAATCTGCTGATGGTGCTTGACCAAAAGCTAGGATATAACAAGTAATTACGATACATCATCTGTAAATCATGCATATCTATGTATAATTTTGTGCCAATCAACAAAGTAGAAGTTGAGATATCTTGACAAATGGCACGAAAGGAGACATTAGAGTATCACCAAAGTCATTATGATTTATCTAGGGACTTTGAATATTTGTGGCAAATTTCATGACAATCCATCCAATATTTTTTTTTATTCATTTAAGTCTGGAACCATCTAACCAACCATCAATCAGATATATGCTAGACCATGACTAAAAATGAGCAGCAGATGGTTTGAATAATATGTCTATGCAGATGCACGCAAGTCTGTCGAGACAAAATTACATCTTATTTAAAACTTGACCCTTTACTGCTGCCAGCAGTCCAGGTAAACAATGACAAGTCAATAATGCATCGATAAAAGAAGTGGGCCTCTTTAAGAGAGAATCAATCTTCTTCTTCACAAAGAGAAAACAGCAAATATGAGCAGTTAAGAATAATACAACAAAACATCCTTGCTGAAACATAAACTGTTATGATCACAGTCAGCACAAAAGGCCATGCTGTCTTCTTAAATCACAAAAGCAATTAGCAGTATTAGAATAATAAAAGGAAACTGAGTCACTGTCGACATGAACCAAGTACAGTAACATTTTTTCTCTACAGACAAGGTAGGTTTCATTTGTTGAATTTGAATTAAACACAGAAGGAAAGAATTATTTGAATACTGATAAATATAAGTAATGATAAATGAACAAAAAGTGATTTTGAGAGATAGGTAAGAGAAGCTTGACATATGAAGAGTCATGTGAATTTTGCTTTCTGACAAAGCAATATTTTTACTGTAATGTTGAGCTGAGAGGAGATGGAGGTAGAGGGAAAGACAGAGAAAGAGAGAGAGAAGCAGCTCTCTGAGGAAACTGCCCTCCGCTCTCCTTCATCACTGCAGGACTGCTTCCCCCTCCTCCTCTCCTGGATGTCCGCCATTAGACACGCTCAATTGGATTCCTGTCAGATGTGCGGCCTCGCCCTGGGTCTCCTTCCTACGGGTGACTGAGCATGCTGTATGTGCGTGTGTGAGAGTGTGTGTGCATGTCTTTGTGTGTGGAAAAAACCTAAGCAGCTTTCCTTATGAAAAAAATTGCCAACACAAAATGACATTCGCACAAAAACAAACATGCACGCACATACATACATACATACATACACACACACACACACATTATGTGAACATGCACACAGTTCAAGGCTCAATTCACTTCAGACAGTGGTCTACAGACAGCACACACCTAGGGTAAATGCTGACACAGATTTGACCGAGAGGTTACCACACTGAGATTTACTGTATGCCTGCATTCATTGACCTAGCCTTGGCTTCTCCCAGTATATGTCTGCGTGATGTGACCATTTGACAGAATTGCAAAGGGTGTAAGCTGCTTACACCTTGACCTATCAAAGGGGAATAAATGGTTACCTTGGGAGTTTGGAACATCTAATGCTGGTCTTCATAACATTTGGCTTTTTCACCTTTCACTGGCAGAGTCATTAACTGTTATGTTTGGTCAGACCATAAACACTACAGCAAAAACCAAACCTGAACCACAAAGCTTAAATGAAAGGGATTATAGCTGCAGTATGAAATGTTATCATGCCAACAGCATAAGGTATAGAGTGTATACTCATTAGTATTAACTGGCATTAAATGAATGCAAGGGGCACAGTTTCACTGCACACCATCACCTCTCTCTTCACTGCCTATGCTGTCTATCACTCCACTGTCACTGTCAATAAAGGCAAAATTGTCAAATAAATAAATCTTTAAAAACTAACAATCTACGGAACACACTGCGGTTTGTATCATTTGTTCTGGGTCTGATTTATATCTGACCGCAGCCAGTAGTGAACTGGGTTGGCAAGGATCACAGCACAGAGGTCCAGGGATCAATAGTACAGTTTAAAAAAAAGGAACAGCCAGGCTAAAAGCAATGCATCTGGGAACATTTTTTGTGTGTTTCTTCAAGCCTGTGAAGACTGTGTACAGACTGTAGTTACTTCAGTCTCAGGTTATATGCCACATACACAACAGACAACACAAATGAGAAGGGAAGAGGGCTGGATAAATAAAACATTTTGTGGCCTAAGGCTAACTGATGTATATTAAGTAAGAGTTGACCTTGTTAGCAGACGGTGTATACATGAGTACCAAATCTGGTAAGCATCCATTTTCTTCGAGATATCACCATTTACTCTTCATACTGTAATGCCTCACAGCTTGTCCTTTTATTGGATTTCTATCAGTAATGCATGGGTAGACAACTTCAAAATACTGATACTGTAAGAAATAACAATAATTAATTTAGTGGTTGGGCTTTAACACTGTTACTGAGTGTCTCAATATGATATCCTCATCATGGACAATTTAATGATGATGGAAGAGGAAAAAATGGATAACTGCTGGCCAATTTAAAACTCTTGTCTTGAAAAGCTCAGTGTAAAGTGTAAAGCAAAATGTCTACATCAGGCACACATACAGTAAGTAACAGTCAGACAAGATTTCAGGAGAGAGGCATAGGGAGGATGAGAGATCCATCTTAGTGTCCAATATATACTCAGTTTCATTAACCAAAATTATGCCATTTCTGACCATGAGGAAATCACCAAAAAGATTCATTTTATAATATCATTCAAGCTGAAATTACTGTGGAGCGCAGCTGAGGTCTCATAGAAAAATGTCGATTGGGCTCAATATGTAAAGCACGACAAATAAGACAGCACCCAAACTACATCACCACTCTCCCTGAAAAACACAAATGTATAAAGCTTTGGAGTACAAGCAGATCTAAAGCATAACTAATGACTATGCAGGAAAAAAGGCAAAGAGGCATGAAATCCATTTGTGTGTGGTAGATGTTAAGTTGGGGGCAGGGCAGGAACTTTAGTAGGCTAATTAGCTACTATTATCTGTCGCGCCCAGTGGCCTGTGCCACTAATCCCGCTGATTAAACACAGTGGGTCTCCACAGCTCCACAGCTCACAGTAGCACCAGACTGATAAGGCCACAGAGCTCAGTGATGACATAAATGTCTGGGTGGGACTGGACTACACAGGACTGGCACTGGTCTGCTTTGCATTTTACTGCAGGAAACTGATGTGAGAAAGAGCCAACACTATGCCGTGATACAACCAATGAATAAAAATAGTAAAAATAGTAAAAGTTTAAAACTGTTGGAAACATCCACTGTTTTTAGATTTGCTGCAGCCTTTAAAGCCCCACAAAATACACTCCGACGCTCAAAACACAAAACACTCTAGTGTGAGGACTTTAACTGCATTTACCAATGCTAGATGAAAACCCAATCCAACTAATTAATAGTCCGGATGCTGTTAAAAGGTTTACACCATAAATGTGTATAAATACAGAATTAGTAATATTATCGGTTATATTATTACTTGATAAGACACACCTGCCCAATCAAGACAATTGTTGATTAGGCCTTTAAAATGGTATTATAGAACATTGCTCTAGATGATTTATTTTAAGATCCATGTCCAACAATGTCAGCACATCCTTTTATAGGCAACACATTAACCCATTTCTGGTAAACTGTAGCAAGTTATTGACAGTGCAAAAGACTTCCTGTAATGTAATACAAACTGAGAAACAACACATCAACCATCAGCTACCCCATTTCTATCAAATGCGGCATGTTAATCGTTCACTTCCACAGCCAGAAAACAAAGATTCCATGGTTCTGCTATGGCTGGGTCTACAGTACAGTATACTCACAGTGAACATGGAACGGAAGTTGCTGAGATCGGTGAAAAGCTCCTCCACAGAGGTCTTCTTGGGGTCAACTGCAAAGTACTCCAGCATGTTCTGATACAGTGTCTCCATATTGCTGTGCATGATCACCAGCTTGCCATACTGCTCCTGCGCCATCTTGCTGAAACTGTGAGGATGTGGTCAAGGTCAACAACAAGCGCATCACACATCAGGTGTAAATTAAATATTACTCAGGAAACTCAGGAAAAATGAATCTTAAAGAGCCATTTGTTGCTGTCCAGCTGCCATTGTTAAACAATGATGCTTGCATTAGGTGCTGTGATATTGTCAGGTCATACTCAGGCTAGTGTCTTCACTGCTATGACACCGTGCAGCCCAAAGCATCTGTGACTCATGTCTGGCTGCTGGCATGTATTGATGTACTGTATCTGATAAGCACAATATTGACCACAAGTACAGACTTCCAACATATTCATATTCAGCATTCACCACTCTAATTCATTCATTCATCATTACAAAGTCCAATCAGATTATAGTTCAATGATGATCTTACAAATGTTTTCAGCTAAATTTGGGTTGGTTCATTGCTAATGATGTATTCACTTAACTCTGCTCTTTTCACTGGTCTGTGGCAAATGCTGCAGGCACAGTCTTAGTCCACCCAACACTAAAAAAACATTAGCTTTGCTGTGTTGGTATAAAGTGAGGTGCATCTCATATTATGGCAACAAAAGTATGAAGAGAAAGTTCTCACAGACATGGACATATACTGCAACACAGAACAGGTGTGATTGAAGATCATTACATTCAGTCAGTCTAAAATGATTAGAATCAGATAGAATGAATATGCTTCATTAAAACAAGTCAGAGATTTTCTGTGGATGAATGAATTCAGTGGGGGGGGGGGCTAACCAGCAGGCCTGCTAATGACCCCAACATTCTAGCCTCATGGCAGATAAGAAGCCACAGTGTCTGTGTGTATGTGGTCTCACAAGTATGTGAGCAGCATCTCTGGCTCCTATTGTGCCCCTTCATTATAGCTCAATTGATGGACCTATTTGAGGTCTGGCCTCAGTTGAATCTGGCTGGGGATGGGACTACCTATTCACAGCTGCGTAAATGCTGTTCAATACGCACTGCTCCCAGATTGACTTGTCAGTAATATCTTTCCAAGCCAGGGACTGGTGGAAAGAGGCATTGGGTTAGCCTGAGCAGGTGATGAGAGAAAAGAAGAAAAAGCATAGAGCCATGGTTGATAAGTATCATGGGGTGCAAAATATCTCTCCCCCTGCTCCCTCTCTCTGGGCTTCTTTCCTGTTGCAGAGAAAGCAGTAGTCCTTTACTGCTCATTGTCAAAAAAATCTTGTTCACTCTTGCTTTCTCGCATTCTGTTTCTCCTATATGACCGTTGCCACCAAGCTTCATCAGCTGCAGGTGAAACAGCTATGTACAAAATTTTAACGTGATTGTAGCTTCTCAGTGATGATCGGTATTCACTAATATATAACAAAGATGTATAAATTCCCTTTAAAGAGCTTTATTATACAAACATTGACTTGCCAATGCTGATTAAAAAACATATCTGGTTGCTTGATTTGATTTTATTATTTCCTTCTGTTTTTTATGTTTTTGCAAATGAAACTAATAATATTCCTATTTTCATTTAGTTAATTGAAAGTCATGTATAATATAACATACGTTCACAATTAATGCCACATTTCTCATTGTAAATACAGATTGTGACAATTAGTTAGGCTACCTTTCAAAACTACAGTGATTCTGCTGTCTCGACTGACAAAAGCACAATTTAACGGAACAGATTTGTATTGTCAGCTTCCATTTTCAAATTTGATGTGGATTTATGAGTTTTTAAATCAGCATTACTAAGACGAGACATTTTGTGAAAGGCACCTGGAATTGGAAAGTAAAGCAGTGAAAGACAGACCTGTCAAATCCATTCTCAGTGAACCTTTCTGTGTTGCACTCAACTTCTCTACTAACTACAAAAACACAAGCCATCAGTGCCCAAGCCCCAAGGCTACTGATCAAAACTACATGAAGGAGGCTGGGTACAGGGTGTATTATTGAACACATACTGCACTTACACACATGGTCTGAGACACACCTGACAACTGTCAGCGCTGGCTCTTGATAACAGGGCTGTGAAGGGATAGTTTCAGTAAAGAGAAATTGTGGATTTACGTTATTACTTAACTACCAAGAACTGACACTTGAATAAGACATTAAATTGACATACAAGACAAAAAGTCTACAAAAGTGACTGACTGACATCACTTAATTTTGAAATTGTGTTCATTAAAAATTACCCTTTAAAAAGAAACTGACATTGGAATGGGATGCCATTCATGACTTGTACATGTAATTGACAATGACAAATAAAACATGTGTGTATATACAGGACCAAGGGTAGGAGGACTATTCTTGTCTCCCATTCTTCTTTTTTATAAAAAAACATATTATACCTCAATTGTTCATTTTCTTGAGCAACTGGTGATGTGTTGTTGATAACTAACAGAAGAAATTCCACTTGGATGGAGGGAGTAACTCTTACAAAGCAAACATTCCAGTAATAATGAAATTAAATGAAATTCTTATGAAAAATTGGCGAGAGCAACTAGGTTGAAGGTGATGGTAACTAATCCTGACAAGCATCTGTGTATATAATTTTTTTAAAAAGTTAAAAGGAATTGTGTTTAATAGAGTGGCTGATTAACCAAAGACTTTAAAGTACCTTCCCTTTCTATTACAGGTTCAGCAGTGTTAAGGTATAAAACCTTGCACTATTGACAGCCTATTCAGCACCACAGTGATAAATGTAAACATACTCTATTTGATTTATGACATTTAATGCACCGAAAAATGCCCTGGACTGGTATGTGAATGCATGCATATATAAAAGGATATAGCCATTTTATCAAAGAACATGTCGTTGGGGTCATCAGGGGAGGAGAAAGTCTCCAGGTCTCTCTCCAGCTGCAGCAGCTGCCTCTCCATCTGCCTGAGGCTCTTCTCCAGATTCTCTGCAGACACTGTCACACACCCATATATATCAAGACACGCACACATTCGTAAAGCACACAGAAACAAACCCAGGGGGAAATGTGAGGAGGAAAGCAGCAAAAGGGCAACTCAATTACAGGTACAATCAAATGCACTATTATTTTGATGCTCTGAAAGAATCACAGACAAACAACATACAAAAAAAATAAACCAGAAAAAGGAGCGAGAAGCCAGCTCAATTTCACAGCATGCTTATTACGGGGTTCACTCTCTGTCAGAGACACCGTGGGAATAAACAGTGAGCGAGGAAAAATAAACATCAAGTGATGATATGTTCAACATTTGCTTCTTATATGTTCATGAGTACGTCATAAACAATTAAATTCATATAAGAATACAATGCCCTATATCTGAAACACATACAGTAGTGAAAGCAAACACCTGCTACGTTTGCTTCTATATTTACACTGTACAAATGTACGGCTTTTTGGTAACACAAAGCAACACATAAAAAACTACAGTCTCAAAATGTGAAGATGGATGCTGCAGTGAAAAATCTCTTAATGCCCTCCATCCTTTGTGTTTAGTTTTATCAACAGGTGCATGGATCATGCAGGTGGGAGAGCAGGAGAACACTGAGGCGAACTTTCTGTTAAGTTGGTCATGGCTGACACTTTAAGCTAGTCACTGAATATAGCAAATGGCTTAAATTACCCTGATTAGACCCTGCTTGACAAAAAGGCATAAGCTGCTTACTTTTAAGTAGTTTCAAATTTCCCTTGATCCTAATACATGCTTTACGAAAAAGAAAAAAAACCCCTTCAACTTAGCTAAGCTTCTCTCTTCATTTATATCATAAACCTCATTCACTGATGGGAGCATACTGTCTTCAATCAGACATCTTGACGACAAATATTCATAGTAGCTGAAGAAGTTGTCATATAGCTCTAATTTGTATGTAAAATGGAGAGTGAGTATGTCCTTTTCACCGCGGGCAAAGATAAGAATGCTAATGTATACAGGCAAAATAATGATTCACGGATTCAGCTGGCTAAGAGGAAAAGTCAGGTGGCACTTCTGATTCCATGGTTACTCGTGATGGAGAAAGAAGGCCAAACACTGTAGTAATGAAAGTAATTGGGGGGGAAAAAATCCTCATCTAACACTCAGAAACGGCACATCTATTGCATCTGTACCTGACAAATGATTATCACATCAGTACCTTTTACTCACTGCATGTCTGCTTTTCCCTCAAAATTCCTATTTTTACTCTTTCTCTTGTCTTGTCTTCTTCCCTGCCTCAGCACTGTCGCTAAGAGTTAACAGCCCATCAAAGACACTGAAAATGCCACAGCACACCAGTCCTAGTGTGACTACTGATGTCTCAATCAGAGCAGTATTCACAGAGCTAGTGCTCTACACTGACCGCATGTTTCACTGATTTTTATTTTGGTAAGAAATCACCCTGCCAATCTGGGGAGTATGAAAAAAGAAAGCAGAAATCTGTTTAAGTAGGGGTTAACATGCACACGAGTTATGATGATTCTTTTTTTAAGGAACAGTGAAAGCAGGATTACACATTACAATCATACTGTTCAATAATATCAGTCATAAATGCAATTTGTATGCATCTCTTTTACTATAAACTCTGGTCTATACTAATTTATTTGGAAATCACAGTGCTATTGAAAAGTTGAATTTACTCCGTAGGAACCACAGACCTTGCCTGTGGTCAAGTGTGTGTTAGTTGTCAAAAAAAAAAGCCAATATTTTTGGCAGTCAATTCATCAGTTTAAAAATGGACCCTCAGCTTATTAAAAAATCTCAAAATCATTTGAACATAATACTAACATAACAGTTAAATGTTGGCTGAAGTATGCAGAGTTTCCTAACTGATATTTACTACCTAAAATGAAACACCCACCCCACATCAGTTCAGACGGAGAAAACAAAATAGAAAAATAAAGTCTCTATGCTGATATGGCCCTGCGCTTCAAGTCTAAAGGCCTGTTTTTAGAAATTCTTCCAACATTTATAAAATAACTATAAATGTTTGACTGAATAATCAATGATCTCCACACCCATTACAATTAGAATAATGGATAAAATCAAAAGAAATTTTTGTAGTCAATCAGAAACTGACTCTTCACTTGCAGTATAATTTCCTTTTCAATCTGTGTCTCTTGTTTTCCAAAAAAAAACTTTCAGCATAACCAAGTGACCAGGATCTACTGAATGAGGTGTGGGCAGCATGTGGGAGTGAAAGGGAGCCAGGCAGGCAGCCTGTTAATAGAAATGATTAAAGCCTACTGATCGCTGTACTGACTGAGAAAAGAACAAGGTAAGGTGAGAAAGAGAAAACAACAGATTGGGATGTTCTCTTTTTTAACTTCACAATACAAACTGCAGGCTTTTGGAATGAGGCTCCCTCACTTAAAAGGCATATGATCAAGCAGAGATATGTGGGTTACAAAAATTGAGGCACATGCTTTAGGGGAAAATCTGTCTGGGACTGATCAGGAGTGAGAGTGCAGCTAGAATGTTAAGTTAAACATACATTAATCTGTTTATTTAACAAAAGATGCTGACGCTCTACACAAACACACATACAGTATGCCATATACAACTTAAGAGTTGCTCTGTGGTATACAAACAAGCAGAGTGAGAGATTCTATTTCTTCTCTCTTCTCTCTTGGCTTCTCTTTCATTGTGTCCAGTGTGAGTGATTTCTTTGAGCAGGAGGGAATGAATGTCTCTGTGGTCCTGAAGGGTTGCAGACAGATATAGGATTGTTTTAGCAGAATAATAATTGGAATATTTGTCGAGGTCAAATCCCCCATTGACATCCCTTTATTACTCTGCCAACCTGCTGTGTATAAATGAGACAGAATGGAGCACACAGCCATGCATACTCACTCACAAACAGCCCCACTACACACTGAGCTCCACTATAGATCATCCTGTGATGTATGGAAATTAAGAGACTGAAAAACGCAGATGTGCCTTCTGAGGCCAAAGCCTGACAGACAAGTGTGACTAGACTGATGGTGCCAGGGGCTAGAGACTAGAGTCTTGTAATGCAAAAAACCCACACTCAAAGTGCTGAGGACCTGCAAGATACAAAAAGACCATGAAGGTCACTGGATTTCCAAGCTGCACTGTAGACTGCTCATTCTATATAGTTTCAACCAGAGACCCATCACTCATGCTGCATATGGCAAATCAAAGCATGAGCCACATATTATAGAACCCTCTCAATATAGTTGAGTCCTCACATTACTTCTTAAAGACTCCTCAGAACCCAGAGATTTGAACAGAATCAGAACCAAAACAGCTTCTCTTGGCATCTTTGGTACAAATAAAATTAAAAACATGTTTAGTATTTATTATTATGCATAGCTCTCTATAAGAAATATTTCTGCTGCTGACAGGCAGCATTCAAAGCTGAAGCAGCCTTGTTGAGCACATTAATACAATGTCTCCATATTTGTCCATTTTCACCATATACTCAGCAATGGGTGCCACATAACAAACCTGTCTAATTGCTCTAATCTATCTGCTGTGAGTGTGTGCATATTTGTAAAGAAGGACAAAAGGTTAGAAAAGGGAGAGAGGGCAAGGCTGATAAACCAAAAACCAGACAGTGAGACAAGACAGAGACAGACAGATAGATACATAGCAGATGACAGAGAGGAACAGCAACAACTGCTTCTCCATGGCAGGAGAAATAATGACTGCAGTGCTGAAAGGAAGAGAGGGGAGCAGAAATAAGGAGACAGACACAAAAGGAACCCTGAACTAAGCGGCAGTTTTGCTTCCATGAGAGACAGGATTGGCAGTGGGGAAGCGCAGGTTGGGTTACACACAGTCAAAAGACAGCAGCTTTTGCAACAGAAGCACAAATCATTACTGCTACCTCCATCCAACCTTGTTTTCATGCTCAAGTAAGCTCTTTGGTGAGTGTCTATGAATGTAATGCAGCCTTTTAGCGAGTCTCCAAGCCCTCCGAATGGCTGTCAGACCTGATGAAAAGGAAGCCCCTCAAGAGCATGGTTTACAAAGACGAAATGGGATTTGTGCGTCTGAACACTAGATATGGAGAGATGAGACACTTGGTGTATGCATCTCTTAATGGTACAAAAACACAGAGAAAGACAGTGATGGAGAAGAGGCCTGCATCTATATTGATGCAAATATATACTCAGCTTGAGGTCCATGAAGAATGGAAATGAACAAAGCCCATTCGCACCATTGTACCTATGAGTCATGTCCAGGGGTTTAAGGACATGTAGCATATTTGGGAGAAACAAACCCCTCAACAGGCGAATTGTTATCCACAGATTATCAAAGCACCAACAAAACCTAGAGTCAAAACAATAAAATCGCATATTTCATCCTCACTATGTTTTCCCATCCTCATCCTTTCCTTCATTCCCCCCTGCTGGGAATGGAGCAGTGACGTAAAATCTTCTTTGGAGCAGCAAGAAACATGCTGTGATGGTATGACCACACATGCATATACAATATGGTTGCAAATTTACACACACACGCTGTACACAGATAGTTGCTGACTACTTCCTCCAGAGAGGCGCTTATGGCAATATGAACATGACCGAGTCTCCTCTGACCTCCCAGCTTATCCACGCTTGGCTGTGACCTTTACTATACTGTGCATACCCTGGCCAAACTCACGACTGTGTGAGCATGTGTTGTGTGAATGCCTGTGCATCACATTATAAAGAAAACAGCCAATTTGCGTTGAATCAACACAGACTTAGGCTACATTTAAACAGTATACTGACCTGACATATTCTGTTGAAATATAAACCTATAACTCTTGCAGATGTACTACAGCAGAAAATTAATGTTAGTATCAAACAGCAGTGCAGATGAGCAGTGTAGCATAGATCAAACAGTAAACTGGTAAAATAATGCATGTTTACAGAATCAACAAACATCTAATTTCAGAATAATCCCCAGAGAAAAGTGTGAGCAAGGCTCATAGCACTACAGCATAGAACTACAGAAAAAACAATGCTCCATTTCTGTCAAGGTAAGAACATTGTTTAAGTATATAAGACTGTTTACGCATTAAAGTCTCCAATCCACATCCTTTAATGACTGGATCACTGCTCAAATACATCCAAACAAGCAAATATGAAAACTAATTTGCATGTTGACTTCACCATTAGTAAGATTAATAAAACATAATAAAATGCATTTAAAATGCTGGTGCTGAGTGAGTCTCCATGTCATGGAGGACATTACCACTGTGTTTTGGAGCAGTGATCTTGAATCCAGTCTCTTCACTAAAATTATTTTGCAGGAGCTTAAATTTTTTGATGGACCTCAATGGTTGAACTTAAGTGATGTGCAATCATGCTATAATTAATTGAGTTCCAGACAGACAGAGTTTGTCACACACAGTTGCAATACATAAACATAGTTTCGCATTTGTATGCCTTTTGTTTGCTCAAAGTATAGTCCAACTATTTGATTACTAATTTAGCATTTGTGAGTCCCTGCTGGTAAATACTGCCAGGGATGTTGATTTGACGGGAAGAGGATAAAACTCCCTGTGCACTGGGAAAGCTAAAGAACTTAAGTCGACACCAGCAGGAAACCAAAATAACAGCAATAATCACAATGTGACATCAGCTCAGAGAGATGGTTGAAGCAGTGTTAAAATTATCAAGTAGCAATGTGTAGAGATATCCTTGCATGTCTAAAAACAGTCACAATAATGACCCACAGTGACTTGGTGCAGTCTTGGTGTGTCTCTTTATAAAAGCAAGTGAATACAGCAAAACTGTTAGGGTGGATTAACATTGTGTGCGTCTGTGTAGTGGTTTGGGCATTTGGGTAATGATGTATATCACCTCTGCTAGCTCGGTCCACATGCTCTAGGTCATCAACAAACTTGGTCACATCTGGAAATTCCTCCTCACAAACTTGTGCCAGGAAGTGGAGTAATGTGGTCTTTTGGTCTGCTGATTTTGTGTCCTTCAGCTGTAGTAAAACACATACACAGACATTCAGTTACACAAAAATATCTTTGACAGTAAAACAATAGATTTTATTTCAGCTCAGATCATCTCAATAATGTATTGACAAACAAGCAATAAAACTGTTCTGATTAGGGAAAGAGTGAGAGCATACTTGCTCTAAGTGGTACCTCTGACTTCCCTTGTTACTTCAAATGTCACAGGCTAAACCTAATGTTATAAGTATAGATTTGTTGTACAGGCAATGATCTGACTATATAAAGACAAAAAATCTACATCTACATTCAAAAAAAGATCTTTCTGTGACATTGGACAATTAACAGCAGATCTAGTGCAACAAGAGCAGCATGTGTCATTGTCCTTCCTTCAGCTGCTGTAAAGCCTTTAAGTAGCTTCATAAATGCTGAGTGTTGTCAGCACAACATATGATTTCATGACTCGCACTCATGCAGCGGAAGCATATTCACAACCTCGATGACCTCTCCCGTGCTCTGCGCCTCTCTCCCCAACACGTAACAATTTTTCAATTTGTCTGATAAATTTCCATTTTCCAGTCTAATTCCAAGATGTCTCTCAGTATCCCCGCCAAACACCCCTCCTGTGGAGTGAGTTGCTGTGTATCTCTCTAGGTGATCTATTGGTAGACAGCAGTGTACTCAGCCCCGCTGGGTTTAATCATGTTTGTATTATCTCCTCTAATCAAACATTCTCATCTCTCTTTTCATTTCTGTTTTCCCTTTTTTTTTTTACAAAAGCTTCAAGTGCTCGCTGACAAAAGGTCCCCCTCTGAATTTAGATGGATGGTAATCATAGTTGACAATGTAAACATTTTGCTTTTTCCAGTTGGGCTGGGTGCAATTTTCTTGTGCTGTGAAGTGTGCCATGGAATTAAGTTGTCAAACTTGGGAGCAGGCATGAAGTTGATGTCTTCCTCTGTATAACCTGCCTCTGACACCGACTCACTCCTTGGTCCCCCAACATATGAG
This sequence comes from Psettodes erumei, assembly GCA_016785225.1. Classification (NCBI taxonomy): domain Eukaryota; kingdom Metazoa; phylum Chordata; class Actinopteri; order Pleuronectiformes; family Psettodidae; genus Psettodes; species Psettodes erumei. The sequence goes on along the minus strand of JAFBJZ010000863.1, from coordinate 5,030,620 downwards.
AACAAAGATAGAGGGACAGACACTGGAACAGCAGCATGAAAACAGAAAAATGTGCTAAACACAAACAATATGTCGTCAGAGCTTTAGCAATTGATAATATGAATGTCATGTTAATGCAGCTAATCCATCATGTTTATATGTATGTCTGTGTGCATGTTTCTGTATGCACATGTACTGGTGGTTATATGAACATAAGCAGCCAATTCTAACAGGGCAGAGAGGTGGCAGTGATGAATGGCTGCAGTGGTTGTTACTGTGGAAACTGCAGTGAGTGTGCCACCAGCTGTAATGTAACCACTGAAGGAGTCTCCTACTCCAGGATCACACTCTGTTCTCTGTCACCATCACTATCATACAGAAAAAGTTACTGTTCTGTCTTGACACCATATAAAAGCCACAGGTACAGCCATTTGCTATGTCTCTAGCTAACTGAGCTTGGGCAGTCTTGCAGGGTGTGTGAACTTTCAAAAGGGATATTGGCCACTGCTTCAGTTATCTATTCTGAACAGGAGAATGAGAATAAAGTATTCCCTGGGTTTGGCTGCTTTGATAGATACCAGCCGTCAGAGAAACAGAACCTGTCTTGTGGGGCTGTTTTCAATCAAATGAAATAGTTTCAAACAAAATGCCTCATCACAGCAGCCACCTCAGATCAGTTCACTGATAGGGCTCAGTAAAGGTGACCAACCAAGGTGAACATCCACTGACTATACATGAAAAAGAGGAGCCAACATTCCTACAGAAGGGCAGGCAAGTGTAGATATGCAGAGATATGTAAACCCAGACAGACAAAGCACAGTATATGCAAAAAGACACCTTACAAACACAGGTGAACATTTTTCATGTTTGCCCAGAAAGTCATGGTAGCTGCAGTGATGGGTATGAGAAGAATGTGGCAGGCATCTAGGATCTAAAACATTCTGTTAACTTTGTTCGGTTTTCAAATCAAATTTCAATTTAAGTGATGAAATTTTTAAAATGGCATTATTGGTGTTACTATAGTCCAACTGCAAGTACAGCTGTGTACAACTGATAGAAAATCATGTGAGCATAAAAAAAACATCCCTGAGGTTGAGCCACTGCTAGTGGACGGATAAAGGTCTACATACAGCATGTGGACAGTTCTTTGATAAGGCCAGCATTTTAACCCTCACCTTGCAGAGAGAACTGAGGTCGAAGCCATAAGACTGGGCGTTTCGAGAGCCTGCATTCATGTAATTTCCCAGCAACAGCACCAGCTCCAGCAGGCGGCGAAAGGAGCAGCTCTTCCTGACCTCATCACAGGCGGCGTTTACAGCAAGGATATCTGGACGCAAGTTGTTTACCTGCTCCTCGAATTGCAGCCGGAAGAGGATATGGCTGAGGCGAGGATGCAGTCGCTTCACACTGCTCATCTGGGAGAGGGGAACAAGGAAGAAGGAAGTATGAAGGAGGAATGAAGTAATAGGGGGAAAATTTTAGAAAAGATGAAGCAGGAGTAGAGAAAAGTAAGAGAATGGTCAGACAGAGAGAACAAAGCCAAGGAACTTAGTCAAACTTAAAGTACCTACAATCACACTTTTGGCACATTCTCACATTCAGCCAATCTAATTTAAAAGACATTTATGCAACTAGCATCCTGGAAAGTGTTACTAGGCAGTAGTAATAGATGCTGGCAGTGATTTGATTTGGGACCCAGGTCTGGTAAGTTAATTGTGGAGTTCATGTCCATATAGGGCAGGCAGTGGAGGGGGTGGAATATACAATAGGCTGCCTTGGATTACCACTCTCACACAATTAGAGAAAATTGGAAAATATTGCATTGGGCCCAGGGCCTGGCCACAACAGTGATTGTGTATGTGTGCAGGGTGGTGGGGAGGGCGCAGGTTGCAATTGTCTGTTTCACACAACAGCTGGCTGTGCGGTTTGATGTCCTCCATCAAGGCTTTAATTATAACTACTGTAATGTTATCAAATGATTATTTGGGTCGGTGAGTGAGTAAGCGTGTTCTGTCTGTGTGTGTGTGTGAGAGCGGAGAGGAAACCGTGCAGGAGAAGAATATGACAAAATTAAGACATGGCATGGAGCGCAAGAACCACATGTAAATGAATACAATGAAAAAACTACAAACAAAGTAGACCATAAATAAGTTCTGGAAAACATACTATGTGTTTCAGTGAGATGGCAGCCCGTTGACATGCTGCGAATTTCTCTCATATTATCAAGAGTCTGTGCAGGGATATTTGAAAATTATGCATCATATAGTGTAAAAACAAATTGTGGGTAAATATTTTGGCAACTTGTAATAAATGTCTCTGTTGATTGTCAACAACAATTTAAATCCTAGATGAAAGACTTTAATTCAAAGCAGTGCCAGTCATAAGGACTGTGAAGACAGCAGAGCCCGGAGGATGTACATGATGGTAAACAGAGCGATTCCTCAGTTTCAAGCACAACTGATGTACAGCAATAAAAACAACTGTACTCCATGAAGTAGATTGGGGTAAAACTAGAATATGCTTTAATCTAATAACATGGGGATGTATGGCTATAAATACTCAGTTGGAAGATCGAGAGGGTTTTTTTTCCCTTTGGTCTTCTGGTCACAAAGAACGTTTAGAATTAGATTAGACATTTTAAATAACTTTATTGACATAGTTTTCAAAAGAGTGCAAGTACTTTTATAGTGTGACCAGGTCCACTTCAACTCAAGTGTGTGCATAGCAGATATTAAAAAAAGAAAAGATAAAAATGCATGTGTGCACAACGGTAAATTAACGATAAATTAAAAACTCCTTTTAAAACCCTGGGTTTTACTGATAGGTGAGAGCATTTGATAAGGTCCACAGAGGCACAGCAGCAAAACAACATTGTATAGGCATGCTCTGCTTTGTTCTATGTCTCCCTGATGAACACTACACAACAGCTGAGCTTGCTTTATCTCCCCACCCACCCACTGGGATTTTCATTCAGTCATAACACTCTCTGTCATGGGTGATTACAAACAGGTGGGTGCATGGGGCAAAAGAAGATTACTGTATGTTTTGTAAGTAACTTAGTTGCTAGGCAGAATCTCAAAATACACAAATAGTGCTTCACTCCTAATGCATAATTTTGAATAAACCTCCTTTGAAAAGTCTTTAAGAAAATGATGCAGACATAATTAGGCAGCACCACTCCTCGGTAATGTGCATAAATTAGCACGCCAGTCCACAGGTGTCCTGTCTTTCCTCTTAAGGCTTAAAAAGATAGAAGTTTAAAAAGCTCAGGATTAGAATATTTATATGAAAGTGCTCCATTTGTGGGCGTGCATACTGTATTTTCACGTTTCTGTGTGTGTGTGTGTGTGTGTGTGTGTGTGTGTGTGTGTGTGTGTGTGTGCGTGCGCGTGCACGTTTGGATGGGTGAAAAGAGAAAGAGGCGCATAAAAGGGAAGGATATGTTGTAAATACAAGAGAAGCTTTCATGACTGTAACATTAACAATAATTAACCTTAATAAACCCTTTTTGTAAAACCTACTATTTAGGTTTTGTTAAACCGCTTAATTCACAGAATGTCGAATTTCAGCTTGAAAGTTGATACTTAAAAGAACCATCTAACAAAAATACTGCAACTTAAGGAAAGGCAAATTTGTGATATACCTGGACATGTTGTTAGAGCTATAACCAGCTGGTAGGGAGGTGACAGTTTGGTGTGTGTATGTGACCATGTGTACTCACCACAACCCCAAACTGCTCCGGCTCTGACAAATTTGCGTACTCATTTTTATACTTGGCCAAGGCATTCAGCTGCTCCTGCTCTGGCAGGTGCTTTACAAGGTTCTACAAAGAAGAAAGAGGAAGAAAGGGAGTGAGAAGTAACATGAAGAAAAGCCCAGCAAAGAAACCAGTATGCATATTCATTGTCATGATGCCTGATACCCCAATTTTTGTAACTGCACATGGTACCACTATACACTATATCCTCCTCATCTTCATGTTACCATTCCTTAAGCACTTACTAACTGTGATGATTTAACTTGTCCAAAATTGAGCTGTTTACACTATATCTGGGATCCATCAATGCTTGAAGAACAACATGTTTTTTCTTTTGATTTAATTTAGAAGGAGCCCTACAGGGATACTATTCTTTGTACTACAATCTAACCAACTGCTGTTCTACTTTCTGTGGGTTTTGGTGAGTTTGAGCCCTGTTGGTGAGTTTCAGCACAAAGTTTTGTAACCACAATAACATTTATTTTATTATCAAACATAGGACTACATCCCAAGGGCTATTTATATGTATAGAGACAATTGAAAGTGAAATTGTGATTTGGTTTTTTAGAGATAGCCAAAAGGAACCAATGTTAAATTATTAAAGCCACTCTGATTGCATTGCCTTCTCATCTGAATGTAACAGCCATCTCAACAAATACTGTTTCTGTGTGGTAAATATAATGGTCTAATGCATTTAAATTGGGTTGAAAATCCGTTCTCAATGCCTGGAGTCAGGACAAATATTGCCACTTCCATTACTTGAGTTTTTATTGATGCACCATAATGGAATTTGCCTTAATGACTATTAATTATTTGCATGTTGTAATTAACAATTATCGATCAAATTAATTCTTTAAAATGTACATCCGTAGCAAGATTGTATTTATTTGTTTCAGCTCAGCTTACTCACACCCACAGTGATCAATAGTTAAACAATCCAAAGCCCTTGAATGCATTAGTCAACATCCTCAACGTCTGGTGTAAGAACTGTATGCTACTATTACATGTGTGTTGACATGTATAGGCTGATCCAAATGGTGCTCAATTGTTCATAGTATGATTAAAGGAATTTATACTTATTCATACCAGTGATTACAACTATTAAGACTATAAGTGTTTAATTGCAATTGACACTTTCAAGTTTGCACAAAATATGGCTGTCGAGGTACTGACAAAAACTAGAAAACTGGTGCACATTCACCATTCTAGCCTCCCACCACCGCTTACCTGTGTCAGAACTTCACAACTGATTTTTATGCTTCCTTATTTGTTTGCCCCATCCCACACTGTTAATCTTGTATGTCCTTACCCTCCTGTTAGTAGCCTACGGTGTACTGACCAGTTGTTGCTGACTATTACTGACTACACAGGGCCGAGCCAGTGACAGAGGGTCATAGGGCACTCGCTTTCAGGATTCAAAATCTCCTTAACAGCTTTCATACTGAGTCGGGCAAGTAATGTCAATGTCCTCTTTTTAAACTACTTAAAATCATTTTTTAAATATATTTTGCACTTACATTTCATTCTTACCAATACCAATACCATTTTTGGTAGTGTACTTTTGTGAGTAGGTATTGTCTTGTTTGCTGGATAGATGCAAGAAACTGAATGAATGGCATATGACACTTGGTGTTTGACAAACAGCACAGGACTCAGGAGGAAAAGATTCTCTGGTTTGATGAAACAAAACCTCTAAGCAGAACTCCAAAGCACCTGACACTGCTCATCACCTGGCTAATACCATCGCTATGGTGAGGCAGTTGATGAGCAGTGTTAGGTGTTTGGAGTCAGCATCATGCTATGGGGTGCATCTGAGCAGCACGGACAGGGAGACTGGTCAGAATTGAGATAAGATGAATGCCGCCTGAAACAGTGAGTTGCCTTAAGAAAACCTCCGAGAAAAGACCGAGTTTATCTTTCAGCACAACAGTGACCCAATGCATACAGCAAAGACAACACTGTAGTAACTATGGGTCTCTGACTTTGACTCCCTTGAGTGGCCCAACCAAAACCCAACAGTTCAGGTGCATGCCATCCAATCTGGCAGAGCTTGAGAGGATCTTTCAGGAATAATGCGATACACTGCCCCAAACCAGGTGTGCAATGTTTCTAGCGACTTACACAATAGAACTCAAAGCTGTGACCAAAGAGGCTTCTACAAAGTACTACTTTACTTTTAGCTTTATCTTACCTTTTAGCTACATCATTTTTATTACTTTAAAATATGTACTACATCATTCATAAAATTTTAAAAAGTGCAGACACTTCTAAGTAACTTGAACGTCATCAAGGACAGACAGAAAAAGAGACACTAGGCATTGTGATCTGCATTAGGATATTATATCTGGATGAGGAAAAACTAGTGTTCATGCGAGGTATAAATATGTGCAGCATCAATTGTGACTGGAATGAGATCTGGTCAGCCAGGCCACTTCAGGATGTGGTCTGACTCGCAGTGTAATCAGATATTAAGTATAAAAGTAGTCCGTACAGAAATGAAAGGTGACCGAAGTAAGCAACTCTCTGCTCGTTTGAGCAAACCAAGTAGCAGATGTGAGAATAGTGCTTAACATTGCAATAACACACATATATTTATTTTATTAATAGATTGTCTGCTCACCAACTGCTTCAACACCTATTGTTCTGTAGGCTTACAGATGTCTGGTACTTCAGCTGCAGGCCACATGCCTTTTCAAGTTAGACAACTAATCAAGGCGAATGCTGGGAGTTGAGGCATGAACCTGACCAACTGAGTAGGAGAAGGCAAGCATTGAAATATACTTCCTGCCTCAAGGTGGACAGTTTCACACTGTAGGTTGAACTACTTTCCATTGTTATTTCAGTCTCAGAATTAGGTGGACACAAGAGTCAGTTTTTTCTAGTGTCAGAGCTCTAAATGTTTTTACAACTTCATGCAAATCTTGCCTTACCTGGATCATAGGTTCAGTGAGTTGCTCTTCATCCACCTCCACTATCATGCGACGAATCTCCTGATAAGGCATACGGAAGGAACCCAGGAAGATGGCTACACAGACACAAACACAAGGTGCAACAAATGCTGTTGTAAAGATCAAAATGATTCATGAATGTCTGTTAATGTTTTTAGACAATTGATCATACAGGTTAATATCAGAAAACAAAAAGAAAGTACGACAAAACAATTCATGATGTGAGATTGTAAAAACGGAAGCAGCTCAAGGATGCAAGAAAGACATGAAGTAATGTTTGCATCAATCAAGCAAGGGAACTGAAGCCCCACATGCTCATTTTCAATCAAAGCTTAGACCCTTTACCTCCTATGGAGGGACTCATAAACTCCCGATTCTCCGTTCTTTCTCCTCCTCTAGTTCCTGCTCTATAATTTCCTCTGCATGATTTATCACTGTTACAGAGCTGATTAGTCTCATTTTCTTTTAATACATGAAACAAAGGTCACAGCTCCCCTTGATATAAGCCAATGAGGTACTAAGATCGCAGAGTGCTTAGGAGATCAGCCAGTTTCTCATTAATGATGGGTGCTTACAAAAATGGTCATTTGGACGGTGTTTATCTGTGTGCAAGTGAGTGAGACGGGGAGCGCTACAGACGGAGAGAAAGATATTTGTGATTATCCATAGAAGCATTTTTCCTCTTCTTCTTCTTTCCTTAATGGATGCTTAACAGCATCAATTAGTTCAGTGTATGTGTGGCAACATGAATCATTGGTAGCAGTGAGTGTTGTCTTTAATCACCATAGCAACAAGCAAAGGTGCCGCCTTGCTGCCAAATTTTCTATTAGATCACTTTATAACATGCAAACAAATAAGAGGTTTACAGAAGGTGACTTAAGTGAGATAAAGTAAAAGTAGGTAAAAGTGAGGCTAGGATTACGTACAGGCACAGGACACAATAACTTCAAGATACAAGGATGTATATAAATCTAGTCCTTGGGTGGAGGAGAGTGGGCTGAAAGGAAAGAAATACTTACATAGATTCTGTGCAATCTTGGGATCAAGCACCTTGAGCTCTTTAATTCTCTTCTTTATGGATTTCTTATCCTCCAGATCCTCCTCTTGTTTTTTGGCTGATAAAGACAGAAATGCTGAATTATTATCCATCCACAAACGCAAGATTTACATAAATGTGTGATCTTAGTGTACTGCTGACATATGTACGATAGGCAGAAAATCAGTTACAGTGAGATTATGAGATTTTCCAGTGTCTGGGTACAACATGTAGAAGGACAGAAAGTGAGTTTGAGTTAAGAGATTGTCCATTTGAATTTCATTTATTTGTTTGGTTTTAATACTGTACTAATTTTAAAAATGATGAAGTAAAAAAAAAAAATCTTTGGACAGAATTGAACAGTGACATAGTCCACCATGACAGGATGACATGCTGCTTGTAGAGTATGGAGAAGGGGATTATGGGAGAGTGCTGTGATCACACCACTCACAGAGTGAGGCATGGGTGAACAATGTTTGTTCCATGAACACAATATTGCACGAACAGTATTTAGGTTTGTGGTGGAGGTAAATCTGGTCTGGGTCACATGGAGCCAGGTAGGTCAGACTGTGAGTAGTAGTACTACTGGTAGATAGGAGAGGCAGCATGAGATTGAGGATTGCAAAAAGCAATACAAGAAAACTATACACAGACACACAGTCATGCATACACACATGAACAACCCTCTTGAGCCACGTTCACAAAAAAGGAGTTCATGGTTGGTTTTAATTATTTAAAACACCAGATTAAGAGAACAAAATGTGCATCCCAGGAGTGGGCTGGGTAATTGTCTGGTTCTGTAATTATGTCATGTGTATGGTGAGAGGAGAGGAGAGGAGAGGAGGAGAGGATCATGGGAGTTAATCTGAAGGAAAGGTACTTCTACTTTTCCATGTGGGCTTGGTCTTCATTCAGGGATCCTGTATCTAATTAAAAAGTGAAGCAGTATGCTGGGAGCTCCCACTGAAAAGACTGTTAGCATTGTCCACATACATGCACACCTACGATACAACTCACCACGCACAGAAACAAAAACAGCCTCACACTGAGCTATCCTTGACTTACGTGGCTCCTCTGTTGGTACACTCTCCTCACAGTCTTTCAGTGTGAGAGAGAAGAAACAGACAAAGAGGACAGTGGAAAACATGTACCATGGAAAACAGAGTGAACAATGATATATAAATAAATTTCAGCACATGCTATTGACTGCAGCATGAAAAATGGAGCGATTCCGCAAATATGCGATAAAGACTTGAATGAAAAATGTATATGTGTATATATATGTGTACAATGAACATTTAACTAATTCAACTAAAAATTAACCATGTCAGCAGCTCCACAATTCTAAATAAAACACAGACATGCATTGTGCATTTTCATTCTAGGTCAAATTAGATGTGAAATGAACCTGAAATATTTAACAGTCAATAAAACTTGACTTGTACAAAATACATTAATGCTGTTGTGCAATATGGTGAGTGAGTGGTTTGGTGTAATCAAGCTCAAAACTAATACTAATACAGGAATTTTGAATAGCTTGGTAGCTCGGGCTTTTTACTATTTCTTGGTATTTGACAGACAAAATGATTAAATCACCCATCTAGCTATGAACTGCCAGATTAACCAGTTTTTACTTTTTTGCAGCCTTAGTCACAATCTAAATGTTTCAAAAGACCTCAAGTGTTCATATCTAACTTGTGCCTGTAAACAGAAAAAGATAGGTTAAAGAGCTTAAAAGATTGATACAAAACCATTCTAATTGCCAACAGTATAAACTGGTTGAGATGGGCATGAATGCGGTCACTTTACAACATCTGCCAGTATAATGGTACCCCTTCTGTTTTCTACCATAATCCACCTTTTGTGTGAATATGTTCAGCAAGTAATGATGCAAAGCACGTCCCTTTAGATCACTGCATGAATACTTTTGCTGGCTCAAGAGGACAAAAATAAAGGAAATATATGTATGTCAAATTATAAGACAGGCATGAAATCAATAAAAATGTAAAAATGTCAATATTTACCTTTAAATCCAGCGTGAATAACTTAAGTATTTATTCTTGTGGGAATGTAATCTTGACTTTAATGTTATTGGAAATTTGAATGCAATATAAGGGGCCAGTCCTCGAAAGGCTCTAGCTTACTGCATTAAGATGTTGTATTGATCTAGTCATCATAACTTATTGCCTCACACAATCTCATTTATTTTCCCCAACACACACTGACTTTCTCTCCCTCACACATACACTCAAGACACGCAGAGTACCAGAGCTTTAACCACCTTGTTTCAGTGCATACAAATATACTTGGCTGGGTCATATAACGCATGAATCATCTTAACATAATACTGCATGTGGGAATCACATTGCACACGCATAGGCAGACACGTGGGGTATAGTATTTTTGTCACCACAAAGCTATTGGACTCCACAAGTATAGGGGTCTCCCACACACCCACACACACACACACACACACACACACACACACGCTCACCAAGCTGCCTCAGGTGTTATCAGTTAAATCACCTAATTAGATTGCCCCCTTCCAGCATCACCCCCCATCCTCTCTGGTGTTAAAACAGCTCTTCTTTAGGGAAGCTTGCTCATTATCCATCAGCCAATTAAAATGTCCCGCAGGGGGTCAGAGGTCACTGGTTAATCAATCAGACGGAGCGGCAACTGTTGTAGTTATCAGATTGCGCTATCACCCAGGAAGTGGGGAAGATAAGGATACACTTGTGAGTGCAGAGCAGTGGGGAGCCTGCATCACATTACAGTCTACCAAAGGCAGGAGAGAAGAAAAGGGACAGAGCAGTACGGTGTAACTATGGCACTGGATTTGCCTACACTAATCTGTACCTTTTTAAAGAGACAAAATCTGAAATGCAGTAATGGGAAAGCAGGGCTTTATCACAAGACAGGTGAGACAAGGTGTACAAGAGACAGACGCTAACAGCAAGAAAACAGTACGAGCTGAAAGGCCTGGTCCCAGCACACAGCACGAGCCAACTACCATCTAAGCATTTCAAGTTAAGGACTCTTAGTGGAGGCCTGTGATAAATGTCAACTCGATGGCGGGACTCAGGACAAGTAGGAGGACAGATAAGTTTGAAAAATACCGCAAAGAAGAAGGACTGTCTCCATTTTCCTTTGCCCCCAGTGTAGAATACTTTGGGGAAAATGCATTCTGCATTGTTCACAAAATAACAAACAGAAAAAATAAATAAATAAACCAGTCAATGTGTGCTCCTATCTTTACTTGAATGAAAAACCATGGGCATGTATACAAAAGACTGTTTAGTTACAGGGTCAGATAAGGATACAAAGCCAGAATTTTAAAAGCGTTATCTGCTCCTCTCACTTTTAATAATTCTACTGACTGGTTTTGATCCAATCTCTGCCACAGCTTAAAGGCACTTGACAAAAACATGTCAATGTGTAACATTACACACACACACGCCTCCCAAACAGTTGCACTTCCCACAAGGCAGTATCAGTGAATTGTGCCGTCAAAGCACTAAAGGGAATGGTGGATGAAATAAAACTGCTGTGAAAGAGCATGACTGATGCTATACATGACAGGCAGGCCTCAGAGACAAGCAAGTAACACCCCATATCCACCACCCCCACCCTGCGCACGCACACACACATACAAGATTAAACACCAAAAACTCCTCCTCCTTTTCCCCTGCCCTCTACACTCAGCACATCATCATATCAGGGTTCATTTCAAATCAGAGAAACACCTTACTGAAACTGCACCCCTCTTTAAGCACGCACACGCACACACACAAAACTGTAATAATAATGTAAAATGAAAAAAATATACACTTAGGTAACTAACCTTTTATAGGTTATCAAGTGAAGTAAGCAACTAAAAGCAGTGTGGTGGAGTGACAGGCAGTTTATGTTTGTGGTTATTCGGCCCATCATTTTATCCAATATTTGTCCAAATATCCTATTTCCTGAGGAGATAGCACGCCCTTGAGTTGACTTTCTCTTGATGAGGCTTCATTATTTATGGCATGTTACAGTGATACAATCATCTTCCCCTGAAAAAGCAGATACACAAGCACACAGCAAGGGGAAAGTTGAGAGGGCAGCAGTCTTCAAAGGGTAATTAAATCACTGTGTTGTTTCCAACGGCCAATCAAGGCAGTCATGCAGGTAAAGTTTAAATCACTGCTATTAGGGGAGGTTTTGTAGCAGGGATAATTCGGGGGCCCCCACAATTCAATGTGTGAACACCACACACATGCATATATAATACGCGCACACACACCATTGCCTGAAGCAAAATCCACTATGAGACATCTGATGCACAGGAGGGGGGCTGTCTGCAGCAAGTGAAAAAATCCACCGATCCAACACATCTGTCAACTCTACAGTCAACAGAGGGGAGACGAACAGTCAAACCAGCCGTGCAGCTTGACTGTTGACTCACTGTATGGTTCTGATCCAGCCAGTCCTGAACTTGAGTCAGCCTGACAAAAAGCACTAGAGACATGCCGAACGTCCAGTAGCTACTTGGGACCATCTGCACCTGCCCTCACTTTTCCCTCTCCGCCTCATCAATGCACACCCTCCACAATCCTGACTAACTTTCTGACATGACAGCTTGACTGGTCTGTTTGCACACGGACTATTCCCCTATCCAGAGTTGTGGATGTGAGTACCACTGAAGGGGGGGGCGAGCGAGAGAGAGAGAGAGAGAGAGAGAGAGAGGAGATCAGAGTAATGAAGTGAGGTGCTGTGCTGTGAGTGAGCTAATCAAAGTGAACCATGCAGGGCCACCTCTCCCTGTGATCCAGACTAGATGACCCAGGGCCATAATTAGTCTGAGACTTTCATTCGGATAGCAGCAAATTAACAGACTTCATTAGGCTTTTCTCGCCTCTCCTCTCCATTCCTGCTATACCAAGATCATTTCTGAGTCAAAACCACTAAAATTGCTCCCACATGAGCAACGGCCTCTACAAAGATGCTCACATGCTCTCTCTGTGGTGCATGCAAGTGTACACATTTCACAATAAATTCACAAATCTGGACTAAAATTAATAGCACTGCATCAAAAGATTACTAATTATTTAGAAGCCTCTGTTAATAAGTGTGTACTGGCCTGTGGGGAAGAATTTGGCCAATTTCTCTATTCTCAGTGGAGTAGTGCCCTCTATAGGCCTCTTGAAGATCTACCAATGACCACTGAATGAATGTGTGTGTGTGTGTGTGTGTGTGTGTGTGTGTGTGTGTGTGTGTGTACACGCACATCTGTATCTGTGCCGAAATGAGTATTTTCTGACTACTCTGTCATATCAGGTATGAAGCATTATTATCTCCATTTCATTTCACTGTGTGACAGCACCAGTCCAATCTGAACAGTTGTTAAGCCCACCCTAACATTTCCCAAGTCATTCAATGGATTGATGACAGCCTAAATCATTCATCTCTCAAGTCATTTGCCATTTTTTCTCCCTGTGCTGTTGCAAACATGTCTGCACCCACCCCTTCAGCACTTCCCCTGCCCTACATACACAAACTTACATGTGTGGATGAAAAATCACTGCAGAAAAAATAAAGTTGCAAAACCAAATATGTTTTTAACGAGCAAGCCCATTACTTTGGTGATACGAGAACATAAAAACACAAATTGGGAATAAATTGAGGTGGTGACGCTTGAGAATCTTACGCAGAAGAAGGAAAAGAAAAAAAAAAAGGAGAAAAAAGAAGTTATCCATGCAGAAGGTGGCTTCCTTTATTATACAGGAAAAAAGAGAAGCAGAAACCCAGTGACTCAATGAGTGTGTGTGTTTGTGTCAAACGTGATATGCAAAAATTTCAAGACACCATCACAGGCCCAAATAATAGGTGTGTTGCTGTGATTGCTTAAAGTAAAAGCACTGAGAGCAGAAGCCAATTTAAGTGAAACACATCAGCCATTTCTAACCAAAATGTGGTTGTATTATGGGCAAATTTCAAAAATGTATATGAAAACAGAAGACTGGATACTGCAAGAAAGGAAAAATTAGCCATCACTGCATTTATTAGGTGCTCAGACCCTCCCTTTCAACAACAATGAAAAGAGCCTTTAATGATTACGCATTTGATGAAATCTCTCATAATGGCACAAATTTTCTGCATCCACATGAAACGTCATTATAGAACTAATGGTGTTCTTCAAAATGTCGCAGCAACGGCATAAAGAGAGTGGGGGGAAAAGCAAAAGGAGGAGAGCGAGCGAGTGAGAGAGTGTGTAAGAGAGACACACAGGAGAGAAAGTCCATTTGATGTGAACAGATATACCAGTGGCAAGCAATACTAACTACTAGACAGCATGAGATGGACGTCCTGCAGTTATCCTTACATACTCCAAGTGGTTCAAACTATAAACTATATTTAATGCTCTTGAAGTCATTTTAGCAGCTCCTGCCCTATGCATACCTTTGAAGGTATACATTACATTAATATGCACTTACCCCAAATGAGCAATGTAGTTAGGTAAATAAAGCACTGAGCTCAAGACAAATCAAAAAATAAATGCCAATATAAATGAAACCCTTTGATTGTAAGTACTTTAAACATGAGATACTTGAATTGTTAGCCTCCTTCAGGCATATCATTTTAGAAGACCACCTACTACTTTGTGATTTTATCCTTTTTATCCCCACCTATTCTAGCCCTCGATCTCTTCAAGACTCCTCTATGATGGTGTCCACCAACTTCCTTAGCTCCTTTTGTCTCATTGTAATTCAAAAGCCTACCAATTTCTCTGCACAGTAGACAACAAAATCTGTTCTCAGTAATACACCCACCTTGCATATGACAGAGTTATTAACTATTGCTATATGGGTACATTAAGTGGCTCCAATTTAGAGGTAGTCTGAGGGTTATTGTAGTGAGGACTGACAGACTAGAAGCATGGGTTTGAATGAGCATGATCATTTAATGTGTCATATCAGTCCAAGTTTGACAAGCCAGGACAAGCTTTCAAGCTCTGACTTTGGTCTTTACCTCCACACAGGAACCCTGCCTTGATCATGTGCACTCATACACCACTCAACCACCTGTACGTGCTTAACCCCTCCCACACACAACCATCATTTCCATCAAATAGTCCCCCAAATATGCCTGTTCAAATGGACAAAACCCACACAACCATGCTTCCCTCCCAGCCCATTATAATTATATGGAAATGGGTTGTCTAATTTTCTCTTTCCGGCAGCAGGAAGATAGCTTGTCTTTCCTCAACTTTTCCTTTAACAGGCTACATTGATCTGAAGAGCCTGACCTTCACTGAGAACACACTCTTGGCACTCCATGGAAAGAAGCATAAAAGAGGGGTATTTGTAAAGCATTTTGCTCTGTTTTGAATAACCAGGCCCTCACTTCTGACAATTTATTTGTTAAAACTTAGCATATTTTTTGTAAAGCTTTCATAATGAAGACCAGACGATATATTCTTTGAAAACCTTAACTAGGAATGGCCCTCAGCAGAGCACATACCTCCACGAGGCCAAACATTTCTAAATATGTCTGTTTTTTGTCTCAAATCCATACATTATTTTTATGAGATATTTAGCGAAACAAATGTAGATAAATGCTATCTCGCAATAAGTGCTATTTTTAAAAATGCTGGATCTACACCTTTCATTACAACTGCAACAAAATTGGGTTTGGTGCAAATCAGTTAAATAATTCCTCCACAAACCTGCTGACAAACAAACAAATCAACAGTTAGAACCTAACCTCACGTGGATGTAAAAATTGTCAAAAAAAAGTCAAATTCCTTTAATAATTGACCTGTACAATATTAGAAAAATGTTATGAGAGCTATGAGGAATGCACCAACATTGATTAATAGTAGTCATCTTGAGGCAGAATGTTTGCACAGATGAGATGAATGCAATATCTCCACATACAGCATAATAACTCATTTAATAACTGGTCTTAAGATTTATAGCAAGCTTCTCTGTTACTCATCACACCAACACCACATGCCATGATGGCTTTCTAACTGCTTCCCCAGTGCTACATATTCATCCAGGTAGTGCTGAGATATAGCAGGGAGATTCCATGCAGGCTGGTATCACTTCTGTGATAATCAAATATTGAAAATGTTTGTGATGTCATGTATGCATACACAGCCAATGGATGAGAAGTCTGAAATTCAGATACACTGCTGACAACTGTTTTCATCATAAACCAGTCATTAAGATCTTTAATCAATAAACAGAGGACTCCTATCAACAGGATCACAAAAAATAAAAGATGAAGAAGTTATAAGCGAGTTGCTACGAAACCTATTAAAGCTATAATTTCTCCATTTTTAACACTTGCATTCTGCAACACCCTTGCAGTGTTGTTACTGTGAAGCAGAGGTAGGTTATTAGCAGATGCCTGTATCCTGGGGAGAAATGGCAAACTGATTTTGAGATCTTGGAGGGTTTCGTCTAATTGGATGTTATTTATTAGCCGAAAAGGGCAGCTCCCTTCATGTTGTTGCTCATTTCGCCAGCACTATGGCGATCTTTCTCTTTGCTCTCTCTTGATAACCAGAGTGAGATGGAAAGAAATGGCTGGTTTATTCCAGATGTCAATAAAGATGCCTCTACTTAGACCATGGACGTGGTTAAGACAAGATAGATCCATACAGTAACATCTAAGTATGACAAGTGCATTCATTTTCACATATGTGAAAAGAACTTTTAGTGGTAGAGTAATACATCATAATACAGTATATGTTATTATTCCATTATGATGTGAAAAGGTAGCTGGTTTGAACAAAAAATAGAGTTCAATTAAAAAAAACAAAATTTATTCTAACATGAATTGTCTGTGTCACCAAAGCCTGACGTAGCTTATCATGTTACTTAAGTAGCCCCATTAATCAGCTCCATCCCATGTTACAGGGAGCAGCATTATTATTTCCTTTATGATCCAGAACAGAGACAGAAGCGTAATGGGAGGGAGGCTGCACTCTATTGGTTTGTTTTCACTGGTGTTCCTTCATGTAGTTATCTCACTGCTGGTAGAACTGAATGAATACAAAAGACTAGACGAGACATGAGTAGTACAGTGAAAAGGGGACAGCATCCAAATATCCCTCAATTCCCACCTGTCAGTGTCTCTAAAACACTCTGTGATTTTTACCCTCTCTTTGTGCTTATACCCACAGGAAAGCCCTTGCTATACATGTTTTATCTCCATCTATTGACACCGATGATCTCAAAGAGCTTCTCCAGAGGCTATCTGCAAAATCACACAAACTGTGGAAAGTTCTGAGAGCTGTCAGCGTTCTCTCTGGGCGTCCACTCACTACATTTGCTTGTTTGTTTCTCCCTTTTTCTTCTCTCTTCTGTTCTGCTAAGCACAGAGGGTGGCTAAAAAGAAGCAGCGTCTCTTTCTCTCCCTTGTGTTTTTGAATGTTAATGGTTACAAGTGTAAAAGTTTCAAAGAAATAATCTTATGATATTACAAACAATTAATTACTGCTAATTAGTGTGACACTACAGCCATTCCAAAAGGGGCAACACTTCAAATTCAAATTTGTATGGTTTGATTGCAAAAGAATTCTTAAAATGTTTACTTCTGTCATTTCAAAAATGCCCTTTTTCTTATTGACCAGTTTCACTTTATCAAGGTAAAATTGATTAAATGCCATCTTAAAGTGATGAAGATAAACATATGAGCCAGACATAATAAATCCATTAAATAATCATATGAAATATCAACTCTTACACTCTACACCACCAGGATGGTAAGGGCATATAAATTAAATGCAAATAAAACCAAGATGACAATGTAAATAATGCAAAGAACCTCAAGAGGTCACACAATAACACCACATGGCTGAGGTTGCTATGACAATACATGAACCATAGCCAAAAGCAGCGAAGATAATGTGAGTGCTACAAGCATACACTCAGTTTGAAAAGATGAGCTACAAGAAACTGAACTGACAATGCTCAAGAACAGCCGCTTCATGTTCACCCCTGCACATTACCACCTGTAACGTTTTGTATAAGCATCAACACACCGCAGAAATGACTCCCAATTTTTGTTAGCAATTAATAACTGCCCCCATGACCTTTGCTGTAAGGCCATGTAATAAACCTTTGAAAATGTATATGCCAATATTTATAAAGATGATAGCATGAAAGAAACAGCAAGGAGGAAAATCAACAGTTATTAATAATATTCGTAAGTACTTACAGCAAGGCTGCCAACAGTCACCTATCTAATCAGAAATTCACAAATCTGAATGCAGACCACATACTCATCATTAAAGGAAAGAAGGCAATTTCATGTCAGATGTGAAAGAAATAAAGCTTTGAACTACTGTGTGAAATTCAACACAGTCTCATAAACTTCTACTGTTCCTGTTCAAGTTCAGAGTTAAGTGGATGAAAGGTCCTCACTGGCTTGAAGCACTGCAAGCAGAAGAAGATATCATGCTGCACCACACAAAATAAAGCAAGAGGTGAACTAAGTCAATGTGCTTAGTGATCAAGAACTGTTCTCAGGTCTGATATTTCAGCCAGGTCAGGCTGAGGTAATATTTTCTTGTGCATAGGCTAAGAACGCTTAGCACACACATAATTGAATTGCAACCATTGTCTGTTTATGGTGAGTATTTTCTGTTGGCTTTCCAATATTTCACATATGCAACATGATATGTTGGAATTTACTCCCCATGCATATCTTGCATCCCAGCACTTACCAAAGATGGATAGGGAGGTTTCAAAATGTGAGCTAATGTAATAGGCATTTGCTTTCTTCAATATGGCCTTCAAATAATAATCTGAATTTATTTTATGAAGATATATGAGACACTCCTGACTCCCTAACTGCACATTTGTAAGGTTCACTCAGGGATAGATACTGGGTTCGAATTTTACTGTATTGAATTTTAAACAGGTCTTATAAAAAAGCAAATACTGCACGTCAGGTTATTGTCATTTACTAAGTTATTTCAGTGCAAATGCTAAAATGGGTTATGTTTCCTTTCTATCCCTGCCTGTAATGCCCAAGTCATCTGCAGGTTACAAGCTCACAAAAGCTGGCATTATCATGTTGAAATTAAGTGTGGACACAGCTAAAACTGGTGCTGTGAGTTGTGAACAAAAGCTGCGAATGGGAAAATATAAAGAGAAACATACTAACCTTTGGTTTCTGTTGCAGAACAAACATGAAGTCAGATCATTGCAGCCAAGCAGAAGTTGCAAGAAATGGGGAAAAAAATAAGCAGGAGGAGAGACGGAACAAACAGGAGAAAGAAGAAAAGCTGGTTAGTGTTGTCTGAAGCAAGCATTATTTCAGACATTTTATTGTCAGCAGAGAGACAACAGAAATCACTGCACTGAATATAAAGTGATGCTACAGTCCACAGAGAGAGATTTTGTATGCATTAACTGAACGAAAATGTCATTGTTATGAACTTGGACAATTTAGGTTCAGTCTGTATTTCTTCACAATAATGGGCATTTCAAAATCAGAAACAGAGTAAGGTTACAATTTCATGTAATCACAGTGAATTACGCACAATCAAGATAAGTCTTAACGTTCTTGCAGTGATTTGAGTCAGCAGTGATATTAATGGTCAGTGATGAGTGTCCCATAATTATGTCAGATATCAAACAGAACATAATATTATACAGATTGGCTGCTCTCATTGCATGTATTAACATATGGACTTGCCAATGCACAAATCTCATCTTGTCACATTTCTAATACATGTAACTGTGTTTTGACACACATTCCCAGCACTGATTGTATTAAGGACACAAGGTTTTTCACTGGCAATGTGTAGAATGGGATTTGAAACATTAAATGAAAAACCTGAGCCTGTACATTCTCAACTGCATTTGTGAGAGAAAGAAATTCCACAAGCTTGCAACACATAAAATAATGTTCTCAGTGACTTCAGATTCTTTGATCAGTGAATATTTTCTACAAGAAGCAAATTCCCCTGCCCAAGTGTGTTTTTCAACAAAATTTACTTCCACAGAGCAGAAAACCAGTCCTGACTGGGATGTGTGCAGTCATGAAAGTTTAGACATAACCATAAAAATGCAGATTTTTGCAGTCACGTCACTTTTACTCACAAGAAGGGTCAGCAGATTTGCAGTTTTGTTACAATGAATTACAATAGTGCTAGATCTTATACCACTTCCAGTTCTCTCTTTTGAAGTTCCTTGATGAAGCTCTGAGAAGGACTGCTCTCTAACCTTACGGGCTCCACCCTCATCATATGAGACAGAACCCACAGAGTGCAATTAAAGCCCTCCGATGTCAAGAGAACAGATTAAAGCTCAGAGTTCAGAGGCAGACAATCAAGCATCATTAGATGTGCTTAATTTATAATCTGTGATTAATTATCACAATGAGATAACCTTGACTGATGGATCTCAGGATTAATTTTGGTTAACCCCTTACTATTCATATTTAACCTGGAAGCGTATGTGATTGACTTTGTCATATAGCACCTCCTCTTTCCCCAAACTATATTATCAGTGCTCAAAGAACAACCTTAACGTTTCACAGCAAATGAAACAGATGAATGAGCAGTGCCTACTTTTATTTTGCAGGTGTGAAACTTTGTTTGTCTGGGTGCACAGGGAATATTTTGCAGGGACTCTTTTAAGTAAAAATATGAACACCGGACTCAATACTGGCCCAGCATGTGTGTGTTACTTTAATGTAAACTGTTATCAAAGAATACCAGGGGGGTTCACTGATTGATTGCAGATAACATTTTGCAACATTTGGGAAGAAAGACCTTTTACCTTATTTGTAATATTTCTTTGCCTTAACACAACTGATAACTGACAGCACTAACAAATTATTTGGGAAGAAAAGTCACAGTACACAAACTGTCAATAGAGCAGCTCATGAAACAGCATGTTACAAGCTGTAACATAAAAGCATTTACACAACATGGTAGTTGTCAAGGGGAAATCATTTTGTTTCAGTCAAGTAATTTTTTGGGCATTTAGATGATTTTATTGTTGACAGAAGAGAGATGACATGACATGAGGGAGAGATGCAACAGAGGTCCATCATCTGACTCAGTCCACTACAATACAGTGCGCTGTAAAATGCTTCTTCTGTGTGAATAAGAGAATTAAGAGTCAGTATATATATATATATACACACACACACACACACACACACATACTGTATATTATATATATATATATCAAATAGTGTGAAGTACATATAATCATTAATCTGATTCTGCCTTCACAGCCACTAAAGGCTGATTTTAGATCCTGTTTAAAGAGTTTAGAGTGCAGACTGGTTTTCGATAAATGAGCACAGCACAGTGAGGTTCACTGAGGGAGTTTTGTAGTGAGGACATATGAACAATAATACTTTGATTTTGAAATTTAGGATCAATGTCTTTTATCTGTGTTTATCTGTAATTAAATCTGTGGGCCATTACTTTAAAAATGACAACCAGATTTACCCATGCAAGCACCCCAACTCAGCTAGTTGTCTTATGAAAGTTTATATACACTAGACAGCTTTGGCATGTGAATCTGTGACAGACAGGAATAATTCTATTCAATACTTTCTCTTGTGAAGGCTATAGTCATTTTGCATGAGTTGGTAAGGATATGCAACAAACAATAATGCATAAATATTGAACTAAACAGCTATTTATGCAAAACCGTACATGTCACATTATCTCTGTTTATGAGAAAATTGCCCCTGAGATTATATGAGATTTAATCTGTATGAAATAAACTAATATAACCTTTCAGTTGTATACTGTGGGAAGTCGATAACATCTCAGGAAGCCAGTAGGAAGAAATAGGACTGCGTGCCTAGAGTTGCAATGGCATGAACTGACCAGACCCTCACAGGCAGAGCAGAGAGAAAGGGGCAGGGAAAGATTAAAGAATGTGGAGTGAGGTAAAGAGAATAAAAAGTGAAGTTATTTGATGGCTGGGCCAGTAGATATTATAGTAAACATAGGTATTAGGGTTCATTGAGAACCTGTACATGAGTAGCCTTGGGACACAATCTTACATTTTAAAGTCCAAATCTGCTGCCTTGGTAAGTGCCTTGAAGAGACTGCCTGAATGGTCCGAAGACCCCTATTCAACAAGCAAAAGCAGCAGCAGCACCATCAACAGTGCCACCAGTGGCTCGATTAAACCTATTTTCCTTCCCCCAGGATTTTTAAATCTCTGACTACCTCTCGAGAAAGAAGTCATTTTTTTAAACTATCCCTTCCAATGTACATGAAATGGCTCACCTCAAAATGTTAGCATGAGAAACAGTGTGGGGCCGACTGCATTGCTGACATTCCCTCCACAAGGCAAAGACTCAACCCACAACTCCAATTTCCCACACTTTGAAAAGTTAATGGGAATTTTATTATTTTGTAAACAGAAGCAGAGACAGACACTAGTCTCCAGTCATTTAACCTTATACAAAGCAAGCTGTTGCCTTGCATTCACTCTTGCAGAACAGCAGCTGTGTTGTAAGAGAGAGCAGACAGGGAACCAGAAGTGGAGAGTGATACAAAAGAACAGCAGGGATGAGTTGGGGATGGAGTTGGCTTCCCAGTCTTAGCTTTTTGTTTGGGAGCACTTAAAAGCAACTACACACTAAATTTAGTATGGAGGAAAAGCACTGACCTCTGTGGATTAAAATGGTATAAGTTGGTTGAACCTAAGACCACACTAATGATCACAGCTATTTGTGGTCAGGTTTGTTTTTTTCTTCCGGAAGAACATGTGGTTATCACTAGTCTGGCAATAAAAGCCAGATCATCTGTCCAGTTACCAGCTGATTTGTTCCACCGCAGTTACTCTTTAAAAGTTGGCTGACACAGACTATATGATCATGTTAAGTTGAAACATTACATTACATATTCTTTAAAATGTTTGAGGAAATGTGAAAACGTAATTTTCCTGCAGCGACATACAAGCTTATCTGACCACCACCATTGATTTTCTGTAGCACGTTACAATTAGACTACAATATATACTCCTGCAGCATGTATACTAAACCAGTGGTGTTTGTATCTGTATGTTTTGTACATGTGTATTGTTTATTTTTGGTTCTTGACCTGCATGTACATGACAGCAACAAACTATTGTTATTGTGTCATCTTGACTTCAAACTGGTTTTGACCTGGCAGCTTGAATTTTACTCATATTTAGGTCCACTAGGAACAGCATAACAGTGCATATATTTCAAAGTGAATTAAATTGTTCAGTAAACTAAAATTCTGGGCGCTCCCATCAGTCATACCACAGTTGCCTATGCTGTCTCAAAGATAAACTGGCTTCTCTAAGGGTAGTTTGGAAAACTCAGCAGTTGCAGGGGTCCAAAAAATTCCAACAATGCTACTCCAGCATTCCCCACTAAAACAATCCATCTTACTGAGCCTAATTAGTTTTTTATTGAATCCTTACTGAAATGCAAGCTGCATACAAATATCCTTTCATTGTAACTTGGAGAAAAAGATTGGAATGTTAATGGTTAAAAATCAGAACAGAGATGCCAAATGTGCAGCCATCTGCTGTAATATTCCTTGCACTACTAAACATTAATTTGCCAGGTATGTTCCACAGAATATGGTTATGTTTAAAACATTTGCACCATGCAATCTTTCCAAAATCGTACTTTGTTTCTGTTTTGCCCGATGTCTGTGAAATAATACGTATATTTGAAAACCAATAAAGTATGCAATTACATCCATTTGCCTACTATCTGGGAAGTAATAAAAATGGGGGCCATGGCTATGACAGATAGTTATTGGAGGCTATTGAAGTTTTTTGCATAGGTGACAGTCGCCTCTAGAATAATTAGGTTGTTTCCTTGAAAGGATGTAGAGGTGTTTGATGCTTATCTACAAGGATGAGGTGTAAGCAGCTACGTACACGCAGAACAGAAAACAGTGAAGAGATTCATTTGAGGTGTATTCAAGCTCAGAAGTTGGGGCCTTTGGTCATAAACGAGCCAAGATATGGCTCTAAAGATAACTGAGGGATCATTCTAAAAACTGTGAAGGATTGTTTTTGTTTAGAGCAAATAGCTTTAGTAAAGAACATTTAGCTGACCTTAGCTTCTTAACAGAAATCATTCAATAGTTCTGTAGCCTGAAGAAAGATTACAAAGACTCATTAACACTCAAGTGGTGAATACCTGGCACTGCTAAGGGCTTTGGGTTAGTAGAAAGAGAAACCATCAAACAGAACCTGAAAGAGGACGTTTAAAATGGAACTCCTAGGTGTGTGTCAAGATGATACATATGTTGTGGGGACTTTATCGGAACACAATTACTATAAAGTTAAAAACAACTAATGAAAGGCTTATAAAACGGATGACAGACGGGAACCTCAAAGACGAAACACAAAGAACAGACTCTTATTCCAGATAACAATCTCTCTCGCGCGTTCTTGTAAATTTAATTTATCAGAAATATTACCATAAACAATAGGAACAAGATTTCCATTAATCATAGTGATACTATTTTTTTCATCTGTTTTTCCTGGACTTGAACTGTCTGTGTGTGCTGCCATTTGACTGCCCCAAAATTACAGGTTACTTTGGCCAAGTCAATAAAAGGAACTGAGTTTGAGTTGTTAAAACCTGAAAGAAGAAAATTGCGAAGCAAATTATGAGGAGACAAGTAAAGAACAACCTTGCAAAACAGTTTGTCAGAGAAAAGATAGCTTATATGGATGCAATGTGCGCTACTGTGAATGTTAAAAAGCAAGAAAGGAGCATGAGAGAAAAATTCTACCTTGGGTAAAATCCAAGTGTGCACCCTTTTAAATGTTAACATGAAAATCAACATAGACAAGCAAACACACAATTTATAAAGTCCACTCTTTCTTCCTTTGACCGTCTCCACCATGCACAATGGGCTGTCACATCTCCTGAGCTATTCTGCAATTGCTCAATTAGACCGAAGACCTAACCTTAAAAACATTAAAGCCTGACATCTTCTCAATGGTTTGTCTGTAATTGAAAGGTTCCATTAATTCTTATAGTTTAGTGCAGGGCATGTGTATCAGAGGGTTACAGTTAATGAGCAGAGACTTGAAAGGAGAGCGCAGAAATCCATTCATTACTCATTGTGATCTTATTTAATTTAGTTCACACTGACTTTCTTGCTAAAAAAGTGGAAGTACCTGGTTAACACAATTTGCTCACTGAGTAGAATGGGTTAAAGTGGCACTGATCCTTCAACACACTCCCTGTTCCCAATCTAAATAGATAAACAGAGGAGCCATAAAGGACATTACAACTGTGAAAATAATGTCTACTTAGTCAAATAAATGAGGAATTTCTCCAAATGCAGAAATACAAATTCTGGTCGAATGCTTAGTGTCAGCCTGCTCTTAACACTGTGAATAATAATAAAGACAAACAAGCACTGTATTTTATTTACACTTGATTAACTCGAGGCCTGCCAAAAATACAGAAATGGCCTCAAAACAAACTGTTCCAAGTCCTCATCCAAACTCAGCAGTTTGTGTGCAAGATGGCAGGGATTCTCTTTTAAAACTACTGCAAGATGCACAAACATCACGAAACAATAAGGAAGTCTGAGGGGATATAAATGAATATTTAATGAGAAAAACTGAGTGAATACTGTCTCATACTGTGTCCCTCTTAATGTTTAATGCTGATCCAGATGCTGCTGCTCTTAAGTGAGATGAAACAAGATACTACATGGCTGTGTTAATAAGAAGACAAGCCCACGTGCGCACAAGCATACACGTACATTCACTGGGGTCCAACTGCTCAACCATCAGTCATGCTGTTCCTACAACCTCCACTGGGACAGGAAGGAACTGGGAGGAAAACAACTAACAGAATAAATTCAAACAAATTGAAAGGTTTGATTTTAGTCAAATGTTTCATGCCGTCTTCACAAAATCTAAAATGCATAACCCATAAGCGGTAACAAATCAGGTGGACCAGAGTAGAGGCGCTTAGGCGCATCGCTTCATATAATGAGAAATGTGTTCCATGAATACCGCAAAATAAAATACTTTGTGTGCACATGTGGAAAGGCAAAACTGTCAGCTGGTGGACATCCTTCCCTCTCCCTCTCCAGAGAACCCCTGCTTGAGTGTCTGTGTACCTGTTTGCCATTTAGATCTGCCTCCATTATTCAAAACCTTGACGGTAGAGAGCAGGGGTGCACTGACGTGAAGGGGAGGGGTCTTATGTGCCTTGTGAGGAGCAGCATAGAGTTGTGACAGGTAGATAACACCTGGATGAATAATTCAAACTGGCGTAAGCTAGCTGAGTCAGTGACAAGACAAGAAAGAAAAAACAAGACGTGAATAAATCATCAGAGGGGGGGACTAATAGACCAAGCACAGGAGAGGACAAGACTGATAACATCTCTTGCTACCTCCTGCTGTACCTTTAATCATTCCAACAACCTTGTACATGAATATTCCAGATCTTGCCAGCCATACTAATGCATGAGGATGAAACCCCATCGTATCTTATCAAGCAGCATTGCCACAGGAATACTCAGAAAAGCCCACCAAAATCTCAAACAGCATGAACTGGGAGAGTCTGATTCAGCAAGGGCTGCTGACTGCTAACTGTACCAAAACTGCTCAAAATAGAATAATAAAATTATCTGTAAAATGATTACTGTTTATAACTAAATTATAACAAAATGTATATAGATATATAAAAAATATTATGTTTCACATATTTCTCATGTTTGATTTTACTCACTGGACTAAGATTGGATTGGATTGAGTTGTACCTTTGTCCACGTAGTAAAATACTTTGCAATGCTTAGTAAAACTAAAGTTGATATCCTACACACTGAAATTTTAAGGCCAAAGTGCCACAGTCAGGAGCCAGAAAGCTGGGACAGCAAAACAGAAGAGTGAGTAAAGTGGAGAGAAAGAACAGGTGCTGATGAGAAATGTACTGTACTGTGCAGAATAATCTATATAAGAATAGAGGTGTGTGGTCATGTCCTAAAAAGGGAAGGAAAAATATGTTCTGTAATAAGTCATATAGAAGCACAAATGCTTGGTCGTGTGACAACTTCTGTAAATAATGAGAGCAAAGCATCTCAGAATGCAATAAGTGCAACAGCCAATGAGATAAATGTTTAATAACTAAGTATATAAAAATGTAGTTGGAGCCTGACCTGTACGTTGTGAACCAAAAATAAGAGCAACTCTGCTCAGCAATTCTGGTTTTGCATATTGGTCCTCATCAGCCAGCACCCAGAAACAGCCCTCTGACATTTCCTGGGGACGAATCTGAAAACACACATTCATATTCCATGACATTAAGTAAGCATTTAGTGACATTTATTGAATTTTACAAATTACACTGAGTATTGGGCGGCATGGTGGTGTGGTGGTTAGCACTGTTGCTTCACAGTTTGAAGGTTCTCATTTCAAACCCTGGTTTGAGCAGGGCCTTTCTGTGGGGAGTCTGAATGTTCTCCTTATGCCTTAATGGGTTTCCTCCTGCTCTGGCTCCCTCTCACAGCCAAAAACATGCAGGTTAGGCTGATTAGTGACTCTAAACTGCCCATAGGTATGACTGTGAATGTAAATGGTTGTTTGTCTCTATGTGTCAGCCCTTGATAGACGAGTGACCTGTCCAGGGTGTACCCTACCCTCACCCAGTGTCAGCTGGGTCCTGCACGGATAAGTGGTATTGAAAATGGATGGATGGACATTTAGTAGTTTTTTCAAAAGGAACACTTAATGTACTACTAAAGCCTTAGAGAATCAACACCCGACTCTACAAATCTCAGCACCTATAATCAAGTTATCACTACCAGCCCTAAACTTGGACAGTGTAACTGGAGATAAGAAACCCATTTGTTATTCTAAAGATCTGATGGAGCAACTTATGCTGAAAGGCTCAGGATTTTTGGAACTAAATGTTCCACTGCAGTCAGATAAAATATGACCAAAATGGGATGCGGACATGGCCATGTATCTACAAGATGTACAAACTGTTTGCTAACACAGTAACTCTCACAAAGTGACAAGCCAATAGCACTGTATGTCAAGCCTTTGCTACTGATACATTGTTTATCAGAGCTCTACAAATTCAAATGTTTTTTCAGTACTCTGACTGACTGAGCCACTCTAGCAGTAGTGGGAAGTCTGAAATTTGAACATTACTGAATAAGTTTCAGAACAGCTTTGTCCCAAACATAAACCTTCAAATAGATGGTTTCATGAAGCTGTGCCATAAGACAAGTTGTACTCAAGTCCTACAAAAAGGTTCAGGCATATGGTTTTATTTTGCTGAACACCTGTGAAAATGTACACCTGACATTGAATTATTAATCAATAACTCTGATGTTACTGATATAACTTGTGGTGAACTAATACTGCTCTACAGAGAACATCTGTAGAGGTACCACTGAGGCTGCTCTGATAATCGCGTCTGATCATCTGTTCATCGTCAATTATTACTGGGCTTGGCACAGAGGTAGACAGTTGTTGTTTAATTCTTAGAAGACATCTGTAATGATCAAGTGCTGCCAATGAACATCAGGAACAAAGTTAGGGGGCAGAGAAAAAGGCGACAATAAATACTTGGCAAAAGTTTTTGTTAACTATAATACAGTATACTGGGAAACATCTTTAATATCTCTCTTTACACTGAATTTTATTCAATACAGAAATTTGCACTTCTACTATCACTTAGAAGATGCACCTAAAATTTTACTGTAATCAAATTGCTGAACTATCTTAAATATTTCTTCCCATTGACATCCAATTCCATAGTAATTTTGACTCACTTTAGTGGTATATTAGACTGACTTTGGATTGAGATATTTTTTTGTATTATCATTGTATGAAAATGGAGGTGGTGAAATATTAAAACCACCTCACACTTACCTTGGACCAGTTGAGGCGCTTTATGGAGGTCTCAAGCTTGAATTCCTTCTTAGGCTGGAGGCCATAAGGCAACGCACGGTGGGTGGGGGAACCTAGAGCACCACCACATCCTAGAGGGGGTGGTGGAGGGGCACCAAAAGGAGGAGGCACTCCAGGTGGAGGAGGTGGGGCGGGACAGCCAGGTAAGGGGGGCGGAGGAGGTGGGGGAGGGGGAGCTGGCAACCCAGGTACTGGAGCAAGGGGTGGTGCCCCAGATGGTAATGCTGAGGAAGGTAGCGTCTGTTGAAGATGGGCAGAGGACAGACTCGCAGGTACAGCTCCAAACTGGATGGGCAGGGAGAAGAAGAAATAAATGTACATAGGGACATATAAATAACTTCCAAAAAAGTAAGCATTGTTACCTGGAATGAGGAATTTAAAGATGAGCCCAGTATTTTCTAGTAAAAATGTACAGCCAAGGCAAAATTTAGTGTACATTAATTTCAAGCCATAGAAAATGACTTTCATTTTTTATTTAACTTTAAAATCTTACCCTTAATTACCTTTTCAAAGTGAATGAAGCAAAAGAAGATTTAAAACTTTGTTTTCTTTTAAAATCTATTTGAAGGTCTGATATTATTCTACAAATCTATAATGCATTCAACAAATAATATATATAGACTGTTCATGGTTTTTTCTTAGATTGAGTCTAGCAAATATCACTTAATTGTAGAATATTTTGTTGGTTTCTTGTATTACATTTTTTACAGCATGGGGAGCAGTCCTCAAGAAACCCAATCCCAGACAAATAACCTAAAGAGCAAGACTTCTGAAAAAAAACAAAAACAAAAACAAAAAAAGACGAGTGAAACTGGGTTGAAAAAAGGAAGCACATGAACTAGAGAATCTTCCATGTGAGTAGCACAGTATACTATTCTGTGATAACGGAGGCGTGTTCTCTCAACCATCCAGGAGAGGCCAAATGCTCATAAACGGTCCAGATTCTGTCCAGAGCATACCCACAATTATTTGTTTTTTCCAAAGCTAAAAATCAAACGTTATAACTCGGACTACAAAGGTTTGTAAATTGTATCATACAGAGCAAATGGCTTATTGATCCATGCACCAGTTTTAGATTAAAGACGCACACTAAAGGTCAGCCCTGGCCCGAGCTCTGCCACTGCCTCTAGAGGGAAGAATATCCTTGCTGAATTAACAAGTGTGCGTGTGTGTGTGTGTGTTAGAGTGCTGTGAGAGTTAGACTGACACTGACATAGACGGACAAAGACACCGGGACAAAGTGTACCCGCATTGGCTAAATGTACCGCCATCATTTGAGCCAAGGTACTATGAGTATTCATTCTGTGTTTGCTCCCACAAATTGAAAATTTATCGGGGAAATAAAAAGGAAGTTCTCTTCCCCGCTCTGTGTGTGTAGTTATCTTGCTGTGCCAGGGCGTGGGAGCAACTCTCTGGAGTATTAGGCGGGGGGTGGGGGGGGTGAAAGGAGGCCCAGTAGTGAGGCTGAAGGGGGTTGTCAGAATAAATTGCTTTTAGAACAATTTCCTCTTATGGGATAGAGATCAGAGAATTAGAAATGGCCAACATGGAGGACTGGTCAGTGTTCTCATTAGACTTAGTGTCAGCCAGCCAGTAGAGCAGCCTCCACGTCAAACCAAACTGCAGGCTCCAGTGGATAAAACCCCACAGCCCCAAACCCCAGCCTGCACCCCAAAGTAATATGAACATCTCCTAATAGAAAGTAAGACAGAAAAGTTAAACTGAAATCCTATGATAGATTTAGGAGGAGCAGTTGTTGAGTAATCAAAACTGGTGTTTTCTCAGATCTCATACCTTAAAGAATAAACAAAATTTACAAAAATTTATAGAGGTCATGTACCTGGGACTTAAAGGCCTGCAGCTCTGCTTGGAGTTCAGCTATTTTTTCTTCACACTTAACCTGCTGGGCTTGTGCTTCCTGTCTCCTTACAAGCTCCTCGTCCATCTAAAGAGAAATACATATCCAAATTAGTCACACAAGCGAACGCGAACATTAAATTAATGCAACCAGGGATCAACATAAACAGTCTTCACATAAATTGTTAACTATAATGACAGAAATTAACCTTCATTTTACCTTGATTACCTACATTTGCTGATTGAATTTCAACCCTATGTCAAATACCAATCCACTGATGAAACCCTTTAAGTATCCTACACACGCCAATCAGAGAGCCAATTCTTCTAATCAGGATCTACAACCTGCTGCTACCCCGATTTCATTTAGTCACACGAGCCAATCCACTTGACTTTGCACATAACAGAAGAATGCCTGTCTGTTTGTGTACCTGTGACACTGATAAAGATGAGCAGCTCAGTTTTTTCTAAACCTTGCTGTAGTGCCAAAAATTTCCAAACTCCTATTTTATTTTTCTTCTGCACTATGAACATAAAAATATGGAAGTCAGTACAGTAGCTCAAGCTGTAGGGCATGTTAAAAAGTACACAAGAAATGTATCGTTTATCTACAATAACATTTACTTACACTCATACAAAACAAAAATGTTTTGTTTCCTTGTTTTTAATATATGATCTTAACATTTAAAGTTCATGATTATTAATTTATGGCAAGATGTAATTTTTTGTAATACTTTTTCAGTTTTAGGAAACCATTTTAAATCTGTCATTTTCTAAATTATTTCAATAACACAAGCCCCCAGGGATTGTCAGTGTAATGTTTGCTCTATCATGTTATTTTATTATGGTATTATTGTTATTGTATTATTATCTAAAAAGAAATTTATTTTACAAAACAGATTAGAATAAATGTCAGCTTGCCTTAATTGCTTTTGTTCTGACTAAATACCTGTGTAGTAGATGAAAACCCAAGTTGCTGGGTTTTTCTTTTTTGTCAATACTTGCCTTCAGTGCCAGTTGTGAAGCCTTGTGTTCATACTCATCAATTCGAGCTTTGTCCAGACACACCTCTGAACACAAAATAGAAAACAGACAGAAAGAAAATTATTTATGGTTCATTGAAATATCAGTAATGTCAATAAACAAACAGAAGTGTGTGATGTACCTAAGAGGTGGCTGAAGTCCACATCTAGGCGCTTGCGGTAACTGAAGTCGGGGTCAGTGCCACTACGGTGGAGTACAATCTGAGACACACACTCCTCAATGATCTTGAAGTACTGAGGCCTGAAAATCAAGACAAAAAGAGCAAAGAAATACAAGACAGACAATGAGTTGCTAAAACACATCGTTTTATTTCATTTAATTTCATGCTTAATGTTTGTATGTATTTAGATAAGACCTGGATATATTCAGGCGTGAGAGCAACTGAACTGTCCTCATGAAAAGCAATAGTGAGAAGACGTAAGAGACATGTGGCATATCCCAACATCTACAATGAAGCCTGTGCAACCAGTCCAAATCACTTCATAACGTATCGCAGAGTGTAAACACAACATGAGCCAGCAAGTCAGGGACATTTATCATCATCACACGATAGATGAAGTTTGAAATCACAAATCACATCAATATATTACACATGCTCAAAAAAAGTCATTAACACTGTTGATGTGAGAATCTGCTCTTTCCAGAATTCTTACATATCTTTCTCAAACACATGTCCCCAAACACACTCCCAGCCATTTAGAAGAAAATGGGTGGAAACAGTGATAACATTGGAGGGAAGTAGCAGAAATAGAGAGGCATTAAACAAAATAAGAACGATAAGAATGATGGACCTGAACAAAGGGCAGCAGAGGGGCAGAAACTGAGTTCTCAGAAAACAGATACACATTTCATGAATTCCTTACAAAACATGGCAAATAAAAACATGTTTTACTTAGTGATTAATTCTTTATGTATTGATAAGGACTCTTAATTTTGGCACTTTAAAATGAACAACACAGACACATATAATTTATACACCATTTACACCTTAACAGGTGCACTGTTGTGATGACAATGGGGAGTACCCCCCTGTTCACAACTGCTGAGTTGCTTTGAAGTTGTGTCAAGTAGCTCTGTTGAATGCGCTGTTCACATAATAACCAAAGGACATGCCATAATAAGGAAAAGGAGAAAGTATGATGCAATAACAGATGACATGCGAGGCTAGGAGCCACAGTGCTGCTGGAAGTTAAAGGGAAAGTGCCTGTTTGATCTGCTAATTATCTTACAACAATGCTGCTGAGAGTCCAAATCCCTTCTACACCAAATCAGTAAGACTTTAAGTTTCACTTGGAGATTTATAAACAGTGAGATCAGGGACAGTGCTTTCCACCTCCTCCTAAAACGATGCAAAGACTGGATCTGACAGTATGAATGCCATGCCTAAACTTTGTAAGATGAGCATCATGATGGAGTCTTTGTCTAAATAAGTACAAGTCAAAATGGAATAAAGTAAGTCATCAGTCACCTTTCTGACAAGCTGTGGTGTTCCTTTCATTTCTCTACAACCAGTGTAAAAGCGGGCAATATATTCTTGACATCAAGGATGGCAAGAATTAAAAAAATAATCACTACACCAGTTAGTCATGAGACTCAGATATGGTGATATGGTGAAAATTAATAGCACCAGTACAGAACTGCCTGAGGAAAACTTGCAAATGTATTCCAAATAAAAAAAAACAGTCTGAAGAGCTGCACTATATTGTATGACCATCAAACACATGGGTTGCAATCCTCACATTTTTAATATAAGATATATTATGTGCACAAGAGCATGTTCTAGTGATTTGCCCTTAGGATGGCTGTCCTCACATGTTTATGAAGAAAAAATGAAAACTGAGACTGAAGCTGAAAAACAAAGGTTATTGTCAGCCACAGCCCCAAATGCAAATTACATTGTTGTAAATGCATACACATTGCTTTAGAGTAGCTTATCACTATGGATCTCTCCACTACTCTTTATCACTTACTCTATCACTATTTTCCCAGTGACCAAAAGAAATCATGCTTACATAATGACTGATTATTATTCAGCTAATTATATTTATGCCAAAAATGTGAAAGTAGCTGTCACAATTCCCCAAACCTGTTGAAAACTTCAAATTACTTCAAAAAACTTCCAAGTTACAGAACATAAAACGTGGTTAAAAAAATTTTCAGCAGCTGAGTTTTTAATGTTTTAAAATGACTTGTTTTAAAACAAAAACCTATTAGAGTTTTAAATATGGCCTTGAGGGCTAAATACATTAATTGCTAAAAGAATTAAAGTTGCATGCCTCAGGCAACATGTATTGCAGAGTACAACTAGTTATTAGTACTACCAAGTATATGGAAAAATATCAAATCTGACTTTTATGTCATTCTGATGTAACACTGTTTAGTTAAAAGCCAAAAAAAATATATACACGCATTATCACTATTCATTGAGCTCCATACCCACCACCTCAACATGTGGAGAAATCCTGTTACGGTTGCTAAGCTGTTATTGGGAGTGATTTTTGTGTTTAGAGTAAATGTTCTTATGCTTTTATTATGCCATTTTCCTGTTATTATGCTGTTATTACAAAAACAGATGGCACCATTTACCAATGTTAACATTTCATAATCATTTCAGATGAAGAAAATTAACCAGAGCAGGGAGAGACGGACGCTTCAGATGTTGTTTTTGGGTGGGAGAAAAACTGCAGGTCATATACTTCAGATTAGAGCACCATCTTTTGATCAAGCCAGGGTTTAACTCACACCCAGCTGTGCAAGAACCAACATAAAATAAGCCTTTGAAAAGTACCATTAATAGGAGATGAGAAATACTCTAGAGCCATGGCTGTTGTAGATGGCTTGGAGATGAAAGAAGCAGCATTCTCTTTGTTATCCAATGTCATTGAGAGGGTTTAAGGCAGAAGGGTGAGACCCCCACAAAACATAAGCTCTTCACCAGTGTACATCATCATTTTGTGTTCAAAAGGTGCTTAGGCCTTTGCTTGTGTGTGCATTTCACTAAGGTATTAGATTAAATGCAACATGTTGATCATCATTGTTATCCCACAGACAAAATCCCTGACACACATGGAGGATAAATAAAGAAAGGGTATAATAAATTAAATAAAGAGAAAAATTAGAATACTGCTTGCTTCATTACACTTTAGACAAGTAATGTTCTCTGTGTTCTGCAGATTTTTACCTGACCAAGTAGTCATTGCGTATCAGCATCAGGTGCTGCAGTATGGAGAGGAAATGGAGCTCTGCACTGCTGTCCTTCACCATGCTCTGCACAATATTGAATACATCCCCCGCATCAGTGCAGGGAGTCAAGGACTCGTACGTAAATTGAAATATGGCAAATTCGCATAAAAAGTAAAAGCTATTGAAGTAAAAAAAAAAAAAAAAAACTTGTGTAGTTTTATTGTAACTTCACACTTCTTTGCTATCTCGTCAGGATTAACTGACCCCAGCTGGATACTGTGAACCTTTGTCCAATGTATCCAACGTGAATTATATTTCCCTCATTTACAAGACATAGAGTCTGAATCAAACTCTAGTTACTTTGTCTCTTTATCACAATGACAAGGATATTCCAGTTCGCTCTTGATGTCTTCCAGCCTCTGAGAGAACTCCATCATGTCCTCTTCTTTGTGCTCCATAAATACCTTTAGTTGAATGTCAAGGGCCTCGTTTCTGATGGATGTTAGTTGCTAGAGATGAAAAAAAGGGTAAAAAGAAAAACAAAGAGAGAGTGACATAGTGAATTCAACAAAATAAATTAAAGAATTAAAATTTTAATTTATTTTAATGTATTTGATCTATTTGTTTTCTTGACAGATACAGGACCATTGTTTAGAACAGGCAAACATGTTTGATGGAATAAAGGCCAGTAGTAAGATAATTAGCCCAGGCACAAGAAACTCTGTTTCTAGGCACTGGCACAGACAGAGGATGTGCAAACTTTCCTCTGCGTTTCATTAATTATTTGCTGGAACAAATCTACAATATTTCACTGAAGTGAATATTAATACAACGCGAGTGTGAATTTATAATATGTGTGCGTGAGTGTGCGCGTGCATGCGTATGTGTTTGTTTTTGGGTTTTTAGGTGGGTTGTGCTTACCGGCAATATCTCTTTCAGGCCACAGCGCGTAAATTCATTTCTGATGTGCAGCCTGAAGTCCAGCTCATCAGGAGATGTTACTAGTGCATTGATGAGCTGCATGCATGCCACCTGCAACATGAAGGGTAAATAGAACAAAAGGAGAGAAAGAAGGTAAGAGAGGAGTGTAAGAGAGCAAGAGAGAGAGAGAACCAGAGAAAGACACCACAGACCTCCTCCAGAAGTTGATGAAAAGCATGCCGGCATGCATTCTAAATGAGTTATGTCCCTTGGAAGCAGAGGACCATAACTAATGCATGTCTATTTTCTTCAGTCACCAACTAGGGGGACTGATTTTAATATTAATGCAACAACTGCATACCCATACACACAAAACTAACTAACAGTCAATTTAAGGGAAAACTCGCTCTTTTGGAAGCTGTTTTTCACTGCCGTCTGAGTTTGGTTTACTGCACAGGGACCACTGCATCCTGTGACTCTTCAACTGCCCAGGCAAACAGACAGAAAAATCAATTATTGATCAGTAAAGCAATCCACCCATGCGTGAAAAGAGGGTAAGGCAATGCTCGAGCACACAAAGGATATTCAGATGTTTTGGAGATACACTGTCAGCTTGATAGCACAAAATTGTCATAGCTCTCAAGCTCAGAAATTACCCTTCTTAGAAGTACCAATTTATGGATGTAATACAGGTAGGAAATAAATGCAACAAAACTACAAGATCACATCAATATATATATATATAAAAAATTTATCTTAAATGTGTATTTTTAATAATCTACATACTTAGCCTCAGCTATGTATTCTAAATAATACCAATAATAAAAAAAGTCAATTAAGAATACATAGACACTAAAACTATAACAGAAAATACAAGCATCTTTGATTTTGTTGGTCCCATGTGTCTATTTATACTTACTTTCCTTAGGCTAAAGGCTGCCAGGGGAGACTGTGTATAAAAGTAGTAAGACAGAAAGGCTTTGGCCACACATTACCATGGTTAGGATATATACCAATGTCTGTGCTTTAATAATGCATGGGGTTAAAAAGGGATCTGTACTGTGTATTAGGAAGTGGGAATGAATAACAAAGCATCAATAAAACACAACTAAGGCCTTATAAACCTTCCAGTACACAGGTCTATCTTTGTGTAGCCACATATGAGTTATGGAGTATAGAGTAAATTCTAGCTCCCAGTGCACCTGAAAATCCGGGCTTATTTTATTTTCATCCATTACTGATCCCATGTAAAAGTTTTTCTTTCCTTCACTATTTAGTCCTTCTATTGCTTCCTTACTGTACCACTACAGTTCTGCATGTTGTCTAAGACAGTCAAACCAAATGCTACCAGTGATGCCTGGCATGGGAACTTCCGAAGAAGCAAATGGTTGCACATACTCTAGAGTTTTATGCTCACCA
Organism: Psettodes erumei; assembly: GCA_016785225.1. Classification (NCBI taxonomy): domain Eukaryota; kingdom Metazoa; phylum Chordata; class Actinopteri; order Pleuronectiformes; family Psettodidae; genus Psettodes; species Psettodes erumei. The sequence goes on along the minus strand of JAFBJZ010000863.1, from coordinate 4,993,561 downwards.
TGTGTTTGTTTCATGTAGCAGCTACTACATGAATGAATACCCATCCCTCAGCTACCAATTAAAAATGCAGACAAACATGCCTTAATCATGAATTACATTTTTGTGATACAAACCAATACTTCTGTTTAAAATGGCTCACATGCAGTATCTCAAGTGAATGTATCAGCAGGGAGGGCATTAGGGCAATGTGCATTCTAGTGGCTTTTATGGTTTTTTGTTTTTGTAATATTATATAGTGAAATAATTCCTGTTTCTACAGTAGTGACAATATTCCTGTCACTTAAAAACTAACAGTATCATCAGTAAAGGTAACTACAGTAAAAGAAGACTGCTTGGAATCATATGAAAACACAAATTTGAAAAATGCAATGAATACCAGCTGTATATAGCAGTTCCATGTTACATGTACAATACTTCTACTACAACCAGTTTTGACTGAAAGGAAGCGTATAACCAAAAATTCTTGACAAAGAAAGAATTTATCAGACCAAAGAATGTATAAGTGACAGAGACCCCTGAGATCCTAGACCGTGATACACTGCAATAGTCAACTTCCTACAGCCATTCCATATTTCATTTCAGGGAAACCTGTACATGTACTTTCCACTTACTTGTAATTGAACCGAGCGATCATGTAGTCCTTGTACAATGGGACTGAACCTCTCAATGCCTCGCCATTCCCCTGCTGTGGTGATGGCTTCAAGGACCTTTTCTAAACTAAATGAGAATATGAAATGCATGAGTGAAACATTGGGATGAAAAAGATGAAAAAATACATTCATTTAAAGGGATTGCCTATAGCTCCCCCCTGTTCTACTGTATCCAAGGTTCCTTTCTTATCTATGTGACCAAAGTGAAGGCATTTTCCAGGTGAGTCCATAATTGTCACTGTAAAATATGACTAAAGACTTGTGGAAGTGATTTCAATTTCAAATTGAAGTTAATAAGCTCATTCAATAATGATTTAAATAATAAATTGAGTTCAACAACAAAATCAATAATTTTGAAATTTCAAATGAAGCATATTTCCTGGAAATGTTGTTCCGCTGAAATGATTCCCCATAATAAATGGAACATCTGCTGTTTTGATGGGGAGAAATGATAATCAAAGTTATGGCCTTGAAAAGGCATACCATGTTACCTTTCAAAATGATTAAATGGAATTATTTGAATAACTAATTTGACATTTCAGTCAATTACCCTCAATACTTTTCCTGGACTTCTATTAAACCAGGACTACACAATATCTAAACCAAGTGGTATATTTCCTATATTTTCTAAATGTATCTATATCAGAAGACAGACAGACAGATATAGACGTAGTCTTTCCATTGTATATAAAAGCAGTAAGACATAGACGTGTTGACAGAAAGAATGAAGCTAAATCATACTAGGTGTTCTCTTCATCCACAATGCAGATGGCTGACAGCAGCTTAACCACATCGGTCATCATGGCAGACTGGGAGGGGTCAACGGCTCTCACAAGTAAAGCAAGACTTTTTTCCTCCCCCAGGAATCGACCCAAACCATACTGCAACAAACAAACACAACACATGACTGCCTCGATATGTTGTAATTGTGCTCATGTGTGACAAAAATCCGGTGTCATGTGAAACATTGGAACCAATTTTTATGTCCTTAAGAACACAAGCCTAATTCATGCTCAGTACATTGTAATGACCTGCACTTCAAATTAAGTCTAAATGATGAACTATCAGACTGAAGCGTAACAGGGATTTCACTTCCATCTGTAATGCAGTATGTGCAGTCCCCTTCAGTGATCTGGCTCAGCAAAACATATTGTAAAATGAATATCAGACCAGAACACCACCAGTATATCTGTTACAAGATGATTATCAAATAGAAATGATTGTGCTTATGAGTTTGGGGCTTTGTTGTTCACTAAAGCCAACAAAGACAAAATAATACATTCTTGCAAGAATTCCATCATTATTTTAAAAACGGTATTGTAATTGTCAAAACACTACCAGCATGTAATAACAGCATTGTACAATGAAGAATAGTTTAAGCAACATTCAGAGCTGTAATTATTGTTTTAATTTGTAAGGACATAAAATCAATTCAGGAATGTCTGATTATGTTACAAAATAAAATGTTTGGTATGAATAATACAGTACATCAAAATTAATACACTCTTTGTAAAGCAGTGAAAGGGGCTTTTGTTTTACCAAAGAAAGAATGTTGTTTGATTTGAAAAACAATTTTTTGAAAGTGCCTTTGTGAACCTGGTGGCAACATCAAGCACTACAGGACCCATTAATCATATTTTCTGATGGCCTGTACAATTCAGACTTTATATATTTGAAGAGCCAGTCAACTAACCATGGTTTCACAAAAAATAATGACAAGAGCATAGTAACTAATTAGAAATTAGAATTAGGAATTAGAAAAAAAAATTGTCAACAAAGTTGTTAGTGATGGTTTGTCTGGTATTTTATATGTATGCCCTCTTTCTTTTTTCCTACATTTTTGAAGCAATTGTCTCTCTTCTTGGGAAAACCGAGCAGAGCTGCTAAATTCTTGATACCCTTGTTTGTTTACATGTACAGTACAGTACAGTATTGTGCAACAGGGTAAATATGGACAAAAGCTTAAGTCAGTGTGTACTGAAAAAAAAATCTATGTAAATTAAAGAGTTAGAGGGCTACCTTAGCAGTTGTGCTCCTCATCCACAGTTTAGCAATTACATCAAATCTACATTGAAGAAATAGGGCTTCTAAATACAATTAAGTTGTTCAAAAGGGCAGTTTCACAGTGTGACAACTTTCAGCACTACATTATAATGCCACTGGTGACAGACAACAGAAATTATGCAAGTGCGTGACATGATACAGGAAGGCAACAGAAGAAAAGGCTGCACTGACAGCTGGCAGAGAACACCTGTCTTCTTGGCATTGTGGGTACATCCCATCCCAAGATGCCTCTCCAGCCAGGGAAAGGTCTGGGCTAACATAGAGGCCTACGGGTAAATGCTGGTGTCTGGCGCCTGTTGAGACACAGGATTACACGAGACCTTACAGCAAACTTTGTGCCAGAGCGGCTGTATGTCTGTCTCCGCTGGGTTTTAGCGCCATGTGGCAAGATTTCTTTTTTTCTTTGTAGCTACTTTCGACTAACTGCAGAAAGGCAAGAAAAACTGAGGCAATGTAAGATGGAGCAATTTCAACACAACTAATTTTTATGCATAGTGCTTAGGACTGGGTGATAATTCAATATTACTGTCTGATGACTTTAACAGGAATATTTTTAATCACAATATTATCATATTATTTTTTTAGTTTTACCGAATTGTGTTGCTTAAATTAAACAAATTGCAGACAAACTGCAATTAAATACTAAGAAAATTAGTGGTGAAAGTGACTGGAAAATCCAAAACTTCCTCTGGCTGACAGGGATTAATTGTACTTTCAGGTACATTAAAAGCAACAGGCCATCTTACAGTTTGCCTGAACAAAAATTATTTACCAGGCATATGGTATGATTTAAGTCAGGTTGGTGAGAGACGTATAACATTTGTTTCAGTAAGTTTTCTAGTTATGAAGGACCCTACATTTTGTTTTCATATCTCTTCAAAATGCTGTTTTGTTTCTTTTTCGCCAACAATTATTTTATCTGTAGCACTTCATCTACATTAAATGACTGTCTGTGTCCCTTTATGTCTATTGCCCAAACGGTGCTGCAGCTCGTTTGGACCAGACACTACCATGAACTAAAGAGTCCCTCGAGCTAAGTTCAGAAGCTAAATCTGTAATTTAACCTTTATTTTGCACGATCCTATTGTATTTCCACTGCATCTGAAGAACCATAAAGATTAGGCTAATAGAGCCACAGTAGCTTTATGGAAAAAATACAGCTTTGCTTGAGAAACAACAGTTTCAAACAAGCTACAAATTAACACAGAGATAGACTCTATTTCTCACAGTTGAGCCATTAGAAAGCACTAACTCCATACCGGGGACTGATTGTGCAGGCCAAGAATCTTAGATTTGCGCAAGTGTCATCCAGATTACATCAGGACTTCAGTAAAACTCTCCTTAATTGTGTCCTTATTGTTATGACGCTACTCTTCTCCTCCATTGGTCATGAGCCCTTTGTAATTGAAATCCCAGGGGCCTAATTTGGTAATTACATGAAAACACCAGATGCTGATGTGGATGCGACTAAAGTTATCCATGGGGATCAGACTCAAATACAGAAAGTTGTTTCAGATGGATTCCCCCCCCCCCCAAAGGATAAGAAGATAAAACTGGGATGTATTTCCTGTTACATTAATGAAGAATTTACAAAAAAAAAAAAAAATACTTTGGGGACTCCTAGTGGCAGTAGTAGTAAACCCACCATCAAACCTGCCCCTTCAGTCATTCTTCTTCAAAAGGTTCAAGGCAAACACTTTGATTAAATTAAATGTGGGCTATTATGCCCACAGACACATGACCCAAGACATTAATTATTAGTTAATTACTCTTTCCGTAACAACCAGTAAAACAGTGAATTTTTCATTCTGACTTTCCAAAACTAAATGAAATACACTTCTTAAAATCAAATGATATGTCAACAGGCAACTTACTGTACAACTTAAATTAAGAAAAATCCTTTGGGTTTTTCCTCAGAAAAACATACATTGTCATTACCTTGTTGTTCATGAAGGCTTTGAGACATTGGACAACCTTGTGTTGGTTCTTTTTGTCCATCCTCTCTTGCCTAGGCACACAGGAAAGTAATGAGGAACAGTTGCTCTGTCATTTACAAACTGAATACATACTGTTTGAAAATGTTTCTACATTTCACTAAAGGATTCTGAGAGAAATCCTTTTTTTGTATAAAAGAAAAAAAGTGGGCTGATGTCAGAAAACAAATTTAACTGTGAAAAAGTCTTTCATTTACTGTAGCTTTGCCAAATATCACGGCAATTGATGTTATCTATACATGTTCCTTAACAAGGAAAACCATTTTACCTTTGTTATTATTTAATAATGTGAGGTGAGAACACAAATAATTGCATTGAGATAGTCTGTACAATAATACACACATATAAAAACTTACTCTTTCTTGAACAGCAACTTCTCAAAAACGTCGAGCAGTAGTCCAAGACCCTCATGTCCAAAACTCTTCACCCAGCTGAAATAACAAACATTAAATCAATATCACAACAGTGTAAGACTGACAACTGACAACAGCACTTTCATAGTCATCAACCACTGTGGAAACATTTAAGACAGAAAAACACACGTAGAATTCAGCACTTCGTGCTGAGAAGAAAGACAGTAGTAGTAAGCGTAGGGTTGCGTGTCTCAGACTGCCAAAAGACTGCACTATAAATCTGTAGAAATAGGGAAGCAACGAATGAAAAACACTTTTGGACGCAGGCAAAACAGAATTAATTCCTATGGAAAAATATCTTCAAAAATATAGTTAAAGACATGTACTGTATACTGTGCCTTTAATATAAAAAGAAACAATAGTGCTAAAACAAACACAATACTTGTTGAAGGCCTTGAAGCAGTGGCATTGATCTCCTGAGAGAAACAAGAAAAATGACCAAAAAAAAAAAAATCACTATTTGAGTAAGGGTTTTGGGGCAAGGGGACAGAATTAGATTCTTATGGAAGTTATACTTGTGTGAAGCAAGTGACATTTATGAGTTGTAGCTCTACAAATAGGGTTAAGAAAGTTCACACTGCTCCATCAAATAAGCTATAGAGGGATTGAATTTCCCTGCCACTCCTGATGTGAAATTTGATTTTAAACACATCTTGTGGAGAAGGTGCCTTTGATGGATCTCAGGGACTGTTCCCGGTGAAGTAGTTCATATCAAAAGATTAGCACCAGCATGTACATTAGGTTTAGTTTTCTTTAAGAGTACATTTCTTGTCACATGTCACTGGAAATGGCCAATGCAGTGCTTGTCTACAAAGAGATTTGGATAAATTATGTACTTTTTACCCTACATTAGTGCTGCTCAAAACATCAGATGTTATTGTCATGCTACCAATACTTTCACTGGCGACAGAGACAAAACAACAGTGTTATTACAACAGTGATCTTGAGATGGTGTTTATTTAGTTAAGAGGTGTTTTTTAATCAAAAGCTTGGTTAAAGTAGTAAAGTAAGGCAGTTTTCTAATCTTATGTTTCCAGAAGACAAAATGGTGAGCTTGTAGCTTTTCCAAGAGAATGCACATACTGTTTTCAGTATATAGTTCACCACAGAAATGAAAAAGGTTTCCTTAAATTTCTCAGCTCTTCTCTAGGGCTCTTCTCTTAAGTTTGTATCTGAACACTCCAGACATCTTAATTGTGAGGAGGTTCTAATTACCTTATTTGAGCTGCTAAGATCTCATCCAGATACAGTATGGTGTGAGAACTGTTAAGACAACGCAGAAAATATAGCATTCATTAACATAAACTAAAGATTGATTTTACTCTTCCCACTTCCAGATTATAATGATTGCTAAATCCCTACTTAAAGAGGATAAAGTAACAAGGGTGTGTGCGATAATGGCGCACAGCATGACAGAAGCAATAGGTTTTTTGACTCATGAAATCAAGTCCAATTTTGAGACTTCTAGGAAAGAATCAAACAGAATGTCAATCAAGATGAAATATTTTTTAAAAATAGTGGTGCTTTTTCTTGGTACTGACAAATCACATAGTGAAGATTAAAAGGTCTTCACCCAAGAGTGACAGTTGGGAGTGGGACAAAGAGCAGCAGCAACTTTAAAAGAACAGAGCTAATCCGGTTCAAATGAGGAGCACAAACAAAAGCAAATATCATATTATGAAACCTTGAGATATGCAGAAAAAAGGCAAAGACAGGGTGAGTAAGATTGTGACTGACTGCACCTCCCTCCTGATTGAAACTCAGCAACATCTCTGAACATTAGCATTCACTGTTTGCAATGTTGTAATCAACAAGCTGCTTGCTGCCCAGCATCAAATCTACAGAAATTCTCAAGGTGACATAAAATAGGAAGCTGTTATCCGGATTTAATTTCTTGAAAAGAACTTATGGAGTTGTAGGTAGATGTGTGTCCTTGTGTCCATGAGTGAGTTTGTTTGTTGTGAGATTGTTAATGTTTGGTAAAAACACAATGACAAATAGCATTTTTGTATCAAGGCTGCTACTACGGTATCTAAGGAATGAGGCTCTCCTCTTTGAGAAAAAATTCAATTTAGCCTACAATTCTCACTGGTTCGTGGCCTGAACCATTCTGGTTATAGAGTAGGAAGGGCAGGGGGCTTGACAAGAGCTTCATTGAAATGCACAGCTCAGTGGCAACAGCATGCTAACAGTAGCAGAGAGCAAAGAAAAATAATAAGTTGATCCATAGCAGGAATTATTGCAAAGGAAAGCAAGCAGGCTGCACTATCAGGGTCTGCTGCAAGATGTGCCCTGAAACACATGAGTGAAAAGTGACATACCAGCTTTCAAAGGCTCCTAGTTAAGGAACTGGCATTTTTAAAAGATGTCAGAGGCCAGAAAAGGGACAATCTTTTACCTCTCTGCAACATCTGGAGAAAGTTTCATCATCAAGAGCAAGAAAATTCAGGCTAATGATAATCAAGGAATCAGTCAGGAATCACATAGTGACTGGTTTCTTTATGCTTGTGCAGGTAAGTGGTTCGTATTTGACAAGCTGTCTGTCTAGACTATAAAATGATTAAATTATTTTCAAATTCTGTTTGCTAATCTAGCATACTCTAGCAGCCCTTGGGTTTCATTAGTTTCTAACATCTGGCACCCCCACCGCATCCCCAATGAGAAACTTCAATCACATTCTCTGCCTGAATGTCCTCAGTGTTTGGAGCTGTGTTTTGTAAAATGATCTGAAAACACTTTCTGCAGCTTTTCTAAGAGAAACAGCACCACAGATGTATGTCTGGCTTAACAACATTATTGTCATCATACAGGTAGGACACAGAGCAGAGGCATGCAGTGCGTAGGGTGATCAAAAAGTTCAGAGGCTGGCGCATACAAATGCAGGACATGACGGTGGTGCACATGTAGCAGGTGTGAGCTGTCATCAGTGAGTTTTCTACATTACGACAATCAACATCAGGACCTGAGCATCTTTGTGACCATTTGTAGGTTCACATTCGCCATTTCAAGCTCTGCAAGGATCTCTGTCACCTGGCCCGACCGTCAAGTCGAAGATCATCACTGGTGACAAGAGTGGCCCTGTTGTATTTCCTACCAAGGAAAAAGTCATCAAGTTCGAGTTTTGGAACCAGAAACATATAGCCCCCTAACTATGATGATGCTGTTGGACAATTTATTGAAATATTATTCTAGTAGCAGAAGTCAATCTGCAAATGACACAAATAAATCCAACTGTGTAAAATCTCCTGTGTTATGCAAACATTACCTAAAATTCTAATATGACTTAATTGAATATCCCCGTTTTTGGTCAGTCTTCCAGGATGTGGATGAGATCTGCAAACTATCTTTGTTTATATTTACACAATGCAAGAAACAGTAATTAATGCTCACTCTGAGATTAGAGGTATACAATAATCACGTCTCACCATCAACAGATGCAAAAGCAATGTTCGACTGAGGGCTATCATCTTGAAAGACATGAGCAAGGGAGAGAGCATTAAAAAATAAGGAAAACAAATTCATCATCCCATTCCCTGGGAAACAAAAACAGTCATAAATCAAAGAGAAAAATGAGGCACCTTATCTGGCTAACTTCACAGCTAAGGTAGCTTGACTTCTAAGACAGTCTCAGGAGAATGCCTCCAAGGTTCCCAAGCAGTGCTGCGAAGTGTTGCACTCCGCTAAAGTGGTTATGAACCAGAAATAAAAAATTAACTTTAAAATGTTGTCCTTAGCATAGAAAGTTAACTGGCTACAGGAGGACTCTCCTGGGACAGAGGAGGTAAGCTGAAATTTTACCAATGTGGGACATCTCATATAAAAATAGAGAAAGCCATTTCATGCAGTGAGGCCTGAATGACATCATGAGCAGAAACAGTAACGATGCTTGCAAAAAAATTAAGCAACAAGTTTGCAAAATGTCTCAAATACAAGGGTACTAAAACAAACAAAAAATATGCTGGTTTAACAGAATAGATGCAGGAAGGAATGCTAAACTTTACCCTGCTGTATAGTTAAACAGAATAAAAATAAGTCTAGGACCTTAAACCTGAAGGTCAGTTTTAATATAATATCAAAAACCAATTTCCACTTGTTTGTCAGATCCATTTATCAAATCCATTTAATACAATTACATCCTGTAGCCTTGCTGGTCCAATGGACCATTACCATGGCCTCTCCTCAGAAAAAGGGAGACAAAAATGGAATAGCTGAGGTAGGTAAGGTATACAGGGGTCAGAGGCAAGTGTCACAGGGTGGCACTGGAGCTGCAGGAAGTACCAAATTACCTTTAAGTCCGTGTGCTGCACTAAAAGGAACCTGATGAGGGAGGATAGAAGTCTGTTAGCCTATAGGAGCAGAATGCAACTACTTTATAGGGGATGGAGGCAATGAATGAGAGATGTTGCTACAATACTGCCAAAAAAGTGATAGTGATCAGCATCCAAAAACAATGGCAGACAAAACGCTTTTACTGCCAAGCCTGTCCCACAACTCAAGACTGTGATGGTGCTATTAGATTGCAAGTGGTTACCACTGTTGCACCGCTGTTACTAGCCTGGGAAGATTTATGATTGACCCAAAACTATGTCATTATACATGAGCCTGATTGTCCATTTTATTAGTGGTAACCTCATCAAAAGTCAGCGCCTGCAGGTTTCCTTGAGGATCACATGAGTGAAAATCCCATAAAAAGGAGTGGGTATGCATAGACTACTGGCATTCATGTCACTTCCATGGCTTATGACACCTAATGTAGCCAGCTATTAAATAGATTATGTATATCTTTAAATACAGTATTATGTGTTTGATTGGAAATAACCTTTTCGCACATGTTGCAATAACTTGATTCCTGCATAGTACAGCCCTAACTGCTCCATTTATAACAAGTGACAACAGCTTTCACAGAGCCCTTACAACAAAAAAGCAAGAGCAAAAACTTGCAAATGCAGATAGATCTTGTAATTTTGAAAATTAATATTGCAGCACTGAATGGAAAATGGCACCTTTTGTTGTTTGTCCACTGTTTTCAGCCAGGCCTTTTAAGGTACTGCTGCAATGCTCTTTTCTAATGTTGTGTTTTTAATGTGTACTAGTATTCAGTGAAATATCCCCTTATGTGTGTAATTAAACACAATTTTTCAGTTGATCTGAATATTAAACTCCTGCCATCTGACTGAAGTTCAGTGTTAAAACTAGCGCCTCGTATAAAAAGGTTACTGGCCGCTGGTGTAGACTAATGCCTCTGGTTCAAAAGAATACCTAACAGCAAACACAAAGGATCAGGGATGAAATACTAGGCGAGAGTCCATAAAATGACGAAAGACCACAGTCATCCTCAATCAGCCATGAACAACATGATAGAAAGAGAAATGCATTGTGTAGAGTTTTGAGAGGCATTGGGATCTTATTATACACAAACTATGTATCCATGAAATAAATCATGAAAATGGTGTACTGTGACCAAATAAATCATATAGCTGTGTGAGTGGTGATAGGAGGTAGTGGAGTTTTATAAAGTCAGTGAAGACTAAGTGTTTGGGTTTAGGTTTTTGACTGCCTTTAAAGTGGCTCTGGCAGAGTATATGATAATGTGAAACAAACTTGCTAATCCCCTGACTCAGACAGAGAGAGCCCTAAGCAACAATTTAAATCTAAGAGAGGGAGACAACCAAAACAAGACTGCCATGGATCTGCCTGTCAGTGTGGCTTAGACAGCACCCAAGAAACACCCGATCCCCCTAGTTATAAATATTTACTCTGCACTGGCATTAAACATAATATAGTTTCACCACGAATAAGCAAAGTGACACAAAACTCGCCATCCTAGCCAGTTATTTAGGGTTTTCTCTATCATAATGAAATGTTCTTTTTTTGTGAAGCCAAATGAATGCAAAAAAAGGTATTTAGGCTGTAAAAACAGTTACAGTTCAATATGTTAAATAAAGAGAAAAAAAACAGGAAAGTGGCGCAAGGAATGATTTACTCAACATGGCCCTGGAGTTCTGCTTGCTTTGTCTGTTCTGGGCTACTGTAGAAATGTGGCAATGCAACATGGCAGACTCTGAAGGTGAAGGGCTCATTCTAAGGTTAAAAAAGCACAAAGGCTTAGGCTCAGGTTATTATACACTGATGAAAACATAATTGAAAATATCATATTTCGTTTCTGATAATAGACCCCCATAAATCCTGCACACTGTCTCTAAGATGAAAAACAACTGATAGTGATGAAATCTGCATTCAAAAGCTTCCAAAGTATCAAAAATATTTAGATTAACAGATGAGGCCTGGGTTTGAGAGAAAATCATTTTAGGACACCTCAAGTGAAAATTCATTAGAGTGGAATCGCATCTCTTTAACAGAGTTTTTTCAAAACTGGCCCATTATATGGTTGAAAAAGCTTGATGTTGTTTAATGGATTGGATATAAGTAGATTGCATGGAAGTTGAAGAGGACAGTGTGCCCAGACCGATTATCCACTAGTTTAAATTACTGGCCTGTAAACAATAGTGGAGAAATGATATGAGCAGCTAGAGTTCTGAAAATCCTATTAATTTTTCTCACAGACAACTGAGGTTGCTGACAGCTGTAACACCTGCAACACTGAGGCATTATGTGCATTACACTCAAATGATCAGCACCAACAATGAGAAACTGTACTGGAAAATAATATGTATTATTAGAAAAAGTCGACCGCACACGACTATGCATTATGTCACGTAAGACTCCTAAAAGGCATTTCAGTAAGAAACAACTCAACTATGTTAGAAGCTTGTTGTTCTGCTGCTTACATTGTGCTACAGCAAAAGGTTAATCTATGTTGAACTCTGTACTACTATGACTAAGAGCAAATTCAGTAATCAAGCTATTGTGTGTTATTTCTGATCATGCATTTACAAAAATTGTTACAACCATGATCTACACGTTTTCCTGGAATGTCTTTGCAGTTGCAACCTTCACGGTTCACGATATGTCTGCACTGCATAATTATTAAACAGAAAGAACTACAAAAGAGACAAAGAGGGACAGAAAGCCCATTTTCATTGTCATATTCTTGTGCAGTACCTGACAGGGTTGCTGGTGAGAGACACCCGCAATGACTCCAGACAGGCAAACAGGCGTTCGTCCATCACCCCTGTCTTCAGCTCTCCCAGAAACTCCTGGGGAGATATCTGACGGCTGGTACTCAAGGTGCCCTGGAAAAAACAAAGGAACAACAAATTTGTTTAGTGTGGCTGGAAAAAAGTGACCAAAACAACATGAGACCAAAAAGTGTTAATAGGCAATGCATAAATTGCACATGACAAATGCTTTGTTTTTAAATGAGTCAGTCAAAAAGCAATAAGGATTCTGTCGCAGTTAGATGTATATGTTCCTTTAAACTCTTGATAATCTATTTAAATCTAACCAACTGGAATAAGAATAATCCCATTCAAATATCTTTATGTTCCATTTATCAATATGGTTTGTCTTCATTGGAGATGCAGCAATTTGACACAGCTGACATAGGAAGGAGCGCAGATTTCTTAAGGCTGTGATAACTTTTGTTTAACTTTTGTTGGGCATTTGTCATTATTTTAACAATTGACAGACTGAATGATTGAATGAAAAATGAAATAAAAAATAAATAAAGTTGTTATATGAAGCCAAAAGGGTAACATATTGGACATTTAATCATGTGACAAAATGACAGATAATTTACAATCGATTCCTTGAAGAAAAGGAATGAAGTTTTTTTCCATTGCAAGTGACGGGTTTTTCATAATCACACATCTGTTGGAAAAGGGTTGGAAATTCATGTAACAGATAGAGAAACTGTACAGATTAATGACAGTTTATTTAAGGGTCAAATATGGATTGTGTCACCAGTGTAAGAAGAAAGTAGCTTCTCTTATCAGTGCATTACCTAAAAATCAGTACCTGCACAAACCATAAAATTAGATAAATAATTTCCTTCTGCAGTTGCTGTACGATTAAAAAGCATATTGAGGTATATTAACTCTATTTCTAACACAATGCTAATCATTCAATTGTAGCCCAAGTATACTGCAATAGAGTAAGCATATAAATGAAAATGTCACCCAGTAGAGCAAATACTTTAACTATATAAATAACTCCACCAAGATCAAACTATCCTATGCATGTCTATCGAGCTCTTATATTAGAAAAAACAGAAAACAGAAGGACTCTGATATTCAGTTGTACAAACTCAGAGCTGTAACACCATAAATATTTCAGATTTTCTTTTCCACATCCATGCATTATTTCCAGAGAAATTGAGGAAAATGTGGAAATAATGCCCAATTTTGCAAAGCTAAGGAAAGTGTTTTCCCGGATCCGGCCCAAAGTTGAATTTTCCATAATCTTTCATCACATGCAAAAGAAACCAAGTCCCTTATACAGTACATTTGGATTATTTTACACTTTTTTTGTACTTACAGGCTAAAACCTCACCCCATTTTCCGCAAGTCATGGCCCAAACCACATATCCCCATATGAAGGGGCCTTTATAAATTTACAGCTTAAGGTATTTCAATCTTCATCAACGCCTATTGTCGCTCTCCCGTCTCATAACAATCCACATGCATCTCAAATTAGTCAACATGCCTACATTTAGCATTATCTGAGAAGACGGTAACAACAATTAAAGTCAAAGCTTTTCAGTTTTTCTGTGGGAGGGTGTAGCGAGAACGCTACACTTGTTCAATTTATCAAGCCAGCTGCACTAATGCCAAAGCGTCACGTATCATTGGGTACGTTTTTGATTCATCAAAAGGCTTCAGAAATCCACCCCCATTACTACCAGAAGGAATAAATCAGTCCCTTACCCTTGTAGGCTGCCAAAACAATGGAACTATGCCCAGTCTGACTCTCCCCTGGCACCTCAAGCCCCAGTCTATAATATTATCCTCAAAATATAACAACAATAAAAACTCTTCAAACTTCAATTATCAAAGAATGTTTGTTAAGAATGTGCAGAGGAGGAGAGCTGTTCAGGGCATTTGGGCATTGTGCATTATAAAAGTATGCATTTTCACATCCTTTTGGGCCATTATAATTACAATATTTATAAAAACACAATGCAGACTGTTGTTTTTCACGGTGCTCTCAGACATTAGCGACAAGAAAAGTGAAAAAAATGTTGCTATGTCCTGAAGTGATTTTTGTGAGTGGTCGCAATGGGCACCATACAAAACAACTTTAGTAAAACGAGAGTGAATGGATTTCAAGTGTAATTTTCTCAAACTCCCAAGGCCATCTGACCATGCAACTGTTTGGCTGCTTACCAAGTTTTTGTTCAGTTGTACGTCTCAGACAGCTCACTTTCCATCCACTAGTCAGTTGACTGAGTTACTATAGCAAGTCGATTCCTCTGACATAATTATTTTCTTTTTTCAGCTCATCATCTGTGACAGCTGTAATTCTTGGCTGTTTGACAGATTTACTGGGCTGGACATTGGGAACACCAGGACAAATCCCAGCAGAATTGGTAGTCTATTGGAACATCAAGTGGACCAACTGCATCGGTAGGTCAATGGACCGTAAAAAAAATTAGTCATGTTTTTACCGGCCATTTAGGTGTGTGTGTCATTCACAGTGCGCATGAGAGAGTGCTGCATGAAAGACACCGAAAACTTGTTTTCGCTCATCATGTATTTATTTCCTCTGTGGCACCACAACATTTCAACGTTTCAACACCCTTCTGAGATTCCTGCTGGTTAAATTGGACTAAAAAAACACTTTTAAGTCCGATGACCTCAGGAAGACTCACTATAGACCAACTCAAAAATACTCACTAGCCTACCAACATAATTGAAATATATAAAAGGCAACCAGTTCTAACACCTATGCTTCAGAAAAACATGTCTTATATCAAGGCCATATACTCTCTCCAGAGCAGTAGAGAACTCTCAGCATAGGTTTTTTTATTCCATTAATGTGTTTGAGATGGCACCTAATTCTTTATATCTTTAGCACCTAAAAATTGACAGAGAGAACCCTGTACGTGTTGATTAAGAGACATCATCTGCTGCAGGAGCAGCATGCTGTTCATAACTATAGTCTTCAATAGACACTGTATCAACCAATAGTCATAATTATACATAAAACAATCACAGATTTTCAACGCAATGGATTATACTCCACTGTTATGTACTACATCAAACAAAACCCACTCACTGCACCAGCAAGAGTGGGTGTGGTCAGCAACAGTGAAATTTGGTCAAATTTAACTTCATATCAATATGAATCTTCACGTCAGAAGATTTCATACAGAAATCCTTTCTATTCATTCACAGTGATTTCCACTTATTTCTCAAACCACTGTGTCTGGGACAATGATAGTAATAAGAAGCACCCCCCCTCGATTCCCCATCTCAGTCATCTTTTCCTCTGGTATCTTCATGTCTTTTTCCTTCACAACAGGACAGGGAAATGGGGCAGGGCCACAACGCCTTGATCCCTCTGACTCTGGCTGTGCACTCGCTCTCAGAGCACGTACCCTGCTCAGCCAACAGCTCTGAGAGAGGGCCTGCCCACACACACACACACACACCAGACAGCAAGGAGAGCGTACAGAGATAACAACTAACAATGATAACAAGTGACACTACGCCGAATCCACGACAAGCTACGCAGGGTTTGTCTCCCTGCTGTAGCAAAAGCCAACACTGCCTTAATATTATGCTGAGCCGGCCGCTGGCAGAAACAGCACATTTTCTGTGAGAGTTAAACAACACTAAATCTGGTGCACCAAAACAGTAAGGCAAGGTCAAATGAAGCAGTCACAAATTGTGTCAGTAAGTTGTGAATCATTGGAATCTATGAATGAAATGTTGAAATCGAGACCACATCAAGTGTTACTATCATTTTTTAATGCAAGGGTAACAACTACTACAATTGCATGAACATTTACCAATGTGAAAACTGTCAGTCCTGCAATATGTGGATTGGCCTATTAATTTACCCCCATTCTCACTCTTGCTGATATACTCCAGTGTATCAATCAGTGGATTTTTTGAAAATTCTTTCTAGGTGTTTTAATGGCGACAATAACTAAAACACAATTTCCTACACAGCAGCAGTGCAGATAAATCAACAGTGGGGTCTCCAAGAAGTACAATAGTTATTTCAAGACAACTACTGCTACACAATACACTGGCAAAGGTCAGCAATTATTTTGTGTAACAAAATACATGACAGTTGTTTCTCTGCAAGGCTATATCTACCTAATTCTCAAACCAGAACCACACTTGATTATGTCAGCAAGGGACGTACATCAATTCAGGATGTAGTATTAAAGGTTAATTGGCAAAATGCCCTTGCAGTTGAGCAGAAAGCGTCAAGAGACTGGTTTGAGTTTTTTGGTGGAATGGAAAGCTTACCTGACTCAAGCCAAAAAGATTGAACAGTTAACTGGAAAGAGACCCCAGATGACCAAAAAACTTTAACAGTTCAGTCAACTGTAATCACAGTATACTATGCTAATACAGCAGAGAAAGTATAGCATGTCCTTGAGTGCATGAGAGCTCGATAATGATTTGAGGGCAAAATACTACATGAGAGTCTGGCAAATCATGGTTACGATTTGACCCTGCCACGGTTTTGAGTGATTTAAGGAATGAAAGCAAAATTATGTCCCAGCTGTTGAGGATGTTACACCCACTGTCGCAATATAACAACTCAGTAATTATGGAGAAAAACACCATATGTCGTCATGCTCATTTTCATTCCTTCCCTCTCTAAATATCCAGTTTACAACATCTTATGCAACACTTGATCAAACTTATTTTTAAAAAAAGGACCTCAATGTGTTGCCTTTTGGCCAGTGGCCACAATATTTTATTATGCAGGTAAACAAATGCAGGCACAGAAACAGGCTGGTCCCCATGGTAACTCGAGATGGACAGCCTCAGGCAAGTTTGGAGGGATGTCTGGTTATAACAAATATAATAAATGCAACACTTCTTTGCAGGACATTGTGCCAACCTACCTGTTAACAGAAAACTGTTAGAAAACAAACATATAAAATCTGAGATTTTTGCAATGTACTGCAACTTGAACACTGGTTAATGTACCTTTGATTTGTAAACAACCACTGATATACCATTAGAAGTCATGCTTGGAAGGGGGTTACTCTCGAGCTTCTCTTAATATGTAAACAACAAAAACACACTTAAAGATAGGCTGTGCTTTGATTAGTTTTCAAACTAAGGATCACAGGCTCAACGTTTATTAAATATGAACAGGCTCTACGTAGATATTTAATGGTATATCACAATTTTTCAGTCTTTCAGTAGAATTCTATTCTTATGGGTAAGATAAATCAATGCAAAGCATGTCCTTTTTTGATCTGGGGTAGAAAGAATCCTTCCCCAGGCTCTGTCAGGCCAGGTCCCTTATGAGACATCATTTTTGATTTAAAAATACATGGACTTATATAATATGTGCCCAGAGTGCAAGTGTAAAATATTATAAATTCAAAAACTCACAGTTTTCAAGGTTGTAAAAATATACTGGATGACCATTTCTCTCTTTGTGCTGAGGTCCTTGTCTCTCAAAGGAGTCTTTTTTTCCTCATTCAAGTTCATGTCCTCCTGGGGGAAAAAAGAGACAGAAAGAGAGGACAAATTGAATCGAATTGAAATTTTAATCTGCGATTCTATTTTTCAGATTTTAGAAGCACCTCTGGCAAAAGGTCTTGCTTGGGTGTTTTCAGCACTCATTATACAACATTTTAGCTATATCACCTTTGGTCCAAAGTGTAGACAGATGCTACCATATTTAATTTATTCTTGTTAATTCTTTATCTTAGATTTAGCTTTTCATTTACCATATTCAAAAAAGCAAAAGACAATGAAAATTGAGGGTGCTATTAGGGCATTAGGCACTATTAAATGCACTCAACATTTTTCTTGTTTGTAGCCCTCACTCGTTGCATGAGTGTATGGCTACATAAAATACATCTGTAGATAGTCAGCCACAAAGTCCTCCACAAGTCATTTATTAACTCATGTCAGGTGTTTTGGTTCCATGGAGGAACTAATAGATAAATTCCAGTGGAAGTCATTTCCTTGTGTCTCCATGGCACAAATAGAGGGGATACAATCATCCATCAAGGCACCAAACAATAGATATCAGACTGTATGAATATCTGACTGAAAAATTTAATAAAATGCCTATTATTAGAACCATTACTTAAGTGCAAGCTTTGTCATATTAATAATGTTATTTATTTTATTTTGTCATTTAGATGTGACAACACACAAAATATTTTCAAAATACAGTGCTGTTTTCCATGAACATGCTGATGTTAATGTTCAATGACAACACAACATACCATCATCTTTTCAAACAGTGCCAAGATCTCTTTTTCTGAGGTTATCTTTGATGACAGTTCCTCCAACTGATGTGAGGAGGAGGATGAAGAAGTAGACCAGTCATTGGTATTTTGGTATTTAGAGTGTGATAAGGGAGGTCGCTCCTTTTTACTACCCGGAATCCGAATGCTGGCGAATCTGTCCAGCTGTGGAAACAGAGAAAACATAATCATAAAAAGGGAACACAAGAATTTTTCTGTGAAGTTTACATACAAATAAGATGTGTTAGATGATGAGCATATTTAAATGGTTAAGACCAGGGTAAATCAGACAGCTAGCCATAGACATTAATGAGAAAAACATTTCTATTAGTGTGAATATGTAGAGCCAACAAAGACATTAGTGAGTTAGTGAGAACAGCAGCCTGTGTGAATGTGAATGAACACAATGAAGTCCAACTGCCACTGAAAATAAGAACATTATATGACTAAGTTTGTGATGTTAGATGTTTAAAAGACTGATGACGAAGTGAAGAGAAAGCACACCAATTTCTCGAATCTTACCACATCATCTGTGATGTTTCTAAAGGGCAAGTGCTACAGGTGGGGAACAGAAAAAGAAACAGGATCGGTAAAGACACTGCATTAACCATTATGAAAAAGATGTTTTTAGCCCTACAGCAGTATACAACTGAACAGTGTTATAAGAAAAAACATTATGCTGACTATAAAAAGGCTTTATCTTTAATTCACAATTTCAATCTGTGGTGTTCATTTCTTGTTGTATTAGGAGAGAATGGTATGACAGTCTAAAAAGATGAAGATAGTGAAAGCTGTTTTGTCTCGTTACAATTATTATAAATAATGAAGAAAAAAGTGTGAAGGGTGTAGAGTCCAAAAATATAAAGTGCAAATGCAAGAAATGTGTGACTATCCTTATACTTCTTGACTGTCTCAAAAACAGAGATTATAATTTTATAATAATAATCCTCATAACCACATTATCACATCTGACCACCTTTAACCTATATCAACTGCCAACTTCCATGCATTTGCAGCAATAATTCAACCTTAAATACATTAGTTGACTCTGTTGTAATGTTACAGTATATAGAGTGGCTGTCAAGTCTTTGATCAACAGGCATTAATGGATCCAGGGTATGCCAGCTGAACATGGCCTAAACTACTGCACATTCACCAGGAGCCTGTGCAATTATCACCAAACAGGAAATCCTTTTGGGATCCACTGTGGTGCAGTTTTATTAACCAAAGTTGGAATGCCTTTGCCCAAGCTGTTAACACCAACACAACCAGTCATTTAAAGAAAAATTGCTGCTGAAAAAGTGCTTCTCTAACAAGTCCTGTCCTGCAAATGATAAAGGATCTTCTTGTGCAGTGGAAGAGATTGGCATTTGGCTGGTTGTTATCTTGTCTTGTCTGTTGTGTTTTCTGCTCCAGCAGATTTTTCACTTGTTTGTTGTTCTGTAGACTTCTTGAGAGGTTGTCATTTGAGCTTCAAACAGGTGTAACAGAGTCAAAAAGGCCAAAAGGGCTAATAAGAAATGGAAAGCAAAATATGAACAGAAAACATTCCTTAAATTATTAAAATGTCATAATGAAATGCTGAATGGAACAGATAATGAAAAGTCTCCATCATGCATTAAAATCGACTAAGATGAAACCCAACATTTAGACATGAACTATTTAGAATTATTTTATTTATAATGTCATAATTGTGATTAGTTAACACCTTGTTGTTTAAGACTTTGCTAAAGTCTGGGGAAGAATTCCATGAACCATGTCGTTACTCCAGTTCTGTCCCTGCAGACAAAAATGGTATGCAAAAAAAAAAAAAAAAAAAACTAAGTGGAAGCGTCCTTTGGTGCTGTGACTTGCACTTTAGTGTTCAACAGTACAAGTCTCTGAAATTATGTCATTGCAGCTTGTGCTTCCTAAATGAGCTGCTTTTCTATGATTTCTATTTTTGGTAATTGAACGCCTTTCGGTTTGAGGCTGTTATTCTGACAAGAAAAACAAACTGAGACATAACTTTTAACTTTCCATAACTGTGATGGGCCTTTTGACATTTTCTGACCAACGGATTAAGTTAATCATCAGAATAACCAAAAAGAATCTTTAGGCCTTACCCAGGCTATTTGGTGTCTGGGTTCTATAAATAAAGGAGAAGCAACTAGTCAAGGTCATCTTTCACTACGCACCCATAGTCACAATTTGAAGTGCAAACAAAGGCAAAGCCTCACCTGCCCTCCAACTAAACAATTCTACAGTGTGTAAGGCTTTCAAATAGAGTAAGCAAAGGCATTCATGTGACTCAGGATTTTGGAAATCAGGAAAGGCTGCCAGTGAGAGCCAAAGATGGCCCCAGAAAGTGAGTACAGCCAAAAGGAGCTGACCAAGTGCTTTAATAAAAAATGTAATTAAAAAAAACATCAAATACAATTGTGGCTTCAATGAAGCAAGCTAGTTGGACAGTTGGTTAACTGGAAATGCTGCAGTGTTAAGTAGGTTTTTTCTCACTAGATCTCACTATTGCCAATCTTTTATTTTTATGGACAATATAGGATGGCCAAACAACAGTAATTTGTAAATGTCAGTGAATTCATTTCACTTTCCGCTATCACCCTGTTCATTTAATTAAACTCTGATAACATCTTTTTCAATTAACTGAGACAAGTAACCCACCGCTCACAGAGAAAATGCTGATTTATAAAACATTGCACATGCAGTCCACAACAGCAAAGAAAGTTAAACACAGAAAAGGAATGCCTCACAGAGGTCATGGAAAAACAAAAATTAAAGAACCCCAGAGGCAACAAACCGAGACAGCATTCATAGACCTCTGATTGTGAAAGCTTTATCTCTCAGTCTTTGGAGTCTTTGGACCTTTCATTGACTACAGTGCCAAATTTATTTATTTTTTTTAACTTTTAGGACTTCAAGGAATTGATGGCCAGAAAGGCTACAATACTTATCACAAGGCAAACTGCTTTACTAATGAATGGAACAATACTATTGTACAATAGTAAGTGCAGGCAGACTTTTAAAACTATTGACTTTTATGTCAAGATTTCTGACGTTGTAAAAATGCTAATTTCCTGCAGAAAATCCCCTTATAAATAACAATGGTAGATATTTCTTCCATGAAAGATTAATTTTGTAAGTCTAACAGACATATGTAGTGAGTAGTGCTACAAACTTTAACCTAGAACTTAAAGCCTCTATCCTTTTCCTGTTCACAAAACTTTAGTTAACTTGACAAGAACACAACAAATGCGAGTAAAAACAACTCATTAACAAATGACAACAGACCTTCTCTTCCCAACTAAATTTTTTTTATGTAGTGCATTGGCCTCATTTCATTTTTTTAGCACCAAAATCAAATAAAATTGTCCATTAACATCAGAAATCCTCTCAAAAATGTTAAATATTAAACAATGATTACATTACTATGAAACATCCATTACATTAATGATAACATAAAACCTCTCCAGAGCTTAAACTGACAACCAACTGATTTTAGATGTGACAGTGAACAGTCCTTTTTTTAACTCAGCTTGCTAAGGCCAAAAATAGAACCTAAATGGAACATTAACACACTGCATTAACACATCTTTTCTTCCATTATCTCTTCTGTTTTATAACGCTCTGCCTGATAAAACAGCCATCACACATGGGTGTCATTAAAGTGGCTTTTAATGGTAAATATACTCTCTCTCTATTATAGTGAATATTATGGTATTGTAGTGCCACCTACTGTAAGAGTTAGGCTAACTAAATAAATCCATGCTGTTCACTGAAAACTGTTTACAATGTTTTTTTTTCAGTTAATTGATATAATTACATGTTAAAAATATTAGACCAATCTGATGAGACAGGGGGACTAAAAGGTTTCAAAACTAAGCTGTCCACAGCTACATGAAATGTATGTATGTATCTTTTAGTAGGATTAAGTAAGAGCTTGTCATCATGTGACAACATGATGTGCAACTGAGCCATCTCCATCAGACCCACACAAACTGAATCTCCAAATCAAAACCATAAGCTTTGGTTGAATTCTCCAACAAACAGCTAGTAAGTGACCTTAAGACAAAATTATTTCATTGAATATTTCCATGATCAAAAATGCTATGCTGAAGTTGCTCTGAGTCGGAAACAGTCATAGGATGCACTTCATTTTACTTAAGTTTGTCAGATCAATTCCCAATGATTTAATTTCCATTTCCACTGAATATACAGCATGCATTTGTCTGTGTTACCCAGTTTCAGACAGAAGCATTGAAATGATGCAGGTCAAACAGTGGTTTGATTTTGAAACCCCATGTTCAACCACCGCTGAACAGAACAGGTCTTTCTTTGAGGGATAGTAAAAAATAAAAGTATCTACACCGACCTTCACTACAACTGTAGACAGGAATATCTGAATGCTGGTGACAAGGAGTTTACTTGCGGTGGCACTCTCATAAGATTGGGGTCAAATGCAGGTTGAGCATGTATTAAGAAGATCTGTGTCAAACACAAGTCCCCTGTCTGAGAGGATATGTGTGCTGTTGGTAGAAGCCTGACTGCTTTAAAAATCAAATCCATAATTAATAAAATAATGGTACTGATTTAGTCAAACAGCAACATCTCCCTATACCTCCCAGAAAACTGCAGATGACAAAAATCATACGGCCAGAAAGTTGGTTGGTTTGTAGTAGTGGGACCCAAATGGATTACTTTAAAGGGCTAAACCCTGAGCTAATTTTAACGCTCTGACTTCCCACATGCAAAACAAAGTCAATAAAAAGTCAAGGTCACTGTTCAGAAAGTAAATTCAAACGTGGCTAGATTGCATAGTGATAAGCTTTAACTATAAGCGTGATTCTATAAGGGGCAATTCTTCAGCAATTGGCATGACAAAGTGTCAAGTACATCATACAGTCAAAAACATATCCACCACTGTTCTATTGATAGTCAACAGTAAATCTGCAGAGGTCGGGGAAAAAACATAATGTTATGCAAAGACCACACATCACCACTTATCCACCATACGGCCAAAATTAAACAAACGTTTCTTGCAGTGTACCATACTCACAAACTTTGGTTTACGGTCTCCTTCATCGAAATAGGACGTGCCGGGGTTGGAAGCCTTCTTCTTTTGAGATTTACTGTCTCGTCCGGAATCGAACCGCTGACTGTAACTGTCCATGTTGTTAACCTAATATCTTCTACACGAGCTGGTAGTTGTTTAAAGCCGTTAACCTCGTAGGCTAACGTTTATAACGTTAGCAGACACCCTAAAATAGTGAAGGACTACACACGCAGGAGGTGTCTATAGCATTACCATGTGTCCTAAATTAACATCTAACGCTGACAAACCAACGTTAACAAAAAGTCAGAATTTCATACAAACTGTATTTTCTCTTGTCTTTACTCCCAACGGTCCGTTTAGCCACCTAGCTAGTTAGCAAGTTTGCTAAACTATCATTCACGGATATCTTTACTTAGCGCTAATCCAATTTATGGACTGTCACGCAACGCCGGAATGTCCGTTCACGGCGGGAATGAGGCGTATAGCCCAAGAGTTTTCTTCACTTGACTAGGCGTATCCATGCATTAACTGAAAAAAACATAATTTGTACAACCGTTTGGCGAAGCTTCACCCAGATAAATTTGTGTAGCAGATCATTTTTGACAGACCCGCGCAATGAGGACGTCAGATCCGCGTGTTTAATCCAACCAATAGCATCCGCTGTGCCAACAACGTAACTGTCATAGGCACTGCCCCCTCAGTTTACTGTTGGAAAGAGATTTCATTGGTCACCATGAGCTGTCAATCACACCTACTGCTTGTTAAAATGGTTTGTTTTATTAAACCTGGGTCGCCCGGGTTGGTTTATGTAACCTGAATCGAGTTTGGTTTACAGGGTTGGTTAATCTCGATCTGCAATCATCATGACAGTCATACAAATGATGCCAGATAGAAAGAATTTTTTTAAAACCCTAGTTTCAACAGTTTTACAACATGACGATGTAGATTTAACCACAGGGCAAGTCTTAATTAACACTAACCCTATCAAAATTTGCCAAGTACAGACACCACAAAGGCATCCAAAGAAAGTGCAACTTGAAACTTTGTTTCATGTTACATTGGAAACACTGCACAAAAGGTGCATTTTCATTGAAATGTTCAATCAATCAATGTTAATAGGCCCTGCACATTTTATGTGTATGATGTAATGACTACTGTATTTTTGAATTTGTTAAACAGATCATAGATGAGAAAATTACAAGTCAGGTATAACCATCATTTTCTGTATATTTTAGAAGTTGCTGTGCTCTTCTGTCCATGTTACCTCCTGCAGGCTTTCATGTGAAGCTTGGAGTAGAACATAAATTGATGCTGCCCTGTTTTGTTTGTTTTGTTTTTATCATCAGGCATTGGTTTTCAGCCTTGTTTGGCACTGTAAAAGTAAGCCTAAAGATACAGTAAAATCCCCAATTCCTTGTCTGATGCAAACAGCAATGTGCCAATGTGATGCAACAAACAGAAACATTTGTTGTATAATTTACTCCCCAAAGATATACAGTAGCAGCAGAAATTCTTCAGTCTAAACTAAACCAGTATTAAACATTTGAATTCCTATCAGTGAAACTCATGAATTAAAGGAGAATATATCATGTGGATTATTAACAGTGAACAACATTATATTAAAAACTAGTTGATGTTTTTATTCAGCAGGTATGCTTGATCATGTAGAACCTTTTGTTGGTTTATGTAACCAACTGATGGAGTAGTATTAACCTTTCCTCTGGTTTCGTGCCTTCAGACTGCTGGGAGAATGCCAGTCCTAGTTAAAACATCAGCACTGGAGCCCAATGATAATTTAAGTGTGTAGCCTAATGACAGTTGGTTGTAACTTTGATTGTCAGATTTTTATTTATTTATTCATTTTTAAGAAAATGTCCTTGCCACTAGCAAAAACAAGTCTACAGTTTATTCTTGGCAAACAGGCAACAGGACAGAGATTTCAGATGTCTCTTAACTCGTGTAATTTGTGTACGTTTTTTATATTATTATTTGAAGTATCAATCTTTTACAACTATTCAGTATAATTATGTTTAGTCTGTTAATCTACCAAAAAGGACACTTGGACATCTGCATATGAATGCAGATATCAGCTGGGATAGTTCAGTGGTTTATACCGCTGACTTCGGCTCGAACATCCGCAAGGGCAGCTGACCTGAGAGAGAGAATCATGAAGTGGAGGAACTCAACTACCTCCTCCTTACTTCCTCCTCGCTAAACAACAAAGTACCAGACCAGTCTCTACTGGAGGATGTAAACACAGCACAACTGTCCCTACCACCACCATCACTGAGACCAATCAGATGATGTATGCAGCGGCAACAAACCGAACGCCCTGCTGTGATGTGCTGGACTGTCTCAGGGCCTGGGGTCTTATCTGGTGTGGTAGACCCCGGCCTCTATTGCTCTGGTGTTTAGGGCCTGTTCCTGTGCTCCCATGATTAGTGCCTCTGTGCTGTCTTTTAGTCCAGCCTTTTCCAGCCACTGGTATGTTTTGTCCATATCAGCCACTTCTTCAATTTGTCGGTGGTACATGCCATGCAAGGGCTTGTCCTTCCATGATGGGCCCAGTGGTTCCTCATCCCTTCTGGGCTTTTGTTGCCTGAGGCATTCACTTAGGAGTTGGTCTTTGGGGGGCATTTTCTCAATATATTCCTGGAGGTTCACCATTTCCTCCTGGACAGTAGTTCCGACACTTAGTAGTTCTCGGCCCCCCTCCTTTCGCATTGTGTACAGCCTCAGGACGCTGGACTTAGGGTGAAACCCACCATGCATGGTAAGGAGCTTCCTTGTCTTGATATCAGTGGCTTGTATCTCTTCCAGTGGCCAGGATATTATCCCAACCAGGTATCAGATCACTGGCATGGCATAGATGTTAATGGCTTGGATCTTATTTTTGCCATTCAGCTGACTTTTCAGGACCTGCCTTACCCTCTGGAGGTATTTGGCTGTGGCTGACCTTCGAGCTGCCTCCTCATGATTACCATTTGCCTGTGGGATCCCCAGGTATTTCTAACTGTCCTGCACATCTGCAATGTTCCCTTCAGGTAGGTCAACCCCCTCGGTTGTGATCACCTTTCCTCTTCTAGGTATCATCCGCCCACATTTATCTAGTCAGAATGACATCCCAGTGTCTTTGCTGTAGATCCGAGTGAGGTGAATCAGGGAATCAATGTCACGCTCATTCTTAGCATACAGCTTGATGTTATCCATGTAGAGGAGGTGGCTGATGGTTGTTCCACTTCGGAACTGGTACCCATAGCCACTCTTTGAGATGATCTGGCTGAGGGGGTTTAGGCCTATGCAGAACAGCAGAGGGAACAGAGCATCTCCTTGGTATATGCCGCATCTGATGCTCACCTGTGCAATTGGTTTTGAGTTGGCCTCCAGAGTTGTGTTCTATAGCCTCATCGAGTTCTGGATGAACTCTCTTAGGGTCCTATTGATGTTGTACAGCTTTAGGCACTCCAGTATTCATGTGTGTGGCATCGAATCATAGGCCTTCTTGTAGTCAATCCAGGCAGTGCACAGGTTGGTGTTCCTCATCTTGCAATCTCGGGCAATCGCCCTGTCCACCAGTAGCTGGTGTTTGGCTCCTCTGGTGTTATTGCCTACACCTTTCTGTGCTCTGCTCATGTATTGCTCCATGTGCCTACTCATCTTAGCTGCTATGATGCCTGATAGGAGCTTCCATGTGGTGTTGAGGCAGGTTATAGGCCAGTAATTGGATGGTATTTCATTCATGTACTCCATTATGAGGACTGTCCAGCCTTGGGTTAGCCACTCTGGGTGGTTTCCCGATATTAGCAGCTGGTTCATCTGTGCTGCTAGGCGTTCATGGAGTGCAGTCAGATTCTTGAGCCAGTAGGTGTGTATCATGTCAGGCCCTGGGGCTGTCCAGCCCTTTATTTTGGACACTCTGGTTATATATATATATATAAATAACGTGTTATTATACAAAAAAATGACATTTTAATGTAGTGGCTGTGCCAGTAACAACACATTCCACTTAATATTAAGGTCTTGCATTTTAAGCAATGACACAATTAAAAACAATGATTCATAGAGTCTGTTTGTTTATAGAATAATTACTATTCATTTGAGACATTTGGACAAGAAAATCCTCTGGTGCAGTAAGGGGGATATTATACATTTGTATTATTGGAGCTTCTGAGTAACAACATAAATCTTTTGAAATGTATAATGACAGTTGGCACTGTTAACATTTCAGTGTGCATGCACTGCCATCTTGTGGTATTAACTGAAATCACTATTACCACATTCGAAGCCTGGCTGTTTTTTGTTTTTTTATTGATAATAAAAACACACCTATCATTTTCTTTCACAGATTTCATATAGTATAAAGTACTGTCATTCGGCCTACATAAATTCATTCACAGTACAGAGGTGCTTTCAAAATGCATGATAATTTTGAAATGGAAGCATGATTATACTTTCCAAAACATAAAGTAAATTGTAATCACCATTCAAATGTTTTCATCACCGAGAGCCTTGAAATCACCTTGGACATGAGAAGGACTTGGACATCTGGAAAATTTAGCTTAAGTGACATCTCATTTAACTAAATATGCAATTGGCATATAGGACACGGTGAGTTTATCAATAGCACAGGTTAAAAATATATATGAAACAGCAAGGTTCATTGATTGAATCTGGGGGGAAAACCCCAAAAAAACAATTGGTGACAAGCCTCCAAATGCAATTTCACTGATTTCCATTCACCTCAGTTGCATTTAAGTGGCAGAAGAATTCCCAGAGACACACATGAATCCCTCACTATCTACAGAGCCAAGCACTACTTGGAGTGAGTGAGAAATTCTGTTTTGTTTTGTTTTGTTTTCCAGCAACTTGAATTAAAAAAATGAAACTTTAATCATAAGCTACGCTACGTTAGAACCTAAAAGGTTCTTGTCTGGCACCTAACTGCCATCCATACAGATATGAAAATAAACAGGACATCAACATTTTGTTAGCATGCATATACAGAATTAATAGTAAAAGTGCTAATTGAATGTAGGCAATGTACCAGGACTACTCTCATAATGGGAGTATTCCTAGGGCCGGTTGACTTGTTGACTCGTCAAGTAAGCCTAACAACTAGGCATGAACACTGGGATGAAACTTGGAGTGAATTGCCCTAAAAGACGCAATTCCAAGTATATTAACACGACAAGATACCAACTCACTGATGAAAAAACGAGACAGAAATATAAAAACTGTTGTTTGACCCTCTCGACACGCCATACTCGTACGACGCGTCTCGCTCGGTGACGTACGGAACGGGTTGTTCACTGCTCACATTAGCTAGCTTAATCGTTATCAGTTGGAGAAGATGTATATCAGAATCAGATAGTCGTAATCATCATATGCTCATTGTAAACATACTGGTGCCATTAATTACACATCTACGGTTTGGACGAAAATGGCTGAGTTGACAGATTCCCTGACGAAAGAGGGCTGGTAGGTAGCATGGTAGCTAACGTCAGTGAGCTAGCAAACTTACTTACTGAGGTGCCAGATTGGTTTTGCCTAATAACACTATTATAACCCCGCATTAGAGTTCTGCAACGTCTCCAAAGTACGTGCGACCACTTAAAGTTGTGTGGAATGTGGCAAGGTCATTGACTTAACTGAGACGAGTCCAGGGCTGGCTAACTAAGTAGCTAGCTACATAAAAAAACGTTAGCTAGCTAATACACTCTGAGCATTCCATAAACATAATGCAAACAATTGACGCCACAGTTAGTGTTGAGTATTGAGCAGTTACGACATTAGATGCGGAGGTGGTCAAAGATACCAGCTGACGCCCTCGTTCTTAATTCTTGATTTCCTTTGCTTTTGAAAGTCAGAACTAGTACTAACGGTTATACAGCACACATCACCGTGTAATGTCTATTACACAGCGCTGACTGTAACTCACTTTCATCGAGAAAACATCCAAATGTAAACATGTGCCCCTTCCACGTTTGTATTTTTGTTAATGGGATTGAGCCTGAATCCAGTCATTTAACAATGTTTCTGGGGCTGTTCTGTTTGGTGACCATGTTACAATTTGTTCAGAGATGCTGTGGGCTCTGTATCACTTGCCCTAACGCTATGAAATAAAACCTTAATAATACACGATAAAGTCTTAACATGTAATGATAAATTTATTTAAAACTCTTTAAAATAATTTTGAAAATTGAATGTTTTAACATTGTTAAAATGCATTGTTTTGTCGTTAATCAAATTGTAGTTTAGACCTAAGAATTGACTGCTAATATAAGATTTCTTGTGATTTAACTGCTATGGGTAGATGCTCTCGAGGCTATGTTTTAAACACTTTTGTGGTTAGACATGCTCGCTCACTACTTGAAACCTCTGTTAACTCCATCACCTTCCCTCTCCACCTTGTATGTCAGGTACCTCAGTGATGAAGGCATAGCAGAACTGAAGGGATCTGCTGAAAAAGTAACACACAGTGACATCATTCGCATTGCACTTGATGTAAGTTTTAATCTTGTTTTAAAGTTTTGCATATTCACTTATTCCAGTGAAAGAGTAGTATGTTCTGTATTTATGTAGCAGTATACTGATACCATATTCAACAGCGGGTATGTACTGTGAACTGTTACAAGCTTCAGTCGTGAAAAGTTGTGGTAACTTATTATTGCTTTTCAGATGTATACTGACATACACAGCTACCTTACATGCTAATGAAACAAATAAAACTGTAGGCACACAATTTTAAATTGGATATTACGAACGTCATCATATGACCCCACTATTTGCCTATTCCTCTTTAGTTGCACCACCTCCAAGGATTATTTTGTACCTTAACATCAAAATGTATTTTTTCTGCTTTAATCAGCCAACTAATATAGACACTAAAGAAACAAACATGTATAGACAGACAAGAGACACAAACACCAACACTTTAAAAGGTAAAGCAAAAACCAACCACAAACAGCAATATAACCTCCTTTATGTCTTTGAGTTCAAAATTGATAATATTAATATAATGATACTGCTTACCTGACTTGTTGAGCTGACAAGTGCAGCGCATACAGCAGTTGCATTTACTGCAAAAGCCTTGACCTTGAATTTTTGGCATGGTGTGCTGCCAAAAGATCTCAGACTGCACTGAGACTCATTATTGCTTACATTGTCAAACCAAATATATATTTGGGGTGTAGCTTAAATCTTTAAACTAGATACAAAGTTAATTGGGAGCAATTGTTGACTTGCTGACAAAACTGTCATAGTCCCCTTTCCTCAACCCTCTTTCAAGTCTTGATGCAGCATACTGAAATAATTGTATCAAAATTTTATTGAGATATCAATGAAGAAATGTTGAGACTCCTTTCTCAGCTTTACTGGGGAAATGAAAGTCATACGTTTGGAAATATTGTCAGCTGCAATAAAGCAGCATTTCAAAAGCAATGGTTGATCCATTTAGATGTCCTAATGCCGCCAACAAAAATCCAAGAGATGTTTACAGTATGGAGAAAATTAGTAAGCACTTGATCTCTATGTTGGTTACACTAATGTACAAGATACGGTAAGGTTGATTTAAGACGTGTAACTGGAAAATTATTAGCAATAATTTGAGGGTTAGATTAATTTTGATTTAACTACAAAAAAGATATTCCACCAATATTACACCCTATGATGTATATGCTCTATTGTAGTGCAAGTACTGAAAATTTGCCTCATAGTGCAGGAGTCATGTACTACTTATGTTTCAGTGGCTCTATCATATCCAGTTCCAGGACTGAGGGTACAAGTGACAAGGCTCCTCCATAACATGTGAATGAATAGCATTAAAAAGAGATTATTTTTATCGTGAGAAATATTTCATTTCAATATACCTGGCACATTATTTGTTATTTATTTTAAACTAAGCAATATATCCATTGCAGAGTGATCTTAGGTCGACTGGGAGAAAATTTCTGCCATCTGATATCAATAGTGGAAGAACTGAAAAGGTGAGTGGTACAGAAAATCTCACACTGCTACATTTATGAAACTTAGTGGGAAATGATGCACTGTGGTCACTTTTGCATTTACATCTAAAAGTCCCTGCAATGCATGCTCAAGTTCACATTTGAAATACAGTTCATTTTAATACCACTAGATGGCCCTAATACACTGACACACAATGAGCAAAGAACTGCTGCTTCGCCTGTGAAACTGGAACTGAGCATCTCGAAAGAAAAATGTTCCAAATGTTGTCAGGAGGATTAAAACACAATTTTTCTGTGAGATTAATATTGGCTCTATTTTGGCTCATAGTAAGATGGAGACTCATGTCACCCTGGATATACACTGGCACTCTACACTGCTTTGTACAGTACATAGTATGTCTAAAAGAGTGAATACCATTTGAGCTTCTACAATTCTAGAGTTGTTATGTAGTGCAATTCTGGAATTTTAGAAGCTCAAATGGTATTCACTCTTTTGGTGGTGGTATGGTATTCACTACTGTACTGACATTGCATTTTCACATTTTTCATATTTTCACCAGTGAAATAGAAATATATACTTGAGGTGATAGATATAATAATTGCTTGTCCATAAAATGGCTACTGGAAAAATAAGGGTAAGTAAAGTCTTATCTTTATAATGCCATAGGTTCTGCTCATTTTTCGCTATGGCTGTCCTCCCCCAAGTACTGCTGACTTGCCTCTATAATTCTTTTGTTGTGTCTTGCTGTCTCATGCACATGGTCAGTTGGAGGGTCCATGTGTTCTCCAGGTGCAGAAGGTGAGGAACATCTCAGCTCCTAAAGATCATGAGGAGTCCCACGGCACGCCACGGATGCTGCGTTTACAAATGACAGATGGTCATACCACCTGTGTTGGATTGGAGTTTAAACACTTGTCTAAGATCAGGTACCTATATAACAGCTTTATTGAAATCATAAATATATTAGGTTTAGTGGAAATAACAGGTTGTATTGTATTGTCATTATTTAGCAATTGTTTAATACTTGTAAGAAATAACATAAATCAACAACAATAACAATCAATAACCATAACAAATAAATAGTTGTAAAAATTGATCTCTAGTAGCTATGTGGATGCAAAGCAGGGAGTCAGAGAGCTAGTGCCTCATATATTCAAAGGAAGATTCTGCTTCACCTCCTTGTCAACACTCTCACCCCACCACATGCCTCAGTTTTCCCTTTATCTGCAACTTCCACGTGGTGGCAGCTGATCTAACAATTCCCAGCCTTAATTACATCTCCATCCCAGCAACGGTGGCCTTGGTGACTGCTGCCATGGTGACTAGCCAGTCTGTACAGGTGGAGTGGCCAGAATGTGGGCCTTGACTTCCTGATGGGAAGAGAGGAGAGAACAGAACAAATCCCCTCTTTATGAGCGGCACACACACGCTGGCTACCAACAGCGGTGGTTAGTGTTTCGTATGAAAAAGTGTCCGCTTCAGTGTGCATGAGGCCATAAGTGAGTGGCAAAGAAGGATGAGCTGGATTATACGACTGTTAAGTGTGTGAGACTGATATAGAAGGAACACAATTAAGCATTAAGTAGTGACATTGATCAGCGAATGAATAGTGTGTTTGTAGCATTGGATGCATGTTTTTTTATATGATTGAACCCAGGATAGAGAATGCCTCACTTCTGCATTGGCCGCTATCATGAGGCCGCGAGCATCTATCCCAGAGGTTTGGAGTGAAATCCCTAATTGTTGCTTTGCTATCCGGCATCAGTAGCTAGAAATCCCTCTAAGTCCCTGTGCTTTTCTAATGAGAGAGGCAGAGGCCTTATCAGGCCTGATGAGATAGAGGAGCTTTTAATTTACCAAGAGGATGGGTGAGCAGCTGGGATTATTAATAGGCTCTCCTAGCTTCACCACCCATCCCTTGGCACTGCTCCATGTCATTTATAAAGTGGTATGGGTAAGGCAAAAGGTGTATTGGTACAGTTATAATGTCTGAAGCCCTTGAATGTGTTATGCATTTAACAGTTTTTTTAAACATAAAAATATGAAGCACCCTGTCGTAAGCACATTTTTATTGCTTTTTTTGTTTTTCAGTCTTAATACCCCCCCTGGAACAAAGGTGAAGCTCCTTGGTACAGTCCAGGTTAAAAATGGTCTTTTGCTGCTTGATGACTCAAAAATATCTGTCCTTGGAGGAGAGGTTGATTACATGGTGGAGAAATGGGAACTACAAAGGGTGAGGTGATTTTGTTATCGTGGCTCAGCTACTTTTGCTAAAAATATGGAATTCATATGTTGGTAATCCTTTTAAATCTGTATTAATAGCTACCACCAATCTGTCATTACTCTCGCGATGATTACTTTATTTCTTTGTGTTTAAGAATGATCTCCCTTTACCATTTAACCTGCAGAGTCTAGCCAAACACAGCAGGAGCAACATTGGAGCAGAAGGTGGACCTCCTCCCTTTGTGCCATTTGGTCAGGTAAGGAAAAATAATGTTTAAAATAAAGCTCTTTTCAAAACAAAAGTTGCAAAGTACTTCCTAGGTAAGAAAACTGGAAAAACACAATAAATCAGGAACACGAATAAAAAGATGAATTGACAAAAACAATAGTCAGTAAAATATAAGTTTATGAAAATAAGACAGTAAATTCATAGAAGTCGGGGGTAATGTCGAATAACAATAAGACCAAATGTATGCAAGTGGCCAAACCCAGGCCTGGCTCCACTAGTGGGCTTTGATGTCTCTTCTCTAGCCGCTGTTCTCTCTGATCTTCCTGCAGTAATTGTACGTGTCTTCATGAATCTTTAAAATGCATGACTCCTTTTCAATTTAGCTTTATTTTCCTACCCCTATGTTGCAAACAGTTCAGTGTTGTGCAAGTGTTGAATTTGTATTAAAATAAAATGCTGTTGTAATTGCTAGAAAAAGCGAGAAGAGATGAAATGTAAATAAAGACGGTAAGCAGGCCTCTACGCGATCAAAATAAATAATTTGTTCCAAACATACTCTTCCATCACTTTGTCAAACATTTGTTATCTATACACAGTTTTAAATGAGAAAAAATATCTAAATTACTTAAAGTAGCAGAAAGAACCATACACTTTTTTATACATTTTGTGGTTTTGCACATAACTCCTATTTACAGAAAATTAAGATACAGTAATTTCTCATTTTAGAAGTACTCAGCCTGAGTCAGTGCTCTATATGTTTCATCAGTCAAATCAGTTCCACCTCTCTCAGTTCCTAGTACTCAGAGGTCTTATGACAGTATACAGCTACCACCTCCATGCAGGAGCAGGAGTTTTTAAAAAAGACAGATGAGTTGCTGGATTTTAACTGGACATTTTGTTTCCCCTGAAAGGTTGAATTGAGTGTACATCTCATCAGTAGTATTTGCCTCATGCTCTGAGTTGCACCAGTAAAGTGTTAACTCGAGACCACTGAAAGAAAGAAGCATCAACTGTGCCAACTGACCCCTTGGTCAATCTAAAGACCTCACAGACATTCATCGTTAATGATGTAATAATTTTTTCTATGAAATACAAAAAACAGTTAACCATATACAGCCAGGTTTCTGAATTGGTGGCAGAAATGTCAGTGTTGGAGATCTCGGAACCTGAGCAACTAAAATCCAAAGTTTCTGCTTAGCTCGGTACCACCAGGAGTCATTGTGAAATTGGCTTTTTTGAATTAAAGTTCTTACTTCTCGCTCTTATTCTTACTCTATTTTCTCTCTGTAGAAATGTGCAAGGAAAGATGAAGTAGATGGCAGAGAATTAGACCAGAGGAAGACCCTCCAGACCCACAGTGTGGTCAAAACTGCTGACGAGAATGATGAGTTTGAAAAGCAGCGGATAGCAGCTATTGCTGAGGTGGCCAAGACTAAAGAGGTATGTAAACCCTTACCATGAATCTACATCTTTATGGACATCTTATGGTTGTGGTAACTACAGGTTACTTAATTATTTTAAGCAATGTTTTGTAATTGCTTTATTGTTTTGTCCAACCCTCTAACTCCATTGATCCCAATGTTCTTTTCATTGTTAGGGTCCCCGCACATTTGGTGGTGGAGGAAATGCAGGCAGTAATTTATCCATTGCTGCTTCCTCCTCCCGCGGCCGAGACTCATACCAGCAGAGGAGACGAGAAGACAGGGTTGAAAGAACTGAAAGCAGGCAAGATGGCAACTACCGAGAGTTGGTGAGAAAGCAAACTTGGTCCAAGCCTGTAAAATTTAAGCCTGTGTTGAAATGATGGTTTTACCAGACATTACTGAAGCCTCCTTTCAAAGTAACAAAGGAGTTTAACTTGTTCTGCTTTTTTGGTTTGGTTTCTTTGGTCTGCACTGAAGTCTTATTTCATGGCTCATAGACTGGGTGAGACATTGATGATTCTGGGGAAATCTAAACCAACTGGAGGTCTGGTCAGGTTTTCCAAATCAAGTGGCAGTCCATTTGTCTAACTTTCTGTTGCCAGTTTGTAGACTGTGAACATAGTCAGCACATAAATGGAAGAGAATGGAACAGGATACTCCAGTGTTTGGAATGTGTTCATGGTGGTTTGAAACTTGAATGTAGTCTAATCCAACCAAAAATAAGTGATACCCACATCTGCCCTACTTAGAAGGGGACTTTCTTTATTTTTCTCTGTCCATCCTAGTCTGTCTCTCTCTGACTCCTTTAACATTTGTATCTAATATTACATTATATACTGTGCGTAGGTGGACGAACGTGCTCTGAGAGACATCATGGAGATGGGCTTCAACAGAGAGGCTGCTCGGCAAGCTCTAATGGATAACAACAACAACCTTGAAGTGGCACTGAACAGCCTACTGACCAGATCTTCTGGTAGCAGACCTAGCCCTGTGGTAGTTGAATCTAACAAGCCCCAACCGAGAGGTTTGAACACACAACACATGCACAAACACACCTGCTTGTTGCCCGCTTTGGCTTGAAAAATTGCCTCATAGCCTGAAACGATTTCAATACTAAGAGCGAGATGGAGGTCCCTTTAATGCAGTGAAATTCACCTCCAACCTAATTAAAGGTACAAAGAGGCAAGTTGGCTTGGTATGGTCCATTTACGACAAATTGCATACACAATATACTGCCAGTTCTTTTTTCCTGAGCACACCGTAAGCTATCAAATGGATATTCTACTTGACCTGAAGTCATTGTTTTGTATTTGCTTCAGTACTGACAATCAACCTGCCTCAACCTCATCTTTAAAATCGTGTGGTATAGCAACTGTTAGGAGGGACTGTTTTTAAAGCTTTTAGTGTTGTTGTGTATATGGATCCACAGAGTCATCTACAAAACATTAACACTTTCCAAATCATACACACACACACACACACACACACACACACACACACTGTCTCATCAGAGGGTATACATGTTCATTTTCATTGATCGAACTGTTCCTAATTAGGCCTACATGATTTTATTTGGGGTTTTTACTCAGCAAGAGGTAAGGGAAGAGGCCGGTCCAGAAATGAAGATGAAGAAGAAGCAGGAGGGGGAAGACCATCTGGACCAAGCACCCTGTTTGACTTCCTGGAATCAAAGATGGGAGTTTTTTCCATTGATGGTGGGTATTTGGCTCATGTTTCATTCTAATTTGCCTCAGTACCTCTCTCAGGTCCACAGCCATCAAGCTTCAAGTTTGCACTTGATGTATTTTGGGAAGATACACATTTGTAATATGCGTGATGTATGTATACCTTTTCAAACCACAGTACATCAACATGGACAGAATCAAAATTAGTGTCAAACAGATGGCTATCTAGCTATCGTGAGCTGAGAGGAATTAATTCTCTCAATGTCTGAAATGAGAGCCTGTGTAGAAGATCAATGCAGCATTGGGCTGTAGTTGAAAGTGGGGCTGAACAATTTCTTATGTGCTGTTTAATGCAGTATTTGATTGTGTGTGACCACAATTGAAAGGTGTTATCAGATCCTATATTTAGCATAGTTATGATCATTATCATCGGAATCTTTTTTTTTTTTATCCGATTGCCTATAATAATGGAAACTTCAGTTTTATAAATCAGCTATCATTCAGCTACCTTGATTACTAAGAGTTGCAATCAGCCCTAAAAAAAAAAAAAAAAGAAATCAGCCAACCCCTAGTACTGTTCCATTCAATTTTTTAGAGTGTTTCTAGTGATCTTTAATTTTCATTGAATAGCTGTGTGTGGCACATTATGTTTTCTTGTCAATATTATATTTATTATGTATTCCAATATTGTTTTACCATTACATTGCCTTGTTTTTTTTTTCTCTCAGAGCCAAAGAGCCAGGCACCTCAGAGACATCATGAGAGTAGGGCCAACTTCTCCAACACGGACAATTACTCCAAAGACACATCTCAGAATAAGTTCTCCTCACATTATGACCATAGGCAACAAAGGAATGACAGACCACCTCGCTTCCACAGGGACACTGATTTTCCTAAACATGATCAGGAGCCTCTCTCTAACTGTACAACCTCCCAAACAACAGTTCAAGGTCAGCAGTGGAAGGGTCAGGAGAAATGGTCACGAGGCACATCGGACAGATCACAAAATGACAGGAGAGAGATTCGAGATGAGCAGATTTTTCCTTCCGCCTTTGCAACAACTTTCACACGCTCAAAAGAACCTCAGCAGCATATGGAGTTTAGTGGCTCTTACCATCAGCGATCCAGAAATGGAGATGGTGGTGGCGGGAATGTGGCTGGAACGTCTCACAGGAAAGGGGTAAAAGACAATGTGCCCACATCTAAACCAACTAATTCTGCAGGGGGTGAGGTGGATGGAAGAATAAATAATAAGCGTACAGACAGGATTGAAGAGCCCAACAACAGCAGGAGGAAGGGGAAGGCTGACCGGCCAATCCCAGATCACCTTGACCGACAAAGGGATAGCGGGCCACCAAACTTTAACTTGAGGGGAGGAAGCTCAGGAATGTCGCAAGAAGTGGGGTTACTACGGGATTCTCGAGTCATGACAGGGGATCCTTCTCCTTTCCAAAATGGAGACATGGAACACAAAAGAACTGGACCGATCAAGCCAACAAACTCATCTTGTGCCCCCAGCAGGGAGCCTCCCCCCAAGAAAACCACCTCTAATAGCTCAGGACCTAAAAGAAGGTCGGGACAAGGCCGAAGTCAAGGTCCCAGAGGACCAGAGAAAAGTCATATTATGGAACATGCTTGGAAACCCGGGGACCAGTGCCTGGCACTGTACTGGGAAGACGGCAAGGTATGTCATTCCTGATTTGTTGATATGATAGTTGTTGAAACAATTTTGCATTTAACTTAGCGTATGACAAGTCAGAGAAGGTTTACTGGATTCACTGGACACAAATTAGCTCATAATGTGACATGGAGACTGACTATAGTTACTACTAAGTGAGACCCAGATCTGTGACAGCATGAAAATTAACTAAATCTGTTACTGTTGACAGTGTTTTAGATTTGTGTCATGTAATTAATTGACATAAATTTTTTCTTGCCTTGACATGGAAAATGTGTATAAAGATAATTCGATTTCTTTTCGTTTCTGTCTATGGTCGTGTGTGTGAAGTTCTACCATGCCAGAATAGATGCTGTGCATCCATCAGGCTCCACGGCTGTGGTTGTGTTCAGTGATTATGGAAACTGCGAAGAGGTCCTGCTGCATAACATTAAACCTGTTTCTGCTGATGTATTGGTAAGGAGAAAGAAAACATATTACTGATACAATTCATCATTCACTTTTAATATCAAAATTTCCCTCATGCGAGTTGAGAAAAGTTGAGGAAATATGAATGACAGTTAATCTGATTACCCACAGTAACATCACAACCATATCAAATGTGCAATGGCAGGAGGAAGATGATGGTTACTACGACAGTTCACTAGAGTTTCGCCGTGGGGGAGATGGACAGCCGAGACGCACACGCCCCACACAGCAGTATTACCAGCCACCCAGGGCACGTGATTGATGCGTCTGCGTTTACACTGGCAGGTAAATAAATATGAAATAGTGTTTATCTTCTCTTATATTCTAGTAGTGTGTGTACAAATTGTCAACGTTGTACCCATTTTTACCCATCTATTCAGAACATTAATGTTTTAATCAAGAGGAGAGCCTTAAATTGCATAATAAGGATATGAAAATATAAAAGTCAAAAGTGTACAAAAGTCATTTTTAGCCATTAATATGTTCCATTTCTTGCATTTCACCTGCATAGAATACATTAAAGAAACGAGGCATCATGATATACTGGTATTGACAGTAACCCTCATATTTTAAAAATTAAATAAATATTGATAGCATGTTACATACATACATAC
Organism: Psettodes erumei; assembly: GCA_016785225.1. Classification (NCBI taxonomy): domain Eukaryota; kingdom Metazoa; phylum Chordata; class Actinopteri; order Pleuronectiformes; family Psettodidae; genus Psettodes; species Psettodes erumei. Next base: position 4,953,747 of record JAFBJZ010000863.1, on the reverse strand, counting down.
ATACATATGATAATATTGTGTAAAATAATCCAGGACCTCTTAAATAATGTCAGTTTCTTTCCATTATCACTTTGTTTCCCACCCCAAAAAGAAAATGAAACAAAAAAACATAATATAAAAGGTCTTCGTGGTGTTAAGATGTGTTAAGTAAGTTGTGTAAGTTTTCATGATGGTGGACTTGACTGTATTGTCTCTCTCGGTTATTAGCTAGAGGACAGAAAGAGCCAGGGATTCAGGTCAACTTGTGCTGTTTAAGTCAGTGGACAAGAAAAAGATAAAAGGAAATCATGATAATACCATTGTGAAATATTTTGGCCATGATAATCATATAATTAAAAATCTGATATGATAGCTTAAATAGAAATTACAACAACAACAAAAACAGAACCGAAGCTATAATTTTTTTTTTTTTAATGTAGAAATTGATTTTATGTTGTAATAGGAGAACTGCTTCTCCTGGTGCTGGGCGTCATGTAAAAAACACACACAAGGTCTGCTGAAGTTCTCATCTTACAAGATGCCCAATTGCCATCAAAATCTACACACAGTTAATTCTGTACAAATATTAAATCATTTTCTACTATTTTACCATTTTCTATTTTTTTTTCCTTTTTCTCCATGCAGTGTGCTTGTCCCACATCCTTCCACGACAGAGATTATGTCGCTTTCTGCAATGATCCGGAGTGCTTCCTAAATTTTTAAATGTGCACACTGTCAGGATGTATAGAACTTTTCAAAGGGCTTGGACCTCATGCAAAAATAAAAGAAAAACTGACATGAGCACCTGTTGTTTTTGTTAGACATATCTACTGTATATGTTGTGAAAACATTTGTTAAATGGATGCGTTAAAATAAACAGTTATAGTATGTTGCTGATTTGCTGTTTTAATGTGTTTTATTTTTAATTATCAACCTGAAATGATGAATAAACTATTGCAGAGCAGAAAAAGAAATCTCTCATGGTTCCTTGGTTTTATTTTTGATCACGACAGTAGTTGTGATGATTATACAGATTAATGATGTTAATTTGAGTTCAATTTAACTGATAACATGATAGTGTTTTAAAATCTCCTGCCAAATGTACTAGAGACATCACTCCTCTTGTGAATATACATAGTCCACAGCAAGCAGTTCTGGCTCATTTGTTGTGCTCTCTGAGGCAAATCCAAAGTGTAAGACAATCTCTTCCCCCTGTAATAGAGATGGTTACACTGCAGAGATATCATTTTGCACATTACAAAAAGGGACTGTACCTGGCTCTTCAAGCACTGCACATGCACCAATGTGCTTGGCTGTATATGGACCCGTGCCGTGTGAGAGAGAAGTTTTACACATCAAGAAATAATCTCCACCTGGGCTCCAGTTTCGCTCTTACCAACAGTAGGAGACAAATGGACAATGCACCAGGGTTCAGCCAAGAGGTCACTGTGCTATTCTGTGTCGCCGGACCGAAGGATTTGCTTTATTTTCCAACTGAGGCGCCAAGTGAGCATAGATGAATAATTAACAGCCGGTAATATGGAAACCTATCTGTTAGGAAGGAACTGAAAGTGAAGCTGTTGAAATGGTTGGGCTTGGGACTGACTATGACACACAGGCCAGATAATCATAAAAAGGATTGATTCAATCAGATAAACAGTGATATTTTGGTAGGAGGAATTAAGCTCGTTTCATATTAAATGTTTTGGCCCTGTCAAAATGTCATACAAAATAAATATTAGGCAGAATCCCTGTGGTCCCCAAGTCATTAGACTCAATAAATGTGAGGTTATTATGTGTACAAATCTTCATGCTGTGGATTATAGGGCCAGTTCTTTGTCACTGTTTGCAAGTTTGCAATAGTTCTTCCATAAAATCCTGATTTTATGGAGTTATTGGATGAAAGAAACTCAGGTGACCAAACAGCTCTGAGTTTAATTTAATTTGATTTCATAGTATTTAAATAATAATAATTATAATCAATTATTGTATTTTGTGCTTTTGGAAAATGCTATTTTCAGTGGGTTTTCTTAAGAAAACATTTCCAAAGCAATTTTCACAGTGTGAGTGGTACTCACAATTTGGGTCATGATATTTATGAAGCCACAATTAATGAGTGGGTGATCCAATGTAAGTGCAGTGTTGTTACCAAAGAAGGTAAAAGCCCATGAAAGCTGGAATGACAGATTATATTGCATCTTATTCGTCTTGTTTATGTAACAGCACCGTTGAGGCAGTAATGTTGATGCTGTGATCAGAGTAAATCTAAAGCTTCAATTACTTTGACTTTAGACCCTCTGTGTTTAAACATGATTCAGGATTCTTTGAACAATCTTATGACTGGATTTAACATGAAAGGATTTGCAAGGGGACAGAAACAATTTTATTTAGTGTTTGTGCTTTATATGTTTTAGCGCATCCACCTTCAGTTTGATTGTGTCTTCATTTATATTGGATTATGAGAGGGTGGCACAATTGCTCAGTTGTTAATGCTGCCACCTGACAAACATGTTTTCCTGCAGTCCAAAGGGACCTGTTGACAGTATACCACAAAATATCTTAAGGTCATGAGCACTGAAGAGATAGCTGGCAGCCTAATATGCAACTTTCATTCCAACACAATTTAGATTTTTACTAAATGCCGCTTGGCCTATTTAAGTTACATTTATCCTCCTGAGACCCAGCCTATTCATTTGTGTCCTCTGTGCTTGATATTGGTTTTTGGTCAATATCTTTCGACCTGTATAAGGTACTGTAATAAATCTTAGTGTGCTCTGTAGAGGACATCCTGGCCTTTCCAATGATATCTTATGTATGTGTGTTGGATGAGTGAAACTCTTTTTTCATGCTGAGACAAAATGGAGAAAGGAGCAAAACACAAATGCCAGGAAAAAAGGTAAGTCAAATATTGTTAAGATATTAGTTTTTAACAATGGTAATTTTATATTTTCTTTTTCATGAACATGTCAGGAATCATAAATTGGAGTCAGACTCTTGAGGACGATTTAAATGGGTTTAAAACTAGCTTGCTAATTCTTTTTTTACATTCAAATTTTTGCCCCAAAACACTTTTTTTTTTTTTTTTTTTTTTGGGGGGGGGGTTAAAGTAACAAATAAAAAGTTGTTTACATCTATATTTCATTCAACTTTTTTAATTTAAACTTTTTAATTTTTTCTTGACAGCCTATTATGATTCCTTTGTGTTTTGTTAAAATCGTTCTGTTGTCCTGTACAGTGGACATGCTGTAAAATCTAAAATAAAAAATAATAATTTTTATAAAATTCTAAATTGTGAGTTGTTGTTTTAGATCCAAAGAGGCAGGAAATCAAAGAAAAATTCAATTGAAGGATAGTTTTTTTCCTTGGTTCTCAGGAGGATATTGTATGTCAACAGGAAGATACAGGAGTACTGAAATATGAGACTTCAGTTGTGCTAGTCTTTTATATGGAAACAGGAAATAGTTCTGCTGAAAAACTTATATGCATGCTTTGGATGTAATTTGTTGTTAATATGTTAACATGCTCACACTGATTTTGACATAGAGACCATCTTAATTTTAGGTTGTCAGTATGCTAACATCAGCTAATTTGCACCAAACACAAAAGTACAACTGAGGCTGTGAATGACATTAGTTTCGCAAGCATGCTGTCATAATTAATTTAATTCGTTTTTGGTTTTTTTGCACGGGGGGTGGGGGGCCATGCATGTCTGTAACAAATTGTTACAAATTGGGCTCTGAACTCAACAACAACTCAATGACAGTGTTCCAGATCGCGCCATTCAACTCGACCGGCTAACATGCTACCAGGAAGACAGAGCGGGACAGAGAGGGAGGTAAGAGGGTGGTGGACTCTGTGTTTACATTAGCAATGCTTGGTGCCGGGACGCTGTTGTGGTCTGCAAATACTGCACAAATCTGGCAGTTTATGGTAGTGAAGTGCCGGCCTTTCTATCTACTGAGGGAATTTACGGCCATACTGCTGGTAGCAGTGTACATCCCTCCCGGCTCAAACAACAACAGGAGTGAGGCATGGAATGAACTTTACAAAGTCATCAGTGAGCAGCTGACAGCCCATCCAGGTGCTTTTCTCATCCTGACAAGGGACTTCAACCACGCAAACCCCAACTGCACGGACATATTAACTTTCCCACACAAGGCAACAACAAATTGGACACTATTTACACCACACAGAGATGCCAGCATGACAGTGGACAGTCCCACCATCCAAGCAACCACCATCCTGCTTCAATAACTACCGCCCGGTTGCACTCACCCCCATCCTTATGAAGTGCTTTGAGCGGCTAGTCATGCAACACATGAAGTCTGCCCTCCCCTCCTCCATGGACCCTTTCCAGTTTGCATATCGGTTCAACCACTCAACTGATAATGCCATCTCCACTGCCCTCCACTCAGCCCTTACACACCTGGACACCAAAAACTCTTACGTTACAATGCTGTTCATTGACTTTAGCTCAGCATTCAATACAATCATCCCCCAACAGCTCATACAGAAACTGGACCAGCTGCGGCTGAGTACTTCTATGTGCAACTGGCTCCTGGACTTCCTGACGGGGAGACTGCACTCTGTACAGGCCGGCAGCAACACCTCCAGCATAATCATTTTGAACACGGGGGCACCCCAAGGATGTGTGCTGAGCCCCCTCCTCTTCACCCTGCTCACCCACAACTGCACACCGAAGGAGAGCTCCAACATATTTATCAATTTTGCGGACAACATGACTGTGGTAGATCTCATCAATGATGAGACCACCTACAGGAATGAGGTGAGCCAATTGGCCACGTGGTGCAAAGATAACAACCTCTGTCTAAACGTGGAGAAGACGAAGGAGATTGTTGTGGACTTCAGGAGAGCGCACACCCAGCATACTCTTCTAACCATCAACGGTGCTGTGGTGGAGAGGGTGAGCAGCACCAAGTTCCTGGGTGTGCACACCTCCGAAGACCTGGCCTGGAGCAAGAACACCACATCACTGGCCAAAAAAAGCCCAACAGCACCTGTACTTGCTCTGCAAACTGAAAAGAGCCAGTGCCCCATCCCCCATCATGCACACCTTTTACAGGAGGCACCATCGAGTCCATCCTGAGCAGCTGCATCACTGTGTGGTACGGTGCCTACATCGTGTCCTGCCGCAAGTCACTGCAGTGCATATTGAGAGCAGCTGAGAAGATCATCATTGCCCTTCCCCCTGCCCACCCGTCTGGTTAAACAGAGGATGTGCGTAGGGCACTGAGGATAGTCAACACTCGGAAAGCCCCAGCCCAGACAACATTCCCAGACAGGTGCTGAAAGAGTGTGCAGACCAGCTCGCCTGTGTAATGACAGACATCTTCAACACCTCACTGTCCCAAGCCAAAGTCTCAGCCTGCTTCAAGTCTGCTACCATCATCCCCGTGCCCAAGAAGTCCTCCATGACATCACTTACTGATTTCCGGCCCACTGCACTCACAGCAATTGTGATGAAATGCTTCGAGAGACTGGTGAAACATCACATTCACCTCCATGATCCCTCCCACATTCGACCCCTCACAGTTTGCACATAGGCTAAATCGCTCCGTCGACGACGCCATCTCCTCCAGTCTTCACTGGAGCTTCGCTCACCTGGAGGAGAAGAACATGCATGTGCGGATGCTGTTCCTGGACTTCAGCTCTGCATTCATCTGTATCATCCCACAGCGGCTTGTGGAAAAACTTGGACCCCTAGGCATCAGCACCCTCTTGTGCAACTGGGTGCTGGACTTCCTCACGGACAGACCCCAGTCAGTACGAGTCGGGAGGAACACCTCTGATGTCATCACCCTCAGCATAGGCTCCCCACAGGGCTGTGTTCTGAGCCCCCTGCTGTTTACCCTGATGACACATGACTGTGCCCCCAGGCCTGCCACTAACCACATTGTGAAGTTTGCTGATGACACAACAGTGGTTGGCCTCATCAGAGATAATGATGAAGTGGCCTACAGAGAGGAGGTGGAGCAACTGGTGGGCTGGTGTGGAAAGAACAACCTGATCCTGAATGTGGATAAAACCAAAGAGCTGATTGTTGAGTTAAGGAAGAACCCCGCCATACTCCCACCAGCCCCACCATACTCATCTCCTCATCAACAACACAGCTGTGGAGGTGGTCAACAGCACAAAGTTTTTGGGGGTGCATATCATTGAATCCCTCACCTAGTCCATGAATGTGGCATCACTGGTGAAGAAGGCACAACAGCGCCTACACTTCTTGTGGTGGATGAGGAGAACTTTCCTGCCCCACCTCATAACATTCTACAGGAGCACCATAGAGAGCATTTTTACCAGCAGCATTTCTGTGTGGTGTGGAGGCTGCAGTGCCTCTGACTGGAGAAACGTGAGGAGGGTGGTGAGGACAGCAGAGAAGATCATAGGAACTTCTCTTCCCCCTATTCAGGATCTGGCACCTGAGTGCTGTGTGTCCCGAGCCAGAAACATCACCCGCGATTCTTCTCACCCCCAACATGGACTGTTTACCCCGCTGGCCTCTGGAAGAAGGTTCAGGTGCATCTGATGTAGGACCACCAGGCTCTACAACAGCTTCTTCCCCCATGCCACCAGACTGCTGAAGGGACAGTAATTTCCCACTACTCTGCTGCCGTCACCCTATCATAGTCACTGGCACTTTAGGCTACCGCTATGGTGGTAACCCTGTACATTCTATTTAATCTGTACATCCTGTACATAACCACAGACTCCATTCTCTCTTGATATTTATATGCAATTTCAATTGGGCTGTATGTCCTGTATGTGTAGCATAATTGACAATAAAGCTGACTTTGACTTGACTTGAACACAATCGTGTTGCTATGGAGGAAACATCATTGCACCGGCAAATTCAGCAGGGTTCATCATGTGGACCATGGATATCTGTATAAAATCTTTTTAGGCAGTCTTCCCAGTAGTTCAGTCTATAAAAAAGTGCCCCAAACAAATCACTGACATACAAACTGAAAAGAACTGTTAAGGGTGGCGTTGAAAACAAGCTTGCTTGTTTTTGCATTGCCTTTCCAGGCCTCTCTCAACCTGCAACCTGATAACCCTCAGTAACAGAAGGAATGCTTTTCTCTCCTCGAGACGGGGGAACAACCTTCTTTCCCACATTAACATCCCCTTTGCTCTGCCCTTTCGTTTCCCACCTGCCTGCCTCTGCTTGTATCCCCATTCACAGCTGTTGGCCATTGTCTTTCTGCCTACCTGACCCCTTGTCCTCCTTCTCTCCACCATGGTACCTTTGTGGCAGTGACATCTGAACCCTGTGATCCTGTTAAATGCTGCCTTTCTTACATAATTTCTACATCAGCCTCAACAGCCCAATCCTTTCTCTCCTTCTCATGGATGAGAAAAAAGGGAGACCAAAAAGGAGGTTACAAGTGATGGAGAGCAGATGGAGATGGAATTCTGCAGGAATGAAATGTAGTGCACTAACATTATAAATAAGAACTTTTACATTGGATGCAGTAGCTTCACCCATCATACAGTCACTTTAACAGCAAGTCTGTTTCTGTACCAAGAGCAAAAATAGGAATGAGCAAAGAGCTTATGATACATGCAATACGGTACATGTCTGCATGTGTACATTTTAGCACTACAAGACATCAGACCATTTCTCCACAAAATTCAGATTTGAAACCTTATACAAAGACTACATAAAATGAAGAAATGGCAGCTTTAACTACTCTAAGATTAAAATCTTAGGAAATTGTCAACACAGGATATTGAAAGGGTTCAAGTCTCCAGAATGGTCTATTTGCATGGCAAAAGGACTATTCTCCTTTTTTTCGCAGTTGTGGAAGGCTTGGTGTTGTTTGCATGTGAGACTAAGAATATAAAGTCAAACCACCACCTGGTCGATGGCTGCACCACTAACATGCAAAACAAGTGCCTTGCATATGTATGCTTTGTTGGGATTTCTATGCAAATGCAATTTGTTTCATAAAGCCTAGCACTTGCACATATGGCGTAAATTATAAACAGCCATAGTACTGACCTTTGCATACGATCTCTCGCCCTGTTGCTGGACACAAAGTGAGGAAGTATACTGGATTTGAATTTGGTTTTAAGCTTGACAGACTTTGCGCTTTATAGGATTTTTAGTTGCACTTACTTGTGGCGCATAGTTGTTGTTTGCATGTAATAGTTATGGTACATAATGGGGCTATCATCCTCTTTTGACTTGACCAATCAGCTGCATTTCTTAGTGCTCTTGAAAACTGCATGTACTGTACATGCTTAGCCCCCTCTGGAGCCTCCCCCTATAAAAAAGCAACACTTCATCTGATCCAGTGATTGGTTCATATTGTCCCTGGTTGCATGTTCCACTTTGATTATTTAAAATTTAAGTTATATTATGTGATGATCCCTCTTTACATGAGCCTTCAGGTTTTGGACATAAAAGGTTAAGCTCTTCTGCCTGAGTTATGCCTGTGTTTCCGCAGGTGTGGTGCCAGTAACACAGTAAAGCAGGGAGAAGAGAGTTGCTGTTTTTCCACAAAAGCTTCATCTGCAGTTTTGCGATCTGGAGCCAACCCAAAAGTGATATGCTTTTCACAGAAGAATGCCATGAAATCACTGCGTGTGATTGATAAACAAATAGCCATGATTGTTTGAGCAGTCAAATGAGCTGTGCACACATGCTAAAGCTACTTGAATTACCATCCCTGGTTTGTACTTAACAACTGTGCAGGTGTCATGAGATTAATTCAGGGAAGTGATTCCCCTAACAGTCTATGATTCATACACAGAATACCCATTTTCTCACCCTCTGCTAAAATATATTCAAAGCAAACTGATATTCACACTTATGTCACCTTTTTCACACTTTAACACAACTCTTTTTAACTTTCCCGTGGTTTCCTCATGTACCTTTCTCAAACCAGTCAGTTAATTAAAAAGCTGTAGGTTACTTCATGAATTACCTTCTTACATCTGTATGATATGATTGCACTTGCTTACATTTAATGTATATCAAATTGCCCTAATAAAACTTCTGTTGTTCTTAGCCTACAAGAGACAACATCATAATTCTGTGACTAGTTGCTAATTAAATCAAAAATAACCCCCACATTCATGCAACAATGCTTCCCAAAAAGTAAGTAAGGTTAAATCTCAAACTTCATTGTTGTTACTTGAACTGCAGTTTAGAGGCTTGATACTTAATGAACAAGACAGGTGCTTGTCAGTGGTAATGGCTGTTTTCAGTGTGTAACAGACCACGACCTACATGGGTCATTCCTCAAACATCCTGCCAACATTCGTTGCCAAGCACCCCTTCTGTTACTCAAAACACATGACACTATAATGGCCAAATGGGGCCAGTTAGTTTGACCAAAGACAGTATGGACTAAGTGTGAATGATGAATCAGCAGCTAGGTATTGATCTTTGCCATTACCACATATGGGTCTACGCAGCAAAGCAAACATGGAGTACAGCACCTCTCAGTCACTTTTATGGACCCTGTCCAGTTGCACTTAATGGCTACAAGCCATATGAGGAGGAACTATTGAGCCCAGCTTGTGTAGCTGCCTTTGTACTTGTTGTTTTCGATTGCCACAAACAAGACCTGTGTTATTTTCATTTTCACACTTTTGGACCCCACTGCATGCCACTGAACCTTCTTCCAAAACAAAAAGTACTCATACCATGGACAAACATATTGTAGGCTTTTGCTGAAGAAGGCCATGAAGCCAGTTGTAGCTGACAAAACTTATCCGCAGGGGTGATACATCTATCCACATGTGTGCTTTATTTGTGCATCTTTGGGTCACACTTTGGTCAGGTGGCTGCTCACAAAATGTGTGGCTAATATAATTGGTTCCGCCATTCCTTCCTCCTAAGCCCATTTCCCCAAAAAAGAAAAACACTCTTTAAAAGGATAGAGCTGCAGCTCTGAGCATCTGGTTGGTCCTGGTAAACAGAGTGCTAACAGTCAGACAAGCAACAAGACTACATTTTTTGATCAAAGGCATGTGAAAAGCTGGAGCGACATCTTTTCATAGCAACAGCGACAATCTTTTTCTGTTTGGTGTCAGAGGTTGAAGGAAATGTTTTCTTCATTAGGTTTGGATTGTACAGCAAGGCAAGGTGTTTTCCATGTGTTCTGTGTCTAGTCTAGTCATGCATTTGAAAAAGCTGTAATGAAAAGGAAGATTTCAATTATCTTCATTCTACCTGTTATGTTAAACTAAGCCAAATGGCTTAATTGTCCCTGCTAAAAAAAAAAAAAAAAAAAGGAAAAAAGTATGGTTGGTATATGAGAGGACAAGATTCCATAACACACCCAAATTTGAGTTTTTTTCTTTATCTGCTTTTACAACCATTATGTTTTACAAATCTCTGTCCAGATTAACTGTAATTCTATATCCATCAAAGCACAGATATCAGATCACTTATCAAAAGTTATCACAATATTACTCAATTGCCCTGGAAATTGAACTCCAATAAGAAAAGAAAGAACATTAATACATTTTCATGTTCACTGTGAAACACTGCAAGACAGCCTAGATTACAAAACAGTGACTTTGCCTTGTGTTATTTCTTTAGCCTCTGGTCCCATGACTTTCCTAATTAGTCCATTACTCTATGTTGTGGAGGCAGTGAACTGTGATGGACTGATCTCCTTTTGACCCAAGGAGCAATGGGACTGTTGTGCTTGATGGCCCCTTTCTTTGAAATAGATTTTATTTTTGGGATGAATTGTGCTTATTGATTTTAACAGCGGAACATACTGTAGATTAAAAAAAAAAAAAAGACCTTTCACTTCATATGTAATATCATTGTATTGTTTATTTTATGGTGCTGTTTTTTTTTTAAAAAGGAGCTTTTACAGAATCAGAGGTTTTATTAAATTTGGGTCATAGGCTCCAACAGTGAACTTTATCAAGCTTTTTTGTGTTGGGGTTAAGTTTATTTATGCAGTATCTTTACAGACAAAGTCAGTAAAGCAGCATAAATGACACAGATACTTCAGTCAGTGAAATGACAGAAAGAGATTCCATTGCCAACAAACAGAACAATCTTAGGATGGGTCCTAGAGGCCAAAAGCTTTGTTACGATTGGTCTTAAATTTTGAGAATAAGCCAATGAGCTTTAGTCAGATGACCTTGTGGTACATGTTCTCGATAGAGTTTGGAGATCATGACACTAAGCTGGGGCTTGATCATGAAGAACAATGTAGGTGTTAAACAGAATAATGGATTTGATCCTCTAACCAGTGAGAACAGTGGGGATGTGATACTTTAAATGACCAGAAAGTTATCATCATGTAATCTAATGTTCCCTGTAAATATTCATTGTTACTGACGTTGTATGATGTAGTATAAGTGTCAATTTAAACTTTAGACTTTCTCTAAAGGTGTTGAGGTATTTAATTTGGAAAAATTAATAGAATTCAAATAATAATCAACAACCCAGAGTCTCAAAAAACCCAACAAATATTTGGGCTGTTGTATTTAATTTATATTCCATTTATTGTGTAAATTTTCTAAAGGTTTGGACAAAATAAAATGGAGACGCATAACATATTTAAACCCCCCATATCTCTACCCGCTGTAGAAAGAATTGTTACCTTCTTATTGCAGGTATATATATATAAACTCTGTACACCTTAAGAAAACACCACCTCCCAAGCTCTACGATGCACAACCACCAAATTAGGGTCCAATGTGTCGTCTGCGCTCATTGCAGATAAATTTGTCTGATGAAGTATCTAAAATCCCTTAAATCCCAGGATTAACCTGTGGACAACAGGAGATTTGCATTCCAGCTACAAAACCAATGATGAACAGAGATGATGAGTGCCATAAGGCTTCTCCTCCTCTAAGAGGCTTATATATCATGGAGGGTTATCTAATTCTTCCTGTGTCTGGATATATGGATTTTACAGTTCAATTGTGAAACAAAGGACAGAGGTTTCTCTGGAGGGCACGATAGTAGAAAAAAACAAATACAAGAGGACTGTAGTATTTAAAATGAAAAAGTAAAGCACTAATTAGGGCTGACAATCAGTAGATATAGATAAAACAAAGATTGGTGGTATGCTGTACACAGTAACTGTGGAGGCTTAAAAACATCCAATATTGTGGTAAAACATACAAGTGACTGAAGGTAACTGATTCAAAATCTTATTATACAAAATACAGCATTTGGCTAAATTACTCAAAACAATTTCCGATTGACTGTGACGGCCCGGTTTGTCTGCTTTCTGTTCTTCCCCTCCCCCTCCTGTTTCTCTGCTGTTTTCAGGTTGTGGCAGGAGGCGTGGCTGGTCTCTTACACTCAGACGAGACACACTTGATCAGCATTCTCCGGTGATCACCTCTGCTCCTTTATAAACCGGGCCGTGACATCCACTGGCTGCCAGAAGATTGCTAGAGCTACTCTCGAGTGTGCCCTACCTGCCTAGTCTTGCTTATGAACCTTTTGAACGTTTGTCAGACAACATTAAAGATTTGGAAATCTCGCTCTGTGTTCTGCTGTGTTTTGTGGTCCAGGAATGATCCGTATCATTGACTTCAGAAGATATCAACATATATTTCTTTTCTTTTTAAATTTCTTCTTTTAGTGGTATTCTTGGCAGTAGGAAAAAAGCGAAGTGATAAAAGAAATGAGCAAAGAAGAGACTACTGGAAAGTTAGAGGCTCATGGCACAAAGACAATCTGGAAACAGCCCCGTATATATACTGGGGAGGTGATGAGGGAATGGGCAACAGGTGAGCAGGTGAGTGGGGAGGAGGAATAGGTCAGGTGATACGGGAAAGGCAGGCAGGTGAGAGTGGCAGGGTCTCAGGTGACAGCAGAATTTGAACCTGTATGCAGAAACAACTGTACTGAATAAATGCAAACCTGATCAAGCAAACTGAGACTGAAACCATGACACAATGTGAGAACAAAAGCAAAGCTTATTACTGTTTCAGTTGACTCAAATGGGTTTATACATCTGTTGTCTTGAAAGTAACTTCACACTCTTTGCAAACACAAAGATTCAAGGTGAAAATTAGTGCAATGCTACTCACATACTCACTGCCCTCAGCTAGTAAGAAATCACATGATGCTTTGAACAAAAAGTTGATGTGAACATTTTATTAACAGTTTATCTGTGACAGGAATAATCACGTTACGTTGAGTTCTGCTCACTGTATTTCAGCTTCAGAAGTACAATGAGTCATTTAAATTAAATGCAGTCCCTCTGAATCCCAATGCATGTGTACAATGCACTTATATATTGTACAACACTAGTAATGAAGCAAACATGAGAGCATGTACAGTGTAATTATTTTAGTCATTTATAGAGGTAAATAAAAACATGCAGTTTAAGATCAAATCAGAAAAATTGTATAAAATGCTTATATCATAGACTCATTCTCATATGAGCATGCTATGGTTCATGGTAGTATGCTGTACAAGCACTTTCCTCATATCCTTATTTGATGCTAGTTGCAGCAGGGGACTATTAAGTTAAAGACTCTCTGCAAAAGAGTATGTCGTGGTTTTTTTTAAACTGGTCAAACCTGAAATGAGTAGTGCATGGAGAACGAAAGGCTCTTGTCTCTTTGAAACTGTGATAATGGTGTGTTAAACCTAACAGAGAAGGTCAACTTCTATTATCAAATCATCAGTGGCTCTATTCATACACAAACATGATATGCATTAAACATACACACTTTCAACCAGCTTTTTAGTTGATAATCAGGTGATTTAGGTGGCAATGGATAAAAAGTGTATCAACTCAAATTACATTAGTAATCACAGTAATTCCACAACATTTGCTTTCCAGGACTGAAAGCTATACAGATAAGCAATACTCATCATGCCATCATTGCACTTGGATATAATGTAAATGATGGCTATATATGAGCTGTTGAAAAATAACATTAATAAGAAATTACCCTTATGGGGAAACAACAGCATTGATAGTTTTATTGAATATTTAAGACAATTTACAGAAATCAGTGGCAACATTCAAACCAGTTACTTTTTTTAATGTGTGGCTCATCCATGTATGTTGATATTGTGCAGAGTGTAATGATTGTTCTCTCTGAGCAGTGCTCAAGTTACGTCAGATTATTTACACAAAAAACATTTGGGTAGGACATACAAAGCTTTTGACATTGACACACAGTACGCTGTTACTACCGGTTTCTAACTAACCAGTGTGTTGAGGAGGGAAAAAAATTGATTTTAGTTGCCAGGCCTGGGATTAAGTAATTGCTTCAGTTTTGTGCATGCATGCGCACAAACTATTTAATCAGAGAAATTTCAAGAGCCTGTGCAGAGAAGAACAGAAGGGTTTAAGTCTAAACTGAGGGGTTTGATTAGAAAACAGACCAAAAATGACTGAAACTTATTATAAATGTGTTTAAATGAGAAACAAAGATGAAACAAACCCTTATGTACTGTAAAACAATTTTAGGTACCAAGAGGTTAACATAGAGGTGCCTGGACTAGTGCCATATGGCAGATGAGCATTGGCCCCTATTAAGAGGAAAACTTGAGACCAAAGGAGCCTTGTCAAGAGAACTTATCTCTCTGCCCACCTGTTCATATCTGTGTCTCCTTGCCTCTGTGCCTGTCCTCCTGTCTCTGTCCATATTGTTGTGTGGTTTTTCCTCAGTTTCTTTGCCTGAACCTGTCAGGTTAGTAACCAGTAGCACAGTACAGAGGGTGAGAGGGTGTGTTCTCCATTGTTCTTTTTCCAGTGCCCTAGAGTTGCTATTCAACTTGTAGTGTGGGTTAGCCCTCCTCCTTTGGGCAAATTTTCTGTCTTATTAACAACCCTTATGGCCTTTGATAAATTTAGCACATGAAAGTCAGCATGACATTTTGTATCAAATTAGCGTATGTGTTTGTGTGATACTTGAATGCAGAAGTCGATCTCTGCCGCAGCATACTTTTTCAATTACAATGTAGTAGATTGGTCATCAGTATCAATCAAAGTGGGAAAATGAGAGGGATGATGATAGAAAGTTATTTTCTCCTGAAAAACTGTTGTACATCTTCCTCACCCAAATTAGGTTAGCAGACTTAGTTCCCCTTGACAAAAGAAATGGCTCCCCGAAATGCATGAGTGGCTGATATTAACAAGGAGTGCTCATCTGGCACGCCATTAACTCGTTCTGATGGTGCAGAATGGTCAGACAGCCAGGCAGTCAGACCATATATGGCACCTCTCTTAAAAGTCTTTTGTACTTTTTAAAGAGCGAGAGAAGGAGCATGTTAACTTGGGCAATACTATATGAGACTTACAAAAAAACTGAATTAATTTTTGAGAAATGTTTAAAATTAGCATACAGAAATAGCAAGTGCAGTCTGACTGGTATTTATAGCCTCTTTCTACAGAGCCAAAGTTTTCTATAGGATATTTTTTCATTATATCAAGTCTCTTAAAGTTGATGAAAGAGTAGAAAACAACAAAGACAGGACACACCACACATAACTAATTCCATCCAGGAGTACATATAATATTTACTAGTAAGAAGACAAACAAATTGGATGACAAGTGGACTGGTATTAGAGTCATGTTGATAGTCACATCCATAATTCCATAAGACAATACAGCTGCCCCTTATATACTGGTAAGTTGAGAACTTTATTATAAAGTTATCCACAGCTCCTCATAAAAAAACATTTGATGATCTCTGGCTCATGTATGCCCCAACATGAGGGCTAATTGGAAAACAGTAAGTCCTTAAAACCCTCAGTGAATTTGGGACATCTGAAATTGGTTGAGAAAAATCAAACAGAGAGAAGCAGTAAACCTGGCCTCCAAGGAGCAAACTTAAACAATTCATCCTCTGTGAACTGAGAAAGAAAAAACAATTAGATTCTGCTGGGAAAATGAACAAAGCAGTCCAATAATGTAATTAAATACTTGACCTCTAATTCTGTCATTTATCTTTCTTTCCATAAGAATTCTAGGATGGTGCCAGTGGATTTTGATGTGAAACAAGGCTTTGGATATCCTGTAACTTATCTAAATACATGACGACTATCTCACTTCATAGAATACATAAATGTGTCCAAAATATAGACAAAGTGCAAATTACCTACTGAGTCACTGCCCTGGCCTAACATGGATGAAAAAAACAAACTTGAACGCTGTTATACTGTAAATGAGAGTGCCTGCTTATTATCAGTCAGAACACTCTGGTCTATATGCACAGACTAGCAGGCTACATTAGTACAGTCTGGGTATGGCTCACTATTTTTACATTAGTAGTGTTACATTGTATAGTGATCTTTTTCTTGTTTTTTTTCAGATTGGACCAAAATGACATAATCATTTGGTTTAATATTTCATAGCAATAATATTAAGTATATATTTGCATAAATGTCATAGCATAATAATTGTCATGCTGACAGAAAGGATACTGTCCAAAAGAACTTCATTAGGGTTGGGATTGTTGTTAGTAGTTGTAGGGGAAAATATGTAGAGCAAACAGTGCTCCAGCTAATTCTCTGGAAGCCCTTCTTATGTTTCGCTGGGATGAAACTGCTAGAAAAATAGTGATGGAAAGGAAATCAGTAAAGTAATCCACAGCAGGATCAAAAGAACGTGACTGGATTATATTTTGTTGCATCACAGTAAATGACAGATGTTTTAGATCAAAGGCGGTGATTTTCAGCAGGAGAATATGGAGATGCATTATTGAAAATGGGGAACAAAGTGTGTGTGTCTGTAGGGGTGGGGGGGTCGTATTTGATGTCATAACTTGGGAAATGTAGCCTCTCCTATTCAGCAAACCTGTGTAACCCAACCTGGGCCTCTCATTGTGCCTTTATTTGTTTGATTTCAAGGCAGGGACTTTACAATAAAGCCAATCTGGAAATGGGATCGGGCTGTGGCTGATGGTAATTACTTGCTGTCTACACCATTAAGAATTTAATGCAATTTCAGATAGACTTTCCTACTTTCTGAGGGGAGGGGGTGTGGGGGGGCATTGATTGAGCTGAGTCTGTCGTCTGCCTTGATCTGCTTGTGTTTAAGAAGAAAAATATCTCCAATGGAAAAAAATCAAGCTATCTGAACAACTAAGAAATGTACCCTCTATGTATGATGGCCTGTCATCTTAACACCTCCTCTGCTTGAGAATGATGTGTTTTTAATAACCTACATGTATTATGAAAAGTGTGAGACTAATCTCCAGGGTCACAAAGAGTTGAAGAATTTGATTTGAGCCAAACCACCCTTCCACTGTCAATTTAGCCCCAGTCTGGAGATACTGGACTGGCTGTCAGTAGGATTACTGCAACAGGAGGTGGTCGGTCATGCAGAAAAGCTGTGGAGTGTCTCGGTCTGACTGACCCCTTTCCCAGCTGTTTTCTAGCTACTGTATGTAAAACTTAGAGCAGGTTTCATGTAATGAGATGGAGATATTTAAATGCCACTCGTGAAGGTTAAAAACAATTAACATTGAGGTCAAAGGCATCATTCAAAGGATTATGTTGGATAGAAGGATGTATTGATGAAATTGCTATTTGATACTGTATGGTAGGGTCTTGACTTACTGACTGCAGAACAAATTGCTAGGGCAAGCACTGTCCTTGTGTCATCATAAAATTTCAGTTATCAATTAAAACTGGCAATTCATATATGATTTTTTTGGTGATCCAATTTTTTATTTAATGCCAACATTAGGTTGACATTTGTGCTTTTAACTGAAGTATCTGAAAAAACTGTTGTATGGATTGCATGAAATCTGGCACACACATTCATGTTCCCCTCAATACTTCTTCAAAACTTCTTTTTGTGCTGGTTTAAACAAAATTATAGGGCCATCATATGGTTAAAATTTGTTTATAATTTTGTTGCCTGCTACAGTTTGAAACATTAACCATAACTGTATTCTCTTAAATTTGTAACCAACAACATAAAGAAGGGCCAAACCAATAAATAAAGAAGAAGTTGCATATAATTTCATTGTTGTATTTAGGATTATTAATGTCTTGCTAATGTGAAAGTATCTGCACCCTGTGCAGAAGAAATGTTATGCTTTGATCACACCTCACCATTCATTGACCAGAGCCATTGTTTGTTATTGCACAAGGGAGCATACTCTATCATCATAACAGCTGGATTTAAGCCATAATGGGCCTAAAGGGTTTGTATGACTATTGTGTGTTTCCTTTTTCAACATGCTGAGGGAAAATGACTAATTGAGAGAGTCGGCATGGGATAAAGAAAAAGCTTCCCCAGTGAAATTAATTCCCCATTGTTTTTACTGCAATTAATCATATGCTGTAATTGTTTGCTCACTTTAAAAAAAAGTAAATTTAAAATTGTGCAGAAACCATCTTATATTCTGTGTCACTTTGCTGCAAACAACCATTGTGTGGGCAGCTGACTGACTGATTTTAGGCAGATATGGAATGCACCACTGAATTAGTGATTTAGTAATGATTCCACTTTATAAATGGGGAGGTTTGATCATGACATACAGTAGCACCTGATTTGCCAGGGATGCAGCTTTTGAATTTGCTCTCACAGGAGTGAAAAATACTGAATACCATATTTTATATAGTAAAAGTATAAAGTATAAAAGTATAATATATATATAAGTATAAAGTGGGGCATTGCGATAGTATTTACAAATATGCCTTCATCTGTGGTCAAAAGTTATTCAAACCAAATACCTATATTCAGCTGCCGCATGAGGGATAGTATAGGAGAGATCAACATCAAATTTCTGTAGTCAAGATCCCCCCCCCAACACACACACATACATGATCTTAAACAGGACTAAATAACCTTTTGAACCTGTTCAAGATGTTAACCATATTGCAAGTCCAACTGTTTTTCAAAAAATTGTTTTGTGTTGGCAATCATAAATGAATGACACAAAACAGTTACTATCACATAACATCAGTTAAATGCATTTGCTTGATGTGTTATTTGGGTGTTACTACGATTAGTACTATTTTATTACTTGCCTTAAAAGACCTTACTGTGTGCTTGTATATGTGTGATTATCATCTTTCAGGCTATTTGTGTAATGCACAGTTTGACGAGAGGTGATTACTGAGGATTACGCTGAGCTGTTTCTAGTTCCTGATGTGCTCTGTGCTTACATGACACACTTCTGCCCTGAAATGTTGATTATAACTTGACAAGCTGTCTGAATAAATTGTCGGCACTGGTTTGTTTGCATGTTTCCTGTTGTGTGAGAACCAAACCCTGAACATGTTTTTAAAGGACATATAATACAAGTGAGTTCCTTGCTTGGGAGTGTACATAGCTGACAGTTGGCAAGTCCTGAAGCCTTGCTGTATAGACAACTTTCACAGTAAACAGGATTAAGGCAAAGAAACAGCAGATTTGCAAAGCAAAAGGCACTTTGGGCTGTGGTTATTTCAGAAGTGAAAACAAAAAGTGAGAAATGTTTCTTTGACTAAATTGTTTTGATCCTCAAATATGCCATACAGGGGAGTGTCAGCAGAGTGTCTTTCCTTCTAAGCGTGACTCTCGGTGTTACCACACCAGCTCTGACCTATGCAGGTGATGACAACAACACAGGCCCTCAGGCTTTTGATCTTCAACGGTTTCATCTTGATCTCAGGTACAAAGCAGTAGTTAATTTGTACACCAGATTTAATCTTGTCTGAAGAGGATGCAATCTAAATTTGATCCGATTTTAATTATAATATACTTAATTATTCATGTGCTACTGAAAAAGCTTGTCATTGATTTGACCACATATCACACAATTAAGGCATATTCACAAACATAATTACAATGTTTGAATCACAAATGGAAAAATCTCCATTTTGAGTGTTTGTCAACTTATTATGGTCCAAAGTATAGGCCTGATTTCTTGCTGTACTTTCAAAAATAATCAATTTAAATAAAACTTAAGCAGCAGTGGCAGTTGTTTAATCTAGATATAGCTATTGTCTGATATTTTCGCATTCATTTAACAACTTGCCAATCAATCTGAGAGTGATAGGTATGATAGATTCTGCCTTCACAGCTTGCTAAATCTCTCAAATAGCTGTTACACACATATTTGAAAACATGCTAATGCATGTAGGTAATATCAATACAGGAAAAATTCCAGTGTATTAAAAAAATAAAGTATCTTTAATAGTTTGATTTTCTTTCACAAATACTGAGCATATTTTCACAGACACATTAAAAACTGCATGACTATATAAATGAAGGGGATATATATAACTTGAAACAGATGTCAGTGATAATGGAGAAACAATTCAAGTTGTTCAGTGTGTCAAAAATAAGTGACTTTTTGCCGTACTGAGATGGCATGTAAAGGTTTCACATACAGTACACCTTCACAGGAAGTAGGGCATCTGATTGCTAACCATGGCTTGCAGATGTCACATAGGCTTGACAAGAAAAATCTTAACTCAAGGTCCACATAATATTTTTTCTCCCCAGAGTGTTTAACCTCTCTCACTGAATTCTGTTATTTATTGTCACTGTATATATCAGGGAGTGCATATCACTTTATAATAACTGTGTTGAATGAGACTGTAAAATGCAAATGGAAAGCTTTGGAAAAAATAGTCAGTGTGCATTGCTTGAATAGCATATACAGTACAATATAACTGTAAAGCTTGATGTACTGACAGTGAGCTCCCCAAATACAACAGGATTACACTGCCTTAAAAAATGTGTTGAAACTCTTCATTTTTGTATCAGTCAGTGTTGAAATGTATGGAACTTTATGAATAGAACTGCATTTTTATTATAAGAATCACAGATTCTAGATGTGTCAAACTTGAAAAAGTATTTGTTTCTCCATGATATCTGTAATTGTGACAGATCATGTAAAGAGATGGAGAAAGAAACACCTGCTGTGCCTTGAACTGCCTTTTGTCCTTGTCATGCCAATGCAAAAGTTTTATAAAAAGTTGTAAAATATCATTTAGTATTTACAAAGGACCTTGGATTAACTTATCTTCAATGAGTTTCTCTCATGACTTTGTAATAAAGCTGTTATTACCTCAATACAAGCCAATACTAATGAATTTCTTACTTTGGTTTTCTGACACTTGTAAGTGTCATAGTTCATAGATGTTATAAAAAGTAGCTCAGGGCACAGTTCAGTGTGCACCATTGTTTAACAACTTGAACTCATAGCATAAAAGTCAAATGAAAATATATTGTATTAATAAATGGCAAGACATATGACAAAAGCATTAAGAGCAACTTCATATAAGAACTACACTTCTTGTGAGTGAGTTTTGTAAACATTCATGTAAACAGAGGTGGGCTTTTTGGGTATGTGGTCACTAGATGTTTGAGATCTGCCTGAGCTTTCTGTTCACAACCTGGATTGAGTCATTCTTTATTTTTAAAGGTATTTCCACTTCCGACCTTTTCTTTCTGTGCTTTTTAAACCTCTTACAGCATATGTAAGATGTCAGTGTGACAACTGAGAAGAATAGCCCCAGACATGCTACTGAAAGAGCAATGAGAACTGGCTGACAAGGGAACAGCTCATACCTCTCAGGTCCCTCTGTCATCTGGCCTATGTACCAGGGCCTCTCTTCTATCTCTGTGTCAGCCTCTCTGGTCAGAAGACTTTGGATGTAACTCTCATTGCTCACTGTTTCATTGACAAAGAAGTTAACCATTACTGTTGAGTAAAGTGGTTCGGGCTGACCATGATCACTGACCTTCACCAGAAGGCTGTAGAGGCCCCGGTTGCTGAGCTCCCTCTTTAATGTGATATTTCCTGTTTCTGGATCAATGGTGAATGACCCTGGCTCCCCACCTTTCCTCTTAATGATACTATAGGCAATCACAGCATTCATGCCTGTATCCTTATCCACAGCATAAACCTCTGTGATTGATGTCCCTGGTAATGTACTGGGGAGCACTAGCATGTAGGACTGATTGGAATGGGGAAAGAGAACAACAGGTGGGTTGTCATTTACATCCAACAGCAGCACAGTCACCATGGTAACACAGGAAAGTGGAGGTTCTCCACCATCAACAGCTTCAATCCACAAGTGGTATGTCCCTTGTTGCTCACGGTCCAGTGATGTCTTGGCTCTCAGCACCCCTCGCCCTGTATCTATCAGGAAAATGTCACTGCCATTGAGAATGGAAAGGGCCACCCAACCATTTTCCCCAGCATCAGCATCTGTCACAGAGAGGACCCCGATCTCACCATACCCTGGGAAGTTCTCTGGCACAAAGAAAGTAAAGTCCTTATTGATGAAGCGTGGACTGTTGTCGTTGCGGTCTTGCACTGTCACCACCACAGTTGCTATTGACTCTCTCCTGGGTATCCCCTGATCCACTGCTCTCACTATGAAGCGGTATGTCTCTTTCTCCTCACGATCCAGCGATGTGGCCACAGTTAGGACACCTGTCAGGCGATCCATGACAAAGATCCCAGGGGCGTCACCTCCAAGGAGATAAATCACTTCCCCTTGTCTCTCACTGTCCTGGTCCGAGGCTTGGAGCTGGGTTAGAAAGGTGTTTGGGGGATTGTTTTCCTCGACAGATATTTCCACCAAAGACTGCTGAAACACTGGTGCGTTATCGTTCTCATCCAAAACCTCCACCTTGAGGAAGGTCTTGAGAACAAGCCCTCTTGTGTTCTTAGCGACCACAGTTAGTTCATACTCCTGTATCTTTTCATAGTCTAATGGCTCTGTAGTCTCCAGTAGATACTCGTTTTTGAACAGCTGATAGGGGCCAATCCTGAAAGGACCGGTCCCTTCTACATGACAGTCCACCTTTTGGTTCATATCAATGTTTTTAATAGTAAAGAAAGCAATTGGAGAAAATGCTGGCTCAGACTCCTTTATTATCACCACTCCATCCTTTTCTGGTGCAATGTATCGAGGTATAACAGCAGGGGGACCAGTGACAACTTTGATGATATGGACATTAACAGTGGCAACAGCAGGGATACAACCAGGTCCATTAGCCAAAATGGTGAGTTTGTAAAATGTGGTTGTGTCAGCCTCTATCTTTCCTGCTAGCTTGATCAATCCTGTGATTCTGTCCAAATGGAACAAGCTCCTGGTGTCCCTTGGCACACGTTCACTGTAAGCGTAGCTGATCTGAGCATTAGCACCAAGGTCAGGGTCAAAAGCATGCAAACGTGCCAAATGTGCCCCTTTGGTGGTATTCCCATGAAGAGTGACATTAATTTGTGACTCTGTGAATCGGGGGCAGTTATCATTCACGTCTGTGATAACAATTTTTAAAGTAGTTGCACCAAGAAGCGGAGGGGTCCCTCCATCTTCTGCAATGATATCTGTAATGTATTCAGCCTGTATCTCTCTGTCCAAGCCTTCTGTAACAATTAGGAAGGGCGTCAGCTCACCTCCCTCATTCTCCTCAACATCCAGTGTGAACATGCCAAAGTCATTAACCAGCCAGTAGGTCTGCACTCCGTGAATGCCCAGGTCTGGGTCAACTGCAGACTGCTCCACTGCATAACGAGCATTGATGGGTGTGTTTTCAGGAACAGACATACAGATCTCATCCACCAGGAACTTTGGCCTGTTGTCGTTGACATCCTCAATTAAGATCTTAACTTTGATGAGCTGAAAATGCTGCTGAGGCAACACAAACACGTCCAATGAGAGGACACATCCCTGACCCTTTGAGTTATCAGGACAGAGGCTCTCCCTGTCAATCTCTGTAGCAGATGTGTAAAGCTCCCCAGTGGTATTATTTAGGTTCACATACTGTTCACTGACCTTCTTTTGCGGGAGATTGAATAAAAAGGGGGGCTCAACAGTAAAATCCAAATTTAAGTCCACTCCAATGGCCCCTATGAAGGTCCCCATCGGTAATCCCTCCTTTATCTTATAGATGAGCTCTTTTGCTTGGCTGAAATTTGCAAAACAGGAAAGAGGGCTGGTGTAAAGCAAGAGGATGCACAATCCCTGTAATGCAAGATAATTGAAGACAATATTGTTAAATGAGAGTTGCAGATTAGAATGAGATCTGCAAAATTAGCTTTTCTCGATGTTTTATTATTCAGTGTGCACATTATCTTCTAGTTATAATAGCAGATGCAGAGCTCTTTGGACACCAGCAACCATGATGTGAACTGTAATCATTACACTTACTGTAACTCCAATGATGATGGTCATTTTTGCAAATCAATCCATGAAGTTAGATTTGTTAGGAGATTAAAGTTAAAGTTGAAGTTATTAAAAAGACATGAGAATAAAAACAGCATACTGCGGAGGGGGGGGGGTCAAGTAATGTCTCTGTCTTACTAATGTAAAGTTATATTGACAGTTTCATAAAAGGTACTTGTGGTTCTGTTAAAGTGAAGTTTGTCTGTAAAGTTAATCATCATAAAACTTACCCATATTCCTCCTCTTTTGCTAAGGTGTCTGCTGTTGAACATATTTATGTCCTAGTCCAGCACTTTCCACTTAAAGCAATAAGAATGGCATCTTAAGTAACCCAGGCATTTTGAGCAGTGAGCAGCGCAGATCTCTGCTGAGTTCTCTGCCTTATTGCTATGTGACTTGCACAAGTCATTCATCCTAGTGCTGGCTCAGGACACTCCCACCATATGCAAATCAGTCCCTCGTGCTAACCAATGAGAGCACCATGGGCACTGGGAAAAAAAATTCTACATAGACTCAGATTCCACTCTCATGAATAGTATCAGAGCACATCCACCCACACCTGAACTCTTTGCACACACCCATGTTGTCACAAGCAGCAGCATACCTTGAATTTCTTTGACAGACTGAAAGCGCATGATTTCCAACTGAGTTTATAATGAAACGAGAGATTAAGCAAGATGTAAAATATCCACAGCCTAGAGATTACTTTAATCCAACATTAGTTTAATACACTACTGAATAACACAAAGTGAATTAAAGCAAATGTTTAATGTTGTCATGATATACATAATGTTTTTTACAGCACCTTAATTTTAAATGTTCAAAGATAGATTGTCAGATAGATAGATGTATGTTTAGCTTCTACATACATCCTGTATATGCATGCAGCCAACACGAAAACCATGCAAATATCATAACTAAGATCAGCTGAGATGTGATCTTGGCTTCATAAGTGGTGCTATGGTCTGATTCTGGATAGAGCCTTTAACTAAATCAACCCCCTAATCCCCATGTGTTCTAAATGCCGGGCCAGCTGTTTGCCAGGATTGGAAACATACTGAGAGACTCAGAAATTGAGTGATTGAAGTTCTCTGGAAAACGGTGGAATGAGACAGTCACACACTCATTTTCTGTCATTCTTTGTTTGGTCCTTTCTGTCATGCATCATCATAATTGTCCTGTGGACAGTGCTGTGGCCTTAACTTCATATCACCATTCATGCATTCCCTTGCTTATTTAATTAAAGTCCAGTCATTGGCAAATTCGTCATAGTTTTATGGCAAACTTTGCCTTATATATTTCAGTGCATATCTGGAAAGTACATGCTATGAACAAACTACAATTACATTTTGTATCTAGCATCCAGAGTTTATTTGGTTTCGTAGAAATATTTCTGTAAACACGGGCTGCATAGGCACAGTATGCTGTGCAGGAGGCTTTAGAGCACAGGAAAGCAGCAGATCAGAAAAAGGAGAGTCTCTGAGAGATGCCTTCTGAGGTTCTAAGGGTCTGAGGTGTTCAGTTGTTGCTCATTAGTGAGGCATCACTCTATAGCACTGATCATTGATGACACAAAGAGAAATGTAGTAATAAGTATTTAGCTTTCTTTATTTATCTTGAAACCGCAAGGATGAATGAAGTTATATTCGATGTTTGCTCATCAAGCATGATATGACACAGTTTTTGTTTTTGCATTCACCTCAATAATGCAATAACAATAATGTTTATATCACAAATGTGGCAGCATCACATTTCACATCTAACTTTTTCAACAAACTGAGTACTTTCCTATAGACCACAAGTATGGAATTTATTTTGACTGGTGAAGATTATCACATATTGTATATCACACCTTTTCGTTGCAAATTTGGCGAAATAGGCCCCTGGGTCATAAAAGACTGTGCATGTGTAAGACAACAAAATGCCATATTGTTACAGGCTATTGCTGGATTTACATTATTTACTCTGTAGCACTCACAGTACAAGGAGCTGTAGTGCAAAGGCCAGTGACGCTATGTGTTAGTTGACCTGATATGGTGACCTTTGTGGCTGTTGATCCCCACTAGTCACGTGTCAACTCAGAATTAAATGGTCAATTCTAGACTTGTCTCAGTATCATCAATGTCATTTTTGTATAGTGGATACATGAATCATCTTGGTGGCACAGCAAATACTTTTATACAATAACTGCAATGCCCTGGTTCCAAATGTGGTCTGTCATCCATATAGCATAGTAATTTATTTATCTTTATTTTTCAATCTCCATTTATCTTACAAAAGAATATCCAACATTTGTCCAAACGTTCTCATGAACAGTTTTACAACTTGTCTTGTTTTTAGTGAATTCTCAGATGTAACAGTATGTGTAATTGTGGAGGCCAGAAAAAAAAAAACTATTACAAAAGTTGAATAAGGCCAAGAGGCGTCATTTGCTGCTCCGGGTCTGTGAGAGATGAGGATGGGTAATCTCTGCCCAGATTTCCAAACAGATGTCCTGTTAACTTTGGTCTTTTCTTTTAATCAAAGCGCCGCTAAGCTATCTTGATAGCTACAAGACAGCTCAATGGTTGTTAAGTAAGATGGATATGAGCACACAAAAGTATCACGTCAGGAGATACATTGGCTTAAAACTTTCAGAGGAAATATTTTTTATTATGTTGACATCTATTTTTCATTTTATTTAAGACACTTGAAAATTGGACAATAAATGTTTTGCATTGCTAATCTGTGGAGGAACTTTCCAAAAATAACATCTTGTGTGATTCTGAACATATATACTCAAAACAAAATGTAAAAAAAGGTTAAATAAAAATAAAAACAACAACCTGTAACAAAAAAGTTTCCTATAGGGGCCATAACATATTGTATAAATTTCACATTCCCAGTCAGACTTCCTTTGGGCCCATCAGTTTAATTGTAATGTTTCAGGACATTGGAGAGCTGATATATTAAATAAAAAGTAAAAAAGGTATGTATTTTATGCTACATTTGATCAATACAAATGAACAAAATTGTCAAAATAATATTGCACTCACCTTATCCTATTTACTGAATTTCTGAAAATGCAAAAAACAAAATTCTGTAAAGTCACTGCACTAGCTGGAACCACAGTTTCTAAAGAATCATGGAGTTCCTTAAATAAGCTTCAAGCTGTGCTGTTAGTTATAATGAAACATCTGTAGAATTGCCTCTGTGCAAATCAATACACTGCAGTCAGAAATACTTTTTTTAATAACATCTAATTGATCAAACCTGCATTTGTTGTCACCATCACGAAAAAATAATGGTTGCAAATTGAACACAGATTTAAGTTGAAGTACAACACACAGCCCTGCTTCATATTTCATGTCACTCAGAGTTGGCAGTGGTCCACTGGAGAGCATCGTCATGTTTCTGCTTTGTTTTGCATGTTTTGGAATGCATGGATGCATGATAGGCACTATTAGCATATAGACATTCTGTTGACTTTTAACACCAAGTTGGGCACATTCAAATAATATAAGACACTAGATAACCTCTCCCCTATTTTTATATCTGTCATGGAACAACAACACGGACCTCCTCCGCCAGTGTATGAGTTCCCCGCCAAGCAGGGGCAGAGTTCTGCCTTTTGTAGAATGGGACGGAGTACAAATACCAACAATTTTCTTCATATTTGTGGTGATACAGTGAACTTGTTTGTGCTTAGTCAAATAATTACAACAAAGTGTGCACCAATTTCCTCAATATAGTCAGACACAGCTGTTCTTGCACTGTCACTGCCACCTACTGGTTGAATTGACATAAAAAGTTATGTTTCACTCACACAGAGACAGCACAGAACAGTGCAGTATTAGTGTGTAATTTGTCTGGTCCAGAGCCATAAAGTTTTGCTGGCCTGTTTCTGCTCAGGCCAAAAATGCACAATGGGACTAAATCTATAGTTTTTTCACTGCAGTATTTTCGCTGGCCTTTGTTCTAACAGCAGAATTCGATTTGTACAAATGTGAGAGTTGAATCCAGGGCTGAAAACTTGTAAGAGCACTTATTCCTGATAAGAAGATGATTTATCTTTTCTTTTCTGTGGAGACCCGATTTTCTTATACACGGAAAGGTGTGGAGGAAAAATGCTTAAAATGTCTGTGTGCCTCACCATCATGAAACCAATTTTGGTGTAAAATGGAGCTGTCCTAACATAATATTATACTACACAATTTCTGAACCCCAAAGGTCTATTTCTATTAACTGAAAAAATACTCACTTACTCCCCCTTTTTTCTTCTCCTCCTCACACTGCTGCTCCTCTCCTCCACTGTTTTCTCCCATCCATTTTCTCTCTTTTCACTCTTGTCAGTGGCTAAAGACGCATCCGGGCACAAATGTGAGAAAGCTCATCTGGAGTGGTGAGACTGAAACAGGGAGAGAGTGTAAAATAACACGAAAACCTTGCAAGCTTGTATTTGATAGGCCGACAGACAGAGAGAGAGTGAGATGGTAAGATAAAGAATGTGAGTGTTAAACCTTGGTGTGGAGTGTGAGTGTGCCTTTGTGCCTCAGCAGGTGCAGACTGGATATATCATTGAGAACAGGTGCTGGGGTACAATGTATACCCCTCACAGCTGCAGCCAAGGAGATTACTAGGCAGGCTTCCACGTAATGAAGTTTCTATCGATTGGCCCACCACAGGTTCTTGTTTCTGCCTGCTAACAGTGTGACTATTTCAAAGCCTCAATTTGAGGTTTTTGAGTACATCAATTAAAAAAAGTATAAAATGGAGTTTCCAGGACCGGCAATCTGCTGATGGAGAATTATCCTATAGCAACATCTTATACCTCTATAACTCAAAAGTTAAGTCAATTTTTGCTTCATCAGTGTTACAGAAAATCCATTTCTTTTGCACCTAAATTTCTCACAAACAGAACTTCACAGTCATTGTTTTTTTCCTCCTGCTTTCCTGTTACTGTGACAAGACATGAGAACACCTCACTGTGAAGAAAAATATAATTTGAGATGCAGAGGTCAAAACATTCAACTGCTGACATAATTATTTCAATGTTTATCAGCAGTTTCAGCCATAGCAACACTGTCATAACATTTGACCAGCTAAATAGTAACATTCAAGTTCTTACATACATTTTTATAAAACAAATAAAAATATGATATATATGTGTATATATATATATATATGTGTGAATATAATGATTTGTACAAGAGAAATTGAAGGATTTCCAAGACAAAAAGACTGAATGTATGGATCTGTATTTTACATACTCTTTGTAAATCTAAGGTTTATGTAAATACAAGTACCTGGTAAAGAAAGGGGGAAAAATAGTCCTGTGTACTCTTTGTACTGTGTACAAACCAAAAGAAACAGAGCAAGGTGTGAGGCCATTGTTGGGTAACATCAGGGTAACTATTGTCTCTGACAAGGGTGAAATTTTCAAAAAGACAAGACATCTGGGATCTGCTCAGTTACAACCTTTGCCATTAAGACTGGTGGGCTTGCACACTATATAACTTTGGCACTTAAAATGACATTCTGAGCTCATTGTATTGAGGAAGGGGCCTATTATCCTGTAATTCTCACATGCACAGCACAGAAAGTTCTGTTGTTTTTTGTTTTTGTTTTTTATTTTGTGGGGGTGGGGTGGGGGTTGGGGGGTGTATTTCAATTCAAAATGATCCAAGCAATTTTGACTGTGGCATGATTGTTGGTGTCAGACTGGCTGGTTTGAGTATTTCTGAATTAGATGATCTCCTGGGATTTTCATGCACTGCAGTGTCTTGAGTTTACTCAGATTGGTGTGGAAATACAACATCCAGTGAGTGGCAGTTCGGTGGGTGAGAGTGTTAATGAGAGAGGTCGGAGGACAATGAGCAGAGTGGATTCATCTGAAAGGAGAGTAATAGCAACTGAAATAGCCACATGTTACAGTAAGTAAGTAGCTTCTGAATGCATGACACTGAAAATTGAAATAGGTGGGCTGCAGAAGCATAAGACCACACTGGGGTCCATTCCTGTAAACTAAGAACAGGAACCTGAGGCAACAGTTGGCAGAGGCTCGCCAAAACTGGACAGTAGAAGATTAGTAAAGTGTCCCCTGTGACATATAGTTGATAGGGACAGAATTTGTTGCAAACAACATGAATCCATGCCATACTCAACACTGTTTGGTGGCAAGATAATGGTGTGTTGAAGATTTCCTGGCAGGTATTACATTAGGCCACTTTACCGACTCAACATCGTTTAAATGCCCCAGCCTACCTAAGTATTCATGCTGACCATGTGCATCCCTTTATGACTGCAGTCTGACGCTTAATGGTTACCTCTTGCAGGATAACAAATGAAATATCATAAAGCATGCCATCTCAGGCTGGTTCCACCAATTTGACAATGAGCTCAGTGTACTCCAATGGCCTCCACAGTCACTTAGGTCTCAGTCCAATGGAACACCTTTGGGATGTGGTGGAATGAGAGATTTACACATGAATGTGCAGCTGGCAAGTCTGCAGAAACTGCATGATGCTATTATGTTAACGTGGACCATCTGTAAGGAATTTTTCAAGCACCTCGCTGAATCCATGCCTCAAAAAAATCAGGCTATTCTGGGTTCAAAGGAGAATCCTATACAGTATTAAAGTGGTGTACTTAATAAACTGGCTCCATAGTATATATATGTTTTCACGAATGACAAATTATGTATCCAAAAATCCAGATGGAGCTGGAATCTACAATTTAGCTATTGCACTGCCTGAGGGACCATTTGTTCAGGGAGTTCAAAGGAATTTATCAAATATTCTTGTCCACACCTGTACACAATAGCCAATGTTAAAACTCACAACCTCCTGGATCCAACCTAATGTGAAAAAATAGGATTATTTATGCCAAGAAACATCAATAATATTATATTAAGTCAAAAAGAAAACATTCTCCTTGATGTGCTTGTTGTGTTATTGTGCTTGTGAAAACATTGTATATAACTGAGAAAGATTAAGAATTTGGTTAAATACTAAAAGAAGCTCAATAGAAGAAGATTTAGGAAAAAGTTAGGCCTTAAAAATATGAAAATTTTCAGTGTTGAAAAGAGGCACTGGGCACAGTGCCACTTGTCTGTCTTTCATAGATGACAGAACATTCACATTCATTGGAGAGACATCCCTGAAAGCCCTAGAACCCTGGCCAACCATTAGATGGTGAGCAATTTGTTTTGTAATTGTTGCACTTCCTTTAACAGTTTCAGCCTGACAACAAATGTACCTGTTTTAGTTACTCTAATTAAAATGAAAATGTGTGCCACTGAAATGTGACCGGTCATCATTAATGCAAAATGGCTTGAATGTCATTAACAGATCCCCTGGGTCTCAGTGACGGGGAAAAACAAGATGAAATAGAGGCAATTGTTGGCAAAGGCTGGAGATAAGTTTAAATTTGAAAAGAAATTTCATCCTGAGAATAAACAGCGTGTCTATGACCTTGCGAAAAAGATTAAATTTCAGAGGAAAAATGTTATTCATTTTAAATGTACCGTACACTACAAAGCATGAACAGTATTAATATAGCTGTCACTGGTAGTTTTTCCTGGGATTCTAGATTTAGTTCAGACTTTTCTAACTTTTCTACCACTTAGAGGTTTGAGCATGGTGAGCAAGGTAGTTCAAAATTGACACACATTCTTCTGCACAAGCCCAAATTAGATTTTGTGTGTGTGGTTTATCATGCATGTGCATAGATGTTAAGGGAAGCCCCTGATCTTTAATGGATTTCTCAGGCATGCACCACATAGTAAATAATGATGAGAACATCAGCTCAATCACAATCAGAATCATGAAAATTTCATTAAGATGAAATGTGACTCCACATAATCTACATTCCTTATGTCAGCAGACTGGCTTTTTTTCACCTCATGTTGTCATGTCATGGTCATAACACAATGGAGTGCTTTATGGTATGCATGGCTTGCACTTTGAATTGCATTGTTGTCAAAATGTGCTATACAAATATACTTGCCTTGCCTTGGACATAATTAATTAAAGTGAAGTTCCTGCAGATTTCTCTGTCAGTCTGTCAGCTCTTCCTAATCTCTGATGTTTTGAGTTCATCAGTGCTGAACGTGGTGTGATGGTTAAGTACATCTCACAAGAGCCCTGAGAAGGAACACTGACATGGAGTGAATCCTACCCCAACCTTTTAAACATACAGTTTATTAAAGGAAATTTTGTTTGAAATCCTGTAATTAGAATGTGCAGGCACTTGTATGTGGAGCTTATGTTTAATTACAAAATTTTATGTCTAACCTGTTTGACAGGTTAGGCATTTTATGTCTGTTTCATCTGCCACATGGAACCTGCACCCCGGCTATGTTTGCCGGCTTCATTGCAGAGATGGGTTTATTGCTTTTGATCTCCATCGAGCATGAGAGGATGATGGGTTAATGGCCGTTTTGTGCTCATGTGAGATATCTACAGAGGGACAAAATGAGAGCTCCCAAGAGATAAAATTTGAAAGAGTGTACTAACCCATGTAAACTATGCATAAATGGCCGGGGGGATCTGCATCCACATTCTGAAAGGTGAGTAAACAGCATTTATGTTCGTTTACTTCCTCCACTAAACCCCCACGAGTTCCTGAACCAATATTGTGAAGCTTGGAAAATAGGCTACTATGTGCCACAATTACTTGGTCCCCAGAACCGCAAAGTTTAAATTGGGGGCAACAGAAGATACAGTGCCTATAAAATCTGTGCCTAGGCATTTCTCAAACCCCTCAGCTATCCATCCCCTGATGAAGGGGTGTTACCGTAGAGACAAGCTTGTGGATTAACATCTTACATGGCAGTCTCAAATGTTGGGACTTCTATTAATGTAACAATTCACACATGCTTCAACCACACATGATGTCAAGGTGTTTTCTTGTGATTGTAACAGAAAAACTGAAGTATCCAAACAAGAGTGCATTAACAGCATTGTGCTGTGCCATGATTTGGAGCATGAAGCTGGGATTGAAACTCATGAGTCTCCTCACAGGCATTCATTACTGTAAAACTATGAGGAAATTTTCCTGAGCATTGGCCACATTTAAAAACACAGCCCTCGTAATTTGAACTGTTAGGTCATTCACATCTCTTCTGTGCCTCTCACACAAAGGTGCAGTTAAGTGACTCATTGCCAATGAGTCACCAAAATACCAAAAGGGCACAGATGAGAGCTAACTGTGTGCCACTTAGCTGAAGTAGAGCCCCAACCCACCAAGCCCAAAAAAGCGCACTCATGAAGGTGAGATCATTCCTGAAGGCAAAGCACTAAATTCGACAGTTAAAAACAACATACTGAACCTAGCAAATCCGTTTGCAAAAGGTCATCACATCAATTCCTTACATACTTTTAGACGTTCCAAATGCTACATATGCACTTGCAAAATACAGCGTCGGGAGACATGGAAGTCAATATCATACATAATTGTTCAAATCAGTGCCCCTGTGTCCCATGCATATTGGCATTTTGATCTACCTATCAGGATGGTTTAAATGTTTTTTTCTGTTTAAAGGATCCAAATTTCACAAAGAAGATGTTGAAGCAAATACACTGTACATGCTCCAGTAATTGGAAATGACAAACCTGCCCCAGCTGTTTGCTAATGCAAGTGGTGTGCAGTGATCCATCATTGTGATGCTGTTGTTGTGTTGTTTTTATTGAGAACGCTTAAGTAGTCTGATGTGACAGTGTGAGTGAAGATCCTGGGAGACAATGCACTCGTTCAAGGTCATATCTGATGAGATATTATGAGCAGAGCCTATCTGACTGTCTGAGGAGGGGTCAGAGGGGGAATAAATACAGTGTGTGCTCCCTCTCCTCCCCTTTCATCTTTTCTTCCCTTTACACTGTGGTTAGCATGCTGAGTAGGGCCCTCTAAGACACATTTAACTTTATATTTTAGATTGCATAATGGTCTGCACTTAGTGCCAGACATTTCCGCTGTGGTACATAGGCAGCTGTATTTGCACAGTATGCTTTGTGTTCCTTTTTCTGTGCACACGGGTGTTATGCATTAGGATCAGCATGGGAACAGCCTGCACTAAACAACATAATTTTATGCCAGCAGGCTCTCCAGGTGATGTATGTCCTTTTGCCCTCTGGAGAGTTACAAGCAGGATGGGACGAAGGCAGAATGTGGATCCTCTGGTGTCCTTTTGATGGCATCTTTATTACCTATTTGTGACATTAGATCGAAAACCCAAGGAAACTGCAAGGGAAGGGAAGGGTTTGTGTATGCATCTGTACCTTTGTGTATGTGTGTGCGTATGTATATGTGTCTGTATCAAGGAAAAGAGGAAAGAGAACAAAAGAAGACAAAAGAATTGGTGGTACTCAAGACGGTATAGAGAAAAGGTTAAGTAAAGAGGAATTGGACATGATGAGAAGTAAGAAGACAGAAAGGGAGTGAGACGGAGTTTGGGAAGGAACGGGGAACTTGGGAGGGAATCTGATGAAAAGGGTATTGTCTCTCCCAGGGGTCAAGCTGTCAGATTGGCTTGGTGGCATTTGTTGTCCCACCTTTCCACTGTGACCTTATATTAAGCCAAGGGGATACCATAGACAAGTACACTGGCTTATCACCATGTCTCTCTCTTTGTCTCAAGCACACATGCCAGCCCATCAGTGTATGATGTGTACTTGGAGAGCCATAATGAATCTTGTAAGCTTGGTTTCACTGCAACATTTGGTGTAAGCAGGGTAAACCTGCATGGAGCGTGTTTAATTGATGATCTGACTCACTACCTCTCTAAACTCCACAACCTTCCTCCCTAAAGAGAAACACGAGAACAACTTTTCCAGCTATGCTAGAAAAGGAACCATGATCCAGCAACTGCATGACCTATTTCACAAATTTATTCCAATGCTAATTTCATAAACTAATCTATGATGAGTCTGACATTTCAGGAATAGCTGCCGTGTTTTTTTCCCCATTTAAAAATCATTGGTAAAGGCCAGTGACAGCCCAATGAATGGCGTATTCTGCCCATCAAGTGTAGGAAAGATTTATACTGAAGTCTGAGTGACGAAGAGAACTGTCAATCATCTGTTGTACGGTCTACCTGAAATAATGTCTGTCTCAAACAAATATCTAGTAGAAAATACTGTCTCAAACTGGGGATTGTGAGGATAAAGCTTCCTGGCCAATAAATTCCCCAAGTCTGTTAAGCCGCTGTCATCATAGACTACATTAACAGAATTAACTGATCAATGTGAATACTGATTTCAATACAGTAATCCAGATCAATGAAGAACATCTTTACACACACACACACAAACACACACACACACACACACACACACACACACACACACACACACACACATCTTTTATGAACATTTGCACGTCTGAAAAAAGATCTCCAAATGATAAATTCCCCACTAACCTGTCTGAACTGTCCTCCCTCTAGGTGATTGTCAGCATCGTTTACCCCCGCCATATTTTGTCACTTTGCTAATTTATCCACAAGGTGAGAGGGATGCTGGGAAGCTCCTAAAAGTCCTCTGGCTCCAGATGTCTGGACCAGATGTCCCATTATTTCTGCAGTGGTCCTCTGATTTTATTTTTATCCCTTTCCAGCTCTTTGCACCTTTACTAACCCCCTGCACCCACCCACACACACACACACACATCACAATGGACTGTTCGACACATGCATACATATATATGCAAATAGAGCCAGTGGCCACAACATCCTTTGAGATTAGCCCCATGTTTTACGATTTATAAAAACATCTCCTAATTAAAAGTTAACAAATAAAAAGTGTGTACACAGTATGTACCAACTTAATTTCCCATATGTTATTTTTACAAACTTAAGTGTTATTCTTAGAGAATGTAAATGAGCCTAACAATTATACCCACCGATTACACTCTGAGCACTCTGTGGTTGATACCATGCAGAACAAAGTAAATCAACCTGTGTGAGAAGAAGCTGGTCCAAAGCCTAAAATATTTAGATCTGGTTGAAGTAATAGTTACAATTAATATTTGCATTTATCCATTAAATGACTGTATAAATATCCAATTAAAGGACTCATATTGAGTTTTTTTTTTACGTACAATACTATGTGTTACTTAACAGCAGTGACACCAGTACTCTTACAATTAGCTCAGATTGAAATGGACCATTTATACATCACAATGTCCATCATGTATTTTATATTCATGGTTCAAATGTGTGGTAATATACTGTCTTTTCAACAACAAAAATACTTGCCAGAGAGGTCTGACAGAACAGTCAAGCACTGGATAAACATGAAAGTAATAGATTTTTGTTTTTGGTGTTGTGTTGCTGTTTATTTTTATGAGTCCCCAGCTCTTGAGGAGATGTCTAGCCACTGGACACAATGCGACAGTCCCTGCGTGAGTATCCAACTGTGCAATAATTCACTCAGTCTTCTATCAACACTCTAAGACACAGCTTTATAAACTATGTTGATGTCCCAAAATTCTTAGAAATCTGGAAAACAGAGTGCTTCACAATGCCATGCTTTTATGACCTAAATTTATACTACAATATAACAACAAATCTTTTTAAAGTACATCAGTACATTATAACTTTTATAATTCTGGCATGCTTCAGATATATCTTTTACAGTACTAGCAGTTAAAGATTCTGAACTGGTGGACCCCACTGTGGGCTCATTGTTATTTTTTGCTTAGATTTACATGGCAAATAGAAAATGTATATATTGGAAATTTAAATAATTGAGTAATTTTGGCTAGTATGAGATTCATAATGTCAGTAATCCAATGGTAAGATTGCTTTCAAGCCTTATTCTTTCATGTTGTATGTTGAAAACATGGCAGGAACATCACACCATCACACAGATATTGGGCATAAAGACTGTGGACTGTGGGCATCAAGACTGAACCAACTTACACATGAAATCATAATTTGCTCATACTGATGTAATGCAACTACTTGTAACTAATGATCAGCATCTTTTGCTGGAGCACCTGCTGAGCTACATGCCACTAGATGGCAGTGAAGCACTGTGCACAGTATACACCTTGCCATTATGTGTTTGCTGTTGTCACTGTTGGTTGGTCCTATCTTATCTTCTCTCAGATCCTTCTTTCCTATTGTAGCACAGGAAGATAAAACCTGCCAGTGCAGACCGGTATCATTTAGGGATCTGTTGCTGCTGACAGCACATGGATAGTTGGAGCAGAGATAGAGAAAGTGAGAGAGAGGGAGAGAAGAGGAAAGTGAGAGGAGAGGACACAGAAAAGGAGAGCAGAGGAGAGATAGAGGATGGGGGTAGCAGCAGAGTAATTGGCCTAAGACTTGCTGCTAATGCAGCCTGGTCTTCACTGTATTCTTTCTTCAAGCACTACCCTCACCCCTCTTATTTCCTGTTAACCCCACACACCCTGTTTTTGAGCCACAGTCTCCACTTTTCTCCGCTCTCACCCTCCCCTTTCTTCTCCTTG
The DNA here is from genome assembly GCA_016785225.1 of Psettodes erumei. Taxonomy (NCBI): domain Eukaryota; kingdom Metazoa; phylum Chordata; class Actinopteri; order Pleuronectiformes; family Psettodidae; genus Psettodes; species Psettodes erumei. Next base: position 4,916,216 of record JAFBJZ010000863.1, on the reverse strand, counting down.
ACTCTCTCTTTTACCGCACTCATTCAAACCACTTTCTGCCCTCTTTCACCTTCTCAAGTTTCTTGTGCCTCTATTTCTGCACTTCCCTTTCTTGCCTTTGCATACAGTACCTCTTGGTTTGTCTGCATCTGACACCTCTAGGGAATGAGCATCAGGGATGAGCACCTAAAGGTTGAAGGGCAAGAGAGCTCCCACAGGGACTTCTGTTCAGCTTTGACCTCTCAGTGCTTCCTGGCGATCTGGTGCCTGAAAGATGGGACTATGAGAGGGCTCAGCATGCGCACAGCAAATGTTCTTTATCATGTAATGAAGTTGTTCTAGCAGAGAATTATGAGTTATGCTTATTTTTTATGCTTTATTTATTTATTTGTTTTTCTTGTTTGAATTCAATCATGTCTGCATTTCACTACAGAAGCTAAAATGGCTCACATCTGAACACTGAAAACCCACAGCTTGCATTAGGCTACAGGAATGCAGTGGTGTCCTCTGTGATGCAAGAAAAGACACTAAAAGCCCTACAGATAAAGGGGGTGACATATTCAGTGATTGTACTTTATGGCATTAATTTTCAGCACCAGCCGCCTCGTTCTCTCCTCCTCACCTGCCTCAGTAGAGCCTTTCTACTTGTTTACATGTAAGACATCAAACTAAGATAAATTTACAAGATCAAATAAACCTGATGTTGTATTGAAAGACTGTACTGTACATTAGGGTATTTTATGATAACAATAACCCACAGCCTTGACCTATACCAGTACACAACTTCTTAAAATACACTTGCCTTGTGGTTGCGGCATGCTGTAACAAACATATTGGCCACATAGCTTCCTATGTGATGCGGTTTGATAAATGATTTGTGTCTGCATGGCTTGTAATAAACACTTGAATAAGCTCATAGATGGTGCACTCCTCAATATTGATTTGTGAGTACAAGTGGTTTTGCATCACAATTTTTTTTTTTACAATCACACTGGAAATTAGGCCAAAGCAATAAAATATAATAAAATCTTTTTAAAAAGCTGTAAAAGGCAGCACCCCAAACTGTTAAGATCCACATTGTTTTACCCCCCCACCTTCATCTCACTCACTCACTCACACACACACACACACACACACACACAGACATAATTGGATCCTACACACTGCTCACAAGGGGGGACCCATCTGGAGGGGAAGTTTATGTGTGTATGTTTGTGTTTGTGTGTGTGTTATAAGGTACATTTCTCTTGCAGTCCACCCTTAGGCCCTAGGCTACATTTGCTCCCATCCATCAGCCAGATGAGCTGTGTCCTTTTAACATTGCTGACAGCATAGAAAAAATAAACTCAGACAATATATTTATTTGTAGATTAGGACACAAATCAATAACCTCTTTGGAGACAAAGGGAAATGTTGCTGATGGAAACAGACGGCTCTGAAATTAGAATTTAATAATGACAACTTTGGATTTTCTCAACAAGGAAAAAAGATCCCATTTACTCAAACTACACTGTCATCACCTTTGTCGTTATGTATTTGTAACAGTGTGTGCCTCAGTGACAGGCTGAGATATATAGAGTATACTGGACTGCACTGTATGACAATGTGGAACACAGAGAATGTGTTTGCATTAATGTGTGTCACTTGCTGCCGAGGATGTACACTCCTCCCTGCCGTCCATGTGTGTATTAAAGGTGCTGTCAACTAGCACACTCTATTACCTTGTACAATTCTTACTGTTTGCACTCAGCTTTCTTTGATTATTTCTTATTCACGTGATGTGTTTGCAAATACTTTTGTAATATTGTCTGTGTGGGGGCCAAGCAGTGTTAATCAGATGTTTACAAGCACTGCATAGTAAATGTCTTGACAGGTTAACGGTGGGAATTGCTGTACAAGCTTGTGAGAACTCATATTTAATTTCCAAATGAAACCACTCTTCAGATGCATGCTTTTTTAGTGAAATGTATACAGTGCAGTGACTTGACAAAAAAAGCAGATTTTAAAATATCATTCATTTTGCAGTTAAATTATTATTTGATATGAGAAAGACATTTAAAAGTAGTGTATAATGATGTTTTTTTTTTAAAAACACGAAAAACACAGACATCCAGTGACGTAATTAATTAAATGCATTGCAACATTCAAGATTTCAGGAAGGAAAATAAGTTGTTCTAAATTGGATCCTACAATACTACAAATGAGTGCTAGTTAAAAGTACAGTGAATGCAGGGCTAAAACTGTTTAAAACTGGTCCTGCCTCTTATTCAAAGCAAATTAACCATATTCTATTTAATTTCCTCATCACACCTAGTTTCTTATGAAATGAAACAAACACACTGCTGTCAAGTAAATGCAGGAAAAATCTCCATACCCACAAAATGCTTCTCATTTTCCCCTTTAAAAAAGCTATTGCCCACCCACCATGCCAGACCATCCACAAATTTCCACCTCAGTGGTGCACACCAAACAACTTCACTGTACCCTGCAGCCAGCAGTTGCTGATGTGCCTCTATTTCCATCCCGATTCCCATTTGCTTTCAAGTGCCACTACTTCCCATGTCTACGAGTCTGTCCATCTCCCTAGGGGGTGTGCACATCTCCTGAGCCTCCCTCTATTCCTCTCCCTGTTTCGTATCACCAGACACTTTCTTAAAGGTCAAGCACCAACAGGACCATAAAGATGGAGGTAGGTGGAAAGGGATGAAGTCACGCCTTCAACTCATAAACAGACAAATCACAACCTGAAGGACAAATGATACAATGGTGTAAGAAAAAATTAATTGGTGGAAGTGGAATCAGCCATGGCTACCATCAAGCAAAATTGATGCATGGTGCCAGAAGGGGAATGGATGAATGGTTTGTGCAGCTGGTCATGCTTTTTTCATGCTTTTTTGCTTATAGATTTGTATGTGTGTGTATGTGCTTACTGGTAAGGGGACTACAATTTTCTTCTCAGGGACATTACTGTCGAAGCCACAGATGGAAATACAGTGAGTGGGCAAAGCATTTGGTAATTAAATAGCTGTGCAGTACATATCACCATCACCACCATCACCATCATTGTAAAATGATCAGTCTGTTCACACACCTCTGTTACTTCTCTGATGACCCCATTTTATGCTTTGATATGAGGTGTAATTGTGTTGGATTGCATTTTAAGAAAAGATGTTTACGCAAATATTAGTCAGTTGTCAAAATGATGTCCTCAGCAAAAATATAACCCCCATATTTTCCTTTTTATGGCTTGCATTAAACCATTTACATGGTTTTTCCATAACTGTACTGTAAATAACATAAATACAGGGCTCATGTACATCCCAAATATATGACCTCATAACAGCGAATAATCATCAAGGATGTGTGTGTTGATAACAGTTTGTAGTCCAAGAGAGATGAAGTGTTGATGAAGTAACAACCACAACAGCATCCATCTCCAGCGAGATGACTGGTGCTCCAGCATCTCTACTCTTGTAGCACAACACAGATCATACTGTATATATAACAATTTTTTTGCCAAATGAATATTGAAAGAGGCTTCCGTCCAAATTAATGTGGGGAATAAAGGACATCTGCAATCAGAAAGTGGGTTTCCATCCAAATGTAGCACAAATTTTAACAGAATTTTCCGTAATTGGCAAAAGAATATGCAAATGAATGCTAGTTTCGTTCTATTGACATTATGCAAATATTAGAAGTTTGTTCATCAAGATAAACAACTGGTATTACTGGCTAATTTGGGTTCCATTAAACCATTCCAGAAGGAGATGGCAAAATACAAAAAAAAATATTATGATGGAAATGTGGCATTTCTGTTGATTTCAAGTCCTAACTACAGTCTCCTCATCACTGTACACACTGCTACTGTTTTTCACCTCTTCAGAGGACGTTTAAGTCACATGATTGATGTACGTGATGATTAAAACTAAGTTGCCCCCCCAGTGAGTGACACTGAAAAAAAGGCCCACAGTTAAACCTAATTGCTGACCCCTGCTATAGACCTTGCATTTATCATACCTAGATTCCATTAAACTGTACACCAAGGTACTATTTTTCTAATTTCTTGTCACAAGAGACAAATGAATTACATTTCAGGTACTAGAAGTGAATAAAAGTTCAACAGAGACACCACTTGTCATAAAGACTTGACCATGCAGATCTGTGCCTCTGTAGTTTTACCCATTTGCGTGTGTATTGTTGGGTACTTTTTTTCATCAGGTAACCGTATGCAGTCCCCTAGAGATCATGTGATCATTTTTCAACTTTTCTCTGTTATCTCTTCCTTTTACATCCCCTCTTTGACCTTGTGTCTTTTATGTTATCCTTTCAGCACTCCCTCTTTATTCCATAGTTATCCTCTTTATCATTCCATCCACCATTTTCCTCCCACTGCATCTCCACATCGAGTGCTCTGTTCTATTTACCATCGCTGCCTAGCTTCTGTCTTCTCTCTCTCATCCCCTCACGCCCTCCAGCCAATTTCCCCACAGTCCCCTTTCCAACATCTAGTTTTCTCTCTATATCACCGCTGATCTACCTTTCATGCTGGGCGCCTACACGGTCTGATGCCCTCCCCCTGTGTTTATGCTGTATGTGTGTTATTTGTATCCCCTACCTGCCACAGTGAAACTCATTGCTTTTAGTAAGGCCCTGCTGGCCCCACCCAAACCACTCACTATGCTGGGCTGTCACAAGGGCCAGGCCACTGAAGATTACACTTCACTGAGCAAGTAGCCTCTCTGCAGGCTGATTCCCAGCAGATGTGGCTAATGCAGCCTATTATCACCGTGCCTCCCTGCTTTCTCGTCATGTCTCTTTTTCCACTCCATTTTATTCTTTTACTTAAACTTACAGTTTGAAGGAGGTCATCTTAAGTAAATGCAAATTGCTTGTTTTTTTGTCATCCTTTTGTAGTGTAGTATGGTGTACAGTATCACGTGTGGCTGCATGTCATTTATCTTTTGTTCTTCACAACCTGAACATATACATAGACATTATCTTTTTTATGAATTTACTTCTCGGATCTTTTGGTAATGGCTGCTTTTTACTGAGTGAACTGCCAACTGTGTCTTTGTAATAGGTTATTTTTTGCAATGTAAATTCAAAAGGAACATGTACAGCCAAAGGTATCACTTCACAATGTCATGGTTATACTGTCTATTGTGACCTCGGCTCCATGGAGACAGGAAAGCCCTTAAGAGGGACTTTGCAGAATTACACATGATTTGCATGCATATGCTCATCATAAACTATGTTTTTGCATTTCTTTCTTCTGCAGTGGCAAAGATTTAATGATAAAAATGGTCAGTCACACAACAGTGTCATCTGCATAAAGTGATAATAGATTGCACTCTTAGTACTTCTTTTATATTACAGTGAGAGTTCTGCAATAAGTTTTGACTGTCTTTGACACCCTAATGCTAATTTTCCAACATGACACCATTTAACATTTCATGAGGGCAAATCGTATTTTTTCTGACCTATCCTTGTTCGCGGTCTTTAATAGATCTAGGGTTTAATAGCAGTCAGTTAGTTGTAATAGAACAGCAATAATATGGCACTGCATGTTCTGTAAATTATTGAATCAATTCAGACAAACAAGGTGAAAATTGTGGGTATCAGAATGCTGCTTCCAGGCACTCTTGATCTGAAGACACTACATACTGGGATTTTGACCTCTATCTGAATATTGTAATTTGTTGTTAGTGTGTTATTGTTTATGGTGCAATTTTTTTGGTCACAGATCCCTCTCAAAATTGACTTTCATTTCAGACACCTCCCATTTAAAGGTCAAACAGAGAAGGTCTGTGGCCTCAACAAGCCACTGTTCAAGCTGTGTTGGCCAGTTGGTCAGGGCACTAAGGTTCTGCTGCTCACATCACCCTCTTCCCTCCTCTCTTTATCTTACAGCTGTAGCTTAGAACACTTTAGAGGGCATTCTCACAGATGGTGAGTACGTATCTTTATAGTGAACTTCCTCCAACTAAACCTAAGAATATGATGCATTTGATGTTGGTAATGTCAGGCTCTCTTAGTATATGTTAAATAATTCTGCTGAATTGACATGCCTTTGTGGCTTCTTTATGCTTTGCCAGTAGTTTTGAACTTGAACCCAGTAAATAAACTTACATTTAAAATTACTCTATCACTTTTTAAATCTTGATTAGCTTCAGCTTTATTACCTCTGGGTCAGAATTTTCAAGGTGATATGCTCATTGATGTTCACATTTTCATTGCTTGTTTTTCCCTTTGTGTTATTCAATCAACTTTCTGCCATCATTTAGAGGCTCCATTGTTCGAATAAACATGTTTCACTTGCTTCAATTTAGAATAGAGATACCAAGAAAAAATCTCAAACATAATCCTGCCTGAATTACTGGATGGCATAGAGTTAACAGTTGTATTCCCAACTTGCTCACCCCACCCCATTCCACTCCAACAACCCCAACTGTGAGACTTGTCTTAACTTGCCCTAACCTTACTTAAACCCTAACTAGTCCCCAAGAGTCATAGGGTTGAGGAGCCACGCCGCTCCTTAACCACACTGGAAGCAGTAGGAGTTCAACACTGCAAACCTCGTCCACCCTACGGCTTTGACTACCTATAATAAAATGTTTGTTTTTGCATTGACCTGTTCCGAGCAGTTGCTATATGGCAGCTGATAAGGATGACCTTCTCAGGAAGACAGGGCAATGACGATCTTCATGTCCAAATACGTCTATTGAATGAAAATTGAGCCCAATTTTGCCTAGTCTGTCAGTTGCATGAAAAGATGATCCCATTTGACCAATCCAAATAGTGCCAATTCACAATATACATTATCTCAAGGCACCTAATAGAGTAAGGTCAAGACCCTACAATGTTACAGAGAGAATAATCTAGCACAGAAACCTTTGGAACTCTATGACTAACCTGTATGTAGATGGAGGAGACATTGGCCTTCTATCCAATGCAATGAAAAATTGATGGTAACTTCCAATGCTGTTTTTTGCAATTACTCAAGTACTCATGAAATTAATCCTTACAACCATTCCTATGCAAATAATCACATTAATGGTTTGTAACAACCTTTTCAATGATTTTAGAGATAAATGGGAGGTTGGATATAGGTCTATAGTTGGCTAGAACCCCTCTTTCACCGGTAGGCTTCTTAAGTAGTTATAGTGGAATGCCAGACGACGTCTTTTTCTATTATTTAGGACCTTATGGTGGCACAAGAGACTAACCCTGCTCCAGATGAAGTTGCATTACTACCCTGAAGTAGTCTCAGTGTACAGTAGACTCCTGTTAAATTTGAAGGCATGATTGGTTGTTATTCCAACCTTATGGGCACGTCTTCCATTTCTTACTAAAATATGGGAGTTTGTTCAAATGGTCTTCTTGCCATCATCCTTTGGAAAGATACTGACCATGACATCACCGAAGCTTCCACATACAAGATATATTTACTCTGCAGTAGCTAATAACTTATATCAACATAGGAGGCATGTGGGTGTGGACATCAGTGAAACTGTGGCCCCTTTGGTCTTGATTCAAGAGGATATGGTTAACATACTGTTTTTTTGTCCACATGGCTACTCGTCATTGTATCTCAAATGCATTCACTGCACGTAGAATAAATAGCAAGATACTATATGCTATAAGCAATCTGACTGTTGTATCTCCTGATATTTATGAGGTTTAGTAATAACCTTAGGCACTTATGATGGATTTTAATGTTCTGTTTAAATATGTGTATAATGAACAGAGTAATTTGTTGTAATAACATAATAGCTCTCTCACAAGACAGGTTTGCAATGCAGGTGTTTAAGTGGCTGCTGGGTGGCATGATGCAATTTTTTTTCATTGTGTCTTACATAATGTTTTTTTTTGAGTTGCTTTTTAAATGCATTGAATGTATTATTATGTCAGCAAAAGACTTTCAATCTGTTGCACTTTGCATCAGTGCATATTGCAAATCTAATGAAATTAATGCTTTCAGATCATTACATACTAATTTGTGTGTGTGTGTGTGTGTGTGTGTGTGTGTGTGTGTGTGAAGGGGTGGGATATGTATGTGTGTTGTGGTTAGGGACGCTGCTTGGTGAATGCTAAAATCAAATACTCCTCCTTAAGCCACCTATGGTACTGGTTGGTTGGTTAGAAATGACAAGCTGGCAGACAGCAGATGATTTTAAAGTGTTCTCCCTCCTCCTGCAGTTTCCATTCTCTGTCTTTATATTTCTGTGTATCTGTCTCTTTGTCTGTCAGCTGCCTTCATCCAGTCCACTGTCACTGCACATTCAAGCTCAGTGCTCAGATCATCCCTCCAAAACATGTCCTCTCCTGGGTTCTTCTCATTTTGTGCCAGCTCATTCCAACCACCCGGCCTGTGAAATGTTTACTAACTTCATAAATAAGTCTTTACTGTTTAGAATAACAGACCAGTATTGTTCAAAAAAAGATGTATCATGTGGCTTAAAAATCTTGCTTCAATGTTGCCCACTATGCTTTTCTTTAAAGTATCTGTTTAAAACACATTTCTCATTATTGCTCTATGATTACGTTCAGCTCATATGATTACGATAATAGGTATGCTATAATAATAATAATAATGATAATAATAATAATAATAATAATAATAATAATAATAATAATAATAATAATAAGTACTGATCCTTAGTGAAACTGTCCCTTATACCACTCCACAGTCTATAGTCTCAGTTTATCAAACTGGGTGAAGGATAAATTTGTCTGAACTCTGGAATGTGTTTTTTGCCCCGTGTTTTCATCTGTGCATCCCTGTAGCCCCTTAGCCTCCTGGTTTGTCTCTCCATGCCTCCAATGTTTCCTCCCCCCCTGTATCTCTGAGTCCTTTCTCCCCATTAGTGTGTACTTGCTGTGGGTGCGGCTGGAACTCACCTGATTGCTTTCAATCCTCCGCACCTGGATCCAATCATCTCATCAACAAGAAACCTGGACATGCACTCACTCACCTGAGTGTTGAGTCTGCTTAGCAGTAGAGAACCTGGGGCATTACTCTCTTGTGCTCTATCAACAATAAGGCAAAAAAAATCTGCCCCATTATTGATATAGCTCATCTGTGAATGATAGACAACATGGCACCACACAACATTCTCTGCTCATCCACACCCATCACTCACATCATTATTTGCGGAAACAGTGCAGAGTGGGCGGTGAGTGTTGTCAGATGTCTCCAGCAGAAAAAAATGGAGAAAGACAGGCAACTATTGTTGCCAGCCAGGCACTACTGCTTGCACAGTCTAGTCAAGTGGAGTTTTGAGAATTCAGGCACAAGGACAGAGAGTGTCTTCCCTCATGTCATCCTTTCACTGTCCTGTCATGTGTGATTGGCTGTCTGACAACAAACATTGCTACAGATGCAGACAGAAATGAGTCTACAGGTTGTGCCAAATGCCAGCTAGATGCAGAGTTGCCAGGAAAAATGGTCTGGCCCCAAAATGAATGTTCTCACAGTTCATAATTTTGATCATGATATGTTGACATCTTAGCATGTACATGGGGAGTGGCAAAACCAAAAAAGGCAAGCACTGTAAAGCAATCTGCATCACTAAGATTACAAAGCAATATGAACCATATCTGCAGTTACCATTTACTTAGCATTTACCTTTCTTGTGTATGTAATATTTTAGTGAAAATGCATTGATCATAATTGTTCTTGCAATACTTACACCCATGTGAATTTAATGGGAAGCAAAGCAGAGTGTAATTAACAGATCTGTAAGGAAGGTATGCCATTAATAATTCCTATCTTGGCATGGACCCATATGGCAGCAATCTCACCTACATTCATCTGAATGGTTAAAACCTGTGGTGAAAATGACATGTTGCTTTAACAGTGCAACATTTTTAAAATGAAACGTGATATAATGCTCATGTGCCACATGTTAGAAAACTGAACAGTAACTGCACAAACCTATTTTATTTACTGCAATATACAGTATGTGATACAACTGTGTTTGTGCTTACATTTTGTAAGTTTTGCACAATTCGAATGAGACAATATTCCATTTATTTCATATCTTTATGTTGACACTGCTGTATTCAGAATAATAGCAAAGTGTCAGCTACATGTTTTTTTATAGTAAGATATACTGTCTATTGGATTAATGTGACTTGACATCAATAAAGAATATTGTCTATTTTCAAATGACAAGTACAGTCTTTTCCTTCAGCTGTAGTTGAGGCTAAGGACAGTTTCTCATTACTTTAGAGCAGCAATTAAATGATGCATGAAGTGACAGAGCAAAGTTGGTGTCCAAAGTTTGCTGTTGTAGTCACAGGCAAATATATAATTGTAAGATTGTCTGTGATATTACCACATGTGGCCTCTGACCTCTATTGTATCTTTACAGCTTTTGGACAGGATCTTTGCAACATTGTTCTGTACATGTAACAACAAAGAAATACAAAACAAACATTGTAATATGTTTTGTTATGGTTTACTTAACCGTGGCAGCTACAGTCCTTGATTTATCATAACAGGCTAATTTGACTGTGCAGAAAAAGTACAAATGTAACCAATAACATTTCATGATGTCTCTGTTCAGTGGAAGTGTCCCAGTAAAAATACCAGTGAGGCAGACAGCACAGTAGCATGGGATGGGAACTGGAGCATCTAAATGAAATACTGGACAGCCATTATTAATGTGATTTACTACACCTGTGCTTTTCCTGCTCTGACTTGTGAAAATATCTACCCTGAAAAAAAAAACATTAACACATAAATGATTTTGACTGTTACAGTGTGTTAGCAGTCCATGACCTAACTTGTAAAGCCAACACGTTTGGGGCCATCACTCAAGAAGAAGTTCTTTTTTGTTATTTGAGCTAGAGGCACTTTTAGATAAAAGGTTTTACAGCTTAACAGGGCTATATTCATGACAAGTTCACACCCCTCCCCTCAGGACAGAAAAGCTTGAGGCAGATTTTGTTTAAAAAAAAAGAAAAAAAAAAAAAAATTAAATTTTACATATCCTTGATATTAAATCTTTCATAAACTTGTTGCTCTTGCCTGAATGAGCAGCTTGTCCTCCTAAATCTAAATGTCACCCCAGTGAGATACAGTAATTAATAGAAACATTAGTCAAAGTGTTTTAAAATGGGAAAAGAGTCGCTTCAAGAACATTTTTAAATGCCCTTCTCCAGCAGCCCTGTTGATGGATTTGTGCATTTCAGGATCAACACATGGGATCCTTCCATCGCCTGGGAGAGCATTTGGCAGTCTGACTAGACAGGCAGAAGCAAGGTTCTGTATGTAAATGACTGTGAGAACATGGTTACCTGAGGATTTCTGTATTCCAATATAACCTTTGTTTCTTGTCTTTGTTGGCCTTAAGATACTTGATATTGTCTGCCTGATACAAACTAACTATCCTAACTGTATTCACTTCCCATCGCAAGTTTAAAATTCCTGGCATTAGTTGACAAGAAATGCTTCATCCTTTAATTTTAATAGGAAAAATAAACACAGGAAAGGCATGTATCAAAACATAGACCATGATATGAAATGGGATGATCCACTGTAAGTGTGTTCACTGTGTTCCTAAGTTTACTTTCACAGTTTAGTGTCTTTTTTCCACATGTACACAACAGTGCACAGGCTACAATGGTAGATTTAGGAGATGAAAGAAAATAATAAGGTTTGTGCATTAGGAGCAGCAGTCATCACATACAATGGCATTGTGCCAAAACAGCATCGGTAGGTTGCAATCTCAGATTCCCCTTTGCTACCCCTGTACTTGATGCACACTTGAAAAACTCAAGTCAGCTCAAGATGGCGTCTCATAATATGACACATTTAGCTGTAAAGCTGAGGAAGAAAAAGTAGATCTATTTCAATCAATACAGAACTGCATTTGCAATTTTGGTAAAGTTTCAGGTCATCTGCATGGTAACACAAAACTTTCTTAAAAATATGACTTCTGCCATTAATTGAGGTTCAGCAGCTCCAGCTAATGACAGTGACCTACAGCATATTGGCACATTCTTGATAACAAGAGGTTATTACTTTCCCAGGACTGCAGCGAGAGAAGCTCAGAAGACTAATACAAACTTGTGTGAAGCGAATGTCCTGAGAGCTTAGATGACAGAACTTCACAAAGACCTGATTTAGCAATGCACACATACAATAAAACAGAAATTTCACATGCCACTGAAAAGTAATGTCAGCACTACTTTTTTTGATATGGGATAAATACCATGCTGCAAACTGCATGTATGCCCAAACAGCTGTGAATTTTAGCTGTTAAATTGTTTTAATCTCTTTGACAGTTGAAATTTGTCTTGCATTCTAGGATGATTTTTGCCCATGTGTTTGACACTGGTTTGTCTTCCAATGCCTTCTGTTTCTCTTCTCTCTCTGTCCCGCTGAGTCTTTGTTTTCTCCCCATTAGTGTGTAAGTGATGGTTGTTGCTGAAACTCAACTGATTGCTGGCAAGCCTCTGCACCTGAATCCAATCAACTCATCAACAAGAACGCTGGACATACAGTCACTCATAGCCTGAGTGTTCAGTCTGCTTTGCGGTAGAGAACCCAGACCTTTACTCTCTTTTGCTCCTTTGTTAGTTGTGGATACTTAGCTGCAAACTAAACTATGGTTCTCTTTTCTGTTCATGCTTCAGAGGTCTTCTGGAGTCCATACCTTGATGGCTCAGGGCTGTTTTGGTGGCACAAGGGTGGCCTACATTATAATATGCAGGTGTTTTAATGTTATGGCTGTTTGGTATATACCATCTGTGAGCAGATAAAGCATTGATTTAGTGGCAATACACACATTTCAGTGAACTACTAGTGTGAAACGCTATAACCTTTCAAAATTTTAAATTATCAGCCTTACTGGTTGTAGATCAACAACAGTCGGATATTGCATATTGAACTGCAGCATATAACATGTATCAGATGACTGACAGTGTCTGAGAACAGGGACAAGAGCTATTTTGCTATGTAACATTTGAACATAATCCATCCTGAGCCCGAATGTAAAACAAAAACATCCTGAATCCAATCCAACCAAATCAGAGGGCCTTAAAAAGTATGTAAACCATGTAAACCGTGTTGTTATGTCTAGCTAGCTAGCTAATATTTTAGGCTCGTTAACATCCTAATTGAGGTAAAATTAGTGGAGAAGCAGCAGGTTGAAAGGTGTGCATGCTTCCAGGTGTGAGTCTGCTCACCTTCTGTTGTTCCTTTTTCTCTTTCCTTTACTGGATACATGACAGCATATTGTGATTGTAGGCAGTACCAGCACTGTGCTCACCCTCCTCGTTCTGCCCTTGGTTTGCCAGATACATAACTACAGAGTGTGCATTTTTTAAATGTTTGCTGTGTTGGTTTTATGTATCACCTTAACCCTTTATTGTGACCACAATACCATATGAAAGTGAGTCCAAAAAATGAAATATTCAACTTTAGGACTTATTCTTGGCTGATTTTTTTTTATAACCAAAGCCCAGTTTAGCTGCTAACTTGGCAACATTAACTTGGTGTGTTCGTGTGTGTGTGTGTGTGTAGAAAAGGAAATAGAGAAATTGCAAGTATGTGTATGCATTTGTGAGGCTGGCTAGCTGGGGGGCATGGAGCTGAGAGCAGGGCATTATTAAAAACCATCTGCTTCCCTGCAGAGTCAGAAGGCCGTCTGGACACAGTCTCTTAACAGGCCTTGTTTTCCTAGACACCCTGAGGCAATATGACAAATTTGAATGCCCAAACTAGAAAGCTTGAGGTGACTGAAAAGATATTTTTTTCTCCAAATACAAATCCAAGTGTGTCTCTTCAAACGGAACACTTAACACAAACCATGTCTTGCATACAACAACACAGTTGCCACATCGTACCTCTAATTGTTGTGGGTACATTTCTAAAACTTTATTCTGCTCTAGTCAATAACATATTCAGTGGTGTTTTGCCTTTTTTCCATAGTGCACAACACATATGTTTACAGTGCTGAAAACAACACCAAAAGGTAGCTTATATATGCAGTCATTTGTCAATAAAATCAAATGAAACTTACTTTCAAACAAAATTAAAATATATTTGTAAAAGTATTTTGGGATTCAGTGTTTTAATATTTATGCCGTATAACTATATAAGTGTAGTTACCCCCCTGCTGTTGAAGATTTAACAAGAAAATGAACACTGGTACTGCTACCATAGTGAAGCTCATTTTTGTCTTTTTGCTAATTTATTATTACTTAATTGCAATATTTAGCATTATCATTGTGTTTATTATTATTTATTATACAAAGGTGTGGTACACCTACAACTGTAAGGGTAGTATTTCAAAACATGCAATATCCACATTATAAGATGTCAGTGGTTGCCTTGTGTGAATCCAAAATGATGCTGTCAGCCACATTCATGGTTGTTGCAGTGATGTTATACCAAACAAGAGTGATTTTTTTTTTAAATAACAAGAGTGGTTCCATTTTACCAAACTCACAAGGACTGTTTCTTTAAGCTGCTTTCTGTGCCCTGTTAGGACTACAGCTGCAACAAGGTGAGGTGAACACAATAGGTTGCTCCTGCCATTACTTGCGATCAGTTACACTTGCAAGTCCTCTCCTCTCAAAGAAATGGCTGTGATTTGACCATTCTCTTGGTCTAGACAAATGAGAAGAAATAAAACTTTCTTCACACTCAAATACCATGATGTGCTTTGTAACAAGGAGCGAGGTATTCTCACTATACTTCAAACTGAAGGCAAGTTTCAGACTCATGCAGGCACATGCACCTAACACATCATGAAAACAGAGGCCTCTAATAACACTTTCAAGATGACAAAGCCAATGTAAAAAACCTAAATTCTAAACCTGATTAGGTTCAGATGATGATAGCCCTACTAGCTTAGGCCTTCTGTGTTTGCATCACAGCACAATTTCCTTTCTGTTCTGCTCAATGACCCTGATTTCTCCCCTCTTCCCTCTTCTGTTGGCATAAACAGACAGCAATGGCGTCTGCATTTCCCTTCCCCCTCACCGGTCCTTCACATGGCTCAGCAGCTTAGCTTGACAGCTCCACTGCATGTGGTTTCAATTGGAAGAGTTGAAAGCCTTTTGTAGCACTGGGGTTTGGACTGATAGAATCCTCCATTTACCTTTTGCCCTCAGGCAATAAGAGGAAAGGAATAAGGTTAAAGCCACGCTGGTAGCAGAGACTAAATGGAACATGATACTAAAAAACACAGAAAAATACAAGACAAAAGTAGGAGGCATAAGAAGGAACATACAGAGTTGGCTTTTTCTTTTAAGAATTAACATTTAGTTTCAGGGGGTAATTCTGTGCCACCCATCGAACAGTGTGTTTGTATGCATAGATGCACACAGTAAACTCTTTGAAGGTTCATCACATATCTCATCTAACTCTGAACCTTGCAGCACTCTGTCATTTCTCCATTAAGAGGAACTCACCATGCTTCAGCATCAGTTTCTCAAAGGGCAAGCATTGATGTAAAAATATGTCTGCAATTAACAAAGTAACCTCAAATATTGTTTTTTGAGTTTTATTTTTCATAGCTAGTGAGTTTTTTTCTGTCACTTATTCTCCATGAACTGACCCACCGGAGACATTCAGAGGCTACTAGTGTAACTTCTAACCAAAGGGTTTTTTGGCATCTAGATGAAGAGCTAGGGTGTTATACGTACAAATCCCTAATGAGTTTCTGAATGCACTAATGAAAAGAAAACTAAGACACAGAACATGTGTGAATTGTAGTTGTGATGGCAAATGTTTGATGAGTGACAGCTGGTTGTCAGGATATACAGTGCCATTGTTGACAGGCATCAAGGGTCACTGTGGTGTTGTTTGTAAATGATGGAAAGGTCTTGCAAAGGGCAGAAACAGTGTTGAAAAAGGAGTACCTCTCATCAAGGCTGAACTTGAGGTGGTGGGAAGGCATCCATGCCGAGATGTCATTGTGGTATCAACAATTGAATGTGTGTGTCCTGACAGAGGGAAAGAAAAGGTTAGGTTGGGAGTATCATCAGCATAACAATGACAGGAAACATTACCAGAAGATGGTACAAGGACATTTTGAATGTAAAAAGGAAGGCTTTTGCAACTACATGCCTATGCCTAGAAGCATTCCACAGGAGAGGATATTTAGTGGCAACAGAAACTAAAGTTGGAATGAATGAAATGGAGGATGAATGATTGTAGGTGAGATACGCTATAGTTGGACGCAGATATAAATAGTAAAATACGTAATTTAAACATAGAAATACATGTTAACATTAGACCAGATGTGTGATCACATCAGTGAAAGACAGAGATGAAGGAACAAATTATTGGCTGTAAAACTATGCTGGTAAACAACTTAAACACAACAACAACAGCAAACCCATTTTGTGTTTTGTCAAGGGCCAGCTGTGAAACTGGTTTCTCATGTAAAAACCATCTGGGCAAGAATGAGTTAGAGCTCAAATGACTAGATTTGCTGGTACAATATTTACCATTTTCACCATTTTACCTTTGCATGTTAGAATGCTAACATACAGTATACAATATGTTAATTAACACTAAACAAAGTACAACTAATACTGATGGGGATTGGGATTTCATACATTTTTCTAGCTGGGGGTGGTACTACAGTAAAAGTCAGCAGGATTTATCTTCTTGGGACCATGAATGTACAAAATTTCATGACAATCCATTTATTAGTTGCTGAAAGGTTTTCTTCTCAACAAAAATGGACATGAACAGAAGACATGAACATTGCCAGAGTTACACTGGTACCCTCACTAAAAAAATGTCTCTAAAACTCTCTCAAGTAAAATGTTTTTATTTGGCATTTTATGCATGTATCAGTGGCATACTGTCATGCCATATCCATCTGTCACATTTTCAAATTACCTCACCTTACACTGTTTCTTTTGTAAATTGGTTGGTTGGTTTTCAAGTTCTACTTTTTTAACTGTTATACATTAGCTACAACATTTATCTGTACATTTTTCTCTCCCTGAGCTAAGATTTCATCAAACTTGAAATATAAATGGCACTTTACAACAGTGTGGACACCCAGGGCCAAAATCATAGAATGACAGGAGATATCAGAGAGGCAATGCTACACAAACACGAAAACACTCCTCTCCTGAATAGTGATGCTTTTGCTGTAGGCAACATCAAAGTAAATTCCCAGACTTCTTAGGTCATTGAACCCAATTAAGGCACCAGCATGGATATTAACCAACAATATAGAAAATGCAGCAACCCCAATTACTCAAGATTTTGTAGGGTCTTTCTGCACCAGCATTCCTGGTTTCATCCCTAAATTGATTTTTCAGCTTCTTATCCATGTACGGGTCATGGTTAAGAACAGGACAGCTCACATGCCTTCATCTTTATGTCAGTCTTCTTTGGCTTACTGGGAGATGTAAAGCCTCCAATGTGCCCTGGGTCTCTATGGTGGACTTCTGTCACTAGACCATGCTTGGAACACCACCAGGAAAGTGCCTGGGGTCTTATGTAAAGAAAAGGCAGTAAAATCCATTGATACAAAATTGGTTTAGTTAGTTTGTTACATAATTCTATGTAAAAGCAGGGATGCAACAAATGTTGAGCTTACAGAAAGAGACGGAGAGCAACCATGAAAGAAATTAAGACACCATATGGGCTCTGAAACATCTGTTGCCCCAGGGGGTGCAGCAGGGACGGATGGAGCTCCATTACTCCCATGGATAATACATTATTATGATTGAATAAATAAATAAGCCATTAAGTCACTTAAAATTATCTCAAGGCCTGAACGGTTACAGAAATCCCATTGCTCATCTGTTTCATTTTGATATTGTAGTACTGGGTACAGGAGAATGGAATATTTCATGGCATTTGTGCCAAACTAACATTTTTTTTAAAATCTTTGCACTAACATTGCACTGTCTTATGTAAAAAGTCCTTTGTTTACACTATAATTTATATTTTGATATTTCTTCATACTTTTACTTGCACCGTGTGTCAGAGAGGACTGTAATTTCAATTGTGCTGTATGTCCCTTTGTTCTTTCACCAGTAATAATTATTCAGACTCGATATTCATGACACGACTGATGAACAAAAACTTTACCTTGGGGCTTATTGTATACACTCAATATATATACACATTAGTACATATAATGCCTTTAAGGACAAAGAAAATATGGGGCAATAAAAATCTTCTTCCTGTGGCAAAACAGCTGCAACAGATCTGTAACAGATCAAAACATTATCTCACTTGTTACAGTTTTTACATAAGAGAACCCTATTTTCAGAAATCTTATTTGCCTGCATTGTTTGTAATCACATTGTTTTTGAATCCAACATACTTGGACAGTACAGTACATGACACTGCAATGTGCCACTGTGCACATTAAATTATGACATCTCCCTATAAACCAGCAACAGTCTCCACATTAAACTGGGTAATTGGTCAGTATTTGATGAAAACAAACTATGCTGGTACTATATAGTTCCTGGCCATTCCTTAATTACCTTCTCTCTGCCTATGTAAATTACAAATGAATGTAAAGTATGTAACACATTTCAAAAAATTAAACACACTGGTAGCAGATGCCAAAATGACACTGAAATATGAAATAAAATAGACTGTACCTGACAAGATACTACTGTTATGACTGTTATAATACAACACTGAAAGATGACAGATGAAGAGTTGTTTGGATTGTCAACAGTTATTCAAAAACAAAAGAAGTAGTAGTAGTACTGTGGCAGAAATTAGTACAGTTCACTTATAGCAATGTACAACATGTGGATCTGAATATATTGAAGGATGAAGTTGTCCACTGTACTACATGTTGGGGTGCGATTAGCTCTGCCACAAAGGCTTGAGGGAAAAGCACCTGGAGATTAATAGTATTCTAAGGACTGTGTGAAAATAGAAAATCATTAATCTATTTGTTCAGTATTCATTCTCACAGTGCTAAAACATGTTTTCCACTGTCATTTTGTGACCAGTACTTCCTTTTCTGAACTGGCTATGGTTAGGTGCCAACTCTCCAGTTGGAGACACACTAAAGTATTATTAGGCAGACTTACTCCTGAGTTGTCCACCAGAAACACTGGGGGGAAAATCCAAAATTGAAGGCTTTGTTGGATCAGCTGCAATCAATGACTGTGTTTGTACTTGTAAATTATACACACAATCAGCTGCAACATTAAAATAGGTAGCTGGTTTTAATGTTGTGACTGATCACTGTGTTCAAGAAAAAAGATACTATGCTGGTAAGGGTTTCTCTGGCAACATCAATGCTATGTACTTGGTTTTGAGTATGTTATGTGTTTATACTGGAAAACCAACAATATTTATTATACATTATGCAAATGCATAATGTATAATACATTCACTTGATTTCTGAGCTACTGTTGGACACAATTATCCCATCATGCCCTGCACAAAACAGTTGCTGGAAGACAATGTAACAGCCTCAGGGTATTCTATCAAAACGAGGAACAAAAACATGATGGAAGACATTAGATCTTTGGAGAAAAATTTGACTTTCTCTTGGTTATGTTCAGTTGTCTAATATCAGATCAGACTATTGGCTCCCCTCCAGTTGCACTGCTGCTCCAGAAAGTGCATAATAGAGGGCTAAAGTCTGACATGGGATTGCACATCTTGGATGCACACATCTACATTAACATAACATGATGGGCAGCTGTGCCTCATCCAGACAAATAATGTCATTTTGTACCTTCATATACCAAGGTACCAATTTATAGTATTTTTGACACAATAAAAAATATAGCTCTTTCTTCCTCTCACCTTTTCAGCTAATATTATGTAGTGTGAAGTGGGTCTCACCGTTCAAGTATGTGTAGTGCACAAGCAGTTTTATTTAAAATTTCAACAAACAGCAACCAATATATATTACATACCATATACCATACCATATAATACATTACAAAAGCTCTCATTTTCTGTCTGCGTAATCAACTGAATAGACTGCTATTAGCATTACCACTTTGTAGAGTTAGTTATCAGAGGAATTATGACTGGATGAGGTATCAGAAAAGCTTCCGCCCCCCCCAGTAACTACACATTCATCAATGGAGGAAATGAAATTAAGGCCCTGACAACTTGATAATAAGGACTTGGTTGGAGTGTAAAGAACATTTTGTGGTGCAATGAACACCCATTATTTATAAAGCATAAGAAGATATGTAAAGGAAAATCATGTGCCCTCTTCACTTTTATTGTGAGGCATAGACAAATAACAGTTAAAACAATGTATTGTTTTCCTTTGTACTTCATTGTTAGATCAATTTAAGAGCAAAATATTGATGTTCTATGAGTTGTTTGTAAGGTGCTCATTTTGTCTGAATAGGGCACGCCATAATGTTTAATTAGGCACTTGCTCTTTGGGTTCAACATGTTACAGTAAAACAACACTGTTATTTATTGTTGCAAAGTTTAAAAAAATTTCAACGTGTATTTATTTATTTCTTCCCCTGATATCCAAGAATTTTTGTGTGATCTTGTTGAAGGCACCCAATGCATATGTATGGTTTGAAGTTGTTTGGCTTTCTCAATATGTTTATTTTAAAATCTTTTTTTAGCCTTACTCATAATTTTGTGTTATTCCAAAGTAGATTGTCTTGATGTTGGAAATTATAATGAGATTTATGTTTCTAGGACACCATCGGAAATGAGGCTTTAGTCTCAGTAGGATATTTCAAGCACTCATCTGCTGTTTTCTTTTTTTTTTGTTTTTTATTTGAATCGAATAACAAAGCAGAAGATGATAGACAGGAAGAGAAGAAACAAAGGAAACTGCAAGCTTCTTTTGAGTGATCAGCAACCCAAAAATTGAATAAAACTAAGCAAAACCTTGAGATCGAGAACATAGCTTTGCAACAATGCGATTAGAGCTGCCTGTATGTTTCTTAGCAGTTCACTGGATATAAATCAAAAGTAAGAATTCCATCAATGTAAGAATGAATTGATTAGTGGTATATTGATAAGATGCAATGCAGTATGTTTTTTCCAAAAATTTAATTATATGAAATGTTGGTTTCACAACTTGTGTGAGCTATGTATGTGATCGCGAAAAATGTGCAGCAGACCAACCTCATTGTTCACCTGGAAGTACTAACAAAATTCCTCTTTCACTCCATAATTTACATGTGTGGGTGGAAGTTTTGTTCTCCCCTGAAATGGTGAGTAGTATGAGTATTGTGTAGATTTTTTTCACCATATGGCACACTACTGTGATGTGATGAAATGAGCAGTTGTTGTGTTGTATTTTCATTCCTGCAAGCAACAACTGACAATGCTGGAAACAAGGAAGGCTAAAGATTTTTTTTTTTTACAAAACAAGAACTCTTAAAGACCTGAGTAGTCTAAAAGATTGTATGTGGCTTTTGACTCCAGTCATGATGCCAACACATGAATGTGAGGAGAGGAGCAACCACTCATGGAGACAACTGTGATGCTTTGAAGGAAACAGAGCATGTGATGTCAGAAGAAACCTCAGGGATACTCTGATAAGCCAAGGTGATATATTTCTAATATGAATGATTCCTGTCATGCCATGTCTTACCTTTTGCTTTTTTCATAAACCTGAAATCTTTAAATGTAAGAATAGTTCACTCACTCAACAGTGGACCAGTATCTTTAAAAAAGAACCCTCTTGAACTTTAATATATACTCTGATCAATTAAGTTTTGTGTCAAACTGTTTTTACATACTCACCTGTTCACCCATCTTTCGATTCTCAGTAACTCCCCAGCTTACTAGCACGCTCACATATACTTTTTCTCTTGTCAGTATCAAAATATTTTAATTGGTACTATGGCTACTCCTACTATTATTGTCTCTATTGATATGACCACTAAAGAGGCTGGAATGGAAGATCAATGCTGTTTGGGCTGACATTCTTCAACACAATCCATCACAAATTTACTAAATCCTATTTTTGTTGATGTGCTGACAATGCATCACTGAATCATGAGTTACAAAGAAGAAAAATTCCATTCTTGACCTGTCAAGACTGAATGGGTTTTTGAATTCAGTTGAAGCCAATGCCTACTATTAAATGTACTGAGGATTTCAACAAGTTGCCAAATCTCTTTATCCTTGCTGTGAAATTCATTTTAAAATACATTTGAATGATGGAATAAGGGATTCAAAAGCAACCCTTGAACTAACATACTCACTTAAGTCTTAGTGTTAGAAACATGTAAGTAAATCATTATGTGTAGCTGCTATGTTTGTCAATAGGGTTCCATGTGATGTAAATAACTACAAGCTATAATTCAAAATGGCAGCGGTATCGATATTACACAGTGTTAATGATAGGTGTGCCCAATCAATTTATTAAGATGCGATGGAGATTACATTAACTGCTAATCAAAACATTATAACCAGTTACCAGTTTCAGTGTTGTGGCTCATCGCACATAATAGAAACTGATGAAGATATGGGTTTCAAGGAGTCACCAAAGTTGCTAAGTGTAGGTGAGGTGAAAAGATTTAGTTTAGTTTATCTATATCATGCAAGTAGGGGACTAGATAATCAAGTTAATAAATGATCTGTTATATACTGTGTATCTTCACATGCCATTAGAGTATAAAACATAAAAATTTCAATATTCTTTTCTCATCTTGCACAGCTACAAAACGGAAGGATGAAAATCCCCCCTACAATGCATTTGGCAATGTGTTTTGATGGGTTTGAGTTAAGATGCCTCAGGGTACAAGTCCTGAGGCTTAGAAGAAATTGTACTGTATAGCAGATGTTAATGAAACATACATCCAACACAGAATTATTAAAGTAAAAAGGCAGGAAATACATGAAGTCACTGAACTGAATGCAAGTTTTTTTTAGTTTAATGTCTTGCCAGAACCTTGAAACATTTAATCGAGGAAAGAGTAAATTTAAACTGTGCAACATATTGATGTAGTGTGTCTCTTTTGTGAAAGAGCAGTTCCTCCATTTCAAATGAGCTTTTACTCAGGTACTTAAAAAGGTGGATGCTCTTTGTTTAAGACTGTAATGTACAGAAGTGCCTTTTTTCTTTTTGAATGCCTGTCTTGTTCAAGCATTCCAAAAGGCAGCAGACCAGCAAGCTATACAGCAGAGCAGCATAAAGCCATCTGCAACAAGCTTCGTCTCGAGTCAAACATCTTGACCAGCAAATGGGGAAAAGTGCTCCTCTTGTGGTGCCTGTGGAGTTTCAGCAGGAGGTTGTATCCCATCTACTCTTTTCTTACAATAACTCTGTGCTATTTAGCCCTCTAAGTGATCATGGCCTTAATCAACGGATAAGTGTTGGAGCCATTTTTTAGAAAAAGTCTGGAGATAAATTTACTCCCTTGCCCTGCAAGTCATTTACTGCATTTCTGCAAAGATACAATCAATCAATGTCTCTGTACTTTTGTATTTACATGGCTGAAAATGTCAATTATGTGCATTCAAAGCCTTTTAGTGTGTGGGCACACAGCTATGTTTTCATAATGAAGCACAGCATTAAGAAGTTTTTTTGCTCATACTGTAAGTAAGGACAAAAAATATCTGTCTATGGTAAAGGGTTTGCTGTTGCTAGAGATCCTTGCCTCCTCTGTTTGACATCTTCCTTCTTCCATATTTATGGGAATGATTTTGAAAATGAAATGCTCTCACCTTATGGTAAGATATGTTATACTTACTGCTTCTAATTGTAATCATTAAAAATCTTACTAGTTATGCTTTGGAGTCAAAAGAAGATGAAGTTGCCAATAAAAATAACAAGCTTTGATTCAAAAGTTCCTGACAAGGCCAATTCTGTCGATCTACTGCCCCTAAAAGCAAATGTTACTGACGAATTATTAATCGCTACATGCTCAAATATTTTCTCATTGTCTCTCCTGCATGGGCATTTCATTTTTTATTGCAAGCACGAGTTGCCATTTACAGACTATGAGAGCAAATGTTAATTTTCCCCATGTGCATTTCTGTGCCAGAGGAGGCATTGTGCTGGGAGCTAACATAGTAGTAAAGACAGAGGGGGGCTGACTTGGGTATTTACATAAGGTAATGTGATTGAGTTGTTCCCATAGATTTATCCTTTCCCTAAAAACCCACAGGTGACATGAGGAATACTAAATGTGGTTGTGTGTGTGTGTGTGTGTTATAAGACACAGTTCCAGCCAACTGTTGCAAATGTTACTTCACATTCTTCAAGATTGTAAAAACAACCTGATAGGTCATCTGCGCAAGCATCTTAGTATGACCATTAATTGTTTTATATAATTAGGTGACCTATAGTGCTAATGGCAGGATCACAGGAAAAAGTTTGGTAATGTAGGATATAGAGCAACAAAGTTCACATAAGGAAGTGGGTTGAGGTGAATGTTTGTTTCCCATGTGAAACAAATAATTAAAGCTTTCTGTTGTATCCATGGCCATTCCAAAAACTTAACCACATATTTCTTGTTGTTACCATGCTAATGAGGGTCTAGTACACCTGCCACCAGTATGCTCCTTTGGGTTTTGTCCATGGGTATGGACAAGAGATTATCATCATTTTGGTTGGATGACTTGTTCCTTCTTCTTCTTCTCCATCTGAGAAAAGCCAAAATTATGCAACAGACTGTTAAAGCTATTGTCTTCTCGTCAACCGACAGTACATGTGCAACTGAAAAACTGAACTGAAAAAAACGTACTTGTTATGGACCTGTCCTGTAGCCTTTAAAACAGAGAAATATGAAGAAATCTATTACATATTTCATTAACAAATGAAAACTAAGGGATAGTATAAAGTTGGCCAAGAAAAAAGATGAGGAAATGCTTGTTTTAATGCAAAGTCTTAAACACAAAACAAAAAAAAATCTGTTTGTTTTGTACAAATTTGTCTCAAATACGCTCTTGAATATGTTATTACCCAGTATCTTTGTCCAGGAAGCAATGAATGGATCACAAGAGATCCAAATTTTGCTTTACAGGTAGAGGGAGTGTGGTACCAATGTAGCACATTAGCAATGGACATTTCGAAAGGTCGATGTGATTGATTTTAAACTTGGGCAGCAATCTTTTTTCCACCAGCTGAATGGTTGTCTCATCCAAAGCTAAATGGCTTTACACAGCAGAGAAGGAAAGGGGAAGGAGGAAGAAAAGCAGGTCAGTTGTTGACATGGACAAAAGGGGATAGAGCAGAACAGCACACACCATAGTGACCCAGATAGGACCCAGTCCAAAGCTTGAACATGTATGCAAATATTATATCATATTATATTAGAAAATTGATTGTATCTATATTTGCTGTTTAAATTAAGTGACTGGAATATATAACCAAAAGTGTATCTTTTTGTGTTTGAGTGAGTGAAGTGTTTGATGCTTTTGCCACGATTCCCTAATGTTTCGGTCACATGGTGGTGCTGGTGGACTGCTGACCGTAAACCACCATGGTTTATCTGTCTCGCACGCTTCCTCCTTTCAGTCCCACACCATCTCATTCTCACTCCCTCCCACTTTGACTCATCACTTCCTTTGCTCTCTCTCACTCCCGCTCTCCTTCCTAACATAATGTGAGATGAGGTGAAGTGTTATGGCAAATTAAGTAAAATTAAGACAAGGGAACAGCTCTACTCACCTATGTCGTGCGTGATTTTTATTGCACAGCTCCTGACAGAGCCCTCCCTACACTGTCCTTGGAGATGGGCGCTGATGACAGACTGCAGACCATAAAAGGAGTGGGAGTGTAGCATCCAGTGGAGGTGGAGGTGCCTGCACAACACATTATCATTCACTTGCTATGGTTTGTTTTGTTCTTTTTCCCTTTTCACACTTTGTCTGCTATTTTTTCCTGTATCCTTTTTTCATATCCTTTCTTTGGCTGTGTGCCCCCCCCCCCCCCCCCTCCCTCCCTCCTCTGCCTTTGTCCTTCCAGTTCCCTGTCTCTCTCCAGTCTTCTGTGTAGGTCTTGTCATTTGTTGAAATCTTGAAGTCTTTTCCATCTTCCTCTTCCGCAACTCTGCTGTTATCTGTCCCACCACCTTTTTACCAACATCTACCTTTTCCTCATTCTGCCAGCCTCTCCCCGTGGCACCTGTCTAATTCTCCTTGTACCCACTCTGTGGTGCCACTCATAGCTTGCTCCTTCACCCTCCCCTTCTTCCCTTTCTGGCTCTCTCTGCCCTGGCAGTCTGACAATTGTTGGAGCATACACTGCTAAGCAGTTATCACCAGCTCACAGAGGTGTGTGCGAGTGTGTCCGTGCATGTGCATATGTATGTTTGGTAATAATAGAAGGAGACTATTTATTCGGAGTCTATTTATATTGAGGTGTACAGCTCTTGTGTTCAGTAAAACAATACAAACAATGTGTCAGACAGGTTTCTATTATATTGGAGCTTTGTATAGCTCTTCTACTATAGTGTAATATTTTTTGGAACAATGAGGAGTAAAATGATACCGAAAGGCTGCAACTCCTCTCCTACCATTGCCAAACATCCCTGATGTCTTGCTGCTCTGGATCCATATAAAAGGCACTAATTTCTTTGTCTTCAAGGATTTTTTTCTAGTTTTGGTCCCATCTGTCACTGGGAGGGGGTTGAAAGAAAAGAGGAATTAGCCCAGCTGGAATCCTTTGTCTATTGAAGGTAGATCACATTGTAGTTAGACCAGGACAATGCTTCCCTGGCCTTGTGGGTACTGGGAGACAAGGGACACAGGCCAGGCCTCAGACCTCGGCAACCAGGTATGCCAAACAGTCATCCTGGAGGAAGGCAATTCATGAAGGTTTGATTTATTCTCCTTGATACAGTAAAAACATATTTGGTATTTTGAAGCTGTAAATATTCTTTTTTTAATTAATAGTTTATTCAGCTACAAAATAAATTGGACACATTCTATGTCTATGTAGTAGCTTTTCAGAAATGCATTTATTGGTAATTTCTTTGCTAATTCAGTTCTCCTATAAGTAGTAGAGAAAAGATCATTTTGCAAACCATGCTCTTTGTCACATTCTGAAGCAGGGGTGGGGAACCTTTGTCTTATCAAGGGCCATTTCAATTTGTATAACATCCTTTGAGGGCCATACTAAATTATTGAATACACCTATCACGCTAACCTCTCTAATGCAATGGCTGGAACTGCTTCTCTTTGGTTAAGTGTCTGATGTCAGGTGCTTGTGAGGATGATGCTGCTGCTCACAGCAGGGGTTCCAGGTTTGGGTCAGTCAGTGTTGAGAGAGCCGAATCTTTGCAAGAGTTGTGAAAAGAACCGTTCACAGCAGCAGGTTATCCCAAACAGGCATGCAAACTTCAGTTCTTATCTTCTCAGAATGGGAAAATCCTTAGGATGTACATAGAGAACTCAAGCAGAGGGAGGTTGTTGCACCTAGCTTTTTGCTCGTCTCTGCTTTTCAGCTCAATGATTTCCTGTTGTAGCTTGTCAGACACATCAGCTGGTTCCACATTAAACAGTGTAGCAAATACGTTCATTTCTTTTTGTTTACTTTTCATGCCCTGAATCTTTTCATGTTGCCAAATGCCTGAAGGAGTTTTGCAAACTCACCAGCATATTCAGATATCATAACAGGTTTTTGTTCTTGCAGAGTTGGAAAATGTAGGGTTTCCACTTGCACTTGCCACAGCATGCGTAGCTTGCAAAGGCAGCAATTCCTCCCTTGTATCAAACTCAGCAGTGATCCCATGCACAAAAATGGCTAGTTGGGTATTCTAAAGAAATAATGGTCATTTCTTGCTGCCCTTCAGTATTTTGTGCAATATCAGAAATCCACTATGCAATGGTCCTTTGAGACAAACAACTACATGACACTAACATGACAATTTTAGGACATGTTAGTGTGCTATGTGGTGTGATTTTCTTTTCATTTATTTAATTTTTTTTTTTTTTGGGGGGGGGTACTTTTTCTGGGTTACTTCCTCTGTATTTATGAATTGCCTCATGGGCTAAAATGTGTCATGGGCCACATACTATGGCCTGGAGGTGGGATATCTCCAAACTATGTTTTTAAAAAGGTGTTTGTGTGTGTGTGTGTGTGTGTGTGTGTGTGGGGGGGGGTGCATTAAAGTAAAGAAGGAAAAAAAGTCCTGTGGGATACTTTTTTCCTCACCTTCTCTCTCACCTTGGAATCATGACTCATTACAATTATGATAATAATTCTGACAATATTGAATGAAAAATGTCTAAACGGTAGTCATTGTCTTTTCCCCACGAGGCATTACACAAACAAAAAACTGTAACTGTAAATCATATGCTGGGTGGTTCCCCACAGTGACTGTAAGAATTTGATACGATAAGTTGAGCTTTTAAACTGCTGGGATCAGAATCTAATTCGCAATAAATTTGTGTGAGTCAGCGAACACAGATCCGGGTTTTGGTTAGACAACCACAGCAGGGACCTGAAGTCATCTGGAGTAGTTCATTCTTTTCAGTGTTTACTTTAAAACTGTGAGACGAGTAACATGCAATATAAAACTCATTAAAAATGCATTTTATGGGTTGAGATGCACATTCTCTGCAGTGGCTGTGACAATTTAACCTCAGTCTTTAAAAAGGAAGGAAGTCTAAAGCAATGAATATTTACATTTTTTTTGGACAGCGTGGATATTGTTCAGAAACAAGATATGCAACAAAAAAATTAACTCTAGAATAATTGTTGGATATGGAAAAAAAGGCTCCATTAAAGAAACTCCAATTAAACCGATTAAAACCACTAAATTTTAATTAATAAAAATAAAATAAAAAATCCTGACAAACTTCACAAATGTGAAATTATTATGAACATGAATAAATAAAGGTCTGATAACAGCTGATGGTTTCACCTTATATGTCTTCTTCAGGACATTCACTAATAGCACTACACTATTTGTTTATAATGAGTGTTATGCATCAATGAAATCTGCTTTCTCTTATTTATCTGGTATTTACTTTAGCAAGAGTGTATGGAGCCATTATTGTGACAAAATGATTGAGGAGAGAATTGTCTAACTATATCTCAATCCAAATTTAGGAAATCAGGTTTAAAAATGTGTAAAAGAATCTCTAAATCTGTATTCAGATTTACACAGGTATGGAGATGTGAGGTGTATGCTTGGACATGACTGTAAATACATAGATATTAATGGCTGGAAAGTACTTTTGTCTAAGAGCTGGAAAAGCAGATAAGTCATTAGTTACAACCCAGGCAGACCTCTCAGTTGGCTGTCTTTGAACATGTGAGATTAAGACACAGTTACACCACTCCACTCATATATGTAAATAGGTTTGCCTCCGTAATGGTCTAAGATCTATGTATAAGCCAGCATCCAATTGGTATTAAAAATACCCAGAAGGGGTGGTTGTCTATTTAAAAGTAGAAAAAAAGATTCCTTATAAGTTAAGTCACTGTCTTTTTACCGTCAAAGAATAAGTGCATATGGCTGTGGCATACAGGGAGCTTCCTGCATTGGAAAAACACAATGAGCACTATTATGTCTTGGGGATAAATGGAAAATGGAACAGCATTGGGGAGGTGTGTCTTATTCCCCCTTCTGCATAACTTACAAATTATCTATGTTTTTATTTTCTCCTCGCCACATATTGGTTGGAGAGCCCAAGAGACCTATTAAGGAACCAAGGGAAGAAAAACACCAGATTTCATCTGATTCCCCAGTGAATGGAGTCTTATGGTATTAAGAACACTTACTGGAAAGAGTCTATTGCAGTACAAAAGTTTTAATATAAGGTAGTTTTTTTCTATGTTATTGATCCACTTAGCATTTACTCTCCCTGGTGTCTGCAGCAGAAGTGCAAATTAGACAGGCCTAAGGTTGCATTGTATATGAGTATGATTAAAACAGAACAACAAAGTAAGGACACTCAGGAAACACCACAAACTATAAATGTATTGATAGAATAGTTTAAAAATCATAATTGTTTTGGGAGCAGAAATAAATTATTCACTGATACATGACAAAGGACATTTGTCATGGTGTTGCAGCTGTGCTGACATAAAACCATGAAGTAGAGATTTATTTATTTATTTTCAGAATAGAACAAAGGCAGTTTGCTAAAATACTAACAGGGCAGGGCATAACAAACAAACACACACACACACACACAAAAAAGACATGGCTGTGAAGCAGACATGCTTCACAGAAACATGCCTGATCAGCTACACACAGTGGTTCAGTTGCCCAGCTTCCCTCCAACGGGACCAGACTTGAGACTGAGATTTGAAAATTCTAAAGCAATTCAAAAGCATCTTTAAAAAGAACCATTTCATATCTTGGGGGGTAGGGAGGAAACCACCAAGAACCTTGTGTCACGATGATTTAGTATCACCTCCTGCTTTGAAAATCAAAATAGTCAGTTCTGTTCAGGGTGCTGTACACCAACATATAGCTATATAATTGCCATCATGATCTTTTGTTCAAAGCTGACATGATTAGACTCAAAGAGCATGTGACTACCCAAATCTTGAACTGATGCTTCTCTGCTTACACCATTGATAATTGAATAGTTAATTGAAATGTGAGGAAATCAAATTAATTCAATGTATTATCAATGCTTAAAGATTATTTGGATTTGCTAAGTATTGCCCATTTTACTGAAAGAAAGGTTGTCCTAGTATATCCATATTTGGACATAATGAGAAATTTATAAAAATGTTTTGCATTTCAGCACATTTATCCAAAACCTTCTTATCTCTGGGCAGTGCCACAGTTGATACATAAACATGTCAGTCACCCCACAGCAATGGCAGCACATATCTGAAACTTTATGCCTCATTTCCTTCTGTTTGTGTGGGGTGATATATGACCTCAACAAAAAATGAATAAAAAAGAAAAGTCTCTTCTTTTTTTTAACAGAAAATGATGAACACTTAAATAACTACTTGGAGAATGACAATTCAGGTAAATCTGATGTTTGCTAAATAATTATTTCCCTGTTAAGCTTCTGTTCTGCTGAACTTTGAAATTATAATGTATACAAACGCTTGTATATGGACATGTTTTGAAAACCCATAGGTAAACCACAGCAATGGAAGGCGTACCACACCTTGATCACCACTGACTTCCCCTTTTCATAACTACTATGGCCACTGAAGTTTGCCTAACAATAAAACGTAAATCTGGGTCATAATAAACTGCTGTACAGATGACCTATGGGGTTGTGTTTATGAGAGGACAGGCTTGTGTTACCAGAAAAAGCTTTGTTATATTTGACTTATAGCACTGTAATGCCAGTTTTGACTCAAGAATGAAAATAGTCAAGTGCATTAATTTTGACTATCTCACATAACACTTGCATAGGTCAAATTCGATCTGAGTAGAGTTCTAATAAGCCATAACAGCTGGAAACACCTGTGTGAGTTTTGTAAATCCATGTGGTGATGTCAATAAGGACCAATTCACTCCTTAAAAATAGCAGTGAGACTTGAACTTACTATTTGTATTAATAAGTCTAGAAGAAGATCCTAATTTGCTTAAATTTAACAGTAATTTGTACCTCCTCGCTAACGATCAGAGCGACCTGCCTGTGAACACTTACAACTACTTGTGAACAATTCAATATTGCACTGTGAATAGCAGTGCAATATTGAATGTTGAACATGCAGTAGCTCTGTTGAATAACTTCACATTGTCCAGTGTGAATTTGAAGAGATTTTTTTTTTCAGAGGATTCCTGGACAAAAATTGCAACAAATTTGTTTAATTTACATGACAGATTGTTTACTTTGTTCAACAACAAAAAAAGTATCTGAAATTACTAGGTGAGAAGTGAATATCCAAAATTTTACAGATATTGAAACACAACACAATAGAAATGTGATGTTAGGAAATGTGTTATTTTTCTGTCAGTGTCAGAGGTTGAAAGCAGATGACTGAATCCTTTGCAAGAGAGCATTTTGCCCATAGGATTAAGATTGGATGGCTGGGTTTAAACCTGTCAAAAGAGCAGACTCAAATCCCTCACTCACAAACAGTTTATGGTTCTCACTTGAGGTGCTTGTGAGCAGTGGTGGAAGGAGATATTTCTCTTTCATGCCACTTACTTCAGAAGCCATTCAGCACATCAACTGGATTGTGGAGGATTTGTAGGGCACTGAGCAAAGAACTGAGATTGAGGAAATTAGTGTTTCATGTTTTTTTCACATTTGTGATATTCCTGTTACAATTCACTTGATAGAATGTGTTTTCTGCGTACAGTACAGCACAATTTTGAATCAGAAGTGTGTAAATGTTAAATGTAATATTGAAAAAATGTTATTCTCATTATGGTCCTCTGTTCTATTGTTTAAGAATAATTTGAGTAATTTTGGTAGCAAAATGTCACAAAACATTGGCTGCACATGTTTCAAGTAATGTCACAATGTATTATGGCAAATGCAAACTTATTTCATTACTAAAATGTGTATGTTGTATTATAACCTTTAGTTCACTCAAAGTATCATTGACCTCGCAAATAATACTTAGTCAAATATAGAAAATAATTAACTTGAGCACAAGACTATTTGTGTGTGTCAGTGCTTTTTTGGATGTGTCTTTAGTGTGATGGTGAGCAACCAAGGGGGAAATTGGAGAGGGCAAACAACATAAACAAGAAATCATTTTATGAGGAGAAGTTATTTGAGTGGAATTACAATGTCTTGTTATTTTGCAAAATTATACTGTGTTTGCATAAATAGCACAACACTTGGGAATTGCCTTGTGTATCATGCAAATGCTACACTGTATACCCAATTCACCAGTTGCATCTTATAATTCGGAATATTCTCAATGCTATGAATGCTGATTCCTCTGTGATAACATAAACTTATATTATATTGTACAGGTTGCTAGAACCTGCCTGATTTGCCATAAAAACAAGACCATACAGTAAAAATGTAATGGAAAAAGAAAACATCACAGAATGCATTATGAGATGTGCAAGTCTGCAACACCAGTTGTGAAGTGTATTCCTGCCTGGATGAGTGAGACATGCAGGCTGTGTGAGGCTGAAAACCAACAAAATACAAATGAGAGAGAAAAATACATTATAAATAAAGTATTTTATGTGCGCTTGGACCTTGAGCCTGAGTATAAAGTACATGCTAACTGCTCTCTAACTCCAACCGTGACCTCCTGTTTATGCCTTCATACAGGAATACTAATTAATATAAGAAATATACTTGCATATAATATACTTGCATTTTTACAGTAATAGGGAGATCCCAAAAGGTTAAGGAAGGTTAAGGCTGAATGATTCAAGGTTCTTAAATCTAAATTGCAGTTTAAATGAGTGTATTTTCTAAAAAAGCAATGATTCAGTGATGTCCATGTAATGTCAGAGAAAATTATCAAGCAACTCTTCATGCGTTATGGAGTCAATTCAAAACAATGTGGGAATAGTATAGATGATGATGTTGATGTGTAAAGACCCTCCTCAGCCACTGCAAACATAACTTTTACAGTACACAGATTAATGACAAATTATAGTAGAATAATTTGTTCCAAGTAATATAAATTAAGTTCATGAGATCAGAAAACTTGCAGGCGCAGTTATCCTCAGGTAATATGGCTCCAGCTTAAACGTTTGTGGTGTCCATCTGAATCTTAAATGCCTCATCAACCCAGAGAGCTGCAATGGGCATTTACTACACATGCCCATAAATTCCTGCTGACTGCTTCAATACGGTGTTGTGGTATTACTTCACCTATTGCAAGCCATTTAATTGAAATGAACTATTAAAGATCTTCAGTGCATGGGGATGGGAAAGTGTAATGGCAGGGGAGATAACTTTGACAAGAAAGTACTTCACAGAGGTTCTCTGGGTAATATGTCACCAGGAGGCCTCAGAAAACAAATTAAACCGTACTCCTTTCTTGTTGATTGGCCTTAGTTGCAGAATTTATGATTTGTAGGATTTTTGTGATTTGAGATTAATTCTAATGAAAACCCTGTATTTTTATTATATATCACCACACTGATCTACAAAGTCTCTGCAAAAGCATTTTTAATTGGCAGGGGAAGTGCAAGCACACATTATTCATGACCACGTTCATGTGAAGAGTCTCAGAAAGCCATGAGCCTGCTAGACCTTGCACAGCCATTAAACTGTTGCTTTGGCATCTTTTACTACGCAACACTACCTGTGCCACTTCTATAGCAGCTTTCAGCTGAGCTTACCCACTTGTTTAATTGACTTTGGAAATCATTGAGGCCTACAAAATGAATGAAGCTGATGCTATGTGTTCTTGACTTCGTCATCATCTGTGGCTGCCAGTTTGTCAAATTTCTTGCTCTTCTGAGTATCTGGGTGTCTGCAAACAACCATATATCCGCCATATATCTGGAGCAATTGGTTATGAGATAGTGACAGTGGTGATGAAACTCTGGGAAACTTTTGTAAAAGACTGCTCTAAAAGACCAGCAACAGGACTTGGTGAAAAAGAAACAGTCAACTTGTTGAGGCATGCATGCACACATGCATACACACCTCCCTGCTCCCTGCACATCACTTTGTGTTTAACCTCAATGTGACTATTCAACACTGGACTGGGGATTAAACTGCAGCTTTGGGGACAGCCAAGATTGTGCAATGTTTTCAGTTATTTCAGCATTTCTGCTGTTGACATAGCTCATGAAATCCCTTGATGATAAAAATACAATAAAGAGGCTGCTACCTTAACTCAGTTAATTGGCATAACTGGACTCACCTCCTCTTGAACTTGGCCCAGATCGATTCTAGCTATTGTTATGATCATGTTCAGATGGACATTGTCATAACAAAGAGGTCAGATGTATATATTGTGGCTTTCCATTTATTATGAATTGTTGCTCTGGAGCCCTGCTGTCGAAATAAGTATTGATTAGGAAGGGCTGAATGTAGCTGGGTTTGATTATTCATGTGAGAACTTACCTGGGCAGGATCAATATGGCCCCAAGGATGGGAACTGCACACATGCTCATACATGTCGATGGAGGCATACACACACACTTTTGCAGGCGCATAGAGGAAAAACAGGACCACCAGAGCAGATCATATTTTGTAACATATGCATTAAGTTTCCACTAAATTAATGATTTCTTTCTTTTTCAATTTTATGATTATATGAATCTATAAAAGGAAAGCAAATTTGACAGTTTCTAAGTATTTTTTTGTATTTTCTGTAGGATTTGTAATGAATTAAGTACAGTTTATTGCATCATTTTGTTTTGTTTTCTAATTCTGTACTGTGCAATCTTGCTTTCAGTTGAAAGCAGGAAGCCTGCAAGTAAGCTTGCAATTAACAATGGAGGGGGGCACAATCACCATTTCTTCAGACAGCAATGCACCTAACAGCTAAAATCCAACTCATTCTATTTGTCATTGGCAAAACTATTGTGCCTGCACTTGCGTTTCTCTGGTACTGGTGGAATGGTAATGGATGGACAATGATGGTAATGGAAGCAATCTCTTCATTGTAAATGAATGTACATCTGCTGGACTGTTTCCCCCAAAGAAATCAAGAGGAAAAACCCCATCAATTAGCAAGCACACACGGGCAAGATGTGATGTGTGATGTGAATGGTGATAATCAAGGCCACTGCCTCCTCCTGCACAGTGGCCAACATCAGGTATTCAGCTGGTAAAGCAGTTTGAAACTGAGGGCCCATCAACCACTCATTTCCTCTCATAAAGTAAGAAATTCTCACTAATAGTATGGCAATATATTTAAGGAGTTCAACATCTGAAAATATGGAATATTGTGTGTGTGTTTCTCTCTCTCTGGCTCTCTCATTGTGAATAAAATGGGCACGCAGAGCTGCAGGTGAGCCCCCTCCCACCTGAGGATCCTACAGTGAGGTTCCAGATTTTGCTGAGGAAGAGCAGGAGGCCTCATCAAAAGCCTGGGGAACAACAAAAAAACCTCAGCAGCACAAAGGACTCCTCAAAGAGAGACGGATTTCTCCTTTAAAGAAAAGACTGCTGCATCTGTTTTGTGTTTGTTCTAATATCACACAACTGAGATGCTTACTGTATTTTTTCCAGCACGAGGAATTGGATAGATATAGAAAAACACACAAAGCGTCCCTAATTCCACATTAGTCTTTCTAGCTTTGTCCTGATATGACAAATACAGTGTGCACTCTGACAGATGGGGCACAACAAAGATCTCATGCAAATGAATATGTATAGACACTGCATTTAAGATAATCTGCTGTATTAAAAGGTGATGGATCTGACATAACTGGTAAATTCTTTGTGGCACCCCAAATCCTCTTTTTCACATGTATCAAAATGTTTTGCCTCATGCTCAGATGCTTTGAAAAATATTTTGTTAATGTGATGCAAAGCTTGATTTATTCAGATTTACTTTTTTCAAAAATAGCTTTGAGAAAATAAAAGAAAAATGCAAAAAGAACCTTCAAAAGTTCAGGCGTGTTTTGTTGTTTGGCATCCACTCTCCATTATTGCACCATGGGCCTGGGAAACGTTTAATCTCATGCATAGGTTTATGAAATATATTTTTATGCAGCAAGTATGATGAGAGCGCATTGCATTTTGTACTGCTGCTCTCTTAATCCTTAAACTATTATTTGAAAGTGGAGGCTAGAGCATCTTGACGAGATTAGAGTTGGAAAAAATTAAAAGTAGTCAGTGTCACAGAAGGCCATATTTTTCAGGCTTTGAATGGTTTGTATGCAGACAAGGAAATGTGATAATGATTTTGTGATTATTTGAGGAACAAAAGGAGTTACTCCATAACACTGTCATTTTGTGCTGGTGGCAAGAAACAAACAGAACAGCAACAATAAGCAACAACATACTCACCTCAACTCTTTTTACCCTTCATTCGTGCCAGGGAGTGGTTATACATTTTCATCATCTTTGACTTCACACTTTCAAACAAATGGTCATCCTCTCCTTTGAAGTACTGTATATTTTGTCCTTTCCCTCACTGAAATGTACACTCAGTATCTTCTTGGCAACTCTTAACACACAATGCAACACCCAAGGTCAGTTTGGTCTCCCTGGCAACAGTGCAATACATTTGGCGCATTGTCAGGCTATTTAATCAAGACTGGCTCTGTGTGTGTAAGATGAACATGGACATTCCTTTTATCTCAAAAACTGCTGAGTGAGGTGGACACTCTCCCTGAAAAAAAGAGCATGGGATGGAGCAGGGGGGATGAGATGTGTCTTGAGCAAGGGAGAGAGTGAAGCTGAGAGGGAGTCTTGTACAGCATCACTGGTGCGGCTGTTAGAAGTCCTTGATGATGCCTTTGTATTGATCAGACTGTACCATGGTCACCCACAGTAAATCTATTCAAAGATGACCGCTGCGGCTGAAATGCTTTTGGAAATAGAGTGGTGAGAAGAATAAACAGAAACATTCCGCCAACTGATTTTCAATCCACTTAACCTCTCCTCTCCTCGTTTGAACAATAACAGGGCAACAGAAAGGGATGGAGGAAAAAACGGATGGGAGGGGGCAGAGAGGAGGGGAGTAATTTTGCATCTCATCTGTTGACAGTCAAGCATGTTGTTATCATTGCGTGCTGCCCTCTAGTTTATCTCCCTCTAGAAGATAGTGGCCTGCTCCTCATGACTATAGGGTCAGACAACCAATTATCTGTGTGCCCTCTATCAGATGTGATTTGTATCAGTAGGCTGTCCCTGCTCTGTTGTCTCCTCTCTGCCTGTGATCAATCGCTCCCTGCTCAAACACAAAACAGGCCTTTTAACAAAACAAACAGTTAATGTTCCGAATTGCCTGCTGAGGAAACTGAAGATATTAATCAGCTCAGATCTCTGTGAAAATAAAGCAACGCTGACATTGAGAGGGAGCACAAGGTGAAGGCAAAGTCAGGTGATACTCTCTGTAGCTGCCTGCTTGACCCGAAAATGGTGTTGATGAGTGAAAAGTGAGCAGTAAAGTTGCTGCAAAGTTGTGTGATAATTCTTTATGGGTGCATGAATATTAGTGAAACCTTTCACATTCAATAAGTCTTTTGATCCATTGTTAAAAATAAAAATATGAATTAAAAAGTTTCAGGATTATAATGAGAAAATGTCTTTATGGGATGATAGAATGGAATAGAACTGAATAACCTTTATTTGTCCCACAGTGGGGAAATTTTTTTATGATTTTTATAGGATGACAATTTTTAAGATAAATGAATTACATCTGTATTATTATTACATCTGTATGCTTAACAAACTTTTATTATAATAGTTTCAGTGCTCTAATTAAATGGCTTTAGAGGAAAAACTACTGTGTTAATACCAACATAGTGGAGTGCTCAAGTCCAAGGCAGTGCTGTGCCAAAATCGACACCACCCAACTATCTGATGAATGTGAATCACTCTTTGCCTCTGGACACTCCGAGAGCCTACTGGACTCCATAAAGCCTTTGCAGCACTGCAGAGGAAACAACTCTCCTATGTATTTTTGTTATTGTGAGATAGTTGTGAATATTTCAGGATCATGAAGTGATCAATACTAGAAGGCTGGGCTGGTTAATGATGTAGAACCCAAGCGTCGTCTGAGAGAGGAGAAATGGGTAGAGTTGGGTTTTTGTGGACTATCCCCTTTCATTAAAGCCGTGATCAGTAAGCACAACATGGCTCTTACCCAAGGGTGCAGTTTTTAAAGGCTTCATAGTAAAGTTCTTCATAGTAAAGAACTTCTTTCCCTCTTAGAGTATGTAGATACTGTATGTACGTGTAAGAAATGATAGGAGTTGAGAGGAATCAAGTGAAGAAAGTGCATTTCTAATTTAAGGTCATGCTGGGTTTTTCTTTTTTTCTTGTAAGTCACAGTCCAAAAGGACACAGTGTGCCTGATGAAAGCATTACCTGAGTTGAATTTAGTTGGTAAAACAGAGGTTTGCTTCTCCAGAAATCATACGTTCTGGTATGGAATGAGACATTTAAGCACCAAACTGTTCTTTGCTTATTATAGATTACTGTATATACTTATTTAAAAACCAGGGAGTGCTTTTGTATCACTGACCCTGATTTGATCTATTTTGATTTGATCCTGTTAAAATGCAAACACACAGTGCACTCAACCACAAGGCAAAACTCATTGTAGGATGCTGTCTAAGACTTTCATGAGTTTTATGTTTGGAAGCAACTTTTTAATTTTCTCCACTCTGCTCTCTCAGAGATCTCTTTCTGCCTTCACACTCTTTCTCTCTTTATGCTTCACTCTCTCTTTTATGCCACTAAGCACAACTTCCAAGCCAGGAGGATTGACAGCACTTTACTCTCTATTAGAACAAAGTTTGTGCTAATAAAACACAGTCATGCTCACCCACCCCCACACCAACACAGTGGTCAGACTCTGACTTCTCCTCCGTTTGAAGTGACAGAGGGTATCTGGATAATTGTATGATTGATTCTCTTGTGTTCTCCCTTCACTTCACCGAGCAGGCTTTATTTAGGAACTGAAGAGGGAGAGAAATCTTGAGATACAAGATGCTTGAGCCTGCAGAGGCACACATGTGAGCCGTATGCACACTTTAATGCACCCAAACACACACACACACACACACACACACACACACACACACACACACAAATATACCCACCAACTATTTTTGGAATGTAGTTGTGCTTTGTCGAGTTTGTGTGTGCACATCGATGAGTCAACTCTCTTTGCCCTTTGTCTCTCTGCCACTTCCACCTCAGAAATCCAAGGAAGATCACATTAAGTGGGGCTGCTGTTGCGTAGCTGCATTTGGCTGAGTGCTGAGGGAGATATGGGGCAAGGCATTACTCTAAGTCAGTCCCTACAGGCTTCTGATCCAGAAACAACAAGGCCAGTGTAATTCACAGAGCCAAGACATCCTCACTTCAGTGGTTCAGGGCCTGTTATAAGCTCATGTATTCTTTTGAGAAGAGGACATTGTCACATATTGAACAATGTGTCAGAGTCTATATCAACGTGTCCTCATTATTTTCTTCTTGAAGATTGGGTGATACAGATATATTTATATATTTTGAAAATACACACTTAAGGTAATATTTAGTTTATATGTACTTTTGAAAATACACCATCATTTTTCATTGGTTTGGTGGTTGACTGTGAAAAAAATGTAATATTTTATTGCACTGGTTCAAAAATGTAAGCATGTCATGGACTTTCTTGGGAAAAAGGAATTATGTTGAAATTTTTATTAAATCATGGAACCATGAAAAATCCTATAGCTATACACTGAATACTTTTTTAGTTATGATTTTTTTGTGTTTTGCAGTTGAATCTTTGAAATTCCTTGTATGTGTGATCGAGGCCTCCCCAACTGCTTATTTTTAACTCCACTAAGCATCCAACCCTAAGAATGATTTGCAACATGTGATCATGTAAACATTTTTCCTGAATGTTTGTAATTCCATCAATAAAATAAATCATTTTTTCCTGAACATGGAATCTTTCATTTTCAACATTCTCCACAAGTCAAATTTTGATTCCTTGTAGTATTAATATAATTCTGTCTAGAAGTTATTTGGTCCTGTATTAGAAAATTAAATGCCTCAGATCTTGCTAAATATGGCTTCAGGGCTGAAGAACCAATATTTCAAGATATTGACTATATATTTTCCCAAGCAGAATTATTTTAATTTCCTTGAAACTTTTTAATGGGATCATTCTTAAATGCATTACAGATAGAATAGCTAGTTCTTCATAGTTTCACGGTTTCTAATATTTAAAATTCTGTGGTTTTATTTCTTAATATTTGTACTCTTACTCTGTACTTTCTATCACTGTGATACCTACATACTGTTTTTTTGTGTTCACTTAAAGCCTGTACTGGCTTGGTTTGTTGCATACATCTTGTTCTGTGTGTGCTCTGTGTTCTGTGTGTCTGGACAAAATATCAACTATCTTTCTTTGCTTAACACATACTGGTATATTATTCCACAGCTTAAACCTTTTCCTCCTGTGTGTGTTTTGTGTTGTGTTGTTTTTGTGTTTTGCTTCCTCTGTATTTATGATCCTCAGTGACCAATTCAGATTTCTTTTGGGATACAAGTTGAAGGGATCATAACACTGTTACTGAGGAAAGCTATATTTCACCAAAAAGTACTCCTGGTGATGCAAATGAACTGTGGCATCATCTGTCAAGTCCAGAACATCCACTTCTCAGCTGTGATACTTCCTTGTCTGGAATTTTCAGTGCCAAGCATAGAAAATTCATAACTAAAAAAGTATTTGGAGTAGAGTGATAGGATTTTTGCAAGGTCCTGTGAATTTAATGGCAGTTTTACATGACTTTTTTGTTTCAAGAAAATCCATGACGTGAAAAGGGAAAAGTTCTGAATTTCATGTTCTGATAACCAATTTATCACAACTGACTATTGCCATCATATACGATTAGGTAGATAGAATCATGGCTGTGTGGTTGTTACTATCCAGTTGATTAGTGGCAGAACATAAAGAAGACAGGGTTTATCTAATATGAGCCTGTCAAGGTCAGTTGCTGAGAGAGAGAGAGAAAAATGGAGAGAAGGAGGAGGGAAGTGAAAACACAAGAGAGGTTGGATGCTTTTGAGTAAAAAACTCTTTTTGCTGACATCGTGATAGAAAATGAATAGCAACCCTCATCCCTGATGTAATCTAGCTTTGCTTCTGCTTGCATGTATGTGTTAACCTAAATGAACTGAAATACAATGCCAAACTATGAGGCGTTAATGTACAGTCAAAGACACACCAGAAGATAGAAGGAGGGCTTGTGTCCTTGGCACTTGTCGGCCATTGTTGGCACTCAGTGTAACATGCGCTGTGGCCTATTTGTAGCTGGTACAGCTGCAAGGCTTAGTTTTTAATTAAATCCAATCAATGTAGCAACAATTCATTTCACCAGTGTTAACTGTGCTATGAAAATACAGAGTCATGATTTCTTAAAGCGAAAAGTGAATAGAGAGTTGCTAGTACAAATGGCTTTAAAAGATTAAAGTATTGCTTTAGATGTGTGCAGAAGAAACAATAATTAACCTTAAATGTGGAAGTCACTGGGGATGGCAGGGCTTATGAAGTGTCTCTGCATGGACTGACAAAATTTTAGATCATATGTTAATGATTAACACTTTTCCCTCCTTCATCAATAACTGCTGAGATGCAACTCAGCAAGACACCTTAACACCCACAAGCTACCATGTTGCAACTCAGTGGCCAACAGCTGAACAGCACAGGAGTATGGGTCTAGGTCTGTATGGCTCTGTCGATGCTGTGTGAATGTGAAAAAGGATATTACTGGACAAAGTAAATATATTCCCTTATAAATTATTCCTTGAAGAGCCTTATGAAAACAATCTTAAGATGTTTTCCGTATGTGCCAGAAGGTTTACA
Organism: Psettodes erumei; assembly: GCA_016785225.1. Lineage (NCBI taxonomy): Eukaryota > Metazoa > Chordata > Actinopteri > Pleuronectiformes > Psettodidae > Psettodes > Psettodes erumei. Next base: position 4,873,977 of record JAFBJZ010000863.1, on the reverse strand, counting down.
CACACACACACACACACACACACACACAGGCACAGGATGTGAGAATCAATTTCATATTTTTCTCTGTGGCTGATGACTTAAATGACAGTAAAATTAGTCTGTTTGTATTCTACACAGATTACAGCAAACATAGTCTTCATGGCCATAAATAAAGAGTTATTTCATTGATGTGACACTGATGTGCATTGGTGTACACACACACTTGCACAAAAATCCTGATAATATTAGAATCAGTGCACTATTCCTGTCAGCTACTGTTGCCTGTATATTTGAGGCACTGGAAGTTGAAAGCTGCTTTTAAGTGTTTCATCTGACATGCAAATATTTATAAGTTGATCTCTTAAATGTCTAAAATGCTTGATTGTTAAATGCACTGGTTAAAAAAATGCCTATGAAAAACTGACTTATTTAGTCAAGCTTAATTATCATAATGGAAAAGAAAAGTAAAAAAAAAAAAAAAGAGACATCTTGTTTCATATATTGTTATTTCAAATTGAATTCTTCTACAAATTTCATAACTTTGGTTTGGGGCCAATATTGTTGGATTGGCTACAGGCTTACCAATAATCAAGTTCAAGGATGACCAACAACTTATCAGCTTTTTGCTTTACAAATATTCAGTGGAGTGTGCATGATCATGATGGCTTAACTGTGGTTCAAACATTTGGTTCAGTTGCCTCTACATAAATGTTATTAGCAATTTTTGCTTCCAACCTGACATAAAAACATACATGTTACAGAAACACCCATCTTTCCTGGACCAAACTTCAGTTTGAATTGGTACAGTTCTTTAAGTTTGCAGGGCAGTTTGTATGATGTTTGGGTTGAAGTCATTACACTTTAACGGATTAAACACACTGTATAAGAGAAGCATTCACTATATTAACATTGATGCAGAAATAACCATGGGATCTTTGACTTAAAGCTCACTGTAGACCACTGCAGTTCTGTACACATACTCTCACACGGACACACACACACAGACACACAAACAAACAAGTGTCAATGGATCAACTAAGAGGCTAAAGTGAAAAAGTTAAGGGCAGCATGGCTACTGTTCAGTTTGAATATTGTTCTTGTTGCAAAGGGGTGACTGAGGGGTAACAAATATATTATGATGCATTTTAAATATCAGAATCAAGGTGAGGGGTAATCTTATTATAAATACATTCATCCAAGTGATTTCTAGTGTATGATTAAGCAGACACTGAAAGCCACTACACAAACTAATGGAAAATGAAACAGAGAACAATAATTTACTAAGCTACATGGAAATCATTAGAAGCATTGAAATGTGCAGCACTGTTTGAAAATGTATTTAATGTAGACTCTACCACCAGATCGAGATCTAGTGGTTGTCTGTCCCTCTAATATGAAACAAATAGCACTACTCAAACCACTTTTTTCTTAATTACAATATAAATGTTATTTTATTTCTCAATTATGAATTGATACACAAGAGCTCCAGCTCATTTTATTCCCACATTTTAATAATTTAGCTGGTATGATGGGGGTCCACATTTGTCTCTCTTTCTCTCTCTCTCTCTCTCTCTCTGCTGCATTTTCTGTCAGGCTGTTTCTGAGGGAAACCCTATATCAGCAGAATTAGTGTGTGTGCATGTGTGTGACTTGCATGTGCCAACATTTTTGGAGACAAAGCCTTTCTGTATCTGTTGTAAAAGTGACCAAAAAATGATGCTGCTATCACTATCTGAACAAAAGGGTCACAGGGCTTCATGTTGTCACTCAGATTACTGTATAACCAACTGAGACACAGCCAGTGGGTGGGGAGGATGGGGGCGGGGGTTACTTCAGCATCCCCTTCAAGCCCTGGGCCTCAGGTAACTCCACAGTTTCACCCTAAAGAGAGAGGGCACATCCCTGGGGAAATGGGGGTGGGAATGCTGCTTTAGCCTCCACCATGGCTTTTTCTTGCCTCATCAAAGAGCTTCATCCTGCTCTGCTTTCCTTCTCATGAGTCAGGCAGGCTCAGTCAGACACTGCACCACTGGTTATTCTTGAGGGTGTTATATAACACATAAGCAAAAAGGTCAAGCAGAAGCAAAGACTGTCTTTACACCTGGTTACAGAAGTTCCTTTTTGTTCAAATGGAAAGATTTATTTTAGCCAAAACTCAATAAAAATCTTGAAACACTTGACACTTGAATGTGCAACTAATGTCACATCAAAAGCAAATCTCCATAACAGATATATGTATCCATTAACAGTCTGTTCTTGAACACTTTGATCAGCCGAATGCCATAATGCAAAATTTATATCTCCTGAGATTCAAAGACCGTTCATCATTTAGACTCATAAATGCCTGTTGTTTTTGATTTTGTTTTCATGAAAAAATGAAATATTTTTCACACCCTAAATTTTGCATGAACATCAATTTACATGTCACTTGGCACAAGGGGACACACTATTATGTAACATCCCGTTTATTGTTTCGTCCACTGTTTCCTGTTTTATTTTTGACATACCTGCCTTTGCGTGTCTCCTGTGAACATCTTCATCTGTCGCCAATCAATTATCCACCCCTGGTGTCATCAGCTAACCCCATGTATATTTACACTCCCCTGCTTCTCCTGTTTCCTTGTCTTTGTTCAACGTTCTGTGTGCATCATTTTCCAGCATTCTTTCGAGTGTGATTCCATGGTTTGTGACTTAGTCTTGTTTGTTTTGGGGTTTTATCGGATCTTTGACTACTCCCTGCCTGCTTTTGTTCACCTGTATCAGACTGACTACCTGTGTATGACTGCTTTGCTCTCCAGTAAAGACCCTGGCTTTTTTACCTTTTCACTGACTAGTACAAAGTTCTTTTGTATTTGAGCCTGAGTTACATCCAGAACTGTTCTATATTTAACATTGCAAACTGGATCACATGGCCATTGGAAGGGATTAGATAGATTGTTTCCCCCAGTTCATTGTGTGAAATAGTTAACTAACAACTGTGAAGAACAATGTCACCATTAATCCTCTATTATCTGAATCACAGACATTGAAAAAAACTACAACATTTACCATGGTTGAAGATCTACACTCTGCTACTGAGAAATGTTGATTGGGTTTTGTCAGGTTGCACCTCTTAATTGACCATGTCAATGCCATACAGTCATCACTCGAGAATTTAATTTATTTACATTCACAGACACTCAATGATATTTCATTGCATACCAATAACAACAAAGTAAAACAATTTCATCCACGCTGCTCTGAATGCTGCCATCATCATTACAGAAAGTTACAGTTTAGATTGAAATATGTTTAGAGCTCATTGCTCTTCCTCCAGCATCACATATTGAGAAAAAAGTGAAGTGAAATGAGACCACTCCGGACAAATGAAATGTTTTCTTATACTGAAAGGATTAAGGATAGGAAAGACCATCAAAAAATATAAGAAACCCGCACAAAAAAATAATATTGATATAATAATGATGACATGGGGACCAACAAGAGGGCAAAAGGACAACATTAATTGACAGCTACAAATCATTGAATCCACAAGAGACAAAATCCAAACAGAATAAGAGAATGCTTCAAAAAACAGACAAATCATGCCACTCTGTATATATGGTGCCTAGATCAAAAATCCATTTAACTTCTGCCTGAGGCTGAATCTTGTTTCCACGCTTTGCGGGGTTTTATCAACTGTATGGCACAGAATTTTAAACCTGTAACCTAATCTACACGTCCTAGGATATGGTTTGCATTGGGGGGAAAAGTGTCTTTCCTCTTGATACTACTCTTGTGTGTGGGGGCCAATCTGTTTTACCTACATCTAGTTTTGGACAAGGGCACAGAACAACATAAACAAACTCTTGGGAGGTGAATGATTTAAGATGGACCTTGTTTCCATTTTTCAAAAGGGCAGCAGGACAAAGGCCAGATGCAACCATCTCTATGACATGGTATTAGGAAATGATAAACATTGTAAGAGCAACTTAAAAACTTTGTGGGGCTACTGGGATACATTATAATTATGTTGTGAAGGTTCAGGTTTTTTTGTCTAACCCTATTGTAAGACACTTTTCACGAAAGAAAACTAGGCTCACCGTATATGTGTATGCGTGGTTTTAAGGATGAAACCATTTTGGGTGCCTTTGGTTCGAAGGCAGATCAAGACATTTTGCTTTAAACTTGCATGGCTGAAGGGGTAAATGGGCAAAAATACAAAGAAAGTTTTTTGTGGTTCAGTGAAAAGGACATAATGGAAGGAAGAGTAAGCTGAGTCATTTTTTTGCTACCTTGCATTGGCTTAATGAGGGATTCCAAGACTGTATGTGAAAACTGGCATTAGGCTAGGATAAAGTGGATGAATGCTATCTATGCTCTTTGATCTGCTCTTCCACCATAATGTTATGGACAGCTCTGACACTGTAAAATATAGGCTCAATATAGGCTTGATTGTCATACTGGTTCAATCTGCATAAATTGATAAAATAGCATGTTTTACTGAAAAACTATAACTTTTAATAATAATTAGTAATAGTAATAATAATTACACATTTCAAATGATTTTGACAAGTTCCTTTAGTCAACATATGTATTAACAAAGTAAATACCAGAAAAATTAATTAGGAACTTGATAACATACAAATATTTATTGTATATATTAATATAATTATACCTGCACAACAACTCAGGTTGAGCCCAGAAAAGAATCAGTCATGCATTAAAAATGATCACACTGTAAGAAAAGTACAGTTAATGAATGTAAATGATTATAGAAGATGATTTAATGATGTTATGGTGTAGCAAAGCATTACATGTACAGACACACAGGTATCCAAAATCAGAATCTCAGTTAATGGCCTAGGCTCAAATATTCTGCCTTCTCTTGCCAGAGGACAGAATTTCTAATAAATAACACATATCCTATAACTAGAGAAGGACCACAACACAGATCCTACAGGAAGCACACCATTGACTTGCTGTGCTGTGCAACTCAAAAGAAACTGAGGAAAAGCTTCTGGGCAGGTTTGATCAAAGGAAAGATTTATACCTATCGTCTACATCTACACTGCAATAATTCATTACCAGTTCAGCCAGTTACGTTGCACTAGTTCAACGTCTGGTGCTTGTGCAGAATGGCTGCCAGTTTACCAATTCACATATTTAATATTAAAATTACCGTCATTTGGACTATCATAAAAATGCATATTCATCTTTATGGTGGGAGTGATGTATGTATGAAACTGTAAATTAAAAGATCATACACTTCCAGATCCTTTCTTTTTGTAATGGCTGATTAAATAAAACAGATGTAGATAGAACAGTGTAGTGCAGTTTAGTCAGAACTCTGTGAAACACTTTATTTAGTATTGAGTATTCTGCAGCTACACTAATTTGTTGCAGACAAAATCAACTAATCACAGTAGCCAACTGTGCTGTGATATTATGGCTTGCATAAAGAATTGGGCTGTAAGACAGGCAGTACAGTATACACAACTTTCAGGGAGCTTCACTTCACAGAGCTTTTCTTTCTCCTTATTCTTGAGTGAAGTGCTGCCAAGTGAACTGTTGAACACAGATTTTTTCTCTCTGATAGAGATCTCTTGAAAAAAAAACTTAAGAAAATAGGAATAAGGCAACAGAAGGAGGGAAGGTCCCATGGGGGCTGAAGAAGAAGTATGGACAAATGAACATGTTACCCAGCATGGTCTCGGCCGTCTGCTGTGCCTCAACTCACACAAACTGTCCAGCTTTAAGTGTTTCACTGAGTTTTACTGCATCTTAAAACCCGCCACTTCTTTCCTCAACAGTTTAACAGGCACTGAGGAAAATACACTATGGTCATAAATCTGACATTAAAATAAATCTTTAACATTTACCTTGAGATATATGTAGGGAATACAAATGAGTAGTCTTTAACACTTAACACTTTAACTCCATGAAGTCCAACACATATTATAGTATATACTGTATATATATAATTGTTAGACGAGGGGCTGGCCATCCACCACTACCTGAGTTGTCAAAGGTTCATTTAATCTGCTAAAAAGCTGTACAGAAGTGGAAAATGTTTTATATTTTGTTCAGTCAGCCAAATGTGAGCTACTGTGCATTCTCCTTTCTGGTACCTCTGCTGGATAATTGTCAGCTAGCCAAGATATGCAATTCTAAGTATAAGCAAGACACAAAGATACTGTGAGCACTGGCCAGCACTTTTCCATATCTGGAGCCACTTATCATCATAGAAAGGATGTGAATTCTTGAGTCTGGCAGTTATTACAGTGGTATAGTTAACAGCTATCCATCTGATGTTATAGTGCCACCATATTAACAAGATTATATGCTTCCTTTATTATCATATACTGCAGTTTCTTCCCTGAATACTCAAAGGACCACTATGGGAGGGATGATTGCAGCTAAGTTAATACATCAATTATTTCAGTAAAAATTTAAACAAATACAAATAGAGATATTACAAATATCTTGCCATCACACTGACATCTCTAGATAGTAGATTGAAATCACAAAAAAGTGATGTTTTTGTGCCAAAAATTTTGAAAATTCAACTTGAAGCAAAGAGTTTGTACTGTAACAGAAACATTGCGAGAGGAAGCAGCTGCTTTTCTTTGCTTAGCATAAGTACTGGAATTTGGAGAAAAACAGCTAGTCTGGCTCCCAGCACTTTGGAAACTCAATTCTTTGTCTGAAAACTGCACATAATGGGTACATGACCTCTCCATAAAATTGCAAATAGTAATTTTTACACTTCAGGGTTTTATGGATAACACAAACAAATATAATAAGTGATCTTTAAAAGTTGCTGCCATGTGGATTTTGTTTTTTTCTTTTTTCAGAGGTAGGCAGGCTGTTTTTCCCTGTTTTCAGTTCCTAAGTTAAGATATAGTTAACCAGATGTCGGCTCCAGCTAGATACATACCTTGACATGTGTGGTATATATCTTATCCTCCAACTCTTAGCAATAAGCAAACAAGTGCATTACTGACAATGTTGAACTACTCTTTGGAGCTGCCAGCTAAGACCTACAGTCACCACCAGGGGAGGATTTTAATGTTTTACTGGTTTGACTTTCCATGTTGAGATAGAATCTGGTGTTTTTTAGCATTCATGTGAATTTGAATAGGTGTTCTGGTTTATGTGGGTAGCTGGTAATGAGACATCATGAAATCTGTCTGCATGTTTATCCATAGTATTTTAAATATCGCCATGGGACTTACTTGGCTTGGCTCTAAACATTACGAGTGAAGGCATGATATATGAAGTAAGCTTAAGAGAGTAACTTGTGTGTGCTTTGCCTCATCCCAAGACAATCCCAATTTAATTGTGCATTAAAGACCATGCACTGCATCATTTATTACATTGTTTATTTAGCCACCCTTACTCTCCACCACCCCCCTTATTCCTATTTGAGCCCTAATTAATCCTGCACAGAAATCTCGACTTCATTAACTTTGGCAGCTCTCGGCCTCAACTGGGGTTAATTACTAAAATAAAAATGGAAAGATCTTGTTCGGTACAACCAAATGCTGGGTGTGATAGTATTACAGGAAATATTCACCACATATTTAAAAAGGTCACATTTGATGTTTTTCAGTGTGAGATATGGAAATGGTCTGCATGCTAAAATTAAGACATTGCAAAAAATTTATTTCTTTCTATTAAAATGAGAGAAATTATGATTTTAATAGCCATTAAACAGTGTCAATATTGTGATATTACTATTGAAGATTATTTTGAAGCAGCACAAAGTCACAAGTTCACAAAGAATTCAAAACAAGTAAAGTTACAAAAATAGCATGAAAAGGTATGACTGCACTCTTTGGGCTTTTCATCAAATGAAACACATCATATTAAGTGTAGCTCATGAATATTTTCAAAGAACTTGCTCATGTGTCGAGTGTTTACCACATTGTTGTTTTTTTTGTCAACAAAGTTGCATATTCCAGCTGCAACATCTGCCCCCCATACACAAGGGCTTTAGGGGGCACTTAAACACATGCATCCAAGTATGCACATATGTACACGTCATTACACACACACAACAATTCAAGCAAACACGTACACAGGGTATACAAAGAAAGGGGGTGGAGGGATGAAAAAAACATTGCTTTGGCTCAAAAGTTAACAGCTGTATAATATCTGCAATGGGTCTCGGTAGATGCATCCCCACAGTAAAGACTCGACAATTAATTATCCTGCTGCAGAATCCTGGCAGCCTCTCATTTTACTGACGAGTGCACTCCTGCTGCTTCCTAAAAGATTAACATTTAAAAATTCATCAGCTGGCTTTTCCAGGGTACTCAAAAGCCTTGACTATTATTCCATAAGAGTGTGTTTTATTATCTCTATGTGCTTATTATCACCGCCATCACAGCCATGAGGCCAAATTAGGAGCAAAATGCTTGACTTACTCAGCCAGTTCACAAGGGGAAAAAAAGGAGAGCATCGCCAACCAATATTATTTGGGCTTCAGGCAATGACTCGGCTGTATGCTACCTGAATCAGTTTCTGTACTTTTTTTAAAAATTACAATTCCTTGTTTATTCTGAAGCTGTTCATTTATGTATTTCAGTTATTGCATTGCAATTTGATTGTGCTGATTTTGAACACAGTTGCTAAATTTGCATGAGCCTGGTCAGAGATGCATCCCCGATGTGTTTGCATATACTGAGGGAAGTAGGGAAGGCATTGAGGACATTTGTATTCTCCCCAAAATTGTGCAATGCAAGATAATTGTTTTTCATTGCTTGAACCGGCACAGGGGATGCTGATTGTGAATATAATTTTTATTATCATTGAAAATGTAGCAGTATATTGCAGTTGAAGTATGAATACTGCTTACTTTTGCTCATGCCATGCAGGATGCATGCCAGTGTGCCAAGGATAATGTAGCACTGAATGAAGTGATCAGGTTAACAATGTTAAACAACCATGAAACTGTAGGAATCCTACAATTGTAAAAAACCTAAAAAGTAGAAAGTATTTAGGTTTAATCAATTCACTAGACTGTCTGCATCATCCATCTTTCATCACAAGGTTTTAGCACAATAGTTTGGCTGGCCACGTATGCAGGAGTTATAATGAAGCAGCAGTTGTTAACGTTAGTCCCCCCAAGCTAATGGAGCTGAGCTCTTTCTATTTTAGTTATTCATACCCGCAGTGTAGCAGTGTTCATAATAGCTTCTTCATTTATTCTCATGGTGACAATGTAATACCAGGGTCAAGCCAAAATCTGAGCAAAATCTAATTTATCTTTACCCACACTCTCAGTTGATAGTGTGCAGCAGAGAGACAGATTCCTTAATGAAAGGACAGACATAGACATGCATTTCAAACTTCATGTTTGTATTTGAAATTGATTTGAGAAACATGTAATTAAAAATAGATTAAGTTAGTGGAGTGGTAATAATAATAAAAAACTTGTGGGTTTAATACATGATAAAATTTGCCTCTTCAATCCCAGTAAAACAATAAAAGAGATGGGAGAGAAAAAGTAAGAATGATAAATACCATTTTAAAAAGTGTATTTCTGTCTCCAGTTTAAAACATTCATGTCATTTCATTACACACACACACACACAACCACCATTTCTATCAATCATTGAGTGGTTGAGATTGTATTTGCATCTCTTGTGAGAAGAAGAGATTAAAACAATTGTGGTGTCAGCAGGACACGGGGAGCTTTTGATGGTTAACAGCAGATGTTTTGATGGCTTGACTTGTGCCCCAAGAGGTTTACCTTTTTCTTCATGCCAAAATTAGCTAAATTGCTTCACCTCATCTGGCTCAGTGTGAGGTAAATAGGTGGGATGATTTATTATCACTTTATTAAGTACCGTCAAGTGTTGATTGCATCCTTGAAAGAACATGCATGAGTACAGGGACATAGAGGCACTTCTCATCAAACTGTAAGAAGGAGGCAAATGTGGAAGGAAAATCCAAATAAAAATATAGAAATATGCTGGCCACATTAATTCCATCTGGAATATTTAAAAAGAAGTACCAAACAAATACACTCACAGCTATGTTTAATTCCCAAAGACCCAAGACCTGCTGAGTGTTTTACACACTGTGGCCCAAAGCCTGAGGAATGTCAAATCAGAAAATGCCTCCTTGTTGGTTCCAGACCCCCCTTGAGGCCGCTGCAAAGGGACACTGGCCTATTCAGCTTTACAACAGGGAGTGGGAAAACAGCTGTGAAAAGAGATGCCTCTGGATGTTATTCTGCCACCTTCTCATCTTACATTAGGTATTAGCCCATCAGTTGGCATGAGCACATGGCCAACAGCAGTCAAAGCTACACATACACCCACATACACATTGTACACCACTGGCTTGAGGCGGGGGGAAGATGGACCAGTGTGTGGCCACTTATAAAAACTGCTGAAGTTCCCCCCTCCTTTTGTTCATGGTTTATTTATGTGGAATTATTTCTTATCTTTCTCTGATGTGTTTCTATAGGTTATACTTCTTCACATTTGAGTTTGTACATTTCATATTGGATCTGGTTTTCAGTTGAAAAATTCAGTATAACATTTGAGAGTATTCTGTTGTTGTTCTTGATGATTATTTGTTTTTGTTTTTACATATTGTTCTATTCCAGTCATTCTTCAAGTTGCAGTATATGACTATTGAAGTAAGAACCATGCTGATCAGGAGCCTTGTCATATGGAAGTTAAATTAGTTGCAGATCTTGGAAGGAAACTGCAGTATATTGTAATTATAATATTGAATTTTGACCTATCAAATAAAAACATGAACAGATGTATGGTCATAAGTGATTCACTGGTGTGCACTGAGCATGTGTTTCATGTGTCTAAACGGATAATTAATAATCTTACTGATTAAATCCAGCATTGACACACAAACGTCCATATAAACAGCAGCCATCTATGCAATAAACATCTGCGGTGTATGTCGACAGTGCTGGAAGTAAATGGGATGCGGTGTGTGATATCCCATATTTGTACATGTTCTCAATCTGTAACTGAATATTGAAACAGGGTATATTTCAAAATATTTATTATTCTATTTAAATTATATCAATTATTCGATATGATGAATAATACAAGTGGAAAGTAAAGCACTGTTTTGTACTCTGCTGTACTGTAAATGTAAGATAATACAGGAACTGAACAAACTCGTCTCTGACACGAAAACCTGACTGAATGAAAAAACCTGAATGAAATATATTTTGTTCTGCTGTTACATTATGTCCTGCCAGATCCATATTAATCAATCTACACGATAATTAATGTTACCAATAATAAGTACTTATTTCAGTGTCAGCAAAGTCCTTAAAAAGTATGTAAGTGATCCAAACAAACCCAAGCACAGTATACAAACTACATTATTTTAACTCAATTTCCAAAGAAAGTGACCTTGTGTAGACAACAAGGAGCTCAATTGAGTCTGGGAATTGAATTAAGCTTTGCTGAATGATAAAGGAAAAGAGTACTGTTTATCTGGTAATAAAAAATAAAGTAGTATCCTTTGGGGCCATTTTACCATATAAACATCAAAGAGCAAATGAATGTTAAAATTAAAGTGTTGATTGAGTCATAATTACTGTTAAAATATAAATAAGATGTATTACTGATTACATCAGACTCTATACCACTCTGACATAGAGTGTCATGAATAAGGTTGAAAACTTTAAATTTATTTAATTTGCCTTAAAATCTTTATAACATAAAACTTTAACGTTCCTTGCATGTAAAAAAGCATGTTTCAAGGAGACTGAGCATGCAATTTATGCCTCACCTCTCAGTTGACGTAACATCAGCAGAGGACTGGTAACACAACACAACAAGTCCAATGACTTATGATCAATGAGCAGTAATATTTAACTGATGCTATTTGCCCAAACCCCCAGGAAACCATGAGAAGATAGCATTTTAATGACAGGTACAGACTACTACAAATATGTGCTGCTCTTTGTTTCTGCTTTACTGAATTCACAGAAATGATCTGTTCACTAAAACCAGGAGCTGCTCTGGGACAAATTTGGCTCTATCGTCAGTAAGGTGCAATACTCCATCTGTATATATTTAAATAAAAGGTAAATGAAAAGCAAAACAAACAATATTATCAGGTGGCACAATCTAAATATGAGACACTTGTTACTACTTGGTATAAAGGGGACTCATTTCACTCCATTTAATTACATGCTAAAATGTTGGGTTTTTTTTTCATTTTCAGAATATTATTCACCAGAAGCTCCAGTGAGACAGACCGAGAAATGAAAATTGCTTTTCAGATGCAAAGTGGGACACCACATGTGGTCTCCTGTGTAATTCATTTCCTGCATGTAATTCTTGCTATTTTGTGAATTGTGATTCATACATTTCAGCCACTGACTCACAGTTCTCAGCTATTTTTATAAGGCTGTTTGTTAGATTTTGGGCATCCGACCTGCTGAGGGGGGCATTCAAGCCAGCAGGCATTTCATTAGCTTTTTGTTTTTAAGCATCTCTGCTACACTTGCCACATGGGCAATTTATATTATCCGTGATGAATTTATATTATCAGTGTTCACATTATTTACAGCCTTCCTTGAATATCCAACCACAACCAGTCAACTGTATTTAGTCGTCTTCTTCTTTTCTTCTGTTATACCTTCATTCTTCATTATATAATAACTCCTGTTATCACTTGTTAGCGTGTTTCATATATTAATCATATATCAACAAGAACTTATATAGATAAGTTTATGAACATAAGCACAGACAGGAATGGGCTGCCACACCATATTCAGCTCATCTGTCCTTAAGTGTCCACAAGTTTAAAGTTCAAAATCTCAAAAGTCATTTTCATGTAAGATTATTTGGGAATATGCCATGTCAAAACAATCACTGACATGAAACAGAAGCAATAGCAAAGATTTCAACAACACATACAGTACACATGGAGTGACACAAAGAAAATGATAGATCTAGCTTGGTCTAAAACTTTGTGAGTGAGTGAGTGATTAATATGACAGATAATTAAAATGCTAAACTACCTAATCAAAGCTTTATTTCAATGTGGAAGACTTCTCTTTCCCTTTATAATCTAATTAGCCACGAGAATTCCACTATCAGCAGTACAAAGACTGAAGGAGTGAGCAGCACGAAGTCAGTGTACAGGCCTTTTTGTTAGTTATCACATCTTCCTCTGTGAGTCTTCTTTTTCCCCGCTCCACCATTTCCTCTCACGTGCCACAGACATGCAAATCAGGTGGATTAGAGACTGGAAATTGGCTATAGATGTCCAAGTGACAAATGCTGTCATTTATCTTGGTTAATAAATTGTGATGGGAGCTTCATACTGCCTTTTAAAACAGACTACAGGTTACACTTCAAACATGGGAATAAGATGATTGTCTGTCATGGCTGTTAACCTGGCATCTATTCTGAAAAGAAAAGATGCTGCTAAATGCTGCTTAATATCTAAAATGGACATTACAAACAACTTGGCCTTCCGGGCTGAAGTGTATTGCATGAATGATACAGGCTGTTTACATAGCAGAAAATTTGATGCAGTTATTGTTTTATGTGGCTCAGTAGTTCTAGCTAGCCTCAAAGCAGCATAAAGAATACAAAGTATTGAGCATATCCTGCCTGCAGTGCAAAGCTTTAGGCTACTGAGTGCTTGATGAGATTTGAAGGTGCTGCATTATTACTTCAAGACAAATTAAAGCATGCAAAGCAATGGACCATGTCATAGAGTGATACTGGAGAGAGTCAGACAAGCAGAAAGATGTTGTTGAACCTATTAGGAATGAAAGTCTAAGTTTACATTTCATAAATGGCTTTAAAAACTGTAGGCAAAAGAGGGGCTTTATGGATTTGACTGGATGGAAACCTGTTTGACTGTGACATTGAGTCACATGATGTCTTTAGTAATTAATGTTGATTTGATCCTGAAAGCATGTGTCTTGGCTTTTGGTACTGTGTTTCAGGGATTGCAGGGACCTTGCAGTTTTAGGTTAAATAATAATATTTTAATCATGTTTCTCAGACACTGTTTCATTATTTTGGCACACTTGCAGGTAAGATCATTTTGTGTTAAATTGGATAGATTTTCAGTGAGAGAATGGATTGAGCTTGTAACTGAAACTCAAAATGTAAACTCAACTGAAGCCTATTTAGTCTGAGTCCACACACACACACACACACACACACACACACACACACTCACTGTAATAGTATTCAGTGTGACTGAAGAAAAGTCTCTGCTCCATTGCACAATAGCTAATTATATATATATATATATATTTTTTTTTTAAAAACTAAACCACTCAGCCTTTCCCGACCATTAATCTGTTCTGCTAGTGTTTGAAGGGGTTGATTGGTCCCACAGCTGTACGTTATATGATGTCTGCCTTATGAAAAACAGAGCCCACTGAAATTCATCTTGCAACCCAAACCACGTCAGCTAATTGACACTCAAACAAAGCTGAGAGAGCTGCAGTCTGCTGCACTGATTGATGGACGAACATGAAAAGTAGCCTGCCTTTCCCCATTGTGTGACTATTCAATCAAACCCAGGCCAGTGTGGCTGGCTGGCATCAATATGCATGGAGATAGCCTGTCACCACTCTGCCTCTGTGTGAAGCGACACAGTCTGTCTGCTTTTCTTTGTTTGTCAAGGTGCTATCCATCTGTCCACCAGTGAACACTGAGAGTTGCCCGCTGCACCTCATTTTCATCAGTCTGTCCATGTGTGGGGAAACTAAGAAACCCTCTGAAAAGTATTTGCTGAAAGATTTAGTCTGTTGCCTGTGTTTTAACTTAACTTCAAATCATCGCATTTCCATTTAGACATATGTTAGCCGGTTAGCTGTTCATCTCTAACAAGATGGGCAAGAAACTGTGACATTTTTAAGCATTTCAGCATACAGCACAGGATACAATTATGAATAGTGATCATATGGTTTCCACAAACATTTTTTGTACTTTCACGTTGGTGACAATCCATTCATTGAGTAAGATGGCCAGCAAAAAGTAAGCCCTAAGTAGCCCCTTCTTGATTTAAATTACAGGACATAAATCGTTTGATGTCATTTTGGTGGTTCCACTCTAAAAAAACAGAAAAAGAAAGAAAAATATTGAAAATGACTGCAACATTATTAGACTATTCTTCAAGGTAAATACTGCATGATCTTGGATTTACTTAAAACTATGGTCCCATGCTGAATTTAAAGTAGAACCAAAATGACATATTGAACTACATTACATCAGAAGAAAGACTCAGCAGGTCACCTGCTTCTCCTTCCAAATGCATATTTGAACAGATGCCCTCAGTGAATGAAACACAAGTAAACAGGACCTGTCATTGTGCCTCACTGACACACAACACCTGTCAGCACTCATAAACCAAGACGTATGTCAAGACAACTTTAAGAAGCAGAAACATTTTAAAGACAAAGGGACTCATTTAACTGACAAAGGAAAGTCAATAGGATCTACTCATAGCTACAGAGATATGAATGCTTAAGAATTCTGCATATTTTGGACTTGTATGATATTTTGTTTCAAGGAGGTGTTAAAAAGGCAAGAGAGGAGATGATGCATGAAACCCTATTCCAAGCATTTCATGAATGTATGAGTATTATACTGTATTTGCACTTTAATGGTTGTTGAGGTACCACTGGATTACCGTGGTCCTCTACCACACTAATGTGAATGTCAAAGGATTCTGGTGAGGAAAGGGCGTCCACCTCAAAAGCATAGCTTTCTAGCATAGGTGCCTAGCAATTCTTTGATGCTCTGTATTATTTTTTAGCCACTGAACAGCTCCTGCCTCCTGCCCAAGTCCCTTAGCCCCTTGATCCCTTTTTTTCAAAATTATGGAACAGGTGGAGTTAGGCTCAGAATTGGGGATGAAGTTACAATTGAAATTTTGGAATACCAGGGCTTGTGTCACTGGCTCCAAGAATGCCCTCATACTCCACACTTGCTGACTGTTGTGTAATTTTTTACATAATTTAAATATGAGATACATAATGTCCTGTGTAGATCTTGCTGGACATAATGCACCACACTGTTCCCTTTTGATTCTCCGTGGCTCTTTGTCTAATATAACAGAAGTGCTTTCAGTAATAGATCTTCTACTTGGACCACTGCAACACATTTATGTCTGCCCTTGGTGGTTAATTCATGGTGCTATATGTATAGTCCCTCATTACAATTTTCAAAAGGGGACATCAGTTTACTTGTACTAAAAAGTTTTGTGGTCTGCCACAATGTTCCCTTTTCATTGTGAAGTTGTCAGATCTAGGTGTTGATGAGTTGACAGTTTTTTAAGAGAAAGGGTTGATATTGTGCTTAATGATGTAAATGTTGGCACTTTTTGTGGAGATCTGCAGGTACGGCTTTTGATTGTACTTAGTATCTTTCAATCATTGATTAACAGAAGCAGATCTGAAGGTGTTGCGGAAATCTGATCCTTTCACATGTTTGTGCAACATCTGCCTGTTATTCATCCCATATTTCTGACAATGTATTACAGTGGTGTGTGGGAACTGTTGCATCATGGAGATATCTCAGTAGCATCAAAGGCAACATTTCACCACCACATCTGTCTCTTGAAATAGGCATAGCATCTAATCACATAAATGCTTGGGAAAATCTTAGATAATTACTTTTCACAACATTTCTGTCTATGTAGATGTACAATCTATTATGGAGAGAATTATTAGAGTCCTAATTAGAGTTATCAGAGTTCACATTTCACAGTAATACAATGTCTGATGACTTATTTGGTTTAATTGGTATTATTTGCAGTATGTGCAAAAACAGAGTATAGCCCTTGATATCACATTAAATAACAGTGAAAGTTTTATGGTTGTACTATTCAATTATACAATGCCTGTCATTGGATTCAGCCTGATGTACTGTATTTGGCATCATCTCCATGTTCCAAAATGCTCCAAATTCTCTCAGTGTGAAAGAGTGTGATAGTCTTTGTTTGGATGGTTGTTAAATTTTAAGATGAAAAGGCAAAGTAAAACTAAACATAATGGCACATAGTGTTTTTTCTGTTTAAGTAGTCAATAAAACAGTAAGTATACCCATGTGCGTGTTGTAATAAGTGCATTTCATCACATTTAGATAGCCAGTGACACTGTGGTCATTACTTTTACCAAGCCTAAAGGTTGTACACAGAAAACCAATTTAGTTATCATGTAATAACCTAGAGGATGGTAGGGTATTTTGTGATAATTAATGGTATGAAACTTGTTGCCTTTGGTTTTACCTGTCAGTATCCAGAAACTATTTTATATGTTACACTTGCAAACACTGACCTTACCTCACCGCTAATGACCCCTGCCTGATAGATTCTCAAAACATTTCTTCATATTCATTTATTGGATTCTGTATTTATTCCCACATTTGCTGTATTCTTACTCTTAAAAGGTTATTTTCTGGACTACTTTCCATCTCAGGTTTGCCAAACACACAGAGTGACACAAATGAGTGTGTGTTTGTGTGAGTGAGAAAAAGACAGAGAGAGAGAGAGAAAGAATAGGAGGTGGTAAATCCCTTGCCCATAGAGCAATCGCTGACCATCTTGAGCTTCTCTGACAGTGATCAAGTGTGGCTTACAGAGACAGCTTAGGTGATCGAGGTGTCCACAGTGGCAATTCATCATGCTATCAGGGAGCACAAAGATGACAAGTTGTTTTACTGCTTGAATCAATTTTTCTACAACTTTTAACTGCAAGATGTCTCATGGTTGAAATACAGCAATATTCTCTATTATCAGCTCTTTTTTCCTTTAAAACATTACACCAGTTAAGGCCACAGCGATCTCTAAGAAGCCAATTATAAACAATATAAACAAGTCTAAACAGCAGAGCAGGTGACACCTGAGTCATGTGTTTAACAGCTGTCAGGTGTTTTACTCCCTGCCAGCAACCCAACTGCAGACACACACATGCATTCACACACACACACACACACACACACGCGTAATCACATTTGCCCAAAATTTTCTCTTCAGCAGATCATCACCACGGGTGACAGCGCACCATTAACGCGAACAACAGATCTAATCATCAGTCAACCACAGCAACAGCATCAAAACATCAATATGACATCAGCAATTATCAATAATTGTCTCTATGGAAAAGAAATGTCAGCTATTGAAAGAGAAGCTGTTGAGGCCAGTTGTGTTTGAGAATGAAGTAAAGTAGCTAAAGTAATGTTTACAAAAGGAGGGAGAGCCATGGAAATTAATAGGTTGGACAGATCCTATGTGGGAGTATAAGACGAAAGACAAAGAGTTGAAAGCATGCATACCAAAGCACGAGTATTTGTTAGAAGGCATGCAAGGAGTACATCTCTACATGTCCCGGAGGACTGCTCGCGTAGTCTGCCCCGGTTAAAGTCATTTCTGTGAAAGACAACAGAATCATTTATTGAACAAACATTAAATTTTAATACTAAATGGCACTCTCATGCTGTTCCCTATTGTTTTTTCAAATGACTTGATAGCCTTTTATTGTTCCCATGTCGCTTTTATTATCTGGGGGCATTGTGTAATCTTTCCTTTTGTGTTTTGGGTTTTTCCTTTATCTCCCTCATGCTGCTTCTCTCCTTTTCTCCCACCTGCTCCTGGCCTCCATCTGCTTCTCCGAGCATTTGACTTGCTCTTGTTTTCCCCTCTCTCTGTGGCTTGACGAGCTGTATCGTCCTCAGGAGATTTTGACATGATATTAAGTTATAGTTACAAGGCAATACTGTGATGTGGTTCCTAAGGGAAATCTCTCAGATCTGGGTTACGCCATTTTTACTGGAGGAGGCAGGTGTCTGCCTTGCTCAACCAAACAACGATATATTTAATTTTGAAAAGGGATACATAGTACCCCCCTTTGAGCCACTGGGGATTTTCTCTCTGGGATGAGAGAATCTACTCGTTTTCTCTCTCTCTCTTAGCCCAGGAGGATGTTAATTCATTGACAGAATGAGGTATGATTCTCGCAGTGACAGGTGTAGGCTTAAGCAGGTGCTGCCTTGTGATACTGTCATGAAATTTATGTCTCTCGTCCCACAGTGAGGGCCTTGTCTATACCAGCTGCTGCAACCTTGTGAGGAGAAAGCTAAGAGGTTTTAATTAGGAGTAAGAGTGTCATTAATTACACTTTCATTCACACTCACATCACCGTCTTACTGAGAACTTCCCTCTACCTCCTGACTCCTCCCCCTCTCCTTCCTTGTCAGTGCAACACTGATTTAAGTATCTGAAAATTTACTTCGTTGCCTACCGGGAAAGGCAAAAGCAAATTTGTTAATTTGATGAATCGCACTCCTAACTCCCTTCATGCCACCCCTCCACCCCAGTCTCCCAGATCGTTCAGCTCACTTTCATCTTTGATCTAGGACCCCCATAGGGGAGTCATGTTTGAGAAGCCAGACCCCTGACAGCTCTTTCAGAAAGCCAGGATTTAAGTGAGATGGGGGTATATGCAGCAGATTAGTCCCTTAAACGACTTGGTGAACAATTGGCAGAGATATTTCTTATGAAAAGCACCTAGGTTCATTACTCTAACTAATTTAATTTTTCCCTTTTGTACAAACGAGATGATGAGGTCATAACTCAGAGCAGAAACCTAAGACAGAGGCTGTTGCTGCTGTGAATGTGATAAAGACATGTTATAAGCTTAAGTTGCCCAGATTTATTCTTCAGAGAGAAGAGACTTTAATCTTCCCATGTAATGTAGCCAGGCTTTATTAATATTCATTCTTAGGTACAATATAGCTTTACTATATAATTAATGTCCCTTTATAGTTTGTCTGCAAAGCATTACAGGCAACTGGTGCTACAATATACAGAAGTGTAATGTTAATGCCAGTTAACCCTGATGCCTCACAGCAAGAAAGTCTTGTGTTTAAACCAGCAAGGTTGTGCCTGCAGACATGATGTTGCTGACTCCACCCAAGAGTGTAGTTTGCCTGTTCTGTCGTATGTCTGTGTGGGTTGCGTTCATGTTCTCTGGTTTCATCCCACAGTCTTCACAGTGAGTTTAATTGGTAATTCTTAATTTGCCAAAAGGCGTGAATATAAGTGTGACAGTGTTTCCCATCTATTGTCTTGACCAATGTGTGCTATGATAGGCTTCAGTTCCTCGTGATCTTAAATACTGCCATTTTTCACCCGTGGTTATAAAATATTCCAATTTGCTCAGCATAATTCACGAAAAACAAACCCCCAAAAATAGCATTTTTACAAATTTTTGGGTGAGCAAGGGATGGCGCAGGGGCCTTGTCATTATTTTATCATTAAAAGCACTGGTGATCATATTGAGATTTACTGAAGTTCCTCAGGCAGAGGGTCTGTAACATTAAACAGAGGAAATACTTACTGGGACAGGATCAGCAGTAGTGATCTGATCGGATGTATAAGTCCCTTGATCTGACTCTCAAGGGACCTATACAATAAGTAACAGTTATTCTCAGTTGAAAGAGAGGAGAATTAAATGATGGATTACGTCTATGATGTACATGGAGTCTGCACACCTTAGATCAACCTGCCCATGGCTCATCAGTAAAAAAGGGGTGCTGGTGAGCCAAACCAGTTCCCCTAATTCTTAATCTATTTACATTCGTATGTGTATCCTCAAACAATCAGTTTAATCTTTCCTAGGCCTTATGGACTCTGCTGGAGATGAATGTTTTATACAGTAGACTCAGCTCTTATTTATTTGCCTCTGTGTCTCGACACTATCTTTTGACACTCCCCTGGAGGCCTATGCTTTGGATGTAGATTTCATCTCCATAATTACTTACATGCAGGATCCATAGTTTCTGTTGTACTAATGTTTCAGCATTGTTTAAGCATTTTGCGTGCACTGATGCAATAGTATGGATTGATTACTAAAATAGTATGATATCTGACAGACCCGACACTAGATCAACTGAGTCACCAAGTTGTTGGGGAATATACGGTGTTTCAACAGAAATGCAGAAATACATGGCCTACCTAAAGCATGTGCATAGAGGAATCAACTGTATTCTTAAATTCAGTCCTTGGGGAACACCATATTTTAGTGGAGCAGACAGGACAACTGCTGAATTTCTTGAGGGACGTGAGAAGCTGCTATTTTTCTCCATGATATCTTCATCATATGCCATGTCCTCCAATGAGAGAACCAGCTTTTTGTCAAGGCTAGTAGGTGTGAACTCCCTCAGTCCAACAGACCTCTCTTGGGTTTTTTAAATGGATGCCTACAGATAGATTCGAGCAAAATGAAAGTGGTGACAGAGGGACCTCCGTCAGATTGATTTTAAGGAGCTCCTGTGTTTTTTGGGATTAAATAGTCATTTCTTCCTGACTTCAACTCACTGACAGCCAATCTTACTACCTTACCTCAAATTCTTCTCTGTTTTCTTGGACTCCTGAAACTGACCAGGAATTTAAAAACAACATTTCAAACTCTCATCTTGTTCAACGCTGACCTCTCCTTTGGTTGTGATGGACATGAACATGGTTGGTGCTATCCCAAAGACAAAAGAAGTCATCCCCATTCCTCCTGTGACCTGTGCCTGGAAATTAAAAAAAAGGTACTGAATATTTTTGTGAGGAAATAGACAGAAAAACTGAAGGCTGTCCTAATATACGGTGTCACATATTTGGAAACTGCAAAAAAATGTATGGTTGATTTAACACAGCTCAAATTCATCCTATCAAGTTTTCCTTTTCAAGTCCTTATTTCAACACTGAAATAATTTCATTATAAGTTCATTTAGCAGAGGTGTAGACAAAAAATAGCCAACTCTTCACTTACACTTCATTGCATTTGAATCCATATTGAGAGGACCCAGTTTGTGTCCACACAACTGAGTCAGTCTTTGAAGAAATGCTGGAATTTTTGATGATATGCCTGGAGCCAGTTTTCATTAGTACAGCACTTTGTTTTAAATCTAGTGCTTAAGCATTCAAAATCTTGGATAGCAGCACAAAGCAACTGGCACATACTGCCATGTTACGGTTTTAGCTGATCATTGCAAATTACTTTTTTTTGCAAGAGACAAGGTGACTGATCACTTTTCGCTGAAGCCGGGATACAGAAAAAGTGCAGGATATAACAGCCACAGAATGAAGAAATGTACATATGCTGTCTCAATTATTGACAGTTCTATTTGTTATTCTTTCTATTTGTCCCTAATCCTCTTTGTGCTTCATCCCTCTAATTTTTCATAATTTTACCTTTTCCTACGTACCCTAGCTCTTTGTTCTCTTTTGTCTCTCTCCCTTTCTTTCTTCTCAGCTTCCCTGTATCTGTTGCTGCAGCACCTGCCCACTACCAACTCTCAGCAGGACACAGGCACAGCATTGATCAGAGGGATGCCATGAACAGCAATATAATTCCTCAATTGTTTTCCTCAGTTTTCTTGCCAGGGTAAGGAGATGACTGAGATTTTACCTGTGAATGAGAGCCTGCTAATGAAACTTCCTGGCATCTCAGGGGATGTGCAGAAAACACAAAGAATGCAGTGCCCCCCACTGATGTGCAGTCATGTGCAACATCACAACTGTTTTGATCTAAGATGCACATATTAGATGCACCTTTAATGTGTCTTCAACTTTTCACACCTGTTGATTCATGAAGTTGAATAACTATTAAAAAAAAGAAGAAGCAGCATTTGATTTAGAAGCAACAATAATTCTGATGGTCTCTTTTGAATAATAGAACACCTGGTGTGTGCATCAATTCTGAGGTTTACAGATTTGGATCTGAGATACAGATTTTACTGTATAGTTTTATGTACACAGCACCACAGTTGCTTGACTGTAATGGAAATCGATTTGTTTAAAAAATGAGGCCATGTCTCACAGAAAGAATGTGTCAGTCTGTCTGTGTATATTTGCTTTTATACACACATGTAAACAGGGTATTCTGATTGAAACGGTTGGCTGAATTTTCTCTTGTAGCCTATATTGTAAAGAATGTTAACATGCAGCAAAGATATCTGATAGACCATAAAAGATATGTGCACATCTTTCAGTGTCCAACTGAAACTGAAACTAAATATAGCATTTCAGTTAAATTTTTAGCACATAGGCTTTTGCCCTATAAATGTGTGGTAATAATAACATTTTGACCTATACAGTGGCCTTTTAGTGATGTTTTCTAAATCAGTGGTACAGGGTACAAAAATAAAATACAATTTACGAGATGTTGTTGGCTTATCATATGATACAGGTCATAAAAACATGGCTATACTCACATTGTACTTGACACATTCAAAAACTGATTGTTTAGTCAATCTACTTTCACTAAAAGTGACCTCAACCATATGCTACTTAATTTTGGTCCATTTTAGATCAAGGTGAATAGTCACAGGTTCTTTGTTATTGGTCAGGTGATAACTTAATGTGTAATTCACAGAATCAAGTGTTGTGTGTGTGTGTGTGTGTGTGTGTGTGTGTGTGTGTGTCTCTCTCTCTATTTAAATTCTGTTGTTGTGATCAGATTGTAGATTAACAGGTTTCAACTGGTTATTAATTGTATTTTATTATGTGTAATTTCCATTTGTTTACTAACTTTGCAGCATGCACTATGATAAACAAATGCAAAGGAGATACAATCTATAAATCAGATCAACATATCCATCTATGTGTCTTGATTGTTGTCAGATACAACTAATTTGGCACATGAATCATGACTGTTGACTGATGTTGACCAAAGATTGTGTATGTCTTTTTTTATTTCGTTCCATATAACATAACATGAGCAAAATACATTTGTCCACTGTAAGATACATTTTTATTTTATCATTTTTTAAAAACTGGATTATTTCCATTTTATTATTTTTATAAACATCATATGTGGAGGACATAGAATGTTGCATCCAATTTGGTGCATAAAACCCTTCCTTGGAGTTTTCTTACAGGAAATCTCACAGTCACAAAAGCATGCCTTTTTTGCAACACCTGATTTTTACAAGCATATAGTCTGCAAGAGCTCCAGGCTACAAAGCATAACCTGTGTAAAATAAAGTACATTTCAGAAACAAATGTAGCCTATATACCTCTCCTTGGGGTGTTCTTAGATGACAACAAAATATACCACACTTGAAGTGATTTATATCTTTAGCATTGCTGTCTAGAATAAAGCAAATGATAACAGGATGTACATAGGGACATGCAATTCTGCCGAGACTGCCAATCAGAGTGCACTGTGACATTTACACACAGACACACACACACACACACACACACACACACACACACACACAAGCGGTCTATTTACTTTAGCACAGAAGGTGCTAGAATGATGGAGCAGGTCAGTGTGTATCTAAGCACAACTTGGGTCAGGGCCTTTGCTATGTTCATCTTTGCTATGCCCCATCTCATCAGCACAGTTGTGCGCTCTTCTTTCTTTGAAGAGGGGAAGTATTGCGTTTGCTGAAACAACCAGTTAGCCCTCATCCTCAAAGTCTTTTCTCTTTGTAGTGGCCTGCTGTGATTTTGTTTAAATTACTGTTTGATTTGACAGGCATTACCATTAAAAATGAAACTTGTGAATAATCGTTAGCCAGGTGTCAATCAGAAGGATGAGTCATGGACATGAGACATGCATAGGTGCGACAATTTGATTGGAAGGTGGGAAACCACGGAATCGCGTTGAAGACAGAACTAAAAGAAAGCATTTGATTATGATCATCAAAGTTAGTGAGTGTTTATTTATTCGGATAAACACCAAATTTGTACCGTTGATGAAACTAATGATGAAACTCCGCAAACGGGGAAATGAGCTTTGTTTAAGCTGCTTTGCCTTTGGCATCGTCACGAACGCAGTAACCACACCATGGACTGTTGTTAGCTAGCTAGCTAGCTGTCACGTTCACGAGCTGAGATGAGTGGTGATGAGAGATGATTTGGGAAATACAATTTTGCACATTTCTCCATGACTGTGCCCACTATATGTAAGCTGCATTCATGTGGATAGTTATTCAATCAAGAGGTTTGTCTTAACAGTTTAGTAGTAGTTTTCTCGGTAGTGTGTTTCGGACATTGCCACACATGCCACAGAGGTGTGCCGGACTGGCCGCTGCATAACCAGAGGAGTGTGTTTGCTTCACAAGTCCACGGACAGAACATCAACACATGTTTCTAAAATACAGGGATTGACCCAACTGGACATAGGCTTTGCAAAACTGCTCATTTTGATATGTAGTTATTAGATGTATGGGAGTTTTGAGCTCATATTTACGGTGTAACTATAAAATAAGCAAATCAGGTCTTGCCATAGTTATATGGTGTATGTATTGTTATTATAGACATCCATATTTAAAATCTGTAGTCCCTTCCTCTATATAAGTTCCTTTCAAAATTTACTTGTGAAGTATGCCACAAAATACTGTGCAATGAGAACTGAGTGGGTAAGTTACTTTGAATTAAAGCTGAATGTTTGAAAGCACCTCATGGACAGTCTCAACTTTGTGCAGCATGGTCTTGTCAGGTTTTGAGTGCAAATAAGTTCACCTCACCCTTCCATGCAGTCAATGGGACAGTCACAAATGGGGCTTGTCACTTGCACAGTGGATATTATCGTAGTCATTTGCATAGATATATGCTGTTAACAGAGAAACATTGAAAGATAATTTCATCCAACATCTGAACTGAAACACATTTGTATGTGTAGTATGTCACGTTCACATTGTCTTTGTTTCCATACAAGAGATTCTTTGTATGGAGGTATAATTACTGACACCAGATTTACCCTGATACAGAAGTGCTTCATATGCAGTTATGACCAGCATAAATAAAAACTGACTGGAAACCTTTGCACTAGCTCCCCTCTTTTTTGAAAGAGCAGATCACAAAAATTTTCTGCACAATACTGAGCATAGAAAGAACTTCATATATTTTCTGTTTGCAAACCCAGTACCTGCTGCATTAAAGAGCTTAATTTACATTCACTCAGGTAATTTGTTCTCCATATTTATTTGCTATCCTCTTTATTTATGATTTGTTGTACCAATTAAATTGACTTTTCTTCTGGCCTAAAAAGGTAACACTATTTGCTCAGCTGTGCTTTGGAATTAACATCCAGGCTCATGCACCAGATTGTGTACCCAGACCTTTCTAACAGGCCATGCCTGCAGAGGTGTTTGAAAGCACAGGCATGGCGCAGCATCATCTGCTGGGAAAAGCCAGATCAAATAATAGATTCAGATTTGCCAAAGTCATTAATTTCACATGCTGGCAGTGAAAGTCCTTGTGGCTACTGAATGAGAAATGTTTTCAATCAAAGATTTAAATTCTTATTCAATCATCACAATTGCCGTTTGGGAGCCAGAATTCAGTATGAATAAATCAGAACAGTGCGTCATGGATTTTGGTGTTCAACAAAGAGAACAGAAAATAAATACCATTTACCACAACCAAATTTTTCATGGGTGCCTGTGGTTTGTTGGTGAATAGTATTTGTTTCTTATGAATCGTTCGTCTGTCTTAAATTGAATAAACCCATACTGCAGTTGTCCCCATGGATTGTGATGAAACAAAAATGAAGTGAATTTTACCGGTGTTCACTGCTCTTTAGTTTGCCTTGAGCACTGTTCAGTCCTGGCACCCAGCTAATCCAGCGATGTCTGTCATAAAACATGTAAATGTGGAACAGTCACACAGATATTCAAACCAGTATTTCAGACTAGCGTCTAAGTGGAAGGGCTTTGTAGAATTTGAAGGAACTCATAAGGGTAAATCTATGCAGGCATTGGCATTTTGACTGTACAGAGTGGCATTATATGTGTACTTGTGAAGAACTCTGGTGGCCTGTTTTGAAAGAATTAATTCTGAAGCAGCAGGTACATGATTTAAAACTTGTTTTGTACTTTCAATTATTTTTCATGGCAAGTCAAATTACACGTCTGCCACAATGTTAAAACCATTTGCCGGTTTGAGTGTTGTGGTTGTTGTATGTTCTGGTGGACCTGTGCTGACATTTTCATGGAACAAAGTTAGGGCCAAAATGTTTAAAAGTATAAGCAAGAGCAACAAAAACTAGTGTAGCCCCTAACTGCTTATGAATTTCATCATTTATTAGATATAACCTATGAAAATCTCCTGCCAGAGTTTTAATCTTTTGCTCACAGACTGTCAGGCTGTCTGCATCTGGTATTCATTTGGTTTCTCATCCAGGGTTATTTCATGTAGTGTTTCTCCATGTTGTTGCATATAATATGTGCTACTCTCTCACTTTCTTTTTATGGTTGGTCCTGTATTCACAGTGTGTGTATGTCTGCAAATAGATATTTGGCCTGCATTCATATTATACAGTACAGTTTGAGATCTTTAATGAAATTTAATTACAAAATGAGGTGACCGAGCATCACTGTTGAAGATGAAACTGATGGGTTTTGGTCTGGCTCTGTTAAATGAGTACACCAAACAGTAAGGATGGGATATAACCTGTTGGTAGATTATGCTGGCAAAATGTGGTATGCTCAGCTCTGACTAAGTTTGATGGAGGTTTAGTTGCATGTGCTTAAACAAGTTTTTAGTTTGGGATAGTGTGCTGAGCGAATGCAGGGTTTACAGGGTCAAGCCAACACAGTGGCTCTGCTTATGTGTTCATGCAGCAGCAAGAGCTCAGTCTGAAGGTGGTATTTGAGCCTGTGTTGGCGGTACGTGGATGGCCAGCTATTACCAGCCAGTGAATCACTGCTTTGGTCACAGTAGATTTGATTGCTTAGATTTGCACAGCTAGTTTGTGAATATTCTGTTCCACCCCAGGCATCTGCTGTCCAGTAGCCTGTTAGTAGTGCAAAAGGCATGGAGGTGGTTAGCTCCCCCTTGTCATAGGAAATATATATATATATATATATACATATAGTACACTAAATAATGTTATTTTATTCAGCCACCTTTTTTAATTTGTTACACCACTGTAGAAAGCAGAACATCAACATAACCCTGGAAACAGTAAATATCACCTGACAAAAGTCATTGTGGAAAAATGAAAGAATAAAATAAATTTTAAAATTCCATTTCATGGAGGGAGGCCTGGGATCTTATGCATTAAATAAGAATTTTAAAAAAAGCATTTTATAAGCTTGAGCCCTGCCAATATTTGGCACTAAAAAGGTGTCACTGTGCATTACATGAAGTTATGTGACTCTTTTCTCCTTTACTTTTAGGCTAATTTATGTGGGTTTGCCACACCATTCATAGAAACCAAGGATTAATTAGCAGCAAAAAGTTGATAGCTCTCCATGTTTTCTTCTCTGTCAGAGAACGCCATCTGCACTGCTATCCTGATTAATGAGCAGGTGGAGTAGGAAGCATTTTCATCATAGTGTGCACTGAGGCAAACGGAAAGTGAATTTGCTACTCCCAGAATACCAAAGCATCAAGTTATTTTTTTTATATGGTCAACAAAAAGGGGGTTTTAATCCAAGCCATCTACATTCATGAAATTATTTGAACATATGAAACGTATTCTTCTCAGCACATTATGATTTGTGACCATCTCTGTCCCAATGCTATAGAGATGGAGAATGAAAAAGAGCCAAGATAGTGATTATTTGTGATGTCCTGTGGGGGTAAAACCTGGGGCTGCTCCTCTGATGATGAATTAGATTGGATTTGAGGAATCAGACAGTTTTCCAATTTTACACACAACATTGTGTAAAAGTGATTTTAGTTGATTGTGATTTGGATGAACTGCAATTTTAAATAACGAGAACATTTTTAGTAAATTATTATGCAATGCCATGCCAGGGGCAGATACATATTTTAGAATGTGTTTGCTCTCTGCTTACATTTTTACATATTGATATTATTATTATTGCAAGACTGAAGCAGACAGTATAGTATGGGCTCAGAAGCACTCACAATCCAGTTTGGGGAGAATAAGATGTGTTTGGAGCAGATGACATTGAACCTGAGAATTCAGAGCAGACTGATGCCTGAGCTTTTTTCTCACAGGGATTGCTTTTACATATGTCTACCTCATTATTTATTATTTGATATGAACATCCAACATAACATTGACACATGACAGAAAATCATGATCATAATATAAAAAACCCACAATAATCTGTGCCTTAGGTTAGGGTTAGCAGATGGACAAGGTTATGTGCTTGAGAATGCTCTTTAGAAAAAGAGTAGCTTGCTCTGTTGTGGGAGTGCAATCAACACCCCTGGCATAGAACAGGACTTAAGAGACATCTCTGTTTTAGGCCTGTTTACACCAAAGATTTGTTAGGAGATGAGCAGAAACTAGCAACTACTTGCAACGTTCTATTGTGCTTTGTTCTGAAACCAGCTCACTTTACACTTGCAATTAGATGAGACAACATCAAACAACTCTCTTTGCTGGTGTAACAGCCGTGGCTTGTCGTTGTTGCTGGATACTTCGTGGAGGGGGTGGTGCAGAGAGCAGGGCAAAGACACAGAGGGAGAGGGAAGGAGAGAGAGTGGCGCACAGCTATACACTGAAGCAGCAGCACAAAAAAACTACACATAATATGTTACTATGAGAAGTGAAAAGAAAGTCAGTTAATTAAGAAACTGTGATTGGCTGGTACAGTCTAGGTAGGTCTATTTAATAAGTGAGTTACTTGCTGCAGTTGTAGTTAACATATTGATGAAACGGCACCCACTATATGGGAGGGTCAAGAAATGGTCAGCTGATCCTCTCTTTCCGCTGTACAAACCGCCGCCAACTCGACTAGCTGACAATTTGTAGCTGAGCAGCTGATTTTGCTTGGCGCTGATTGGCTGTTGAAACAGATGAAGGGCCTACTGTTCTAGAACCGGCAGCTGTGACTTGACAAGTTGAATTCCTGGCGATGCCTTCAGCCAACATCAGCCAAGACGATACAGGCCAGTTTACACCACCGTAATGCCCCCCTGTGACCTTCTCATACAGTTTTGAATTGTTGCAAAACTTTGGTGTTATCTGGCCTTAACATGAGATTAGACATTGTACGAGGCACAAGCAATATTATCACAAATAGTATTAAAAAGGATGCACAGGAGACTTGGACTGTGCCATTTACATTCATTTGTAACAGCACAGTCATAGGAAAAAGACTTATGACCAATGGCAGCAGTTGCAGCTACTGTCTTATAGGCTGTGAACCTCTCATTACTCTCACTTACTGTATCCTCACAGATGAGGCTCTGTTTTCGTTTTGAAAGTGAGTCATTTTTGTTACAAACCTAAGATTTCGAAGGTCAACTGAATAACTTATGTAAATTCTTCTGAATGAATGGAATACAACCATTAAAATGAGCGGAAGCTCTATGGCACCTGCACAGCTGGAAGTGGAATATAGGATCTTTAAATTAACTAAACAGTGTTGCAGTACATTAATATTATATACAAATAAAGCTCTCTTAATTGATACAGCACAGGTGTTTGTTAGTCAGGAAGGCTTCATGCAGTAAGTTAGGGGCTTGGTTTTTAATTACCTTAGGGATTTGCTCATTTACATTCTGCCTCTAAAAGTCTCTTGTTGATACTAGGAAGTGTGTGTGTGTCTGTGTGTGTGAGAGAGAGTATATCTCTAAGTGTACTATACATGTTGCAAAGTGATTCGATGAGGGTGTGGGTAAAGAATCAATAGAGTTTTAATAGGAAACAGGATGTCCTCAGGTAAAATTCAGGTCAAAATACGTTATGAAATTTGATCTGTGGGATTATTTTTTTTGTTGGTCGGATGGAGGACGGAGAAAAATATAAGGAAAGGCACTCGATCTTGATCCTCCTGCACACTTTTGTTCTTGAAGGTCATAAAGCTTGTTATAGTGGACAAACATTAGATGCCCATTGGTGCTGCCTTCTCATTAATCTCCTTCTCATCTAAGGCCAAACCTGTAAAAGGGTCTGCATATACTGACATATATCAAGAGTCCACATATCCTCTGATGTAGAACCTCACAAGGTGATAAGTCGAAAAACCATGGCTACTCATCCTTTATTTAATAACCATGTACTTCATAAATTAGGTCTCCCTCCTTATACTGGCTGAAAACACATTGTGTAACTACAGGGCCTCCCACTGGTCACACATTTTTCATGAAGATAATCTTTGTTATGACATTGTTATGTCAATAAAAGAGAGCAAATAGAGCAAAGGCTAAAGTGTTTAGTTCATGTTTATATTGTATAGTCATTAAATATATATGTATATATATATAGCATTTTAGGTCATGTTCACTGGCTGAGTTTTCCCAATCTAGGGGTATCCTAAACTATAAAGCACTGGAGACCAGAGTATATACTGCATTCAGGGTGTTGTTAGTGTCAGGCTAAAACATCTCCCTGTCAGCTAATGAAATTACACCAGTGCAGCAGAGGGAAACAGAAGAAAGACAAGAGTCATTAAATCAAGACTTAAAGGTGCCGCCACACTCTATTTTACAGAGTTACAAATGCAAGATGTGGACTGCAGTCCACTGATCAGCAGTTCACTAATGGATGTAAACATTAAAAGGACAGAGGGAATTAACACTCCCCTCCTCCTTCCCACACCAGAAGGGTACCAACTCCACTAAAACATCACCGCAGTTTTGCATACAAGCTGTTTTACATGTACGAAAAATGTTTTTGCTCATCCTGTTTGACTTCATGACAAACTCTGCATTATAAGGGTTTTTTTTGTACATTCATAAATGCCTTTGTAACATGGACTGCATTCAGAACAACGCCACAATGTTTTTTGTAAACCAGAGTCCTCGGGGAAAGTTGCAGTAGTTCAAGCAGGATATTTAAAAAAATGTTCATCAAGCTTTTATTTCCAAGAGCATTGAATTAACATGCAGTACCTCACACATATCATTTCATACCAACATTTTAATTGCTCTCCATTTATTACACATTCTGAGTGAGTAGTGCATTTGCATTGATTTCACATGCAAGTGTGACCTACTGTTATGTTGTGTGGGTGAAAAGGTTCCACTGATATGATATGAATACAGTATGCAGGTGAAACCTGCACCACTGTTGGCTTTAACACATTATTTCAGCTTTCAGTACTTACAAAGTCAAGGGAGGAGTTTGGGTTCAGGGCAGGGTCATTATCAATAACGAACAAAAGATAACAGGCAACGTCATAACTGATGGCCCAGGGCCAGCAAAAGTCATTGGCCCAGAAGGACCAGTGTCTGGTCTGCTTTTGAAAAGATGGTTGCTCTTCTATAAGAAGAGAGTGATTTACAGCTTCTCTTAAATCAGCCCGTTATAATGTTTAGACCCCAAAATGTGACTGTTATTGATGGCATCATCTAGTGCTGCATGATTTTTCTGCTCTAAACTTAGCACTTGGTGTCAAATTTCTTTTTTTTTTGTGGTTGACTTAAATGTCTCAGAAGGCCTCATCACCATGGCTGTCTCCCTCCATGAAAGACCTGAGCCTTGCCTTTGGTGAAGAATAGGTCACAAAAAGACAGTGAGACAGAAGCCGCAGCAGACAAAAATAGGAGAGGCTCTCATCTATATAAACTGCATCTGCATTTCAGCAAGTTCTGCGATATTCCATGTTTTTCCAGTTCATTCAATTTTCATTTCCAAATTCCATGATTACAGATATCATAGGGCCCTATATGTTGGGATCATGGTTGTCTAGCTCAAATTGATCACTACAAGTGGATAATTAAGATCATTTTTTCATTTTTGTTTCGAATACAGATTACATTGAAATAACATTAGTATATGCATTACATGAAAATATAAAACAGTGACATTTTTCTTTTAGGGAAAGGAAGATGAAGAATGAAAGCACCCGTGTTGAAAGAAAGCTTTTGAGACAGGATATTGCTCTATTTCATTTCTAGAATAGCCCTGATGTTGGCTAATTGTTAACTTTCAGTTCTTTCTGAGAGAGCTCTTTCACTGCAAACACCACCATAAACTTCTGAGATGTATCTCACTTTTTTCCTTCTTTGTCATATCCCTGGGGCAATGGAGGCCACTCGGCCATCCATAGCACATTCCCCTGAAAATACCTCTGGGGATTCCTTTCTCAGTGGCAATGCCATCACTCCTATCATCAGCCCCCTGTGTGCCACTGAGCTGTACCTGTCCTGGAAAGCAGGGAGGCACTGAAAACGAACTGTCATATCATTATTTGCGGCAGTGGCTCCGTGGTGATTATATATGAGACTGATATGTTCAGTTGGGTAAAATAACTGAACTAAATGAACAAGATCAATTATTTCCATGGAGCAATAGTTAAACTAGCTAGTAACAAAATGGTTACAATGAAATGGTATCAATATCAACAATGAATACTGAATAGTTAGATCATTTAGCAGGTAAATAAACATTTAAGGGAACTGTAACTTATGTAAAACATGTAATGTGTAACTCAAGTACAAAGTTTCTCCATAGGCCACTTAAAACTTTCCAGCATTCAGTTATTGAAGAACCTCAATGTTGGTGTTGAGGGCTTCTGTTTCTCTTGTGATTTCTGTTTTATTAATTTTCACCCATGTATGCCATGTAATTCTGAGAAATCAGAAAATTGATTTATTTGCTTGCTTTTATCAGTAATTTTTTAACATTATATTTTCACACATTAGCATTTAGAATGGTTTGTTTTACCACTGCATATTAGTACTTTGCAGCGTATTGTGTAGAATTCTCTTAAATTTCGCTCATATCTGTGAATAGCTTGACTTATTAATGAAGTCATTGTATTAAGACAGCAATCTTTTAGCTTGAATCAAACAAAAACAATGTGCTGGGTCCCAGATGGAATCTCTCAAAAGTACTGATTCATTTTCTTCTATTTTTAATCCACTGATATCAAACGTGTCTGTAACTTTGTGCAGATTTCTCTCACTCTTTTTATTGCATATTTTATTCTGTCTTTTATTCATATTAACATCAAGCTTTCTTTCACAGAAAGAATCCTAATATATATATATATGGCTTATTTGTGGTTGAAATGAGAATAGGAGTGTGTCACAATATTTAACCAGAAAATGTCATTACCAGACTAATTCAAAATATTTCTTGTCACTACTTTCTGTTGTACACTGACATAAGAATAAAATCCCCCATGACAACTTCCAGAAAAATCCTAATATATGACTTCCGTTCATGCGAGTGCACATATTCATTTAAGAGCATTACAGGGTTTTGCCTGACTTCCAGTAATAGTTTTAGCATTGTGTGTTTTTCCTTAAATTTCTTGATGTGTTGTTTATTAAATTGAATAGAAAAGGTCATCTTCTTGCTAAAAAGCGAGGTAGTACACCTGCACTACCTCAATAGTCAAAGTTTTAACAAGAAAATGACATGTAGAACTGTTTGTGTTCCTTTTATTTTAAGTAAGGTGTCTTCACATTTAAAGTTATTTATTTTTGATAAACAATATATCGGTAGATCATAATCTGGCATTGAGCATGTGTATGTAGCTCTCTTAAAATCTGTTAAGCTGTTTTTACTTGTCTACCATCACCTTATCTTATACCGTATCTATTTTTTTTATACCATCATAGTATCAAAATACAAATATGAAGATTGTTGTCACTATTTAAAACCTTTGACATGGTTACTTGTATTTTCTAACATACAGATCTGTGAACATTTCCTTTCATATTCAAGTAATTCTACATCTCTTTTTCTAAAACATTAAAATAATGGGGAAAAAAATGAAAAATGGAAAGAAACAAGTTCAGTCATATTGAACACAGAAGCACAGATGGCTTGTTACAGTTTGAGCAGATGGGTAAACTATCCTCAGCTGCTTCAAGAAAATGTGATGGTAGACAACAGCATAAAAACTACATGTGAACCACAGTTTTTGATGGCTCATAGTCAGTGATGTCTTCACATGCCCACTCACTACCAGTTACATTGATAGGGTGCCATTTTGTGGCTGCATTTCTTTTCGAGGATCAATACAGCTTTTCCAATAGTTGAGGAGACAACAACTGAGGTTGAGGGTTGTTATTAAGTTAGAAGCAGTGAAGTGGATAACCCCTAATCCAGTCAGTTGCCAGGGCATTTGTTAAAGGGGGAAGTACTGGACCGCTTCTTTTTTTAACACTAATAACTGTTATATTGTGACATACTTGCCTGTCTGTGCTCGGGCCCGTCTCAGAAAGCAGGTTTAATAAACTATAAGCCTATCCCTGAACTCTGAGTTGGTGAGCCCTGGGATGGGAAACTTTTCGGTGATCGGTTTAAAAAGAGCTGATGTGAGTTGTAGCGTCAACTCATGAGTGTGTTCACACTGAGTTAAGTGTGTGGGGTGGTGAATGGAGAAATGGCCTCATCAATGAAGCCCCAACGTTTTGACTCACCATAGCAACAGGTAAATAAAGAGAAGAGTTTCCATTTCAATCCAGTGGAGATAGAAAGATTAAAGTTTTGCAATGCACATTTATACTTAAAAAAAACAAGGGCAGCAGCAGTGAAAGAGAGTGAGTTGGAGAAAAGACTATTACACTTTTTTTTTTTTTGTTCAGTAGTCAACTAGATCATGATATTGAGCAGACTTCAATTTCCCTAATGGATGCTAACTGCTGAAATCCTACTGTTTGTGATATTGACATTTTAAATGTTTTCATTCAGCTGTAATGTGCTGGAGACAAGTTCCGCTGGCAGCAAAAGATAAAAATATAGTTCAAACAGTTAAGACTAAGAGAACATGCAGACTCCTCACAGACAGGCACCAGGGTTTGAAACAGGAACCTCCTTGCCATGAGGCTACAGTGCTCACCACTGCACCACCATGCCCCCCCCAACCCTCTTGACACCCACTTTTTGGCAATTGACATAGGTAAAAAGATAATAAAGGAAATCTATCAGGGAAACATATGTTTGCTTATAAACCAGCAAGCAAAATGTCTCGGTACTTGCATATGAATGTGCAGAGAGAGAGAGAGAGAGAGATTATCATATGTAAGCTAGAGCTGGATAAGAAATTTGCAAATCAAGTCGCGAGCCTCACTTGCCATTCCCCATTATGACAAATAATATACATGTGGAAGAATGAAGTGATGCTGAGAAAAGGCCACAACATTTACAGACATTTAGCTTCATTTCCTTGAATGGATGATGCTGTAGTTTGTCAAGTATCTTGTCAAATTGGGAAATAATTTCTGAGATGCTAAGAAAAGGCCAAAACATTTACAGTCTTAAGGCATTAGCTGCCCACGACTGCAAGCCTGATTGGCCAGTGTGACCCAATGGTTTGTCCTCAAGTTTTTACACCCTTCATTTCTAATCAACCAATATATAAAAGTAGATGTGTTTCCTTGAAAAATGACGCACACAAAACTTTCAAACTACTTTGAAACTGTTAATCAGTTTAGGTGCTTATGATGGAACTAACGGGCTGGTAAGAACCACCACTTCACTCCAGAGCCAAGAAAACTGTAATAAAGCACCCGTTGATTTTCAGTGGCTCTGCAGGTGTCACCTTCATGACAGCTTTCCAGACACAGCTTATTTTGTCCTTCTGTTTTCTGTCCTATAAGAAATATTTTGATATTCATTATTATGTTTTTTTTCAATACCGCTTTATAGTAGGTAACTGAGCAGAGTATCTGTGGTCAGCCGTTTGACAGATACAGTATCTCAAAATGTTGCATACCTTATATACACAAAATATTCTTGCACAGTAAATCCTACAATACTGTTGTGTGCTGACAAACTGTAGGCACAAAGCTCGGCTCCTGCCATCAAATGATCTGCATGCAAAGTTAGCCTGAGATTTTTATTCCTGGACATGAACCATGGCTGAATGAACTTCAAGCCCTGGCCAAGCATCCTACTTGATTCTAGCCTGGGGAAAAACATATGACCGCTGGCAAATCTAGTTACTGTGCTAAGGTGAGCCACAAATGGCGATGTCACACCATTGCCTTAGCTATGCCCTTGCCCACAGGAGAGAGGTGAAGAACAACATCTGTAGTCACATGTTCCTCCTCTAAGATGTTGGCATGTGGCCCATAACTACAGTGGATTCGCCTGTGGCATTTTTTTTCCACCCTATCGATCTGGATGCACGCAGCTGCCAGACATGCTGATATGATATGATGCGTCTCCTCTAGTTCTGCAGTATATACAGGGGGGGGTTTAAACTGCATTTGATGTTAACTGTGGGTGTTGCCACAACACACAGGACAGAAATTTTAAGATTATAACTGTTATCATGGTAATGGTCATTTTGGGAACAATGTATGTATATTTCAAATTATATCACCTGTTCATATTGCCAGCTTTTTACTTGTTTATTCTTACACGGTATATCTGCACATGAAGAACTGCTTGCATTACATGACATGATGTAAAACATCTGTGTAATGGTTACATATTTCGGATAGTAAAATAAAATGAAATTAAAGTGCATTCTTTTCCACGGAGTGATTTTACAGTAATTGTCTATGCCCATTTGCAGTATATGCCAAACAAGTTTACTTCACATGTGGGTGTTTTTAGATAGACAGCGAGCAGTGTTTGTAGTCAAGCACTCAATTTAGAATTGCTCTGCAATGGCTCAGAGGGAAGAATATAAAAGTCTGCTTTAGATGACTCCAAAGGTTTGTTTATTCATCAGAACTTCATTTGTTTTACTATTGCACAGTGACTTCTAAGATGAGGCAGCAACTGCAGCAGGGATAAGACTAATATGGAGCTGCCAGATAATGCAGTGATGTGACATACTGCTTTGCAATTACAGGGACATCTTGTGTTTATATGTGGTCAAAGTTAGGTGATAGAAAATCAATAGATGTCATAAGAGGGCGTCAGGGTTAAGACCAAATCAAACAATCAAAACCAAAAGCATAGTTTTGCAGAATTTAATAGTGCATGATAATGAATTGCTGATGGAGGAGGAGAACAATATTTAAACAGTCTAAACGTGTGTTCATTTGTCCCAAGGGTTATTTTTCCATCTCAGTTATTTTTATATCCAATATATAGTCCAGTGTTATCACAGTGGGGAACAACAAACTACAAAGATTCAAGTTCAAAATTCAAACAATATAATCAGTGACGGGGTTGGATCATGCATAGCACATACTGTTTGTTAAGCAAAAGCAGCTACAGCAGTTGCATGTGTAAAAAGGCAATTATGGTTTTCACAGTTGTTTTCACAGCCTAGTTCAGTTTACTGCTCTGGAACGTTTTCTCAGATTTAAATGAAAGTACCTTGCATAGAGGCACCGTAGTAAAATATGGAGAGTACATTGATATTGGCTAAGGTCTGAGCATCCAATTTCAAAACTGAAAGGAACATTGACTCCAGTCTCTCTAAACGAACAGATGAGAGAGAAGTGGATGACTGAACTATGCCAAAAGGCCTTCATTTTGAAAATCTGAAACGTGCAGTAAAAAGTGGAAATGTACCCTCACCAAGCACTTTATAAGAAACACCTGTAATCCTGCCTATTCGTGCAATTATCCAGTGAAATGCGTAAAATCATGGAACTGCTCAATCATCGTTTGAATATCACAGCCTATCTTGAGTTTGCTGCTGACCATGTGCATCCCTTTATGGCCACCATTTACCTAGTAATGGCTAATTCCAGCATGACGATGCACCACGTCACAAAGCAAAAGTCATCTCGAGCTCGTTTCATGAACCATGACAGTGAGTTCATTGTTCATTTGCCTCTCATTCACCAGATCTGAATCTAGTACAGTGCC
Source organism: Psettodes erumei (assembly GCA_016785225.1). Lineage (NCBI taxonomy): Eukaryota > Metazoa > Chordata > Actinopteri > Pleuronectiformes > Psettodidae > Psettodes > Psettodes erumei. The sequence continues at coordinate 4,835,387 of JAFBJZ010000863.1, read as the reverse complement.
TTTGAGGTGTGGTAGAAAGTGAGATTAGCTGCATGAATTTAGAGATGACAGTTCCACAGAAATTACCTGATGCAGTCATGTCAGCAAGGACCTCAAGTATCTCTTTGCCATGAAGAACTGAGGCTGTTTTGAGAACAAAAAGGGAAGCACTATCCAGTATTAGTATGATGCTCTGAATAGAAGTTTAGTATTTTGTTCCTAGTGTAAATTTTTAAACTTTGTACACCTATAATGTACATGGACTTACAGAAAGCACAACCTAATAATACTCTGAAAATGCCTAAAAGCGGATGTGTCCCTGGACACACCTGCAACAAGAAAAAAACAATCTCAGGTTTCCACACTTCCAAATCCCAAAACAGCCTGAAAGAAAAGTGCTCTGGCTTTAGGCCATCAGATGTGAGAATGCTTCAGGCAAACAGTGGGACCCTGCGTCATCACATTGTATTGTGTGTCTAGCAAATGCTTCATAACAAGTAAGAATGAGCTGCAGATGTGTGTTTGACTGTTGGGTTGTTTCGTGTCTGAACAGTAGAACTATGCCAGCTTTTTCTTTGTGCTGTTGAATAGTTTTGCCTGATCCTCCATCTTTCCATCTAAGAATTCATTACTGTGTGAAGGGTATTCGCCACTGCCTCCAGTCTTGCCTGTCTGTGTTTAGGTGTAATATTATGACTACTGTTTCTCAATTTTTTTGTGTAGTTGTTTCATAATTGGAGGAGGATTAATCACATATGAACAGATGTCTGGATGTGACACCTCTGGCCACCACATATTACCCAACATTTTGGCAGAGCCACCTGGTAAGGACCAGATGAGTTTAAGCACTGTGTTGTCCAAAATATTCTGGCAGTGTACAAAGCACATCAAAAAGCCCTATTATTTTCTATGAATGGTGAAGCGCACTTTGACACAGGTGGATGTGCAATACAGCCATGATTCTTTGATACCATGATAGTATAGCCGATTATCTGGGTAATTGGTCTCTTGTCAGTTGTCATGTCTTTTGTTTGTCCTGATTCTAGGACAGCACTAAACTTCACGTTATTGTTTTTAATTATATTATCATATGCTGTGCTCCTATTGCTTATTGTTAGGCTGCTGGGCATCTGATACAGTATGTTCAGAGTAAAAAAGGATTAGGAATTTGAATGACACTTTACACCTCAAAATGTTGATTTGAAATGTGGCTGTTTTGGTGGAGTTCCGGATACAACTCCATGCTCATTTGGGTAGATATTTATAAGATGTGCCCTCAGGTTGCTGGTGCTAGAATGGTAAGCAAACTGTTGCTTGCACAGCTTGCAACAACTTTATCTCCAGGTTCCACAGTTTTGCCATCCCCTGACCAAATCTGAAGTATATCCTAAGATGTTGGTTATTCTCAGTGTGTAAATCACTATTTCTACAGCCGAGCTGGGCTGAGAACTGTCTTCCATCATTACCACATGGTTGTTGTTGAATTATTTGCTGGTCTCAGCCTGACCTACATTCTATTTTCAATCAGTGAAAGTAACATTGTACGACTCCTGTCTGTCATGCTGTGCCTTCAGTGCAATGGCCCATGCTCAAGTGAGAACTTGTGAAGCAGACAGCAATGGTAGTGCTGCTTGTTTTCAGAACTGAATATTAATTTTCACAATCAATTGTCTGTTTTTTCAAGAGTTAGATTGGTATGATAATAAAATACGTTATTCATTGTTGTCCAACACGGTTGCTCTTCTGGATATTACAAACCTGCTAGCAAGCCTCCATGACACCTAAACATTCTAAAGTCTAAATTACATGTTTTGCAGTGTTTGTGAGGCAGTCTTACTGTAACAGTCATCCCTATGTTTTGGAGGACTATGATGGACCAAGCTAAGGAAGAGAGGCAAATGTTTTAATGATAAATGTTGTTCTGTTGTTTTTCTGAGGATCACTGATCATGCCTCTGAAATGGCTGGATGTCCCACAGTGCTCCGGTTGTTCTTTTACATAATTATAGCTCTATTAATTATTATTATCATTATTATAATAACCATACACACAAGCAGACCATAGTGATAAATATATAAATATCTAAGATTGATTAATAGACAGCAGAGTCTGACCATTTCCAGCTGGTGTAATACACGTGTACCTGATCTTGGTTACTTCCATCTAATCTACTTTCTGTGTCAGGCCCCACTTTGATCAATGGTTTGTTTATTTGCCTGTGTAATAAACAAATTATTCTAAGCAGGAGAAGTCACCTCTCGCATTAACCTGCTTACAGTTTAATCAATGACTTAAGTAATTTTTATCAGGATGCCACAGGCAATGAGGTGAAAGAGAAAGTTAGAGACTAGAATCTGCCCATTTAAATTTTGAAGATACCTGGTTGTTTTATGTAGTAGTTCCATCATAGAATGCAATTTTTCTGCAACGTCACATTTGCAGTTTGTGAGCCCATATAACTGCAATCCTGTTAAAATTATAGTTTTGACCTAAAGATTTATTTTAATATTTCTATTTGATGGGACTACACTGTATTCGTATTTACCAATATAGTACATAGTTTGTTACTAAACATCTTAATCATTAAGTGGAGATTAATAAAATATCTCTTCCTCCAAAATTCATTTAAGGATGAGGTTTAAAGATAGATTGATCGATTTATATAAAAAAGCATTATATTTAACATCCTAAAAAGCACATTAATATAGTGTACATACTCAAATAATCTGTCCGTGTATTTTGTATCACAAATTGATCCAGATACTCTTCTAGTTTTGGGGAAATATTAAGCTTTGTTGGAGATCAGTGCTCTCTTACTGCTGTCGTATTTTGTTTTGGATTCTCTCTGTAAATAGTGTTCGATGATACAGTACATTGTAAAATCAGTTTTTGTGCAGTTTTGAAGTGGGGTGTTGATTGTGAAACAGCTGCGGTGGCTAGTGTAACATGCTCTACTGGGCTTTTCTCACAAACCTTCACTGATACATTTGGTGACCTTAAAAAATGACGAAAAGTTAAGCATCTGCAGAACAACTGAGCTCTTGCAAATATTTTTCTGATGAAAATCAACATTCATCAATTACATTTGGTCTTGACCTGTGAAATCTTGTTTGTTGATTTTTAGGTTACTGTAGTAATATTGACCACTAGCTAATTAATTGTTGATTAAAAGTATAATCACTGAACATTGTAATCATTATGACTTACACATAAGGACAGTCTTACCATATTTGCACCATTGTACCATGTAGCTTTAATAGTACATACCCTAAGCTGTCATCATTTTAGTTTTTACTGGCAGTGTTGCCTTCGCCACCTTCACCCTATCATTTTCATCAAACATAAATACAACTTGTTAATGTGACAACTTGTACTTAAAAATGTCCGGAAAAAAAATGTTTGTAAAACGTTAAATTGCTAAAATGATCACTGTGATAAAGTAAAAAGGAAAATGAAGAACAATTTGGGAATGAAACCCAGCTTCACTACTCATGTTTTCTGGTATCGCAACTTGGGTATTGTCTGCAAAAGTGAACAAGACACATACATGGAAACAACCAGTTCACAAAGTGCCAGCAGAAATACTTTAACTACTAGTACTGCGATACTACAGTCAAATTTAATTTGTATAGCTCAGTATCACAAATTAGTACCATATACCTGTTGTGTCTGCTGGCTCTCTCACAGCTGCATGGTGGCTGCAGTCCTCCTCCCCCTCTCCTACGTCTCTTTCTTCATTAGCCACTGCTATCCTTTCCTGACCCTCTCTTCTCGCTTCAGCTGTCAGCAGTGGTGGTTGAAGCAACAAATTAATTGGATAGCTAATCACAATGGTTGGACTGTTGAGCTGTCCCATATGTGTTTTCTAAGGTTTATAGGTAATCTGTTTTGCTAATACCTCTGGTCCAGACAGTCTCTTCACCTCTTCAAGATGACCCCCCTTGAGTCTTTGGATTACAGGAACAAACATTCACTGAAAAGTTAAGGAATAAACATTAATGTTATCCACATGCATGAATGGTTGATACTGACGACGAGCTATGCTAGCCATCTTCTCTGCAGGGAGTAGCCAATAACAATCCTTCCTCATGCGCATGATTGTGTTTTGATTCAGAGTGTGGATGGAGGGCAGGGGGCTTTACACAGACGTGGCTGTGGTGTGATGTGTGTTCATGTATTCGTCTGTGAGAGAGAGAGAAAGAGAGAGTGCATCTCTATAATGAAAGGAAATTTTTCCCATTTGAAACAGTAAAAAAAGAAGGAAATCAATATGTGGTGGTCAGTGTTGATGTTGTGGCTAGCCACCAACATAAATCAATGGGAAACACTGGTGTACATAGTAAATTTACAGTATGCAGTCAGCATAAGTTATACCTTGTAACCATATATGAAGACTACTTTCTTGGCGAATGTTGAGCCGCTTCCACGTGCTACCAAACACAACCTCACAACCTACCTACCTACACAAACACACAAATGGGAAAAAACAAAATCCACCACTCACGTCTCTTGATAAGGTAAACCAAGAGTGAGAGAGGAGAACGAGACTGGGCCTCCTAGTGAACAAAAGATCCAGATCTAAAACATCTGGAATGAGGTACCGACAGTCAGAAAAGATGTCCCAAGGCAGCTGATGGTCCAGCACAGAGTGCCTGAGTGAAAAGAGAGGACACGGAGGATGAAATAGGGAGAGAGAAAGAGAATGAGAGCTTGGAGGCCCATGTGCTTGAGGGAATAATGAAAAAGACTTACAGCAATGCAATGTTTTCAGAAAGTTTACAGAAATCTCTTATGCAGGACCACATGGACTATACTGTCTACTAGGTTTAATAGTTTCATTGAGATTGAGAATCATAGCATAGCTGGACAATGATAGCAGGTAGGAGGCCTGACAGAATCAAATAATGTACCACTAACTCAATGTTAAAGTTCAAAGATCAGTTTTAATTTTGGATTTAAAGGGCTCAACAGAGTCAGACACACTGATGTCAACAGGGAGGTTGTTCCAGAGGCAAGGGGCAAGATTGGAAAAGGCCCTATTGCCAGTTGACTTCTTTTTAACACAGGATAGACAGGAGCCCTGCAATTTTATAGTGGAGAGCAGGAGATGGAATAAAGGTTTGAGAAGATCAGATAGGTATGAAACAACCTGCTCTTTAAGGATTTTATATGTCTTCAGAAGTGCCCTAAAGTCTAATATGATAGGGTTAGAAAGCCAATCAAGGGAAGCTTAAATTGGTGTAGTTTGGTCAGGTTGTGTTGATTCAATTGCAGCATTCTGACCAATGTAAAGACTGTGGCTTGTAAACGAAGACACAAAGAATTAGGGTTGCAGCATCTCTCATCAATGGAAAAGCCTTAATTCTATGTTTTATCTGAAGTTATCGGAGCATAGCAGACAAGCAGTCCTCTAATTTGGTCACTTGAGAAGGGTCATCTGATTTTACAAGCTTATACAGCTGAGTATCATCAGCCTGCATGAACCTACCAGAAATTAATTCAATGACTGTGATGTAATTTAGCAAAGAGATGTCCACAGGAGGGACAAGAACAGAGCCCAGGGGTTCTCCATATTTCACATCAGAACACACTGATGTAGTATTATTATTATTGGAAACACACTTTCAGATAAATAAGACAAGCCATGCCAGGCAGGCAAGGCCAGAGACAGCACATTTTCCTATTGGTCTAGGAGTATACAGTGATATATGGTATAAAAAGCTACACTGAGATTGAGTAGGAGAAGCACAGAGATGGAATCTCAATCCACAATAAATGACCAATATTCAGCATTGTATATCCTAATACTGCTCCAGAGATCTGTGGCAAATTTCTCTGGTAAAAGGTCAAGGAGGCAAGTGGTAGGTAGATTTAAAAGCCAATACCAGCTTAGACACTTACTGAAGAGATATGGTCTCAAACTTTGTTGAAACGGAGACTATGTGTGTTCAATGTAATGTGTAACTGGTTCCGCAGAATAAGCTATAGATGAACTAATTTAATAAATAGTCTCATTTATTTTACTGCAGAACAAAAATGAAATAATAATGAGCCATGAAGGGCAAGTGGCTAAGATGAGGCCTCCTTTGAGTAGTTTTGGCTGTGCTGTTAAAAAGAAATCTTGGGTTTCGTTCATTGTTAGTATATAAGTAAGAGAAATATGGAGCTCAAACAGCAGATCAAGCTTGTGACTCATTACTCACACTCACACACACACTGTCAGTGGTACAATTTTTCACCTGTTGGGTAAAGATCCAGGACCACTAGTAATTCCTACCAAGAACAGTTAATTGATGAACCAATGTGTTGAGGGGTATTATCTAATGTAATCTAGCTAAATAGTTATCCAACAGTGTTCTTTTAAATTATATATAAAAGTGTCCTCTACCAAGGTTCTGCAAAGGGTGTGCAGAGAAGACTCAATTATGGCGGGACAGAATTTGTGCGCCAATATGAAAGAGAAGAATTTTTTTTCAGGGCAGCATTGCCAGGAGTCTTGATAATATTGGAAGTCACAAACAGGGGATGGCTGCCAGGGGAGAGAGAGAAGAAAACTCCTTGGCAGCCACTGCACATTACATCATACCAAGATTAAGAAAAACTTGGTGTAGCTTGTGCTTGTGCTATACTTCAGCAGCTATTTCTGAGTCTTTTGACAGTGACCAACACATGCTCTAGTCAATGTACCAGAAATGCAAGCTCACACTTCTTTAGCACTACGTCCAACATGCAAAACACATCTCATGTTCTCACTTTGGTATAGCAGCAAGGATTACCACTGCCAGCAGAGAAAGCATATTGTTGCCAGTTACTATTCAGAGACAACTTAACAGAGTGGCATCGCTTTCTTCTCCTTTCAAGTCATTGCAAGCCATATATATATATATATATATATAATGAGCTCATCATTCTCACAGAGGGAAAAAAGATAGATCAAAACAAGAGAACAAAGGGATAAAGGTACACAAATGAAAGAATGTGCAATGCCCTGTACAACAAAGCAGAACGGCCTCCAACGTGCTGCAGCATCACATCATATTGAGACCTACTGAGAAGAGATGTATATTTAGGGAGTGCTTTGAATTTTCAACAAGTAGTTTTAACCTCCACCAGGTACTACCATGGATGTCCTCGCATTGCTTTGAATTGAAAGTTCAATGAATGGACAACAAATATGTACGAAAACATATTCTGCACAAAATCTTCATACTGAATAGGGTGTAATGATCTCAGGCAGGCTCAAAAGGCAGATGTTGGTTGATACTCTATCTGGCTGTAACTTACACAGTTTAGAAAAAAGGTAAGAGAAATTAGTATTTCTGAATAAAATCATGCAACTTCAAGAGTCACCTTAGGTCAACTTTTGACCCTACCCTAAATTAGATCCTGTGCATTATGGTAAATTTGCACAATATCAAAAGTAATTAAATGAAAGCTCTAGAAGACAAATAATATTTGTTTAACACCAGCCTATTTAAGTGGATGTGCACTTCTCAGATATGGTTTGGCCTGGCAAGCTAGGAGAAAAAGTGTGTAAAAAGAATATGAGGCAGAATAAAAACATGTGAAAACAGAAGAGGTGCCTACATTGAATATTTTGACATGTCTCATCTTATCTTTTGTAGTCTCAGGTCTTGGCAAAACTTGGAATTTTTATATGCACTTGTCAAACTGCATATGTGCTCAGTATGTTGGCATATAGTGTTTATTGAGTTTACATCAGATATTTTCATCTGTTATTTTTCTATATTTTTGCACATATGCCTGCTGTATAGACTACGGCATGTGGTTAAAAGCAGAGTTGCATTTGAAATCCTTGAAGATGCACATTGCATCTCTATAGTGGTTATGCTGTGAAAACATGTATCTATATCACAGTCTTTTATTATAGAACACAAATGTCCAGTTTCATCATCAGCATTTAATAAAAGCAATCTCTCTCTCTCTCTCTCTCTCTCACACACACACACACACACACACACTAAATTACAACAATTTTACTCATTCTGTGGCACAATGAGGATTTTTAATGTAAATCAAACTCTAAAAGTATTAAATACTTAAGCAAACAGCCACATTATGTCAATGGTAATTTCACTTTACAGTGTTGAAAATTGGCTGCCATTCATTCTCAAGTCAAGCTTCTGCACATTGCTGAGCAGCTACAACTCAACACATAATCAATATCTTTCTCCTATTCCCTATCAATACCACCTTCAAATTGAGTTTCTGCATTGAATTCCATAAGGAATCGTACTTGTTCTGTATCACCCATCTTTCCCTTTTTTATCGGACTAAGTTCAGCCTCAGTTAAGCCTCTTGAGTTTGATTTTCTGCATTGTATTTAACTGTTTGGGCATTAAAATTGAGCTTTAAATGACTGCTTGACTGCCAGGTTGTGTGTGTGTGCCAAGTGTGACTATGGGCTTATGTATGTGAAATTAAATGTTCCCTCTGTCAGTTACTTGTTCATTTAAGCTTCCAGGCAGAGGTTGGGTTGTCTGCGGGTGTGTATGCAGGGGTGGGGAGTGGACTCCCAGAATGGCTATGGTCTGATAGGGTCCAAATCTAACTATGGGCCAATCCTGCTGCTATAGGGCTTAATGTCATTCCTGCATTTGGAGACCGAAGAAAATCCAAGGAATGATTATGAAAAACGAGATTGGTTTTCACTGTGTTTAGCACATTTTCATTCCCCAGGCACAAGCAGGAGATTCTTAGAGAGAGTGGTCTGTCTGTCACTTTAGCAGCATGGTGTTACATTGTCAAGGAAATGACTTTTGGATATGTGCTGTTCATGCTGAGCTTCATATAAGACTGCTTGATACAATCTGACAGTGATCCATGGTTTTACCCTATAACCTAAAGTACAGACCACATCTGAAACAAACCAAGCTGTCCTTGCAAGTTTATTATAGAATAATACTGTCAGGAATCAGGAATGATGCACATTATTGTTGTACTGTGTGCATATACTTGCAGACATGCCATATACTACCATGCATGTAGGATCCACAGACACAACAAAAACATTTCAAAAATAGATAAACCACAGAGCTGGCCTTGTGACTCAAATGCAGATTCAAAGTAGAAAGTGTAAACAACAGATGAATGGACAAACATTTTTCCACATGTATGTATGACAGATTTTAAAAGGCAAAGTGATTATACACTGACATTTTGTGTCACAGATCAAGGAGCTATAGCAATTAGATTGAACATCTAATATGTAGATTATCTTGATATGCCGATTATTATATAACATGTTTTCATTGTCAGTAGAGAAGTGTGCAACCGTGACCATTCTTGTCTGATTACTTTGAAAACTTTAGAAATTATATTATGAATGCCTTACCTTGAGAAACTATTTATAAAAAGGAGGTAACCTGGCAAAAGGCTTAATTTGATTGAAATCCAGGCTGGACACACACACACACACACACACATAAACCTGTTTCACATCAGTATTTTTTGATGTGCAATCCCTAGTCCCTTACCTTCTTAAGAAACTAAACCCAATTTTAAAATGGGTTAGTGTATTCAGGTTGAAGTCCCCACCGGGATATAAAACCCAGACCACACGCACACATTAACACACAGACACATGTCAATGCACCTTTTTTTGCTCAATGAAATTCACTTATGAAAAGAAAATGTTGAATCATCACATTTACTGAATGAAATAAAATGAGATGCAAATCAGTGTGGTGCTATGCATTTGAGGCATTTTGTCACACCATAATGGTTTAATGTTGATAAGAGAAGTGAGGCCAAAATAATTTGATGCTGTGTAACAGAAATGAAGAGAGAGACTGAGAAATATGAATAGGCCCAAGTGTAATACGAGCAAGCAAATGTACATAGTGTAACATTATGAATAAATGTGAAGGGTGACTAAAATAGCATGTTAATGAAAGAAATTATGCATCCCATTTGAGATCTGCTTGTTATGTGTTGATCTTAATGTGTAATATGTCTTTAATTTAAGCACACTGAGCCCTTTTTTAAACTTTCAACTAACCATTAGACTGCTATGCTTTCATCCAGACATTTACTCAGAAGAAATAATCTTCCTTTGGATAATGTGACAGCCCAATAGTAGGCTTAAATGTACCATTAACACCAGGTCTGTGGTTTTTGGAAATATCTGCCTGTCTGCCTCCCATTTCAACGTGGTGCAAATTTGAACTGTGACAGTTCATACTGTTCTGTTTCACCCTGATCACTGTCACTGCCAAGATGTCAGGCTCTTGTTAGCCACTGAAAAGCCTCCAAGTCTTAGCCATGATGCCTACAGCTTTGCCTCTGTGAGAGAAAATGTTCTATGGTGTGTGTCTGTCTCCAGCATCTGTCAGTGCCAGTGGTGGTGCCAAAGACTTATCTCATGTTAGCTACAGTAATTTGCATATGTCCTTGCAGTTGTTTGGCATGAGCTGATAATGACGAGAGGGCCAAGACGACTTGTAAGAGCGCTAAGACACATTGTGACGGATCCTGTCCATCTGCATCTGATTTGGTCTGATTTTATGGTTTGTTAATGCTGTTAAACCTGGACATGGGCCAAGTAGCATGAATGCTGCTTAGAAATTGTTGCTGTTATTGAGACCATGAGTCTTGTTTTTCACTTGAACTGCCTGAAGTAGTTTAAGAGTGAATAGTTGTATCTTTTACAGGGATTTTATTTGTTGTTACCAAACAGGTATTTAAGACCCATTTGGAGCGTAACCTCTGGCTTTATGGAAACCTCAACAATGCAGTTCAAATTAATCGTATGGACTTAAAAGAAGTTAATGTCTGAAACATTGAAAATGAATAGGAATAACACGTCACTTTCTCAGTTACGTTACTCATCAACATTTTGATTTTCCCGAAAAGCAGTGCAATGCTAATTTAAAAAACAAAACAAAACAGTGTGTGATTGAATTGTCCCCAATGTCACTCTGGCTTTCAGTCAAGGCTTCAAGTGCTGCACATTAAACGCTGCCTGTGAACTGTATGAAACATTATCATTGTGTCTCGTAACACCTCTTAATACCATATTGGATGAGAGTAATTATATATCCCAGTATCACAGCCTGAGGTCAAATGCCAATGAGATGTCCCTGCAAGTTCCTATTTCAAATGCATAGTAAATCAAAGGTTTACCTAATTACACGTGCAACTCTGAAGATTACATCTATAGCACTGTTTGAATGAATCTGGAAACGCATGTGCCTCCTGACATGCATTGCAAAAATTCTCTGTGATCCTACAATAAACTTATTTCTGGGCAAAATGAACATCGCTCAGGTAATACACATCAGAACAGTGTGTTGTGTGCTCCTGGCTCCCTGCATGGTTCATATCACATGTGCATTTCAACAGTAGGGGAATTACTGAGGGACATCCAGTTCTTTCAGCCAGCTCCTTGGTTGCTTGAAAACAAATGTATGCAGGCTTTCCTTCAACTAACTTGATGGAGGTAATTCATCATCATCATCATCATCATCATCATGTATTAAAAACTTTTGTCACTGTGACAAAAAACAAAAAGAAGCAAGAAGGGGAACTGTATGTATCTTTTATGAGATGGAGAGTCCTACCACTTGCATTAAAGAGGTTTGTTACCTGTCTTTACACAAAGTTAATTGTTCAAGGACTGAAGATAATAAAAGGCAAATCCAATTTTGCTGTGTCACTTAGGTGATGAAATTTAATAAGATTAATAATTATATACAGAAATTACTATAGCCAACCAATTCTCATGTGGAAATATGGAAATTCATTGCTGCAATGAAAAATCTGTTTTATCCTTTACTCTTCTAGATAGGTCAGAGTGCAGGGTCCAGTATTCATGTATAATATACCATACCAGATAGACAGTTCAGTATGAATTAAGCTTGTGTGCATATATACATAGCTTTTTGTTGGTGATTAAAAGAAGGTAACTACATCCTTAGGGGCTTGTTTTGTTACTGAGCAGCCTCAAGGTTAATGCTATCCCTATCTTTTATTTTATACGGAGGTCCAGTGTTGCTTCAGTGGCCCTTTACTCATTTCACGTTGCAAGCCTAGAGTGATGCTTTCCAGCTGACAAGGCCGTATTCCAAATGTGGACCATGGCCATTTGAACTCAGTGGGAATAGAGAATCAATCATTTACTGTGGAGAGGTGAAAGGTATCCATGGCCTCCTCCAATGCCACCTAGAAATCTGCACTGCCAATGCACAGCCTGTTATTTCTGACAAGTCACTTTTGTATACATTTGTGCATATACTTTTAAGCTCCAGCATATCAAACTGATGTACGTACACACACACACACACACACACACACACACACTTGACCACAGCTTGAGCTAAAAGTAGTAGCACATTCCTTACTTTATTAAGTTGTTACACCAAACATACAATATTTGATATTTCTTTAATAAAGCAGTCAAGAAAATTGTATATGAGCATAGCATTTTGTCGGTTCCCCTCAATGCTAAAGATCTTCTCTCCGGACTCTTTGAATCAAGTCTGAGAGTATGTTGTTTCACGAGTTTTACACCGGTGTCTTAATTTGAGAGAAATGTTTCATATTGTACCTACGCTGTGAAGGCACAATCCTTAGGTGCTTGCTTTTCCCAACTGAGCAGTGTACTAAGGAAACAGACTTCCCTCTCACACAAGCACATTACAAGATATTGCACCTGCCTTTCAGGTGTACAGCGTGCTGCCTACACTGAACATGGGACAAGTTATCTGACAGCATGGGTCCACTGCTCTTGAGCTCCACATGCTACACTTGCTCAGTCATCCTCTTCCACAGACTCTGATGCAGAAATGTTGCTTGTAAATCCTGCAAACAATGTTGCAGCATAAAATTGCATTGGCTATAATCATCATCAGCAATGTTGAACCACAACAGGCATCATTGTGTGTTCTGCCTTTGTTTTTTGGCTTGGTTGGACATGGACCAGTGCTGACCATTGGCCAGTCGGTTTGTTGGGTTTACCAGCAAATCACTGAATTTAAACAATTGTAGGCTGATGCATGGTGATTATATGTAATGTTTAAATTAGATAAATGTTTTGTAACATCACTTTGTGTGTTTCTTGCTGCAGATTGCTGAAACATTAAGAATCTCTGAGGGAAAAATTTACTTTGGGGCATAAATGAAAATGTATTTATTGACGTAGTATAGTATCCTAAATTTAAACTTGTACCTTTCTATGTCCTTATCACAAATGTTCTGATACATGGTACACCTTCTACTCACTGAGCACCAAAATAATAAGAAAAATACAATAGGAAAACAAAGAGAGAAGAAAGTAGAGGAAGTGTTAGAAGTTCAAAGAAAGATGGTATTATTATTTCTGCTTCGATATCCTGGTGTGAATTTGCCAGAGACATTTGTCTGAAATAATAGCTTTGTCAGTTATGTCATTGACTCACCATGGGAGACAGTCAAGGAGGGATTACATTTTTGGGCACTCTATCATTACAATTCAAGAACTGCTGACTTGGATATTAGCTCCCAATAGGGAACAACACTTTCAAACCTCCCACAGAGCATACTGCGAATATTTCACAAAAATGGAATGAAATAAAAAATTAAACCAAGCAATTATTTGGTGTTTACATGGAAAACCATTTTAGAATGTCATGGTTTCAGACGAGAGACTTGTTTTTTTTCTCTTCTTCCTCCAAGCTCATTTGAGTGATTTAGCTGCTGTTGCGCCATGATTATCAAGACTGAGGCTAATTTTCAAAGACACTTACTTCATCTGCAGCTATCTAAGACGAACAGATCCATTGTGACTGTAGATGAGAGAAGAATGACATTTTGTCAAAGATGCAATTCATAGACCTATGTGGAGGTCATGTCTTGTTTGAAGTTATTTTGAAACACTCGCTATTAATTGCAGTAATCCTTGAACACAATGGACAGAATGGAGGCTTGCTGTGTGCTCTATTAAAACAAACTAAAAACAAATCCATATATCCATCTCCCACTGACCACATGCATCTGCACTTGCCATTAAAACTGGTTGCTGGAGCCATGTTTTTATAAGTCCTTACTCTTGAGGTTATCAAATGCTGAATTGCAAAAAACGATCTTAAAATAAGATTATGGGATCCTCATCTATGGCCCCAATGCTCCTTTTGTGCCCTAATCATATAAATACCCAAGAAAGTTGGTGTATTTTTATGATTTTGGCTTGAAATTATATAAACATGTAAAACTCTGACAGTGCTATTTTATTCCATCTTACAGCAAATTCAAAAAGAAAATCATTTTTGTCATTTAGGAATTTTGAGAGTGTAGTTCATGCTTTAATCCCTTCTTTTCTTGATTATTTTAATAATCTTCATATGGGAGTCAGCCAGACTCCCATACAGAAAAGACAACATTCCTTTCCTTAGCTGACCTCCCTTCAATGGCTTCCAAACACAGAATTGATTGAAGATTCTTTTATTTCTGCCCAGTTTGTACCACTGAACTCCCAGGCATCTGTTTTACCTTCAGGCTTCTCACATTTACTGGACACAATCCCTCCACTCCGTTGCTTCCAATTAAAATCTAAAGGTGATTCGACATTTTAAATTGTTGCCCCCAGACCTCTGAACAGGTCACCCTTCACTTTCAGATCTTCCCCTTCTATTGGCATTTTTAACACCTGTCTTAAAAAGGAGAAGTTTGGCATTTTGGGCATTATACTTATTCACTTTCTGGTGGAGAGCTAGATGAAAAGCTCACACTGTGACTCCAGCCAAGAAATAATCTGGCACATAGCCTCTGATAAAAGAGCAAATTGTTTCTTTTACACATTGGTTGTCATAAAGATATCACAGTTAATTAGTAAACTGCAGAGGTGCTAGATTTTTTTAATCCTTTAACAGAGCTGGCTGTTTCTCATTGTTTCCAGTCTTTTTGCTAAGCTAAGCTAACTTGTTGCTGGCTCTTAATTCTCTGAATTAACACTCGGGTGAACATTTGTTGTTTTTAAAAGTTATGCTGTGAAAACTCACACACTGTTGTTACCAGAGGACATACAGGAGTACAAATGGTAATGAATAATACCAGAGGACAAAAGAGCAGTCAATTCTCATTTCAGTGTTCTTTTTCACCAGCCTCTTTCCTTTTAGTGCATTTACCCTTCTCTAGGTGATTAGTCTAATTTCTCTGTCACTGGATTTTGTGTTGATTAGGTTTTTTGTTTATAGGCACTGTGTTGTGATGGCTATCACTGTTCATGCTAATAACCCAGTTCTTATTTTACTTTTTCTAGAAAAACTGTTGCTGCATTATATGTTATGTTAATGCATCACTAACAACTACATGCTGTTAGGCCTTTAGACCACTAAATGCAAAACCTTCGATGAATAGGGGAATGGATTGCTTTTGTGTAATATCAGTTGCCAAATGTGTGTTCATTTGAAAATGTTTAGAATGGTTAAATTTAACTTATAGGCATCAGAATGTCTGTGATATGCAAGTGATGAGAGAAATGGTAGTACATCATTTGTATGTATAATGACACATCAGCGGTAGAAGTATCAAGTAGCCTTTTCCTGAGCTTTCCTTTTGGAAGCGAGAACTGGGCAAGCATCTTGCTTTTTCCACAAATCGGTGTCCCAGGTGTCCCTTGGTTCTTGCTGTTTTCTTTATTTTCTATATTGTTTCCCAGTTTAATGGAGAGAGGAGAGTGAGTTCACAGCTGTTGTGGCAGGGATATAAGACTGACTATGGGGTGTATGCCCAAATACAAAGATATTGCAGTTTGTCAGTGGTGACTTAACATCAAGCTTTTACTTCATTCAAAAGGCAGAAAAAAGAAGACAAAAGAGATTAGATTTAACAGCAGAAACAACATACAAACTATTGTTTGTTTCCAACAATATTATGCAAAATTAAACATTTGATTAATTGCAGGAGCACCTTTTTCTGAAATTGTAACTTACAAGCAAAGGATTAAGATGTTGAGAAAAACGAAAAACAAAACTTATAAAATCTGCACATTCATTGAATTCATGTTGATAGACTTGGTCAGTGCTGGATGAATTTAATAGAATCTGACGGATGTTTTGTTCACATCTGCCACAATGAAGCATTTTTATTTCACAAAAAAACCAAGAAACTGAAAAACACGTTATTTCTTGGTACAAATTTTGAATAATTATTTATTTTCAAGAGACTCAAGTTTTTCTATGATAAGTAACAATGAGAATATTTTCAAAAGAAAACTTAAGAATACAGCGTTAAAAATAGCTCACAACTCTACAAGAACAAGTGCAGAAGGTGAGACTCTATGAAACCCATGAAATACAGTAGTAAGGATGCAAAAGGTTTCCGTTCTGCATGCCTGATGCTTCTACTGTAAATTAAATCTGGGTAAGAGATTGAGCATCTTAAGATCTGTCTCTAGAAGGTTAATCTTGCCAGAGGTTATTTGTACTGATAGCTTTTTATGTGCACCTTCATCTGCTTGTCTGCAGCCAGGATAGCCATTGTAATTCTTACAGCTGACCCAGTTTGCTATTAGACAGCAGGTTATTGCTGAGGTAACATCTGAGCGTGTGGACAACTGACAGCTAGCAGTGGTGACATCCAACATGTATTAGTCTGTCTCATGTAACATTATCCACCAGCATCAAAGATGAATAAGGAATCTAAATCAAGAACAAATCAATAAGGCACCTCATTCAACTGCAGTAGCAATGAGGGATAAACTTCTGCACTGAGGTTTTGCAGTCAGTGATAGATGGTGCTTATAACCTAACCTGGAATTATGTCAATTGAGGACAAAGTAGGTCGAGCAGACAGTGACTGCTGTGGCTATTCATCACTTAGACTTGCTCTAGGTATGTAGCCTGTTTTTACATCAGCCATCTGTTGAGCTATAAATGGATACCTTTTACAGTGTGTTTGCACACTTGCAGAGTGTTATCCAGTGTGCTTAAGTATCTGAAACATCTGTGAAAACAATTTGAAAAATTTCATTCCACACCTCTATATTAGCTACAGTAATATTTCTTAATTAATGTTAATAGCACAGTGTAATGTCTGTAGTAGCTAGTCAGTTTAAGTGAGTTTTTTCTATTTGGATCACTGTAGATTTTCTTCCAATGAGTTTCTAATTAGTCTTGCTAAATTTGGAAAAAGATATTAAAGAGTTCATTGTGTTAGTGTTGTTTTTTGTATGAGTCCCATTACACAACAGTATTTGGATGCAAGTTAAATGACAGCCTGTGTTTATCCCTTCTGCTACCTTCAGGGGTCCCCGGGACCCCTCGCCCATTGCCACGCCCTCTCCCTCCAGCACAAGGGGAGCAGGAGGGATACATCAGCGAAATTGCTGTACCAAATTAGTAACTAACAAAACAGTATAAATAACTCAATAGGTACCTATTTTTAAAATTCTCATACTACAGTATATAAAACACATATTTCTTCTTAGCCTCTTAATTGAAGTACTTGGACACAGGTGCAGTATACATTGCAAGTCAACCATAGCTTAAAAGTTTTTCCTCAAGTATAAGCTGCTATTTTATTCATGAGGATGTTCTCAAGAGCAATCTATAATGAATGCTGAAGCCATGGCCTTTTTGCTATGAGGTTCTGACATGAAAGAAGGCTACCTCTAAACCAATGTAAGATTGATATAAAAAGACATCTGGAGTGCCTTCAAAGAAAACCCTGCATCCTATTTATTACATCTGTGCACACAGATTTACTTCCAGCCTTGACTTCAAAGTTTACAGATTAACATTTGAGGGCACCTGGTAGGCTCAAACTTGTTTCTCTGAATTGTTACATATTTGTAAAGTAAGTTGGAATTCATAAACACATAAAGTTTGCTCACTTTTATATTTCAAGCTACCACCAGTGCATAAGGAATGTTGCAAATGAATTGTAAATTCCTGATCTCCGAACAATGTAATGATGATGAGTACCCAAACACACCTGAATATCTGTGCTCTGAGGCATCATCTCTAGCCTCCTGCCATTCCACTGTCACAGGTTGTCAGGTATAAACTTGATTATGTAGATGGATAGACAATTGTATTTTTATTTTAAAAAAATATTATGTTTTGCACATCTTTGCTTAATTTCCTATTATTGCAAGATTAATTTTACAGACCATTGCAAATGTTAGCATTAAAAGGACAGGGAATGAATCGTCCTCTGAGCACCATGAATATATCTTAACCAAATTGTGTGGCAAACTATTCCATAACTGTCAGGACAGTTTACTTAAAAAACACAAACACACACTTAATTATGGTGCTAGAATGAAAGTCAGATCACTATAGTTATGGCAATGGTATTCATTACTGGATGAAGTTTTATCAGTTGCCATGCATGTGGGTCATGTGAGGTAGGTATAAAATTTCCATCACATAGTAGTTGGTCCTCTGGTGTTGGCCAGCACAAAAAAAAAAGTAGAACATTGACATTATTAGCCATTATTATTGCCACTTCACGTTCCATCATAAAACAAGACTGTGAATCTGCAAGAAAGATTAGATGTCACAGTGAGTGGTTAAACTCTCATGTCACTCACAGTACCATCCACTTTTGAACAATGAAAGATTAAAGAGCTGGTTATATCACACTTGAAGTTGCTTATAGTTATAATTTATGCTCTCACAGTGCAACGTCCCCGATGTCAAATTCCTCTAACACAATCCATGACACAGTTGTAGTGTCAAACATTTGTCAGTTGGACGTTTGCGTAGACTATTTATGTCTGATATTCTCAACAACCTCTCATCCCCAAAACATCAATGAACACTGCACCTTCTTCAGTCCGCAGTAAAACACCAATCAAGTCTTAAGTAGATCTGATGAGTGGATGTCCAGAAAATCAGCAGACACACAGATGGAAGGACTGACTGACAATTCTCCATTTATTAGTTGGATAAATGAAAATTTTACTTGACAGTCGGCTCATCTGTCATAAAAGTTAAAAAGTAATGCTCGTTAAAATTAGTGGAAGGCTAAATTTATTCAGGTGTTTATCAATGCATCCAGCGACAATGCAAGGTGATGAAGCTCAAATGCAGCATACCACCTCCTAAAGACCACTTAATTTCTTGTAAGGACAGATATAACAAGGAACAATATCGGAATCAAACACAGAAACTTGTCAACTCTTAGACCACCCCTTCTGCTGATATTTCATACAGAAAAATCAATCAAAACACAGGTTTTCAATACGGTCTTCTTTCATGCTGCCTGCCCTTAGTTGTGGGCAAGGGCAGGTATTTCAGGAGAGTCATACTTCTTTCTGTCTTCTCCACTAATGAGACAAATGAGCAAACTCTGCTGCTGCTTGACCATGCATGCTTAAGTAGGTGGCAACAGAAGGAACAGGAAGCAGAGCATGTAAAAATGAAAACATGTCTTCATTCTATAGCATTATTCCTACAGTCTAATCTAATCTTGTTTCTCAGTGTAATATTAAAGGGCATTTGTGTCAGGAGAGCTCACTGAGATCAAGGACCCAGTCACCTCACTGAAGTTTGCCTTGCTATGACTTGTCTTTACTTACATTTGAATTAGGATGTATTTCCTTTAATGTGGGGGTGGTTGACTGTAGTCCAGCACTGTTTTCCTTGGCTATCTGTTTAGAATCATCACGTGTGTTTAAATTTGCCAGAGTAATGAATAACACTTCAGTCTTCAATCTTGATAACAGGTATGCCCAGCATCCCTAATAATTACTTTCATTTTATTGCTCACAATGAATGACTCGGGTAGCATTAAGTGCTGGCGCAGGGAGTATTGTGCCCTTTATGTAGTGAGGGGGGAGGGCTGGGTGTGGAGGTCAGGATGACGGACGGATGTGTAGCATATTTAATAGTTATGTGGGAAACTGTCATTTATGTCCTATTACAATCCAACAGCTATTGTTGGCTTTTTAACCACTCTATTGCTGTAGCTCTGTGGATGGTGACGTTAGTCATTCAGCTGGTCCACCACTTTTGTCCGAACTGAAATATCACAATAACTACTGACTGGAGAGACACAAAACAGAACATTTAGTGAATCTAAATTTAGTAGTCACTGAGACGGATTATTTAATGTTAATTATTTACAGAATAGGGGGATAGTGAATGAGGTAACAAAGAAATTATGTTGGACACAGCCCAGGTTATCAGTCCAGCCAAACATACACCAGGTGCATTCACTAATTTGTAGCTTTCTGTCTTGATAAGTGGTGAGATCATTTTTAGAGCTGACTGCCTTTGACATCAACGTCTCTTTTATCACCACAGTGTTTGCAAATTATTTGCGGAATTTAACAGACACAGCAATCCAAAACCTCCAGTGCCCTTAACATTTATTCAAATGTTACATGTTGTAATTAACTCAGTTACACAAACCATCATGATAGGGCCAGCAGTTCCACAGCAGCAGGTGAATGGGCTGTATCAATTATTGGCAAAGTAGCCTGCACCTTTATCAGTTTACTGTCTCTGGGGGGAATGGGCAGGAGTAAAAAAAACAATCCAAAAACATGTCATTACTGTGATGGCACTGCACTTGTAAAAAAGCAACAACAAAAAAGCCCCACTGTTTTGTATGAAAAGAAATATACTTTCATTATATGCCCAGGAGAGCCTGAAGATAAAATAACCGTTTTATTTCTGTTTGACATTTGAAAAGCTTTACCCTTTCAATCAGATGTAACAGATTTAATATAGTTTGGCTGTGGAGTTTGTCAGTAGCCTCAACAATAACTTCAATATTACAATATTGTTGACTAGTAGCATAGCATATTAAGTCCTGAAGTGTTTGTGGCTATTACTACAGTTAAAACACATTTCCATTTCATAGTGGGGAGCTGTAATTGTAAAAGGAAATACAACTGATAAAATATTTTGATGAAAGTCGACAAACGTCTCAAAAAGGCGTTTTTAGGAAACTAAGGGCACAACTCTACCGTATAGTATTTTTCCCTTTACTTAAACCATACCGAAAATATTGCTCACTGCATTAGGTCATCACATTTTCAGTTTCTTAAAAATTCATTCTCTATAGTTTACATTCACTGGTCATTGTAAGCCTCTGCTTTAAAAAGGAGTACTAATTCCACCAATAAGGCCCAACAGGCTCTTTCTTTTTAAAAAACAAAACATAGTCAGTCCTGCCACTGTACAAACGTGGGTTAAAAACATGCAGTTTATAGCAAAAAGGCATACACTGCCTTCGACCAACTGACAGCCTCTTGTCAGTCACAACTGGAGAAACACATCTTTTGAATGTCAGTGGATTGCATGAAACCACCCCAAAAAAGGTAATTTTACACATCACTGACACAAAACATGTTTAGCTGTTTCACACAGAATTAGACAAGCTATGGTGTTGGCAAGGAAAATTGGATTGTGGGGGATATATTTTAATCGTATGTGTCAACAGGTTAAAATACCTGGTGGAAAGACAGGGATTAGAGGACAATAATAAATCAGACCCAAGGAAAATCAGTCAAGAATGCACTTCAGCAGTGGAGGGGTGGACAATTAATGAAAGTGACTTGACATTTTCTGAGGATTATGAAAGATATTGGTCAAAAAGTTTGGGGTTAAAAAGTGCAAACCATTTTTCCTTCCTTCAGTTCTTTTCCTCAAACAATATATTCAAAAGTTTATCAAATGGTTAAGACAGCATATTAATAAAATAGAAATCACAAAACTAAAAGTCAAATTAATTAGGCACACATTTGTGATTTTGAATAAAATGTGTTTTCATCTTGAAAGTTTTCAAAAGGCACAATCAGAGAAACATACCAAGTGAAATATAATAACAGTGGAGAAAAGGTGGTCATCTTTCCTGTAGATGTAACAACTTGTCCTGCCCTGATCTCATCAGATCCTCATGCTAGCTGCTTACCTGGGAATTGAACTGGCCTCTGCTGGGAGTTGTAGGAGATGAGATTTTTCTTCTCAGAGTAGCAGAGATTGGGGAACTTTGTTAAAAAGGGCCAAATCAATGGATCTTGGGTTACAATGCCCTAATTTAATTTTGAATCAAAACTGATGCACAATTTAACCTCTAATATGGATAGCTTGAATACCTGCAATTATATCCCTATCAACGCCTGATATAATTTCAGGCACTCTCGTCTATTTTTCTGGGGTCAATTGTTTTCAGTTCTTCACTTATGACCTTGTGTGACATGTCCTAGCACCACACTGTCTTCGTTTTCTGGCTGTGTACTTTGTATCATTTCTACTGGATTCCTGAATTATTAAGTGCCTGCAGCTGTGAAATGGAGGGTATTTCAATCAGACAAGTACAGAATTCAAGAGCTGACAGATTAGAGTATTGAAGAAGACTCCTGGTTTTCTCAACAATGTTTGCTTTGCTTTAATTTCCTTGGGTAACGAATGAGATTGAATCCTCTGACCCCGATTGCTTCAAAAACAGAGACTCCATTATCCCATCAAAATTAGCTTCATTTGTGCTTCTGTACCTTTGCAATTTTTGTCCAGTTCTTCTGCCAGTACATATGATTTGATGTAAGGCTGCAGAGCTTTTTTTAAAGCCTCCACTAAATTGTAAATACATATCAATTAATGGGCTCCACAAGGTCAGTGTGATTTCACTACTGTTGGTCCTTCACCATATAGGCCACAAATGCCCTATTATAAATTTGGCAATCAGTTTAGCAGCACAACTCTCTCAACTCATCAACATTATTTGTTTCTGTGTCCTTCTTCAAAATTCCAAAAAAAGTTTAGGAAGGGCCATTTATTATCAATCACTCCCTCGCTGTTTGCAGACTGAATGCAATACCAAAGTGATGTGGTAGCCATACCCTATCCTCACATGGAGTAGCAGATGATATCAGCACCAGCAAAGTAGACTTATTTTACACAGCTGGATTCCTAAATGCCGCTGGAGCCATAGTTGGATTGTTGTATTTATTAAATTCATGATACCATCTTCTGAAGAGCACTTTATTTACTGAAAGAGAAGAGGACTCCTACTCCATTAAAACCCAGGTTATATGTAATGCTCAATGACTCATCACTAGTGTAATGGCAAAATACACAATTAATTTCATAAAACCAGACCGCCTGAGGTACTGTCAAACAGAAACTAATGATACAGGTGGGTGGTTATGACATGTAGTGTGTAGTATGTGTAATCCTAGTGTTCCCCATAGGCACAGCAAAGTCACCGTCATTGATATCAGAGCCAATCAAAAAGTTATTGTGATTGCAGCTGCAAGGGAAATATTCAGCATTTTACAGTAAGTAGAGTTCTCTTGAGGCAAAGACGCTCTGAATGTCAGAGAAAAAAGGGGAAAATACAATGCTGCAGACCCCATAATAATACAGTTGGAAAAATAAACACCCCCCCCCCCCCAGCAAATTGTAAAACCATGTGTGTGAGCTGTATTTAATTTGACGCTTTGAACATTAATATTTTTGTCCTTCTTTTCAATATTTGTTATTATGCATGGTAATCATTTCCCATTGAGCAGACAAAATCCTGTTCTGTTCAGCACCACAACCATGGTATGCTAATGGATGGCTAGTTTAAAAATGCATACATAAGCACATACACACCCATAAGGACTCATAATTTGGGAACCATGTATGTTGTCAATTATTCAGCATTTCTAGATAGAATAAATAGAAAGTAAGACGTATACTTCTTGTCTGACATATACACATATAGTACAGTGACATGCACTCTACCTCACCCACAAAAACATCTCTCTCTCAGACACACCGCTACCTCCAACTTTTATGGTGTCCAGTTTTGTTGCATGTATTTGGGTGTCTGTCCTCTAGAGTAGACCATCTGCTCCTTCCTATTTATTGCTTCTATCCCCAGTTGTGCTCTATCCTTCTGGTGGTCTTCCACCCCCATGCCAAAGCAGACACCAATTAGAGAGTTATGCATTAGACTTTTCACATCTTTCTGGCACTCATTATGTCATATTCAGTTTGAGTTTGCTTTACTATCTTCCGATCCTCAGAGCACTTTAAATTCTAACGCCCACAAATTCCTGCAAAATGGAGCTTGCTAAAGTGAGCAACAAACCATATGCTATTTCAGAGTGTTTTTGTGTCTGAGATTTTTTATGTTTATGTATAACTATGTGGATAATATTTAGGGTCCCTGCTGAATATGTAAATTCTCTGATTCTACAGTTTCAAAAGAAGTTGTTTTTGAATTTGTATTGGCCAGAGATTTTTACCAGCACATGTTTTCTTTTTAGAAAGCAGTTCTCATGCCTACATAACCTACATCTACCATATGTTTTGAACTGTTCGTACATTTGACCAACTTCCAACCCCACAACTGGGGGTGATGATGTACTTACCCAGTTGTCCTCTAAAGAAAATGTTCTAATACATGATACATGACTACATCTGTTATCATTTCCATTTATGCAATCCAGGCATTGTGCCCTGCCAGCTTTGTTTCCTGTGAATCAAGTTACTTACTAACTATGCTTCATGTGCAGTTAATAGTTAGTTAGTTAATAAATTTGAAAAATTTGGGGAAATTACAATAGCATGCATTTTTGCCTGACAAATACTCCTTAAATGTTTGAGAGAAACATTTCAGTGTTGTTCAGTTCGCTGTTCATTTATTAGCTCCGTCTGGCAACTATAGTATGCTTAATGTGTTTTTGTGTGGCCTCCCTATAGCTGCACCCTTATTGCTGTGTTATATGAACATCAAAAAACGTCGATTGATTTGGCTCTCTTTGAAGCCACACAGCATAACAGGCTCCCATGGATCACTCAGTGAATGTGCATGTACAAAGCACAGTTGCAGAAATACAGTGGCAAGAAAAAGTAAGGAAAGTTTTTGGAGTTGTCTGTTTATATATTAATGTCATCTTCATCAAAAGATATTATGACCAAACACACTAAATTTTAATTGAAATTACAGAAAATCACTGCATTGGTCTTGTCCTTACTAAACACAATATGTTAACATTCTCAGTATAGGCTGGAAAATGTATGTGAACTCTGGGGCAAATATAGGCACCAAAAGCTTATTGAAGTCAGGAGTTAGCAAACTTGGAGTCTAATCAATGAAACTAGATTAGATGTGTGGGTTAGTGCTGCTTTGACTAAATTTACAACACTCAAGCATTTTGAGTTCACTCTTCGCTGGAAGCATCAGCTGATGTGAATCAGCCATGACTACAAAAAAGGGACAATCCAGAATGCTCAGTGTGGGTAAAAGGGGGAAAAAAACAAATAACCAAAAGGCTTTTAAAAAAAGGAATAACTGAAGTTGGTTGGTCTCAATTCATGGGTCTACCATATGCCTGCTCAGTGATTTGCACAAGTATTCACGACATGACACCACAGAAAAGTCCTCCAAAAAAAGAAAAGAAAAAGCCATAACTGCATGCCTGACGTAAGCCAAAGAGCACCTTGACACTCCATAATAAAACAAGAAAATGTTATGTGGACTGATGAACCTAACACTGAATTTTGTAGAGAAAACACACAACACTACCTTAAGGCACTGCATAATGAACTGAAAACATGAAAAATATAAATACTCACTGCAGCTTATTTAGCCATGACATGTGCAAGCTGTGCACTCACATGAGTACTTCCTAGTGGGGTAGCCTTGACAGCCAGAGTGTGGAGATCCACTAATAAAAGTCAGGCCTTAAGTAACTAATTAGAAGTCAAACTCCTCACACAGTAATAACATGCTTGGTTGGTACAGTCTAATGTTCACTACATTTAATCAAACATATGGATCATATTACTTGAACAAAGTTAAATGATCAGAGTTCCAACAGTGAGGCACAATAATTGGGATGGTATTCACGAGTAATTTGGCATTTCTGTTTTTTTAATGGCATGTATCAGGAACTATCAGATGAATTGTCATGAGTTTTGGTACAATATACATGCCGCTAAGAGGATGACTCCCTGTGGTATCAGGTCAAAGTTTTTACTTATCCTGTACAAAATCTCAACAGCTACCAGATGGATTGGCTCAAAAGTTTGTTAAATAAATCCTAGACTGACAGGGCTGGGGTTTTGGACCAAGAAGCGCAGGAGACCAAAGGCACAGTGCACAAGTTTTCTTATATTGTCTCTTGGCAAAAGACAAAGCAGGATTAACCCGTAAGGCAAAAACCAGGTGGTGATAGCAGGAGGCGCAGTGGTCACAGTCAAAAAGTGATTGCTTGTTGATATGCTCTAGGTGTGTCTCGTCTGCCTGTCGGGGACCAGCCACGCCTCCTGCCACCGCCTGGGAACAGAAGGAAGACAAGAGGGAGAGGGAAAAGCCGAAAAGCCATAACAAAACTGAACCGTCACATAGACAATGTTTTTTCCTTTGGTTCCACAATGAAGTTGGCAGCACTAAAATGACTTGGCATCTTAATATTCCTTGCACAACAGATCAAGTGATAGAAGTAGTAATATGTTAAAAGTATGTCCTGACAAAATAGTCAGAGCAATCCACTTGATGTCCTGACAGTGTTACCAGAATGAGGCCCCTGCAAACAGCTGTGTGTCTGTATGTGTCCCATGTTGGCTATAGTAAAGTGTAACTGATAGGAAAAGAGACAATCCACAGAAGTGGGACCTTGACAAAATATCCTTTTTTCTTTCAGCAACAATGCGTGTGTGTGCATGTAAATGTACATATTCAGACACAGTGTGTGCTTATAAACTGTAGTTTGTGCGGGAATGTGTACGTGCATGTGAGTTTATGTGCACACATCAGAGCTGCCATGGCTAGACATTACCTTCTCCTGACAATGCAATTAAAGCCCCGGTGCTGCATGTAACCTTCTATTTACTGTCCAGGGAGACCAATAAATTGTCCCCATATTTGTCACTATAAAGGAGCCATCAGACTCGAGGAAGTAGGTATGTGTGTATGAATCTTGATGCTGAGCAGCTGTCCAATTAAACTAGTAAGGTGGATGTGCACCCAAGGCGCTAGAATGCCACCATCTCTGGGTGAGACTTACATATTGTACCCAGAAATGACACTTAGACTGGCGTCCAGGAACAAGGTTGCATATGCACTAAGTGTCTTGGAAACCTTTGCTGGTGGCTTATAATTAAATCTCCAGCTGTATTTTTATGTTAATGGGAGTTAAATATATTTTCCATTGATGTCTTGGTCACAGAGATGTGCCATAAATTTCAACATAGAATGAAAGATATGAGTTAGATGTGGCAAACCTGTTGAGGATTATTATTATTGATAAAATTATCATGACAACACAGAAGAGGGAAACAATGTTGAAATAAAAACATAGCCTGATATTATTTCCTCCTTTGTTTTAACAAAGAAAGTTCAGCAGAAAAGTGTCTAGTTTTAGGTTTAAATTTCTTATTGGTAAGCTCCCTTGTGTTAGCATTCAGATCTTAGCTCAGTGCACACAGAGAGGCTGCAGTTAGGACCAGCGGCTGACCTTTAGGTCTGTTAAAATATCCATGGCCTCTTCCAGGTAAAGTTATCACTATTTGATGCAGAGTGATTGACAGAGGACAACTCTCATTACTTTGGGCGTGGACAATCAAAATTATATTTGATCATCTGTAATAAGCACAAGGAATTTCGATGAATGACGCCAGACATTGTCAGCACTTTCTGAATTTTGTTACAGCTTGTCATACTCTCACCAGTGCTCCATTTGGTTTTAGTTGAAAGACCAGCAAATTGGAGAGGCTGAACTATGTTCAGCCAGAGGGGAGCTTAGGCAGGAGACAGAGCATGCAGGGGAGCATGTGAATGGAGACAGAGGACTGATATTTGGACAGCTGTCTTCACGATTACTTATCCATCACTCTTTGCACATCACAGGCACTCCCTCTCCTTAGACTCGATGACCGATCAGTTGTTCTCAAAATGCGGTAACTCGGTCAACGAAAATAAATCAATCCTGTAATGACATTTTATCTTGACAACTGACTCTTGTTCTTTTTCTTACCCTTTGTTTCCCCTCATTGTCACCTATTCCTTTTAGCTTTTTCTCTTACAATGTCATGACGACCCAGTGTTTCATTGTCTATGATGTCACAGGTTTATAGTGACTGTGGCATGCTTCAGCTTACAATGCCACTCTGACTGATAATTGGATAGTGCTTAAGTTATTTTGGGCACTGTCATTCATCTCTATTTTAGGAAAGCAATCATGACAGAGTGAAAACTGAATCCCTTAGTCATGTTGTCTATAAAAATATAAAATTTAAATTAGGCTCAACAATATGCTGATATGCTAAATGGGCAGAGAGCAAAGCAAAGAGAGACTTGTATATCATTCATCACCTCAGGTCTCATGATAAATAGTGATCCTTCCCTTCTCCTCAGAGTTTATGCTGTTTTTATCATTTCTGTTTGCTGTTTTGTCGGAACAGTCAACGGTTCATGATTTAATTTAATTCAGAATTTAAGGATACAAAATTTTTCATGGTAACATCTGAATATAAGAGTGCTGCATTATACTGGAGAACAGGATGTGAATAATCAGATCACGCATCTTAAGGGAAACTCCAACAGCACTCCCATTTCATGGAAATTACTAGGTGAGATGTCACCATCTGTCAGTGTAAGCACAGTGACAAATTATCACTGTCTGGTGAAAACTATGCATATCTAAAATGTTAGTGTCACTGAGAAAACCAACCCTGTTGTATGGTTGGTAACAACTGAGATTATTAGGCTTCATGAACATGTTGAGCAGTTCTGGTTTGTGAAAATAAAAATGCATGAAAAGTATACATGTATGTATATGAATTTCACTGGACCATGAGGTACTACATGAATGTCCAGTCATTTTCAAAGAGTGTTGACTAATGATGCCTGGCAAAAACATGTTAAGTGCAGAGGAATTCACTTTTCCTTACACACATTTTTAACCAAGACAATTGACTTATTTACAGTGTGTGGTAATGTCAACATGCTGATACATTCCTTTAAAGAATATTTGTCTGTATTTTGATGTGAGACAGGGCAGACAGATGGTCTACACTGTGTTATTTTGGGGTTGTGACTATCTCTGTTTCAGTGTAAAAGTAAAGACATTACTGCTTTTTTTTAATGGTGGCTGCTTTCCACCTGTCACTACCGAACTTTTTGGCACACGGAAGCCTTCATGCATAGTAAGGATGATTCATTCTTTCTAAGTTGGTTGGTTGTCACGGCAGTTTAAGTAAATGTGTTCCATTTGAGCAGAATGGAAACGCCTAGGCAAACTGTTGTTTGGAATGAACCTACTATTCAGGAGCAGTAGTTTAGTTCTGATTTATGTATTTCACACTGTGAGTTTCAGAGTGTACTGACTTAGAGATGTCTGTCAGTCTGAGAGACAAAAGAACCTACAGTCATGTAGATTTCTCTGACTCATGCTTTGGGTATCCACCATCTTCATATATAGTGGAAATTTAAAGGAGACAGGATTGGGGTTTTTGTACAGATAAGGGTTACCTGTAAATGTTTAGGCTCATGCCCACTCATGATATCATGCATATAAAATGCTGTAAAGTTGCTCAATTTTTACACCAAAATCAGGGAGAGATTGGGAACACGATAACCAAGATCTAAGACACTGAGTCGGGGAGAATTACATGTTGACAAGCTACTGTACATGAGGCAAAGAACTGTGTTTGCCAGGTGCTCCATTCGAGAGAGGTCAGACATTCCTGCACAGGAAAGAAAATATGTGATTTTTTTCCCACTGGTATATTTTTTAAAAAAGTTATTTTATAGTGTTTGCTATTGAATTGTGTATTGCATCTGTGAATGAACGGAGGATGTCAAAACATGGAGGTTTTCACTGAATCATGAAGTGGTGATATGTAACCTGTAACTTACAGGTAGGCTATTAGCAGTGACATGTGGTGTCTCCAAGCCTAATTGGACTGTCTTTGTAGTCTGTCTTTCTCTTACTTTAGCTGTGGGACATCCATGAGTATCACTTTCCAATTTGCACCTAGTTACCACTATACCAGGTGGCCTCAGATGGAGGATAGATTGGGGTGCTGACCTTTCTGTGATGTTACAGTGACAAGTATGATGGCATTTTGAAACCGTGTTTGAAAAGGTTGCATAACAGTAATGCCAAAATACATAGTGAATTCTGCTGGATGCACCTGGGAGTGAACTGAGAGATTAAAGTCCTCCTAAAATATGAAGAAATCAGGAAAGAAGGAATGATAGTGTGCTGCAGCTTGCTGGCTAATTATCTATCCCACCTGGACATAACTGTTTGCAGCTTACTTTTCCCTTGCGAATGATAGTGTTATCGCCCTTTCAACTAGAGACCACTATTCACTGTTGGATCCTGCCAGCCACTAAATCAGACAGTATACACACAGTGTGGTGCAGTGGAACACATGACATGAGAGAGGCGAGAATGCCGAAATAGGTGAACTGTACCAGTGTATGTATGTATAGTCATAGTGACCTTCTTGATGATTCCTTGTGTTCCATTCCAGCACCAATCACAAACATCAATATTACATTTAGATCAAGTCTTTTTCTTTCTTTGCCAAGTCATTCTGTTCTGAGAGTCCTCACACTCGGTGATGAACTCATGGGTCATCTGTGCTTTTAACATTGTGTTGTCACAGTCATCAGCTTCCTTGTTTGTACTGGAGATCAATGTAGAGCGTACGGTCATCCCTTCAATGTTGTGATCAGCAACTTCTGTAACAGCAGTGAGGAGATTAACTGCATCCTTTGGCTTAATGTCACAGCTTCTGCAAAAGTAGTTGTCTGTATCCACGCTAATCATCTTGATGACATAGCTCTTGCCAACACTGAGAAACAGGCAGTATGGTCCAACTAGTCCCTTCTTGCCAGAGCTCATGCAGGTCACTGCTGTTCTGCATTAGTCATAATAAAACATGACAACTTCATGTTGCTTGTCATTCAGAGAGCTCATGTATCTGTTGTATTCCTGGTGTAACGGGGCATCTGTTTCTGCTTCAGGTCTGTACTTGTTGAGGCATAACAAAAAAATATTTTCACTTAAGCAAACAGATGAGACTTTTAGTAAAGTAGTAAAACATTTTTGTTCCAAAAATTAAAAATGCCCCAACAGCTGTGACAGGGTTCAGGACTCCACCTGAGAACAGCCGCCATGTAGCATATCAACTGTCGCTCTGTGTGTGATGGCTCTTATTTTGATTCCTGTTTCCATATGGGGGATATTTATTATTAGTAGATAATGAAGTTAATACTGTTGTGCCACGTGTGGAAATGTGTGCAGCCCTCTCGTTTTAGAGATGCTCATGAATCCTGCTGTAGGAAATAAAGCTGCTGGTATTTAATGAAGTCAGAGCAAGGACTCCATCAAATAGCTGAAAGCAACAAACCGAACTCCAGCTCCACTTAATGCTCAAAACCTTGATTTCATTCAGGTGAGTCTCGTTGATCTGACCTGTTACATATCTGTCTTCGAAGCAATTAAATTGTAGCCTGCTTTTATTGGCATTTCAGTTTGGTGGAGCACATCCTGTGGTATCCTTTTTGTAAAATAACCACCCTCACTGTTTGCTAAACCAAAGATATACATTTTTTTCACCATCCACACAAAACAGAGGAGATTTATGTGGTATATCAACCCATCCATATTCAAAGTCTTCATTACTCATCTCCATCATCTTAAAATAAAATTGTGTTAAAATAATGCAGACTTACTTGAAGTCTTTACCTCAAAAGTAATTGTCTGCCTAAACAACGTTATACAAATGATCCTTTCTCTACTTAATGATACTTGCGGACCCTTAGGCCATTATAATGGAAAATGAATTAAAACAAAAAGTAAAAAACAACACTTTTGGGGGTTTTTTAGCAGAGCTTAATAAAAATGTCAGTGTTCCTTTGCCCTCATTAAGTAAAAATAGACTGAGAAATGGGGCAGCAAAAAGGGAGAAAGGCTACAGGCAGTATCCCTATCTAAAACAAAATGGAATCCAACAGGATTGTAAATAACAATTTAAAAAATTTAAAATTATTAATGATTGAGATTATATATATTGAGAACTGCGTGCATGTTTCAACATTGAGTCCCAAGCAGGCCCATCAAAAAGATCAAATGTGGAAGTTTTTTTTAATGGTAAAGCATTAATTGCTGCACGATGGATACATTTTGAGGGTGCCCCCAATCCTAGCCAGTGTGGCATAGAATTAGAAAAAAGTAGTGTTCAGTTTATGTGATATCAGTAGTAGACAGCAAACATTAAACTCATACAAAATGGAGTATTTGATTTCTATCTATTTTACTTTCTACTTCCCAAAACGAATTACAGTGTTTATGGCACTATAAATCTGTCGTTTTTCACAATGGGAACATTAACCCAAGGAGGTCACACAGTTTTCTGAAAAAATAAAACTATATATACTATACTACTATACTATATATAAACTGTAAAAATAAATTATATGTTTGATTGAATATTCATTTCTTAAGTTGCAAACTCAGTAGACAGTGCTGTTTTAATTGGAAAGGCAGGAAGTACCTACAGACCACAGCTCTCTCTGTAATTACATTTAGCACAAAACAAGGCATTATACTATGTTGTCTTACATAGCAACAGAAAGATGCAGTGCTCATGCAAGTGTTGCTGTGTTGTTGATGCAAGAGTGCACCTGACGCACTTTATGTATGTATATGTGTGTATGTGTGCACGAGTGGCATAATGAACTGTTGTATGCTGTCAAATGTTAGGTTTATATAAAAATGGCATGTTAAAAAACTGACTTCTCTATGACAGATGTAGAATAAAGGAATATTTTTTGCTAACTGCAAAGAACCAGAAAAGAGTAAGCATTTACAACTGTCCACTACCTTGACATTATATTATGTGGAGAATTTTCAGTCTCAGTCCTATGACATTTCTACTACTCATATACAGGCATGTTACTACTCAGAGATAGACAGAAGCACAGCACTATTCTCAAACTATTTTTCTACACAATTGGGTAGGAATATACAAAGGTATCATCACTCCTGAGTACATGTAGGTTAAGGTCTAGACTTGCACGTCTATGTGATTTATGAGAGGTTGAACATTTACACCTTGGCTTTCCCTTACTGTCTGACCAAGTCATTCATCAGGCTCCATATAATGAATGGACTTGTTCTTTGCACTGGAGCTAACAAGACGGTGGGGTCCTTAGAGTTCAGTAAAACAAGATTACAACCACTGGTCAAGCCCGAAAAAAGGGAGCAAATCCTTCTGGAGTTGGATCAGGAGCATGAGGCCACTCGGGAGGGAAGAGACTTTGTGATGATCAAGGCAGCATTACTATAAGTATCTGCAGTAGTCAAATAGAAATGTGAATGTAAAATCACAAAATACTTGTGTAAGTAGAGAAAAATGCTAAACCCCCAAGATAAATTATGTTGTAAAATATAACATAGTGTGTTAAAAATAATAACTGTAGTTTGCTATTTTATTGATTTCTGTAGGAATGTTACCTTTTCACCTCAGCTCCTCCTCAGGGAGTTAAGCGGTCATTGACTGTGGACCTGTTGCAAAAGCAGATAATCCTTCCTGTTTTTCCTCCTGGGAAGGGCCAGCTCAGCATGTATGGCCCCCAGTCTGTAGCCCCAGCTGTGTGACAGTAACTCTGCTTCCCATCACCTCTTACAGAGGAATAAATTAATTCATGAAAGATAAAGTAAGACATTTGAGAGGCAGAGGAGTACATGTACATGCTTTCATCATCAAATTACAAAGAACATATTCCAGTGAAGACATGAGCTACAAGGTTGTCTGCAGCATGGAAATATGATATAGTATGATAGAATATAATTGGACATAATAAGATAAAATGTAGTGTAATTCAGTAACATATGAGTGATACATTTTTGTATATAACAGTATGAGACATATATGATGTTCAGTTAAGTCTAATAATATTAATATGTTGTACTTATGTATGTAATAACTGCTACAACATTAACTACTACTGCTACTACTACTAATTATTACTCTTCAATAGATTCAGGTATCCATATATAATGGTATTTTTTTGTGCATTTGGGGGGAGAGACCAACATGAAAACACAACATTGACATTATGACAAACATATTAGCATACAGAACAGTTTCAGAATTTCCGCATCCACCAGACGTGGAGTAATGTTGAAGCTGTAAGTGCAGTGTTCACCATCCTTTTTGATCTGTTTTGTCTACACTGAGTCCTCAGGAAAGTATTTGTCTCTTATGGTAAATTTCTGGAAGGTAGGCTTAGCTTGTACACACAGATTGTTGGTATTCCCATTGAATATGTAAATTAATGTACAGTTCTTTTTCCCTCTGCGTCAGGTTTACTGGCAGCATGGCACATGCAATAGAAATTACACTGACATTTAGTAAAGCAGCATCAAATGTGCAGAATGTTCGTACTATATCTAGCTGCTATTTTTTCTTAAACTGTAAACTCTTGTGCAAATCTCAGACAATCATACAGGGATGCCCATTACTGCATCCCTTTAACAATGTATCATTCCCACTCTTCACCCCCCCCCCCACACACAGCTCTGTGGGGACACGATTAAGAAGACAGGTATCCATTACCTTGAAGCAGAGAAGTACACACTGGCTCCAGGCTTTATGTCACACTGTAATATATACAAAGCCCTGTGAATCTACCCTCTTGAAATCCCCATGCCCTTTATCTGCCAATCCCATGACTTTCATTGGCTGACTTGAAGGATGATATCCCTAATGTTCATGACAAATTAATCCACAGGGGGAAAGCCAATGACAGTGAGCTGCCAGTGGGTCATCCCTTTGGCTAAGTCTGTCATTTCACATTTGCAGGGACTCGTGCAGGACTGCATAACTAAGCAGCATATTTGTACTACCTGAATGAAGGGGTTGGTGTCTGTACATATGTAAAGACAGCCAGTTAGGATTCAAATCCTAAGAAAAAGGAACTTAATTGGGCCGAGGTGTTACGCTTCAGAAGCAATAAAGCTTCCTGAATGAAATGCAGATGTGTACCTGCAAAGGCTCTACAGGAGCACTCTGTATAATATAAGCTCATGATTGCTCCTGAAACAGAATTTATTAGGATAAACTAGATGTCTAGATGTCTTTGCAGAACTTGGCCAAATGCTGTATTCACACAAACAGATTTAGTGACCTAAATAAAAGTGATTTAGAAATGAAATATATATATATATATATATATATATAATTTTCTTTTAATTCTGATAAACTAATAACTGATCTTTTCTGGCCAGTTTGATGCATGGCACCAATCTGTAGAAGTACAATTAGCAAGCAAGCGCTGACATTGATTATTATAGTTATTTTTGCTCGAACACTGATTCAACTTTCATGTTATGTTGTATGGTGAATTTTAGAAGATTTTATTGGAAATCGCCATTCTAATCACCAGAAAATTAAACTATATTGTGCAATATAGTTTTTACAAAGATAAGCATACAATTATTTTATGTCAATAGTAATAATTAATAACTAAAACTATACGTTTAATACAGTCCTGAAAATTGGGTATACACAATGACTGATACATTTAGATCATAACAGCAGCAGAGAGTATTTTGTTTCTTATTTTGTAACAAAAGTAAATAAGTCAACATATCATAAAAAACAAATAAAGCTGTATACTTACACATTTACTGCATACACAATTTACTGTCTGTACCATTTGTTAACTTTCATGTTCACTACGTACTCCATGACCACAATTTGACTGAGTTGCGTCATTGATGACCCATTACATTAACAGAGTACTTTAACCCAAGAGTACCTGAGAATATAATTTTGATCTCTTGCGCTTTGATACAGCTCATTGCATGTTGTTTGAACATTACCAGTAAAGGGCGATTTGCCTGCATGAAAGCTGTATATATCCTGTGTTCATAGAGGTGAGAAGGAGTAAAATACTGTCATCAGTTGAGTGCTCTGGGAGAGGCAACATGAAGCATACAAACACAAATGCGAGGACAGAGTGTATTTAATTCCATATATTCTGTACATTGACATTTGCAGACAACAACATATTGAATTATAAAAGGCTTTGTAAAAATAGACTGCTCAAAAAAGACCCTGTTTGGCTCAAAATTTATTCAGTTTCAGTTTGCAGTGCTGGGGAGTGAATAAATGGTGGAGAAATTTGGTGACTAATGTTGCATGGCAGAGACACTGTTTCATTTAATACAAATCTGCCACCAAACATTATTCAGTCGCAAACACTCAAATCACGAGATAAACCATTTATAACAACAAAGGGCAATGCAGATATGTTTGGCATTCACCGCTTCACATTAAGCTTTTCTCTGCTTATCCAGCAGCCATGCTGTTGGTATAGCAGGGGCATAATGAGAATCAGCAGGGTGGCAACACTGCGCTGTGTTATCACTTTAAGAGCTACCATAGGCTCAAGTAGATAGGCTGGCACAGGTGGAGGCTGGGTAGGTGGAGATAAACCTTTAACAAGAAACAGAGTGTTCAGCACTTGGTGTAGCAGACTGTTTTTTGGATAAATTGTTGTTTAAGTACATAATGATCAGCTGATAAATTAGCTGCACATAATGTTATCTGTCCTGCCTAGACCACTGATTGCTCCATGAAAGTAAGTGAAGCACATTTGTCATTTTTCATTAAGCAAAAACATTATGAGCTTATAAAAGCATCAATAAAACCTGAGCTGTTCCTTTAGAATGATATATAGAACTATCTGAAGGTCAGGTGTGGGTTTTTGATTTGTGTTTATAACTTTGAAATGCATTCAAAATACTCATACCGAGGATGTATGTTCAAGTTTTGTCTGTTAAATGGCAGTGCTACGTTTTATTGTGGGACCTGTGACTGATTTTTGCATGTAAGTTATCCATTAATCCAGACACATTTGCAGTGCATATCTCTTTTGGCCAAAATCTGGCTGTTGAGTTGCTGAGCAGTAACTACAAGCATGGATTGGTTTTGAACTTAGCTTTCAGGATTAATTATTCAGTGCATTTTTTGATGGACTTCTGAAATGGCTTCTTCTGTTGCAATATTAATTGCCTTGCCAAAATGTATTACAGATTTATTTTCAGTCATTGAAGGGTGTCAAAACTGCCCCCCTCCCACCACCACCACCACCCTAAAAAGGAGCAAAAAGAGTGGGGGAAGTAAGAAGAAGAGTACTGACCCAATGGATATGATTTGAACATAACAAAATAGGTCATTTGTGTGATTTGTGGAGATCTGATGAGTTTTAGATTGAGGGGGGAGCAACTCCTCATCCAACTTAATGTTAATGTTAGTCCCTGAAGGCTCTGCTCTTTTTATGCTAAGATAATATCAACAAGGTTAATCCTGTCTTAATCATGATGCAATTAAAGAATTTAATTTTGGATTTGTTTTGGAACAGGCAAGTAATTCATGACTCATGATTCATGATTCATGATTTGTGTGTTAAAATGAACCTGAATTGATGTAACTTGTTGCAGTAGTCTAATTATGTCACTTGAGAAGGGCAAATGCTAAGCTCAATAAAAATGATAGAAGCTAATTTGAAGTTACCTTGTGACAGTTTTTTTTGTTATAATGGTTCTGAAACCAATTTATAAATGTCATATCTGAGCCTAAACTTTTAATATATCAACTGCAACTGCTATACAGAGTAAATAGCACTGTTGTGGCTATTGCAAACGTCTTTTTTTGTAGCAGCACCAGCACCAGCATACATTATATATTGAAGTAGCAGTTTTCAGTTCTG
Source organism: Psettodes erumei (assembly GCA_016785225.1). NCBI lineage: Eukaryota > Metazoa > Chordata > Actinopteri > Pleuronectiformes > Psettodidae > Psettodes > Psettodes erumei. The sequence continues at coordinate 4,797,725 of JAFBJZ010000863.1, read as the reverse complement.
TAGGTGTAAGTAGGTTAAGAAAAAAGTCTAGCATTTGAAAAAGAGGTTTAATACTTGTTAGTAAAACCTGGTCTCCTAAGGGAGGTCATTCCAAAGCTCTGCAACCATAGTAGCAAAAGCAAGGTGACCCTGAGTTTTCAAATTAGATTTGGGTACAGCTAAGAGTGACCTTCATGATGTTCTCAGGCAGCAACTGTAGACTCGTAGGGACTTAAAAGCTCAGTAACTTAGCTGGGAGCCAGACGAGCCTCTGTGTTACTTATGAATACTAGAATCTTAAAATCAAACCTGAACTGTTGCTGCAGCCACTGCAACACAGCTAAAATGTGAGCAATGCTCTCTTAGTAATAAGGATTCAGGTTGCTTTGTTTTTTGCTAATTTAAGTCTGGACAGCTTATGTTTTGTCTGATAGGTGTACAATGACTTTTTAAAAAATACGGAACATAAAAATAAAAAGTGGTATTCATTAGGGTGTTTGTACAATGTGAAGCATAAATCTATCTGAAAAAAAACAATGACATGCCATGTCAAACAGCAGCATACACAGGATCAGTGTTAATGTAAATGTGAAATATAAAATGTAATGGTGCCCTGTGGTAACCCATGTCATCACTGCACTCCTTGATATAGCATCCCTTACGGCAACTTTTTATTGAGAATCAAACCACTTAAAAAGAGACTATGTTGTTAGTGGTGGTTAAACAGTGGAAGTGGTAAACATTTTTCTATGATTGTTTTCTCCAGGTCCAAAGTCGAGAAAGAGTTTTCCCCAAATAATAAAGAAGACTTTAATGGCTTAATGGTGGTTCTTTCAGACATGATTGAACTGCTGACTTCGGCAGTTTTTGGCAGTTTTGTGGGGATTTTTTCTTCAGTAGAAAAGAGTTTCAGTAAAAAATTTTCACAGGGGTGGCTGTGAATTACCCAGATTAAGGACGCAATAATAATAATAATAATAATAATGATACTATTGTTTTTTCCAAAGCTTTAAAATAAATCACTTCCTTGTGTCTTCTATTTCCTTTAAAAAGATAATTTGGTAAATTGTGAATGTCACCATCAGACTCTTACAAGGACAAGCTCGACAAATTTGTATTGTATGTCAGGCAATCATCAGTTATTTCTCACCAGAAGTTAACTGTTGCACTACAGTCATATAACAGCTGTAAAACTACTCTGATCAGCAGACATTATTGTGTTAGACTAAACACACTGTCACCACTTTAGAAATGCCCTCCTTTCAGGGGCTTAGTGGGAAATGAGAGCAAAGCTATTTCAAGTTATCTCTGCTGAGGCCTTGCTCAAATGAGTGGTATATTTTAAGACTATGTGGGCATGTTTGAGAAATGCCTTGTCATGTTTTAATGGCATAATGTGTTACATAGTGTTCATAGTGTCCATTCTAAGTTCCTCATTTTGCAATAACAACCACGGTAGAGACCATGTAATGTTTTACTGTAAATTGTACATAATAGAATGACAAAAATGACATGATAAAATGATATGATATATGATAAAATGACTCGTGATGACAAACACCTGTTTTGAACTTTTATTTACTAGAAATAATAAAGTGAATGAATTAGATAGCCAGTGGCAGTTTAGAGGACTTAAATAACCTGAAGCAAACTTACATACTTACTAAGTTAGGAGCAGGACTACAGGACTATACAATAGAAACAGGGAATCAGTGTAAAACTGCAAATCTGCTTCAGAAATCTGCTTCTCCTCTGTAGTTTTCTAACTTATTTGCTGAAAGTAGACATCGGAGTTGTTACAGCAATCTGAATGTGTTTACTGGACTATGTATATGTCTGTGCCTATGAAAATAAGAATATGAATATGTATAATATAATATGAAAAAGTAATTGTTTTGAAACAATCTTGGCCTGAAACCAAACTCAGGGAAATGCTTAAAATCTTTTATATGAAAAGTTAGAAAGAAAAGCAGATCTCTGCAGTCTGAAGGAATGCTAATAAGAGAAAGTAATTTATTTATATGAGGAGCTGTAGTATTGTGATCCAGATATCATTAGGCAGCCCAAGAATTGTGTCAACTGCTCCAGTATTCTCCTGACAGAGGTCTTAAGTGTTTGGTTTCACGCCTGAGAAATACAGTGCATATATCGCCTGACCCTGACTGCACTGATGAATCATGCAGCACTGTAACAAAATGTACCCTGGGACCCATGTTAACAAGGAGAGTGAGGCCAGCATGGAACACAAGTAACATAACCTTATGCTTAGCATTAACAATTAAATAAGAGATGCCAATGGGACTTGCTCATCCACTTCCCACACAACACTGAGTACAAGATAAAACAAGGTAGAGTAATATGAAGGAATAAATGTATGCCCTCAGCCTGTCATGCAGAATCAGGAAAATCACAAAAGTTTTTGTGACTGTCTCATAAAGTATTAACAGTTTTACAAGGGAATGTAGCACTACAGTCCTTAAGATTTAGATGGTTCATCTACCAGAATTTCTGGACTGACTCATTAGTAATCAAACCATAGCCTCAGTGGATCAGCAACTGCTGGTGAACAGTGAATTCTGGCAGAAATGTCTTTATCTTAAAAATGACATTTTTACACTATGTGGTATATTATAATAGTTCAGCAGGGTTTACAGCAAAAAAGAAATTTGAAAAAAAAAATGACTCGAGCAAAGTCTTGGTGAATTTAATGTGTATAGACAAAACCAATTTAAAATAACACTAGCACCTGCAATGACTTGCTCATGGGACCTGTGTTTTTTTCTCTGCTCAGAATATAATCATTGTTAGACTTGCTAAACTCACAAGGGGTTTCTGTTTGTAATACCCAGCAGTGGATTGTATGCTGATTAGACCTGTCAGGTTTTTTTTGAAAAAACAAGTTTGAATGAATTTGGAATGACACACAATTCATTTGAATGAATTTGATTCTAAATACCGGTTTCTGATCTTTCCAAAAAAAAGAAAACCCTTCACTTCACTCAGATCTTATCTTTCAATAAGACATTGTCTATTTATTTGCCAGCACACAATGACAGTTTGTATCTTCTCAGTTCCTCTCATTCCCGTATCCACTGTTTAAGGTGAACTGGCAAAAAAGAATGTAGCAGTCACAGGTTTACTAAAGCAAGCAGCAATATGACTGACCTATCTTATATACAAAGCTCTACGAAGCTCCTTAGGGTGTAAAAACCATTGAACATACTCAATAAATGAACAGTGAGTACCAGAAACATTCTGCATACCTTTCAGGGAGTTAAGTGTTATTATTATTATTATTTTTCAGACTGCACTGCAGTTATTGGAGCTTGCCTCTGTTTTAATGTAAATTACATTTGTCATTTTGATAGATAATTCTGGCAACACCTTACACTCTTCCACAGCAACAAATTTTCAAAGTCTTTAGGGAAAAAAATTGAATAAAATTGTCAAACACTGTAGTGGTTCTTTTTGTACTGTTGATAGTAAGGAGTATGAGATTATTTTTTATCTTAATCCCTTTTCTTCAGTACAGGTTACAAAGATGGTGCAGTATTATGTCTTAGAAACATTGTTATGGCTTATTGAAGCTTCGCCTCTGGCCTTCTTGGTATAGTCAATCATCATCACCTGATTACAAATTAAGACAACATTGATGCACAGCCATGGGTCCCAAAGACTCATGTTTCAGGATCCGATTAGCTTTGATGTTAATGGGAGCTTTGCCTCTATTGCTAACCCCCAAGGTATATGGATGAAGCTCTCCATCATCCTCTGTTGGATTCTGACACCCCTGGCCAGATGGCGGTGCAGACTCAACCCTCTCTATCTTTCTTTTTTTCACATGCTAAATACACTGATGCAGTGTTGCCCCTGGGCGTTGACAGTGCATATGGACACCATGAATACCTGCCTGATCACATTATAACAGACACATACACAACTTCATAACAAAGGAGAGGAAACATGGTATGTGAACAGCTGGCTTGCCATCCTCACTTCATCTAAAACTCAGTTAGCGGTGGGTTTAACTGATGGGTTGATTTCTGCACTTAATGTTGACCAAGAGTTGAAATGAGTGTGGAAATTATGTGGGTTTGTAGATAATGTGTTCAGCCACACCGCTTTTCACATAATGTTTAAAACTTTTTGCCACTTGATAAATTCCTTTGTCCAAAATGGTGGATAGTATGTTTTTTGATGTTACCTTTTCTAGTTGAAGTCATAACCACAGAAAAAACATGGTACATGGATGACCACAAGTGCCACACTCCTGCCACATTTGCTCCATGTCTGATACAAAAAAATATGGTAGCATAATTTAAGAGACAAGTAAATAAGACACTTTTGTAATGTAAGACTCTGCACTTACGTTCTTTACAAATACCCAATACAAAATCCTAAAAATGGTCAGTAAAAGCATATTTTAAAAAAGTATGAATTATAAAAACAATGAAAATCATGAGTGGAAAAAAAGTTATGCCATATGGACATCAAAAAGACAAAAGACAAAAATCTATACAGATAAGATCACTCTTTTAATTCATGTCTTATTCATCAGACATAATACTGGCAGGGAGTTTGTTCACATTGACTAGATAATTCAAACAAAAAGACGATACTTATTTTCTACAAATTTTTTCTCTCTTAACACCAGTGACTACAGCATTAGTATATGCTTTTACCATCACTTATAATTCAAGGTCACAAAACATCTCACTGTAAGATTGATCATTGCGAGCACAATGACACAAGATCAGCACTATTAACTGAAGTCAAATCCTCAACCTATGCCAGTAAAACATGTACAGGCTGTCTTTTCCAGGGTTTCTGTATTAAGACTGTCTCAGCGCTAATTCCCAGATACCTAATTCCCAGCCTTACCTTTGTAATATTCGTAATGAGCCCCTAAGCCCCAAGATCCCGCGTTGTGCTGTGTTCCACGTTCCCTTTGATCCTGACGATCCCTTTCCCAGCATCCTCTGGGGGGTCCGCGCATAGCATTACCTGACTACATGGTGCTAATACATCGAATATTCATCCACATTCTGTGCTGTCTGTCCTCCACAATGGGAGAAAAAAAATCAGAGAATATTTCAAAGGGGGAAAATTCCAATCACAGGCAGTGGTGACTACTACATGACATCAGACAATGATTACAGAGCGATATTCAATTAGATTCTTGTTTTTCTTGATTTTGGTGACAGGGTTGGTCATGAGTGGTCAGTGCTATCTGGTTATACTGCATACTGCAAATGCCAGTGATTTTTAATGGTGTTACTAGTGGTTTGACAATGTCAGACTGGCAACAGTTCCCTGAGCAAACAAGCAGGTGCTACTCCGCAGAGTCAAAGGAAACTATTACGACTAAGACAAAGGCAGCAGTGCTAAGAGTTTGGGAAGTATCATGTATTATAAATATATACCTGTACCACCATATATAAATATACTGTACACCAGGGGTGTCAAACTCATTTTATGTCAGGGGCCACATACTGCCAAATTTAATATCAGGTGGGCCAGACCAATGAAATCATGGCACAATGGCAAAATTGCACACTTTTATGACTTTTTCGTTTTTTTACACTTTGCAAAATCATCTCACTCGTCGCTTGTTGCTTGTTACTCATCGCTCGTCGCTCGTCAATCTTATGGCCCCCAGGCCATGAGTTTGACACCCCTGCTGTACACGATAGCGTAATTCAAAACATGCGTGTGTGTGATTTTACGTTGTTGCTGACCACAAACAAAAAATTATTCTGTGAGACAAAATGTTGGCACTGCTCAGTTGAGAGTACATGGAAGATGTGCAGTGGTTCTCAAACTGAGAGGCCCAGCATACTGGGCTTCATTTTAAAGTAATCCTCAAACTTTGTTGTGTTACCAGTCATTTCACGCAGCGTTTGTATGTGTGTCTCACATTTTTTAACGGTACTGTAAAAATATGTTTGACTCGTGTGTTTTTGTTGCTCATTGTGTATTTATCTCTCAGACCCTGTGTTCCTACGCCTGCCCTCAAGACATTTGTGAGTTTCCTGTCATGAATCAGCTCATTAGTGTTGGAGTATATACATGTACATCCTTTATCACATTGTCTTGGTAGCTATCCTGCTCTCTTGAGGTCGCCTTTCCCCTTCTTATTTACCTATTATCTGTCTGCTTTCCTGGTGCCAACTGTATGCCTAAACAACAAAGAAGTCAAAAGCGTTTTAACCTCAGCTGTCCAACCCATGCCTTTGGGGTCCAGTGCGTGTCCACATGGTTGCAGTGCAGATTTTCAACCACAGACAAGAGAACTAAACTGGTGCTGTGCGAGTAGCTGCTTTCATTTAGCCCTGCACTGTATCAAGCTTGCCCAGACATCTCACCCTTGAACAGGCTGCCTGTTCCTTCAAGTATTCTCTCACACTGTTGTTCAGAGCAGCATCTAATATTTAAGAACTTTGGAAAAAACAAAACAAAACGGCGCAATAGGCCTTAGTCACATTTGTCATCCACAGCTGAGCCTGAGTTTGAAGTTTTACCCCGTTCCATATCTGAAGGATTTCAACCTGGAAAAAAAGAAATTCATAGTCCATCCTTGTATTTGTCATCGAAAACTACATACATGCAGCCATATTTGTTATGCACATCGCACACATGCTGCTGGTGATGTATACTTCATTGTCTTTAGTATTCAGTGAAGTGGCCTTGTGATTTGTCTCTTGACATGTTATATTGGAATGTTCAAGCCTTGGATGATAATTTGGGAACTGTATTTTACAGGATCACATTGTGCGCAGAGCACTGTTGTAGCCGATGTCTTGTGGAAATAACATCTTTTTGTTCTGGCACCTTTTTTTTTTTTTTTTTTTAAACTTCCTTCTCTATCCTGTACCTGTACAGTAGCACACCATTGGAGATGCTGTTTCTTATCAACCTGTTGCAGAGAAAGGTAGAGGAAGAGATGAGACTTTATACTTTTGTCAATTCACCTTGGAGATAGCCACCTTTTTTTTTTTACATCAAATATCACATCATACAAATTAATACTCTTGAGTTAGCTAAATCACATGGGCCCATATTACAGTACTCGCAAGGAGTTTTAAATGTATTAATGTTTAAATACTGCAAGGCTAGCTTTTTTTAGCATTTGGTGTCAATTCAATGGGAATATTTCTCTTTTTTCCTCCATTGATTGCAAAACTTGGATCAAGTAAACAAACAAGAGTCAGCATCCTTTCTTTATTTAGATGATGGATTCAAGTGCTTTTTTTCCCAAATGAATTTTCATCTGCACCTGTCCGTGTTGGTTTTGTTGATTTTAAATAAAAGCAAAAAGCATGCTTGCAGGCACAAACTTTGCCCTCTTGTGGCACTTTTAAATATATTTCACTAAAAATGAGTTAAATACGAACACAGGTGGTCCATGAGCATTACATAGCTCCTTTCATTTCTCACCTTGCAGTGGCCCCAGAGTTTTCTACAGACAGTTGAATAGAGCTGGGAAAAGTGGTTCAGCTAAAGGAAAGTGTTTGCACTGCACTGAGCTCAGCTTTAGCAAGAACTCGCTCTTTTCTCTGTTGTGCAGTGTGAGGCTATCTACCCTCCCAGGCCTCCCTCCTCCAACCTTCTCCCTCATCACTAACGAACTCTCTCTGCCAGGCCTTACCTCAGGCGGCCCCCTCTAATTATTCCCCAATGCCACACACTGGTGAGATGGGTGTCCGTTACACACTGTGTGCCGAGCTCAGAAAAACAACAACTGTGGGGCCATTATTTGTCAATCAAACCCAGGGCCAAAACAAAATGCTGTCTGGTACATCCTGAGTCCTAGTTATCATCATTGAAAACTGTCAGGCCAAAGAGCACTTTTATTGATTTCCATGCTTATTTTTTATTTTTATCATCCTGGCATTCTCCCTGATCTCTGCTCAGCTTTACTGCTGAGCCTTTCCTGCAATCACCTTGCCACCCTTTGAACAATAGGTAGTACAAAACTTTTTTTTTCTTTTCAGTGTTGCAAAAACATTGCAACCAGTTCATACAGAAAGTACAACAACAAACTGTATAACAGCCCCTCGATGTAACAAGATGTGTTACTGGAACAGAAAGTTGAGAGAAAGCATGGTAATATGTTAGAAATATTAATTTTATCCCTTGGGGTTAGTCATTCTGAAAGTTGGAGGTATATTTTTCAGCAGCAACAGACGATGAATGAATCTGGCTCAAAGGACTGCAGAAAATGAATCAGTGAAATGGTGGAAAACCACTCTAAACTTTTCTAATCAAGAGGGAAAAAAATCAATTTGCTAAAATAAGCTTTGGCTTCAAACTTTTCAGTTGCTCGTTACCTGTCTTTTGTTCTGGACTGAAAAGTCTCGACAATGGAGCAGGTCGGGGCTCAAGTTGGACGAGCCGTGTTGTTGATCCTAATGGGGATGGAACTATCTAGTCTGTGTGGTCTTTCAGAGTGCCGTCGCTGATCAAACAGACTTTTGTCGTAATTTGCAAAGGTGGCAGATGTGCGGGTGATACACGCACAGCAGGGGAGGTCATCACTTTGGCTACAGGCAGAGCCTGTTAAAAGTTTCAGTAATGTGCTGCTTATGCACAAAACACAGCTGAGGACTTTCTCCTTCGGTGGTTGACAAAACCTTCTCCTGAGAGAGAAAGCTGGGGAAGGAGATGCGGTTTCCAATTGCAATTTCAGTATCACATAAGTATAACTGTCTTTCGACCCCATTTTGTTATATCAAAGCCATCTATTCTAATGCGCAAGGAAATATCAATAATTAGGTTGAACTTAATGGGAAAAAATGCTTCAGAAAAAAATATTTCAAAGATGAAAAAATATGTACTTCAGATTTTTTTTTAAAAATACATACACATTTTAGCTACCTGCTATGTTTGGTGCTAATACAGTATGGCATCTGCTGTTGATGCAAGTCCAATTCTGTGTGATGCAGCTGCAGAACATGATGAGGCTAAATCACTGTCATAAATTCTCACAAAGCCACAAAATGCATGAGGATGAAAAGGCACACAAATTATTTAATACATGTTCATATGAAAGCATTTAACAATACATGATTTGCAATTACAGAGATGCACACCTTTTAGCACAGGTGTAGTTGTTAACAAAATGTGCTGTTCAGAAGAGTACGAAGGATAAAGAAAAAACAGTAGAGGTTTTATATATTGTACACAATTCACAACTGTAAATCTGGTCTGTAGATTTGAAAACACTGCCAGCCACAAAATTACATGCTACCTGTGTTATTGTACCAACTGCATTGGTTTCCACTGCTCCTTGCAGGCCACAGTTCCTTTACAACAAAGCCTGATAAACCAATAACACCAAACAAATACAGAAAACAGACATTTTATATTCTAACACTAACTGAGCACAATGAATGTGTTTATAATTCTGTTAGCATACTCACAATCCATAACAGGCATTACCACATCAGAGCGATAGAAGCAACTAATTAGAGCGACCCACAAAAATGCTCAGCCTAAACTTCTGACTCAAAAAAATTCTAAACACATTTAATGAAGCTGTATAAACTGCGAAAAAGTAATGCTTGTAGAAATAATAACTTAGCTTACCAGCAGCACACACAACATGTCAAAAACATGAAACAGCCATAGTTTTCCCCACTTAAAAAAAAAATGTTACAACTTATAAGGCTGCAGTCATTATAAGCCTATTTAAAATAAAAAGCCTCACACAGCTATTTATGGATTATCATTAGCAGATGCCTCTGCTAAGTTCAGACATCAACTTTAATGATCACTTTGAGCACAGACAGGGCAGAAAGTCTGTTGTCAGTTGAGCCCTCTCTTAGATGTGATTATCTAGATTCAGATTGGTTTGAATACATCAAGCCAAGGTTGGAATTGCAACTTTAATTAAAACTTTACAGAAGCACAACTGGATCATACTGAATCCTGCAAACAAGAGAAAATGTATGAATGTAGTTACTGTTATTGTTTTGAACACTTTATTTGATGTTAGATTCATACTGATGCATGATCGCAATTCAATGATAATGATATACTGTAAATTATTTGAATATAACACATACTCTACAGTATGGTATTATACAAAGACAAACAAGGCTAATTGTGCAAATTTAATGTATTCTGATAAGTTAATTTATCAGTGACACAGTGAAACCAGGCTGATGCAGGATTTAGCTTTGGAAATATCTGGCATGACAATGATGAGTTTCTGTATTCAGAAATATACCAGGAAAAAATCTGATGTTTACTTAGCAGGTGAACTTTCACTGTTAACAAAAAAAAAGAAAAAAAGGGCTCGGAGGGAGTCCATCAGAAGAAAGACACCACAGGTCAACAATGGCACCCCAGCCTTCATCTAAAAGACTAAACTTGCTAACAGATGTTTAATAGCTAACACACAGCACAATTCACACAATCAAAGGGGTCCTGAGACTGTACTGCTTTTACAACAGAAACATCAAAGAACCGCTCAGCAGCTGATGTGGCAGAACGCAAGGGGGAAGGTGTGAAATACATCACATCAGTATTCAGAGATGCTGCTTGTGAAGGCAGCTTTCTGCTAATAGAGGAATTTTCTATACTGTACACGCTGCTCTGTGAAAACCTTGTTTGGCCCAACTGATTGCATGCAAGCACTTTAGGTTTTACAAAATAAGTATGGCATGGCATTTGATTTACACCATTAACAAATTAAGTTTGTCATAATCTTGGGGAAAAAAGTACTCACAGGAATGGGACAAAAATGTTTGCATATTACAGTGTTTGAACTTCATATTGAGCAACCTGATCAGTCTTCCTATTAAGGTATAAGCATTTTCTGTCTTGGAAATTCCCGATTACTCTGCCTAAAATTATCTACATTTCAGATATGGCATTTCATTTCCATAAAAAATAAAAATCTCTATCTACACAGCTTCAGAGATCAATCTGTGTCAACACAGGGTGTGTTCAGTGTTATTATGCATCTGCCCCACCAAAGTGTTCTTGAAGTAGATACTTGATCTCCAGCAGCCCGAGCTATAAAACCGACCTTGGGTTCTGACCTTTCTGAGCAGGGGCAAGTCAATAAACTATCATGTAGTCTTTCTGATGGCAGAACGGCTTCTCTAATGTTTTGAAGGTAGTATAACCTCATCATCATGTGAGGATCCCATAGATCCTCCCAAGGGATAAATGTGCAAACACTGGACCTAGAATGCAAATCATTGTATTAAATATTCTACATTCTTTTATTCATTCATTTGGTGTCATTACTTTAGCAGTTTGGGAAATCATTTTTAAAAGGATTTTTTTTTTAAGTGACAGTAGAGCCTCTAGGGGAACAGCTGCTGCACACACCAAGTTGGATGTGAAGCTATCATGCCGGCATCCTTTTGTAAAAACAACAACAACAAAAAAAAGGGAACACCTTGTCCAATGTGGCTGATTGCACACATGATCTTTTCAGTTTGGAACAGAAGGAGCAGGATAGCATGGCTTTCTCACTGAGAGACATTAATGGTAAACGTTGAATTAATGGTGCACAGATTGTAATTCAATTCCTTTGAAACAACAATTGAACAGTGCTAATAATGACACAGCCCTGTACAGCTTAGGTGGTTCACTGATCATGTTGTGATGTCAATATATCTGAGTATATATATTTTCATCCATCCATCTTCAATATAGCTTATCGGTACAGGGTCACCCGAGTGGTCAGGTCACCAGTCTATCACAGGGCTGACACATAGACAGACACTCAGAGTCACACCTATGAGCAATTTAGCATCTATATATTTTCATAAACACTAAAATTGATTCAAACCATCACCCAATATCAATATCACCCATTGAATAACTTAAAAGCAAACTTGAAGCTTCACTGAGAATTTTTAATAATCATCCCAATTTAAATTTGGATGATTATTATATGATATTATATGAAATTTCTTCCACACACCTTATGTGAGCAGCACATTAAAAAGAGAAATAGCAGCTTCAGAGCTCAATCTGTGTCAACAAAGGGTGAGTTCAGGCACAGGCACTGAGTGTTCATCACCTGTGTTTTGTACAACACAGAATCACTATTACATGGACAATGTACCTGAAATACCTCATGTGTTCATAAACTATTAGAACCCGCAACATGACCTAAACATCAAACAAATCTTAAACCTAAAGTCTGGTTCAGAAATAACCCAGAATGAACAAGGCAGAAATGAAGACTCTTCTGATCCAGTCAAGTCCCTGTATGGCAGTGGATGCTTTTTGCATGCCACAGGTAAACAACCATAGGCCTGTTGCCTTTTCAGCCAAGCAGATTACTCATATAGTACAAGCACAGCAAAACATAAGCCTAATTATCCTCCACTGCACCATGCTGCAGTTGTCTTTGGCTGTAAACAGTGCAATCAGGGAGGCAGCCATGTGGAATGCATCAGAGGTTCCTCACTCACAGACTCCCAGGTGAGTTTGTATCTGTCTGTAATGGACATAAATGAAGAGAGAGGTAGGCAGAAAATGGAGCTGAGCAGAGGGGGTGGGGACTTGCAAATTAGCATAACAGCAAAATATGATTGAAATGTTTGCTGCCCCATCCTTTCAAAATTGCTTTAAAATCCTCCAAAGGGAACTGTCCAGCAATTTGGGAAACGCTTGTTTGTTGATTTACCCAGTCTTTAGATGAGAAGACCCGTATCAGTTTCATCATCTGTTCGTTCAGTACAGATATAGGTCTGGAACGTCTGCCTAGCTTAGCACAATTTGAACTGGAAGCAAGGAGAAGCTGCCAGCCTTTCTCCAAAGGAAGATGCTCTCCAAAAATACATGTTCAATTTTGCTTTCTGCCACCAATACAGATTCAACTGTGTTTTGTCATGCAACATTGTGCAAACCTGGCAACCCCAGGAGGACCGTGGACTGTGCAGTTGTTTCCCCCATCAACAATAGGTTTTTGGACAAAACCCCCCGCCCAAATCACTATATTCTTCATGCACATCCACCACCCCAGCCTCCCCTCCATAAACATTTTTACTCTACTACATCTACTCTAAACTGTAGGTGTCTCCTACCTTTTACACTTCAGAATATGTACACTCAGTCCATCAAACCATGTACTAACATTTCAGGAGAAAACAGAATCCAGATTTTACAAATTTCGTTGCACAATCTATCCAAGTGGCACTTCATGGCAATTTTGTGACTTCATGTAACAAAATTTCACTGACTTTGGCGTACTTATAACACTAAGCACTGTCCGATCACCCAACACAATGTACAAATAACAGTCTACTGTTTCACTTAATTCTGTTTAAGTACTCTGTAGGCTTACATAAAAAAAAAATTTTGTTCTTTTATATTTTTAGATTAGTTTTTGTGGTGAAATACTTGGATTTTCTAGTGTCAGATATGGATCTTTTTGGTCAATGGGTTTTCAAACTCGGATGCTTTGATAGGTGTCTATCATCTGTCAATTGAAAAAAAACTTTACCATTGATTTGTCTTGCTTTGGTCTCCTTCCCAGCCTGCTGTGAAAGTGACTGAGCTGTAGCTCTGATTGCAATGAATTCGCCTTAGTTTTCCATTTTAAAGTTGAATGTTTTTCATTGTAACTACACATTCACAGAGAACATTTATAGAATTATGAATGACTCGCAAATCTTACTACCTGTAATTAAACTGGGGCAGCCGGTACATTAGGATGTAATGCTTCCACCCTGGACTTTACCTCTGAATAGTTTTCCATCAAACCGATTGATTGTAACCTAATTCTTCTAAATTGCTTCATTAATTGCTCCACTAAGGCCACTGACTGTACATCTCATTTGCCTTGATGCATGACTTTCAATATACTCTAACAGGGCCAGTGCCAGAGTACTCCAAAATTACCCAAATACAAGTTCTTTTCAGCCGACGTCCATTTTAAGATATTTTTTTTAAAAAAAGTTGTAGTTGTTGTTTTATGTCAGTCATATAATTTAATTCCCTAACTAATCCATGTTGGTTGATCCTCCAGATTACCTTACAAATTTACTGATCTATCAAGCTGAGGTGCAGTGCTAATGTTAGTTTACCTAAGTACTTTATAACCAAAGTAAGCTGACCTCTAAATTTCAGTGACATAACATATTTGCAATGGTTATATTGTAATGGATGAAAGAAATTGTGAGTATAGATGAACCTCTTCTTTTTTCCATGCTGCATATGAGCAGGAACATGAGGCTTTAAGTTTCAAGGGTGCACGTATTGATTGGCAGTATTGAAGAGTAGTCAAAACACAGATTTGATTAAAGTTTAATCAAAAGATTTTATAAGCTATTTATGAACTAAGGAATCCTAAGAAATTGCAGGATTGTATTGTGCTTGAGAAGCACAAGTGTTCTAACTTTTTTATTTATTCATGGTTAGTATTTGTTAGCAAATGTTTAGATTGATGAAATCTGTTCTTTAATTGCAGAGATGTTGCAGGGGAATTTTGGATCTCAGAACACTGGAGTATTCAGTCTGTCTCACGCAAACATTGAGTGAACATATCCAAAATAAATACTGTTAAGCATGGCAGTGTAGACTTTAAGACAACATTAGGTTGGTGAAGAAGTGGAAACCATAGCCTTGAAAAACTGTCTATGAAGCCACTCTGACTCACACACTACAAGCCAACAACATTCAAACATGATAAAACACAACTACTCTGTGATGTCAGGTCCAACGCCAGTGCTTTCTACCGACTGTTATTTTTGTGCCATTGCAATCTATTGAATTATTAATGGTGAACAGTGGCATTTTTTATTCAATGTCCATGCTTCCTCTAGACTTCACCCAGCACTCAGGTAATAATTTACTAAAAGAGAGTCTTTTCTTTTTCATTTTCTTGCCATGTGCGTCCCACCCTTCCTGCATTTTCTTTGCAATTTTATATATATATAACTCCCCCGCCACATCTCAACCATACACACCTTCTGTCTTCACAGTTGTCTATCCCTAATAGGTTGACAGGTTTGTGGCAGAGGATGCTGGTTGATTTATTGGGTGCTCCAGGTTCTAGTGGTGCATGCCTGACTTGCATCTTAGGAAGGCATTTAGCTCTTTGTCTCTCTCAGGTGTCCTCTGTAGCACAGGTGCTAACTAAGTAGCGGATGGCATTCCTTTTGTGAATACTTTTGGATTTTATTATTATTTTTTTTAGATATTTCATGAAAATGAACACTTTCTACAGAACCCTGCCATACAAAGGAAGAGATAGCAAGCAAATTAGGCTTAAGTATGTGCCAAGAGCTGAAGGCCCTGTCTTTTCTTATTCCAAAACCCACTGGTTGGAACCAGTATTCCAAGTCAGCGGCATCTTTTTTGACAGAAACCTGACATTGCGGGTAGCTTAAGTGCTGCTCTGCGTTTTCTGGTTTTCATGCACAATGACTCCTTGGGGCCCCAGCACTAAAAGCCATTAGCGCTCCCAGTGGCGTAAAACTTGCATGAATCTATAAATCTTTAAAGGCAGTGGATTGAATTTGTTCTCCTGATAAAGGATAGGTTTTGGATGAACAGTGTCACGGCTGAGTCAAGTTGCCAACAGTACAGTCTCTGATATTTATTAAAGCAGTAGGAGAACATGAAAACTTCATTCTCGAAGGATTTGTTATTCAAACACTGCAAAAGCCTCTTTAATGGATGGATCCTTAGTAGAGAAATGAATCTATCCATTGTATCCTCTAAAATATTTAGATATCACATTTTGATTTGCATGGCATAAGGACAAGATTTTTTTTTACAGTTGCTATGGTTAGACATAAAAAAAACGCAAGCTGAATAGAACTTTCAAACAGAATGATATAATGTTGAAACCAACCACTCATACTCATGTCTGTTTTACTTTACAAGGATGTTTCTCATATTGGCCTAAGCACATGTATTTTAACAAAATAATCGTTCTCCACTAATAACTCTGTAAGAAAATTATAAGTCCATCCATTATTTCCAGGAACTGTTTTTTCAAGAGTATTACTTCTATCAGCGAGGAGCTGGGAGAGATACAGCACAGTGTTTATGCCAAACTGTGAAGGACAGTGGGAGGGGCAGACAAACAGGGAGGTGGGAATCCAATCGCCCAGCACAAGGGCGAATTATCTGACCAAGGTGCGGAGAGTGGGGTGTCTTCAGCCACTAATTGATAAGAGCCGTCTATCTTTAGTAAGCAGCAGTGTTTGGCTCAGGACATCAAAACCTTGGCCATGGCTGAAAGGCTTGTTGTGTCCCACTCCCTCCTCATCCCAGGCTATCGAGGGAGGGTAAAAGTCAGGATGTCACCTTGCCAGGGGGTCACTTCTCCACTTTCCTCCCTGAAATGCTGGAATTGTTTTCACTCATGTAAATTGCCTTCTACTATATATAATTTCCATACTAAAAATGGACGATGGCACCTACCGCAGTGTCTGTGTTAGTTTGCTGTCCAGGATTTAATCTAAAAGAAAGGCTAAAGAAAGGTCAATTTATAACCTTAATAGGTAATCATGTTTCCATGAGCCAAATGCACTACCTGTAAAAGAATAGTGAAAGTGCAAGAAAGTGTCAAGAAAGTGCTCCAAATGATTGCAGAAATATTCTAATATATATGAAATATTATATATTGTTTGTTGTCCATATCAATGTCTGTTGTGTGTCACTCTGAATTTTATAAAGCGGTAAAAAATTATTCCACTAGCAACAAAATGTTCTCAGCACACATAGTCTTGTCACACACAATAACACCCCATTGGCATTAAGCAAAAGTCCAATATGCCAACCTGGAGTTTTAGTTCAGTGCTCCAGCAAGCCAAAACAGTACTAGCACCTAGAAAACGCTGTGCAAATGCTCTTGACCCACAAACGTACAAAATAGTGATGTAAATAAGCGGCTGCCAAAGAAAGACAGACATTTAGACAGGTTTTACTGGAACACTCTACTGAATGACATTAATAGCTTTAGATCCATTTTGTCTTTAGATTGAAGACCTAAACCTCTAATCGGGGGAATCCATCCATTTGCTTCACTTTAATGCTCACTGTAGAATCCATTTGACGTTTATAAGGTCATAGCATCTTTTCCTGTGGTGCCACCATGAGGATGGGATTGTGGCATGTTGAAGTGCTATCATTTTATTAAAAAAAATAGTTTTCAGACTTTAACTTACTTGAAGAAAAAAGGTCTTTGTAATCTCCTTCCTCTCCAAGCACTGTTTGTCTGCAGAAATATCTGTGGCACAAATTAGAGGGTGGCATACTTATGTTTGTGTGCATTTATGATGTGCACTACTACTACTACTTGTCTTGCCAGAAAGGAAGAGACTGGTCCAATATAACCTCATAGTCACAGTCAACTCACAGACCAAAGTGGGCAGTTTGTAAGAGTGTTAGCTCCTGACACATCCAACCAGTCCTCACCATTCCTCACCAGTCCACCATTTTTCCTGCTGGCTCTACTGATTTACCCTTCCTTTTACGGAAACTATTGCACGGCCATGCACCCATAATCTGCTACAGTTACATGCTACAGCTGTAATTTGTTTTATAACCCTTTAATCAAATTTTGTTTGCTTCTAAACTCCACTACTTTGCTTATAAACTACAAAATATTGTTAAAATAAATAAATAAATAAAAATCAAATAGCACACTTGCAGTAGTGTACTCATTTCCCACAGAATTATATTTTTCTCATACTCTATATGTAGCTTTATATCATTTGAAATTTGGATGTGGGACAATTTACACAAGTACATAGCATACCATTTCCTTTAATTATTAACATTGCCACATACAGTACATATCACTGGTGTTTTATGTTAAAAAAATTCATACATTTCCAAGTTTAAATTATTCCCAGTGTTTAATTTACTCAAATGCATCATCCAATGACAAAGGGAGAAAATACAAGCCACAGTTTGGTGCCAAGTGCTGCAAAGACAGGCTCATTTCTCTGAGGTCGTGGCATTGATTAGCCACAGAGGCCCTGGAGTGAGGCAGGTTGCAAGCTGACCTGAGTTAGACTGTGAAGACAACATCTGAGCCAGTTCAATTTGCAAATTCTAATCCACAGTGATTTCTGCGAAGCCAATTCACTACTGATGGCTAACTGCCCTCTTGAGTGACAGTGAGACTCCCAAAGTGCTCTTTCAAATCCTTTAAAGGTTAAAGTTAAAGGAAACTTGATCTGCCATTGAGCTTTCTTTTGTCTAATTATGTCAACAGTATACAGTAGTTACCAGTAAACGTGTGCTGTACTGCAAAGCATCTGGATCTTCATCAAAGATGAAGGAACTGTTAAAAATGCCAATATATAATGCTATTTCTCACAAATGCCCAAATGTCAGGGTGGTAGGAGTGTTAGAAGTGCAGAGAGAAGAAGTGATATATATTAATTATACATTAATAACATGCTGTTTAATGTCATTCGTCCATGGAAAGCTGCAGCTGTAATGGTAAAATATGTAAGGAAGAAGGATTGTATCACTGCTGATTCACAATAAGTTTGGAAAACTCTTGCTTGGCTCTATAAAATTCCAACAATGGATCCATCACATCCTGCACTAAGTCATCTTGACATAGCCCAGTTTGTTTCATCAAGTCCTGGTTGAAATGTGCACTGAATATTTAACACTCCTTTCTTCCTCTCAACGAATAAATTGCATGCTGAATTTTTATGGTGAATAAAACATCTAAATATACCGGTTGCTCCTCTAATAGCCGTTGCATTTGTCAAAACCAAACACGAGGCCGGCTCCAGGTAGCTGGCTAATGATCGATTAATTACACATCAAAGGTGCTCAGTGGAGAGCAGTATTCCTCCTCTGTGCCAAAATAACTCGCAACTGTTTAGAACCGCACATTCAAGCCAAGAATGATAAAATTAAAGTAATTAAAACCAGAGAAGAAATGAACTGTCATTGATGACATTTCCAGAAATGTTGGCAAGACAAGCAACACTTACATTGTTTTTAATTGCTTCCGTGGGGATGAACAAATGTATTCGATTATAGGTAGCTTGTGGAGTTTTTGACCGCTGATGAGCACCACCGAGCAGTTTTTTTGCATGAAGGTGCAGGTTGCTAGTACATGAGTATGCTGCAACACAGTTTTTTTTACTGTTACGATAATTGTTCTAATTGAACTAACACAATAGAAGTTTCTGGGGGGTGACACCAAAAAAGGTTTGAAGTTCATTGCAATTGGTATTTTAAAACTATAATAAACATTTTTGTACATCATCTTTTTGTGTTCTTCAGAATTTCTTTTTTTGTACTTGAAGATGACATGGGTTGTTTTAGAAGGCAAATTACAAATTTTAAATTTTGTGTAATCTGTAGCTTTTAAATGGTATGACAGGCTAATACTGAATTAAAGCTACAGTATTGTTACATGAGGTGAAATGCTGCGGAGTTGACTTTAGGATGCACATTAGCATTCATCTGTAGAGGCATTAAGTGAATGATCTCATTTCACCTGCAGGTCTATTTTATTGTCTTTGATATTATTAAATTGTTACCACAAACAAATACAGTCTTCAGCAACACTGCTCTGCTTTTTTCTGTAGATTTGATCTTTAAACAACAGTATATTTTTGTCAAAAGTACAATCTACAAGTATTTGCTTTTTGTTTCTCTGCCCTTTGTGAATGATGAATAGCTTCTGTTGTTTATCATTACAATGTGAATAGCCCCTGTAAGTCCTCTAATGGCCACTCAGCTGATGGCAGCAGACAATAAGGTATATTCATGATGCCCATAAATTCTGCCTTGTTCTGACATCAGCTAACACGCCCAGAAAATCACTAGACTGGCAGATCTCAGTCCTCCCTTATCCTTCACTGCACTCCCACCTCTTCCTAGTACTCCACCAATGATTAATGCCCAACCGCCATCAAAAACACACACCACAAGTTGCATATATAATGTAAAAACACTCAATGACGCTTCTCAGGTGGGTTTGAGGGTCAGACGGAGTTTAAGACCTCCCATCACCACAAATCCTCTCAGTGTCCTTCTGAGGCCACTCACGGTGGAGGAATAAATTACAGGCTGAACAGAAGTATAGGCTCCTTTTTAACATCAAACTCCAGCCTTTTGTATCACTATTATTTTGTAACCTTCAGCTTTTCACATCCATAAAACCCTAAACCCCCAGCTGTACTTTAACAATCACCATACTTACTCCACAGCATGGTGAAAATGAAAGTGACCCAGCCAATCAAACTTACTCAGATAGCATGAAGCTTAAATTGCTCAAGTATAATACATGAGTACCTCACAGAGTTATGTTCTCCTCTGAAACCTCTTTTTCTTTCAAAAACTTGATAGAAATTCACCAGCACACAAATACTGCCACGGTTTTCACTGATGCTTGCATTAGTATTCTGTGGGGATGTATCCCTGTGACATGTAATACATCATAGTCACCAGGAGGTACTTCCACTGCAGAGTTGACGTGCAAATATGAGCAGGGCACGTTTTAGTGTTTTATGCCATAGTCTTTATCCTAAAAATGTCCTCTGAAGTTCCTGGACGGACACATGTGTACAGGCATGTACGTATGCGTGATCGCACGCTGCAGCAAAACGCGCTCAGGGGGCGGTATAGCAAACGCATTCCACGCACATACACCTGCACCTGCCAACACACACCGATATGTTGCACATCAGGGTCAGAGTCTCCGCATCATGGGACATTTGTAAAATGGGATATGAAGGAGGTTGTGTGTGTGTGTTTGTGTGTGTGAGTGTGTGTGTGTTTTGTTGTAGGACAGGAATGTGAGCAAAGCAGGAAGGAGAGTGCCCTTGACTAACCTTGTAGGCTTTACTGTGCTTTTATTAGAGGGTATAAATCATCATGATGCATTTTTTTTCAAAAGTGCTGCTGTTTTACAATGTGCAGCCAGATTGACAAGGCAAATGTGCACTCCTATAACAAAGCCTATTACAAATACTGTCTGGAATACACCGGGCACTGAAATTCAATATAGCTCAAAATAATAAAAGGATGTCTGTGTTGTCCTATGTCAGTCAGAATGGAGAAACAATGAGAAAATATTTCCAGTGGACACATTAAAATGAATTACTCTTGTGGGGAACATAAACACAGTGCACTGCTGCTCTTCTTGCAGGTTAAAGGAAAATACACAAATTATCATATTGATTGGTTTTTGCCTCAATGAAGAGATTGCCATCTTTATTTCATAAAATGTGTACATACAAACAAAGGTTGGGAAGAAGAGGGGTTTAATGGTGTCCACTGAGAGAGATTCTTCACCCAGACACACAGTTTTCAACAGAAACCATAAAAAGAGCAGCTCTCCACTACTGTTCTCTACAATGTAAACAGCTCAGGCCCAAACCTCTCCACTCAACAACACATTTGCTCACTATGGCTCCCACTCATATATTCATGTATTCATGTGTTTATCAGAACTTGGCGGCTTGCATCGCCATTTTCTCCTTATAATGATGAGCGAATGCACTTCCATAGTGGAATGGAAATAATCATGGATCCCATGAAAACTCAGACACACTTTTGTTCTTTTTTCTCCGCTGTGAGATAGAGAATAAGCAGACAGTGATGGGAGCTGCAGAGAGAAAGGCCAAATGGGGCCTGTTTTCCATACCATCCATGCAGAATCTTACAACCAAAACCAGCTGTTGATGTTTAATTAACATCTTCAGTTGTGTGAGAGGAACTTGTTTTTGTTTGTTTTTATTTTGCATGTGCATCTTTACTGTGTCCTGGTGTGGGAAATTGATTTATTAAAGAAATCTTACAAAAACAATCTGAACAGAGATAGAGAAGTTGTTAGTTATAATTTCATCAATCGCTTTGCGTATCCCTCCACCTCATTAACCTTGTCAATTTTCCCTTCCTGTACACAAAAGTTGACATAGATGTGTGAGTGAGGAATGCGGTTGATATAATTTGCCAGTTTTTAAGATCAAGATATATTTCATGATATGTTTGTGGTACCTTTACAGTTATGACTGTCAGTACCTGATGCTGTAGGGCTCTGTACCTGTCTGCCTCGAGCATCTCCATCTCCAACACTAGTGGGCAGTCACATTCCACACAGGCTCACTCTGCGTTTTACCTGGACACCAACTTGTTGTGTGCTCGCACACACACGCAGCTTGTAGCCCAATTTGTCTTTTTTTTTTTTTTTACTTCCACCCACCATCTCTTTTGAGTCTCTTCCTCAGCTCTTCACCAAAACAGTTGAGTTGTATAGTAGAGGAGCAGCTGCAACCACTGATCTGCCAAGCAGAGCAATCAACACACTGATGAGGGAAAATGTCATCCTGGTGAGGACACAGAAAATGGCTTTTTAATTAATGTTTTGATTTTGGGTAGTATATCACTCTTGAGACAAATGACTGAGCTGAGTGGCATTTAAATGAGAGGGTTACAACCACTGAATGACCATTCAAAGTCATCATGGACTTTATTGGATATTAATTAGATGATGATGAGGAGGAGGAGGACAAAGAGAGAAAGCAGAAATGGCCCCTCCCTAAATGTCAGAGTGATAGGAAGCAAAGATTAAGAGAGGTTAATGTTATTTGAAATGTGAGTAGGATGTGTATGTGTGAAAGAGAGAGTTCAAGAGTGTGTGTGTGCCACTTACCACATTTTCCTGTGTTTGAGTTTGAGGAATTTGTCTGTACCACTAGCCTAGTTTAGCTTAGATCACAGTAGTGGGGGACACAGCTAGCTTAACTCAGTGCAAAATTCCAAAAGACCTATCAATTGTTGAACCTGTTGATCCCATCAATTCAGCATTGACCCATGTCACTGTGTCTATATTTTTGACTCGAGTCTCAAATGAAAATGACCTATTCTTGAGACTGCACATGAATATGTGGATGTGAATAAACAAATAGATTTGGTAGAGAACATATTCACTGACTGGGTTATGATCAGAGGTTACACATTTTTTAGTGCTAAATCTATTGCTCATCATGTGAATAGAAAATGTAATTCGGCCTCAGTTACCTTTCCTACAAAATTAACTGTATTTGGTGTTGTTGTATGGTTGTATAGAAACATAGTTTCTTGGAGAAGGTAACCAGATACCAGTACTTTAATTTATTGGTGACACATTTCATCAAAGGCAATACTGCTTTTTGCAAAGGAGCAACATGTTGAAAACCAATATAAATACTAGTTTAATATAAATACTAATGTTATTTTCAGAAATAGATCCATAATCAAGCCAAGTTCTGTAAAAGCTAAAGTGCCTGTTTAAAATAACTATTTTAAATCACTAATAAAATATCATGTTATGCTTCAAAGTTTACAATTTTTTTTCAAATGCTGGTGTAATGTGCCTTTACATATTTCTTTATATTATTAGAGATCGCTCTCTCTTATGTTAGAATTTGAGAGAAACTACATCACTCTGGGAGAAAAATGCTTCTGTGGATCTATATGAAGTTGATTTAATTTTTTTCTCTCTCTTTCTGCTGTTCACTTTGATCCTTCTATCCGTCTGTATCAATGCGATTCAAGGAAAATGGCCTGTACTGTTTGTTTAGATTAGAGGTTGGGGCACTAATTTATGGAGGGATTCCAAGTCTTGACTTGACCTGTTCCTGTTCACTTTCATCTTTTACTTTCAGTCGTCTTTACACAGTTGACGGTTGACATGCAGCATGTGGGAGGCAGATTTAGATTTTTTGGAGACATTGGATTCATCATCATAGACGATATTCTTCCCCCTTATGTTTTAATTTTCTATCCTGCAAGTGCTTGGATACACACTGGTGGGCCTTGCGACAGCATGATTGGGAAAAATAGAAACAGCTTTGCAAAGAAAAGATGAAATAAAGAATAAATCTAGAGGGAAAAAATGCCTATGAAATAAAAATCCGTATGCTGTCAAGTAAAATTCTGACCAAATTCCCCAGATGACTATAGTATATATAGATCCTGCTAACCTACAGTGGCAAGTTTCTGTGTGTATTTTCTTTGGTACCTTGAGGGAGGGGTACTGCTTTCTGGTCTGTGAGGCAATGATAAATCACTAGTCAGGTGAAGATTAAAGCCTGTGGGCCAAACTGCTTCAAAGTGTGGCCTTCATGAGTCGCCAGCTTATCTTGAAAGGACTGGAACAGTCCTCAAAACACCAGACTGTTCTCAGTTGGTCTGATTGAGTTTCAGTTGAGTTTCAACTGGCAGAATTTTGTGGTGTGTTTCCTCATATAACCCTAACATTCTTTCAAACCATGCAGTAAGATTTGTCTTATTGATACGGAGAGAATATCACTTGACGGAGGTCCTATCCACTAACTTTTGTTTCTTGTCTTTATCATTTCAGTTCCTGTAAATTTCTTGTTGCATTCCAGCTTCATGCCAGTTATCTGGAGATGTAAACATGTCCGTCAGAGACAGCTAGCAAATTTCAACTGATAAAATCTACCAGTGACAATTTTCATTTTAGCCAGCAAAAATGACTATTTGGCTATTCCCCATTCCCCATTAAATTAAAGGCCCAGCATTTCAAACATTCCAATTGCAATGTACAAACAAGAATGTCTGTATTTGATGATTCTGCAAAACCCCAGAATATGTTCATTGATAACGTGAGCATGTGTGCATGGCAAATAGGGTATTATTTGTACTTAACTTTTGTTAAACTTGGCATATCAAATACCGTAAAGATCATAGTTACGGTTAATAAAATCAAATGTTAATTACATTGCATTCATCACACAAAATATTAACAATGAATCCACATTGAAAAGTGAGATTTTATGGGGGTTTTTCAACTTTCTCTAAACAAATAGGACAGTGAAAAGGTTCTCTTGGTCTTGTCACTTAACTCAATCTCAAAGCAATTCAGGGAAGTTTTTCAGTCTTTTCAGACTCAACAGTCTGTTTTCTCTTTTTTTATGTTGCAGTATAGGGTAGTAAAATAAGATAAGAGCCAGCCACCAAAGAACAAACAAAAATACAATTTCTCATCTGGATTGATTTCGTTATTTCCAAAACGACTATGGAATTGTATGTTGGAGGCTATATTTACTCTCACCGGGTGCACAGTAAAAAAACGATACAGATGGAGACAATGGATCATGCAATAAAATGTATGTATTCTTGCCCCTCTTCTGAGTGTTGTTCAAACAAGTGTTCCAAGTTCACCAAACTGCACAAACTTGTTTCTGCCTGATGAATACCACCTGTTCATTGGAACGTGTGGGTTTGTGAGATTTGATCATTATCATATTTGAAGCCCCTGTAATCATCATATAAGGCTACCTGTTTTGCCCTCTTTGTGACTAAGTTACATCCACAAAATTGTCATATCGAGATTAAAATAAAGTTTATACCTGTTGCACTTGAAGTTTTGCAAGTGAAAATACACAAAGAAAACAAAGTATGGGACCTGTAACAACCACAAAAAAATAAAAGATATGGGTTCCAGCAAAATCGGAATCATCAGAGCAGTGTTGTACTGTTTCAGATATAAAGAGAGTGTTCTGACTTGATGTTAGATTTTCAAAGTATCTTTCTAAAGCAAAGTTATGAGAAAAGTCATGAAAGGTCTTTAGTTGAGCCCATTTCATCCCATTTTTTCAGTTTTTGCCCCCAGTTTGAGTTAAGAAATTTAAAATTACAGCAGCAGTGGTGTGTAGAACAAAATTAAAATCGTGAACAGTAAATACAAGGTCTTGGGTTAAATCCACCGGAATCACAGATCCCCAGTCTTGATGCACTTGCAGTTTTACACAAACAGTTGTCTCACTTGCAAATCTGCAGCTGTAGCAGTTTCTTTGTTTATACTGCATTTACTGATAGGATAGCATGTGGATGTAATATTGTTTACAGCCAACTTGGAAGTCCCTAAATGCCTGACTTTTCACCCTTACACATGAAAGAAGCAACATAATTGCTCAGGCTATAATCGTTTAATGGTGTGAATAAAAGCACTGAATCTAATCAACTGATACTTGGGCCATTGAATTTTAAGAGCTGCCTGCCTGCTTGTAGCCTGTGCTTTTGGGTCTGGGTAGCAAAGCCTGAGTTCATAGCTGTAATAGGGAGGTCAATGCCATGCCCACTGAATTTGCTTCCAAGTGATGGAAGACTTCAACAATCAACACGATAAAGAATTAGTCGCTGCCAGTATCATATATGAAACTGATATGAGATCCCTCACAGTTATTGGTATTTTTGCAAAATATTCAGATTTCAATTAATCTCACTTTTCTGATGAGTATCCCCATGTCTCTGTTTACATAAGAAAGGTTGGGTTAAAGTGAGCGCATCACAATTACTAATTACAACATTCATTACCAAATACTCCTGAAACTCATTGAAGAAAAAGATGATATCTCAGAGTGTAAGATTTTACAAGGGAGGTTTTTTTTCCTCATAATTAAGACATTTAAAACAGACCACTTCTCTAAGGGTTGAATGCTCTGTCTTCTCTCCTTTGTCACCGAATTGCCGAGCAGACCATGAACGACCCGGCTCATTTTCTTTTGGGGAGTAAATGAGCTTTTAATGAACAGATGGGACATTTTTGTCATTGAGCTTACACCTTGTTCATTTGTCACTTTTTTCCCCATGTCTGAATCAGAATTACTAATTAGTGATCTAATGTTCCCCAAGAGTGTTTATTTTATTTTTACATAAAATGAAACCAACATGACAAATTGCTACCTTTACCCATTTTTTTGTAAATAGTAACTTTTGGGACAATCCTCAGTGGCTTTTATAGCTGCACCCTCTTCAATTAGTTTGTGTGTCATGACTTAACTTTCAAAAAAGGGTCTTACATATAACTCCACTGCCATCACCACCACAGCCACAGCCTAGTAATTTACCATCACTGAATCAACATTTCTCTGACACATTCTCAACCAGAAGTGCATGGCTATTGCATAAGATTGGAGTAGTTGTCATTATGCATTATCCAATTATCCATTATCCAATACCCACTCTGAAGAAGTACACATAATGATGTTTGAAAGACTATTATTTTGTGGTTATAATTACACACTGTTCTTTTAAATTATATTGTGTTGTAGGAACAACAGATTCACTGGGTGTTGGAGCTGGTAACGGAAGTCTTTTGGGAAATTAACAGAGGCTCATTTTGGCTCTTGATGTGGGTCGTAAAGATCAAGTTGAAAGAAACTGACTAACATATTACTCAGGGTCACTAAATATCGCAAACACGACAGGAGATAAACGGTGATCTGAAGTGTGTAGATGTGCCTTAGTGTGCTGCTGATGCTATAAGCCACTTGTGGGTTGCATTTCTTTCCGACTGGCTGTTGAAAAGTAAGATAGCATTTGCAACGCCTGCATTATTACTAATCCATGTATTCATCTTTATGCTTTGATTTAAGCCTTACTTGTTGTCAAATATGTTATTGCATATCAAAAACCTTGTCGTTGTCTTTGTCCCTCCTCTCCATTCAGTATATTTGACACTTAGCAAGATTTTTTGTAAATTTTTCTGTTTTTGGGGTTTTTGGGTGGAAGTTAAAATGTAGATGTTTGCCACCATTATTCAACCTCGGTCATTCTTTCTCCTTGTACCTGTTCAACCTGTGCAACACAATCCTTGCAATTTATTTGCAATACATATAATATTGGTGATAATGATAATTGTGCCTTGGTTAGTGACATCTCTAACAAATCTCAGTAAAATGTATTGTTCATAAATAGTTTGATCTTGTAGTACTTTTCCTGATCCACATTCATTAATAGAACAGTGCCCCCTCTGCTTCCCTCTGTCTGGTTTTTCAACAACTGGTGAATCATCCTATAAATCTCTAGTAGCATCTGTCTATGCCTGTGAAGGTTCCGCCAAAAACCTATGAAGTCATCACGGACTCAGATCCCTTGAAAGGTTTCCAGCACTTCAATCATTCCTCGAACAGTTCAGGATGTTCTGAAAGAAGATGTGTTTGTGTGCGTGTCGGGTGAGGTGTCGAGGGAGCACCTGGTGCTCAGTGTGCTAAATAAATCCTCATCTTAGAGGGAACAGGGGTTCTGATGTCCTCTAATTCTATTTTTTCAGGTTAAACTTAATGTTTTGTGAAAATGCTTTTAACCCAACCGATTCCTACCTGCACACACATGGTGTGAGAGTAGGATGGATTGAAAGCTTTATTTACTGTCTCCTTTTTCCACTGTGGTGATTTGGTGTGATGAAAATCAGGCTATCATCATGTCTCTTAATTATCTCATCTAGCATTAAGACAGTATGTTTTGTTTAATGGATTTTAGTCCAAATAATTCCAAACATATTCACAAAATCTACAAAAAGTCATACAAAAAAAAGAGTCATTCTCTTCAAATAGTCATAAAAAAACAGGAAGCTGAGCCTTGGCTCACACGGATTGAGCACTCCCACAAAGACCAGTTTTTGACCTTAATTGTTGTAAACATTGAGACACCTTTTCATTTACAGACAGCAATGCTTTAAAGTTGAATGATTGGCTAAAGATACTGCAGAACAGCGACAGCTGTTTAGGATGAATTAGAAAACAAGTGCATTGAACCCTCCCATATCTATACTACAAACCCTAAAATATTACTGCGCAGGGATGTTTTGAGGTGTAAAATATGGTCAATCTAATTGTTGTACCATTGTACTCAGTAGCCACATGGGATGGTTTTTATTTGAATATTAGAGTTAATTGATTTTTGTGCCTCATACATCTTGCTAAATAAAAACGTGAATGAATTAATGAAGCAAACAATGATAAGATGATAAGTTAAAGCAAGGCTGTGAGTGAAGCACTGGTGGTTGAAGGACACTTAACTGAGGCTGGGGTCAAAGACAATACTTATTTAATATTTCCCCTCTTGATGCTCTTATCTGTGGGATGAAAACAATGGCAACACATATTGTGAAGGACTGCCAGAAAATATTAGCACTTTGGAAACAAATGGCTGGGGCTGATTTTCAAGTTTCACAGTTGCAAGGAAATGAACTTGAGTCAAACAAATGTACTGATGCACTACAGGAGAAATAAAAATGGTAAATTATATAATTTTGATACAAATAGAATATAATTTATATATATTATATATATTTTTTATTTATCCACTCCTGTTTTCTGCTTCATCTTGTGAATTTCATCTCCTTGCATATTTGCAAGTTTTGTTTCCTGCTTGTGCCTTTGGTTACAGGGTTTTTAATTCCCATACCCACCCGACCCACATCCAGAATGTCGTCTCTGGTTAGTGTGATGCAAAAACCCACAAAAAATAACAAAAAAAATTATTTTTTTTTTTTCTAGCCTATGTTAACATGGATTTAAACATTTGAGTTTCCAAAATGTTCAGGAAATCAGGTTTGTAAGTTTGTAATTTGAAGAAAATGCATTAAACACATTTAACATACTTAAACAGTACAGTACATAGTGCAGAAGAGGTGAGAAATGCTATGCATGCATAAACTTACTTGTTCTTGTACGTTCACAGGTCTACAAATCACAGGTCTATCATGAGGCCATAAATCTTTATGGTGTTTATTTTTTTTCTTCATTTGGTCATTCATTCATATTCATTAATTCCTTTATATTTACATGAATCAGCCTTGGCAAAAGGCTTTCAGCACACAGAGTGGAACAAATTGTTCACATTAATGGTGCTATTTTGCACAGCCCCGGTGTAGCATGTTTTAAAGTTAATCCCCCTAAGCCAGGATTCCTCCCAAACTCTCCTGTCCTGACATTCTTTTGTTAAACATATAAAAGTCAAACTGTCAGACTGTGATCTGCTTTCACATGAACTACCTGCAGTGAGTGGACAACTTTTTTGGGTGGTGGTGCGGAAAAAAGGAGCAAAGCTAATTTACTTGACTGTTAACCCCCAAAAACCTTTGAGTTTAATTTATTTACCTGGTGCCTATGAAGAGCCTGTGTTTTTTTTCTCAGTACATATGAATTGGACACTTTGGGTGTCTGCTCGTTCACTTGTTAGACTATGCCTAAGAAGTGTTAGGTTACAGTTGACTGGTCAATTTCAAATAAGTTTTTATACAGAGCTAAATCAGTGGCGTGTTTCCTATAGTATGTGACTCCAAGGAATTGAATGACTAATGTAAGTCTCAAACAAGACCTGTCTTTCAAGTAGGTTTGTTGGAAAACACATACAATAACAGCTTGATTAGTGTCTTTTCAATGAAATATTACTGCAAAAGATTTTCCACAATAGCAAAAAACAGCTTGAGGACATCAACCTTGTAAAATATGTGGTGGGAGTCTGAGGAAGTCAGGTAGCAGGGCGTATTGGCAAAAACACCCAATATCACCTTTTCTCCCAATTGAAAACATTTGCATTATGTCAAAGATTCTCACATCATTTTAAACTGTGCCACTATTAAGGCAAAATTTCTTTCTGGGGTGAGTTGGGAGGTGCATTTGCCAGATATCTGAGCTCAACAAGTTTGATGCTGAAACTGATTGAGACAGGTGAAGACTGATGAGGTATATATAGCCTGTGGCAACTGTTTGAAGTTGTGTGAGTGTGGAACAATACTGCCTGTCACCACCGATGAACCTCAGCAACAGAGAATGGCCACATCAAGATTTTTCTATCTTAATCGCTCCTTCATCTGTCAGCTCCACCCTTAGGGGGAGACCGATGGTGTCATTTGCCAATGTAAAGCCCACCTCCTTGAGTAATTAATACATGAAAGACCTGTTGTAAGAGCTTGTGATATTAAGGTGTTTGCCTTTCCGGTTTTCATTTGGGGAAAAACACATTTGCATTTATACATTTTTGAAGACATTCTCTGCTCTACTTTCTCTGCTCTCTACCTTCACAGCCTATAAAGGGACTGCTCAAGGAAATTTCATTTCAAAGCGTCCGTAATCAATATTCAGTGCAACAATGGATCACATGACTACATGACCAAACAGCAGAAAGAAAAAATAGTTGAGCAGCTGGTGAACACAGTGGAGCATTTAGAATTAGAGTTGTTAGAGACCACATGCATAACTGAAAAGAGAGTGAAAATGGGACTTATTAGTTAGGTCCAAAAACACTAATCCAAATGAATCCAGGCAACTTTTTGCTGAGAAGTTAGCCATATCCACTTGAAAGGCAACATGTCTGTGTTGTGTTCAGTGTCTTGCCCCTTGCCCCTTATCTTTTGATTATGCTTTTAAAGATCACAGCAAAGGATGCAGAATTCTTGCTTCTTGCTTTATTGTTTTGCAAGTTGCAAACATTGTCAAATCCGGTGCACTGAAGGGAGATGTCCTAAGCAGAAGCATTTGTTGAAAGCTTGATGCATTAAGGAAAAAAGTGATCAGCTATATATATGTTTACCAGTGTAATGATGCAGATTCTGCAGGATGCCCATGGCAGGGTGTATGGAAACCCAAATAGATTTGCATTACGATAGACTCACTTGTTTTTGAAAGTGACACTGACTGACAAGGACACACTGGATGGTTGCTATGGCTGCTTAGCTAATCATACCTTCTAACACATGTGTGGTGTCTGTACTACAGCCTTGGTTGCTATGACAGCTGCTGGTGGGGGGAATAAGCAGTTGTGTGTTAACAGCTATGCTAAAGGTAAACAGTTAACCTTCATTTATAGAAAATGACATGTCAGTGTGACCTGTGTGGATAAAGAATGGCCTCCTGGCCATTAATAATTTGAAATAACTCTCACATTAATTGAAATATGCATGCTTCTTAAAGAATAGTCTGACAATGGTCAGGCTTTTTTAGTGAAGTAGTGCTCTCAAAAAGTGACAGCCAAAATTTGACTGGATACAAATTAAATTTGACAAATAGACTATTGGCCTAAAGGTCAGTCAAACTGATTTCAATCATTACATGGAATTGGGATATATGCCAGAAGCCATACTAGTGGTTCCATGTTGTAATCCTGGCTGTATGATCATAAGACACCCCCCCTTACCAGAGGAGTGTGGAGTGAAGGTTAGGATTGGAGAGAGGCAGGTCCCAGGTTGACAACCAAAACCACTGCCAGATGTAGTAACAGGGAACATGGATGCAGTTACAGTTGCCAGGAGGATGATTGTTGGACTGAAGAAACAGACTGGACTACTCAAGTATTCTGCCTGGACACTGGCAACTGGCAGGGCAGAACTACTCAGGCAGTGGAAACAGTGGAGGGACAGTTTGGGAGGGCAGCCAGGGGACAGGAGAGACCGCTCAGGTGCTTGGCCCAGATGCTGGAGAGAGAGGCAGAAACACTTAGAATGGTGGCTTGGGGAAAACAGACAGGACCACAAAAGTCAATGAATCTAGCCACACAGCCAACACAAAATCAAGGGGCAGGCTGAGAACAGGACCATTAGACTCTAAGGGGCTGGAAGCCAGAAGATGAGGCATGGAGAGAAAGTACCATACAGGGCTCAAGAATGAAGACAGATTGACATGGGCCATGTTCTGAGGGGAACAGAGGCTTGCAAAAAGCAAGGAAAGGAACAGACAGAAGCTTGCGCTGACAGTGAGACAGATACACTCAGGAAGAGACATGGACTGAGTGGCAGCCTTTGGCTGAGGGACAGAAGAGACAAGCTCAGACCAGCATGCAGCTTCCAGGCCTGGTAGTGAAATGGGAACTTGCTCAGATACTGAAATGAACAGATGAAGGACGAGAAGTGGGAACAGATACCGATTCTCAATAATAATAAGAAAAAACAGTAGTGGAGAGGTGGAAATGACATAAATGTTTTTATCCCTGTTAGGTGCTAGCAACACATAGATAAAGAGCTAGACACCATGAGCTGCAGCTGGTTTGCGGCTTTTGGCTTGATTTTTAGATGAACATGATTTTTAGATTTTGGTAAACCGGAAGATGCAAACAGATGTTTTTCTCAGGATAAAGTTATTTTTTCAGGTCTGGGCAATGTATCACAAGAATTTGTAACTTAAGGACCTGTTCATGCAAGAATAACAAAGATTTGTTTACTACTCAGTCGCATGGTGTCCTTGAAATATTCCCAATGGAGCTTTTTTTTGGCATTTACTCTTTAAAAGGTCATGACATACAGTATGAGTGACAGATAATAATATGCTACTGAAAACCGAATCTGTCCTTAATAAGGCATCCATCATGTTGTCATTAAAAATAATGATGGACTTTTTACTAAAACCTTCTGAAAACTGGGATGAAACATACAAAGCGATAGAAATGAGCATGACATCAGTCAAGCAAAACATAAATATATTCTGGGCAAAAAGTACACAATAAACTTGATAAAAATCACTACAACACTACTTCATTCATTTTAACTTCAAAGTATATGCGGCTCCAGTGTAAAAGCAAGATTTTAAAAATAGTGCAACAGATGGCATCAAACACAAGCAGTGGTAACTGAAACCAACCTCTTTCAGGATCGAAATGCTTATGAAGTCTGTCGTCTATAAAGACCAACAGTGGTAGATGGTTCAGCTAAGCAAACAAGTCACCCCCCCAACCAAATTATCAGTTGCTGTGATGATTAAAGGGAGCTGTATTACATACACTGCAGTTTTGTATGTATTTGGATAGTGACATTCAGTTTATTGTCTCTGTACTTAATACCCCTAGTGCAGAACTTCCTTCTCCCCCTTCTGTTAGTGGCTGTAAGTACACAAACTGTGTTGATGGGTGCTCGCAACGTATGCTTCGTCTGCCCTCGCTTTCCCTTTTAAGACAGTAA
Source organism: Psettodes erumei (assembly GCA_016785225.1). Classification (NCBI taxonomy): domain Eukaryota; kingdom Metazoa; phylum Chordata; class Actinopteri; order Pleuronectiformes; family Psettodidae; genus Psettodes; species Psettodes erumei. The sequence continues at coordinate 4,764,097 of JAFBJZ010000863.1, read as the reverse complement.
TCCTTCCTCTGAATGCACATTTTCTCTTTCTTTATCTGGAGCATCCAAAATGTTTTCTTGGATACTTACAAGGTTTAACATCAGTTCTCCTAGTTACTGTAGCCTACTTCATCTCCATCCTCCTCTTCTTTTATCAAAACAATCATTGCTGCCTGACATAATACCCATTGCTCTTAGTGCACCAGCGTAAGAATGTCACCACAGACACCAGGTTCAAAACTCTGGTCTCCTCTGAAATACAGATATTTACGTGGTCGTGGTCTGGGCTTTGAATGAATGTGCGTTCACTTCAGCTTTAAGCAAATTTCATTTCAAAAGAAAGACATAATTTAAGGTTAAATTGCTGAATTCAAGGGTGTTTGAGAACATTTACATCCATATTTGGTGAACAATGTGTTTGACTTGTAGCTGTGCTTGTCCTTGGCAGGCTTGACAAAGCGTTGCATCTATATGGTTGCATCTCATGTGGATGTTAACAGCCTTAAATTAGAGCTGAAATTTGGCACTTGATCCTTATAGACACTATTTCATTTCCAACATGCTGGAGTACTGAGCCAAAACAGTGCTAATGATGAATGAATTGCTATGCGATTCTGTTTTCTGACATTTTACATCATCAACTCAATCTATTCAGTCACAGTATATCTCACAGTATTACCCTGCCTGAAAATAACAGGTTTCCAGTCAGAATTTCCAATTAAATCAATGCATTCTGTCTGTGTGAATGAGCCTTGCAATTTGGCAGGTTGGCCTGGTTATGTGAGTGAACACTGCTCTGATTGGCATTGCTAATAGCACCTTTAGTTGTGTGTTTGGCTGTGCTATGCACCCCTATTTGTGACAGATAATGTTACTGAACTGATTAATGTGCCATCCCATCCATGGGGTGTTGAATTGTGTGGCTCACCCCTATGACCTCTGCTCCATATGAGATGCAGCCAGACCTCGGATATGACCCCAAATCTTGTTTTCTGGCATGTATCATAGGCAAAGAATCTACACCCCTCTCAGTATATCCACTGGACTTTAAATGAACTTCCACTACACCTCCCCACCTCCTGAAAGAGAAGTAACTATGTAGTATAGTAACATCACTCTGCTTTATCATACCTCATGGTTACTGTGAAAACGTGAAACAGAAAAATGAAACACAAAACCCCCCCCTTTGTAAAAGCTAATCAGCAGAGCCGTTCTTCTTAGTGTTTTTGTGCAAAATTATGCTTTGTTACTTGGCAATATGCTGTATAAATGGACAGTTTGGCATAAACAGGTTGGGACAAACTGGATGCAGACCAATATCTCTCCCCATTTATTAATTGTTACAAACGAATGGTAAATGATGATGCATTGTTAATTTCTGTATTGTAAAAGGCACAACACATTTAAACAAGTCACATGCCGAAGTCAGCAAACTTAATGCATTTCCCTCTTGTTTTCTGAACACAGGCAACGAGCCACTTTAATTGCATTAAATGGCAGTTTAATTAACATGACTTTTTGTTAATTATATTGAATATTGTCACTGATGGCAATAAAACTGACCAAACTGTTATTGCTGTTTAGTCAAGATGATAATACTGTTGGTGTAATGACATCCACTCACTGGCCCCTAATGTATGATTCACTCTCTTATCCTCTTTTTGAAATTTAGTTCTTAAATTAATATTCCATTTTCATGTTAATCATCTCACAACATTTTCAAGGCTTCATTAGTTTGTTGTACTAATTTGACATAGAGACGAGCTCCAGTGATGGACCACACTGATGAATTTTTCATATGCTGCTGGGATTAAACGAGAGATAAAGTCTCACAACACAAAGTCAAACCAGACTCCTTGACTTCCCTTCAATTTGACAAAAAAAACTGTGGAGAAAAATAAATGAAGAGACGATGATGTGCTAAATGGGTTCAAATGTGTGTCGCAGTTAACCATTACAAGGTCACTGATACATTTAAATGCTCCAGAGGAGAGAGAAAGGATTGATTGAACAGATTCAACGTCCCGCTCTCCTCATTAGACTCATTTCTCAGCTGCCTGGGGTTAATTACCACACACACACCTCATGCTGTTGTTCCACTTACATCATAATTACTGTGGCGAAGATCGAGAACAATCTAAAGCTCATGATATGAGGCCTTCCACCATCAACCAGCCACACACACAAACGCACACGTATATACAAGCACGCACACACACGCTCACATCACAGCAGCATCACCATCAATATTATCTGCCTGAACCTCCCGGTATATTCCCAAATCCCCCTCCCTCCCCAGGAGCCAGCTGTTTTTGGGATTGATTTCATTTATTTAATGACGGCTGTGCTAATGACCCTTTGCACACGGCTGATGGTGTCACAGACACCACAACATCTCAGGAATGACGATTGGATGGGGACCTGGAGAGAGAGAGGGGTGGGGGATATTGCGGAGGGCAGAATGAAATAGGGGGAGCACAACAGAAGGACAAGAAGCTAACACTGGCACTAAGTACGCAGGCGGTCTTTGTCTTTCTCGAACAAACAAGGACACTGAATGTAGGATAGAAATTAATAACCATTCCACGGACTAATTTTTACACAGTGGCACAGATGAAAGAGACCTATCCACCTCTCATCAGAGACTGGTGGCTGGTTAGCATGGCTCTGGTGGATATTTGTTTTCTAATGCTCTAGTGTGGCAGCTTTGGAACAAGCCCTCAGTATACAAATGGTATTTTTTGCATTTAGCACCGTCTTGGGGACAAAAAAAAAAGACATCTCATTTTTAAAAGGTGTCAGAAGCAAATGGAAAAGCCCTTCAGGTTACCATGAAGAATCTAAAGAAAAGAATCTGTGCAAAGCAGTTATTATGAGCCAGCTTGAAAACTGGATATTTTGCCAAGAAATTTCCATTTTTATTGAGAACAAATGCATTCATTTTAGTTACACTTTGTCAGGCTTTAAACTAAGGATGATGGCAATTAATCAGTGATTGATTGTTTACCAATAAGAAATTGGTGCTAAAATGGTGCTTTGCAGATTAGTGCAATTGATATTTCTCATGAAGAACATTTTGATGTTTCACAGCAGACATACAGAGTAAGGTAAAATTTGTGATGGATGAATTCCATTTACTTGCATCAGTTTCAAGGTGCTGGTGTTGTGCATGCTGGCTCACTGACACATTTTTGTCATTACGCTTATTGGTAGTCAAAATGTGATGTGAAAAAGACTGGGTATAAATAGGATTAAATGCTAGCTGGTTCACTAGCCTGCTATTTAGTCTGCAAAGTTATTACGGCATAAAAAAAACCATTTACCCAATCATAGCATCTATTACATCTGTCTATACAAACAGGACTACATTATATGCACATGTAGTGCATTTTTTTCCAAACAGCAAGCTAAACAACAGCTTTTCCTATAAGTGCTGTGTGTATGGCAAGCAGCTGTAATTATGTGTGATATAGACATAGATGCTTGATTTTGTAAGTATGTCAAAATGTGTCTTTAAACTTGATGACATTCTAGGTTTGTTTTTAATTTAACTGAAATTGGCACCCATCAATTTTCTGCTACTTCTTCTGCAGTTCCTCTATTTCAATAACATTCTTTACAATTGGCATTGCAGCCTCAGAACAACCTAGTCACTGAAAAAGTGTTTTTGTTTGGCAGTTGAGCTTTCTTTGAATCACAGATCAGTCTACTAATTTAACAGAATTTTGCTTAATCTTTTAAATTTAGTTTGGCCATATTATTGAACAAGGAGCTGCAATGACCTACAGTATATTCAAAGATAAGATATGGGTGTGGGGTGAATGTGGATGCATGTAGCAAATGTGTCATTTCACCAGCGAGCACGAGCTCTCCATCACTGGTTCTTGAACACACTGTTGAGGGATATGGAAAGCGTTACATCACTCTTGATGGACCTGTCAGACTATTTATCTGGGCCACACAGCATGTGAAGTGTGTGGGGGCCATCACAGACTCTCACACGAGTTCTAATATGGATCATCACTCTGACTTTATACTGATTCTCAGCCAGGCTCCCAACCCAATGTTCATCACATCTCTTGCACAGAACCTCATCCTGTTTCTCACACTGGATCTCTTATCACATCTTACATGGTTAAATCACATGGACTCTGTTGTAAGACCTAACACTAAACCTAAGAACTCAGCACACTTGCTACAACACTTTTTTTATTTAAACTTTAAGAATCATCAAGGACATGCCCACATTTTCAACTAAAATGGCACCCAGTACATAACTCTGCTAAAGGTACACACATATTACACAATTATTCTTTTCACATTATCTTGTCCTATTGTTACAGTACTAAGTCAGACTGTATTTATTTGATTTGTTTTTCAATCTCCTCCAAAGCAATACCAGTTGCGCACAACAGAAATACAGCTGTTGTAGAAGTTTTCCTCTACATGTTAACTCTAGCTCAGAGGTTATTTTCAGTGTGCATATGGTGGAGATGGTCTGATGTATCCTGTTCAGATAACACACGCAATGTATTCAGCCAGATAAAATACTGAGCCCAAGAGCTTTGGCTTTATTTTCACTCCCTTACTCCATGACACAGCCTGTGTGCCCTCATGTAGAAACTGCATCTAACAACCTTATACTAGAGTCACAGATACTGTCGCTGCACTAATGCGCCTCTTACTTTTTTACAGATAATCTTGCAAGCAGCAACTGCAGAGCATGCAGCTAGCAAAGCAATGTGTAACCAGCCATGTTTTAGACTGTACATTGCAAATAAATTGAGATCGATTGCATCCCACCACCTCTGGCATACACATTGCATGCTTTACATAAGTGGCATAGGCTGCTAGTTGCATATGAATACAAAACAAAATACATGGAATATATATATATATATATATATATTTTTTTTTTTCCTTTGGCATTTTATTTACAGTTAGAAATTCACCATCAGCAGTGAGCACCAAACCTTACCGTAAAGTGTTGTGAAGCCCACCAGACCACAAAAACTATTTTAAAATTATAAAAAGAGTGAAATCACAACTCGGGCATATGCATATAAATTACACCATAATTAGCTTGTGTTCTTACATCCAAAGAATGCAGAGATCACCCAGCATGAGTTCCCCTCACCACAAAATCCCACATTGTTAGCTGACTGTGACTTCTTTCTCTCGTAATCTTTAGCACCAGTTTAGGTGTAAGAATAAATGCAGGTCTAATTCTCCGGCTTAATACCATAAATCGGAGGGTTTCTTCCCAATAATGCCACCTCACTTGCATTTGTGATTTCAATCAAAATGACAGTTGCAGTAAATGCCGAGATTTGTCCAAGGAAAAGGTGTTAAATTGTTTTCTTTATCGATTGTTGTATTCTACATTAAAAACTGTGTCCTGTGAACATGTGAACAGCTGAAAATGCAAGCAGTGGTCAGGTCAGTTAGTGAAATCCCACCTCCACAAAGCCTTGATACTGCCCATCAGAACTGGAGAATATTGTACTTATGTGCCAAAAAAAACCAAAAAACAATGAAGATCAATGAATGGGTTCATTCACATGGATATATTTAACAAGGCAATTATGTTGTGATTGGTATTTTTCAAGCTTTTGCTACTGATTGGTTGAGTCTTAGTCATATCAAAGCAGTGCAGTGGTGAAACTGACTACAGAAAGTCCTAGTGATGATGTCAAAAAATCAAAGAGATCAGTGTTGGTGTGGAATTGACAGGAGGAATCCAGAGAGCATCCTGTCCAAATAGATGACCATTGGCATTTATCAGATTTATTTCAGAAAATGACCACCAATTATTTATTGTTTTCTTTACAAAATAAGATATAACCTTTATTTATACTCATACAAGTAAAGGGGTCTCAGTGAACACACACACACTTTAAACTATATAAATTCAAATAATATCAAACACACTTTACGAACACACAAAATGAGCAGAGCACCGTGAATACATTTCCATTTACGTTTCATTTAATTTAGTCAATAGTTAACTTTGTTTTCAGATCACAATATCACGAAAACACTGAAATTCTTCCCCTAAAATGAGATCTCAGGTTCCCTTCCTTCATTCTGAATTTCATTCAAGGATGACGGTTTCATCAAACAGTCATTTTTCTGTTAAGTACTTCCCCCTCTTCAACTTAAATTTGCTCTCAGAAAGAACCCTGATTCAAATGTCCCACTGCTGTGACCATGGAATGATAATTGTAAATTGAAATGTGTATCCCTGCCTTTGTCATCAGTTTATCACTGTCATCACTTATATCCTATGGTAAAAAATGTTGGGAGAAGCTGTTTACAGTCAGTCAAATGCAGTTCATACAGGGTAACACAAGAGCAATGTTAAGTCAAACTACATTGTTTAATTGTTTTAAAAATGCTTTGATAAAAACAAACTTGTAGCTGCAATTTATAACTCATTATCCCATGACTTTTAGTTAGAGACATTTTCAGGTCAAAATTTGAATTGGTCCAAATTGATATTTTCATAGATTAACATAATTTTTGTCATCTTGAGGTGGAATTTGCATGTACTGAGTCAGTAAATTGTAGCTCGCTAATATGAAAAACTAAGATGTGTTAGCATTTAGCTCAAACCAGCAGCATGCACACCTTCATGTACGCTCTTGTTGTCTTCGATTGGATGAACATAAATTGACTGTCAGGACAATACAGTGGAGCCATATAATACATTAAACATTTACCGACCCTATAGCATCATATATTGAAGTGTGAGGTACCATAGTGTTACAACATTCAGTGATAAAAGACTTGCAGTGTGATGCCAGTATGGATAAATTGGAAAAGAAAAGGTCCTGGTCTTTCTGAGGCCACCCAAACAAATCCCACTCAACATTACTTGACAAACAGTCATACTGACTGGTGATAGTAAACTTCCAGCATAAATGGACAAAATTGTTATTTCAGGACAAACATACAAGTGCATCTAGTGCAAAAATAATTGTTCAAGCAGTGCATGAATCTGAGCTTTTTATTTCTGCTCCACATCAAAAGGCATACTAAAACACAGATTGCAAATACTTGCATCACTTTATTTATTGGTGAACACAATGGGTGACCAGTTCCATACAAACTCTTCTCTCTTTGAAGAATATAGTTCTTATCTGTAGCTTTCTAAATTGCTAGAGATGAAAGATTAGAAATGTTGAACAACTGCATGCTGCAAGAAAAGTTTTAGTGAAATGATTCTTGGAGGTGGTTTTCCTATGGTTGTTTTCATTGTTGTTTACTACTGTCAACACTGAACATTGACTGAAAGTTTAAGGATAGATAATCAACCATGATCATTCAGGATAACTGACAAGGGAGACCAAACCAGGGTGGACTTGCAACACCACACCGTTGGTTCGGTGTGGTTTCAGTACTCTAACAAGATCCCTTTTAACTTTAACTTTTACAATAAGCACTCTCTCACACTAGACAGTGCATACTACAATAAATACTGGATCCAGAAAAAAGAAGAAAAAGATTAGCTACAATCTTAATTTGGGAGGCTAAAGAGACACTAGAAGTATATCATTTATTTACTCTATGCAAGAGAGGATGTTTCTCTCTTGTGATATTGAACTCAATTTTGTCATTTTCACAGTCAACTGCACACGATCTCTCAAAAATTCTCTCACCATTAGCTCCCTGCAGTACTGTTGCCTACGCTTTGCCTGTGTGCACATCTCGAAATTACTGAGAAATGACTGCTGAAACCCCTCTGCTGATTCCAAGTTGGAGGCCACTTGATGTGCTGTGTGAAATTTTTGTTTTGGGATGTTGTAAACATAACTGATTGCAAAAGCATAAATGTAGCAGCTGGAGGAAAAAAGAAAAACAAGCTGTTTTACTTACTGTACATAAAAATAACATTACAAAGATCATGCCACAATGACTGATACATCTCTGTTGTTAATCTCAGATGGCATTTCATTTTCCATGTAATCCCATATAAAGTTTTGATTATCCTCAAAACACTGTGGTTCTCAAGTCTGGTGAGTTATATTTGAATTACAGATATATGTGGGTGCATTAAAATACACCAACCATATAAGTGTTGAATAGCTGCACAAGGAAAGGCAGAAAAAATCATGTTTTGGTTGCTCGCTAATGCCTTGCAGCCCATTACTGTGGCACTAATGGGGTATTTGAGTAGAGAAAAATGTCATAAAGGTCTGTAATTGTTTTGGGGTTTTTTTCAACGTTTTAGTGATGTAGCCATTTACAAGCCACATATTTTACAGAATTTGAGTATGACTGTGTAATTGCAGTGTAAGATAATTCAATTTCAGATGCACAATGCAGTGCTCTCTTGGGCTTTTCAAGAGCTTAGGAAGAACATTGTTGGACAAGATATTTCACTTGAAAGATATCTCACTTAAAAATTCTTGACAGTAGTTCTCAACCCTGCCCTTTAGCCATTTAGTCAAGCTGACATTTGTGCTATTTAACTGCGTAGAGTGCCCACATCAGAAAAAAAACAACTGATGTGGATGTTAAAGAGAGGTGGGGAGGCTGGAATAGCACTTCATGGTGTGTGCGTGTGTGTGTGTGTGTAATTGCTTTAACATTGGCACTGAAAAATGTTGTTAGTGAACAGAATGTAGTTGCCTGTTGTACAATCTCAGTCACTTAAACTTTTGTGACGACGTTGAAGACTTGAATGTCTTTCACATTTATAGTGTGCTGATTTAATTCCCTCAGCATTTACACCTTTTTCGGTCCCTACCTTATCAGACCACTGTTGAACCTCTCAAAAGAAATTAATCTAAAGTGATTCTATATGTTCCTGCTTTCCAACTGGGTTTCTTGTCAAATTCTGTCTATTATGCATACATATCATTCACTGTAAAATAATTGCTTAGACACAGCATGCAGTCCATTAACTTGCGGTAAGCTTCCCATTAAACTTGCATAATGGTGAGATGGGTAGCATGACAACCACTGTAATGTAATGGCTTCTCATCTCTGCCAAATATGGAATGACTGTGTGTCATACATCATTATAAATGCAGAAATGCCAGACTTTGAGGGAGGTAGGCCACGCATATGCCAAAATCACCATGCATGAGTGAGAATAAGACAAACTCAGAGTGTCTGCATGTTGCATACATGTATAGTATGTATGTATAGTATAGTATCATATTATATATAATGACATAGGAAGGAAATAGCATATTGCTGACCTTACTTGAATTAATATGGTACCAGATTTCACTTCCTGGCATCTGCACATTTTAGGGATTCCCCTCTCACCTCCATGAAAGACAGTGTCCAGAATGGGTGGACTGGAAAATGAAAATGAACATGTCTTTAAGGCACTGCCAGTGAAAAGATGTAATCACTTAAATCAAATGGGTTTATACATATTGTACAGTTTGTAGAAAAGAACAGTTATGGTGGTGGTAAAGCCCCATTTACCTTAATTGTGTTATAAAAAAACCAACCATGCACAATCGCTTGCTTAATGGTGGTGTTTGTCTGGCAAATATCAGATAATTAATCAAGAAAAGTAAATGTATCTGAAGGAATCTGAGTCCTTGGAAGATGGCCTCCAACAGTTAGGTTCGTTATAAGTGGGTTTTTTTCTCTCTCTCTCTCTCCTGCCTTTACTTCAGGAAAATTGACGTGGCCATGTTTTAACAGAGGACTCTTGATTTGTTTGTATATGCATTGTAATATATGCACGGTCAAACAATCAGTACATCCTATGGCCTCAATTTATATTATATTAGGGCAATATATTTAATCTGTTTTTGTTTTTATTCATTTGTGCCCTTTGTTTAACCATAGAATCAGTGTGGCTGAAACACAAGGGAGTTTATCAGTAAACACGGTCAAAAAGATAAATCCTCATCAATCCCCCCCTCTTATCACTAAGGTGAACTTAAACCAACACCTGTGTGCACAAATAGTGATTTAAAGGGGTGACTGCAAGCTAGCAGCAACCTGCTGAAGGTCAGTTTTCTTATTTGGTGTCTTTGCTTTGTGGTTTCTTCAGACAGAGGTCGTCACGACACATTGTTTTCTCAAAGGCATCCATCAAAGCCATCTCCTTTGGCATTGATTACCTTGGCTCATTAAGAAGCCCTCTGAAGACCACCACCATTTTTCTCATACTCCCAACCCCCGGTACAAACACACACACACACACACACACGCATAAAAGGATTCCACTACCACCACACATGCACATATATCACACAACACGTCCTTCACATGTATAGTTATACAACAGAGGCCTACCCGAATTTACCTAAATATTAATGGGTGCATGTATTTTATTGTTTTGACTAAAAAAAAAACATCAAAAAAACCCATAATATTGTTTCCGTCAGGCAGCCATTTCTTTCAAAAGAATATTAAGATAACTTGAAATATCAAAACAAAACAAAAAGTCATTGATTTACAGCTTCCCTAAGTACATAATTACTTACTAAATCTAATATCCACCATGCAGGAACCATACGCACCATATTTATCACATCCAACCATAAATTTATGAATGAAAAGGGAAGTATACATTTTCCTATTATTTGAACCAACGGGTTCTTGACGCATTTTATCCAGAGCCTCTCTCAAGCTAAATACATTGCAAGGGAGAACACATACACTCAGTGAGTTTAGACACAAGAGCTTGATTTTTTTCATTCAACCTACTTCTTTTAAATCAATAGTGCCAGTGATGCCTGATTGCATTCTGTAAGAAATGCAATTGAATGGTGACTTCAGTGCAACTCAAATCAATGCTATTTGTCGATCCAGGAAATTACTTGTGTCGTGAAACCTGAGACCGTAACAAGACAGGAATACCCTGCCAATGACATTTGTTTAAGAGGAAATTGTCTCCTTTTTTGTGCCACAGAGTGCTGGATCTGTTTGATCTCTCTTCCCTTTTAGATCCAAGTAGGATCCTGACCGCAGAGATTCATAACTCTGGCCACACACAAAGAAGGAAAATTAAGAGAAGATAGTTTGATCCCCTTCTCTACAGCGTGTAGATTAAAGCCATATTGACTGCAACTCTAATGTGGTGACTTAGAGCATGGATCCAAAGTGTCATATTAGGTTTTGGCAAAGCCAGGTTAGTATGACATAGCTCAAGGAGAAAGAGATGGTGACCGGGGAAGATGAGCCAAAAAAGTAGGCTCAAATGGATCAGGTAGCTGGCAGAAAGACGCATCACAGAACATTGTCAAGGGACAGGTATTTTTAGGCCTGACAGCCACAGTTCACTGGCACTTTTACAAAAAGGATTGTAGGCCGACTGAAAAGGATAGTGAGGGAGAGTGGATGTGAGAGAGATAGAGACAGACAATGACAGGAGAGAGTGAGAGAGCAATAATAAATTATCATTGAGGGAACCTTTGGTGTAAGATAACCAGTGGCAGAGACATGAGCACAGCATGGGTCCCTCAGGGTCTTTACACACACACTTCTTAATTTCGTGATGATGCTGTAACTCTTTTGGTTGATAGTTTAGACTGAGCCAACATATTTCCCTTGGCCACTGGTATCACTGTAATGCTTTGACTATTAAAGTGTGGATGCACCACAGGGCTGTTTGTTTGCACAGTTGAACACATGTGCATCTGTAATTGAGGAGTAATCACTCTGAATATTTCAGCATGGGTATCTGCCACACAACATGACCATCAGAGCTTTAAATAGTTTCTTGAATCAAAGGTTGTTTATAAGAGCTACAATGCTGGACTGTGCAACTGAAATGCTGATGTAAGAATATTTTATCTACACAAAATTCTTGAAAAACTGTAGCAGCACTTGTAGAATAGAGAATAACTTACTGCTGTATATAGTATGCATTTAAATTAAATTAAATTAATGCAATTAAATGCCTTGTTTACTTTTCTTCACAGGTTTACATGTTTTATTATATTACTGTAATTGTACTGTTTATTACAATACTGCTACATGGTGCATGCTTAAAACGCAACAAACTTCTAATTTTGTGTACTTCATGAGACATCAAATTTCAACAACTGCATGTTTATCCTCCCCTTGATGTGGTGCTTGTACAGTTTCTCAAAGATGGCAACACATATGCACACACTCTGTGGTCTATATGCCTGGAGAATAAATAATAATAATAATAATGATCGTAATAGGCAAGAAAACTGCGCCTGAATTGATCTTGCCCTTGTTGGGAAATGCTGTAAAAAGAAAGATGTAGAAAGATTTAATTATTATTTTAATATTATTTTAATTATTTTGATGTACACCCTCCCATAGAGGTGATTTTGTTCTAGCTTGTGCTTTCACCTCTTTTTAATTGCAGAAACCTTTGTAGGAATCCATGGAAGAAGTTTATATACAGTAGATGGCTCTTACTTTCAGGACAATTGGCTTTGGTTTTTGTGCCATTCATTCTGCTATCTAAGTCCCTACTCCTAAGGTAATGATGGACATTCTCTTGAACTTTCCAGGAACCACTGCAGCTGTTTTTACAGATCTGAATGCCACTTGGCTGGTTAAACACAAAACTCAGGTCCAGAAAAAACTGACAGTCATTAGTATCATTATTAGGGCTTATCCTTGGGGTTTCTTTTAGTGATATTGGTATTTTAACAGTTATCAAGTTGTTTTCCCAGCAGTAACACAAAGAGACATGAAAATCAAACAAAAAACTCTAATTCATTCATTATTAGCCAAATTGAAAAATAGCCAGAGAAAGTCCACTGAATTTATTTCTTCTTCTGGTGTCCATGTTTCCAATCTCCCTTTTCATCTCACATCTTTAAATCTCGAATGAACCCATTGTATATGTCCACTATCATTTTAATCAGGTTACTCTGCACAGCCCTTCATATCCATTAGAAGCATGAATATGAATGTGTGAAAAGGATTTTTTTTTTGTTTCTGATTTGGTTCCTTTAGTTTGTGGGATTTTTTTGGAACCTGGGACTGTATTTTTGAAAAGGTCCATTTATCACACCACTTTTAAAATATATAGTATATGATCTTACCTGGTTTGCATAATTAGGCATGGTTGTATTAATATAGTATGGTCATTTGAAGGGAAATGTGATGAACAATGTGTGTGTTTGCATCCACTTATGATCTGTCTATTTATAGAATCCAGTCTATGCCACAGTGGTGTCAGAATTGATGGCCTGGGCCACAAAGCACCAGGGAGAAGCATGGCAGCTCTGTGGTTGGCCAGTGACAAAAGTTTCAATGCACACCAGCAGATATTACCAGCTTGGCAGCTTCTTGTTTCCATGCACAGTAATAGTGAGGGAGGAATCAATTTCTTCCAGATCTGCCATCCACATGTGGTAGGAACAGCTATGTTAGTTTTAAGGAGGCAGCTGGCAAGCTGCGAGTTAGTTCTTCTGCTCATTAAATTGACCCTCATGCCATATTGAAGTTTCTGCTACAAACTGAGATTATGCGAGACAGGCTGATTATTCCTCACCCCCCTTTCAGCTTCTTCCACTCTCCCTTCATCATTATTTCAACTTGTACTACAAGTTAACAGGTTAGCAACAGCTATCAACTCTCAACAACCATTAGCTTTACTTAAAATGTGTCCAGTGTGTCAGTAAGGACTTTTTGCTAAGAATATATATCCTAACATATTTCTGTAAAGGATACACAGTAGGTATACAGTGGGTCACAGTCACTGTTAGTAATGCATTAATCAAACTATTGTCAGCAGAATAATCACACAAAGCATTAGTACACAGGACAATAGCTGGGATATTTCAAATGAGCCAATTTGAAATCACCGACTTCAGTATTAGTTGTTTTAGCAAGATTCACTGAGTTTATGGTGTCAAAACTCCAGCTGGAAGTTTAGGCATTTATTTGTTCATTATTTAGCCACAACCACCTCATAACAGATGATGTGTGAAGTGTGTGCATTTGTCAAAATGAGTTCACCTTTAACCAAGGGCCCCAAAATCAATTAACACAGTTTTAATACCAAAGGATGAATTTTATTATATTTTTGGAAAATTGAGGTTACACTTCATTTGTGGTTGTAGGCTATTTAAAATTGTATCTGCAATACACCCCCCCACACACACACACACACACACGCCTCTTGTTCCCCCCTCTTGCATTTCTTACATACAGTGGTAGTATTACTTTCAGATCAATAAAAATTACAAGTAAAGTCCAAATCTGATTACCTATGTCTGGTTTTGAATATCGAATAATTTATTACAAAGAGCCTCTTCATCTACCTTGCAATGGATTTTACTGTCCATTAAAATAAATTCTCCTTCTTACTTTGCATGGCAACTAAAATGTCTAAGCACTTCATAGATTCCATTTTTATGACTCAAAATATGCATAAACCAGTTAAAAGGCATGGGACACTTTGAGGACAGCCTTCAGTCTGTAGTGATGTTTGGTGCCTCTTCCTCATTATACTGTATATCTCAAACAATGCCCAAGGGCCTCATTTTGACCAGTGTTGATGTGAACACGGCCCAAAAGTCTGCATGCACACACACATGCACTGACACACAGCGAAAATGTTTTGCATCCATTCCTTGATGCTAATCTCACTTGAGGATTATGCATTCTGAGAACAGTGATTCCCAGATGTCAAAGTCAGTGCAGATTTTCATGTTTCAGTGCAGAAGCCAGCAGTGCTGTGAACACATAGTCATTAACATGCTGCTCTGTCACAATACAATGTTTCCACTCACTCTCTCTCTCTCTTTCCCCTCTTTCACAAGCCTTCTCATTTCTCTCATTCCATCTAATGTATCTTCCTGTCTTTCTGTCCTGTGGTAGTTTAGTTTAGTTTAGTTCAGTGTGGTAAAAACACAACAGAGATTTAGACACTTCTTGAAAGCACGCTGGTGTACGAAAGTTTAACAAGGTTTGTTCTCTTTGTTGTTTGCCAATTTTAGGGTGCACACATCTTACTGGAATTACGTGCGGCAGCAACATTAAGCTACATGTTTACCGAGGGATTTGTGTCAGACTGACTTTTATCTAAACACAGTCAGGCATGGACTCAACACACTCCTGTCACAATGTGTCGAAAATAGGTTAAGGTTCTCTCCAAGTATGATTTGATTGTGCTGAGATGAATATTCACACATTCACATTCAGTCAGCCTTTCTGTGGCTAATGCATTCTAATACATGATTAGCTGAAGTAGTTACAAGAAAAAATTAAGTAATTCTTTGGGGGGGCCCTCTGTCCCAAAGATGGAGTTGTGCTTTAGCCTATGCCTTTTAGTAATGCATCAATGTGAAACTTGGATGTTCCCACTTCCTTTGTCACGCAGAAAAAACTCACTAATTTCATCCACAATTATCAGAACTTCACTCCCAGCTGTACCTCTGGAGTATATCTCCCTAATTAATGGCTTAATTAAAAACACTTGTGGGATTATGAAAGGGGTCATGTTTGCCCCTATTCAATCAGACACGCTCACTGTATTTGGGTGTATCAGAGAGCAGTGAAGGGAGCAAAGGAAATTGCTGAGGGAACACATCTGTATAGTATGTGCCGTATGTGCTATGCCGTGCATGTCGGTGTTGCCAGAGGACTTGCCACCACATTTAAGAATGTGAGGATCACTGACAGTACTCAAAGTCAGATTAAGTGTCTCACTGCTGAAGACAATCCAGGATCGTTCGTGTCCCATGGGACGGCTGAAGGGAAAACAAGTTTTCTACATCTGAAGCAAGACAAGTAACTTTGTTTTTATCTGTTCAATGTCGTTGCCCCAGCCTCTCATTGGCTAATCAATGAAACCCAAGAGGGCTCATCAGGGACCAAGGAATGTCAGCCAAAAGCCTTTGATCCGCTGACCTTCATCCACTGATGCTCCAGCAAAAATACCATGGGGGTGATCCATGTTTGCATGCTTTTAATGGGCCTCAGTGGGCCTTGTTGACAGTCCTTTGCTTTCCAGAGGGTCAGTTCTGTAACTGTACAGCATAGCCTTGAAAACCTTTGGAAGTTTGCCTCTGACATCTCCCCAGAGACTCATGCACCACCATACACATGACAGTAAACTAAGAGGCTTATTAGCAATACATGATTAAGTGATTACTTGTTAAACAGCAAAATACTGATTATGCTAGAAATGGAGCATGGGTTAAATATGGAAACTCAAACTCTTAATGCCTTCAAGTGAGGCACCAAGCCGTGACAACATTTCAGTAACCTTTGCAGAGAGCAGACAGAGACGTAAAGAAACACACAAGTGTTGTTTTTTAAATGACCAGACAAAATTAAGAGATTAATCTCAACATGTTGACTGGAAAATACATTTGTTGACTACAAGCCGTGTGTGTGTGTGTGTGTGTGTGTGCTCACGCTCAGATGTTGTAATGGCACTCTGGCTAGGACTGAGAAACTGATTCGGCTCTCTGAGGCACCCATTTATCTTAATCTGGGGTGACCTAAATCCTCGACATCTCCTGCTGTACAGTCTTTCCCTTTAAAACAGAATTTCACACTCCATCCTCCCGTGTACCATCCTTCTCTTAACCATAATTGATGACTGTAACCTTTTAATGGTCCACCATATTCATCCACGGCAAAAGCACACTCCATGTTGTCTGTGGACAAGCACAGAAATGTGGCATTGCCAGTGCATGAAAATGAAGAGGAGGAACGAGACAAGGTTTATTCAAGCATGTTACAAAAGGGTAATCTATAATCAGTGTGCAGGGTCTGACATCCTGACACTTTGGCCAGATCTAGTGGATAAATTAGAAAAATGAGGACACATCAGGCACTGATTTGTGAATTGTGAATATCGTGTCAGGACAAAAAATTGCAAAAAAAAAAAAAAAAATTCAACCAATGAAACCAATGAAGAGCTCTGTCAATAAATATGTGGCAACAGATTTAATCTCGCAACAATGAAAAAGGGTTAAATGATTTTAACAGTTGAGCTTTGTTTGTAAGTCCATGTCCCTGCAAGTCAGTATATATTATCTGTAAATGCTGTATATTTAATAATGTGTCTCCATTGCAATCAGTAATTAACTGATTAAATAACTGTTTTATTTCATTTTGTAAAAAGTTATTTAATAAATCTGTCATTCACTGAGGCTAGAAGTTACTTACTGTAATGGGCTTCAAGCATGGCTTTTCATCTGAACAATGTTTGTATTGATTTATATAATCATTAAATATATTAGTGTTTTAATGAAAGTAAAACATTTAATAACAAAACTAGTAGTAACAGGTGTAAGCAGTGGAAACACGTCTGTACATTAGTATGTTCAGTATTACCATGCAATGGATGCAATGGAACAATGGAACCATATAGAGTAAAACAATGCACAACCATTTGTAATATTGGGACAGATTTTTTTTTTTTCACTTTGGCAATTACCTTATCTTTTTGTGCTTGCAAGAAGTTGCTTGGTCACGGCAGCATTTTGCCACATGACATGGTCCTGCAGTCCAGGCAAAGTTGAGCCAGGTCCAACAAACAACCCTGCGTTTGTTTCATAGGACCCTTCTGTGTTGGCACCTCCACTGCCTTGAGGGCTGCGTGTTTTCAGGCAGGGTTTGAAGTGGGTGGAATTTTGTAAAATGGAAAGCAATTGAGAAATATAGAATAGATGTTTTACCTTTCATTGATAGCAAAACACAATACATTTGTGATGCAGTAATATTTACATTTGCTCATTGACTTTTATCATAAAACACCATGTAGACAATACCAGAAATAATGTGAAATCAGCTTTATATCCACAGGCAATGGTGCTTCATTGTCCCTGCCATGGATTGTGTATGTTGGCATCTCAAGTCAACCATTGTCCCTTTTGAAATACATTCTATAATGTGGAAGCACTGTGAGCACAAGAAAGATACTATTTGGATGAATACCCAGCACATCTTCTGCACTGTAGCATGAACGCGACAAGAAAAGGATGTTCATACCTCAGGTTGTCACATCTCCAGCCAGACATGTTGGCAGAGCAGACAGAAATTCTCTGTTTTAATCTGAGACAAATGTGTGGAAAGGTGTGAGCAAAGAGGAAGAAAGAGCAGATATAATTATGTTATAAGGGAGCAGGAGTTGGGAGGGGCAATGGGATAGAAAAGGAGGGTAGAAGAAGGTATTCACTTTCAGCTCCAGTGAGGCTCAGGCAGGTTTGGCTGGAGCACAAATACTGCTTATCACCTTGTGTATGGAGAGCTCCACAGCTCTGAGTGCCTGAGGAAACATGCTGCTACCTGGTTATGGCGAAGGACAGAGAACTCCATGCCTTTTCACTATATGAAGACTCATCCCTCAAAATGTAGCCATGTATAAATGTGATATGAATGAAAATGAATTCATATGAAAAGCCTAGCATCCAAAACTTTCACAGTAACCAAATGTTTTTTTTAGCATTTAATTTCTATAAAATGCCACAGTCACATTGGAAGTAATCCCATTCTGTGAAAACAAAATCTGAAAAGATCATTGCACATATCGATTCTCCACTCTGCTGCAAGTTTGTTTTGCCTTGTCACTGCCAACAGAAGTAACAGTTTGCAGTAATGGAAAAGTGATTATAGTCCCCATTAAACACAGTAATTAGCTGCATGATAGTCATATTAGGAAAAACTGCAATGTATGTGCTGTTCAACATGATGGATTGCAATATTTAAGGCAGCAATATGTTTATCTATGCAGGCAGTTTTAATGAATGTTAAAATAATGAAAGGCTCTGACTTCTGGGAAGTAAAGCAGAACTGCAGAAGCTTGTGGTTCTGACAAATCTATTTATAAAATTTAGACATATCGATAAATGATTTGAAACTTTAAAAAAAAAAAAGTGCATCTTCAGTTTCAGCATATCTGCCATCAAATCTGGCAACTCATGTCTGAAGGGTAAATTACAACTGGGATTAATGGTGATGAGTGTAGCAGCGCTTCTTTAAAGTAAATAATCAAATTTACTGCCCATGAAAATTGAATAGTAACACTGCTTTGTTACTGAAATGTTACACCACAAAATCATTGTGTTAGGCTGGCTGGACTAATGCTTGTTGTTATTTGACAGTTAAACCTACATTAGATAAGGCAGCCAAGGAAATGACAAAAGCTTTATTTTTGAGAAAAAAATAAGTAATATTTTCTTGAGTGTCCCTGCAACAGAGAGAACACAACAAAAAAAGTAAACCATCCATACAAACCCATAAGCACAAAGTACAGCAACAAATAAACAAATCACTCAGGGGAAGGCCAGGACAGTTCATACCACAACACTTCAAAATTCAAAAATAAAAAAATAATATTTTTTATTTCATGTTATTTCAAAAATAACAGTCATTCTGTCTTAGTGTGTAGGAGCAGTGATGAAAGAGGTCCCCATCCTGATGGCACTCAGCCTTCTTCCTGGGGGGGAGGGGGGCTGCTTGTGTTAGAGAGGTCAGAATATGAACGATTTGGAGGAAGAGAGCAATCTGTCATTTTTGTGGCTGTGGTTACAGTTCTCTTTAACTGTATCCTGTTCTGAAAAATCTGTATCCACTGCAATATACAGCCTATATGAGCCTTTATTTAATCAAATATTTAAAAGAAAAAATTGCTTAACCCTCTGTAGCAAGCCCTCCCTCGAAATGACAAGGCAGCACTTCTCAGACCACAGGGAACACTATCAGGAACAAAAACCACTAGCCCATGAATTTTTGTTTATAAATGACACTGGTTCCATTTTCCCCCTACAGAGTTCTGTAAGATAATTCTTATTTTTTTCAGGAAAGCAGTAAGATGTAAAGGAACAAGGTGCTGGACGATGCACTTCAAATAGGTGTTGCAGAATAAAAATGTGGCTTGTAGCTGCACAATAGATTCCATATGATGAAAGCTTTTTCTGGGTAGAAACAAACAGCCGTGTAATTAAAAGAAAAACATAGATACCATGGATGGTCATACACCAACTGCATCCCAACTTTTCTTATGATCTAATATGATATAAATAATGAAATATTGGCCAACCAAATTGTCGCATCTCATCAACAATAGGCCCGAGAGCTGGGCCAGCCATCTATTTATTATTCATTCTGTGTAGTAAGAGATAGCCCATATCAAAAGTTTATAGTTAAAAGACAGCCCACTGTTGATGTGAAGTTTCTGGAAATTTTTGTCTGCAGTTAATTGTCTTCACTTTGTGATCATCATAATGGCTGCCATAATGGTATTTTTTATGTTTGAGTAATAAAGTAGTGCTGTTTTGAGCGCGACAAAATTCTTTTCTTCATTGATCCATGATGCTGCCTGTTCTGTGCATCATGTGCTGCCAGATACACCCTGTGTCTGGAAATGATATGCAGTTATGCAGGTGCAGCTTTTTGCTGGCAAACACACATGCATGCACCAGATTGTTTCCTGCTCAAATACACAGCGTTGCTACAGTCCATATAGGCATGATTCTACATAAAAACACCTGTATCATTTTAAGATTGGAGTAGAGCATACAGATGTCTCAACAGCATGCACAATAAATATCATATAAACAAATAATGTGTATTGATATTGAGTATTAAACAAAAAAGCTTAATAATTATAAATTGATAAGCTAGTGCTAAATGCGCAGTCAGTAACTTGCACTTGGTGCAGTCATTGTCAACAAATATCACAATCTTGTTGTCTTCTGGTTACATTGTCCCCAGGATAAGAAAATGCCAGTGTCATATCACATCCTCTCTACTCTCTCTGTCCAGTTTCTAAAAATCTAAATACAAATAAAATCTATTCCAGATCCCAAGAACCTGTGAAAGAAATAGGTCCCAGAAATTGCACAGTGATAACAATATTCAAAAACAAAATCTTTCATTACAGGGGCCTCTGAAAGAAAAACATAAAGCAGTGAAGGAAAAAAAAGTGCTCTCTGGGTGAGAGGAGACATTTCTTTCCTTGCTGTATCCTAGGAACAGATTCAGTCATTTCCTGATTAGTTACAGGTTTTGATGAGCAAAGTCACATGCAAGATATGCTTTCATTTAACACCTCTTCAAAAGAAGCAACAGGGCATTTGTACCCCCAGGGCAGCAAATTAGCCGGACGCAATGGAGCATTATCACTCATGTTGGAGTATAACTGATTGCATTATAAAGCATTGTCAAAGCTCCTGTCTCTTTTCAATGAATGTTGAGAGCAAAATGCTTTCATAACTGATAGGATTGATGGTCTTAGGTACAAAAAAGGTTAACAAAACGTGTTTATAGTTTCTGAATCAGACTATGTCAGACTATCATGTACTATACTTGATGTACTCACTGAATATTACACCTTTTGATTCAGGGAGATTTGAGGAATGTGTACAACATTTTTATTAAAATGAATATAATATGATTTCCATCTCAATGTGAAATTAATGAATCTGTACTGTATATGACAGCTGCAGTCCTCACTGAAGAAAAACCAAAACAAAAACAACACTTAATGACATCTAATTTTCATCTAATTACAGGGTGTACTATGTGACTTCTTTTTCAGGGGTTTACTGGAGGGTCACGTGAGGCAATTATGGATTTTCTCCCAGCCACCTCGATGTGGCAGCATGTATTTGATGCTGTTTCCCAGAGCAGCTAGCCATCACTTATTCACATATGCAGGTAAGCACCCGAATATATATACATGTGACAGAAGCTCAACCAAAACAATTAAACACATCTCTAGGTGGCAGATGGGTCTGTGCAAGACAGGTGTGACAAGGAGGGAATGAGATTAATTCTTATTAGATGGTTTCAAACTAAGCTCCAACCGAAGAGACGTAGTGTCAGACACAGAGAAAGCAAAAAGAGGCACATAAATGTTTCTATTGAATTTGCTTCAAAAAATTCTAATTACACAGTTTAACTTCTATCTGCCTTTCCACTGTTTCTGCATTTTCATTCAATGGAATATGCCAGCACTGTCTGTGTTATTATAGATCCAAAGGTTTTTAACTGCCAGTTGCATCAAAGTGAATTAAAACACAATCAAATTTTTTCACCTTAGAAGTCTCCAAGAGGGCATTCCCTCAAAAAAAAGAAAGAAAAAGATTTGTGTATTTCCGCAGATCCGCAGCCTACCTTCTGGCTCCTATAACCCTCACTTTCGCTAATAACCATCCACATCAAACTCGGCAGCCAAACTGCAGTGAAATGGGGCAAGCTGGAGAACTTTTCTCACAATCTTTTTGGCTCACTGTAAATGTGCTAACTAAACCTCAGACATAGAAAGCATTGCTTGGCTTTTCTCCATAGTGACTTGCTGGTTTACTTATTCCCTATAAACCCCATCTTACATAAGTCAATGAACAAAGCATTGGTTCTGCCCTGCACTAAAAACTGCATGGGCAGATGCACAAAAAAATAAAAAAGGTATGTGTATGCTCAATCACAGATACAGTCATGAGGGAGCCTAAAGGTTGTAGAGGAGGCCTGTATAATTCAGCAGTGGTGGTCGCTCAGGAGGAGCTCCTCTCCGTGTAAATAAAGGTTAATAAGGGAGGCAGTCTTCATAGATTGTTATGGAATACAAGTAAATCCTCTTTGAGACCATGGCTTGTGGTTTTTACTCTCTGCCAGGTTCACATTACAAATCAATATGTTTTGACACCCAAGTGAAGCAATATAAGAGCTGCCTCCATGCATTACCCTGATCCTTGTCCTTTCGCCAACCCGGACAAATAAAATTCTCACTTCACTCATTATTTTGGGTGATGCAGAGTTATAAGGTGTAGTAAAACTTTAAAACTGGCAAATGCATTTGTGTGCATTCTGTGCAGACATTGTTGGAAATAAAACACATTGTGGCTGATTTGTCTTTTTGACATTTAGTATTTGTTGCAATATGTTTGATCTCCGAGTGATATGTGTAAGGAATATTGTAAATGCAATGACGCTACATAATCCATCAACAGAAGTTTTTGTCTCCATCTTTGTGTCCTTTATGCTGTTTTCACTGGAGTGAATTTCAGCCACAATTATGTGATTCTGTGGATGTACATCATGAGTAATTCAACGCCGACATCAAGACTGTTGGCAGCTTTGCCATTTTAGAGGTGATAAATTAACACTGTCTACACTCTGCTTGCTTGATCCAAGATAGAAAATTACAACTGATCTTTTTTAACCAGTAGATGAGACAGTGAAGTGCATATTTAGGGCTTCTGCATTTATTAAACATTACCATTGATCTGGCCTAATCAAAACTTAAAATTATTCTTGTAAATTTAATCCAATATTTCCACATCTATTTCTACACAGTACATTGGTGATGCTCACATTCACTTGGGGGGATATTTTCTTCATAACATGACATAGAAATACACCATGCACTTTACCATGGTTGGAGTGAGTATTTTCTCATATTTAGTTTGTTTTGCAAAAGTGTTTCTTTCTGTTTGTTTCTGGATGTGCTACCACAAAACAGTGGGTGTGTGCCATTTCAAAAGCCATATCCTTTGCATCTGGCGGTAGAGCTTTCCTTTTTTCCTCATTACTTCCCAAGGAAATGTGGGGGAAAAAATTACCACACTGGTGAAATTGAAAACAACATTGGAAAACCAATATGCCGGCTCACCCAGAAGAGGCTTTCATGGTTTCATAAATGACAGCTGGATTGTTAGACCCTTCACTGTGAGTTATCGTGTACTGAGCAAAAAAAATGTAATGTGCTCATTGTTTTACTTTATCATGAAACTTATAATGTGCCAGTTAGTCTTTGTGTCCCTCCTCAGATGTCTGAGTCATTTACTGTATTGTTAACATGTTCCCATGGTGACCACAGCATCCGACTACAGTTGTTATGTGTATTATTCGAGGTGAGGTAATGGACAATATCTCCACTGAATTAGCATTCAGTCCAATTTCATACTTCTAGCACATGATCAGGCATTTTATTCAGCTTGTTGGTTTTGTGTGCCATACTCACTGAGGCAAAACATCAGCTCATGCTGACTCATGTTGGATATAGACTGAACTCTGTTGTGTTTTGATGTCAAAGTTTGTTCCATGGCATGTCACCACATGTACATAGCATTATCAGCAGAATGTACTTGAATATCAAAAGTAAAAATATGTAAGTCTCATTTGAAATAGTTTGAATGTAAAATCTGAATCTATAAACTAACTACAGCAGTTTTAAAATAAATGTAGTAGAGTTATTCACTCTGAAATGTAGTAAACTAGAAGTAGTAAGTAGTATAAAATGGAAATAATCAAGTGAAGTAAAGACACCTTAGAACTGTACTTAGTTAGGGGCTTAATATAGTAACGCTGATATTTCAACAACTGGTCATGTTTTAAGATACTAAATAAAGGCAGAAGGTCATCAAATTACTTTGAATGCTATACGCAAGTTATCAATGCTGCCAAATATGGGTTTTTGCTGGTAGCAAGTGGTAGTGTTGGTTTCTTGCCAAGAGCTTCAGCTAGCATCACATTTACACAGCCAAAGGTTGGAATATGCCATCTGAGCGGCCCTCAGATGGGTGAGTATTTCAACACTGAAAGTAAACAGCTCATCTTTTGTGTTGTCTAAATGTAAATGTAAACAAAACCAGAAATTAGTTCAGTAATGTCTCACTGAATTTCATAGTGACTTTTTTTTTCCACTGCTCTCTCTTGTACCTGTATGCAAACATTTCTCTCATGCATTTGTATCTTATCTCAGT
Source organism: Psettodes erumei (assembly GCA_016785225.1). Lineage (NCBI taxonomy): Eukaryota > Metazoa > Chordata > Actinopteri > Pleuronectiformes > Psettodidae > Psettodes > Psettodes erumei. The sequence continues at coordinate 4,739,486 of JAFBJZ010000863.1, read as the reverse complement.
CTTGCTGATCAAGTGAAAAATGACAGTGCTGCCCTCAGGTTTCTACTCTGCCTACAGTGTGTCAATGTGATTTATTGTTCAGGTATTGATTCAGAGCATGTCACCCACCCAAAACCTAGCCTTATATACCTCATCCACCTGCTGAAATTATTCACTTGCCCCATAATAACTGCATGTTAGTCTAATTTATGGGGTTACATTGTATAACCAAAGGATCATGTGCAATGTTACATTCTTTTAATATGCTTCAAACAGAGGAAGGTATAAAATATGTACTTCCTGAAATAATCATCTCTACATGCTCTGCTGCTCCACCTCCAGGAGATTGTATCTGGCGGTTCAATCTTCATCTGCCCTGCTGAGCTAATTCTTGATACTTCGGAAATAGAAAACCAAGGGCCCATGATAACTCATACAGGGAGGACCAGCATTCTGACACCATTAATACATTTCAGATGTGGGAATATTGTGTTATGGGTAGATACATGCCTAATTGTTGACCCAGTTATTACCTTGTTTTACAAAGAAGGCGTAGCTGAAAGAAAGTACTCGTACTTTTTGTGCCTCTAATACATGTACTTCTTGTAGCATTATATTAGCCTTTTAGAACTGGTTTCATTGTTGCTTAAGGTGCTTAGACACCCAACTTGTGTTTTGTGCTTTATTAGTGAGACCTTTTTCATTTCACTGGAATGTGGGACCATTTTTCCTATTTTGCTTTTGGTAAAAACCCACATGCTTCCCTGTTAAAATGTACCTTGACAAGTGTGAAACTCCATGAAACATGTTACAGCCAGCAGGCATCTGCGCCGCTGCAAATCATTTGCTCTGAGACGGATGGTCAAGAATACAAGTTTTTAAAAACAAATGTCCAGCAGCAGTATACAGCTCTGCATCTAAAAAATTATATTATTCAAAATAATTGGCCACAAGAGTGTTCTACAGTCTGAAAACATGTGTGTTTTACAGATACACAAAACATACAGAATTATGAAAATTTAACAGAGATAAAAAATGGGTGCTAAAACATTGGCATGACCTGAAATTAAACAATAATCACAAAATTCCTTGGTTTTCTCCTTTGGGGAACCTGAATAATTACACAAAATATCTTGGCAATCAATCAAATAGTAGTTGACTATACTGCTTGAGTGAGTGAGTAACTGACAGTCAGACTGACCATTAAGAGGTTCAGCAATGTGAAATTAATAATGCACCAAATATTGCAAAAACAAACAAAATCTAGCTGTGTTTCAACTGCAAGTAAAATCAAACAATTTATATCCACTAATTTGATTACAATTTTCTTTCACTGTTTCTCCCCTTGAATACATAGAAATCCATTTTGGGGAACCAATGTATTTTTTTAAAAAATTAAGAATTGCCTCCATATACTTAGCTTGAAGGAGAAGTAATGTAGTCATTGTGGCTGGTTTGTGTGTGTCAGCATCAGAAAAATATCATGTTCATGACTACAAATAAATGTAGCTGCATTATTAGCATTCCTATAAAAACAAAGAGCGGGTGGATGGTTTCTTTAGTCATGCTGTGACAACCTTAATACAGAGGTGGTTTCTAGAAAAAAAAAAGATGACAGGTAGCATGGTAGGCTATCACTGCAGAGCAAATGGCATGTTCATTGTGTTCTGGATCTGGTTCTTTGAACTTGACTGGCATTTGTGTACTGGATTGGGAAGGCTAGGACAGACACCCTGCGCAGTTCAACCAGAACTGAATTAATCACACTTTAAAAAAAAAGAAAACAGTGTGAGAGTTTCTGCAAATACCTCTGAGAATTAAGCTAAAGAGAGAAAAGTGTTTTTCTCTTCTCTGATTGTGACCAGCACAGGTGTCAACGTGTGCTACACACTGCAACACACTAGTCCACCCATCGCTCACACCCTCCATCCCCTTACGCTATTTTCCCGTTTGCTGTTAGAGGCTCAGGAGAGTAGACAGTTACTTTAGGTTTCATCACTTTTTATTCATAATTCATGGGTTTTCACGGCGATGAAAATATCCACATCAGCATTCAAGCATTTTTCAGTGATTTCAAGTATGCAGACAAACATTACTTTGTGCTTTGTCGAGCATTAGGAGTTTTCTGCACAGATGGGATGGAAGATTCCAGTGAATGAATTGCAAAAGCCCTCACAAGCTCTCCCCCTCACATATTAGAATTGCAGGTCATTTGTCATTTAGGCAGTCAAAACTTCTTTCTCTGTCTGCAGTTCTCACTCCTCTTTTCTCACTGTTCTGCACATTTCATTTCATTCCTTCGTATTTACTCATCTCCTCCCGTTGGTGTCATAGAATTGTGTTTGATCTTTTCAACAACAACATGACATTGTGCTGTAGATTACGCATTCTTTAGACATGCACTTCACAGGAAGGACTAAATGAGAGAGACTGCTTAACAAACAGTACTGCTGGAAAGCTACAAGTGAAAGTACTGGAAAAATGAGTGCATGTAAAATTCATGATGTATTCTTAAGTTGCTTTAGTTTAAAAATGGCCTGCTTTGCCTGTACTCTTTTAATCTGGTAAGCAATGACTTCCTTTTTAAAGCAGTTAATTTGAAGTCCAAAACAAACTGTAAATAATGGATTACTGGAACTTTCTCCTTATTAACCCACATGGTGTAATAACCTGTCAAGATTTTCTCCAATTTATTTATTTACCCTCTTAGTGACATACTCTCTTGGAGCATTTGTTTGGGTCTCAAAGCGGGTGCAAATAATCTCCCAGAAGAAAATTAAGCAGACAACAACCAGTGATGCTGCTCTGCTGAGGGCCACGCATCTGGGCATATGCTGGGTCTGACTAATACTTGTATTGCATCGCTTAGACAGCTTGTTTCTTTTCTTATTTGTAGATATCAACACACAAAGGCTTTGAAATATCTGTCTCCTACTAATCTCCTCTAGGTTCACAGTAGGCTATTATAATAACACGGTTTAAGTAAATAGCCTATCTTCTTTGGCGGTGGCAACATTTTTAATCTTTAGGGTCCAGTTGTCGATAATAATACAATTTAAAGAGAGGATGCACTCACTGTGTTCACTACATTATCGAAAAACCAAGACAGCATAAGTGGAAATAAGACAGTTTGTTTCTCTTTATTTAATTTTTGTTCATTTTAAGTGGACACTCCTGTGTACTAAGTGCTGTAGTGTACTAGTGCTGTAAATTAATTCTGCTCACATAACAATATGATGTTGGTTCGACTGCTAATACCAGGTCACAGGTGACAATCCACAAACATACAAAGTATATCCATAAACAGCAGTTTGTCCTTGAGCAAAACACTGAAAACATACGCGCTCACTTATTTTATTAAGGTTTTGGGTTTTTTTCTCTTCACCTGAACATTAATAATAATGCATCTCAGGGTTTGTAGTAGTATTTTTATAAGATAAGCTGCAAATAATTAGTTCATCATTAGGTCTTGACATGTAAATGCTCAACAAATTATTTGTAAGTATATATAAAAAGTCTGCTGTGTGTTGAACATTTACAGTTTGGTTGTAGTCCTCTGCAGAAAGACCTAATTCAAACCTGACAGGCAGGTGGTATAACAATATGGTTTTGTACTTGAATGGCATGGTGAGGAGGTTGGTGAAGGTTATTTTACAAACCTGTTGTTTTATAACCCTCAGCTGTGGGCACGAGTATAGGGGTGTGACCAAATGAATGAGACTGTGGAGGCGACATGAAATGAAATTTCTTGCAGAGTGTTGGAGGGCCCCCTGAGCTTGAGGCTTCTCAGAATACAGTTGAACCACTTGTATGTCATGTTGAAAGGTGTCAGCTGAGGAGTCTCAGGCTTTTGCTAAAGATGCTTCCCTCACACCTCCCTCTGAAAAGAAGAATTACATAGCCCATCTGACCTGGTAACAGCTCATGCTCCCCCGCTGGGGAAAGGATGTCTGGAACCCTTTGTTCAGCCTCCTACCACCAATCCCCAGAGAAGTGGTTGGACATGCAGCAACAGAAAATCATTTTTATCATGTTTTTAAACATTGGAACTGCCCTTTACATTCTTAACATTTTGCAAAATGTGCCTTTACATAAAGTAAACATACATTTGTGGATAGACAGAAATAACTGAAGACAGCAATATACTTTCTTCTTAAGTCAATAACAACAGTCATACACTACAGGAAATGTACTTCGTAGGATGTGGCTATAAATGCAACAGATGGGAATGGCTTTACATGGCAAGTAGGCATTAGACATGAGCATCAGTTGGAGAAAGCAAGTATTCTCTGAAAGTCATGAAGGAGCTGCTCCAGGGGCCCATCGTCAAATATTTCTCTGGCCTGTAAGATCCAATAAGAGTCAGATGCTTTGTCAGCAGATCCTCCATATGTGGTTTTCCTTAACTGCCCTGAATGTGCCTTTCTTTGTTCTCTGCCGTTGTGTTATGTGTGTGTGCTGTTTGGACATCTATATCAGATTTATGGCAGTTAACAGTGTGATATGTAGTGTGTGATGTACTGTAGGCAAGTTAGGAGTCTGTAAGTAGGCAATACTAAAAATGGTAAATGCAAGTCCTGCGTTGAGAGTTTGAGGTAACAAAAACTGCCTTCCATTCTTTTTGGTCGAGTAGGGGAGAATACTGTTTTCCTCCAAGTGAATTGTTTTATTTACTGGAAATGACTCAACTGTAGAGAGTATAACTTAATCACTGACTGCAGCAGTATCCCACAGTTTACCAAATTTCATAACAGAGATGAACATATAGGAAAATCTCCAAATCAAGCGTAGTAAATGGGGCATAAACAAAACACTGGTAAGATTGTTAAATAAAAATAAAACAAAATATATGTATATCATTAGCAGGTATAACATTGTGTGTTTGCAGGTTCAATATACATTTTGATGTCAGACTTGATCATAACAAAATGGAGGTGGGGTATTTTCGGGATTATTCAATAAAGAGTAACCAGAATGTAGAATAGAAAACACAGTTAGACGGTTGGTTTAACAGTGGGAACATCATTTGTTCATAGCACATCTGTGACTTAATTATTTGAGGCATTCTGTCCTTTTTGTTCGCACTGTTAGGCACTGTTAGTGTATTGTTGCGAGGTTTTAGTCAATTTGGGCTCACTTGTCTAATCATTTGTTCCTTGCATTTGGATGAGGCTACTGAGTCGATAGGAACACTGCCCAGAAGTGTTGTCTTGTATTTGCTTTGGCTTTGCCAAGATGAGCTTGGCTGCAATCAAAATGTGAGTGGTTCAGTGTGTGTTTCCAGAATATGGGACAGCTCTTTTTTGTTTTTTTTTTTGTTTTTTTTTATTTCACAAATTCAACAAAACACAACAAAAATCACCACCAGAGTTCTTAACACAGAAGACAGGCAGTGCATATCCAGTTATGCCTTTGATGAAATGTTAAAATATGTTTGTATTATATTTTATTTGTTGTCCATTACTAAAGGAAATTAATATATTGCTACAGTATTTTCAGTGCACATTTGGCTGAATGAATTGAATGACTGGCTGTGACAACAATTACATAGACTGAAACTTCATTTATAAAACTTTGCATTGCAACAACTTTACCTTGCATATGTAAAAAATATATTTAATCCTAAATCATTAAGACTTTGACTTTATCACTATTTTAAACTATATTTCTACATGTTTCAATGCTGCTGTGTGTGCCAAATCTTCATATGTACCCTTCCTGCCCCACAAATTAAGATTTTCCAGACATTTGCATGTTTGCATATCTGATCTTGCCACCATCACTGCTGTACAGTGCAGTGGACCACCAGCATCACTCGACCCTCTACTGTGTACATCCTTCCACTGAGATGCACAGTGAATCACCAAGATACCAAACTACCACAGTGGAGGAAATAACCTCAGTGTTCCCTGGGTAAATCGTATTTTGGCACAGAAATAGGTTGTAAAGTTGTTTACAAATTGCTTTTTGCCACTTAGATAAAACAGACTCACTGAATCCTACCTAGAATCACACTAACCAGCCTGTAACACATGGCACAAAAACTTTTTCTGCTATAATCTCAATATAGCATGGCACAGCGAGACCATGCTTTCACTACAACAGGTTGATTTACATGTCTTCATTCTGGTGGGGCTATTGTGAAACAATTTAACATTTCTAACAGCTTCCCATCAGCTGCCAATCAGAAAGGGAAGGGCTCAGTAAAGGTTGTGGGTAATAGAGTATTTCACATGAAACTTGATGGCTTCTATGAAGAGCTTTCTACTACATGATTGCCCCTGATAAGTGCACCTAAGGCTGTTAAAATGTTCTGCCTGATCATCAAATTGCCTGTGAGAAAAAATGAACAGGCTCAGCCCTGGTCTATACTACAGTGTGTGGAATTTCCTCATTTCCCTGCCTGGGTTCCTTTGAATGCTTTGATTCCCTTCACAGTCTGCATGCCAGGTCAGTTAGAGAATTTAAGTTGCCCATACAGCAGGTGTGATTTGGACTCTGAATACATTTTTCTGTTATTCCCATGGATGGACTGGAGATCTGGCTGTTGGTTTCTGTTCCACCAATGCCTGCCCCTTGTGAGCCTGACCAGGGAGACTGTTATTTGTGGACAGGAAATACTGTGGTGTTCTCATTGTGTAAAAATGAATTTATGGTCACTCATGCTCTTCTCTGTATTGACCCGGCATGGATGAAAAGTATTCTGCATTGAAGTCAGGACTCCAGAGTCACAGTCCATCTTCTACCGCAGGCTGAAAAACCTAACATTTCAAACTACACGTTGACATTGCATATACTGAGGTCTCAGTTCTTTATAAAAAAAACAAACAAAGAAGAAAACTTTCACAGAATATTTAACAATGCGTGGGTTTTTTTTTTCTAATAAAAGACACCAGAAACTGTTGTTTTTACTTCCAATTATCATCACAAAGTCTCATTGTGTTATTTTCAGCTGTGGTGATAGAATTAGTGTAAGAAAGCATCAATGCTGTCAGGAATCCTGTCTGCAATCAAAGAAACTTTGTGCAATTAAAATGCAGCTGTTATTGTTATAATGTAGCTATTTTGTGTGGTAAACTGTCCCTCCACTTGTTAGAAGCTCTGTTTTAGGTGACATGGGGAACCTGGCACAGCAAAATTATTTGACTAATCTAAAAACAAAATTTTTTTTCAGTACTCATAATTAAATTGTTAAATCTTTTGTCACTGTCAGGATCCTGCAGGAATAATGACTGTTGTCACTGGTTGGTCGGTCAGCATTCAGGCTGTTGACAGATTTTGATCAGATCTCATGAAGCTGACCAGCTTTGGAGCAGATTAGCCATGTGGCGTCAGTTACCATGGTGATCAACCCTAAAGGGATCCAGCTTTGTAATGCAGGAAAACCTGGGTTGAGCCTAAACATAACTGGTTAACCCACTAATCTCGCTTCATGGTAAAGGCCACAGGAGTAACGTTGATGACAGCAATGACCTTTTTATTATTCAATATTCAATTCACTGAAACAGGAATGTATGACAATATGACTGAATTAGTAAATTGTAAATGAGATTTTTTTTTTATCTTTATAACTGAAAGGCAGCTGAAATGAATCCATGCACAAACATGAGGACGTCTATGTGGCAATATATAACACAGAATATATGTCACATTGCCATTAAAGGGACTTTTGACAGTAATCCAAAGGGACAAACAAAGCCATTGTTGCTCAACTCGCCTATTAACCATACAGAAAACACACTTTCTCTGTTACAGGCATGCCTGTGTTTAAGATATGACTCTTTCTCTTCATCTGAGAGCCTCTTCCACTGTATCAGTGAATAAGAGAGCTTTAACTTGTTTTAAGCCAATTAACACGGACAGGTGTGCCAACTGGCAGTGCCGGGAGAAAGCCAATCCCCCTCTGCATCCAGCTGGTCCTCAAAGCACATCCACCCACGCAAAAGTAGTGGTGTGACTTGTGAATGACTCCCTGGAGGGAACTGCAATATGGTTTTCATCAACACACTGAGTGCCCTTCAACAAGGGACTGAACCCAAACTGCTCAAAGTATGCTGTGCTGGTGATCCTGACCTTTGAAGGAATGTGATGCATGTGTGCATGTATGTGTTACTCTTTGTGTTTGTATCACAGAGGGCTGATGATCTTCAATTCTTTACAATTATGGTGTACAAGTGTGGCACTAGATTGCAGCATACTAGATGCTATATATACTTGTCATCATGCTGAACATGTTTCATTCACATGTAACTGAGTGAAAACACGAAATTATTTAGGTAGCTTGCGAGCTGAACTGCAGTCATATGCTTCATTGTCGTATTATGGGTTAACTCAATTGTGGTGTAAAAGAAGATCCCCCACCCCCTGTTATCATTGAAACCCTTCTAAATTGTTTATGAACTGGTATAAAAGGAAGTCATTATGCAGTGTCAGCAGGACTAAATAGGGCTGCAAAGCATATGGTGCAACTGTGTAGGTGTGTTCATTATACATTACATCACACATCAGGACATTACACACTGTAACAGCCTATATGGGAAAGAATTCCTCTGTTAGCTTGAACTGTTTGCTTGTTAGTCATGCTCAGATGGAGGTTAGGAAAAAAATTCGAGCAGTAGTACACTGGATCATACACTGATTTCTCCAACTACAGTTAGGCAGAGTTACTTTTCTTGGTAAGATATTTACCACTCTAGCTCTGCCCATAACCCAGATGTTATACATTTATGTAACATATCTTGTATCACTATTTAAACTACTATAGAATGATGTGCCATTTACCTTGAATTATAAGGTCAGCAGTGGAAAATCTCCATCTACCAAGTAAATTTCTGGGGTCACAAATAAACTGTCAAGCTGTGAAGCTCTGCTCAAAATCATGGGAGGTTTGAACATCTTCATTTCCATGGCAACTGAGCAGGATCATGTGGTAGGGTCAAAAGCTCCAGAATAAGCATGAAAGTGGTCTGTGGCTAAACAGTCTCAACCGCATGCAATGCTTATCAGATCAGTTATTCTGGTGAAATTTAAAATGTTTGCATGGCATCACTGGTCAAATGAATTGTATGATTTTTTTTTTGATTGCAGTCCTTTCATCTCATGTCATGGGAACAAATAGAGTTGCAAATTGTGCAACAAAATTCTGCTACTAGAAACCAATGTGTTCTGTGCTCATTAGCAAATATTTGTGTGACCCAGCCGCTCATCTTGGGTGAATTCTGTTCCATAAAGTAAGACATGGCAAGGCCACTGTGTAATAGTTGGTTGGTGTAATGGCCTGAAAATGATTCACTAAATTCAACTGCTTCAGGACAAAGTCTCTGAAGTCCAAATTGTTGTAAGGCGAGACACGGAGAAGAGGATTTCTAACTAAAAGAAATAAGGTCCCAGCAATGACCCTCCTCTATCACATCACTCTCTATAAAGCCTTGTTATGTGCAGCAATGTTATTGAGGTTAATGTCAATAGGAGCAGGGGAATGCTTGCTTTGATGGATGAGGAGAACCGGCATTTAAACCATGAATGCTAAGACAGACAAGAGAATCCTTTGCTGAAAGAAGAGCATGCAATTGCTTCAAATGGCTGAGAATTAATGTCTGTGTTTCCTCCCAATTTGTTATCTAGCTTGATGGTCAAGATAGTATATTTTGCTCTTCCTCATCTGTCTTCTTTTTTGACTCTGCAGAGTAATCCATTTCCCTCAATTTCAGGTCTTGAGGCTCGCCTCTGAGGGCCATGGGATCAATATTTGCCAAGTTTAAACCACAGGATTATCTGTCTGTCAGGGTACCCAACAGAAGCTCTCAACTGTGACATAAATCTTGGACTGTCCTCCACCATTTGAGAAGGTCACACCTCCAAACAGCCTTTGTTATATTGTACACCTAAAGGATGGATTAAGTAGTCGATAATGTCACTCCTACACAAACACTGTACAATGCTACGCACAATAAACCTTGAAAGTATTATTATAAATTTACCAAATGTGATTCAGTCTCTCTGCCACATTGCTCTGTTTGCTGTGCCAGCTTCTTTTAATGCAGCCACTTGAACCAGTTTCTGTTTGAGGTCTGGCTGATTCAATGCAGTCAGAGAAGCCTGTTTTTCATTACTTTATTGTCCATCTTTATTAGCCACACTTATTTTCTGTGTATTGAAGAGATATGTTACATTTTCACAATTAACCCTATACATAGTGTGGTCTGAAGACTGAACTCAGTTTTTTATTTTATGTGTTTTGTGTGTTCTCAAGCAGTGTCAGCTGTGAGAAGGACAGCTGGGTGTGTAATACTATGTGTAAGACCTGCCCAAATAAGCATTGAAAAGGCTTCAAAAGGATGCACATTTCTCAATGCTAAAGACTGCACTATGAAATAAAATGTTATGGTTTGATGATTTATATTTAAATATTAGAAACAGGTCACATTATAAGACCAAAACCAAACAATGCTTTAGTTGGTCAGTTGTTTCTCATATACCTAGTCTGCTTGTGGTTCACAGCCTTAGGCCCATTGAAAGAAAAAGTAGGCTGATAGTAAACCTTATCACTCACCAGTAGAAACTGATTTAAGAATCATGTTTAGAGCTTTTTCTGCTCCATAGATTATGTTGCTTCCTGAAGCAGCTGCCATCATGAAAGCTTGTGAAAATGCCCAAGTCAGAAATTGTATCCTAAAGAATCAAAAATTTTGACTGAAAAGTCACCCTCTTGACATAGGCCATTGTCCTATAGGGCATAAAGAGTATGGTCCTTTCAACTAAGGATGAAGGTGACTTTAAAAGAGGGGGCCAGGATTATCAAGAGATGATTTAGTCCAAAAACTAATTTTCGTCAAAAAATGACAAAGGCCAATATTTTAATAGGGTGATGATAATCAACTAATTTTTGGGGGGTTCCATTTGTCGATTTTGCGGACAGTAACAAAACTGAATATATTAGTTATATACATAGAAATTGAGAATATATACAACTCTGTTTTGACTATTCCTCAATTGTCAAACTCATTTACACCTGTATGTACTATACCTGCACTCACATCAGTGATTTATTTTCATTACACATGGAAACAGCCTTTCACAGAACTGTCTCTGACAACACTAAGCTTATCTAATTTGTCCAATTAAGACATGCTTGGTTAATTATTAGCTAATATTATGCAGATCAGAATATTGTTCTGCATTATTTGTCACTATTATATTATTGTGTCACTATTACTATTATTATACAATAGACTATACACAAATTGATTTGTTAGCAGAGTTACACAGAGGAATATCAGCAGTATTTCCAAAATTTGGCCCATCACACAGGGCAGTGTCCTTGCTCTGAACTGAAGGTCACCTGTAAACTTCACATTAATCTTCCAAAGTGCAGTGATGGCTCCACTTTGCCCTTGGAGACTAGTGTGGCACATTTGGGTTCATTACTATAAATCTTGGCCCTGTCTGTGTGATGCACTGTTAACATTCATTGCTTGCCTTTCCACATTTGTTCGAATTTCATAACTTGAATTAAATAAACACGCCAACACTGACTCTGTCACACTTTTCAGTTGTCCTCTTTATTGGCTAGAATCATGCATGACATTGATAAAATGTCAGTGTATTTCTGTCATATAATTTGGCACAATTCTGGCAGAATATTATAATGGATGAATTGGTTGAGTATTGAACATCCATATTTCAAGATGAAAACTGATTTGGAATCAGCAAGTCAATCAACAGTGCTTACTTTAATCAAACTAACCTAAACTGATACACTTCATACAGCTCATTAATGCTGCCACATCACTGCAGCACTTGTGGCTGTATTGTTGAAGGACAGATTTTTACTGATACTGCAGATCCTGCTGTTGACACTGTTAAAACGGAGGCTGGGCTGGCATTGTACAATGGCCACTGGATTTGACATGCTCAGTGCTCCATTCTGCCAACCTAGGACATACTGCTGGAGGTTAGAGTCAGCGAGCCATAGTTTTCTAACATCTGTCCCAAAACTAGACACCCAAATCTCTGATATATTTTAATATGCCAAATTCACAGTTTTTAATTATTCATATATGGGATGACATGTTTATCACATACACAAGTAATACAGATTGAAATGCAATGTGACATGCTTCTGAGGCCTTGGTAAAAGACTAGTGTAAAAATATAGCGATTGGTAAAAAAAAAAAAAAAAGCTGTTTTATAGCTGCTTATTTGTGTTCCTATATTTTTACTTGCCTGTATGTACCTTCACCAGGAGAGTGGAAATTATTAGATAGATATTTTCTTTGTAAAATGGACCGAAGCAAAATATACATACGTATGTGGGCACCAACAAGCAAAACCATTGGCCTGGTCCTTAAAAACCTTTTTTTCACTTCACAACTTTTGGTGCAACATTTGGTTTACTGTGCTGTTCACGCACACTCAAACAATGTCAATGACAAAGGTGATTGATAAGCGACCGTTTTGTCCAACCACTGACTTCCTGTGCTGGATATTAACTTAAATTGTATTTCAAGCTCCAGTGAGATGTCAGTGTTAACACACTAGAAATCCTCTCAGTGATGATGCTGTCAATGCAGAAAGACATTTTGGCTATTTCCTCCTCCTTTCTCTGGCCATTTACTTAACATCCTAATTTAACAAATGCACCTTGGAGGTTTCCTCCAACTGGTATATTCTGAAGAGATAATATTCACCTAATAGATTCCTTACCTTCACATTATGTGAGTTTTGTGTAACTGATTATGTATGTAACAGTTATGTGGGTGGATTAAATTGAGAATTTTATACTGTATGTAATTATATAATATTCAATAGGCTTTATTAGACTTTAATAGAATGAACACACTTGTACAACACTTGACATTAGGAGTGACTGTAATTGTCTGTCTTCTAAAGTGTGTTTCTGTATGTTTAACATTTTACAGGTTCGACAACGTTTTTCACCTTTGAACAACCAGTTGTGTTATTTAAATGAAAATATTTAATTCAGCAGCAAGATGGGGGATTAAAGTCTACTCATGACAGTAAGCGCATCACAGATTTTGCAGAGCATATCACTTTACAAGTTTACACCAAAGCCCTTTTGGCCCCCCATGTCTATGCCCTCTCATGACTGTGAATATCATTAGTAAGTGTTATCAACATTGCAGTCCAAACATATACCAATTCCAGTGTGTCCAACTCTGCATAATTAAAAGTAAAGAGTCTTTTATCCGATTCTAAGGTAATTTTCATTGTATTAAAGTTGCCAAAATAGCTTGTCTACAAATTCAAAGAGCTAAGGTGGATGGGTAGTTTTAATGTTCTAAATGAGTAACAAGGATTCTCATGGATAAGTGCAATTATTTTGAGAGGTTAATGTTAGACTCCTGAAAAGCTCCACGGTAATTGATAAATGGGTGTATAGCCCAGAGATGTATTCAGGGTTACTGGGCTGCAATACGCCTGGAGCAGCTCTTACACTGAATTATTAAAAAATGCTCTTTCCCTTTTTCTTGGTATGGAGCAGGAGCTTCAAAAGTGAAACAGTAAAATAAATAAATATATTGTATCAAGTATTTTATTTGTCAAAATATTATCAATTCTTGTTTTTTTTCCCTCAGTTACATGCATGGAAAAATTGAATGCAGCTTTGTAGCTGAATGAACAGTATAATTTCCTTTTATAGCATTTCAAATAAGGCATCAATCCAAACAACCTCACTGTTTCTGCAAGCTTGTGTTTATTTTTTGCTATAAAATTCATTTGCATGTTGAACAGACAACTACCACTGAACAGAAAAACAATGGACAGAAATTAATGTAACTAACAGGAGCATGGTCATGCCAGAATCAATGGGTCTGGGTGGGGACCAGCGGAAAATTTCATGCATGTGTAGTCCTCTACGTAAGAGGGTGACTAATGCTTTGATTAGATGGTTTAATTTCACATAATCAACAGCTGATGGTGCGGGTAGCACCCAGAAAACCTCTTGAAACAAAAATCAGTAATTCAGGAAATGCTGCTTTACCTCTGGCCTTGTAAGTGAGAACTTCAACACATTGCACAAAGGCAGACAGGCAGTGTTGGGGGTAGAAGGAGGATGAGTCAATCTCCAAAGTGAATGGTCCAATTATGATTTTGGCAGCTGATGCAAAGAGAGCAACATGTGAGGCACAAGAGAGTAGAGTGTTATTACAATAGTGCCTTATACAATGGCAGAATACAGGATGAGTACTGTATTTCTCACAGAAAACAATGTTTATTAGGAAAGACTGTTCCTGATTGTTAAAGACATGTCCTTTTGCTGTTGGCCTTAGTATTGTATATGCTAATTATTGTAATATATACATATTAACTAAACTAACACAGCTATTTGTGAGACTTTGTGTTCTTAGACTTAAAATATTTCCCTCTTCAGCACCTTTATTAACCTTTAGCATTATAATAATAATAATTATTATTATTATTATTATTATTATTATTAGTAGTAGTAGTAGTAGTAGTATTAATTTACCTTTGCAATTTATTAGTGATGAGTAGTTTTTACCAAAGTCACATTGTAGTGTGTGTAGTCTACCTCTCACAACCCTCCTTCTGTCCTATCCATAAACCATTCTATATATTTTTATGTCAGTGTTTTTCCCCTGCTATTCTTAAGAGAAAGCAGGAAAGAGAAAAAGATTCTTAAAATCTACTAAACTTCATTTCTTGTATATTTCTGTTAACTTCTGTCTTACTCTAGTTTGATATTCACATTTTAAATGATTATAGCTGGACGACTCTGAAGACACACAAGTGTTCCACAGACCCTCGAAAATTGTTGCGTTATAGGATTCTTTCTCACGGTCTTGTGTTTTTTGAGCGCGCAGGAATTTAACCAGCTATAGCTATGCCAAAGTCAGCCTACCTGACGTGGGCTTGACACATCATACTGCTTTCTCCTCAAAAGTGAAATCAATCTGAAGAGCACCTAGAGGGTGGAAGGTGCAGAGGGCAAGTGTCCTTCTTGGCCCTTGACATCTCCCTGTGATGATGACCTGGGCACATTGTGAACCGCCATGCTGCTACAGGAGGGGGGTGAAGCCACAGTGTTTAATCTGAGGTCATGCTATCTGTTTCCACCAACTGCTCCCTGTTGCAACATGTTAGTTTCACAAGTTTCAATTCTCAGGAGATGAAAAAAATGGAGACAAACTGTTGCCTACATCTGGCCTGCAAGCCTGCACTATTTATTTATGTCATACTTAACAGATCTGATTGTTATGTCATTGTTCCAGTTACAGGTCAACTTACATTTCAAAAAATAGTTTAAAACTAATAATTAAAATTAAAGAGGAACTACACATTTTTCTGCTTGTACATATAATCACATACATTCATTATATAGATTCATACATAACTACAGCAATTTCAATTCTTAACTTTGACTATGAGACATACACTACCTTTTAGGGGGTAATTTGACATGATGATGTTTCTACATTTCAATTTGTTGAAAGCAGTTTATTGCAAAAGCTTAATTACTATGTAAAATGTCATTGCAACCAAAAATTTAAGAATTTTGTATTTTTGGGACTAAGTCATGATTGAACATTATTTTATCTAGAGTGCTTTATATCAACCATTGTTACAGCAGTGCAGTGAATCACAGTGGCATTTGATGTGTGTGCACTCAAAGCACCAAACTTTACCTTTGACCAACTCAACAATTCACATCTCATTTCACAAATCATGAGGTCAGTATGAACATCTACATAATTTCCCGGCACAGTTTAATTAGGAGCTACAGGGGTCGACATAATAGCTATAACAGCCGAACATTATAATGCAACGTAACAAAGAAGTCCCGCGCTAACAGTTTGTGAATGTCAGTGTTTTTTGGACATGTGTCAGAAATTTTGATGATTCTATTCTGCAGGGTTGAACCAGCATTCTTAATAAATGTACACAACCCAGGCATGTCATAAGTACATCAAATAAGCAAAGATCTTCTTACGAAACGTATATCCTGAAATGTCCCATTAGGCTTCCTGCCAGTGGGAGGCTGTGGAGGCAGGTTCAGCATTTAATGAATATTCAGTGAGACATCAAGTGTCAGCTCAGCAGGTGGGGTGAGTGCGATGTGGTGTATGTAAACGTGTGCAAAGGACGCCGCCAGTTTCAGTGAATGCACAGTTTTTGCTGTAGTAGTTGCTATGATGCAACCATTGTATCATTATACACAACATTACACCATCATATATTGAAAGTCTACCAGAGCGGGTCTTGATAATCTCACATACATTATTACCCAATTATCTTATAACACTGGCATGCTGATTACAAAAAAATACACATTCCTCTCCCTGGTCCAAATTATATGTTACTCAAACTTCCTCCTTCACTCTAATTTTCTTTATGCAACATTAGGCCCATCTGGCCCATCGTGTTGAGCTCATCTTCACGGGGTACAGCCGCATAAGAATACAGCCATATTGTTCTATTGTCTTTGTTGTTTATTTTGGGGGAAAATAGACATAAAGCCTGAGAGACTGCAGCTGTCCATGCATGAGGATTAGCCTGTTGAGCCTGTAAGTTTTGACCAAGTTTTTCTCACTCTTAAATTCTCTCATGTATAGCATTAGTGTTGTGCCACTCAGACACAGCATCCCTATGTAACCTTGAAATCTATTCACAACTTGCATTCTTTCTGCTTGTAGTAGTTTTATTGCATATGCTACATGTTTTCATGAGAAGTTTGTGAAACAGTGCTACGCAGAAGTAAATTCAGCTAGGGTTTTTTTTGGTCAACTTTGGTCAAAAAACAAACAAATGAGATGGTAAAACCTTATTGACTGTGTGTACATAACTTACCTTTCTAAATCAAAGTGTCTCAAAGCTCATCAAAACCTAAAAACTTCGTGAAAAGAAACAATGAAGAAGGACTGCACAATGTTCTCAAACTAGTGGAATAAAGTGGCCCTGCAGTAATTATTACCTCATTTAAAATTTTCATGTGTAATTAAGTTTATAACAGGACTGTTGTACTGATTTCAATTACTATACGCAGCATTTCAGTGTATCTAGTGGTCAGATATGGTTGGCACCTCAGGAGACCATAAAGTTAAATTTTAGATGTATTACATATCAAAATGCACATTTTAAAATGTAGTCTTTTTCTCCTATAGATGGACATTGAAGTCATGATTGTATAAATCTATGCAAATCTCTCATCTAGGGTATGCTGGTTATCTTATGAAGTATAATTTCCAGAAATACATTTTCCAGGATTTGGTTTTCATCATCACTGAGACGTTGTAAATTAGTGCTACCCTTACAGTTGCCATTAATGCGTGTGTTAGGAGGAAATTTGGTTTCTAATACACTGTAGTAATAGTAGTAGCAGCAGTAAATCTACACTCCATGGTGAGCATGAACAGCGAGGTTCAGCAGCAGTCATGGCCTTCCATTTTGTGCATTAACAATAACTTGCTTCTTTCTCCATGTTCTGGTCTGAGTCTCTTTTTGTATGAACTAAGTGTAATAATACAAACATAAAATCTGTCTTAAGTTTTTTTTAAAGCAGAGTTTTCAAAGTTTGCTAAAAAAAAAAAAAAAAATCACATGTGCATGGAAATATTGAGCACTTACTCAGCATTCATTCAATACAGTCACTTTTATTAAAACGCATGCAGACACGCTTTCACTGGATCTGCCTGGCCCTCCCCAGCATCTAATAAGATGAATTGAGTTTAAGGTGCCCCATGAATTTTGGGATATACTAATGAGCAGATTGTCGAGATTTATTTCTTGTTTGAAACTTGGGAAAACAAAGTCATCCATAAGCTAATGCTTGTGTATAATTTGCATCCCCCCAGATCTGTTCTCTGGTTTTTACTTGAAATAGGAATATGTGAGCTGAGCAAAAAAAGCTTTCAGATTTTGATCAGCTATTTCCAAACAGAAGTCCTGATGCCACAACTGCTATGCCAACCCTTGCACTCTGGTCTTATTTTTCAGTGCAAGCAAAAATGGTCATGCTGTGTATTGATTTGGCAGAAGAGCCTGGCTGCTTTCACATTCTTGCAAGTTTGTACTTCCTAATTTTAGAGTTGTAAACACAACTTGACCAATGCTGAAGAGTTTATAAACTTGAGAATTACCAAAAGAAATTAAAGGGGGCTATTCTCCACTGTCTCTAATTATTTTTGATGGCATATGGAACATTTGGAACATGTTTGTACTGATTTAAATCAAAATGCATAATATAAAGTATTGACTACCACCCAGCTGTGATGTGTGATGGCCGATCTGTGCAGTGAGATTTGAATACTATGAAACCTACGTATCTACTGATCTACTGTATAGTACTTGTTTTGTCATAGCTTGCATATTGGATGCTTACCTGTGTTTACATACTCTTTACAAACCCCTCCCTCTGGTTGATATTTCCATCTATCCATACAAGTCTTTATGCACATCAAATATTAATGTTGTACCAACGGGAAATGGCCTCTCCAAAAAGGGATGACCTACTTCCCACATTTAGCCCCAAAGGAACCATCTTTGGAAAAACATGAGAGCTAGGATGTTTAGCCAACAGGGCTACTCTTTAAAGCGTCAGCCGAACATGGTTTTTAATCGCACCCTGATTCTGTATCCATTTGTTTCTCAAGCAATCCACACAGACAGTCAGAAAACAGGACACAAGAGTTGACTCATTTTAAGTATAACCAGGTGGAGGCATTCAAAATATCTTAAAAAATCTTTCTCATCATTTCAAAAATTACTTGTTTATTAGATTTTAATGGCCAAACCCCAGGCAGAACTCCAGATAGATAGATAGATAGATAGACAGATAGAGAGAGAGAGAGAGAGAGAGAGAAGGTGCCTGATGTTCCAGTTATAAACTGAGAAATAATGTTAAGACAATCCTCTTAAAGTTGTCTTACATGAAGAAAAACTTGCTGTATAAACTACAATTCAAATATGCAGGGCAATAATGACAAACGGGGACTATGTACAGAGTGCTGATACTTTATGTTGGTAATTACAGTCACCAGGCAATAAACATACAACAACAAACATCTGATAGAGTCGACAGGGAGAAAAATAACTAATGTATTTACTCTATATGGCACCGATTTTCAAACAAAAAACAACATGCTTCAAAGTGATGGTTTTTAAATTCAACACCCCTGCAGCAGGGGCGCATGGTGCATCGGAAGAATAGTGATATAATTCTGCAGTGTTTTATAATGCTCGATAAAGTTATTAATTCAGTACACTGTCCGTGATAACACTGAAGCAGCAGGGAGTTATTCATGCATTTACTGCTGACTAAATCCACTAAGTCATTACGTAAACACTGCATGTATCCAAGTGATGAATTTTTTCAACATTCAAAATCAGAAATATTTCAAATATAATTTATGATGCTTGTCTGCTGGCTTCAAAGAATGGATATCAGTATAGCACATGCTGCATACTTGGAAGGCTGACCAGTACTGTAGAGAGCAAGATGATCAATCATTTATAAATATACCGCTGAACTGGCCGCAGTCGACATTTGGGGATCGAATTATACTGTTTAATCCCATCCAGACCAAAAATTTCAGCCTCAGACTACATCTAAACATCTTCTACTCCTCCTCTCTATGATGCTACAATGTGAACAAAGGCGAAACTAAACCTAAACATATCTTCAGGCTATGTTTTAACTCTAAACTCAAGTCTTTGCTGTTGTGCATTTGGGCACTTAGTGGTTCCTTCCCTGAGGCAACAGGGTCATCACTCCATTTGGCCAGAGCCACATCATCCACAAGCCCTGCCTAAATTGCATCAATTTCTCCCAGGTGTTGCTTTTCCACTGGCTGTCTCATAGATGCCGAAAGAAAGTATTCACTACCTTTGGCCGATAGTAGTGCTTCTGTTGTTGTTTTATTCAGACATTAATCAAGAAAAAACATGAATTGATATACACACAATACACAATACAAGTGAAGAGAATTTGGTGTGAAAATTGAAAATATCAAATAAATTTCTCAGGCATAGAGAATCCCATGGACAGCAGTGTTTTCAGATATTTTACTGTCACCTTTTCCTGTCGCACTTTCCTGGTCTGTGGGATTTTAAGTGTCACATAAATATGCAGTGATTTGGTAGTAATGATGCTCAGAGGAAGAATAACTCAAAAACTGTATTACAGATCAAGAATGGGTACAAAGTCTCATATGTGAGTAATCCACATGTGAGAAAGGAAGCTCAAATGCCAGGCCAACACAAAAGTGCACGTGTGAGCAGACACTCACCGGTGTGGACACACATAAATAGGAGAAATATTGCACAAAAATATTTTTCCCTGTATCTGTTGTACATACTCATCCTGTTATGTATCTGATTCAGCCATTGCCTTTGGTTGTTCCCTCGTTGGTGTCAGAGTCTCACAGATTCTCCAGTATAAGAAGCGTAGAAGACATAGAGAACCTGAACAGGTCGTCAATCACAGAGCTAACACATGAACACTCATTCACACTCACAATCTTACCTATGTGCCATTTGGGTTCTCTAGTCCCCTTGACTTGTACTTACACAACAAAATAACACTCAAAAATCCTCTGGTGAAAAATGCAAACCACAGAAAGGCCATTGCCAGGAATCAAATACAATTTCTTGTGCTGTGAGGCAACAGTGCAAACACAGAACCACTGTGCTGTGCCACTGCTGGGAAATTTATTACGCCAAAACAGGGAAATTACACATGTAAGCTTCAGTCTACACTAAAATTTCATCCCCTGTGCTGAGACCAATGCACATTTGTGAAGATTAGAAAAATGGAATACATACATTCATACAATCATACATTGAATGATATATATATATAATGTATGAATACATCTTTGCACTTAAATGCATACATTCATGCATAATTCTAAAGGAATGCACAAATTCACATCAGCGTGTTTGATGTGTATGTTTCTCAATGGATGAAGGTGCAGTGACTGCTACCAAATTGAAAGCAAAGGCTTCTAGAGTGAAATATTAAGGTGACTGTGATGAATAAGCTGACTGCAGTTTACAACATGTAAACATGCACTGCCTACTTGCCATATGCCCAATCCATTAGCTCTCATCCAACTCTATGTTCAAGCTGTTTGTTTGTTTTCTTCCCTTCTCCCCCATCTTGTGCCCCCCCCCTTCCCGCCTGCAAGCATCCAAGAATCACTACCTTTTTCCGTTTTCCAATTTCAGCCGCTTCCTCTGGAGCGAGGTTTGATGAATGTCGCTCACATTAGGGTGACCTCCGAGATAACCCCTCTTTTCTTTCCCAAGAAAATTCATCAGGCAGAGTCAGCCAGCCCCAGGGATATGTGATTCAGCACTCAAGGTGAGTGCTTGTCACAGAGACCTCAGATGGCCAGTTATAGGTGAGGAGTGAGAGGGACAGAGATGTGCTTGCTCTGGAGCTCTCATAGCCTTGCAAACTGTGGTTGGACATGCATACTGTGTACATACACGTACATCAACACTAAACTACCAAGCCTAAAAACTCAACCTTAAAGCTCCTCTAATCAATAATTTCTATTAACAGTGAACAAAAGGACTACGTATTGTTAAAGGAGGTGCTTTTAAAAACAAGCCTACAGAGAATTATCCTCCTACTCTGCAGTCCTCCACAACTCTGTAGGGCATTTCTTCATCTCTTGTCTGTTTGCTGTGGTTGTATGGCCCACGACTCTTTTCATTCAATCTCTACGACCACTCTCTTCAGTGTTGTTGCCAGCTGCAGCAGACTGGATACAGACTGGCAGCTAAAACATCTAACGGAAGAGTGTACATTGAAAAATTGCACTTGCCTCACAAATCCAAATGAATGATAATGTTGCCAAGTATGTACTGGTTGTGTGAATAGGTGAATATTCACTACATATACCACGTAAGTTGAAAATATACCAATGTGCCCACAATTTGCTAAAAATAGTTCAGTGCCAGTTAGAACGTTACTTAGAAAACTGGTAAACAATTTGAATTTTTACCTTTATAGCTAATTATGATACAACATTCATATTGATGGATGTATGAGTACTTTGTTAATCAGAAACTAAATTTTGACTTTTATGACTATTTGGGGAATGTATGAACTACATGTACAGGATCTCAGTCTTGCCATGCCTGCTGCTAAGCACTCTATCTTTTATATACTTAGTTTTGGTGTTCTGTGTGTGTAGGATGGTGTGTATGTGGGTAGGTGTGAGAGCTGTGAATGGTTTTTTTTAAGTTAATATTAAGCTATTTTTCTTGAAAAAAATTGAAATCCATCAGATCAAAGGAGTCTAAGCAGCCATTCTCTCGTATTGTGTGGCATTACTCAGAATATAAACAAAAACCCAGTAACATAAAGATTAAACCTCAAATGAATGCCAACATTCATTTTTTCTTTGAAACCTGAAGACCTTGGCATAAAAGCCATCTATGAGGCAACCTCACGTTCCACACTTTTGTTTTCTGAATTTGAATCACCCTGCACCATGATATCCAAGCACAATAAGATTTGAAATGTCAGCTGTTTGTTGGCTGATATAATTTAAAAAGTCCACATTTGGTGCACAGCACAGTTTCTGCTCTAGCCATAAAGGGCCAAAATAACTGCGACTTCACATCTCACCTCTACAAGAGGGCTGTTTGGAACATCAGGTGGGAGCAGTGACACCACTAACATGGGCATCGACCTGTGTGACACTGCAGCAATAAGATCAGAAACCACCTCATCACCTTAGTGGCTCAATCCCTCCCAAACTCCGCTGAATCCGTGTGTGAATCCAGGGAGCAATCCAACACCGCAGCTGTGGTGCCTTTATGGTGAACCCAGATTCCGAGTGGCCAAATGAGCATGAAAAGGAGGAAAAAAAACACATTTCATAAGAGTCTGACATTCGTTCAAGATGTGGTGATAACTCAGTGCATATCATCACCGAGTTTGTATAGTATAGATGATGGTGTAAGATCAGTTACAGTATCATTAAAAACTGCTGAGAAAAGTCATAGACCATGTGGAAACAAAAAAAAACAGTGAGTTTCTATGACATGCTGGAGAATAAGATATATTATTGAAGATAATACCTTACAGAAATCAAAACAATGTGACTTTGAAGGCTGACAGATTTTAGTATGTATAGAATGACAACACAATGAAATAGCTTGAATAAGACATATGGCAAACAGCCAAACCTTAGAAAGAGCTGGGGTGAACATCAACAGCACCCTGTATGGCGTCCTCAAAATACCACAAGCTTGAGGTCCCAAGCTCAAAATCACATATCTGTGAGCCCCTTTCTCGGGAATGCAATTTACAGAGTGAACAAATATTTCAATAAATGATGAACTTTGATGCTTTACACTATGTAACTTTACAATTTTACCTTAGAGAACAATATTAGTGTCTGTCTCACTCTCAAAGGGTCTCATCACACCTAGCATCACAGCATCCTGTGTCTGATACCTAAGTCTTGGGGACTGCAGCATGTTTTCACAGGTCTGCATTGATTCAGTTTGTAATTGTGCACAACCCCAGCATGATTAAAACAGCTGAATATCATTGTGGGGACACCAAGTGTGCTCTCAGTCACAGCACTGCTGCTGATGTGTGACTGCAGCTTCTCTGGCTAGCTGATGGATTGTTGATCACAGATCCCCTAAAATTTGCCCCCTCTGTTTAGTAGCAGTACAATACTAAAAATTTAACTGAATATATAATCAACCCCGCCTGTGATTCTCTTCCTTTAAAAGCATGTGTTATAATGTGCACATTCTGCATAGAAGGTCTAAAAGAAATACTTCAACCGGACTTATAAGGTACATGTCAAGTCACTCGCTTTGTGAGGCTGTTGGCACAGCAGCGTTTTGAGCGAAATGCTAACATCATCATGCTACCATATTCCCAGTGCAAATACTAATATTCTGATGTTATACAGGTATGATATTTAGCATGTTCACTATCTTAGTTTGGCTAACAGTTGTTGTTTAGCACTAGACACGAAGTTCAGCTGTAGTTTTACTTGAGACAGAACTTTCTATTTGATAAATGGAAAGTGAGGAAATTAATGGTCTTTTACTTTGGAAGACCTAGGGTCCAGACAAAATGGTGAATTTGTGATGGTCAGGTATGAAATGAGTGGTGTCCTAGACTCCCATTGGTCACTCTCATGTGCCTCACTACTGTGAAATGTGCTGGAAATGTTAAACTGCTCCAGAAAAGTATGGGTTGAGGTACTTATTGAATGTGCTCTCTCACAGCCTCCTGACAGCTGAACGAGCTTTGTAGTAGGTAAAGATGAATACACCAGAGCTAAATTGAATGGATTTATGTAAAAGTTATGTCATTGCATTTAACTCTTCACGTTAAATGTTACACTCCAACTCTATTTTTTATCATCATATGCCCTTGAAAAGTCTGAACTCAGTTTTGTGTTTGTCACAAGAAAAAAAATACTCCTTTCTCTGATGCTTATTTGCCTTAGTCACAGATGCACATGCCCTTAAAAATTCCAAATAAAATCTCCCTCTTGCATATGCACAGCCCTTTCTTGTACGTGTCATACAATGCTCACTTAAAAGGAACAGACCACCTCGCCTAACTCTTTTGAGCTTTTCCCAAATGTGAGGCAAGTGGTTACAGCAACTCTTTTGTTCCTGTAGCTACTGAGTTCTTTAGCATAATTTTTACATGAACATCTGAGCTGCCCACATAAGTGAATGATATTGTTTTTTGTGAAAAAAACAGGGACAAAATATTCACTTTCAAATTTTTAAAATCCAAAACCATTTAGATTTTTCGTAGATTTTCCCATAACCTAAAGGTAAAGATATACGTGTATCACAATAACACAGGTGAAGGTAGCCATTAAGCCCCATCTTTAAAGAATGCGCTTGACATGACTTATTTACTGTAGTTCTTAGGGTTGAATTTTCACACTAAGCCAGTATTCTGTGTGCTGAATGGATTCACTACTCCCCTTTTGATGCTTTTTCAATTTAGATTATAAATGGCAGTTAAAGTGGTCCAGGTGAAGGTGACAGAAGCAATCACAAATAATGCAGAGAAAAGTGTGTGGGAGCATTTTTTTTGTTGTTGGCAGCTCTGTAACAAAGGATTAAACTTTATATTGAATCATGACCCCAGGAATCAAAATATTGGGAATCATAGAAAAGCTCACACCTACAACACAATATATGGATGGCATTCAAATTTCCTAAATGAAAGGGCCAATATAACTTTGTAATAGTTGTAATTACATTGAATTTCAAAAGGACTTCATCACTATCCAATGCTATACATTGTATTTATTCTATTTATTAAGTCAATCACTTACTGTATTTACTGTGTTCAACATAACTGGAATCCATTTCTCTAAGAGAAAACCTGCGCAGCACTTTTGTCTCTCAGCCTTTATTATTTGTAAAGTTCATTAGCACTGAGAGGACTGCTGGGCAATAGGCCCCGAGACCGCTTCCAGTGTCAGAGATCTGTATTATGTTTTTTATGGTTTCCTTAGATGTTACTGTTTCTTCTAATAGCTGCATAAATTATAATAAATTAAAATCTGTGACAAGAATTGAATAGGCTAATTTTACGACTTTCAGGCAAAATGCAGAAGTTACCCATCCTAGTGGTAATGGAAGGCTTTGCGCTCTTATTCAATCTCCCCCTCGGAGTTTTACTTCATGCACTATGAATGTTGTTTTCAGAGTGTTTCTAATCGCGCAGATTTGATCTATGTGATGGCATCAAGTCAGCCACTGTTACGCATGTGATGATATGCTTGAATAAAAAGAAACTCACCCACTCCCCATCAGCCAATAGATGTTAGGTCAGTCCAATTGAATAAGAAAATGAATACTCCAAGAGGTGAATGGAAAATTTGTTATAGAAAAACAGTACAGCCTTTCACGTTCAGGGCAGGAGCATATAATAACTGGACTGAAGTACGTGTAGATATGAATTATGCAGTGTGATAGCAGGTTGTTGATTATTGAAGGGGAAAGCATAGTTTGCCTCGATCTCTAAATATTCACATTTTAGTTTTCTTTTTGCATGTGATCTCACTAAAAAATTTGATGTTTCTTTCCATATTATTTTTGCTCTTTCGCCTCCATTTCTGAAGTCAAAGTTAAAACGTGTTGTTTTCAACTCAGGCCTTAGCAGAGAAAGCACCTGTCTGCTCTTCATCATGGTCGGCTTCACTTCGCCCTCATCCATCATTTTCATATAAAGTATACATCCAGTTTATTGCACCCTGTTATTGTGGAAAAGAATTTGAAATGAGACATCAGGCAATCCAGTAGACATATGGATTCCCTTCCTTGCCTATCTGGATGACTGGCATGCAGACACTTATTTATTTATTTAATAAACTCAGCCTCTCTGTGGCCCAGTTCAAAAATCATGGGTATGTATATGGGTATTTTTATAACATTCTAATACTTAAGCTGTGCTACATTATACCTGTCACTATTGGCAGGACTGCACTATCTGATGGGCCAATAATGGGCCATTGTGTCCACTGTCATGGTAAATGGGAAAAGAAAATATATCACTGTCAGTTCTTTTATTTTTTGATGGCATGCCCTGATGGAAATGTAGAAGGAAAAATTACACTAAGACAGTTTTCTTTGTCTCTTTGTTTTAACAATAAGATATTGAAATGCCACAAAAGTGGTGCTATAAGAAAATTTAACAATTGTATAAAAAGTCAAAGTCAACTAAAAAATGTCCATCTTTTCATCATCTTGCAAGTAAGCCTTTATTTTGATCTCATCTACAAATCTGAAAAGTTTTGTGACTTACGTCTTACAGACACGTCTAAACACGACAAACTTATCACCCTTGTGGTAGGTCCTGCTATTGTAGGTGTCTCCAGGAACACATTTTACTATGATGAATCACAATGACTCACTGGGTGAAAACAATACCAGCCACACACTGTTGCAACTGGTAATAATAATAATAATAACAAGTGGGTGTTGAGCAGGATCAAGGGTGCAGTAGGTGGTTTACAGTCACAACAGACTCTACAGCTCTGGAGGCAGAAATACCTGCAGAAAGAGATGGAAGGAGATTGATCAGAGAGACAAGAAAGCAAAAAAACTATGGGAGAGAGAAAATGATGAATTAGTAGGTATTTATGTAATATGAAAGTCTAGAGATGAGAGAGGAGAGGAGGAGAGAGAAAGTTGGTGCATCACAGGAAGTCCCCTGTTATTCTTGGCATATAGCAACATAACTTGGTGTTGGTACAAGGTAAGATGGAGCCAGTCCGAACTATAAGCTTTAAAGGAAAAGTTTTTTTCCTGCTCATAAACATTTATTTGATTATAAGGAGAAAGAAGTATGACATTGATTCTAAACATT
Organism: Psettodes erumei; assembly: GCA_016785225.1. Lineage (NCBI taxonomy): Eukaryota > Metazoa > Chordata > Actinopteri > Pleuronectiformes > Psettodidae > Psettodes > Psettodes erumei. The sequence goes on along the minus strand of JAFBJZ010000863.1, from coordinate 4,712,143 downwards.
AAAAACAAAACAATGTATAAAGAAATAATAACAGTATATTAGGAAGAAAAACTGCATGATTATTGCATGTCTGCAAAACTTTGAATAAAGGATAACCTCACTGACCTCAACAGATCGTTAGCATGTAACAAACACAGACACACAGACACACACACACACACACACACACACACACACACAACAAGCAAACATTTTTCTCAAGACACTTTTGAAAGTTTACCCACATGAACCATCTAATAGCTCCTCTTCAAATACTGCTATCAAACATTTTGGGATATCCACACTACTACTTAATGTCTGTGCTCTTACTCACCCCTGGATTATCCCATGTCAAGGAAGGTTTAAAAATGTGTGTATCAGTTTCACTAAGCTGCAGAAAGGGTATTGTGTTCATCTGACGTCCTGTCAGCAGTGGATTTTTTTTTGTCAGTGTGTTGCAGTCAGGAAAGCTTGTTTCATGTGTCATTCACCCCAGCAATGACACGCTCTGTGGTGAATGTGTGAAGTTAGCCCTGTTAGAGACTGCTAATGATGCAGAGAGAAAGTACTGTTTATACAGCCATTTTAAAATGGGCAGCATTATATAGAAGTTTTGTTGATGACAAAAATAAATAAAAAAAGATGAAAAATAGACAATAAATAGGAGGAAAAGAAGTTGATAATTCAGTAATGCAAGATGCATAAACAGCTCTTCCACTGTATCTCTAATGAGGATAGGTTGTATACATGCAGACAGAGGTGGTCTCCTCATTAACGCTTTTATTTCTAGTAGAAAAGGCAAGTGCTGGAAAGGCATTTATTAAAAGAAAAGATGTGACTGTAAACAAACCAGTGGTATTTAACTGTATATGATACTAAACAGTAAAGTGCTACCACAGTGAACAGGTAAATATAAAACTTATGGGTATGATACATACTGAAACATTATTTTGTAATTTAGAGAGTTTCCATTTCACAGCTCTTATTTGAGTTTGTTTTTGTTTTTTACAAAAGGTACAAAATGCAGGAAAAGGCAGTTTGGTAGAATTACTGCTGAGACGAAGTGAAGACAGATATTTATCATGCAGGAAATACTTTTAACAAATGACTAAGAAAATAAAATGTATTCATATATTATCTACCCACAGTTATTCATCAATTTACTTATATACACCTGATTGTCATTTGGTTACCTTACTGTTTAGCTTCCTATGGCTCACATCGCACTCAACAACTGACATACACTGCGTGTTTGTAAGTGGAAATTCATGTAAGAAACTATTTATTAATTCATTTATATTTCTTTCTTTCTATTAGCTAAAAGCAGCTTAAATACGTTTCAGTGATCTTCTCCATCACTTTGGCAGTTAGCCGCTTTACATTTCAGTTGGGTGGGGTCAGCAGCTATAAAAAATTGCCTGATTACATTGTGTGCATTTTCCTGATGATAATTTTGTTGTGCAGAAGCAAAATGATAACACACTTGACCAGGACAGCTTGTATCCTCTTTGCGAACCCTTAGCCAAAATGCCACACTGATAAATCCATGCAGTGCCCCTTTAGTTTAATACTTAACTCCCTCTTTAGACAATTGGTTAGATTTTTTTGTCATTTCAGTGGATAAGCCATCTCTTCCTCGAATCCCATGGAATTCCAAAATACCTTGAATCCTTGAATTCATTAAAAAACTATGGCTGTGGTGACTGATGTAGCATAAAACAAAAATGGATAAATACTGAAAGTGCTACTTGTGTGTTCATTTGTGTGTCTGTGTGTGCCGAGGACATTTTCATCTGTCGATATGGAAACATGCTAGTGTGAATACATACAGTATATTGTCACCATCTGTGTATTACTCCCTAAAAAAGGCTCATTAGGTCTCCATCTGGTGGATCCAGTAAATGCTACAACCCAAGCTGCTGCAAGGCCAATTGAACAGTAAAATTATGAGACTTTTGGGGAATTTGTTATCAACAGATTCCCCTTTAAATCTACCCCCATGCTCATTTGTGTATATTTGGTTGTCTCATTCTCATCTTCATTTCCAGACATCATGAAAACAGATACAAAATGTTTAAAAAAACAAAAGTGTGCACATTAAATCTGCAAAACACAGCCTCAATGAGATGTCAGCTTGTTCTTTTAAATATAAGCCCCTTTTATTAAGAGCACCTTTATTGTCGTTTTTCTTTTTTCTTTCTTTCTGTAGGACAGCAGTCAGTCCACTTATCTGTAGCGGTTTTAATTTACCCAGAGTGCTGCAAACCAGACACGAGAACAGGTTATAGGCGACACAAAAAAGACCCTACTCAGAGGTAGCCTCTACACTCTCATCTCATGTTATTGTCATCCACAGAACACACTGAAGCTTGAAAATACTAAATACTAATAATACTAAATACTAAAGTACTTTACCATTGTAGAGTGCTTAAAATAAAGCCTATGAATCAAGATAGTGGAACAGAAATACATCGTTGGGGCACAGGGCACAGAGAACCGACACTCTCAGGAAACAAAGTTTCTCATTACAAGTCTTTAGTGAAAGACCAGATGGGAGGGCAAAAGTGTAATCCATGGTTAATACTAAACAAAGCCAGGCTGTCTAGGGGGCATTTTCACTGCTGAGTGGAAGCTCAAATGATAATGTAATGCTAATTTATAACAAGGCTTCATTACAGTATTATTGGTTGTGAAGTTGGGATATGAAGTGCAAAGAGACACAAAACATTTCACAGATATAGAGTCTGTTAATCAAGATGCACTTTTATCTTAAGCCCAGCTCCTGCATGTATTTCTTGCCCTTCAGAGCTAATAGCAGCACATAGTACACATATAGTGCTCCTTCACATTCTTACCCAGTAAATAAGTATATTAAATGACACATCAAATACAAAAAATATGACTGTCACAAAAGGAGTATAGCCCCCTTTCAAGTAATGGTTATAAGGTATAAGCCACTGCCAAAATGTTATTGTCTGCTATGTTATGTTATGTAACTTAACACAATGTCAGCATATAGATTTTGAAATTGAATAGTTCAAAGGTTGGCAGTTCATTGTATGCATCCATTTTCTCTGGATCCATGCAGTAGTGAGTGTAAGCAATGCAAGGCAGCCCAATGCCCCCCTTCCCAGTGGCATCATCCAGCTCATACAAGATGATCCCATAGGCCAGATGAGATATGTAATCCCTCTAGTGTCTGCATCTGGGTTTGCCCTGGGGTCTCTTCCCTGGTGGACTTCCTCTGAAGTGACTCTCCCTTGTGACTGTAGATGCCAAAATCACCTCAACTGGCTGGAAACGGTTCTACTCTAAGCTCTCTCTGGGTAGTAGATCAGAGTGAGGAGCATAGCCATGTTCCATTTGTATCTGCATTACAATTTTTTTTTTCACTTAGCCCTCAAGGGTGAGGGCTGGAGTTTAGATTGACTGTCTTACTCTGAAGATAGTGGTGTGAGCAATGGTCTTAGACTAAGAGTATAACAGGTAACTATACAGCCATTTGAGCAGCATGCCACTTCCAGTCCACACTGGTACATGCTAAAATTGCCACTGCTCAATATGTGGGTGGTTCATAGATCCCATTGATGGTTAGATAGGTGCAAGGGCAGTGTCTTAGTGGGAGAATGCTAGCCTTTAAATTGACTTTGTCAAACAGGATAACGTTACATCCTATTCTTGGGATTATTACTGCTGAGGTCTAGTGAGCACCACAGCATGAAACTCCACTGCCCTACAGAGTGACAGAGGTATTAGATCTCTGTATGGAGTGTTTTTTATGGCACCTGGAGTTTTTGACGGTGTTGTATCTGACAAACCAACCAACACTGACTGCTGAGTGTATAACATACGAACCTTGGAGATGAAAAGTGCTAATGACATAAACAGTTGACGTTTTAGATACAGATTGACCTCAATTCCTCTTTAGAACCCTTCAATTTTGTTTTCAAATGTTGAGAAGTTAAACTATTATGCATCTTACATTTTCTTTTAGACAGTCCCTTCTTTGTTTCTGTCCCAGTTGTATTTTGTAGAGAAAAGCTCCTGCACAGCATGTTAGTACTGTAGACCTATGGGGGACAAACATTATCTGCTGTACTAAACAGATGCTCAGAGGACATGGATTCTTAATTCACTCCCAGCTGTGTATCAGCAGAGCAGAGGAGCAGAACTGCTGGCATGAAAAAGAAAGAAAAAAATGAGAAAGACTGGCCCTAGGAATGCTAACTTAATGCTCAAAATAATTAGTCTAACAGTCTTAACAAAATGCATATCTCTCCATGTATTGCAGCCCACTGTGTGACAGGCAATAACGACACGCTGACACATAAAAGGCCAAAATATATGGAAAACAACAATTTGTACTTAATGACACACAGTACCAGATTTAAACTGTTTTTTTTTCAGGGATTTTACTTGACTGTACTGTGCTACTGGTAAATGATAAATGGTGTTACTACGTTGTCTTGAAAAAGACGCATGAAAGTTATCCTTGCTATTGTGTGTTTACCCGCTGCTGCATTATTGCAAATCCCAGCATGGTTTTCCACTTAGTGTCGGTAGTGCTGCATACTGAGAAGTTAATAAAGCCTTCTCATCCAACCCCAGGAAATGCACACCTTTCGATTGCCCTTCCAGTACATTTGTGAAAGTGTAAACTGGCTCCTATGCAAATCTTTTATGAGGCAGAGAAAGACCCAGAAGAAATGAGAGACTCTAATGCTTTTCATCATGTTGACAGTAACTGTAGTTCACTTCTGCAACAAAACGGAGCGTATATGATTTAGACCCCGATGACCCAAAAGATATCAAGGCTGGAATAACCAAAAATGCATCATATGAAAGCTTCTAGAACATCTTAACTCAAGAGAAGCGTCACTAATAAAGATGCTAACACAACTAATGCCTCTTCTTCAGTTTGTATCCTTTATGCAACAAGTACGCTGTCTTTTGTGCTGTGTGATTCTGCCTTTCACTGTCATGATGGCTTAGTTTGACGCGTCTATTGCTGTATTGGTCCATTGAGTGCAATCACTTCTGCAATGTGCAAGCTGAGCATTGTTAGCTGTCCTGCGCATTCTTGCATCCTTCATGTAAATCACCTCCTGACCTCCTACATATTACTTACATTGTCAGTCTACAACATTTTATGACCACAAACATGATTAACATATGAACACATTAATGACCATAACTATACTACAAAATAAACCACCTGAAATTATAGTTTAGAAAACATAGAAGAAAGACCACAAAGATTTCCTTCTACTGAGAATTTGACACCCCATCCCTCCTTCAGGAAACTTGTCCTCTTGGTGTGCTTTTTGGCTGATTTACATCTGTTAATCTGCTGCCATCTTCCTCCTCTCACATGGGTGCCATTGCCGAGTCAGCAGTGATGCAGCACTTTGATGGAGAGAAGTGAGGGCCTTAACTGGACTTCTGTATCCTGGATTTTCATTTTGTCCTTAGTTGTCAATGTGACCTTGAATCTAGAAAACATGATGTTTTTGTTAGATTGTTCACCCAGAGATTTAATGTATACAGAGAGATGCAACCATGGAAACCTTTGTTATGCAGCTTTAAAGCTTTAGTACTTGATTGGTGCATAGTTGTAGTTTCTGTTTATGAACAGAGGCTGCAATGTGTGTTGGACCTGTGTAGGATTGGCCTTTAAAATAATGAACCTTAAATCATTAATGGGGAATATTTACTATTTTGTTTTTATAGGGGCCTTGTAAAAGTTCTTTGTGTTTGGACACTGCTTCATTTATTCTCCCTCTGAGCCACACATCTCTGCTTTTATCCATTAAACATAGACCTACTTTCCTTTCTCTATCAGTTTGAAATAACAGCAGAAACTCTTACCTGCTTTAATTCAAGTAATCAATTAAGCTTAAATCTCTCACCCCTCACTTACCTACATGGGAGCCAATTGTGGCTTTAGAATTATCCAGTTGTATCAGACATTTCTCAAAAATTAATTATTCACACAACATTGTTTCAACTTATTAGTCATTCTCTGTATGTTTGTTTTTCAGTGTTATGCATTATTGTCCCCATAATTAAAAATGTTTTATCTCACAGGCCATTCCTATGCCAGGTTCTGTAAGGTTGCGTTTGTGATCCACTAAATACTTGAATAGAAATACACAACAGGACCAGCTAGTTTCCTTTTTATTATTTTTAAAGAAACTTCATGATAAATTATTTTAATAATGGCATATTTGATAATTTATTGTTATACTACTGTACTTTATGTTCATATGCTTTTACGGTAATCCATACTGTAACTAACATAACATAAGTGTAAGATTTTGAGTAGATCACTTTCAGATAAGACTTGCAAGGCAGTAAATGATTGTTCTTCTTCTGTTGAATTATAATCTGGAGTTGAAAGAGAGGGACAGCCTCTGTGTGAATCTACTCAATCTTAATTTTCTTTCAGAAACTTCGGATGACCCCTCTTTGGCCTTTGGGTTTGCAATTATTTTTGTGCTCATATGCGCCATGCACATGCACCTGGTAATGTACATGAGGTGACCTTGGAACCTCAGGGAGAATGAGTTTCAGTAAGACTCTCTAATGATAGTGCTCTCTGTGTAACCATAAAATTGTAATCATCGTTAATGTATTCTTGAAGGGTAAATTGTTTCATTGCTGATGATTTAAACAGTATAATGAAGGAAATGTGTCCCTCCTGTTTGCAACTTTATGTTTGCATCTTTTTCCTGAGGTGACACAGTCTATGATATAGCATCTAATATAGACGGCACCATTTAAATCAAAGTCGCTTGAGAAAACATCAACATCAAAGTGCCTATAGACTGCAGTCACAGGACCACGATGGCAACAGTTGCAGTGGAGAACCGCAAATTAGGGTCCTCTTTCCAATAAATGCGTCTAGATCAATACGTTCCATGTCACCTTATAAATAGCGTTCACATTTTGCTACTGAAACTTGCACATCTCATCCTCAAGTTGACAGCAGCTAATCTCAAAGCTTTGTTTTTCAGAGTGATCCACTGCTTATTTGAGGCGGCTGTGTATCGAATCTATCAACCTTTAAAAGTTAACAAGTTGTCTGGGGAAATGCCATTTGTACCAGTTCAATAGGAAATGTCAGACTCTGATAAAATGGTGAAGTCTTATACACGTCAGTCGCATTGGAGGATCTGCACAAAAATAAAAGAGTGAATTGGGGAAGGCTTTGTGCCATGGATATTTAGAGTTGCTCCTCTGTATTTACTGGGCTTTGAGTAAAATAATGAATAGGGAAAGTAATAATTAAAGAAAAAATAAAATCTCATGTAGTTCCTGATATGCCATCCTCGTGCTGATTTAAAGCTTGTATCACAAAAATTCAGACTGCTTTGATGCTGCTGACAGTGACTGGTCTTGTCATCCAATCATTCAAAGCCCCAGATCACATCTCCTGTCTGTAGGGGAAATGAATGGCAAAAACCACAACAATGCAACAACCTATTCAAGCACATAAATGTAAGCAGGTTGAGTTTCACAAAGCTCTGTTGTGTGTTCTCCAGAACTGGAAAATACTTTGGTTTCACCAGATATCTTTTGCAGTTGTGGACACAGCATATCGTTATGCTCTTATGTACATAATAAGTACCATTTTAGTTTACTTACAACACTATTACAGTGCATTTTTCTGTGTTCAATGTGCATATTGGTAAAGAGGTATTGGTAGACCAACCAACAGAGCAAAGACCAACAGAGCAATAGTGAATGAGTGGAGTAGTGGAAATATCCCATGAGGTGTTAAGCTGTCAGAGCTGACACAAGGTTCTGATGTTGAGTTTCTTTTTTCTGTCTCCATCTTTGTATGTATGTGTGTGTGTGTGTGTGTGTGTGTGTGTGTGTGTGTGTGAGAGAGAGAGAGAGAGAGAGAGAGACATTAAACATAAGATTGTATGTGGTCTTGATCAAACGCAGTACAGGGTTACATTTCTTTACTTGTGAATGCTTAGTCGAATATTATTTACAATAGATTCATAATAAAAAAAATAACAACATTGTTTTCTCTCCTGCTTCAGGCACACTTTGGGAAACATTGAGAAATATCATTATGATAATGAGCACATGTTGCATTCGAGTAAGGGAAGTGCTGTGTTAAAATATCCATAGCCATTAAGTGATACTTTCCTTCTGTTTTAAGTTGGGCAACAGCTGTGATATGAATATATATAGCATGTGGACCCAGTATAAATTTACAAATAGCAATACTGGGGACAGTACAAAGAACTATAACACCCAACTGAGCAATATTTATCATGGTTACACAAAACACTGAGATTCACCTAATTTTCTTCTTTCCTATCAGCTTTGTCACAGCCTATCTCTAAATCTCTTCAACTACACTGATGAACCAAGCTTTCCACTCTCTGCTATACTGCATTTATAAGTGCATTGAACTTTGACTCATGTGCGAGTAACTTACTGCACATAGCGCATGCATCTGCTCTTAATTCTGAGACTGTGCAGTATGAAGCAGCTTTGGCAGGGTAGAATAGAAAGCACATCTTACATACACTGAATCAGATGTTGACAAATTTTACCAATTGCCTCACACCCCTGTTTCATTTTTACTGTGTAGATATTAAAAAAGGGAATTATATTCTAGTGTCTCTATAGCTTTCATTCACAGACACACATGCTCACATGCACACACACACACACACACACACACACACACACACATACACCAAGATAGCAACTTTCTTCCTATTTCCTTTCCCAACACTACTCATCTTCTTCTTGACCTTGATCCATTGACTCTGTAGGTCACCCAGCCCACAGGTCACCATGACAGAATACCTGATGAGCAGATTTGTTACCATTCTGCGGTCGGATCACTGTTGTCCAATGGGATCTGGTTTGGAAGCTGATATGCATCTGGGAGTATTCAGGGTCTCTGGCTCCATGCCATGTCCCAAAGTCTCCCCTTCACATACATTACAGACTTTAGTTTTCCTTGTCTAACTTATTTTGCTATATTGCCCTACCAAAGACCCTGAGTTGTTATTCTTCATTGAGTGGTATATATATTAAAGTATTTTTTTTAAATGGAATCAACACCAAGCTCTAGAAACAACTTCATGGAACTCGCAGAATTTATGCATAAAATTTCACAGCTTTTTCAAGCTGCCGTTCAACAGCAGAGATAAGCTCTACAACTTTAGAGAATATTTGAATTTTAAAAAAAAATAGATATAAAAGCAGAATCCTTGGGCCAACAATACGTCCCTAAGCCAAAAGCGACTAACAAAAATGAAGAATGTCAGTCTCTATCCGCTGCAGGAGAGACATGTTCATTTACATAAGAGGCTTATTTTGTGAGGCTCTGAAGACTTTATTCAGTACATTAATTATGTCACTGTTGTTCTTCTTTCATTGAGATATGTCTATCTTGATTATTTTTTTAAGGAGGTTGTTTCATAGTTTTATGATGGGAGCTTCTTGCTCATTTACTCTGTAGGGTAAATATTTTTTCGAGCTAAGACAAACGGCTAATATAAATCACTGTTGCAGCACCATCTGCCTCTGACATCTGATATCTGCCTCTAACAGTCGGATGCATGAAGATTTCCCTGTGTGCGTCACTGCAAGACTCAGCGTTAGCCTCAGTGGCATTTAGCACTGCATGGCCAAACCTGAGATCCTATGTTATAATGAGAATAACTCAGTTGAGGACTGCCTTTTTTCCACGCACACTGTTTTTCTTATGAACCTGGTTCATAAGAACAGAGCAAATTGGTGACTGTCACAAATAAAGTAGTAGATGGTGGGTCAAACCAAAAATCTTTTTATTTATGATTGTATGACTTTGGTAGACTGTGAGATGAGCCGCTGCAGAACCTACAGTATCTGCATAAAGGAATGATTGCTCTACTGTGTCTCATTAATCACTTGTAGCTTAACTTAATTGTGTAACCATATTTGGTCACTGAGATGAATGTTTAAATGACAATTTTCTTGTCTTTTTAATTTTTTATGAGAACATTATATCTAGTGTTTAACTGCAAAGTACCATTTGATTGAATTTATCATAAAGAACTATATTTGAATCAGAGGAAGACAGCGCTGCCTTGGAAAATAAATTATGCTTAATTGACGAATTACATTGCCTCAATTAGTCTGCTTCCAAATTTGTCTTTATAATGTGTTGCTTTCTACATATAAATGTTCTTTCCTTGGCTATTTTTGGCCCTATTTCAGCTCTGTCTTGGAATATGAACATTTTAATATTCATGCGTTAATAGGAAGCATTACAACTCAAATGAATCATAAATGGTAAAAATCGTTCTGATCAAAGTAGACCAGATTCTGTGCTGTGAAAGAACCTAAGTCTAAAACCTTTGAATTTTAGGTTCCATATATTTACCCAGATCAAACCCACTTGACATCCAACGTTTCATGCCATAAATCAGAATAAACTTATAAATAAGTTATAAAGTTTTCTGCTCTATGAGAGCGCTTTATGAGATTGTAACTATATTTGACATCGATATACTGTATATACATGACTACTTACTACAAAATAGGGTCAATGAGAAGTGGTCTGTGTGGCAAGTTTTCTGATCAAACAGAAAAATTAGGTTTTTTCCTCATGGGGCAACGTCAAAACATTTAGGCACATTTCAGAAATGTATTGTAAGTATCACGTGACATTATCAAGTAATAAAGTCACATTCCTTGTTTAGCATCAACTGTAATGCTGCTCAATATGTCTAACTATATGCTGAAATAACAGTCTTCGCTGAACGTTGTTGCAGGCACTTTCTGTACATATGTGCTTTCTTCTTTTCTTTTCCTTTTTAAGATTAATCTGTATTTGTTCTTAGATTCATAATGAGTTCCATTAATTAGAATAATTTGTTACAAGTAGTAATAGCAGATAAAAAACTGATGCTACACACAAGTACTTCATTTTACTCGAAGAGCACATAAGTCTTTAATTCAAGCACAAAGTATGCACAAATTCTGTTAACTTTCAAACACAAACCGTTTCTTTGGAAACATGACACTGTGACATAATTCTCTCATTCAAACTCCTATTTTCTTTGTTTTCCTAGTCTTTTATGTTTTAATCTGGCATTAAACTGCTCACTTTGACTGAAGCCCAGTCAAGTAGAGTCCTAATTAATAGATCAAACAGATACCATCATGTCTGATCCCTCCACATCCGTCATTACTCTAAAATCAGGTATATTACCATAAAATGGAAGTCTGTGCCGGGTTTCTGCTCAGCCTATAGGCTAAGAAATCAGCCCCTACCTACAGACATGATTTAATCAGACACTTCATTTGTATGCTTATATACTGCACTCTTGTTCCTCAGTACATTTGTTGTATTTCTGCATTTTATTCTTTAGTTTTTTACTGATCTAATTTATTGTTTTTTTCATGTGAATCTAATGGAAAGTCAGATTATTTCATCAGTATCACCTAATAGAAGCAATTGTTCCAAGCGACAACTAATTAATGGTTAACAAACAAATTCATGGTCACCTCAAGACATATAGCGGAAATGACAAACGTGAGCATGCATGTGTCCATGTGGTGCTTATTCTCGATCCCTACAAGAGATGCTATCGAAAAGACTTCCATTCACTATCATTTTGTTAGCCATCAAAGGTAGCAAGAAAGACCTAAGAGAGCTGTCAGTCATGGGTAAACAGGCCCCCAAAGTACCCTTCTCTAAACCTTAATATTCTCTCAGTGGAATAGTAATTTTCAAAACTTCCAATCTGGCATACATTAAGGGAAATGAAATTGGCTTCAGACTTTTACTAAAGGTTATATTGACTTCCACACTGTCTTTTTCACAGACCGCATGTAGTACCTTTTCTATCTATCTATAAACCACTCATTTCATATTTGACAAATAACTCACATTTTTTTCATCAAATGAAATTTAATGTGGGCCATCCAAAATGATGACCACCTCTATCCAGTTCAGCAGCTTTGATCTTTTAATGTGTTTTTATTGTGTTTGTTTTCTAATGTGATGATTGTAAATTATAATTATCCACACTTTGATATAATCTTGTTTAGACTGTATGGACTTTACAAGGCTAATCATCTTCAGAACCTATAGAAATTTATGAGTACTAACTGAGGAGATCTTTGCCCCTTACAAGATAATTGCCAGTATGTTTTAGAAAGTCATGGACCTTAAATATAGGCCAGGAGATAATGAACAGAAATAGATAACAACCACAGTATCCATTAAAAATATCCACAACATAAAAGTTATGTAAATGTTAGTTCACCAACTGATGAATCTAACAACCTTTTCAAAGCTTGGAGCTGACATTAAACTAATGCTACCTGATAAGCTAATACTGTTGGGTTAAAGTTAGCTCATGTAGATGACAGGTGGAGGAGAATGAAAGGAAACAGCTTTGTTCCACTGGAAGATTGTCATTCACAGAGCCTCATCCCATCACTGTTCTGTCAAAATTACTTTTACTACTACTACTATCATTAATGTCAGCTGATGCTATTTGATGTATGCTTTCTGTGTTAGTCAGATGATAAGAATGATACAACTCCCATGTCTGGCTGCTAAATTTGGAGGTAAAACCCGAAGGTGTCTAATGCTTGGCAACAAAGCCATTGTTACTTTAATCTGGAAACAAACACAAATGTAAAAAATGCATTTTGTGAAGTTACTGTAACTTTTTCCCCCATTGGATAAAATTAGTTTGAATTATATATGGAAAGACCAAATCACTTGTAGCAACTAAACTAATCATAAACAAAAAACCTAACGTGTTATTTATTTAAGTTGTAAAGAAGTCAATAACAAGATTTTTGACTCTGCTCTTTGTTTGAATACACAAATACCATGCTGATATGTGGTTATACAGTTTAAGTTCATTCATAGTTTGCAGTGCTGCTCTGTCCTGATAAATGCCATGCATGTGAATGCCATCAGTTTTACTAACAAATTGCTGTTCTCAGTCAAGCGAATTTGCAAGTTCCAGTTCCAGTGGTGAACTCTGCCAGCACATAGCAACTCTCCCCAGGGTGTTTATTGTCATATGTACAGTAAAAAAACACGTTTCCCTGTACAATGAGATTCTTACTTTGCTGTCCACTCAGAGTACCAGCAATAAGTAATATAAAAAGGAAGAAAAAAAAAAATAGATAACACAGAACGTAAGTAAATACAAAAAAAAAAAAAAAAATAGTAACTATAAAGAAATAACTGTACATCAGTGCAAATGGCAACATCAGTGCAAATGGCAATGTAAACTATACCTCGTGCAAGAGATGGCTGGTTTGTAAACATTAAAGTGTTTAAAGTGACTTGGTGTTAATTAAAGTGACCTTAGCAATTGAGGGTTCTGATGGCAGTGGGGTAGAATGAGTTTTTCAGACGGGTTGTCCTACATTTCACACTCCTGTACCTCCGTCCTGAGGGCAGGAGTGTAAACAGTCCATGTTGTGGGTGGGTATTGTCCTTTATAATGGTGGCAGCTCTCCTGTGGACTCTGCGGTGGTAGATGCCGTGCAGAGAGGGCAGTGGGTGCCTGATGATCCTCTCGGCTGTCTTTACCACTCTCTGCAGGCGTTTGCGGTCCATGGCCGTAGTGCTGCCATACCACACAGTGATTGCATTGGTCAGGCAGTTCTCTACAAAGCAGCTGTAGAAGTTGCTGAGGATCTTTGTGGACATGCCAAACTTCCTCAGCCTCCTCAAGAAATACAGCCGCTGTTGAGCTTTCTTGACCAGCTGTGTTGTGTTGGTGGTCCACGTGAGGTCCTCAGTGATGTGGACGCCCAGGTATTTAAAGCTGCTCACCCTCTCCACTTCAAGCTCCCGGATAAACAGTGGCTGATGAGGTCTCCTCCCCCTTCCTCATGTCCACTATCATTTCCTTCGTCTTGTCTGTGTTTAGGGTGAGGTTGTTGTCCTCGCACCATGACACCAGACTGCCCACCTCTGTCCTGTAGGCCGCTTCGTCCCCCGCAGTGATACGTCTATCACTGCAGTGTCGTCAGCAAACTTCAGAATGATGTTGTCCTTGTGGGAGGCGACGCAGTCATGTGTGAACAGGGTGTAGAGGATGGGGCTGAGGACACATCCCTGTGGGGTTCCGATGTTTGTGATGATGCTGGCTGATGTGTTATTTCCAATCCTGACAGACTGGGGTCTGCCAGTCAGAAAGTCAAACAGCCAGTCACAGAGGGTCGGGTGGAGACCAAGATTGAACAGTTTGTGGGTGAGTTTGTAGGGGATGACCGTATTGAAGGCAGAGCTGTAATCCACAAAGAGCATCCTGATGTAGGAGTCTTTGTTTTCCAGGTGGGACAGGGAGTAATGAAGGAGGGCTGTGATGGCATCTGAGGTGGACCTGTTTGGCCGGTAGGCATACTGCAGGGGGTCCAGTGTATCTGGGACGCTGCTCTGGATGTGCACCAGCACCACTCTCTCAAAGCACTTCATAATGATTGGAGTGAGTGCTACTGGTCTGTAGTCATTCAGGCAGGTGGGTGGGCTCTTCTTGGGGGGGGGACGATGGTTGTGGTTTTGAAGCAGGAGGGAACTGTGCTCTGGCTCAGGGAAAGATTGAAGATGGAGGTGAGGACGTCAGCCAGCTCGTTGGCACATGCTCTGAGAGCACGGCCAGGGATGTTGTCCGGTCCTGCTGCCTTGTGGGGGTTGATTCTCTTCAGGACTTTGTGTACCTGACCCGAGGAGACTGTTAGTGGCGGTGAGGGGGGTCCGGTGGTCCAGGTGTGTGTCTCTGTGCTGTTGGTTGTGGCCTCAAAGCGGGTGTAGAATCTGTTGAGGTCATCTGGCAGGCTGTCTGTGTGACTTATGGTGCTGGTGGTGGTCCTGTAGTCTGTGATGTGCTGCAAGCCCTTCCACATCCGCCCGGAGTCAGCAGTGGAATAGAAGCTGTCCAGCTTCTCCCTGTACTGCCTCTTTGCTGCTGTGATGGCCTTTCTCAGTTTGTACTTGGCAGCTTTGTACTCAGCCTCGTTGCCTGATTTAAATGCAATGGAGCCACGCACGCAGCATGTTTCGTACCTGAGTGTTTACCCAGGGCTTCTGGTTGGGGAACTTCCTGACCTGTATGGTGGGCACGATGTTATCAACGCAGTTGCTGATGTACCCAGTCACATACTCAGCGTAATCCTGTACACTGACAGAGGAGTCCTCCCAGTGGCTGCAGTTTTAAATACATCCCAGTCTGTCATAGCAAAGCAGTCCTGCAGGGTGCTTTCAGTGTCTGGGTTCCAGAGTTGGATGTGTTTTATGACTGGGTTTGTTTGTTTCAGTCTTTGTCTGTAGGCGGGGTACATAAACAGAGAGATGTGGTCAGAATGTCCGAAGTGGGGGCGGGGTGAAGCCCTGTATGCATCACGGATGTTGCTGTAAACATGATCCAGAGTGTTCTTTTTTCTGTGTTTATTTTAAGAATTGTGTGAAATGAAATTGCCATGAAGAAACATGTTGGCATTTACCAACATGTTTAAGACCGAAAAGCCCTTTAGTTAAATGTGAAACCATGATTACAGTAAACCTGTAAAAAGTGAAAACAATATGTGTATCTCATACTTGAAATATTTTACTTCAGTTTAATACTTCAGCCAAATGAAAATCTCAGAATTTAGTAGTGTTTTTTTTTTTTTTATAATTATTTAACTAAACAATTTAAACATGAAATGTGAATATAAATTGTTTAGACAATCAGTGAAAAGCAACAAAATGCAAAATAAGCATTCTCGTTAAAAAAACACAGTACATTCTATGGGCTGTGCATAGGCTACGCACATTACGTTACAAAGGCTTCTGTGTATTTGGAGGGTAAAATTGATCCTTTTGCATTGGACAAACATGTTTGCAGCTGCAAGAAACTACTCAAGGGACCCCACGTGGGATTCTGACCCCATGGCTAGGAAAGCTTGAGCTAAAGAGGTTTACAGGAGAAATAGAATGGTGCAGCAGATTTCCAAAGGCAAACTTTGCAGTTCTCGTAGATATGAGTGTACCCTCTGTCCTCTGAATTTGAAAGAGGGAGTGCACAGCTGAGATTCCATGATGGCACAACTGCCCCCAGCAAGTAGCTGCATCAGCTCTCCCTTCAAAACTTGAAAGGCTTGCTGGTCCTCTCTCATGTCTCCTGTCATCACAGTAGACCACACTGGCAGGGGGTCCCCTCTATGTCCATGTCATTAGCTCAGCCTTCAGCTCAATCCTTTTCTACTCTCAACTCCCATCTTTCCTTTCCCTCTGACCAGCAGTTGTGAGAGAGAGAGAGAGAGAGTGAGAGACGAGGGGGTTTGAAAGATAGTGGCTACTCCCATATCTTTTCTTTGTTTCTTTCATTTAACTTTGAAAGCCCATAAATGATATCAAAATTAAACTACAAAAGGAGACCATTAATTGAAAGACATAATAACTTCTATTCTGCAATTAGTGAGCCTAATTGAAAGTGCTCATTTTCACCCATATTCTCACTTGTATGGGATACACTGTCAGTAGGATTTATTTTCATTATACTGTATGACAAAAGAAATGTAAGTAAGTATGACAAAATGCAAATGTAGTATAACTATTAATGGGGAACATATATGCATGCATTGCTTCCTTTTTCAGTTTTGCACATTGGCAGTCCTTAATTTCCATATACCATATTATACCATGTTTTATTAGGGTTAAATTCCTATAAACACCAGATGAATAATTTCTACATGCATACAATGCACCAATGTGTATGTAATGCAAATAAAAAAGAGATGGGTTGCATAGCTTGATCAGTTTTATAGGGTTAATAAGTTGACTTTAATTGTGTGCAGTGTTGAAAACAAAAAAGAAATAAACTAAACCACAGGATCAATAACATAGTCAGCAGTACTGTAGATGACATAATTGGAACAAAATATTGTTTGCTGTTTTCTGAATTCCTGACTGTACTGATATTATAATGCAATACATGTATACTATACTGTGATATGTTATCTTTTGTACTTTATATTCATATTAACCTACAGATGAGAAAATATGCAAGCAGCCTGATTTTGCAACAAATGAAGTTCATACTTTTTCCCACTAATGAGGCTAAATGGATGAATCATTTTAAAAAAGAATAGAATTACAATTAATGAAAATGATATCTGAACATTAATGACCTATACTGAAATTACACTTTTAATTAAACCTGCACTCAAAATAGAGTGCACTCTACATTAAGTGCAAGTGTAATGACTAAAACATTTAAGCAACTCTGATTAATTGGAAGTTAAGAAAATGATGAGAGATAAAGTTTAATTTAAAGTAAGCTTTTGTTGAGCTGAATGTCAACAAAAACAACCATTTCAACTCAGCTGTGCCCTCTACATTTACATTTGTCAATTTTGCAGTTTCTTAATCATAACCAATTTTAAGATATGAAGAGATAAGATACTCTTTTATTAATCCACCAGGGGGAAATTCAGGTTTTTACAGCAGCTCAATTACACAGTAATACAGAAAAAGCAAGCATATAACAATAATCAAAGAGTAAAAAAAATAACAACAAACAACAACACATGCAGAAACACATCATCTAACTTGAGTCAATACTTCACAAGACAATCATGGAGAAAGTCAAAGAGGTAAGAATCCTTATATAATGTGGCATTGCACAAGGATTTGTGAGTGAAGACAAGACTTCATGTTCCTTCTTCCACATTAACATAATCTCCTGAGATCCATCTGACCCAGTGCAGTGCCCTCTCATCTACAGAACAGTTCTGAGAAATGACTCTTTGCTTTGATGGTTCTGATTATTGAGCATGTCAATTGGTATTTTTCTCGCTCTAATGTATGGTGGATGGTGCTTAAAATAACTTTGTTTTAAACCTGGCAATAATGGAGCCATTCACACCAAGCCCACCAACCTACCATACCACTCTCACCCTCCTTCTGATTGCAAAACAAAAATGTCAACATTTTTTGTATTATTTGACCTCATTTACATATGGTGTACTTTGGTACTAGACACAGACTGTCTCCCCATTGTTTAGAGTTCTTAAATGTACTGGGTGGCACCAGACCTCTGCAAGCTGTTTTGTCTTTTCCACCATATGGCATCTTGACAGTGTTTTCCTCATTAATTAGTCTTAACACATATGCAAACTCCAAATGGCTGTAATGTCAGGGCTGTACTGAGGATCCCTGTAGCATTAGAAATGAGCTGCCATATATTAAACAAAGGAAAACATTTAGCTTTTGTTACAGTTTCTACACAAATACAGACTAATATGGGTTTGTAATTCACACACTATGAGCAGCAACTTGTTTGTGAGCCAGCACCTTCAATGCTACAGTATGTGCTCCAAGTGTCAAAGATCATTTAGGAAAGATGGTCTTTTGTTGGCAGACCACACAACTCTCCCTGAAAAGATGTGGATATATTGGGATGTCCTTCAGTAAGATGTTGCACCACACATAGTTCTCAATGACCAGGCCAATGTCTTGTATGGCATAATCTGTGTGAATGGGATCTTGAGAAGCAGTTATACGGTATATGCTCACCCCCGGGCAGGGGGATTTTACTGCTTAGCCTCTTAAAAATAGCTACAGATATGTATTAGTGCACATCTTGCAGGCAGTCATGACACAGTCTTACATGTGCAGTAATCTATGGTGTTTACTGGGAACAGAAGACCTTTGTTCCCTAGCTTTAGTCTTTAAGGAAACATGAGTACCCTGGAAATGTGGAACAACAGATTCACCGGTTGATGTTGCATTGCCTATGACCTCTGACACAGCAACACATATAAACAGTGAGACCAACATAGTTAAATAGTTACATCATTGTAGCACCAGAGGCGGACTATGTCATAATCATTATAATCATAATTCATTGTTGGTCAGTGTCATATATAGCAGTGCATCATATCTCATCTGCTTTATGTAAAATGTTGAACTGTGTGGAGTGGAGACTACATTTCCTTCAAATTAAACATGTAGTTAAGAGTGGCCAGGAGGGTGGGGGTTCAGGAGAATAGGTTCATTGAAACTAAAGTATACTAAGAAACCAATGTCCATTAACCATGGCAGGTTGACACAGTTTGGTGGCACCATCCAAATGTGTTAGTTTCAAAAATGAGTCATATGACTGTTTGCTACTTCGCCCTCACAATACATGTTTGATTAGAAATGCTTGTTAATGGTTAAGAAACAGTTTTGCTCACACTTAAAAGAAAGTGGCAGTGACTGTTGCTAGGAAACAAAATGCAACACATGTTCTGGTAGTAATTACAATGTCACGCCACATGCACCTTTGTTCCGGACTCACAAGAGCCACCATTCGCATGTCCTCCAGAGGTTTTGTTAGATTAATTTAAACTGAGGTGTTCTAACAAATGCATGCTGCTTTTCTCCTTCTAAGTACTTTCTTGTTCAAAATGATTACTATGTTAACAATTGAAGGGATATTTCATTTCAGTAAAGGGGCAGGATTTTTCAGGTAATATTGCATATTTTAGCTTTAAAAGCATTTGTCTTTTAAGTCTTTTAACTTAAAAGCACAGATTAAATCAGTCTAGTGCATAAGAACCAAGGCATAATCTAAACCGCATATGCTGTAGTTTACTGTAAGGAAATGCACTCCTGCACAGTCTTCATATTGCTTGAATGATAACAGCTCTGAATGGACACTGTATTTGTAATGTCTAAATAGCAGGTGAAATGTTCTCCTGGATCATGCCTGATTCTTTACATACTTTCACTTTCTTGGAGCAAAAATAGGCCTCTTATAGAGTGACGCACCTAAATTAGGGGACTTAAAAAGAGAAAAAGAAAAGACAATTGGAGGCCATCTTCGAACATGTTGCTAATGTGACTTAAAAGAAAGGGAACTGGCCGACAAATTCATCTTTTCCCACTATATATTCACAAAACAGTGCTTAGATTGCTTCTCATTTTGAGTCTCATTTTCTGTGAACCGCATTGTGCAGCTTTGTCTTATTGTTCTCTGCATTGCACTTTCTAGTACTTGAAAGTTGTCTGAGCACTCACACGCTCAGCAACAAATTGCTGAAATGGAGATCCTCTTCCTGTCAAAAGCAGTCTTTTACACCAAATCCTTTAGAATAAAATTAACATAATGGTCACGTAAGGGAAGACCACAGGCTTTTCAGACTCATGTCCCAGTCATGGAGCATCCAGTTAACTGATTGGTTGTTAAGGGTCTTGGTGCAGTTTTCTCAGCCTGAGATAAGTGGGAAGATGCTGCATGCTGACTGACCTGGATAAGGCAGCTTTCAATACAGATATCTCCCTCTTGACACTATAACAATCACGCATTCAAAATGGAAACTAATTTTTAACACCAAGCAAGTCACAGTCAATCTAAGGTTATCATTGTGGTATCTAAGCCATGTTATGCAAAAAAAAAAAAAAAAAGAGTAATTGGGAATACTGCCATCCTTGCCAGATATACCCGGGTGATTTGTCTCAAATAACAATAAATGAATAAAAATGAAACTTGAGAGAAAATAATTTCATTAAATTTTCACGCCAATTCTTCTATTTTTAACAACATAACCAATACATTCTTACAGAGTTTAGCTGCATAAATAAATGTTAATAAATGATTGAGTGAACAACTGATCTAATTTGGTTTGCTCTAATGGTACACTGTAATAAATTTTATTTTGTTTATTCAATAGAACACACCATGTTTTAATGAAGCTTTAAAACCACAAAATCTTATCACACTTTGAAGTGCTGATGCACATTAAAACCATCAGGTGGAAAAAGGTCCTGTATGTCATTAACATGTCTTGTGGCTATTGAATAACCCCCAAACTGATCCATAAACACATATTCAATAGATACAAAAAAATTAAGAAAAAACCCCATAAAAAACATTTGAAAAACATGTGTCTTAAAGGCATGTGTGGGAATGTGGGAGTTTGCATGTGAGTTTTAGAGGAAGAAATACTGTATGGACAGTCTGCTTTATTTGCATTTGCCCTCATCATTCTGCTATATTTAGTACTTTACAAAACTAGATGATAATTAAAATTGTAACCCATACATTAACAATCTGTGAAGTGATGATAACATACATTCAGTGCCTGTGGTTACCAGTAAAGCAGTGGCTGTAATTAGATACATATACAGTTTAAAATTAATTTGTTTTTAGGAAGGTTAGTTATTTTAGCCCTGAGCATTTTTTTTTACCTGTTATTCACTCAATCATTTTTAAACATCATTGCTTGCCATGAGGACAGCAACCGTCAGTTTTATGTGGGGTTTTTTCCCCATGTAATCATTGGCTGCTGAGAAACATGACATTATGGTATACTATATCTAAGCAGTGACATATTTCATTTGGGAAGAAAGAAAAAGTTCCATCAATATCTTTCTGTTTGACCACTCAGCACCAATGTCAAGGACATCAGCTGTCTCAGTATTGGGAAGTTAAAGTCAATCTTAAAAAGTCTCTCACCCACATAAACTCCTCTTCACCTGCAACTCACATGCATGTAAAATATTTTCCACCTAGTATCATGTATTATGAATAACTTGCTAAAATCTTCTCTCTTGGCTGAGCAGTGGAAGTCTTGGCTGCGGTGGTAGTGGTACGGAGGAGCATTTTGGCTCACTGGAAAAAATAATGATTATGATGAGCATTTATGATGTATAAATATTTGACAGAGGCATTATGATTTATTTGGAAGTAGCCTCGGGAATAGATTGAAACAAACAGATTTGGAAGTGATTTGGAAGTAATAACAGGCCTGTGTGAACAGTGCTGGCGTGATTTGGCCTTCCTTCATGAACTTGAACTGCTATTAAGCATCATTGATGCCAGCAGTGCAGAGAAGGGGCACATAGTGGATGCATGCAACATATCTGTGGAACAGTTTTGTATTGAGTGACTATAGATAAATGTTTGTTTCTGACAACAGCACAGTCTCATCTCTCTCAGACTTTACTTTTTAGTTTTCCTTGCAGTAGCTTTGAGTAAACTAGACAAAGCAAAGGAAAAAAATAACCTGCTCTAATCAGTACTGACAATATAGTTAAGATCTATTCAAGAAAGCATTTGTGTTTCTTCGAGCACATTATCATCTCGGACAGAAGAGGAGGTGAGAAGTACACAATTCAACCAATGGACCACCCAGCTGCTGTTGTTTTTGACCATAAAACACAGAGACAGTGATGCCTGGAAGGGACCTAATGGCTTAAAGAAGAGAGAACAGTCAGAAAAAAAAGACAAAGGGGAAAAAATCATAGTAAAAATACATTTTCTTCTGACATTGGTTCAGCTTTACACATGCCCTCTCTGTAACAACACTTGTGGTTCCCAGAAAACACTGTGTGGTAATCAAAATCGCACTTTGAAGAGAGGCAGGTGGAAGGGTTACAAAGAGAGTGACAGACAGACATGACAGTTATACAGAAAAGACCAGGAGAATCCAAGGAGAGTATTTTTAATCGACCATTAAATTGAAGTGAAAATGAAATTACAAACAACATTATGAAATTGACTGCATTTTGAGTTTTCCACACTGATCCTGATCACAAACGTTCATCCATCTTGCATCATCTTTACACTTTAAATCATTTAAACAGCCTTGTATCCATCTATCCATGAGATTAATATTTAATATCTTGCCTTAAAACTGGCAAAGGCTAAAAATTCACATTTTGTTACTTTTCTTAAAAGAAAGTTTAGCTACTGATATGTACTGCAACACAAATTGGAATGGCTTAACCTTCCAGTAGCAACATTACAGAATATCAGAAAATCACTAATCCATACAATATTGTTCAGATGGACAGTGTGACCAACACTGTTAAATGATCAGACTGTAACCAAGCCAAAAGATTAGCCTGACACAACCTTTACATTTAAAACACTGTCTCTTCCAGTATGTACTATCAATTGCTGCATCAAAGTATTAGATGATATCAAGGCAAAGGTTTCAATCCACTGGGTCATCATGTCACAGTCATTTGACATGGGGCAAAATGCTGTACATATAAATGAGGCCTTACATACACTTGAGTGTAGCCTTAGGATATGACCATCCTGAATCTGTAATTTGTCCCCTAACACTTCTGGCAAGGTTGCATCCATGTGGTCAGGTGTGTGGGGGCTTGACCGGTCGATGTTGAGCTTCTTTGCACACTAAGGAGTCTGGCACTCAGGTTAGTGGTAATGGCTGCAGCCAGATGGTGCCCATCCACTGGGGACGAAGGACACAGACTTGCTGGTCACAGTTTAACTTTGGAGGTTGCATATTCTAGCATTATTTAATGCTTGATTACATGCATCATTTATCACAATTATGTCTTGATAAAAGTTTGATGCAAAACACAGCAGAGGCATGCTGAATATTCAAACTTTGCCCTCTCCTGTCTAATCAACCCCAAAGAGGGGAGGGAGCGAGGGAAAGCAAAAGACAGAGAGAGAGAGAATTTAACAGCAGCAAAATAACACATTTGGGAAATGGTAACATTTTGTTCTTCACAGCAGAGCAAGATTAAATACACACTGAAAATGAAACAAGTCATAAGGTTAACAGAACAAAGATTTAAAGAAGAATGAATGTCTCATTGAACCTCAGTGATGATGCATCTCCTACAAAAAGATTTTCTTTTTTTCTTTTGTTTTAGGGCAATGGCATTGCTCTGCTGCTTAGGTAAGACAATATATGTTTACATTAACAAATGGTATTATGGACAACATTATAATTTAGTACATGGATGTACGAATGTATGTATGTATGTCTAAATGCTAAGAAAAATTTCTTTAGATGTCATGTTTGAATTTACAATAACATGTAATTAGAGATGTGTTTCATCATTTCTGTGGCCTTTTGCCTTGAGCGGACAGTTCTGACAGAGTGACAGGAAACATGAAGACAGGGAGGGAAGGAGGGAGGGAGGGAGGAGGACAACAAGGGAGAAGATGACATGTGACAAAGGTCTCCAGTTGCACTGAAACAGGAAACATTGGTATTTTAATGGTATGCATCTGACGCCACTGGTTCACCAGGAATCCCTGGAAAAGGTTTCAGATCGACAGTGAGTTAAAGATCTTGACACAAAAGTGACAACTTAGGAAAAGTAATGCATAAATTTTATAAAACAGAAGCACCAGCCAAGGGCGATCGCTCGTGTAGCGTGCCGTGTTTGTGATTAGTAAAGTGCTCTGCAGATTTATGTGGAAATTTCTTGTCATCGCTTAAGAGCAGGTGCAAATTAGCAATGGTGCATTAAAAGCTGCTTGAAATGGTCTGAAGAGATTTTTTTTAATTTATTGTTTATTCTATGCAAGTCTCTGTGACAGCAGACAAAGGCAGTGCACGGCAATAAATGCGTGGTTGGAAGCCACCATGAACTTTTTCACAACAAAGAAAAAAAATAGAACTTGAAAAAAGGGTGATGCAGCCAGAAATAACAGGTAAAAATATCTTAACATTGAAAACATCAAACAAATGCAAATGCATTATTTTGACTTTTTGATACAAAATTTACCTGTGCATTAAGATGTAAATATTTTGGGAATTCAGTCAGTTGTGTTAATGCCAACTACATTTTCTGTAGTATCTGTGGACTACCACTGGTCCATATTGGTTGGCTCATTGGTTTTGTAATTGAATATGTGTATACCTCCATTTGTTTCTGTGGTACTGTTCGTTTGGACTTACACTGCATCCCTCCAAACTGTCTTTGTGTGCTGGTGCCTCTTTAATCAGTAATTCAATTTCAGAATCATAACCTTTACATTCCACTGTAATTCCTGAGCTTGTTTATGGATTCGAGTTACAAAAATTCTGGCACTGATCAGCATTTTTTAAGCTCTCATTTACATTGTGTGATTATTAAGCAGCGCCCTGTCACTGATAGTTAAATTAGCCTTGCCTTAGTCTAGGATGTTAATCTGTATGCAGATTGCATGAAACATAGTTTGTGAGAGTTAAAGATAGTGCTTTAGCTTACTACATCTTGACCTTCCACTTCTTGATTTCAACTGAAAACAAAAAAATATCCTCTCAAGTTGAGCTCCCCTATCAAAAAGTAAATGAATACCATGGTGATACAGTTTAAACATCTTCAGACTGAATGCTCACCTCCTTCCCATTTTACATACAGTGCTTATGTCATACAGTATAAGATAATATACTGAATAGAGACTGCAAGAATACCAGACCCGGCTTTGCAAGCACCAGGGGACTGAGGTGTTTGAAGATGCATCTACATTTTTGATTGGATTATATAAAGTAAAATTTGAATTCTAAATCCATTTGACTGAGACTCTATGAAGGCTGTCCAGGGACGAACACATCATTATGAATATTAATTGTTAATAATTATCCTTCTCCTCAGGGCAACTCGTATTTCAGGACAGTAGATGATGATTTACAGAGAGAAAAGAGAGAGAGCGTTGGAGCCAGAGAGACACAGGGAGAGTGCAGATATAATAAGCAAGAGGGGAGAAGTGCATCGGTATTTTACTGACACCCACAGATTTTTCTTCTTTTCTTGTCATTAAAACTCCCTGTTGTATACATTGCTTAGTGACTTGAGGCATTAACATGAAATCCAGATTAACGTCAGACCATCTGCTTTTGAATAGTTGTATCCACTCAGAGGATTTTATTTAATACCAGCACACAAGTTGTGTGAACATTTTGTAAGCACTGCTGTCTATTAAAACTCTGAGGACACTTCATTTCGTCATACCATTCATTTCATTTTTTGAAATTTGAAGGTTGTTGATCGATTCAGCCTTTGTCACTCCAAGACTATTGTTTGAATGTGTGCGCATATATGTGTGTCATGCAGCCTCTTACAAGTATTCAAGCGTTGAACAATATTATTTTATTTAGTTTTTAATTAATTCTGAGATAACACTGTGAATTTAATTTGAGCCAGACAATAAAAAATCTTAATATGTCTGTTAATTGCTGACCTCAACCCTTACAGTGTCAAATAGTTAATGCATACATTTCTAATATTATCTTCTAATTCAGCATGGAACAGTTTATTATTTCAATAAAATGACTAATGGAATTTCAAATGCCAAATCTAATGTGATATAAAATGTTATATAAAATAAGATCAAATAGAAGCTGTCACCATAGCTGTAATTGTGGGCTTAACGGCTCAGAGTGGCTCGGTTTGACTCACTTTGAATTTCTTTGCAATCATTTTCATGAAAGTTGAGGGAAGTGAGGAAATTTGAACAGTCAGCCTCATATCCTGCCAAACACTGCTGCAAAAGGCTCAATAATGCCCAGCAGACAACCCTAACAAGACCACCGTCTTCTTCAAGTCAAATCATCTCACTCAACTGTTTCCAGGAAATTGTTTCCTGCATCGTTTTCAGCCGCCAGTGTGTAGAGGAATATTATCAAACAATGCACTTACAGGCATCTATCTACACTCAATAGCAGCTCTCTAAAATCTCACTGTGGTCTGCAAAACAATTCCAGAAGTCACGCAAAAAAAGAAGGCTAAATTCCTGTACACCAGCCAACAACAATAGCAGTTTCGATAGATAAAAAGGTTTTTTTTCCAACACTTTTCCAGGTATTACACTATTTTTTCATCATTAAAGTTACCAGAGGTTGAGTAAAATGCACACCTTGCAAGTTTTTAATGCTATTTTTTCTACCACAATTACCAAAATACCAACCACAATTTGACTAATCAAAATTCAATACACAGAGACACCTAAGTCAGTCATAAATACATGATTGGGGACAGTGATGACATAACGGATAGGAAAACAAAATGTCTGGCCCGACATATGCCTTTCATCCTCGGCCCAAGTATCACCCATATACTTCCACATCTGGGCTGATTCCAGCTTTTATCCTCCAGCGTTGGCTGAAAGCCAGAAGGATTTTCTGTGGGTGTGCCAGAACTGGTCCACATGTGGATGTAGCATCTGACACTTATGCCAAATGTGGGCCGTACTTCAGCCTACGAACCGGGCAGGTATTGAGCCAGGAGAAATGAAAAAATGTTAAGTCCTCACCAGGAAGATTTTGCCATATTAATAATAATATGTAATAATGCAGTAATAACTATGCATTGTTTTAAATTCAACTGCAGAAAAACTCACCTTATATTTGTGCACACATGAAAAAAACTGGAAATAAAAATGATAAGGTCACAAAACAGGTTAAAAATTAATGGAGGATGTGATCAAAGCCACAAAAAAGAGCACACCTGCAGCCTGTCCACCTTGGAGAGAATTTATTATCTTGTAAGAGTGCATTTTAACCTTTGGCACCATCTTAATTATTCATAAGAGCTATAGAATAGGTACCCTATTACAAAGTGTCAAGTCAGCCAGGAAAATGCACCTACATAATGTAAATGCCCTTTATTTGCGCTATATGTCCCCAAACACTGAAACAGCAAAATGTATCAGCTATGGAACAGGGTAGCTGTCATGGTGTGTGGGCCATGCAGAGGTCAATCAGTCCGGTGGGTGCTTTACACCACATCCTCTCCCACACTTCATGAAAATAAGCCACAAAACTCCAAACTAAATAAGTTATGAGGAGTTGCTCACACAAGAACAAAAAAAAGGTGTAGGTATTGTTGTGTGTTATGAGTTCATGGTTCATGGTCTCATTTGAACGTCTGTTAGAGTGTTCTGAAAGCTTATTTGGCTGATAAGTGTGTTTGCTTATTGTTCATATTCTGTCTAAATTTTCATAAGACAGATGATTCCATGACACTGGTTTCTCTACCTTTACTTCCATGGATCACTTAGCAAGAGAATGTGATTTTATGTAACGGAAGATACTACTGGTTGGAGTCTGTTTGGGTTCATAAAGTGTTTGCGTTGTTTTCCACCTCCTCCCAACAGTCAGCTTTGCTTTCTCTGAAGCATTATCACTTCAAGAATTCCAGTTGCCTAAAAAATATGTATTGTACACATAAAGACAAGGGAAAGTGCTTATGATGACCGCTTTTGAAATATTTAGGTAGAGGAGTGACAATTTATCATTTAGGTTTGGAGTATTTATTTATCTTTTCTCCAGATTAAATTGTTTGCCATTTCAGATCCTTGCTCCAAAGTATGCACTCTTGATTCAGGAAAAGAAATAAAACACAGGTCAAGCATTCAAGGGCTAAAATGTGTAGTAAATACAGATTCTGAACAAAATCTTCACAGTAAAAGGCAAATGGACAATCCACTGAGTGGGCTGAGTGTGGATTGGAACACCTCAAATATTTTATTATTATATATTATGAACTGGGCCACTAGTAATTTCACCATATTCAGCACTGGCTTTTGACAGCCCCTTTTCAACGCCTTCCAGAGACTTCTTCCAGTGCCAAGAGATTTCAGTCACCGCCACTGGGGATGGCATGCTCTCCACAGCAACAAATTATTAGACCACAACCTCCATCATGGTGCGTGAAGTGGCTGAATGGAGGGAGTGACTGTCTCTGATCAAAGAGCAGACCTGCTCTCACTGCTCCCTTGTCTCAGTCCTATTCTCTCTGAGTAATTTGTTTGTTTGTTTTTCTTTGTGTATTTGTGAGCCGATTCTCTGATTAATCCAGAGTGGCATGAGAGCCAGAGCTTAATCTTATGAATAATTCATATTATTATCAGTTTACTAATTTCAGTATATTTTGAGCATTTCATAAGACCTGAAAAATGGAAATTTTGGTTCTTTTGCTGTTTGGTTCCCAAATGGTATACCAAACAGCTCACAAAAGTGAACCCGCAGCACATTATAGGTGAGGACAAATTGAGGTTTAAGTGTTGCATTTGATTAGAGAATCATCCCTGGATATTACAAAACAAACAAACACTTGAGCACACAGCACACTCAAAGTGCCATATAGATAGAGAATGTGGGTTCCTCATAGTAACTGCAAACACAATTAAAACAAAGCTCTGAACATTTCATGTTTTTAATTGGCTTCCTTTTCTTTCACAAGGACCCCCACGCAAGAAAATAATGTAGAAAAACAAACGTGAAAGAACCTTTCCTGCAGCCAGTGTGGCATTTTGCCGCCAAATAAAATTCCCAATTAAGTGCTTCATCAACTCACACACAGAGTTTTGTACTTAAATCTGTGAATATATGTCAAATGAGTGGGGGGAACAGACACACACTCATACACACAGAAATGAAAGAATGAACCTTGAGAAAAATTACAGACTACAATAATTAGAACATGTTTTATCATTTGGAGGCTCTTCCACCACCCATGCATCTCATCTCTGCAGTACTTGAGTTCTGACCTTGAGAAAAGGGTAAAAAAGAGTGTCTGCAAGAGTAACCTCTTTTTTGAATCAATACATTTAAACTTTTAACCTCTTTACCTAATTAGTTCTTTTTACTAAAGCCTTTTGGTATCTTTTCAAGGTGTGTTTGTAGGCTATCTGAGTGCTTTCCTCAGTAATTTATCCAAAATGTTTTTAATTACCAATGCCATCATTGTTCATGAATTAATCTCAAACAATTTACATACAAATTAGCAAAAGTGATATCGTACAAGAAATTGTAAAATACTTAACTTGTTTTACCTGCTTTTCAAACAGTATATTTCTTTTCTCTCTTGTAAGGACAAGCTAGGCTACTTAAAAATTCCATCATCTGCCATGTAACCCTTGCTATAAATACCTTGGGACACATTTCTTCCACATGGCACACAGAAAAAAAGGTGCATTGCCCTGTATGTTGAAATCCTTTTAAACTGTCAGTGTATGACATGTATTTGTGTATGTGGACCATTTATTTAATCATTTATAATAAACCATTTATTATTTTATTTAGGAGTGACACTCAATTGGTTAGATGGTCAAAAAAGGAACCACCCACAAACCTCTACTCCTCTACTCCCTACTGCTGCAATACTCTCCCATTATAAACACTTTACATTATACAGATTTCATATCTCAAATTTGTAGATGTGTAACCAGAAGCTGTGGCCACTTCACTGTGGTCACGTCACTTGATGAGATGACCCTAATCTCAATCTCACAGCTGTATCCCCTCTGCCACTCTACTCTAAACTGCCATATGTCTTTAGTCTTTATTTAGCTTGCCTTTATTAATGTTATATTAAACCATAACATTTAATATCAACACCAACTGGAATCCTCCAGCTAATGGCTCCTGTCCTTGTTGTCTGACAGCTCCTCTGCATGCCATGAGCTACTCCACATGTCTATAACCTTTCAATCACTATCTCATTTCATTATGTCCTTCATACAGTCTTTTCTCTCACATCCACCAACAGCTGGGACTATATCATGTTTATTGAGCCTTGTTTATTTTCATGTATGCTTTGTAGAAGCTTGTGGTTAATGTCCTTACATTAATTAATGATGGTATTATTTTACCTTCTCAGTAATTAAGTCAAGTAATTTTTATTATCTCATGGCTGTTTACATATAGAGCAGGTCTAAACTGTACTTATAATATTAATTAATAATTATAATAATAATAAAACAATAATAGTAAATTGTAGGAATCAGTTCTATTCACATTCTTATTCATCGCATGTAACTTTAAGAATAAAAGAATAACCGAAATCTCCAATTTTCTGTTATAAATTACGTTTTACAGTATATACTATATGATATATAGGATAAAAAGTCCCTTAAAGGCATTATTTTTCTCTTGATTGAACACTGCTGACCATGGATCCCCGTCACGTCAAGTTTCCAAAAAGAAAAGGAACACTACAAAAAAGCATTTGAGATGCACTGAAGAATTAATATGTTTGTCCAAAAAGATACTGGCAGACTCAGTGGATAAATCAATAAAAACACACTGATGCTTCTGGCAAAAATGGCTGCAATCTTCAAGCATGTGCAAAAGAGCAAACGTCAGCCACTCGAGCATGGAGGAAAAGGAGTTTTGATTTTTTAAAAATGCCTTCACAGGTTGCATGGATTCCCCATGTTATTAACAAAAGGATACTGTTTCTGACCACAAATGTGCATTTATTTATTTTTTAAGATAAATGTAGACTATTCAATGACAAAGAATGTTCAGGGAACACATGCCAGTGTGAGTGTTTCTCAAGAACTTAATAGGAATTGGAATTGGTGACACCATCTATTGCTGTAATATTGAAAACTGTTTGTGCATACAAAAACCTCTCAAAACGTCTCAAAATGATGCTCATTATCTTCCACTTTATCTCAGACCCCTGAATAAATGTGTTAAAGGGTCAGGTCAGGTATTGTGTCTTCATTTGAAATCCTGCTAAAGACTTATGAAACTTTCAAACAGCATTTTTATATTGTCATTTATCAAAATGCAAAAATCACTCGAGTGCCTGAAGTTTGCTGTTTTTCACAATGTTTGAATAAATAATATGTTGTCTTTTATGGCATCACAAACACGTCCTTTGCCATCAAGGGGTTTCTTGCAGAGCAAACACAGTATAACTCATCCAATCACTGATATATCTCAAAATGAACATTGTCTCAGAACTGCATGCAAAAACCTTGTTCTGACAGAGGATTACCCTTGGGTAGTGAGGCTAATAGAAGTGTCTGAACCCACTACTTGTTAACAATCTCAGGAGTAGTGTAAACAGCAACTTAGATGGGATTTTAAAATGCTAATTACAAGGATCTATCTAGCTATGAGCTGATACGTTGCTTGATGTTTTACCAGTGTAAATAGCGCCTAAGGCTAGATAGTTTGCACATTTTTCATTAGTACTTTTGGTAGAAGAATGTAAAAGGCTGAATTAAATTATTTCATTTTTATGCCCCTAGTATCCACCCGATAGTATAATAAATCGATAGCATTTCCATGAATACTAATTGTGGTTGGAGGGAGAGTTGGTGTGGCTGGTAGGTGGGAATTTGATCAGGTCTGCAGAAACCAGTCAGCCGAGGCCTCTGCCTCTCCTGCCATGCACCACAGAGGCTGACTGCTA
Source organism: Psettodes erumei (assembly GCA_016785225.1). Taxonomy (NCBI): domain Eukaryota; kingdom Metazoa; phylum Chordata; class Actinopteri; order Pleuronectiformes; family Psettodidae; genus Psettodes; species Psettodes erumei. Next base: position 4,680,234 of record JAFBJZ010000863.1, on the reverse strand, counting down.
CTGCTTTGAAGTTGAGGTGCAAAATCAATTGAACACATCTGGGAGTAAATGAACTTGTTTGGAAGTATTTCCAAAGGCTGAAGGCTTTCTACCAAATTACTTATGAGAAGAACAGGTTGCGCTTTCTCTTTCCTGATTTTAAGGTTATGAATTCCATGGCTGGTCATTGGATTAAACCTGTTGGCTTCTCCACAATCATGAAATCTAAGTAACTATGTGCTCATCTCTTCTTCATGCAGGATTTTCTGCACTTTGACACGGAATCAAACTCAGAAAATATACTTTCTTCCTTTTTAATAGCAGCAAAACAAGCCCACTTGTTTCTTATTTTAACCCTTTAATTATTTTGACAATTTATGCTCAGATTTACTGGCTTGCACTGTCCAATTTTGTACTTGAGGCATAATCAGCTTTTTGCACCTGTTAAGCATTTTTAACAGAGTTTGCCAGTCAGTTAAGCAAATTGCTTTTTACTTATGCTTTACTTATTAATAAAATTAATATCAATTATTAAAAGATGAAAGCACATACTCTCAGCAATTTTAAAATATGAAAAAAAATTGAACAGTCTTACTTTTCAACACCATTTCACCTATGCTTGCTGTGCCATAAATGCTTGTTTTAGACTTCATATAGTTTTTGAGAAAAGCAAGACATCCACTAGTCTGCTGTCCTTGATGTACTCAGTGAATTCTGATTTTAAAATTAAATATTAAAATATTAAGTAACTTTCACCTTTTACAATATTACAGTATGCAGTTCTCTCTGAAAAGGAAATCACTTTATCTGTGTATCCATATGACGTTCTATAAATCTGGGAAAAAAAGATAAAATTAATTAGATTAATGTGATGGATTTAAATTTAAATTTATAATTTTTTTTCAGTTGTAGGCCACATTGTAGTAGTGGTGAATGAGTTTATACATGTATACATGTTCATAATAAATCTTTTATCCATTCACCATAGATGAAATTATTGAAAATGTAAATAAGAGATTCCTTAACATGCCGAGAAACTTTTTTGGGCCATAATTACTTCCATGCCTCCAGACTTCCTTCTGTGACATCAGACATTTGACACTCTTCTTACACAACCACAAAAGAATTGATAATGGACTACTGTTCGTTGACGAGAAAATGGCAAATGAAACAGCAACCCAAGAAAAGAGAAATAAAAAAAAGTAACTTGATTAGGGGAAAAAGGAATCAGTAAGACGGAAGAAAGTCTAAGCTCTTTAACTTGTACTCCTTTGCATATAAATGAGAGATTAGGCAGAAACTATATCTTACTGCCCGTTCGAATACATATGCCTAATTATAATATATTCATAAAGTGAGAGTGTAATTTCCACAAAGGAGATTACAAACGAAGCACAAGGTCAGGAAAAGCCCTTTCTCTTCCCCGTATAGCATTAGAATGATGATGCTGATGCTGCACAGAAAAATGACTCATGCTCATTGGTTCTCCTCAGAGATTATGTTTCTTCAGACTAAGTACAAAGATAAAGGAAGAAAGGAAGGGGAGTAAGTAGTAATGAGTTATATACCTTAATTTTGTTAATGGAAGCATGCAAAGAAGGGGCACAGTTTGAACTTTGTAAATCCATTCCTATTTGAGCAACTACTTACAATTTTTGAGTCAAATTTTAACCCTCCCAGTCCTGTAAGACTTTCATATAATGTTGATAATCAAAAGGATATGCATTCTAACATGGATGATCAAGTTTCTAATCAAGTGCATGCATGCAAGTTCCACTTTCCTATTCTGTGTGTGTGTGTGTGTGTGTGTGTGTGTGGCTGAAGGCCGGAGATCTACAGTCTAAATGGAAAATGTGGGTTGTCACCGACCTAAGAGTTTTGGGAATCTTTGAACGGGTCACTAAACGGTCAGGAATAAAATCACTGTCAGCTGTAGACCATCTGTCAATAAAATAGCTTCCTGCAAGCCCCCTGTTGCCCTTAAATTTGATGGTTGTTTGTAAAAGGAGATTCCTCTTAATTCTTCAAGCCCTAGTAATCTACACTAAAATAAATTTGTACTACCAAAGCCTCTGTGAAAAATACATCACTGCTGCAACCACAGGAGTTGCAGTTATACAATTTTAAGGTATAAATTTCTAGAAGAAAATGTGGGAAGACTTGTAGACAACTGATAAGACTATGTGGTGGCAAGAAATGTATTACTCATTATTTTAACCTTGGTGAATGAGTGAAGTGCATTAATAAGGATATTCTCCACACAAAAATGTCTTACTGTTCATTGAGCAAATCAATAGATCAGTGTGCGGGGTCAGTGAGAAGCAGAAACTAGAAATGAGATCTCATTATATTTTTTTAATTCAATTTGATGACTTTTCATGTAACCATGAACTCTGAGTGGATACCTTCCTTCTTGGGTCTCTTTCTATATGTCTATGAAGGGGTGTGTGTGTGTGTGTGTGTGTGTGTGTGTGTGTGTTCCTATGTGCCTCTGTGTGTTTGAAAGAGTGATAGGATGTGTTGAAGACTTCAGCTCATATAGCACATACTAATTGTGTCACGGCAAATATTTTTTCAATCTTATGGACTTTAATCTGTTGTTTGGGTTGTAAATACATTTTTTGAACATTATGAACATTCAAACTACTTTTTTCTGCCTTGTGTTCAAGAAAAGCTGGATGATCTCAGTGGGACTTGCCATCATTTGATAAATTCAAAAGGAGAAGACCTACGCACAGTGTGATGTGTGGAAAAGAAAGTTATATATGCAGAACAATTAAAAACAACAACTTTGGTGTCTAGTGTCTAGGATAAATGTTGCCAAGGGAAGAAATTTAGTTTCTCTTGTCTTTGATTCTGTTTTACAAGTGATGTTAATGAAGACATGAATCAGTAGAAAGCACATTTACATTTCAGTCATCTAAAAAAAGGATGACACATTTGTTGGTTAATTTAGCTTGTTGGGGCATTAATGGATATTTTCTTTATTGTGCCTTTGAGTTACACTTATCTATCGTAGAGCAGTAATTACAGTATTAGAGTATGACAAAACCAGATTTGTATTGGACACACACATACACACTATACACATTAGTGCAATGACACGTACACATGCAGACCAGCTCATGGTAATAAATGGACATTTTATGCTAATCAGATCAGGCTTCCCCATGTATTGCATCTTAATTTATCAATCATCTCCACATCAAATGTCACAGAAGTAGTTGCTAAAAATTCCTTGGCCAACTACTAGAACATGAATGGTTAAAAGCTCTTACTTCCAGTAATGCCCAGCCACTCTCTTTTCATTCGAATTTTAATGGAAGTGGCTTATCTCGGTCCTGTCTTTCAGGTGTTCAGAAGACTTTACGTTAAGTTAAATAATCCCAAAATCCGGCACAATTACAGCTAATTCCATTTTAATTCAGTCAAAAGGTGATGTGACAGGGAGCATTTCAAATGTTGGCAGGTGGTAAAAATGAAATTTTAGTTTGAATTATGGGCACTGAGTCTGAGCTCAATAGCTTATAAAGGGCTATCTGTACAAAATCAGAGTATAGTAATGAAATATCATTTGCTTCCTACGTTGAGTAGTGCTGTCTTCTACAGTAGTTTGTCCTTTTTTCTATATGTGTATAAAATATAATGGGATTACTATTATTATCATCTTGATTTAGACAAGCCATCTCTCTCTTTAAACAAAAAAAATTTAATATTTTTTTATTTAATTTTTAATTAAATTAAAAATTAAATTAAATGCACTCATGCAACTTTAATTCATGCTTTATAACTCCCTTTACTCTTTGTCGCTGATTAGCTTTTACTTGTCAGTCATTCATTTTAAAGCAGATTTAATTACATTGTCAACCCACTTGAACGTTGGCTTGTTACAACAAGTTTGATGCACCATTCTATACTACAAGTATACAGATGTACTTTGTTTATTAATTCAGTCATTGACAATATTCAAGGGTATGTCTTAGTGAGTTTCTGTAGTTCGAGTGGATATCTCAAGATCATTGACAGTAAATAATTTCATGGTTCTTTACTTACATAACCTATTTAGGCAGAATGGCGCTCGAAGAAATGTTTTGCGGAACAACTGTGATTTCTTTTGTTATTCGTATTGGCTGTTTTACAGATACTATAACTATATGATTTTTTTATGATATTGGGGTTCTTCAGGGTGCATGTTAAGGGATACCAGATAAAAATGAGCCTTGCTCTAGCCCATTTTCCTGTTTACTTCAAAGTTGCAGTGAATTGAATCGTCTTAGCCACTGTTAATTAATGAAAATGAAGTTATCCATGTGGCTAGGCCTAATCACTTGAAAACAAATGTAAATTTGTGGAAATAATTATGAAATTAAGTAAAAGAAACATTTAATTCTTATAGTACTACATAGACTTGGTTTGAACTTAGATCAGATAGGGGCTGCAAAATCTTAAAATCAATTCTGAAACTCACAACTAAGGGTGGCAAGGATTGGTGTGATGTGGTGACTTCTCATAAAACTTGTTAAAAACCTATATCAGTTGTCATCTTTGGATGTTTTGCCTGCTGATAGCTGATAGTAAAGGGAGTTGCAGTAGTCCAGTCTGGAGGAGATAAAAGCATGGATGACATTTTATATATCTGCAGTTGAAAGGAATGACCTGATATTGGCTAATATTTCAGTTGTACGAGGCAGGATTGTACAGTTTTATTTAACTGACTGTTAAGGACTGCTAAGGACAATTTAGAGTCAAAAATAAAACATTGGTCATTGGGCCTCTTTTTTTAAATATTATTAGATAAAACATGCAGAAGTGAATAAAGATTTTCAAAATGTCTAGTTCTTGGCCCAGGTACTTTTTCTAATCATTCCTTGACAGGACATAATAGATGACTCAAAAGTGTCACCAGGATTCATCGGAACATATCATCCATAAATAAGCATGTATATAGTACATGATACTATATATGTATAAAGTAAATAAAAGGGAACCAAGAATAGACCCCTGTGGCGCCCCACAAAAGAGAAGGAACTCAAAAAGGAGGAGGTATCACACAACGAGAAGGAATGAAATTATATGAGATGAACCAATCCAGAGCCCCATCACTAATGGCAATGTAGTTTTTCAGATGGCTGATTAAGGTCAAAGAGAATGAAAATGGTGTACAGTGGCAAGTCTTCTGTAACCTTGACCAGGGAAGTCTTAGAGTCAACAATTTTTACTATAAATTTTGATGGTATCTTAGAGTTGGGTGTACAACTATAGACGGATCCTGAGAGGGCTCCTTAAGAGGATGAGTAAAAGGTGGCATTTTTAAAAGTGGAGGGAAAGATACCAGTATATGGGAGCAGTTAACAACTAAAATAACTGGACCGGCTGTTAGAAATACTGCTTTTAAAAACCAAGTGGGAATTCAGTCTGAAGGTCAGGTGGATGATTCTGAAAGTACAACAGTGTTCCAGGGTGGGTAAATACTGAAGATAGGCAGGAGTCAACATCAGGCTCTCTGAATTCAGCATTAATGTGCTGCCAAGCCTGCACCATCTCATTATAGAACTAATGGAGGAGTTCTCCATATGTGTCTTGTGAGGATTCAACTGGCCAAGTGCTGGACCAAGCATTGGTTTTAAGGATTTATTTTAGTCCTTCTTTCATTTACATTATGACCTTGTTCAATGTCTTTTCAAATTCCTTATTTTATCATGGTAGTGAAGAGGATTTTCACTTTCTGTATCTGAGTGGATCTATGCAATGAAAAGCTTGTTTGTGGTGAGGTGCTGATGTTCATGGGTACTCAAAAAACAGTTTGAGGTATTTAAGATTGACAGAAATGAGGAACAAAGGTAACTAAGAAGGCCCCAGGGAATCAGTAGGCGGAGTGTGTGTGTGTGTGTGTGTGTTTGGGGGGTGCGGACAGTCCCACCAAAGAGCACTCCTTTGTGATCAGAGATCAGAGAGTCAAAATCAACTAAAAACACATCTTCCAGAGAGAAACCTCAGTGCCTGCCCTCTCTAATGGCTGGGATGCATGGCATATTGAGTCAGATTTAAAAAATGAAATACGTTTGATAAAATCAGAAGTAAGGAGGAGGAGCAGGGTGCAACAAACAATGTATTTTGTAAATAAAACTAAGACTTGCGAAGGTGTAAAAACAGTTGAGCGAGACTGGAGAACAACAAATATATTTATGTGTATTACAAAAAAGCCTTTGTCTCAACCTGTCAATATGTACTAGTGGAAGAATGAGAACTCTGGTGGCCAAAACTCAATGAGGAGGGCATATTCATCAGGATTAATCCAAGACTCTGTGATGATTTTAAAAAATCAATATTAATTGCCAAGATAAAATCCTGGCAGATAAAAGAGTGGGAGGGAAGGGGGAAGGGATCTAATAATAAGTAAACAGAAATGTCGCTGTTTCAAATAAGGGAGTGGACAAAATTGTTTTAACTGTAATGAGATTTTGTCTGTGTGGACTGTGAGTAATTTTGGGTTTTAAACACTACTGCCCAGTGATGTTAATAAGATTGAAGGCAATAATGTAGGAATCAAAATCAGTACCAACAGCAGCAGAAGGGTCCACACTGTCAAGGACAGGACTATGAAGTCCAGAGCCACAATGCTGCACAGGGTCTCTCTGTCAATTGTGGCTGAAAGCAAAGAAAAAAGAAATTAGTTTCCCTTTTCATTTCCTGCTAGAATGCAAACCATTATTTTTTAGAAGGATCCCACTTGGTCACAAGGGATCAAAATTCCTAATAAAACTGAGGCCAGGAGCAGTTGTAAACTTTTCATCCAACAGTGCAGACTAAAAAGACAACTAAAACATTCAGAGTGGGGCCAGATATGGAACTCACACCTGCAGGCGTAGGAGTTAGTCCTATAAAATTATGACTGCATGTGAAATCACCTTACCTGCAAACATTTTACGATAAGATGTATACAACCACAACCAAAAATAGAAAACAGAAACACATCTTTCTTTACTGCCTCATAGCACTGAGACCAGGGTCTAAGTCATTACCAGATACCTTAGAGAAGGCAATAACAGGCAAGAAACAAACTGGTCTACAATCTGTTCCAACACACTCTGTTTAAAGACAGCTCATGTTGACAAGAATCCTTTTGAGATTGCCTTGGTGGACAGGTATGAGTCCAGTGCTGGCGCCTGGGTTTCTCCATTCTTGTGTACAGATTCACTACCGACTACAGAGGTTAATCAACAATCCTACTCTGCTCTCTCTCTTTTATGTCAGCCCTCTGTTCAGAGCTCAGGCCTCATCTGGAGGGAATATTGGCAGAGTGTTTGTTCCTTGATTGGCTTTTGGGGGAGCAATCCATACAGATGTGTCTGTTGTACCCATGTGGATCAGATTTCTGGAAGGGCCAAGACAGACTGAAGCCATCAGATCTCTGTCTAAATGGCCTTTTGGTCCAGAGAATGGCTCCCTGATAGCAGAATGGTCATTGATCGAGGCATTGACTCTGGATAAAACAGTGACAGTTTTATCAGTGATTTTATGAAGTGTCCGGTTTTGTTTAGATGTAGCAAAATCAAGATTATATCACATCCCGAATTGTAAACAATTATCTGAATAAATAAACTAAATATATCTTAATATCTTTGCATTTGAAAATGACATTCAAGTGCACTGTGATATTTCTTCTCTCCTTTTCTGTAAGAAAAACTGCTTATAAAATGTACTTTTTTAGCCTTTAGCAGGCAAGAACAGTATGCAGCAAAATACACATTTCCAGTCTATTGTGTGTCACTGGGCTGTAAAATCAGTAAAATGCAAAAACATGACCAATAACAGCAGTAAAATATTATAAATTAATATCCCAGGAACAGAACACAAAATGTTAAAATGGCATCAAGAAGGTTTTTCTAAAATTCTCAGGCAGTAATAATGAACCAAAACATGGTTACCCCTAAGCCTCAGTCCAATCTGTGTAATGATCAAATGTTTGGTGTGGGTAGTATTTAATGAACATATTAATTGAGTGGTATTAGTAAACATTTTAAATAACTTAAAATGTGATTGGTGATCTCACTGGCAGTCAGTCTAAAGAAGTCAGTCTCACGGTTGTAGAAAATATATACTGTAGACTGTATTTGCTGTTAAAAGATGAGCAGCAGTTTGGGAGAGCTGGAAATGAGCCAGAGAAACTTGGCTGGCGCAAGTAAACAAAGCATTGTAGCTTTCCAGGCGTGACGATACAACAGCTGGAATAGTCTTCTCTGTGTCTTGCATTGACAGGGCAGTCTTCATTTTCGCAATGTTTCTCAATTGAAAAGAACCCCCCCCAAATATATATAAGTTATATATTGCAATCTATAAGTCAACTAAATGCCACATTTAGCAATGTAAGCCCAGTCTTTCTGCATGCACAGGGTGCCAAGTGAGGACAGTTTATTTTTTAAGTCCTGAGGAACGGTGGTTTAGCAGGAGAATAACACTTTAAAAATTTTGGACTTTGACACAGAAGCATTGGTTTCTTAGTTGCTTTTATTTCCTAACCCTGACCAAAGAGCTATGTTGACCTATCCCACTGAGGACTAAATACAGTGGTCCAATAGGCGGAACAGATAAGAAAACACTGAAAGTGTATCAGTCTTGAGGGCAGTTGCCGACAACATATTTTGCCATTTCATTTGGAGAAGACGTTGAAAACCTGACATGCTGTTGCCCTATATCTGTAAGCAATGGTCGTACTCAAGCACTAGCATGACTGTGTAGGAATATTTTACGGGTATTTTGTGTTTTGTACTGGAATCCAAATTAAGGAAGTGTGAGTTTCAAACAATCATTCCATGTTCAATTAATGTACAGTTTGAGAAGCATAAAGTAGCTCTGTGAGGCTGTACTTATGCACAGTAGGTCACAATCTTTGTCATGTTACATGGCATGTATAACTGACACACTGTGTGTGTGTTTATACACTATATACTGTATATGTTTGTTTGTTAGGGTTAGGGTTAGGGTTAGCCCCTAAAAGCACACGGAAGAAGAGAAGTTAGTAGAGTTTTTCTTGCCGGCTAGCAAATGGCACAATTACAGTAACACCACAACTCATCAAAGAGGAAATGCATCCCTAACTCTATGGTCTCTATCTATGAACTGCCTGATTACAAAGCTGTTTTGGACAAACGCAGAAAGAATGGAGGGAGGTGTATCCCTCTTCAACCATAATAATTACAATCTGTCTGCAGTGCTGATCTTGTGACTTTTGTACCCAATGTGGCAGAGCCTGTGTTTAGTAAAATAATGCCTTGTGCCTTATTTGGGAGACAAGGTGTTACATTTGGAGGTCTTTACCACCCACCAAATAGAGATATTGAACTTTTTAATCAAAATTTATAGAATGGTCACAAGCTTAACACAAAAGACTAATGTTCATATCCCCTGTTCCCTTGACTTTTTCTCTAGTGTCAGACATTTGAGATTTTTACTGAATTATCTTACCAAGTGGATGGATATATTTACCACAGTTATGTTAGTGTTATGTCACAAATGTTAGCATGTTAATGTGCTTAACGTAGATGGTGAACAGAGTAAACATTACACAAACTTTCAGTATGTTTGCATTGTCATTTGGAGCATGACTCATTCACATAATGACATTCACCATCGGGTCAGAGGACAGCTCACAGAACATGGCTGGTCTTGTTTGCATTATTATCCGATACAAACAGTGGTTCTTCAAGCTTGTTGTAAAAAACCCTCAGCTTTCACTCAGCTAGTTTGACCTACAGTATTTCATAGTGACCTCTGGGGATGTAATAACTCAGATTATTCAGATTTGTGGTTTAAAGTCACTGTAAGGGGAGCTGGCCAAGGTGCAATTTCTCTTAACAGACTCTTAATCTGTCATAGTTATTGCTGTGGGTATTGCTGGACAGTTCATATTCTCTCATCATCATTTCTGCTGACCTTCATGTTTCCTCTGGTCAGTTGTGTATTGTTCTGCTGTTTATTTAAATCCAGACCATTAAATTCAGAGTTTTAAAGAAGATGCATAGTATACCTCTGCCAGACACTTGGAGGCTTATTTCCTGTGTAGTCAGACATCTATAAAAGTTTTGCTGTCAGCTCTATACAAAAAAATGTTCCCATATCTGAAGAACATTACCGCAACTCTCATTTCCCATTTTTAAACTGATTTCCATAGCTATACGCATTCATCTGGTGCTGAAGGACAGAGCAAACCATTTCAGTATTTATGACATGGTCAGACTGCTGATTATGTTCATTTGGTATATCCACAATAGGTATACTCTGTTGGAAGACCTATCATCCATGTACAATATGTGCTCACCTTATTTTACAGAAAGTTTTGTTGTCAGACTTTGTTAATATGCATTCAAGTCTTTAGATACATTATCTGCAATTCAAAATCATCATATATATGTATGTTATTATCTTTGTGGGTTTAGCTGAGGGATTTGATTTTCCTGTGAAAAATTAATTCCAAGACAGTGATGTAATATCACTAATGTGATGGTTTGGTGAGAAACTAAACTCAGACATAAATAACAAAGGTACTCTCACAGAAAAGTAACTTCTGCTTATATTTTGCTCAATAAGCTTTTTTAAAAAATCTCTTTAAATTGCCTTGGATCCTTTCAAACCACTTTGAATCTCTACTTTACAATACTGTATAGAAGTGCAGATTTCTACTGTGGGAGTGAAAGGGAGAACAGTCTGGTCAAGGAAGACAGCGTGGGTTAGATGGCTTCAGGCCGGACAACTCTTACCTTCTTTTTACTGCCATCGACAGAGAAACGTTGTCCCTTTTAAGCTCCACTGTAACCAGTTTTAGATCCTGGCTTCCCATGGAGCCTGTCTTCCAGAGAGCCAAACAGGAATCCCTCCTGTCTGAAGATATTTAGGCTCTCAAGGCCACAGGGTCTGTTAGACTGGTTGAGAGCCAGACTGATTTCTCCTGCATTCATTAGATGAAATGAACCTAAGTGAAGTGTTGGAGCAGACTAACATTAATTTGTGCTCTTATTATCTTCAAACATTGACTTCAAAATGTGGAGATGGTGCTGTTTCTGTCTACTGTATCTTTGTGGAGAGTCGTCTCTTCGTCTGTCTGAAGTGCATGCCTTCTCTGTAACTGATTCCCCGCTGAACGTTCACTCTGTTCCACTTTGTGCACGGAGGCTTCCCCATCTGAAAAATATTCTCAAAGCCATATAAAAAGGAAATGCGATTGGGAACCTTTTTTCTTGGTTGTGGCATGACACTAATTTACTTTCCCCCACACTTCCTAGGCAATTAGCTTTGAAGCTTCTCAGAAACTATTCTTGCCAAAGTCGATAGCTAGCATGGCAAATAAGAATTTAAGCAGGTCCATTGGGTGACAGCTGATAAATATATCAAATGGGGGTACAGTAAGAAAGAGAAACCTAAAAGAATAAAGAAAATATAATTACTTCAGCAGTTATACTGGATGGCTGGCCCTTCATTAGTAGCCAGTAGCATGCAAATTTATGATTGCGTGTAAATTGATGAGCTCAAAGTTGCACTGGTATCCAAACATCTGTGTAGGATAATGGCAACAACTTTGCAGATGAAACTATGTGAAAATTGACATTTTATTGCATATGGTACAGCCTCTAGCAGGTATTCGGTGTACCATACTGAATAGTAATAATGCATTTAATGGCCCTGTGAGGTTATTTTCATGATTCATAACTGATTCTTATCAGTTATGAGTGATGGTGTCTCCCAAACAGTATTTAGCCACATTTCAATCATTTGGTGTGGGTGGTGGATTACCGGGGAGTCACTGCCGCTCAGATCTGACCTCACCACAACCACATTACTAATAAAGCAGAGTCTTGAGGTGTTTAACTCTTAATAGATTAAGATAAGTGGAATAGTTCAGATTTGAAGTCAAAGCTTCGGGGTGTGTTTTTTACAATCAGTCCTTGTTTACTTACTATATTAATGATCTGCTATTTTAATTGAGTGTCCAGTTTCAGGTGTGTCAGGAGAGTGGAATGCCTTACAATGCCCTCAAGAATTGTGACATTTGAACAAAAGGATAAGTCATATGAATGGGATATACAGTACTTTCTGCTGAAAATCCCAAGAGACAATGCATTACATTTTTAAAATGTGAAATTAACAACTATGCATCTCTTCATTTGTCAGTGATGACACAAACTGATGATCATTCGTGCTGTGTCAGAAATCTCAATTTGCCGCTCACTGCAGAGTGAACTACTAAGTGTATTTTATATAGGGAGGAGGGAATGAGTGAACAAGGGAGTGATTTCAGACACAGTCAGGGGCTTTAGAATGCTGTTACCCTTACCTCAGCTGTCTCTTCAACTACTTCAGAGGAACAGCAGCAGTCACCTTCAAGGTCCTGATCTCTCTTCACCTGTGAGTTCTTATTATTTTAGCATTTAACTGAATCTCAAGACCATGCATCCAGTTCTGAAATAAAACTCACCAGTATATTGAGAGCTTTCAACTCTCTGCTTTTACAAGGCCCTTCCAGAAGTGGCTCTTTCAGGTTTTGTACTAATATTGGAGGGTTTGCTTGCCCTGTTTTTTACCCTGGGAGTTTTTTGTTGTTTTTGTTTTGTTTTTTTAATGCCTGATGCTTTGGTAAGGATGTGATCTAAAGAAGTATTATTCAAGAGGACAAACCCCCATTAAAGATGTTTTATGCCTCCCTTTTGGTTTATATATAATACCCTAGTTCTCATTTTGAGGGCCAAATATATTATGAACTGCAAATGCTTTGTTCATGTGTTGTGTTGATGTGGGCCTAATTTAATGAGAGATAATGGGAAGGAACAGGCTGTCTTACAAAGAAGGACGCAATAGTACCTTGTCAATGGATTGTGCTAAAAAATTACTGGCACATTTATGTTAACATTTTGTACCAAATTATTTGGGAAGGGTATTTCACGTGGACAGACATTTAGACAGATCCAACACAGAACTCCTGAGGTGATCATCCTGTACACAAATTAAGCATACACATAATTAAAACATTTATTGCAGTAGCTGTATACCTGTAGAGTAGTAACAAGGATTAACTGTTTCAGTATTTGTGATGTCAAACACCCTCACAACTGACAAACATACTGCGATAAGCAAATCACTCCATCCCACTTAACTTCTTTATATTGTGACATAAATATGAAAAGTGCTTTACAAACTGAATGTCTCCTTAATGCACAAATCAACTCTATTCCAACAAAATAATATGAGACAAAAATGACAAAGTTAGTTTTAAAAGCTATATCTTTTAGCATGCTTTTCCATTGTGTAATTTGCCTTCCATGCTGTGGAATAAAACAAACATTTTCAGACAGTGGAATAATGATGATCTTTCAGGGTTGACCCATTATCTGCACATGCCTTTTTGTTTTTCTTCAGTACCAACCACTTGGTTTTGTACTTTAATATCTGAGTGATTATGTCTCTAAATTTGGCAAACATTCAATGCATAAGGCATTTCATTATCAGTCAGGATGTCCTTTGTAGCCAACATGTTCTTGTTATTTAAATAAGAACAATTCGATGTTTGAAGAAACCTCATGAAGGCACCGTGATTAAAGTGTTATCTTAACCTGTGTTTTCTTACATATGGAAAATAATAGTCTGTGTGGAAATAATATATACATATATCAATAAAGGTTGCAGGTACTACTGAGGGGTTGCACTCAGTTAAATCACAATTTGAGTAAAATCTATACAGTAATAAGATCAACATTAGATAAAACATTTAGCCATTTACAAATATATTGCTATTTAATTGTACGGAACACTTTCAAAATCAGTTTATAGAGAGCTTTCAAAGCTTTTCATTTTTATAATGCACATATTGAGCACTGACATCCTTCATACAAAATTTTTTTTTCTTTAAAAAAGGTTTGCCTGTGGTTTTGCAGTACTTAAAGAAAATTGTCATGAAATATGGGCAACACTGAGTATATTACGATATGGAAATTTTTTTTCAAAATCAACTACAGGGTTTTTAAAGTACTGGGTAGATGTTGACTCGTTGTACATTATGCCACATTATAAATGTTTGTCCAGTTGAAGTCTCAATTCCTGATGACAAGCCATTATGATGAAAACAGCCAAAAACTGTCCTATTCACTGTGGTTATTACAGATACATGAGAGTGGTTATTAGGTCTTATTTACAAACACACAGACAGTGACAGAATAAACGAGTGTCCACTAACAGTGTCATTAGAACAACACTTTCTGAAATGTAATTCCATTTTCTTTGATTGTGTTGATTAATATAGTCCTGAACAACTCAATAACAACCACACCACAAACATTTGTATATATTGGTCAGCCATGGTAGGTTTTTTTTGTTTGTTTTCTTTATCTCGATTTTTAGCATGTCCTTTCTCCACTTGTCCATATCCCACATGAAGTGGATGGAAAATGTTATAGTACATCATTGAAGAAATCCTTGGAGATTCCTAAAAAAAAAAGAGGTTCCTTCTAGAGCCATAGTAAAGTTGAATTGTAGAGAACACAGCATAAGCACTATAGTTGTGTGGCCTACATAGTACATGTGGCAGTCACATTGCAGAAGCATCAACGTAACTGCGAAGAGATGAAACAAGGAAGAAAACAATAAAGCAGGAGTGGTGTTCAGCTGACTAGCTTCATCTCTTTGAAGTGTCCAGATGTAAGGACATCTCACAGCGCAGAAGCAAAGTCCTTCTTATAGCTGCTGGTCCTTTGGGCTGTCTGGGCAGGAGGCTGGCTGACAGGATTTAAGACTCACCAAAGGAATATCAGCCATGCCACCACTGCTAAAGTGTCCTTCTCCACTCCCAAACTGCTTCCTGTCACCAAAATGCTCTGACCGCCCACTCTCATTTTTCCAGGTTCTGGTCAGAGTATGTCCATTGAGGAGTTTGTCCTTGGGACCCCACTCCCTCTGAGACCCAAAGCTGGACACGGGCGACTTGGGCTGTTGGTATGTTCCCAATGTTGGGGGCATCCAGCAGTTGTCTGAATGTCCCAGGACTAGGCACTCCTGTGTGCACATCTCTGTGGCTTCCACAAGGCCACGAGGTCCCAGGGGGCCATCTAAAAAAGTAAAAAAAGAAGAAGAAAAACAACAACATAGGTCAAAATACGTACATTATTACTACAATAATTACTGCATGCTATGGATAATCAAATATGATATAAGAATATGAACATTAATATAAAAAATAAATATATTATAAAATACAATGAAATTCAAGATTATTATGTTTTCAGAAAGTAGAAACTGGAACTCTGTGTTTTTTTTACAAATTTATGTCAGTAAGGAAGGAGCCTGGGGGCCAATGGAACAAGCTCACTATTTGAGTATGAATTATAAGTGGAAATGATTTCGCAAATGATCAACACTCCTTCTCCATAATAAAAATAAACATGTTGAGGGTCTCTATTTGCATCACAATAAATCATCAGCCGGACTTTTCTCTGTAGCTCACTGTTACCATGTGGATACTTCTCTGATGAACATGCATCCCCACTCAGAGAAAAATATCAAACAAGACCATGCAGGTGGCATTTGTTTAAGTCTCACTAGCAAAGCCTGCATTATGCATGGACTGTACTGTTGCTCTATCATTTGAAGAAATTTACTGTTTTGAGTCCGTCTCACTTTTTTCCTTTCTTTATAGAAGCAAGCAATTCTGTCTGTGTTTGTATATCAAGCCTCAAAATGCAATGAATTCATCCATTTTTGTCCTAAAACAGAAAATGTTAACTATTTGTCCTAATTTGTCCCTTTGCTTCACTAATAACTAATTGGCTGTTGGGTAGGTTCTGTAAAATTTCAAAGGTGTTTTTGTTTTTCAAACTCCTGCCTGAACCAGATTTTCTCCTCATAATTTAAATTTATGCCAACAATTTAAGAGGATTTATTGTGTAGACTTAGCAGGATTAAAATATGAGATATCTTAGAAAGATTAAAATGTGCACATTTGTGAGTTTTTTATTGATGTTTAAATATAAAAATATTGAAATGATGAAATTAAATTAGCACACATCATATAAACTACTTCAGTTCCATTCAATATGTTTTACACAGAATGAAAAGACTTACTGAAATGTAAGACTGTAATGCTGATCCTACTGAGAATCAATAACCAACTCTACACCTTTCAACTGCATCAGCTGATTGTTTTGGTTTGCCAGTCGTTACAGTTGACTCCCAAGGGCTTAACTTGGTCCCTCATGTCAAAGTATGAATGAAGATTTAAAGCCCAACTGTTTGCGTTGTTTCTTTGTTGTGGTTGGTGTGAATGCAAATCCATTACATTATTTACATTGAAAACCCAATAAATACAGTCAACAACTTTCACTGCATCTACAATCACAGTGAATGGGCTGTTTTGTTTTTTAATTTGTTTTAGCTTATTTTACTGTTGGGAACAATAATGGTTTGTCTTTGAACAATAATAAAACACTAAAACATCTTCTAATATGGAAAACTGATTTTATAGTACATTCTCCTCATTGTAAACCCAACCCAAATATTTATAAATTTTGTTTTTTGGTGAATAGACACATTAAGGTTATTTCTTAGTGTCAATATTTTCCATCATAAGCATTTCAAAGCTTGTCTTTGCATAAGCAAAATTAAGTTTCCCCATAAGAACAGCCTATAATTATCAATGGTGAAAAAAGATGAGAGAAATGTTTGTTTTTTTATAGGGTTTTTTTAAACTCATTGGGTCATTTTATGCTTTCTTTTGACAGGGGTCTTGGTGGGTTCGGCAATATGAGGTGATGTAAGTTATAAAAAGAACATGTCCTCATATTCCACTAAGCCCAGCTGCCTGAAGAGTGGATTCTGGCTTTGAAAATGGATTCTGATATATGATGTGAAGAAAGCCTGGGCCTGAAGAGAAAGTCAGTCACTCTCCTGCATGTGGAGTCCCTCACAATAACAGGCACCTATAATTGGCATGTGAGCAGTCTAACCAAGACATGCATTATCATAGTTGCATGAAGAACAACAGAGAGCAGTAATGCATGGTACCCTGGAGACAGTAAGATGAATTCCTCAAATGAGATTGTAGACGAGTGAGTACATGTCGTAGGAGCTGTTAGGGAACAGAGATGGAAGAAAAGGAAAGGACTGCACACATGCAGTGTAGAGTAGAATAACTATTTACTTATCTGCCATTTTGTGCCTTTTAGCTTTTTTATTGTCAGGTAAATGACTGATAAAAGTAATAGAGCGGTGATGTCACTTCTCCCAATGTTTTCATTTTGGAGGTTAGACCCTGTGAATCATAGTATATCTCAGTGGCATTGGGTGATTTACAGAGGCTGACAAAGCCCCCTCACCCACCATCACAACAGGCAGTTCAGCTGTATATTACACCAGCGATAATAATATGGACTAGACTAAAACATACATTTTCGTGACAGTAGCAGTAGCAAATCTCTCCTTTCCTGGACCGTCCTGTCTCATGATTTTGTGCTGTCTGTCTTTCATGCGCAGAAACTCTCTCTTCTGCATCTTGCTGCACTCTTTCTGGAGATATTCGTCTTTCTGCACTCCTTCCTGGCAGAAGTTTTAGGGTTATTCCTTTAAAGTACAAATATCTATGTGCAGTATTGAGAAATAAATATTTTTTAAAAATTACTTCTGAGGTAATATTCAAAATATGTATCAGTAACTTACAATGACAGTGTAGAATCCTTCTATTTTATGGCTGATTCATACTTCTCAAACTCACTGCAGATTTTGCACAGATAACCCTGCACCCCCATTATCACAAAGGAAAAGATACCGATATTAGAACTGTCCAACAAATATCAGCCTCTTGTCTGCTTGACAAGTCCCACACACACAAAAATGACCAAGTTATTCAAGCCAGCCCACTGTTGCCATAAGGGGCAGTAAATAACATAAGACAATATCATATCTTTTGTGGGACAGAATGCTAATTTGAGATGTACAGAAAAGTATCTCCTCCACTTAGGGATCATTCTAAGTAAAGTTCATCTTTAACTAGTCAAGAGCTGCTTTGCTGGGCTTTCCTGATAGCACACCACTGGAATATCTGTATGTCAAATAAACCACTTCTGTATTGATAAGGGCAGAATTAGATGACTGTGATAACTGTATTTCATTTCTTTTCTTTTTTTTTTTTTTTTACAAAAGCACAGTCAGTCATTAATCAAGGACACTTTGTGCTTTGCTATTCCCCTGGTTTAATAAATATGACCATTTGCATGTAGATTGGTATAATCAGCAGCCCCAGTGGGCAACAGAGGATAATTTCCTAATCTCTGCATACCTGCTGTTTGAGACAATGCAGGGACATTGCCTGATTGAAAGACCACTTGAGGTATAGAGCTGACTGAAAGAATCTATACAGCAGAATTGTCTGTAAAAAGGCTGGGGACTCTAAACAAGGAATTCTTTTACCTCTTGGGGAACTTTTGTAGTTGCTATGGGGTACTATGGGGGAAATATTGTAGATTAGTTTAGATCATTAATAATATCAATCCATATGTTTGTGTTCATGCAACTTTTGACTCAACATGCTTGTTGAGTCACAATCCAGGTCAAAACCTTTTTCTTGAAATTTCTGATTGTAGCACTGTTTACCCCAAAACAACATTTTTACACTGTAACTCATCTCCAGGATGATGATATCCCTACCAACTCAGTAGACAATTCCAGTGCTCTATTTATAATAATGTACTGTGGTGTGTTACTCTCCGGGAGCCCTACTCCACACTTAAAAAAAACAACAAAAAACCCTGCTTATTCAATAGTAGAAAATCAACAAAGCAAATATTTCAAACAAAACCAAAACACCACATGACGCATCACTTCTCTCTTTACTGACTCCCTATTGCATATGCATAGGTAGATGGAGTGCTACTTGTAAAAGTGTGCAGGAACATGTTGGGCCATTTAATTGAAAGGACACTGTAAGAGGTAGAACCTTCTCCCACTGTCTTTCTTTCAGTTCCCTCTGGAACAGACCTTCAGACGATATAGGAGAAAGAGTACAAAATCAGTACCCGTTTATGAAGAACAGTCTGTCACCTCCCTAAACACCTAACATAACAGTTATTGTTTTCTCATTGTTTACTTTTCTTGCAGTTTAGTCATTAACTTCATTTTTTTCACAGCTTGAATTTACTGTTGTATTCATATCCACATACAGAGACAATCCTTATTTATATCCTTTTTTCCCTGCACAGCTCTTAATCTTAATTTGGCCTGTTAATAGAGATGTGTGATTTAATTGACAGACATTGACCATTAAGGCTTATTAGAAGAGAGATTACTCTGATATGTTTGTGCCAAACTTGTTACATTCTGATTCCTAACTCTGTAATCAGAATGACATGTCATGTCATGTATTACCATTGGTTGGTGTCTGAGCATAATGTCAGTGCCACTAAATTTTGTATTTCCAGGATATACTTTATCACTTCAGTGTTTTATGCATGGTAATGTAGCTGCGCATGCAAATGGTGTAATCAAGAATCTGTCACTGCTGAAATCCATGTAAATTGGGAAAGCCCAGAGGGTGTCAAGTGACATCCTGCTACTCCCGCTGAAGCCTTGAAGAGCTGTGGACAGATGATAAGCACCAGCACACCATGACACTACAACTGCAGATAAGAGGCCGTTGGGCATGTACTTCATTGTAGTCCTGCTCGACAAACAAACTCTTAAATCTGACATAAATCCTGCTTGGATCATTGAAATACAGAAATTTAACTCTCTTGTGACTTTTGCATATTGCTGACACTTGAAAATACAGTAATTTCTATTAAGAAGCAACTGTACCTGAATTTGAGCCTATATTCTCTCATACCTTCACTGTGTGAATTTTAATAAAACAGTGTGAAAAAACAAACAAAAATGATTACTGCAAAAATAAAAAAATATGCTAATTTATTTAAATCCAGTTTAACTTTAAGTGAGACTCAGAAGCTCTTTTGTATTGACATCCCCAGTCAAACAGTAGGTTGTGTTTAACTGCTTAATATTGAGCTCATTTTGCAAAGTCACAGCCCTTCTACAGCCCTTCTACATAGCTAAAGCATTATATGTAACATAATATTCCCTTGCTTCACATGAAGTGGCCATTGCATTGTTAAGTGCTACTTTGTATGCACATATCACATTGCTCATGGTTACTATGCTCAGTAAGTTAAGTTTCTGCACACACACACACACACACACACACACACACACACACACACACACACACACACAAGCACACAAACACACACAAGCAAATAGCCAGTGGCTGATGTGTGGTGCAGAGCCCCTGAGTGCTTTAAATAACATTGAGGCACAGGTGTTGAGGAATGCATGGGATTCAGAACTGTGTCAGATGGTGCTGACTTTTGCTCACAGCACTGTGCAAATGTTGCAGATGTCCACAAAGACAGATAACTTTAAGACAAAGAAACCATTAGATTGCCTCCTGATTCTGGAGTCATTAGGATGAGCTGGGGGCTAGGGGGTGATTCTGCAGAAGCGGTTGAATAAATGTGAGCCATGAGCAATAGCTGCTTATCGATGGACACTTTGACCAAACAGGATTCACATGCCTCTCTTTCACTCCTCCTACTCAGCATCAACAGATCACAGAGGTTACAGAGGAGGAGGGAATCATACTAATTTTTGGCTAGAGGTTGTTTGCAACTATAAGGGAGTATTCTTGTTTTTGTAGTCCGGCTATTACTAATGAGATAACGTTTTGCTAATTAATTGGATGCACACTATCAGTGCTGACGTGCCAGTCCCACACCAACAACCTGCAGCCTTCAGAATGGCAAGGGGGAACAGTTGCAGAGGGAGTGAGAGTGATTGAGTGTGGGGGATTTAGTGTCCATAGGGCTTGTTTATTTATCCATGCTGTTAAGCAGGCCCAGATGTTGTTATTTGGGGATGAATGAGGCTTTGTTTTGGTCCAACATGGAGGCTCAAAGTACCATACTGCTGTCTCCAGCTGCCGCTCAAAAACCCACAAGATACATTCTGGCAGATTAATTCTCTATGTTTGAAATCTGCTGTAGGTTTTCTTTGTGACCCTTTTATCCTCCACTACAAAACATACATATACGACCGATCCATCACTACACCAGGGCATATAATGATATTCAGTTTTATAAACATTGCCTGTATTCATAAAGATCTGCCTCACACCAAGAACAAATATATTGTAAATAGCTCTGGGAAATAAGGCATAGAATTACAGCTCCATCCAGCTTTGCAGCAAATTTGAAAAGAGGTCCTGTGATCTACAGTAAAGGCTACCTGGTGTCGGATAGATTTGATAGTGAGCAGAGCAGAACAGAGCAATACAGTGGATGCATCCTCGAGAGAATACTAGTCTGGCTGATGGATCCTTTCTTGTGCTCCCTTTGAGGCCAGGCAGCAGCTTCTCATGAGAGGAGAAGAAGGGCAGGATGGAAAAAGAAGACAAAGCTTGAGAATGGAGGTGCAGGGTGGTCAGAGAGAGAGAAGGAGTGAGCATGATGAAAGAGGAGAAAAGTGAAGTCAAGGTGAGGAACAGTAAGAGGAACAAAAGCTCAAAGCCTGTCATAAAAATGGCCATCATTAATATAATTTCCATGATCACTGATACATTTTATCAGTTTAGACCTAAGTTGAAACAATTTTCACATCCATTTGTAATTCAAATATTCAACCAAATGTATTTTGTAATGGCCCAGTTAAAAGTACTGTACCCATGGTGTGTTTGCTATATTTACCAACTGAAAGTTGTTTCTTTCTGTCAAAACATTTAACAGACATATTTATACATCACTTATGATTGCTACAAAACTGTTGGAACTGTGCCCTGTGGTAATGGGTTGTAGGGTTTGCATCATTATTTGTTTTTGAGAAGCATTGTAAAGCAGTAATTGTACAGCAATACAGTCTGGTACCAACAAAGCATTCAAAACCACAAGAGCTCTGACAGCCCATGTGCCCAACTGACAAACACATTTTTTTGTCTTTTGACCCAAATAGATAATTTGGCACAATTAGGAATCCCATTGAGAAATTCAGTTTTGGACCCACTATGATGTAGTTCAATTTTATATATTACTTGAAACACAATTTATTCAAGACTATACTATATTTCCACTGCTTTCTTTCCTTCCACCCCCAGTGCTCTCTTTGCTCAATGTTTCTCTCACCATTCCACTGCACCACTCAAGGGCTAACTTCACATCCACTATAAGAAGAATATTCTATCAAAGTTTTGGAATTTTAGTAAAGTAGCATTAAAAATGGAATAGTTATTGGAGGAGTCAATATAGTTCTTTCTAACCTTATTTAAAAGTTAAACTTGATGTTTCCTCTGTATGGACTAGTAATGGCATTTCATTTAAAGTGTTGTTGCTGTTTTGTAGCCCGTCAATGAGAACGAGGTTATATTCTCGAAAGCTTTGCTCAGTTTCAAACTCTATATATTACATTGTGGACTTCTATGCTACATTTCAATACAAATGAAAGTATGCTGTGAATCATTCACTTTTAGTTCTGTGGCGCTGTCAAAACCCTTAAGCCTCTTGTGTTTGAGAAAAATTTTAGGGTTGTTGATGATATATAAATCTAAAGATCATATTGTGGACAGGTCACAGAGTCCACAGAACACATTTTAGACACATTGCAGAGTAATAGAGCATGTGTGCTCCAAAAGACTCAGACCTTTCCTGCGCATTGTGTACTGTAGACCACAAATTTCATTTGTAGTTCTGTGTCATGCCACTTCCAGTGACTTCTGCCTTTTAAACTGCAACAGTGAGGAGGTGTGGACGAGACTGTGCTGGAAAAATAAGACAAAAGAGCTTCTAAAATGAGAGGTACCAATCAAGTATTTTGGCCCTGATCCAGATCTGAGTCCTTGCTGTAGTATCACATATTTGCCCAGATAGAACCAGAATTTAGTTTTGTTATATTTGTATTTATTTTTCTGCATCTGAATGGTATATATTTTACAGGCCAAAATTAAAATTGTGTGTGAGCTGAGTAATTATGGATTTACAAATATATCCACAATCATAACATTCCTTTGATACTGTGATGGCCCAAGATGGGTGTGGCTTTCTGGTTTGCCTCTCCCTCTCTTCTCCTTTGCTCCCAGGTGGTGACAGGAGGCATGGCTGGCCATGACAGGTAGACGAGGCACACCTGGAGCTCATCATCTGGCAATCAGCACCACCTTAAAAGCCCTGCTCCCCAACACTCTGTGCCAGATGATTTCCCTGCAACATCCCACATTCCTTGGTCTCCTAAACCTTGACCACATTCCCGACTACGCTTTGACCACGGCTATGTCCTTGACCATGACTACATCTACGCTCAACTTCCCGGAAGAGTCGGCACCAGCAACACCACGTGTGCGACTCTTCAGGGATTTTCCTTGAGCTGTTTTTCTCGCTGGCAACCAATAAAGAATAAAACTGTGTGCCTCTGGTCTCCTGCACTTCTTGGTCCGAAAGCACCCCCGTGTCAGATACTCCCCAAATATATTTTGTACGATGTCTGTCGTGTTTGGTATAATATGTCTGGAGAGACGTAATTATGACACTGATGCAGCAGACAGGTTGCAAAGGATGTGGACTCCATCATGAACAAACTAAATACTAAAGTGCAAATGCACTTCACCCATTACCAGTCCATGAACAATGCTTGGATCAGGCTCAGTCCCAATTAGAATCAGCTCCATACATACAAACAGGAGCAAGCAATTAACAAATTCTCAGTAAGCACAATAAAAACCTGGTGTTACTGCATTGTAGATGTGCTTGGATTTCCATATTAAGAACAGACTACGCTGGCCTGATAACGTGGAGAATTTGGGGCAAAGGAGGGCAGGTTAGATTGTTCTCATGGGGCTCTGGTCTTTTAGTGCATCCAATGGACTGCATATTCTATCAATTAGGGGAGGCCAGAATGCCGCTCTTTTTGATGATGTGCTAGAAAAAGAAGCGCAGAAAGTAAGCTTGATTAACAAACTGGTGGAAAAACTGCTGTCTAGGCTGAAGAAATGAGTAAAGGGAAAGATGACACCTCAACTAAACTCCATCGTAGAAACCACCTTCCACTTCCTCTTTGATGAGATGGCACTACACATCTTCCCTCATTACCTCAGCATGCAAACTTGGGTCTATAGCCATCTGACAGTACAATGCTTTGTGACCAAGCAACTCAAACATAAACCTGCGGGGAGGGAAGCGAGACAGGGCATCTGTGCTGCACTGCAGAGACAAAACAAGCCACCATGGACCACTCGCTACATTTGTATTCACCAGAATCCAACACATTTTTAGCATTTTGCTGTAATTTCAGATATGTTCCTGCAGACTCTCAGCAGGAGTCTACACATGTTGCTTTTGGAGACTGACTGTATGTGTGGATGCCCAAATATTGTAAAGTTTAAATGAAGCTGGCAGTGTTACAGCTTATTGCTATGCTTCACACAGACGGAAGCATATCCTTAACATTAAGGCAGAGGTTATTCTTTATTAAAATATTACAGCATAAATTCAAATGTATAATAACTACATAAGTCAAATGACTAAAGGAGGTAGCAGTGTTTTCTTTTGTTAATAATTCACATTTGTCCTTTGTTTCTGCATGGCAAAGTGAAGATGGCAATACAGATTTTCAAAACATACTCTACATTGCTGTTTCAGCTCAGTGCAAGTGCTTGGTCCCCATGACAACAATAGCCATGTACAATGATTTCTTCTCCCTCTCTAATCTTCCACTGCATTAGACTCAGCCACTGACCTTGTAATCTAATTTCTGTTCTAAATCAGTGAGTATGCCTGCTCATCTCAGCAGTGGATCGAATGCATTCTTGGTCAAAAGATCTTTCGTATAACTGATGATAACAGTAAGATATATACGCGATAACCAATTCCGTTCTTACATTGACCTCTTTTTCACTTTATAATAATAGTAATTTTCATACAATGTTTCTCTTTTTTTTTTGCTCACGTTCCATTTGGACAAGTGAAGACTTGGCTGACTGAAAATTTTAATCTGCGGTTGGCTCTAATTCATCCTCTAGAGATACACATCTATGCCAAATGTCATGGCCAAAGTACTGCACTGACTGGCCACATCACCAATGTGGTTTGACAAAACAAAACAAAAATCTACCTACAAGCCCTTGTTTTGAATAAACAGAGTTAAAAACATACAGCCTCTTTTTTTTTTGATGTTTCAGATATTAGAGGAATAGATTTCATATTCAGAAAAGCACATAATCTTTCAGTTATTGTGAGCTTGCTGTGGCTGTGATTGTGTAAGTCATAAATCAGTAACAGCACTCCATGACTGCCATTCAGTTTTTTCCTACATACTGTATACAGTATGCGAGACATCAGAAAATCTAACTCTATAAATGAGAGAAAACAATGCCAGCAAGCATCAGTGTTAGTCAGTGGTTTGGTCCAATTGCTTCACGCTGCTTGTGCTTTGATACACTGTGTCTTCATGTTTTTATTTGTGATGAGGCTTTTTGTGGTATACAGCCAATATTGATTTTAATCTGAAAGGGATGAGAAGATAAGAAATTGCCACTGCTGCTTTACTAACAAAGTGCCATGATGTGTATTACACATTTGAGTAAAAATCCAAAGCAAAAAAACCCCAGCAGATATCACAATGTAAACTCCTGGTGCTAATTCAAAACACCTGGCATTTAGTATTATACGTATTAATGATGCAGTGCTTATTAAGCAAACTGTTTTCTTTTGACAATCCACAGTTATTTGCAGTCAAGAAAACTGAAGCATTTAGTTATGGTTTTAGATTTTGGTTGGAACATATGTTATGGCATTGAGTACAGTATGCTTTAGCAAAGACATCTGAAACCACAATACTACAGGCCATTTTCATAGTATAATCATAAATATTGCAAGTAACAATAGTGACATCCAGTACAAGATGTGGTACAGTCCAAAGCCCCTATAAGACACAGTACAAAAGTTTTTAAGCCCACTCATCTCAGCAACCTTTACAGCCTTACCTTGCCCTGTGGTATATGATCACACTACTCTCTGCGATGAAAAATATCCTTAAACTGCTATTGCAAATGAGCTGCATATAAATGTAATTTGTAGGAGACAGGGTTGACCCTTGTGGTTTACCACAGTACATGCAGTTGGGCATTATTCGAGATTATAGTTTCTTTTTATGGCTCCATACAGAGATTGTAACACAATAACACCAATGCCCTCTCATACAATTAAAGTAGCTATTGTCCGCTTTGCTTTTTTTACACTTCCTCAAATAATTAATTATGAAGACACACTCATTTTGTTTACTTTTTCCAGTAAAAACAGATCATATTTGAATGGGCATATGCCTTTTTTGTAGTTATACATGTCTTTTCAAGCAACTAACTAATATTATTATCATCACTATGATTATGCGTAAAAATGTGTCCTGGGGGAAGATCTAATATTTTTCATAATCACTTGTGTGGTGTTGTTTTTAGGTTTTAAATGCTGTGCCGTGTTGTCTACCTGCCTGTCCTCTGGAGTCACTGAACACAACTCCACAAAGACACAGAGTAAAAGTGAGCATCAAGGACAAGTAAATGGCCTGTAGCCAAAGCAACAACAGTGTAATAGTCAAAGTGCTAGGTATTCATGGAATTATTTTACAGTACTTTCCAGGCATGTGCTCTCTCAGCAAAGCCCACACATGTCATAAGTATAACACATTAGCATAAACAGGAAAGGGATGCAGCAGGTGCAGTAACTGCTTACTAGCACAGGTAAAGCAAAAGGGTAGTGGAGAAAATAATAAGAGTGAAAAACGTAGAGATTTTGGATGTGGTTCTAGAATGAAGTAGCAACAGAAAGACACCTCATTTTCTGTGTTGATCATTACCTTGAGCCTGAAGGCGTTTGATAATAAAACACAATCTTGTTAATCCCCAGAGAGCTCTGTAATTGCAATGTTGAGGTACATCTCCTCTCTGTTAATAACTGTAATTTCAGAGCATGCTCTGCCTACATATACATTTATTCATAATTACCTGGGGGAAGGGATAGTGCCACACTGTCTATTAAAAGTGCACAGCATTAAATGATTGAGGTATGCTTGGAAATTAAGGCCAGTAATGTATTGATTTGGTACAAAAATAAATAAGAAAGCAGGGATTTTCTGTCCTTCCTTTCAGTGTTTCAAGGTTATCAATACAATGTATTGAATGCATTTAAAATACCTATGAAGTACTCTCTACAGAGTTCAGTAAATGCTGTCCCCTGATTTAAACAGACTACAAGCTACTTGCAAGCCTGCATCAACAGTGTACCAGTCCTTGTATTTTTGTCTCTTGCAGCTAAAACATAAGCACTTATTCACTTAGTTTGCAGCTTTGTCTACCCGTTCGGCAAGTAAATGTGTCAGAATTTACAAGTTGTTCAGGCGGTAAATTGACAGTGATAGAAAAAGTTAGCACATCCTCTTCAACACTGAGAACCATCTGCCTCAGCTCCAGTGGTGTTAAGGTGTTAACAGAAAATGATAATTATACATTTACATCCACTGGATCAAATGATGTGATGAGAAAATGAAACAGCACAAAACAGTATATAGTGGATAGCACAGTATTTTTGAAAAATGTATTAAATTTGTTAAAGGTTCAATTCTTTGAACTGATGCCAATTCAAAAGCACAATCTACATATCCATGTCAGAGTTTAAAAATCCTTTTCTAATTCATCACTCATGCTGTATGTGCTAAATCTTCACTGATTTGATTAGTATTAAATGAGGGGAAATCAGTAAGTAATAATGTATTTTACAGATTCATCACATCACTGAACAACATCACTTGCATGTTGTACCTCTAGTGCATGCATTGACTTTAAAAATAAAAGTAATAACAGAAAGGGAGTAAAACTCTGATGATGATGATGATATAATAATAATAATAACTTGAAATGTGAGTGATAGCCATATGCATAAATCTGCTTTGTGAGCTGTTGGGTGCACAGAGAGGAAGTGGAGGTCAGGGCCTGGCAGAGACCCCTGTTGGGTGCAGGTGGCGAATAACTTCTGTCAGCCAAGTAATTAAGTGTCCATCACATCCTTGCAGGAGGGCTGTGCAACCCAGAAGCCTCGTCCAATCTCCATCTGTGAGAGGGACTGGAGCTACAAATGGCCTTACATATGATCACTATACTTATACCAACACATGGAATAATGTGTTGGTAAATTGACCTATGATAAGAATTATACTTAACATAATGTGTTTGTGACCCTATTTAAAGTACGTGTATATGCAAATGTGTATGTACATATGCATATTTTTTAAAAAACATTTCAGTTTTGACACTAAACAGTGAAAACTAATTATTTTACAAATCATCAATGCAAGCAGGTGAGTAAGCAGCAGTCTGATTTCTGTATGTAATAAGCACTTGTTACCCGTTGGTTTCCCATATATCCTTAGTAATTACACAGTGCCGGGAGCAATTTATTCCATAGCCTAAGAAGCATATGTCTTTTTATTTTAGACACTGACAAGACTGTGCGATTGTAGCAGAGACTTTTCAGAGAAGATAAACCTTCATATCTAATTAGGTTGTAGCCTAAATTCCGAAACCCCTGTTTCCTGAGGTTAAAATGCTTGAACATGTGATGAACAACTGATTTTATTTCACTGAACTCTAATTTGAATTATAACTAGAGCAAATTCTAATTTATGGTTCAATGTCAAAGTGTGGCTGCTAGTACATTGTGGGTGTGCAAAGTGTTAGTGAGAAGGAGTTGCTGTAGTTTAAAGCCATAGTGTAAATAGAGACACAATAGACAACACAAACTGTCATTATAAAAAGGTAATCTATTAGAATTCAAACTCTGGCTGTAGCCCAAAGGAGATGCAGACCTTTTTAAATGTTCTGTCTTGCATGAAAACTATACCACACTCTCTGCTTGAACTAAGAAAGCACTCTTGCTTTATAACAGTGACAAACTCATGCGACATCTAGCTGCAATGTAGTACATTTTTTTTTCTTAACTGGATAGGTTGTTGATATGTGTGGTTACTCAGACTTAATGTCGGAACATGTGTGAAACTAATTTGTTGTTTTTGAAGATGGCAGCAATTAATCTCTCAAACGACCTGGCTAGATTAAATGAGAAGAAAGAGGATGCTAGGAAAATAAATGCCAGCATTAGGGAAGAAATTACAAGATGACCTTACTGAACAATGATTTATGGATTCCCTAGTCAAGCAATTACAGCAGGTGATACCTTTTGAAATTTCAAACCATGGAAATTAAATTTGCTCCTTTGCAAACTGTGCACTTGTCAAGGACATTTAAACTGTTACCCACAAGACATTGGGAGGCTCCTCTGCAGTCAGCCCTCTTCCCTTGGCAAATCACTCAGCTTTCACAGTGATTGAGCATATACGGTAATGGACAAAATAATGAATATATCCAACAATACATGAATATCAAACACCTCCAAAAGCAGTAGACCACAAGGATATACATTTCAGATGCACCACAATGGTTGTAATCCCTAAAAGTCACAAGCACTAAATAAATCAATAGTGCAATTTGGTTCAATAAGCACAACCAGTACAAACTGGTAGTGCTTTTTTGATGATCATCAACAAAGAAATAGATACACTATGTGGTGAGATGTAGTCCACCAACCATCTGGATAAAGCTAAAAACAAACAAAAAAACACACTCATCAAAATGTTTTTGATGCATGTCAGGAAGATGCCTGTCACTAACACCAACAGAAGGTTTAATGCAATTTGTGATATTTTCTAGGCTCTTTAGTTACTTCTGTAAATGTAAAAAGTTGAGCTCCACTTGAAAGTGTAAACTTTGTTTTCAACATTTTTCATTTTTTCATTTCTGTTATAAAGGCACTTGTACAACAAGAGTAGAATTTATTATGCTTTCAGCATATGCTCCCTTTTCCGTTTCACTTGTTTCAACAAAGAGGAAAGAGCTTAACAACATTGATATTTTGAATCCTGTTTGGAGGAAACAAATGAATCAAACTAATCTCAAAAATTATGTTCTCCTATTGGCTCACTGAGGGAGTGATAAGAGAATATTTTATCATGCTGCCTTCTGTAAATGCTATGTATCAAGGTGCTTGTAAATCCTTACATCTGTGCCTACTGTTATGACTGTCCCCTGGCTCTCCAGTTGTAATGGCCCTTTCCAGTATGTAACTGCAGAACATGGAGCTGGAGGATGAAAGCAGTGCTGTACACCACTCAGGTGCATTTGGAGCATATGTCACAGCCCCACCATATGCCACAGAAACATAAAATTGCACGGCAAATGAAAAGGAGCTCTCATTAATAATGAACACTAATATTGAGCTGAGAGGGGTTAAAATGGTCTGGTATTCTGGAAAGACAGGAACTCTGAGTGAGGACCATGTTTGAGAAGCTTGTCCCTTACCTGCCAGGAAGTCTGGAAATATAAAAAGACAATACTAGAAAGTGCAGAGAGCGCATACCTCCGCCAAGGCTGAACATTTCTCCAAACAAGAGGAGAGTCTTGGTCTAGATCAATTTGAGATCTATTCTTGAGGGCATTGAGATGGTGTCCCCCATTTTATTCTAATTTCAAATAGTTATGCATCAATGGAGAATGAAGAATCTTTCAATAATTTCCTGGACCTCGATGCGGATCCAGATCACTCAAAAATTGTAATCCTTTCTAAGTTGGCTAAAAGCTAATTCTGGTAAAAATTGACAAAAATCTAACCGACAAAAATCAAACAAACTCACAGATGCAAAAACATTAGCAAGCTGTTTTGCATGAGCGGCTGTTTTACACCATCATGTGGGTAATTTATAGCAATCATGTTACTGGATAAAGAAGCCACATCATACTGTAGTCAATATCTCAAAACATTCAATGACTGACACTGAGGTGAGAATGGAGTTTGCACTGGTATTAGCTTTTTTCTCATTATGGACATTGATTTTGTCTCAACCTAATAATGAAGGAATGAATTTATCTCGGTTGCATGTTTGCATTGAAGGTACATTTACTGATTAATTTTTTAATCTAATATTTAAATGTTTTCTTCTATAGATACAGATAACATTACATAGTGTCAGGGTTCTGTCTCAAACACTCTGAAACTCAAAAATTGTAGACTGACAAATTACAAATTGAGAAATGAAATTGCTCATGCAATGTAAGTCATATTAAAATATTTTATTTAATTTTCTGATATTTTGCTATTCTTTGCATAATAACAAGGAGAAAGCCTTCCATTGTTGAAATAGTGAGGAATAGGTAGTAAATCGTAAATGCCACTCTATCAAACCCCAATCTTCCCGCATTCCTCTCAGTCACTGGACATTTGATGAGTAGCTTTGTCTGCTCCCCTCTCAATGTCAAAAAATCAGCAGGCACTCTGACTCTCTGATGAGGTCAAAGACCTCTGACGCTGTGAGAGGGTGAACATGTTGAGTTGAGGACATGCACTGTCATCAGATGCAGACACACATTTCCTGTGACTCTAGTGATATAATATGAGACAGTGATGAGGACATTAAAAAATAAAATAAATGAATTGAAATGTACACAAGAAAGTAATATTTAGCAAGCAGCCAGACATGTGGTGTCATTGCTGTTTATGTCTGCAGTTGTTATTTTTATCCTACATTTGAATCCTGTGACACATTAAATAATGCAAATCTGAATTCACTGGCAAAGGAGTGGATATGAAAGGAAAGACATGTAAGGGGCATGGGCAGAAACGGTGCCAGCGGCCTCATCATTTCATTTCCTTTAGCACATCTATAAATGGCATGCATTTTAATCCTTTTAATTATGGATCCTCTCTACAATTACCTCAAATTAAATTACTTTGCAAACCTCAGAAGGATACATAGCTAACTGAGAAGAAGAGGATCATTCTGCCAGGGATTTAACCTCAGTTTCTCTGTGACACATCGAGTTATCCAACTCCATATGGAACTGAAATATTGAGAATGCCTAAAAGCCCATACTGTACCCATTCTAGAACCCAATCAACCCTCATACTCTTCCAAATCCCCTCTTTCCCAGTTCTACTCTATTCATGGAGCTATAGAGATTACAGAGAAGAACCCTGCCTGGCAGGCATGCCACACTTAAATAATCTCTGGGTGAAATCCCAGTGTTAATGTGGGGTTTCTGGATCATGGCACTGCAGTGTGTTGCGGTGCTCTGTGGCATGCTGGTCGCAGATGACGGGCAGGCACCAGGAGGCAAAGGATGTGCAGAGTGAGGGGTAGAAGATTAGGATGAAAGGAAGAAAAGTGATGAGAGGAGAGAAGGGGGTAGGAAATGGAGAATAGGAAGGGAGTGAAAGATAGAGAGTACAACAATGTGGCATGCAGCAATGGAGCAGATGAAAAGAAGAGGCAGGGGAGACATAGAGGGAATAGAGAGGGTGAGAGAGATAGCACTGTGGAGGCGAGATAGTCCCCTGAGTGGGCCACGAGAAGCTTGCCAAGGCCTAAATGACATTACTCTGCATGTTATATACAGTACAGACTTCATGGCCTTGGGTGGGTGTCCCATGTGCCAAGAGATGCATAAAATCCTGACTGCTATTCTTACTCTTCACTAGAGCTGACCCATAAGCACACTCATCTCGCACTTGGAGTGTGGCATCAAACCAAGTATGCTCAACACGGAAAATGAATTAATTACTCAATGTTTCAATTGCAGCGCAATAATTGCTTTAGTCCGCAGGATAACCAAGAAAGTGAGAAGATAACATATGTCAGAGAAGACGAAACCATAATGACGGGATTAGTGTAGGTCTTAAAGACTTCATCTTTCACAGATACACAAAAAGGGTGGGGGACTGAGAGACAGGGAAAAGAAAGACATGATACTCTTCTTTAACAACAGGGCATCGGAAAGTACTTGTAGGAGGTGCAGGAGGGCTTGTTTTTTGTGTGTATGCCCTGCATAATATGTCAGTGGTTTTGAACATTACACATTAAATCAACAATCAGGAAAATAGCACAGGACAGCCATAAAGCTCTGTGTACTTCATCCACCAACCACTCTATATATTCTTAGTGATAAGCTTGTTATTACTTCATCACCTGGCCTTGAATCCTCCATTTCCTGCCTCTCCCGTGGAATGATCTTCCCAATCAAGCCAGGACAGCAGAGTTACTCATCAATAGCAAAAAAGGTTCAAAAGATACTTCACACCACCCCCCTTTTGCCCTTTGAATGACACATGGTTGAGTGATATCCTCCTCCTCAACCGGCCCACAGGTTCTCTCAAAAACCTCAAGGTAAAAGAAAACAATCCTATTTTCTTTCAGCCTTCATTTCAATAGTAAATTCTTGTTTTCACTATTGTAGATGCTCGGTCAAAGGCACAACAATTTGAGTCAGGATAAAAAGTGTCATGGGGAAAATGTCCTGACCAGCTGAAAGTGGGAGTAATTAAGAATAAATAGTATAACATGAGGTTGTGTCAAGGCTTTTGACACCTCTAATTGCCTTTATTTAAAGACTTGACCTCTTGGTCCTGGGAAAATTCATTAGAAGGTGAAACAGCCTTAATATCCAACAATGAGTGTCAAGAGTTTGTAAAGAACACAAGGTTTTGTGTGTTTGCAAGAGGCAGACAGGGCTGGCTTGGATGGTTATGTGTGGGGAGGCAGGGGGGTGAGGGGAGCAATCTGCACCAGTTAATTAGCACACACACGGGGCATCAGGAGAGCCCTGTCTAAATCCTCCCCTTCATCTCATGCCACCACAACAAGGCCTGCTAGATTAACCTGTGCGTATCATCATCTCAGCCAACGGGATCATCAGTACACAATGGTCCAGCCCAGATTCTGTTGCCACAG
Organism: Psettodes erumei; assembly: GCA_016785225.1. Classification (NCBI taxonomy): domain Eukaryota; kingdom Metazoa; phylum Chordata; class Actinopteri; order Pleuronectiformes; family Psettodidae; genus Psettodes; species Psettodes erumei. The sequence goes on along the minus strand of JAFBJZ010000863.1, from coordinate 4,646,367 downwards.
GAGAATACAAATTTAAAGTAGGATTATTAGTGCTTGACTACAACAGGGACACTTGATACCCTATGTTCCCATAATTCTAGTGACATTCGGACACTTTACATGACATGGACTCAAAAGAGCAGAGAGCTTCTGTACTTTATATATTTATTTTTATTTAGATTTTTATTATGTTTATTTAGATTTTTTTTAATAATGTAGTCAACTGACAAAAATTCTCAATCTACTAAAAGTACATTCAGTGAAGAAAATGTTAAGTGGGATTCAGGACAGACATCAAATCAAGCCTGTCTCGCATCTGTGTTGTGTGTGTGTGTGTGTGTGTGTGTGTGTGTGTGTGTTGGGGTGGGGGGGATTCTTCTTTAAAATCTAGCTATAGTAGGTCTTGTTCTAAACCACATGACTCATGCACTCACAGCAGAAGTCTCCCAGTTTACCGTTGTTAAGCCCGGCTTCATTTATTGAAATTACATTTTCGCACAGTGATTTGACCAATTGCTGTATCGTGCACAACAGTTCGTTTTTCTTGCCCTTTATTCTCTTGAATACCCCCCTTTTTCTTGCATTGTTCAAAGATCTCTGGGGATGCAAAAGGATAAAGGATGTACAGTATGCATGAGCTAAATTCACTGCTTGTTTCTCCTTCATCGTGTTCCTTCATACTATTCTGACCTATGGCCCTTTCTGCTGTTCTCTATATAAATGGCTATGCAACAGTGCTGCTATTTCAGCCCTTCATCTGATCTCTGAGACATTGCACATGGTTTGTTGCCACCATGCAATAACCTGCTTTCATACTGCTTTTTCAATTTCAAAATCATACCACTGTTGTGGGAAAAAAATGTTGCACATATTTCCTCTCTGAATGGCAGCACTTAAAAATATTCGAGGATAAAACTGAAAATGATGTGGCACAAAAAACAAACATTTTAATGCTTTTTCCAATTTTCACTGATGTATAACTTTCCAGGACATGTTGACAAGTTTGTTGGATCCCATGACATGTCCAAACCTTGAGATACATTTAATTTACTCCTCCATCATTTTGGCAGCATGACAAATTATCTTAATGTGATAATTATTGCAACACCTTCTAATTAAAATGGGACTGTTTCCCACATTAGCTGCAGGGGAGAAATTGTTTCTTAGCTTTTTGCACCTTTCATTATAATGTGACTTCACTAACTAGGCTAACATGCGAAGGCTATGACTTGTCTTCAGCAGGAACGTTTGTGGGATGAGAATAAACTTCACTTGTCATACCTCCCTCTTTCTTTAGCTTTTGAGCTGAACCTGCATTAAATAAACCTTCTGAGATAATGTATTTTATGGTTCCTCTTACTACCTCTAATGCTCCAACCCTGGAGGTAACCACAGCTTGGAATTTGTCATACATCACACACTAAATGCATGATCAAACGTCACCTCCTTTCAAGATATTTCTAGCCCTCCTCTCCTACCTCCTTTGCTCACAGTACTTCTCTTTAAAAGCATACATCATCCACTCTTTTTTTCAATAAAAGATAAAGACCATCTTATTACTTTCCCATTAAGAACATAACATTTTGTAAAATGGACTCCTATTTAAAACAGTCCTTCGAGCTCTGAGCCAGATTCAATGAATCTCAGCTGCACTTTAATCAACTCTGGCTCTGCTGTTTCCACATAGCCTTTTCATGATTAAGAAGAATAAAAATTCATAGTATTTGATTATTCCGAGTCCTAATTTAAAGGAGAGCAAAAGTCCCCAAAGGGTAATCTTACATATATCTACATCCACACTATGAAATATCAATATAATTTCCATTCTAGGGCAAGTGGAAGTGACACAGGTATCAGATTTAAGATAGCTCTCTCTCTCCCTCTCTTTTTCTTTCTCTCTTTTTGTTCCCTCACTCCCACACACACACACACACACACACACACACACACACAAAAACTCATACTGTACTAGCTAGGTTGCAGAGAACCAATACAATGCATTAAGTAACACAGTACACTGAGTGATGTGTAAAGGATTCACTGCACATTAACACACTCAGGTTGTGTGTGTGTGTGTGTGGGGTGGTCTTTGAAAAGCATAAATAATTTACAAGCCACTGTAAGATGCTGCATCAGTTTAACACCATCTAGACCACATTTGTGTAAACTGATAAAGTGACTAGTGAACAATATTCATGCCAAAAAAAACAACACATAAATTCTTCATTTGCACCACATGACTGTGCCAAGTTGACTACGCTTTAGCATATCAGCACTGGTCAGGAATACAGTGAATAACATAGCTTTTGGCAGAAAAGGTTATGAACGTTGAAGTTTTCGTGCAAATGGCAAAAATGCTCCAGCATAAACAGCTGCATCAGCTGTTCTCTCCCAGACAGCACTTGTACCCAAGGGAAAGGTCATCGTGGTCCATTTTTAAGGGCCTCAGCTCCAAGTGAGTCACATCAGGGTCCATCATCACTGATCATGTGACACCCCAGGCAGTAACTGGCAGTTGTCAACATTAGTGAATGCCTGTCATTTACTCTGTCGATTTAAAGCCTGTCCTCTCTCTGTACACTTAACCTAGACCAACAAAACGTCTTCATCTGACGTCTGGGGCACTAATGCTCCAACGGCTTCAGTTACGACACTGTGATCTCAGTGTAGTAAAAAGCACATTCACGTTAACGGATTAAAGGTGATAAAGAATACATCTGAAGTGCTAATTAATTTTTTTCCACCTTAAAATCTGCTCACAATTTATATGCTCATTTTCAAACTGATTTGCAGATAAAATGAGAGAATGACATGGTTTTTCATTCCAATCATTTAGGAGTGCAACTATTCCCTTTTCTTTTTATGGAATGATGTTTGTCATAATTTTACAATTTAATATTTTGGTTGATTTGCACCATACTGTAGTGCTTCTTTCATTTTATAGTTTGTTGTTGTTTTTAAAGTCTAGCAATCTTAAAGCAAACATCTGCCACATTTATGCACCAAGAATCGGGATGCCATCCAAGGCACATATGGCCCCCGATAGGGCAGGTTTACTCTTTGTCTCTTCTGTAAGCCCATCTGCCACTGTTGTTGTTACATCTTGTCTTTCTGTACACTTAGACTTCATTTCTTTTACAATCAGCCATTTTGTCACAACAAAGTTTCAGTACTTTATGTTGACAATAATACAGGATGGTTTACAAGGCACAAGTGGAATTACATATATATGAATAATAATAAAACATCACTTACTCTGCATGTGCGTATTTGTGACGATATAGCAAAATCCAAACTGTACAAGATCAACATCAGATGCCAGCAACATTTTTACAGGCAGAGAGGCAGACAAGAAACACTCTTGTGAGTACTTTTTTAAGCCACATTATCAAACCATTTTTCAAGACTCTAAATCTGACCCATGTATCATTTAGCATGCATTACACACATCATTCACTGCAGCAAATAATAGCAGGCATCAAACGAGAGAGAGAGATCATGTGCCTCCATTTATTTTACGATATTTGCATATGTGCGTGACACTACATTACTCCCAAATTAGTTTCAAAATTAAAATATGCAAATTAGCATCCACATCATGTCTGACGCCATCACAAGCAGCAGTGGTCATTAGTTGTCGAGACTCTTTCAGCTTCATGCTTCTGTGATGTGTTTCAAAGCAGTGCATCTGATTTTAAAGTAAAGCAAGCATTCATCTTCTGTACCCAAAAAAAGTAACTCTAACTAGATCAAACAGTGTTAGCTTATTGCTGCCATTCAAGGCTGTATGTGTTATTAAGAGTTTGTGATAAGAACTGCATTCAAATCAACCTCCCAAATACAGCCTGAAAGGTTAAACTGCCTGAATTTTACAAGTTATCTCTGTGCACATCTGACTTTCATTGACTGGTCCCAAATGCTTTAAGTCACAGAAATGATATGATATTATATATAATATTATATCATGATATTTATTTTATTTGTTTGTATAATAGAGCCTAAATTCTGAACTAAGGTTTGTAAAGCAATTATGTAAAGCAGTGTTTCTCTGTATTTTTGTGTATATAGTCTCCTATACTGTATAGTGCACATTGTGCACCATGAGAGAGTATTGTCAGTGTTGTGACAGCCTTTCTTTACTATCAGCAAGAATAAAATACAAAAGTTCAGATGCAATTGTCAACGAACCGCAGCACTTTAGAGGCATAAAAAAAGAGGCAAACCAAGCCATTTCTTTTCCTTCTCCTTGCATCGCTCGCAGACATATCATTAAGTGCAACTGCTGGGTTGCTGCGTGCTCTCGGTTCACTCGCTCTCAATGCTGTGTGTTATGAGATGCTCCACTGTTTTAACTGAGCTCAATCCAAGGTTTTTGACAGCTGAAGGACCCCGGAGCAAACAAACAAAGGATTTGAAATGGATCAGGATTTATACAGCCAATATGATCCATGAAAAAATTCAAATACCAGTTGATGGGAAAGAATTCTTTCTAATTTGCTCACACCGCTCCAGTTTACATCTTAATTTGTCTTTGTCTTAATACAAATTTTGAGTGTTTACCAGTTGCGTCATCTCTTCCTCTCCATACAATTTGACTGCTATTGTTAAAAAAGCCAGATGATGGATGACCCTTCTTTTGGGCCGTATTATCCTGTAATAGGCTGCATGCTGCTTTGACTGCTGTGCCACTCATTAGGAATACCACTTAAATTGAGACTGAACTTTGGCAGATGCTGACACCTTTATGCATGCATTTGTAGAGCAACGACGATGATAATGACCAGACTGGCCTTGATACCCTGCTCCTGGTCTCAGCGTTGCCCCCAAGCGCTCACATTTTGTTAATTTTCAATTTATTAATATTTCATTTATAATGTTGTGGTGCATTAATTGTTTTTATAATGCAGGCACTGGCAAGCCTTTGAGCCCTGCGCATTTGTGTAGCCCTCAGCTGTGATTAAGAACTATCCAAATAAACCCTTTACTTTGTATGGGTGTGTGGGTGGATGCCAGCAAGTGAGTGACATGGAAAGTTGATCTGAGTAAACACTGAATGCTTGGCTGTTGTTCAGTGGTTTTACTGTTGTTCCTCTGCATGCTGCATTTGCTTTATTTGTGCGCTATAAGGTTGCAATAACAATTCTTCCAGAACTGAGCCTATATGTAGTCAGAAAAGGTTTTTTTGAAAGTCTTAAAACAGTGTGGGCAAACTGAAATTCACTCCCCATTTTTTGTGAGATAGGGGGCAGTTGTTCTGTTTTCGCTTCCGGTCACATATTGATCAGAATTGAATTCAATTTGATTGAACTTCGACCTGTGAGATCCCGAGGCGCCCCAATGTCCAGATAATTTAAGAGAGGTCTACGACTGACTCTTGCCAGGCCAATACTGATCTGATCACACCATTAAACCAGTCGCAGTCAGCTGTTCTTCCTTCCTTGCCTTCCAGTGTGGGTGTGTTTTCATTACATGAGTCATCTTTTCCTGCAGCAAACAATTTGCTTGATATGTGTTTCTTTTGTTCTTTGAAATTTTCTATGACGCTATGCACAGGTCTTCAGACTATTACTGTAAATATAATAGTGTAGATACAAATTTCATCAATTTTTTTCACTCTGCAAATAAAATCCAAAGGCAAGGCTTATACTTTCTGTCACATAGATGAGAGCAACATAATACAATATATTACCTGGACCTTACCTAGAGCACTAACCTCTATAGTCCTCTTGACTGCTTAGGTGCATGGTAGATATATATCATTTACTATATTTTACTCCACATTGTAGATCCTACTTAACAATAATCTCTTTCTCATACATACATTTAAACATGTACAAACAACAGCGTACTTTAGTCTCAAGGGTATAAATCTCGTATACTTAGTATATACTTAGTCGTATACTTATAGTGTGATTTCATCCTTTACCCAGGACAAATTTATAATAACCTGACATTTTAAGCAGAAAATGGGATTTTTCTTTCTTTATTTCACTGGAGGTTTGAAGGAAAAGCATTTTCCCATCAGATGTGCAAATTCTATGACTATTTGTTATATTTCAATTGTACTCACTGCTCTATTTTTCTGTTCTTTTCTATTCCTTTTCCTTTTTTCCTGATGAAGTTTCACTTTGAAATTAACCTATTATTACAGTCAGGATTGTACAACAGGTTAATTCTTTGTGCTTAAAATGTTTTTTATTTAGCATGTATGCCTTTTTGCTACTTTGTCATCTGAGAAAACCCCTCATTTGTAAAACCATGAAATTTGCATCTCATCACTTTGAGCATTGTAGCAGGGTGAGCAAAAACACAGTGCAAACAAATAACATTATGCAGCTAAACTCACATTTATTGCAGCCCCCACTGTAATCTCAGGCTCCATGCCTGCTCAGTGTTATCCCCTCACTGTTACTTTTCCTGACATACTTCCATTTTGAAAATCCATACGAAGTGCAAAACAAAGAAAAATGTGCTGCAAAAACATCTGACATCCTGCTCACATTACACTACGGAAAGAAGAAAAAGTACATATGTGCAGCTATAAATGTAGCCATACAGCAGTACATTTGAGTGAGGACTCTGCAACTTACCAACCGGCAACACTGTCACTTCATCTTTTTTGGATTTGTTCCCTCCCTCCCAGTAGGTTAACTGTCCCCAGACAATGAGCCTCAGCTCTGCTTCAGGGTCTACAGAGTAGGGACACCAGACAGACAGACAGGCCTTGTATTCAGGCAAGAGCCGATAGGCCTGGCAAGTGTGTCCTGTTTGGCATTTAAAACACCTCCGCTCACTCCTATGTTGTGGGAGAAGTGACGGACCTGACAGGCTAAGTCTCTTGGGAGCCACTGGGCCTCTTTCCAATCTCCCTGGGTCAGTGCGGGGGTGAGATGCCAGCGAGGAGCTCCTGGCTAGAAACACTAATTATCATGGCTGCCTTGCATTTAGTAGTACTGTGTTCAGCACTAGGTAGCGTGCACCTCCTGGTCACGCTGTCAGATACCTCACAGGACTGGCTCTAATTGTGGAGATTGTAAAGCTATGGGTGTTTAGGTTCGGGCTGCCAAAGGCAACTCTCTGCATCACTGACTTATGTAAATAAATGGGTAAACAAACACACTTTCAATGCCCCTCCCCCAATTTATGGCTGCTGTTGATATTGTTTGTATGGGTCATCATTAATGGTCTCTTTTTAATTTGTGGGGAATGTTTTGATTGGTGAATCAGGGAGTGGTCGTGTCACAGATAGTGCACACACTACCACAGCGCTTCTCTGCTCTCACTGACACACACACACACACACACACAGTAATGCCTCTGCCCAAACTCATGATAATTTAATAAATGCCTGAAGGCAGAGTTTGAGGCAGTGGACAAATATAAATATTAATTAACACACTAGGGACCCAAGTAATGTGTGAAAACTTCTCTGCCCATTGGCTGCTGCCATATTAAAGGAAACTCTGGTCAGATTTTTAATGCGGTTTAGAATATGCATTAGAACTTCAAACATTAACTTCTAAAGTTAACATCTTCTCACTGATATTGTGGGTTTAAGTTTGAAATTAATGTAACTTGCTGCAAGTGCACCAAGCTAAACATCTGATGGTTTTCTTTGAAAAAGCAGTGACTTTTTCTTAAATACCATGTACGGTTTGAGCCACTGACAACTTCATAGGAAAAAAGTACCCAATGGACCAATTTCATTTTATTATCTGAACAGGGTTACTTGTCAGACTTGGATCTCAAATTAGAGCAGTTGATCGATTCAAACCAAATCATTTGGTCATTCAAAGCATGAACCGAAAATGAAAAGGACATTATATTAACTAATCACCAGCTCCATTACTGCCACACAAGATACAGTTATCCTCACTAAAAGATGCTCAGTGTTTGGACAGTGAACATCAGTGATGTGCCTGTGTGACAGTTTTGAGGACCCTTTGGAGCTCTGCACTCCCACACTGTCTCACTCCATGGTAAAACTTAGAGAGTGGGCAGTGGGTGACAGGTGGTGGTGAAAGACGTGGGCTGAGGCTTGACATTGCCCATTTCCTTCTACCCTGACAGCAGCCTATACTGGCCAGCTAAACAACTGTCACACCCTCAGTGTCATTGCTTATGGAGGTGTCAGTCTTTATACTGCATGTTGTTTAGTACATTGTATTAAATTTAGTGGTCTTTTTTATTGGTAAATATTGAAACACAGGCATCGGTAATCACAAACATCACAACAGAAAAAACCCAAACCAGGATTTAATAGATAACCTTCACACGTCAAATGGATGCTGTCTAGTTAATATTACACAGTAATTACCAGCTTTATATTGCAAAGAACATGAAAGCTCTCTCTCTTTCTAATGCCCACACACACACACACACACACACACACACAAACACAAATGCACACAAATTGTATGCAGCCACAACATACTGTAAGCCCCAACTTAACGACTCAGGGGGATCAAGTTTCGATCCCATGTTACAACATGATGTGGTGTTGTCAGTGGAAAGGCTAAGATGTTCATTATGGGAATTTCTCCAGTGATTGAGCCAGCACTGAACAGGTGTACAAGCGTACATGTTCAGCTTAGCTCCTCCGTGTGAGAATTAGAAAGTCAGACACACGCAAGAAGCGCTCTGATCTCTAGTAAGGAGAGGGCTGAAGTGCCAGGTAGGGGGAAGACAGATGGGTATGAGTTTTTTTTTCTGCCAGCTGTCTATATTGCCTCTCTCTGTAGTATCAAAGTTTGGCACACAGCAAGAAGAGGGTTCATATAATTTTTGTTTTTTTCCAAGAATGTCTCATACAATGAAAATTATGGTTACCGGTTGGCACAGAACACTAGTGGCGTAAATCGTCTGGTCGGAACTGAATGACTGTGTAGTGGTGACTGAATGATGGGTCTATGATAACACATTTTTATCATAGTCAAAATATTATGGAGTAGGATAAATTTTAGGGAGCGAAGGCCACTGTTGTGTGAGCAAGTAGCCACTGAGAGCAAAGGACAAACTGAAAAGTTAGTGGCTTTAAATCAGGAAAGAAAAAAAACAACAACTTGTAATCTATTTGTAATTGTGTCTTTTACTTTGAGTTTGACCTGCACTTGATAGTTGTGCATATTTAAATAAAATTTTAAAGAAGGACTCCTCTCATAATACATGCCTATGCGTGATCACTATACAGATACAATTTAATTTTGAATAAGCTTTAAAGGCTAACTAGACACCCTATACAGTACATTACTGCTTCATTGCTTCTCTCTTGGAAACAATGTTTATGTGTATTGCCTCGGTTAAATATCCCAACAAACAAATACATAAATATATTCTTACTGCTTACTCATTGCAGAAACCGATTTCATGGGTAGTAGATGGAAATGTGGTTATTGTTTATTCAGGATGATATTAGAATTCATAGTTCATAGTGTAATCTAGACAGACTTTTGAAAAAAATGGTTCAAAAAAGGTTCAAAAACAAATCTTATGCCACACGCCTTTCATTCCTCATGATGTACTAAATCAGGTCCTGCGCAGAAATGAGCATACATTGTACAATATTTGCACATTAAAAATTAATCCAAAATATGGTACACCACTGTTTTGTTTCTTTCTTTCGTGAAATGCTGAGTTTTAAAAAAAATAAAAAGTCTGAATTCAGTCTCTTGAGGATTGCCCTCTGTAAATCACGGTATAACTATTAAACACTTTGTCAAGGTAATACTGTCTACCATGCAAAATTACAGCTTGTAGTGGAGGCTAGATTAAATGGAATCATGCTCACCTAGTGGCAAATTCCACACCAGTAAGCAACAAATAGCTTGCCAAGCTCTGGGTGACATTTCTAGGGATTAGCTCATGATGTTAGGGGTTGAGGCATGACCCAGTAGGAGGGACAGTAGCTGAGTATCATAACACCCCTCACACACATACACGCACACTCCCACATACTTCACACTGAGTAATAAAAACAGACAACTCTAATAAAAACATAAATTAAATCTATGAATCCAATAGGTAAAGCAGAAAAGCACTGCAATAGAAAATTTAAAGCCTTTTTTCTTTTAAAAAAAACAAAAACAAAACAGCAGCTGCTTACATGCACACGTGTATCAAAACCAGATACACAGTCAGCTCATCTGTAAAGCTCCTGCCAGATGTAAAAATGAACAGATGTGAATGTCAAACCCATTTTCACATGGGCGTGCAACCTAAAATTACTTAGAGGATGTCTATATGCTTGCTTTATTTTTAGTCAGTAAGTGATTGCCTCATATCTGTCTGTGCGTGTGTGCCTGTATAGCAGGACTTTTTTTTTTAATCTCTGTTCTGTAAGGGCATTAAATGAAAATATGATTTTGCATTTATTTATTTCTATTTCTCCTTCAGTCAAGATTTGGCTTGATTGGAATCAAACTCATCTTCTTTTTGATTTGATATCTCTGCCTCTAGTTCAGCAGTCAGACATAAGAGAAAGAGAGAAAAAAGAAATAAAATAAAATGATGCAAGGCCACAAGTTAGGATACAGCACAAAATCAAGTGGAGAAAAGCCAAATGCTGCTCATGGAGACACGGACTGAGAGATGATGCATGGAAGTCGTGAGAGGTTATATGAAGCAAAGAGGAGGGCAGGTGAGTGAGAGAGTGTGGAGAGAGGTGACAGGAGAAGATGAAAGGAGGCAGTGAATGTGTGGATGGAAGAGAGAAGGCGACCTAGAGGGAGGATGATGCAGCTCATATACAGAGCCCTTCAGCTTGAAGCGTTGGTGTAACAACCCTGACACCGGCTGAGTCAGAATACTGTCAATCAGCTGTCTGCCTTGATGATGAATGACATTTAACTGTTCAGCTCGTGAACGACAGAGTCCTTTGTCTACACCTCAAATGTGTGAGAGCTCCTAGTGTCTGTCTGTGTTTCTGCAATTAAAGTTTGTCATAATAAGGATCTGTAATGAGAAAGCCTTGATCCTGGCAGGTTTAGTTTTGATATTATTAATCAAACTGCCATTATTGTCTTTCACTGAAGTTTAAACCATGACTGGGGCACTTTTATTCAAATTACAAGCACCATTTTGCAATCATCCAAGTGTAATGCATTAACAGTGCTTTATACAGTAAATATTACCAAATCCCCACTTATCTACACTCACATACACAGGAATATGACAACAATAAACTGCCCAACATTTGGCTTGGCTATTTCTATTATGAAATTTTGTCATTTCCCTCTTCATCAAACTGTCATTCTTATCAACCTTTCAACAGTCAAGGGCACAGAAAGAAAATACATATGATAAAATGAAATCAAAAAGTGAAGCTGACTGCACTCATAGAAAATCTGCAGGTTTGCCTTTGACTTTAGTCTATCTCAAAGCTCTCTCTTCACCACTGGATTTGCCTTCTGTGCAGGTAAAGATAAACAATTATTCCGTAATCCTCAAAAGGCCATCATTTATTGAAACCAGACATTCTGTCATGCCACTAACAACCCCAATCAAACTGTCAGCCTGTGGAAAACTGTACTTATTTTTTTTTACTGTACTACCACACTCGCAGAGAAGCTATGAGTGTTTGCCACCTTTTCTCTGCTCAAACTCTGCTTTATTTTGTCTATGACCTTTTCCCTTCTATCACTTGCAGGATCAGTATGCATTCCTCCTGCAGAGTGATTACTTCTCACCCTGTCAGCTCACCTTGACTTCACCTGTCATCCCTCCATCTATTTTCAATGTGATATTTTCTTTCTCACCTCTTATTAGTTGTGCCCATCTGAAGTCTCTGTTGAGAACCCGTCTTTCTGTCTCCCTCTCTGGCACAGATGCACATGCACTGTGAGGGATTACACACCCTCAGTATTACTTTTAAAGTCATAATCCTCAATTTTGCTAAAATTCAACCATTTGCTGAATTGTATATTCATACAATAGTCATTTTATGTATTGGCATTCATTCATTATGTGTCTATAGTATTTTTAATTTGCAGGGTTAACTCATATTGCCTACCCAAGCATGAGGAATTCATAGAAATATATTTCATTCAAGTAATTCAGTTCCCATTGATAACCGCCCTGCTGTTAGTGGTCACTTTCGTCATATGATGAAATTGTTGCTAATGCATGGAATATTTCCCACCTTTCTGCTTCTGGACAAAAGCATACAACTCATGACATACAGAGTGGCTTTTATTATGAAGCTGCCTCAGAAAATGCAACATATTTGTTGCATTTTGCATCTACAAAACATCCAACCTCAGTCAAATTACCAACTTTTTACCAGGACTGCTCGAGGGTTACATCTTTCAAATTGCCGAATGCAATGCAATACAATGGAATTAATAAACAAGTTATTGTTAAGAATATCAACCTATCTTTCTATCTTTCTTGGTGTCATAAAACAAAAAAAAATGCAATGCCATCCACTACTAGGGAGCAATAAACATGTTGTCCTCTACAACTGATGAAGTCCCTGTCAACCTGTCACTAACAAATATGTCACCTTTGTTGACCCTTAATTGTTGGTCCCACCCCCAGCTATTCAATGTCATTTTAAATACTTGAGTGCAGCGGTGAGATGCATCATCCCATCAAGTTGTGTCAAAATCAGATCAGCAGTCTCTGAGATATTGTGCCCGGCACATGGATGAACAAACAAATGATTTAGTGCCTCTTGGTTTTTGTTTTGTTTTTTTTTAGTTTTTTGTTTTTTTGGGGGGGGGGGGTTCTCATGCTGATAAGTCTTTACCTCGTAGTTTTTTAATTTATTGAGTCTTAATATGTAGTATGCCACTGTGGCTTTAGTGTCATGTGCGGCATGTGTACCTGACATGTATATACTTTTACTGATTACTGAAAATTCTATAATCATTTCTTTGACCCATTATGTTCCTGATTGTGCTTCCAATCTTGTTAAAATCCAAAATAGGTTTCAACATTTGGTCTCGTACCTAGTATCTATGTACAGTATATGCAATAATGAGAACACTATCAAAACAGCCTGCACAGATGTCTATGCAGTACCATGTGAGCTATTTAAGAATTTCATATAAAACATCCAAAATAATAATACAGATAAATTATAGGAAATGATCAATAGTCTGTCATGCTGGCAAACAAAACTCTGACTCACTGTTAACACAGTGTCATGTGCAACCAATGTGCACTAATTTCCTTCTATTTAACTGGGTCCTTCCAAACATCTGCTGGAGTTCTCAGTGTCACACTCTGAGTTCTAAATTGGTAAATTTCTGCAATTAACCACAAGGCATCAGCTTGGTTCCTGGTGGGTTTTTGTATGAGCTCAACGCCATATGCTTCACTCAGAAATTCACACACACATGCACAAACACAATCTCCTCTTACATTACTTACTCACACTTACTTATTAAGATTCCATCCCATTTTGAGACAAGGTCTGAGAGGATTAATCACGGTGACAGCACCACTTCAACACATTTTTCAGTTTGTCAGAAGTCTCTTTCTTAGCGCTTGTTCCTCACTTCTCCTTGGTTTCCTCTGGTGTATTGCTCTGAGTCCCGCTCAAAGCACACAGCAGGGGATTAGTCCCTATCACACCAGTCACTACCCCCATATCAGTTCACCAGGGTTAAGGTGCAGCGTTCTCTGAAGATACAGTTTTTTTTCTTTGTGAGAACTCTCACAGTGACATGTTAAAGAAGCCCAGTCTGACTGGAACTTAAATGCTATGATAACCCATTTAAGTTGCTGTCTCAGGATAAATGCTACCTCTCTTGCACACTCTTTGTCTCCCACTTTGAGTGTCAGGGCCTGCACGTTTGTATTACCACTTGGCATTGCAAAAGAGAATGACAGTTTTTGCAATTTGCCAAAACACTGTGGGAGATGGAGCTATTAAAACTAATAGCTAATAGTAACAAGAGGGTTGAGAGAGAAAGAGAAAAATTTGAGATCAAAGAAGAAAATCCAAATATTTTGAGAGAGAATATTTCAACATTTTTGGAAAATATGCAACTTTGTTTCCTGAGAGTGGGATGAGATGATTCATACCAATTTCATGTCTGCGTGTTAGATATGGTGCTGGAATCAAGACAAGGTTAGCCAAGCTTGACATTGTGTGGAAGCAGGGAGAGACAGCTGGCGTGGCTCAAAAATACATCTGCTGACACCTCTAAAGCTTTCTAATTAGCACACTGTATCTCGTTTGTTTAATCTGCACTCAAACAGGACTGCAAACTGTGGTGGAGTCAGTGAAGCAGTAAAATGTATACAACAATTATGCCATGTTTCACCTTTTTGTCTCTGACTGATTCTGATATATTTTATGACTTATACATAACAGCTCAAATTATACTTCCCATATCTGCATCTGTGTTGTCAGTTTATCACGTCAGAATAAGATGGACATTTGTCTGCAGGGTAAAACTTTTGTAACTTTTGGCCAAGTTTTGGGAAAATTTATGGATTTTCTGGAGCAAAAATGAAGGTGAAGGATCCCTCCAATCCCTCAACAGTGAAAAAAGAAACCGCAGATGTGCCATCATTCTTCCTCTCGCTTGGACAAATTCTTTTCACACCCATCAGCAACATTGTCTTGTGTTAAAAATTTGTCTTGCCCATCCTGCATAGAAATAGAATTAGCCTTAGGCAGTGGGCACTAAAACAGAATGAAATCCTATAAATTATATGCCTGTTTCTCTCTTAAGTTTAGTTTTTTCCCATGGCAACAGATGTGCATGATGTTGGACATTAGGTCTTGGTATTACAATCTAATACTAGACTACAACAACAAAATTGACAGAATAATTGTTGCAAATTAGATGGGATTTAGGATGCAAATTTAGTTTAGTATTATATTTGGAACATACAGGATAATTCTTTTTCTCATATTATACGACATTGTTCTAAATTGTAACAGTCTATTTTTCCCCAATACTATATTAAAAAAAATCCTTTCAACAGTGAAGACAAGGACCACTCACTCTTGCCCATTGGAGTAGAACTAATAATGCAGTTCCTAATTCAGAATCAAAAGGTCATGAAATGTTCAGGCCAATTAGTTTCCAATGTTGTAATTTCACCTAACATGTGTGGTAAAAGAAGAAAATTCCTTGCTTACGTATGAGTCACATCATCTCTCTCTTTGTACAACAATCAGTTAGCTAATATCTCAAAATAAGACTTTTGTTTCCAGCTTACAAATGTAAAGAAAATGAACAATGCTATGACAAATGTTATCAGTCCTCAGATTAGAGATAAGGTTATCTCTACTTCAGTACATATAAGTAGATAATATTAAAGGAATGATTCAGAGGAAAATAATAAACTCAAAAGCTGCAATTGATGAAATTCATGATGACATGCCCTTTGCAGATCTGCAACCATTGTCCACCATGGAAAGAAAAAGCTTCATAGGTACACAACACCACAAACACTGGTTAAAAAAAACTTGCCTTTTCTGACTAGACAAATTGTTTGGAGAAAAAAAAATCTCCTATCAATATTATTCAACTTTTCTTTGTCTGCAATTCATAGTCCACAACTACTGGTGTTATGATTTTGTGTTTCCTGCCATAGTCGTCACACATATGTTCGTTGTTACTGTATATCCTTTTTTAATGTCACCGTGGCATCCTGCCTCTTGGCCTGAGATGGATGCTGAGATAATTAGATACGGTCTGGGCCCCTATGATCCTAAACAGGGATCAGCAGGTATGGAACATGGATAAAATATATACAAATCCTATCCTTTGGAGGAAGCCATTATTCAATGCACATGATTTAAATGGTACAGGCTACAGTAGCTAAACCTTTGAGCCCAAGCAAAAAGAATTTGAATAGTAGTTAAATTTTTTTGTCCTTTTTTAAAAATGGAGGAGTGTGGGACATAACTCTGTTTATGTAATTAACCACTTTACTTATAGAACAAGTAATTTTCATTCCCATATAATCCAGTAGTCCTAAGATTTTTCTTCTTCCCATTGTGACTAATCATCAGCATAGAAGATGCTCTTCATCAGCCCACCCATCTGCTCACCCTGGCAGTTGGCGGTGACTACTACGATAATGACTGAGGCTACTCTGAGACGATGTTTACTAGCTGACAGCAGCACCCTGCTCTCTCTGTATGCTCCAGCAGGCGTTTCCATTTAGCTCACTTCTGAAGCTCCTGCCTAATTTCTCTTTGGAGACAGAAATCCTCTAAACCCCATTGTATCCCGGGGCAACATATTTACTGAGGGCTGGCTTTCCAGTACCTGAGAGAGATTAACACTTCTCCCTGATTTATGAATCCATGCCACCCACCCACAGGCTTGGTCAGGGGCCCTAGCTACTCTACCCTGCTACTTCCTCTTCACACAATGGGATTTAGGTATCAGACAGAGCACACAGACAGAAACACACCTCCGCACATACTGTACAACTGTGTTTTAAGGGGAGTTAAAACTGAATATGCACAGATCATCCCTCAATATTTTTTTTCTGTAAGAAAAGAGAACACAGAACTGCCAAGGGTAAAACTTTCTCTACTGTTGGCAAGTAATTAAGTCAAAACTAAAACCTTACATTAGAAGATAATATTTCTCCTTGACAGAACCTCACTTGGCAAGGTATGGTTTAAGAAACACCATGTGATTCATAACTTTGATTTGCAGTTAAAGGATAGGCAAAGAGGTAGACTAGTCTGTGCACTGTGGGACTCTAGTCAAAAGCTCTGTGACATCCATCTCCTGTTTTGGCATCCCACCATCTCACTGGCATCACTGGCTGTCTGTGACTGAGGAGGTCGGATGGCTGCCAGGCTGAGTGACAGCCTGGTATTTGTTTATCCTGAATAGTCAAATGCTGGGCATCTGTACTAGCAAAGCTATTGGTGGCACAGTGTGTCAGTGGACATGTCTGCTACTCTTATTCAAGGGAGTGAATGTTTTTAATTTGCCCTAATTTCTGCAGTAAAGTATTCATAAAGGCATCATTTCATGTATGACTGTAGATAAACATGCACCAATAAATATCAGACACATACTTGGAACATATGCTTTTTGATTGTAATCAAAAGACATGCATGGTAGCCTAAGGATATTTACAAGATGTGTGTGGATGAAGGGTCTGGCACTGTATTGAACTAATGATAAGAAGTGTCTCTTCATACATTTTTCTTGTGACCTTTTGCATTTCATTACCTTCATCATTTTATAGCAGTGGGTACTATTTTGTATTATACTCACCTATTATGTTCCCTGGAAAGGTATACATAAGTACATGTGAAATGTAGATACTTCATTGACCGCCTGCCTCCTAATTAGTTGCTTTACAATGGCAGGTTTTACTGATTTTTGCTGGTGTATTTTTCGCCACCTCTGTCTTATCAAGCAATTAGTTTAAAATATATTTTCATTGATTTGAGATACACAGTATTCACAATTTTTGTATGTTAGTCTTCAGCTAAATATTGAATGATACTTGGTGTGTTTGAGGTGTTAAAGATACTCACACTAAAGCAAATATTACATTTTTGTATGTAGGTATGTCATTGTGAGGCAACATACATTCAGTATTTTATGTGCTCATGTTTAATCACTCACCAACAGTATAGGGCTCTATATAGTCCTATCTCCTATCTGCTTCTTGCCACTTTCCAGTGGTGGATGAGCATTTAAAGTAGCTCTTGTTTGCTACAGGCATCACAACTACTGCTCTCAACTTTGTTGCACAAGGATCACATCATGGTCACAACCTCATGCCTGGATTACTGCAACATGCTCTTGGCTGTGACACTAAAGTGCTTTCTCCTACCCCTGCAGCACATCCAGAGAGCTGCAGTCTGCTTCTTGTCCAACCAAAGTCAAAAGTGTCCTAGGTCACTACCTACATTCCAGCAACTGGTCATATACTGTGTGGAAGCTCAGAATTCAACTGCCAACTCACCAGTGTGTACTCTTCACTCATGAATCTCTTTATTTTTTTTATTTTCTCATGGCAAAGTGGCCATAACTCCTATTTTCAGCTCTCTGAATATTTGTCTAATGGCACTGAAAACAGGATTGAATGCCTTGTCATTGCAGGTTTAAAGTGGCCTTTGTTATTACAACATTAATTTTTTAAATGCATTTCGCCACATTTTTGCTATAATATATATAATACCTTGCCAGTGAAAATGATAGTCTATTATTGATAAATACACTGGAGCAGGTCACTGTACAAATGAGAAACTGAAGTGGTGTGTTCAGAAGTGGCACATACTGAGCAGACGTCAGACAGTGGAGAAGTAGGGTGAGACATTTCTATGGGTTTTTGAATACCTTTTTTCCCACCATGAAAGCTTGTTACTACTGTAGTCCACTGAAATTTACATAAATTCAACCTGACCTCCAGACTACCCTACTACTCACTTTTGACAGACACTTTTCAGAGCTACGGGGATGAGTATTTGATCGTGGTTAAAAGCTCTGGATTTTGAGTGGAGTGTCACTTTAATAGTACATTGTAGAGTATTCTTGTAAACCAAAAATCATCTCCAGTGAGTATTAAAACTTTTTTACACAATTGAGGATTATTTTTTCCATCAGCTTTACTAATACAAAAATATGCATAAAAATACACTGAAACGTGGCTATTGTGTGAATCCTTAAAAATACAAAATAAAAAGACATCCTTTAAAATACAACATATGAATCTGGAGAATATGCTGTATATGAATTGCAAGACTACAACAAATTGAAAATGAGAAAGAAATAATTAAACTAAAACCCACACCGCAACTTAAAGTGAAATTAAAGAAAAAATCCGCCATCGTTCCAACATTGTCCAGGGCATTTTCTGTTTTCCACTTGCTCTGATATAAACAGATGGAAATCTGATTAGTTAAGACAACAGGAAAACACAGCTCTGCTGCACTCTTGTTATACATTGGAGAGCTCTCAATGAATGAATTGGAAATAACATAATATACCTATGCCATGGCTCAACGATACCACCCAGGATTTTTTAGCCATTTCATTCTTTAATTTGATTGATAGTGAGTCTAAAGTGTTGCATATATATATCCATCCACCCACTGTGTTACAACTGTTCTTAAAACCTAGCTGCATTCCCTTGGATTCTGTGCATTATCAAAAAATTTCCCACCAATGTGAATGCAATGTAGGCTGTAAAACGTCCTGTACATTTTATATTGGAACTGTTAAAGTAATCACATCCTTTGCTTTAAAAAAAAGTTGTATACATCTTGCAAAACCGTTTTACTGGCAACTTCACTCTAACAATAAAGGTACCTTTCAACCTGGAGATGCTCTGCATTTTGAGCTTGTGAAATCCACTGTATAATTGGTTGTCTTGTTGCAGTCTGCAGGAAACTGCTCAGTGCACATTTTCCTTTCTGAGTAGTGGAACAGAAATGCTAAGTAGTAAAGTAACACTGATCAGCCACACAACTTTAAACGTGGTAACTGTTTTTTTTATGTTGTGTGGCTAATCAGTGTATATAGTTGCTAGGTAAATCAGTTTTGTGATTTGTGTGTTGCAGTTATCCAACATATTCCATTACATTAAGCGTGTGGCACAAAGATAAAATTGAGTTAGAAAGCTGCCACTTTTCTTTGCTGTAAAGAGACAATTGGGATGCCTGAGAAATAAATCACCAGAAACTGAGCTTTAAGAATTAGTATGATACAGCCCTGTGATGATTTTGCTTGCCTGCAGCATATTTTGACAACATCATGATGAAATAAATAGCCAACTTGCTTATAAAATATGGAGTCAACATCATGAAAAATATAATACCAACATAATTGTGATATTTCTTATTGATGATTAAGTGCAATTTTCAAATTAAGGATTTATTTCTTCTTTGATATAAATACTTGGCTGAGTTGTGACTTGAAAAAATAGATGTTTTGATGTTTTGTTTCAGACAAAGCTATGCAACATGGACTACAGCAGAATACATGTAGCTCAGCAAGGGAGTTATCCATCATTTCCTGTCCATCAATGATTAATGGCTAAAGTGGTTCCACTTTCATGGTAGAGAACATAACAATCTCGTATTTTAGCATTTAGTCTCTCTCCACCAAGCCCCTTAACAGCCACCCTATCCCAGTCACATTCTGCTATTTCAACACCTCTTCCACTCATCCCTTCTCCCCTCTGCTTCCTCCTCTGTTCCTGTCAGTTGGCCATGTTCCTAGTGCAACCAACCATTTTAGTGAATTGTCTCCCTGATAACATTGCACATTTTCAAATCTGTGGTTACATTTCAGCTATACCTGCCCATACTTAAAGTATACATGCAACAGAGAGATAGATGTAAATCCTCAACAAGAACCTTGACACTGAAAAAAATTATAAAAGCTCCCCAGTGCAAAAATTGCAAGCTAAGTAAAGTGTTCATAAATGTGTGAAGAACTTAATCTGTTAATATATATGGATTCAAATCTTTTCTGCTTAAGGTTAAAGTAATGATTATTCACTTGATTTAGTTTAGAGGTTGCTCATGGTTCAGGTGCACAGACGAGAACAAAAACTCAAGTGTCTTGTAAAGCCCCTTGCTCTCTGCCTGACTTGTGCCCAGAGTGGTTTATCAATGTTTGTCCAGTTTCACACAATTCCTACTAATGTAATGTGAACGTATGTCAACATATCACCAGTGCTGTCAGTTTCCTGTAGAGGACAGTTATCATGGGGGTGACTTTGTGTGACTGCCTGGAATACATGGGTATTACATTTGAAAAAATATCTTAGATGGTTGAAAACACACAAACAACACAACAGTAACACTTTTCCCTCATATTGGTCTCAACAAATGGAGGTGTGTGCTGACTCATCTGAGTCACCTTAAATCTGATTTAATTATGAATGAGTAGGAGTATTAGTTCCCCCTTCAGATAAAACACCTAGTATTTTTTCTTTGCTGTAATTCACAGCCAGTAACATATGCAGTAATTGCTGACATTGGTTTTTAAGCTGTTTTGAATCTATTATTTAAGACATTACCTATTTTACAGTGTTTGCTTAATGCCTTCTGAATTAGTTGTTTCACCCCTCTGCATTGCTACACTGCTGGCATTGGCACATGCAGTACAGACACTATACTACAAAACTATAATGCATTGTAGCTTTTCCAGAAAGTCCTTTAAACATAAAGGAACATTGAACATTTCTTCCCTGCCTGCTGAGCATCGGAGCCAGTCTACCAGACCATTGTCATCACGGTTACATAATAAATATGTAATTCATACACAGTTTGGTTGGGTTCAGGCACAGAAACTACTTGGGTAGGTTTAGGAAAAAATTGTACTTTGAGTTAAGATAAGTAGATTTTTTTTAAAAAGAGAGAAAGAAATGTCAATTAAATTGTATCTTACTACTCTTGTATCACTTTGGCTTTGTCACTGTAGCCTATGTTTGATAGCTCTTTCTAGCATTCTAGTCTTTATCGTTCATTTTCAAAAACCATTAAAATCCTGTCTTTTTCATCTTCTTTTTCAAGCTTTGTGTCTGTTGGTAGCAATACCTCAGTTCTGCTGTCTGTTATTTCTTAAGTTACTATTCTGTCCTACATTTACATGCTAGCAATGAAGAGTGACACTCAGTGACACTTTTTACCCCCAGGGTTATCTTCAGCTCAGAAAGACCAAGTGCATTCCAAGTATGCTTTGACATTACTCTTCATGATTTTAAATGTTAGAAGATAGAATAATCCAGTTCATGCTTCCGACAGGAAAACAGGTTATGCCAGTCGCTTTGATCAAAGTCTTTTTCTTCCATATCCACCCCACCACCCCCGCCATTCTAGGGATTACAGTCATAAAGGACACACAACTTAGACATTTCATTTCGGAAATATGTTGTTGACATAAAATTAACATTCTTATTTAATTTACTTACTTACTTACTTACTTTATTTACTTAGCCTAAATGGTTGTTTCTCCATATTTCTTGTTCTACATCATTTTCCCAATTCATATCAGTGTCAAAAGCAACAATCCTGCCATTTCTTAAATTTTCAATTCTAATAACTTCTGTATTTTTTGCAAAACTCTATCTCTTCATTTATATATCAACAGCAATGCTGACAAAGGCTATTCTTATGATCCGTATGATGCCACCACTTTGCTCAATAGTCAACATAATTACAGGACATTAGTCTAACATTCAGTATGGACAAAAGAGGACAGACAAAACAATGTGATAGATACAGAAAAGCAGTAAGCATAGAAAAGTAGTACATTTTTAGTAGACAAAACATTACACAGACTTATTGACATGCTCAAATGAAACCATTTTCATGCTTTCAGATTCAGTATCCCAAAGTTGAGTCTATTTGTTGATGTGAAAATAATAGCAGTCATAGTTAGCGACATTCCCCCCAGCAAATTTTGTATCGCCTGCAAATAAATGCTTTGTAAAAGAATGTGAAAATGATAACACACAATTTTCCCTAATATCTCCTGATATTTTAGGATTATTACTTACTTTCGCAATCCGTAATTAAAGTCATTGTCAATTTACTTCAGCACCTCTTGCATAGATTACTGCTACTTAGCACTTATTGGTATTTAATTAACATTAGTCATTGTGGAGCTTGACAAAACTGCTGCCAGCAACACTTTGTAGAAACATGTGGTCAAAGTGGTCAAAGTGACCAAACTTCTGATTCTTTCCATGCATAGATCAGAAATATATAATGTACAATGCATCATGTAGACAGGGATGGGGTAGTATATGCTGTGTGATATTGCATATCTACCAAAGTGGCTTTCAGATGCACAGACCAGAAATTTTGTACAATTATTTAATCTAATTTCTTTTTTTCATTTTAAAATAAATTTGCTTGCTTATGTCTATAAACTATTTAGTTACACATGCACATTTGCTTGATTTTATTTTAAGACATAAGATTTGGTTGACTTAGAGAAGTTAAAATGCATCCAAAAATGTTGATATATGAAAACACACAGAATTTAGTCTCATGTAACTGTAGCCCTGTAGGCATTTAACATAGTAACATCACACCTATGCCCTTATTTTGTTGGCTGTTCTTGCTGTCTCACAGGGTTTTAAGATTCTGTTGTTGTTTGTAAGGCCAATTTAATACGTTTCTGTTTGCTGTCATCCTATTTGACCTGTAGTGCTCTTGGGTCATCAGACAAGACGAATCACTCTTCTCATTATAATAGTTCCAAGCACTCCAAAGACTTGTTCAAATTTCATCTCACTGTCCATTTCTATTGCCCTTTGACTTTTCACGCAAGCATGTGCGCGTCTTTTTGCGTATGCATGATTGTGCCAAGTGATGTTTTTGTCTTACAGCTTGGTGCTTCTTGTCTTGCAATGTTTTTTAAATCATTTATATAGCACTTTATTCAAAAATGGTCATTTTAAATGTTTTATAAATGTCTGTATCTCCCTGCACTCTCTTCTCTGTTTATTCTGGGCACTCTCCTGTCATTTATTATTTCTGCATCTTAGTTTAGGGACTCTCATTGATGCAAAACAACAAACAGCCAATCAAAAACACATAATTTAAAAAAAAAATAAATTTAACAGAATAATTTTTCATCCCAATTATGCATTTGTTTGGTGAATACATGACGTGGCTGTTTATTTGATTCATTGCTTTTTTCTGTATTAAGAAACTACTAAGACTGCAATCAATAAGCAATAATTACATGTAACAGCCCTACAAAATATTCAGCGTGTGACAGTGCCTCCCTCCTTACTTAAATTGATTCTGTAATTTTATAGAGTGACCGAATAAAGACAGAAAAATAACATTTTTAAAGTTAATATGTTTTGTATGAATCCAGTAAGATGCCTTTTGACCTTATGGCTAAATTGATGCTAAACTGAACATCCAAAATTTTGACACAGTTTCAGGGTGTTTTAAAAAAGGATTGCAAGTAAAGACACATCATAAGTGAATTGCGCCTGTACAGAAGAACACAATATCTGTGCATCAGGAAATGTCAAGCGATGGACGGATGCCATGACATTATATCTCTGGGATGATGAGGTTAATCGCACCTTGCAAATTGAAGTGTGTGTGATTCCTTAACAAAAATAGCCCCCACTATTTTTCTTTTATTTCTGGTAAATGTGACTTAGTCTCAGAGAATGGTTAAGTTTTATTCTTAGATATCTGGCACTTTACTATCAGAGAATATCCATGTTCTCTTTTTGTAGACTATTACCTCCCTCCCAAGGCTCTTTTACCGACAATGGCCGTTATACATTATTTTAGAACACGTTGCCGCATTGGCAAATTGTTATTTTCCTGCATCACATTGACATTACGCTTGAAGCTTTGTATCTTGCTAATTTCCCATGCATCCCAGTAGTATGAGAGGCACTGTAGAGGGTGGGGTGATAACTCCAGTTGTGCACTGAAAGTTGATGCCAACAGAGAGTGTGTCTTATCTGCTGCTTGCCTGCTCAGTACAGGTTGATAGTTCTGTGTATCTGTGTTAATAATAATAATAATAATAATAATAATAAAATAAATAAAATAATAAAATATGCCTTTGTCCAGGTTAGCCCTAAAAGTGATGACTGGCAGCACTTTGATGAAGAGAAGTGTAAGCTACATGATTTCGTTATTAATATACTTTATTGTTATTTCTTAGTGCCCTTCTGAATTAAGTTAAGATCAAGTGAGATTTTAGCCCGTACTTCCAGCATCTAGTCATGCAGCCCCTTTTCATAATAATTTGTTTCTCTTTTTATTAACCCAATTCTAATGTACTTATGTTTATGCTTAATCACTTCTGTCATTGATAGAGAATTTCCACTGGCCCATTGAAATCTAATACAAAAATGTTGAGTCGATCACAGAATGGCTTAATTTGTGTTTAAGGGCAATGATGTTGAGCAGCTAAATCAATCAAAGCAGACTTCACCAAGTTTACTCTCTGAGACTTATCCACTAACATGTGAAATGACAAAGGCTGGAGGCTGCCACTGCTGACTATGAATTAGGCTGCATTTTCATGATGTGCTTATGCTGATGCTGATGATTTAAGTGCCCTAATTGTATCTACTCATTTGTTTTATCTGTACTTTGTATCTTATGTATTTTTAATATCTAAGATGGTTTGTGGTGAATTTGATATGGCAAATTACTTTAAATCAATTCATCCTTCTCTTCAGCACCATGGACAGAGAATGTTAAGAAGCTTTTAATGACCCTGCACTTGCTTGTAAGTGCTGTTTTGGGAATTGTGTCTAAAAATTTATGAGCTTTTGTAAAAATGCACTTAAAAAACACTCTTAACCTTTAAAATCAATCATCACTGTGGGAAAGGGGTCCTGGAAGGTCTTTCCCTACTCAGCAACCACATTTGCTCACATATTACTTGTTTATAAACTACTGTCAAGTTTCTTTTTCACTTAACACTGAAACTGCTGTGTCTCTGATTAGATCCATCTGCTCTTTTCTCTACGTTGATGTTCAACAGATTTTCTCTTGTCTTGTTTACTTTACAAATTTGTCTTTTTTTTCATTGTGGTAAAGCTTCTGGGACATGTTCAAGTCACAAAGAAATATGAAACATGTCTTCATGCTCTACTCCATTATGAAAAAAAGACTGTTTAACATCAGACTTTCATAACTCCCACACTGTGTATGTTTCCCTAGTTCTGATGAAGGCAGCAACCTACGCATTAGTCCAACCACTTTCCTGTATTGCATAATGGATAATTAACAAGTTCATATTTTTAAACAGAAAACAGATTTGGAGGCCAAGATCGAGAGATTATGAGTCAGTTTTAACCCCAGTCACAAGTGTACTATCTGCATTCTGTGTTATGAAAATCACAGGGGATCTTTTGGTTAGTCTGTGTTTCAGTTCAATCTTGTTCAGTGTGTTGATCAGTTTCGTGCAAGGTCACACTTTACACAGTTAGCTCAATGTTCTGTTCACACAGATTACAAAGTACTACTTTCACGTATTCCACTGGTTTTCTTAAAATAATGAATGAATACCATATATTTTTATGCAGCAATTTAAAAATAAGTTTGAATAGCCAGAACTTGTCAGGTGCCATTAATCCTCAAATGCCAACAGCTTTTGAGGCAGTACAGCATCAGCATTGTTAACTCTTGAATTAATTCAGATCCCTCTTCATCATAAACATGAGCATGTTCAATAAACACAGTCTTTTAGTACATGTTGCACATGTCCAGAAAACTACAGATGGGTTTCTGTGAAGGTAACTCATTTGGATACACGTTAATAAAGTTCGGCCAGTCTAACAACATAAAAAAAACACATAGATCACTTGTCCCTACTCTTGGATATGAACAGTCAGAATGTACCAGCATCAGATACAGATGCACCAAACCTTTGTCATCATGGTTACTTGGATAAAAGAAACAATACTAACAGTTTCAACTGTGAAACAAACAGCAGTCTTCCATGTCAAACTCAGACTTTGTTGCTCTATACATGTACAGTGGGCCACCTGACTTCCATCATACTTATTATTCAAGGTCTTGTAATGTAAAACACAACTCTGGGTCATAACAAGCTGTTGGCACAGATGACCTATGGGCTTGTTTTTCATAAAAGGACAGTCTATAAAGGTTAATGTTATCATGATGTCATTTGCATCACTGAACAACATAGTGCCATTTTGCATAAAAAGAGTTTTATGTGACATAAAAAATCTTAAAAAGCTAATTATTTATTATAGATTAGAATTCCTGTTTATGTGTCCCTAAATGCCAACTGGGCAGGAAACATCAGTTGCCTTATTATCAGGAGGACTACATACTGATCACTTTCATCTAAAGGCAACTTTTAGCTGTCTCCTCTGTAAATCCCAAAGCTGCTTGCAAACAAGAAAAAATGATCACTCTTAAACTCACTATTTTTTCAATATCCTTCACAAAAAATGAGTCCTGCATTTTTGTTATTAAATAAGTTACTTAACTTTTGAATCTACAAGAAGGTCTTTACACCTTAACTATATGAGAAAAAGGCGAGATCACTCACCATCAATGTTGTAATTTAAATGTTGTACTGAATGGAGTTATTTTCAATAATCTTAGATGCAACTTTACACCTACACAATAGTGTCAGATATCTAAAGTTAGTTGGAAAAGAGTGATGGGGTTTTTAAGTCTGACAGAGACTTACTCAAAACTAGTTAACCTGAGACCACTGGGTTCACATTTTTGAGAGCACTACCAGCAAGTTAACACATCCCTCATGATCAGGACATGAAATCAGCAGGTCAGTGATCAAAGTCCACTGCTATCACCGCTAATAGTCTGCTGACAGTCAAACAACACTAACAAAGTAGAAAGCTGAAGAACCAAAGTGATGCCTTATGTTGGACAGTTTAGGTAAACAGTCTTGTTGCATGCATGAGGGCTTGTGAGTATGTTTCTTATATTTACTTTGTATGATGCATTTCACAGTTTAAATGGTTCATATTTGATTTGATTGAGAACCAAACAATACTCTCTCGATCAAAGTTTGGAGACTGTTCCTGTTGCGGAGGAATGGAGTAGCAGGAGAATGCAGTACAGTAATGTGCTGGAGTGCTGGGAGCAGTATATTATTGCACTTTTGCACTGCAATGTGACTACTTTAGGGGGGCAAATTTAAATTCGGTTTGGTTTTTGCTTGTTATAGGCACAGTTTCAAAATTTTTTCATTGCACCTTGTATGCCAGGTTAACTAACAACCAAGCATAAATGTGTGACATGCCACAAAATGCAGTGAGCACATTACCAGCACTTTAATTGATTTTTGCTTTTGCAAAACTGCAGTGAATCTGAATGAATGAATGAATGAATTTGCACTGGCTAATATACTTTGATGGAAGTGTAACACCATTTGGATTGCATTTTACATAAACATATTGATATGACATACTGAATATATCTTGTAAATGACCAACGCCATTTCAAAAGGCTATTGTGGGTATCTGCAAAATATTCACAACCAAAGTTTCATACGTTTTTGCTAAAATATTTGTTACTGGCATGTAACGCTTGGACTTGTTTTCATGCTTAGTTCGTACAAAAGCACTTCATTTAGGAATTAGTGAAATATCACTGTCTGGTCTGGTTAAATATTTTAAAAGTTGCTGTTTACTTTTAGAGGGGAGCAACCCTTAGTTTCCAGTCTCCCAAGGCATGTGCTTTGTATTCATGGCCACTCACAACCGCTATTCATTTTGCTCAGTATAAGAGGAATCTTTCACTGCTTTCTTATTCTTTTCTTTTGGAGCAACAAAAAAATGCTACCTTTCCCATACTTACTAACTTGCTATGAGCCAAATTTAAAAAGAAGTTACCCTGCAGTAAGTCTGCTACATGTACAAATTCAGATGGTTAGGCCATGTGCAGCTCTATTCATTTGGGCAGACAATGAGTCAGTAGGCCTACATCGTACTCACTGTGTACACCTGCCAACTGTGAGTACATCTACTAACTTGGAGTCTGTATGAGACAGTACGCTCACACAGTTTACTCACAGCACTAGCATTTATGTGGTGCTGGCTGCTCCACCCTCAGCAGGCAAGCTGACATCGACCTTGGGGCAATATGCTTGATCTTCACACACGCCTCACCTCTTAATGATAAAATGAGAGAACTGGGTCGGAGATGTACATTCCCACCAGAAATAGTGGGAAGTTAACATCTTCAGCTGAGCACCAAGACTTCCAACTGGGAAATCATCTCTAAATAAATCAAATGAGTTTCACAAATAGGTGAGGAGCCTATGGGAGGCCCAGGTTTGCTCCTGGGAGGAATGAACAAGTCTGGATGATTAACTGAGAAATGAATGACCTGCTCGTGTATCCACTCAAAACCTACTTGAGCAATCAAATGACTCTAAATTAAATGATATTTGGAATGTTGTGTTCTTTATAAAGACTGATGTTGTTTTTCATGACTATTTATTATCTCTTTTCAAGGAGTTTTAGTTATTCCCTTAAGCGAAATGTGAAAAATTGTCTTCTTTCTTCAACCTATACTTAAAGACAAAGCATGTACAGGTTTTGCTAGCCTTGCATGCAGTCAGTGGAAAAATTAAAAACTCATGTTGTATTTGAAAGAAAATATACTATTATGACGCTCACATTATGGATCATAGTGAGCATTTTGCAGCTGTTTATGTTTACAATGGCCCTTTAGACTCAAAAGAGAGAATACAGAAGGGAAGAGAGAAATTCAAAGAAACTAACCATGCATGCATATCAAAGGGAAATTATAGTCATGAGATATGACAACTCACCAGAGTTGGGATCAGAGTTGCCATCAGCTTCAGTCCTCTTATCGGGGGAGGCCTGCTCGTAGAAGTCGTCCTGCGCCTGCACCAGAGGGAGAGGTTGTGTGAGGAGGGAGCCACTGCCTACAGGCTCGTGGTCCCCGAGACCGCTGTCACTGCAGCTCTCCTGAGAGCCGTCCGGCAGGTGAAACGTGACACGGCGCTGCGACTAGAACCAAGAGCACAAAACAGAGCCACTGATGTTAGTGCTCTGCTCTGCCCCCTCAAAACGTATTTTACTCTGAGCTGAGCAAGCTCATGCATGCTGCTTGATACAGTGAGCACTGATCAGTAATGCAGTGTGCAATAAGCAGTATTTCCAGTTTCAGACAACTGAGAATGATTGTTTGCTGAAATGTCTTTTTGACTAGGGTCGAGTAATTGATGGGAAGGGGAGTCAACACATGGTAAATACAGTCACGTTTCACTGCACAATGACAACCAATAACAGCATGCAAATTTTACATCATGCACTGTAACGAAAAATCAGCAAGGTGAAAAGTAAAATATGTGAACCTTTCATGAATATATGGTGTAATTATTTTCAGGCATAGATAATGAAAGCCATGAAATTTGTAGATATTGGTGACCCCATATTATCATGTCTGCAAGGACTACTGCAGGGACATTTACAGTCGGATTGATTAGTTTGTGTTTTTTTGGGTGTTGGCAAAGTCAAAGTGGCCTGCAGAGTTAACAGAAGTCACCCCCCGGGTGCCCAACCCACATTCTGCAGTCTCAATAAGGAGAGGAATTTCTTAACCCAAAATTGTTCCTTGGACATGTTGTACAGCCCGTCTGTTAAAGATGTGCATGTGAACACACGCACACACACCACCCTTAAAGCCACCATGATTGAATTTCCAATTGTTAATTCCAAGTGTCTTTTCCCCCTGCTCTAATGACATTTTCCTCAGGCTTTTTCATAAGTCCAGATACAAGCCTGCAGCTAACCTTTCGTGAGCACAGAGAGGTCCCTGCCACATCCTTGGTGACGACAGACAGAGATGGGTTTTACAGTAATTATTGGCAAAAGCAAAGGTCACCCAATTTACGGTCTAATGCAAATGACCTCATTATATATTTTAGAACTGTTCATGCAACATTCGATTAAACAAAAAGGGGGGTAACGGAAGAAAAAAATGGGCAGGGGAGGTTTTGGGATTTGCAAGCAGACAGTAGAAGCTGGCTTCAGATTTAGATAGATAGAGAGTTCTTATTCTGCTACTTGAGTTTTACAGAATTTGTCAGCTATAACAACCTTGGAGGAAGATGTCAAACCCTACATGCCCAGCAGTGTTGCTGCAAAGAATCCTTTATGATATTCAAGGCTGACAGTAATGTGTATGTGTCAGATTTGCAAATGAACCTTTGCACTGGCCTCATTTTAAGAAAAGTTCGGATGGGTTTCTTTGATAAAGGAAAAAAAAATCTAATTAGTTTATCTTATTTAAGTAATATATATATATATATATATATATATATATATATATATATATATATATATATATGTGTGTGTGTGTGTGTGTGTCTATGTAAATCTAAATAAAGGTTTTAATTCACACTTTCGATCTCCAACCACAGCTGAAAATGCTGAAACAATTACACTTAAATGTAAAGGTCTTGTAAAACAGTAGGAATCTTGATAAATGTCACCGTAAGTAATTATAAAAAGGCAGATGATCAGATGTGGCATTTCAAATGATAATGGCATAACAGGGGGAAAAAAGGACCTCCTGAAAGGACTTCCCTATGTTGTTTGTTTGTGTAACAGCTATGCTTATTAGGCACCACAGCACCATGAGCATCACATAA
This sequence comes from Psettodes erumei, assembly GCA_016785225.1. NCBI lineage: Eukaryota > Metazoa > Chordata > Actinopteri > Pleuronectiformes > Psettodidae > Psettodes > Psettodes erumei. The sequence goes on along the minus strand of JAFBJZ010000863.1, from coordinate 4,615,312 downwards.
GATGAGGCTTGCAGAGTGAATGTAGGTTTCAAATATCTTCATAGAGAAAATGAAGCCAGTGGAAAGCCTTAAAGATTTGACTTGTTATTTGTATATATATATATATATATATATATATATATATATATATATTTGCACTTAATTAACAATGGCTTCACATGTTTTTCTTCCTGCTGATACCAAAGACGTTGGCCTTAGGCAAGGTAACCATCTGTTTGTTGGCTGCCCTCAAGTGTTAAGCGAGGCAATACTGATACTGGAAGCTTTTCTTCCACCTCCTTCCAGAGTTAAGGATTTTTTACTGTTTTACAACAAAGTCAATGAAAAGAGTATATTTTGTATTTATAAGAAAACTTGGACAAATCAACTTGTTATCTACAACTGTAGATGGTCAAAATTATTGATTCAGTACTAATCCATTAAACTGAACAAGATATAAAATTGGTAGTAGTTTGCATCCTACAAAGGCTTTTACTGAAGATTTTTCCAAAAAGATTGATATCAGTATCTGGAGTGTGTGTGCAGATCAGTCCATTATTAAATACATTCATGTGAATATTCTAATTTATACATTGACTGAGCAAACACAAAAAGAAGTGCCATAGACACTGTGATGCTGGAAAAAAATGACTGTTGTTGCTTGAAGCCCAGGGAAAAGAAGTGTTTTTAATTTTTAATTAATCACAATATACAAACATGACAAATGTGATATTACAAAATCATCCAATCATATACATGACCAGTGTGAGCAATAACAGGTAATGAAAACTTTGTTTATTTAATTACCTTTGATTTTGAATTGAGAAAACAGCTTATTGTTTTTTGGGTTAATGGTTTTGTTGTGTGCTGTCAAACACTATTGGACTGCTGGGACTTTGAAATGAAATCTTATTTATTGCCCTGAGAGCTTTCATTCTAGGTTCTACTTGGACAAAGCAGGCGATGTTAAATTTAAGAATTTGATCTATTCATTACAGATGAAATAATTCAATGATTTAGGTTTCTCTGATAAATATTTCACAATAACCTTGGTTGACCTGGATTGTTAGAATCCATCATAACACTAGTTGTAAATAACAAAAGGTCAAGGTTTGTTTTTTTTTTTTATTTAATGCAAATGTGTGTCTGTGGGTGTTGTCATTTGTGCATGTGTTTATTTATGGGTTTAAGCATATTTGGAGATATTTGTATTTCACTGTTGCTGACAGTCACTTGTAGTAATATTAGCATAAGACCAGCTTAAACTATCCCCGCTGCCAGTTTACAAGATATTATGGCTTATCGCGCCTGCTAACCCTTATTATCCGCTTGTTTTTATAATTTGCCTGACCAAACACACTGGCTTTAAACAAACACAAAGCAAATAGCAGCACTTTTCTGCCGGAAGGTTTAAGTTCCAGACAGCCTACACATTATCAGGAATAGGAGAGAGTAAATACCAGCTACTGAAGCATCAGTCACAATTTTGTGTAAATTGTGTTATTGGAAAGAGAAGATTTCTGGCTTCCAACAAATAAACCCAGCTACATTCAGTGTCTTCTCCAAAATTCAGATTTGGTCAGCCCTTGATGGTATGGTATATGGTATGCTATTAAAACTGAAATTGGCACTATTAATTGTTGGAAAAGTATATATTAGAAATATAGAAAAGTAGAAATCACTCTGAGAACACAGAACCCCACAAATAATGAACATCTCCCTCAAATTTAATATTTACAAGGACATGGCTATTAGATTAAAACAAACGGCAAAACCTCTGTAATGAGTTCCATCTTCATCTGGATCACTAGAAAAAATCAGTTAACACTACTGAATCGAGACTATATAATTACAGAGATACCGATCGGGATGACTCCCAAAATGTAATTGTTTCTAAGTCAGACCAAATATTACTTCTGGTAACCAGACGGCCAAAGCAACTGTGCTTAAAGCACTTGATCACCTATAAAGTGTATATATATTTTGACTGTTCCAGTGTTGTACTGTGCTGCTGCAGCACTTCATGTCAACATTTCTGTTGACAATCATAATTAGTTGGTGAAGTACACTGAATGACTGCACACGGAAAGCTCAGTACAGTAGAACACAAAACTGATTCAATTTTGGTCTTATGTGACAGAAAACAAATAGGTGTAGGGCTTACGACTCGGAGTGCAAGCTTTCTTTGTCTTTCTCCTCCTGAGTGCGACCATATGGTGCGCATTGTGTGAGTTAAAAACATCTTCTGTGTATTGTATTCCAAATGAACACAACACATCACTACATTTCTATCAGCCGGAGGTTTAATGAGGGGAAGCACACACCGAACAGAGGTGCATGCGCACACACGCACATATACACTCACACGTGCACAAAAAATAATGTACCCCCACAAATAATCTTATCTATCAGCAGTCTGACACCTGCAGTGAGAGAACACTTCCCACAAGTCTTTTCTCACAATCAGACCACTGAGGGAGATCAGTCAACCAGGAAAACAAAACTCACAAAATATCTCTTTCTCTCTGCCTGGTCTCACTTTTCTTCCTTCCCTTGGAGACCAAAGGTGCTGTGCCATCTGCTGGACACCTTGGAAAATACATTTTTTTTTCTTTTTAAATCGATACACCTTTGCAACACCACAGTTGTATTTTAACACTAAACAACAAATGTTTTTAGAAAGTGCATTTGAGTGTCATATACAATTCCCCGCAGTTTTCATCCACAGCCCTGACAAGCTGTAACATCCCATAAAACATCAAATCAAGTGAAACATCAGCAGCTGATAGACACTGCCTCCTGTCAACATAACATGCGGATTTCCTTTGGGCTCATCCATAAAATGCATCACAATCTCAGTCAGCCAGGGCACTATTTTGATGACATAAACAGTCAAAAAACAAGCTTTTCAAACAGCTTAAAAAAGATGAAAGATGTGAAGATAAAAAGAGTTCCCGAAGTTCTTTCTGTGAGCAACGCTCAAATAAAAAGTGACAAATAAATCACAATCTCCCCCGTCTTTGATTCTGACTCTAATATTGACGTAGTCTGCTCCTGCTGCCTCTCCAGAGTCGAAGTCTGCTGCCTTCTGCTTTTCATCATTAAATTATATGCAAGGCAGTTCTGAGAAACATCTGCATTCTGCCATATCCACAATGAAGCCTGATCAGTCACTCCCTCGCTGTTTGGTGCACCACAAATACACACATGAACACACACACACAAAGACAAACACAAAGATGCATAAATCTAAGTCACATCTGACCCATTTCCCAAATTGCAAGCTTGAAAGAGTGGACATATAGTTTGTGTGTGTGTGTGTGTGTGTGTGTGTGTGTCTATGTATGTTTATGTCTAACAGTAGTATGCTTTGTGTTAGTCATTTAGAGAGCATTTGTTTAGCATGTGATTATCAGCACAGTCCATCATTTTGACTTGTCCTGGGCTAAATGATCTTACGCAGATTTATGGATGCAATATACATACAGCACACTTGTTTATTTATTTATCCTTCAACCATTTATTGTTGAACCCGCATGGAATACACTTTTTTCTCATGAAAAAGTGTTAATCTTTGTGTAGTTGTATGGTACGTTCATCAGCAAACACACAAGCTCTCACCTGTCATCTTTCACAGATGACAAGTGTTGTGACAAGCTACCTCATCGCTGGCGCCCTTAAAGTCCAATTTGTTTTCTTGTCATTTCTCTCCACAGCTCTAATTAACTCCCTCTCATCGCAATTTCATATGTGCCTGTTTTTTTCCTTGTTAAAAGATTTTTGTGCTTTGGCCTTTTTCGCTAGCCATGCTAGAGATATCATATTTAAATGACAAAAGACAACCCAGTAACAAATCTAAATAAAATAATCCAATTTCCTTTCAAATGTCATCAATAAATTGATAATATAATACAAACACTTAGTTTCAAATGTAATTTATCAGGTCATTAAAACATCAAGAACCAAAATTGCTGTTAATAAATAACAACTGATTAGTAGATTTTTTGGACACAGTGACATTTTATCACCTTCTAAAAACAGTATGGTGACCGTGATAGCAGACACCAAGCACCATAGGGGATTATTTGGTGTTTCTGACCATACGTCCAATCTTCATGCTCTTTTTAGCTCCATTTCAGTCTCCAACTCCTCAGGGAAATATCTGGCTCAGTGCCTCTGAAAACTCCACTTTGTACCCCAATTAGCCGCCAACTTTGTCTAACCACTAGGGGGCTTTGAGTGCCTATCATGTAACAACAATGCAACAGGAAGAGGAACTTATATATCCATTCACAGCACATGAAACTAATCTGTGGTTTCAGATCATTTTAACAAAAAAGACCAGAGGAATCATCCAAAAACATTATTTGACGAGCTGAACTCATTATTAAATGTTGTACATATCATTCCCCATGGCTAATGCTGAAATGTGCCAGCCACAGTATCAAAACAGTGTTGAATGAAAATATTGTAAAACACTGTGTACTTGAAACAAGGTTGGTGAAATCCAGGAGACATGTTCAGAGCTCATGAAGCACATTACCTATTTCACTATATCATTATATATTTATAATATATTTCACTATACATAGTTATGTTAATGCCACTATCAGTAGGATTTGACCCTGGAATGCTGAGATTAACTGGTTGAAAGTAACTCATATCTTGCACTGATTTCTTACCAGGATTTCTTTTCATTCCTCCAGAGCCCAAAACAGAATAGATGCTGGAATGAGGTAAAAGGCTGTAATCAAAGAGTCTACACCTTGCACTGTTATAGCATAAGCTCCTTTAGTGCAAAAAATACATTCACCACTTTATAGGCCAAAAAGCTTTAGAAACAAACCTTCTGGGATTATCTCTTCAGAATAGCTCTCTAAGTGTCTGAAGTTAAATCTTAAACTCCAGCTAACAGGTGCGGTGGTGGTGGAGCTAACCAGGTCTGACACTACAGGCTGCCTACAGCTGAAAACATGAAATGAGTACATTGCCTAAGCATGCATGTCTTATATGCTTACTTGTATATAGTAGTTACATGTCACTACACATGGGCAAATCTTCTCCACCCACTATGGTTGGTTTGCTCTACAGCAGTGGCAGGCATGAAGGTTTTACATTTTACATATATGTAACAGCAACAGAAATCACTAAATTAAACAGAATTTACCTGAATAGGCCCCTTCAGCAGGATCAAATTTCATTTATAATTAATGCCATCTAACACCAACTGGGGTTGGCTCTAGACATCTTTGGCATGTCTTCTCTTTATTTCCCTCTCCATTCTGAAATGACCTCTTACCTTTTTTGATGGAGGTTTCTCCCACCCTCTCCCACTACATCCCCCTCTTTATCATGAGGCTGGCGTGTTGTTAACACTTGGTTGAGTGAGAATTGTTACACACCTTTTTGTACACATTCTATGGGGCAGGAGTGGTTCAACCATGTCTTAAGCAGAGCTACAGAAACCTGTGCAACTGCCACAGAGCATTAGCTACAAAGTTAACCACTACTGACTCACTCATCGGTTCTACCCTCTGCCGACATCCACAGCCATAAAATGAGAGACGCAGCAATTCTTCTCTATGTGTGTCTCCCGCATCAGGATGAAGGATTTGACACTCAGAGACAGTTAACTACAGAGCAGAGCAGGCTAGGCCCTGAGCACGGGATGGGGAAGCCTGATGTGTTTATGAGTTACAGTCGATGTGATCTAGGTGCTGCACTCAGCTGAAGACAGTGTACACTGAGTTCACTCTGCTGTGGCACTATGTAGGATGTCTGCATTTTATTTAGTCATACTTGTGAGACAGACCTTTGTCTCACTGTGCTAATAAAATGAATTACAGATATTAAAATGTAATCACAAATAAATAAAATACATTCATGTAGCATTTAAAGCTAAATATTGTTTGTTGCCCATTCAAAACCAAAGCCTAATCTCAGTGTACTCTGTGATTCATAATAACCTACAGCCCTATTAGCTGTCATGAAATCCTGTTTGCGATTCCATTACACCAAATAGGTACAGAAGCACACATTTGTTTAGTTGGATCTCTGTTTATCCTGTGGAAATAATGGCTATTTACACATCCATGATTATCCAGCTTTGAGAGATCAAATGTAAATCGATGCAGCAGGGAGGTCTGGTTGACTGTGACAACTGGTGATCCAGATTTCTCGATTTTTTTTTTTTTTCATAGCATTCGCACAAAAATCTAAGGGTTATAAATTTGTTTTTGTTTGTTTCTAGAACTGCCAGCAATCTGATTTCACTATTTATTTAACAGATGAAGGGTACCTCAATGTACTATAACCTTTGTAGAGACTCAGTTCAGCACATCCTATCTATTAACCCAATATAATGCCCATAAAACCTTGCAACAATATAGTTTTCGTGTGTATTTGCACCAGATGTGTTTTTCAATACCCACTTTCACGTTCAGCTAAAATTGGGGGTCTGGAAGAACAGTAGTCTAAAAAGTGAACCAAAATGTTTTTTGTTTTTGTTTCAACACTTTAGATAATTATCCCTCAAATAAAGATATTTACACAAGGCAATATGAGTAGTGAATTCTACACCGAAATGAATTTATCTGTAGACTTTAAAAAAATGTTTCTTGTTTTCATATCTTATAAAACTTTCTTTCCTTGTTCTTTCTCCTGGTTAGAATTAATTGGATTGTCTATTAATTGAAATAAAGTATTATGAGGGTGCTAATCTAATGAATTCAGTTTGGAAGTCTGCAACTCATCCACATGTTTCAAATTCATAAGCATAATTCGTAAGCTGCACAGCCTCTCATTTAAAAGTTAAATCCAAATGACGAAAAAATGATGTGCTCCTAAGTGCTAAAACCTAATGACGACAACAACGAAGAACAACTGATTAGTCTGATACCACAGCTTAAAATCTGTATGTATAGCAGCTGCTGGTTAAAGACAATGGAACAATTACAAGCAATACACCAATACTTCTCAGTATGAACAGCAAGTCTGGTCATGGTCTGAGATAAATTGGAACACCTTTGTTGAATGGCAGACCACACCAATAAGAATTTAAAGAGGAGAGGCATTTTGTAATCTCTATTTCTGTTAAATCACTTGACAAATCTTGTAACCATTCCAAAAAGGAACAGATGTTCATGCCATTTTGTAATAAGAAGAGAGTGATAACGGAAGTGATGCTTGATGCTGAAGTACCATGGCAAGGTGTTGACAGTGCCAGCAATCACCACTGATAATCTGCACTGGGTTTTCCCTGCATAGAGAATCATGAGGCGTCCGCCTCCGTCAAATTGTGTGCCGCCTTCAGCTCTTGACAAAACTCTGACGGGTGTCTTCATGAAAAACACTATTGTCTGACAAGCATTGCACTCGGTGGATTTCTGTCATTTGTAATGGATGTGGTGATGCTGTATCATAATCAGCACAGTACACTGGGAGAGGTGCTGCCAAAACTGCCAAAGAGGAAGAAAAGAGCTGCAATTTTCCTCAAGGAATGTCCTCCAAAGAGCATCAGAACATCTTGGGTTTTTTTTTTCTTCTTTTTTTTTAAACAGCAGGAATGTATCAGGCAGTAGTGTGGCCACTGGGCATCCTGGGACAAATCCCTGTAGGCCACCGCATTGGTGGGCCAGTGGATTGCAAAAAAATCCATAAAGTTTTTACCGGTCCTGTCAGTCTCTTTACCAGCCATTTCTCTGTGCCTGTCATTCAGGTTGTGCAGGAGAGCATGCTGCGTGGTTGTTCTGGGACTAGGCTCACTGGCCCCAATCGTAACTGACCGTCATGTATAATGTATACATCTAATCAACCCTCACCAACCTGACCAGAGCATCCCAGTGGTTTTGACCTGCAATGGCTGAACACATTTACCGACGTAGTGAGAAGGGCATGACATGTTACCCATGCCAAAAGCATTGTGCCCCTATGCTACAGCTTGATGCTGGCCATAAAGCGTCAGGACATGACAACTATTGATGTAACAGCTGAATAAAAAGGCCTACTCTAAACGAGTTTAGAACTGAACTTTAAAAGCTTTACTCTATAAATTACAAAATATAAAACAGTTCTTCTAAAAAAATACTTTGTTGTGTCAACAGAGACAACACTGCAGTGGACTTGGACCATAGGACTTTTGAAGACTGCTGCAAAATAATATATGACCTCCCTAAAGCAAAAGCGGCTCCAACTTGCCAGCTATGAGCACATTGTTTGCTTATGTAAGCGATTGGGCTGTGCTAATTTTGATGGTCTGAATGTAAATCCTGCAGCCGTTTTAATTACATGATTATAAATTGAACATCTCCACATAATTACTGTCAAGTAGGCCAACCTAATTACTTTCCTACCCTTAGGTAAGTTCAGCATCAAATATACAAGCAGTCATGTCACTAAGGAAACGATGGAGATCCTTGGTCAGATTTTGGATGACCAGCTGGAGGAGATAAATGGATGTGTGTATGTATGTATGTATGTATGTATGTATGTATGTATGTATGTGTGTGTGTGTGTGTGTGTATGTGTGTATATATAGTGTGTGTATATATATATATATATATACACATAAGATAAATGCTACTTCTGACATCTCTGTCGCCAAGCATATAAAATATGTTGTTATTTTCTTAAATAATATAATTATTCAAACTCCTAAAATATGTCACTTGTGAAAAGAGTTTGTTTGATTCAGTGAAGGCACGTGATCAGGATGGTGTGACCTCCACCGCATATTCAGCCAGGAAAAACTCTGCACAATACATGCCAGCTGACATGGTCTTACAGTGGGCATAGACATACTGCCTGTACATTTCAATGTACATAATGTACATTTTCAAGAATTAGGGTAGAGTAAAAGGTACCCATATCCCCACGCAAACCTTCCAATGCATTGCATGTCATAGCAATTCACAGCCTATCCTCTCCTAACTTATCAGTTATGGTGAAAAGTCAAAGTTGCTTTGCACAAATCTTCAACATAGCACACCCTCTTCTTTTTGTAATACAACAGTTTTACACACCTGCTGTTTGCCATTTCACCCATCAGGAAATTAGAAACTAACTTTTTTCTGAGAGGACAGCCACAGTGAGGGAAATGCAATTAAGCTCAAGCCTTAATAATTAATTTTATGGTCAGTGATCTTACCAACAATTATTTCTGATGCAACTAATCATCTGGAAAATAAGAATCATCCAGACCTTTTTCCATTTGTTTTTTTGCCAAGCAGCCAGCAATTTCCCCCCAACAGTTTCTAGTGAAAGCAAGGCACCAGCATTATGCATGGCAGTGGATAGTGTGTTGCAGAGCATAATTTGCTTTTGTTTATATGTGATCGCCTGCCTGTTTTCATTTTGGGAGACTCTGACAGAAAAGGAACACCTCTGTGTGTGTGTGTGTCTGTGTGTGTGTGTGTGTGTGTTTTTTTCACCAATAAGAAACCATTCAGCCAAAATATAGACCAAAGCATTGCATTTTATGTTAATGTACAGTAGCAGAGGAACAATTTTCATCATTGTTGAATTTCTTGAAATTATGTCTTATTTTTACAGTTATTATGAACATGCAATAATAATATTGTAATGTGAGGGTTATTAATATATACTGTATAATGTATAATATATACATTTTAGACCAAGTTTCAAGCAATTTTATGTTCTTTATCAGTTTAGCTGTGGGCAAAAAATTGGGAGATCCTTTAACATTTGCTGCAAGTGAGCACTGACTGACAGAAAAAAGCCAAAGTGGCAGCTCGAACACTTAAGAGAGGATCGCAATCAAACTGCAAAGTAAAAATGTTAAAAAGACTAAATAAAAAGAAGGACAAAAAAATTAAATTCTTTTCCTTTTTCAACAGAAAAGTCGCCTGATAATGCTTCTAAACAAGTCCAGGTGGCAAGAAATGAGGGCAGTGATGGCACTATGCTAACAAGGACAAGCAACTGAAGATGATATGGCAGCAGCAGCCAGCCCGACTCACCTTACAGGAACATAGGAATACCATGGCAGAAGCTAGCCAGGTTTGCTGACAGAAGCAGTGGAAAACCTCAAAAGCAGCTAGCAAGGTTCACCTGCAGGAGCACAGGAATACCGTGCCAGCAGCTAGCCAGGTTAGTCAACAGAAGCAGGGGGCAACTTTGGCAGCAGCTAGCCAAGTTTCTTTCTCAATCTTGATGGACCCCAAGGTCAGATGCCAGAGTCAGTCCATTCACAGACATGTGGAGTAAAACTGAAACTCAGAGGAGGAGGAATATCTGGACATGGCAGTGGTCTGGAGCATTTTGAACAACTAGATAAGGTAAGCACCCATTTGTCTATTAATAGTCCATTGTCTAAATTGGTTTTATTGGGCTGCCATGCCAAACTTTTAATAATTGCATTTTAGAAAGGTTTGTGTAATTATTGTTTAGTATTATTGTCTATGTTAGATCTCTGTTGAAATTCATTGCTGGCTGTGCTGTAAGCCCCAAAGTTGCGCATATGGAGATGTGGGTATTTGCATGTGTTGTATTGAGAAGGTAAAAATAATCTAAAACTATTGTTATATCATTAATATCATGCAAATTATTTGACATTGAGGCTTGTAAGCCCCACAATGTAGTAAGTGGGCATTTGTGTACATATCATGTATGATAACATGTTTTCAGTACAGCATTCTGGGACCTCTGCTTGCCTGGTCACCCTTTCATTCTCAGAAGCACAAATTTAGTACTGGACATGGCATCATGAAAAAGTTAATTTAAAAAAGCATGTTTAATGAAATTAAACACATTAAGGACATAAAAACACACAGGGACAGATCTATTCTGTAAGAAGCAGATTCTTCTTCCACATTTTTTGTAATTGTGTAATTATTTACTTATTATTTAGTTTGGTATTGGATGCAGCAGCAGTCCAATACAGACCAGAAAAACTAGCCTTCCAGTAGGGCATTATTAGACTCATTCCTCAAACACAGATAAAGTTGAAACTGTTTAGCTCTCAGCAGATGCCTCATCTCACCTGAAACATGAACAAAACAAAGACCACTCAAATGAAATATTCATATAGCAGTATGTCTCTGACCTTATTTGAGTATATATTGAATTTGAAAACAGTGACAAACATTGACATTTCAGTGTGAAGATCCTCTTTTTGCCTTCATACAGTGTTTTTGAAAAATAGAGTCTAAACAGTATCCTGCAAGATCTGACTAAAGGCAGGAAATAGGCAGCACTCATTGACAGTATAGTACTTTTCTCTTATCTGCAACACTAGATACAACATAATGTGATGTTGTGTAATGTTTCCACTAAAAGGGTGACTATATCACCTCCAATGACTATAATGCATTTGTGTCATTTGTAGCCATTTAGTTTACGATGTTTCTTTAGTGATGGATGTATGTAACAAAAAATCTCTTTTGGCCCATGAGCACCACCTGACCTGCAGCTTTTAACCATTACCCTAAAAAGCTACACTCACAGGGGCAGTTGCAGTAAAATGATTTGTTCAAAATAAAGGGAGCAAAAACTATCCTAGTATACTAATGCTCCATTAGTATTCCTTACTTTTCCTGGTTGATCTCACAGCAGCCATAAGTGAGGTAAGAACAGAGGTTGGATTATGTCCCACATGGTCATGAAGGACAAAACATGAAGGACACCTGAATCACCGCAACTGACTTCCCTCAGTGAGCGGCAACTTCATAACAAGATCCCCTTAGATTACTGAAAACAGCAAAACATCTGAAATGGCACTGGTGTTAATCTTTAAAATTCACCTCCTTTTCCCTCAGTCTTTGCAGCTGGAGAGATGTCTTGGTTTAAAATCGCTGGTTTCATTGCTAAACTGTGATGTTGCCTTCTGGTTTGACAGTTGGCTTTAAATATACAAACATTTCATTGCTGATAAATTCTCCACCAAACAACTGAAAAGCTTTCTGTGGATCCCCCGTAGAGAACTACTGTCTCTGTTGTCAGTTCAATTGATGCCTCCCCACCATTTCTGACCTGAATGCACAGGAGGGTCCCCTTAAATTATTTTACAGTGGAAGCAGTGCTGATCCCTTTATGTTGCAGTAATATCATCTAACGTTGACTGGCAACAGTAAAAGAAGCTTCACCTGAACTGCTTACTTACTTTAGCATCTTCATCTTCATCTCTATCACTAAGTAAGTGCCAGTGTTATCTCAAACATTGCCTTGGACAATGATGTTAACCAGTACTGGTCAAGAGTGTGTGAAATGCATAAAGCATAGACTGCATCCTATCCTTATCAAGCTCACTTTTTTCCTCAGCATTCATGTTAAATCATGTCCTTTTGTTCTTTTATTTGGTCACCTCTTTTTGTCACCATTCAGTTATTTTGTGAAGCACTCAGCCACGGCTTCTGTCATCTAAGTACTTAGACCAACAGCCTGAGGCAGGATGCCCTGATTTCCCACAGCAGGAGAAAGACTGGCCTGTGGCAGCCATGCCTTTTATATCAGTGGTCAGGTTGTGCAAGTAGATGGATGTACTCAATTGCTGATCTTCTCTAGCCACTATCCCCATTGACATACAAGCCTCTTTGCAGACTTTTTGTAGCGCTGGATTATTTTCAGTTAAAAATCTCATTTGAATAATTTCACTAAGAAAGCCATACACCAGTTTATCATATACTGCTCATCATTACATGCGCAAGTATGTTTTCATTTAAATCTTTGGGATTTAGGGAGGGGACTTGCTTGATAATGGCTTTGAAGGGTGAAGTCATATCTGATAGGTATAGAGTACAGTAATGTTGAGGCAGGCCAGCAGGGACAAATGTGGAATTGCAGTAATATGCAGTGTCAGTGAGGCTTTGTAAATGAGTATGACAGATCATCTGTGTGAAGCCTTGCTCCATCTCTGTAGCCATCAACTCAACAGCCCACAGGGCTTTTTGCCCAGTGGCCATCATGCCTGCTGAACAGACAAAGATTACTTGTCTGTTCCCCTGGAACATTATAAATGACAAATAATATTAGAGTAAAAAAATTTAAGTAAGTTATTCAATACATAAAAAACAACATCTTATATATAAGTGTACTTACTAGGGGTTTTGACCATTGCCCATGATAATTAAAGGGTTTCATAAACTACTTTTTGAACATTTCAAAAAACTGTTTTATACTGGACAGACTGAATGCACTGTGAAGAACAACTCCCAGTGTCATGTTTTTATAAATATTGTAATGATCCAATGGTCCAAGACAATGTGAATTTTCTTTCCAATTCCAGTGCATGGCCAAATGTTATTATAGCCAGTCTGCAAACCTTTACAGGGCCAAAATCTTGGCAAAGCACAGTTACAAATAAAACAGCTGACAGAGTCAGCTCATGAGAATTTCCTTTTGTAAAAAATGACCCCGTAGGTCATCTGTGCAGCACCTTATTACAACCCATAGTTTGGTTAAATTGTTAGGCGACCTCTAGTGCCTGTAGTAGTTATGACAGGACCAAAGGAAGTCAGGTGATGTTTAAAAAGCAACAAAGTCAGAGGTGGGAGGGGGGTTGAGGTAGATTGATTAGTCTACAAAAAACAGGATTTTTCACACAGGAGGCTGCTCTTTGTTTTACATCTGAAATCAATAGTCTACATTGTCTTATCGCCACCTTAACCATAGTTGTTGGATTTTTTTTTTATTGTGACCATGACAAGTCTCCTGCAATCTTAAGGAAGTGTTAATTTTGATCCAACCCACAATCATTTCTGAAACCTAACCAAGTAGTTTTTGTGCCTAACTGAACCATGACCATTCCAAGAGTAACTTTATTTACTCTTGGTTTATTATCATCAAAAATGATGACCACATTCTGGTACACCTGCCACCAAGGGTTGTATCAAAGGGACAAATGATCTATATGATGACCTATATGGTTATTTAAGTTAGAGGACTTAATTTACACACTTTTATATTGGAAGTTATAATGGAACTAATTACACTTCTAAGAAAAGGCAGCATCCAGCACTTATCCCACAGCTAAAATCAGAAATCAGATTGCTAGCATGGCTGCAAAAAACAATTTGTTAGTGTGACAGTTGGAACAGATCGCAAATATTCATACCTTTCATACACTTTTTCAAAGTAAAAAACCTAGCTAAACCATGTCACTCAATGTTAACAAATTCCACAACCACAGTAAGTCAAATGCACCACTCCTCGTTAACTCTTGTCACACACAGACACACACACAAGGTTTCCTTCCTTCTCAATGATATTTTCAGTTTGGCACAAAGAAATTCTTTCCATGTCATGGATATACACACAAAGTAATGTTTGCTGTTGAAGAATATCCAAGAGCAATAACTTATCACACATCTAGTAATAAAATCCCAAGAGAGAGAAAAACAAGGGTGTCTGCGAGTTGCATAAACTGTAACACAAGCTCAGCTGTTTTTGAAAAGATATACCATTCCCTATCCATATGAAAGGAAACTAAATGGCACAGACAAAGAACAACTGGTATATAAGTTTTTGCAAATTTGCATGCGCTCACTTGGGACTCTCTTACAACCTGCCAAATAATATTTCAACTGGGACGCAGCACTGCTGTCATATAAAAAAGCAATGTATATTGGTTTTTCCTCTCACCATCCCTTGTTACCAATTTATGACAGAACAGCAGGGGGAGAGAGACAATATTGGTGTGAGAAAAATGAGGATGACAGACAAGACCAAGTAAAAAAAAAAAAAAAAACCTAGGCTGAAAGTCACAAGATTAGTTTAAAGAGACAGCTGCAATATTCAAACAATCCTTCATAAGAGCTGACTCCAATGGCTCACTGGCGGTGTGTAAACAAACTTAATGTGAACAGCCTGTATCACCATGAATCTCATAACCCGTCTTGGCCCTGTAGCCTTTTCTCAGCCTCCCCCACAAGTCCAGCAGCTTATCACATAAACGATTATTGACTGCTTCTCAAGTCATCAATACCATCAGTGCAGTTTTACATATGGTGAGCCCAGGAACCTCATCTTAGTAAGCCAGCAGAGGCAGGAGGCTGTAAGAGGCTATACAGATACACCAAGTTGTACAATGGAAATAAAAGATTCTGGAGTGGTATTTTCTAAAGAACTGTGCAGTGCTTAATTTTACTTTTTGACTGAGAATATTCTCAGGTCATCACAATATTCTTATTTGCCACATAGCAGATCCTTGGATGTTTGTTGAGGCACTTTGAAGGTAAAAGAAAGGGCACAACGTTCCCGCGTTAACAGTGAATTGCTACAAAACAAAAGCTCACGTAACATGGCTGTGTGATGGTGCAATGTATTTGTATATAAAATGGTGCCTCAGGTCTTGCAGCTGAGCCAAAACAACTTAATGGATTAATTGGGAACCAACAGAGATAATTAGGCCTTTGGGGTTCTATGATTCCACCCCTCGTCGACTGTTGCCTCAGAACTGTGATGTGGTGCGTTCCTGCTGTGTAATCAGGATAATTAGCAAGAATGTTGTGTCACTGTCCAAAGATTAGCAAACAGAAAAGGCCAAACAACCTAGTTGTGGTTCTGGCCTAGAGAGACTTGATAGGATTTACTCACTGGCATAGATTTGTCTTGTTTTCATTTCACCTTATTTGAGTCCTTTGAGGAGGGAGGATGAAAAGCTTTTATTGTTTCATCTTATAACAAGCATTGTTCTCTTCAATCATACCACAAACAGACACCACAGTTGAAAGGAATTGGTCCAACCTTTAACTTGGCAGTGTCCACACAAACACAACTGCAGTGCAACATTTTCTTAGCTCATATGAGAAAGATGCACACTACTGCCATATATTTGTTTCCCCTGAGGAGAAATTACTATGGATAGCTAGCTGTTAGCTGAGACTAACTGAGCCAGGGCTTCAGTTGTTTACTGTGCTCCTATTATTGGATGCCAAGGTGTCCTTCTGTGAGGCTGACAGGCACTGAGTAGTAGTCCAAATTGATTGGTCTGCTCTTGCCCACCAAAAGGACCTGAACTCAATTTGCTTGTGATGGCTTCAATTTCCTGGCTGGACAAAATCCCCCCCCCCCCATCCCTCTCTCTCTTGCTCTCCCTCCCTCTCTCTCTCTCTCTCAGCATCCCTTCCCTGCTCAAGAGCTGTCATTTAATTCCATTACTCAACAGGGGAGGTTCATGCCCTGTCACATTTGTCTGTCTTTCGTCCCTCACTGTTCATATGAGCCTTACCGAGAACAAAAGCTGAGAAAGGCTTGTTTTTAAGATGCTGGTTGTTTTAGCAGGATTTCCAGAAATAATCTCATTTGCAGTTTTGCCCGACGACATCTGGTAAGCAGTGTTTTATTTTAAAGAGGTTGGTAGCATCTGCTCTCTAGGTGATGATGCAAGTGAGCACATTTCCAAGATAAACTACATTTCATTTCAGGGGGCCCAGAGATGAAAGCAGAGACATACTATATATACTAAAGTACACACACACACACGCTGCCAGGCTACATTTGTGTATGGGAGAATGTGGCAGACAGATATGTTGCAGGTTTTGTCATCTCCATATCATTATTCGTGCCAGTATTCAGTAGGTTTTTCAAGAGAAGGTCATCAAAGGTTGGACTAATTTAGGTCTTGCTTTGCAAAGCTTATTTTCTTGCACCACATTTCTCAAGAGCAAAGACCCAATTTGCTTCTCCCACCATACTGTAGCAACATCGTTGTAAACTAATTTCAAATGCACACAATGCCCACACGGTCAACAGCTGATTAGAAAGAAAACAGGATCTAACGCTGGAGTCAAGCACAGAGGTCTTTGAAGTGATTACCTTACATGCTTTGGCCTTGCTTTTGTTGCTTTAAGATAAACATGTGGAGCCACTCAGCATATGCCAGCTTATGTCAAGATGAAAGATTTTACAAGCCATTATCAGAAACCCGCAGATTGTACTGAGAGTATTAGCTAGCGTCAGAAAATGTGCAACAACTGCAAAGATCTTGCTCTGATTTCAGACACTGTGGGTGGGGGGTGGGGGCAGCCTCTCAGCACTTTTAGATGATCTAGATGACAGGCAGGGGATTAAAAGCTGGCAAAATGTGAGGTCCTAAAGATAACTAATCACGTCCTATACAATAAAGCAGGAAAATGTTGGAAAATGTTACCTCGCTTTCTTAATTTGAGCAAATTTCTCCTATCAACGTCCAGTTAAAGCAAATTCAAAACCTTAATCATCAAATCACAAATGCAACACAGGAATCAGACCTGAATCAGGAATCAAAAAGATAAGAATAATGTTCAACTTCTTCCTATCTTAGCCTCTTCATCATTTAGTCTTGCCTTTATTCCTCGTTGTCTCAGAGGATACGTTCTCTTCTGGGTGTATTTACCAGCGGTCTTACAAGCTTTTACCTCCAGGAAACAAGCGGCTGATCCGGCTCATATTTTACAATGATTCATCTTGCTCAGTATCAACCACTAGGCATAAATGCGA
Source organism: Psettodes erumei (assembly GCA_016785225.1). Lineage (NCBI taxonomy): Eukaryota > Metazoa > Chordata > Actinopteri > Pleuronectiformes > Psettodidae > Psettodes > Psettodes erumei. Next base: position 4,597,900 of record JAFBJZ010000863.1, on the reverse strand, counting down.
TACAACCAAATTAAGGCCACTCAGCCAGACAAACAAGCTGGGGAATTTCAAACCTATGCCTCTTTTTTCATTTTGCTTCGTGAGCCACTACAATTTATTGCTGTATTAAGACTGATATCTTAAAGCTGTTTTTCATGTTTTGTTCTTTCCACTTCTTTTATTATTATTTTTTATTTCAAAGACAGCACAGTGAAAAAATGTTTAACTGCAAATAAAGACATTGACTGTACACTTGTAGTCAGGTGACATTGCTCTCTAGTACAACAATAAATGCTATTAAGTCCACTGTGTAGCTCTTGAAACTAAGTGTAGCTCTAGTGTTGTTTTGTTTTTTTTGAATTGCTAAAATTATATTTCACTATATTGATGAAATAGTAGTAATTACATCAATAAAAACATCTCTGTATCTGTATTCTTCAACACAATGACTGATCCATATATTGAACTTACATTCTATTCATATGCAGCCTTACATCCTTTGAGTTGTTTGATCAGTGAAAGCAAAGATGACTTCTGCAGAGAGTGTGTGTTCAGTCTGTGCAGGCATGCTATGCCCTGCCATTTGCTGGAGGTGTCTGTTCTGGCTCTCTTCAAGTGAATCAAAAAGCCCCAGAGGGACAAAGCCAGAAACTTATCCATTGTGTATGGTGAGAAAGGGAGAACGCACCATGTGAGTGCACTGAAGGGAGAGACCAAGCTGGACACTGACGGGTCTACTTAGCTCCAGGGAAATTACACACATACAGGCTGAGAAATTGCACTGAAATACTGAAGAATCTTCTGTTCTTTGCTTCTCCATATCCATATGTTCCACAGGGCGAAATCATAATTTCCATTATCTTATTGATCCCATCATCAGCCAGAGAGGAAGATACTGCAGGATTTTCTTTCTGCAACTCTGAGATTATGTAGGGGATACGGGTGATTTCCCTCTTCACTAATAATAATTCATTATTGCCTTTTTTGTTAAACAATTAGTAAATCCAAGCCTGTAAGTGTGCTGCAGTTCAAGAATGTTACAAAAGGTGTAACAGGTGTAATAGAAGCGGCAGCAGACAGTCATGTGTCTCTTATATTCTGGAAAAATGATACTCAAAATACAAATTTATAATATTCTGCCTTTAAAATATGCCACATTTATCAATCTAATACCTATGAATCCTATAAATCACTTCTTCAGGAAAAAAAAGGTATGACTGTTTATTGTGTTGAATGTTACAATTACAACAATTTTATATGGGTAAAAAATGAGTATAGTTCATGCAGTGCCTTTATAAATTATTAATAAGAGTTTGAAGTATTTTTTTCACTCTTTTTTAAATTTAAAATCATTAAAGGGAAAAAGAAGAGGAAAGATGTTATGGGAGATATTCTACATGGATATGTTTGACACATCCAGCGTTGAATTGAATACATAATTAATAATATAATTCTGTTTTTATTAGTGGCAGCTTTAGCATGATTTATTAATCAAGGTAGTAGAATTTCACTCTTGTTTGTGGTGTGCTACTGAAACAAGTGCAGTTACTACTTGACTACATTTACTATGTTTTACTGTCCCCTGTTTATATCATGATCAATTTTTTTATGGCTACTGGATTGCATGGATTTGAAATTGTAGGTTTTTATGGATGTGATATTTAGAAGCACTCAGTTATTAACAATGAATATGTTGTGCCGTACATGTAAGTGAGGTGTCATCAGTCATCATGCATGCCAGCTAACAAACTTAAGATTCTGAATTTGCAGGAATGAATCATTTATCATCAAATGTTGTCAGAGCTAACACAAAGCGAACAATACCTGGCAGATCTTTTTAGCACAGCAGTTCCTTGAGCAGGCACTATGGAAACCAGGCACTTTGGTACAAGTTACAGTAAAAAAAGAAGCAAAAAAGTAGAAAAATCCTTGTTCAGATGGATTCAGATGACTTTCTCCTGAGACAGAATAGGATAGTGTGAAGGTCTGTGTCCTCTCTCCAGCACCCAGCCAGTTTCCTGCTCCTGTCTCTATTTGAAGGGTAGTGATGTGTATAATACTTCTCACCCTGGCAGGTTCAGTGGTAGATAGAACGACAGGGGTAAAGGGGAATACAAAGTAAAACTGCACCGTAGCAGTTGGTGGCTGGTTCGCTTCAGAAAGATGATCTGACCTCGAGAAGCAATCGGCAAAAACATTGAGTATGTGCAGCAGGTCAGACAGAGAGTGGAAAGAAAGAAAGAACCCTCTCATAAAGACTGGTTACACCACGCAATTATGAAGATCAAAAGAGTGAAGGGAAATATATGCACACATACATTATATATATATATAATATATATATATATAGTATTGATTTTATGTCAAGGAGCTGTTGTGATACAGCAAGTAAAATTGCATTCTAAAACAAGATAGATTGTAGTGGGCTCACAGCTGTGCCAAGCAGATAAATCAATTAAAGTGACCTGATCTGACAAGTAGCCACGTCCTCAGACAGGCTTAATATGAGAACACACTTCCATGAGACTCATGCCTATCTCCATCACACCATTGAAGCCTTTCCGTCAAGAAGCTCTGAGTAAAAGACAGGTTGACGATGAGAGGACAAGCTTGCATTTCATTTCACTTAGACAAACATATGATAATGTATTTGTATTAAGCATATCTATCTATCTCTACAAATGCAGCCTTGAATCTAGTAAAACCTCCTTTCTTGCCATGCCAGTTCATTCCACTTTAGTCAGTTGACTAAAGATGACATCAGTGTCACTGCCATACTGTTGTGCCATGGTAGGATTGACATCTTGTTCCAAGGATGTTACATCTGGAATAACAGGCATTAAGCTTTGCTTTGACTCACACCAAATTATGATTTATGCCAGGATCAAGCTCTGATCGTAGACTCTTCATATAAAAGTCATATAGCACAATATTTTGGGTTGTCAGTGCAGTCCTTATGCTAAATACTGTTATTTTTTCCACTAAGTCTTCATGTTCAGAGCTACTCTATTACCAACTTATCAAAAGCTGCATTTCTAATTTACATTCTGATTTGTTTATTGTGAAATGTCATTGCCACATACAGTGCAGTGAAAGCCCACTTCTTCTGCAGTATGATTGCACTCACAAAAGACATATACCTTATACTGTATATTGGAAAAGCAACCTTGCTTCGTTATTGTGTATATGAAAAAAAGGTGCTGGCATCTTTTAAAAGCAATGAAATACTGAAGATGCACAATGTGATGTGTACTACAACACAACAGTGTACAGTGTACTATCTGTGGTCTGTGGGCAACAAAAAGCACTAAGTTGTGCTTTTTGTTAAATATGATTAAACACTTTGTGTATGTAGACCATTTCCTGTATTACTCTCTACCGGGGAGAGTTGTACCTCTAGAATGGTTACATCCATCCTTTTCACTGTTATTTACATCTGCACAGTGTGTACAGACCCAGTTAGTAAACATTGATTGTGCTATGTAATATAAAGTATAAAAATATAACAGCTGAGTTCACACTTTCAAAAGATTTTTTAAAAGCTTTGTTTCATGAGTCACAGGATAATTTAGATATTGAAACCAAGAATCACATATTCAGGAATGACCTCCACCCAAATCTTTTTTGGGACTAAGGACAAAGCAATTCCTTTGCAGTGTAGAGGACCGCTCAGAGAATTTCTATCCTTCACTCATTAGTGGCTTTCATCTTAAGGGTCACTCTCTAAGTATCAATCGTCTCAGTCCTCCAGCCTCCAAAAAGTCCTGCTAATCACAAGATCTACTGCAAACACATCAAAGAGATTTTTCCAAACGCTGTCTTCAAGGCATGGTTGTCTCAAATTGTATTACCACTGAAGAGACAAATGGATTTGCATTGCACCTTAACATGACAAGAGCAGACTGAACACTTACCCAAGGTGATCAGGATCCAAGGCAAAAATTGATACGACTAATTAATGCACACCCAAAGAGGTCTTGGTCTTTAATCATCTCAAGTATACGCTCTCTTTCATCAAACCACAGAGGGAGTAAAATAGTACATCTGCTAAAAAATGTTATCCGTCTCAAGCACATAAAAAAAATATAATTTTTAATAATTTGTCTTGGGAAATAATGTTGTACTTAATTCAAAGAGTGCAGCTGCAATCTCTCAAATTAGTTTGATGGACTGTTTAGAAACCCAATATCCTATAGTATAATCACTTAAAGAATTAAGCAAACATACGGTTTTGCAAGGAGAGAAAAAGAATAGAGGGAAATGGGTGAAGAGGAACATAGAGAGAGAGAAGAAATAAAGTTCCTCTGAGAGCCCATATGTGTTTCAGGTACATGTCCTGAGACAGGTAAACTCTACAGTATATGAGTCCCCTCCTTTGCTTTCCAAGGTGCTGAGTGGCTGGCTATCATGATAACCTTTCACTGCAACTGTCAACTGATGAAGTTCAGCATGCAGAGAGAGAGAGAGAAAGACGCAGCACACTCACTCTATCAGTCTATCAATATCTCCCCGTCTCTCTGTCTCTTTCTATCTCTGTCTCTCTCAATTCAGTTCAGTACGAATCTGCTTCACAGGCCTGACAGGGAAACCATCCACTTCATGCTGCCAAGGAACATACAAAGGCTCAAGACAAATAATGAAACAAGACATTCATAAATGATGGATACTAAATAAGTAATTATACTTATGCTGTCAATATTGGTGATAGCGTTTGATTGCCTAGTAGAATATCAATCAGTTCAATTCATTCAGCATAATGCAAGTATAACAAGAGGACCATGGGTGGCATTGCAGGGCATGCATTACAAAGGTTTTTTAACCTACATTTGTTCCATTGTTTGCTGCCATTTTTGAATGGACTGGCTTTCTTCTTTCACCCAGTAACACCTTGAGCTTCAGTAAAAGCAGTCAGCAGGTGAAAGTTTGTGATGTTAGTCATAATGACACACAGGTACACACCTCTCGTGCACATGAATTGTTTTTTGAGCTGGCAAGTGGTAACTGTCATTTTTTTCTCAGTGGCAAAGAGGAGACTCTATTTCTTGGTCAAGCATGCCTTTTCTGTGCCTTCACCTTGCAAAGGCAAGTCCATCTCACTTTGTCTGTCTTGCTCACACTCTCAACAAAGCCTTGTGGCCTTTTCTAACGAATTAGCATTCTTGTCAGTAATGTTTGACGTGAACAGAAACTAGACGGTTTCTCTTCAATCGGAGAAGTGAGGAGGACAGAATGTTTACAGAGGCTGAGCTCCACCAGGCTAGCATATGGTAAAGGTGCTGTGTTTGCCATTTCCTTTGTATTGAAGCTTCAAAAAACAGCCCATACTTTCCACCACACAACCCTATGTCAGAGATAAAATGTTTTTAACACTGGTATTATGGAATGTTACTGAGACCAAAGCTTGCATGATGTGCCCCACATGTTGTTATTCTTATGCTCCTTAGAGCAGTTATCATGAATATTTTGTAATAATGCATCACATAGCAGTTTTATTTTATTTTCACAAAGTGAAAGGAGTCACTTTTAGTGATGAACCTACTGAGAATTTTTGCCCAAGTCTATGGCTCCCCTTTGCTTTACAGTGAGTTTCAGCTCTTTGTGTAGCTGTCTGGCCCACAACTTCACTGTTACAGCTCGTTCTCAACACTCCCATAGTGTTTGTTCACTTGCAACAGACAGGTTGTTTCCGGCAACAAAAACCCTCTAAAAATGTACTGTACACTACCTGCGCAGCACCAAAACGACAGTCACAGTTAGTAAATAGCTGTCGAACAAAGTGGAGCATTTATCTGCCGAGGAACCAGAGAATTTCCCTCTGGAGTTGGGTCCAAAAACCAAAGTAAATATTAGACTGGTGGACAGAAAAACAACTCCAAATGAATGATAATGTTGTTCCCTGTTTGCTGGATGTGTAAATAAGCAGCTGTTTTCCAAGAAGTTTGCCACATCAACCTTAGAAGGTGGTGATATGCCTACTCCCAAATTTGAGAAATTTGTGGTTATCCTACGGTACATTACCATTCCCCTGTCCTTGGTAAAAAATGGTAAAATAAATAAAAGACAGTAATTGTTATTCCAAAAGTAAAGTTGGTGTTATAGAAGCATCCAGTCATATCCTGGCTTTTCTTAGTATTCTCCAAACGGAAAAATCACACCAGCTTTGATGTTTATCTATAGAGGGTTCCTCTCATGTCTTGTAATTCCATTGTTAATTCCGTTTTTACTTTTTCTTTTTAGATGTTACTTTTTTGTGAAAATATACGAGCGAAACAGACAGTTTTCCTTCTTTTTATAGTTGCTCTGTTTTCCGCTCTCATGTTTTCTTTCACTCTTTGATCAACACCTGAAATCTCAATCTCAGCAGAGAATAAATGTCACGTTCCCCACTAAGAAATTCACATACTCCTTTTACTACATCAGAGCTGATTAAGAAAAGTATTTGCACTATGTTAACATTAGCTTAATAAATTAAAAATATGATATGCATATAAAAATATACATTATTATATTATTTATTTTTTATTATCTCATAGAAAAATGTATCTGTAAGATAAAGCAATGTATGAATGCAGACTATTATTACAACTGCAATGAGCGTCACTGCAGAAACGTATCCATTCATCTCTGGGAGGTATGATGGGCCATTTGACTTGCTGTTAACCCCAGACGCATCTCAAGAGAGTTTGTCCTCTCTCTCTGTCTCTCTCTCTCAACAGCTGTGAAACATTGGTCTCAGGTCATGTTTCTGCCTTTGCTCTGGCCTCCCGAGGTATCCACCAACCTTTAGGTCTGCCCAGTGTTTTCGTCTCCGTCTTCATCTGCCTGTCTCTCTGTCTCCATTCTCGCCTCCTCTCTATCCAAACACACACACACACACACACACACACACACAAACTCCCAAGCACTTACCCTCATGATCCGGTAATGCGAGTCCAGCACTTGTACTCCAATTATTCTCCTGTACTTGTTCTTGAAAGGGTTCTTGCCTCTCTCTTAGCTAAAGAATGTCATGCCCCTTGTGATTTCTGCTGGACTCTGAGGCTTTTCCAGTGTTCATCTCTCCAAACTCATCCATTTTCAAAAGCACATTTCAATGCAATTTGACCTGAAACTGATTCAACACAAATAGTTTAGGCTAGAGTAGGTGTCTGAGTCTGAATATGCGAATCCCTCATCAGAGTCAATGCTTGTGCATCCATTGGAGAGCCAACCAGCACTATAAGTTCAAGTGTCTTGTCTCTATATATGATCTAGAATCTGATAATTGTGCGTTTTTAATTATTATTATTCAGTATACTCTGTTTCATCAACAATGAAAAGTGGACATTTGAAAGACTATGAGGTGCAGCATGTGTTTTTTATGCAAGTGAAGCTGAGAATTTCAATGATTGTTAAGACGCTGCCTTAATGTTAGGCATGTAAACTGCTCAGATTCAGCCCACTCACTACATTTTATGATACAAAGCACTGACACTCACACCCACACCCATACATACAATGCAGACACAGGCTTCTTTCACAGCCCCAGTTCTGGTGTTGGTGGTCAGCCTCTGCTTGATCTTACTGTAGTTTCCCCAGGAGGACTGACACTTTCATGCCATCTATAATAAGCAGATTTTCTCTGACCTAAAATAAAGTTAATCCTCATATGAGGTCACCGAAGAGCATATATTCATCAGACTGTCTATCTGTATCTTTAACATCAGACCCAATACAGTTTTTGATGTTGACGGCATTAGTATTGCAGTTGTTTTGTTATGTAACTCCTTTTCAGAAAGCTTGCAGGAAAGTGCCGTTCTGATATCATGAATAAACTAAAGCTTTCAGCTACGTGCTGCCAAACATTAGGGCGGCCAGAGAAACTGAGAGCATCAGTGCTAAGTTACAGCACTGTAGAGATCTCTGCACATAGATAATCTGCTTCATCTCTCTTGCACATTTGAGGAATAATCTCCATCTTCCATGGTACAGAATCATCAAGAGCTTAAAACCAGTGGCATAATGGTGGAGACAGGCAGCGCCATCAAGGCATCGCAGAACGACAGCCGCCCAAAGTAAAAAGCTCTCAGGGCCGTGCAGTATTAATAGCATCTATACTGTCACAGGGTGACCATATGCTTGGACATTTGGTGAAAATGCATGCACACACACACACACACACACACACTTTACAACAGAAACAGCCAAGTGACACGAGATTCAGCTCTGGTGTGTCACCCTTCTGTCTGTTGGTCATTCTAGATACATTCCCAGCATAATCCACAACACCACAGACAGAAGGGTTGCAACTTGAAATATTATCAGCATTTATCTTACACAATGTTTTTTAAACATTTTATTAAGCCAACTAAACCTTTAATGACATAGTGCTTCAATAACTGAGCATAGTTGCATTGGTTCAACACTCTACCATCCTCTTCAACAGCTTCTCTCTGTCTCTCTCTATCTCTCTGTCTGTCTCCCTCTTCCACTTGTGCCCTTTGAAAGGCAGTGGTCACCATTAGTGAGCTGACCTTTGTTGTTCTGCAAAAGCAAAACAAATCTGCTGTATGTAAAAAGAAAATCTGCCTGGATATGACAGAGGTGTGGGTTATTCACTGATCTTTTAAGCTAAAGAATAATCACATTACCCAGGGGAGACAACATATAGTACTGTACCATTAGAAAGCATTGAATGGCAGAGATAATCACTCAAGTGAAATTCAAAAAGCCATTCTCTCTTTTGCTCTACAACATCTGCCAGTTAAATATTTCACTATTTATAGACAGACAAGGAAAAATTAGATAGGCAGATTCAGTTTGTTTTTTTCTTGTCAGTAACACTGAATGAAAAGGTCACAAACTTTTAAGCTATAACTTTGCGACTTGACCCTAGATATGGTTCAGTTGGAGATACAGCAATGAGACTTAAGACTTTGTGTTCATGTTTGGGATGAACAACAGAAAGCTCCTGGTGTGAATCACACTTATTATATTGCTGTTTTCCCTTAATGCTAATTTTGGTTGGCTTGTTTTATTAGGAGGAATTACTAGGTATAAAGAGAGTAGGTTATTCAGGGAGACAAACAGACAGAGAAAAAGATCAAAATTTAACACCTGCTTAATTTCCATGCCCCTTTTATTCCTCTGAGAGGAACACAGTCATTGCACTCAGCAAACCCTAACCCCCATTTCCCCAGATGCTGCACATGGATTTGAAAGACACACTGCAAATACATCCTACCTGCTTTCCGGCACCACAAGGGGGAAACATTGTCCATCAACTCCATATACTCAAAAGCATTTATTTCCACTCTTTTTTTGTCTTGAAATTTGTGGGATTGTATGTTTGTCTTCCAACCCACTCCTTTCCTCTCTCCTAGTAACATAATCAATACGTTCCATCGCTGTCAATCTAAAACTTAAAACTCACTTACATCAAAGACTCACATCCATCATACATCTCAAGGTCACGGATGGGCTGAGGATGAAGGGCCCAGATAAACGTGGATGAGTGTTTTCCTGTAAGTGTGTGTGTGTGTGTGTGTGCGTGTGGACAGAGACAGACAGGGACTGAAGATTGAATGTGTGTGTGTGTAGAGTCAGACACAGAAACAGCGACAGAGACAAAGGCAGAGACAGTGGTGGGGGGGCGACTAATGGAGGAGTAGCACAGAGCTCAGCACCACCCTAAGAGCCTCTGTAAGCCAGACTGAGTCGTGGTCTGAAATTAGCTGATTTTTCACTGTGAGCACTGCACATTATCTGGGTGGGGAATGGGCAGAGGAGTAGAGCGGAGGAGCTCGGAGAGAAGAGGGTGGGGGTCGGCGTTTAACTTAACAAGATTAATATGTTTGCCTCATCTCTCTGGGTTTTATTTCCTTCTCCTTGCAGGGCCCTTGTCAAATCTCTTTGGACAGGCTCTCACACATGACGCTGGAAGGAGACCTGAAGGACACTCTGCAGAGTGTCAAGAAAAAGGAAAAAGGCTCCGTTTTGTGACTTTGTGATTAGCATTGGTGTAAATGTACACCAAAGCATGACGGACCTTCTCTGGTTGTTTTCCACTGACTTTAGGCACTTGTCACTGGGCTTTGAAACCCATCGTTTCCAAAACAAAAGCATTTACCTTTCTGGTGGAAGGGACAGTCAGCTGCATAAACCACGCATTTCGAGACATCAGATGGACATTTTGTGTTTGCAGAGGTGTGTGCGTCTTTGTCTTTGGATAGCCACACAGATGTTTATTGGTTAGCCAGATTAGTCAGCAATGATGAAATCAAATCTCAGGCCCCCCAAAACAGAAACCTGCACATTTAGACCATATATCCATAATGATTACATTGAGAATAACTGTGTATGCAGACAGAGTGTTTCTCTGAGGAGATTAAAGAATAGGTATGATGAGATTAAGGAGAGGGATGAAGCGATTAATACTGACTACTTTAAAATGATTATGAAAGGCTTAGAAGGGTAGGTCGCATACGGCATATTAGAGAGACACAGAGAGAGGCAGGACACAGAGCAATCTGGAGTTTTTGATCCATGGAAACAACAAAGAAGAACTAGCTGTGCTTGTTATAGTCTTATGTCAATAGCATTTTCAGCAGTGTTGCTTGATATTACTGTGGAGAAAGGAAGAACAGAGGAGGGAAAACAAAAAGAATAAAAACAAGGCATATACACTCCCATATGACCTAGGAGAAACAATGACAATCAAATGGCCTGCAGCAGACTTTCCCTCCCTCTCTCTCTCTCTGTCTCTCTCTCTCTCTCTCGCTCTCTCACTCCTTTTCTGTGTACTTTGATGTACAAAATAGCCCCGATCCATAAACAGCACCATTACTTTCACTGCCTACCTACAGTGCTCTCTCTCTCCCTTTCTTCTCTTTCTTTTCCTATCACCAATTCCCCTCTCTGTCTCTGTCTCTCTCTCTCTCTCTCTCTCTCTCTCACACACACACACACACACACACACACACACACACACACACACACACACACACACACAGGCTTTCCACTCTCTCCAAAGCTATGTTCGAGGTATGTTTCGCCAGGGGCTTTTTTGGGGGGTCATGGATAATATGGAAGGGAGTAGAAAATTGTGGGTCATCTATAGCGTTGATGCTCACAAACAGGTACCACAGGTTGAAAAATGATGTATGACTGACAGTGACATATAGCAATTTTCCACACCTCCAGCATTGTATCAGCCTACCGCTCTTTATTGTTTCTATCATTCTGTCAAACCTTTCATACCTCAGTAGAAAGTAGTAGAGATATCAGAATCTGACCAAACTGCAATGGCTGAATAATCATACTTTCTCCTTACCCATAGGGACAAGGCCCAGTGTTTACCTTCTCTTATACTGTTTGTCTTTTTTCTCCTTTCACTGTGTTCCAATACTGGATCGGTAGTTGACCGTTGTGACTCTAGCAGCTAAAGATGACCCAGGTTTACATTAAGCACAAGAGCATAAAATAGTGTGACAGTCATTGCAGCCTTCTAGAATGGATGGCTAGTGTACAAAGCATATGATTTCAACAATGCAATTCACCCCTATAGTTAACTAACCATTACAGCAAATTTTATTTTTTCTATAGCACTAGGAAATTATCCATGTTTGGCTTTAAAAGACTTGGTGGTTTAAGAACAAGGTTCCTCAAACAATGGTGTTTCTAAACACATTTCACAATTCTCAGAAGAGGAACTTAAGAGGACTACTCAGGAGGCAGATGCAAAAGTAAACAGGCTTTTGATTTAAAAAAAAATACAAAGGGTTAGGGTCAAGTGAAATCCAAAAAATGTTAAGGTCAAAAACATGCCAACAGACAGGCAAAGAACAGAGTGCTGAATAGCTTAGGGCACATGGCACAAAAACAATCTGGCAGAAAGCAAGTGGAAACAGATCAGTATATAAACTAGGGAGCAAATGTGGGAATGGGGAGGATGAGCAGGTCAGGTGATACTGCCTGGAAGAGTGGCTTGGTGTAAGGTAACCACAGAATTAGAAAGGTTACACACAAACTGAACTTAATGAATGAAAGGCTGAACAAGCAGACTGAGACTCACAACCACGACAACACTGGGTAAGAACAAGACAGGTTGACATCTGCATGTTAAAAAATGATGTTATGTCATGTCATGTTAAGAAATTTACACAGGACTGGCCTTGAAAAAATGTATGTATCATTAATCCATGGTCAACAAAAAATCTTTCAAATTTTAAATAAAGATGAAGCCTTATTTGAATCACACATATACACACTACAGAATGTATGCAAACATCACAATAATAAAGTCCACTGTTCACAAACACTCCTGAGTCAAGATTTGTTTTTATAAGTCTAAAATGCATCTCTTTGTGTCATCTTTCATGTAAGAATCTTCCCTAGCAACCAGCTATTTTCCTTATACTGCACAAAGGGGCATCAAACAGCAAATTCAGGTCAGGCAGTCAGGTAGGTATAGGCAGCCATCTGACATTTCATTAATGGTGACTGTGAGTGAATAGTTCTTTTGTGTTCAGTGGCATGTTTGGGAGATCTTTGTGTGTGTTATATTTGAAGGTAACTGCCACTTAAGCTTACTGTGTGCAACTGTTGAACATATTTTAGAGTTGTTAAATGAAAGCTTTCTCAGCATTTTGGCATTTCTGGTAACTTACACTAAACTCACTCAATGGAGGACACTTGGTCATAGGTGTATTTTGAAGGCACCACTTACTTAGCACTAAGAACATCAATCTCATTTAGTCATTTGATCACAAATTTTCTGTAAATTAGATTTTAATCCAAGGGGGTCTTTACAGTGAGATGTTTTCAGGTAATGGCCAGCCAGTGTGCATTGAGGAAAAAAAAGGTGCCCTTTTGTTTGTTTTATACAATCTCTATTATCCTTCATTTCATGTAGACAGAATGTACAGCACAAAGCTTTTGTCCTGAGTACTAACCATGGCAACATGCTGACAGTGGATCTTCAGTAAGTGAAATGCTCAGCCCTTCTCTCATGCCAAAGGCATAACCAAAAGACTCACATTGGCAAAATCCAAGAAAGGACATGACCGTGAGCAGATTAAATTAATAATGACAACAGAGCCAATAAAATCACAAGAGAATTCCTTCAGAATTTAATTTGAAAAGAAGCAAGAACTTGTTCTTGTATCTGAACCTGTTGCATATGACCATCAGTAAAACATCCACATCCAAATATACCAACACAACACAGATGGAAAAAAATCCTATAGTTCCTATAGTATTGTCATGTTGGTAATTGTCACCAGTCTATAACAGAACAACATGAGTCACCTGCAGGTTTCATTTAGCTGAATGGCCTTCATGTCACATATCTAAGGACATTGGTGCTGGCTTGGCAAAATGATATGTATGAGTAATGGGATGCTGCTCACATCCGGACACTCTGGGAAGGTGAGGGGCTGCTGCCAAGCTCCAGTCTCTGTTGACCTCTCCTTCCTGTGCACTCAGCAAAATTTGCCGATTACACCCCACTGGGCCACTCTCACTGGCAGTGACATATGTCAGCCATTTTTGTTCTTTTGTAATTCTGTTACGTGACTGCTTGCTGTGAATATGACTAGAATGCAAGAATTTATCACGTTGCATCTGTGCAGGAAAATAACCTCTTCAACAGTTTGCCAGCCATTCAACTGCACCAAGGAATGAATGAACGAATAAAAAAACCTAGAGAAGCAAGCATGTCACCTCACCGTGCCCACATGCCAGCTTATGTTCTTTTGCTTTTTCCTCTCCTTTTTTCCCTTTTTGATGAGCAGAATTTGGATCTCAGTCTGGGGCAAGCACACACAAAAAAGGGCCTCCTAGCACACTGCTGATTCAAGATTTTAGCCGAGCAAATCTTAGGCAGGGAGCGGAGAGCAAAGAGCTGGCCATTTTGCAGTTTGTGCTCATCTGCCAATTCCTTCCCGGGGCTTTCAGAGTCAATCAAAGAGCTACCAGAATGCTCACACCAGTCTTTTAATTATTCATGGTAATTCTATGCCACTACACACTCTCTCTGCAGCCCCTGTCGCCTCCCCCAAGCGAGGTGTGCTCTGATGTGTTTATGTGTACTGAATATATAAAGAAAAAATCCTCCATCCATTACAAAACAGAGTCTCTGCTCTGCCCTGTGCTACGCTGGCAGCTTTTTCAGGGTCGTCTGGCTTCCACTTCTGTGGGAAGCAGAGCTGATAAATGTTTGGTCCCATGAAACCCAATTTTTTGCCCTTGTAATCATTTCACTGGACATGTTGCACACTTCTATCGAGCTCTTCCAAGTCTGAGCATTTGAATGATTTTTATTTTATATTCTTTTTTTAAAATATCTAGCATTCCATTATAATCTCATGCATCTTTTAGGGCAAGTAGCCTGACCTCTTGATACCATATGTGTTTATTGTGCCCATTCAAACAGCTCCAATTCCTGATAACAATCCTGCCTGGAAGGCCAGCCTGGTGTAAAAAGGCCTGTCTATCACCATGTCTGCAGGGGGATTGGAATTTTTTGATAAGCACAGCCTTGCTGAAATTGCATTCATTTCCTTCTATGAGCTAATTAGGAAGAGAGGGGGCAACTCTGCCATTCTGGGCTGTCCATCAACCTGCCAGCAACCACTGACATCACAAGGTAGATGTCAAGTTCAGCCTTTTGTGTCTGAGACAAGCCTATTACCAGGAAGTGTGAGCAAGAGGTTTTAAGTGGGTAGAAGGCAGCAGCTTGATGTTATCAGAATCTCTTTGTGGAAATAAGCTAAACTGCAAAAGAATTTCACTCAAACTCATATAATAGCTTATTATAACTACAAAAGAGAAAATGGGTAGAATTTGTACATTAGACAGGAAAACACCAAGCTGAATGCAGGATGAATCATGAGTATGCAGTACCGTACAGCTGCTAATGTCCTTTCACAACCTTCATTTTGGGAGAAGAAGGTGCTGCTTCTGCTTGGCCCTTTGAGGGAAAGGTGATCTCTTAAGTGCAGAGAAGCAGTTAAATTTTGTTGGTTGGCATGTTGGAGAAAAATGGCACACCTCCTCTCTCTGACTTGTCTTCACAAGCCTTGTCAAAGATAAAAAAGTGGGGAAATGTTTCATGTCTGCCTTCTTTTCCTGCCAAAAGCAAAAAAGGAGGGCAAAAGAAAGCTGGGATAGATACAGTGACATACCAAGGGAGGATGTGGCAGGGATAAAAGCATGTCATTTTGTAAGAGATGATCATGAAACTGCCCCCTTTTCCCCTTTTTTTTGCTGCAGACTTTGTCAGATTTGAAGTATATATTGTTTCTGCTTTGCCCTACTACTCAAAACAGGAATGGGACTTTAAAATGGGATATTTACAAGCCAGTCAAATGTCTGTCCTTTTGATATAAGTGACAAGAAGCTGAAAAACAAGACTGAAAGAGTGCAATCAGCTTGGACCAAAAGTATTGTTGTTTTAGCTCAAAGAGGAATTAGGAATCAGAAGTTCAGAGTGCTTATCTAGATGAAGATGCAACCACCAGCAGCTACTATTTATTATGATACAGTATATTATTCATGCTGGATCGACTGTGGGCACATTTTTTGTACATTTCAGGCTTTAAAATTATTTTTGACCATCAGTGGTCTTGTTACATTGTGTTTGGAGATTGGTGGGATGCTAACAGACAACAGAATGTGGATTCTATTCTCTGGAGAGGATGCATTTGCCATAACAGCTCTCATTCACTGAAGCAACCTCTCCATCTTCAGAGCACAGCAACAGATGCTCTCTTACACTCATTAACTGCAGTGGTACACATGTGAACAGTTTTCCCTCTTTGTTTTGGCCCCATCCTTTTTTCTAGCAATCCCATGTTCTAAAGCATTTATTTTTGTCACCACAAACACCAAATGCACAAATCAACTCCAACAGGTCATCAGAGAGACTGTGGAAAAAGGTTTCAACACAAAACTGTATTTTTAAAGATTTGCAATATATAGGCTACTCTTTATGGTGTTAATGGTGACAAGCATGATCATAATAATAATTATTATTATCATTATTATCTGGAACTGTGAGCTATGTTTAATGGATGTGTAAGGAAGTGAAAAGGACAAAATGTTCAGTTGGTCTCTAGAATTTCTATGTAGAATAATGGATAAAGCATAAAAACCTGACTTTGAAAAACATTGCAGTAATCAAATTGATAATCACATGCAATGAAAAAGCCATATAATGAGTTATGGATGTATATCATTACTAAATATGTTGTGCAGAAACACTTTAATGAGCCAATGTAACATTTTAATTGATTGCAATGACTTGTATAATTTAGCTCACTATTTTTTAAGAATCAACCAAAAACTGCAAATTATTTTGTGGAATAGTAAGGATAAATGAAACTATATTCATAATATCCTTTATCTGACTCATAAAAACATTCATGCTTATTTGTAAACATCCCATTTGCTAAGTAATCCTGGTCAGCCTACAGGGAAGGAATTCCAATTCTAAGTCCTCTAAATAATGGCGGAAGACACACTTGGCCTCAAGCATAATGTTTATCACGGGCAACATCAAGAGACCAGCATCCCATAATGCCACTCTGCATTCACAGCATGTATGCTCCATCCCCACTGCGGTGGTGATAAATGGCTAACACTGGAGCAGTGCTCACCTCTGAGAACCCTGGCCTTACCCTTGTGAGTGTCCTGTAAAGCTTTCTGTCTGATTATAAACAGCAGTGCTGGTTCACATTGGTGCTGTGAAACACACAACAGATGAGGAGATCTTGTTTGTTTTTTAAACAGCCGTGATTTTACTTCATCACTATCACTGTATGTCTGTAAGTGATGTTATCTATGTTAAGAAAGAGTTTTATGGACTAAATTCCTCCACAATTCAGTGGGTAATAGGCAAGAAGTGTCAAGACAGCTGAGACAAACTACGAAGAAAGGTGGGCAGCGCTCTGACAGTTAAAAAGAGCTAATGTGACTGTCAAATCTGTGGTTGTGGAGGCCACATTATCGTTATTTTTAGTCATCCCTCTTTAGTGTTTCTATCAGGAGGCATGAGTAAATTACAGGATTAATATCTAAATCATCCTCTAGATGTTTGCTAAAGAAAGATCACAGGATGAGGTTTACAATAATTCAAGTGTGTCCTCTTGAGCTAAATCGAGAAAGTGGACAGTATTTTAGCAAACGTGCAAATCCAGCTTCTAAACCGACTGAACTAACTGCTTTTCATCAAACAGCACAGGTACCTGTACTAATGCTAGGTTTGTGGAAACAATTGTGCTAGATTAGATTGGAGAGGTTCTATTTAAAAACACATTGTTTGGAAATGCTAACTGAATTTACTGAGGTGATTTGCAGAGTGACACACCTCTGAGACCTTCTCAGCTTCTGAGACACACCTGTAACTGTAAAGTAATCTGTCCAAAGATCGAGACAGCTGTAGCCACAAAATGCACTGAAGACACAAAAATTAAAAATGTATGTAATGGAGACAAACATGTCACTGACAAAAACAAGACCTAACTGTCTTCAGTTTTTCTTGCCTTAAACTAAAACACATTTTCATCAAAAGAGTAGGTCTGAAGCGAAAATCAAAACAATTTGCCAAAAATGACACTGGTGTGTGGAAGGGGTGGTTTAGGGTGGGGTTTTCCTGGACTGGCTTCCAGGAAGCACATTGGGACTAAAGCCATCGGGAGAGCTGGGTAGATGTGGGAAGATGTTGGGCATGACCACAGCTTAGTGGGTGAGCCTGCAGCAGCAGATCAGTGATGCATAACACAACATGGAAGCATGTGGCTGCATCTCATAGAGTAACTGGGCAGCCAAGACCATCACTCTTACATGTTTCCATTTCAAGTCTCTCCTCTTTCCTATGTTCCTCTGGCCTGCTTTCTCTTAATTCTTTTTCCTTCTCCGACTACGAATCTTGATTCTTGATTGAGTGGACAGAAAGTGTTGCTGTGGTTCCTAAAATCTGTCCTGCATTAATCAAAGTGGTCATGCACACATGCTGTATGGGCATTCAAATGCATTAACATGGGGCATGATACTGACAAAAGCTTCGACTCAAGTGCCAATTCTGAAAAGGCTCAATTTGTCTTGCATTTATGAGAACCATGTAGGCGGGGTAGAGAATAAACACTGAAGCATCAAGTAATCCCTGAATGGATATTTCATATTGAAAATAACAACAAAGTGTGTCTGGTGTGTTTGGGGTCATACTGAGCCTTCAGAGGATAACAACAGAGGGAGCACAGGCAGCAAGGGAAATAAAGTGAATTCTGTGATGTCTGTAGGATCCCTGATTTCCGCTGCTCAGTGGAAAAAAAAATACTGCTGGGCTGCCAAGTATTGGCTTCAAAATTTTGACTCACTGTGATGTAGCTGTCATCCTTTCAAAGGAAGTGGATAGCAAGGGGAATGGGTGCATGTACCATGTCTTTCACTGAGCTTTTCTGAAGTCCACAGAAAGATGCAGGACTTCGCTTTCAATCTGCATGGAAAGAATGCTGAGCTGGGTGTTAATTCAGCATGCCATTCCTGAGGCTTTTCTTTTGAGCAGTTTGACCGGTGACGGCAGATATTCACTTGCAGATAGTGCCTTTGAAGGAGATAAAAAATCTCACATAATTTATCTCTCTCTATATATAACATGCATCCAGACTCCAAATCCAAAATACAGATTCAGTATTTGGTGTCAGGGCAGTCACACAGGCCAAAACAAATCAGATTTTGTTGCCAAGTGCCTGTTTGTTTGACAGCCTTGAGACTGGGCCACGGTTCTGATAGAAAGGAGTCATCTTAAGTGCAATGAAATCACAATATATAGCAGTCTTCTTCTGAATGTCAGAGGTGTATGCCATTTTCAGTTGCCCATCAGTTCAGGGTTATTTCATTTTGTTTTATGCTTCCTTATGTCAATGGAAATCACTCCCTCCAACTAATTGCTAAAAGTCGTTTGATCTCTCTATACAATTTTCTGAATACATCTGTTAGTATGACCAAGATGGAATGTGAACAACTGCTGGTATCTGTTATTTCAAGGAAAGAGTGGAGCTGGGTTTGTTCTAGAAGAAACACAAGAAACCCTTGGAAAATTCTCTCATGCTTCTAGGTTTAGTACAGTGCTGTACGTAGGAAATACTGTATGGTCATTGCAGTTTTAACAAGACCTTTTGAGTCAGGTCTTTTCTGGACATCGTAGAAGCACCCGTCATTGTCAAAGAGCCCTCAAGAATCCAGAATGAGCAGCAATTGCACCATCAGTAACTGAGCGTGTGCTGACAACCTGTCTGCCTGAAAGGCTTTTTATTGCCACAGTTTGCCTCCGGGCAGAACATCACCCGTATTCAGCACACTCTGCAATGGGTTGAGGGTAGTGTACTTCCGGGCCTCTTTACTGCTACATTATCTATTTAGAATTAAAAACACACATTGTGGAGAAAAGAGACTACAAAAAGTATGATACTTCCCAAAGCTCCACTCACTACACTTTGAATGTTTATGTTGCACATCTGCATGCCTTTGGCAGAAAAAAACAGTGCTTTGCCATGAAATGCTTTTATAGTATTTTTTTTCCTAAGTTTTATCAAATCTTTTATTTTATCATAGTGTGTTTTTTTTTTAATTGTCAAATGTAATTTCTGTTCATCTTCTTTCTTCTTTGCTTTATTCACTAACTGTGGAGTCCCCTTGTGGAATGCGTTGTTGTAAACTGGTGCAAATTAAAGAACTCCTTGGAGTATATGTTTTTCATTGCCTATTATTAATCTCAGTAAATTAGAAAATAGAGCAATGAACCATTTTAATGACTTTGAATCCTGGTTTTCTTTGTGGCTGACGTGATTGGAGTCCATAGCCCACTTCCCATCATTTACAGAGACTCAGAGGGTTTAACGCTCATTAAGACATACGGTTATCCACTGTTAAACACTGACAGTGTGGGGTTTTTTTATATATTATGTCTGTGGCATGTTTGTTGTGGTATAACGTCTATTTTTGTTTAATTTTGTTTTTTATATTACACTGCTATGTTATTCTTATTTTAGCAAAGCAAGAATTTTCTCTCTTTGTTGCCTCACTCCATTTACCACTTCAATACTTCACTGGCAGAAAAAACAAAACAACCAAACAAACAAAAAACATTGTCTAACATAATGTGAGTGCAAATTTGTACTGTTTTTACCAACTGTATATTGTAAAGATCAAATAGGAAATGGAAGTCGCTAATATTGGACACAGGAACTGCAGAAGTCTGCCTGCCTCCCCTTTTATAAGGCTCAGCAATGTGATTTACACATACAAAGTAGAGAAAGGAAATGATCGAAGTCGCTGCATTCCTCCTTCTTCTGCTCCTTTTTCTCCCACATTAGTGTGTGTCTCGGGTGTGAAATGCAATAACAGATTTTGAATGCAGACTCTATAAGAGGTACACCAGAAGGTTATGTAGAAGCTATTACAATTGAATGTACCTCTTTTAATACATATGAAGCCTTCTCATATTTAATATACTTACAGTGCCAAACGGAAAACTTGATTTGTGAAAATCAATAGGATGTTTTTCAATGTACTATGTGATCTCTCTGTCTCTCTCTCTCAGACACACACACACTTCCGCTATCCCTCATTGTCTCTGCCTTTCCAGCCAATATGCTGTCTCTACAGTCTCATCTTTATCTATAGATCAGAAGTAGGGATCTCCTCTATATGACTGAAAGCCTTTGAACAGCTCTCTATACAACTGAATTTTTCACTCCCTTCCTTTCTCAAGTCCTTGGTTATTTATTTCTTTATTTCTCCAGCAGTGAGCAGGATTAGTCAGGAGCGGCAGCCCCACTATCAGCCCAAGATGTGCTCTTCCATCCTGCTGCTCTGCTCTGATAAAGGAACTGCACCACGAGTGACTCAGGTGCACAGAGAGCCTTGTAGAAAACAACATTTCTCTCACTGAGGCACAGTCCTGCATGTCAATGACTGCCAATGGGCAATGGGAGAGTCTCACTCATGGTATATGCAACCTTCTACTTGGCCTATGTGCAGATAGAAAACCTTTTCTTGTGTAAAACTGCATAAACTTTGCCCCAGGCAAGATTCAAGATGTGCTTTCCACAAACTGATAGCTCCGCAGTTGTCTCTCCCTTGCATTAAGCAAAAGTTCTTTAATTACACATCAATTTCAGTTCACATTGGTGATCAGAACCTGCAAATGCTGCTCCTACTGCATAGAGGAAATAATGGTAAAGAACTTTTTTATTAATTTACAATGTAGCACATCTGCAATGTCTTAAACTTTTTTTTTTTTTGGGGGTAATAATTATCATTGAGTTTGTCATTTACATCTAAAACCAGCTGACATCCATTTCATTTGCTCTGCAGAAGGCTGACATGGAGCGAAGCTATAACTTTATTGCTGTGTGTTACAGTATGTGGCCATACAAACACCAGCAAATGCAAGGTGACAGAGCAGACTGCTGACCTGAATTTGTCTCCTGATGAATATATATGATGCGGAAAAAAAACAGTTTCTCGACCAAGTTTAATCCAGGTCTATTGTATTGTTGCAGTTTTCCCATTCTGATCACTGACATCATCTTTTGGCCACTTTAACTGGAAGATCACCATAAAACGACATGACAGAGTAAGGTTACATGTGCAACATAAATTGTTATTTGATAATGTCATCTAAAGTACACTGCTGTCCAAACTAGTTACGAGTCCATCATTAGACAGATACATTTACTCAGCATATTTTGTGCATGTGCATGCTGAGAAGCTTGGCCAAATGGTGCAGAAATAATATGTGTAAAGTACTCTTACTTTCAGGGAGGAGAAAATTTCCCTTTTCACTTACCGAGTCTAATTTCTGATAAATTCAAGGAATGGCTACACACTGGGCCTCTGAAGTGCTCTGAATTACAAATGAGTCAAAATGACTTTTACAGTGATCTCCACTGACTTTTGGAGGGGTGGCAGCACCAGCTTACAAGATCAGCAAAAGAAAAAAAATGATGCATGCATCTTTAACACTAAATAGGTGAAAGATGAGTCACACTATGCCAGATTATACACACATTGCCTTCCTCATGCTGTGCCTTCCACATGCCTTTTGTTCTGTGCATGTTTAAATCTGCTCAAGATGCACCAAAGACCCCTACACCCCTCCCCATCCTCCCTCTGGCTCTCTCCCTTTCTCTCCGTCTCTCTGGTTCTCTCAAATTGCTGAACTCCAAAAAGTGGTAGCGATGCAAAAATGCGTCCACATACTGAAAAAGTACACAAAAGTCTCCTTATGCCTCGAGAGACACAAAGCCACACAGATTAGATGGGTATGTCCATGGGCACAGATGCACACACGTATAAATATTTTAACATAAGCCTGCACGCATACAGACACACGCATGCATGAATAGGTATCACTATTCTTGTGATGAAATTGTATTATCCTACCCAAGTTAATATGCCTATGCATTACTGATACTCTGAAATGATCCAAATCCTAATTTTAGTTGTAAACTTTGAACCCAAGAGTCAAATTTTTCTGAATCATCTTTTTACTTCCCAAATGAGAAATGGGTTCCCAAGCAAGCTCACAGACTCTTACACCAATTTTCTGAATCTACAAACACAGCAACTGCTAAAGATAGACTTTTATAAAGCATTATACTGTATATCAGCCTATACTTATCCTAGACTTATCCTATCCTGGCCTAGACTTACTTGTCTTATAATGTAGTGGACATTTCATGGGCTTGTTAGGATTTTAGTGTCAGTTTGAATTTCTAACAAACACCAAATAAACTAAATAATTAAGCCATATGAGAAAAAAAAATCCTCAACCCTCCTCATATGTTATCTGTACCTTAAATAGTTTTGAGGATTAATTTTGATCATCAGAACTAAAAATAAAACAGTTGCTTACACGCAACATCAAACTTTTAAGCTGAATAAAAGCTTTTAAATAACTGTCAATGTTCCATGCGATGCCTGGATATGTCTCTTAGTTACTGCCCTAAAATGTCACATGCCGTATGCCTGAGGTGAATCATTTTTAAATAATGAAAAAAGGAAAAGGAGGAAGAGATGTCCAACTGAGAGGATTCAAAACTAAACATGTGAAATGAGGGAAATAAGAAATGACACGGGGATGGTAAACAGTCCATCTGTGTTTTCCCAGAGGATGCCTGCCATACTTTGAAATGCACTTAAAGAGGAAGTAAGGCAATTCAATATCATTCTAAGAGCATTCAAATGGCATAGGGGCTTTGCCTTTTTTGCATGGAAAAAAGATGACAGAGAGGTTATATGGAGTTGAAAATAACAAAAGGACAAACAGATTATTGATGCATTCAGAACTGTTCTAAGGTTGTACATATTTTCATTGAGAGCACCAAAGGTGACAGTTTTTTGTGATTTCACTTCATTCAGTAGCCTTCAAAGTTTGAAAAATTATATCCTTTATCTTTTTTGATGTACAACAATGTGCCTTGCATGTGACAAGGAATCTGCAGTGGGGAGTATATCAGAGAGGGAACCAATCATTACTTATCGAGAGACACTCAAAGTAATTAATGACTTGTGCAAACTGTTGCAAGTGGAAAACATTAATGAATAATTTTCGATACATAATCAAGTAATTAGGAAATGAACTCAAGAGTAAATCCAGGAACCATGATAATGAATACTGGTGATTATCAATTTGAAGCCATCTCCCTTGTGTCCCCAAGGGACCTGTGCTACTTTTAGAGGGAGAGAAAGGGGGAGGGAGGATTTCTGTTCTGACACCACAATAATGTGCCAGTGCCACTCAAAGACCCAGAGTGACAGTCAGCTGTGGAGAGACTGAATTTTTTGTATATTCAATAGTTTTCTGTCTGAAGCCCTGTCATGTCCGCTCCAGTTCAGTCTATTATTTCAAGTGGAATCATCTTTATGTCTGCTAATCTGTAGCCTTGTATGCCAGGCTTTCTCCACATCTAATGACAAACATGTTGAAAACTGTTCTAATTATTTATACCGGGTCCTCATTCTGTCAGCGATTCAAGGATAGTTTCAAGTGTCTCATGAAGATGTCTGTTTTTCATGACATGCCAGCAATGGGTTGAACCATGGCTGCCTAAACCACCAATTTATTTCCCTGAGCAGTCTCTTTTCCAGTTTGTTAGTGACTTAATAGCTTTTTTCTGACTTCAAAAGCTGTCTTCATCATTACTGCATTTGTGACTTTTTGCTTTAAATAGTTGTCATAATTCAAATGTGTGCTTCATCTTCAATGAAATACAACCTCAACCCAGACAGACTCCAGTCTCAAACTTAAATAATCTTGAATCTATTTTTTTGCACAGACAGGTTTGGCAGGAGTAAAACCTCTGAGAGAGTCTTGTGTTCTAAGACTTCGAATAATGCCTTGGCTATCTTTCCTATCAAGACAGCCAGAGAAAAAGGATGAATAGGTTCCGGAGCATGCTGAGCAGGAGTGGCCTGTATCTATAGTTCCCTTAAGATGGAAGATGTAAATCTTATCTACATCAGCATATTAATTAAGAGTCTCATCTCATGCTAATTCATTAAGTTTCCTTGGAAAAACTGGACTCGCTGTTTTGTTTTGTTTGTTTTTTTTACAAATGTTTGAACAAGGAAATCAAATTAGACAGTCTTTTGAATTGATGCCCCTCAGTGGAAGCAACACTTTTAAATATTCCATTTATTTTTTCTTCAGTTCATTAGGAAAAAGTACACTCATTCTGACCGGTGGTTTTATGTATATGAGTGTGTTCCATGGGTGTTTCTGAGCACAGTTGTCATTGCATTTTACCATTACATTTTGACACCAGAGATTGGTATTCACATCTTCTCCTGTCTCTTTAGTTAATCATCTAATCACAAATCAGAAACTACACTTGTGAGCTGTTTCTGAAATGCTCATGTGGGTCATTTAAAATTGCAGTTACAAATGACCTATTTGCTGCTTAGGTTTGAGGACTTGCTGGATAAACGGCACCTTGAGGCAAAAATCACTATTTATGGTGGCTACAGCTATTAACAGAGGATCATATATGGTAGAATAAAAAATAGGTACAGGGTTTTGCCTCAAGAGGGTCATAATTTAGCAGCCTGTGCAAACCCAAGCTCCCCCAATAAAAGTTACTTCTTTCAGCTTAAAACCTCAAACCAGCCAATTTATACCAGGTTCCTATTATAAACAGTTAAGATAAATACTGTTCACTTGCAGTAGTAAGGGCAATACTGAAGATAAACAGAAAAAAGGCTGCAGATTGGCCATGCTCATCAAATTACTTGTGGTTTGTTGGTCAAAGCCCTAATCTGAGATTCACAGGGGAGAAAGGAAATGAGTCCAACAATGAGGTTAGCAAGACTGCCCACTGTGAAATTTGTTACAACGCCTATATTCCGCTGTGAGAGTGACATTCAATAAGTAAGTAATTATTGCTCCTTCATCATATTGTTACTCTGGCCTACTATCACCTTTGAGAAATAATAAATGTTCTGGCAGACAGAAACAAAGACAGTGACAGTGTTAACATGCCCCACTTGTACAACACTCTGGCCTTTGGTCATGAAATAGAAACTGGACAAAGACAGAATCAAGTTTGTTCTCTGTCTGGAATGAAAATCACATTAAAAACAGAAAAGTGGCTTGATATCAAGAAAAGTGAACTAACTTCATAACCTGCATTTGCTTTGGTTCTCTGTAATGCTTCTGCTCTCACTAGTCAGCATTATGGCCACAAATCATAATTATGTCTGTTGACAATCATTGAGCTGACCTCAGAGTGATTGAACTTGTTTGTATATTGATGGCCATAATGATGTTTGTGCCATCATATGTCCAGCCTTATATATTTTCTGGAATCAATTGCCTCATTTTGTTGTTTTTGTTTTCCCCTATTTTACATCTCTATGGATTTTCTATTTAATTTGGGTCAGTATTGTGAAGGAAGACAGGGTATTGATTTCTGTCTAAGGGGGCTTATGGGAACCAGGATAGGCTTGTCTACTTGAGGCTTCACAGCAGGTTCTGACAACACACAGAATATACCCTTAAACCTCAGTGCAAATCTGCTGCCAAAGCAGGCTATCCTCAAAATCACCAGATGCCTCCCACCTTAGCTCAGGTGGGCAGTCATGCACAGACTTCCCTCAGGAGAAAGCATTGGCAATTAAAAATATCTCATTGAGAAGCAAAACTATATAGCTCAGGTCTGACTGAGCGTGGAAGCCGTAGGTGGTTCCTGTCTAGTAATGTTGGGGTGCAGCATCCCAGACACACATGGGTCAGAATGCTGAAGTTGTTTGTTGTTTCAAAAGTGGCGATAATTTTCCACTGCCACATATCTCGAAAATGGCCTCTGCGGTCAACCTAGCTCTTCAATCCCTAACTCTCAGGAATGCATGTTCACTAAGATGAGAGAGGAACAAGTGGGACAGAACACAAGTGAAAGCCAAATGTATGAGAAAGTGGAGAAGTTGAGCATATTATGCAAAGCAGCTAAACTTTTAACAAGTGCTTCAAGTGGAGGCACAAAAGAGTGTCGCAGTAGTCGGTGATCAGGAGCAAGTGAATTTACCTCAGCTATTTGTTTGAAAACCGTAAACCACAGAATGATGTTAATACATATTTATGTGCCCCTTACTTATCAAACTCTGATGGCAAGTTTCATTTTAGGTATATCTTGCAGTCTGTTGATGACTGACGACGTCATTTGACCTGAGCTAAATTTAGTTTGGACTGCTAATAGGAGTTTTTATCCAAATTGGACTCTGAATTTAATGCTTGCCCACGCTGTGATGATGTAAGTGCAGATGATACAAAATAATGGTCATTTTAGTGTCATACAAATTCATGAGATTGAAATGACATCGGCAGTATGACAGAAAAGCATTGGGGCCATTTTGTGAACTGCATTTTAACATTATTAGCTACGAGATGGTGATCTAGATGCTGATCTGTATTCATTTTGCAAGGTGATATGGTGGTGCTTTCAGTATTTCCTATTTAAAATAACCTAAAATGAGTGAAAATGACATGAGTTAAGCAGGAGAAATGTTGCAGGAGTTGCATTGCAGAGCGAAAGCAAATTATGTCATGTTGTATCTATATCTATATCTATGAGTTTGCAGAACAAAAACACCAAGTATGCAGCAATTCTAAACATGACAGAATGTATCAGTATTTGTTCCAAAAAAAATGCACACGAGGCAAACAGAAGTAAAACATGGGAAATGGTAGATAAATGTATTTCCATAAGTTTCTGGTGTGAGAGCATATTTGATGATTGTCTTCCTTAGTTGATTGGGTCAACGACCCCTGCATGACTGAAAGGATTTAATAGGGCAAGAGTTTATGAAAGAAAGGCAGTAGAGCAAACAGGGCATTTGGATGGTTGAAGGCAGGATAAAATGAAAGCAATTTGAGAAAGCTAGCATACAGGGACATGCTGCCTAATCCAGAGGCTGTCTAAAAAGAACAACAAAAAACCCAACAGAAAATAGTGGGAAAAATAGCTTTCATCTTTTAGATGCTATAACTGACCAAGGGATAATTGAAATTGGGCACTGCCTAGACAAACCTGATTCCATTCCCACTGATGAAACCACTACTGTCACACACACACACACACACACACCAACACATTACATGCATATAAAAAAGATCCACAAGGATAATAGAAACACACAGACAGACACTGTATCAAAATAATGCCTACGGGGTCTCTATTTTCTGTTTTCCGGTTCACTTCTGATTCACATGCACTGTCCCTATACATCACTGTTTGGCTACAAGCTAACATAATATCTGTATTATTTATTTCAGCATAATCAATAAACCATGGCATCTTCTACAGACATATTTTTCTTCTGGAAGAGTGACTGTCAGGATTTATTTTTCTGAAGATATTGTGAAGCAAATATTCCTCTGTCCAGTGATAAACACTACTGACACATCACTCTGTGAGCTTGGCAATCTAAAATTATTTGTTTGTGAGCATCCTTAGAGTTACTGCCCAGAATCAAGCCAAAAATGAAAGGGAATGAGTGTCACGGTTGTTCCTTTTGTCCCAGTATTTTACTTTGGTGACATCCTTTATCTGAGGTTTCTCCCTCAACCAACAATGTGCCCTTTTCATTAGTCACTTTCTGTCTCATATTTTGTTTTATTGGAAGAGTAATTCATGAGACATAGCAAAAAATAATCTTCATAACCCTCAAGGTGTCACGGTGAGGTCTGTGACTGATATTGTGCTCCATGTCCAGTGACATGTGCCATTAATTTTTCAAGCAAGGTCAAACTCTGTCTCTGTTGTTTGCACATGTCCTGTATCAACAACAGTTTTGATACAAATTGCATCACTTTACCAGCCAGCTGTGCTAGAGAAACTGAGTCCATTTTGTTGTTTTGTGCAGCAGTCACCTTCTACAATCATTCATCATACATCTTTTTTAACTTCTTGCCCTTTGTTGATCTTTATATACTGCTTTCTGTTTTGTGTCTCTTACCCAACACTTATTGATCCCTGTTGTGTCACCCCCTCTCTTAGTGTCAGCACTGAACACAGGATCATCATCCTCTCGGGTTTCTGTCTTGTGTTTACAAACACACTTCTGCTGCTACTGGACACACACACACACACACACACACACACACAATGTATATGTGTGCACACAAAAACACACAAATGTCCACCTCTGGCTTAGTCCTTCCCCAGCACCGAGAGGTTTAACTTTTATTGGCTTCTTTGCCTTTTCTACTCCAGGGAACAAGGTCAAGCCTCATCAAATTTAACCTCAACACCAGCTTCAGATTAAAGGTCATGACTTAATCCTTCACATCTTTCTTGACCTCTGGTATTACCATGTCATAATACATCAGGATTAATGCCTTGCCTTACCTCTGGACCTTCTTATCTTATACCACACTGGCCCTTTTTCATTTATAGGATCGCCATCCTCTGTTCTGCTCTTTACTATGTGTGTGGTGTGTCCTGTATTCCTCGAATCACCCTGCACTTGGCGGGCAGCTCAATCTCAATATCATGTTATCGGACTCAGGGGCCAAGGATATAAATACCATGCACCATAACTCTCCCCTGTTCAATAACCATTATATGCTCTACTTTATACATTAGAAGCACCTGATGGGGCAGTAAATTCACAGCTGCAGCTCAACCATCTCGGTGTGCATCTAGAGGAAAAATGGATGCTGAAGTCAAGGAAAAAGTAAAATGGAAAGTGGAAATGGAAAGGAAAGGCACTCCAATGGTTAAAAACAATGCAAAAGAGTAAAGGTTACAGAGGAAAGCATGAGATGCAGAAGGTGAGCAAGTGAGTAGTGGCTGCATAAGAGACATTGAGCAAAACAAAGTAAAGACCTGAGGTAAAAAAATGGGGGAAATTGCAGTTTTTATTGGCTTGGCTTTCCCACAGTAACAATTATCTATTATATTTCTGTAATAAGCTTTGTGCGTCCAATGAATCATGCATTCCATTTCCTAAAGCCATTCTTACTCCTGACCAGCCCTGCAGTATGAGATCTATCTCCTCACACAAAGGGTTCATGTTCCTCATGCTGAGACTATTTCAACACCACCGCCAGCATCTGTTCACTTTCCAAGGACAGCAATCAATAGAAACATATTTCCATCCAAGTCTGCAGATAAAATAAAGCCCACACTGAACAGAGCATGGAAATGGCAATAAATGTCCGTCTTCGCAACTCAAAACACACAGCATACAAGTACACACACACCATTGTTTACCACATGAGCATGACTGGATGCAGCATAGAGTTTACGCTTCAATGCACTTTTTCATTTGGAAAGCTAGGGTGGTTACCCACAGAGCGAGAGCTGATTAAGAAAAAAGTCCCATTTAATTCCTTTCTCCTCAACGACCAGCAAGAGAAATGTAATTAAAGCCACTCAATCTCCCACGGGCCCTGCTACCTGCTAGACGACCAACATGACACGTCGTGTAATTCGCCTAACCTACAAAGGCGACGGCAGTTATTTGCCACGGTTGCAGGGCGAGCAAAGGCCTTTGAATGAGACAGCCAGAGAGAGAGAGAGAGAGAGAGAGAGAGAGTATGTATAGCCATTCCTGGTCTCTTCTGCCCCGTTTCTCTCCTCTCAACCCTACCTACAGGCAGACAGCAGCCCACCCTGAATCGTGTTCTGTTAGAGGTTTCATCCTGTGTCCTGTGCATGGTAGAAACTGTTGGGTTGCTCTCTATAATACTGAAAGGTCTTCACCTTACTCTGTAAAGTACCTATAGGTAATGTATGTTATTATTTGCCAATATATAAGTAAAACTGAATTGAATTGCCTGACAGAAAATGTGAAAGGAAAAAAGAGGAAGAGGGAGACCTTTGATAACTAACCTCTGCTGGAGGTCCAAGGACACTGGGTAGCCTTCATAACAGTGTAGGCATATTGAGCACAGTACAGCTGCAAACACAGGATACATTGCATAAACTGTGTATTTGTATGCCATAATCACAATTTGACAATTGGTAGTGCACAACATCGATCAAGATGACTTTTCAGCAGAAACACACAAATGTGGTCAAACAATAAAATCACAAGTCGAACATATACAGAAGTTTTACGACATGTCCAATGACTTCTTACATTATAATTAGATTGGAAGAGCATTGTGTAGGACAGTGATTGTCAGCATTTTCTCACTTGACCCATTTGTGTGTCTCAAAGGGCATATTAACTGTCTTATTGACTTTGCAGAGACTGTGTGTGTGCATGTATGTGTGCATACACATGCGCACATGTGATTATACAGTCTGTGTGTGACTCCTTCAATCTCATTCCCTTTACAATTTAGATTCCAGCAACAATTTCTGGACAAGCAATTACAATTGATATGTTATGCAGGCCGGTATGTTTGTAAACAGAGACAACTTCAAATGACCACTTTATGTGCTGCTGTAATGCTAATTTAATCCTGCACATCTTTGGCAGGATTATATTAACATTATAGCAGTCAGCACTGGAATATTTATCCCATGGCCACAGTCTTTCCCACATTTAACCAAAAGGTTCCAGCAGCCTAATTGTAACCATACTGTAGTTGCAATGTAGGGTAATGTACAGACGTCCACATGCCCAAGCCCAAGCTCAGGGTTCTTCCAAAACATACCTGCCAATGTTGAATAGTTGCCTGATTTGAACCTAATTCACTACATTTTTGGCTAATAACCAACAGACTGTAAGGTGCAATGCCCCTCTTTTTGATATACTCTACATTTACAAAATTACCCTGCACACTTCAAATTAAAAGGCATTAAAAAGCATTAATTGCTTACCTTTGTTGCAAGTAAGTCATTTTGTTTTCTTTTTTCAATTGTTAATGAATGATGTGAGTATTTTAATAATTAATCTCCTTCAGGCATAAAAACACACAAATGCTTTTAATGGCAATGCCGTTTTACTGAGCAGAACAACAGGAGGCATCATGTAATATGCAAAAAATAAATAAATAAAAATTAAAAAATGAAAAGCAATGTGGCATAAAACCTCAAATGATACCATAAGGATGTCAACCAAAAACAGAAGACACTTTCTGGCAGCTGGTTACATGAACACTTGCCCAAAACCAAGTTTCTTCTCCAAAGTTCTTGTCACAGTGTGTCATAGAGGGAGCTGCTGTGCTCCATGGGAGTCCACATTCTCGGCAAACAAAAAAACCACCATGCTCACTGGTGAGCCAAAGAAGGCATGCTTAAGGAACAAGCCATGTTTAATTTATAAATAAAAAAATGAACAAGACATTACTGAACACTCATGCAGTTTTCTTTTTGGGGCCATTTCTGAGGGGCAGCAAGTACATTTTTGGCAGACCGGGCCAAGGCTGTCCACAATTTGTAGCTCTGAAAATAAAATGATAAAAGGAACTTCTCTGCTTTCAATATAACCCCCTTCCAAAAGCACATCACAAAAGGACTTCAGCTTCTTTGTAAAAGGATGCTATACTTTGCTGTTTTTTTCCTCCCAAAAACTCCACTGAGGAAATGCAAACTGTGACCTTTGGCCTGTGACTCACAATTATCATGTTTTTTTGATGACATACAGAATGGAGTAATCTACTTAGCACTATCACATAACAAAACAGCTACAAAGACAATGTGTTTGTGCTCCTTCAGCTATTTAGAAAAGCAGCCGCACACAGGCCCGCTATGTGACAATCTCTTGCTGCACAGTGGCAAATTTGTGAAGGCAGCATGAAATATCTGTGGCAACCGCTGCTTTGTTTGCTGGTTTCATTAATTCTTCAGGAGAGTATATCTCAAAAGTGCCAACAAATACAGTGGAGAAACATGTGCTCTGGCACCAATCCATGCTTCTAATTGGGAACCTTGGGCTTCAGGAGTGCAGAATGCACCTTCGCTCTGAAAGTCTCCTCCATTATTCATAGAAATGTAAGAATTATAGAACAAGAACTAGCAGCCCTTCTGACTAAGCTGGTGGAAAAGGATGAGGGCTACACACAGATAAAATGCTTAATAATCTATTTTACGTCAATAGCATAAACTTAAATGTTTAATGACTGCACCTGCACACCCTTTCTTAAACATACTTGGAAAAACAACTCTATAGAAAAGGATAACATTTTTTCATCTTTTGGTTTTCAAACAGGGTCATTAAAAGCTGTGACATGGAGGGAAAAGATGTATAAAGCTAAGATCCAGTGAATTATGGACTTTCACCAAGACTTAAGAGCAACCATAGCACGCTTGGCATAATATATGAGATGTAGCAAGTGGTCTGTATTGAAGTAGATTTAGCCATCAATAATGATGATGGCTTAGGAGACAGGAGACAGTGACATCATGGTAGTTGGACGTGTGTGTGGGAACTGTGCTGAATCTCTTGAGCACAACATAGTTAAATTTACCATTTGGATTAAAACCTTTGCCTACCAGTAACCAAACCATATAAATCTGTGAAAAAAATATTCAGCATGCCTGATTTTTCCCTCCACAGAAAGTTTATTTTTAGGTTGGCTAAAATAAAAAGTTGTGCACAACAAGCAGTTGAACTCACACACTGGTACACTAGAATTATACATATGGTATCCTGCATATCCATGTGACATTTACTCACTAAATGCCCTTAATGTAACTTCAATACAGTTAAAAGCGCACTGTGATAATACTGAAACTTTGAGTGTGCCATATGCTTGGCTTCTCCCACTCACAGCTATTTTGATATTTGACCTGCAGTGCAGCACACGCTGAAAGACACAGATTTTCTATAAATGTTACAGAAAAACACACAAACCGATTGGTG
Organism: Psettodes erumei; assembly: GCA_016785225.1. NCBI lineage: Eukaryota > Metazoa > Chordata > Actinopteri > Pleuronectiformes > Psettodidae > Psettodes > Psettodes erumei. The sequence goes on along the minus strand of JAFBJZ010000863.1, from coordinate 4,564,621 downwards.
TTAAGTTTGTATAGCCACAAGCAGTGTTGCCCCTGTTTGTACTGCTAAAAAACACTTTGAGACCCTTATTCTCCAAGGGCCAGTGTTCAAACGCAATGTGCTGTATGTCATTGCCTCTCAACTGATATCTCCTCTTCATTTAAATGCTCATTTTAAATACATGCACACAGATGTTTGATGGCAAAATGCAAAAACACAGACTCTTAAATTCTCTGAAGCCTCCTCATATCCTTAAGCAATAAAAGGGCAGTTCTAAGTGACTTTTTTTCCCTGCATACCTGCTCCTCTCCTGTGAGATTGTTGGGAAATACAAAATCTGAGAATGCTTTATTGCATTTGATCCTCCATTAATCTCACATGTGGTAGGCCTAACCAGCTCCCAGAGGTAGATATGAGTCAAGAAGAAAAGAGGAAACTGTGAAAATCGTGGCCATCCTTCAATAGTTATTAGAGATGCAGCCGTCACTGAGAATGAGGTAAGCACAAGGCAGAGAGAATAACGGAGAGGAACAAAGGAAAGAGACAGAAGGGAATAGAGGTTGGGGGTAGAAAGGGAACATAAGAGAGATGAAGACTATAAACAGAGTATAACAGAGGGCTGGGATATGAATGGGGTATAGAGAGAAATAAGGAATAACAAGGCAAGATACTTTAAGACAAAGTAAGTGTTGGACTTTGGATTGTGTTTTTCCAGGTATGTCTGTGGGAATTAATTAAACAAAAATCTAAATGCCATTTGCACATGTTGAATTCACGCCAAATGCTGTCATGTGTTTGATGCTGCTCTGAACAGTATTAATGACATGGTGTGCAAAAATATGTTTTAGTTTTTAACAAATGCCCTGACCTTTGGTTGAGAGGTTTGATTATATGAATGTATGTGAGCCAGTGGGGATATAGTGGATTTATTAAAGCACCATCTCTGTTCTGAAACTGTGGTGCAAATTAACAACAACCATAGCTTACATAAGCACATGCTTTAAAGCAGCTTTAGAGTTACATTAGTTTTTGAGTTCGCAATTTTTGATGACCTCCTTGTATTCTACAATTTATGAATGTGATAATGTGACAACTTGGTCAACGTGCCATATTACCACATTTCTCAGCCACAACAGTGCATTAATCATTGCATGTGTAATTGTGGGTGTGTGTGTATGTGTGTGTGTCTTGCCGGTTGACACATGGGGTGAGAAAGCACAGTATTGGTACTGGTGCTGATTACTTGTATAACTGAGAGGATAAAAGATGTGGTATTGGGTGGATACTACAAACAGTAGAGTTAAAACTAGAAGTGAGAAAAATGTGTTTGAAAAATACCTTAAGGAATTTAAAGGTATTATTTAGTAATAAATGAAGACAGAATAAGAGATTGATTTACTGTCCACATGATACATACAGTGATTCTGATTATTTTTTTTATTTCTTTTATTTATTTATTTAATAGTGACCACAAAAAAACAACAACAAAAAAAACCCCCAACTGCATTTGTTTTTAAGCCTCACAAATTGATTTCTCACCCCCTGGCTGGTATGTAATGAGAGTTACTAGGCATGAAAGAAAAGCAATCTTTCAGCACTTAAAAAAGTTATATGAGGTAATTACTCTAATTTGTTTTTCTTTTCTATTTTTTTGTCCAATACCTGACTATTCTCTCACCAAGTTTTAAGATGAATGAGTCAATATGATATGGAACCCTTTCGATTTTGGCATCCCAGAAATCAAGGCCTCGTTGACAGAATTTTTGATACCCCCGATTATTATAATAAAATAAGAAATAAAAAAATAAAATATAAAAAAAATAAAAATAAAATAACAAAATAAATGACAAATAAAACCGTGAAAAGAAATGTTATCACTTTGATGGAACATGTTGTAATGACCACTTTTTGGTTGGTGTACAAAGACAGAAAAAAAAATGTTGGACAAATAGCTTGACTTCTTTTCTGTGCAATCTCTCCTCTCCATTACTTTTAGTGTTTAAGTTTAATACTTGCCAAAACTTTGCAATGACTTGACTTGTAATATCTCAGAAGACGACTCTGTCTTCCCAAGAGAAACAAGTTCGAAGCTTGAGGTAATCTGAACTTCAATGATTCTGATGATTTGTAAAGTTCAAATCAAAACAAACGTATTTGTAGAAGAAGACAATAATGATTTGTAAAAAATATAACAAAGCAGTGATGGCTCAGTGTCTGCACACTGAACCATCATGCCATTGTGAACCCATGCAATCATAAAATCCATATATGAAGCAAACATCAGTGTGACAAGTTTTTGTTAGCATCACTGTTGTGCTGGCAGTTGCTTTCTTTAACGTATCAGCCCCTATAAACCCACTTTAGCTGACTTCAAGTAGTTTAACTTCTCACCATGCTTAAGTGAAGTGGAAGTGTGTCAGTACAATGTGACATCACCAATGTTTTTGGTGAAAGGCTCAACAAAGCACAACACATTCAGCCCCATCTGGGCAGGGTTGAATGTGGTGTGCTAAGCACTTGCTTTGAATTCTTCCATCCCCACACTTTAAATTATACTTATCATTGAGATTAAGGTAGTATTTTCACTTTTTTTAATTTGAGGGTGCTAAACTGGTATCTGACATTAAATCATTTCCAGTTTTGGATGCCTTGTACAGTAATAGTCTTTTATAGTTCAATTTTACACTTCATTAGGCATTATACATCTCAAAAGATTTTTTTTATGAATGTATGAAATACAGCCTGAAAGACAAGGGCCACTTTGGCGAGAAATGATGTTCACAAGGGCAAATAATAATTTATTATTTTCTTTTTTCTTTCTTTTTCTGAATGACAACTATGATTGGCTTTAAAAAAATGTAATTGATGACTTCAATAAAAAATTATTCTCTTTCACCTTTCTGTCAATTAAAAGCCACTTAGGTTAGCAAACTGTGAATATAAATTATTAGCTCTTATAGCTACTTGATTTTATAACCACTTATCTTCAAATGACTCATGAAATGGAAAAATAAGATCATCATAATAAGCCCATGGGTGTTAAAGCCCAATATTTGACACACAGATTCTACTAGCAAGGTGCAGAATATAGTGCTGGGTTAAAGGGTAACTTGCACATCCAGTTGTCTTTAAGGGTAGATGAATAGGACTAGAGAGAAAGACTAGGACATCTAAGACAGAAGTCCTTCACTATTGCAGAATACTCAAGTTTTGCAGCCACACAGACTATGGATATCCTTCCTGTGTGGACCAGATTATCAATTAATCAAATACATGCACCATGTATTATATGACTGTAAGTGTAATGTCTTTCTTACTTACTTGGTATAAATACTCAAAACATCATTTACTGAAACAAAACTATAAGTGTTTTTGGGGGTGGGGGGGTTCCAGGACCCACTTGGCTCATTATCACTTACTTTTTTTTATTCACCATATCACACCACTTCTGCTTAGCTGTCAGACTGTGGTAGAGATGGTATGATTGGCTGAGTTACAATAACTCATATGCTTATGATTGGACAAATAGCAACAGACTGACCACACTCCAGCTTATGGCTAGAAACTGAGTCTCCATCATAAAATAGCTTCAAACCCCACTCTGGATTTGGTAATATATTTTTGGCATACACTTTGAGGGGAAAAAGATGGAATAGCAAGACTCACTGACTCATTTTCAGAATGTACATGAAAGCCCATAGATGAAAGGTCAGTGGTTCATTTGTTCCAGATATTCAAAATAGCATGAGAACAATCAGTATATCCATAGTGTTTACATTGCATTACACCGTGCACAAGGCAATTACTTTGTCAGTATGTGGAATAAAGCTGTTAATTTTTGGTGTACTTTCACAGGATTGGTTCATTAAACCTGGGTAAACTAAACAAGGAGCAGACAGGTTCAAGTTGATAAACATCACATTCATTATATTCACTCAGTAAGAAGTTCACGTACCTCCCTCCTGCCACAAAATGTCACATCACTGTGGTATATGAATGTAGCTGCCAAAGAGAGGCAAGCCATCTATTTAGCCAGCCCTCTGCACCTCTCACTGCAGGAACTGAAGAGTATTAAGCTCAGTAATACATCATGTCAAAAAGTATTGTTTTTTTGTTTTTGTTTTTTTAAATTCAGTCCTTCCGTCCTTTACAAATTTCAAACATCATAAAACACATAAAACAGACGAAGTTCAACATTATACATCATGGTAGATGTATTCTGAAGCTGAATACTTTTTAGCTAATTTGTTATCTCATAGCTAGTAGGCCCTAGAACCAATTCAATTATACATATTAAATAAGCAGCTGACCTTTACACAACTGCAATACTCTATATATATATATATATATATATATATATACTGAACCTAACTGTCACTGAATGTGACCACTCATTTGAGCTCATTATTCAACATGAAGGAATTGTTCTTCACTTAGGGTTATAGAAACTACCTTAAGGGTAATTTTATATGTATGATTTAAATAAATAAATAAATATTTAATACATATTTCTCTTAAAATTACTTTGACACTGTAAGGACTGTATCATCCTGCTGAATTCATTTAATATTGTAATTGCATATATTAGTGTTCACATTAGGTTGCACCACTACAGGTTGCCTCATTATGTACAAATTAAAGTTAAAAGTTAAAATTCTGAAATAACAAGAGTAAATTTCAGCACAACACAATATTTTGAACGATGGAGGAACCAGCCCAGAGATCTCAAACCAGGGTAGATTCTACACAAAGCTAAGATGCTGTTCAGTATTTAGAAGTATTTAGAATGAGTTATATAACCCATGCTGGCTCGTATTTGGACTTAAATTTAAAAAAGGATTATGCTAATGAAAACTACCGAATACAACAAATAGAGAAAGATGTGAAGAAATGTGTGAAAGGTGTTTGAACAGACATATTGCGATAGTCCATACTTTTATAAAGGAGCTGTAATGAGATAAAAAAAAAATAAATGTAATAAAATAAAAAATGGAGTAGAATCAATTGCTTATGGCCATTCACTGCCTCATCACAGTTTAAGCAATATTACCTGAGCTATCAAATAGCTTGCCTACCTCAATGAAAGAAGCATTATGAAAAAAGAGAAGTTTCGTTGACTGATTTTTTTGTGTTTGAGTGTTTTGAAGGATGGGCCATCTCTCTGAAAATGGATTGACTTCAGTCAGATGAACGGCTTTCATTAGGAGTGGCATCTTGTGCATACATTTTTTCAAAAACTGCATTCAACACAAAAGCACTCAATAGAGGAAGATATCATTGAAGCTGTATTGCTCAGCCTTACCTTGAATGAAAAACTAAACAGCAACAGTTGGACTCTTAAGGACATGAAGCAACCCTGGGAAAACAGTATCATCACAATATTTCTGTTGATAAATGTGAGTTCAAGGGATTTGTTGAAACAATGAAAATCTGAATTCATAATCTTTAAGTGGATGTTCCACTTTCTGCTACAATGGTAATGACAACAGAACAATTTGCACTCATGTCTTCTCTTACCAACATTTCAATGAATGTGTTTTACTCTATGGCTGTCAAAACTAGATGGTAAAATGAAATGGCATTGTAATCACATTTCAGTGTTTTAAATAACATTGACTGGACAATCTTTACAATGTTTTGAAGTGATGTTGGTCTTAGAATTGGTTGTTCCCAAATCCAATCAAACTAGATTGTAGTTGGATTGCTATCATTCCCATCAAGCATAAGTATCAGACCCCATTCGGTTTTCTGGCTATAGTACTTTCATCCTCCCTCTAAAATTTGACTTTTTCAACAACTGTTATTTTGCACTAAAATAATGGGAAGGAACCATTGGATATTTTCAGTTGCATTCAAAAAGACAGTTTGGAAATGTCTAAATATAACAAATGAAACCCTTTTCATTATACTTCTTTTCAAATCCATCAAAACCAAAGCTATGAATTACTGCCAGAGACAAGGAATTCAAGCTCTAATAGCTGCCATATCTGGGATCAAAACACTTTTTTAGTGAACTTTTCAGAGTTGAGTGGTGCAGAACAGCGGCAGGTGTCAAAATTATACTGCAGAGAACCTTAATCAAAGGTAAAAAAGCAGAGATTGTCCGATGGAGCCTGGAGAACACTTATAGAACCACATCTATCAATCCCGACAACACACGTTCCAACTTACAAATATCAGCCGATAGGCTAAGACACGTGCACACATACAGTGAGCATGTACACACAAAAACACAACACAAACTATGCTGAAATACAAACTCAGCAATGCATTAATTTTACAACCCAGAATATAACATGTCCTGTGAGCAGTCATGTAAAAAAAGTACATGCGATATATGAAAAATATGCCAGTGTCAGTATACCATAAATTTGTGTAGTGAATGCTGTGTTCCAATGGTAACATTAGCATTAATGTTAACATTAACTTCTTTATTATAAGACAGTGTGCAAAAATGCTGTACAGGGAAGTCAGATATCAGTTAAATGATCTGAGTTCCGAGGAAGTTTCTATGGTGAAAAGGGTCATTAGAGAACTTGTGCAGAGAGGTCAGTTTTTTGTGAAATAAATTGGGTTATTGTTGGCTGTTGGATCAGTGCTCCATTAATATTGTTTGCCCCTGGTATCATCGCAATCTGCCAGCAAGTATTAGCATCCAGCTATTATTGCATTTACTCTGCCTTGCAAGTGGCTTTCCTACCACTTGCAGTTCCATGCATGTGTTGCAGATTAAGCGGATAATCTAATCAGAATACAATCTGCAAGGATTTATCTGTTTCGACGGCTCAAGGTTAGAACTGCCATAGTAAGACTATTCAAGGGTGGTACAAGAAAAATTACATTTTTAAAGTTCAACCCCCTCCCCTGAGAATGGTACTTGAACCAAACACACTCAGAGAGATTACTTCAAAGACAGTATTCCTGCAGGAAAAAAACAGCATTAACATATTGGAAACAATAACCCTTCCACTATATGAGTAAATCAAAACAATGTGAAACCATACAAAGACCCCATTGACATGGAAATTATTCAGGGAAATTAAGGTGTTGCCGTTAGAGCAGACTAATATGAGAACATCTATCTCCAGAAACTCTAAAATTGCAGTGGATTTCCTTCAACATTCTTCATAGTCCCTTTGGTATGGCTTAGAGGACTGTTTCAAAACAAAACATTGTTTTCTTGAAATAGGTCATTCAAGCTGAAAGGGTGCCTATATTATATTCAAGGATTAGAGGTAGAGGGGATTCACTAAATTTCAATTCTAAACTAGGTCATGACAACATACACTAGGATTAGGGAAATCCATACAAAATACAAATGATTATGTGATGACATTTCCATCTGTAGTGAAAAAAACATTTTTATTGTAAGGCATTTAAACTTCCAATTTACTGTACAATCAGAAAAAATTGGGAGCAAAAGACAATTGGCTTGGTTTACAACCCATGGAGACCATAATAAAACAATCTATATTCCTCAGCGCTTCAGGCATGCTTGGTGTTACCTGAAATCTTGTGTAATTTGTGTAAAAGATTGTCAGTATTATGAACATGAGTCATATGAGGATTCAATCTAAGAAATCTCCTCACTTGTACAGTAGTTACATGGCAGTTTTTTTCACTCACAGAAACAGTTGTCATTAAAAGAAGAACTAATTCAATACCAACCACCACTGAGTTTTTCCACTCATTAACTAAATGTTGTTTCAATTGAAGAAGAAATAAATACATTAATAATTTTGCAAGTGATAATTCTTTCCACCCACACAAGCACATACTGTAGCCTCAAGGACAAAAAATGGGCATGAATCAAAATCCCTGATGTATAATCCTTCAAATAGAAAATCCACTTCAAAGTCTTATTTCATCCATCCAAGACTCACACGCTCATGTCTGCACCACTACAGTCAGGCCCCTCAGGTACTAGTTTTAGGGTCAATGTGCTGATAAAACCAGCTAATGATGCCTTCAAAGACCACTAGGTCTATGGAGGCTGACCACAGGAGATTCAACTTTTTATTTCTATATTTATAAATATATATGAGCTCATTTATTTATTAATTTAACCCCCGCACCTTAGCTTAATTCTTTACCCTTTTCATTTAATATTTATCACTGAACTCTGTTCAAGTTGTGAGCTGATTTTGTTTGGCAGGTCTCAGGAGCCTCTGATCAGTCAAGGATTACTGACAGTCGTGAGTTTATTCGTGTGTGTAGATGCATGTATGGAAAAGACGCCCATGAATAAACAGATGTGATTAGATGATGAAATGTCATTCTACAGAAAAATAAGCAATACACAAGATTTATTCCTTTTTATTTTCTCAAATAAATTCCTACCCCTTAGGTAAACCACTGATCAAAATCACCACTGTTCTGTGACTCAATTTGTTAAGAGCTGCCTGTTAAACATGCTGTCTATTCTATAGTAATTCCTGAGCTGCAAACTAAGAATAACAAAAGGAAGTCTGGGGAATTTTTGGCAGTTTCTATCAATGCATACAATAATATCTGGACTGCAGGGGCAAATAATCAAACCCTTCCTCAGATGTTGAGGAGCATTGAGATGAATTTAAATCAACTACCTTTACAAACTAATTTCTAGTGACTACTGGGGAAAAAGTGTATTGACTTTTGACCAAAGCCTTTTGCTTGAGAGAAAAAAAGACTATACCAGCAATGCACTGACAGTTGGAATGGGAAGTTGATTTATTAGGACAGAAAAGCCTAATAAATCACTGTTAAAACCCTTTGGTCATACTTCTGTAATATTTTTTCTTGACCTAGTTGTTTGTTTTTTATTTGTCAATATCATCATCATCATCATCATCTACTCCATTGTAAAATAGTGGTGCAATCCCAAATGTGATTTAGCAATTCTGTATGAATAGAAAAAAAATGTGGTCAGCCACACTTTGTGGTCCACCATCAAAATGTATCTGCTGCTGTCAGAAATTACGTAAATTATCATCACACAAGATTATGCCACAATTCTGTAAGAAATCCCCATGCTACATAATTATGACATTAGTTGGACTTTGAGTGAGAAACAGAAAAATTGCAAGGAAGTGGTTTGCATATAATTCTGTTTCATGGTGCCGAACAAGTGATAGTAGCTCTAAGACGCATTTAGCAAAGAATTGGTATAACTATGCCATGGCATTTAATGAAATTGATTGACTTAATCTTGTATCTGTAGCTTCTTCCACTATCACAAAAGGCAAGAGAAGATTGTGCATCTGTGGTTACCTAATAATGAACCATTATTTCTGTGGTTTGATCAAATTATTAAAACATATATTCAGCAAATTACAGCATATATGTGGTCAAGCACAAGTCTCATGTTTCAGCCTGATTGTGCTGCTTAAAAGCTGATAGCTACAGTACAAAGATAATTTCACTGCCTATTATTTTGTTCAATTGATACCTTTCACTGCTTACCATGTTTTATTTCAAGCTGAGGAATGCACTGCAAAAACATGGCTTAGCAATTACTTGTACACTACTTGCAGTCAAGGCCTTACAACTCACAGCTTCATAGATGTGTTTACTATAAAGTGCTGTAATAAGCGAGTGTTGGCATGCACTACTTTGTTATCTTGTAGCAACACTATCCATAGAAACAACTAAAACATTCTCCTTCAACTGTTTTACTCTCTCATTCATACAATGCTTCTAGAAGGGGATATACAAATGTGCTGTATGTTAGGTCTACAGTTTTAGTCAGTCAGCCAGATAATATTGTATAATAATATGAGTACATGAAACTATACTCTCTTTGCTGATTGCAAATGATATCTCTACAATAGTTCTTAATTATTCTTGCTTTATAAATAAGCCACCAACACTGTCACTCTGTATTGTAACTGTACTGTATCTCCACATTATCATAAAATGTTGAATGTGAGCAACAGTTGCTATTCTAGACTCAGATAAAGGTTTTGATAACTCATAAATTGTCCTGGGCCATTTTGATAGGTCAAACACACATGGATTCCAAAATTCCAACATGTTGACTACACTGTTGGCTTCATGTGGATATATTTTCATGTAAAGAAATTTTGTAAGTATCCAGACTCGACTGTCAATACTGGGCAGCACATCAAAAGCTGCTGCAGCGTCTGCTGCCTACGAGACTGAATTTTGTCACTAGAAAGTTTTTGATGATGGCACTTGCGTACATGGCCCCATTACTAGCAATAAGATGACTTGCCAGAGCCAAAATAAAATGCCCTACAATATAGAGTTCACAAAAAAACTTAGTTTTGAGAAAGACCTGAACTATAATTGAATTGAATAGTTAATTTCAATTCATGATTGTGTTTTTTTTGTTACTAAATATACAGTTCTTCTTTCACATGCCTATGGCATTTTAAGAAATGATAAATGATGAGACTTTCAAAAAAGTTCTAACTTGCTCATCTCAAAAATGAATTGTGACCACAATAAAAATAAATTTGGGGTTTTTTCTTAGTTCCTGAAAAGTGGACACGGAGAGGCATGTTTTTCACCAAGCAGTGTCAGCTGATGGTACGTCTCTCTGAAACAATTCACATCACAGAATGGGTAAATAAATAACTAAAATGTTGTTTGGTTGTCAGTGTCACAACATACAGTATTCGGTTAGAATGAGCAACTCAGACACCAAAGAATAACATAAAATGCTGCAATAGTGAGAAAAGGATGTTCCTCCAATTCTGTTGTTCCACAGTTGATTCTTTTTTATGTTTACTCTGTTTTTGATGATGATTTCCCATGATAAAATTGTACGTACTCTATTTCCCAAGGTGCACAGCATGTGGCTGTTGCAGAGTGACAGGGAGTTTAAAGCTGCTAATGTGGCTGACGATGGAAAATTATTTGAGCATTTGAGGGGATGACTGTTTGGCCCCCAAAAAGAGGTAAGTTCGCTCGAAAAGATTAGCTGATCACAGTTGGAGAAAACGCTCACTACAAGAGATTGTTGTTCCTGTTTTACAAACACGTTAGATCTTTGTGCGTCTATCTATCTATCTGTACTGCACATATTTTAATCGGTTCCACATAGAAGGATTAATAGATTTTGCATTTTTCTTAAAAAAGAAGCCCTCACTATACTCCCATTATACTCTCTATACTGCCCAAACTCAGGGTTGGTATTTATGGATAAAGAGTGGAGTTGGTGCCTCCTGTAAAAAACATTGCCTTATTCCATCATCCACCTTCATGATAGCCCTTGTATCAAAATTGATGAGAATAGCATCTCAATATCTGAAATAAGCATATGTAGTGATGCATATAATGCATTTTGGAATTTCTCTGCTGGCCACTTTGTCATGACAATAAACTGATGTCCTTTCTGCAGTTACATAGCAAAAAAAAAAACAATGAGTAAAGGTGGAAAATGAGGTTGAGCACACATACTTCCCGAGAGAGTACCCTCCGATTCTCCATTTCTTGTTTCCACATCTCCAATTAACAGCTTTGGTACCAATTAGTAAAATCAAGCCTTGCCTGACAGAAAACCCATGGGGTTGTATGTGTCAAGAACCAGTGCTAGCTGAAAAAAAAGTTAGCAAAATAAGCATGGCTCTCAGTCGGGAATAATTGGGGCAATGAGGTTAAATGTCTTTGTTCAGTGTTTTTATTAGCTTTTGTGCTGTGTTATTTATGTTGGTTTTATCAACCAGTTCTGTATACCTAAACTGGCAAAACTGAATCATTTTTACTCCAGATCTAATACATGTATACATGATTTGAAATGCATTCCTGAATTGTTTTATACTCAGTTTTCCTCGCCCACGCTCTGTCTTCCGCAGTCCCTCCCAGATTCATCTCCTCTTAAGCATCCTCTTAGGATAATGAGGTGTATAGCTCTAGATATGGCAGGGGTATCAATCTGAACTGCACAGACAACCTACAGGCCTTGCCCAAAGCCAACATGTTTATTAGAATGCCAGGGATAACAAATGACTTAACATGCTTCCCCCTTTAATAACCCTGTACACCTACAAGATAACAATAACAGAGATGCCACACTGAGTGCTCCTTAATTCAATTAAAAAAGCATGTGCAATGAGCGTGCTGCGTAAAAAGAAGTCCTTGAGGCAGTGATAAACTTCATCGCTGAATATTTCTGTGAGAGACGCCAGATGGACGTTTTATGTGAATCATTTGCTTAAAGGGGATGCTGATTCAGGACACGTTAAGTCTTATTTCAGTAAATTCTTATTTTCCTTCCACAGTGAAGTACTATAGTGAATAATGCATTAGTATACATGTTGTACTTCTGTATAACTGGTCATGTACAAAATGTACAGAATGTGTGGCTGTGTGATGTGAACATGAACCTTCATCCTATCGCTTGGCTTTATCAGTACAATGAAAAGAAAACAGGAATATGGAAGCATGAAAAGACTTCATATTTGAAATGTCTTTATCTGCCATCCTATTTGATTATACATTTAATATAAGGGAAATTTGCTGTATATTGTCAGATGCTTTAAGTCCACCCATTGACCCTGACCTGCTCCACTCCTTCAGGGGAAGCAGTCACGCTGTTTCACTTTGCCAATGAACACAAACATAGTGTTAGTGGAGCTGTTTGAACTGCTGAACAAAAATGTTGTTTTCCAACTAAAGACAGTCTAGTCTTTAGGATAACAACCCACAAAGAGAGACTTGGAGATACTGACCTCAAACATCACATGGAATGGTTTCCCCCTTTTAGACATCACTTGATTTATAAACAAAATCCATCTTTGTTATTATCTGCTCTGGAGCAAGAGTGCACACTGCAAAGAAAATGAGGAGAGCCTTCAGGCAAAGAGCTGTGGTGTGCAAGTGACAAGAAGCATGACTTCTCTTTTTCAATACTAACAAAGAATTGGTGATGTTAATACAGGAAATAATTGATTAAACATATGCCAATCAGCCATGACATTAAAACCACCTGCCAAATATTTTGCAGGTCCCTCTCATGCAACAACCCTGAGCTGTTTATAAGTGTTATAAGTTGCAAGGTGGGGACTCCATGGTTCTGAATTATTTTTCCAAGAGATCCCACAAATGCTTGATTGTTTTGAGATCTGGGGACTTTGGAGGCCATACCTTAAAACCATTCCTGAACATTTTTACAGTGTTTCTGGGCCACATTATCCTGCTGAAAGCGGCCACTGCCATCTGCGAATACCACTCCCATGATTTGGTTGGCAACAAGTAGGAGGTACTTGTCAATGTAACATCCAAATGAATGCCAAGACCCAAGGTTTTCCAGCAGAACATTGCTCAGAGCATTACACTGCCTCCATCCGCAAGCCTTCTTCCCATAGTGCATTGTGGCACAACCATCACTGGAGTCACTCTGATCCTTATACTTGTCCATTTTCCCCTGCTTCCCACCAATCAACTTCAAGAAGTGATTCTTAGCTTGCTGCCTAATATTTCCCACCTCTTGACAAGTGCCACCGTAACGAGATAGTCAATGTTATTCACTTCACCTGTCAGGGGTTTTAATGTTTTAGCTCTTCAGTGTAGAAATGTACCACTCTTGTTGCACTGCCAAAGCATTAAGATGTATAGAAGCACAGATACACTAAAACAAAACAGCTGTTTCCCACAGCTTATTTTAAAATGCATGAACTACTGACACTTGCCAGTTGCAAGCAGGCTACATATTCCTAAATGAATTGGCAGCGACACAGAGGATACGACACGTCTGGAACTGTTGTGAGGTAAAGGTCACTGATAATTAGGACACTAATTAATATGTGACCCAGCTGTCTGGCTGACCGGCTGGCTACCTGCAACATGTTAATCATTTTAATGTATACAATCTATTCTCTCATTCTCCCTTTCCCTTCTTCATCCATTCTTATATACTGTATGCAGCAAAGACTTGCAATTTCTAGATTCCTTTCCACGTGAGCAAATCTGTCCACCTTACTCCTTCTGTGTTGTATTCAGAGAAACGTATCCCTATCCAAGAACCTGGCCCTCTTGCTAATGTTCCTCCTTGTCAGAGACAAAGGGGTTTTAAGACTAGAGGATTTGGCAGGCTCTACCACTTGCAGGCAATATTTCAACCCATCCATCTAGCTAGGATAATAGAGTGTCCTTGCCTTTCAATGCCTGGAGGAGTGACCAGTTATCACAAGCCACCAGCTCCGTTGTTAATAAAACAGGGAATGGGAGGATGGAGTCGAGGACAAGAATAAAAAGAAAGAGGGATGGAGTGAAGGGTAGCAGAGAAATGGGTGCATGCCATTTTGATACACGCCTTGCATAGGTGGAGTTGATCGTGATCAGCAGTCAGTTACCAGGCAAGCAGGAGTTCTCTTTTAGCATTTTAGCTGTGGTTTCTGTGAAGATAAATTTAGCCCCATCACATCACTCTTCAGACCATGGGGAGGGGAGAAGTGAGGAGAGAAGAATTGGAGTGGAGAGGTGGGGCATGCAGTGTTAGGCTGATCTAGCTAATGGCCAAACTGACCTTCAGAGAAAGTCGAACAGTAAGAAGAGTAAGTAGTGTGTCATACAAAGCCACTGCAGCTTAATCCAGGTCGTTGTATTTACTCCTGACTGTACACTGCCTCGTGATATGAGGCAGGTATAGGTTTCCACTTTGGGTAGAAATGTAGGCCTAGTGTAAGTATAAATATGTTTTATGTCATAGTTGTTACCATCCATTTAAACTGATTCAAATTATATTTGAATTTTGATAAATCTTGGACTAGTTTTTGTATAATTTTGTTTTATTCATGACATAATCTGCTTTCTAATTGGCCCCTGTTGAAAATGTAAGTATTCCTTAAAGTAAGTAAGTAAGTATTTCCTTAAAAGCCCAAACAAAAAGCACTTAACCTTAACCCTAACAGTCCACACAGAGCTGTACAGTGAAGTTCACACTAAGAGTTGATAGAAGCAGAAGGATATGGAAAAATGTTTTTCTAAGATGTGCAGAGGACAGCACAAGCATACAACATTCATGGCTTGAACTCTGCACATCTGTCCCCAGTAACCACTGTAACACATAAATCTGTCACAAGCAGAGTGTGCATGAATATACCCTCGTGGGCTGTGTTGGACAATCATCCATGTAATATAAGAAGCATCACTGATGATAAACGGTAGGGAGAGAGTATTGCAATCAGTGTAAAGTGTGTCTGGTTTTGTGTGTGACTTGTATTGCTGGGGGGAAAAATGACCACTTTTGAGATGGCTTTATCACTCAGTACTCAGCACTCACACAGTACTTGCTGACTATAAATAAGTTGAACTCTTCCAAGGTAAATATTTGTTTTAGCATAATTTCAATTCTTTTGGCCAGTTTATGCCTTACCATAACATGAGCTCACCATAATGTTTCTCATCATGAATAGTGCATAAGTGCTCAAGTAGCAGAAAGGCTGACTACAGCATTGTAATGTATAGAGGCAATATCATTTGGAATTTTAGAAAAGACCAGAGCAGGTTTCATATAAAGTAATATTGCCCCGGGCCTTTCCTCGTCTCTGTGGTTTTATCACATTTACCACTCTGCAGTCCATGGAGGATTTCTCTGCTGTACCTGATTGAGACACAGTCTCAGGCAAACACTCACAATGACAACTGCACCTCTCTTAGGATCACTGTTGAATCTCACATTAAAGTTTTCCTGTCAACACAGCCTGTAAAACATGCAGCTGTTTTCAAATCTGAACACAAAGGCATTGTTGTGGAAAATAACATTTCTGTTCAAAAGGCTTCCATGGTCCAGAATGGCGATTTCTTTAACTTGGTTCACAGAAGGCTATTCACACTGTTAACAGAGGTTTGCTGCATACTGTGCCGCCATGCCCTAATCAGAGAGCAGCGCTCAGGGAGAGTTTTAAGGATTAGCAGAGGGATATTTCATGATAGATCAAGAAATACTAGGGTAATAATCTATTTTCTTGAAGTTATTTTGCCATTACTTTATTTTAGCGCATCAAAATATATATATATTATTTATTATAAATAGTGAAAGTTACTTTGACATCTTAAAACTATGACCTCTGAAAACAACATCTTCTGGTTGCAAAACATTGCTATTCAAAGCCCAGCAGACATAAAATATATCAAAAAGCACCAATAGCAAGGAAATATGTCAAACCAAATTCTGTGACTAGTATTAGCACCATCAACAGGATGCATCATACATTGGGGGGGCAAATTAGATGGGTCCTTTAAATATTTGAAAACACTTGTAAACAGTTCCTGAATGCACAAGTTGTTTAAGATGCTGTTATACTGGTGGCTCAGGTACCACACTTTCACCTTTTCATGACAATTCCCACATGAACAAACATAGCCCCTTCTATTTTTAGAAGTGAAAGAGAAGTGGAAACTCCATGATCTTTCAAAACCTGTAAATTGACAGTAGAAGAAAACAAAGTGTTGCAGCTTATTTACTGCTGTGTAGTTAACATCTTGCATCTAAGGTAGTCCATTGCAGTTCTTACTGTAGTATTACTGGCTATTGTATTGCTTCCAAACCCCCTAAAGTCTTCTCTCTCATCTCAGCTTGTACCCAAATATGATTTACTGTTCCATAACAGCCTCTCTCAAAAGTCCAAATACTGTCAACATTAATAGCTGCAAGTGTCTGTAGCATTTGGCTAATGTGATTTTCCGGCTTGGTCGATAAGTACATTTAGGACAGTAACACATTTATCGTACGTGTAAACCTCATAACTGTGTTCGTCACTGGCTCATTTTCAGCCTCTGCAGTGACATCTATAAGGATTGTTTTTGACAACATGCCTAATGTCACCTTGGTAAAGTGGAAGCTCGCAAAACTGCAGCATTATATGACTACTGGAAGTCACTGATTATGTGTCACCATTGAAGGTCACAATTTTCCACAATCTAGTTAATATACAATTTAATTTGATATTGTGAATAAAAAAGGGGCAGGTATGCATTGCAAGAAAATTCTTGTGGGCATACAGTGTTGATGTTTTGGATTCCCCGCACATCAGCATTATAATACATTTGGAAACTCCAGTGTTCCAGACACCGGTAATAGATACATGTGGCAACAAATATATTGATCCATGATAGTTTGGGGACCACAGAGTGAGAAAACGCCCAATAAATCATTGGGACGTATGCAGTCTGCCAGACAACGTTTCCAGTTTTTTTATGTATTTATCCTGCCACAAAACCGCTACTTGTGAATATGCAATTTGGTGTGTGTTGTGTTTAGTTGATGAACTTGACAAACTGAAGCCTCCATTCCTATCCACCTGAGTTTTTTATATAATTTAACAGGACAATTAGAAGGTGTCTGTGTGGCCGAGAGCTACTCAACAGTCAGCGCGAAAGATTCACCAACCTCAGGACGGACTCATTATAGCCAGCTGTGCCTTTTCACGTTAGCTCTTGCCTGTTCTGCCCACCCCCTCCCTCACCGGGCAACAACTCCCTGATGCACTCCGAATGACAGAGGAAAGGAAATTATCGAACACCAATACAATAAAGCTGTCTGGTAACTTAATAGGGCTGCTGAGTAGGGGCACCGTGGCCATCTTGCTTTGAGGCGATAATGAGAGTCATCATTCCCTCCTGGGCTGGAAGAAAAGGGACCTCCTTTGTGGTGATGGTGTGTGTCTGTCTGTGTGTGTGCTCATGCGTGTGTTTGTGTTTGAGCTGTTTTAGTCCAGTGAGGCCCAATAAGGAAACAGTGCAGTGCTTTAACGAAGCCAGAGAGATCTCCCATTGAATGCAGGTTGGGAGAGATTGCTGAGAAATTCTGTTCATTAAATCAGGCTAAAGTCCAAATATTGACTTCGGAAGCTTTAGGGAGACACAAAACATAGACTGTCTCATATATCATATTACAGATCCATCAACCATTTATAATATATATTTGGGGAATATGTCTCAGGTTGATAAAAGAAATATGCCTTACAGCAAGAGTAACATTTGTGAAAGAAACTTAACATTAATTCTAATCTAATAACAGGAGCTTCAGTGATGTATTTGTACAAGTGACAAGGTGTTGCGTTACCACTGGACCGGTACTCAGGAGAATCATTCATAAAACCTTAAAAAAAAGGTTTAGTTAATTCACCAGTGGGGCTTCCCTTTGATGAAATCATGCAAATTAAGGAACATTCTCTACAAGTATTAGAAGTACTTTGTGGACTTTAAAGGAGATCCTGAGGGATACCATCTGAGATATTTACATGTTGAGCTTCTGCATCTTTTGTTTTTTAAAAGGCAAAGTGATGTATTGTATAAGACTGGAGAGAAAGAGAAAGAAAGAAAGAGGGAGATGTGAAGAAAAAAAGCAGATCAGTTTCTCATCTCTCCAATGTGGATCAGTCTGGCAGAAGAACATCATAGTATGATCATGCAGTGCTCGCTTTCACTCTGTGCCTAGTATACTGGAAGGTGTACATTTAAAATAGTTAACCATGGCCTGAACAGAGTATGTGTCATGTTTCTGCTAGATCCAAAAGTAAACAGGTGTTGAAGCAAAAGCAAAAAACTTACAATAAGCTCCCTTTAAACAAGAGATGGTGTAAATACACATAAGTCCAGTCATTTGAAAGAAAGTTGCTTACTTAGAAAATGCACAGCAAGAAGTTACTAATGGCTTTCTATTCCCATAATGCATGTACATTGGTGTCTTTACTCACTCTGCATCAACTGCCCAAACACAAAAATAATGATCTGATACAGATCTACCCATGATACTTGTACATCTTTACAATGAGATGATGGTTTAAAAGTCATGTTTGGGAAATAGCTACATAGTTTAGCTGTTGTGCTGACTTTAATCACTTGAGTAAAATCAGTGCACAACATAGTTCTGCTCTTGGGGATCTGATCCCAACCCAAGGGAGTTTGGGTTGGGAGGGAATTTTCATCTGCGTCCATACTGCTGCCTAGTTGGCTGTTCCCATTAGGTGATAGTAGACCCAATACCCAACAGGTGCATGTTTAAATAAATATTTAATGAGAGAAAAAGTGAGACGACAGCCAGTGAGAACAGATAAGATTTGTAAAACAAAAAAATCCATATTGATAATATAGCTAACATATCAGGTCTACTGTATGTAAAGCAAAAGTTATTAAGAGTGGCTCAGTGTATTTGGCCTTATTTTTTCTTTATACTCAATATATTTATACTTTTCTGTTGCTGATTGATCAGCAGAAAAAATATGAAATGGACATGAAATGATGTACCACGTATGACATGGCTGACATATTAACAACAAGAACAACATCATCATGTATTCACAAATGCCTGGGCAAAGACCTTCAACTTAGACAAAGCAACACAAGGTTAAAATTTTCTATTGAAATACTCCGTGTATACAATGCAGAAATCACAAAGATAGAGATAAACGCTGATCAGCCACAACATTAAAACCAGTTACCTGTTTTAATGTTGTTGCTGATGAGTAAGGAGTTTGCAGACAGCAAATTATATATTCCTGCATCATGAAAGGGGAAGAAAAATGTGGCTGACAATGGAGGCAGAATATAGTGAGACTCCCAGTTTATGTTGATATACTGAAGCTGATAATGGAGAGTAAGAAAAACTGACATCATTAACATTCACCAGTGTGCAAACACAGCAGCACAAGCAAACCTCCTCCAAACCCCAGATGACTATCAGGCACTGTGTTTTCTAAGCATGGAGGTAATGAGACAAATACTTATTACTCAAGTAAAAATGGCATGAATATTAGCATCACATTAGGCCCTGAATTTAATGATGTTGTAAGTAATATGTCACAGTAACTAAGAGGCACAAATACTTAAATATCATATGGAGAAGGAGAATATATGAGGAAAGCAGAATCTGTTTCAGTGCAGCCTCACACAAAAGCATGCCTAAGCATGGATGGAGTCATGACTGAAAAAATGACACTGAATCTATCAAATCACAACTGAGCTTAACATGCCATTGGATGGAATGGTGAAGTACAACATCATTCTAAGGGTTAGTGACAGTAATGACTACTTTTAAGTAAATCTAGTGATGATCATTTAGTGAGAAATGGGACCATCAGTACTCACTAAAGGGGTGCAAGGGGTCCAGTATTCAGGGTTCAGCTCAGCTCGTGGACGAAGGTCCAGATATTCAGGATTCAGTTCAGTTCGGGCACGAGTTAATGTTCCCTTCATGGAGAATTGGGGAAAAAAGAGTCTGTTAGAATGGCTTGCTTAGCTGTAGTTTGCTGGTCATTTATACAAAAAGTTATGGGAGAGGACTTTTATAAAGCTCAAATGCCCTAATATATTTCACTTAAGTGCAATGAAAAGTGAAAACAATGTAAACTCTAAGCCATCGTTTCTATCACTTATACTGCACTCAACTGAGTTTGATTTCTTTACTGAATAAAGTCAAGTCAACTCATATTTATATAACGCCAAATTATAACAGAAGTTATCTCAAGACACTTTTTATATATAGTAGGTCTACAGTGTACTCTTTACAATATTTACCGAGACCCAACATGAACCCCCATGAGGAGACACTTGTCGGCAGTGGTGAGGAAAAACTCCTTTTATGAGGTAGAAACCTTGAGCAGAACTATGCTCTGGCTGGGCGGCCATCTGCCTCGACAGGTAATGAAGATATACCATGGCAAGAAATCATTAACTATAATGACTGTACATTGCAGGATAATTTAAAAAAATGTAAATTCAAGATTCTACAAGAAAGTTTCAACAAAAAATTATATGAAATTTAAGAGGAAATTATGTATAAAATGAGGTTAAAATCCAATTTTCCATTCCCGAGGCCCCATGGCCTAAATGACAGGCCAGTGGAATGGACTGAATCTGCTGGGCCACATGAGGTCTATGATGTATACTGTAATTATCCGCTGATTCTCAAAATGGCTCTGTGTAATGAGGCTATGCTGCATGAAACCCCAGGCATAAATCACTGTCTTTAACTGACTTCCAGATGACCAACAACAACACAGAGCAGAGGCAGGGGAGAAAAGAGGGAATGGGTTATCTGGGCAGCAGCGCTATAGCATCCGACTTGTGCTTCTTATCAGCAAAGGCCATATAGTTAGCCAAACTTGCTTACTTGAGACAGTTTTCTGTCTCCTAAAAATAGTCAACTCGCTTGCATTTATTCTCAGTTATTTATCTGTTTATAGTTGGCTACCAGTGTATATCTTCTCACAGTTTTTTGGCTATGTGACATACAGAAGGTGGAGTGTGAACGTGCCAGTGTGAACGCTGGCTCTGGCATGACGTAAAACCTGTTGTGTAATTGGAGTATATAGCTGTGCCACAAATTGGATTAGATTAACAATAAAGATGTTAATCTTAGTAGTGTTGACGCATTGCTGGTTACTTTAACCATAAGTGTTAAAATCAAAATTGTATTCCTCCAACAGTTTCTCCACAAATACCTAATTATTGGAGAAAGATGGGGGAAATAAGTGAAAGAGGGACAGAGCAGTACTCGCAAACTTTATCTCATTATGCATCTTCTTAATATATTTGACTTGTCTGTCATTCTAATTAATGGCAGTCCTTCTCCATAGACTGCCCAGAATGTGAGATTATTTATTAGTACCTCGCCATTTATCACCGGTGTGATAAGTGACAGAGAGAGGGAAGTGAAAGTTGGCACATTATAATTGATCATTTTTCACTCCACAATGTCAGAGTGATCGTGGTAAATCCTTGGTTGCAGTGTGTGATACTGTCAAGGCTGACAACAAAAATAAGGTGCATGCATTAAACTATTGAGATTGACTGAGTCCTGGCAGTGACATGAGGTTTAAATACACAATCCAGCGTTTTGGATCGAAATATTGCTGCAAAGGACAAACAGATCATTAAAGTTATGGCAGAACAAATAATTGAGGAGTATACTTTTGTCTTGATATTTTAGTTTCATCCAACACCTGTGGTGCAGCTTGGTGCTGTGCACATCTTTATTCCTGATTGACATGAAACAATTATTAAAATCGACATTTTGACTTCTTAATTCATACTGTCAGATCAAATGTGATGTTCTCTCCACCATGTCTGTGTGTGTTGTGGGGGCAGTTGCATTCCAAGAGACTAAAATTAAAAAATCATAATGCACACCCTGTGGCAAGTGACTTTTGGTAAACTACACTCCAGTGGAATACATACTGTACATTTTCGGCTGGTTTGGTAGGGGTGGCAGGCCACCATGACCAGTTATGTCACCACAGTCTGGACAGAAAAGGTGCTCCTAAGAAAAACTGATCTCTTTGATGCAGCATCATGACTATGAATGAATATATGGCACGCTATATCTGTATAGGAAGATATACAGTAACACTGTGTTGTTCATTTCCCAGAGAAATCATTTCTCATTTGAAGAACATTTCAAATGATATTAGAAAGAGAGACACTCAAGACCAGTGGTGGACAGCATGAATGGTTTGACAACAGGAAGGGACATCAACAGCAATTTCCTGACATCTTCAGAGGTTACTGACACTTCCAGACTTCTCATTTCACACATCCTGGCACACGGTCTTTTGTGGATGACAATCATTCATGCCACAAAAACATACAATTTCAAATGAAAAATGTTGCAGATTCCTTTTCCTGCTACGTGAATGACTCAGCATATCCTTTACATAAGATCTGTTCTAAGTATCCATGTGGATGGCTGAGCAATACAAGCTAAAATCTAGCAGAAAATACTCTTAGTTGACAACTTAGTTGTCTGCTGTATTTCTACATACTCTAAGCACTTGTATTGCACTACTGGACAAGCTTTTTTTTGTTTGTTTGGGAGAAATGCACTCTCAGTTTTTCAGATCTTGCTCTCGTTTCTACGGACAGTAGCTCTCCAGTCGCTGTTCATTTCATTCATTTTCATTTCATTTCGTTCTCATACTGGTACAGTGGCCAAGACAGCTCAACACACTGCAACTTGAAAGACACATGCAAATAGACAAAACACATGCAAATTATGGAAACATCTCCATTCATTTGACACAACACAACCAAATGGACAAATGTGTTGCAAATATTCACAAAGCATGATTCCAGGGGACATGAAAAAGTTAAGAACCCGACTGGGACATGCAAAAGGCTAAGGCTAGGTTATTAAGCAGATATTTGCAATCATGCAATCACAGTGTTCACAATATTTCAGGTAATTTTCCAACACCGCTGATGAGTAGCGGACTTCAGTAACTTCAAAAGTCACAAAGCACTGGACAGGAAGTGTGTCCCATCACTTTTTATATCCACTTGAAACACATTCATTGTATTGAATGAGTGTGTTGTCAAATTGATGAAGACTTTCGCAATTTGCATGTGTTAGTATAGTTAGTAAGTTGCAGTGCATTGAGCTCTCAGGGCCACTAGTGCATGGTGGTTTGAATAAAATCAACTTTACATGACCAACATGTAAAAGGTAAGAATAACAACATATGGCTCAACGTCTCTGCAGACCTGTTAAGCTACTCTGTTGAACTTGTCTGTATACTGGGGGCTGAGAAGATGAGCTTCATTAGGGGGATAAAACACACTTTAATTAGCTTTACCATTGGTCGAGCCCTGCCAGCCCTTCCCACTCACAGCAGACCTTTAGTTCTGTTTAATTACCTTAGAGATACCGCTGTGTGCACACTTCCTTGACATCACAAGACAACATTTGTTTTTCTACAAGTGTTTGTGTGTGTACAGAAAAAGAACATGATGTTTACCTTGTGACTGTAGTGGTAAGACTCATGTGGGAAAAACAGCACTTTACGTGTCATGGACGACTCATTCAGGAAGCTCTCTGAACACCTTCTATTTATCAACTAATCACATCAGTATATCAATACAATTAGTAGGTTTTATAGATAATTAAGCAAAATGTAAGATTTTTATAAGAAAATTATTATATAGATGTCTGAACAGATGATATACATCAGTAAGCATATTCCTGCTAATAGTGGTGTTAATAGTTAACACTTACAGCACAGTAAAATCAATCACAGCATCATCTGACTTGTCTATAGAAATTGCCCAGTATGGGCTGATATATTATGGCCATAATCACCCTGTGCTGGCACGGCACTCTCTGTCTTAGCAGCCCGCTGACTTACAGTCAGAGCTGTGGTAATGCAAATCAGCCCATAAAGTCACCCCGTGTGGGGAATCTCCCTCTGGACATCAGATGGAAATCAGCTGAGCAGCGTTGTCTCTCGTTCCCCAATGCAATCCCTACTTCAGACCAAATAATGTGATTACCAGCTGTGACAGCATTGCTGGTATTGTTTTCACCTTGTGAGCCTGTGTGTGTATGTCAACAGGGCAAAATGTGGGGAGACACAGGTAATGCAGCGGGAACTACCTCAGAGGCAGTTTTAAGTACTTTGACAGGTGTTCATATGTTTGTCTGCTTCTCTATGTGTCTGTGGACAATTTTTTCACAGCCAAGATGCAGTAATGAGAATTTACAGATGTGGAGTTGAGATCGAAATGAAGCCTGAGTTCAAAGATTGGTAGGCTCCATGATTACTTGTTGGGTCAAAACGTCAACATGTTGATGGGCCTCAAGATCCCTTAGCAGGATGGTCTCTAGTTTTTGTGTGATTGTTTTGGGCTTTGTTTTGCGTTTTTGTTTGTTTTTTTCACATTTTTGGTTTGTTTTGCCTGGCCTCCACTACTGAACAATAAAATGAATAAAAGGAGAGGAATGTGCATCTGTGGTAGGGGTGGAGGATTGTGCTGTTTGGATGCAAGTGAAGGCTAAGTGCACAATGCGAAGGAAAATGGAATGGAGGAAAGGAAATTGGTAATGATTAGAAAATGAGAGCACACAAGAGGGTGCTACTAACTTATTTATATTAAGCTGTTGAGATGGCTGTGTGAGAAAATCTGTGATTATTATTCTTTGATTTGCAAAGCTATGCTGTGATTGGCCCTTCCCTTGGTGGCGGCATTAAACTTTATGTTTATGGGTCCCAGTGTTAAGCCCATTTCCACGCTTCCCATTCCACACCCTAAGTATTGACATTCCATTTAAGTTGACGATAGTGAGGAGGGTATTTTATGACAGAAATGTAATGGGAATGCATGCAGTGGGTATTGCAGGAAAAAAAAATCACACAATTACAAGGACATCTTTGCACAGTTGCAGAGTAAAGAGGATATTCATGATGTAGCATTGCTTTGTTCAGAAAGAACAAAGGGAAAGGGATTCATCTCAGGCCTCCACCCTTCCACTCTCCCTGTTGTATTAAAACACATACAAAGAGAATATTTTCTAATAAAAAGCCCTCTGTGTGTATGTGTGTGTGCTGACAATAATTAATATAGAGATTACATTTGATATGATAATTCATTACACAAGCTTAAAAGTGCCCCTACTACATGTACATTAAAACAGACACAATATCAACAGTAAAATGTGTTTGTAGAGGGAATAAGAATAACTGTAACACTGTGGGTTGTTATCATGGTTATTCAATGAAGGTGCTTTGTGAGTGAATTGAAAACAAATTAGGTTAAAGTCTTGTGACAAGATAAATAAAACCTTGATCAATTAAGTGGTTGAAAAAGACGGGAGTCCGACACTCAATGGAGGCAGACTTGCTGCTACAGTTTCATTCTTGAGCCACAGAGCAGCATTGATTCTCCCTGGCACCCTGTCCTTGTCATTACAGTCAATGCTGAGGCCAGCCCAAACTATTTGCAACAACCGCTAATGGCTTCAAGGAATTCAGCCGGACTTGTGGCAGAATTCTAATAAGCAGATATTATGAATATGGAGTGCAGGGACGAGAAGGCAGGGTGCTGCAGGTCATCTAGAGAACGCAGCAAAAGGTATTGACAGAACAACTCCCCGCCATTACTGCACAGTTGGAATCACTTGTGTTCTAAGATCCTTAAATGAGATGAGGTGAGAGAGAGGTCAGATTTTCTGATGACATTGATAATTGTGACCTGACTGAAGAAATTTCATCCATTTAAATGGCTGTTTCTCACCTATTAATTACCAAAAAGAATGCTCACTGAGAAAAGTTTGTTTTTTCCCCCTTCTTCTCTGTTTTTCTCCTCAGACTTTCATCTATTCTGTAAGAGTGCCTTTCTGTCACGCTTCTCAGAAAAGGGACCCAAGAGCATGACTCAGGAGGGAGATGTAAAAGTAAAGAGTCTTCACTTAGAAAAAAAACAAAAAACAAGCATACAATAATCCAAGCAAGCAAACAAAGTACAAAGGGTCGAGCTGAAGCAAAAAAAAAGAAAAAAAAACTGAGCCCTGGAAAGCTAAGGGCACATGGCACAAAGGCAATCTGGAAAGAGACCAGTATATACAGTCTAACAGGTCAGGTGATTATACTGGCAACAAAAGTTTTGAGTGTAAAAAGTCAACACTGTATCCACAATTTCCTTAACGATAAAGTTTTCTTTATGAATCGGGTTTCTGTAGTAACCACATCTATGTCGTAGTAATAGAAAATATTTATTTATTTTTGGCTTAGGAGTTTATTTTTAAACCCTTTAAACATAGTTTTGGTTCTTATGCCAGATATGTCATGATTTAGGAATCAGATTAAAAGAAACAATTGTGTGCTTTGGTGTTGGTTTGGTGTTGCCTAAAATTAATGTAATTCCTCAGAGTACTGGGCTGGAATTTCATCATAAAGGGCTGATTTGTATGTCATTTTCAGCTAAATTAACATTTTTAATAGGCTAATTGCTCCTTCAAATGAACTGTTTAGAATTGTTAGCATTTAACATAAGCAAGAAGGGAACACAGATTATGAAATCCACTGAGTGAAAAACTGATAGAAACCTCACCTTCCTTTTCAATGTCAGAGAAGAATGTGACTGCTGTTTTATACAGCTCCACGATCATCCTTAAAAATCACAGACATTTTGCATCTATCTAATGTACGTCTGTCTGCCTCTGTTTCTCTATCTAGTCAAAAGTTATTTCTGCAACCGTTGCTCTGCTTCAAGAGAGCTCAGGGGATTGGAGAAGCTGTTGCAGTAAAAGTGCTGCCTTTGAGTCAACTGAGCATACCCCCTTGAGGCCGAGTAATACTTTTACCAATCTAATTTACAAGGCACGTGCCCAGCTTCAGTCCGACTTGACACCAGCCTAGTAAATCTAACACTGGACAATGAAGGGTTGAATAGCTGTAAGAATTTAAAGCAGCCTAAAGCCATGGTATCGAATTTGTGTGTATAGGTTATAAGGGAAAGGACTTTGGCCTGTCATACAGTATGAGCTACTGTATATAGGTATATCAGTTCTGCACATTATTTCTTTCCTAATGGGGAGTTTTACATGCTTGAGAAATACAGACTCACAAGACTGAATCCTGGACAGCGTTCAGGAAGGGTACAGTGCATGTAAACTGAATGGCATTTCTTTTTCTGTTTGCCAACTTTCAGACATTTTTAGACACACATTTTAAACACTTGCAAGACTGCAGGGCTCAAAGAATGACGCTGCCAGTTTAAACCACTTTAATCCAGTTGGAAGTAAAGAGGGCCTTTATGGGTATCTAACAGGCTATTAAACCCTTAACTTAGTGCTAAACAGATAGGGCAGCTAAACTGATAAAACATAAAAACACTGCAGTGTTAATTGCATGCACCTTCATCAAAACGCCTATACATAATGATGCCTGCACTGCTTACCCTTTATGTATTTTGTAATGACTGGTTAAAGAGAACATTGCAAGTGCAATCGTGGAACCAACCAGCAGACTGTTGTCTGCCAAGGAGCCAAAATGTTGCACAATGTTCTGCAGGTTGTTCTGGTGAGTGAACAGCTGAAGCCTCCACGTGTTCTTTTGCAGTCCTCCAGCTTTAATAAACAAAAATAACCATTGGTGCAGTCCCTGAACTTCAATTTTGTAACCTATGTCCTATACTGAATTCTGTAAAAAGTGGCTACATAAGCAAAAATGTTTGCAAAAATGGTGAAAGTAGACCTCTGCACCATGTATGCTCCCACCTGACATCCAGCCAAAAACTTGTAGCTCGTGTTAATGTTCTCAGTTTCCTTTTCAAAAGAGAAAGCGTATCAGATCATGAATTGGTAATAATATCACTGAAATTTGCAACTGGAAGCAGCTGTTTTGTTCTGCGGTTTTTCTTATCAGACACTAGTATTCACAGTTGGGTGCCAAATGTAAGGCGGGTACCCACATAGCTCAGACAAAAGCCGAACGATCAGACACTGATGGTGTATTAAAATTTCATCAGCTGGTTGAAAAGATTTGTGGATGCGTGTCTGTCAGCATGTTGAATGCTGTTTGAGAATGTTTATGCTTAAACATTAGCGAGAGTAACAGCTGACAGTGTGAGAAAATACCCATGTTTGTCAGCACTTTTTATGAATTGTGGGACATTTAGGTGTTCTAGAGACATAGACCTTGTTTTTTTATTGCTGCAGTCAATTTTTCAGTGGATCTGTATGCTAATAATATAAACACTGACATTTTACATAGTCCTCAAATAAAGATTGCTCTGTTTGTTGAAGTGAGTGCATGAGTCGGAGTGGGTGTGCTGGGGAACAGAGTGAAGTTGTTTTATTTGTTAATTTATACTTGTGTTAATTTATACTCACTGATTGAAACGTCACTATTTCTGTGGATTTATACAAACATTTTTTTCATTTATACAAGAGTACACAAACTTAAATTAAGAAGTATAAGATGAGGTGTCAGAATCTGCCAACAGCCACAGCAAGCTAACAGGTATAATGTCTGTCTATAAATGCATACAGTGTCTGTCATCAAGTTGTCAAAACACTTTCCTATCAGTTAATGGGTGGTTTACAGCTTTGTTTGCATAATTGTGGGTCTTCATGAAACGTATTGTCTATATTTTCCTTCCTTCCTTTCCTGCCTATAAGCCAACTGTTGTATTACCTTCAATGTTTACTAGTGAGAAGCAAGGGGCAATGCCACAAGAGAGTTTCAGCAAGAGTGAAATAATCCCGACTGAAAATGTTACTGTCGTTTCAGGTTGATATATGTGGTATACCTTCTGTGTTGTTTTGTGTCAAAGTAGAGTTAACAGAAGATGGAGGTGATCAGGTGTATCATTTTTCCAAGCTGCAATTTTGAACTGCAGACTGATCTGATTTACATTTGCTCTCTATAGCATTCCCATTCTGTTTTGGCTACAGAATTAAAAAAAAAAAAAAAAAAAAACAAAACAAAGTGACCATATACACACATACACACATAAGAACAAAACATTTTAAGATGGACTGTGTGCTTGCTGTTGTGCATTGAAAATGAGACACTCAGGGGTTTATTATCCTCACTGATGTAACTGTCTCCAATGACTGCACCTGTATCTGAACATAAGTTATTATAGTTACAGTGAATCATTCAAGAAGAAAAGCATCCATTTTTTTTTTCTTTAGGTAAGTCAACATGAACTGCATCTCGAGACGGTGGGTAAATATAAATATGAATTTTTCATCTTTCATCTCCATATACTTTTAATTGAGAAAAATCCTTGGTTTTAAAGGATGGTTTGTGTACAGATGCACAGTACTAACAATCCTGAAGTTCCTGCTTGCAAATTGTATCTTAAGGTTATGGTTTTACTTTTACAAAAAAACTGGTCTGTGTGGCTGAATTCAATATCACATTTGATTCATGTTTTAGAATCTTTAAACTGTCTCAAGGGACTTGCATTCCCTCTGTTTGGCTGTCTCTGAGTATGATGCAATTCAAACATAGTAAATTCCATGAATGACAAAATAAACTTAACAGACAGCTAAACAGTGGATACATTTGCATGCAAGCAATACTTATTAGTCACACTGAAGTGATTTCATTCAGTAACCCAGTTTGCATGCATCATTTAATAGCCATGTTATGTTATTCAGTGGGCAGAGGTTCAATTAGGTCCAACCTGCATCATTTGACCTTCAGATGAAAAAAGGGGATTCTGTGATAATATCAAAATATGTCACAGTGTGAATCAGACTATGGTGTAAACTGAAAAATACTGGAAATATTGGCTTGGTAATTGCATTGCTGCACTAATCACAATGTTTATCTAATTAAGAATATCACAGCAAGCTGACAAGCTGTATTTCAGTTGGATGGAAGGATGTATATTTAAATCATATTATTGCAGGTATACAACCCAAATAGCCCTATGTATATGTACTTATGTCAACACTAACTTAGATATGTTGTAAAGTCATTTTCTAAGCTTTGAAGGTACTTTAAGATATTGAAGTTTGAAATTCAATGTGTTTGATTTTTATATATCACTGATAAGTATCTTGTTAACCATCCTCCAAGGACTGAATGTCAAAAATACCTAATTCACTGTAATTAAAACACTTTCTTGTATCAAAGGAGCATCTGCCAGCTTCATCTGTGGGTTGCAGTGAACCTTCTCCTCATGAATATTTAAATCAACAGTGAACCTGAAAGAATCAACCTAAAGCCGCGGGCCAAAGCCAGCCGGTGATAAACCACAAAGCGATAAGAAATAATATTAGAGCGGATTCAAATGAGCCAACAGTAGGGCCACATAAGGTAATCCACAATTAATAACGCAAAGACATCAGATGCTATCTGTTCTGGTCAATCTCTGATGTCAGGGAATTAGATGAAGTCAAGTGTGTCAGCAAAGCTAATGGTCCAGAAAGATTATCTCCAGGCTGATGCAGCTTCAGACAATCTAGAGTCATCTAACTCAATGGTTCCTTGTCATTGTCACTAAGGTTTACAGCTCGTGTAAAACTGCAGGATTTGGAGGATCTAGGGTAATACAGGGAGAGATGGGAGTGAAAGAAAAGATTTAGTAGGACGATAGTGCAGTCGGTGATTGTGCATTATCACTGTTTGGTTAACAGATATGATACTGATAGTGTCAAGAAATATGCAAATATGTTAATATTAACCAGCAGATGCTGGTTAATATTTTGGGAGGATCAGTGGCAAAATCAGAATTTAAGACATACTTAGCTTGCTATGAGGTGTATTTCCTATAGTAATAATTTTGGACTACCCTACAAATTTTAATGGTGTCCACAGCATCTTTCAAAAGCTTGAGGTCTTTTTACCACCACAAAGTGAACACCCAGAATTGCTGGTCAGGGAAAATACAGTTGGATGTTGAACAGAGGTTCACTTGATATTGCAGTATTGATTCTGGTTCACACTTTAGACAAATTTCGTATGCCCTAAAGGTAACAAGAGAATATAAAAGTGAAAGAAATCTCAGATCAGTTTTCGAGGCCTTTGGGAAGAAATTACGTTCAGTTGGACTTTAAAGAGGCCGTTAGATGGAATATTGGATTTGATATTGCCATCAACCTTTCACTTGTTTCACCATCTGCTATTACAATAGATCCTAAAAGCTGCAGGTCTCCCATTCCCCTTCTGCTTTGTGCCATAAAGTAGTTTTCTTTGTGTAATTCGGCATACAATTCATCTAATTCATCCCTGGAAGCACACATGTGAAATGCAGTGTAAAGAGCTGCTAATTCTAGTACTGACTCATCATTTTTTCAACTTGTCAACAATGTAAAGTGCTACATGTTGCACCTTTTAAAAAAGAAAAAAAAGTTTTTTCTAATTATTTAATAAGATGTTGGAAATGACATTTGCCAGCTCTTATAAGGCGTTGTACCCAACCTAAAAAGGATTTATGTTAACCTAATTTAAGATATACCTGCCCATCAAAAAAACATCCACTATGACTTCCACTCCACGGAACAATACAGTTTGTGTCAAGTACTAGTTTTTTTATTGTGCACAGTCTAAAGGGACATAAAAGAGCCTATGGTGAAATTTGGTGGAGCTGACTAATTCAGGGCACGTTTACCTCTTGGCCAAAATGTTCACGTCATTGCACTTTAAAAGGATACTAATCCAGCTATTAGGCATTGCATCTACAATAGATAAGGTTGGGTGGGGGGCACCCAATGCCTCTTAACCATACATCTTACATTTGTAACATAGGCATTCTGTCAAGATGTCCTGAGCCCTGTAAGCAGTAACCCTAATGACATCACTATGATATCATCAGGGTTGTTTTCTCAGACTTTGGGGAGTTTCCTTCGGAGCCGCAGGGGATGTTAGTGGTACTCCTCATAACAAGTGAAATGATACTTATGTGTAAAATCAGCAGAGTTCCATTTTACAGTCGTGGCAGGTATCTCTGGTGTAATGTTCTGTACTTATATTCCTTTAAGACCTGAAAGATGGACATAACCTGAACTGCCCACAGGCCTCTAATTTAGTCCCTTGCCTGTCTTATCATATCAAAGAATCAAACACAGTGAGCAGAAACCATTTTCAAGGGGATGTTACTTTAGCAGCAATACAAACAGAAACCACTTGCAGCCTCAAACTAAATTTAAAATTTCAAGATAACATGTCAGGTGTGATCTCTGTTTGTATTACAGCGCTATCTTTCAGCGTTGCATTTAAAAAATATCTGCACATATGTATTAGCTTTATTTGAACTTTGTGTTTATGTTTGCTTTAAGCATTGAGCTTTTTATGCTGTTAAAAAATTTGATTTGTAATGCTTTTTTCTTTTTATGTTTCCTGGCAAGCATTGCAGTGATTACTCAGACAGCTTTTGTTTCCAGGTTTTATTACTCCACCTGATTCTGTGCCAGCCATAGACGGTCGACCTCCATCACACTGTACATATTGCCCATACTTACATGCAGAGGACACACACACCAATACACACCATTCCAAACTTGATAATAATGAGCAGATCTTCTGCAGTGATCATTGTCTCCCTCCTCAGAGATACTTAATGCCTAAATCTCTTTCTAACTGGCAGGGAATCACATAATTGGCTGTGGTCCATTTGCTCACCCGCGTGTGTGTCCTCTCACTAACAGCAGATTTTAATGAATCGGTTTTACAGTGATTAGAGCTCCTGGCTATAGGGAGGTCAGGGAGGGAGTGAGAGACTCTGACCGCTGAGAGAAGGCCAAGCATGGATGTCTGTAGTCTGCTTGGTGTAAGCACAGTGCGATGGGCTTAATCAGAACACTGCAGTTTTCTCTGTCTCCCTTGATAACTCGTTGTCTGCTGTGTCACTGCACCTCGCTATCTCTTTCTAAAAATGTGCGTTACTATCTTTCTCCCTGTCTGCTCATGCACACACATACACACACACCCACTACACCCACCCACACTACATTATATCTCTATTTCCTCCATGCCATAATGCTATTCGTGTCTATGCACAGTATCTGTGGGACCAAAAAAGTATATTGAAGGGACTGAATTACAGGTAACTGAAGCAATTAAACATTAAGCTCACTCATTTTATGTCTACCTACTTTTGCAATTTTCATGTATAACAGTTGGTGGAAAATTAAAAATTAAAAAAGACAACCTATTGTGTTATTTTAACCATTCGTTCTTTTACAGTTACAATTTTTTACAGTCAAGTCTGTTTTTTCTAAATCTCCTTTCATCTTTTCATCATCTACACTTCATAATGCATCGCCTCAGGAAGATAGATCAGCAGTTACATAGGACTGGCAGTTAAATCAGACCTCACTTTCTGAACAGAGGCTTAAATGTAACTTAATATAGTATACTATATTAAGTCAAGTACTTTATTTTATTATCATTTATTATTAATTGTTAGTACTTGTACTTTACTTTGCTATTTCATGGTGTGCTACAGTATATTCCACTAAATTTCAATATGGAATGTTTTACTCCACCACATTTATCCCACTATATTGTTCTATATTTAACTAACAGCACATAAAGTAGTTAAAATCAGATCATCTAACAAGGAATATCATAAAATTCTGCTTACGGATTAATGCATCTGACATAATTTTCTAGCAATATGATATCACAATGAGTACTTTTACTTTTGATGCCTTGCATTTTGCTATACTTCTG
Organism: Psettodes erumei; assembly: GCA_016785225.1. NCBI lineage: Eukaryota > Metazoa > Chordata > Actinopteri > Pleuronectiformes > Psettodidae > Psettodes > Psettodes erumei. The sequence continues at coordinate 4,530,791 of JAFBJZ010000863.1, read as the reverse complement.
ATTCTTCAAAATATTTCTGGATTTTAAATGCAGTACATTTACTTTTAGGGGAATAGCTTTACCATCAAGCATTTCTAGTTTTACGTAGGTAAGAGCTCTGCAGACTTTTTCACAAGTAGCTATGTTTTCTGATTTATTTTGTTCTGTGTAAAGTTGACAAAATGCTAATGGTGACAAAACAGAAATCAGAGAGAGGTGAAAGAACAAAATGTAATGATAAATAATGTTTTATTTTATTATTTATTCATGCAATATACCCCAAATTCACTCAAAAATCCCATAACTGTCAATATACTGTAAATTTTGAATGATGGCGCTTTGTATTGGCTGTTGATTCATGATCATTTGCCCAATATTTTCTTTTGATTGTTGAGAACACTAAACTGGAAACATGTAAAATGCTAAAAATACAAATATGCACATTGTCAAGTACCCTCTCTGGCATCTGCTGGTTGATAAGCGTGACTCATAGCCTGAAACCCAGCCTCAGTGGTTATACAAAGCATGGCTCAGAGCAGTGCACTGCACAGCCAACTCCACTGATTTACCATGTCAACTTCTCTAATTCACCATGTTCCCCATGTTGGCCAGACAATCCATGTAGACAGCTTCAAACCAGCCACAGTGACAGGAACGGCAACGGCAGTTGGGGGTCTGCCCAGTGCGTCTCTGGCTATGACACACCTGTCAATCAAATGGAAATACCACAGTATGCAAGCCAGAGAGCTGTTGTGCTGGTGCTCCTGCCAAAAGGAGCCACAGATGTAATTTCTTTGTCAGCATTGCTACCTACATCACATATTACTGATACTACTACTTTCTACTATAGTCAGATATTTTATTATTATTCACTAGGACCAACCATTATATTTTCCAGAATATTAATATTTACCATGCACGATAGAGCCCTATCATTGTTATATTTTCAGAAATGACCAGTTGGATTTATTATGCAGTGCTTTCATTTAAATTTAAATTAAATAACTTATTTTTATTTCAAGTGTTTGTCAAAATCACTTATGTACACAGAGATAAGACAGGTAATTGTCAAGGTAAGGAAATGAGAGGTTATCAATTTATTATTTATCTTTTGAAAAAAAGAAATGACAAAAGCAAGTTAAATTTTGTGTAAAATTTAGTGTCTGAGGTTGTTTTCTTTTATTTAATGCAGTAAAATACACTGTGCGTCTGTATGTTTTCACAGCAGGATGGTTATTCTGGGTTCAGACAACAGTGTGATCGCCACCTTATGCTACTCATTTTCTTTTAAACTGCCAAGCTATCATAGGGCCTACAGCTGCAAAAGAAAAAAAAATGTGGTTAATGAGATGGAGAATCAGACTACCTCATGTCCTTAAATTAGATCAGAGGTTGTCTTCATTTTATAGTCAGCTTTCTTAGAACTGTCAATAATGCATGCAAATGATGCAACAAGACAAAAGGACAAAATGCATCTATATGTAGAAATCTAAAATTATGTTTTATCCCAGTGACACAAGCATTGTATGCTATTTTATATTGGAGTCATTCATGCATGCTTGTTAACTGTTGGTGAACAGCTTGAATATAACACTGTGGATATCTTTAATCCATTGATATCCAATCCTCAAAATGTAACTTTTGGTTGATTTCTAGCTATGTACGTTCTGTATAAACCAAATTTGTAACATACTGTGTGTTGTCCATGAATCATGGTTGTCACCTATACAATATATGCAAAGATTTATGAAATGACAGTGACATGCAATAATAATAATAATAATAATAATAATAATTATAATAATAATAATAATTATAATAATAATAATGTAATATGCTTGTGTTTTACATTTTTATTGTTATTTGGTGAGCCTTTTTTTCATTTACAGAAAAAAAGGCTTTGCTTAATGGACTATATTGAATTTTTGGGAAATTAGCTTGTTGGTAATGTACCATTAGATGATGACCAACCAAAAATTAGCTGTTTGTCTTGTTTATACACTGCATGCACTGTGACTTGACTGACTGAGTAAAGCTGACCAATGGGCTGAAAGGACTATTACTTTATTTACAACTACTATAAAAAGGGTAATGTGCATCTGGATATGCTATACGGACAATGAACAATCTGATCATCCCCTTGCATTTACACATAGTACTTGATGTCTGCATCTGTTAGCTTAGTAATTGGATCTTGTTTTTTATGAGTGCTTTGCAAAAAAGGGACAGTGCAGGAGAGGTGGTGGGGGGTTGCCAAGTCTGTGTTGTCACATACATGGACAGGTGCAGCGTCACAAAGCCTGCTGTTGCTGCAGAGCCAAGACTTTTGTTTTGTTTTTTCCTCTGAGACACTTCAGTGAGAGACATGGTAATAATGTTTCTGTCCTGTCAGTGGATACTTTCTCACTAATGCAAACACATGGTGCAGATTGCATTTCCACCTGGCTGACTCCCTGGCTGAGATCCGATGATAATGTGAGCCAAACCAGCTCCGGAGGTCCCCATCCTTCACATGGGTCATTCTGTCTCTCTTAGTGGAAGAAGCACTATGTCACTCTTGTTCTGTTATGTGAATGTTTTTTTTTTCATTTGCTTTGAAATGCTTGCTTGGAATGCATACTATTTTTAGTTTTATGCTTAAGTAAAAAGACACATAATACAAGAATGTGATGCCATAAAAAGATGAGCTATTTGCTTTCGTTAAAACGTTCAACCGTGACTGTGCCAGAACTATGACCATTTCTTAATTGTAAGAGTTTGGTGGTCATCCATCATCCACAAAGCAGCTCTTATTTCAAAAAGATTTAAGGTTTGATGCCAGCTGTACTTCCTACTGTGAATGCAAAAAGAACAAAACAAACAATTGCCCAGTAGGGCCAAATGGACCTCAGTTCCCAGAATGCGCTCATCTAAACATTTCTCGGAAAAGGATTTTCCTCCACATTAACAATTGTAACATCCAGGTAATCACAGCCATGGCAAGAACAATGGTCAAACAATGAACACCATTTGGCACACAAAGAAGAACACATTTCTGTCCATCCATAGAGCATAATTTCTTCTGGACTACTCCTTCATCTTCCTGTACCACAGTGCACTCTAAATGGAGTGCCTCATATCAGTCTTAAAGGTTGGCAGTTTCCTGAAATACAGCAAAAGCTGCTTCTTAAATCACAGGGATGGTCATTTTTTAAAGTATGTTACATTCACAATCTGTGTAAGCACTCATTACTTTAAACCAAGAACAGACATACTATAAATATACATAGTAATATACTAAATATATTTCTTCAGCAATTTTATTTGTTTTAAAAAGCACATGCATTCAAGCCTTTGGTTAATTACAAAATTATTTAAATAAGAAGTGATCAGTGAGTCACGGTCTGAATTCATAATTCCTGTCTGTGCTCTGTTAGAATGAGGGTTTGGCATTAAAACCAGCAGCATTAAAGATAATGCAAGAACGTTACCCTGACAGTGTGGTAGAAAATAACCACCATGACGGTTTAGCAGAAAAAGGTCAGCACAGAAATGACTGTTCATTCATCGTGGAGCTCCTGCAGCAACCTTTTACCATCACTTGTAAAGAAGTGGCAAGGCAGTCACTGCCAGTGGCTGTTACTTTTGACTGGTGTGGGGGTGTACTTCACTCAACTGCTCTTATCCAAGGTGGAAAGTAATACATTACAGTTACTGTAATTATATGCATCATAATATGTACAGTTTTGAGCAGGTAATTAAAAATATATCTATGCAGTTGAGTATGATGGACATTGTAAATGAGTTTGTAAAATAGTAGTTGTACACCAAGTACATTAAGAAACCTACATTTTTCCAACTTATTTTGAAACTAAGCATGTATGTCTGCTTAAGGATTAATTGGCGCAAACCAGTTAAAAAGTGAATATAGAAAACTGGTCTTATTAGTTGCTGCACAGAACAGCAACTACAATCTATTTTCACAAGCACAAATATAACACCCTAAGCTGTGACTAGCTGGAGTGATGAACATATGCATCTTATACTTGTTCCAAATACAAATGCTGACAAACTAAAAGCATTCAGATGCCCTCCCACACTTTCTGCCACGCTCTCTTTCTCAACGTCAACTTTAATGTTTGGCAATACCAAGGCAAAATCTTGAAGCTCTGCTACAAATCTGTAGCATCTGGTGTATCACAAGCCCGATAACTGATTTTTTTTATATTTTGTCACCCCTCTCTCTCCCCACCTCTCTCTTTTTCCCGTGCACACACTCAATCCTCCGTGTTGACTGGCTAAGATAAGACATCAGCTGCGAGTCATCAGGCACAAAAAGGGCCTGCGGCACGCAGCTTTGGCTCGTCTTGACTCGCCTCGCAGCAAGGGAGACATCTCTCCATCCCTGTAGCAATCGATGACACACTGGTCACCTCTCGTCCCAGCTCCCCCTCCTTTCTTACTGTTCTCTTTGTGTGTGTGTTCTAGCTCATGACTCACTCATGTGCGTACTTGGCTGTGCACGTATAGGGGACAAAATGAATTAACAAAAGCGCAAACATGGAGTCACATAGACACACACATACCAAAGAAAGTAAGTAAAATGTTTGCTTGGGAATCTAATAAATTTTCAAGCCTCCTGGGTTTTCATGTTTACATTAGTGCTTGATGTTGCCATACCAACCAAAATCACTCAAGACACATATTAATGTTTACGTAGCACTCAGCATTAGCGTAGATGTTCAACTCTCTTATGCTCACAAGTTCTGTGCAAATATTTCCACAGAGATGCTTTGGCAATGACTTCCGTGGCATTGAGAAATAAAATGAGAAGCATGTGGTCCTTGGTGGGTAATATACAATTACAAGCAGTAACAAAGACATATTGGTTATAATATTATATTCAAAAGTATTAATGATAATATGGCACATTTAACTGCAATGTATTGTCCATAGACTTCACTGTCTATTATGAAGATAATGGAGAGGCTTTAAAGGCTGTGCTCTAATTTTATAGTTAAATCTTTAAAGCAATAGTTTGATTACATAAGAAGATCTTAAACACTCTTATCTGTAATGTATGAAGCAAGCACCTCCAGCTGGTTAGCTTAGCCCAGAGAAGGGAAAAAAGACTTTGTTTAAAAGGTCCACCTGACAGTAACTCTAAAACTAAATAAAATAACATGTTATATCTTGTTTGTAAAAAAAAAACAAAAAACGGGTATGGACTATGTAGGACTATTTCTCAGCCAGGGACAGTCACTTCTGAATGCTGGCAGTAGCTTTATATTTACGGTACACATGTGGTATCAAACCTCTTATCTAACTCCTGGCAAGAAGTCAAAAAAGTGGATTTCCAAAATGTTGAACTGTGCTTATCGGACAGTTGTAATGAAAAAGGAAAACAAAATAAAACTGCCAAAGGCGCACATTTTAGGAAAGGAAAGGTATCAACGCTTAGCTTCATACTGTTCCTACACAATCTCTTTCATGCAGGTAAAATGTGTTTGTGTATAGTTGCTCTCTGATGTGAACTATGTGAAGTTTAAAGATCACATATTCCTTCTTAATTTGCCTTTTTATTGCATTCACTTAGAGCCCAATTGCCCCTAATGGTAGATTAAAAAGAATATTTACAATTTTCTGTTTTAATTACGCATCTTCTTTTTTAATTTTCTTTGGGGTGAGATCATCCCACATGAAATCCCAGCAGACGGCCTCGCTTGTGAAATCACAACAACCAGCTACCTCTATATGCGGCTAATAAAATGTGTGATGAGTAGTGAGAGAGGTTGCTTTGTAAAGTACAAGCTCAGAGGATGAGCGGCTGTGTGAATAATAGGACTTGTCAAACTCTTACAATGCACCAGAAGGATCACAAGCACTGCGAGCTAAAAATAACCACCACAGTGGTAATGAAATTAAAACGGCGCTGCCTCTACCCTCTGATTAGAACCAAACCGACTGTTACAAATAGAAATTTAAAACTTCCCACATGAGAAACCATTTCAGTTCAAGTGGTGTGTGGAGTAGGCTGGGCTGTGAATGCTTATTTGTGTGTGTGTGTGCATGTGTTTGCCTGAGTTAGGCAAATGCATAAGAAAGAGACAATCCTTGCTTAATATTTTTTTAGTATTTTTTGAACAAAAGCTCATAAGACTTTTGACTCCAGAGACTGGGATTCACATCCAAAGTCCAGCATGTGGTTAAGCTTAGGTAGCAAACACACTTTAGTTAAAGTTAGGGGGAAGAGTGTAGTTATTTAGTAGCTTTTGTTTAAAAAGTTAACTTGTACTGCCAATTTTGTCTTTTCCAGTATTTCAGGAAGCCGGTGATCTTTTCCCAACCACAACCGAGTTTTGAGAGTGTCTAAATGTAACCATCCAAATCTTTTTTATGATGGTTTAGTTGCAACAAGCAGATACTGCAAAAACAAATGAAATACATGGTCAAAAAGTTTCCTGATTGTCTTATAAAATACATATGGACATTCCCTTTATTCCAAAGAACAAGCTTAATGTTTTCTGTATATTTGATTTTGCTTGAGCAAACTAGGGACATAAAAAGCTTTCAGTTTTATATCTTGCATTTTCTTGTTACTATGTCTGTGAAGCTTAAACACACTTGTCCTAGTTCCATTATGCTACATGGTAAACTCTACACATGTATTGACTTAGTCATAATCAGTAATACACAGAAAAGCAGAGTAAAGATCAAAACTTTGCATTGAGAAATGAATGACTAAAACAATGAGGATTCTTCATTAATTCTTGTTTCTTGCAACTTTGGTACTCATTTTGATTCAAAACTGGTTCTTGACTCGCAACCCTACACTGACAGCCTTCGGAGCAAACATGCTGTACATAGATGACGCAGAATGCAAGCCTGTGACAGCATGCGAGAAAATCAGTCCTATCCAGCGGAGGTGGCTCATGGACAGGATATGAGTGAGGGCTCAAGCTTCTTGAATAAAGGAGAATAACAAATACAGAATGTCAGCCTGACTGCCAGTGCTGTGATTGGACTAATACTCTGTGGTTTTCCAAAGCAGCCTCTCTGCACATCGGCTGCAGCACGTCAAACCCTATCTGAAATACCACTATACACGGCGAAGCATAGCTCAGCACAACAAAGCTCCACACAAACAACAACGATCAAGAGCCACACTATCTCAGTATGACACTCCTAAAGACTGTCAAAGACGCCCATTCCCTCTGTCTCAAACATGCACATGCACACACACACACAGTCACATCCAACTTATCCATGAGAAGATACACTCAAACACCCACTCACATACATGTATACACATGTATGGATGTTTTCATGTCTTGTAAAATTCACAAGCTCTTAGGATCTAACTTGCAGATCAACAAAGCCTTTGTTTTCTTTTCCATCAATTCAAAGTTAAGGCAGTCATATTTCTGTGGGTGTTGCCTGCAACATAACGAGAGGGTACTCCGGATTGTTAACACAACTGCACACACCTGCTCTTGTTTGGAGCAACTGAGTAGTCAGATCATTTCCTTTGTTTTTTTTATCATCTAATGGCACAATTGTGTGCCACAGTGCACAACTCCCCTGAGCCTAGGTAATGGTGGAGAGATGCCACCTTCTCTCCAAAGCAAGCTATGTTTACTCTTATGCAGAATGACAAGCACATGCAGAGAAACTGACAATGTGCAAGTGTAAATTAGGTCCCCAGTCTGCTCTGCATTAATTATGAATTAAGTATAATTGCGGTGGGATTTTCTGAAGTCTATTCATTTGGGCTGACAGTAATATGAATATATTCCTAGGAAACAAGCTGTAAGTTACAGAGGGCTTAAACAAGAAAAGCTCAGACATAGCAGTGTTTCTGTCCAAGCTGGTCAGAAACACCAAAACAAGGTGAACACTAATTTAAAGAAAAAGTCTACAAAGTTTTGAGTGTTTTGTGACTTACTGCAGTACAAACGGTAATTGATGGCCATGATGGGTTGATTCTTGAAAAGACTTCCCTTGATTGTTGAGTTTCTATTTCATGCTCCATTTATTAACTTGTGTATGCATTTATTACAACAGCAAAGCCAAATATGAACTGCATGCACAGTGTCCTTGCTAATTTGGAAGTAACATACGCCTGACTGAGTGAACCAAAATGATTCACCTGATTCTATCGATCAGTGGAGAGATAACAAACAACTCTTACTTTCCTCTATTTCAGCTGTTGTCTTGACCAGTCCCCTGACCAAACTAATGGAGGTTCTCAAGTTCTCAAGATTCGTGTAACGGGAAAAGAAGAGTCCTAATTGCAGCATTCTGTCAACAACTGTCTAATGAGCACACGCTGGGCTGCACAAAAGGTACATAACAAAAACAAACAGTAAGTGCAAGTTATTTACAGATGTAAGATTGGCACACAAACATAAGCAGAAACTGCATAGACAAAGTGGACCAAAGTAAAAGGTTTTGTGTTTTGGCAGTGATGGTGGTGTCCATGGTTTCTATTATTTGTGGCTGCACAGAGAAGAGTGCTGGTGCATGTTGCTGTTTTTTTGTGATGCACACTGTCTGTTTGGTATTTTGGCACACAGTGCAGATGGCTAGTACTTTGGTGAAAAGTGGCTGTTTGATGAAAAACAATGCACTCAGTTGCAGTCTCGCACCTCCGCAGATATAACAACACCCTAGCCAGTTATGTAGATGTGTGAGGACACGATGATTAATCACCACGATCCCTTGAATTTTACACTCCATAACCCCACAGTGCTGTGCACCGTGCCTACTTGATCGAAAACAATCTGCCTCGCTGACCTTGTGCATGACCGAGCACTTTGCACTGGTCTTAGTGACTGCAACATTAAAACAGAGGTACAAACAGTAATCGACTGAGATACCAGGTGATGTTAAGATTGTAATGGCCATGCACATATATTATGAAATAACTAACAACTAAGCTTGTTCATTTAATGAAATCGAAATAGGGATAGTAAAAGTTTAATTGTCTTATTGTTCAAATTTAGTTCTTTTCTGCAATTATCAATGCAATTAAGACTTTTGATGATTTTGTTGAGCTCAAACAATCCTGAGCAAAACTGTATAATTACACTGAAATTTCAAATTGATGATTATTTAAATGGGTTTGTGATTTTCCAAAACGCTGAGTCCGCAGTGCTTGTGTGCAGTGTTTTGAAATATTTATTTCTTCAAATGATTGATGCTCATTCAGTTGTGAATTCCCTGCACATTGTGTTCATAGATCATTGACTGGAATATTTTTGTTTCTGCTATTTTGGAACTTTTGGGCATTTTCCACAGACTAATAATACATAAATCACTGCTGGGTCAGCCTATTTTCTCATGCGAGCTACTTTTTCAAAAAATGATCAGGGGTGTATAACCTGTTCCCATAAACCAGATTCAGTGTAAAGGTACAATGCACAATAAGAAAATGGCTTGGGCATCAGCCTCACAAGTCAGTCTTGTAATGATTCACCACAGTTTTCAGAAGCAGCTGTTTGTTTACATATGGGGCAGATGATACAGGCGCTATTGTTGGATACAGATTTTTGACTGAAAAAAAGCACAGTGAGCAATTTAACGAGCAGTTAACATGTCAAGACAAACTGACGGAATAAACGGATCAGTATTGAATGACCTTTGTAAAAGGATGGCTGGAAACAAGCAGTGAAAAATAATAAAAGCCATTTAAAGATGGATGCTTCTTTTAGCTGGAATTCAATGTTTTACTTTTAATGCCAGATTTACCAGAAGATGGCAACAATCATGAATGTGTTGTAGACCCTTTTTTTTTACAATTAATACTGAAATTTGCCTGTAGCAAGGTAAAACGTAAGTGCCAGGTCTTTAAAGAGAGTTTTGTGAGCCTCGGTCTGCATGATGCAGGAATATGTTTTGTTAAGTTAACTGAGTCAAGAAGTTAACTTTTTTCTTTCATTCCAGACCAAGGCCAGTGAATGACTCTTGTTTGTGAGAAGGCATAAATTTTTTCACAACGTGTCAAAACATTTATATTTGAAAAATGTAAATTATTAGTTTGAGGTATTATTTTGCAGGGGCTTATTTTGTGCGGATTTGCATAGCATTATTTTACAGGATTCTAGCATTCTGATAATGACAATAATTAACTACTCAGTACTGTGCAACAGCCTGTTTCTAACTGGGATTTTTAGAGAGAAAATTATTCAGTGTACACACAATAATTACTTACAGTAATGGGAGTGACTTAAAGTGTGTGCGACTGGATGGCTATTGAACACTGCGAGTATATTTTTGCCCTTGTCCTTAAAATTATCATGTGATCAATATGATGTGATTGATTAGGATGCACCACCCTTAACTTAGATGGAAAGATGACATTGTAAGGCTGGTTCTGACACATTTGTGAGCCACAACGTACAGGAGATGATCTACACTTTTATTTCCCATTTCCTTGGAAACCAAGGTAGTGCACAAATAGTACGTTATAGCCTGAACTTACAATACCACAACATCACAAAAGAGAAGAAGGCCAAGGTCACGATGCAAACAGCACCCACTGATGTTTAGCATACCAACCACAAGGAAAGACTGATCATTCACTACTTCCACAGTCACAGCTCGCTTTGCATTTTAATTACATGTTAAGTCCATGCTGCAAAGTGATTTGTGCTTTATCATTACGGAGGCTGTTGCTCGCCCAGGTATATTGACATGAAATGAATTGAACCCAGACAAATACCCTGCACATAAACATTTTCACACACTGACCATTCTCTGACTGAAAAAGGACCTATAGAGCTGAAAATGGCCTCCCCACTCACAGAGAAGAGGTCTATTATCATGACAACAGATATGTAGGATTGTCCGGAGAAGAAGAGGCTAGTGCACTATTGAGAGAGAGGGGCTAATTTTCACTCAGTGGGGTTATAATGAGCCTTTCATCCTCTTATCCAGCCCGGTTACCACTGGAAACCACACAAGCTCTGACATGAGCAGCAAAGCACAGCAGAACTACCACAGCATATATAATAAGGCAGAGTAAATAAGTATAGTCCTAAGGTCCAGGAATTTCACTGTATCTTTGCTGGGAGGGTGAAAATGTGTCTCATCTTTATTTGATGATCAGCATGATATATTGCTTCTGGACCTTTAATTATGACACTTTTTTATTTATGAAAACTGAAAAACAATATCTATGAATTAGTCTGTTTGCACTATGAGAGATTCTCTCAGACTATGGAATAAACAAGAAAAATATGTTTTGCTGAAGCTTCATCATGTGCAGCCTGCTTTTCAAAGGAGGAATTGTGAAGGTGTTTCACTTTCATGAAGCTAAATTAAGAATAGCAGGGACTGTACGCAAAAAAAAATATGTTTTGTGAAATACTGTAGATTAGCTTAATATTTGCTCAGTGTCATTTTAAAGTCGTATGCATTGCACTGGACTTTTTTCATAACACTGAAATATTTAAAGGTTCACACATATTACCTTGAAATACCTGCTGATGCTAAAGCATAAAAACAACAACAGAGAAAGCCAACAAGTCAACAGAGATAAATTGACATTGCGGATGCTAATTAGGAATGGTAAGATGTGGATGTGGCTATGTGTGCTTGGTGTACAATAAAGAGGTTTCCTGCTGGGTCACATGCAATCAGAATAGCAGATATAAATCATTTCTTTAATCAGTGCAAATGTAAGTACAGCCACTAAATCTTTCCATGAGGCAAGAGTACAGGTTATCTGTGCAGAATTAAACACTTTTTAAAGGCTTTTTTAAAAGGCACCCTCTTACTGAGGCAAAGCAAAGAACTGCAACTGTGCAATTCTAAGACCTCATTGGAAGGTTTCATTGTTGCAGTCTTAATCGCTTGTGCAGTCGTACACCTCCAGAAGCTATAAGAGCCTGGAGCTTGTGCAGAAGTCCTGCAGAATTTCAGATCAGCCTTTCTGATCACCAGGGCGATACAGATAATACAAAAAAAGATAGCAGGAAATGCATTCAGTGACACACGGACATGAAGTAGCTCAGCCGAGATGGTCTGAATACGAGGAGGTTAGCCAAACAAACAGATTGCACATGAATGACAATGAGGCAGAAAATTGTTGAGAGCGACAACAGACAACAGCAGAAGACTGAGAAGCAATATTGCATGAGGGCTTTAAAATATGTAGGTAGGTTGTGAAGTAGGCTCTGAGTGCATGGGCTGCTGGTGCCACCCTGCAAACACACCCACTCTCTCTCTCTTTCTCTTTGCCGCTCACTCCCATTCACTCTTAAGACCACAGAAATTAGGAGAGAGGATGGACAGGATGACGGAGCAGACATTAGAGGTTAAGGGATGAATTTCCAAGCTTTTTTTTTTTTGCTTCCGCCTCTGACCATCTGCCTCTCTGGCAATAGCCATCCTCTCCTGAGGTTAAACTCTAAATTGGCAGTCAGCTAAGCAGCCACTTAGAGAGGAAGGTTCAGGTGGGCAAAATCAAATAGTTATATAGTGTGTTATACACTTTAGAAAAGTGCATATCGAAAACAAGAAAAGGAGAAAATGTGGAATACTGCTAAATTGGACCGCTGAACCATTACCTTCCAACAAACAGGGTGAGGGGGTGAGGTGAAAGGAAATTGACAGGCAGATGGTGAATGATGAAAATTGAGAAATAAATTAGAGAACAAAATGAGAAATACTTTGGAATGAATGAAATGCAGGCATAAAAGACAGGAGATCGAGGAATCCGGGAGGAGAATGAAGTGAGTAGAGCAACAGGGAAGAAATAGAGAAGAAAATTGAGGGTTGAAATTTAGAAATTAAGAAACAAGGAGAGCGAAAGAGATGGACAGAACAAAAGGGTAAGGAGAAAAACTGGATATAAAATAATTGTGAGATGGCTCATTTCTCATCATGATGGCAAAAAAATACATATGTAAAAAAAGAGCTTGTCTCAGAGGTAGCCTGTGGTCTTGTCTCTGCGCTCAAGCTGAGACTGAAAATGAATACTGACATAGAGAGAAAAACAGGGAAAGAAGGGGGGGAAACAAATGTCAGGTTAGTATTAATTCAGAATCTTAAACCAACCCTCTCAACTCATACCACATGGACAGGCACTCTCTGGAAAACCTAAGGAGGTCCACAATAGCCTATTTAAATTAGATTTCTCAGACCTTATTTTTTTTATGCTAAACAGCGAGGTAAGGCTAAGATGTGGTAACACTTCTATGGTGGTGTTTAGTTTCATTAGCAATGTGTGGCAACAAAATGAAAATTTTGCCACCCAAGGACTGGGCACTGGTCCCACATTTACATGGTTACCTCGCACTGAGCCTGGCATCCCAAAATACCACCCTCTCAATTTCTCACACATTGCAAAAATACATGCAACCTCACACAAAATAATAAGCATTATGGACAAACTTCTGATTGTCACAGAAGCCCAGCTTTAACAATAGCCTTTAGGTCAATAGGTGGAAATTAGTTAAAATTTATGCTATTGACTGAAATCTGTTTGATTTAATTCGGAATGAAGCCTGTGAGCTCTTTCAGTGTCAATGTGGCAGCACATATTTGCGTGTGTGTGTGTGTGTGTGTGTGTGTGTGTGTGTGTGTGTGTGCGTGTGTGTGCGTGTGTGCGTGTGTGCATGTGTGCGTGTGTGCATGTGCGTGTGCACTCGTTGGCCTGGCAGCAAGTCCTCAGAAAGTAGGACTGAGAGCCTGTTACAGCAGTCCCAGTGTGTGGCCTCCCTTGGCACACAAACACAAATTAGCTGAGGGACGACTGCTGTGGCAGAAAGCTTCTCTGCAGACAAAACCTCTTAATATTCTTTCCAAGTCCATTAGGGCCTCAAGAGATTGGCCAGGATTGATTGTTTGTGCTTGATATTAGCAGGGCCTTCAAGGCCAGATCCTCATCGAAAAATTCAAGATGGCATTTGGTAAAGCCTAAGGAATTGAAAAACTAAATACAAACCTGTACGTTGTTATCATCTCCTCAATGTGGAATGATAGAAGAAGCCTTCATCTAATTAGCAAATACTAGTTGCCATTTCCTTTTAGCTTTAGGGTTCATCGACAATTTCACTGGTTTTCCAAGTCAGTGACTTCCAATTTTTATATATAGTGTCTATCACTATGTTTTCTGGTGAGATATTGTTTTTCCAGTCAATCCTTCCATTAAAGCAGTGACACCCCACACACAAACAAACAAACACTCACATACACATGGACATCGAAGAAGAAAGGATAACTTCTTGTGAAGCCTTAATGAAGGCAGCCAGGTGCAGAATAGAAAGCTTTGACATGAAGTGATATTTATATACTTCACTTTATATTTTATTTAAACTGATGAAGTCTAAAGGATTATTATCAATAAGACAAACCAATGTTGCAATCCATTCAATACTCATTTTACTTCAGATGAGAAAATGTCAGCCTCATCTCAGCCAATCTGGACCAATTGGTGGACTGACTGACGCAGCCATCTCTACAGCCATGGTTCAGTGGCATGGTTCAAAAGTAAACATGTGAAATATATATCAGATATTGACAAATCATCATTTTACATGTATGTCTATGTGCCTAGAAACCCTTTTGTTTGATGTGTCAAATCTGGCCTGAGAATTAATCTTGATTCCAGAAAAGTGAAGTTGATTTATATATATATGAATGTAAATTAAAAGCTATCGACAGATTATTTGGCAATTGTTAAGAAAATTAATTTTGTGAAAATAACCAATTATACTGGATAAATATATATGCATACACCACACAAATGTTATCCTTATAAAATATAGCTAGCATCATGACAGAATAATGGATGTTCTACAAACAGTATGGCCAATACTAATCAATATTGTCTGTCTTTGTCCATAGGACAGACATGGCTTCAAACTGTGCATACCTAATCGCAAAGTAAAGACAAGATCAAAGAGCATGCAACTCAAAGATATTAATCAGTCCAATCTGCCCAGTGTGTTACATTAAGTCCCCTACGTCCTGCTCTGGTTATGAATATCATCCCAGAGGCTGGGCTATTAATAAGTGGACACATGTACACACACACACACACTTCCTACTGTGAAGATATGGACCAGAACAAGGCAGCCACTGATCTCTATGGGTGAACGTCTTAGAGCACTGTTGAATATGTGAATAAGTGCTGAGGGAATAAAGTACCATCATCAGCAAACCAACACACACACACACACACACCCCAAACACACAGCATTCATGGGGGATTCCATGTGATGTATGGCCTGGAGCAACCACAGTCCAGAATCGGTGACGGTGAAGGAACCTCATTGTTCCCCGGACAGAGGCTGGGCTGGTTTCTGGGACAGTGAAACACCCTACCAGGCCTGTGGGGGGGTCACATGTCACATGAGAGACAGAGCCATAGCTTTTTTAAAGATTGTTGGGGGGCACAAATGAGGGCACTGTGGTGTTACATCCCATCATGTCTCAGTCAGCCACTGTACTGTCTATCATGTTTTGGCAAAACTTTAAGTTCAAGTTTTCATGTATCATGGCTAATTTTGATTGCACAGTAATCTTGATAAATCTTATAGCAAGACTACTCAACAGAGAAACTCCTTGTAATTTAGCACTGTGTATTACTTTCCTGTGATGATGATGATGATGATGATGATGATGATCAGTGGGATAAAATCTCTGTGGGCAAATAACTAAACAGAATAGATAAAGTCCCCCTTCCTGTCGCATCTGAGCTTCCATTAACAGATTGTAGTATATGTTACATTAAAAATTTGGGCCCTCAAAACAGCATCCTCCCGTATTATTTGCATGGTAAATGTTCTTCTCCTTGCTCTGGTACTGGAGCTCTGCCTTCTGAATGTGACTACTGAAAACAGCCACAAAGCTCATACATTGAAAAAAGAAGTTTCCTGGAAAAGCAGTTGTGGCAGGAAATAGAAAATAAATCTGGGTGCATATATCCATTATCAGTGCACGTTATCGTCAGAGGGGAGACTGTGGAGAGAGAGGAAACCAGGCTGGGTCTCTATGTGTGCTGTAAGATAGGGGAAACCAATTTTCACCTCCTCCCTCCTAGTCCCCAACACACTACTTGATTCAGCCCTTGCCAACTCTGCACAACCAGGGCTAAATCATTTCATCTAAATAAGCTAGCCAAATGTTTTACACCTCTGCATATTACTGAGTGGCGATAAGGTGCTGGTTCACCATTCCATGCAAAGCATCTCCTCTTTTTCCTTTTTTTTGTCCTCTCCTAACAAAGATGACTGTGAGCCTCTGTGCATGCCAAGGGCTGCAGAGATAGAAAAGTGCAAAAATAAGGAGGTGAGAGTATTTTAAAACCCTGCCATTTCTTATACCCTCGACGATAAAACAACAGACAAGCCATATTTTATGTTTGCGTTAAATATTCCCATGTGCGGCACCTCTATGACAGCTTATTCTCGGGCAGATTTATCACAACCCCTATCTGCTCAACTCACCAGACAAAAGCAAGAAACAGCTTATATGCTGTAGTGTGCTGATGCCTGAGGCACAAGACAAAGCATACAATCAATACAAATCTGTAGTCTATACATTGAGCAGGAGTGGGTTGACACGCATCCTTCCAGCAGCCATACATCATAGCTTCTTATTTAATTAGCTCCCTGAAGAGCATTATATGTCTACTAATTCACTCATATCTCTCATTGTACTCAGACAGCAGAGAAAATCACATGCTCTATCCCTGTTAAACGTGGACGCTCTTTGTTGTCGTGATGAAGGGAGCCTGTTAATGATGTAGTACAGATATAAGGAAATATATAATTAGGCTTAACACCAATTAATCAATGTTGTTCATCCAGTTCACCATGGGGAATAATTTATACTTAATTCTATGATCTGCTACAGTTCAATCAAAATGATCAATCCTCCCCAGTGCTAATGCCAAGACAACTAAAGCTCTCATCTGGAGCAAAGGATACCTCAATACGTCCATTTTTTCTTTTTTCTTTCTTTGAAGTTTAAGTTTGGCAATTTATTCCTGATGGAATAAATCATATTGATGTCACACACACACCTTACTTTAGTACCTAAGATTATATTTTTGGAAACAAGCTGTTCATGCTTGAAGAATACACATCGAAATGTCCCTTTAATTTCCACATTGTTCATTATTGTGGGTTTCAGTGCAAATCCTTCAAAATCCTGATAAAATCCTAGTTCTACTTTTTATTCTAAAATGTTTCCTGTGAGAATCCATGTGGAACCAACTACAAAGTCCTGAAAGAACTGTATCTAAATGTCACTTTAATTTGCATAGACAGCAGAAGTAGCAGTTAAAGTTCAATACTTTGTCAAATAATCATACAGTACAGAAGAATAGCTCAGTGTTTGCCTCTTTGTCTTGGTATGGATGATTTTATCCACAGTACATTTAGAATAAAATTTAAAGTATGAAAATAAAAGTAATAAAAATATTTCCAGGAATATTCCATGCTACACACAGGTTCACATGTCTACACCTGAAAGCTGTCCAATACAACAACACCTATCCACCAAACCATCCCACTGGAGAAAGTGGGGGTTAAGTGCCTTGCTTAAGGGCACAGCAGCGGTGGTTTCTCCTCCCCAGTCTAATTTATCTTGTCTGTCCAAGGATGGACCTGGAAACCTATCGGTGAAAAGTTCACTTCTGTAACCTTTGGGCCACTTTCTCTTTCTCTATGTATGTACGGTTTGTACGCTTATGTCAGCCTGTGTTTGGAAACAAGAGGGAAATAGGCTCCCAGTGGTGTGACCACAGCACCTTCCTTCAATAAAGGAATCTCATAGATACATTACAGTGGATGGGCCTTCTCCACCCCTCCAACAGCACTGCATAACTCACTGCTGTCCTGGAGGATTCTGGGCTGTTACGGGTGAAAATGAAAATAGTTTCTCTCTTTGTCTAGAGTCAAACACATTTGGGGATTCAATCTGAGCACTGCGCTCACCTTTCTTCATTTTTCCCCCAAAAGGGAAAATATGAGTGACTAGATACTGGTTAAGGAAAGATTACACAAGAGGAAAATGTCAGTTGGACAAGACCACACTGTCACCAGAGGGAAATATGACAGCCTGTGTATCGGCAGCAGAAATAAACATAAAAAACAAAGCGTAAACTCTTGGGCCCTCCTCCAGTCTCTGACTGATGCTGATTTTAATTTAGTGCAATGGTGTTGGGCAGATGACTAATTTAGTGAAGTTCCCAAGCCAGCGATCTGTGCAAAGAAAGCATCTGTTGGTTTTATGGAAAGATATGGGGATGTAGCATATGTCAGCATATTCAGTAAAGTCGGTATGTTTGCTAAAAACTAAAATTTGATATTCAGCCAAGTTTTTCGTAGAAATATCACATGAGAGAGTCCTTATCTCCTGTTGTTTTGATTATCCCTGCATTTATTTCTGAAGTGTTCATTATAACTTACCTGGCTTCAAAGATATCAAACCACCAAACATTGCCCGATTTTCATATTCTTGAAGCAAAGACTTTATCTGCTTTATAATGGCTTTTCACTTTTTCTCTCTCTTATACAAATAATCTGATCTGACTCTGTGATATTTACTGTAAATTCCTTATTTGTCAAAAGACACACAGCATACAGTATGACCCTTTACAGTGCATGCTTCAATTATGTGATTGCGTAAACATAATGGAGGGATATTATCATTTTAATAAAGGTCAATAAGAATCATTAAGGGCAATTACAATGCTGCTATCAAACTTAACTTTATCATTTTGACTTCAGTATTTAACATGCTTAGAAAAGGTGCATACACCACTCCAAACATATACTCATATTTGTAAAATGGTATCCCTACTGTGTCTACACAGAGCATATTTTCTGACAAGAGAGGGTGTGTGATGTTACTTTGTAGCCAACAGAAGGGGAACCAATCAAGGGGACTTTTTTATTTAGGGCTTTAATCTTTTCAACACATTAGGTCTCTCTACAGTGTCTCAGTAGAGTTCAATATCATTTATAAATGCAAGTACAAGTACAGATTTTATTCAAGCGCAAAAAAATAAATAACTGTACCCTACATATTGCCTCCCAAACGGCACAGTATAATGGGTGAACAGAAGTGTGAGGTGGAACCAAGTACATTCTGTCAAAAGCTGTAGTTGTAAGTACAATTTTCTGGTCCCTTTTTAATGGTACTTCATACTTCACTACAATTGAGAGGAAATATTTTTTTCCTTTTCCATATATTTAACACATAGTTACAAACAACGTGTCATCATCTTATTAAATATTATGCACTGCCAAAGATTAATCAGGCCAGACAGTAAAGCTAAATTATGTAAATTTTGAAAATCCTGTGCTTTTATTTAAGTTGTATGCTGGACTTATATCTGTTTCCACCTTGTTCTTCTGATACTTTTTAAGTTAAGATCTGAATATTGTCAGTCATGTGTTTGACCACTTATTATCTCGTCAATCACCTATACTGGCTTACTATATATACCAGTGCCAAACAGCCATGCATAATGAAACAAGGACTGCTTTGAGGTCCGGTGGAAGTCCAGGGACAGAATTAGTCTGTGTTCTCTCCAAACAAGGTTAAAAAGGCACATGACATCATTCCTGTGTGGATAATTGTTGGGAGTGGATGTTATGCTCTGTCAGGTGCTCTCAATTTCATGATGACAAAGTTGCAGAATATTAAGAATATAAAACAATGTGAACACGGGTTTATAAATCTGCTACTAAGACTTGCATACGCCTGTTGCTGTGCCTACACAGGCTTTCTGCGAAACATCTTACACAGAATTTAATGCATCTGTTCGCTGGTCTGGTTCAGTCAAAATCTTCTGAAAGAAAAGACTTTTGTCTCCTCTCATGTGCTGTCTGCTAATTGCTGTATTGTTTGAAAAACTTCCAGCATGTGTTGCATTTTTCTAATTTTATGTTAATTGAAGAAAATCTTTGTGAAGGAAAGGGACTTATATTTTTTTCACTAACCACACTACAGAGGACACATCTGAGACATTTGAGACATTGTCTGTCTGCACATATAGTCTTTAGTCAAGAGCAGAAAAAAGTGAACCTGTCACAGTAAATTTACGAAATTCACTGACAGGATAGTATTTTCACAGATCTACAGTCTTACAATCCTGCATGGATTCAACAAAATTTGGAAATGTGTCCACATAAGATTCGAAGAAACTGACAACATATTCTTATAAAATGTTCAGGGACATGAAGCAAGCATTGCCCCCCCAACACACACACACACACACACACACTTTTTTGGGGGAAAAAGAGAGGCAATATGATTATACTTTAGGTCAGAAGTCAGGTTTCAAATTCCAGTCAGTAAGTGCACACAGCTTTTTGAAAGTGACCGTATGGATGAGGTCAAACTTTAAAGCCTATATTTATTTATTTATCCTTCCTTTTTTTCCCTCGCCCTCACTCAAATGCAGACTAAGCTCTGCTTCTGGCTTTCAAACGCAGTGGACAGATTAAGCTGAGTTAGGTCTGCTTTCCATAGATGTGTTGGTGTGGCACTTTGAAATCCACCCCCCACCCCCCACAAAAACCAGTTAAGAGGTGACATATCTATACTTCTTAAACTGGAAGGTAGCTGGAGATTAACCACTGACAGTGGCACTGCCAAAAGACAGCTCTCGCGAGAAAAAACGGGTACAACAGTGTTTCTTTTCTTAATATTTTCATAGATACCCGCAATACACAGTACAAGACATCTCAACTGTATTAATGTTTTTTTATGATGGTGCTGCTAATGGTGGTGATGATGATGGTGTGGAATAGAAAATTCCAGTTGCTAATTTTACTGTTGGACTTTCTGTAGGCAGAAGAATGATGCTCAGATTTAAGAGTTGTTCAGTTACATGTGCCTCTGGTGTTCCATTTAATCTTAATTGGATTAACTGTGTAATAGTCAAGATACAACAAGTACTTTAGGAATCATTTTTAAAAATTCTACCTTAAAGTGAATTTGGGGTGTATTTTTTCTCTAAGTCCTTTGTTTTTCCTGAAAGTAATTTTCTTTTTTTGAAGTTATATTCAACAACTTTTCATATCTAGCTACTTCTGTAAATAGTTCTAAACTAATGCAACAGAAGGATTTTGTGAGTTAATTGTGTCAACACTTTAACAAGAACAAATTGTTATAGGGTCAGATTTTGTCAGTCAGTCCTAAAACAGTACTCACATGCAAACGTGTGTTGAAAGAGTTATCGTGGCTGTAATGATTCCTCCTGTGCATACTGGCTGCGGAGAGATCACTTCTCAGCACAAATCTGGTGTAAGAGAATGAGGGCAAAGAGACTTTCCCATCTAAAAAACTAACTTTGGAGGATAAATGTCTGACTCAGACAGCTGAAGCCTCGAGTAGACATTTTTATATGAAACAAAAACTGTGGATCTTGTCTCCTTCACAAGTACAGACATGGAATAGCGAAAACTATAGAACACTATGGCGACTAATAACACTGTCAATGAAATGTGCGTGTGAGTTTTGTTTTAAAACCAGCTTCAGTCTAAGTTTTGTGTTTGAAACCCTAAGCAACAGATGTCTGAGGGCAACTGCTGCCTTCATCCAAATGACATTCATGTATTTACGCATTCAGCTTGCCTTCAACTGTACACAGAGACATAAGGACAACATGCTTACGTGACTCCAAACCAAACTACCACTTTAAATTGAAATGTCCCTCTCACTGTTAGTGAATTATTACATTGGCTGCGTGTTACTGACTTTGTGCGCCTCATGTCAAATAATAATGAAATAATCCAGTCAAACCAGAAAATGTGTTTGCTTCTCAGAAAACACACCTTGGCAACGTAATCAGCCAAAGCAGTTGTTTTCAGGCAAATGCTGATTAGAACTGGTTCACACATGGTAGCTTGACTAAAACGCATCCCAATTTGTACAAAATGTCTTATCACAACATCAGAAAAGGGAGAACAAACAGATGAATTAAAAACAAGAAAGAAATGATCTCTTTGAAACATTTATTATGAAATTATAAAGGTAGAATAGCACTGTTCAAATAAAGCTTTTAAAAACAGAATAGGCAATGTACTGAATAATTGGCAGCGTTTATTTCAGATGTAATTAATGTATACCCAGCAATGAAAAAAAAGAAAAAGGAGAAAGCAGGGCAAATAAATAAAAAAATGAAACAAGTCCATTATTGTTTAACACAGCACATTAGGCAAGATTACCAGGAGTTCAATTTACATGAAACATCTCATATATACAAGAAAGATTTACATCGATGAGGGTTACAGAGTCTTTGTGAGCTATGGGGCCCAGTGGCAAAGCAGTCAATGGCAGTCACATTTCAAGTCAAGTGTGGCGCTTTGCTTGAGGGTGGTTTTGGCTGGCAATGCCATTATCACAACTATTAGTTCAGACACTGGCACACGCTAGTGACAGAGCAGCAGCCTGTGTGTCACTCGTCACAACAACCCAGTGACAAGGACACGTCTCCCTCTGGGTTTGTCATGTCAGGACATACAGAACCACTTTGCCCATCTTTTATTTATTTATTTATTTATTTATTTTTACACACACCCCATATCTCTCTCTAATGTTAAAGGGGGACAGGATGGTAACAGGAAGAAAGTGGGACCCTGTGCTGAACACAAAGCACCCTCATCTGTCACAAATGGTCAGAACACAAAAGGTGAACGTACCCTTGGTGACTTAACATTGCATGTAGCAGCATTTACCCCGATAAAACATGGGTGAAAGGTGTGGGCTGGAGACGGGGGGGGAGTAAGGAGAGTGGGTGGAGGGGCCAAGTGAAGAGTGGAAAGGGGCGATGGGTTGTTGTTGGGGTGGGGGAGGGGAATTCAAACATGAAGTAGCATCATAACTTCATCTTTTTATATCATTTTTTGTTTGTTGTTTTGTAAACAAGCAAGCAGTCAAGAAACATTTTCTTCCACCCTCTACTCTTTTTATTTAAGGTGAATTTGAGAGAATCTAGAAGCAATGTTGATACCTCAAGTGTTTTAGGCTGCAGTTTGTCTTTTTCTCATCATGCAGTGTTAGAAAAAATATGAAGCTAGTATGTCAACTTGATTGATTGCCTTAGAAAAATGGGAAATGTGTTTTGCAGATTAGTGAAAACATGGAGACGAATTAAGAAATGACAGTCCCACAAAAGCTGCTGGTTTTTGTGCATGCAAAACATGAATTTCACAAAGCAAACCCCCTGAAGATTGATCATCAATCAATTTGCTTTGAGAACTTGCACAAATGGATGATAAATTTGAGATGAATTGGTTGCCAGCCAAAAGTGATGGACAAAAAAAACAAACAATGAAAGGAAAAAGCAATGACATAAGCACCCACAAACACATATAAGGCTTTTTGATATGACAGTATTTGTCATTATCAAAACTGTATTAATATGTTTCACAGAATAAAACAGTGTAGTGAGGGAACTCAACACATGTATGAAAATGGTTAAAACAGAATTAAAATTTAAAAATGCTCACAAAAAAATCAAATGTAGTTCCTGGTAATTTGCCATCATCTGTGTTTTGCCAATCCTGTTCTTTGCAGTTATGGACAACAAAAGGGGAAAAAAAAACCAAAAGGCTACGAATAAATAAATTAATAAATTAATTAAAAATCAGTAGCACTTCATTTTTCTCAACAGAGGAAAATAAAAAAGAAATAAATGAACTCCACAGTTCAGCCAGTGTACCAACAGGGAGCTTTGATTTATTTTGTTGTTTTGTGCAGACAAAACTGGATCCCCCTTGGGGCAATAATCTACTCTGGTAGTACTCACAACCACTACCTTAGTGTAGCCTGGAAACCATTTCATTTCCTTTTACCCACCTAGACAGAGGACATGACAAGTTTTTGTTTTTTTAAAGAAATACAATGTTCTCTGCAGTAAATAACCCTACAAATCCTTCAATGATAATTTCAATCTTTGATAGAAACTTCACTCACTGACTTCTTGGCTTACTATCTCCTGATAGCTAGATTTGTTTTCAGGCTCTGTTACATTTCAGTAAATAAGACAGTGCAGCAGTCAGATTATTCTCCTTGCATCTACAGGTAGTTTGCTTAATTATTCAACTTGATGTTGGCTGCAGACAGAAATGTAGACAACTCAGAACTTGCTCAAAGATTTGGCTATTTAATGGCTATAGATATTTATCCAGTTTATGTTTTCTTCATACACACAGAAGCAATGAGATTTTACAAGCCAGTGTCCTTATTTCCAAGAAAATTTTAAATCCGCTGGAACATCTTCAATCAAAAGTGCCACGGACATGTACATTGTAAGAGATCACAAACACAGTATCCCGGGCGAGTGACAGGATAGCTGAGGAAAAGGATGTATGATCACAGTCGGCAACAATCACTGGCCTCTCTCCATCTTCCTCTTTCATACCGCCAAGCTCTGTGTCAGCACAACCCAGAAGATATTGCAACAGACTTTTCCCCTCAGGTGCAACATTGTCATAGTTCATTAATCTTCTCAAACTTCTCCTGCTGCCATCAGCCCCCATACATGCTACTAATCCCCTTATTAATGTGGCAAATGAACCTGCACAAGAAGGACGACTCCCCCAAGGCTCCATAATTACAATGGCCTGTACAAACTCCTGTTTGCGTAGAATGTCTATTCATTAAATGTACTGACAAGACAACTCCAACAATACTTCACTACATATTCCCTGTTCATCTCAAAAGGTCTTTCTTACATCTTCCACTTTAAACTGAAGACTACATTTACTGTAATATTTAATATTATCTGCTGAGCTTTCTCATTTGTTGTGACTGATACAACTGATGTAATGCAACCTTATTTCTACTGTAGTTGCCACAACAAGAGGGTAAAAGATATACAAGTCCAATGAAGATGGAAAAGCTGAACATAATTAAATTCTCAAATATTTTTGATTTAGTCAATCTAATAGGAATAGGCTATGTCTTCTGTTCTTCTATATGTGCTGTAACTATAGAGAAGTTCTGCTGTTGTACTCTGTCCCCAGAGCTAAGGCATGATTTGTGCTGCAGAAAAGCACATCAGAGCACTGTGGGATAAATGAACTGTACAAACACGCTTCCCTTCAGTGCTTGCATCTTTTCTGCCATGCAAGAAAAGCACTAATAACCCACAGGAATTAGCCTGAGACCGCTTCCCCATCCACTTGAAAGGAAAATGGTCTCAGATTTTGGACCCCACTTTACATATTAATTTATATACAGTGCATTCAGAAAGTATTCAGAGCCTTTCATTTTTTCATATTTTGTTATGTTGCAGCCTTATGCTAATATTGTTTAATTTTTTTCCTCCTCATCAATCTATACTCGAGGAAAAAAAGAGTTATCCAATTAACATATAGCCCATATAATTATTCAGACTCTTTACTTTTGATGTTTGAAATTTAGCTCAGGTCACTCATTTGTCATGATCATCTTTGAGATGTTTCTACACCTGGCTTTATAAGTCTCACAGCTGACAATGCATGTCAAGCCATGAGGTCAAAGAAAATGCCTGCAGAGCTCAGAAACAGGTTTGTGTTGAGGCACAGATCTGGGGAAGGCAACACAAAAACATTTCTGCTGAATTGAAAGTTCCCAAGAGCACAGAGGCCTCCATTATTCTTAAATGAAAAAAAGTCTGGAACAACCAGGACACTCTATAGAGCTGACTGATGAAAAGTGAGCAATCGGGAGAGAAGGGCCTTGTTAAGAGAGGTGACCAAGAACCCAGTGGTCACTCTGCCTGAGTTCCAGAGATACTGTACAGAGATGAGAGAAAATACCATAAGGACATCATCGCTGCAGCATTCCACTTGTTTGGGCTTTACGGCAAAGTGGCCAGGCAGAATGTATGAAAGACAAATTAAAGCTGCTGAGACTTTTAAAAAAACACCTAAAGGCTTATGATAAAGAAACTATGAGAAATGAGATTCTCTGCTTTCATGAAATCGAGACCAACTGTTGAACCTCCATCCTCAAAAGCAAAATTATGGGAGCAAACCAGGCACTGCTCATCACCAGGCCAATACCAACCAAGCGTTAAAGCAAGGTGGTGGAAGCATCACATTGTTCTGTGTTTTCTAAGTGGCGAGGATAGAGAGACTGGTCAGGGTTGATGGTAAGCGGAATGGAGCGATGTAGATATCCTTGATGAAGACCTGATCCAGAGTGCTCAGGAACTCAAGACTGGAAAGAAAGAAGGTTCACCTTCCAGCAGGACAATGACCATAGGCACACAACCAAAACAATATAGTCAATGTCCTTGAGTGGCCCTGCCATAGCCCTGACTTGAACCCAATGGACCATTTGTGGCAAGACCTGAAAATGGCTGTCCACTGATGGTCCCTGTCCTGATCAAGAGAAGAAAGAAGAAAATCTCCAAATCCAGGTTTGCAAAGCTCATACCAAAGAGAAATTGAGTAAACGCTAAAATAGGTACCTCAACTAAGTATAGGGTCTGAATACTTAGGTCAACGTGATATTTCAGTCCCTCTTTTGTAATAAATTTGCACAAGTGTCTAAAACTCCTTTCACTTTGTCATTATGTGGTATTGAGTTTACATTGAAGAGATGAATGGATTTAAATGATTTCAGCATGAATCTAACAATATGTGAGAAAGGCACAGGGGTCTAAAAAATGTCCTTATTTTCATATTCGTGGTGGCATTTATTTAAGGTTACTGGTGAAGAGGGACAAGTTAAAATATGGACTGCAATTCAAGCATGATGTCTCATAGCTGTCTCGGTGGCTGCATTCAAGCCCTGCACTCTTGGTAAAACCATGTTAATGTGTCCACAACATGAGCCTTGGGATCTGATGTACAGTACGTGGTTAATGTGTAGCCAAGGGGCTCATGTTATGTTATTGAACCACATCTATGTCTGAGACTACTGAATGAGAGAAGTAAGACTGATGGCGAAACGGCTAGGCTAGGATTATACTTGGTTTCTTAGATGCTTGTGTTTCATTGTGAAACTAGGACAGGGTTTTCATGCATTTTTCCCTCTGTGTTGTTTATATACATGTAGGTCCCTGGGGGTAAATAATAAGTGTGTGTGTGGGGGGGGGCAAGGATTGCTGCTATTGCTATCAGCAAAGTTTTCGGTCTCTATAAATCCCATTCCACTCGGCATTTGTCTGTGATGACACTGTTGAATATGACTCATATGTTTCTACTCCCTGTGTTCTATATTGTCTGATAGTAGAAGACACCAGTGAATCCATGCTCGCTTCACCTCTTTCTCTCTACCCCCTTGTTTATCAATTTCCTTTCAGTTTCCTTATTCATTGATTGGTGCTGATGTTGCATAGAAGTGACTCTTGAGAACTGTAAGAAAATGGCTTTTCAGTTCTTCCAGAGTGGGTCAATTTTGAAAGGTCTTCCACTCAGCTTTACATGTCCCTCTTTTGAATGTCCTCTGTCAATTATTTGCTTATTTCATGTTGACTTCAGACAATGATGGGTGACTTATGTTGATTTTTCACTAGTGAGGCAACAATAAAAGTGCTACATTTCATCACTCTATCATATACCTTTATGATGCTTTATAAAGGTGCAATGGTTCAGCACCTTGCTGGCTACAGTTTCAATATAGTACATCAAACCACATTTTACAACTCAAAAATAACTGGTAGTGATTTAAATTATATTGGCTTATTTCTGTTATCTATGTATATATAAGAAGTTTTTTAATAATCAAGTTCTTATCTTTTTCCAGTGTGCTCCTACTCTGCAGGGAATATGATATGATAAACCAATGATATTAACTTTTGGATATACTGTCTGTTTAAAGATTCACTCAAAAGGCAATTGGTATTTTTTATTCATTTTTTTTGAATTACAGCTAGTCTCTCTACTTTTACTTAATATGCAGGCAGAATTTAAAGAGGAATAGAACATACTGGATGGGCATCTACTTATCAATACTCATGAAATAGAGATGACATGCATATGTCAATTTAATCAGTCACATTGTGCAGGATCTAAATATTGATGTAACAATGGCACTGATGACATACCCTGCTTTATCCAGTGAGACGTGTCAGTTTAGTTATTGATTTTACCACAATCTATAACTGCCACTTAGCCTCAAATATGAGCAGTAAGAAGTTTTGTTAAGTTTAGTCATTATTAGTGAGAACCAAACAGATGTGCAATAAGAGGCTTGCTTACAAATGTCCAGAGTTTAAAATGACTTTCTCCTGATAATAAGGAAACCAAGATAAATAAATGTACCCTTGTACACAATCAAAATACTTTAGTGGATATTTATTTGAGTAATTCATTGGTAAGGCTTAAGTATATCTCACTTCTACCTTTTATGGAAGTGTGTTTTGTCTCAATCTATATAATAATCTTTTATGAATATATATAAAAATATACAGATTTGATCATGAATTTGTGAATTTCATGACATGACTGAAAGATGTGAACTTTCACATGGCAGTTCTAAAAATGGGTGAAAATATGGAATGAAAATGGTCAGACTATTCTCTCTGTACTCAACTGCACTGTTATGTGTTATTAAGTAGTGAAAGGAAAGTAGAACTGGACTGAGCCATGACTCAAGGTCAGTTTTAACCCTGTAAGGATTACATTTACAAGAAAATGTGTATCAAGTTATAAAGAACATTTAAGAGGGACAGGTGTGAGAGAAAGTATTTGCAACAGTGCATTATGTATATTGTCAGTCACACTATGTGGAACACAGCCTCTGTTTGCGTGCTTCTTTGAATCATTTGTCAGAATTATTGATCCCAATAAATCTTGCGTGGGATTGTGGGATGACTGAGCAAATCAATGAAGTTGTGCTTACAGTACACTGCCATATCTCATGTGTCCTCCTCTAAGGCTGAATCCCCTCTGCCACCACCATCACCCATTTCAACGCCTTGTCTCCTCTCTCTCTCTCTCTCTCTCACACACACACACACACACACACACACACACACACACACACACATCACTAACCACACACACACACACATGGCCCCATGCAAACCACACCAAAGTGAATGCCTCTTTTGACTGCTATGTCTCACACAGAAACACATTAAATGCAACCCCGGATGCAGTGACCCAGAGGTATGCATCGATAGGAGTTGCACAGTGTCACCCCTGTAATTCCACTCTCCCTTCCGGATAGATCTTATCACTCAAATCTCAAACTGCCATTATCAATCTTCCCTGTGCAGCCTCTGCATCATTAGGTGAGAGTATTTCACTAAGAACACCAACAAAGGTTTCACTCCTTTCTTCTCCTCCCTTGCATTTATAAGTCCACTGCAGACTGGCATTGTGCCAGGTTGTGCCATGCAGCGCAACACTGCCACCTAAAGGTTCAGTACCACCACCCATCAAGCCTGACCCACTGACAAGGCTTTCACTCTGCCCCCCTTTTCTCCCTCTGCACTCTCTCTCATCCCTCCTCTCTGCTGTTCCCTGTATTTGTCCATGTGTGTCCCATTAGATCGGAACTGTGTGTGTTGTGTAGTGGTGCTTTATTAGCAGAAAAATTAATAAGGCTTTGATAAAAAGCAGCATGGATTATGTTGAAATTTGAGGCTCATTATTGGCTAATCCTTTTTGAATTGGATGTGTATCAAGTTCCAGACAAGCTTCACTCAGTTCGCTAGTGTGCTTTGAGAGGAAGGCATTTAATTCAAGCTTAGATGATGTGGCAAAGCCTACAGTGACATTCACGATACCACCGCAGCAAACTAATTATTGACTGTTGTTATTGCTGCAGGTGTTGGAAAGGTTACAAAGTCTTTTGTGATATCACAATACACACCAAAACGAAGAAACAAAAAAAAACATGAATACACTCAAGAGTTTTTATGAGGAGAGGGGTGAAAAGTTGGCTAATTTTTTTGGAGCATGTGTGCAGCATTTATGTGTGGTGAAAACTGTAATCTGAGTAGATAGGCAAGAAAAAAATGTTTCTTTCACAAAGACCATTGAGTCACAATTAATGTTATGTTGGTACTTTTTCCAGTGATCTAACCTGGTTGCTGAATAGACAAAGTAAGGCAAGGCAATCACTCACGCCCTTGCATTTTCTTAAATATTAATTAAATATATATTCATGACAAAACATCAGTCTGTAATTATCCCCCCCAAATTATGGATGTGATTGTTGAGTCCATAACCATCTCCATTAATTAGAAGTTCTTCCTGTTTTCTGTTTATTTCATGTTAAATTTGAGAAACAGCAAACTTGCTAAAGCAGTAGGTCTCCTGTACGCTTCTCTGCTGCTTCACAGTAACTTAAGAGTGAGTCTCTAATCTAGACTGGCACTTTAGCACTGTGGAACAGGGCAGTTATAGGCAGTACTTATAGACCAGTAAAAGTGCTCTTTTACCTGCTGTCTGGTGTGCATGGGGCCCTTCGTCTTGAACCCTCCTTGGGAGCTGCACTCTGAGGCACTGAAGTGGTCGGAGCTCGTGGAGGACCTCTTGGAAAGGGTGTCGCAGCCCCCGACAAATGTGTTATCCAATGGGAGCTCCTGAATCACGTGATGCTTCTTCACTGACACTGGCGTGTCGGCCTTGAGGTGGAAGGCCGATTGCGGCGAGGCAGATTTGTAGTGCCGGGCCAGGTCTGGGCTGTTTGGTTTGAAGGTCGTGGTAGGAGTGGCATTCCAATCAAAGCGTCCAATCCCTTGTTCCTCCAGCTCAGTTGGCAGGCTGATGGTTCCATTGATTGGTTCGTGGGCGGGATCATCAGGTTTGTTCCCCTCAATGGTGACAAAGTTGAGCAGGGAGCTTTTCGGAGATTTCCTTTTCTTGCGCTTTTTCTTTTTGTTCTGCTTGTTCTCTGTGTTGGGTGACATCCACTCAGCACCCTGCTTTTTCCTCTGTGCAGCTTTGAACCTGGAAGCATGGCGACAGCGCAGCAGCACAGTGACAAAGATGACAATAATCACCACAAAGGCGCCAGTAACAAAGGCTATCATTATGGTTAAATAGTCGCCACTTTGATAAGTTTCACTGCTTTCACCAATGTTCCTGTCAATTGGGGTCTCCATGGTGCGCCGGATGAGATCATATATGAGAGTTGAGTTGCCCACAGTGTCATTGACATACAGAAATACCAGCACCAGTGTATGGAGAGATTTGGGATATCCCAGGTCACTGATATTGACCACTAATCTGTGTAGGCCTATGTCAGTCACGGCTGGTTTTTCCTCCAGAGTGATATTCCCTGTGACAGGGTCAATTCTGAAAAGACCCTTGTTGTTTCCACTCACAATGGTGTATTTGAGTTCTGCATTCATCCCTGTATCACCATCTACAGCAAACACCTCTGCTACCACAGATCCTGGGATAGAGGAGAGAGGAACAAGCTTGAAAGACGTGTTGGATGGGGGGTAGATGACGATGGGGGTGTTGTCATTCACATCAATGACATTGATGGTCACCTTGGCAGCTGAGGAGCAAGGTGGCCTACCGCTGTCCACAGCCCTGACATCAAAAGTGTAGGAGCTCTGTTGCTCCCTATCAAATGACACATTAGATTTGATCACCCCAGAATAAGGATCCAGTATGAAGTTTTCATTGTCATTCAGTATAGAAAGCGAAACAGCTGCATTTTCTCCAGCATCTGAATCTGTCACAGTTATCACCCCCACAGTGCTGTATTTAGGAAGATTCTCAGACACAAAGAACTGAAAGTGGTTATGTGTGAACTTAGGGTTGTTGTCATTTTCGTCCAGCACAGTTACAATGACAGCTGCCTGTGTTTGCAGAGGGGGTGTCCCATTATCTCTTGCCGTTACAGTGAAGAGGAACCTATCCTGATCCTCCCGGTCAAAAACCCGAGATGCGGTCAGGACCCCTGTTTTGCGGTCAAGATCAAAGAACGATGCATTGGGTCCCAGCTGATAAACTATCTCTGCATTTTTCCCGCTGTCCTCATCTGTGGCGCTGAGAGTCGTGAGGAACAGGTCGCGTTTGTTGTTTTCCATAACAGCCAGCTCGATGACTGGCTGAGTAAAAATAGGTGGGTTGTCATTCTCGTCCTCCAGCCTCACTCTCACCAAGGCAGTCTGATTCAAGCTTGGTTTGCCAGAGTCAGAGGCTACGATTTTGAAGTTGTATTCCTTGGTCCCTTCATAGTCAAGCAGCGCAGATGTCTCTAACAGATACTGGTTGTCGTACACGGCTTTGAGATGGAAGGGCACATCCTTCTCTATGAAACAAATGACCTTCCCATTGATGTCAGTGTCTTTGTCTGACACTGTGATGAGGGCAATCTTGGTATTGATGGGATCCTTCTCTGAGAGGAAAACAGTGCCATTAATGGGGCTGATTATGTATCTCAGGTCTATATTAGGAGGATTGTCATTAACATCAGTCACATTTATGGTAACAGTAGCTCTGGCAGGACTAGAGCTGCCATCACTGGCTAAAACAGAGAGCTTGTGAATAGCAGTCTCTTCTCTGTCCAGAGGCCTTTGCACTGTAATTAAGCCAGATGTTGTGTTTAATGCAAAGAGTCTTTTTGTAGCAGGAGACACCTGAGTCCCAAATACATAACGTATCTCTGCATTTGCCCCTATGTCTGCATCTGTGGCCTGAAGCTGCACAACAGATGTGCCAATAGGGGAGTTCTCTGGTATATGCACCTCGATCTGACTCTCCTTAAACACTGGTCTGTTGTCATTGACATCTGTTACTGTGACTTGTAGAATGGCAGTGCTGGATTTCTGTGGACTGCCACCATCCTCCACTTTGATCTTCATTACGTATGTATCCTTCTGCTCCCTGTCCAGATTCTGCTGCACAATGAGCTGAGGCCACTTCTCCCCCTCAGGCGTATCCACTATGTCTAAGCCGAAGGCACTCTGCCCATTTATCAGCTCGTATTTGTGGACACTGTTGGGGCCCGTGTCTGGGTCAGTGGCAGAGGGAATGGCAAAGCGGTTGTTAATGAGTGTATTCTCTGGGATGGAGATGTTGATCACAGGGGACGGGAACATGGGGGCATTATCGTTTGTGTCTTTGACGATTATTTTGATCTTGATCAGCCTGAAATAATCATTAGGCAGAACGACCACTTCGATTTCAAAGGAGCACTCGCTGTCCTCAAATGAGGGACCGGGGCACAACTTCTCCCTGTCGATTCGATTGGATGTTGTGAATATCTCACCGGTGCTGCTCAGAACGCGGACCAGTGGGTTATCTCCTGCTTTGGAGACGAGCCGGTACACAAGATTAGCGCTTGCTCCAGTGGCAGCATTTGTATGGGAAATGTTTAAGTCCTTTGGTATGTTTCCAATGAGGACGTTTTCTTGCAACTCCTCTCTGATAGGGTAGATTAGCTCTTGGGCTATTGTAGGATCAAGCCATATGCAGGCAAGGAGGGTGCCCAACAGGTAATAGTCTTTTAGATCCATGACCGTGTAAATGTGTTTCCAGCCTTCTCAGCTCAAAGGTTTCTTTCTATGCAGCGCTGTCACAGGCAGTGACTCCCTGCATGTGACGGCAAGAATCTCCCACAGACAAACCTATGAACACATGACAAGAGTTTCTCTTCAGTGAGAACTTCACCATGCACAGTAATTCAATTTGATTAACAAACAACCTCACTCCTCACAGTCAGCTGTTTTGTACACTTTATACGTTTTTTTCTTTTAAATAATTTACTATTAAATCTACCATAGGCCATAATCAGCAATTTGCAGGGGAAAAAAATCACAAAAACACTGCAGCAACCATTTATCCAGCCATTCGTGTGTATTGCTCCGTTTCCAAATCCTCAACATTTTATGGTCCCTATGATTTTTCAGTGCCGCAAAGCCCCATGGCCACAAAACTTCACAACACATTACACGGTCTTATTAATTTTACACTTAAATTGCCAAAATTAAAGGGGTCTAGCTATTTGTGAATGTGTGGGAGGGGGTCTTAAACGTTATGAATACGCATGAATGAATGCTACAAAACAAGCTCAGTCATATTTTTGTATTCTTAGTGGGCAAATGAGACCTATTTTTCTTTATCTTACGTACCCTGAATCCGTTCCAGCTCAGGAGAAAAACTGGAGTGTGTCAGCTCATAGTCTTCTCATCCAGTGCGCCTGCGAGCTTATTCGGGGAAAGATATCCGTCTCAGTCCGATCTGGCTATGGGTCCAGGAAAGAGAGGAGGGAGGGAAAAATCGCCCCGCAAGAGTAATCAGACTCAAGAACAGGTTTGGGGTAAAACGCGCTGGTCGCACAAACTGGAGTAAATCAGAGGCTGCATATGTCGCAGTTCTTTTCTCCCATTTAACTTCGGGGACGCACAGGATCTAATTGTGCGACCTGCGGTGATTGCGGTGATCAGCGTTGCTCTCCAGCAGACACGGCCAGGTGGTCAGTGGTTTGTGGCGTCTTCCATTAGTGCGGGTCCTGGTATCGATGCTCATCTCCCCACACACGTCCCGAGAAAATCGTTGGGTTGTTTTTTTTGTTTGTTCTTTGGGGGGTTTTGTCCCTTCCCCACCGGCTACCTGTTAAGGTGAAGGAGCCGACGAGGTGAACGCAAAAAGAGACACTCGCGTCCCGTCATGTTTCAAGTTCACAGAGCTCCATCAATAATCAGTCGACGGAGACACAAGGTTAAAAAAAAATCGTGAAGGTATGTATGCAAAAAAGAGACAGAGGTGTGAAATATCAGAGTATATTCCACTTGGAGATTCCAACCTAAATAAAAAGGCTGTTCAATGTGACACCGATGCGGAGCGCGTATGTGCAGTTTATCCTCGCACTCTCACTCCCAGAGCAGAATATCTTGCACTAACTCTCTGTAAACCCATAGGAGGAGTGGTGAAGTATACACCACACCGAAGACCCCCCCACCTACCCATCTCTCTACCCATCCTCCCTCCACCCCGTCGACCCTCGTCATTGGATGCCGACCCTCTCTTTCAGTGGCGTCGACAAACCGAGCAGCAACGGTATTGGCCCGAAGTCACGTCACTTAATACAGACCGGAGGAGGGTTGTCCGCGGCGAGATGCTCTGTGAAGATGCTGCAGGCTGCAGGGACGCTTAACCAAAAACCCGGAGGCTGGCAGGGGGATGATGATGACGATGATGAAGCTGCTAGTGCTGCTGATGATAACGTAGAGGGAGAAAAGAGTGGCTGTCCTCTAGTTTTTTTTTATTCAGTGAATGATTAGATAAAAGGCAGATACCAGTCAATGGCTCTAAAAGGACTCATCAAAAAAGCAGAAGCCAACCTGTTAGGCTGTTGTCAGGTAGGCTACACTAATTGGGGTGAACATAAAAAGCCACGAGACTGAGGCGCATTAGAAAATAAGGATGCACTGCAACCGTTTCCCGTGAATATGACCTGCCAAGAATAGACACGAGGCATATACAATACGAGCCTTGTGTGGGAGTCGCTAATAATTGCACTCCAGACAGAGAAGCCGTTGTCTAAGCGTGTTCGCACGTGGTGCATCTTCGCGCTCTGTCCGCCACACTTGGCAAACCTGCAGCCAGCCATCAGCGTTTGTCTGTGAGAAATAACCTTGAAAGTTATCCCAGTCATCAAAGCCACAACAGCAGCATGTGGTGCGATCTCTCCGCCGTAATGGCTGAATTGAATGTTTTTAAAGTTTACTGCCCCATCCCAGAGCTGTGATGATCTGAGGAGTCTGTGATGTGACTTTGGATTTGCCCCATAACCCGCAGACGATCTCACTCGACAAGTTTCAAAGCAACAAGAGGAGGATGAACTGTTTTATCCCCCACGCCCCAAAAGAAAAGACACGTCAAAGTGACGCAAGGTAACGAGAAAACAGCAGGTTTAATAAAGTAGAAATCAGAGTCAGGTAGACAGACCCAGCCACGATTTAATACCCATTGCCATCCACTCATTGCTTAATTTCAAATGCAGGAGATAACCCTTAATTCCATCCACATCTCTGGCCGCGCAGCTTCTCAGGAGGTGCTGTATACACTTCTGTGGAGCTCAAAGGCGGATTAGCCTGTCATGGTGAACACTGCCATCTTGAGGTGGCCCCGGAAAAATGCCTTTCTGAACTTTGCTGTAATCTTCAGATTTTCACCATGTGTACATATTTCTGAATCAAGATTCAAGTTTGTGCTGATAATGGTGATAAATGACCACATAATAAATAACCCAATAAGTGACTCGGTAAGAGATGACGCACGAATGAGGGGTTGGCAAAAGTGAGATTTAGCCCTGGCTGTTGGCAAATGGTGATGGAGGCAATGCAAAGGACACAGAACCCACACTGCTGGGGTGAGAACTAGGCGGAAAATGTCTCCCGAGAGGCTGGCTTATTGCCTGGTCAGCAGTCCATTAGCACAACCAACCTGGTGGCCTGACCTTTCTGCCTCTGGAGCCAGTCGTCAGTGTCCTCTGCTGAGAGAGAGCAATGAAAGGAGTGATGTGTCACTTCAGTTTAAAGTCTGACACGCTGATGTGTTGGGATGAAGTGACAACATTACTGTGTACAGTGGTGAAACACTTTCTTGCTCTGCTGGCCAGCACGAATCATTAGGAACTCATTGCTTGCTCACTTGCTCGCTGGGAGTGTGTGTTTCTGTTTGTGTGTCTTGGGTTTTTCTCCAAAGCAAGAATTATGTTTTGACTTGTCCAACGTCCAACACTGACAGATCTCAAATGTGTTTGTGTACATTAGCACAGGAGTGACTGCTGTGATTGGAATTACTGGAAGTAATTGCTAAGACACCAGTATTTATCACCAGCTCTCCAGAGATGTATCATGGTCGATGTGTAATGTATGTCAGTAAAATCTCATTTATTGCGCCTTAAACCTAAGTTTATCTTTACAAACGCAGCAATCGTCATTATGATTATTGTTTTTTGCTGCGATTATGTGTCACATGACCTTGACTCAGACAACAGAAGGGGCTCAAATCAGCAAAAGAAGCAGTTGCACAGCTCCTTATTCCAAATTTTGCCTGTCTCTCAGGTTTGTTATCTCCTTATTTAGTCTGTTTTGAACTGGCTGCAGCTAATGTTTCTGCCAGTCAAGTTACTGACAAGTGATGAATAATGTAGTATGCTAATATATGCTCTAGGTCTTGCAGTGTACCTCCTACAATCTCACATCGAAGAGAGAGAGCCTAAGGGAAGTGTCCGGACCTAAGGCCTTATGATTCCCCATATACCAGGTGCAGTCAATCACACTATTCACCTTGGTTTGATTCTCACACTGACTTATTGACTTGTTCGTGCTGTTGAATTGGCTTCATGAATAATACAAGGAACAAATATGTTTATCTTTCGTGTCCATTAAAGTACAAGGTCAAACAGGTAATTTATTTATTTTCTAACTTAAACAAGGTCTGAGGAGCTGGTGCTGGAAAATTTAAACAGTTGGTGTCACAACTTTAGTGCTATTACTCCCAAGCCAAGATGCAGTAAACATGGCTGAAAGCTGAAGCCAATGTGGAGGAGTTATATGGTACAGTTTGTCTGTGTCATTATTCTCTTTGTAAAAAACAGTTACCAACACCTGATATTTTACTTTGGAAACATTTCACTTCTGTATAAAGACATAATTTGCTTATGCTCTGTTATCACTTGGATTTTGGGGGTAACATTATGTCATCTTTCAAGAGCATCACAAACAGAATGTTGTTGTTGCTGGAACAAGATGTTCATAGCAGATTAATAGCAGCATTCCCAGTGAGAAAAAAGTTGTCATTATGGGGATATTCTCAAAGAGAATATTGTTTACAGCTGTAAAAGGAGTGCTTAAAAATGAGACATTTTGTTCAGGAGAGAGAGGCGGAGTTCAGTTTTTAAAAAGTTTGAGTCCCTCGATTCACAAGTTGCTTTAACATAATTAGGGTTATTCTTTGGGGGTGCGCTCAGTAGTGCAGGTGAGACACATTTTTAAAAAAGCAGAGGTTATTTTAGATTTTGAGAGCTGTTCTGTTTCACAATTTGCCACCACTTTCAAAAGGGGTTGCATGTACAAAATAATGCAAAGTGATACAGCTCTTAAACTTGGACTTTGGGAATATAAATAATTCTCGGTGATCAAATCTTTTGAGCAGTTTCACTCATGACCAAAACTTTAATGTCGGTTTTTGGCAGTGCATGAATAGAAAGTAACACTTTTCATGGCTTAGCTCATGTTCTCTATTTTATTCCACTGAGTGCATTGGTTTTATTTGTTCCATGTCAATACCACCAAAGAGCCAACTGCTGATGAAAATGTCAGCCTTTTCCCTTAAAATGCTTTTGCCAGTGTGTCTTCTCTCAAGAGTGGTTATGACCCAGCAGATAATTGGCATCACACATGCTGTGGACCCTGAATACTAATCAGAGCTTCTAATCAGGCATCTCCATCTTAAAAGTGTGGATACATGGGAGTGAAAATTTGGATGTTTTTCATTTTCTTTGAAAGAGATTTCAGTGAAATCAGACTTTGAATTCCCTTGAGGAACTGATGTTATATCTCTTAACAAGGTAGTGACAAGGTGCTTTGATATGTTCGTGGACAGAATTTCACAGCTATGGGCTCATGAGTTAAAATCTAACTGCTTGCTTATTTTTTTGTGGTTTTGTTTTGATTCACCACATGGCACACAAAGGCAACCCATGGTTGCCCCTGAGCTTTCCAAATGATCTTAAAAAAATATTTTAAAAGACACTTTTCATGCACCCAGTACAGTCTCTACTACCTGGTGGTTGACATTTGAGAAGCACAATGCCATTCATAATAATCCTTTGAACACTGATTGACACATTGTTTGATCAAAGAAGATATCCTGGGTGGATTAGAGTTTCAAGATCCTAAAAGTGCAAATTATCCCTTGTAAGACACATTCTTCTGTCTTCATACCTCCCCTGCAGACTGCAATTTGTTCTCTCCCTCTGCTTTCCGTCTCCCCTCATTTTTTTTTCTTCTTGCTGACACATTTGAATCACATATCACTTTCCAGACTGTGCACCGAAAAAGGTCAAACATTCCCTCCCATTCACTTTTCTTACTGATGTGAAAGCCAGAAGCCTGCCTGTCGAGGCTGAAATGGATCCTCGTCGAAAAATCTGCTGCAAACCAGGGAACGAAAGTTGAGCAAGATCCTTCTCTGCTCAGTGACCTTGTGCAGTATGAATTAAGAGATAGAAAGTAACAAGATACACACTACATTACCACTTCTTTTTCAGATCCTGTTAGACTGAGGCGTATGTTTTTGACAGTGACAACTTGTGCTTAAAGTTTTGCTATATAACACTTCAGCAGAAGCTTTCAAATTGTACCACATGTCTCAGCTAACTCTGATTTGATTTTGTTCTCTGTTCTAAAAAACTGGTTGACATGTATACATGCAAGACCCCACAGCTCTGAAGGGTCTGTTTATTACTGCTCATGAGTTCACTATTTTCAGTCACTGAAAGAGGTGTGTTATCACACACACACACACACACACACACACCTTTCATCAAGCTAATTTGTACAACAGGCTGAAAGTTGAGAGGCATAACCATTCCATATGGTACAACTACAGTGATATATTGTGAGCACAAAAGATCTGGATTAACCTATAAATGTAATGCTCATTGAACTCAATTGTTTCTACTAGTAATTTTGACTCTGGCAATGAAGAAAGCTTGTGACAAGAGGAAAGATAGCAAGAAAATACCTTCATATATACTGATGCTCTAATGTGTCATTCTAAAGGTCAAACTTCTACATGGCAGTTTTTTCATGAATTAGCCAAGCAGCTTCACATTTACTAAGGCGGCGTGGCTAATTAGTCATTTGCGCAGTCACTGGGCTTCTTCACTGACTCTGCTCTGCATAAAAAAAAAAAACTTTAATGTAGATTCAGAGGTAAAGCATTTAAGTTTCCTACTCTTCTCAGTGTTCCACAATTTTGTGAAACATTTATTAGATCTAAAGTTTGAGGAATTATTATACCTTATTTTTGCATGCATGTTGCATCTCAGTTATGACTTTGTATTGTGTATGACTTACTTTGAATTTGACTACAAATTTTGAAAGCATGTGTGTTCAGGCTGAATGTAAGATATATGTAATGTTTGCCTGTTGTGTACACCAAAACAGATAAGACATACCGTATATTTATTCAGATTGTCATTGTTAGAGAATCTGTCCTAATAAATCTGATTTGAGGAAAAGTCTGATCACAGACTGCAGTAAAAAGCTCAAGGCTCTGCAGTGCAGTATTCAAGTTGTAAGGGAGGGAGTGAGGTGAGAGACAGCTAACAGTCAACTGAGATCTAACATTAAAAGGTTCATTGTACTGGGGAAGGCAGGGTTAACGCATGCATGTATGACTGATTGAATCAACCTCATCACAAGATCAGCAACTGTTGTTGTTGTTTCAAGATACCTTGAAAGTCCTTTCACAGAACCACCATGCTCAGGTCTTCTCTCCGTGTGGCATGAACAAAAGAGATTTGATAAATTCTTCAGAGAATTATTGACTCTCAGTTTAAGAAAAAATTATATTACATACTCCCTCAGCTGAAATACAGTGAATTACACTGTCAAAATACTAAGGTCCTCCTGTAGGTGTGCAGTCAGTGTTGCAGCTACATTTTTATGTAAAATACACCCACTTATCAGTTTTAATCATCGGTCTACAACAGAGAGGTCCTCGTTCCCTCCGAATGGGGTCCCATTGACTTAATTACAAGGATGAATTCTGGTGCTGGGTATGGACACTGTTGGAAAGAAACATGTTAAAATGATAAAGAATCTCTTGAACTCACTGTAAGCGAATCAGGCTCCTCAACAATGACCCTGACCCTGATTCTCTTTGTGTTCATAATACTACGTATTCACATCAGATTTACTAAATTTTAACCTTGTATATAACCCTTAAGTGGTCATTTTAACATTATTCTGAAACAGCTGATGCATCCAAGTTGGCACAAAATAGGATGCCTCTCATCTCAGCCATACGCCTTCATTTAATTCCAACTTGGTAAATGCACACTTTGCTATCCCCCTAGAACTCCAATCATACACCCATAGCTCAACCATAGTCATTATTTCAACAAGGTAAATCTTGCTTCCATTCTTTTCAAATCTATACTGAAAACAATATATAGAATTGAGTTAGAGGAGATATTTGATATCGAAGAAAATGAGTTGTAATTTTATATGACAAACATAATTAAACAATCTGCATGAACAGATATCAGTTCACCTTCCTGGATAATTTGGTTGTTGTCTTGCTGCATGCCAACATGTAATTTACACATCATTTTACAGGCAACACAAGCTTTTAGCATTCAAATCACCACCCAGAGAGATAAGATATTATCCGATGACAACATGCAATTTATGTTTAGCAAATCAGAGCAGAATAAAAAAAATGTCACTCTCCCCCATAGCTATTTATCCAAAAGCATCAGATTCAGAGAAAATAGCGTTTTTGTCATTCATCTTGTATTGGTGGGATTTCTAACACAGAAGCCTCCAATAATCAGGTTTTGCATGGTGAATGCAGGAAACAATGCCATGTGATTGACCACTTTAAGGGGACTTAAGGGCTGATTCATATGTCTTTTGATATATACAATACACTGTTGGTTCTTTGCCCTGAGAGTTTCCTTTTCTCTAAGGTCTCATTCAAATATAAATAGTAGTCTTTTGTAGAATTGTAATCTGGGCAAAACCTGTACACTGGTTTATAAGCAACCCTAAAGTTTTGTTGTTTGGTTGATTTTTATTGACTGCAGAAACATATAACTTTTGGCATAT
Source organism: Psettodes erumei (assembly GCA_016785225.1). NCBI lineage: Eukaryota > Metazoa > Chordata > Actinopteri > Pleuronectiformes > Psettodidae > Psettodes > Psettodes erumei. Next base: position 4,489,105 of record JAFBJZ010000863.1, on the reverse strand, counting down.
TAAGTTTTGTCTCATAGTTTACTCCTTTTCAGTTCTGGTGACCCCCATTAGGTCTCAACATTGCTGCCTCTTTCCATGCAAGAACTATCTATCCATCCATAATAGATACTTAAAAGTTACTATTCAGCCTTCAGGGGCTGCAGCTTGCGGAGACGTCTGAAAGAGGAAATCACAGGTGCAGAGCGATGCATTTCACTTTCTTCCTTTCCAGGTTTTTATTCTGCAACCTGGGACAAGCAGCGAGACTGCGCTGTGGGGATTCAGAGGAATGTGTGACTGTAATTGTTTGCTAATGACTTTCCTCCCCCCACTAACTGAGGATCACACTGTCTATTACCATCTATAGTTTACACACACCAGCATCAGCAACATCTAACCACTATTGCTGACTAATGAATTGTGTTCTGCCTTTAAAACATCCATAAAAAACTCGTTCAGCAGTGAATTATATGGAGTTGGATGTCAGTCTGTGCTAGTTTTCTGCAGCAATGTTTTTCCAACCTGCAATTCTTCATAAAAGGTATGTCCACTTCAAGGCATACAACTGTGTTAAAAAATAAAGTAGATAGACCAATTCAAATCACAGCAAAAAACTGAGCATAGTCTGACTATCTAGTAGTGTATGCAGTAGTTTGGTTTTTGTTTTTTTAAATACAGTTGACGATATTGTAGCTCTACAGGATAGGAAAGAAAATCTGAATTATTCTTTTTCACAGATTGTTCTTTTTGTTATAGCGTTCGAAGCTATAACAAGACAATTGTGAAGGTAGACAACATGACAAAACAAGAGCGTCTTAAAATAACTCAATTTATAAGAATATGTGGGCTGGAACATTTCTTGCTGGGCTATTATGTGGACTTTGTAAACTTCATGGGTTGTTGCAGTTTGCTGCCACCCATGTGTTGGTTTAAATGTTGTGATCAGGTCTACAAACCATGTTGTACCTGACTAGTGTTTTGTGGATTGTCTTTTAGAATAAAAGGTGCATTGACAGTATAGTGGATTTGTCGTTCATAAACAGCATCCTCTGTTTATTATACATTATAGTATCTTTGTTTCCACCAGGCAGAGGATTGTTTTGAAAACTTTAGATTTTAGTGTTTTTCCTCATATTAAAGTTTCTAGTTCTGCTAGGGATAGTCTTTGGGTTCTTCCCTCATCATTCCATCATGTAGGTATCACACAAGGCTTTATAGTGGAGCGACTAAATGTAAAAGTAATTTCGTCTAGTATTATTTTACAAATTTTAAACAGGATGAACATGTGATAAAGATCACCAAATGGATCCCATAAGACTTCAAAATCACACACATCTATCTCTCCTGTTTCTCTGATATGTGGCAGTTATGGCTATAAAAATCCCTTATCCCCCTACAGTTTTTTTCTTCTTCAATTTCTAACCTAGGAATTGCTGTACTGGTCAACTATCCTCCAGATGTTCTTTATGTAAAATATGCAGTATTAGAGAACACAACTAATCTATTTGGCAGTGAGGCTTTATCTAAAAATTTGAGTTTTGGACATCATAACACAGCAACGTATGCTATTTTACTCAATGCCTTATATACACACACACACACACACACATACACACACAGGCATAAGGGGAATCAAATCATGCATTTGATGTAATAATGCTATAATAGTAACTCTTTAATGAAGTCTTATACCAGAAAAAAAATGTACAGCGTCAATTAAAGGCGATGAAGCGAAGCAGAGATGGAGGAAAAACTTGATGGGTGTGCACTTTTTTTCCCTCCTGTCATAGTGTGTGGCACTCACAGTGAATAAATTGTTTCCATCCCACTCCTTTGAAGATGCTTTACATAATTGTTTTGGTAATTAGTACTGTATTCTGTAGGTTTAATTAATAACAACCCCAGTTTGCTACAATATCTACAGAGTGAAGGCTGAAAACATGACTGGTCTGGAACACATCTCAATAATTCTTTAAAAAAAACAAACAAAAAAAACCCAACACAGTAACAATATAGCAACCGACCCCTTGGATTTACTTCCTTTGGGGCACTAATGGCGTAGTAGTCTCAAGTACACAAAAATTGTCGTGGAACCTCAAAAACAAAACTTGATCTAGTAGGTCAAGGCAAATCTAAACTGTGGATTTAAGATTAGAAATTTGGATAGTATTTCTCTCTCTCTCTTTGTAGCAACCCCAGTCAAATATCACAGTTGTGGTCAAATTCAGGAGTTTAAAATCTGTTCCAACTGACCTGTTTATCCCCAGTGTGTTAGAGAGTAAATATTGGTGAAAGCAGCAATTCCAGGGGCCAGGTAGAAGTCCATCAAGCAGAGTGCACTGCAGTTACAATGAAGACCCGTCTACTTGTCAACTGTGTAATTCTGATCACAATCTGAGTATTGCTGCATTGATAGGGCGTAATACCTGTTTGTCTTTGCTGCCAACTTTGAGCTGAAAACTGTGGCCTGTTCAGCTGTCTAGCATTCTGAGTTGTCAGGTGGTCAATAATGCATGCTTCCACAATGCACAGTAGCTCTGGGTAGGTATGTTTTTCATGAAAAAGTTCCTGATTATCGACTTAAGACTCTACTAGTAAGCCCTGAGTCCTGCACTCTACACAGCACATCTCAAGCTCGATGTGGGTTTTGAATGCTGTAATGTGCTGGGTAAAAATAGTAGATCATTGGTGGATATAATTTCCTTTTTTTGCCAGTCCCATTTACTCTACATCTATTCAGCCATTTCAAACTGATGTTCAGAAGACAGATTTGACAACCGATGATATCTTAAGGAGTGGCTTGTGAAATTTGTTGCTTGGGCCAGAAGTTTTGAAACCAGTATTACATTTTGACAGTGTAACAAGATTATATGAGCTACGTGAATCAGTGTAAATGATATGTGGCAGCTTTCAAACTACTATGTATTTTTCTAACTTACAGAAGCAATATCTGTGGAGTATCATACATTTGTTGCCCGCTGTACCCACCAGAAGTGGAATACAGGCAGTAGAAATAATCATAGTACAGAAGGTGGAACTACTTGTTCCGACTGTAAGTAAGAACAATTTTCATTATCTGATTAATTTCTCAATTAATTGTTTTGTCTATAAAATGTCAGAAAATTGGATCAAATTCCCATTATAGCAAGGATAGTAGCTTCAAACCTCTTGTTTTGTCATTTCAACACTTAAAGGCTACAATGATACAGTATCCAAACAAACAAAAGAAAAAAATCTCGACACCTGAGTTCAGATGATGTTTTTTATCCACAATAAATCACATATTGAAATAGTTTCAAATTAATTCTATGTGGATGTTCTCTAATTAATTCAGAGTATTAATTTCCTGTCTACAATCTAGTGAGTGAATTTGATCAAATCACCATCATCCCCCTTAACATAATCCATTACAAAAGGCCCATGATAAATGAAACTTTGTGAAGCTGGTGATATTCAATTCTGTGGGCCACAAGTGTCAAGTGTTGATTTAAGTCTATGGTCATTTTTGAGGCTATTTCCTGCCATAATTTGTAACATAATTAACTTACAGGGGTTTGCTTAATCGGGACTTTAATGCCTCCAAGAAGCATTTCCATCTTGATTTTATGTGTTTTTGCACTATCCAATCACAGTATAATCACCTAGGATATGTTAATAACAGTTGTTATACAGAAGAAAGATTAAGTCAGATAACCCTGACTGCCAACAATATTGACCAAAACATCCCCCCTGATTTCCCATCTAATTTATCTACATGACAGGTTTAAGACCTAAAGGGTACTGTATCCATAGTGTTAGATCAGAGTATATTCATGGTGGTATGCTTTATTTATTATTAAATTGTATTGTCCACTTTATCAGTTTTACCAGAATACAGGAAAAACAGGGTCTCACCACCATAACCCAATGTGATGGATCAAACACTGAGTCCTGGTATTATTGGAATTAGAGTAAGTAGCCCAAGGGTCAATACGTCGTTTGTTGGTTCATGGTCTATGTGCAGTTTTATATCTCAGACATTACTCATTATGAAACATGAGGGAAAACATTGGTCAGTGCCTCTCACCTCTCTGTTTGACCTGTTGGTATTGTTAATTTAAGCTTGTGTTTATGCCTCATTCAGGATCATACAGCATGGAGAATGAGATCAAATAACACATGCTCTATTGTAAAGCCAAGTTGTTCATATGAATTTCCACTGAATATTGTACAGAACCAGGGGACCAAATACTGTAATTAAAATCATATTATTGTACTAAGTTTGTGATAGGATAATAGCTTTTCCATTGTTTGTGTGCATCAGCACAAATCCCCTTATAAATAAACTGCTTTTCCAACAAATCACACCCCTGTGTCCCCACAGTGATTTTCCATGTATGGAAGGCTTAACTCTGACTCGATGTCTGTGGTGTTTGGGATTTTTCTGCCACAAATTAAATTTGAATTGTTCCATAAGGGGTCAAGTATCTTGAAAGAATAAACACGACACACCATGAAATTAGACTGTCGTTGAAAAAAAGGCAGAGGTATACTTAGATACAAATTTCTTATTACAGAAGTGTTTGCACACAGAGCTGGGCTGTGGCTGACTGGTCTGCTGCAATATTGAGCAGACAAACACCCCCCTCCCTCTCATCTCCCTGGGACACAACAGGTTTAACACTGCAGAAATATCCAGCTTTACAGGGGTAGATTTGGATTTATTGGTGGAGATGGGAAGATAATTCTAAGTATGGTTTAAATTTAATTACATTTCTTTCAGTGTTCCATTAAATAATATAATCTTACCAATAACCACTATGTTAATTTTACATTAAAAGATTATAGCAGATTTCCATTCTAGATAGAGAAAAAACAAGCATCTCAATCTATTCTGTCTTCTAAATGCTATGTTTAAATAATACTAAGCAGTTTTGCCTAATATATTCTTGAGGAAACATAATTGCTGGATCAGTTATGTTCTTGTACCACATGCAAGTTGCAGGGTGGTGGTCAGGGTTGATGACCAAAATGACAATATTTCCCCAACATTAACTAAGTGGTTTGAGTTGCTGAACCATGAAGATATTAATCATGCTCATCTTCAGTTTCTAAAGAGCAGATCCCAGGGAAAAACAAATAAAATGTCAGAATTGTATGCCACACGACTCTTCTCCAGTAAATCATGTTGTCACCAAATGATTTCTGCTCTCTTGCCTCCACCAGTGTGGTTCATGGGACTGTTTTCACTTCCCTTAAAGATAGTATATTGATCAGTCATGTGACCTAAAGAGCAAAATAGAGGCCAAGTCTATAAAACATTACCATCCAATACTGTATACAAAATACCATATTGATTCTTGTGATACAAAAAATTACAAGACAAACGTAAACTCACATAAATATAAAACATAATAGTAAAATCATGTTTTAAGAGTATTCTCTCAAAAATATAGTTTAAACCAACTGGTTAACCAGATATCAGAGTTCCTTGGTGAAAGAAGCATGGTGTGCTGGAGAAAAGATGTGCAATGTGTTTTAATTGTGATTGACTTGAACTGAAGATCACACTGCACTTTGTTATGTGTGTTCTCGAATTAGGAAAAAGTTAAGTTAATTTTGAACATTTTGCAGCCTTGCAAGATATGTTCTTCAAAACTAATTTTGTTGATTAAAACACACTTCAGACATAGACATCACCAATTGCATGTGGTACAGTTTTAGTGGGAATATGTTGCTTTGTATTGTCAGTGTTCCATTAATAGGGAGAGATGATACAGCATCAGAAGTAGATTAACACTGACTTTATAGGTTAGGATATTTTTTGTGGAGCAGTCACTCCTTCTGCACCACCAACATTACTGTCCCAGCTTTCTCTAATTGTGTTTGGAGAAGACTTTGGATGCAGCTTCCACGGTAACAGAGGGAAGGCATAAGCAGAGCGAGTTTGCGAGGTGCCTTGGAAACTGCCCAAACAGCTTGCATATGCCAGATCACTGTTTCCAATACATAGGCCTTACCTGGGCAACCTGCCCAGGCAAACTTGTTCCCACCCAGGAAGATTCTTTTTTAATTCAAATTCAAATTTACAGCGCATAATACCGACCTGGCTGTGCAATGATGACAAACTTCCTGTGCTACATGATAGTAATGCAAAGAGTGCATAATGTCCCAGTTCACTACTGGACTCCAATCACTTAGCTGAGGGCAAGTAATTACTTCATAATTCACAAGAGGCCATGATATATTAAAGTCTCATCTATTAAATCATTATGACAGCATTGGAGACTATATCTATATATCAGAGTCATTTAATCCTGAGTTCCTTTTATGTCATAACTGGGAAACATGCCATCATCACCTAAATACTGAATGTAATAGCAAATGTCAGCAAAATGCAAATTGGTTTACTTTAAACAAAATGCATTAAAAGGTAAATAGCATATTTCAACATAATAATATTGAATAATTATACATTCCAAAAATTGTTTGATGTTTGATTGTCTCAAATCTAAGATATATTATTGCGCCAACAATTATTGTTATATCATGATTTATTATCACTTTAACCACCATATATGTCACTTGTACCAATACTAGTTTGCTGTTATGATTCAGATTGTGTGATTTTTGTTTAATGAAATACAATCACTTAAAATCACTGCTTTCTGTTCTCTCAGTCAATATGCTCACTCCAAATCACCAGGGAAGGACTTGATGTCAAAGACATAATGATTATTGGATATGGCTAATGAAAATACATCCTTATAAACCCCCTAATGTGTAGCATTTCTGTGCAGTCAGACATGCTTGCAGAGTCAAAGCAAAGACAATTAACACTCTATTTGTTGGATCACAGGATTCACCATAAAAAATGTCAGTAACTTTAAAAAAGGTAGCTCCTGTATATTGCAGCTCTATTATTGGCTGAGGGAAATTAGCAAAAGAACATCTCTTCTGGCTGGCTATGTGAAGAGTGGGCCGGCCCAGTTTTGGCGGCCCTCCAGTCGTCACTCAGACAACAAAAGTCCCTTGTACTTAAAACAGACACATTAGAATTTCGAACCTCATTCTGTGGACGCTGCCAAAAAGGCATCAAGTGTTTTCAGCAATTTACCGAAAGAATGAACAACTGTTTCTGCTTTCTTTAAAACCTTTTTGTTAAATATTTTCACAAGTTTGCATAACGGGTTTCACACATTTATAAATTCTTGTTCCTAGCAGTAGAGCACAGATAAAAAAAGTTTGTGGTACAATCTGAAAGACCTTGATTTTCACACACACACACTTCATCACATCTGAACGTTACTTTTGCAGCTCCACCCCTCCAGCTGCAGCTCCTCCCACCTCTAAAGGAAGCAGGTGTGTGACATGTATGGCAACACTGAAGAGGAAAAGTGAATATAATGTGGAATCTTTTTATTTGAATATTCCCAAAACACAGTACCGAACCCTCCAAATTAAGTGATATGAACCTAATAAATCTAATCTAATCTAATGATGACCTTAGTTGCTCTTAAATCCACTGTTTTACAAGAATCACATTAAATGTTTCCTGGAAAACAGGGGGACAAAGGATTGCTTTTTGGAAGTCATTGTGATGGTCAGTACAGGAACCAGGCGCAAGACAGCGTGGGCAAGGATCTTTATTTTACACAATCCAAGAAATCTGTGTCACAAATCCGTAAGCGGGGTCAGAAAACCAGGGCAGCAAAACCAGAAGCGAGGTCAAACAGTCTGAGTCAAAAACCAGAGAAACAGCGAACAAATCCAATGGGCTAGGGAAAGAAACGGTGGTCGGGCAAAAATGTGTCTACGGAAACAGATCAGACTGGCGTACAGGATTCTCGGCTCAGGCATGAAATGGTCACGTTTCGACATGATGGAAATGTGAGGCAGGGGTTTAAGTACACCGGGGAGTGACAAGCAAACAAGACACAGGTGCAGGGAAGTAGTCAGGTGATTAACCAAAAGGAGAAGAACACCAGGGGGAGCCCTAACAGATAGCAACACCAGGAACCACCCAAAACATGTGAGGAAGCAACCAGGGGAAAACACACCAGACAGAAACTCAAAAGGACACGGATCATAACAGTCATAGGTTCTCACCTTAACCTAATTGTAATTCTTTCAATTTTTCCATTTATTTCATAGTTTATGTGAAACAGAAAGATAACCAGCATCATAAAGGTAACATTAATCTTTTTGCATCAATATTTCAAGTGTTAAGTCATTTCCTATTATTCCAGATTTGTCTTGGCAAAAGTTTAAATTGGATAGTTAAAGGAAGTGTTTGGTGGCACTGATGTTACCTTTTTACTCAGGATTTTTTTTTTACAACCTTCCTTCCAGGCAAAGTAAGTGTGAGTGTTCACTTGACAAATTCACAGAGCAACATGTCATTTGGTCTGATCAGTTATAAAATGTTTGACGAAAAACAGGTAAAGGAGTGTTGGTATAGAGACTTAACACTTGTGAGAGGGATTTTTCGAAAGTGACTGCAAACACCGAGGCATAGTGTGTGGAGACATTTTATGAAAAAAATGATGGTCCAGTTATGGCTTCAGACAGCTGTTCTGTGCAAATGAGAAGCAGAAACATGAACAACAACCAGTCTTCTCACATTGGACGTTTTGACTTGTCACAGTAGGAAAGGCACAGGTGTTATCACTAACATATTCAAGTGGCCCAGTAAGTCATGACAGTGTGACAGCAAGCCAGCATGCACAATACTAAGGCTGTGAAACAGAAGCAGCTCAATAGAATTCCCCCACCATAATATTATTATTTACACCTGTGCCTTTCCCACCAGTGACATGTCAAGATTTCTTAATTGACCACTGTGTCATCCAGGAAATAATTTATGTTAATCCACAACACAAAATTTATGCATGAAAATGAATGTGCTTGAATATGATCAAAAGATAAAATGACATTCACAAAATTTTTGCATCTTACAAAGTCATCAGTTTTCAAATATTGACTTTTTCTGGTATTTTCTCAGTTTGCGTATGTTTACTCAGTTTGCTGTGTGATAGGCTACGGTACAGATGAAATATACGCATTTGTTTTGGCACTGCATGTGATAAATCCCTGTTTCTCCCTGTGGAATATTCTTTGGCTCATGAGACCAAAGAAATAAGCTCTCTGTCTTCATATGCATACTGAAAATAACATGATGACAATGATAGCTATATGATGAAAGCCAGATGTTATCTATTATTAGCAATAACACACACGTGACGCACATAATGGTCTAACATGTTGGAATAAACATATTTACTTTGTTCTTACTTATGACTGTATTATTGTCCGATAAGTGTGGATGCTCAGTAAAAATAAATTCATTTGCATTTGTTTAAAAAGATTTCCTGGGACATAATTTGCATGTGTTTTTTGTTTTTATAATGCCATTTTGTAATTTAATTAATACTCCACTGTCTGTAAAAGAACTACAGAACTACATTTTGTTTGTTTATTAGGCGTGTTTTTCAAAAATGTCTTCAAGAGATATGAACACATTTCCAACGGGTTGCAGTCCTCTTGTGTTCACATTTGAAGCAGTAGCTCGACAAATCCTCGTCTATGGTGTTAATGTTGTTTTGACTCTAATGAAAGGAGGCCTGAGTAAATTCTGCAATAATGGCAAGAAGGGAAGGATGAAAATGGAAATCGTGGCTTTCTTATATCCCAAGTTTGTTTGTGAAACCAAGACATGACCTCTACATCTGTAGGCCTGTTAAGCTCTTAAAGCTGATATCACCTGTCGCTCTGCTGTTTGCCTAAGCGCTGTGTACATAAACACACCTGGCTCAAGATCGTACTGAATTCTGATTATAGCCCTCTATCATTTCCGCAGGACTTATTTACCACATCTCCTGACATTGTGTTAACAGGCTGCGGAGAAATAAAACCTTCTTCCGCCTCGTACATTTTAATAGCCCACAATCTCCTCTGTCTCCCTGCTGTTGTCACTTTTGTGTTGACCAATTTAGATAGCCTTCCTTTCTTTTTTATTTCTTGCACTCATTCTCTTTTGTCTCTCTCAAAGCTGGCAGAAGGATGCCATCGATCTTCATGAGGTTTTGATACACATCGTTTCACCTCCTGCAGTACCTGCTTTATCAGGAGATTGGAGGAGGACGGATGACTGATCAGACTGATATTGCTTCTCTCGCATTTCAGTGACAACCCCCACCTTCCTTCTCTTTTCTCATTCCACTTCATCCTTCTTTTCTCTCTTCCTTTTGCCTCCTGCAGGGTAATTGAAATTTGAACAGTTTTGGCCCTGTGTTTGATTCATTTTTGACAAAATTGTACCATAATTTTTTTTGGGTGTGTGTACTTAGCTTTGTAGAGTCATTCACTGTACTATTAGCAGTATTGGAAATATATTTCAGAAAGTTGCAGTTTTGGTTTTCTGGGGTTTTTATATCCTGCCCATTTAAATACATGTTTAAGTTTTTTAGAAGATACATCTCCAGTGAAATCACATCATGTAAATGCTGAACAAACTAACCAACCAAATAAGCAAATTTGTTCAACCTTCAAAAAGGGAAATAGCTAAGCCCTTGAGCAGGAAATCAAAAGTTCCATCACTTCCCTATAATATTTCATCTGGAAACAGGTCAGCATGATAAAGGAATTTATATGAGGATGATTGATTTCCTGAAATGACTAATTTCCTTTGTGCAGCTGGTATCAGTGAGTTGATATTACATTGGAGAGAATTGGGTACTTGAAGAGAATAAGATGCAGTGAAAGGTCACATGTCAAGTTATCTATAGCAGGGGGGTTAGCCTTCACTGAATGATCATAACACATAAGATTATATGTTGCAAAAAGGCAGTGTCGATACAAAAGCCTCCCGCAACAATGAGAAAAAAATGTACTGCACCATGCATGTGACTGATCAAATCTACACACAGTATATAGCTGAAGAACCATTACATCGCTGATGGTTCAGAGATGAAATGATTAATTTCTATGACTGATGCAGGCAATAAGAGCTTAAATTACTACAGGACATGCCTCTCTCTGTCACTCCTCTCTAGAGGATGAACAATTTTATGTCTGTCTTGGCACATTATTTGCATCAATGCAAATTGTTCCCAAGTTTCATTGAAAAGGATCATAATAGCTTTTCTGGTAATTCTACAATATTGTGGCCACAATAACACCATAATGAAGATGGCAAAAGGGAGCTTGAGACCAGAGGAGATGGACACAAAAGCTAAAAACCAAAACAAACCACAATCCAATCCAACCAAAAAGCCCCTAAAACTACCCAAGACTATAAAAAGCAATTAAAACCTTTAGTGAATGGAAGGAGTCTTGCAAGATTATTGCAGCAGAATATTGAACCAAAGCAGGGGGTAGGGGAGGTATTGTACCACACAGTTACACGTGCAACTCATATATATGCAACACACATCTGTGTTGACTCATACAAGTATTTTGGGTGAAAAGCTTTCAGGCTGTGTTCTCTTTCAAATTTTGTTTTTAATATAATAAAAATAGCCCACTCATAAATCACAAGAACTGGCATTTTTGACACTGACCTCAAAGGTATGGCTCCGGAGACATCGAGACTCACTCCTGATAGGAAATGAAAATATCACCTTATCTCAGAATCAGATTCACTCCCCCATTACAACCAGCATCATCCTCCTGCCCCACAACTGTGGAGTGCCTGAAGATGTTTTAATATTACATGCCATCCTTTTGGTTTTAATAATTAAAGACTGAACCAGTGATGTTGATTAGAAGCTTTCATAGGTTTACAAGGGAAAACAGTTGCATGTAAAAAATCACCACATTTCATTACTTCCAATGTTATTTAATCTAAGACACATTCTTGATGTACTTCAGCACTTAGATTCCCTTTGAGTTGCCACAGTGCACTGAAGCAAGCTATTCATGTACACTTTCAAAGAGGGTGAAAATAACTTGTCTTGGTCTTAAGGCTGCAGACTGACAGTTCAGAACCTTGTGCCTTGCAATAATGGGGTAGCCGTGGTAACTCATGTAATGCATGTGTGTGTGTGTGTGTGTGTGGGGGGGGGGTGCCCAATCAGAGCCTTGAATTCAACTACTCTATTATATAAAGGTTCATGGCTGAAATAACCAATAATGGCAATGTATTCATGTATGATTTCCTGCAGAGTTAAAGTAGTGCAGCTAGGCTGAGTTGTATAAGTTGTGTAAGTTGTATCCATCTTAAACAAATATATAATAGCAACGTGCTTTTGTACTGGGACTCTTCAGTGTTGTGAGGCAGATTGTCTTTGTCAGGATCAGTGACTGAATTAACTAAAGGATTTGGAAAGGTGATAAAAGTTGCCAACTAAAATATTTGGGGAAAAGGGGATTTTCTCTTGTTAAATTACCTGACATTAATTTTAGTCACTTGGAGCAGCAGGGGCTAGTAAATTGGTGTGTGCACAATGGGAAGAGAGACTGTGTTAAATTAGGAGGATGCTAAATGAAGGATAAGGTCAGAAATGGGAAACCAGAGTGTTGGGAATAGATAAAGGGCTTGGGGAGGAAAGAGTGCAAGGAGAGGTGGGGAAGCCAAGCCTTTGCAGGTGGCCCCATCACCACCCAAACGTGCTGGTAATAGCTGCCATTCATTATCGAATGTGTGACTGCCTGGTGCAGGACCAAGTACCCCATCCATCCCTGTCAGCTAGTGGCACGTCAATGACAAAACCTTAATTACACCATTAATTAATAGAACGATTTTTTCCAGCATGCGCTGTGTGCCTGATGTTCGTTAAGCCTCCTTGTGAGCGATTGCTCATGCCACAATACCATTTAGCTGACAGAAGTACACAGAGAAAAAACAAGTCAATGGAATGGCATCCTGAGGAAGGAGGCCCCTTAAAAGCACCACAGAGTTCTATTGATTGACAAGATAAGGAGAGAAAGTGGTTGATCTAGTTAGAAACATCATCAATTGAAGTAATTCACATGCTTTCAAAACCCTGCATTGTTTATTTGACATGCAATCGAATGTCAAACAATACTGGGAGACAGCGTGTTTCTGAAAGCGAGGAGAGGACCAGAGCAGGATGAGTTACATAATAGCAAAGCTTAAATATATAACAATTGTGAGGCCAAAAGACAATAAAAGCTTATATGTGAAGGAGGAAATCTGCCAGCCGCTAAAGCAGCCCTTTAGACTCTTTACCAGGTCCTGCCCAGGAACCAACCAAATTCAAAATAATTTCCTATAAGAGCCCCAAAGTGTTCAGCACCATTTTTCATCTGAACTGTAGAGAGTCCTGTTACAAACTGTCCCCATCCACAGTATCTATTCATGCCCACAGATGGCTGTTCAGTGCAGGAGTACCTGCGGAAAGTTGGGACATCCGTGAAATGCATTTTGCACTGATGTTACAAAAAGCTTTTCCTTTTAAATTTGTTTTTTTTTTAGTTCAGCAGTTTCATCTGTTAATCTAGAAATAGAACATGTTTGAATAACTAGAAAGAGTCACATTTCAAATGATATCTCAAGAGATCCTTTCAGTGCCGTGACGAAAAGAACTGAACAGATAATCACATGCTATTAATCACTGTGCATATTACACACCACGCCAGAAAAAGAGATATTATTAAGGTCAAAATAACAATGATGATAAATGTGAAACAACGCATGTGTGACTGTATGGCACTTAGTCTGTCTCACACTATCACTGCAAAAACAATGAAAAAATTGTTAATGGTTAATCTCTTTAGAATGTTCATGAAGACATCTCACTATTAGTAAAATTACACAGACAAAGGGAGCGCGTTCAAATTAGTCCTGCTACAGATGCCAGGAAAAGAAGGCAAACAAAAAATGAAAAGGTTGAAATGCTTGAAAATGACAGTGGAGTGCAGAGAAGCTGTGTGCAGAGCTGTGTCTGGTGTCAAGGCCTCATCAGTTGCAAAGGAATGGCAGGCCAAAATGCTGAATTAAGCATCAAACCCCTTGACTGGCAGAGAGGAACAGAAAATGGCCATGGCTGTGGAGAAAGCTGAGTTGGGGCAAAGCGAAATAAGGTAGGTTTAGAAAAGCTGTTTCACCACCAGGGAAAAGCTGAGTCAAAAGGCAAATTACAAAGAAATCATATGATTTTTTGATACAAAACTTGGTTTTTATTTTTGGCCAGAATACTCCCCAGTCATTGTTTTTGTTCCTACATCACCAGTGTCATCCAATAGTTATTAAAACCTATTTCACACACTGACCGTATACATTACACACAATACCATTCCATGTTTATGTTTACTCCATTCTTCTCCATAATGTGTAGGGAAGACTTACCAAAAATGACTTGATGGTCAGGGTTAATAGAGGGCACCACTGACTATTGGAAAGAGGTTGAATTCAAATCTTTAGCCTGCTATGTTGAAGTCAACATTGTACACCTCCTACCGAAAAGGCTTTTTAGTGCAATAACATATACCATAGCCAAAAGTAGTTGCTTGAAATTTAAGCATAAGTTTTCTGATACAAGTGCAAAGCCAGGTTCATTAAAATCCATTCACAATAAACGTAGGCCATGGGTATGATCTGAAGGAGTACAAATCTATTCACAAATATATGGAGGCACAGGCAGAGAAACAGACAAAGAAACAGTTAGAAGTTGAAAAAGAAAAAGAAAATGTGTATTATGTACTGCATATGAAGAGGTGTTGTCCAAATAATCAGGCATTAATTACCCTCTCATGCATTTTTACAGCATTGTCCTCATGGCTGATAATGGAGTATTGTGTCATGTAGGTGGTTAGATAAGTCCCATCATTATCATAAAGCATTGCAAAATCTTTGTTGGGTCTGCTCCGGTGGGAGCTATTTTAATGTTAGATTTTCCTCCGTACCACGGTTGATTTACTGTTTCATGGAAGTAACAAATGCTCACAGGTATTAACATAGATTCAAGCCATGAATGCCACGATTGCTGAAAAGCAAGCCAATTCTTCCTTGCTCAGAGAGCTGGCTCTTTATTATTATGTGATCCACATCATTATTACAATAAGCACACAGGATAATCACACCTCATTAGTTATGTTTGATATTAATGGGGGCAATATAAATAAATTCCCTCTGTGTTTCAAATGGCTAAGCAAGAAAACACATAGCCCCTTATCTCACCACTAATGCAGCCTGGGTAAATGATGGGGCTTTGTGCTGCTAGCGCCTGGGAGAGTGAATATGTAAACATTCTTTATTGATCCTCTGAGTGTCTCTGAGCTGAGCATCTGCATACATGACTGTACGATGACAGAAAGGATCCCAACCCAAGCCTGAAAGACCTGATGCATGTTCAGGCTTTCTCAGAAGCTGATTCTCAAATACTGCAGAAATGTTTTATTGATAAAAAACAACTTGTATTGTGTGTGTGTGTGTGTGTGTGTGTGTGTGTGTGTGTGTGTGTGTGTGTGCGCGCACGTGTACATACTGTATGTGGAACATTATGGAATGTGGGTAAGGACAACAGGAGGGCATAGCCGAGGAAAAGAAGGTCATGGTATTACATAGCCACATTCAGTAACAGTGTGGCAGACTGCGTGTGATGCTAAAATCTGTCAGATCTCCCTGCCCGGCCTCACTCTCTGTGTGTCCTGCTTGAAATTTCTGTTTGATTCTTCACTGGGGAGAAGAGGCAGTCATTAATACACCGCAATTTCTTCCATGTCCTTTGGTGCTGAGGGAATCCTTTACCGCATCCCTCCTCCGAAGTTATGTAAATCAAAATGTGCATCAAAAGCCATTTGCCACATTAAGCGCAGCCTGCGAGTATATGTGTACATGCAAGCAACCTTGACAAGCCTAAGACTCCCTGTTGTATTTCAAATTCCCTCACCTCATTTAGAAATCAACCATGCTTAAAAAATGAAGACATAATCAAGCAGCTTGCTTTGAAAATCAATAGATTTGACTTGTTTACTTATGAATAAGAGAAATGTGCTATTTGCGTCCATCAGAGATTCTCTGTTTGATATCTTCCATCTGAGATATACAGGAGAAAACAAACATGTATTATTTAAACTACAACACTTTAAACCTTGTTGCTATACTGTATATTCTCTATGCTAATCGAATGATTGTGGAAGTGATTTTATCATTTCCAACTCCGTACTTGCAGAGATCTGCGTGTTAAAATTCCCATGACATGACCTTCAAGAAAAGTGAGATTCTAAATTGTGCTTCAGTGTCACTGAGACTTGAGCTGACATGACTAACATGCACCTCTTCTATGGAGACACCATAGTGATTGTGATTGGTCAACTTGAGCTGCTTGCATTTTGTTCCACGTTTACGATGCCAGTCACAACTGTTGATAATTGAAACAACATGGAGCAATACCACAAAAGGCTTTACTTTGTGGTAATGGTAAATGGTAAATTTAGCAATAGTCACTTATTAGTAAGTTAATTATTAGTAATAGTTAATTTTCAGAAATAATTCGTTTATTTTGTATTTTTTTGTTTCTAACAAACATATGACAATGGATTTAAATATGATGCTATGATTTCCCGTACACTGTTTTATTACATTACTGTCTATCCTAGCTCTTGATCTTTGCCCTCCAATAAGTCAGTAAATTCAATTCAAGTTAAGTCAAAAGTTGTTAAACCTGATGTCAAAGTTGAGCTGCAAGTCCTTTTTGGATTTGTCAAGAGCAGGCAGTCTGCTAATGCCACAGTCCCTTGGGTCATATCCAAGGGTAGTAAAAAGAGACAACCTATATGGTCATTTAGGTTGCAGGAATTGTAATCTGTGGCTGGATTACCTTCAGAGGCACGGTTTGTTTTTTGTCTTGAAAGAATTATGTCCTACATTTGTGGGAAATGATGGAGATAAGAAGGAGATGGCATCTCCATGTGGTTGGGGTTGGATGGCAGGCAAACAAAGCATATGACTGTCACAGCAGAGACTGGGGTTTGTATTTCGAGTACTGGTAATGCGCTAGTCATTAAAAGTGGATACTGTAGGCTACTACCAGATCTGATAATTTGATGGAAAAAATAAATTGACTGAATATTTTACCGATACCCTCAGTATCCACATATTTGCTACTTACCAGATAAGTAAATTAACAATCTTTTTCTTGTTACGTTAATCAAATTTCAATTAAATTTCTTTTAAAAAGTATATCCTGTTGGATGTTAAAAATAATTTCTAGGGGACAGGGATGCTAATGATAGCATTGCCACAGTTATGGGGGAGTAATTAAATTTCTCATACACATTTTCAGCACTGTCACTTTTCTTAATGCTAAATACTCGATTGCTAAAATTTCACAAAATTGAGGACAATGTTATGGATTGATGGGTTACATAAATTTGTTAAGCATTTCTTAAACATGTTATGCACTGTTAACATCTTATTTCCTACCACAAGTCAGTGTTGTAACAATGACTACGGTCTCGCAAACTTCAATCAAGCGTTTTCTGTGCTTTAATCTATCCAAACATGAACAACAGCTGTGCCAGAAAATACACGTATAAGTGTCTTGGCACGGAGTTTGGAGGACATGCTGGACAATGTATTTTTGTTTCTTGATTCTGCAGAGCATTCAGTAATGACAGCCTCACTGTCTCATTCATGTGGAGATAAGTTATAAATGGAGGGTAGCCTATTCAAAAGGCAGTTCTGCTCGAGGCCCTTTTAATGCTCAAATGGATTCCTGTGGTGGAGCAGATTGAAGTGGAGGTAGTTTGACCGCAAGAATTAATATATACAAAAGGGGCAAAACAGGAGAATAGATTGCTGTCACAGTTGGTAATTTCATGACTTGATTGATTGCTGGCATATCGTATTGCTCATACTGAGGTGATTAATCTGTCTTTGCATAGTTCAAAACCTTTGCGGCTCTGACTTGTTTGCCGTGCCAGTAAATGGCTTTGAACACAATCATATGTCACTTTCCTTTTGATTCCATTATTCTTTCTTTAATTCCTCTTTAAATACCTTCATCTTTACTAATGTGTTTGTATGTGCACACACATATCTGTTAGCAAGCGAACAAGCGAGTGAGTGAGTGAGTGACAGAGGGAGGGAAGGAATGTCTGAGTGAATGCTATTAACCTCGCATTGTTTACTCAGCCTTACATATATGCATGAGTTGGCACTCCTTAATTCCACACTGATAAGAAACCATTTAAAATTTCAGACAGAAAATGAAACCTGTCAAAAATGTACACAATTGAAATTTGTTAAATTAATGAGATGAAAAGAATATGAAAGGGCGGCAGCAGGTAGACCAGATGACGGGGTCAATGGGAGACATTATAAAACTGATTATGATTGATGACGACAGATCAGAACATTTGTGCAGGCAGGGGAGAATTAATTGGAAAGTTAGTTGCCATGGTTAAATAATTTGCAGCCAACAAATAATATGCATATTTCTATTTTCTATTTCTATCTCTATAGAGAGTTTTACTCTATTGAGTAGAAAACTGTATAATCCTGCAACAGCAGACCCTTTTTTGAGATATTTAATGCTGATGACACCCCCCACACACACACACACACACACACACACATTTTTCTATCAAAAAAAGGATCACATAAATGGAAGAACATCCCAGTCAAACTGTAAACTGTGTACTATACACTCTGTAATTACATCCACTCAAATCCCGGGAGTCATGTTTTAAGATGCAGATTGAGTGTTCAACAGATGATAGCCATGGCTGTCAATTTTATTTTCTCACAGGATGCCATGCAATAATCTGCAGGTCATTGCAAATTGTCATAAATAAGTCAGTTCAAGATATTGTAAAAGCTAGGCAAGATGTTCAAAATTCTTCCCTATAGGATTACTGACATATTGACATGTTCATAAAATAATTGGACATCATTTAGCTTAATCGGTTTCCCATGAAAATTCTGACATGACACATATAGCAGTTTCTCTGCACTGCTGGGGACAGAGGATTTAGATTCTCTAAATGTTAATAATGATAGTAATAATAATAATAATAATAAAACTCTCATGGACAGAAGACAAGAGACAGGAATTTAAAAAAAATACTTTTTTCAGTCTCACACCATTAACACAGACCTGTCTTAATTTCTACATGATTTGTTATTCCCAAATGGTAACACATGGTTAAATGTCTTGGTGAGACTTTGATGCCCAGAGCATGTCTGACATGATTGTCATGATCATAGCCGTGGACAGCAACAGGAGATGATATGCAAATATAAATTCAAATGGGCTTTAAACCCTTAAAACAAACAACACACCATCCTGAAATGAGCTAATATATCAGCCACTTCTCATATCCATCACAACTGAGTACATGCAAAACATTCAACAACATACATTTGTGCACAAAAGCTCCAAAAAAATCATATTATTTTAAGTCATATCCATTATCATGCAAGACTACTGACCATGAAGTGTGCACAGTGATCTGGTAAAAATGAAACAAAAAGAGAAATGAAAAGATCTGGATGTAGCCATGGTTGCAAAAGGAGCTGTGTGTGGGCTTTACATTTTGCAGAACAAATACTCGAAAAGATAAATACTTCACAAGCCTGAAAGGTTGTGCTTAATGTGAAGAAATAAATTGAGAACATTTTATGTGGATTGGTGTGATAAGCAGGTACTGTTTATCATAATTAATCAATCAATCAATCAAGTAAATCCATGTGTAATTTATAGAGAAATAAACAACTCGTCGAATTGAGTGAGCACAGCAGGTCTAATACAGTATATAGTACAGAGTTTCATCTCTCATTGGGTGTTTGCCAGTTTGTCTGTGACATGAACACATAACGGGAAGACTGTTACAAGAATCACTGGAAGTTGGTTCTTTATTAGTATCTGTGGTCACTCAAACATCAAGTGTGTGTGTGTGTGTGTGTGTACATGCCCCTGACAGAAAATAGTAATAACCAAGGTAAAGAAATAGAATGCTTGCTCATAGTGGGTTGTCAGGGTTCACCTCGAGTTCGCATCAGTAGCTCAAGTTGAGGTCCATTGAGCAACCACCCCAATGGACATACATCAAAAATGTTTATGTTTATGTTACGCTTTTGTTGGTCCAAAAGAATACAATCTAGAGGTTATCCCCTCAAAGGTTCTCAACAAAAAAACAAGTAGGTAGAAGGTGCAAGCTCTCTCCCAGTCCAACGGTAGCTGAACAAAAGTTGACTTGGGATTAATTAATTGATGACTTGATAATTGATAGCCAACACACAGCCACCAAAAACAAAGAAGGAAGCTGATGATGTGAACTTGATACTACTACTGGACTACTCAGTCTAACAAGGACACCAGTAGATTTTATCAAACATGTTTGACACAAGTCAGGAAGGTGTTCTAGAGGCCCCAAGTGGACTGGACATTTGTATTAGAATCATCTGTATGAAAATCTGAAAAGCATTTTTTTTCTCGTTGTTGCAGCTGGCAACAATGCAGAAGATATTAACCATATTTAATGTTTTACAGTAGATAATACCTAAATTATGCGTTTCTGAAATCTTTCTCTAAATATGCTCCCTTCTGAAGTGATAATTCTGCTTTGAAGGCATTTTTTCTGTAAAAATGCAGGAGTGTCAAAGTGGGCATGATGTGATGCTGCAAGACTTGACCACATGCATAGGAAGAAATCTGCCAAACCTGCACTTTTCTCCTTGTTACTTACCCCTGACCTGCTCTAAAAAAATATAGTCAGCAGCATTACACCACCTCTAATGATGTGTAATCGCAGTGCTTTCCTGCATAATGCCTTCAGTGTTGGGAGAGACCATCAAGCACCACTGATATCCAGGGACAATTTAGGCAGATGGTGATACTCTACTTCACTTAACAGAAAAGCAAGCAAAGGCATATTTTTCATTCCTCAAAAATAGACCATTAAGTACATTTGTATTTGAAATAGAAGGTCATGAATTTGCCTAATTTCTGGATGATTTTAAGATATACTACATATTGAAAATGATGAATAGTCTTGATAGTTATTTCTCCCTGTTTGCTATACATATTCCATCATCTTCCTGAGAGCAGGGAGAGAAAACCATCACAGTTATTCATGTCAATCTTTAAGCTCTTTAAAAAATGGTAACCAAGGCTGTTTGAAAACTCATATCCATGTTTGCTTATGCCCATTTCATTCTGCCTTATACCCCATTCTCTGCAAAGCAGCTGAAAGCAAAGAACCAGAGTTGAATTCAAATGGGGATGCAATCAAATGCAAAAAGACTGAGAAAACTATAGGGATGTTTACGAATTAGGAAACTTCACTATGTCAATACTTTTGACAACACTCCACAAGTGACTGCTACGTCAAATGTAGTTTGGAAATTGCTAACTCCATGTGAGAAAATTAGTAAAATGGCCTATTTAAAAAGCTCCTTATCTGATTCATGACATTATTGTCCTTTTAAATAAATATACCTTCCGTATGAGAAATAAACATACCATGAAGGAGTTTTACTATTGGCTACAGATATGGCAGTGTCATTCAGTCATTTGATCCACCTCTTAGTGTAGATCTAAATATCTCAACAACTATTGAATAAAATTTAGTAGACATTCATGGTCCCCAGATGATGAATGGTAATGATTTCTCTGATCTTTGGTCAAAGTTTTTAGGCAACTTATTCACTGAAACATCTATAAGATGGAGTGGTGCAAAATTTTGTGCAGTCATGTTCTATCCTCAGGACTTTGATGATGACAACACAGTAAACCAAGAGGCTGAACAGGACCAGCACCACATCTGCTAGACATCAGCCTTCATAGCATTTAGTTCAGAACCACTCTTTACGTGTAGCCTCATAGAGCCACAAGCAATACTATAAAATTCTTACCGCATGTGTACACAGGGGTGATGTCAGCGGTGTTTTCAGCAGTCCATCTCAAGCAAATCTGATAGATAGTTTCGTTCTACAGTGCTATTTTAAACAATCCAGCTCGACCACATGGACCATTTAACAGCCCATGTTTAAGTGCACAAACAGCTTCACTCAAAGATGCCACTACTCTGCTAATATGCTGCTCACACCATTATATTCTTGTTAAAACAGCAAATAGAACAGATTTGCCTTACAAGTTGACAATTATGTAATTTCATTTGGTGAAAGCACTAAAATGAGGTATTTACATGAACATGTCATGGATTATTATTAGAGTCCTTAATGCCTTTCATTATGCCAACAAACTAAATACAAAATAAATCCAATTATTTGCTTGGGTGCAGAATGAGCAGCATAAAGTCTGGATCCTGTTTGAGGTTAACAGTGCATTAATATGAATCAAGCAGTTAGTGTGTGTTGGCTAGCAGCTGTTTTAGGCCCCAAGTGCAATCCCAAGAAGTACCTTGGTCCCCAGCAAGTGGTAGCTGCAATGAGGTGCATCATGGTGACTTTTAATTTCCCTCTTCACCATCATCATATTTGCAGTGGGGCAGGGAGGGGAAGAGAGGAAATAGATCCCCAGATTATTTCCATCTGTAATTTCTTATCTGGTGGTGTTCGTTCCTTCTGCTTCTCCTCTATTGCTCCCCCGCAGGCACTGACTTTTACTCCCTGGGTGTGCCACCAATCTAGAAATTGAATTTGAGGGGAGGAAATTAGAAATGAGGACATTTTCATTTTAATTTATTTTGCCAATGAGACAATTTGGATGTATGGTTTTACAAGCCTAGAGTATGGAACTTCCACACACTCGATACCCTTCACCTTATGACCTTGTCACCCATTCCCAGCTGCCACCCTTTAAATGCCCTAACAGCATCTCCCTGTCTGCTCTCCTGCCCCTTTAAAGAGCTCTACATCTTGAAAAACAGTCAATTTCCAAGCCAAAGTGTGCCACCTGCTTTTGGCAGCTGGAAGCCCTGGCAAATGTAGATAAATGAACAGAACCACCTGAGGGATTTTATGAATCTGCTGCTGCTTGGCAGATTTATTTGCTCCCCGCCACACAGAGCTGCACTGGTAAGCACTGATTACAGTCTACGGCGCAACTGCCCCTGCCCATTCCCCTGTCCTACCCTCCATGTGTGCCTCCATACAAGCAATGAGAGGTTGTTGACCTGTAATTCATCAGTATTTTAAATTGTAAACAGCGGCCTTGTGTTCTTCTGTGTCTTCCTCCACCTCATCATTACTGCTCTAGAGCAGATTGTGTAGTACCCTTGGGAAGCTGTGAATATATTTATTTAGTGCCTGATCTGATCTTATATCATTATGCAGAAGGGTATTTTAGTAAATTTTATAGAAACATAATTAAATTTTTATCAAAGGCACTGCTGTTCTGTGCTACATGGTTCGTATAGCTATACAGTATAATGCCTCAGTCAAACTCATTTTGGCAGCCCTGCTTGGCTTAAAAGTTGTTTTGATATATTAGAATGTGGAATACAGATCATGTTACTGATGTTATCTTTTTCTGTTTTCGTTACTAAATATTTGAAAATCAACATAATGTTTTTCAGATCCCTTTTTCATTTTAATTAAACTATTTAAGTATATAGCACATTGAGTATTTCTTTAAGTAAAAATAAAACGAAGACAGTTTGCCTTGTTACTTTACCATACCTGTTGTAGCAACCTGCAACACTGTCTCTAATCAGTTTTGCTAATATAACATCCATTTTCCACCATATTTTGTGGGAAATATAAATATTGCCAAGATTATTCCATTCTATTATTCTGTTCTATTCAAGATTACATTTTTATTCAAGGTTTTGTTTTCCAAAGACATACAGTATGACATTCTTTTGCCACAGAGAAGACAACAATGATTATCTCCTCCACTAATAACTAATAACTAATGTTATTGTTTGTGTAAATATCTCATTGACCGTAATTTGTACTTGAATAGACTTCATGTTCTTTTGTAGACTCTTTTTGAAATTAGGTAAAATTTTAGACATTACTACAAAAACTTAGTAAGCCCACTAAATCTTAAGAGAGTTCAACCAATACAGACTTTCAGCAGTAAAACTAGGGAATAAATACAGCTCTTACAAAAATTAAGAGCAATATGCAACCAAGTACAAAATTTGGTCTCCAGCACTCTCAGTAAGGAAGCTAAAGAGTTTTTCTGCGTTGTGTGTGATGTTTATTTTTGCCCATTTAATTATGGTGCCAATCATAATGTCTGATGCAGCGGAAGCAAAAAATAAACAAGCAGATGTTTTGAAGTTGGGTTTAGAGAGTTTACACAGCTCTGTCAAGATTCATAGTTTTCCATTGAACCTTCAAGTACCTGTAATTTTCTACGATGATGAGACATTCATCGTCATCAATTCAAATTTATGTATAGAGAGCTTTCAACAAAGTAAAAAGAAAAACACAAGATGCCTTATGAACAAGCATGTTGCTAATTTTAAATTGTGTGTGTGTGTTACTGCACCTGTAAATGCAAACGTGTGAGTCCTAGGCAACTGCAGTTAGTATGCAGGCACAACAATTATATAATGTGATTGATGGGAAAGAGAGAAAAGAGAAAATGGAAGGGAAAATGGGAGGAGAAAGCAATGTATCATTTAAAAAAAATTAAAATAACAACAAGGTTACATAGTTGTCATAAAATATATAATTACAAATATAAAAGTTTCAAAATATAAAGATTAAATTTCTTACATCTTCAAGCTCATTTCACATTTACATTGTTAAATAAATTAATTGTGACCTTGTGCACATGTAATATGATGTCTTGTAAAAGAATCTTACCCATTTAGAAATGTTGAAAAGCTTAACAAACAAATCAATTATATCATCTTTAAAACTTGAAAGCTCCAGTCGCTCCAGTAAGTAACACTAGTATAAAGCATGAAACAAGGTATGAGCTGTAGACATGAATAATGTGAAGGTTATATGTTTCTATGTATTTAAGTTTCTTTGATAAATGTTCCACATGGATGGATTAGCTAACATAGCTGACTGTCATCTTGAGGCAACTTTTGACTAAAGTTTAACAGTCTGTGTACAAGAGTTATATTTGTTAAAGCTGGACTACAATGTTTTCTTTATTAGGCTTCTTTTCATGATTTGGATTGGACTTTTCATAACTGGAGTTATTACCACCATCTTGCATTGTTTTCTATATCCTGTCCTCCTGCCTTCTCTATTTTAGTGTCAAACTACAGATATCTCATTCATACTTTCTTTATATTATTTTGGTAAAATGGGGAAATGTTGTACATGATGTCCTAAAAATTATGCTAAATACATACATACATTTTTTTTAAGTGAAATGAGGCCTGGTTTTAAAATTATTAGCAAAGCCAGCAGTCCACAGGTAGCAGTCCTTTCTGCTTTTATGGTAAATCCATTGAAGAAAAAAGTTGAGGCCATTCCTACATTGGCTGAGCACGCCCAAGGGATAGCATTTAATGCTCTCATGAATTAATTGTTAATTAATGTCGTAAACAGTTAAACTAATACTGAAGCTGACACTGACTTTAGAAATGCCAGGCACAGTGTCTACAATAAACTTCCTATTTTACATTCACCTACCAGTATTGTTCCTAAGATCACGGAGAGTGAGAGTGCACAGAAACATTACATTAACATATCCATTTTCCAAATCCATATTCCATTTTGCAAAAAGGTGAAATGCCAGTCTAATCCATGTGACTGGCAATTAAGTTAATTATGGTATCACATTAATAATTTACTTCAGATTCTTGAGCAAAATTGATTGATAGAAGTCTTTCACAACACCTTTTACTGCAAAAACATACAAATAACTTATCAAATGATCTTGTAAATCAATTATTTCCATTAAGAATAAAATGTTGAATTGTTTAATTTTTTCCTTCTGTTACAGCCAAATTATGATAGTAAAATAAGATGTAAAAGTGTTTGAGGTTGAGCTGAGACAGATCAACCTACTTGGAAAAACAAAAAGGTAGTTTAAGTGCTTTTGCAAAATATTAATTGCCAACACCACAATGCTCATATAAATAAAATAATAGGTTAGCTCTGAAAAGGTAATGAACAGCACATGGTATTTCCTGATGTAAGACTCTGGAACGCCATGACCTTCAGTGGTGCTATTAACTAGACAGGGAGATGCAGAGAAAGATGAGCCTTTTTACAATGCTGTAATTTCTTGTGCACATTCGTGGTATTGTTTTATTCCCATGTTTTGGTGATTTGGCAATTACAACTTTATCAGCATAGACTGTGTTTACAGTACACACATTTCCATTGACAAAGCATTTCCAGTGCATGTGCTGAGAAGGTTGCAAGCCTAAGCAAGACCACTTCAGTTGCTTTACAATAGGATTTATTATTTACTCATAAATGTGCTCTGTTTATCATTACTTCACTTGGATATTTGACCTTGACTGTCCTTGATTTCACAGAATTATGTATTTGCATGGTTTGATACTAAAAGGCTTCTTTGTGACCCCCTTGAATGTTGGATTCCAAAAATGGATTCCAAAGTATGAGTAAGATTTGATTAACACAGACCGCTGAAGTCTCAGGTTGAAAAGAGTCAACCAAAACAAGGCTTCAGATAAACTTGAAGTCTCCAGTGCACTGCACATACTCTGAGAATGGACTCATGTTATGTCACTTCAGGAATGCAGCTTTAATTTGTGACAGCAGCCTAGCTGTCTTCTTATCTCACGGTGCGTGAGACAGAGAGGAGAGGGAGTATGGAGTGTGTGTGTGTGTGTGAGACAGAGAGAAACAGAGAAAGAGAAAGCAAGAAAATTATGTTAATTCTGAGGATTTACAGTTTGTTGAATGAAGCCTTTGTCTCTGTTCCATGAGCATGATTCCCTTATCTGGTTCTTTCCTGAGATTAACAGCCAGCGTGACCCCAGAAGGTCACAAAATGGTTCATGTCCCACTGTTAACTTTATTGTCATGACAAAACATCAGCCTCTTTTGGTTCCGTGCCTGGCCAATGTTTATTCTGACACTTTCATTGAGGTGAGAGGGCCATTTGGCAGATCCTTAGGGTTTATGAAAAAGTCTTCTCGAAACCCACCATTTATCATCTATTGGAATTCAGAAGAAAGACAGATGTCACAGCTAAAGCACATTCATTGACGGTGGGAGATTTTTTTCAATTCAGGGAGAAGGACGATATGTAATTTTCAGAAATTTTGGCAAGGCAGCTGAACTTTGTGTGGCAAGAACATATCAGACGAAAATTACTCCAAGCAGAGTATTTCTTTAAGCAAATGTACCTATTATAATGTGCATTAGAGAAATGTAATAATCATGCTGTCAGATGCACTGCATTTGATGAATCACACTTAACAAAGCATGTCATCTGTATACTTTCAGGTTTCTAAATTTGTTAATTTAAATGTTCCACTGTTATAATTGGTGAGTTCAGAATTAAGCAGAAATTGCTTGGTGCTCTATAGTAGCTGCACAGTTACCATGGCAATGTATGCACAATTTTTGTATTCACAGCTATACAGGATATAAGGTACCAATCCTTTGTGCCGCAATCAAATTCAAGTTTGTACATACAGACTGGGCTGTCATTAAAATTGCAAACCATTGATCAAACAACATGCTTACCACCAAAT
Organism: Psettodes erumei; assembly: GCA_016785225.1. Classification (NCBI taxonomy): domain Eukaryota; kingdom Metazoa; phylum Chordata; class Actinopteri; order Pleuronectiformes; family Psettodidae; genus Psettodes; species Psettodes erumei. The sequence goes on along the minus strand of JAFBJZ010000863.1, from coordinate 4,461,628 downwards.
ATAAATTTAATAGCCAGTGGTAAAAACAGGATTATATGTGTGTGTGTGCATGTCTTTATGGGTGTCTCAAGTCGCATGCCACAGAAAATGTATGGCTTTCCAGCAGTCCATCAGAACATGGTCATCACATTCATGCAAGGCAAGAGTATAGCATGACAGCAGTATCACACAGAGAGAACTTTTCAGCTTGGAGGGAACAAGGGAAACAGTTAAATTATTACAGACTGCTGAAGAAAGATTTCTCCACAGAACTCATTGCAACCTCAGACAATACATCTATCAGTATAACAACCTCAAGAACACAGGCAAGAAAACACAGTCAAGCTGCAGCACAAGTCTTACAAGTCTATAGATCACTCACTATCCAATCCTACAGTGCTTGAGAGGATTTGAAAATGGGAAATTGTGCCAAAATATAATGAAACATTAAATAGATGCTATGGAATACTTGAAGGCACTGCAGATAATGTAGCCTATACTGCTATCTTTAGAGAATGCTCCTGAAGCCCCAATTCAAAGCTGACTTTAGACACTCAAACTCATCTCATGGGGCCTCCCATAACAGTGAAAAAAAGGAGAGTCCACAGGCCAAAGGCTGGCCCTATCACAGTGCTCACTGTTTTGTATAGTTTTATTCATTTCAGTCAACATTTGTTTTGATTTTGATACAAAAAGAAAGTTCATATTGAGAGGTTAAAAATATTTCAAGTTGCAATGTGTGTTTTAATGTTGCCTTTTTTGATGACCAAAAATAGGCAGTCTGGTATTGTATCATTTCCAGTGAGGATATTTGGCTTTTGTTCAGCAAGAAATCATGACCATGAGTAATAAGAACAAGAGCCAATAACAAGAGTAGATATTGCTGTTCTTGATCTAGCTGTAGTTAACAATAGCTATACTCTCCAGCCTGAGGCCATTTCCACACTGGGTCAGTGTTTTTTCACATAGCTGTTGCTTTTCAGAAAATGCTCCCCAGAGTGGATAAATGTGAGAATGCTGGTCTTGCTGGACATGGATGCCCCCATTTCTCCAAATATCCACTGCACGATTGCCACCCACACTCACATTTCACTGGCACTCTTAATCTTTTCGCTCCCTCAGACCAACTCAGCTGTAGGCGTAATTGAGGTAATTGTGAAGTAACTATGGTGCTGAAAATCTTAAAACCTACATAAAACATAAGCCTGTTCAGCTTAGAACGTATAATGATATGGCCATCATTAAAAAGCCAAAAACACTGCTGCAAATTTTAATTCCAAGATGACACAGTTATGTGATCAGCATAACATAATGGTCCATAGAAAACTACAGTGAGAAATTACAATCACCCTGTTTTAGCTAAAAAAGTTTGATGCACTGTCTTCCTAGATTCATGTAACCATTATAGACATGACAAAGAAGATTCATATTCTAAGTGCATTTTCTAAATTATAACAATTCATCTTCTGGTCATTCTTTACTGACCCATTTTACGCAATTGTCAGCAAAATGTTGCTCCAATTTGTGACTCTCATATAAAGAACTACCCTTTCATTCAAGAGCTAGGCATCTGATTTTCAAATACATAAATAGCTTACAATCCTTAAAAAAGACACAGAAAGATTTGTTTAAGAACGTTTACTGCTCTTAAGATATTTTCAGCATCTTTTAAGACTGCACTAGCCATCTGGAAGAAAAATATTCCGTCTGCTGCACAATAAGGAAATCCTGTAACCTGTTTCCCAAGGTGCACCAATTATTCATTACCAAACAATCATGGTAAATGATAATTCCTTACACTATTTTATACTACTATTTTAAATATTATGATGAACAATACTTTGCTCATGTTTTATTTTTTAAAAATCTGGCTTTAGCAAATACAGTTGCAACATGAGAAACTTCTTAAAAAATGTTTTTTTTAATTCTGCAACCAACTGAATATTTTTTCATCCAGATTGTTAGAACAGTCTTTAAGGATTCTGAATACTTTCAGAACAATGAAAATTGTTGATGAAGTACCTTTGTAAAGCTCTGTACTTAAATGTAATGCTAATACATGATGACCACAAACAACCACAAACAGGGCTAGTACATAACAGAGAAACAACTTTAGGTTTAAACTGTGTCATCTGCATATCCCCCTTTTTCTCTTACATGGCCCTGTGTTGTCAAATCTCTCTCAACGTCATCCATCTTTCTTTGTCTCTGTTGATCTTCACTCATTAGGACCACACATACACCTAATACCCTCTTGCTGATGGAGAAAATAAGTTCTCGCTAAGGCACAAATCTCATTCCTTCAGTCCTTGCCACAATATTCCCCTCATCATCATCAGCTGATGAATTTGTTTCATAACTCTTAACCCTCAGGTGCTGCTGGGAGATATACTGTGTATTTCCCGGCTGTCCTTGAGGCAAAGCAATTTTATCGGGCGACCAAATAGGCGAATATAGCGTCACCTGAATATGGTGTAATGGACAGGTCAGTTATAAATCTCAGGTTGGTGGAGGTAAGGTCAAAACTAAGGGGTAAACATTAAAACATCAAACAGGTTAGGAGTTTCAAGCTATGGTACATTTCAGTGATGTAATTAAAACCTGTGTCTGACTAAAGGATCAACTTTCTCCAATATGAAATGTTTTTCTCTCAAAAATGTTAGGTTTTTGTATCATTTTAATTGTCTTTATTGACTGATGTGCTCTTATTTAACACTGTAGTCTGTTGGTGTAAAAACATCATAAATCATGTCAAAGTAAAAAAGAAAAAAAAACACCACACAGCATCCACATGCTGTTTAAAATGTGTGAAAATACATGTGGAATTTGGATTTTTGAGAGATACAGTGTCAACTTTACAAGATCATTACATTTGTGATGCTGGAAAAAAATCTACATTTAATGTATGTTGGTATCTGTATATTGGATAGATAGATAGTATTAAATTATTTTATTTTATATTATATAGGTGTCATATTGTAAATAGGGTAGGCACAACTGGCCATTTTTTCGATTTCAAATTCATTAAAACTCCCCACTAGTTTCATACATATACAGTCAAAAAGTGTAAAACCATGTTTATCTTAACTAAAAGTTGTAAGATTTCCAGCAACAGTCACAGAAATATTTCTTATATATCTCAGTAATTACTGTTACTTTGAGTCATGATAAACTTTACTGCTGGTCAGTCACATGATTTGTGTGAGAACTACAAAGAGAACAGCATGCTGCTTGTTCTCTTGTATGCAATTTCTTAATTAGCAAACTGCTACACAATTAAGCCAGATATGATGAGAATCAGGCGGGGATAAGCTTATAAACTGAATGTTCAGATTACAAGCTGAATTGCTTTCAACCTTTCTGTGTAACTGTCATTTTTCCTTTGTCTGTTTCATTCTTCCTTCATTTATGCCAGTTTTTAAATTTCGGTATATGTTATCGTTGGCCGTAACATTATTGTAGTATATTATCTACCCATACTATAAGTCAGCCTTAAAAGTATAAGGTCTGAGCCATTAAATTCTCAGTGGACATGTGGTCACATTTGCTCACTCAACTCAATGCATATCCATTACTTCTGCTCACACGTTTATAGATGATTTTGTGAATGCCCCAGATCTCCTTTAACTTCCATTTTGCTGCTTGTGGGTGTATTTAATGTAGGTCTTGTTTCCAAGTCACTATTATTCATACCTATTACAAAATACAATTATTCATATGGTTCAGTGATATGTGAGCAACTACATAGCCTTGAGAGGGAGGAAAGTTATCTAAAGGCAAAACACGACCCTGAAAATTCAGAAACATAAAAACCAGCTTGGTAATTAGATGCTAAATTAGTCCACGTGGACCAATTAGGCAAGACAAGACATGGGGGCTCTGTAATGCTTTGTCAACAAAAATGAAACCAGTACAAGGAGACAGACGGGTTGAGGAGGAACAAGTCTGAATGAGAGACAGAAAAGGGAGGGGGGCATGAGAGCATGTACCCTGATTAAAGGGGAGAAAAGGATCAAAGAGATTTTATTTGGCATGTGTGTGAAGATTAAACAAACCTTTAGAAGAAAAAAAGAGTCCCATCAGTTCTTGTATTAAGTTTAAATTAAATTTTAATGTAGAAACATTGCTTGATCTCTTCTACAAATGATGAAGCTTTGATTTGGATGCTTAAAATGTAAGTGGAGTCCCTTAGCCCTGTGTTGGCTGGCTAGAAGTTCTTTACATTTCTTTCTATTTTCTTCTCAAAACTTGCCAGTCCTTTTTGCATTTTTAATTATAATGATATTTGGAAATATGACAAATTATAGAGGTAAAAACACTGGCTCAGACAAATTACAACAAAACCAATTGTTCTATTTTCACATGCCTCTTGACATGGAGACAGAAATGGAAGCCAATGTAATATGGTTTTTGGTGCTGAAAGCACTGAAAAATCACATTATAAAAAACAGTCATCAGAAACATACTTTTTACCAAAGCAGTTCTTGTGAAAATGAGTGACATGTGCATATTATCCAGAGACAGATGTTACTTTGAATTTTCAGCCATGCTAGAAAGAATGGCAATGTCTTTCTGCTATTTTGGTCCAGACATTTCCTTTAGTACCACCAGCAGGTTTTAGTTTTCACCTATGCAGTAAAACAACTCAGCATCTACTTTGCATGGTGACATAAGCTTTTGGTCAAAGTGTCACGATGCTTGATTAAAGCCAAGCTTGGCTACTGGCTCTGTCTTCTTTAAAATGTAAATTTCAGTGGTTGGAGCAATTGTATTTACTCCTATTACAACAAGGAAATCTTAGAGACCTGTAACCTGGGCAAATTCATCCAAAACTGTCTTTACTGGTGATTTAATAATAAATGTTTAATTTAAATTGCATGCTCTGGATTAGATCCAAACAATGAAAAACAGTATTTTCACATACTGTATATGCCACTGCCAAATGGTCCTAAAAAAATAATAAGTATTATAATCACTGCTCAAAATCTCAGTGCACCATGCTGTTTTTGGCTAATTCTGTATCATTTCTTAGCCCCTTTTGGTGGTAATAAACAGTTGTTTTATTGTTAATGTACCTTGGAATATGCTAAATGTTGCTTTTTCTGTGTTTAAAGTTGATTACCTGATAGAGCTACATGGCTGCTGCAGCAGGCCATAAAACCTTGACTGGTGGGATGCGCAGGCTGTTTTCGTTGTGCTGTGCACCTGCAAGGGGAAGATAAGGGCACTGATGATAACAACCTGTCGGCATTTTGACATTTCTCTGGACACTCTCTTGGACACAGCCCTGCGGAAAGAAAGGGGAACCATAATTTAAAGAGGAAAAGAGAGCTTTGTAACACATGCATGTCTATACAAAAAGGAAAGCAAAGCATATTCAATTTTAATTCCTGTTTCCTGTTGGTAGCCACATTGCTAATTTCCAAACAAACACAATGTATGACAATGTTTAATCATCAGCAGTGGATCTTAAAAACATTGGGCTACATATTATGTATTCACAATACATAATAACTCTTATGAAAAGTGAATAACAAAATGGAATTCAATGGTGCATTCACTCACTTTACTTGAATTAGTATGTTAAACAATCCCATGATTGGTTAAATTGCTCAGTTAAATGCAAAGATCAATTAAAATATATTCCTTTCACATTTTAATCCATAAAAATTCCATTCAGACATAATTAAGCACTTGATGCTTGGTGCAAAACTTGTTTCATTGAGAATTAGGGCAAAAACCTGATGTCAATATCTGTCAGATGAAAAATTATGAAGTACCATATGTGACATATGTGAATATCCTGAATTTCTCTGTAATCTTTTCTCATCATTTACTCAAAAAACGATGCCATGGTCAAAACAAATTCACGTGATAAAAACAGATTCAGGTCTGTGGATGTTTGCAACACACATGTCTGTAAAAATGCTGAATGAGGACTTGTGGTAAAGTTAGCAGCTAGTATCTGTTGGTTCTTTGGTGGGAAAAGAAATACATAGGCTGCTTTTGTCAGTATTTATCACAGACTTAGTGACTATAAACCTTGAGTTGATCTTGTGCTGCTGGGTCTCAGAGGTGCCAACAGTGCAGCGCAAACTCCACAAGATAAATACAGGTGCTTTTCTTTGCTACAGTCGATTTTATGATACAGTTTTGTTCATTAATCCACACCTGTGACACCAGCCTGCAGTATGCCAGGTGCACTGAATTATGTGAGTTGGAGGTGTTTACATTAATTTAAGGTTTATAGGGCTTGACATTTATGAGGGCAGAATTGCCTAGAAGTATTTTTAGTAGCATTGTGCAGTATTTGTAATGTTTTATGAGCTCAGGTTTTTCTCTCTAACTAAAGATTTATGATTGCCTCTTTGAAGTGCCACTTTAGATGAGAAAGCTGATGAATGTATTCAGTTGTAGATTGCCATCTATTCCAATAACAATAAAATAAAATATGTATTGAAAAATGAATAAAACATAAAATAAAGAAAAAATACAGAAGATACAGTGATTTAAAATTTGTTTTCATTGATTTATTTCATTGTATGAAGGACATGAGGACAATAATAAAGGGATCAAACAAAATCAGAGTGTCTTTAAATGGTGAGGAATATAAACAAATTTCATGGATTTAGACACTAATCTTGATCACTCACAACTCACTATTTTTTCTAAGTGAGACCAAGAGCTACAGTTAGCATAAAAAATGTATGTGTTCTAATTTTTCAAAATAACTCAACAATTATGACAGTAAAATGCCACAACCTGAATTCTCGTGACTCTGACTGGTAGGGCTTACATACTAATCACTGTGTTGGTTTCTTTCAAGGAGAAAACCCGTCTTTACTTATTGTTCAAGCTAATACTGTAATTTTAGTAAAACAAACCATACTCTTTGTTATATAAGATTTACTGCATTTGCACAGTGACCTTTTCCAGTTTTTAAATGATTTCCTTGACACTGCTAAAACAGCGACCAGATGGACCCAGTTACCCCAGATTGCAATGTGTGAAAAAAAGGAGGTTCAGTTTATATGGTGAAAACTTACTGTATCATGATGTTGCCAGAATTTGCAGCTCAGTGCAATCATGAAGGATTTCTGGAAGTTTCGGATTGTGTGACAAACATAGAACAGGTGCTCTGTTGGGTCTATATTTACGTGGGCTGACTGAGGTGAAACTGCAACGTAGCGGCCACACGGAAATGTGCGGCGGCATTATTTCCTACTTTTCGTAAAGGAACGTCCATTGTATCCTATTCTAAAGGAGATGAGATAGGGAGCACTGAAGCTAATTTCCTTTGACCTTACAGAATCGGACATTTCTTAACATGGCCACCGCTTATGTACTTCCGGGTCAAAAAGGCACGGTTCGGCTGGACCTAGCCAGTTTAAACGTACGCGAGAATTAGTTAGTTAGTATGTGTGTGTTGCGTGATAGTATCGCCACAACTTAATGGCAACGGAAGGAGGAATCATGCCTAGAATTGTTTGACGAAAAGTGGACGACAAATTTGATGGATTTCCAAATCCATCAAAGGGGGGGCATTACCTGAAACTGCATCAGAGCCCGTTGGGAAAAAAAAGGACGGAGGAACAGCATGGACAAGAATGAGTTTGCCAAGTCATCGGTGGAGTTGTCTGTGGTGAAACGTTCGTGTCAAATGGGAAAAGATAAGGTGCCGTTTTCGACCACGAAGTCTTCTTCAAATACTGGTAGGTGAAACCCCCCCCGCTCATTCGTAGTTCTCCTGACTGGTAAATGGCATTGACAGATGTGTTTACCTGTATCCATGTAAAGCTTGCTGCGCTGGCGTTTGTGAAGCTATTGTGCTTTTCATGTGGAAAAGAATTTACTTATTTTCCTAAATATCTCTGAGAAAGGTTTTTTTTCTGTTATAGTGAGGGCTCCTGAAGTGTGCTATTGTGTGGTTCTCATCACCATAGTCAGGCCCTGCCATTACACATTTATTAGTGTCCAAGACATGTATTTGGCCTTGTGATTGTGTATCACCTGTCAAATGACTAGTTGTTGTTTGTTGGATTTTTTTTTTAACCTGTCCTTTATTTGTTTTAAATTTAGGTTCTATATCAGAATCATAAACAGTAATTATGATTTCCAGGGGAAAGGGAAGACAAACACATAGTTATACAAGTAACTAGTTTTAATAAAAACTTGACAAGCAATAGCCTACTTTAAGTACAAACAGCAAAAAACTAGAGCAGATATATAGCAGCCATATTGGTTGGGAGTGCAAGTTATTGGAAATATAGCAGTTTTATGATTAATTTCAATTTCACAGTTTGGAGTAGTTAAAGTAGAGTTAGTCAAGATGACTATGATGTAATAAATAAGTATCCAATTAACAAGTAAAATACAGACCTGCAGAACTTAACAGAACTAAATATATATTTTTAGACAACAGTTGTGGGGCTGTTGTAGGAGTACTGTACTAGATTACACTACTGCACTGGATGTGTTCAGTTGTAGTTGAATTAAACCTGTGTGCCCTGGTCCATCATGTTCTCCTTCAGTTTAACAGTGCAATGGCTGGAGGCAGGGATTACTTCTGCAGTGTTCCTTGCTGCACCTGAGATGTGTCAGCCTCTTATGAATGTGCTCTTTCTGCTTACCAGCGTGTCACAGAGGGGATGGCAGTCATTGTCAGCAATAGTCCTGTTATGGCAGAGTTATAATAGATAAGAGAGGTGTCTAAGTCATGTATTAGATGCATGCATTATGAACCTTAAATATAATCTGCCAGTGAGTGTTGTTTGATTTGCTGAGATTGATATGTACATTGTTAAATAAAATCAAACATATCAATGAGGGTGGATAAAATATTAGAAAAACCTGTCATTATAAATAAATTTACAGCATGATCTGCTGCCTCCAAAATGTCCATAAAGTTAAAGTAACAGTTCTCTGCATCAGTGTAAACAAAAACTGAACATTGTAACCAGGTTGGCCTTTTATTGTGGGTTGTTGCACTAGAAATGCATACATTCTAGTGTGATGTACTGCATGTAAACTGACAACTGACTGTAAAATGTAGACCCAAGATATTGTGAAATATTATTACAGATCAAGACAGGTCACCCCAAATAAATTCTAATTGTTTACACTGTCCCTGTGGGATTGCACCCCCACTCCAGTACTTGCTCTCATTTGAAAACTGTACAAATTTCTAATTCTGTTTTATACTTTACATTGTTTTTGTCATCATGAATATGAATTTAAGTTGACACTTAATAGCTGAATACATTAAGATTAAAAGGTTAATAATAATAATAATAATAATAATAATAATAATAATAATAATAATAATAATAATGTGGTATTATTGTTGTCACTTAGGTTACATTACACAGTTGATTGCCATGATGGCTAAAACATAATAAAGCATGGATACCCCAATGACTTTGGCCACTGTTGAGCATTTATTTTTCAAAAGCTGGACAAGTTTCCAGACTCTGCCTGTGCCCTGTTTGCATTGGCTGGCATTTTGCATGGTAAGAGAGACTGTTGCAATACTTCATTATGATTGATCAGCATATAGAGAGAGCAGCTGTCCTTTTGTGTTTCTGCAACTACCTTGGGGGCTGTAGGCATGTGTAAGAAATAAAAGGCATTTATTGCATCACCTTAAAGCAGCACTTCACAGGGGCATACCTAGTCAAACTGTCAAGCCATATAATTGCTACGGTTCTGTGGAGCTTTTTTATTTTGCAGCCTTGGTGAGAGATGTGCACTTTATTCTTGGAAGTTTCAAGGTCCTAAATTTCCGGTGCACCATTTCATTCTTATTGGCAAGCAAATAAGTGTGCATTTATTGCTTTTCTTTCTGATCCATCTTTTTCTATCTAATCTTCGATCAATTCAAGGACACAAGAAAATTAAGATATATATATATATATATATATATATGATGTTGAGTAAACGTTGGCTATGACATCCAACACACTCCCATGTATAGTTAACACCTACAGGCGTGTGGCTGACCATGTAAAATGTAATATTCATGTACCATGCTTTCAAATCAAATGACTGAAGAGGGTAGCATGCTGTTCCATAGCACTGGATTTTTTAAGGATGAAATTAGCCCAGTAGCAGTCCATTATCTTACACAGCACGGCGTACACATTTTTATTTATTTGTTCAAACACCCGTCAAGGTGACCTTCCTATTTCATCTGTGTGGCCTCCAGCCTACATAATATCAGTGGAGTAATCTAACGGACTCGGGGCATCAGGAACCAAAATGAACATCAGGGATAATAATCGGGTGTTTTATCTCATGTAGTGTGACATTAAGGTTCATTGATGGGGAGTCTGGGACTCCTCACAATCAGTGTGGCAGCAGGGTTTTTTTGTGCACATTTCATTGATGACCAGTCGGAGCACAGTGTTGCTTTAACAGGAATATTTGGGAATATTTTTGCATTTATTTCTTTACTGTAGCTTTGTTCAGTTAAATGATGGGACATAGGGAAGAAATTCATTTACATCTCCACATGTGAATAGACAGACGCAAACTGTAGAATATGTCAAGACTGTGCTCCTAATATCATTCTAACTATAAGAAGTAACTATAGGAAGTTAATGGGCTATTTTCAGAAGGAATATTTTACTGCTTATAGGAGAAGGAGGGAGAGAGAGAGACAAAGAAAATGAACAGAGTAGCACAACATCTGGCTGCTGAAGTACAGGCTGCCTACAGACTCATTTTTTCTGAAGCTTTTACGCTGGATGTAGTGATTGTGGTGGCGTTCTGATGCACCTACCATGTTCTTATCAGTCGATGTGGGGAAAAAAAAAAAAATCACAATAAATTCAAATCATTATTTCAGGTAGATTTTTGCTCCTGAGTGAAAGTTGTAAAAGCTACACGGCTAATTGTGGTTTAAAGCTGTTCTTTATTGTCAGAACGTGACAAACAGTGAACCCTTTCACAAGTCTAACATAGCACATCTAAAATTATGATAAATTATGATTACAGACTGTAATTTCTTGCTTTTTGTGTGTTCTAACAAGTCTTATTGTTTCAAATGAAGAGACAGGTTTTTGGTGTAACCTGTCTTTGGCCGGTCCTTGGCTTTCCATTGCTGTAATATTCTGTTAATTCTGATGCTGATTTTAAATAGCTTATATATCTTAAATTGGCCTATAAAATGGGCCCATCAATGTGTCAGTTGGGCTCAACTGGAAACGGCATGCTTTTACCCTTCTCCTTATTCAGAGGCAGAAACAATCACTATTTTCCAGCTCCTAGAACATCTAAATAAAATAAATAATACATATTTTTTATTGTTGTAGAACTGCCACTGGTGAATGACTGTTCTCTAAATGGAAAAAAAAGTTTAGCTCGGCCAAAGGGTGCACTTTACTCTGAAGGGTGCACTTTACTGTGAGTGCATCCCCTACTGTGTGCACAATATATTTCATTAAGAGATAGAAATCCATGCAGGTCAGGGGTTCTATTAATGCCTCCACTTCCCTGAAGACGAACAACCACATATGGCTTACTTGGAAAATGCAGTTTAGTGCCCACCCACGCTGAAAGAAAGAGGAATTAGGGACATATTAATGCAATGCACAAAGCACAGCATGCTTCAACTTTGCTTCCCTTCACTCTTCCCTCTTTTTTGGCTTTATGTCTCGCCTTGTAGCCAGGGAGAGCTCCATATCATACTACTACATGTACATTTGTGTTCATGACCAGCACAGGAACATACAGACTCCTACATTACATTTCCACAGATGAAATGTGTTAATTTGCAGGAATTCATGTGCTTTCTCCATGGCAACGATTTCACCCCCTGACAGATGTGAATGTTGAGATTGAAACGAAGGGTGATGAGACTCAAGCAATAAGCAACTGATTGAGCCCTTTGCCACAACCCACCTCCCTTAATTAACTGAAAATAGGAACACTCTTCTGCTTCCTTGGTTCATTATAATTCTTTCTTTAATAATAGAGAATCTCATTTTATAATCCCAAAGATGACAACAATGAGCGAGGAGGACATTTTGGGATTTGGGATTGATCTTTGAGAAAGTTTGAGTTCATACCTATTTGAAATAGCCATAGTTTTGCCACTTCCTTGGAACTCAGCTCCACCATTTCAAATTATTTTGCATCTGTCATTTATATTTTACACTTTAGAAAATGTAGGTTTTATCATTTTTTAAGGAAAACGTTAAAAAAATGTCATTGACATAAAAATTTCAGCACTGCCTGTCAAACTAATGACCTCCATGCAGCAGGAGCTGGTGGTTGTGTGCATTTTTAAATTTACTTTGATACTGTTCATACAAGTTTCTTTGAGCTTTTGGGCAATTCAATTGTTTTTTTATGGCACACCTTAGAATTGCATTTCAGACAAACTTTTCACAAGGCCTTTCTCAATACAGGCTGCTACACTTGGGATTTTGAACGTCCAGACTCCTGAGAACTGAAGTGCTATTTGAATTGAATCAGCAGTGCTCTTGGTAATATCAGCAGCTCAGCTTGACAGTGGTGATTACATGTCAGCGTAACTTCACAATCTGACTAGGACAAAATAATCTTAATGCAAAGGTCCACAAACAGACTTTTTTCTGAAAAAAGATGGAATTGACAGTGACAGTGTATATATTGACACATTACATTCAATATGCAATCTGTAATGTATGTAAAAAAAAAATCTAACAAAATTTAAGGCACTGCCTCTGTTCTTTTATTAATTTTTACTAAAATGTGGTGGTATATGCATCTGTCTATATAAAACCCCCACAGAGTCCAGAGGCAGCACTGTTAAACTGCCATCATGTATTTATTATTTATTCAGCTTCATCTTCTCACACAAACTGGCAGCAACAAATTATATTTCAATGCGGAGACCAAATGTCATCTTTGAAAAGGAATTTTATATATCAAAACACTATAGACAACACAGCCAGCAGTCAACTGCCAAAGGGCTTGCTGAGATAAGATTGTTCTCCCATGATGACAGCGCACATTGACCGGCTGGTCATCTCAAAATCTCACCCTGAGACAGTGTGAAGTGACTTTAGCAGGTAATGGGGAGGGGGGGTTGGGTGTGTGGTCATGCTCCAAAGTTATTATTATTCTATCGACCTTAAAAAAGCATCCACTATTTGTCAACCTTTGAAGCAGACTATTGTCTTCAATTAGTATCACAGGAGTTTCAGTCTCATAATCGGTCAATCAGCCTGTTTAAATGGGGAAAAGTAATCATTGTGCTGTTCGCTATCATTGTGTGCACAGCACTAGACATGGACAAGAGAATGAAAAAAAGGGAGTTGTTTCAGGAGATAAGGAAGAATATAATTGCCCAGCATGGTCAAGGAAAAGGCTACAAGACCATCTCCAAGCAGCTTGATGTCCTGTGAACAAGGTTGCTATTTTTATTCAGAAGTTTAAGGTCCACAACACTGTAGCCATCCCATAGGAAAATTGACCCCAGACTATACAGAGGCATAGATTGAATGGTGGAAAAAGAACCAAGGAAAGCTTCAAAACACTAAGGTGAAATACAAGATCAAGGTGCGGCAGTGTCTGGTTGCGTCATACATCACTTTCTGAATGAACATGGGCTACATGGAAGAAGACCCAGGAAGACCCCACTTTTGAAAGAGAAACATAAAAAAGACCAACTGGACCTTGCTAAAATGCATGCTGACAAGTCCCAATGCTTCTGGGAGAACAGATGGAAGGATGAAACAGAATCAGAGCTTTTTGCTAAGTCATATCAGCTTCACTATTTACAGAGAGAGAAGAAGATGAAGCCTTCAAAGAAGAAAAGCCCATCCCCACTGAGAAACTTGGATGAGGCTCAGCTGTGTTACAGGGTTAATTTGCTGCTCTCTGGCATGAGGTGCCTTGAATCGGTGCAGGACTCAATGAAATCAGATTATCAAGCCATTCTGGAAAGAAACTGTCCATTGCCAGAGAGCTCTGTCTCAGTCACAGGTCATGGTTTCTCCAACAGGATAGTGACCCACAATAAAAATTTAAAAGCACCCAAGAATGGATGATTAAAAAAAGCAAAACCAAAAAATGGACTGTTTTGAAGTGGCCTGCTATGAGTCCTGGTCTTCATGCAAATGTGGAAAGAGATAAAACTTGCAGCTGGAAGAAGCCACTCAAACGTGAGAGTTCTGGAGTGCCGTGCTCAAAAAGAATTGGCTACCAACTCAACTACCAGTTGAGAGGTGTACAAATCTCAATAAGAGCTACAAGAAGCACTTGACTTCAAAAGAGTATGCTACAAAATTGAGGGTCCTAATATTTTCCTCAAAACTATTTTCATTTATTGTATTATTTTTTTAAAATGTTACATTGAAAATCTAAATCTACGTGCCTGTTGTATTAAATATTGAAAAGAGAATAGTGGATGCCAGAAGCGTTTGTCAGTTTTAACATATTTAGGATTCCAATAATTTTGGGCATGTACTATTCCTTCAGATATAAGCTTAAATTTTATGATGTTTACACATTATACACACATATAGGGATATATATATATATATATATATATATAACAATAATGGAAAATGTACATAGAGTATTCATACACACCTATGCATGACATTTGAGCCTAGTTGTTATGATCACATTCATTCATGCTGACTTAATCTCTTTAATAAATAAATAAATATTATGTGACACGACCTTGGCAACATTTCTTTTTCTCTCTACCTCCTCAAAACACAAAATAGAACCTGGACATGATAGAAACATGTATGTATAATTATATTTTGGAATACGCCACACAGCTCTTTCCTGTCTCCATTTTTAGATAGAGAATGTTGTCCAGTCATAATAACCAGAACATAACAGTTCCTGCAGTGGCTCCTTTTTAATCACTGAATTAAATTCAAAGCTTTACTACCTGTAAAGAGAGTATGATGTCATCCAAAGAGGACATCATTTATTTTCTTTCAATGGAACAGAAATAACCTTTTATTGATATTAAGGACCTACAGCATGTTTGCAAAGCACAGTCCTTACCTTGTGTGTTTACCTAAGAAATGTAATGTAACGGAACAAGAAATGCAATAAAGACAGTTCCTGAAGTACAAATTGAAAACGACAGTAGCTTGTACAGTGCCTGTTTGTTTATTGACTGGGGTGGGGTGGGAAGGGGGGCATTTATAAATTGAAGCTTGGGAAACAAGCTGTCAAGCAGCATAATACTTCTTTCTTCAAAGCATTACAGAAGGTTTCATGATGTGGAGAGGACTAATTGATTCTATTTTTGAGATAAAACATTTTAGAGTAAGATTTCAGAGTAATATTTGTCCCTTGTTGCCACATATTTTGTCATTGAAATAAAAACAAATAAACAGTAAATTATAATTATTGTGTCTGCATCCAGACAGTTCACAGTTTTGACACATTTTTCTTTTGCCTGTCTAAGCACCTAAGATGCTTCACTTTATTTCTTCATGTACATTTTAGAGTACTATTACTGAATATAATTCTCGCCTTTTGAGATTTTGGATTTGGATTATTGGACTTTTTCTGTGTGTCCCTTAGCTGTGCAAAGCATGCAAGTCTTGTCATTCAAACTCTAATCTTGTAACTTCAGTGTTGGAGGTATTTACTGTATTGATGTGGTTTAATTCATGCTTTTCATTATTGTTGTGGGTTGCAGAACAAGTTCTTCAAGTGGGTCTATATCAAGGTTCATGGCTCTTCTTAATAGAGCTTGGCATTTGATAGACTCCTGGTGTGTTTGGTTGAGATGTTGCCTGTGCTTTATAGATTTTTTTTTCTGTACACAAGAGAAGAGAGTTACAGGTCAGCTTGTTGTAAGTACTTTTAATGTAAGACTTACAGTAGAGATTGCTCAATGAAAGATGTCTCTCCTTTGCCGGTTTAGTTTAGAAAATCTCTCCCATTGAATCATAGCCAGTATGACAAGTAAAAACGCTTTTTTTGTTTGTTTTTTTTAAACTGAGACAGTCACTCCTCATTCAGGTTCTTACTCGATTAAGACGATTACATTTAAACTGATTTAAATATAGTCTGACATAATGGAAAGGCATGTGTTGTTAAAAATTACATTATTTTTGAGACATGGATGCAATAAAACTATTTCAGCCTCTCAGTTATGTCTCATGCAACTCCTGACTTCATCACTAGGACCTCAAATGCTTTCCCCTAATGTTTCTCTAAAGCAATTACAGTGTGCTCCAAGGACTAATGAATATAACTTGCTTTTTTGTTCATTTTTTTCTCCTTCATTAGATCACACCAGCTATTAGTCATAATGCTTCGGAATTTGATAAGATTATTCTCGCACTGTCACACGCACGAGTATTCAATTGTTTTCAAAATATGAAAACGATACAGTATCATGCACCACAAGGATGTATGCTTTGCATTATACGTCAGTGCATGTAAAGGAGAGAATTTGGTTTTCATTGGGACAGTGATTACGACAGCAGACAGATTCCTAATATGAAACAGACTGCCAGTCATAGCTGACAATCACACATTTGCTGCAGCCGAATCCAAAATAAATAAAAGCTGGCTGGGTTTTTTCCGATCCTGCAGTGGCACGAATGTGTGTTTCTTTCACTTAGCTTGATGTCATTCGCTGCCACTGTAAACACGCAAAGATTCAGCTGCACGTTTTTCTCAGCCAGAATTTCCGCTGAACACTCGCAGGGTGATGCTGTGAATAAATAAAAAAAGAAATGTGGTTATGTCTTTGACTTCATCAACGGTTGTACTTTGGGCCCGAATAGATTCTGGCAGTTAGCCACTTGTCGAACACACCTTTATTTACTATTAATATGCGCACATGCAGTATCTTGAACATACCACAATGCCAGTATGTGCTGAATTTGGTGAGTCAGTTTCTATTTTGAGTGCGTGGAAGGGAGTTAATATATTTAACTCTATGGGAGTTCACAACAGAGCTGACTGCTTGACTTCAGTGTTTGAAACTTACATAAATTGTCCTCTCTGTGTAAAGCTCCAGCAGCCCCGGCAACTGATGTGTGAATAGAAGACTTCCACTCCTCATAAGCTTTGCTTCTGGGATATCTAGGATCCAAAATCAGTCATTTTCCCTACATTATGTACACCATTTCTTGACTCAGAGACCTCATTCAGCTGCGTTTCAACTAGTCCAGTATAATGAGGAACAGGCTTTCAGTTGTGTGGCCAGGATTTTTGAGTGGTCTGATTTTTTTTTTTTTAAATTATACAGCGACTTGATTGAATAATCACTCTGGGCAATCTGATTTTCCGGGTAAACAAATGGGGTTTATGGCTGAATTTACACAGTCCAGCTTGGCATGCTTGAGCACTCAGAGTGCCAGTTTATGAACAAGTCCTGAGTCACCAATGATAACAGCAAACTTTCTTATAAATACTCTGCTGTATCAGTTATCTGTAAGCCCATATGTATTATTCATCAGTGAACTGAACAATTGAACAAATCTGCCCTTTAAAGTCTCCTGTCACTCAGGGGAACGTGAAGCAGACAGTAATAAATAAGCTTCCCCAGGTAACTTATGCATTTTGTACATGCAAAGTAATAGTGTAATCTGTACTACAATCTGCTAGGCCTTGTTCATGGCCAAAATATTTTATTTTTCCCACTTATTGTCCTAATGAAGGCAGATGTATGATGACTGCAGTTCTTGGGTCTCCTTCTGGTGTGGTCCGCAGCAGAGACACTGCAATAGTGAGAGAGAGAGAGAGAGAGAGAGAGAGAGAGATGTAAATTCTGCTCTGCAATGATACTTCCTCAGTATTCCATTTATTTGAAACCTCAAGAGTCAAACAAGCAAAGTCAAAAGAAAGAATTTCACTGAGAGGCAGATGAGGCCAGTTATGTTTCAATAACACATAAATCCAGAGAACAAGACTGGCACATAATTTGCAAATGCAAAAGTGTAAAATTCCCTTAGATGCTAGCAAATACTCTGAGCTTGAGTTAGGTTAGCGATCCTCTGAAAAAAGATGGAAGAAAGAATCCAACTGCTCTTAACACCAATTCATGGCATCAGTTTGTAATAGCCCTAGTATTGGCTATGTACAAATAACTTTCTGAATTGTGGCACTGTACTCATTGTAAAGACATTTCAGCTTCTTCGCAGTAGAAACAAGAGCATTCTTTTCTACACATTTTGTGCATTTTCTGCCAAGGCACCATTAATCACAAATAATAAGACTTTAATAATAAGACTCCTGACAGGGCTGCTCTCAGGGACATAGTTGACCTTCATGTGGAACAGTATATGGTACAGTACTGTACATACTGCATAGCTCTCATTGATTTGCTTTAATTCTTAATTGAATCTTCCATCTGTCCACATCTGGTTGTGGAGTTCTTTCCATTGTAACATTGCAAAGATAAATACTGCCCCCTTTTTCCAGAAAAGTGTTCTTTGTTGTCAGGAATATAAAGGTGCAGATTTAAAACTTATGAAAAAATCAGTGCACTGTTAAGGGCTTACATTGCATGGGCACAAATTACTGTGTAATTTCCTTCCCTCTGGTGTGGTTAATCAGCAGCATGAAGCGAGCACTCAGTTACTCCTGAAAGGTTGTCTTTCACCTCATTATAAAGGTTCTTGCTTCTAAAGCAACTTGGTTAAACTAGATTACTGAACTAAAGGAAATTTGACTTTATAACCTTTCAGTTGAAGGAAAAATAACTTTGGTTTCAGGTAAGCAATATGAACAATGTAAACTTAATGCAGTAGTTTGACACTTTATTTTCAATATTCTTGCTGGCCGTCTTGGAAAGGAACAGATGAGATAATCTACACCCGTATCATGTCTGTACAGCAAATCTGATGCTACCTCGAGCAACCAGTTAGATGAGCTTAGCCTAAAAACAGGAAACCCTGGGAGCATGATATATCTTTTAGATATCGTTTCTTATATCGTTTAATCTGCACATAAAAAGACAAATCACTGTTTTTACAGGGAGTTGTATGACTAACTATTTCTTGGCCAAAGACAGTAAGTGCATTTCCGAAATTGAAGCATTCCTTTAAGACTTGACCCGATTGTCAGAGCTGAATGCAAATGTACACATCCATCTGCAGAACCCACAGCCCCCTTAATCTCTGTGTGAGTCGACATGGTTCTCATGTAATGCTCTTGGTGGGAGAAAAATGTATGTCTCTCGCTCACTTTCTGTCCGTCAGTTACTAATGATCCCTGTATGACCCTGCTCATATCACGCAATTTCAAGAAATGAGACAGGTCCGTATCCACTGTATCCAGCAGTAAAGAGTTTGCTGTTGGTAAAGCGCTACATCTTTAAGCTAAACGTGGGTGAGAGAGGGAGTAACTGGCATTGCTGTCACGGTGGCCCATCTGTTAAAACTGGAACAAGTACATCTGTAACCGGTCTGAATTCATATCTTATCTTCTCGCTATGGCACCTTGCCATTACACAGTGACCTGCGGCCACTAAACTTTCTCAAAATCTGATAGGAACCCTGACACACTAAATCCCTTTAGCTATTGCAAAAAGAAGGCTGAATTTCAGCAAATCCTCCATTTTATATTTCAGCAGAGAGGTAGACTTACAGTTTTTCTTTCCTTTGTTTGTTTGTTTCTGTTTTTTGTTTTTTGTACTGTGTTGATCCAGGACATACAGTTAAGCTCAGTGTGTGCACTGCTGGCTTCGCCATTGCATATGGGGAATGAATAGCTATCAAGGCTGAGACCAGAATGAAGGATGAGGAAGATGGACAGGTGTTTTTGCTTGGTACACATTAAGGTGGATGGATGGTTGCGTTAATTTGTATGGTCAGCTATCACCCAGCTTCCAGCTTGAACTACGTTTTAATGAAGGAGAGGTTTGCAGTTGCTGCTCGCTATTTATTATACAAGGCTTATACTGAATGAGGCACATGCACCAAATGTCTTGCAATGATCTTAACACTGTCAGCAGTTTGTGATTGACTGATTGTTTCAGCTGTAAAAATGAGTTCATATAATCATATGTATATTGTCCCACAAAGTATGGAATGAAACAAAATAAGTTGACCACATTTCTCGGCTCTAATTTTACTCTTGATAAAAAATGGAATGAATGATCGAGGATGAAATCAATTTTTAAAGCTGTTCCCTTTGGTTATGTTGCCGTGGTTATGTTATAGAGTCAAGGCAGGGTATCTGCTGCACACCTTGAGCCACAACATTACTTTCAAGGAATACATTTAAAACTAAAGCTAAGGAAATGAAGGAAAATGAAATTTACTGTTTTATGTTTACTGAGGGACTCATTCAAGTGCTCCTGAAGGTAATATCTTGGCTCAGGAGCTGCAGTAGCTGCATAAGTAAGCCCTTTTTTCGACAACCTGGAAATGTTTCTCTTATTTGTAACATTACCGTGTATGCTTATTGTGTTTATTTATGTGTATTATTACTGTGTCTACGCACCAAGCCCCGAGGTCCTGGTGCTGCTGTGGCTTTTCAGATGATGAGACCAAATTCATTTTTACAGTCACTGCCACAGAGCTCTGCTGCCGTACTGCTTTTGGGATCAGTGGAAATGCAGACTTTACATTTGAATACGGATGCATCTGTGAGCAACACAATATCCCTGTTGTTGTTTCTCGTATAATTTGTTCGATGGTTTGAAATGTTACATGATGGAGTACATTCTGGTGGCGGTGTGAAAATGAATTCACACGTGTGCTGTCATCTGTTCCTCGTATGTCATTTTAGGTTCATCTTCCTCGGAGAGTTGTAAATCTCTCATAAAGCAACTGCAACTGTTGTGTACGTGAGAGAGTGCTGAAACCTGTTATAGGTTTGGTATAAAATTGCCAACTTAATTTAACATCTGTGCATTAACCTTGATGAAAACATGGGACATTTTAATCTGATGTGTAGCTACAAAGCTTTCCTTTGACAACTGTTGTTTTATAGTCCTGGAAGCAAGGGGAAAAACTAAGGAAGTATCTATTTTATTCTCAGTATGAATTGGAAGAAAAATGCATTGGCATATTTTCCGCGCCTGTGTATGCTCAGTGACTTGTGCATTTCAAATTAAAATATAAACACTCAGAGTCAGATGATTGCTAGCAATGTTGAACTGATGTGTTCATCAGTCTGTTACCCAGGTCTATAAAGCGCAAAGACTTTTAACCTTGCAGAAATGGTAATGCCAGATGTAAGCCGTGGATAGCAGATTGCAAACTTGGGGCCAACATACTTGTGCCCAAGTTAAAAGTAAACTGCCTAAAATCCTTTTCAGTACCCTTCCCAGTGATATGCTGACTTTGAGCATGAAAAAAGAGATTTCTAAACAGAAAAACATCTTCTCAGATTCAAAGGGTAGAACTATCTAGGAAGTGTGAGGAGAACATCGGCTTTGACCTTGTGTGGCATCAAAAAGACCATAAATATTAAAAAAGTCTGTGTCGGATCTTTGCCCTCAGCAGCGCTGGGAAAGGTCATAGCCCAATCGAGTCTAAATCTGTTTTCCAACACCAAAAATGACACCTTGTATATAGTGTGTAAGGCCTCTGCTTGAGCAATGTTATCATCATCATTCAGTATGAAATAACTGCGTAATGACCCTGGCTTTGCTGCTGCATTATGAAACCCACAAAGGTAAAGTAATATCAAATAAATATTGAGTAATATTTCTATAAGCTTTATCATATCAAATTCTATTCATGTTTAGCATTGTGTGCACAATGTATTATTGTACAGTTAGGAAGCTGGAGAGAAAGAAAGAGTGGTATTCCCTTGCAGAGCATCGCCTGTTTGGCCATGGAAATATTTATTGCAAAGCTGGCTCATAAATCACAAATGTATGTCATCTGTTGTCATGGCATGTATACATAAATCCTCCTCTTTTATATCATATTAAAGTGTATTTTTCTGTCAAGAAATGTGTGGATTCTAATCTAACACTAGCACTGAGGCACTCGGGCAAACATCGGGAGAGAGAACAGAGGAAGCAAACATTTCGAAATGCAGAAGCATCTAAGTCCATTGTCAAAACCAGTAAGAGCTAATCGGAATTGATCCTCATGTAGCAGCAACACTCAGAAAATCCATCCATTGATAAACACTTCCTTGAGAAAGTCACGCTGTGGCTCCAGCAGTGGTTTTTCGTTTCCATTTGTGAAAATGAACCGGCAATTTATTTCTAATCCAAAAAATGGTAGCAATGGGCTAAACACAATAGTGTCTGCATCGCTCTCTCAATATGATTTATGGGGCAGAATCTCTGTATATTTCTTTGGCGATAATAAGAAAATACAGCAATAAATCTGGAAATGTCAGGCAATTTTGTTATCACCTTGTTGGAATATCTGAATACATTAGGAAGAGAGGAGGGGAGAGGAGAGGAGAGGAAACACGTTAGACACGTTAGAGACTGGTGTACAGTAAGCAGCTGCAGAATGGCGTGTGCCACCACTGCTGCACTGTAGCTTCACAGTGGAAGAATCTTTGTAGTATTAGATAAGATATAAGATAATTCTTTAGTTGCGGCTGTAATAGATAAACATATTTTTATCATTGACTTGTCAGATTTCAGACAACATAGCGACAAGGTTTGTGTCACAACTACCAAAACTGTTGTGTTGTGTTGTGTTGTATACCACCATATGATTATGTATGGTTAGTGTATGATTATAAAATTACAGCTCCTTATGCAATAACAGGATTTCTTGAAGGGCTACAGTTATTTACGAGCTCGCCTTCCCATGCAGCGGCGATCAGTAATCACTTGGCACAAGTCGAGCCCACATGCGCGGTGTTGTTCCTGGACATGCTTGTCATCATTGCAAAGGTCATTGAAGCCCCCACCCCACCCTGCCATCTCCCACACCGCTCCTTTGTCACTCGCTTGCTCGCACACGCACACACACACTCACACACACACACATGCACACACAAGGGGAGCAGAGCACACAAGGAAAGAGGCTGGTATGGAGATCACTAGCTCATTTGTCTCTTTATCAGACTGTGTCTCCCTCTCTCCAGAGGAGGTGTCTGTTTGAAGAATGTGCCACGGTTGGGAGGATGAATTTGCATGATGAACTTGAAATTTATTTATTTATTTATTTTTTTCATCAGACGGCGCCCCACTATCATCCCCATTCCTAAAACTGATTTCCATTATATGCAGGGCAGCTACGGATTCTTTGTCAGTTAAAGGCAATGTCTTAGATAATGGTTGTGCCCCTTAAGCTGTCACACATGGAAAAGCAAAGATTTGTCGCATTTGCACCAAACATTCAAACACAAATTCCCAGTGTAGCTTTAGAGGCAAAGCACATTAGGTTGGCTTCATAATATGCAAGACATTTAAAGATTATTGCATGAGGTAAATGCACTGAGTGGCAATTGAATTACAGCTTTCCAACTTTGTTTCACATTATCACTTGACAAACATTTCAAACATTGTCTTTTAAGCTAATCATCTCTCATTTGTTGAATTGATAATGGAACTGCAGAAGCACCACTCACAGAGAACTCCTTTTAATTGATGTTACACCATTTGAACAATACTTACACACCCTTAAAACCTATGGGATGATAGCTGTAGGGCGATAAGATGATCTTAACAGTTAATATCACAACCACTCAAACTGTGTTCAGTTGATAGCATGTCCATGTGTGTGGCCTACTGAGGGATGAAAGCTGGAGAAGTAGTCAGACTTTTATAAGATTGTGCCGCCCGTTTGATGAGAGCATTGATCTGTACCTCGTTACAGACAGGCTTGTAGAACTGACAGCTGCCTGCCTCTTTTTACTGCTGTCATACTGTTTACGGCAGTCATAGCGGTGATGGGAGCAGGAAAAAACAAAGATGAAATTCCCCTTTTTTTGTTTCTGGAAGACCCCGTAAATTACTGATAATTCCTGCTCGTCAAAGAAGAATGCTTGTGATAAATCACAAGGCCACCATCAACAGTAAAGTGATCACATTGCTTCCTGCGGCTGAGCTCCATTCTGCCCCATGTGCATGGGTTCCATGCATGACAAGTAACATGGTTTGAACTGCTGGGCCACACTTGAAAGTGCTGGAACCAGACCAACCTTTCCTTTACTTTTCTCTCCTTCCTTTTTTCGTGTGTTGTGCATTTGTTTAAAGGAATAAGTTTGATGTTCTGTTCCAGAGCACTGGTTAACTCAGCTCATTGACTTGTTTACTGCAGACTTTAATCCCCAAACTAAGGGTGCAGCTGCATGTGCAGCATTTGAGAAAACGTGACAAACACATCATCTCACTCAAGTCAGAATGCGTCAACATTAACTTACATTTATTCATCTTAGCACCGAGGTTTTTTCCCCCTTGAGCAGCAATAAGCAATAACGTGCAGATTCAGGAAGGTTACAATTTTGCTGAAACACACATCCATACATATGTGAGGACAAACACTGCAAATGGCAGCATTAATGATTAATCTAACATGTCCATTCCATCTGCATGCATGTGTACGTCCTCCCCGATTCAACATCGGTGTCTCACAAGACCTAATTTATGAAGCTTGTGTTTGCAAAAATGTGTGAAATTTACTGGATTTGACATTGTAATCTATTTAAACTGGCAAGTGAATGAGAGAGCATTTGATATGTATGAAGTGTCTGTGTATCAAGTCGGTGTTATAATGTTATAAAGTTTTTGGTCTAGTAAGAAACACAACACGGTAAAGAGGAAGGCAGTGCTCAAAACCATTAGAAAGTGCAATAAACTTAATTGAACATGAAATTAATTGAGTCCATCTCTTCTGCCATAATTGGACACTCACATGCATTTTTTAAATTGATTTTTTATTGTACATGCAGTCTTTAATGTTTCTTGTCATGTGCAGCACAGAAAATGGAGATTGTTGTACCTTACCATTGTGTAGATTGTCAGTGAAGACCACAGTCATCCAGTCATTTTCATGGAAATACCATATCAAAATCTTTAACAGTGGCAGCATCACTAAAAAGAAGCCTAATACAGAGATATAATAATGGTAATGGTAATAATGGATGTTGCCCTGATTTTTTTGTGATGCTGTGTTCCTTGATCTCAGTAACTACCTTTGTAATTACACTGTAATAAGTAATAGGACAAATGGCCAGAGTTACATAAACCATTTTCTTAGTCTGTCTGTGTGTGTGTGTGTGTGTGTGTGTGTGTGTGTGTGTGTGTGTGTGTGTGTGTTGGAGGGGTGGGGGGGTATTAAGATGCCCAGCTAGGCCACAGGTGTCTTTTAAATGAGCCACCAAACCCGTAACTGAGCAGACCAGCCAAGTGGCCAGTGTTGCACGAATGCACTCAGAGCCGTGGCTGTAACTTCACGAGTGTGAAGGAACATGAGCTCAGAGAAGCAGTTTTTGTGTTGTTGTTACTTTCCCTATTTTGTGTGGAGTTCTTGTTTTGTGAATGTGATGCACCTCAAAAGTAGCCCAACTGCTGAAAGCCTTATACTGCCCAATTAGAGTTTGTATAATGGCACTGGTGTATTACGTTGTCATAGCCTTTCTAATGTGCCTGCAATTTAGACTAAACAAAACACACCAAACTTGTGGGTAAGTGAGCAAAGTAGGTTACATTTAAATTGCACAATATGTGACTTCAAGTAAATAGCTGTTACAATGGCTTATGTAAATTATGTATTTTTATGCAAATGGTGCCTCATTGCTGTGCATGTTCACAACTGGGGTTGTGATGACTTATAGCGTTCTTGGTTCCGTTTTCTACAGTGGACCAAAGTAAATGCAGATCTTAATAGTTACACTCTCTTTGTTTTAGCAGGTAATCTGATTATCCATTTTATATATTATGTTAAAACATACACTGAGATATTAATCTCTGTGCCTTGTTGCTTTTATACCACGGTTGACACTTTAATTTACTTTACAAAGTCTAATAAATGCCCATTCATAGAAGTCTATAATTTTATTGATTGTTCAGCTCATTGCCCATACACTGGAGCAAATCCATATCAGTTGCCTGTTGTTGCTCTGACTGCCTCCCCCTTGTGTGACTCAGCTGTCCTTTTTTCAGTTGAACACCTTGTTATCTTGATTGCGTGAACCTGGCCCTCGCTGTAGTCAGCTAAAACATTAATTGGAACCAGGGAAAAGTTCACATTCGTTCCTTCCAGCCATTCGTTGCACACCTTTTTATTATTTATGTTCCTTTATGTGAGGAATTCCCTTTGATAGAACCAGTCAGTGAGCACTTCGAAGGTTTTCTACCCAAGGAAAGATGACAAAGACGGTACGGAAAGATCAAGAGAATAGGCAGTGCTAAGTTCTGTTTGGGTGATGGCACCTGTGCAAGCAAGGGGAAAGGAAGTCTCACTCTGTTCAGTGGGAAACACTATATGTGTTGACTGAGAATGTCCAGGTTGCAAGTACCTCAGCAGGGATAACAGTGGGAAGTGACTCTGCAGGACTTTACCCATGTCAGGTCTGTCCTGCAGTGTTCTCCCCAGTAGAGTTCAGCCTAATCAATCAGTCTCAACACTGAGCAAATGAGATGCTTGTGTCTGTATACTCTGGAATTATGTATTTGAAATCTGCCCTAACTTGTAGAAATACAGTATAAAGCTCACAGCAAGATGTTTCCACTGCAGAAGAGCGAATCGTTAGCTATCTACAGCACATACATCAAGTTGTAGTGAAATGGCATTTTCCGTTCTCTCTCCCGTCGTTCTTTTCTGTGTTCCTTCTAATGAAGGCAAAATGCAGGAAAGAAAATCAAAAAGAACTAAAAACAAGACAATTCCCAATCCTCAGTCAGCATCATTATTCAGAAATATTTCACTCTTTTGATGAAATCTTGGGCCTGAAAAGCTTTATTTACTTGAAAGCAATCCTCATCCCTCAATACTCTGTTATGTGGACTGTGGTAACTGAGGATCCAGACTCTCAGTAGCCTGTTGTGTGAACGCAGCCATCAAACATTCTCTTTTAATATCCTTTGCAAATAAAACATTGTGTTTGGTTAGGTTTTTGAAGCTCTCCAAAGTCTCCAACTCTCTCTTTCTTGTGCACTCCAACTGATGCAGCCTGCACTTATTGATCATCGCACTAAAGCATTCCCTCTCGTAGTACAGCAAGGACAAGAGCTCATGATTTAAGAATAAGAACTTTGTTTTAGTTCCAACACGTTTCTTTCCATTGCTTTTCATTTTCCCAGTGCTCAGCAAAGTACCATCACTGATAGATTCAGTGAGATTTCTGAGTGATGGCTATCCATGAACACACTAAACAGGTAACAGAGCTGCAGGACGAGCTGAATCATGAACATAAGAGTAAATAAACACATGCACACACAAAACACACCACCCTCTGTGCATTGCAATGCATTATAGTTCTTTTAATACTCCATAACTGTCGTTTTTTTAACCTTTGTTTTATATAGTGTGCCATCTTTTCTGTCAGATATGTGAAATAAAATATTTCCAAAACTAATTGTTGAGATCTGGGAAAATGGTGGGCTCACTACAACAAGTGCAATGGGGCAAGAAATGAAGTCAGACATGTTGAGAACAAGCCTGCAGTTAGGACAGATTATCTAAACCACTGCCCAAAAATCTCAGCAATAATTTCTTATCGCACTGGAGTCAATGTGCATGAGGGTGAACCAGGAGCTCAGTCTGTGAATGGTGTTTGATATGTACAATGGGAAGTTGACGTAATAATTTCATTTGCCTTAGCTTTGTCTTCCAAACAAGTTAACATGGTGGTTTATTTAAACTCTGTCTGATCATCTCTGTGTCCATATTTCTTGTTAGACTTCATTTCAGAGGGTTTTTAACTTTCTAAATACTATGTTACTATTACCAAAAGAAAGGATGACCAATTGTGTATTGTGTTGGTATAGAATTACACACGTGCACGTAATAACACATCATGTATTCAAATGTTGATTTATGTAATGCAGTACCCTTTTACATTTGACAAAATCAAAGTTATACTAATATCAGATAATGTCATTTTGTGACTGATATTATCTGAAGAAAAGTCCAGGTGGTCCAGCAGAGATGGTTCAGTTCGCATCCATGGAGCCTCTGGTTTCCAGCTTGCATAACGGGCGGTGTTTACTGGTGGGAAGCCAGCCAGGGATAATGCCCTGGTTTTGCAATAGGGACTCAAATTGCTGGGTTGGGGAAATCTAGGTGGAACAGTTTGTACTTTTGCTTAGGTTAAAAAAAAACATTTTTTCTGTGGAATTGTGAAAATGGATCAGAATGGTGAACAACACTGAGGTTAAAGTCTTGACCATAGCTGCAACCGGTTAAATCTCCAGGGCAAAAACCAGGGTATCATCCCGCACTGGGCTTCCCACCTGTGAACACAGGTCATGCAGTGGTGAACCACCTGGATACGATAATAGATGTAAAAATGGTTTGTCTGTGATCAGCTGAAATGCTTATCTGTATATTATCTGCCACATTAGTTGCAAAATATATGCAAAATGATTACATTTAAAAAAAAAAAAATCCAATCAAATACTGGAGTAAATTGTAATAACCGATTCAAAAATATGCAAAAAGTTTTTAAACAGTCAGCATTTTCATTAATTTACAAAAAGTTATTACTTTTTTCGAGTATTTCATTCCATTAAAGTTATAACATTAGATGCAGATATTACAGGAATATGCAGGAATAAAGAAGAAGGCAATGTTATCTCATCAGCAGATAGAAGTGTTGTAAATGTTCTCCCCACGTCTCTCAGCGCCATATTCTCCGTCGGATCCAGGAGGACTTCAGGTGGCTTTGCTGTTGTAATCCTCATATTAGTGACACTTCATTTGAGCCCCTCTCACTAATCTCAGGTAGCAGTTACACTTAATGATTCTCCGGTGCCCTCATTCTGCTTAAGTAAATGGGAAAAGGGGAATGAGACAGACAAAGAGGCAGAGACGCAGAGTAGGAAAAAAAAAAAAAAAGGGAAGTGAGCGAGTGGAGAGAGATACTGGGTTACTGAGCAGGAAAACAGTGCCATCTGTTGATACTAGTGAGGGAAGATGCCAAAGCACACATTTAAATCCAAGTTTCATGCATGCGTATATATGCCTCAACTGCTCTTATACATTTTGAAGAAAAAAACACAAATTACAGCAAATCACAGCTGAAGCTCGTTTCGCTCTCAGTTTTTCTGAAAACATACTTGTGGAGAAATACATAGAAATCACATTCATGCAGAGTGTAATGGAAACAAGAAAAAGGAGCTGCATATGGCTGGATAGAAAAATGAGTCACCAGTGAATCTTTGCTAATTGATCAGTCTCTTAGTAAAGCAAAGGCGGAGGGGGGACGGAAAACAAACACTCCAGAAATGTTGATTTGGAACAGACACTTCAGAGAACAGATTAGACTATCTAATTATCATCTTTGCCTTCGGATGACGCCTTTGATGTGAATGTGACTGCAGAGTCTTTCCCTTCACTCTGTAAATAATGAGAATTCTAATTAAGGGATGGAATAATCGCGGGGCTCGTGGCCTTGGTTTGCTTCTTATTAGGGCCGCTTAAATCCTGGGGGATGGACAGCGGGCATTTAGAAGGGCAATGTGAAGGGATGTTTGTTGTGTTTTTTTCAAGGAATTAGGAGTGTTGGCCGATTTACTGGCAGGCCGGCTTTTATGTTGTCAGTAGCTATGGAAAGGGATGTCAATCATCTTCATTACTGAATAAAAAGGATGTTGCTGTAGATTTTTTCAACAAGTAGATTATGGCTGTAAAGAGGCTGCGTTCACACCGTGACTGGGTTTTAAACCAGGGTGATGCCAACTTGTCTGTGGAGCTCGATATTCCTCCTAACCTTACATCAATTCCACGTGATTAGTATATCTCATTAGTGTGTGCTTAGGGATGTGGAATGTTGAGGAATGTCAGTCGAAAAGTACTTCTGTGGATAAGTCATTTGTTGTGCATTTAGCAGGAGATGAGTATTTGATCCAAAAAGAGTTACTCGCATTGTTGGCTTCCAAACAAGCAATTTTGAGCTAATGGATTGGAATACTGTCAAGCTCAAAGTAAACTGGTCCAGTGGTCTGTTTTGGGGGTTTTCTTTTAAATGCTTCAGCACTCATCCAAGATGCTTCATCAGACTAGCTTTTGAAGAGTCTAAGGTATTTAAACCTCTGTGGGTCATATTGCATCCTAATGCCTCATACTGTTTGATATAACTTCATATTTCTACCCTGCTACATTTCAAAGGCAGGTGCACTTTTCACTCAATTACATTTATTGGACATCTGTAGTTACCAGTTACTTTGTAGGTGAAGGTGACATTTGGTTTAGAAATATGAGCTATTTCTATAGGTTAAACGACACAGGAGTGTCTCTTACACATTTATCAACACAAAAAAATCCTGTATATCCAATTCAGTTTCTGTGAAACAGTCCTACTGTATGATTTGC
The DNA here is from genome assembly GCA_016785225.1 of Psettodes erumei. NCBI lineage: Eukaryota > Metazoa > Chordata > Actinopteri > Pleuronectiformes > Psettodidae > Psettodes > Psettodes erumei. The sequence continues at coordinate 4,431,266 of JAFBJZ010000863.1, read as the reverse complement.
ATTATTGTATCATATTGTGTGATCATATGCATCACTAATAATACTCCAATAGCATAATATTTAATAATATAACACTGTCAGGCACCGTTCTGCTGCATACTGTTGATACTTAGAGTATGTGCATTGCATTTTCTGTTTGTACTTTCTGCTTTAAACATAGTTCTATAGATGCTTTTACTCAACTACAACATCGGAATACTCCTTCCACTCAGTGGTGATAGTTGTTAAAGTCACATGGTAGTCAAGTGACAGCAGTTGGAGTCACACACATGAAGTGATTGAATTAATGAGTTAAAGTGAATGAATTAACCTTAAATCAATTAACCTTATGACCTCACCGCCCCCATGTGCAACACGGCATGTACCACCTGCAGAGGTTTAAATACCTGGGGTTTTTCACTAGACAGTTAATGATGAAGTATCTTTACTGAGTCAAGAGAAGCCCAGATAATAACTCTCCAGAGGAATGTTTAATTTCAACAGATCAACAACAATCTTATACTGACAATAATCTAAAGAGACAGAAATGAGTACAGTGTAGCATCCTTTCTTTTTCAACTTTGTATTTTTTTTTTCAGCCTGGATGTTTTCAAAATTCAGAAACCACAGATCTGAGGCTCAAACCTGTGATGCCATCAGCATTTAAAGCCTGGAGATGCTAATTTGCATCACTTTGCATAGTAAAAACCAGTGATTTTTGCCTATCCAGTGAATTTTTGACTTTCAACTAACATAAAATTTATTCTGTTGCAATGATATAAGATTCCTAAAATAACAAAAGAAAATCTTAAAAAAACAACAACATCGTAACGCAACACACATGCCGACTTGAAGTGGACTTAGGACTTTGCTTCTTTATGATATGTCTGTCAGAGAAAGCGGATGATTTAGATGAATGAGAATTTGTTATGCAAAAACAAGGCCTGTTTTACTCCAATCATAGCTGTTTCTATGCTTGTTTTGATCTCGGTATGTAAAATTCAATAGATATATTAGGACTCTTCTGCTAGATATACTGTACATACACCCTTCAACCATGCTATTAAAAACAGTAAGTGGTTAGAACTTTGTGGTTTATCAGGGTGTTTTTGACATAGTTGAGACAAAGACAGGGCACTAGATATGCACCAGTCTGCCACAACAAGAAAAAACATGGTAACCTGTTTCCATGTTGTGGCTGATCCATGCATGTTTCTCTTATGAACACAGATAATTAATGGACCAGCTGACGTTCACGTGGGCTCTGCAGTATGGAAACATAATCTGTATGCGTGTGGCAGCGTTCGGTTTGAAGCCTTTTGAGGCTGCCGTGCACAGCGGGCTGTACTGTGTGATAGTTTGTTATAGTTACTCACACACACACACACACACACACACACACATACTCGCACTGTGTTTTATTCATGGACTCTCGTTGGTCATCGCTCATTACACAAGAGATCAACACCTCCAGTTTTTCCATGTACTGCTGCCTTCAACAAGTTGTCTTTTTGTATTACTCTGACCACAATGCCTGTTATTTTGAGATACCACTTCTGAATGCAGTGCAGAGAAATTCTACTCTTGTGCCTGTAAGTGTACAATTTTGAAATCAGTCCTGCCACAAATGAACATCTGAAGAATTCGCAGAAGCTTTGGAAACAGATAACTGGCCTGATTATTACTGATTGACCTACTAAAGTGATATAATAAATTGGATTATTCTTCATTTGATGCTTATTTTACTTTGAATGCTATGTTTTTAGCTTATTTCCCCAAGTTGCAGGTTTAAATAGGAAAGCAAAATTCCTCACACTGCCTTAACTTGACTGGTTCATCCTGCCTCATCAGTGCTACAAACCACCAGTAACCATGTTTTATAGAAAATAAGTTGATATGTAACTATGAAATGTTGAACGCATTTTGAAGGGAAACACATCAGTGACCGGATTAAAATTACAATTAATGTAGTGATTGAGGCTAAATAGCACATAGGCTGATACTGAGCATATGAGTAAACATATTCAAAGGATTTGCTCTCTGCCAGGATATCCAATCTTGCAGTACAATATCCACTTGTCAAGACTACAGCATCATTGAACTTCTCATGGATAAGGTACTCGCAGTACCTTGGTAAAGGCTCTGAAAAGATCCTTGTCTGGTTTAAAAGAGAAGCAAACACAACATTTTGTAACCATATGACACCAATGACTTCACTGCTGTTAATAAACAAAGGGTGTCATTAATTTTAAAAATAATGTGTGTATGTATATATGTATATATATATACTGCATGTTGATCATAGTCCAGGCAGTGATGTTTTCTATTTTTCGACAAAACACGTTTGCTGTTGTACTTAACTTGCATATAGATGTGTTTTCTAGGACTAGCTGTCACCAGAGTGGTGGTGGAAGCACTGGAAACCCGCCCTGTTCAAGCAGACCGCTGTATTCAGGCAATCACGCCAGAGTTTGTTTCGTTCAGTCCAAACAAACGAGCAAGCGTGAACATAACCCAGAGCTCTTTGGCAACAGTTCTTTATCACACTGCAGCAAAGTGATTTAGGCTGAACTGACGAACCATCTGAGAGACGTCGGCAGCCCTACAGTGCACCCTCGTAGCTGAAAATGATATATGAGATATTTATGCTTCAAAAAAGCTTTTGAGCAAAGGTTTAATTTTGTTTCATCTCATATGGTGCTTGCTGCTGGCGGTGTAAAATATGTATATAAATGAACATTTAGTTGCAGTTAATGTTTATTTTGTATATTTTATGAGATTAAATATAGGAGCAAAGTTAATATAAAAAAAATTACCAATTCAGACAAGCTTATACCAACCAACACACCAACAGTTTTAATGCAGCTTGCTCTGAATCTTGTTATTGTTTGGAAATCTGCCTAAGATGTAACACCAGTGCTCAAGCTGTTATTATATATGGCATTTTGTTGTGTGGTGGTGTAAGACAATTTGGAAATCCACAGCCAAGTGTGTGCTGCAGGTGTTCATTTGGGCTGAGACGCCAACTGAAACAGGCGTCACGTGTGCTGTCACTCTCATGTCCCTCAAACGATCCGGTGACATTCATTCTCTCAAGCAGTTGTCACCTTTTGAAGTGGCCCCTCATCAAGCGAGAATATGTCCTCATGGAATGAAGGTTGTCATTTACAGCGGCTTTACTGCTTATTACTGAGCAGGGAAGTCAGCGACACCTGTCAAAACACAGGGCGAGAAGGTGGACATGGTGCAATTCTACAAGTACCCGGGGATACATGGCAGCAACAGGCTGGACAGGACTAATAAAGCATATTGTTCAAGAGGTGACAGGATACCGTTCTTCAAAACTATCACTTCTATCTGTGGTGGCCATCACACACTTTTTTTGCAGTGTTGTGTGTAGGATGCAGGCAAGATCTCTACCAAATGTCAGGTGAAAAAAAAACAAAACAAAAAAAAATCTGTTGACTGAAATGGTTGAGATGGAGGCTGCAAGACAGACTGAGACCAAAAGCCGAAACCAAATTCCATCCCCAGTAACAATTCCCAGCCACTCTGTGGTGATATTTGGCATCTGCTTCGTGACCCCAAGGTGTAGCATGAATGTCTCTTGGTGCTCATTTGTTCCACCCACCAACAGACTCCTCCATTTCTAAATGGCCCTTGGTCTCCTTGTAAACTGGACAAGATGTTGAAGCAGGGGCACTGACGTAAGATTACCAAATATAGCGGGTTGTTTCCTGCATCAAGGGGATCTGAACCGATCAATATACATATAATCAATTACTGCAGCAGCAACCTCCCCCTGGCATATTCCTGCATGTCATACTGCATAAATGACATAGGCATCATCTGCATTCTGGCTGTAAAATTACAGTTAACAATGCACATTTTGCATAATGCCAGCTTTGTAGATACTGAATCCTACAGTTTGTGTGAAGGCAACACTGCATTACTCAAATCCAATCAGCCCGTTCTGTGAAGTATATCCTCCAGCATCTGTGGAAGTGGAAATGGAGTTGAGTTTTAAACTGCTACAGTCATGCCTTTCCACATTGTAGTTCCTTAAATATTTTGGTATATTTCTCTTTTATCTATTAGGGATCTTTTCATTGGTCTCAGTCAGTGACGCATGTTTGATACACTCATGTACAGTGCGTGTGTGTATTAATATTTCTACATTATACTGCAACGTTTCAGCTGAACTGCAAATGGAATTGGATCATAAGCATTTCTGTTGTGTTGTTTTTAATGCCACTTATGATGTCAACATAATATTATATGATAGACAGATAGATTTGTATCTCTATTACATTTGCATATATCAGTAAAGTTTCATCTCACATTTAGTCCCTTTCAACCCTTTTCATCATTTTAAATCACCTCCACTGTATTTTTCTGTCATATTTGTATATGTCTTTTAAATAATACTTTCTTTTATTACTCAGGGATCTGGGATTTAAGAAGATTTGGGCAAAATGTACTTTTGTCTGTCTCAGTTGAAACAGTTCTAATCAGCAGTGCATGCCTGAAAGGTGATATATTAAGTCTCTCAGCACCAATTAAATTGTAATTTTGGTACGCTGCCACGGAGACAAGCAGCAGCCTTCACCAACCACTTTCATTTCACATTGTTTGCCACCAGGTCAGATCTTTGTATCTTGGAATGGCAGAGTGGGAAATGAACTAAACGGCATCCCACGTGGCTCTACTCGCAAGGTGGCTCACCACCGTAAGCTGAGGTTCACTGAAAATCCCTTCATTTTGCAGAAAATTGATTTTTAGATGGAGACAATAATTTAATCAAGCTGCACTTCACTTCTTTTCATTTCTTTGAATTTAAACTAAGATTTAACTGTGTGAACCGTGAATTTGACATAGATGCTTATATAAAACCCAGATATTTTTTAGAAACGGTCCTGAGATGGACTAAGTGCAGTACAGTAATTGCTGTAATGCAGTAATTTGGGGAATCGCTGTATAAAAATGTTTGTGTGTAATGGCATTAACATTTTTATCCCTTGGTCATTACAGATAATTTAATGATGACACTACATAATGTACCTAAAAACAGGAGTAATTGCAATTATCGTTTTATTGTCGTTAATAATTTCCTAAGCAAGAATCTTGGTCGAAATGTTAGGAAAGACATTTCACAAATTACTGGAACCTGGCTACAGGTTGGTATGAGATCACTAAGCGGCCAGAACATTTTAAAGACACAGTAGGTAATTTTAGCTGGAATTTTAATTGCATTTGGAGGACGGTGACTACATCCTTGATAGGATTAGCCATTAAACTCTCAAAAGATTCATCCATCTTTCTGTCAGCCATCCTCTAGAACATCAGGACCATGATTGGATAAAAGGGGGAAAAATGTTACCCACCCTGTTGTCATTACCAATCCAATACGGGCAGATCTATTTTTACTTCAAGTAATGAGGACGGAAGTTGGTTAATTTTGCCTTGATCCTTCTTGAAAGAACTCAGTGGGGGTTTCAGCCTGTGTAAGAGTAAGAGGGGCTACTAATGGTTTCTTTAATATCAAGTTTAAATATATCTTTTTTTCCCTCCAAGACCTTTAAGAAAAGGTGTGCAAATGTGACTGATCATCCTGTCATTATTTTTCAAAGCCTCATGTCATAGGAAGAAGAAGCACATGAGGTTTACCATGTTCCACGTCATAACGTGAACATGTAATCAGTTTTTGCAGGTACTCAGTCACAAACCAAAGTAACAGGCACCCGGTCGTGGCAAGTTTTAATGGTAGTCCATCCAGTAGTTGTTGATGCATTTCATTATGATCCAGAAATGTCAACATCATGGTGCCATTACAGGAAAAGTCACAAAGGGATCACGAAAGTCATTGGCATTCATCCGTTGGAATCCATGAATATCTCTACACAATGTAATCTATCCAACAACCGCCACGATATTTAAGAGCGGACCAAAGTGGCTGCTGAACTAAACATCGGATGCAGCCATCCCTCAAGCCATGCTGTTACCAAAAAATCCAGCATACATTTCCCCTTGATAACTGTTCACTTCGAGCTCCACATGCTCCTCATTACATATCTCAGCTTCTGTGCTTTTCTGATGTGTGGTGAAAAGGAGGAAAAAGCACTGGAGAGAGCGACTCAGACAAACAGAGTGAGACAGAGATTATGCATGGTGTCGCCCCCATCTCGCCCCCCTCCCCGCAGGGCAGTAAAGCACATCACAGGCAGGCTAGACTGCACCGGGCAGCTGCTGTGGTGTGAAGATGTGCCACCCAGACACACAGATGTAGAGTAATGAGTCACTGCGTACTGGAGTATTGTTGTTCTCTCTTTCTCTCTTACCTTCTCCCTCTTTCTGTATCCCTCTCTGTGGCTCTTTGTGTTTGTATTGTGTCAGACTCTGTGCTTCTACATGAATTAGACTTGAATTTTTGTTTTAATGAGGGTCTCCAGTGCCTGCGCTTGTTTGCATTTGAAGAATGGCACTCACGTGGTGCTCAGACGAGGACTTGACTCTCACTTGTGACCACATGGTATGAACTAAAGTTTAATAAGGTCAGATTACACAAAGCAGCGGCAAAGGGCAAAATTTGTAAAGGTCACAGGCAGGGGTAGAGAGGTCTCAGCATGCAGCACAGTGGGGAAAAAAGGCGGAACAATATGACAGTGAGTAACAATGAAGGACATGAACACAAAGTCACCGAAAATGTTGCATTCATCTCGAATTCTTCCCTCGCCTCGTGCCCTCAAGAACTTCTTTGGAGATGAAAGTCTGCCTTTTGCTAAAAGAAGTTAAGCATTTTATTCATGAAGATTTATTTCTCATGCTCATATAAAAGCCATAGTTTGGTGAAACTGCAATGTTTTAAGTGTAAAGGTGAACAAGTGGACAGTTTTATGGGTATCAGCAACCACACTCTTTAGAACTATATAAGCCTGAATTAAAATGCAGTCCAAAAGCTGTGGCCTTTATTTTTTTCTTTGCACCTGACACGTTCAGAAGGCAGGTAGCTGCCAGTTATACCTTCCTACTCCAGGTCATTAGTTGGAGAAATAGCAAGTGAGTGAAAATTAGATCACATGATATGACATTTTTTTTCATAAACACAAATTACCATGAATTATTCAGTAACACTGAATTCAGTCTTATTACAGAAGTCAGCGTCATCTTTGCCTCATCCCTCACTCCTCATGTGACTACATTTTGCTCCTGGAGCTCTGTGTCTTGATTTGCTGCAACCATTTGACCCATCTTCCTCCCTGGAACACGAAGCGTTGGATCATCTAATGCTCGTCATTTAAAATGCAGCAAAAGCTTAAATTTATGAAATTATTCAGACACTGGGATAGCACTTCTCTTGGCACAGGTGAAGGCCGGTCCCCCACTCCCACTTTACCAGTTTCTGCAGCATCTGCAGTTTAAATAGAATATATGAAATAGCCATTCATTTTCAATGAAGGACAGAAAATCTCTGCATTTTTGTAAAATATTTATACTTTGGCAAACAGTATGTGAGCAGTGCACATTACTGCTAGTTAGTTAAGAGTTTCATGATCCAGTTAAAGAGGCCATGTTGGCATTGTGGTCAAAATGCAAAAAGCTATTTCCACAAACTCTGCCACAGATATTTTACTTGAGGTTTTCAAAGTTATGTGAGCACAAAAATGTGATTTCTTTTGAGGTGGAAAAAATGATTAAATCCATCGGTTGTACATTTTAAAATCTTAAGTCATTTATTAAGCAAATCATGCCAAACATTCACTTGACCCTGAGTGTCCAAATTAGCTTGTGTCTTTAAAATCGTTGTACTGAATAATGTTTGGAGTTGGACTTTTGGTTGGACAAAGCAATCAAAACGCATCGAAAGAATGTCAGATGGGGACATGTTATATATATTTCAGTATTTCATAAGCTCTCGAAAGTTGCATGGTTTCTTATTTCAGCCCTGTATTTCATGAATATACTGTCACCCCACATACTGCACACGTGCAACACCAGCTTCAGTTGGGGCTGCAGCACGAGACTGCAACCAAACATGTTCCAAACTCAGAGACAATGCCGTGTGTTATCATCAGCTACAGTGCCATCCGCTGGCTGGCTGGGCTGATGTGTGGACCCAGCGTGGCTGGATGTGGAGGAGAGATAGGGTGCTCTGATACAGCCCACGGCTAAAGGAGAGCAGTGTGTGTGTTGCTAAACCACCGACCCACAGTGTTGTCTTAGTTATGCATCAGAGAACTGGATGCGTCGTCTTAAATCGCCCATTTTCAGCTCCCCAATTCCCTCACTGTCGCTCACATCCTGCCAGTTCCCTTATTTAGTCAGACGTGCAAAGCAATGTTTACAGGCTTAAATAGTGGAGGCTGGCAGGCCGGTTGCTTCCCCACTTCTTAGTGACTGGTCCTGCTTTCTTTCAGGTGTCCTAACGTGAAAAGATGGACTTAATGGACTGGAGGCCAAAGTCGCCAGTAACGGCTGATTGCCGGTAAGGTTCAAGAGAAAAATAAAATAAAATTATGAAAGTGAGTGACACAGAAAAGATTTTTAAGGGTTGCAATAAGTCAGGGATGAAATCGGGAAAGATGAAAAGGGTTGCATTGATTGGATCACTCAGCAAACCATAGAAAAGAGAGACTAAGAGAGGAAATGGCTCACAGATCTTAGTTTAATAGCAATTCTTTCCGAAAGGCATGAGCTAATCATCGGAGAGTGTGACTGGCTTTGAGTTATCACCCCTTTTATTGTATCAAAATTGATCACATTATCTCTCATCCATCGCTGTACATTCATCTCTGGTGAAAGTGGTTGTCCAAAGCACATAATGGACAGATTAGGAGAAAACCTCTGTTCTGGCAACACTCAATATTTCCCCATTAGTGCAGCCGCCTCTGGGATTAGACCTCTGCCACACATTAAAGATGTCAATACTGCTAATATTGTTTTTGGAGGTCCTCCACCTTCTTAGAGCTACAGCTTGTGTAACCAGATCTGTTTGATAGGATCTATTGAACACCTCAGAGACCGGCAGCGGGAGACCTACAGGTCTTATCGTCTGTTTGAGAATGTAAGACTGAGGGATGAAAGTATTTTTACAGAAAGCCACTCCACTCAGACCACTGGCAGTCACACAGGCTTGATTCATGTAGCATCTCAATGTCTGATCCAATACACAGGCATGCACTGAAACATGATTCAGTATATGTTGCATACATTTTGAACTGCATTCAATATGCACCTGGGACAGGCGGTCATAGCAATTACAAAAAAAAAAAAAGATACAGTAATGATGCATTTTGACCACAAGAGAGCACCATTGCGCTTCCTCAAAACACCAGAGCATAAATCTAGATGTTATTGCACCGACATTGTGCTTGTGGACATTAGGGCAAAATAGGCCTGTCTTATAATAACCATTTCATTACCTAAAATGAATTTAACTTGAATACTGTATGATGTGGATAAATGTGTGAAATAAGGAATGAATGAGTTTTGGTCAAGGTAGGAAAGATTTCCAATGTAACATCAACTCAAATCTTTCAGAAGGCCTTTGATTTGACATTCACACTGGAATTGAAGACCAGCAGTTGGACTTTCTATCACCGATTTTCAACTTTATGGTCTACTTTATGGTCATTGTACTTTATGGTCAAGTGCTGCCTCATGAATAATCGCAGACTGAATCACAGCCCTCAGCGCCGCTCTGTATATAATTTCAGCGGTAGTTGAAAACATATACTCCGGCGTGTGGGAGAATGTCGTTCTCTCGGCTGCAGCGGTGCTGAGGTCATATCCATTGGGATGGCCCAGTGGTGTGTGGACAGGATGAGGAATAGAACCCCATTCTCTGAGTTAGATAAATACCTCCATCCGCCGTACCAGAGCGTTCACCGGGGACAACACAAAAGACCAAAATCAGCAATACATAAGCATCAATAATTAAGCACCCACACACAGTGTGAGCGGGTGAAGGGAGGGTGGGGCCCTGGATGGTGCGCAAAGTTGGCTCCGAAATGATTCCTAAATGCTGCTTATGTCTCTGAAGGTTGGCGCAGAAGGAAAAATGGAGCACCGTGCATTTTTTCCTTTTAACTAAACGACACAGCTGTTGTGCACTGTCGTATCTGTTCCTTTGTCTTAGTTTCATTCTCCTCTCTATCCCCAGATCACTCCCTTTCTCTCACTCTTCTGTTTTTCTCGTTTTCCCTTTGCTGGGAGTTTTCATAGATGCTTCTCAGACGACTAGACGTATTGGGTCAAACCTATCCTATGAACAAGTGTACCCCATGACCCAACCTGGCTCAGCCTGTGCCTTATCATTTATTTATGAGAGCCACTATCAGTGCAGCGCTGAACAAAACAACAGTGATGTCATTGCTTTCAGTGTGTTGGCTGGGTGAATCAATCCCTTTGGCCACCAGCAACAGTATCTTGGAGGGCTGAAACTGAAATAATATTTCAAGCCTGAAAGTTTTAAAAACCTCTCTCAAGAATGCAATGGCCAAAAAAAAAAAAATCTAGTTTTACTTTGTGCCTTCAGAATCAACCGTCTAGCTGGGAAAGGTTGAAAGGTTTATTTGTTTAGTGCCACTTCTCACCCCACACACATGTGGTGTTAGTGTGGCGAGACCTCTAAGAGGACTCGGTCTGCAGGCAGTTTTATTTTGGAAGGAAAAGGGGCTTTGGTGTCATGTTCCTATGGGGGCTCTGGGAGGAGTGGAGGTCTAGGATTTCTTCCAGTGTCACTTTGTCCTTGTGGAGTTTTTATCCCTAGCTCTATTTTTTTCCCCCTCCCCTATCTTTCGTAAGCCTCAGCCAGCCCTGTGGACTGCATGGAAGATGAGTTTGTGCTGCGCTGTGTCGAGTTTCCACTGTGTAGATTGTGTTCGGGCCACTAGGGGGAGAGGTAGAGCTGACACAGGAGACACGAAAAAGGGAAACAAGAGCGCCTGAAAGAGAGGAAGGGGTAGACGATTCAACTGAGCCTGAGCGCATGTCTGAGAAGGAGACACTGAGGAAGACCTGACATAGTAGATAAGGAGTGACGATGGGGAAATGTGAGACTCGAAGTGGAAAGACGTAGAGACAAAAAATGGCAGCAACAACAACAATGGCAGTCGGAGAGTAAGAAAAATTGTTTGTCTGTCTGTAGTTTTTGTGCATGCAGGTTATGAGACAGTAACCTGTGCCCCCTTCCAGTCATCTGTGGCATCTTGCTCAGCAGTGTATTTCCATTCATGGGGCATGGAGAGAGCAGTGACCTAAGGGAGACCCTGTAATTATCCTCTGTGTCTGTGACAGGCCCGGATAATCAGTCTCACTGGGAATACTGGCAGAGATCTGTGGACGAGTGATTCTGAAAGACCTAATCCTCAATGAAGCACACTCATAGCTCTCACATTGGTGTCTGGAGTGCTCTCACAAGACGCCTTTTTCAGGTCTCTGTATACATTGTATTTCCTTGTATTTATCTGTAGCAGCCACTGTTTGAATATAATGTATTCCTTTTAGCAGAGGTTAGAGGTTATACTATGGTAGTGTAGTTGAGCAACGGGGTAAAAAGTTGCCTAAAATTCTCATTTCTCGTGTTGGAAATCCCCTAAGTTATGTAACACAGAAGACTTTAAAAGGAAGGCTTAAACAAAATTTCAACATACGCAACTTTCTTACTTTTCCTTCCAGGTGTGGCATGTAGATGTGTTTAAGACAGCCCCCAACATCCTGTTGTCCAAGCCAATTAGCTTTCAGATCATCAGGTTATCTCAAATCATTGGTCATGACGTTTCTTGTTATTCCTTTGTGTGTGTTTATTTCAAGAGTCAGTAGAAAATATTTGGTTTTCCAGGTCTACAAATATGCTTTTTGATAGCATATGTGATTAGAAAATAATAATGTACATGTCACATTACAATGAGTGTTGGGGCTTCAGATGGAAAGCAAAAAAAAAGCAAAGGTTAACATGCGCACTTACGCTTTGAAGTTTGCAAATACACACTCAGAGATACAATATTACGTGCACGCACAAACACATATATATGTATGTATGTGTGTGTATATATATATATATATATATATATATAGCACACCCTTACTGTGCAACAGGAGACGAATCCTTCCATTTCTTACTCCAAAGTCTTGCAGGTCAAAGTTCGTGGAGAAATAACAACATGGATGTACACACTTGTTCAAATTTCTGACTTCATATGTACTTGTGCAACTGTGCCATGCAAGATGAGGGGCACAGCATTCCCACGGGGGAGCCTGGGAATCAATTACCACTCTCCCATGGCAGTGGATTGGCTCCCGAGAAATGATAACAGGCCAGATAGGCACGCGGTCAGGCTGTCATTATTGCATTTACACATAATCAGTTCCTAATTGTATCACATTGGGCTGAAGGTACCTGTAATTTGGAATAGAGTGTGAATTCACTGGGGTTTTGTCGGGCACAGCTATTGTGTCCCCCTGGTAATGAAGGAGAGGCGAGTGCTTTAATATGGTTGGCCCCTGGTCGTCCTGAGCTGCTTATCGTGCACAGTCATGGAGGCTTGGGAACCAGACTTTTGAGCTCTGACAGGTTGATCGACAGCTGACATGACTGGCTCTGGAGTTGCCAGTCAATCCATAGCTGAAAGGAGCCCCAGTGCAAGTGTCTTCCCTTAAAAGAAAAAAAGTTCAAAGGAGTTTCTTTTTTCCCTTTCAAGCCCTGTAGTATTGTTGACTTCTCTCAGAGTGATCAGCTCCATGTTGCAACAGTATCCTCTGGACAATGGAAAGTTGCAGTGTGGAACTATTCTTTGCAAAGTTTGCAGGAAGAAAAATGGTGTTCAGGTTTCTGCGTCACCACAATGCTGCTAGGTTAACTTAAATAGTTAATTTAGTAATGTGGCGCTCAGAGTGCTCTTACATCTGGTGAGAGGCGATAAATCACATCAGCCGTAATATGGACTCTTTCTTCAGCATTGTCTGAACTTACTCTTGTATTGCATCCATGACATCAGAGAGAAGGCAGCAGACTCCCTTGAGCATCAAAATGCAGACTGAGCCTGAAAAAATAATCACAGCTGCTCTATTAATCTGCTCTATTATGGCCCTTGATCAATATATATTTTGCTCTCGCTCCACAATAACCATTTATCAAGTCAACCTCGTTCTGCAAATGATAGCCTTTTAAGATGTCAAGAGGAAAAAGGGAATTCTGTTTAACATGCAGCTTTAAAACATTTATATATAACAGTAAAAGATACTTAAAGGCATTACCTACTGTACCCTGTAATTCTGAAAGATAGTTCTCCCTGTTCAGTGTTAAACAGGTTGGCACTTGTGGCACAGTTTTGTTCTTTGGTCCCATTGTAACAATGTTGAAAAAAATTTTGTTTGTTTTTTTGCCGCTGACCTTTCCACTTGGTGACATTACATTTTCACTCATGGGCGAAATTCTGCACAAAAATAGAGAAAATTGAGATCCCAAAATCATTTATGTTGTGACAAACCATTCAAGAGCAAAAACACCTGCCTGATCCAAAAAGTCTGTTTAAATTCATGAAGGTGTGTCCATTAACAGAATAATCTTTTCCCCTGTCAGGTGCTCACTTGCCTTGCCATTAGACAAGGACAAAGACAAAGACAAAATAAAACCCTGAGGCCTGTCTGTTGAGAGGGGAAAGGAAAAAACAGACATTTTCCACTTTAGTTCTCTTTGAGATATCTGAACGAGCAGTATTTTTTGTGATCTTATAAAATAATGTTATGTTGACAGGCATAGTTAATGCGCTGTAGGCAAGCCTCCTAAAAGCATCTTTTCGGAACACCATAAATGTTTTTACATTTTCTTCACAGATTGTGGCTGTAATAGATGTGTGCTTTGCTTAACACATCCCCCTCCCTCTGCCATTATACTTATGTTGGTTTTAATTAATCTTTTATTTGCCATGTTGTTTTAGAACTCTCCAGTCATGGCTGAAAATGTGGATGAGGCTCAGACATCTTTGTCCTTCTTTTTTGGTGAAATATTGCCAGTACCAAGAGCTTTGGTAATTCACAGAGCTCTAAACTAGGATCCAGCAAACTTCCTGGCATTTAGCCATGACTTCCACTCTATAAATTCCTTTATTTCCAGGGTTTTCACAGCACCCTGGAGGTACACTCACCAAGTCCTATTCTCCCAATTGTGACAGATTTTCACACATTTGCGAACCGAGCAGACTCGATTAGAAATGTTGTTGGAAATAGGAAGCCATAGTTGTAAAGCTACAGTATATGCTGTTCTCTGACTATATGATTATGTTTTTCATTGTCTGGGTGGCTCAGGCATGTTAATGGTAGTGTAGGCGTTATGAAACGGTACTCATTTCCTGTGTGTTTGTCAACACTTTTACTCATCTCACTGCCTAATCTGAACGGGAAATCTTTTCTGCCAAAGGTAGCCACATTTTTTGTGTCACCTTTGACCTTCATAACTATTAAGTATCAAATTCTAATATAGTATAGTGTATTTAAGTATTTCATAATATTATTATTATTTTTATAAATAAAAGCCATTAATTGCCCTTCTTTTGTCTCACCTACATGGGTAAAATATATTCATTTGTTACAAGTTGCCGTAGCGCCGACGTTTTTCATTTTAGCCATATGTTGCTAGGTTTGTCCTTCAGTTAAAAAGACGCATTTTGATGAGTGACAATGAAGCAATTGCTACTTAGCATTTAACATTTGAAATGACATGGAAACACGATTTAACAATTCAGCTCCTTTTATTCTAAGGCCATAACAGACACACAAGTACAAAAACCTGCACATGCAAACATACAACAGTCAAAACAGGAAGTCAGGCCAGCCAATGGCAGCTCAGAAGCCAAAGGCCATGGCAGCTACAGGTGTACCTCATTCTTTACTGCTTGACTGAGATGGATCTCAGCAATTTCTGGTGCTAGCGTTGCACTAAGTTGAATCTAAATAATTCAAGACCCAGAACGATTTTCAAATTGCTTTTTATTTTGAACAGAATACAAAACAGACAATGAAGAAAAGCTTTCTCCGTTCTTCCTGCGAGTGCAGAAACATTTCCTTGTCGCAGAGAAACGTGGAAAAACACTGCGTGGTAAATGATTTCATACATCTCTTCTCATTGCTGTAATATACTACACACTGTAGATTCAGGTTTCACAGAATCCATTTCTCCTTTAAAAACTGCACTTTTATTGCAGCTGTTGTAACAGCCCCCCCCCCTCAATGGTGCAGCAGCTTCGACATTAGTCAGCATTTGTATGGTCCATAGCTGCAGCTTCTAAGGAACAAATTTACAAAGCAAGCTGTTTCACACACAACCAGACGACTCCTCCACTTAACAACTCTCCCCCTCGCTGCTTTCTTTCTCCTGTGTTTTTGCAAAGTAAACAAACATCATTTTCGAGTGATTCCTCACAATCCACCCCTCTGCCTCTGTAGTGTGCTTGAGCCTGCCTCGCTGTGCTTGTCAGAGGAGCTCCTTTAATCGCGCGGTGCTGGCATGTGATGTTCAAGGCCTGCTCCTCCTCCCAGCCATCTCCTCTTTATCTGTCAATCACGGGAGCTTGAAAAAAAAAAATAGAGCCCCGATGCCTTTATTTCAAGAGGTGCCTGATCAATATCATCAATCCATCCGCCTCCCCTGCTCACACCCCCCACATGTTCTTTCTCTTCATCTCTCCCCCTCGTTCTCTTTCTTTACTTCTCTCACTCCTCTCTCTCTCTCTCTCTCTCTCTCTCTCTCTCTCTCTCTCTCTCTCTCTCTCACTCAGTTGCTGCAGCTGTATCCATTTCCTCCTGGCAAAAAGGGACTTTATGAATAAATGATACTGAATTGCTGAAGGTTCAGATACTAAATAATGAATTTCACCACCAAAAACACAACAACTTCTCCAATCATAAAATAGCTCTCCCCTTCCATATTGATTGTGCTTGTGCAACCAGATGCAGAGAGCACAGTCTGCATCCGTGCAAGGTAGAAGACCATACAGGGGAAAATGTATAAAATGATAGGGAGCCACCTGCTTTTTTAGCTATAGATATCTGATAAGAGAGAAGCTAACAGCTGGGTGCCTATGGCGGGTACACTTTCTCTGAGCGCCTCTCTCCTCTTTGCCGATGCACTAAAGAGCGGAGTTGGTCTGAGGGAGGCGGAGGAGAGAAGAAAAAAATCTGAAAACTTTCCTTCACGGGACATTTAAAGTAAGTGCGGTCATCTATTCTGCGCTACGGCAACGGGCGATGGTGTGTTGCTGGGTTTGTGTCCGTCAGAGTGTGTATGTGTGTGTGTGTGTGTGTGTGTGTGTGTGTGTGTGTGTGTGTGTGTGTGTGTGTGTGTGTGTGTGTGTGTGTGTGTGTGTGTGTGTGTGTGTGTGTGTGTGTGTGTGTGTGTGTGTGTTGAGGTTTGCTTGCAGGAGAAAGAGTATTGGCTGGTGAGGCCATGATTTTTTTTTCCTCAGGTCATAGTTGGTTGAGGTGCAGCTGTAATACTGAGAGTTGGTCCACACTGCTGAAATTATATTTTGATTAGTCATCTCATTGTTTTCCTCCAATAATAATAATGCGATGAGAAAACGGCTCACAGGGGCAACAGCGTGTAAGTGGGAATGTGTCTCGGGGGGTAATGGGGTTATTGTTCGAGGGGTTTTCAGATATTGTGTCCTATTCTTACCTTTGCATGCGCTCTAATGCCTCCTAATATAAACATACATATATTACATGCTAGGGGAGAACAATTCAGCTGTAAAGATGTGCATGTGTGCTTGCACAGATGAGAAAAAACATTAAAATTTACAATTTGGTGAGATAATATCGTCTGTGAAATTTAGTGCTAATCCAAATTTTTTATTTTCTTTATTTTTGTTTCTAAGCAATTTTTAATTTTAATTTTTAAATGTTGCAGTATTAAACTTCAATCAACAATTAAAGTAAATATTTAAATATTTATTGGTTTCTTTCTGAATATATATATATATATATATATATATATATATATATGCCATAGAATTACTGAAAATCAAATAGCCAACATAAATATGTAGAGAAAACAAAAAGTATGAACAAATAATAAATGCAAATCAATGCTTTTGTCTTACTTTCTCCCTATGTTTTTATATTTCTATATATCTCTGTAATTTTACAGTATTCTGATGTAGTTATTTGGTATTATTACATGTTGATTTATTCCAATTATTCTATGTATTATTCAGTAAAATGCATATACTGCTGTGTTATACTGTATGGAGGCACATAGTAATACAGCAAGTCATTGTGGCGAGGGATAAATAATTGATATCTCAATGAATATGCAAACGAGAAAGGGAGAACGAGCGAGAGTCGGAGAGGAAGGAGCGTGGTGCGTCTCCGGTGCACAGAGCTAAACAAAAGGCCCGTGTGGTTTCCATCATCCAATTAAGAAATATTACAGCCACCATGTTGGGACTGCAACCGTTTAGAGTTGTTTTGGGGTCCTGCATTCATGTAGCTTTGTGTTGTGCTTTTGGGGAAGCCTTTGAAGTAATTGTTTTCTATATTTCCCCAGATAGGGTTTTTTCTTTATTTTTACATGGCAAGATACAGTTTAACTCAATAGGTTGTAATTCAGGGAAGGGTGGGAATTTATTTTAATGAAGCTGGGTCTATTAGTATGTAACAGATGGATATCGTATTCACAAATGTACATTTCATTTAAATAGCACGTTCAGTCATCAGGCATATACAATGTAAAGTGTAGTTTAGTTTGAACGTGGAAATGTCCGTGCATTCCCCCTGCTTTACGCTCACGTGCAGACACACAAACACACCCGTCATATGGTGTTGCTCTCCCCGTGTTCGCGTTAGCCTCACAGCCTACAGACTCAGCGAGACGAGAGAGCTTGTGCAGTGGGAGCGTAACAACCTTTCAGCGCGCAAGTCTGAGAGAAAAATTAAAATTTGATGTTAATCACGCAGGCCGAGAGCTGGAGATGACAGGTGCTTTCTACCCTACTTACCCCAGTCTCTTTCCATTCGACATCACCGCCGAGCCTCAGCTCAACTCGCCCTTTTTAGCCCCGTCAAATGGAACTTGCCAATCAGTCGTTCCACGTTTTAGCAGCATTTGTAGTTTTGACCAAAAGTGCATGACTATGACTGATTCTGGCCCTTTGAATAATGTATCTGATTAATGAGAAAAGCTGTAAGAGGAAAATGCAAGCTGTGGATTTTGTGAGCCACTGACATAGAAAATGTCACATTTGTTTCACTTGGGTGTACGTAGTGTATAGATAATTTAAACTGTGTGGCCACTAAATCACCACGTGTGCTTTTCATTAATTTACCTTAACTTATATGTATATATTAATCTATCCAAATGAAAGATATGACATATCTTTGACTTTATTTCAAATCTATATATCTATCCTTTCTAACTCTATTCCTCTGATCCACTGGAACATTTTACCTTATCTTCAGATTATGGGGTTAACCCCTCCCCCACACCCCCTTCCCTTTGTGTGCGCACACACACACACACACACACACACACACACAGACTCGTATCATCCCCAGGGACCTGGCTCACAGACAGGAGTCACAAGGTTGAGTTGGTCATTACAGAGGTCCTTGACTATGGCTCAACACAAACTTATGATCTCCAACATTGGCCTCCTGCATTCCCCAGTGAGTGATACACGAAAGCAAAGTGTGCATGTGTGTTTGTGTGTGTGTGTGTGTGTGTGTGTGTGTGTGTGTGTGTGTGTGTGTGTGTGTGTGTGTGTGTGTGTGTGTGTGTGTGTGTGTGTGTGTGACAGCGAGAGAGAGAGAGAGAGAGAGAGAGAGAAGGCCAGCTACCTGCCCTGTCAATTCAAATATGACCAGCATGTCGCCCTTACAGCTAACTACAATACAATATAACTCCAATAAAAGAAAGAAACAATTTCCTACTAACTCTATCATTCTGCAATCTGTATCCCTTCTGAACTTCCCTGTGCGCGTGTCAGTGATTCATAATGACTGAATGCTAGACCAGAAGAAAAGCTTTAAAAGATGGAGCTTCACTGCATTTTAGAGCCATTTTAAATCTTATTTCCCGGCTTCCTGGGCAAGATCTGAACGAGAAAAAAAAGATTTCTCCTCCATTCTGTCGAGCCCCTGAATTATTAGGGGCATCAATATCTTTAGCATATTGCCAAGGGCTTCCAGACAGTATCTGCTTTCATTATTAGTGTCAGCTCAATTATATCTCACACCCAACTGTTTCTCAACATCTAATAGCATCAATCGACAGGGATGGTTGACAGGCCAGCACTTGCACACACACACACACACATGCTCACACACGCACACGCATGCACAGCCAATACTTTAACCCGTGTGCGCACATGCATTCGCACCTCCCATCCATCCGTGCGTTCTGTCATCCCGCTAATGTACACGGCCGAGAGGAAGCACGGGGCTCATAATGGAGGCCATGTTCTTAGTGGCGATGAGCAGCTGATGCAGCCTGGCCCATTTTCATCAAATATTAATGGCATGGAAAAATACACCCGGACTGAGGCCGCGTCCACAGCCAAACTGGAGAGGCTGGGGGAAAGAGCAGCGGGGAGAAAGTGCAGTGAGTGTGTTTAGAAGTACTGTCTGATGGCCATAATTAGGGCCGCTCCAATTAAAAATTCAAAAGCCCCAGTTTATTTGAGCGCATGAATCTTCCACTCGCTGCAGCATTTATTTCCCTTTTACAAAGTATTTTATTTTACAATGTCAATTGAACTGGGCTTTTCTTCCTCTGTACTTCTTCACTTCTTCTTCCTCTGTCTCACGCTTTCTATTTCTCGCTCAGGAGAAGAACAAAAAGCACCTTTTTTAAAAAAAAACCTGCTTAGCTCATTTTTCAGGAAGCTCTCGTCAGGCTTTGCAAATGACTGGCAGCCATTAAAAGGGAAAGAGAGAGAGAATATCGCACCATGACGACACAAACAATGAATTATAACTGGTGCTAATGGCTACTGCACTCAGCGGAGCAATGCACCAGATTTTCCCTGTGATATGTTTGGTTTAAATCCCGAAAATAACAAGGAACTGCTGGCGAAAATGAATTCGCAGAGCGATTATTTTTCGCGCAGGTTAGCGTTCGACTCGCTCGAACACTCAAGTGATTCATGATAACAACCTTTTTTTTCCTCTCTTTTCCTTCCTCTCGTCATTCCTGCTCTGCTTAAGCATAAAAAAGCAACACCGACAGCACACAGTGCAACCTCTGGCACGGAACAAAGCAGAGAAAATGTGAGATTTCTGGCCTGTGCTTTGTTTGATTATACAGGCAAACGCTTCACCCTTTGTGTCAGCATCACAAAGAGAAATGAGCGATGAAGAGAACCAGGCTTTGGGGAAATGTTGACTTCCTTCCTTCTCCTTTTTTCTTGGGCCCTGTATTTGCTCCCTCTGCCCTCTTTTTCTTCTCCGTCACCTACACTTCTGCTATCTTTCTCCGTCTGTATCTCCTTTCGCCGTTTTTCCTCTCTTTCTTCCCCATATTTCTTCCTACGCTCTCTCTCTCAGGCGTGCACACGCACAAACATGACACACATTTGAGCAGTCTATTCCTCTTTTGAATAACGCCTCTTTTATTAGTTTGGGTCTTTTCTCTCTTGCCCGCTTTAAACAGAGAGGGGAGATGGGATTCTAAAGAGCTGCCAGGGGCTCAGTTTGCACAGCACTTTGATGTCATTGAGATGCTGTGAGAGCAAACACACAGACACACACATTCACTAGACACCTCTACATAACCAGACAGCATGCACCCCCACACACACACAAACACATATAAACATGCATACAGTAAGGATGCACTTGTGGCTGCAGCGCCACACACGGTTCTTTGCACGTTCCTTTTCTCTTCTCTGTTTCTCTCGCCTTGTTTTGATCTTTCTGGCCCTTGACGTTTCCTCCAGTATCTGTGCTTTTTCATGAGGAAGCTGTAGCGCCTCTAACACTCTAACGTAACGTAATCGTGGCAAAACGCTCTGTCACTGTTTTTAGATTTTCCTCATGGAGAATTAACTGGCATAACTCAACCTCAGACACACACTGACTCTCATCTTTTATCCTGATTGGTTAAGGAGCTTCTATTTATCTTTCCACTGAGAGGTCAAGGGCCCTGGGAAATGGACGGAATAATCAGAAGTAAGGCCATGTCTTCATTATGTCCAAATGAGGTTGGGAGAGATTGGACAAATACGACACGTGCATATTCAGCACTTCATATTCATGACCCTATTAAAGTGGTCTGGAGTCATTTTCAGAGCAAATTTGATCACATCCACCCAAGGCGTTGATGCCGATGAGTGTTATTTGAATTTGGACAAAAATGAAATTGCGGAAATTAACACGTATGGTAATGTGCCCAATGTGATGGGGATTTTCACGTGAAACCCTCGCCTGCATGGCTGTCCTTTTGCCTACTGTTATATAATTCAGAGTGTCTGCCTCATTCCTCTCGGTGAGTACCAGTGTGAGAAGCAGATGTTCACTCTTGTGTGTCGTGTGTGTTGTGTGTGTGTGTGTGTGGGTCGCAGAGCCTCCAACCACCCTTGACTAACAAGCATATGTTAATTATGGAGGAGATCACAGGCAGGTCACCCAGCACTCTGCCACTAAAAAAAAAAAAAAAGGAGTAAGATACATTACTGCAGGGCATATCCAGGGCTGTGGATGGGGTATAACACCATCCTGCACCACCAGCAGCACCACCACTACCACCACCACCTCCTCTCTCTCATCCCAGGCCTCCTCCTTAACTCAATACCCCCTCATCATCATCATCATCATCTTTTCGTTTGTTGTTCCTTTAAAGAAATGTTCCCCTGCTTCAAAGTTTTTACTTAATTAATGATGTCCACCGTGCTCCTCTAATATGAAGCACGGGGAGGATTTTAATATTACAGCCCTCACAGTTTTATATGGTGTATCAGGAAGTCATATCACATTTTGTGTTAAAGCGTATTTATCATCATCACATATCATCCGTTATATTACACTTTTGATTTCCGTAGCTTTGGCAGTTATGTCTAGTACTTACGTTAACACTGTATGCACCAAAGTAATTGCTGACATTTTAAAACATTGCCACAATAAAGTCCTGTGAAGTAAAAAATCACTGCCTGTCGGATTATTAAAGAACTTTATTTGGTGATAAAAGCTGAGCACGCCCAAAATTTCGTGATAATTCCTCATGGCAAAGGGAAAACCGGTGTGCATATTAAGATAAGGGCAGTAGATTCAGTTTGCAAGACTCTCAGTGGACCATCTTGTTTTGTGAGTTTGTAAGTATTTGAGGAAAAAAGAATGCACAGTGGACACATTACAGTGGCACTGAGCCATGCTCTCTTCACTGGGCTCCGTGATATTTCCCTGACAGACGTTCTGACCACAGCTAAAACAACAAGTGTGAATGGCAGACTGACACATTAAAGACATTAAGGACTTTTAAAAGTGCTTCTTTTCTGTTTTAAATTCTCACATTACAAATAGACAAGCTAGGAAGATTACCGAACACAAGCTGTCTCCTTCAGTCCATGCGTGTCGTAGCTGCCCATCAACAGTTCCTTGTGGATGCCCAAGAAAATCTGAATTGAGGGCAACTGGACTTTTTGGGTCCTGGGTGACAGGAGCTGAGGGGTGCAAATGTCTTCAAGTGTCTACAGATGACGTGTTTACCACCATGTTTGTGTCAATGAAGTGTTCGTCTTCTATTTCTCTTCCAGATCATTTTTATTCTGTTTGCAACCTGTATGATTATATGGCTGCTTGTATTTTCTAATTGAACCTCTTTTGTTGCCTTTTTCACCAGTAAACCCAGTGAGTGAAGTTTTAGTTTTATCAATAGTCTTGAAAGCCAAAACTACAGAAATGTAACCCCTGTTGTAAGATAGACATGTTTTAACAAGCCTCCAGCAAGCAGTAATCCTGAGTCACACCAACTCCAAGGTTCTCTCCTTTTGGTTTGTAACCCCCCGCCCCATCTCTCCCCCACCCCACCCCACCCCCCCATGGCTTCTTCCTGACTCCCCCTGCTGCTCTTTCCCCTCTCTCTCTCTCTCTCTCTTTCTTTCACCCCCCCCCCCATACCCTATACCCCCTACCTCCTACCCCCACCCCGAGGCCTTGCCCCAGAGCACATTGATTCTGCTGTATACCTAATTACTGCTCATAATCTATTCATTTCACCACCACCAAAGAGGGCAGCAGCTGTCACACAACACGGCACCAGGGGACTGGAGGAGGGATACTGAGGCTGGAAACTGTGATGAGGGTGAGGAGGCTTACAACTTGGAGGAGAGGCTGATGGCTTGACGGCAGCAGTGAGAACAATCACTCCTCAGAAAGGCTTCATGCCGAGCTTGTTTTGCTCAAATTCTCTCTAAACAAAACAAAAGCAAAAAAAGATTTGATGTGTGATGGAGATGGGTTTTTTGTTTTTTTGTTTTTTTTGTGCAACCCAGGGTTGCACTTCAAGTCTTCACCGCTCTCAGGCTGCTGCTGCTGCTGCTGCTGAGCAGAATTATATTGGTGGAGGTGAAGTGTGTTGTTTTGGCAGTTAGAGGCAAAAGGTGCAGGCGCACTCAAAGTTTATAACAGTGAGACTGATGAGAATTGATAACACAGCGGCTCAGAGTCAGACCCTGCGATGTGCTGCTATTTAACCTCAGGATTTCAGGCCAAGTCCCTGAGCATGTGCTACAGACATATAGATATATATATGCAGTTTTGGGCTTTTTGCATGCATACTCAATGTGTATGGAGCTCATGAGGTTCTCTGATGATCTCATACCCTTCTATCCATCACTGTATTAGCATTTTTTTTCTGCAGTGGTTAAAGTCTTACAGAACTTACAGTATTACTGTTTCTTTGAATTCATTTAATTGAACACCGTAAAGCTAAATAACAACTGTTAACTGTTTTGGACATTCTTAATTGAACTGGCAACCTTTAAGCTAACATTAATATGATGCACCATAGACCACCACAAGAATGAGTATTTCATTTGAGACATCATGCAGGTAGAAAAACTGTAGGTTTCAGCAGTGTTACAGATAATTTGCCCATGAATTTAAGTGTTCTCTCCACCTCCACCCATGGATTCAACAAGTTCACACCCCCTTCAGACAAGGCATTCTGGGAAATGGAGGAAATAATTAGTAGAAGAGAAAAGAGAATCTGATTGGGCCAATGGCCACTTAAAATGAATTTATGCATTTCTGCTTGGGACCTGCTTGGTGTGTTTTTCATCCCTTGCTGTTTCTTTCTGCACTTTGCTGTCCAATGAAACACTCACTCAGAGAGCACAGGACAGCAGCACTAGTGCTTTCAAAATGTGTCGTCCTTGCTCTCTTTGTCACACTGTCTCCACCAAGTAGCCTACTTTTGCCTGACGCATCAAATATTAATAAGTAAAAAATGGTCCTATAGCCACACTTAGCAGATTCACTTATTCTGTAAACACATGAGCAGTTTGCAGCTGTGAACAGAAGTTCTGTGACTACGACTCAGACGGGATCCTGTTTCTACAGGTGTGCAGCACCCGACAGTTCACACGGATTGGTTTGGATCCTTTTTCACGCTGCCCTGTCATCACGTGTCACAGTGTGATAGACCTGTAACGTGAGCGTGGCACCGCTGAAGGCACGAGGCAACGTGCCCGCAGAAATGCACCTCTCAGCCCGCCCAGGGGTAATCAGCATCTGTTTGTTTAATCTGCTTAATCTGCTGGTGAGCTCCACTGGGCGTGCCTAATTAGCAAAATTAATTTGTTAAGACATTAGCGTCGTTCGAGATCGCCAAATGAAGCTGCACTGTTTTATGCAAATGGTGCTGTGGATTTGGCTGGCTGTGTTACCTCAATTAGACCCTTCTTTGATATCTGCCTCGATTCCTCTCATTCGGTGTCCCCTCTCTTTCCTCCCCTTTCATCTTTCCTTTCTCCTCATTATCACTGTCAGATTTCACTAATCGTGAAATACTGCTATTGTATGACGGCAAAGATGGGGCACGTGGAAGAGGGGGGTGGGGGTGCGGCAAGGCTGTGAAACTGCTAATCATAGCAAAAAAAAAAAACAACCCAAAAAAACGGGGGCTCTGGGTTTTCAATTAGGAAGAACACTCTGGAGCATCCTGCACCGCGATCAGGGTTATCATCACCACTACCGGCACTGTGTGCGCTGTGTATGTGTTTGTGTGTCAGAGCAGGAGCTTCCCTTCCAGGGTGTTGGTGGGGTAATTAGTCTCCCGTACGTCGCACCCCTCACAAGCCTGTTTAAGGGTTAATGAGGCCCCAGCAGCTTCGCAGCGTGGGCTTGGGGGTGGGGGGTGGGGGTGTGCGGGGTTATGTATGTGGGTCGGGGTTGGTACAGGCCTAGCTTCAATAAGAAACCACCCATAGGACTTCCCTTTGAAGTGTCAGAGGGTCCCCCCTTGTTCCGGGGTGGCTCCTGTTTCATTTGTCTGAGTGGTAGCATAAAATATAGATGAGCTGCCAGACGACACATTCTATGCACCCCTCCACCAAAATACCCTCCCTCGCACATCACCCTCCCCCACCCTTGACATTATTCACAGATTAACCAACGCCTCCCTGTCACCCGATAATGACCTCCCTTTCTCCTCCTAATCTAGCTTTGGAGGGTGGCAGTAAAATTAGACATACTAAGCTTTATTTGTGATTTTTTTTTTTTGCCTCACAGTAACAACAAACGAACCAGTTAGCACCAGAGGATGTGTTAATGCAAGCTATTGTATGAGATAATGTAGCCACGGACAAAGTTTACAATGGGCATTTGCGAGTTTTGCCCCGAGGTGGGGTTTTGTAATGGGTGATAATGCAATAGATGGGCGAGTGATACTGCAGCCTTGGGGATTTGTAGTTGTGCTCTCCATTGTGGCCCCACTGTATTTCATCTTTCCTGGTCCCGCTGGGAAGTCCGGTGGTCCATTTGGACACCATCTCCGGTGAGGGGAGAGCCTCCGTCAGCTGCGTCCAATACAATAAGGGCCATGTTGCTCTTTGGTAGATTAATAACCACTGAATCAGAAAGAGAGAAATGGTCAATTGACCAGCAGTTCTTCCTTTAATATTGAAATCATGTGTTTTCTGTTTGCATTAAGGAGTACAACTCACCCAAAGCTAAAAACTCAAACCTGTTTTGTCATGTGTCATCAAAATAGAAGAAAATCTGTTATGACTTACAGTTACTTTTGTTTTTATATTTTAATCTTTAATATCATAGGTTCAATTTATTTGCATCCTCATCTGTTGTTATCTTTTCTATTTTATCCATGTTGCAGTGAAATATAAGGCAACGAATGCTGCATAAATACTAAATAAATACTACATAAAATAAAACTAGGACACGGTCATCGTCATCACCGTCACAGTAAAATGTTTTCAAAACCAGTTAATTTTGCTTGTCAATGCAGAGGATAGATAGTTTGACTTTGCTCATTTATTATATAGACCTGTCTTCATGTAATGTTTTCCAAACCTTTTTAGTTGTGGAATCACAAGATAAATTTTAAAATAATGTGGACAGCAGCAAGAAACTGTCTGTGACAATTCACCTATTTATTTTGAACCTCTGAATATAGTACTTCTGACAATCCAATAAGCAAAAATCATGAATCCTTATGTTACTGTGATCAAAAATGTTGTCAACAAGTTGATTAGTGTTGATAAAGGTCAAAAAAGTGAGATTTAGTAAGTGATATTGAGCTGAAAGTCTAATTTAGCTTCACATTACATCCAATACGAAAAAATCAAGTTCATACATGCATCTTACAAATGTAATTTTAGTTGTTCATATCATATTTCATCTCTTAAAAAAATCTTCAACTGAGGCCAGAGGCCCCAGGTATTAACGTTTTTGCTTGTCTCTATTTACGAAGCTGACATCAATCAAGGGAAAAGTTAGAGACGAGCATCAGTATGTCCTCATGATGACAAAATGCATTAGAGTGGGGAGGCACCACATTTCATTACAGACTACAGGGACCTCTAATTTCATTCCAATCCACTTTGTGGAAATGGCAAAATTTTATTACGTTCAGCGGGTGTATGAAACATTACATAGCCACTATTTATTTTCACTTTATTTGCTTAAGTAACACAGGGGCATCTGCAGGTAATTGTTTTAAGCTTGAGAGAATCTTTGTACATAATAAATCATCTTTTTCTCCTCTGATCTCCCGGGAACCTTGACAGTGGCCAACTTTAAATAGTTTCCTTGGAACAACTCCACTCCTCCCCAGTCACTTCTTGAAACTTTCTCATCCCAATTATTTTCTTCCTGCTGTAGCAGTCTATTAAAGAAGCAGGGAGATTGCTTTGACCTCTGTCTTACTTTGCATGTTTGCATCAAAAGTGGAAATAGATAACGGAGTGGCCTGCCTGTCGACAAGGTCTGTTCTAATTACTGGATGCATTCTTCATGTGAGGCAGGAAAATGATCCCGTACAAGATTAAAGGCAGCATACTGGTATTACAAATTTAAATAGTCATCCTTGAGAAACAGTGTTTGCTTTGTTCTACATAATTTCTGACATCTTTTTAAAGGCACCAGGTAAATTTCATGTAGTCTTGGTATGAAAGACTGTGATGAAATTGAATAAGAATAATTGGAAAACTCAGTCTTTTGAGTTGTTGCCTTTTTCAGTGGAATAGAAATTAGTCTTGATAAGGTTGGGTTATCTGTCTTTGACAAACGCTCGGGAAATGGAGATCGACTGTGGCTGCACAGAAGCCAATTGAGCAGCAATTACAAGCAAGATAACAATTTTGCTTCCTTGCTTGAACTTTGAGGAGGGTATAAGAGCTGACAGGAGGACTGAGGATGATGGGGGGTGGGCATTTTTAATCTCAAAATTATTATATCTGGACTACTGACTCTTCAAGGTTTATCAGATTGCTTTTCCTAATCATTGCACCCTGCGTATGTTTGATCTCCATGATGAACAGATGATTAGTTTTTCATGAAACCATTCAAGCAAAACGCTCCAACATGAGCTGTGGCCAGACGCTGTTGATTTAACTGTTTGAGAGGCAGCGGGCCCCTCCGTCTACCATGCGCTAGCCTGAGCGGGAGCCCACATGGGAGTAGGGAGGGGTCAGGCGGGGTCAAGTCTATGGGTAATGATATATCACCTGCCATATATTTAAGGCTTTGCTAATTCTCCTCTCAATTATGACCATTCCGTAGCCCTGTTGGCCTGAGAGGCAATGAGGCGACACAATCAATTTGAGCAAGGGTATACATTTTTGGCAGGGAAGTGACACCCTCCGGATGGTGCAAATCACACAGAGGCAGCCCAGATGATCCCCGGTGTTGACTTGCATGCATGATAATGTCACTGTGTGACAGTGGAAGGGAATAATATGCAAAGTCACCAAAACTTAGGCACACATATATTTATATATTAAACATTTGTCTGTTTTTATTTTCTTTAAGTCATATTGAAAATATAAATCTTTTGTTGACTGGCCACATTCTGTAGCTATTTTGCAATGCCCCCCTTATACAGGCCTTTAAAATACACAGACTCATTACTATAATAATAATGTTTTAAAATGGTACATTCTAAAGGCTGTGGATGTTTCAGGCTGTGGGGTGTCCAGTGCAACAGCACTATGAAATACCACGGCTAAGTTGCTTTAGTTGAAGTAGTGTATGAGTTTAATTCATGATGAAATAAATCCTAAATTTCACAAAGGTAGTTTTCACCATAACATGTTTTTTTAGATTACCTTAAGACATATGGGGGTATCTATTTTTCTGTTCTCCAGTGTAAAGTGCAGCTAATTGTCATCTCTCACAATGGTAAAGACAATTATAAGATATGATGAAGAGCTGGTGTTGTATCACTGCATATTAAATCATTCCTCATAGCAAACCAAAGGCTTCCTGGAGTAGAGGAAATTTCCATCCAACAGCTCTGAACAAGCTTAGTATATATATTTTTCATATCTGTTGTGCAATACAGAATGACATAAGGCACACACACTCGCCTCAGATAAACCCCTGTAACATGTGTGCGCGTGAAGCTCCGGCACTCGACATCTCAGACATAATAGGATGACAGCTCGTGTGAGTAGAGCGAGGCGGATGAAACGAAGGTGAAATGGCTTATTTAACCAACAGAGAGCACGGAACTGCAGGGGGGGTTCAGTTCTCTATCAGCAACTTTCTGCTTGGTTAAAGTAGAGAGGAGGCAGGAAGTTGCGCGCTCACCCCCCAGTACACAGCAGGCAGGCTGCACAGCCCCTTCAGTTTTCACGATGATTAAGTTCTGATAAAATCACAAGCAGCGTGGCATTTAGTCCTGGGCCAATTCACACTCTGTCAACATCCCCAGTGAGCTTCATAAGTGTGTTCCCGGCTTCATCAAGCATTTTGTTATTTTAAACCTTTTAGGTGTCTCTATAATTTACCCACTGTACTTATATGAAACATCTGTTGACAGGCTTGGCAGACTTAAACTGTCAAATGTAAAGTGACCTATGATTAAGCAGTTGGCTGTAAAATAGTTGCCCATTAATTTACTTTATACAATCAATGCATATATAGATGTTTTTTCCATATCGAGGTGCAAATGAAAAATCCAACTATTCAAGTGACGACATCTTGTTTTGTAGTATAGTAAATTTTGGTTTTCCGTGCATTTGATTTGGAAAGGGGCCTCCTTTGGACCCCACTATATATATATATATATATATATATATATATATATGGTTGTTTTCATAGGAACTCTACCAGGATGAGCCAAAAACACTAACAAGGACTTGTCAGTTCTCAGCCGTCACTCTCCTGACAAGCCACTCTTGTGGACCTCTCCTCTTATCTTCCCTCGCTCTCACCTTGCAGTCATCTGAGAGAGCACATTTCATTGCGTTTGTATGTGTGCACCTGTGCGTGCGTGTGTGCACATGCTCGCTTGCATGCATGTGCCTGTGCATGTGTATGTGCATGCCTACATGTGTCAGAAAGTCAACATGATCTTGTCTCCGGTGAAGGCCTTGGATCACCCGGCCCTGCTCACTTCAGACCTGACAGTGCAGCTGAACTAATCAATACCTCTCTGCAGTCAAAGGTGGGTTCTGCCATGAGGCCGCAGGGGTGCACTAATTGATGGAAACTCACCGCCGGCTAGCTCCATGCCCTGCGGCGCTGGAAGACGGCAAGCTCGGGCCTTCCACCAAAATGGAAGGGGAAATACAGGACAGAAAAGGCCGAGATCATAATCAGGACAGAGAAAGCTGTTTAGTTTTTGTCACTTTTGTCTATTTACATGTGTGGCACAGTGTGGTTTTACATGCATGAGACATGCTGCATGTTGGGTGACATATTTTGCACCTTTGCAATTTTTGGCTGACTTCCTTGTCAGTAATGCTCAACACAACAATGGCCTCTTGTTGGATCTTTTTTCTTTTGCCCAATTTTGTTTTCTGCTCAGCAGTTCAGTAGCTCAGCTTGCATTAAAGAATTGCCAGCACATGTTTTTACACACGTCTTGTTTTTTTTTCACCAATTTTGGTGTTACATAACCTAATTTCAGTCTCTTAGCCGTGATTTTTTTAATATACATATGAATATAATAAATAAGGAAAGTTGGTTCGTAGTCACCCTTAAAAGAATACTGTGTGCAATTTAGCAGGGGGTGAAACTTATGTTCTGCTGTTACGAGGCAGTCTGTCCTTTCTCAGCTGTCCAAGTGAATTTGTGGTCATGTAAATTATCACATGTAGAATCACCAGTATCAGTTTTCAAGTCCAGAGGAAAAAAAAACCAAGAGCCTCCCATAAGAAATAAAAGATAATTTGAGAGAATGCCCACTGACTTGCTTCTTGAATATATTGTTATGGTGCAGACTAAGCACGCCATGATAATTACCATCAATAATTGAGTAAGGGGAAATGGTAGAAGGAGCTGCATTCAATGCTTGCTAAATGTGCCTGAGAGATGCTGAGATGGACAGTCTGGCTAGCTAGCTAATTTGGCTCCTTTTTATGTGGCACTGAAGATTATCTTTATGTTTCCACCCGCTTAGCTTTGGCTCTTATGAAACCTGGGAAGCAAACACGTAGTATTTCCTGTCACAGCCATTTATTAAACGTTTGGTGGTATGGATCGATCCCAAAGAGCATCAAAACAACATAATGTGAGATGCCTGAAACGCACCTCATGCTCAAATCATTCATAAATAACAGCCTTTGACTTGCTTGTATACAGGACACAAATACAAAGCTGTAACTCTCTTCTAATTTATATTTTATCATTAGAGATTTGTGACTGAAATGACACAGGGATACAAAGGAAAGTATAAAAAGACCATCTATTGATATGGCAAAAAAAAAAAAATCAAATTATTGTTAGTAGCCAATTATGAAGCACACTTACGCTTGTACATTAGTAAGAGGCCGTGTTTCTAGAAGCAAACAGCACCAAATCAAGTGAAAGTTGCTTCCTTTTACTTCTGTGTTTTATGCTGACGATTACCTTTATGGAAACCCTGAGCCTGAGATAACCTTAATGCAGAGCTGGCTGGAGGGCAGTTGTTGGCAAGAGCTGTTGCTCGTGCCTTTGGAAGAGGGAGCTTGCCTCTGAAACAAGCCACAGATCTCTTGCAGTCCAATCATGCCTATGAATAATGTGATCAGCAAAAAGAAACTGGAGTCAGCCCACTGAGAGAAAACTAACCTTGAAACTTGATGCATTATAAGGCTGAGGCAATCTGGCAAACATGTTTTGCTGCAGTTTGTAGAGACCTTTGGAAAATATCTGGGCATTATTATTAATTTGGATTTTCATTTGTATATTTCTCTCTTGCTGAATGAAACATCACTGCTGTGCACTTTACACAACATATTCATGGATTCAGACGTGGGTTTTAATTAACACACAAGCTGTAAAAAAATAATGTTAAGCAGCCATAATGCAGCTCTGTGTGCAAAGGACCGGTGAGTCTTCTACAACAAAGAAAGTTCAGAGTCAGTATTGACTGAAAACGATAGGCAAACCCCCCTGGGTATAAGGTGCACTTTCCAAAAATGTAAATCAGGCCTTCCCAGAGACACACGGGCCTCTCCCTCCCCTGCTGCTCAGAAAGCTTTGCCATTCACCTTTAAACATCAGAACAATAATCAATGGAGCATTATTAATGCTGAAATCATTCATGTGCACTCCTGAGGTACCCTGCTGAGTGTAAAGCCACGGAAATCATGTAGCCCATACAGTGGATTGCATCATATACATTACATGGTGGAGAAGTGCAACCATCATAGCTGCATATTCTGACCAGAGATTTGGATCCGTCTGAAAAATCCTGACAGGATTTGTGTTACCATCAACTAAAATCTGGATGGTTCACTCGGAGCCCTCATTGTTTGCACTGATCATGAACTATTAACATAGATCAAATCCTCCCGAGGCTTTTGATACGTTCGATTCTCCCTCAGCATCTTCTTCCTCCACATTTCTATTAATCCCTGAGGTTTTTTGGGCTCTAGTTTCAAGAATTTCAGTCACGAGACAGAAAAAGAGTCATGTACGTATGTACGCTTCAATCTTTAATAAGCCGTGTTTCCTCACTTGTGTTACGCACACAGGCCCTTACTCCATCCCCTCAAAGATCCTGGTGTGAATTTTTCATAAACCATGTCTGCCTTTCTTGTTCATGAGCTGTCTCAATACACAGAGGCCTGTTCCTTCCGTGGAGTACGGCCCAGCGTATTTATTGGACATTAGAAGTGTGCAAGTGGAGCAGCAGTGCTCGGCTAAAAAAAAAAAAGGAAAAGAAAAAGAAAAGAACGAGGAAAGGAACGAGTGGTCTCCTTCATTATGGGGGCCGGATATAAATCAAACTAATTATGGAGCCACTACAGTATCGAACCCAAGGAGGGGAATGAAATGATCGCAGGCAGGTCGCAACTCAACACGGAGCGAGTTAATGAAAATATTAATTACCTGATGATATACCGGGGATCCAAAGCCCCCCTACCCCATCTCTGTCCCTCTCAAACACCCTACCACAGAGAGCATTTGTTTTAATTGAGTAATAATAAGACTGTTACATTTGGCTGAGTCACTTGATTTGAGTGGGTAATTGACCAGTAAAGGCCCATGATAGCCAATTAAAAATCCAATGTAGCGCTAATTACTTAGCAACTCTTAAGTGTCGGACCAACACTGGGAACATTACGCTTCTGTGCAGATGGTTATTTTAAAAGTCATAAAATAAAAGCCGAGTGAGTTCACAGAGTGAGTTTGATCCAGGAGACAGGTACTAAATTAGTTGCCCCGGTAACTGTCACACACACACACACACACACACACACACTACCTCCCACCTACCATTATGGTGTAATTTGCTGTTAATATCAGATTTTCGCCTCATGATCGATTTCCTCTGTGTTTTCATTTTAAATTATTCAGTGGTACACTTTATCTCCTCACCTTCCCTTCTCCCCGGACTACCCCCCCCCCCCCTAACCCCCCCCACCCCACCATACCATTTGTCACATTGGTCAATAAGTGGGTGATATTTGGATCCTGACTGCGTGGGACAGGGTGACTTGTAGGGTGTTGTGAGGCTGTGTGTGTGTGTGTGTGTGTGCGGGGGGTTGGGGGGTTCCAGACAGATAATATTGCACAACAGTCAATCACGGTAATTAGAGGAGGTATCAACAGTAGTCTGGTCTGCTGAGGTTTGAGGTGAAGGATGTGTTGAAGTTCATGCTATTCTTAGGATCCGTTCATTTATTCTTATTCTCGTGAATGAATGAATGAATGAATGAATGATTGAGTTCTTCTCTAGACTTCTGCTGAGGATTTTGAAACATATGTTGCTGTTCCGTTTGTGTAGTTTTTCACATATAAATCACGATTGAGATGTCTGCCTCATTACATTGCAGTTACCTTTTTTTGCCCAAATTAAGTATTACTCTTATGCATATATGTATTACAATGTATTACTATACATGCTGTATATGTTTGAATAAGCAGAGTGAGTGGCTGAACTTTTATTTGTTTGTGGGAAAAAAGACCAGTAAATGAGTTATCCTTTATTGCAAATTTTCTTCTTCTGTTGTCTGTGGCCAAAAATGGGGTGGCAGATGTGGGTCAACAAATGGACCTCACACAGTGTAAACTTTAGATTTTTTCTTGGATAAAAAAGAAAGAGATGTTTGAACATAATGTCCCACAAAAGAAGTTCTAACCACTTTCCAAGGTGGAGCCTTGGAGGACAAACTGATTTTCAGTTCACATTGTTAATTCACTAGATAATTACATCCTATTAATTAATAAGCTGGCATGTAATTACTGAAATGACACTCTAACTCTGCTCTGAAACACTTGCAGCACCTGTGTGCATCAATGTGACCGGTGCTTGTAACTCGAGCATACTTAGTCATCTCAATTTATCTGGCTCGATGAGGATGACGCATTCAGCCCGCTACCTGTCTTGGCTCGCAGGGAGTCGATGAATGAATTTTACATAGTCCGCGGCTTTTCCTCCATTCGGAGTGACAGCCTAATCAGTACTTCGTCAAAGTCGACTCTGGGTCTGCCTGTCAAAGCTGTCAGTCTTCTGAGGGGCCGATGAGGTCCCGCGAGTAATGAACCGGAGAGCTGCTTTCACACCGTGTGACCTGCGAGGTGTGAAGTCAGGACGCCGAGGACATAACAATCAATGTCAGAACATGTGGTACTGATGAAAGGTGTCACAAATGGCTGGAACTTACATGGGATCCTGCAGGCGCTCGGTGGGCGTCTCTTGGGCACGGTCATGATTAAAACACGATGTATTGTGTGGTCTAATTGTGGTGTAAAGGCAGACGCTGTTGGCTGCAGTAGAGGCTGAGAAGTCACGAGATCGTAGTGAAGTGCCCTTGAGGAAATCATCAAACTCTAACCTGCTTTCTTTTATCCCGTTAAACTCTGCTAAAGATGATCTCACTTCACTCGACATCACAGCCTCAGAAGGGGATAAGAGGGTTTTTGGCAGACTCGAATGCCAACCAGTTGGCGCAGTGCTTGTCGTCTTTATTGTGCGTCGGCTGGTCGATTGGTCACACAAGGGTTGAGGTGCTGATTTAACAGCTGTGTCATGAGTCGGATATTCCAGTAAGAGGATCTAGAGGATGATATTCCAGTCTGAGTAACAAGAGGCTAATATGATCACGGAGAGACGATCAATGGGCAGTAAGCTGAGCTCTCTTTTCGTCTCCCTCCTCTCACTGCTGAACGCTGTCTGATTATTCAGTATTCTCACAAACGTCCTCCATAATTCACTGAATATACTTGCTTGAAAAGTTTTGCTTTTTGAATTTTTAAAAATGACAAAGGGCTTAAGATGTGGGACTGCGCATGAGTACGTACTTTTGCAATCTTTTTGAGGATTATTTTGGGGTGCTTTTATTTTTTATGACCAATTGATCATTTGAGCTATCTGTCAAGCAGAAAATATTTGCTCGTTCTTTCTCCCACAAAGCAAGGGTTTTCTCTTCTTCCCTTTTATATGATTGCAAACTGAATATTGTTGCATTTTTGACTGTTGATCTGACAAAATTTGACATTTGAAGATGTCACCTTAGGCGCTGGGAAACTGACTTTTTTTGCCATTTTCTGACATTTTATAACAACTAATAGATTGATAAGAAAATCATTGGGGCACTAATTGATTAAACTAAATTGTTATTTAGTGATGTAGTGATTGTAAGAGTTTGTTTGCATTAAAACGCAAATTAATTAATACAACTTTGTCTCATGAAAGTCATGATTTCTTCTTGTTTATATGTATTTAGCATCAGTATTAATTTCTTCTCATAGAATATGCCTAGGTTTCACTGGCACCTGAAGATTTGTGATTTTTTTTTTGGGGGGGGGGGGGTTTCCTGTCATGGGAGCAACAACTACAACAACAAAAAATCTAATTGCCATCAATCATCCAATTAGACTTCTGTTGTCTTGCTAAATGAGCCATGGGATTTTGAAGTGGCACAACCCAGTGGAGTTTGCATCTTTTGAGGGGGGGGGGACAGACGACAAATACATTGTTCTACTGCTATTGTACTGCTATTTGCATTGTCACTGACATTAAAGAGGACAACTATTCAGCCAATAAGGTGTGTGTGTGTGTGTGTAGGACTGCATCAACATTTGTTCCCCTGCATGTTTCTCAGCCCAGCAAATGAGTTGAACCAACCTTCCTGGGCAGTCTTTCCTCTCTACTTCTCCACTCCAACAACTCATGAAATATTTA
Source organism: Psettodes erumei (assembly GCA_016785225.1). NCBI lineage: Eukaryota > Metazoa > Chordata > Actinopteri > Pleuronectiformes > Psettodidae > Psettodes > Psettodes erumei. The sequence goes on along the minus strand of JAFBJZ010000863.1, from coordinate 4,395,001 downwards.
ACATGCCTCACAGAACACCCCCCCCATACCATTTTCTTTCTGTCATTCCGGCTGATGGTCACGGGATGAAAATGTCAATGTCCGCTTAAGTCCTGCTAGATTTTAAGAGTGCAGCTGATACCCCTCGCCCCACATGAGCTACACACACACACTTGGTGAACTTCCGCTCCACACTGCTGTTGTGTTATTATTTTTGTGGATTATTTCAGTCCCATTTCACTGTATTCAGGCTGAGTATTTGTGTGTGTGTGTGTGTGTGTGTGTGTGTGTGTGTGTGTGTGTGTGTGTGTGTGTGTGTGTGCGCGCGTGCGTGTGTGTACAGAGGTAGCTGGATACAAATTTGACACCCGGCCGATCGGCAGCTGCCGGCTGTTTAATCAACAGTGATGAATATTTGATGGCGTGGCGGCGGGCAAACGGTGGCCGACACTCTCCTCATTATCGAAGTCCATGTGTACAGAGGAAGATATTCAATATCTACCGATGGGGGACTGGCCTCTCTAAGCCACATGAAATGCCCTCGCAGGTCCTAAACGAAAAACTAGATGTGGGCTATGTGGTGCTATAAAAAGTTTCATTTAGCCTATGGAGAAGAGGTGGGGGTAGAAAATCATTAAAATAAGCAATAAAAGAGAATATTGGCCTACTGTAATTTATTAGAAGCAGACTAAATGTTTAGCATTCAGAATTTAAAAGTCAAAACATAGCAGTTTGTAATGGTGTGAACACTTAACATATGTGGAAAAACATCACTATATTATAACAATAAGTGTATAATATCTTTGGAAGTAGGCCCTGCAGTAAGGGAATGAACTCTAACAAAGAAGAAATTTGAAAGTGGGGAAGTACTTCATCACTTTACCCACTGCACAACTACTTTGTGCCCTAAACAACCTTTTTGAAATGTACCAGTTAACCAGTGGAAGAATGACTGAAATGAGTTGACTAGACCTAGTGAATCTTTGAGGAAGCCTTTGTTTATACGTAGATCAACAACAATACACGTCATGTGTGTCCATATGAAGAATTTCAAATTGCAACTTAAATACATAAGAGACCACTGATAAATCCTTCCTCTCCTGTCTGTATATATGCAGTAAACTGTTTCATTAGTATGACAGTTTGTTTTTCTTTAACAGTTCGCTAAATGAAATATTCCAGCACAGCGGAGTGTAACCTTAACCTGTGCCTCAGTATAAAAGGAGTTCAGCCTGTCATCACCAATTTCTGAGGCTCATTGAAGTTGCAAACAATTTCTAATTGTTGTTTTTATATTTGTGGCATCAAATGCACCGTGACAGCTAAGAAGCCAACACGAGCTCTCTGAACTGAAGAGCTGATTTGTAGGGTAACAGGTGTGTGACGAGGCAGCTGCTCTAACTGGAGAGCTCACAGCTTTGTGGCTTTTCTTGTGCACTTGTGGCTTCAGATAACGGGGCTTTGATCAAATTGTTTTATACATTTTTATATAAAACAGTAAATCTGTGTGAAATAAAGCAACATAAAAAATGCATATATAAAAATGGGTAATGGCAAACTTTTTTTTTACATTAGGTGACATTAAATTGCAGGAATACACTGTGTATTTGTTTGACGATCCTCAGCAAAGGTTGAGCCATAACTTTAATTCTACTCACCTTTATTTGAATTCATACATGCATCAGATCTCCTTATACGGTGTCTGTCATTGCCCCCTGTTTCCAGTGGCGTGCCCCACTCTTTACCATGCGCCTTCTGTCTGCGGCACGCGCGGGTAATGACGACAGGGAAATGGGTTCAGTGCAAGGGTTCAAAGAGCACCCCACCCCGGGGCCATGGCGGCTCTTAAGAGGCAGGACACGGGAAATAAATGACATTTAGGGAATAAGGCATATTTTGCATAGAGTGACATTTAGTTGGCAAGGCGTAATTTTTGAATGAGATGAAACATCCCATGATGAACCAATTGAGACACTGAGAAGTGTTTTGATGTTTTTCGCACCGCGCTTCATCAGTATGGCAGGCAAGATATCTTCCCATCTCCATCCAGAGTCTCCACCACACCAACTGCAAGGACAGATTAGGATTAAATTAAGTACCCCTTAATAGAATTGAATGATTGCAGATGGAAAACTCTCTTACAACACAGACTGATGCTTGTTTTGTTTTTGTGTGCGGCACAGTGGTCTAATCCAGATGTTACAAATAACTGACCTCCAGCAGGTGCCAAAAGGCTGAAGCCTCATATCAAACACAACCTGCTGGCAGTGACAGACATCTTCTGAGTCACTCATATTTACAATATTCAGCTTTTGGCTCCAGTCAAACTTTCTCATGCACCCTCACTGGTTGCATAGTGATGCTTGTATATTACTTGCTTTCAAATGGGCGGTGACTGATGCCCTGTAAAGATAAGCTAGTGAGTAGAAGCACATTTTACAAGGTGATCAAAACTGCAGCTGCAGTAGCAGTGTGATGTGCGTTCATCCTGTTTGAATGCCTCAGTTGTGTGTTCATGTTCCAGTTTAAGCTTCGGGTGGACTCTGTAGGGAGGCAGTAAGAGCTGGTTTGCCACTGGTGCTACATTGTGAATCACAAAAAGAAAAGTTAAAGGGAAATATGAAAACGGCAACAGATGGTGAATATTGGACATTTAAAGTAGTGGAAATAAACACCTTTGTGGAGGCGCACCGCGGTTATTACTTGATCAACCCTGCAGGGCTGGACCATTTTAATGAAATTCTGTAAAGTACCCAAAATATCAATTTGGCATTTCACAGGCTTCAGCTGTTCAACTCATTTGGATGAGATTGTACTCTAATTAAAGCTGCTGTCATTGGCTGCCTGATTTTATTTGCTTCCAAATTCAGAGTGTGTGGCACTGTCCAAGCTGCTTTGCAGTTGGATTCCAGTTTCTTCCATTGTGTGTTTAGCAGTTGTGGTGACCCTTGATGGTGAATTTAGTGTCTTTTAAAGATCGTGATTTTGAAATTAAAACCACAAGATTGAAATGGAATAATCCTTGCCACAGAGGTTTATTTAAGCAGGCCTTTAAAGGACATAATATATTTTCAATGGGCAGTCATGTGAATGGCTTTACACTGCATTTCTCCTCTAGACTACAAAAAACAAATTTCCAGCTTTAGTTTTTTGTTGTTTGCTCACAGACAAACTCTGTTTGTTGTGTGTGTGCCTCATACAAATATATATATATATATATATATATGCAGGCTACCTGCATATCCAAGCCCATTTTTATCTGTCACTAGCTACATGACAAGAGGTCAGCCCCTCAAGATCAAATATTTTTCTTACTAAATGACGGATTTATTAGACAAATAAGTTGTTCGTCTGACTCTGAACCCTCTGTGATTGAAATATACCCCTGTGTCAACAGCGTCGCCTCTCAAACCGGGTCCCGGGCGATGGAGGGCTGCCACAGCGGATTACTGAGCAAATATAAGTGGGAAATGAGTGCAGATCTGGGGGATCTACCCATCCACATCCCCGGTTTGACATTTCCGTCCAAAGGCCAACCTCCCTGCGCATTGTTAGATCAACGGAGCCCTCGACAGGAGCTCCTTTTTATTATTTATTTTTATTTATTTATTTATTTTGTTTTAAGATACTGCAGTAGAAACTGTAGAACGTAAGTCAGTTCAGAACAAAACTAAGCAATAAACATTCGCTCTCTTCTTCTTTTTACTTTTTCTTGCAATGTTCAATTATAATGATCTAATCCATCTTAACCTGGGCGCCTAACAGCTGCGATTAGAGTAGACCCACTCCTTCCGCTCACAGCTATGGTTTGAAAAAAAAAAAAAAAAAGTCGTGCGCTCGTAAATCTAAGCGCCTGCGTTACCATAACGTGCGTTGAAATTATTATTTGGCGACGTGGTGTCAGAGACTCTCTCATCTCGTCTGCCAGGAATCCAATTTCCTTTTATTTACATCCACGGGATAGATTAATTACTCCACCGACTAGTAGCCTGAAGGAATTAAGTTATGAGATCTTTTGGTCGGCTCCATGATGAATCCATCGCGGCCTATGCAAGGATACGAAGGAGGAAGAAGGAAGGCGAGGAGGCGTGATGATAACTAAAGTCGGGACAGGATTTTTACACTAATAAAAATAAAATAATAATAATAATAATAATAATAATAATAATAATAATAATAATAATAATAATAATAATAATAATGAAGACATATTAAACGAATTTGGCAAACGTTTATTTTTTTATGAGATCAATTTGGAATTCGGAGGTCATTTTCATTGCTGTAAGGCATCACGGGGAGGGACGATGGGGAGGGGGTTCTCCCAGCAGATCTGGACATATAAATATGAGGGGAAGGCCCTAATATTGCCCAGGCAATAACGCATGCCTGTACGATCAGGCGATGCTGTAGCACCACTATCGATAGAGTACTAAGGGTTATGATATCAGTGAAGTTACCGATGAAATACCCCCCCCACCCCCTGATTAATAGAGGACTCTGTCGTAACGGGCTGACATATGGTAGGCGAGGCAGCTGGGGACGGTACCTCAGGCATCCCCTACGGCCATTAACATATTAGAGGCTATTGAGCAGGCAGACAGTCCGACTTCATCCAGCGCCCCTGTGCAGAGAGACAGCACCCCAGAGCTGTTTGATATAGGCTTTCAATAATGCATCACTCCTCAATCCGCCAACGGAGCTGTTCATGGTGCTGAAATTATGGCCATGTGGCGCGTGCGGTGCCGCGCGTGGAGTGTGTTCAGTGCCAGCGGTGTTTGGTTGTGCTGGATGGGAAAACTTTGAATAGATAGATAGATATCAAGCCGTCATACTTAGTAATTGCATATTCTTAATCGGCGACATGCTGTCTCTGTTGTGTGATTTCGTCGAACACGTGGAGAAGTCAGTTTATTAAGAAAAGAACGATAGTAAAAAAACCTAAAGAAAGAAAGCCGTTATTACGCCAATTAACCATTAATGTTTCTATGCGAGACATTTCTCCAGACCCGTTATATAAAAACGTGCGATAAAAAAATCGATTCAAATATCTCGGGATAAAAACATTATAATGACAATACCTTTACTTGAAGTGACATTTTAAGTCCCGTTTATTCGTACTTAAATATTTACGTTAGTTATTTCTCCCAAACTTTAAGGACAAAAACAAGTTCGTTGTTTAAGTATTAGGCTGACAATGCTTTACGCTTTGTGTCGAACAGTGGAAAAAAGCAAACATAAGTGTTGTTACTGCTTAACAAAGAGGCTAAAATCAAGCTGAAAATATGTTTTACTCACATTAAGGAAGGCCTCACTCTTCTGTCCATGGAGCCAAAAGCTGAAGAGAAGCAATAAGGAGCAGATTTCTCTGCTGTTTAGCAGCGACTCCCTTCGTCCGCCTGCTTCCCCCCTGCAAAAGCCCTGATAGCTGCCTGAAAATATTGCATTTTATATCAGCGAACCGCGATTAATATTGCATCACCTGCATTTAAAAATTAATTTATATAAATGCAGAGAGAAGCAAGTGGAGCCCACCAAACAAAATGAAATAGAAATATTTTGGAGGAGGGCAGAGGTCATAACAGTTGCTCATTTTAAATCAACAAATCAGCTTTTCTTTTCCTCTTCTTCTTTTGTTTCCTTTTATTTCTCAAATTTCCTCTCTCTCCCTCTCTCTCTCTTCCTCTGTGGTGTCAGGAGGAGCCACTTCACTACTGCTGTTGAGTTATTCTGACTCTGCTGTGGAACTTCATTAAAATGTTGATTGTTAGTTTGGTTTCAACACATGTAACTTCATCTTAGTTAAGAATTCCAACCCTTTCATTTCACAGCCTGCTCTGTTTTAATTAAGTCTGTTACATGTGCAAACATTCAAATATATATGGGCAGCTAAAGCACAACAGATCAATTATCTGCTTTAATCACTGATTATAATTATAAATTATAGTTATTATAGTTTAACTTATTTCGTAACGTATTTAATTGTAGCTTTATTCTATAATAATAATAATAATAATAATGATGATAGGTAATAATAAAGAATATATTTTCAAGAACACAGGGCAGAAATCCCGACAGTACTTCACTTTGATACGGTTTGAATCCAGGCTTCTTGCTCCCAAATTAAATCCCAAATTTACTTAACCATAGGTTAGACAAACTGTGAAGCCATCCAAGTAATAATTCGGCAGATTAATGTCTTATCTCGATGGTACAAATCCAAAAGAAAGTCGTATAAGAGAGCAATTTCACATGATCGCAAAAATGTAAAATTAAATAACGTCTCCATTTAAATCGGGTCGTGACCACAATGATACCATTACACCAGTATTTACATTTTTTTAAAAACGTAATAATTATGTTATTATGAGTGTCGGCCCAAGCACGGCCAGAAAAAAACGTAGTTTTCTTTCTTGGATTTATTAGAAGATTGCTGGAACACACCTCCCTGTTGAATTTGGCTTACAGGATGAACAGTACCAATGAAAGTAAGAGGAGGACAACAGAGGAGCGTGGAGGGGTTGGGGGGGGGGGGTAAGACAGTGGGACATATTTTTTCCATGATGCACATGTCGCTGCAGTTCTGTAAACATACTTGTGCACAAAGTAAAATATTACTTACACAACGTTTCCGTAACAATTAACACGACAAACAACGTGGTGATCTCAATGTGAAAACAGGCATTTAACAGTGACTTACACCATCCACAAAATAAGGTCTATCAGTAGACATCTCTACTGTTCGCAGTGATTCTTTGTCCAATGCATAGAGTGTTTGCACTGCAAACGGAAACACATGACAGAAAATTTCGTTGTTTTTTTGTTGTTGGTTTTTTTTTTACATTTCCATTGTGGTCTCTCCTAGATGAAGCAGACAAGGCTTTCGTGCTCTCTGAATATGTGAAACTTTTCCTCGTGATGCCAATGATGTCGATAGACCCTCTAATTTATTTCCAGAAGACAGGAGCTCGCCACTGAGAAGTGATAAGGTGAAGTCTGTATATACAAAACCATTTCGACATAACCGATCTATAAACCTAAGGGGTCTTTTGTGCAAATTCAAAATAAATATATCTATAGATGTGACAGCCCATAAAGGCTAGATTACTGCCCGTGAATTAAGATTTCATGCAGGCCCTAAATTATTTTTTTTTGTTAGCCATAAAAGTTTGCAACTAAATTTGAGTTTTATAGCAGCCTCCAAAGAAGAATAAATTAACAGATGCATTAACAGAAATGAACAGATTCATGAATTATTCTATACCAACAACGACAAAAAAATCAAACCAAAACACAGCTCAACAATCAATGAGGTAATTCGTAAATGGCTATACTTCAAATAATAGGCCTATCAGGAGAAAATAACTCGCTATAGTGTCAAGCAAATTACCTCTGTCCACGTGTTTTTAAAGGCAATGTCGACGTCGCTAAACTTTTCCCTCGTAACAACTGAGCGAAATTCGTGTAATCTGTTATTTGCATACTTCACATTCACCGATAACGTGAAAATAAACAAGATATATGAAGCCTCGTCAAATGGGTATCTAAAGCCCATTGTGCACCAACGTGTAAAATCGCTGGAGACAAAAGACTGAAAATGGTGTCTTTAGTGTCCCTTGGTCCCCAAATTCAGTCACACACAACTTTTTTTTCCTTTTTTTGCCCATCAGTGAGCTGCGGAAAATTTCAACCTCTTCTGCTTTTGTCTTTGGTTACAAAACCACACTCGCACCACGTTTTTTTTCAGGTCCAACTTTTCAGCTATAGCTGCTATTTTCTCGGACGACGGTCGAGGCTGTACGGCGAAGTACGCCTCCAAAGACCTCTTTTCTGGGGCCGCTATCGAGGTCCTCTTGCGTTTCTTTTCCCCTCCGTTGAAAATGTCAGGTTTGCTCATTTTCTCCCTCTGGGCCCCCTCGGCCTCCTCCAACCAGGCCTGGAGGATAGGTTTGAGCGCAATCATGTTGTTGTGAGAGAGAGTTAACGACTCGAATCGACAAATTGTACTTTGGCTCAGTGATCCCACGCCGGGGATTTTGAGATTAGCCAGAGCGCTGCCCACGTCCGCCTGGGTCACCCCCAGCTTGATCCTCCGCTGCTTGAAGCGCTCCGCGAAAGCCTCCAGCTCCCTTGGGTCCGTGTCCGAGTCGTTGATTGAGGGGAGTCCGGTGTTAGTGAGCCCTGGGCCGCCTTGACTCCCCCCGTGATGGCCCGGTAAGAGCCCGTGGTGGGTGAGAGGCGAGTTCATGCTCATAGCCTGGTGGGAGAGGTGACCCAAGCCGTGCATGTGAGAGTGCGGGTGGGCAGAGGAGGTGGAGATGAGCCCTCCGCCGCCACCTCCGCCGCCTCCACCACCTCCTCCGCCGGCCCCGTCGTGCGCACTGGACATAAGGGTGAGGGACGGCGAGCTGATATGGTCCATGATGTCCGGGGGCTCCAGGTTCTGGTGGTGGTGGTGGTGATGGTGGTGATGATGGTGGGCCAGTGGCACGGTGGACGTCGACGAACACGGCACCGTGCTCATCGTGTGGTAGGTGGCGTCGGGCTTGAACGGGTGCGTCTTGCCCTGGGACACGGCGATGTCCACAGCCGCCAAAGCCTCAGCCCGGGCCAGCAGGGTCTCATCCAGACTCGCAAATATGTTGCTCTGTAGCTGCAAGGGTGAACATTTAAAAGCAGAGGGCAGGAGAATGAAGGGTTGCGAAATGGGTAAGAAAAGGGAAAAGACAGAGAAAAAAGGAAGGCGGCAGAAAAAAGAAAAACATAAATAAATGTATCTGTCAGTCGGGACTTTTGGCAACACATAACACAGTCGGAGTATTCCTTCAGAAGCGGCAAGTCATAAAAATTAATACAAAAATAGTAAAGCCAGGCTTTGCGTGAGCATGCTTTCAAAAAGATCACAGACCCTCCGAGTGATTGCCGTGGAATACATGAAAAAAACATTAAGTGCGCGTCTTGGCTGAATGTGCCTTGGAGCAGCCCTTGTTATTACGCACAGACAGCGTTCAGAGCTACATGCAGGCTAAGCACGAAAAAGGACAAAGTCGAAGTTTTTTGGGTGGAGATAATTTACCTGTGGAGTTTGTAGACAGGCTCTCCTTATAGCTTCCGAGCTGGAATGCAGGGTGGTGTACTTGTGCTCGGGTAAAGAGGGATGCATGGCGAAGTGCGGTTGTTTGCTGTTCATGGACATCATCTTGGCGAGCTTCTCCAATTAAAGTGCACGGGAAAGAAAAGGGGGAGACGGCTGCAAGAGCTGGAAAATAGTCATAGATACACAGTGATCCCTTTGCCTATCCGGTAACGATGCGGGTGCAGTTCGCTGTGTAGTGCGCCGAGCGCAGCCTTGAGCCCGGAGATCACAGAGATGCCTGCAGTCTCTCAGACGCACTTATCTGTCTACTGTTTCCCACTGCTGGGGATGAGAGAGGCTCTTACACCTGAGCGCCTCAGATCTCGTCAAGCCCCTGCTCGGCTGCTCTCGCGAGACATAAACTGCCAGAACAGTGAACGGGCTGACAAATAAAAACTGCTCACAGGGCATGCGGTAACATCTGGAGACTAGACGCCTGCGTTTTTAAGGGCTCACTCCTCTCCACCCAGCCACGCAACTGCGCCGATCCAAGTGTCTTTAGGCCTTATTCTTGACTTAGAGGCCGTAAACCATTGACTTAACGCTGTTTATTTTAGCAGCGACTCATTTTAGACTGGACTCTGATTTCAGGATTCTGTTTTCCAAGGGAATTATTAGGGGAAATGTGTCAAAATATGAGTAAGCATTCAGTGTAAAGACGGAAATTGGCACCAAGTAATCTATCAAAGTATCAAACATTTCACTCTGTAAATTGCGCGATTTGCCAGCAGGCTCTTTTCTTGCCCCACTGTCCCGTCTCTCATCTTAACCCTTTGGAAGTAATGAGGCAGCCGCCTTATCATTAACGACCATCGTCGCCAGATGAGCACTAAACAAATTGATTTAATGCACCAGCGTAACCTTGTACACAGTCTTTACCTAAATTAATTAATCCCAATGAATTAACACTTCATTTATTCAAACCACAACGGTTGCGCAATTAAAATTTCATGCAGCGATTAGAGGTATGTGAAATATACATGATATCGTTAAATTTGCATAATAAATAAGGTGCTCTGTGCAACAATGGAATGACTGTGCGTGTGGGGTCTCTAATGTGTGTCGCTATAGGCTACACAACATGCTTTTAGCTGAATGAATAAGCTATGCTTTCTCCACTTTCCATGGCAGACAATTGTTTGTTTGATGTCATGCAAATCATCAAGAAAAGTGTAAAAAAAAAAAAGATGGTGATGATGAAACAAAAATGTTCATCTTTTCCACCAAATATTAATCCCCATTCCCACTGGAAATCCAAACTCATCCTTAAAATATGAGGCCAGTATGGCAGTCCATGACTAATCATCAGCAACTTTGTTTTTAGGTAACCTTCAACTAAGCAAATATGACAGATAGAGAGAAAAACACACATATCAAGCTTCATATGTTGCATTACAGTTTTATTTCCTAACACCACGTCATTGCAATATTTCTTTCAAAATATCATCTTTTGTGATACTCAATTTCACCTGTCGTCAGTATTTCACGTCATTGTAAAACGATGATCATGTTTACTGAACAGCTTGAAACAACCAACCCGTACAGGTGGGCCAAAAGTACATTTGGAAGATGTTTCAGCACAAAAGTGACGCACTACAGAATCACAGAGAACAGCAAAACCACATTTTCAGACTGCCAAGAACAGCCTATAAAAGGCCTACACGTCAACTATCTGACAGACAAAAATTTATACCGGAGCATCGCATTCACAAATTTATTATGAAGCAACGCCAAGTTAATGTTTCCAGTCACATGTGGTTGTGAAGCCTGAGCAGAAACACACCACAGTGTCTGGCACAGTGAAAACACAACAGGTAGTGTGTGTAAAACCTTCACACACACCTTGACACACTTGACTCACCACATGAGCTTTGAAAGTTTTGTGGGACTGCTCGTGTTAAAAGGACTGTGAGACTTTCTCTTTGTTGGCTGGCTGATGTTGAGTGAGTGTCTGTCGTCTTTGTTGTGTTCACATGTTTACCACTGCAGCTGGAGAAGGAGGGGTTTACGTGATCATTGTCTGCACTTGCTGGACTGAGAGAGCCAGAGGGACCGGCCTTAGTCTCTTCCAGGGTGTCGAACAACAAATCAAAAGACAGTTCTTCGGTCTGAGAGGGTCCTCCACCCCCCGGACAGCCAGAAACATGTGCATCGCTGTCCCTACCTGCCACCAGCGTGGCAAAACTTTTGTCTGCAGAGCCATCTGGGGCTACTTTGTCGCTCAAGGTGCCATCCGTGTCACGGTCACGAGGTGGGTGGTTCTCCTGGTCATGTTGTGTCACAGGTTTTCCATCATGGCTTGACGAACTAGTGGGGCAGGTTTGTGGTTCTGGTATGAGAGTGCTGTCCAAGTCTGTGGGCGGGGAGGAGCAGGCCAGGGAAAGCTGCGATCCCCGGCTACTGGAACTCTCTCCATCCAGCATCATGGAGTCCAACTCTGAGATTTTGTCCAGGTAAGCTGCATCCATGGAGGCCTCGCTGGACAGCTGGAAACTATCAGGCTCATCACCTGCAAGATTAGTGGATGTGGATCCTTTGCCTGAGCTTTCTATACTTGGACCTGGACATGGCTGGTCATGAGAATTAGATCTCTGCCAACCACCCCAGAAGGCAGACTTTGAGGGTTCCACGTTCGTATTTGGAGGCAAACCTTTAGGGAAATTGTCAAGGCTGCTGAAGTGGTTCTCTGTGGTGCTGTTACTCTTGCAAAGACTAGGAAAATCTTCAAAATCAAGCCTCCTCATGTAAGATACAGGTTTAAATGCAACTTTCTTTTCACGGATGCCAGGGCTTCTCAGAGTCAGGGAACGGAAAGCAGATGATGGAGTGGTGGGCACAAAGTTAGAGGAGGTGCTTTCTAAGTCCTCGTTTTTCTGCTCCACTGTCAGATTCTTATTAAAGTCTTCATGATCCACAGATGGCACGAACATCAGGCTGTGATTTCTGGAAAACGTTCGACATTCTGCCTCTGGATTGCTGCAGATGGACTCCCTCTCGTTGTCGCTCAGGCTTCTCACCATCATGTTAATTTTCTGCTCTTGTGTGAGAGCCTCTGACCCGGCCTTGCTGCTCCCACATGCCTCCTGCGCTTCGAGACCGCTCATCTCGGCCTTTGTGACCCGAGCCTCCAGGTCTTCAATGTACTGGTCGCTGCGCTCCAGAGCCCTCTTCAAGTGAGCCACATCGCGCTCATACTGCTGGATTTTAGCTTCCAGCGCCGCCACTGTATAGCGACCAAACCTGGTGAAAGATCATTTTGTGTCTTTAAACTGCTCAGCGATCATCAAGACAGAAAAGTTACATTACATTTAGCTCAGTATGTTTTGTTGGTCATGCAATTAAACAAGCAAATGAACCTTAGGGAAAAAACACTGAACTGAAACTGTTACCAGTAACAGTGACTCAGAATCACATGCCAAATACTTGTGCACTTTTGTTTCTTAGTGAATGTGAATCACAGAAGGGACAAAGCCTTACTGTGTCATTAACACAGGAGAGAAACTCACTTCTGAGGAGATCTGCTCGCCACCTCCGCTTTCAATCTCATATTCTCTTGTAGGAGGTCGACGTTTTGAGACCGTAATGCTTTATTTGCCTGAGGATGGTAAAGGAACACATTTTGCAGTATGTTGCACATTATTCCACAAAGGCAGCAGCAGCAACAACAACAACAAAAACAATCAAACATAGTTTTCATGCGACACACAGAAGCATCAAATAAGCTTACTTATCCAAAAATGCTAATCAGGTTACGTACTGAGAAAGAGAGTAGTGTTATATAAGTCCTTCATGATGTAATGAGTCATAATGACAGCCATGGGTAATTTTTTAGCATTCTTAACAAAGCTAATGAATGTAGCTTACTGTGTGTGTGTGTGTGTGTGTGTGTGTGTGTGTGTGTGTGTATATATATATATATTCTTTAACATGAATGCAGTTATGGGGCAAATAATGATGAGACATGGGTTTCCCAGCTATACACAGTGTTTTGTACTTAGCCCTGCATTCCTTTGAGGATCAATATAGTTCATATCATTGCTGTTTATTGATTATTATTATAGGCTACGCACCTCCTTCAGCTTATCCACATCCTGCTTTACTTTATCGCAAACATCTGTGGCTGCTCGCAGCTTGTTTGTCCATTCTTCCAGGACGCAGGGGTCAACTCTTTTATCACCTGTCTGCACCGTGCTGCTGCTGCAAGGATCCAACGCAGTCTTCAGTTGTGCCTCCAGACTTTGAGTTTTTATTTTCAGCTCTTCGTTTTCTCTGAGGAGCCCTTCAATTTCTTCCTGTTAGAGGGACATGATGTGAAGCTGAAAACAGGGTTTAGTCTTAAACCCTCAACCTGCTTGTTACTGCTATAGAACAAACATATGAAAGCACATTAAACATAATAATAAGAAGAAAAACATGGCGCGATACCTCATACTCCCGTAAAAGCAGTTCTCCTCTGGTTTTTCTGAGACATTTCCTCATGGAAGGGCTGTCACTGTGATCACTCTCATTGGTGCCTCCTGTATGAAAAATACACAAGTAGAGTGAGATGGGCAGCTCTTCAAAATAAAAGTCTGCCTTTTCTAACATTTTAAAGGTATAATAATTGTTTAATTGAGAATATAATTAGCAGATTAATGGATAGTGAAATCAAGTAATGCGGTTTTTACTGGCCCAAGATAAATTCCTCTCAGGTTTACTAATCTGCAGTGATACAGTCCACAATTTTCTTTGAGGCATGTAAAAAGCACTGTCAAATGGGTGAAGACCCGAAAGTTAATTTCATGCATATTTCAGCAACTGAGTATTTTTTTTGATTTTCACTTAAAACACCTGTTGAAACCACAACAAAGACTGCAGAGTGAGGCTCCCAGGGAAATACTCCAGACATTTGATCTGACTCAGCACAGGCCAGCTTTGTGTCTTAATTCAAGACTTCCGCAATAAGAAAATCTCATTTTAACGACAGCAGCGAGGAGGCCCTGTGAGTTTAACACATGCAAAGAGACAAAAACACAAGCAAACAAGGAGCACAAATTCGACAACACATGCACAGTTTGTTTGAGCATTTTTTTAATGCGGTGGTGTTTTTTGTGTTTGCAGCCCTTTTTTTCTAAATGCTGTGCATGTGTAGACAAATGTATGAACTTTTTCTTTTCATTTGCTTGTTTCATCCGTTTGCATGTGATTTCTGAAGCTGCAGTGCCTTGAGCTCTCAGCGCCACTACTTTACTGAGGTCTGCGGATAATACAAACATTAAAACTGCCTTATCTTGACTGCAACTTTCAACAACAAGCTTTATTTCATTAACACGATGACTCGGCTGCGAGACGCTTGCAGGCAGACGAAGCCTCACATCTCCTCTCCTGCTTCGTGTCTGTATATCCTTGTTTGTGTGGAGCTACTCACCGATGATCTCTCTGCAGGGACTCTCTGTTGTAATGGCGACTCTGCAGGTGGGACACTGGCTGGCTTTCTTTAACCACATTTCCATGCAGGATGAGCAGAACACGTGGTGGTTGGCACAAATGACCGGCTGCCTGACCTGCGCAGAGAGAAACGTGGAGCTTGTTTGCTAACTCTGGTATTAAAGCACATTAAGGTCCAGACACGCACATTGTGTTTGCAAACTCGGGCACAGAAACCCACGTAATGACGTCCCAACGTTAAGGTTACTGGACAGCCGGTTATCCCGTGTAAACACATCGTCCTCGTTTATCGTCTGTCAGACTCTAACGATTCGAAATCACGTACCTTTCCGAGACATATCTGGCACGAAATCGGCAAAGTCATTGAAAGAGTCGATGTGTGATAGTTAAGAGCCATAGTTTGAAGGCGCAAACAGCGCACGCGCGCGCAACACACACACAAAATACACTGCCCCTGAGGGAGTACGGATCTCCCACCGTGGCCCGCCGAGTTGCGCGCCGACTCTTACAACTACGGAAAGTCACAAAGGCCTAAAAGGCTCTACCCAGCGTTGCCAGATTAGGCGGAAAGCCGCCAAACCCGCCCAAACTTGTATTCGGGCGGGGGCGGGGTGTCCTAACTTGGGCTACATTTGGCCTTTACAGGCAGCAAGGGGCATTGACACACAGCTGTCGGGGTCCACCACTACTACTAACTACTAACTACTCAAACTGAAGACACAGACACACATACACACAATAAACCACATTCATTTTTTTACGCAAGGATTCAATCAAACTAAAATCCCAAATAAATTAATTAGAAACCAGAACCTGCCATAGAGTTTTCATGTGTTCTTCAGTATCACAGTAATCCAGTGATAGTGTAACTAGTGTTACTAGTTAATTCAGCTTAACTTAATTTAGTTTCCCATGAATGTAAACAAACATAGGCTGTATGTCCATGGCTCAGGATAGATAAAAGCGGGCACTTGCAACTTGATCTATTGCAGATTATAGTCTGCAGTACATTTTTTTCATAACCTCCTGCTGTTTTTTTTTTAAACCCAGTCCATTAATAGCTTACTGAAAGGCAGCCTAGATTTATGTGTTGCTAATAATTCCATAATAAACATTAATCCAAAAGTATTATCTAGTGTTTCAGTATAGGCGCCCAAGAAAGGGCTTATAAATTTGCTTAATATTTAATTTTGCTGTTCCAAAAACTCAAAAATCAACACCAATTTACTTTGCAACAGTGAGTAAGCTGTTTTATTGGCCAACTCAATATGACTAACTCCAAGAACATCAAAGATACACATTTAAAAGTTTTACCCGGGACTCACAGATTTTATCCCCGAACATTAAAACTGGGAACATACACTTAAAACATCACATTATGTATTTTCCAACACACAAACAACCATGCACATGGAGCGCAAAACTCAGCTCATTGTGTTTGATGGGCAAGACAGCTGTAGCAGCTGACGATTCCCCATAAAAATCTATAAAGGTACCAGGGAGGCTTAAACTGACACTCAGGTTATTTGCATGAAACACAAATGTTAAAAGTGAAACTGTGAAAAATAGTCCTAAAAGAAAATGCCAAAGGTTCAATGGGGTAAAAAATAAATAAATAAATATTACATTTGCAGATATACCACATCCTACAACTGCTTTCTGATTGGGGTAAAATTAGCTCGTAAGTACAGTTGTGCTTCGAGTACACTCCTTCGTGCTGTTTACACAGTGAAGTTCTGGCAAAAGTTAGAGCAAAAAGGGAAGTGCTTACTAGATATCACTTCAATAACTAAGTTTCTATAGGTCAGTGCACTCTCAGTAACAACAAACAATGCAAGCTCTTAACATGTATTGCCTGTGGCCTTTGGTTTGTTTGTTTTTGTTTGCCTGAAATGATAAATGGCAAAATCTAAGTACCATTTCTTTTATTGCAATGTCAAATAGAAAAACTTAAAATCATAGACATTACTGCGAAATGACAGCTCCTTAGATGCCACGACAGCGCATTCATTCATTTAAAACCTGCCTATAATTAAGAATGCAATGTAATATTTTTGCAAGCCTTCGTCTTAGATGAACAATCTAATTTATAAATAATGATACTGAGTGAGCCAACATTAGCATAATTTCCACTACAAATATTTCAAATCACATCTCCATCACAGTTTAGCCCTCCAGAACCATTACTCATATCTAAACCAACATGTCCTTTTCTTCGTCGTGTCTCAGACCAGGACATCTTCTCAGGATCTAATATGATTAGAATTGACTCAATGCAATACAAGCTTGTACACTGATCTCAGTTTTAAAACACCATCATTACTTGTTTGGTTGTTTTCAGCACAATATTAAATGGATCACAGGTCATCATGTGTTCTCGCTCATTTTATATAACTTAAACATCAGGCGTTTGTTAAATAAGTTAGAGAGGGAGTTAAATGCAGTATCAATTTACATTATTTATTTATTTTTCGTCTCTGTATTATGATTATTTCTTAAAATGTATACATGCATTTGAAGTGTAGAGAAAAGGAAATATTAAAATGTTTTTAGTAACATTTTCTGATTGGACAAAAATGTTTTTGTTTTTGTTTTTTAAAAAGCATGGATATTTTTGCAGTGCAGGCATTCATTCAAGCCCAAATTTATCTCAGTCTCCAAAATGACTTCAAAGAGCACCTGACATACAAGATGTTGACAAGATGTAGAGATACTTTCCAGTCTGCCACAGTGAACCTTCAAATTGTAACTGAAGTAGTTTGTGAATTTGTTACTGGGAAACTTGCCCTAAAATAACCAATAACAGACTCAAATGAAAGAAATACTAATTTTCGACAAGTCCCATTGTCCCTAAGATTGCATTGCTTTGCAACAGGCCGGTCATTAATTGGTGACAGTCAATTAATCACAGCTGGTACAGACGGCTACAACTATTGATCTTGCCCCAGCACTTATTTTTCATCCCTAAATGACACCGATTGCCAGATTTGACCAGCATGTGTAATGGACAGTGAAGAACCAATGACCCTAGTGTCAGTCTTGTCACTGGTCAGGATCTGGATCCCCTCCCCCATCTCATCTCTGGCAAATAGCATCTTTACCATTTAGCTTGGAAAGGTTTAGACTGCCCTAAGAGCACAGCAGCGAAACTGTGCGCTCTGGTGCTCAGATGACCTTTTCTGTTTAAGGCTTAATCTCTGACAAATGCTTGCTTTAATTAGCTTGATACCCCCCTGCCTAGGCTGCCACCCCACCCACTCAGCTCCCCTCTCCAAGCTCTGTCTCCTTCCCTCTATCTCTGCCATTCTCTGTCTTTTCCAATGTGTCTTTTGGAGCTTGTCAAACATGCATCAAGCAATTTAGTTGATGAATCAATTAGTGGAAAGAAATATAAAAATATATTTTGACAGATTATTCACTTATGTCCAGTTTTAAGCTTCATCCATTTCTTACCATCTGATGTTGTGGTGAACTAGATACAAATAGGATTTGGACTATTAGTTAAACACAGAAATATTTGAAATTATAATTTCCATTTTCCACGATTTTCTGATGTTTTACTGACCAAACAACTAATTACTTGAAATAAATAATCACTGAAATAAAAAGAATGTGTAGTTACTAGAAAGTAGTGAAAACAACTATGAATAATGCCTTACAAGTTCCAAATATTCTATTATTGGAATTACAGTATGTTACTTAAAAAAGGAAACACCAGTCTAGTTTAGAGCAGATGATGGTTGAAACATGGTACTAAATTATTAAATGCAATTATGCCACAAATTATAAATATCCAGCAGTGTTTTTAAGGTGTCAAAAGAAAACAAAGCACAATGAAATATGTGACATGGAGAAGAGAGTATGTACAAAGTAAAAAGATGAGCCCGTGCACATTAAGAGGTCTGAGATAACATACAACAGCAACCAGTAGGACTCATCTATTGATGAGCTGCTATCAAAGACAGTAGGATTCCAGAGAATGGCAGAATAGGTACACTTCAAATGAATGCATGAACTGGAATATAACCTCAAGAAATTTTAATTTTATCATAATTCCAATGCAGGAATGAGGTAATCTGTGACAGGAAATAATTCAAGATGATACTGATAAATAAAAAAAAACTTTTCAGAAGTTTTAACATCAAGAAGTAAATCGAACAAATGCTGCTGATCACTTTCCAATCGGCTGAAATTAAATCCTTGGCTTCACCCAGAGACTGCTGCAGATCATGCATCCCTCCCACTGCAGCAGCAAACACAAGTGGAATAGATGCATGGCTACAAATCCCTGTTTTATTGGAAAGGGGTCTAATTATTAGGATGTAAGTCAGGCTCTGACTGGAGGGCCGTCTTCTTGATGCGGGCCTGGTTTATATTTATCCCCTCCTATGCAGCTACAGCAGCAGCAGTGCCACCATCACTACCAGCAGTGTGTGGCGCTTTTATTACATCGCCCACAGGCAGGTTCAGCCCTGTCACACTCACGCACACACACACACACACACACACACACACACACACACACACACACACATCCACACAGCCTTCAGGACCGGCAGCCAGTTGAGTCCCCTCCACAGCAGAGTTATCCCACATCCCCACACAGCCCCACATGGGCCCTTGGGACAGTGGAGGGAGGGAGCGGGTATTATGGTAATACTATAGCCTGCTGCTCCCTTCCCCTCTCCTGCAGCACAGCTGGGAAGGACCATCATTACAAGTATTGTAGCAATCTGTTTAAGAGGGACACATTGGAGAGGTTGGGTGACAGAGAGAGGATGAGTGCTGCATACATAGATCACATAAAATATGATTAAAATGTGTGTGAGGGGACCGGGAATAAAATGCAAAACTTGTTATGAACACCTTATATCAAGTCTACTGTCAAAATGGCCAGCTGTAAATCTCTATTTTCCCCTCTTTACTTTTTTATTTTATTAAAGGTTTCTTGTGTTGAGCTGGTTATATCTCAAGACAGGAGGCCCGTGGCACATAAGGAATAAATAGGACATAAAGTACTTGAATCTCTAATGCCTCATATAGCTTTACCAATCTATATTGTAGTGTGTCATGAGCTGGAAATCCATTAAGAAAGTGACAGAAATCAAATAGCCCTGCAATAGTGCAACTGGGCTGTTCTTATGGTCAAATTACCCTGATTTCATGCAAAAAAAATCTTTTTTTTAGACACAAATGAAATCCAGCAAATATATCTATCATGTCTTTATGGTAATTGATTTTTAAAAAAAACTGTGAGAAATTCCCACAACACACATGTTTCAATACTACTTTAAATACCTGTTTTTCAATAGATTGATGATTATATATCAGGGAAGTCTGATCAGAATAAACAGCCTACTCCACTATTCTGGGAGCAGACGAGACCTTTGACAGAGCGGTCAATCACTCACTGTCGGATTTGGCTGCTCAGAGCCATTCGTCCGCTTGACTTGCGTTGAAGCAAAGGAGCAGGCTTTGATTCAGAGCCTTCATCGGACTCCCATCATCCTCACAGTATTTTTAGGAAACAGAGATATCCATTACATCCTTTTTTCCCCTCCCGGTGCCCTCCCCCTCATTCTATTTTTGAACAGAAGGTTCGATTGATAAAGCACAGAATCTATAACAGCATGCAAAGAGGTGAAGGGTTATTGAATATTCTGATGATGAACTATTAAAAATGCATATTATCTCATTATTCCTGCTGCCAAATAACTGGAAACTATATATGCCACCAGACAGAAAGTGATTCTCATCTCTTTTTTTCTTTCCTTGACCCGACAGAGGGCATGTGAGGAGGAGAGAAGGGAGGGAGGAGAGTGGTCTTTGAAAAACTGCTTCAGTGTACTAATGTCCCTGAAACCTGAACCCTTATTGGATCTGAAGGGCATTATAAGACAGGGATCCTCCACACCCTCTGTTTAAAGGTGAGTTTATTACAGCCTCTCTAACAGGGAGCAGTGTGTAGAACTTCATGTTGGTGAAAACACAATGATGTTAAGGAGCTGTATCTTTTTTTTCTTTCTTCTTTTTTGTAAAAACAACTACAAAAAAAGAGGCCGGTGAAATAATACTCAGGACCGACATTTGTCAGCACTCATTCTCCTCCCAGCCCCCCCCCCCCACACACACACACACACACACACACACACACTCTCTCACACACCAGGAGGCCTTATTAATTATTTGTATCCACTTGACTTCATATTGTGCTACCAGTGGCTTGGTCAAAGATTATAATTACCACTTCCCTGTTTGTATCATTTTCCATCTCCAGTGCTTTTAGTGCAGTATTACTTCTCTTGTCCCTCTCTCTCTCCCTCTCCTGCTCCCTCTCTCCCGTATACACAAGACCAAAAGTGCAGGCACATCATTTATTGATAAGACAAAAAGAATGTAATGAAATTATCAATGTTCTTGAATTAATTATGAACATGATTAAGAAAGCTAAAATCTCAGGAGCCGGTCTCTCATTACCCATTCACTCTTAGGGATTGCTTTCATTCAGGGAAGGAGAGGCGAAAAAGCCTTCCAGCAGAGCCCACTCCGGCTCAGCTCTTCTCCCAGTGTGCCTGTCCCCTTGTCTCTGCTGCCGGGCTGATTGACCAACCCTCCGACAGACCGGCTGCCAGCCTGCACCGGACGGCTCTCTTGCACCCGTGCTTGCTGCTGTGATGTAGCCAAGCACAGCTAGCTGCCTCATGGCCTCTGATGTTTGCATGGAAAGGAGAGGATGTGCACAGCTCTCCTGTTCTACACCTGCGTTCAGGCTCTGGGGTCTTGACCCTACTAAAAAAAGAAGCACAGGAGGTAAGTGAAACTTCTCTTAAACTGCTGCTCTTTTAGGAAAACACTTGTCTGTTGAATTTGTCTTGGTATAATCTCTTTGCTTTTCTATGTATTAACTGCTAAAAAAAAATAAGAAGCTTCACTTTTATTTCCCTGTATATTATTTTGTCACAGAGTCTATTTTTTTTAAATTAACAATTAATTAACAGAAAAGGTTGTAACATCATCAGTGGCTAATAAACATTTTTTGCTCCTTGATGAGAAAAAAAAGTTGGTCTAATATAATAATAGAGTATCTTTTTGTGATCCTTTTTGTTATTGCACTTGGGATTATTAACTGATTCATAAATCATTTAACTGTTTTCATTCATGGAATTAAGGGCAGGTATGAACTGAATTATCACACCTGTATCACACAGGCATGTGTCTCTTCTTCCTTTAGATTAGCCTGAGTAATATTAAATTGATTAGAACAATCATGTATGGTCACCCATTAACTCAAAATTAAAAATTTAAATTTGACATCATTACTGTGTGTAATACATATTTGAAGGATATAAAATGCATCTGCAGTGATCTATATTCATATCATAAGATGTTTGCTGTTTGTTTGAGGGGTCTCTGCTGACAACGTCATCTTGGAACAATTTGTATGACGCCCATTTGTAGGGTGTAACAACATTTTTATATGTGAGGCAGTGCACGTTAAACTAATTCCACTGACTATCCATTTATATTCCGTGAGAGCAATAGAAGTGCCCTGGGAGAGCTACATATCTTTGGCTCAGTCAATCTTTCTTCTGCTCAGTCACGAGGGACAGTATATGGGGCAATACTCCCCAAAGTATTGGGAGTTTCAAACAAAGTCTCAAACCCACTGTCTCTTTCCTGCTCACACTATCTCTGTTTATAACTATCTCTCCAGCTTTCTCTACACGTATGCACACTCAAAAAATGCACCTGTGTGCACAGACACAAACACACATGCTTAATCACACAGAAATACAAACCTATGCATTGTGTCATCTACAGTGAAAACAGAATTAATGCACTCCTGCACATGGGCTATATTCATACTAACACATACATAGTGTTTTACTTCTCACATTTACTGACCTTTGTGAAAATAATATTGTTGTGTGTTGTTACAGTGTTGTGTGTGAAACCAGCATAGTGCTGGGCCCTCCTGCTACATTGCACTATATACATAGAGAAAGAGAGAGAGAGGGAGAGAGAGAGGGAGAGGGAGTTTTCCTTCTTGATAATGATTTCATGATTTCTGCTATAGTATCAAGAAGGAGAAAGGTTCCCTGGAAGACAGAGGAAACAGGACAGAGAAAGAGAGAGAGAGCAAGAGAGAGAGCAAGAGATCTCAGGGGTTAATGGCAATCCTCCTGTCCCAAGGATTGATCAAAGTATTGGATCGCACATAAAGCTGCAGTTACTGGATATTACCCCGCCGCTATCGGCCTGCAGTGATGGCCTGGATAAGAAGTGCTTACCAAAGAGGATGCACCTCCAGGGCAGATACGGTTTCCCAGCCCTTTGGGAACAACAACCACATGCCTGCTGCTTGCTCAGGAACTTTCTACCTCATTGAGTAAATCCAGGGGCCTTATCAAGTTACTGGCCTACTGAACTGCTCAAAACAATGTTTAAACCCACTCAGATTTTGAGCTTCATAGGGGCAGTGCAGTAATTAAATGGCACCTGCTTTTCATAGATAAGAGTGTCGATTATTTGGTTTGTTTGCCGTTGCATTTCATGTTGAATGAAACCGGGTTATCGCGAATTTAATTATGAGCAGAATGCAATTTTATAGATTTTTGTGGGGTTAGATTGTAAAGTTGCTGCGTTATTCTTAACAGAATCATAAAGTTTACTTTTTGCTTCATGCAGACTTCTCAGCACTTGTCTTGACTAATCATTGTAATTGCTTTAAACCCTTTAACTGAGCATGTTTCAAGTTACTGTCCTCAGACCAGTCCTGTCTATATTCCCTCTTGAGGTTTTACATTAGATTTAAGGATTAGCTGATTCCAGATCTTGCCAAGGTGGGCAGCTCTACCCGTGAGCATCTGCTGTGTGTCTCTCTGTAGTATTACCCATGAAGCACCTGGCTCATGCCACACACCCAGAGCCCAGATGGCAGCTAAGCAGGCAAATTATTTCAACACAAAACTCTGATGTCCCACACCAGCACTGTGGGGCCACTTTGGTATTCTGCATGCCTCTCTCCAGCTCTGCAGAAGAGGATGTCTGCCATTGAGCCATAAAGATGTCAAGTGGGTAATCATGGTCGTAGACAGGCCCCAGTACAGTGCTTGGCATCCAGATGTAAAGTTGGTCATATGTGGTCTCCTTTAGAGGCATTTGGCACTGGTAGGATGGTGCATTGTGTCTATGCCCTTGGTGCTCATTGATGCAGATGCAACCTCATTATGTTCCAGGGTTGACAATGAGATAAGTTTTTGTAAGCAGTGTTTTGGATGTAACCACCAGAGCAAATGCTCTGATTCAAAAGCATGAATAAGATTTCATAGCACTGTAAGTGACTGCAACTGTTTTTTCCTGCAACATGAACAAAATGTTAAAAGTACAATAAGTGACTTTTTGATGAACAGACAGTCCTCCTTGTGGTTTTTGTTAGACACTGAATGACTCACATGAGCAGTATTTCTGCTTTTGTAGAATGGGTATCTCACTCAGATTTCTCATTGATTAATTCATTCATGGTTACCCTGTGTGTCCCCTGGTAACCATACAGAGGTATTGTGATGTCTCCATATGACACACAAACCAGGGTTCATTGGCTTGCCTCCTCAATAACACTGCAGTAGGATTCTTCACATCATCTAGGAAACAGCGTGTCCTTGCTTCAATTACAGCAGCACTCTCAGTTCATACAGTACATCTTGTTAGTATAGGCAGACAGGGTCAGTATTGTTGATTCAGAGTCCAGGAATGTCAGCTAACAGCTACAAACCCTTAGCTACTACAGCAATGCTGCACTGCAGGCTTTAACCAAATTATTCCTGGTGGTCCAGCAACCAAACAGTATCACCATCTTTATCTGACATCAGAGGCCGCAGTTTCTCTGTACATCTTCTCTGAGGTTGATGAAGTGTTGCCATTAGGGCCCGTCTCCTGCATCCACAGCTGCATCGGAGGCAGAATTGGTTGTGCTTGATAAAGCTGGCACTTGGAGCAAGGTGCAGGCCCCACAGCGATAACCTACTGACTCCAGCATTAAAGACTCCACCAATGGGAAGGACGGCCTACATCTTGATCTATTGCTTCCTGTCAGAGAAAAGTATTGCTGGCTGTAGCCTGTGTATTTTTGTAGTTCTGACTGCAGGCACGGAAAATATAACTCCATGGGTTGACAAGGAAAATTAGTAGAAAAGTAGGAGATCTGTTTAAAGGCTGAGGTCCATCTGGCCTCCAAAGGATACTAAATGATTTGAGGGTCAGGCATTTTCACAGACATACACAATTTATGACATTAATTTCCTAGCTTCAAAACTGATCTTTAACTCAAATTTTGAAGTTACTTGCTTAGGGTTATTTCCATGTAAGCCACTTAATATTGTCCAGTATGCTTTCTTGAACATATTTATTAACTTTGACAAAGAATGTCATCAATGTGTGATTGTTGGTTTGATTGTCAGTAGGATTATGCAAAAATTACAGAACTAATTTGCACTAAACTTGGTTGTGGAGTGGGGCACGGGCTAGACTAGAACCCATTCAGTTTTAGTGCAGATACAGGAATCACTTTATTTAACATTGCAAGATTGGGCATTTTTCCACATTTTCATCAGTTTTTCAGGAAATAATGTATGGGCTCTATGTAAAAAAAAGAATCATGGAGTTGACATCTATGAGTTTTAGTGAATTTAGTGCAGATTATCAGACTACATTCTTTTTCCTTTTATTGTATGTAGGACTGTTTTGTCTGGGTAGAGATATGCACTTTACATTGTGACATTCTAGCTAATGAATTTACCACTTTGAATAAAATGTATCATGATTATTACATTTAAAAATTAATACGAAGTGGACATTGACTACTGTTTGTCTGAAAAGTCACAGCAAAAGTAAACACGAACATAGAACAAAAAAAATGCTGTTTACATGTAAACTGAAACTTATTGTTGTGTTTGTGGACTCAAATTTGGAGAGAAATAAAGCAGTAAAGACTCTAATTTGTCCCAGTACAGTTCTACTTCATCCTTTCACCCTCCTCCTCCTTCCCTCTCCCTAAAGTGTATCCCATCTGCTTTGGGGACCTCTCCTCAGCATGCAGGAGCAGGATAAGCACACCATTTCCCTGTCAATACTTTGCTATTAGCCTCTGCAGATCCATATATCACTGGGCTGTAGGCTATGAGCTGGTGCAGTGTGTTCTTCTTATCTGAATGGCCAAGGCTGAGGGTCTTCTCTCTGCCCTGTGCTTTGATTTATCCGACCAGTAGGTTAATGAGAGATGGAGACTGCCCCTTTACTCTTACCCTGAGGGGGTAGAAACATACACATGTAAAGACTTTGGATTTGAGTGTCCAGTGGGCCTCAGGATGGTGTCACAAAATGGCACTAAGATTATCCCTGTCTAAATGACAAAGTCACAAATGGAAAACAATGATCTAAATAAGGAACTGTTGAATTGTCAATTGTAAATGTTTCAAAGCTTGGTAGTTCAAAATGATCCATCTTTTAAGCAATGAAATCTTAGCATCTTAGCGAGTTACTGTTCACAATTTTGGTAGATGAACTTATTTGCTTAATTGCCAAGACTTAGTTGAGAAATTCAACCCCACTCCCATGACTGTATGCTAAATATGAAGCTGTAGCCGGGAGTCACTTAGCTTAGCATAAAGACTGGAAACAGAGGGAAACAGCTAGCTATGCCTAAAGGAAACAAATTACATCTAATCAGTCGATAACACATTATATATTTGTTTAATTCCTACAAAAATAAGCTTTATAAACAAGAGGATGTGGCTTTATGCTAGGTTAAATACTGGGGATTTTTTGGCTGGGAGCAATGCTAAGCAAAGTAACCTGTCTTCTGGCTTTTGTTTCATCTTTAGCAGCCAGACATGAAAGTGACATCAATCTTCTTAGAAGTCAACAAGAAAGCAATTAAGTCCCAAAATGGTGGGTCCTTTAACATACTGATCATTTGCATGAAATATTTTTTTAATCATAGATTAAACAAACACATTTGGCAGTTCTTAATGGTGGGAAGTCAGTGAAGGGTCACATCCGTTTAGCTGAATTTTCAACTCCGACTGCTTGGTCAAGGCACCTGCGTGGAGCAAGTGGAATCTTGGGAATAACTAAACCTGCAAGAATGTCGTTGCAGGTACAAAATAAGAGGCTGATGACATGGCATAGCCCTCTTCACCTGCCAAACGTCAACAGTGAAGCTGTTCAAATTGTGAAAGAAAAGAGGATGTTTTAGTTCAGTCTGTCAGAGAATCCCTTCATTATGACAGCCTAGACATTTACAGTGTGCTGCGTTTCCTCATATTTATAGACAAAAGGCAACATGAGAATAGTAAATGATGATAAAACACAGTCCTAAAAAGAGATGTGTAGCTTTTTAACACTTCCCTAGATCAGCGAGTTACATTGCATGTTACATCAGTGAGTTTATGACCTGCAGATATTTGGCCTAAATCCAAGAAGAAACTACCTAATGAGCAAGCTGTGTCAGTGTCTCTCGCAGCTCCCTCTCAGCAGTCTGCTTGTACAGTTTGCAGTGTCTGTGTGTGTGTGTGTGTGTGTGTGTGTGTGTGTGTGTGTGTGTGTGTTGAAAGCAACAGAAAATCGCTATGTAGAAGGCATTTAGCTGTGGGATAGAGAAGAACCTCAGGAACTCACACACAAGCACAACAGGGGAAGACAAACCACTGCCAGATAAATGTCCTACTTAGCTATTACACTGTAGTACATTTCAACAAGAAGTCAGACCCCTCCCTCTGCATGGTTTTCACACACACACACACACACACACACACACCTTCCATGAAAATATCCAGCATATGGTTCTGTGCTTCTAGCTCATATCCCAAGGCCAGTTTCCCAGCTGGTTCCCTGAGAGAACAGAGAGTAGGGGAAGAGAGCAAAAAGAAATGGAGATACGTAGATAGAGATATATAAGGAGAACACGCAACAGACATATAGGGTAAAAAGAGAAAGAGAAAGAGGAGATGGGGGGGGGCACATGCCTCACATAGCCCATCAGCATATGGCAGATGTATTATAGGTTCTGACTGTTAAGTACCTGATAATTAGTTTGCCTGTAAGGCATCAGTCTTTATATGTATCTGTAGCCACTAACAAGGCCCTATCGGGGACAAAAGCCTTTCCTCTGTGATTTGCACAGTGTACGATACAATGATAGTGCTAAACCCTCACCCTCATCTCTGACTGCATGCTACGGCAGCCTTTTTTACCTAAAAGTGAACCACATAATTACCCTTAGAAACAGCAGTTTAACATAATAATAATAATAATAATAATAACCTAATTAAGACCTGAATTATTTCCAGTCAACAGCTGGCATTTCTCTTGTTTCAACAGAGCATATACATATACACTGTCTGTCTTTGTATCGATCCATCCAGGTACTCCTGGATGTTATCTTCCTCTCAAGGACATCTCAGTCACAGCTTGTTCAGACACTGTGAAGTATTGGCCTTTGCTCTCTCTATTGAGAAACACACAGAGACTGTAAGAGAGATTGTATTAAAAAACTCGGCCAGTAAAAATGTCATCATCCTTTACTGTATGTTTATTAAAAATGTAGTCAGAGAAACAAATAAATACATCACAATACAAATGGGGGGAAATCATTTAATATCCTGTAGAATTATTATATTCTCTCAGCATCAGGGAATTAAAAAAACATGTTCAACATTGCAGACATTAGACATTTGAAGGAGAGAATTCTATTATAACAAGAAAAATATTTGTCTTCAGATTCAGTAAGCATAATTACAAACCCTCATCTCAATGTAGGGTCCAGGTCTTATATTGATCTACTGCAAAGAACAATAAGTTAGAAAAAGATGCCCGTTGAATATCATAGGAGGACAAACAGCACAAGCAAAATACTCAAGATAAGCACAATTATCTTTCTTACAGACTCTAGAATTAGTTCAGATGGAGATGCAAGAAGCTGTTTTGCTTACTGCCACTAATAATCCAACAGCTCTGCAGACATCCTGATTATTGTGATTGCAGGTCTGCATTGTCTTTTAACAGTTAATAAATTGCTAAGCAGTCTTGCAATCTGCCTTGAAAGGGTTAACATTGACTCTTGCGTACCACTGCCTCAACATCCATCATGTTTCTCTGTAACCAGATCATAGCTTCAATCACTGGGAAGATTAGATAGTAGTCTATTAATCTCCCATATTAAGCAGATCCATTTGTGAAAGCAAACGGCCCAGGGAGGCCATCCTTTCACTTGTTGTCTCTAAAATCTGATTAGCAAGTATAACGACATGTTGCTGAGGGTCACGGGAGATATGGATCGGCCCTGCCTGCATCTCCACTCTCACCGGCTAGGGTGTTGCAAGAATGAACAATTTTATGTTCAAGGACTCCTGGGGATTCCTCTTGTAGTCACCTAGTATATTGAACAAGCACGATAATAATGGGGGTGTGTTCATTTGGAGTACATTCCTTTGCAAAACACATTGAGCCTCCTCACTCTTGATATTTTACTGCAAGTTTAGAAGTCTAATGTAAATATGATTGGTGTCTGTTCAAGTCCTGTAATTTTGAGAGTAGAGTAAGGGCATGTTTCATTAATAAACAAACACAACACATTGTCTGGGCGCCTGGATGGGCAGACTGGCTTTCCAGATGGAGGTATAAATAAAAGAGTAGAAGTCCAGTCTGTGAATCTGTGCTGTGAAGATGAATATGGCTGTCCTTTCAAAAACACCTGCTGCAGTGTGAGAAATGGAGCAGTGATGGAAGATCTTTTATTTAAGAAAGAATGCCACAGTTTAAAAATACTCCATTACCAGCATCAGTCCTGCAATCAAAGTTTTATTAAAGTAAAAATACAGATGGATTTGCAGTGAAATGTAATACGCTAAAAAAAAGTGTTAAAATAAAAATAATGCATCCTGCTGCTTTATTATGCATATTATATCACTTATTATTACTGATATATTAACATGGAGAGAGAGAATAGGATTTTTTGAACTACTTTATTGAACTGTTTTAATCTCAATAGTCAATCATACTTTCTTAACTGACCATCTTTTTTAATAAAATGATTAGTGATTTTGATTAGTAGCAGTGCTCAAAAATATAGAAAGTGACTGTAGATTATCACTTTTTCACTGTAGTTTTGGTGATTTCTATGTGTACTTTAACATAAGTTCAGGAACATCTGTGTGTCGAAAGCATTTTTGTAAGAAGCAGAAACCAATTTTGTAATACTGCTACAGTAAGTGCTAATATTTCAGTGTTTATAAGGAGGTAGCACTGTAATTTTACTCAAGACTGCTGTATGTTTGATTTGTGACCCATTCAGAGGTCATGATGTCAGTGATGAGGAAGATGATTAGAAATATACAGATGATGTCACAGGTCTTTATTTAGCCATCTTACCCCATCACACACGGGAGGAGAGCTAGCTGTAACATTCTGTCAGGTGTCTGGTTTCTTTCTTTGACTCGGCTGAGACGAGGAGGAGGAGGAGGAGGACGGAGGGGGGGTATCCGGTTACAGCGGGGAGCAGTGAGCGTTGGGACAGATCTGTTTACTTGGGGAAGTTAATTGATTGGGAGGAGAGCTGGTGAGGAGGAGAGAGGGAGAAAAGCACTGGAAGGGGCAAAGAGATGAGGGTCAGGGGGGTATTGATCATGTGACTGCTCCTGCCATAACCTCCGATATGCTCCTGTGCTTTTATTGCACTGTAATGCCAAATAAGATTGTTTCTTGTAAAAACAGCAGAGAAAAACAACATGTGCTCAATGAGGGGGCAAGGCGAGGCAATGAATCGTTAAGATCTGGTTCACTCATTAAGATCAATTTTTTACCTTTTTCATTAACATTTTAGCCTCAACAAAGGTTATGTCATAGAATATATTCTTCTGTACTAACTGGGCCTGTCAATAATTTATGTTGAAATACATCAATATGTTTGATCCAAAAAATGGTTATTTATCTGAAACGTTTTCTCTGTTTTTTAAAATATTTCTAATTTGACAAAACTAGCAAAAAATGAAAACAACAATAATAATAATATTATTATACTTACAATCCCTAAGTATTCTATGAACATACAGATATGGCTAGCTACCGCTACAAACAAAAATGAGCCCAGTTATGTGCAGTGTGTTGGTCAGTGGAGATAGAGAATGAATTGCAGAGCAGTGGAGAGCAGTCTGCATGCCATCCACTTTGTATTGGACAGACTGCATAAATTATTTAACAGCAGAGCTGCTAGCTATTATTACAGAAAAACAGTGGACTGCATCTGGACTCTTTCCTCACATTTGTATGTCAATACACACCTCGCCCTCGTGGGCTCACCAACCACTGTGGAGCTCACATCTTAAAACAAGGCCACGCTGGATAGGTCATATTCACAAAGCATGTTGGGAAAAAAACAACGGTGTTGAAACATCCAGTAAAAAGGTTAATCAGATGAGACACAGTATGTCTAAATAAGTGAAAAAAGTAACAGTTTGTCCCACCATCAGAAGCAAATACAGTGCTCTGGACGTGGTGTGTGTGTGAGTGTTGGTGTGGGTGTGTGTGTGTGAGAGAGAGACATACTGGCAGACAGGTGGAGAACAAGAACGAACACCTACAAGAGAGAACAGGGAGGGCTGGAGGTGAGGGGAAAGTGGTTGCTCAGATATGTTTGCCGTGTCATTTTTAGCTCTCCTCTCCTCAGCCTCAACCCTTCCTGCCTAGATGGACATTTCTCTGTTATTCACTCTGAGGTTATGGTTTTAGATTGAGGGCAAAACCCAGAGCCTGCTGTTTGTTTTTGAAGGAATCCATTGTCAATACGGACTCGACAGGGCTTGAATTGTTTGCCGAGTTAATAGTAGTTTGATGATGTCATTCTCAGTGACCTGAAGAGAAATTGACCCCTGTTGTGAGAGTATTTCTAAAATGCCACCTGCACAATTATGGTTGGCGTGTCCAGGGCTGTTGTATGTAGGGGTTTGTTTTAGCTGAGACACACACACACACACACACACACACACACACACACACACACACACACACACACACACACACACACACACACACACACACACACACACACGACACACGCATATGAACACATGCTCACACTGCCTGCAATGGTTTAATTTGCTGACCCATACCTCCACATCTTCTGAAACCATGTTCGTTGAATGTCAGTAGAAATTAGGTTCCCAGCGGTGATGATGAAATAATTTATTCATCACGAGTGACTTGGAGCATTTCACTGTGAACCTTTTACGGATCTGTTTTGGTTCTTTTTTCTCTAAACTATGACATTTTGCAACACAAGACTTCCTTGATGAATTTCTACCTGAATGACAAAAAAATAGGTTTTGCCTGCATTTCCACGTGCAGACACAGGAAGAAAGATACTGTAGATGTAGGCATAGGGATACACGCTGAAATTACATTCATCAAACATTCACTGTTGTTACACCTTCTCATATGTCTTAAATGCAGATCATTAAAAACATTTCTACAGACTCCTGACCAAGTGTTTTGATGGTTAAAAAAATCCACAGCTGTTCTTGTATGTATTAGTTAAATCCTCATTGTTGTTGATTGTTACAGAGAGGAGAAATAAAATGGAAAAAAGAGGGTAAGAAAAAAGGAAGTAAGAGAGAAAGCAAAAAGACCAAATCCTCCAGAGAAATGTATAATTCATGCTCGCAACATACCAGGCATTCTGTGTGTGTGTGGGGTGTCTCCTGAATAGTATGCTGTAAGATGATCATTGAGTCTTTGCTGAATCCCTGTCTCCGTGTCTTTAGGGTTCAGGTAGCCAGCAGACTGGATTTAGCCCAGCCCTGACATGAGCCAGTCATGGATTCTCTCTTTCTCCACTTGCAGTGTGACATTATTTATTTCACAGGTGAGCTGTGACTTTTCACCCTGTGTACATTGTATTCATTATATCCACATATGTTCTTCTTCAGCATATGTTTGAGGACATGAATAAAATAGAAACAAGAGAGGTGAAAGGGTAACATTAGTGAGAGAGAGAGAGAGAGAGAGAGAGGGCTGTCTGGACCTGGGGCCAGCTAAACAAAATAATATTTTCAACAGATAATTTTTATTTGTTTTTACAAATATTTCAGTTAAAATTGTGTCATCTGTTTTCTTTCCTAAAGAAAAAACAGGTTATCTCAATGCACAATTCAAAATATTGTAATTTTACTTAATAAATCTTTTGATCAATGTGTGGGGTGTTATTATTAATCCACACAACCTTTAAAAAGTGCTCACCAAATATATTATACTGTATTTATAACATTGTAATACTATAATATATGTTTTGTAAAACTCTGATAATGATACAATGGCAGATATTTATACATACATAATGTAAAAAAAACCCATAAGGTTATTTTCATTTGATTCTGTACACATAACTTTTTTGGCTATTGGCTATTTCTTGTTACATAATAGCCTGACATTCACACCAACACCATTATAATGTGTATCTGTAATGTGCAAATAGCAAATATGTTGATTTTCTTGTGCAATTTATGTACATGTACATGTATGTACAATTTACTTGTATCTCATGTCTCTCATGCCTAAGCATTTACACTTAATAGTCCTTTATCCTCAAGGTAGCAACCAGCATCTTTGCCTTCCTCTCCAGTCAGGTGCTTTTAGCAAAAAACTAAAGCCACCTCAAATAATTGTTCTTAAAAGTGCTGTTTTCTTGGGTTGTAGTGGAGGAATGGGATTCTTTGTAACAGATGAGACTTAAGATACTTGCACTTTGGGACCCTTTGTAATAACTTTTTAAAACTTGTGCTTCCGCTTCTTCTCAGATAGGCTTTCATGTTTTTTTTCTTTCAGCTGCTTTGTGAAAGTGGCATCTGGTCTAATGAGAACCACAGACTGACCTATATGCTGAAAAAAAATGAAAACTTGCATCTTACTGAGTTTCATATTACAACAGTGCTGTCCCTTTTCAGCAACAAAATCTGCCAATGTTGGGGAATAAGTTAAAATGGGCTTTAAAGTCACCTTTTTTCAACTTTCTTTCTCAACATTCAATTCTCTATTTACACATCTGATGTTGCAGGTGAGCAGAGGTCAATGAATTCTTCTTTCACCTTCCTGAGTGAACAAGAGAAAACAGGTAATGTTTGCTCATTTGTTATTGAAAATACAGTTTTAGTACAACACATACACACATTATTTTTTACACTGATATATTTATACTGTGTTAAATATGTACCTGTATCTACCAGCTGCAAGCTGTGGGATATGGCTTCAGTCCTCACCCAATCATGAATTATAGAGAAAAAGAGGATTCCCGTGCGTGTGAAATGGCATTGTTCACAGTTTGTGTCACATCAGTGCATGTTTAACTGGGCAAAACAAAAGCTTTTCAATATTTTAGTGCATGGGGACTGACTGACGGAGAGAGGAGACATTGCTGTGCTGCTGTTCTGCCTCCTCCTGTCTCCTCCTCTTCTCTATCGGGTGTCCTGTCCTCTCCCATCCTCCGAAGAGCTCCCCTCTGCTCTATAGATTATGCTGCCCCTCAAAAACCCATCTCCATCTCACCAGTTCCATGTCAGACCGGTTTTTACACAATGAAGCCAACGAGAATTGACTCACAACTGTCCCTCCTCCCCATTTATCACTTCTCCATCTGTCCTGTTCCACAGGCTATATCAGCTTCAGTGTGCAAACCCTTTTAAGCTCCCTCTGCTGGGTTTGAATAATGTGTGCTAAAATGTAGTGTTAATCAAACTCCAAACAGGTACACCAGGGTTTGGGTCTCAGAGGTCCAGTAAAAAGGCAACACTACAGAAATGATTAACAAGGGGGCTATAGAACAGATGTGGTAACAGAGAAATATGAGGAAGACAGATATTTAGAGAGGGGAGATTGTTTGAAGAACAAGAGGAAGTTTGGTGCTTCAAATGTAGTTACACTTATTTGTCTTGAGCACATATGCCATCAGGCCATCAAGCATTGCTCATATCGTTCACGGTTCTTGCACTTGCTGCTATGATTGCAGCACAGATGGGGCTCTCATCTGTTTGTAAGTCTTAGTGTTTCTCCAAAGAGTCAACCACAGAGAGGGTCGTTACTGCTCCCTACAATCCACTTTGTTCCCTTGCACAGGGACTTGTCTGATTAGGCATTGGCTAATTAGGTCTGACTAGCCAGGCTTTTAAGTGACACACCACCGTGCATGATGAGGCCTGGTTTTAAAAGTTGATGGATGGATGAGACATTAACTGTCGAGCAGTAGAGACGCTACTGATGCTATTTCCTGGCATAAGTGGGCACCATCTTGGGAAGTCCTTTACCAGCACTGGGTGAAGCGCACGTCTAGATCCACCACATCTTACAAAATAAAACTGAGGAGTTCTGCGTCGATTGATGGTGAATGGGATAGCACAGAATCAAAAGCATATACTGTTTCACCGAATTCAGTTTATTTTTCAGACTTTACTGATAGGGCCATTAATTGATAGAGCTTTGTTTTAAGGGGGCACAAGTCAAACCCCCTGTGGTTACCACCCTATGGAGAATTGTTGCCGGTCAAACAAAATTCATATTTGAGTCCATGATGTCAGTGATTTTGCCTTATAGCTACGGTTAACCATTTTGTGGTTATGGATTGTAATGACAAGATATTAAGCATGTGCTGTATTTATTGCACACCCTTCTGTGTTAGAAAGTTCAAATCAGATACTTTTACTAACAACTTGATTTATTCAGGAAGCGATGCCGTCATTAAAACACATGCACAGCATTGTGAAAAGCACTGTGCAAAGCATCGTGAGTACAAAGTACAGTCATCAAGCAACCAGAGGAGGATCCTTCACTCCTTCTGAATCAAATCTTCCCACTGGTTGAATCCCTTTCCTGCTGATACAGTAACACTATCAGGATGGATGTTTCAGAAATCACAAGATGGATAAGCAGCGAAAGCAGAGACATGGAAAAGCTACAAAAAAAGCAGAGTAGTCAGATATTAATCGAGACATTTTAACTTTATCATGAGAACATTTGCCAGCTGCAACGTGCTCTGCTGATGTTTCGCCTGAGGGTGTGACAGGCAGGAAGGGATGTTATGCTATCACAGCGTTTGATCACTGGCGTCACGGGAACACAGGTATCAGAGAGAGGCCTGTGCCTCTCACAGCTGTTCAGAATCTGTCGTGGAGCCTGTTTAGATGCTGGTTTAAACGCGCTGTGGAAGATTTAACTTTGAAGATGGAAGCTAAGCTCCTTTAAATCCCTTTCAGTAGTGATACGCCATACAGTCGGAGCAGTGCTTTGAAGCTAAATAAACATATAAATGAGTCAAGAGAAAAAAACATTACTCACCAAAGCTGTGTAATTGTGTTAACTTTGTGTTAACAGGCATCACAGCACAATTACTTGACCTGCACATAATGGAAGTCTAATCAATGCATGGATCCTGCCCCCTACTGTCAATGATGAGAATTACTTCTATAATCAATTACTGGGTGTTCAGTGTTAAGGGACTGTCAACCATAATATTTCTTTCATTTGAATCAAATTTTTTGGATGGAATACACTGTCTAAGTACCAAAAATACAGCCTTTGCAATATAGATATTACAACACATTTTAGTTTGCTGTCATTATTAAATTTGGACATTTTCAGTGGCTGTAAATAGTTTTTTCTGTTTAAAGAATACAATGAATAGAGGCTATTTTCAAGCTATTTTCACCCGAACTTCCAATGATTTTACATCTGGCCCCTCATTGTCACGTTCTCTCGGTCTTATACAGAGAAAGTCTTTGGTCTCTGTCAAGATGGTCCTCCTCCTGTTGTATGCAGGGAACACAGCAACCTCTTCTGGACAAAAGTGAAAGCAGCAGAAAGTGTAATGGAGCCAGCACAACAGAGGTGAGTAACACCTCTCTCATCACTCGTCAGTCTGACAACAGAAGGGTTATAGAAGTAATGGCAACACGAGGAAATTAAATGGCATTTTATTGGCATTATTGCATTTGTGCTAAACAGTTATAGAATTTGAAATTGAGCCATTGACTTTTCCTGACACCTCACAGGACATGTTAAAATCCTAAATGACTGGCATCACATCAGCTGATAACTAGCTGGTAATTTGACTTGAGAATAGTCTTATTATGGCCCAGGGAAGTATTAAAAAGTATCCCATGATCAATGTATCTGATTAGTTTGCTCTAACGGTACACTGGTGAGCTAATCAGGCCAAAGGGATCAATGGAGTGGCTGTCATGCTACCTTGCATTCCTTCTGTCTTTGGATAACTACAATGTAAATGGCTGGGTACTAAAGGAAACCCTATTGGGATGCATACTAAACTCCTGGCTGTGCTGCATTGTACACATGGGAATCTCTGCAGACACTTAGCTAGTTCTTAATCAGTAGTGTGTGAAAAAATAGGTCCCTATTACACAGCTCTCTCTGAGTCTCTTATCATTATATTTGTCGGGGCTGCTTTATTCATTTCCAGACCTCTTTCCTCAGACTGTAAACTTTACAGCCCTTGTAGCAAATCCTCATGGTACAATCCTTATTGTTGGTGATAGGCTCTGAACCTCTTTCTTCCGCCTTCTCTGCCTCTTGTTTCCTCCTCTTCTCTCTCTCTCTCTCTCTCTCTCCCAGACACTCTCAGAGCTACAAGGCCACCAGATGCTCTCTCAGCCTATTTGTCTTGTCCCTTTCACAGACAAACTAATTGCTCGACAAAAGGTGCTGGCGTGTCCTGTCGAGTACCCTTGTAAATGCTTTACAGCCACAGCCCCATTCTGCCCACTAGTTAAGTGCCTAATTATAAAAAGGATCACAAAAGAGTCTGATTAGGGATAAAGGAGAGGAGGAGGAGGAGGAGGTTGTAGTCCTATAGTCTACACAGGGCAGCTGACGCAGTTAGCTGGACGTAAATGTCCCGCTGATGAAACTGCCCAAAGGCATGTATGGACTGGATCAACACTTTATTATTGTTCTAACAGAGATAGATGCAGTAGATGCAGTAACGTGCCCTGTTAAGTGTGATGCTTGTTTGAATTGAGTGATAAGAGTGGACACACTTAAGCAGATAAAGCAGGTGGTTGAAAACCTATCGTGAACCCTTTCCGTTGCTGCACTGCATAGTTAATGTAGATTTATTTCCTTTATCGGTTTGTCTTATTCTTTTTAAATAACTACAAAATGTCACTTTCATTTCCCAAGAACCCAATAGTAAAAACAGTAAAGCCCCAAAATATTCACTTTACCCCCAGTACAGAAAAATTACATATAAAAATACTCCATTAGAAATAAGAGCACTCATTCTACAGAATTTCTTCCAGTGATTATTAAACTATTGTATGTTCCACCATTGTAAAAAAAAAAAAAAAATCAAGTAATTTCTCACATTCTCACTTCATTAGTTTTTGAAGAAAAAATAATCAATTGATTGTCAAAATTGTTCTGATTAATTTCCTCCCAGTTGGATAGGTGATTAAGTGACTAATTGTATCAGACCTTCTGCAGCTACTTAATGGGGGGCATGGACAGTTTGGATTCTGTGCAGTTCAATGCAATGTTGTTGCAGTTTATTGTACAGGTGTTACTGTGTATATGTTGCAGGTGAAACAACAGATTCAGAAAAAGAAAGGAAGAAAATTTCCTTGCTCTTTTGATTTGAATCTGAATCTGAATCTGAATCTGTGTGTGTGTGTGTGTGTGTGTGTGTGTGTGTGTGTGTGTGTGAAGCTGTCTGTATATGGGCCGAGAAAACAGAGAGCCCCTGACTCCCTATCTTGACAAAGTTGGGTAATTAACGAC
Source organism: Psettodes erumei (assembly GCA_016785225.1). NCBI lineage: Eukaryota > Metazoa > Chordata > Actinopteri > Pleuronectiformes > Psettodidae > Psettodes > Psettodes erumei. The sequence continues at coordinate 4,356,630 of JAFBJZ010000863.1, read as the reverse complement.
AGAGCCTATTAAAGGGAGAATATTCAGCCAGTGATAAATGGCTTTAATAACAGGGCCATGTTCTCTCTAACAGAGACAGATCCTCCCGCCACCGTCTCCCTGCCCACCAGATAAAACTACCCAGACTCCCATCTCACCACCCTCTTCATCTTGCCTTTTCCCATCGGCAGTCTCGCTCTTTCTCTATTTTCTCCAGCTTTCTGTTTTCTTTTCTCACTTAATTTTTTTTTTGCTTTTTTTGCTTTTCTCTCAAAGATTTCATTTTCCTGTCTGTCGGTTGGTCTGTTTTTTCCCTCACAAAGTCATGTTTGTAAGTTTAGTCTCATCAAAACAATCGCGTCAAGACAAACTTAAGTTTTATTCATGTGTACACAAAAGCAAACAGTTTGCCACCCACAAAAGCACAAATGTGTAAGACACTTAATAATCTCCTCCTTCTCATCTACCTGCGTGCATGTTTATGTTTGTTGTGCATGTTTGTCTTGTACAACATCGTTAGCCTTTTTTGTGTAGGGGCCATGCAAATTGGACAGTTAAGAAGCGCCAGGACTGATTTATGTTCCTCTGTAGCCCTTTAACAGGGGCTATGCTACTGCTTTATGTGTCCTGGTGGGTTTAGGGGCAAGGGCTGACCACGGGGGTCACATTCATCACAGCCCCTGCATTGTGAGTATGGTCCAGATGTCTGTCCTCATTAGAACAGGCCGCTCCAAAAGTGAAAAACATTCAAATGGCTGAGAGTTAAGGAGCCGCTTGCTCAAGAACAAAATCAAAAATGTGAAGGTGCTGCAGAGTCTTACAGTGGCAAGTATGTGGAATGAATATTTTTAAGCAGATGTCTCCATGCATTTTATTGAAAGTGTCAGTCCCCTAAAACAAATAAATAAATAAATAAATTCTTACTTAGCCCTCGTGGTATCTAGCTGTGCAGGTGGTTTGGGTTTTATTTTTACTGTAAATCTTTGAGTGAATGTTATTTCTGTTGTGCAGCTCAAAACACTGAAATGCTATGCTGAAAAATGGTTCGACAGCAACATCCCTTTGCAAAATTAAGCCCACAGACATCACTATGAACTGCTTTCTCCTGAAGAAGTTGTCCCCGTGAAAATATTTGACAGCTTATTTTGTGAATTCCATTGTGTTAAATGAGACAAATAAAACCAAAACTATATTCTGCATTGCTCAATACCGTGTGGCTTCTATTCTTTTCACAACTTGGATCAACTGCCACTTTGATCGCACTATTCTGTTTGTGGTCCGGGGAGTTAAACCTCTCTGGGCTCTAACTGACCCTTATAACAGTGCTTTATGTTAAAGCTTGGAAAAAATACCACTTACCTAATACTTAAATGCATATTGGGTTAACTCATATGAACAGAGACCAGAAAAATAGGGTAAAAAAGGTTGATTTTGCTCTTATAATTTTGATCATACATGCAGCTTTGGGCTCTTTTGGCACCCAAAAGAATGTAAAGCCATTGTCAACTCAAGGGTAAAAAAATGTGTCCATGGAAGAAAGAATATGTAAAGGACAACAGTGACATATATTTTTTTTTGCATGTGTTTACTCCACAGATTCAAAAAGGGAGCTGGACTCTAGGAATGGACAGAAAAATGACATGGAAAAGTGGAGTGTGGCTTCAGGTTTGGGTCCTGTTAAACGCACATGCGCACAAACACACACACACACTCACACACATCATGCCAAGTCCTTCTCCCATGTGTGGAGGGATCTTCGTACAGAGGTTGTATAGTATCAGGAGCTCTCTCACAGGACCAAAGGCAGCGAGTCCATTAAATACACATGAGAGTCTAATTAGGGCCCCCCTCATGCAGCAGGCTTGGAGGTGGGAGTCATTGGGGAATGACACCACCAAGACCCTGACACCCAGAGAACACGCTCTGCAAATTAATAGAGAATGACCAAGGAGCAGCTCTGTGACTGACTGGGACCTCTGTTCCTTGGAGGCAAAAATGTTCAGTGCTGATTGCTCTCATTAAATTTGTTATAGTGATATAATTATGAAAATATGTCGATGACTCTTGGTGTGTGGTTAGTTTGCGCACTGTGGTAAATTTCATATGAATGTTTAATATTTATATGGTTCACGTGACCTTTAAATGGGACCAGGGAGGAGACATTTGTTAAGTATGCATTTTAGTTTGTGGCCTCGTTTTGCCCACATTCTCTGGTAATTTAAAAACATTAAATGTCTCTGTTGTGGTCTTTGTTTGAATGATAGTCAGCCATTTTGGCCAAGATTAACATAACTGATCATTTTGCAAATTTTTTCTGAACTCAAGCAGGAAAAGGAAGTCAACTATATTTCCCATTATAATTAGGTTGATAATAACGTTGGGTGAATTATTGCACTTTTGTTATTCAGGAGGAAAGTCTTTCCTCTGCTGCATGTCAGATGAGATATTAGTGTGGACATAATTCTTATTCTGGCAGCAGCACAGTGACTGATATTATTTAAATTACACCTCCTTGGGCAAAGTATTCTGAAATACTTTGCAGATGGGAATTCATCACAAAATGGTGTTGAGAAAATGAGGGACATCAGGGTTTGATTACACTGAAATGGCTTTTATTCAGGGGGGAATGATTAATGTTGTTATCAACAGACTAAGGTGTACAACACACTGAAAACTGGCCGCATCTTCCTGTATCCTTGCACCTTAATGTATTTCCCCACATCTGTTCATTTAATGTAATTCATGCATGCACAAATGGATGTACAGATTTTGAATCAAAGTGAATTTAATGTGGCTCTTCTGCCACTGATTAACAGGAAAAGATTGATGTCAAAGTAAAAACAGATCCGTACCAAGTGACCTAAAACAATACTTACTATATTTACTATAATATTACTTGTTTCACCCCCTCCAAGTCAGTATTTAGTAAATTGAACTTTGGCAGCAATTCCAGCCTTGAGGGTGTGTGGACAGGTGTGTGTCAACTATCATCTGGACACTGCAATGTCTCCCTTTATTCTTGCAAAAACTGCTCAGGCTGATGAATAGCCTTTGTCGATGCCACTCTGTGACAAACTTTTATAAAACTGCCTCAACTAACAATGACAACGAATCAGGTGTTTCAGTTCATTTTGTTGTGATCCAGACCACAGCTCTACTTGTTTTCATTCACTCATTGTCAGGACTGTGTTTGGGCACAGCAGATGGTTGTTTACCTGCTCAGCACCAAACTGCCGACAAACACAGTTAGCGACTAACTGCTGAACACAGTGACAGATTTAGCAGCCAGATATTTCTCTCAGGAGTTGGTACTGAGCTAAAATAGAGTGAATATTGCACCTACATTCACTATGTGATGTGTAATATGTGTAAATAAGCTGCTTCCTTACACATAAAATGTGTTAGTGTTCACAACTAGTTTTAGTACCCACAAGTGGACAAAGGAAATGTTATTACATGTTTAAATTATTTTTTTATATAGCTTTGGTCATATTTTATGCATTGTTGTCTTTCTGGAAAACAAGTCGCAGGTTTCTTGCAGACTACATCAGGTTTTTCCTTCATGATTTCCCCGTATCTTGCTACATTTTACCCACTGTCTACTGCAAATGCTTCATGCTTCACGGCAGCTTCACGTAACATGTTAAGTCTGATGACCAGAAAACTCTTCTGGCTCCCTCTCTCATAAAGCTTCAAGAGTCTCTATCCTCAGCCTCTGAAATTTGTAACTCATTCAGTGTTGCAGCAGGTCTCTTGGTGGCTTCCCTCACTTGACTCTTTCTTGCACACTCGCCCAGTTCGAATGGTCTGTACTACACAAATATAATCTTTAATTCAACTGTACCCTAAGGGATGTTCAGTGACATGGAGTGCCCCCTTATAGTAAAGGTTTTGGGGTACTGAAGCACCAAATATAGGACCTTACACGTACAGGTGCATTTATAATACAGTCAAACTGAAAACCCCTTGACTACACATGTTATCCCAACTTAAGTAATGATATGACCTCTAAATGCAACTTGCTGTACCACTGATGATTTAGGTGTGTCTTATCAATCAGTGCCAAAGAGGTTCACGTCAAATCCACTTTGATTCAGTGTTGTCAAATGCTAAAACATGAAAAAATGTCAGCGAGATGAATACTTTTTATTGGCATTGTAGATAATGTGTGTGTGTGAGAGAGAGAAAGGGTTCACCTGTTCAGTGGGTGTCATGTTGTGTATGTGGGAACCCCAGCAGCCTCCCCTACTTCTCACACTGCTCCACTCGGCTTTCTGTTCTCCTCTGCTGTGACAGCTTTGGCCTTTAAGCTCAGCACTGTTACCACTCGGGCTTCACATTTTAACAAGAGCGTCATTAACGTCATCTCGCTGAGTGCTCTGTCGCGGTGACTGACAGCTGTTTTGACACTCTCTGCCTCATCGACTACACACACACACACGAAGGGCTGTCTTACAGTAATGTAATACTAAAAATGTCAACGGCTCCATTTAACTTTATTGGTTTTAAAGCCAGTGGCTAAAGATTTTTTTATGGCCCACTTCTTTAATATCTTATGGTGAGATAGTGCTGTCTAAATTGCATTATACATTATAAACTTATAAACTACAAGTATATGGCAGCAGTTACACAGGAAAAGTGAAGAACATATTCATGCTTTATAGCAACACAATTCGGTGTAAATTCTTATGCAGATAATATACTTGTCCTCATTCGCAGACCACTACTATATGTTCGCACAGATGGGAAATTACAATGTTGGCCAACAGACCCTGTTTACCTTTAAAATGCCAGTATATCTGACACATGTCTCTTCTATGCATAGAGTTGTATTGTACATTAAGTGAACTTTAACCCCACATCTCTGACCAGTAAGCCATAATCCAACACCACCCCACACCTTTTGCTTTTTAATACAGTTCTATTACTATGCCATAACTGAAATTACAACGTGATGGGCTGCTGTTTTAGCTTTTTTAACATAAACCTGCCACTCTCACAATATTACATCCACTTGTGAGGAAGGTTTATGTGCCTAGGTAGTTCTGCACTTTGGTAATAACTGCCCTCCATCTTGTCTCTCTGTTCCTTTATGTACTGCACAATTGTAAGTGTGCCTGACAATCACTGCCAGTGTATCAGCTGTCTGGATACAGTATCTCATTAGTTCTGTCATTTTGAATGACCCTGAAGATATCAACCTTGTAAAAACAAAAAAACAAGGTTGTCATGCGCAATCCCCTAAAAACAACCACAAATGCCACAAAGCAGACTTTATGCTGCTTTACCAGCTTAGTTAATATTTTACAATGAAGAGAATTCAGATGCCCAAAGTGCTCAGAATGAATTACACTGTGGATTATCATGTAATTATGGATCTTTCCAAAGTCGGATAGAGCAGGAAAATTGAGCTGTGAATATTTCATAATGCATAACACCATCTTTGTTGAGGAAATTATTTAGGGATAGCATGCTCATTCGCAGAATGGGTAAAGGTTCATTGTGAGGCACCAGAGTGCAGTAATTGGAAATCTCTAGTGGTTCAAAGCACTCATTCAAAGATGAGCATGTCTGTCTGCCTGCTCAGTGTTCTGCTGTGCACTGGGTTCACCATTAATCCTCAGCCATCCACACCTATCAAGCTGTTGCCATATAATGTATTTGTGCCACATACAAATCACATTCCTACGACCAATGTGACAAATGTGCACAAATTGTTTTGTTTTTTTTCTGCAGATGAGTCTCAGCTTCCCCCCAGCCTCAGCCACCACATAGCCAGAAAATGTTAACTCATGCACAGGCTTACCTGGGTTTTAGATTTGAAGCATTTCTTAAAACAAGCATGGATTCTGTAGGCAGTGTGAGTTAAGATGATGGTAAAGACAGTGATAAGAATTTTAGTCAATACCATGAGTTAATATGAACATTTTCAAGGAAAACAAAACAATGAAACAACTTAAGGTTGGACAAATTACACACTTGCATGAACACTCTGACTGGGATGCAAAAGAATAATTTTGTCACCTCTAGAAAACATATGAACAAAATGCCAGTTTTGAAAAATGTCATCTTTAAAAGGCAAATCTAAATGTCAGAGAGACGGATCCTTTACACATAGAGAGTACTGCCTTCTGGGCGTAGCATGGAAAGGCTTGAGAATAATATTTTTCCCAGCTGAAATGATCTGCAATTACCCGGCATCAAGCATACAAAGCAGTACGCTCACATCCCCACTCACATAGCCTGGAGAGGAGCTTGGTCACTGTTAGCAACATTACTCAGGAAATCAAAGAATGAAAGCACAACAAATGCAAAAGAAAATGGGGTTTTTTGTTGTTGTTTTTAATGTCACTGGAGAAAAAATAGCTAAATATGCTTAATGAAGAAATAGTGCTCAAACAATTAGTCAATTAATCGAGTTAGTTGACAGAAAATTAATCGACCACTATCATATGTCACAGCTGATATATACCAAACCATTCCATGCGTGTTTTTCATTGTGTTACATCATATTATTGATTTTATTGTAATAAATTTTCATATTACATTATACATCTGTGTTTTTTGGAGTGTTGGCCAAGGAAGACATGCATTTTAGGAAATCGTAATGCATGGGGATTTTTCTAAAGTTGCATTTGCAGCCCTTTTTATTTATATTTATAGTGTATATATCCACATGGCTACTTGTGAAAAAATGTTAGAAAAATAATATGAATCAACTTTCTGCAATTGCATCAAAACATATAACACTTTACAACACACCTGTCGCATTTAGCATTTATAAGTAGTATAAACTATTAATAAATGTTTTTTAACACATTCTTTATTTTATTGCCATATTTTATTTTTCTCTGAATTGTCATCTATTTTCTGTCTATACCCCAGGCTCCACTTATTAGGGCCTATAAGAGGATTTATAGTTTTTGACAAATGGATTAATACACTTAATCTGTTTACAACTACATTACAATTTAGGGTTTTTTATGAACTATGTATGTTATTAAATAGGGCCTCCAATTGTGAAATGAGGATGGGTTAAACTGGAAATCTGCTGTTGAACAGCAATCTTAGATTTCCTCTTCTGTACATGTTAGTGTTTCACAGTATTCAGATGTAAATTATAAAGTGGGTACTTTCACTGCATGCATCCCAGGTTAATGGTAGCAATTTATTAACACATATTTCTGACCTGCTAAAAGTAGCTCTGCCTGTTCTACAGAAGAGTGTGGTGTTTCCTTTGTCTTAGCTGTAATTTCCAAAAGATAAGCTGTTATTTCCATGCAAGTGTGCACAGCCTAGAAAGTAACTGTTACTTGGCTGAGGTCATGTGTCAGGTCAGGGAGGGGTGATCTTAACTGGAGGGCACTTCAAACCCACAGGGCATTTAGGTATATCTTCAACCCATCAGAGACCCAACAGAGAACCACTGGGCTCTACTCTCAGCATGTAAAAGAGACAGGAACAAATGTCCCATCACTTCTGGGCCTCCATGTCCCAAAGTGCTTAACACTCTTCCTGTCACCCCCCCCAATCCAGCTGCTTCAAAAGCCCCTCCTGCACCACCCTCTCCCTTTTTCACTCCCTCTTATGTTCTTTAAATGAGCTTTCCAACTCCACTTCTCCTTGCAATTCAATTTTACAAGGCCATTATCTCGGGTGTAATGTGGAGGTTAAATATATCGGGGCAGACGTTATGTGAAAATAATTAGTGCTAATGAATAATGCACTCGTTTAGCTGATGAAGGATGGTTGTCAGGGTTATGGAGTGCAGGGGAGGGTCCCCCTGACAAATGAAATTAAAATATTTAAACACTGTTTTACGATATTAACGTTCCCTCAGACTCTTTCTCTGTTATCTACCTACTACATGGAAAAGACAGGCTTCTGTGTGACATGATAGTTGTGTCATTACACACGTCACTCATACACAACATCTGTCTCAGTCAAGACAGAGCCCCCAACAGGGCGAGGAAATGTGCCTTTACCATGCTTTTTACGGTACCTTACATGCCAAGCTAATCCTCCCTGCCCTGATCATCACTTTGAGGACATCAGAGATGGCAATCTTATCGACAGCCACATTGCCAGATTGTATTTCGTTCCCTTTATTTATTGCCACTACACCCATTTAGCCTCTTATGATCTCATTCTGCACCCATCATTGGACAATGAGGGATGTAGGTTTTAAATTGCCCAGTTTACAGCACCCTCCCAGCCAATTGGCCTTCTTGAATCAATAATGGTAGACCAAGCTGACTGAAAAATGGTAAATCATCAGCACCCTTTCATTAGACGTGATGGTTAGAGAAGAGTTAGAGGAACATACCTTTGACAGGGGACAGAAATCTCACAAGCTATGAATACATATTGCCCAGTGCTTCAGTGGCAAAATGCTGTATATGGTCTGATGACACTTCAGATGTATCAGTTCACCCAGTTAACTGAGAAGCATCAATTTGCACCAACATTTTAGCTGTTTTGCTTTTGTTTGCCCAGGTTTTGAGATACACCTCTGAGATTTCCTGCCACCAATCCAATGCAGTGGAAGTGAACAGAATTTAATTTGTAGTACTGGCAGTGTTAAACAGTTATATTTAAACAAGACTAAAAACTCCACAGCCATGTTAGTAGTTCTGAAAAGCTGTATACGGACGGAGCAACAAGCTAATGTCACCATGCTGACATGTGCACAGTGACAATATCTACATGTTGATGTTTAGTAGGTGTGATGTTTCCAAAGTTAACCATCTTGGTTTATGTTGTTAGGTTTGCAACAATTAGCACTAAACATTGGATTAAGTAAATCTGGGGCTGATGGAAATGTAAGTAAGGCATTTAATCTATATTGGACTTGCTAAAATTTTGACCTGAGAATGGTGCGAGATGAAACTTTTTGAGAACACAAAAGTTATTTGAATGCATCCTGAGAGAAAAATGAAAGTGTGTGCCAAATTTCACTGTGATCCAGCTGTGGTTGTTGAGACTATCCTATAATGGCATAAGAGGAAAAGTCAGAGGATCAGAGGATTTTTAGTCTTTCTTCTGGGTTTATGATATTCCATCCAAAAGTGGTGGACCAACACACAGGCCATAAAACCAGTTTGCTTCAATAATCCATGGATAATCTGTGGAATGTCCAGAGAATGTCGAACATTGTTTCTGGAAAGAAATGTTTAAATGTCTGCTGCTGAGATGAGAACAGAATTTCGATGTATTTTATTGTGCAATGACAATAAAGTCTCTATCTCTCTGTTTTTTGTTGTTTGTTTTTTATGTGGTAAAGTAATCCTCAAACACTTCTTAGCTACAAAATGTCTGATTAAATCCAATTGGATTAAATTTTCATAGGGCAATGGGTAGTTGCTGTTACATGTCTTTTTTGGAGGATGGAGGATGTAAGAACTCAAGTGTGCTTGGGTCTTAACAAAGACAGTCAACACACCATACCAGCCACATCTGACAACTTTCTTTTATTAATCTCAAATTTTGCAGATTGGTGGCATATACATTTGACTTGTGAAACAGACATAATAACAGGCAAGCCACACATCAAACTATAAGTCACAGCAAAAGCTGATCTCAGTCACGTTCTCGCTTTTTTTCTGTCCTCCCTTGCCTCCACACACCAGAAACACTGATTATAACAGGGACATTAAAAGGGTATTACAGCGAAACAATTTACACTTAATGTAGCAGTCATATGAACAGGGAAGAAGGATGGACAAAGATATAGCAGTATTAATAATGCATGCTTTAATTAAGCAGCTGGGAATGCAAAGAGAATGATCAAGGCATAGAGAAAGACAGACAATGAAGGAAGTGTGGTGGAGAAGGGGAAATAGTCAAAGAAAGGCATCTGAAGGAAAAGAATTGACAATAAGAAAATCTGAGAGTAATTGTAAAACACAGTAGAGGGTAAAAAGTGAAGGAGGGGGGAGGATCCAAATATGGCTATGGGTTTTCTGTGCATCATAATTCATGGGCAGGAAATAAGCCTGATGGCCACAAGGCAATCAGAGGAGTGCCACTCAGCTACATGTTGCACAGTGGTTACAATAATCCATCTGAGGGGCAAGGAATAATGACACCAGGAAGCAGGAATTAGAGCAGGATCTGTTTATTACCTCAGACAGATCTATAACACATACATACAGCCTCTGGTCTCCAACTCCACTGAAAAGTATAGACAGAAATATTGTTTTTAGAGTAACATGAGACAATCTAATGGCAGATGCAGCTGCTGTCACATAATGTTTTAAAACAAGTGCGAGAGCTACAATGATCAAGAGAGAAAAAGAGTGCAGAAAAGCTGAGTGAAACATACAAGAAGAGATGAGTGACACCTCAAAGGCAACGGTTGTTACCAACATTACTCCTCACTATACTTTGACCTTGTTACATGATCATTTTTAATGTATTTTTGAAGCCTTACTTAAGTATGACATTTTACATACATTTTTGATCCGTGCAATACTATGACATTTTACAGTGTTTTATGTCTTTTATGAAATTTTATGTGATTTTTTTATGCCTTACAGTGATATAACATTATTGTTATGAAGACTGACCATAATATGCAATTTTTGTGACACTTTCATGCCATATTACGCTATAATATGATACATTTTTCACGTTTTTTCAACATACTATACAAGGTTGTTTTTTCATGTTTTTATGTTCATGACATACTATACTATGACCTTTTTATGCATTTTTAACACATTTAATGAATATGATGTAATAAGGTGAAAAATATATTTTTTTAAAAATAATAATAATAAGCACTTAACAGTACAATATGTCTTGCAAAAAAATCACCTTATTTTTGCTAAAAAAAACAAAACAAAACAAAACCCAAAATATGACATATATTATGTGTAAAAAAACAACCATCAAATAGATTATAATTTAAGCTAAAAATGTCAAAGGTTAAAAATATACTACTGTCAGAGTAGGTTAAGAGAGATGGATCTAAAGGCTATTCTATTCCCTTCACAATGTGGGGGAGGGTAGGAAAGCGTGGTTGTGCCAACTAATCTATAAATAAAATAAGAGAGCCAACTTTTTCATCTAAAAAAGGCTTATTGTAGAGGAGGCTCCTACCAACAAATCTAGTGTGTCTTGAAAACACAAATAATTACATTAAGCAGGCCCTGTCTGGCAAATAACACACACATACACACACACTTTTAAGTGTATATATTGTTTAGAGCTACACATTACAACTAACCACAGATCTAATCTACACAGCGTGGTATCAGCAAGAACATTTTCAGGCCCAATTTAATGACAAACTTCAAGGTTATAGTCTATAGAGTGATCAGGAATCAACACGAGATGTTGGTTGTGGCTGAGAGGAAAGAGAGTTATGAGCTCAACATTTTAACAAAGGTAAACTTCAAAATGTTCTTGTGTGAAAAACAGTGCAAGACCCTCCTTTTTACAGGTGGAATAGTTAAGTTAATGTTTGTTAAACTTGCATGAAAAGTCGCTTACGGGATGATCAATGGACCGGACAGAGGAACCAAACAGCATGCTTTTAAAGCTCTCAGAAGAGTTTTGGCACTCATCAGACCAAACAAAGGGTTTTGAAGGGCTGGTCAAAGTAGTCAGTAAGGTTGCTATAGAGAAAGACTTTTTGCAGAATCAGCAATTATAAAGGGAATGCATCAAGGACAATGATTTTTGCAACTGTTATAGTATAGTCATGAAAAATGTTGTCGTACAGTAATACATTAAGAAGTCATGAAAAATCTAATATTATACAATGGCATTAAACAGTAAACAGCAAAATAGTAAAGTAAGGCATCAAAACATCATGAAAAAATATTACAGCAAATAAATACATCAATAAGCCATGAAAAAAGTCATAATATAGTAAGGCATGAAAATGTTACAAAAATTGTACTATACATTGACATTTTCCAGCACATTTTCATGCTTTACTATACTATGATATTTCTCATGAGATTTTGAAGTCTTACGATACTGAAATTTTTCATGCCATGCTGCACTGTAACATTTTTCATGAAATTTTTGTGTCTTACTATAGATGACACGGTGACATTACAAAACACAATTTGGTCCAAACATGTACATGGGCATAAATCTGCATAGCTAAAATATACCAGTGGAAATAAAACCGTAATTTCACTTCTTTGTGTCATTGTGTTTACTTTTGATTTGCAAAGAGGACACATACACTCTCAACCACACAGATCTTTCTTTGCTGTCTCCTCACAGAGGGCATTAACACCAGGATCTTACTGGTGCTGGAGTAAGTAATAAATTGTGTTGAACATTGATAAACTAATGCAATTACCTTCAGGGCAAGCAAGTCAGCTAATTTAAAGATACCAGGTTTTTTCTTGGGGTGGGAGGATCTGAATAGGCCCCAAGGGTGAAAGATGGTGCCTTTATTACATCTGAGAGGTCAGCTTGGTAGCACTGTATTAGGATTGATCTTTTGATCCCTGTCTGGTTCCCCCCATACTGTACCAACACCATTTGGCTAAGAACCCCCCCCCGTATATATCTGGCAGAAAGGGTTAACTCTGCCAGCCAGGCAGCCTAATTGAGCACCGCATATCTCAGCTACACAGCAGAAACAGGAACCTAGAGGGTCGTAACAAGCCAGGCGTAACTTATTCACCTAATAAACCAAGCAGATATCTAAATGAGCCATTGAGCTGGCCAGAGGGAGGGAGGCCATTAGACCGTGTGTGTTCTGTGGGTACATATTTGTATATCTACAATTGCCCTATCATTTGCATATATGGTTTACTATAGAAATGTTAGTCATGCTTGTACCCAGGGCCCTAATTACACAACAAAACAACTCTTTACTTGTTCATAGCATCGCAGATAAGCCAGGGCCACCTTAATTTTACCCAAAAAAACCAAAAAGTGATATATGAGAGGAATCATTTATCCTATCTTGGCAACAAAGTGTCTTTTGTGCCACACTGAGAAGCCATTAATGTACATTCTCATTTTGAAGGATTGGTTCAAAAAGTCATTTTTTTTATTATCTACCTACCAACCAATAATGACCTGACTGATCTGTATTGTGGTATATTCAGCCTCAAATAAATAAGACCTCTCAGCAATATTACTAATCTTTAACCAGTTATTTTTTGATAAGGTACTAAAAGGTTGTCATCTCTTGGAGATCGGGTATGCGCTTTACTATACATATTTTATCCACTGTAGTGAAGACATATATACACAGGAAATGTAAACTTGAAGGACTAAGAATGAGACAATCAGACTCTGTCTGAACTTAACAACTACCAGCACCAATTCATACAGGAACTATGTTCAACAAGTCCCAGCTTTACAGGAGGTTATGTGTGGGACAATTTCTTGGCCAGGAACTAAATAACTGCTCTGGTACATAAAGATTTTGCACAGATTAAAAGCCACGCTAGCTGTTTCAACCTTCTCATGGTCTTTGTGCTTAAATAAAATAATCATACTTAATGGATAGACATGAGAATGGTGTTCTACCCTGAGGCAAGAATGCAGTCCAGAATCAGTGAATCTGGAGAAAGGGGTTAAAAGTTTTCAAGATGAACAACAAACTGTAAAACATATAGAGGGGTTGTAATGCCCCTCTAATAAAATATGCCTTTGGATAATCTTTGGGGAATGCTCAGAGAAGTCACCAACAACAGCAGTTTGATTATTATTTTCATGGCAGAACTTCCATCTGTTAATATTTACAGTGTATTGAAAATATAATACATGAATTTAATACATTTCAGTATGAGATTCAAGCATATAGCTAATCACCAAATTGTATGAAATTTTCTTCCATCATTGGTTTAGCTGCTGGTTTATTCAGTTATGTGGAGTGTCAAAGTGAAAAAGTTCATAAAAGTGAATATATTTCATGTAAAGGAAACAACTAGGGTAAATGACTTATGACTCAAAAATTGCGAAACCACTGCTTTTAGGTCTGTTTTGTAGTTGCTGCAAATTTAAAAAGCTGTTATCAGGGAAATGACACATTTCTAAGGCATAACATTTGGCATAAACATCTCAGTGAGTTTGCTGTTTTCACATTAATTACTGAGTTTAGCCTGTAAATGTGCTCTTTCTTTTTTGTTTGTGTGTTTTCATCAGGACAAAATAAAGACACTGGAGCCTCACCAGCTATCTGACTTTCTTTCTGTGGTAAACCATGAAAAAAATGACAGAATATGTTACTGAATTTATCAAAGTAAATTACTAAAAATGAATCAGGACTCAGGAATTCAGGTGTTCAATAAAAACTTACTTAAAACAATTTCTTTTTTGCATCGAGATGTTTTATGGCTTGATACTATACATGACAAAAATGCAGGGCTGTAACTTTTCAAACCATATACTGTGCAGTATTAGAAAATCACTCAGGAAACATTGGGCAGGAGATGGTGGGGATGCTTTAAATCCTGTTTAAGAGACCTCAGAAAACAACTTATCCTGCATCAATTACCTGTTATTTTGCACTCGTATTTGTCTGTTATATTGCTGAGTTTAGTCAATAACATCAGATTGTCACTTATCAGCAGGGTCTTGTGGCAATGGGTCAAGGGTCAGCCTTTAATGTGACCTCTGACACATAATTAAATTGCCATCTTTAACCTCAGTTACAACCTGTCACAGAGCATTGGATTACATGCTACAAATCACTGCACCAATCAATGACAGAAGAGAAGGCAGAGGGTGGGGCCTTTCTGTGTCCAGCAGCACCTAAACAGATATTATCTTAAATGAAGTTGCACTAAACAGTGATCAAGTTAGTGAATAGCCTAATTAGGTTCTGGAAGACATTCTACAGTAACAGGAAAGATGAGGCTGCAGAGAAGGTGTCAGTCATACCATGACATCTGGTCATGTGATTTGTTTCCAGTTTAGTTATTGGTCATGTAAATTGTAATGTCAGAGAGATATCTGTCAAATGAGAGCTGTTTTGGGGTATTGTGACTGAACAGCAAATGACATGCATTTCATAAAACATGAAACTTTTGTACATTAACCTGCAATAACTCTTTGTTCACCTGGAGGAAACAGAACCAAGATGTAAACCCAACATTGATATATTATGTTTGTTTATTTTGGTGGCTTTGTTAGCAAACAGGTACTTATTATCACATCCAGCAGTTACAAACCACAATTATCATTAATTTGGTTGGGTTAGGGTTAGGGTTAGGGTTAGGGTTAGGGTTGGAGTCAAGCAACAGCATCCTACACATTGCTAAAAATGTAACAAACCAAAAAATGTAAACTGCTCTTTCAGGGAGACTGAGACCACAAAGTAAAATTTCAGCATGAACTGCCTCCAATGTTGCCATGTTTTCAGTTGTTTTTCCTTGTAAACAGAATAGGTACACCTCACTGTTTACAGCACTTCATCTTGATTTATTGAAGGCATTTCCCTGCTTGTAGGATTACATGGGATCTGTGGTCAGTAGAGAAGGTTATAGGGCTTTGTTGAGTCTAATACAGAAGTATTCCCAACAAATTGAGGATGTTTTTTTAGAAGAAACAAGAATGGTTTTGTCTTGCAGCTGAGTAATAACAAAGCTTTCTTTTATGCTATATTAAATTTTACTGGTGAAGCTTTAAAACCAAGGCTGCCTTCCTCACACAGGCACTGACTGCACACCAAAACTGCAGCTGGCATTACAGGGGGAAAAAATGTGTCCCCAAACTCAAATGATCCTGAATGACTGTGCTGATTATGATTTAGAGGCTGCTAGTTTTGTTTCAAACTGTGTCTTGCTTTGTGGCTGGGGGCACTGCGTTTTATAAAGGGTTGTCGGGTTATAAATACTAAATTAATCATGCTTTTGCTCAACTTGCTAGGGACAGAAATTTGCTTATGAAGGCCCATGATCACATAAAATATTAATGGCTTTACAAAGAACTGGCATTGTAGCGATCCGGGCACGGCATGTGTGTTGGGATGGGTCACAGTTGATTTGAGTTCAGAATAAACCTTACTTATATCTTCACCTAAAATGGACAAACACTAAGTGACCAAAACATTGTGTTTACACATTATCCATCCATAAATCTGAATTTTATAAATATTATTCTACAAAATTTGCTAACTGGCAAATGATATTAATTGGCAGGCAGCATGTTTTCATGTTGTGAAAATGCAGCGTTAATATTCATATGAATCTGAATAAATACATTAGAAGTGCATAATGTTATGCATTTTCCTAGTTACTCTGTATCCCTATGACCGACTTCTTGAGCCCCCGAGGGCTTCAAAAAAAAAACAACTATTAATTTCTACTGACGGTAAATCCTCAAGCAAACAAATGTCAGAATCTGAAAGCAAGCATCAGTTTTTTTCAGTGACACATATTTTCAATTTCACCTGTCACAAAAGAAAGACAAACAAAATCAACACTGTTAAAGCTCATTCCAAAATTTCATGCCATTTGTCTCCTTGACACAAATCAGAAGATTTGTATAATGGATGACACAGATGCTGTAAACTTGTTAGCTCATATTTTCTCAGCTCACACAGAGCATATAAATGTCCTCTGGCCAGTGAGACAGACAGAGCTCTCAGGCATTCCTGCATGCTGGTCACATCACCACAAGTGGCTGTAAACGAAAAAGGATACACTCCTAAATTTTCTGCTTCACATTTATTCATGTGGCTGTTCCACAAAATGCAACTAAACAATAGTCAGGAAATGTGTGTTTTTGTGTCAATCAAACCAGTGTCATGACAAATAAAAGCCTCAGGTTTGTGAGAAAAATACACACAAGCATCCAGGTAAAACTGTGAGCAGTTTGTTTGAACATAAATAATGCTTGTATGGGTGTGGTGGCACCACAGTAGGTAAATGAGATGACAGGAGGGGACATTTTACATTCCCAGACTGAGAAACAGAGGAATGAGGGGAGGTAGTTTTGGTGGTGGCATGGGGGGTAAGAGCTTAAATGAAAAAAGCACATATTCTACAAGAGCAAATCTGATTTCTCACAATTATCTCTGCAAGCCTGACAGGCACCAGGGGTGGGCCAGGAAAACTGAACCAGTGGACACTGATTGGGTTATTTGTCCTCTCTCACTTGAATCTAAGAGATTGTGGGACCTGTGCCGGGGAGGGCCTCTCTGCAGGTGTATAGCGAGCCCTTACAGAAAGCAAAATCCCTTTTACTGAAACACCAAGACTCATATTCACCTCTGGTTTGAAGAAAGTAAAGGGTGACAAGCTGTGGGTATTAACCATGTTAGATTGGCAGGTTGTGACAAATGTGTGACAAAATGAAGAAATAATCCTTTTACGCAAAAAAAGCATTTTAACATGTCACAGTAGGAAAAGTACATGCGCAAATAACAAAATGAAAAATGAATGAATTCCATTTACCTGGGGCAATTTCAGAGTCATGGTATCGTGCATTCTGGCTCACTTTCATGGTACCATGGTTTACTGGCAAACCTGAACGTTATGTACAAAATGTTACTGACAGTTACGCGTGTGCTTTTTCAGTCCAAACATTTGCTGTGCAAAAAGGACTATTTGAGAGATGACTTTTGCAAAAGTGGGTTTAAGTTGCAAGAATGACAAGAAATAAAAAATTAACACTGTTCAAAACCACAAAGTTCACCCAAGTCAGTGACTGGTAATGCTGTGCTCGCGTCATGATGGATGGTAGCGATAGCTGATCACAATTTGTTTGTGTTTAAATACTGAAATGATCTGTGGATGATGTTTCGTGTTATTTTTTTGTTTTCAGGCACCCCTGTAGGAGCATGCCAATTCAGATCAAAGCTTCCAGAAAATTATATAAAACAAATTTACATCATGAAGTGACATTGCTGGCGTGCTGAAAGTCTAACACATAAAAAAACCCACAGTATCAGTATCAGTTAATGACTTTCACAATAGGCTTCTCACTGTAAACAATGGACAAAATGAATAAGGGACATAAAGCACTTCCCTGCACCTTCAACAGTTTTGCCCATGCTTTTGGGGATGCGTGCATTATGTACTGTCAAACAGATCAATGTTCAACTCTCACTAGGATTAATATTATAGAGAAATACATCATTTTCCAAACCAAACTTTAAAGAGCTTTAATGTATGGTGATAGTGATACAGCTCCATTTCATCCCCTATGGCACTTTGTAGCATGAACTACATCAGGTTCTCAAATACAGACCCACAGACACACACAAAACTCAAACCCACAATTTATCAAAAAACATATTGTAGTTTTAATACAGCAGCATTTATTCAGGCACCAAATAAAGAGTGATACCATGAATAGAAAATTGCATTCTATGATGTTGAAGCCTTATGAAGAAAGAAGAATTGTAGGTGGAAACTGCAGACAGCTCCTGCAACAAAAACAACACAAAGGTTGTTAGTTATTGTTGAACTGGTATTTCAATTATATTCATTTGTGTTTAGTCATGCAAATAAACAATTAGCAAAAATACATGATCACAATATTTGATGTTCATACCTCAGCATAGTGAGCTTTATATTTGGTTACCTTACCTTTACAAAAAAAAGAAGAGTTAAAGTAGGAATTTTGTCGGAATATTTGCTCTTTTGGGGAAGAGGAAGGTTTTTTGTTTTTTGAAATGGTCTTTTTCAGCTCTTTTAGGAGTCCTCTTTTTCACTGCCAGATTTGTTTTTTTTCCTTTTTTTTTTTTTTTGGCAGGATATTTTCAGACCATTTCAAGTCTTTATTTTTTGTACAATCCAAAGTAAAGCCAAGAACTGAGAAGCCAAGCTTTCATACAAATCATTTAAACTCAGACATAAAATATTTACACATGAGCATTTAAACCAGTCAAACTAATACTATTCTGCAAAAGCTACAGTCTGTCATTCAGTTAAATTACAACATAGGTTTTGTTTGCTTAAACAGAGTTCAACAAATGTGTTTTAAGTGATCAGCTGTCACATGTTCAGACAAATTATTTGTGTGTTATGAACCAAAAGAACAAAAAAGAACTATTTCTACATTAAGAGCATTAAAAAAATTCACCATTGCTGCATCTGGTACACGCATTAAAAGTAATCAAACTTACACATGTTTCTTTTGCCAGTTACATATTTGGAAGGGGAAAAAAAAATCTAGCCAAAGTGAAATGCGCCCTGTTGATTTATAAACAGGCATTGAAATCTACTGAAGTTGCTGGATTGTTGTGCATCTTCCACACCAGGGCAACCAGGGAGGGGCATCTAGCTGATCTTCATCTGCGCCAGGAGCGGGGCTCGTTGTCATCCTCTTCCTCATCATCATCCTGCAGCAGTGCATCATCGCTCAGTGACTCTTCTGGGTACTGATGACGGGGAGAAAAAAAAAAAAAAAAAAGAGATTAGTGCTCTCTACAGTGAACGAAAGGCAATTTAAAGTGGAGAGACCTTTTACTTTGAGCACAATCAGCACTCAACTTGCACCGTGTATTTAAAAGGTCTCATGAGGGGCTAAATTCTCAGCTTGAGAGTATAATGCTGTAGACACACCAAATGCTTAATGGAAATACAAGTGGCCATGCAAAAACCACATAAAGACGATCCTTGTTGTAATGTGTAATGGCTCCCCCTTGTGTTCCCGAAATGTAAAACAAGAAACAGCTGTTAAATAAGTGCTCCTGATGAGATATCTGAGCAGAGAACATCCAAATAGTCCTACTTAAGTAAATACTTCCTTGTGAATCTTTATACCAGTATTAAAAAGGCAGCACAGGAAGATTCTGCCTGTTCTCTCTCCTGAAGATTTATCATCTTTCCAGAAAACCTAACACAAAATCAACAGCCCTGATCAGCTACTATATGTCTATTTTTCTCTTTATATGAGAAATAGCCCCAAACCTCATCCTCCTCTGGTTCTGCCTCATTAGCATCCGCAGTACTGAGAGCAGTGACAGGCTTGTGCCATGCCAGGTGTAAAGTCTGGCTGTTGAACCTCATTCCATGAAGAGCCGCCTACAGGTGGAGGTCACACAGAGCAGAAGGAGAAAACAGGAGTGTCAAGTGATGCAACAATATCAGACTTGAGTGGCAACTAATTCTGAATGTCAAGAAAAATCAAGAAATAAATCACCCGTTCAGCCTCTGCTCTTGTCTTGTAAGTAATGACTGCAGACAGGTTGTTTTCATCAATCTGGCAGTCTTCAATTTCTCCAAATTGCTTCAAAATCGTAAACACAACATTATGGTCACTTCACAAAACACACAAAATCCTGTGCAACTATTGAAAGAAGCTCTTATGTATTGGTATTACATAAACAAATCCCAAGTGACAAGTTTACTTTAATATTGCAGATTCACTCATTCCCTCATTCTCACTGCTGCATTTCGGTTACAATAACACAATTGGCGTTAGTGTCATAGCTATAAAACTCAACTGCATGTTGACCTACAAGAAGTTATCATTTTATGCATTTGTCTTTTTACATGTGTTTACAGTTTTTGGTTGTTGAAGAGTAAATGAATTAATTATGTAGGTGAATTTTTAATGCAGTTACTTTGCAAGTGCTAAAGATCTATAAGTTGTGATACATTTAAATACTATTTCATGTGTATTTAGTGAGACTGGACTCTCCTCCTTTTTCTCTGTAGTTTTCAAATGACTTACAGCAAAGTGTGGCAGCAAGTCCACATGATCAACCTCAGTGAAACCAGAAATCTCCAGCGCTCGTGGTCGATGGTCCACAACCGCATGCAGTGGCACACCTCTTCCGCGCCCTCTGGTGCCCCTTCCCCGGGCCCTGAGAGCACCACGACCCCGAGCATGGACCCCCCGGCCTCTGCCTGGTGTCAGGAGCCCCCTTTTGGCTGCCTGGATTAAAAAAAAAAAAAAACACACAAAAAACAGGGATGGAAGGAGGTGAGACAGAGCACAAAGGAAAACAGATAATTTGGAGTTACAAGAACACAAGTGCCCTCAAGTGGCAACTGTGTAAGTAGCACTTAAGCACTTGGTTTCAAGCTAAGAGGGAAAGTTTTTCTTTTTCAAAAGTCAAGTCAATACCTCGATTTGCAGCTGTGTGTACTTGATCTTCAACAAAGCAGTGTCCTCTCCAGCCTGAGTCTTCTTGTAAAGATCCAGCTCTGCATCCAGCAGTTCCTTCTGTGCCTGAACATGTTATTAACTCACATCAGGAAAGACAACACTGCAACCAAGACTCAAGGGAATAAAATAGCAAAGTAAAACTTGGTTAAATACAGAGCCAAAGTTATTAACCAAATACAGGTCACATGCCACAAACTACAAAACAGAGCAAGGAAACATAGGTTATGTACAACTGAGGTACAAACAGTTGTCTAACCAAAGCCAGCTGATAAGCAAAATGTGGAAGTTTTATTAAAATCAAAAGAATATCACAATCTATCAGGTTGGGATCAGTAGGACTGCGTGTGTCTAGCTGGGAGAAAACACTACCTGGGCCTTGCTCTTGGCGGCGTGTAGCAGGTTGTTGCTGCCTGAGATTCCCTTTATGTCCTCTTGAAGTTTGGTGATGCTCTTGGTCAACATGCCCAAAGTTTCCATGATCTTGGCTTTATCCTCTGCCTTCATTGCTTTGTTCTTCTCAAGTTTGGCTATCAGGAGCTGCAGAGGACAGGAGCAGAAAAACAAAGAGAATCACAGGTTTAATGTCTGTATGAACTGCTTCCAAAAGCAACTTGAAGCACACATCTTCAGCCACAGGTCACATTCTCATACTCTACTGCAGATTGTCTTACCTTCTGTGTCTCAATGTGCTTCTCCAATATTTCCTGCTTCTTCTTCCTTACATCCTGCTGTAGTCTTAGGGCTTCCTGTTTCTTCTTCAGCGCTTCCTCTGAGGTTTTCTGGGCTGACTTTATGGCAGCAGGATTGTATACAGTCTTTGTGAGGCCCATGGATGTTGAAAACACCTGAAAATGGGAAAGCAATGATAGCACATAACATTTACATTATTAAAGTCAATTTCAGAAGGACTCTAGTCTTCCTGAACAGGGAATACTTACTTTTTCAACAGGAGCTGCTGGTTTGGAAGAAAAACCCAAACGGTCCTTCACTGACACTTTAGAAGGATTCTGTACCAGTGGGGAAAATACATGTTTATACACACCGCCTGCAGATTTTGACAAGTATATGCAAAACAAAAAAAAATCCTCATCACCATCACAACCACACACACCTGAGAAGCTACACTGGAGTCTTGGGAGGGCTCAGAGTTTGCAGGAAGCATTGGTCCCAGGCGATCTTTGACAGATTGCTTCAAAGACGTGGCTGAGGGCTGCTGAACAACAAATAATCTTATCACATTATGCAACTGTCAGACAATTCTGATGCTTAACCTCGCAAATGTCTGCATGCCGTGCTGAACTAAGGTTCATCTGTATTAACTATTTTATTTAATGACTTCCTTCATCTACTAAAATGACTCAACGACACTCACAAGAGAGTAGTTCTCTGTACTGTACTGTATTGTAAGTCAGCTTTGCACTAATGCAACAGGTTTTTCCAAGTGACCAATTTGTGAAACCCCAGGGTGAACAGTGCTTTAGTGTGCCATGACCGGTTTTACAAATGAACAAGAACACCCTTGAGGAGGGTGTCACATTTCACACGGCAACACTGACAGGTGAGCAAAAAAAAAAGAAAGCTGCACTGAATTATGCTCCATTCAAGCAATGCAACTGGAACCTCAGCCTTTTTATGATGGATTTCTCTATTAAAAAGAAGACTGCAGCACAACCTTAAAAAGTAAACTCTTAATTACTGAAAACTAAAATTAAACCATGTTGTATTCAAAACAGCTCCAAAAGCGTACGTGGATCTTAACTGGTGCTACACAACACACGTCATCATATTACTCTACAAAATATTAAATTAAATTAAATGTTAAACAAATTATGATGTCTCAAAATTCATTTTTTCTTGTAAGAAAGTAAACAATCATAATGCAATTTCACTTGTTTCAAGAATCACATGGATTCAATTTGTCCATTTAACAAGCGCATCTTACTGGAAGATGTCTACCCAAAATTCTACCCAGGCAAATATTGTCTGCACTCTTTGCTTGTGGTAAGACAAAACATTTCACAACATGTTATGAATGACAGTTAACTTTTACCATGGCTGGCTGTGGCTGAGGCTGTTGCTGCTGTGAATGACAGTGGCCCTGGCCATCTCTCCCGTCATCACGAAACCAGTGCACCCTGATGAAGCGGTTGTTGAGAACAGC
Source organism: Psettodes erumei (assembly GCA_016785225.1). NCBI lineage: Eukaryota > Metazoa > Chordata > Actinopteri > Pleuronectiformes > Psettodidae > Psettodes > Psettodes erumei. Next base: position 4,333,442 of record JAFBJZ010000863.1, on the reverse strand, counting down.
CTCTGTGCTTTGCATAGCCCGCTTGGCCTCATCTGGAGAGGCAAACTGGATCAGTGCCCCCTCTGGGTCATTCTGGTAGGCCACCTGTAAAAGGATATAAAAACAGTACTGTGAGACTTGCTGTATATTAATTGGGGTGCACCTGCCGTTAATCCTGCAGGGTTGGATGATTTATCTGAACTTTGCCTCAATGCTGTCAGGTCAACAAATTAACATGAGCGACTCTAGAACTAGAACTTAATACTACTCACTGTACCATAATTCAAAAACATGAATGATAGCATTTGGAAAAGGGTAGCTAGTGAAATTTGATGGATTCTTTTAGGTACCTCACATTGTAGAAATTTCCTTCCAGTTACTCCTGGAATCTCAGTCAGCTTCACCCTCATTAGGTTATGACACGATTGTCACAAATCATATTACCGATGATTGGTTTATCAGATGACTTAAATGGTCTAATATTGATCATATGATCTAAGTTTTAAAAGCCAATAACAAAGATTAAATCTAAATGACCAAACAAACCAAGACTTTATTAATAAAAAATATCACGTGTCAAACAAAACGATGCTATGGCACCACATAGGGACTGACCTGCAGGTTGACGATGGTTCCAAACTTGCTGAAATGTTCATTGAGTTTGCTGATGTTGTTGAGCTCGGGGGGAATTTGCCGAACCAGCAGCTTGGTGTTAGGAGAGAATGGGACTCTTATGTGGTAGCCCTGATGGATGGGTTTGTTAAAGTTGGGTCTGAGCAGAGAAGAGAAATTTTAAAAAACTAAGTGAGGATACTGTTGAACAAAAGGGAGAATATGGCTTATTTTGATATGGTAGGGAATAAGGTGTCTTACTTGTCAAACCACGGTTTCTTGGAGGGGAGGCCTCCATCATGTGAGAGAGCTGGTCTTTTTCTTGAATCAGATTCCATAACGATACGCATACTGTTGTTAGGAATTTTTTCTGGTGAGGAACAAACATTGAGAGGTCAGTTTTTTACACAATGCAACAACTTACAGACAATGCTAAGGAAAAGCTTTTACATTGACAGCCATAACACAAATACAGTAGCATGTAATGAATAATAATATTTTCCTTGTTCGTAAAGCAGCAACAGGCTACAGTGCAAAGCCGGTTTATAGTAGGAAAGCACATGCCTGTTTTAAGACAATCTATTCAAAGCGCAGATGGTTCAGTTCACGTGAACAATACCTCTCGGTGGCTGGTCCACCTCCCCCATTGTGAGTCCAATCAGGTTGGGTCTCTGGGCATTGACCCGGTGGCGGTAGATTGGTCTTGGGGTGTTGGTGATGCTGGGAGCCTCAGGATTGTACACATCTGTCTCATAGTTGTCTGGTCAGCAGAGAGAGGATACTTTAACTAATGAAACAGCAATGCGAGGTACAGTGACAGTGATTTATAAATACAAAATTCAATTCGTAACTTCAGAGACATTACCTGAGTTGAAGTGGGGCGCCGAGCCCTTAGGAAGTGAGGAGCGCATCCCAGAGGTGACAATAGTGGGAACGGTGCTAGTGATAGAATTGGGAGGTGCATCCATGCCTGCTGGTTGCAGCGGAGGAAGCGGAGGCGGAGGAGGGGGCCTGTGTAAGACAGAGTAAAACTAAATTTAAATTTTTTTTTTTTTTTTTTTTTTTTAAAACATGAAAAAAAAAAAACAAGCAAAGCACTAACTGGTAAAACCTGACCTGTGCTGAAAGGGTTATCATTCCAAACATTCACCAGGCAGCTGGGTAACTCATTTTCTTGCCTTTTGCTTTAAAGATACTTTTACTTTACAACTTTTCAGATACCGTTTGTTGTACAGAATATATCACTGTTAACAAAAACACATTAAGTGGGTTTCTTTTTTGTACAGTCTTAGTAACAAGTGTCAGAATGCAAGTTTAGACCCAAGCAGTCCAAATTTCTAAAGATTTGACATGCAAGTGTACTCCAGGACGTGCTCACATTTAATCACCCTAAGGAATTAATTAACCAAGTGCAAGTCATAGTTAAGGTCATTTTGCAAGCAACTGCTAAAATATTTCAGCTTCTCATTTGTAGAATGCACATTTTCTTAAATTCATGTGATAGTTAAGTCAATATTTTAAGATTATGGACTGCTGGGGTGAAAAAAAACAATTTGAAAATGCAGAGGCAGGCCTTCAGAAATTGTAATGGATATTTTTAGATTTTTGACATGAAAAGATTAAACTGACAAAAAAAAATTAGAAGATTAATCAATAATGAAAATAAAAGTTAGACACAGCCTTGCGTGCATGTGCTATCTTCCCACTTCCCAGCTAAATTTACGAACAGAATTCATTATGGTTGCCATTACAGCTTTAAATTTAATTTTCATTTGTGAGAAAAAATGCACTCATGCTTTGAAAAGTGCATATAGTGACTGAAAGTTTATCCTAAAGCCACATGTCACCTACCTGCAACAGGTGGGAGGCTGGGTGGCAGGGCACCTGGTGGGGGTACAGGAGGCCGCAGGTTCACAGGTGGCGGGTTCATGAGAGGTGGTGGGGGTGGGAGCCCTGGTGGTGGTGTTGGATCCACACCAGGAAGTGGCGGAGGTTGGAAGGGCAACATATTGGGCAAATTGACATCTTCCACTACAACTGGGTCGCTTCCATGGTCGAAAGGACACATGTCCCCTTGCATGCAGAAGCCCTTTTCTGGAAAAGACAGCAAACACTAAAATATCAAACAGCCAGTATGGAGACATAATGTTAAATGTTACAGTTAAATCAGCTTTTCTTACCATCATAGTCACGGCACCGCTTCCTCTGTTGAGGGGGTGGTCCCCTGCTAAAAGGGCCACGATCCACAGGATGGTCAGCTCGGAAGTCCGACCAACTCTCAGTGGTGTTGTTGCTGTGATGATGTGTAGGGGCAATGACTGTAATGGTGCTGCTCAGCGTTGGCACAGGGAAGTGCGAAGTGGTTGCAGTGGAGACGAGAGCTGCTGCTGTGTAGCCATCACCAGTCTCTGACCTGTCCACTCGATCATGATCGTACTTCAATTTTCCAGAATCTCGTTCTGTGAACAAACATTGGCCACGCAGAATGTTAAACAACTGTCATTATGTCGAGTATACTTCCGATAAGCTAGGCCTGGTTACACCTTACAAAATCTGAAACATGGCTTGCAGCCTGCTTGCAGACTTACTTTGACAAGTCAGCAGTGAACAGGGCCATAGTTCAAATAAGGAGAGCTTTGCCTAAACTGTACGTTGTAAAAGATTTGTGTTTCTAAACATGGGTTTTGGTGTCACTACTTTCTCCACAGAAAAGCAAATGCCCCAGAGTGATCCGTTGTGGACATCATACTCAGAGAGCCATCAATCAGGTTCTTACCTCTACTCCTACTTCTTGACCGAGTTCTGCTGTTGGACCGGCTCCTGCTGCGATCCCGATCCCGATCTCTGTCCCTGTCTCTATCCCTGTCCCTCTCTCTATCACGATCCCGCATGCGGTCCTTGCTCCAACTTCGGCTGCGGCTCCGACTGTAGCTCCGACTGCGGCCTCTCCTGCGATTGTAGCGATCGCGGTATGAATCCCTCCTTGGTGGGTTGCGGTCATAATCTCTCTTCCTGGAGCGATCATCTCTCTTGCGGTCATCTCCTCTCCTAAAAATATGGTTAAACAAAGACATAATAATTAGTGAAAAGTAAATGCAAGCCGAAGACAAAATGTTAAACTAATTCAAATGCGAAGGTGGACACACCTGCTATCTCTACTATAGCGGGAGCTTGACTGTGGAGGACTGTGATTCATTCGCCGAGAAAACTTCTTCTCCCGTTCTTCTTCCCGATTGTTCTAAACCACAGAACACAATAATGTTTTATGTTTTATGCGCACCATATGATAGAACCTAAGTACTGAGGTTATATTTTAAAAAATCACCTCGTCTTTCTTCGGCTCATCTTTCTCAACTTTGTTGAGAGAAGATGGTTGCTCTGGCTGTGGGAGGTAGCTTTTGTTGTTAACAGCTTCAAACAGCTTATCCACAAATGGCTGGGTCTCTGTTGGAAGATAATTATTCCAATAAAAGGTAATATCATAATACAGTGATAACGAATAACATTCACGTAGTCAAACAGTGAATAAACAGAGGCTAACAAAGTAAAGAGTTGGTGAAGCAGGGGATTAATTATTAGCCCCAGTTTGTGCTACTTATGTATTCAGGTCACAAAAGCAGCCATTTGTTTCTCTGAAAGATAATTACTTAGCATGTCAATGTTTTAAGTCCCCAAAACTTTATTATAGAGCAGCAAACTATATATTTTGTCCAGATGGTTAAAGAAGTCTTTCAAAATCCATAAATACAACGAGAACAGCGATACATTTGCTGGAACAACTCTCTGGGATTCCAAACATTATGGTTAACTTTGTCACCCTAATATGGGCAAATGCTACATCAGAGGAACAAGCTGGGACTAGTCATTACTTACCCTTTTGAAGAAATACATCCAATTGGTCTATACACAGGGCTTTAAGTTCCTTTTCGCTTTTATCCTTCTTCACCAAAGCAACGACATACTTTGCGAGGGCAGAAGGGTCTGCATCACAGCTGGAATTGCAAAGGAAAATAATCATACGAACACAAGAACATATTAATAAATAATATCCAAAAGGCGTGGGCGCGTTGCCTAGAAAAGAAAATAGCTATGTGGTTAATAGCTAACGTTACTTACATGGGCTCGAGGGTATCAGACAGCCATGTTTTCAAGGCATCGAGGTTTTCAATGATCATCTTAGATCCAGCCGGACTTTTCCTCCACCTTGGCCACAGTTTATGCCAGCCGGGATGATGTTATCCACGTACTTACTTGTTTGAAGGGAGAACAGAAACTTAAGTGATCTTTGACTAGGCTGTGGTGCTAAAAGCGTCGTTAGCCGAATGTAGCCGCGCTAATGGTAGCTGGGTTAGCTAGTTAGCTAGCTATCTAGCTAGCAAAACGCCTCTTCCAGGCCCCAAACGTGCTACACGATTCCTCGACTTTCGCAATGTAATAACCATGTGAATGTACAAAGAAAAATGCCGTTATTCGTATAAGTTCGACCAACTATCTCCGAAGGTTTTGAATTATTTTGTATCAGTATCAAGCCTAACGAGCACATACGCTTAACGTGCTACTTTATCCCCTCTCACTAGCTAACGTGCCATGGCGATTATTTACTTCCGCTTGTGTTCTCGTTGGCAAAATATCACGAGAGTTGAACAGTGGCGCGCTGTAAAGTTGCAGCACAGACGTTTCTGTTACTTTGTCAATAAGGTTAGTCTAAATAAGAGAGACATCTGTCTGTATTCTGCAAATTATTTCAACCACACTGTAAACTACATCCACCCAAATTATCACACATTTGAATAAACTCGCCTCTCGCGTCTTTGAAATAAAATGTTACATAATGCACATTGCGATGCATTAATTAATAGATCACTTTAGGTTGGAGCTGATAATTGTAATTATTTTATAAACTGCCAGGTAGTATGAATTCCTCCTCAGAAACTCTCGTGACTAACTGTTATCAGTAGTAGTAGTGCAAGTAGTGCAGTAAAAAGTACATTTGCCAATGGAATGTTGGGTGGATGCATAAAGAAGTAGTTTTCACCGCAACCAAAGCTACAGGGCTGGATCATTATGAAAATGCAAAGATAAACATCCACAAGTAATAAGAAGAAAAGTTCCCCAAAAAAAAGTTTATTATGCTATTTTTTTATTCAGTTGTGATACAAGTCACATCACTTTTATAGAAATGTCATTACACAGTATCAATATCTAAAACATATTGTCTATCATTTTATAGAAATGTCCATGCTATTTACATGACATTGTGTGTGTTGGACACTATAACTACAATAATAAATTTAATGGTTACATGAGTGTGTCTGTGTGAATGCCCATCTACCTCATGCACTCAGGAACTTAACTTCCGGTAATTTCATTTTCTGTCATTGCTCTGCATTTGTAGTACTTAGAAATATATTAAACCATGAATTTGTAATGCTCAACCTTTTATACACTGCTGATACTGACATTTAAAAAGTATTATGGATCCTGACAAAAGACAACACACACAGTGTTTATTTCAGAAAATAAGGTACAGATAGGGCAGATATGAAATAACAGATACGGGACATCAACTGTTTTCCATTGCAGCCTTGCAGCCTTCAAAATGGCACATTCCAACAACTTTTCTTTTATCCTTGCAACAAACTATTCTGAAACAAACACTTTCCCTTTCAATAAAATCATAATGTCACCAATGTTCTGGTAAAATATTTGTATTCACACTGAGCACACATAACCAAAATGTACATTTTATGATCCCAATATATTGTGATGAACAGACATATTTCTTCACTAGTTCATCAAAGTTTTGATGAATTTAATTTATAATGATTCATTCATTACTTCCAACTGACAGGTTGATCAAATAAATTTATTCTAAGAAGTTAAACTATATATAGGCTAACCGTTTTTTTTTCACATCGGAAAATATTTATAAGTTTTCCCCCAGTTAACTGTGTATTTTCAATGTTTCACAGATATACAGTACATGGATTAAAATCATTTAATGCCACTCCTGCAATTTAATGTTCTTCCATAGTCTAAATAAAAAGAAGCTTTGCTGCCAGAGGAAAGCAACCTGTGAAAAACATTTTGGCTTGCAAAACAGTCAAAACATAAGCATCAAATAAAGCTCCTTATACAGTATACACACACACTTAAAATAAAAACAGCTCATTTTCATTACATTCATGGTGGAGCTTCAACATTACCAGTGAACTGCTGTCTAAAACTTAAGAAGGAAACATTGTGATTAAATATCAATGTGTGTGCAAATATTAGTTTAACACAAAAGGATACAAGTAGACATTAGATTATAGTTCATTTTTAAACTCACTATTTTGAATAAGACAAATGAAAGGAGTAACAGTCTAGACAAACAGTGGATTAACCAAGTACAAATAATATACATACAAAACAGTTTTTATGTTTAAATTATTGGTCCAGTACTATCTTTGTGCTCTCCTCACTAACAAACAGGAGGTGAGAAACATTTCCTGCCTGAGTAAAACCTCAGTCTGAGATTGGCATCTGAAAATCTATGTTGAAGGTGTATTAAAAGCAGTGTGTTTAAAACAAACCCAATAATGAGTCAGCCCTTTAAAAATATACAATAACATTAGACCTTATGGAGAGGAGTCCGCATCTAATTTTCCCCTGTCAATGAACTGCAGGTGGATGGGGGCAGAAGGACAGAGGAGACCATGGGTTTTGGCCTTAACATCAGCGGTGAAAGGAGACACACCAATATGGAACCTTTGAATGAGCTGCACAGGGAGCAAAATAACAAAAGATGTCCATTAGTTTGTATGACTCATTTCAATAGTAACACATTGTCTTTGAGTACATTTATATATCTATTTATCAAAAGCCAAAAGATCTTTAGTAGCATAGCTGGGAACTGTTAAGCGTTCTCTGGTCATTTATGTTGATATATTCAAAACTATCCGGGGACTGTGGTGAGCTGTGTGATTCTCCAGGAAACCCTGAAATGTGTATGTAAATGTATCTCATCTGCTGTACAGATGATCAACAATTAGAATTGTTTCATTTCCAATTTAGGCTTGCTAACTTTGTCTGAAAAGCCTGATGGATTATTCAGTTACTATTTACTCTCTATCATTATGTAGTAAATATTTGGATTTTTTTTAGCTCTTTCTTTGGCTTGTACTGTAAGCCTTTATGGTGTCTCATAATGTTGGGCATAGGTGGCATACATGGCAAGTAAAATTCTATTCACTTATTCCTGAAAGTGGATTAGATCTATACACACGTCTGAAGACAAATTTTGAATGTGTGTGCAGCTAAGAGGTGATTAATTCCCTACCCTTGTGAGAGCTAGATGCATCTCTAACTCTGCTATTCTCCTGCCGATGCAGCTCCTGATGCCGTAGCCAAAGGGAATCGAGCCAAAGTTGTCGACACGATCTGTGGAATCTTTCCGTATCCAGCGATCTGGCCGGAAGTCTGAAGCATCCGCAAAGCTCTCCTCATCCAAAGATGTGGAGTAGTGACACAGGGCCAACTGAGTCTAATGAAGTAAGGAAACAGAAAAATGTCAGTGGTTTTAATGAAAACAGCTGGGCTATTGTACATGCATCTGTACAAGAGAGAGTATGAGTAATGCAATATCGTGTTACATCTGGCTCCACTGTAATGTTTTTGGCTGCTTCTTATTGTTACACTTTTTCTTCAGCACATGCACACTCCAGAGGACTTGCATCTATTATGTTTCTATCAGTCTTACCCCTTTGGGGATTAAGTATCCACCCACCACCAAGTCATCCTGGGTAATCCTTCCGTTGCCTGGGAGAACTGGAAAAAGCCTGCTCCCAGGGAGGGGTACACAAAGACTGTTATTCAGCTGGACTATACATTGATCTTCGCACAAATTTTTAATTCTAAAAGAATGTGAAAGCCACACACACAGAGATAGATAATGAACAGATTAAAAGATACTCATGTGAACACACTGAACATAGGCTACCCAGATTTGTCTTAATGTCTATAAAACTACTGCTGAGTTGTTTCTAACATTGCAAGTTAGTGACATAAAACAGAAAGAGAGGGAAATAGAATCAGTGACAGTGCAAATATTAGTACAAAAATTAATTATCAGCACCTGAGAGTCTCTTTGACCAGTCCTCTGATGAGAGGGAGATGGGGGATATCATCAGCTGTGGGAACTGTTTCAGGTCCAAGAGTCCTCTTCACTTCCATAAAGATTTGATGCTGTATGTGAGGGTGTCGTGCTAACAGGTAGCTGGCCCAGGACAGGGTGAAGGATGTCTAGGTAGAGAAAAACCTTTCATGTCAAATTTTTTGGTATATATTCCTCTTTAAATTTAGAGACTTTGTGGAGATGTTGCCCTTTTCCCTTGATCTTTTGCAACAGGTTTGACTGCCATTCAAGAGGATGTAAGAGTTTCTATGATGTTGCGTAAGTGTTGGGAAACAGCGAGGGGCTCTGAGGGAGAGGGGCTAATTCCATGTGCTGACACTCAAGTCCACTAGACCAGCTGCAATCGCAGCCCCTTAACTTACATCACTCATCCACAGTCACAATTCTCATTCGACTGTATCTTGACTAAAAGCAGCCAGTTGTGCCACACTCAAACTGCAGTAGAGTGCAGATTACATCAAATGCAACAAGGATAGACAAAGTTGAAAATGATCCTACTTAATTACCAAATCAAAGAAATCCAATAGATCTGTAAACCACTTGTACCTCATGTTTTTAAAATTTCCATTTATTCTTGTCTGATCTCACTGCTTCTCTCCTTCCACAATGGAATCCGTCTCCTAACACTTCCCACACATCTTGTGCCTTCCTTTCTCATCAGACACACCCTGATCTTTTTTCATTTCCTCTTTCCTCTCTTGCAAACGCCCTACCTACTCATTTCAGCTATCTCACAGCCCTCAACTGTCCCAACTCTTTTTCTGGCTCATGTGTCACTGACATTAATGTGAACGATGTGGGCAGATGAGCAAATGGTATGAAAATGGGTGTCATCTTTCCTGTAAATATGCAAACATACCCCATCTGACATCTCACTCCTTTTCCTGCCATCGTGCCTGTCTTCCATTCAGGCCTCTTCACTTTGCTAGCCATGCATTTTATGACACATATGGATATCAGAGGGGCAGCCTTTTTTTGCCAACATTGTACTGAATGGACCCTGGAGGTCAGTCTGATGCCAGTGTCTCCCAGTGGACTAACTAATGATCACAAGAATATCTACCCTTACATATGCCCCACCAACATTCACTGTTGTGTCCTCCACCTCCCTCTTCCTCTAACCTATCCCTCAGATTCTCCCTCCCACACCGTTATCATCCTCTCCACATCTAACCAACTTGTTCCTAATCAACCCCAGCTGATACAGATGCTGGCAACACCTCAGACAAAGCCCATGAGGAATCATATGACAAAAGTTCATCTGAACAAGGCTCTGAAGGGCTTAGGCCTCTCCCCTCCACCCCCCACATCTTGTCTTTTTTTTCTAAAATCCATTGTACACCCAACTCTTTTTGTCCTCCTCCTCCTCCTTATTCCCCACTCCTTTGCTCTTTCATGACAGCATCCCTCCACCCCATACCCCCCATTCTCACCCCTCATCTTACCCCTGTCCAGTCTGTGCTATAACTCTGGCTGTAGCTAACATGTCTTGACAGCTCCTGTGTGTGCCAAGTTAAGGCAAATGCACCAAGGGGTCAGGTAATGGCTCAGCTAAGTCCACCCCCTACCAGGACGTGGCCGTTGCAGCAGGTTCAACAAAAACACACACACCCCTTTATCCCTTGGCCCCTAGCTCAGCACAAAGCACTCTACACCCATAATTCTTATTAATCTGACAGTACCCCAAACAAATTAGGCAGTAACTGTGCACATGTGCACACAGTATTCTCACACACACAGACACACTGGTTACCAGGCAAGAAACAGCTGGAAAATCATTCTTCAGTTTAGCTTAAAACATTTTGGTGAACATTTTTTAATTGTCTGTCTCTTGTTGAATTGTGTTGTGTGTGAGGATGTTACTGTTTCATGCTGGTGCTGTGAAACAGTAACATCCTACTTCTAAATCTGACCCGGAATCTTTGTTGAGTGTCATGTGATGATCCTGCTCCCTTCCAGTGTTTCCCATGTCTGTATTCTTTAAATTTGCCAATTAATATCCCAAAACATGGTTCTTTGGTGACATTAAACCAACAATCTTAATTATTTGCAAGTGTTATCCAATTAAGTCTAATGTAGAAACATGTGAACACACAACACAGATGTCTTGTAGAGAGAGAAAAAGACAAAGCCCCCCTGTGTAGATCTAACTGACAAAGACGAATGATGAGAAACTAAATATGAGTGAGAACAAGTTTGTCAGTGGGATACTGTGTAACCCCACGATTCACTGCTCTGACCTGACGCTGGCACAACTACACAGGCACAGATGTGGCGCCAGAAACCCAACCCTTGAAACTCAACACTGACTCAGACACACACACACACACACAAACACAGACAGACACACACGTGAAACTCCCAGTCTCTCCACCTCTTGCAAAATCCACAGTCCTCCAAAACCCCTCTCTGCACATAGCCTTCAACACTGCTGCATGAACAAAGGCATACATACCGTGTCGACCCCAGCCAGTAGCATTTCCGTTATATTGGCGTATATCTCCTCCATATTCATCTCTTTGGTGAGGAGCATATGTGTGAGCACTCCCCCCTTCACCTCCTCTCCCTGCTCCAGCTGGGCCTTGATCTCTGTGAGCCTCTTATTAACGTGAATATGGCCTGAAATCAGACAGAGAAGGAGTGATGAATGGAAAAAAAGGGATGTGAGGGAGGGTAGTGAAGGAAAGGAAAGAGAAGAGAGAACCGGTTATGTAACAGAGGGACCCCCATACTCCCACAGTCCCATGGTACAGCAGTAGAGATTTACATGCAAATTAAAATTCCTTTCTCTTGATGCCAGGCTATTTATCCCAAAAAGGTTTTCAAACACTGAAGCAGACTAAAGCTTTACAGTTTTTTTGTTTAAATACCACAGAAACAGCATTATTCAATATGTTAAACCCACTAAAAACGAGTTATGATGACTTTAAAAAAAGATGAAAGATTTGACATCAAGTCAATGGACTGGAAAAAGCCATTCTGGAAATATGGTACTTCAGGTATTTTTAAAAGTCACAACTTCATTAAAGGCCTTTCTGAGAGGAATTCTTAAAGGGGCTTAAAGAATGCTGAATTGATGATCTACACTTTTGAAATGAACATACTGTAGTTTTGCAGGCAACAGTTAACTACAATCAAAAAAGTTACAAAAAGACAACATATAACAACTAAACGACTTACTGAATTTGAAGAGACCATCCCAGGAAAGACAAAATTCCTCCCACGGTTTGGGAATGACAGGTCGGAGCCACTTGGGGATCGCCCCAGCATACATGGTTGTCTTGAAGGAGCTGAACATGAGGTGCAGTGCACTGATGTAATCCTGGGTTTCCTGGGGAATCTCATTTTCCAAACAGCCTAGTCGGCACTCATACAAAATGGCTGCCACACCTGTAAAGATAAAGCTGGCCTCACTGATCTCCTACTGCACTATCATTTTGATATCCATCCTGGTTCCACTGTCAGCTCATCCATATGATTTTTTACCAACCCTCCATGGCATATTTGAAGAACAGGTCGTTCATGTTGAAGACAGTTGCTCCGTCAGACTCCTGGCTGCGCAGAATGCAAACTTTCTTGATCAGGTCATCTACCACTTTGTTCACATCATCAGAGAAGACTGCTATGTCACGAGGACGCATGATGAGCTGCCTCAGCACGCTCCGCATCTTCAGCCAATCTTCTCCCTCACTGGAAAACAGGACACAGGAGACAAGGCGATTTTTGACATTCCCATGTATAAATGTTATTTATTTGAAGGCATATGTATAATATCACAGTTTTTATAAAGAATGACAATGGTGAGGCTGTTGAAAAACTGCAAGTACTACTAAATGGGGCAAGTACAATATCTTGGAGTATAATGATAAATAAGATAACTATTGAAGGGCATGCACGCTAGAAATGAGCTAGTCCTAGAAATGAAGCCCAATTTCTGTGCTGTGTCCACCCATGCATATGGAAACTAAAGTGATTATCCCGTCAACCTCAAAGTCATTTACTTCATTCTAACCCACAGATCAAAAGGTGGCAAGACACTCACGCCGAGATAAGGCCAGTGGAACGGCCTCTCATATCTCTGTACTCCTTCCAGGACTCCATGTTAGCTCTTTGAGGGGCTATGCCCTCGGCCCTCAACACCTGAGCCACCATGTCACGGTCTGCAATGGAGACCACCAGCTGGGGCCCAAAATGGGACTTGAAAATTTTTCCATACTTCTTGCTGTGGTCCATCTGTAAAGAAGTAGGGCAACAGGTCAGTGACATTAGTGGACAAATGTCTTAATTCATGTGAATTTGACACAAATGGTTTTTGGAAATGAAGAGAATCCAATACTGATTTCACCTTCAGAAAATGGTGAAACTTTTGATTACAAATACATGCTTTACATTACAAAACATACATGTTTTGAAAATAAATGTCAAAATTAATTCTCATTACGTAATTCAGTTTGATCAGGCTGATGCATACTGACTAATAATGTTAATGAAACACATTTCAGGGGAACAGGAGCCCTGTCAGCAGTGTCACTGTATCTCCAGTAGAAACAGTCTGCAACAATGCCATGGTATAAACCTTAATTTCACCAACCACAAATAGACCACCTTTACTTGTCTGTGAGTTGTTAGCGGTAGCACTGACTTTCTATATATGGAATATGTTGTCCCAAGATCCAATTTTGATCAAATCCTGTCATAACTTTTCAAATACTGTGTGCTAAGTAAAATTTCTTCAGATATAATTTCTAATATATAGGAGCAATTGTTCATAAGCAACTATCCAATCTCTGTCACTTGGAATAATTTCCACATCAAGTTAAGAAACCTGGATTATTGAAATTACAAATATTTACGTATGGATTTGTTCACATTTAAAAAAGGATGAGTCATAATACAGTGTGTGTGATTATTAGTTTGTTTCACGTTTCAACAAGACAGACTCGGTGATCTCCAGTAATAACTTGCCCCATACTCCATAGGGTAGGCACACAAACAAAACAGGTAATTATTTTTAAATCATCCTCGCGATTAAAAAAAAAGCTAGAAGTCTTGTTTTGTTTGTTGACTGACACCTCTGGCTAATTTGCACATTCCCTACACTTTAGTTGTAAACAGCGTGTCATGTAACTTACATCGAGAATTATTACAAAACTCGAGCACTGCTTTGGAAAGATAACCAGCGACCAAACCTCTGGTGCGCCTTTACGCAAAGGTCTGTGCCATTTTACGCATAGGTGGCAAATTTGGCAGACGCCGAGAAAACACAGACTCTTTGCCATTGATAGAAAACAGAAAAACGCATCTGTCAAACAAAACGAGATAGAGCAGCAGTAAGACACATATGAACACCGTTACCTGAATTTCATGAATTCTGCTAAACCCGTCTCTCCAGAAGAACTCGATCAAGTTGGATAGGGTACTGGGTCCAGGCATCTCCTTCAGGGTCTTGATTCTGGTTGTCTCGACGTCTGCCGGTGTCATCAATCTCTGAGGCATGGCTTCTTCTCCAGCCGCGGAGAGCCCCAAAGCTTCGCTTGCTGCCGACTTGTGTAAGGCGCGTAAAATAAAGAACAGCTGCTTATTTAACCGGTCGCCTTGAAAACTTTTACAGTACGCTGTCGTAAAATGACTGAGGAATGCCATTATCTGGATACTTCTCGATGTTGCCGTTAGAACAAAAAACCCAATGTGCGACTATGTCTTTTACAAGTTCTGAAAAAACGTTGAGTTCACACTTGCAAATGCATGTTCCTTGCACGTGTATAGGCCAGCCCTCCCTGTGTGTGTATTGTAATGTTAGATGGGGTTTTATCGAGGACCGCTTTTAGGTAGTTGCTTGACTAACCACAGCAGTGGAAGAGGATTGGATGTTCGCTTAAACAGAAGGGAGGGATAACTCTGTATTCGGGTGTGGGCGTTTCCCCCCCAAAAAGCTGCTGGGTTCATTCTTTCAGCAGAAAGCGGACTGCGTTACAACGTGCAAGTGCCACAGTTACATCACACCAATCAATCAGCCTGCGCGCACCCGACAACCGCACCCCCAGCAGGCACACGCGCGCGCACACACCGAATAAACATTAACGTGATTACCGTCACGTGAAGGCAAATTTCATGTTTGCGTTTAGTCAGAAAACAAAGGGGGGAACAACCCCCCCCCCACACACACACACTTTCACGTAAACACACACACATCATCACCTGTTTACACCTTAAACGAGTAAGTGCTCGCCGGTTTGTTAATGTTTAGTAGGTTTATAAAATAAAATTACTAACTGTATACAGTCGGTGGAGATCTAAGTATGGAGCTCATGGAGTCAAGAGATTTATGTGCAACATTTCTCTTGAGGCTGAAACCTTTCCAAAGCATAAATGGTATGCCAGGGATAGATGACAGTTAAGCAAATGTGAAATATTTGCACATTATTCAAGCCTGTCTCTTAAAGTGCTCATGCTGATATGCCGTTGATCTTCTTGCCTTAAACGGAACTTGAAGTGGAGTTCTGCAACACTGCCTTTACTACCATTCTGAGAAATGAAAACACTGAGCTGGTTTACGTTACAAAACTCACTAACAAGGGTATAAGTCATCATGCTCCATATCCTGATGCCTTCACTTATATTCATTACCTTTTTATTTTAAATTCCAAAAGCTTTAATTTAGTCATTGTCCATATTCTGAACTTCTCATCATTATCTCAATCAACATCTGAATTAGAATCTTTCTGAGTGATTAAGCTTCAAGCCTCCTGACAACACAAAACATGCATTGAACCTACCAGACCACAGATAGGGCCATTCAGGGGGGAATCAGGCCCTGTGGTTGAGAGAGGGGTGGCTGGGCAGAGGTGGGTATTTTCCCACACTCACCATTTTGGCAGCTTGCATAAGGCACTAGGCTCTAGATTTCTTTCTTTCTTTCTTTTTTGAATATCTTCAAGTCATCAAAAAGCAGAGGAAGTAGACCCCCAAACCCTCACCACTTGGCCTATCCCCAGCTTTTACTCATGCCAAGTCCAAAAAAGGCTCCAAGTTTTCCCTCCATTTAGTCGTCAAGGGGAAAAAATGTCTAATCTTGTGCATAAGGCTATGCTTTATTTAGGCAGACAAATTAAAATAAATTGTTGTGTAGCCAGTGATTGACCGTTGTCACTAACAATAGTTTTGCCATACTACTGTATACAAAGTTGTTTAAAAAAAACATTTATTTTTTAATAAGACATAAATTGCAGTCTCCTGCAGTTGCCAATGTGCATAAATAACTTTCATTATTATCATCTTACTTGATAGTTCAAATGTTAAAGCAATTGTAAAGCTGAAAAAGGAATTTCACATTCAACACTACAAAGACAGAAACTGTGCAACTAATCATGTTAATGACCAGTAGCCCCAAGGTGGCTACAGGGAACACTGATCCACTGATAATGTGTAAAAGGCAGCCACGCTTAACAAAAAGCTGTATTGTCAAAAGTCCAATGAATATCATTGGTTTTCCTCCTCAGATATACAGAGTTTCTCAGTGAAGCAACCACTAACAGTAGATAAAACAGATTATTCTACTCACTGCTAAATGACTAAGAGCTGATCAATATTTAGTTACTGAAGGCACCAACAACGAGATTATACTCCAGTAGACATCTACCCTCACCTCATCCTACTTAGCAACATTTGTGGCTGAAATATACTGCAAACAGCAAGTCAAATCCTTTAAATGTTGTAGAATTATGCTTGAGTATCATAAACAACATCAAATTTTGTTTTAGAACATGGTGTCATTTACTGTCCGCATTGCTGCAACACAACACCAAAAAAGACATTTTAAGACAAAGTTCTCTTTTTATTTCAAATGAGAGCCAGCAGTAGTTGACACTTGGACAGAGTTTGCAGTGCATTTCATCCTCGAATGTTGTGCATGTGGGAGCTGAAACTGTTCAAATTCATCACAGAGCTGCTGAGCCCTGCGGACATCTTTCACCGCTTTCTTACCAGATGTATCAGGTCATACAGGTCTTCAATCATTACCGCTAGGAGCTGACAGAAGGAAGCAATGTGCAGAATATCATCACAACCCAAGGATAATATTCAGTTAAGGGTTATCTTCAATCATTGCTCTGTTCTCCAGACCAGCTGGACAATCTGGGTAGTCAATCTAGTAGTCTGGTGTTTAGCCTCAGTTATATATTCTGTGCCCCAGCTTTGTCCCATTGCCCTTTTGCAACGAAGTTGAGTCCTTAGGTGTCAGGGTCCAAGTCAGTGTATCTACTTTCTGAAGCGCTTGAACAGCGGATGGACACTCTTGATTGCTGTTGAGGCTTTGTTGCCTCTGCTTTGATATTCCATATAGACGGTGTCATCTGCACCTGACATTGAGCTCATGGTGCCTGTTCGCCTGGAGAACTGATGAGGAAGCAGGGAGAGATGAAAAAGTTAGAATATCGTAGCATACGACAACGCAGATGTAAGTGTGCAAAAGCGAAGTGTTTTCTGAGCCCAGATCTGGCAAAAAGTCCTCACCTGTGGTCGCGCGCCCATCTCCCCCGCCACCACTTCCTCCTCGGCATCCAGGTCTGAAGCTGCTAGGACCTTCTGAAGCAGCTGCTGTTGGTCATCTCTGGTGGAGAACATTAAGTCCTCTTCCTCCATACCCGCCAATTTAGTGATGACCTATGAGAGAAGGGACATGTGCCAACTCAGAAACAGTATTTGTATGTGGAACAAGAATGTAGATCAAGGTAAAGCACACATTCAATATGAACTCCATTTCTTCAAATAAAATTGTACAGATGCATATCCACAAGAGAACAGAGCTCTCTTCTGATGAAAGATGCTCTTTCTGAGACAAGTGTCCTTTCTGGTTCTCTCTTTGTTTTGTCCCTCTAAAGTACCCTCCTATTGACTGTTGCCAGAATCACTCTCAGATTTCAACTACAGCCAGACGAGATCTGATGAAACCAGACACTTTTGCAGACATAACATCAGGCTCAAACTAGTCTGGGGGAAGTGTATAGATGACAACTTAATATTGAAAACTGAAATAAATTAAGCTATACTTAAATTAGTTTTTCCAAATCTCAGTGAAATAACCCTTGAGCATGTAGTGTGACGGAGTCTTCAGTGTTTTTTTTTTGTTTTTTTTACAATCGATCTTTCATGGACCATTAAGGAGATGTACAGTATGATGCATGAAAAGGCTGAAATTAGTGGTGCAGTTCTGTGAGGAAAAACAAATAACATGAAACCACCTTAAAGCTGTATCCCTGGTCCACAAGGAACCTCTGTCTCTTGGTGGAGTAAGCCATCTCCTGGGTGTCCTGGGACACCAGTGAATAGAAGTAGGCATTGTACTCCTCCGCTACCATTCCTAAAACAGGTGGTGAAAGTGAGATTAAGTAGTTTTGTCTGTGCATTGTAGTAGAAAAGACGGTTCTGTCGGCATTTGTCATGTATAAGCGAATAACCCAAAGTGGGGTTTTTTGGTTGTTTTTCGTTTTGCAGGCAAACTGACCTTTCTTGGCTCGTAAGACTCTCCCAAGTCTCTGGGCCTCCTGTCTGCGTGACCCACCGTGGGAAGAGATCTGGATCAGAACATTGGCTTCCGGCAAGTCAAATGAGGTGTCTCCAACCTATGTCATGGCAGAGATGTAGTACAAAGTCAGAGACAAGCAACGTAATAAAGTACGAGATCGATTAGACAGACTTCTCCATCGGCAATCTGTCGGGAGAGAGAGCGCTCGCCTCAAGTCACCACTCAACGATCCTTCAATGCTGCTCAGGCTTTCCCTTTGGTTATCTTGCATGTTTCTTCACCTTTTCCTGTGTGCATGAATCCTCCAACCAGTGGGTTATATGTTCCTATCCTTACACTGAGAGTGAGACCAGACTTGCTTCCAACTATGGACGTTCCTCTGGGTTAATTGATAAATTCCAATGGGAGTTAACAGATGCACTTATCATGTGTAAATGTGCATTTGACAAACCGAATCTCTGTTTGATTTCATTCCTGGTAAATGGGAAATAATAAGCCACAGCAAGATACTTGATTATGTTTTTATATCCCTTAATCCTGTCTCTGATCATATCAAATCATAATGTGTAGATGTACTGTAGTAAAATCAAGCTATAAAATGTCAATATGACCACTGAACCAGTACAATAAAAAGTAATATGTAAACATGCTGATACAGACAGAAAGCATGCTATACAGAAATGGAATGATACACAGTTAGTTGTCTAGAAATACTGGTGTGCCCCCTACAGGCCACAATGATGCACATGAAGGATGGAGGAATACAGTAAGTATTACTTTATACACATAAAATGACAATAGATTGACCAGTTTACCTTGGAGATGAAAATGGTGTTGATCTTGGGGTTGTGTTTGAAGTTCTGCAAAATCTGCATGCGTTCTCCCTGTGAGGTTGGTCCGTAGATGTAAGGCCTGAAGAGAGAAGTGTTGAGAAGATGAAGAAATTAAAGGGAAGAATGGAAGAAGGCCATTTACAGAGGCAATTAAGTTGCTCCTATTATGAAAAGCTTACTTGTTGAGGCGAATGGCGTATTCCTTCAGGGCAAACACGTTGTCAGCAAAGACAATAATCTTGTCATTACGTCGCTCGTGAAAGCGAATGAGAAACTGACAAGCGCGGAACTTATTGGGATTCATGGTGTAAAGCAGGATGCGCTTCTTCGTCTTAATTGCCACATACTCTCTGTAAAACTCCGGAGACATTGGGCACCATACCTGAAGCAAGGACAGATTTATCATCGTGAAACAAGATCACATGTTCTTGGTCATATTGTAATGGCAATAATCACTGCTGTATAATAACAACAGTAGTAGTTTGAGGCCTTGCATAGCAGTTTTAGTTTACTTCATGTGATAAACTTGCTCCTTTTGTTGATCATTTCTTCATTTATAAGGGACAGTGCACATCCATCAAGTCTGACATTCAACAACTATCTGGCAAAAGGTTAGTACTGGAATCCTGATGGCAGCAACAACAAAGAGCCCTGGCCAAATATCAAAGAGTCAGATGATATTAAGGTTTATATAACCACAGTGTTGTGCTCTTGGGGATATATTTGTTCACAAAGGAATCACTCATCTGATAAACCACAGTTACACCTTCTTGGTCCAACTCTAATACATGTGAGAGACCAAATCAGAGAGCAGGCAATCAACGCTGCCTATTTTCTAAAATCTCACGTTCATGTCTGTCTCTGTTGTTTCCTGATATAATACTACAAGACTCACCTCAGCGCACTGAACTTTAGCAATGTAGCCATTGTTCTGCAATTCCATCCAGTTTGCCTCATACAGCTTAGGCCCGATTAGGAAGTTAAGGTCAACAATCTTATCATCTTCCCTGACCAGTGTGGCAGTGAGCCCCAGTTTGCAGTGTGCCTGGACAATGGTCAGGACACGACGGAACATCTTGGCTGCAGAGAAGATATAGAACTATTATGTTGGCATGTTGATCTGTATCCCATTGTATCTCAAAAGCATTATTTCAAAATATTATTAGTGTAACACAGGAGAGTTTTTCCAGAAAACTGAGGTTCCACATCAGCTCACCAGGGATAGTGTGCACCTCATCAAGGATTATGAGCCCCCACTCCTGGCTACGCATCCACTCCATGACCCTCTCTGCCTCCCAGGAGCGCTTGGTAGTGTGACCCAGCATAGAGTAGGTGCTGATGGCCACAGAGCAGCCAATGGGTTTGTCCTTGGCGTCGGACGTGAAGCGGCAGATCTGCGAGTCGTCGATGGTGGACCACATCTTAAACTGGGCCTTCCACTGCTCCACTGACACAGAAGAGTTCCCCAACACCAGGCAACGCTTACGCACCGTGCACGCTGCTGTCACACCCACCAGAGATTTGCCAGCTCCTGGAGAGCATAAGGGGAGAGATAATAATGGAGACATGCAAACTAAAAAATGGTTGAGTGTATGACGTTACCTTAATTTAAAGAAAAAACCCTTTCCTACATATGAGAGTATATCCCTTGTTTCATATGAACTGAGCATTATTCACATTCACACTAAGGTTGTAACTTTTTTTTTCAAATTCAAGATGAGAAGTATTGTTACAGGTGATGCCCTTTCTGTTTTTTAGGCTGCAGTAAACCAGCTATCTCACCGCAGGGGAGCACAATGACCCCAGAGCGAGCGCGTCCGTTCCCAAACATCTTGCGCAGACTCTTTTCCTGGTAGGGCCGCAGCACAGCAGTGGGCTTCAGATCTATGTTGATGTCTGGGTTGACTGTGTCATTGCGAAAGTCGTACTCTGCTAGGAGGGGGTACTCCAGCTGAATGCAGCGCTTCTGCAGTTCCTCAATCATTTCCTGTACCACATCAGAGAAGAAGAGGGAATAACAGTAGGGTGTAAAATATGATTTCATTTGTTAGGCAAGGTGTTTAATTTGATAGCTAATAAAACACAAGATGCAATCTGTGGCTAGTGAGATATTATTATTCCATCATTCATTACAATCATGCACACTCATTCATTTCACTGCTAACCATTTTACAAAGCATAACAAGCCTTGATATTTGCCGACGTCTTTTACTGGTCTTCTCTACAGGACTCTAATCACATCTCTACACAAATGTTGTATCATCTTGTGGTGACACAATTGGAAGTCAGATGTCAGAGTTGGTCTGTATGGCACTAAAAAGAAAAAACATTTCTAAACAGACCCTTCTCACAACTGGATTACTGCATACAACAGTCATCGTGCTGCAATGATTCTGTATGCTGCTGCAGAAAGCAAGAAAATACAAATGCATATAAAATGGCCAGCAACGCTGTTAAGTAGTGAAACAGCCAAGAAAAAAAAAATCAGATGTGTACCTGGCGAATCTCAAAGGACACAGTCTGAGTCTCCTCCTCCTCCTCCTCTTCTTTATCCATCTGCTCATAGTAGCTGAAGATGTCCTCAGGGACCTGCTGGGTTGAAGTTTGTCCCTCGCTGGGCTGCTGTGAGGTGGAAGTGCCTTCCTTTTCCTGAACAGACTTTGTGATCTGTCAGATGGACACATAGTGGGACATCTGTTGTGCATAGTACAAGGACAGCAGCTCCAATTTTGTATGAAGAGGAATTATTTTTAATACATGATACTTAGCAGTAGCTGCATGATCTGGCCCCAATGTGTGAAGTATTAGAAGTAACAGTTTACACTCAGGTTTGATTTTAATGTGCAATTTTGGGGATTGTTAGTGGTGTACCAGACATTTTGAAATGTTCAGAGGTCAGTGATGATTTAAGCTGTGCTAGGGGTTACTTAATGACCTTTTCTGACTTCACCCAGCATTGGGTAGAAATGTATGCTGAAAATGTTTAAATTCTTGGTTCATCAAATTCTTGATCATTTAAAATGAAAACGATAGAGAAGAAATTATGTGTGTGTGTGTGTGTGTGTGTGTGTGAGTAAAAACAAAATATGCTACATGGCATACCGCTGACTTGCTGTGGATGACTTCAGTAATAAGTTCAGCGTCGCCTCCGTCTGCAGCGCGGAGACGACATTCACGGATCACGTTGTCCTGCAGAAGGCGCTGGATCACATCGGGGAAGGCACTCTCAACAAAATACCTGAGGGCAGACGGGCAACGCAGTTTACAGAGAGCACTAAAGGGACGCTTAAAGTAAAGACAGAAGGAATTACTGTTGAGATGATTTTACCTATTGTGCTTCAGCACCAGCTTGACTTTGCCATAACTCACTGTACAGAGCTAAGAGAAGGAGAGGGATTCAATGCAACGATTAAACAACCCAATTGTGCACACAACATTGAAAACAACACCATGCTCCTTTCTCAGTCTAACCTGAATGAACTGCACAATTCCATCAGGTACAGACGTCTTGCTGAGTTTCTGAAGGTACTCCACGATATCAGAGGTCTGCAGCCCCACACTGACGGCTGCATACAGGGAATAGGCTGTCAGCTTGTACTCGTGGATGTGGTTAGGCCTGCACACTGGCTCTGCGATGGCCACCAAGAAATCCTGGGCATATTTATACACTGGTGAGAAAGCTTCCAGAAAGATGTGTCCATCTGGAGCCTGGAGGAGAGAAGAATGACATAAGAAATTAGAAGATGAGAAAAAAATACGATCAAACGTTCTTTAGAATATTGCGCAAAAATGGGAACATTGGCAAACTGTCTCAAGTCAGGTAACCAACAACTCAAGTGTGTCTTACCACCCAGAGGGGACGAGAAGAGTGATCATTTTTTAGAATCATCTGAATGCGGTAATCTTTGGCTCCGTATTCGTCCAGTTTCGTGCTGGACTCGTCCACTTGCTTCCCAGCAGCAGCGGGTATGGCCTCCTGGGACTCGCTGCCCCCCACCTCTTCTTCATCATCTTCCTCCTCATAGTTACGCTTTTTAAACTTCTTCTCTGTGGCCCGAGGATGACAGTTGAAAAACATTCTCAGTAATGGCACAGAAATTACCATGCATTCTCGTATTAACGCATTCCAGGTCAATATCAAATCTCTTGTAAAACACTACATCTGTTCCTTTACCACAGCTGTTCTACTTTCTATCCATTTTGCCCTTTGGCTGCTGTGTACGATATTTTAACATTAAAGCCCAGGTTCGTGTCCTGGAGACATTTCAGTTCAGATTGTTTTCTTAACGTTTTAAATAGTATTTTTCTATTTTAAGCTGATGGGTGTCTTACTCACAGTTACACCCATATCTAGCACTGCTTTGTGCCTCTCGTGTATTGTTTCTACATTTATTGTAATGATAATAAAAGAGGTACAAAGTATGGCTCGATACTTATCCTACATACACATGTGTGCATCTAAATGAGGGAAAGCGATATAGAGAACTTATGCGAATATTATTTAGGCAGTCAGACAACAAAAAGGTCTCTACCAAAGATGAAAAGTAACCTACACCCCTGTTTCGAATGATCACTGAATTAACGCCAGCTAATAGCTAGCTAGGTGTGTTTAAACAGTTCAAACGTAGCATCTCGTCAGCATCTCAACTCACCCCGGTCTCCTTTATCTTTTTTACCCATTTGAAAAACTTTTAAATGAGTAATTTCTTTAAAAACATGTCAGATTTGTCCTCACAATCGGCCAGATCTCTTCATGAAACTCGACATACACCGATGCCGCTTAGTGTGACATAGTACCAACGTGAAGACGACATTTTCCGGCATCCTTCAAAATAAAAGGGATTGACGCAGCACTATCATTGAGAAATACTTAAATTTCCTTCAGTCGCAGAAGATATTCTTAATTACTATTACAATTTCAATTACTCAATTACAATGTCCCGTGTTAAAAGTAATTAACCCTATGTTAATATATATATATATATATATATTACATAATGTATATGCAATATTATGCTATGATACAGTGTACTGTATCTTTAAATTATTATCGTTCATATGTCAACAGCAACAGGAAGAAGCTAGTTATCTATTTATTTTGCACCTAATTAACATGGGTTCATCTGATTATTTTTGTGAATGAATCATTTGATTTTTTTTCATTTATAGAAAGAAATCAGAAAATAGAGAGAAATGCCACAGTTAGCAGCTTTTATTCTTGCAGCACAATGGTAGACTTCCTGTTTTGTGGCGATTAACCTTCAGGTAACTTGGATGAAGCTAACGCCTCAGTGTTTACTTCCTGTGTGAAAGGTCAAATTCCTCCATTGACACTCCTCTTGTCTGTTGTTGCAGCTTTTCCACTTTAAAATAATTCAATCAAACCGCGTGACTGGGTGAATAAGGGAATTACAGGCGCCAAATATGTCTGACAAACTAATCGGACCTGCCCTGCCTCCGATGTTGAGAAAAAAGACAGAGGAAGACTCTGATGAGGAAAAGGGATGTAAGTATGAGACATAATATATTCAGAGAATCTCTGCGTTCTTTTTTCCGCATTAAATGTGGTGTGAATCACTAACATTCGTGCAAGATTGTATTTTTTCCGCGGTAGATAATGTTTTTCTCTCCTGGAACTGTATAGTCGCCGGCCCCGCTCTGCCTCCGGGATATAAGCGGGGAGAACCGTCGAGCTCCTCGGATGAGAGTGAGCAGGAGGTGTCGGCCAAACGAGCCAAGAAGAGACACACAGCTGGAGACAGACCTGCAGAGTGGGTTTTTAACGGAATATATATCACAGAAACCTCCGTTTATAAAGGGTTTAGAAGCTGTAATTTATTAATGAAAATTAGATAAAGCATGATTTGCAGATCAGCTATAATCCATTAATAATAACAACCGTGTTTGGGTTGCCAGGTTGGGGAAAATTGCCCTGTAAAGTATAAGAGCTGTAAAGGCATAGTACATCATTTACAAATTATTAATTAAGCTCTAAACCCTTTACAAATGATGCCTTGCCAGAAAAGGGTATAGGTGAATGAAATCAACAAACAGATCATATGTTAAACATATGTCTTTTGAACAGGACAGCGAAAAGAAAGATACAAGAAGATGATGATGGTGGTTTCTTTGGACCAGCTCTCCCACCAGGTTTTAAGAAACAACAGAGTTCACCAGAAAGGTGTGCAAATACATTTTATTGTGGAAAGTGTAAGAAGTCAAAATAATTAGTTGAGGAAAACATTGTGGCTAAATAGATAATTATGGAAGCTGTAACTTCATAGTGTTCCCTCAGGCCACCTGTGCTTGGACCAGCTTTGCCTCCTGGGTTTCGCAGAGCAGCGTATGATAATGATGATGATAATAATGATGATGGTGAAGATGGAGAGGGTTTCCCAGGGCCTGCCCTACCCCCCGGATACCAGGCAGAACCCTCCAGCAGTGAGGGAGAGGAGGAGGATGTGATTGGTCCCATGCCAGCCACAGGGCCTATAGAGGATTCTGTGGCTCAGGACTTTGAGCGCAGAGCACAAAGAATGAAAGAAAAACTGACAGGAGATGTGAGTGCCCCCCACCCCACCTCACCATTTGTACCTGCAATGTCAACACTGTACCAACTCTTGAGTTAAATGTGTACAGATTGAACACATAAAAAAGCAAAAACTATCAAATCTATCAACAAAAATATATGGAGATCGGTTGTCCTGTTCCTTTTTATGTATTTTTTCTTCCTCTGCTGTCTGAATATGTCCCTGTGTTAATTTCTGTTTAAAAAGGAAACTCCTGAGGTGCTGACTAGGGAAACATGGATGACAGAACTCCCACCAGAACTGCAGCACATCGGCTTGGGGGCTCGAACTTTCAAAAAGAGATCGGGTCCAGAGAAAAAAGATCGCTCCATGTGGACGGATACACCAGCAGACAGGGAGCGCAAGGCCAGGGTAGTTAATGAGAAATAACTTGTCTTTGTACTTGTTATTGGTAATTCTATTCAAAGTTGGTGTTGTTTATTTATTACCTTGCAGCATTTCATGGGTCTATTTTTTACCAACAGGAACGCCTTGAGGGAAAGAACAAGGGTGACACAGACAAAGACAGTGTCCCACAAGTCTCCCATAAGGACTTGGAAATGGCAAATAAAGTGTCTCAGTATAATGTAAGTGGTATTACTTTATCATTCTTTTTCATGAAAGTCTCCATCACAACTTGATATCAGATGTAATTTACATATTATGAGTGTTCTCATTAAACTCAGGACTAAAATCTCTCTACCCCACTCCCTGTGATCAGGAGTCTAAACGTGCTGAGTCTCTGATGAGTCTGCACACAAAGAAGATGAAGGAAAAGGTGAAGGAGAAAGCTGAACAACCAGCTGAGAGGAGACCATTTGATCGGGATGCAGACCTGCAGGTGAATCGCTTTGATGAAGCACAGAAGCAGCGGCTGCTAAAGAAATCTCAGGAGCTGAACACACGGTTCTCCCACAGCAAGGACCGAATGTTCCTCTAACAAATATTCCAAACGTAATCTGTAATGTGTAGAACCTCCAGCTACAGTCCAGCTGGTGAAATTTTCATGCAGGTTTTTTTTTTATTACAATATGGTCTGTTTTACAGATATTGATAAACTACACAGATTGAGAATTTAATTTTGTATTGATCAATGAGCTAAATTAAAGTGGATGAAACTGACTATAAGGTGTTACAGACCATGTCCATTTATGGGAGTACTTGTCAGTGACCGGGCTACAGCTGTGTACAGTGTGACAGCCAATGTTTCACACTGATTCAAGCTGTTACAAAGCAGGAGCCAGTGAAGCTTGAATTTTGTCACTTGACACTGAATTAGGAAGGATGATATGGAAGCAAATAATATTTTTTTCATTTGTTGATACAGAACACATCAGGGTTATTTTTGAGATTAGCAAAATCTGTAAAATTTTGTTCAGTCATTACGCATTCAGCTGGACTAAAGTCACATTGAAGGCCTTTTTCATCTTGTATGATGAAATTATTCAGCAACTATACTGGGAAATAATAATAAAAATACTAAGTAGTTCCTTAGTATTGTTAATTTCGACAATGTAGCATAAGGATTTATAATATAAAACAACCTCATAATACTGTTACAGTGACAGATGATAGATATTTTTGCCTGAGTAAGTGTGTGAAATCACAAATGAATAAATGAATGGAGTTATAATCCTGTCTTGTTCAAGGCTGCATCATCCCCTGTTATTATAAGAAGTTGTGACCAAATTAATAAACCTGTCAAAAGTTCAAACAACGATATGAATAATTGATGAGGATAAAATGAGTATGCATTTGATATTCATTTTCCCCATCATATATTCTTTGGTGTGTATATATATTGTATGAAAACTTTGGGAACTTTTTTTTAAGCATGACTGCTCCTTGACATAAACAGTATCTCTCCATACCTCAAAGCCTGTTTGAAATGTAGAAAACTGTGACTGATTGGTTTGATTTAATGTAATACTTTGTACAGATTTCTGTAAACTGCATAGTTATGCTACATGCACCAATTGTAGCGTTGCTTTTTTTGTGTGCCAAATAAACTGCTTTTGCTATTTTTCAAAATTTTTATCTTTTAGGATATGTGCACATCTCTATTCACTGTAAAAAGCAAAGAGCCTTAAAAAGTATAAAATTTGACTATTGACATAAATGAACTCTTAGATATGTTCTCTCACAGGCCGTAGTTATATTAGTTATAAAATGTTTTCACATCAGATTGTGTATAAATTATGAGTGGAATTGCCGAGTTAATTAAATTAATCGTATCATTAGGAATTGTTGTCATCTATGGCTGGAACACAAAAAATGGAGTCGAATTTTCTCTTGTGAAACATAAAAAGGTTTTAGAAGGCTTCATGTTCAACACGATAAGCGCTGCGTAAACCCTTTAAAGAAACATGCATATTATTGAGGAACACAAAGCTGATTTGGGCCTTAAGAGCCACCATACTTTGTTTTACGCATGCGTTTGGCGGTAGCATTGACTAGCCTTCAGCAACATCATACCAAAACATGTCGGAGAAAGGAGAAGTAGACTTAACTGGTGCCAAGCAGAACACGGGCGTGTGGCTCGTAAAGGTGCGTGTACACGCCCCCTTTAATATAACATTAGTTCATTAGGATATAGGATCATTTAACACATCCTACGCTAACAATTGTGTAGCTTAGCATCACTCATTGCGAGCGAATGAAACCGTGCATTTCAGCTAACGGTGGCTAACAGTTAGCCAAGTTAAATTGGTTACAAATACTCATCGCCGTATTACTATGTAACTACAAGCCAGCGTTTGCCAGCAGCTGGGGTCTGGGGAAAGATACACAGTTGATACAACCGGTTGTAGAAAAATGATACCACAGCCTAGCCAAAGTTAATACTGGCTAACTTAGCTCATTCAAAAGGTCTTTGCCATGGGAAACTGAGAAACGTAGGACATAACTAAATAACAGACTATGTCAGAAAGGAAAATGGATGACCTGATGGCTTGCATATTGCTGTTTAAGGTGTAACAATTTATTCCAACATTTGATTTGATTGTATTTCTGTACCCACCATGTGATTCAGCTCATTAAGGTTTAAGTTAAATAGTCTTGACCCAGGCAAGGTTATCCTTTTGTTATATCCTTTGTAAAAAGCCGTGGGATAGCCCTCATAAAATATACCCGTGTGTCTCCATGCAGGTGCCCAAATATCTCTCTCAGCAATGGGCAAAAGCGACCGGCAGAGGCGAGGTCGGGAAACTCCGAATCTGCAAGTATGTGAAACAACAGAGCATCATTAAATTTAGCAGAAGTCAGGCTGCCAAGTTCAAGCTACTTATGTTTGTCTCCAAGCGATGTAGTCAGCACACGACATGTGGAATGGAAAGATAGAAAACGGAACTTGAGTATGTCCAGATGAAGCGTGAAATTATTGAAGTAAACTAGATGGTTATACAAGCAGTGTTTTGTTTTTATAGTATTACCAATCAGACGATATCTGATTTTGATTCTAATTTTGCTCATTATTCTTATCTCTAAGGAAAGGAAACCAAGGAAAAGCAGAGGTAAGTGGTGACTGAAAGATGTTCAATTCATCCTGGAGAGAGATGTCCCCCGTTAGAGACACTGTCGTGTACAAGGTCAAAGTTATACTCACTTTTCTGGGATGTTAGGACTTTGCTCTCCCTTTTCCATTTATGGTGAAGCTCAGGTATGGCCGGCTTTAGTAAGAGCCAAAAGAACAACTGTAATACGAGCTAATAAATGGCTCAGTCAAAGCCAGCCATGTGTGGTCCTTCATACTGCACCTTATTGGTAACTGTGCAGTCCATTATCAGATTCTGAAAAAAACGATGTCCATGAAGAGCCCAATTTTCTTCAGGAAATATAATCTTTATTGATAATTTAAAATATTGTACAGCTATGTTTGGAATCAACAACAGTAGCATTAGTCACTATATGTGTTACCCCGTGATGATGCTGTACTGGACACAGGATAAGTACGAAAAGGGGCTGAGTAGATTAAATGTGAATGACACTGCTCCTTCCACAGGTGAGTTTCACTCTGAATGAAGAGCTGACTGTGATTGAGGGCATAGAAGACAAGACGGTGTCTGCGCCTCGTGAGCACCCGTTCACCATGCAGTCAGTGGGAGGTCAGACGTTGGCAGTCTTCACCGAGACTTCATCGGGTGAGTTTCTGTTTTCGGCTTCGAGCCCAGCCAGAGGATGCAGAGTGTTTGCTTTATTAGTTTCCTGTGATATAAGTGATCTGTTTGTGCTGGAGCCCAGAGGTAAGTCCTGTGTGGTGAGGTGGTGGGGGCGCACGTCCCGCCATTCTTTGTACAGCTTGCTGTCTTCGTCCACAGTCCTCCCCTATGCCTGCCCTGCTTGTCTCGGTGTTTTGTGAACTCTCAAATTATTTTTCCTAGAGTGTGAAGTTGTCCTCAGTCCTATCTGAGTACAAATAAGAAAGGTACCGTACATAACTGACAAGTGAGCGCTCGATGGAAATTAGAAGAGAGGCGGTCTGTTGGAAATTTCTCTTCATCCAGTCTGATCTGTGTTTCTGTCTCTGTGTGCTGTATGAGGAAATTTTTACTTTCGGTGTTTGTCCACCTGTCAATCAGTCGTTGTGGTTTGATCCTTTTCAGTCCACTGCCAATCACCTCAGCAGATTGGGTATATGATCAGGCACACTGGCCCCATTTGGAATTAATTTAACATAGACTAGATCACGATCAACTCAAATCATTCCTGAATTTGGAGTTGACTTAATTTCTGCATGGGTTTTTTTGGTCTGGTTTGAATTTTACCAGCCTTTGTTGTTGCTATGGGTGCTGGTGAGCTTGTGCTACTATGCCTGTTTTAAGGACAACATTGTGTGTGTGTGTGTGTGTGTGTGTGTGTGTGTCAGGGCTGCACTTAAATAGTTAAATTACATGCATTTCATTAGTACAACTTGATATGAAATTTCTTCTTCAAAGACCTGCCCAATGAGGAGAAAGGAGAGAGGGGTAATTGCTGCATTTCCCAAATTGCAGTTGAGTAATTTTCAATATGAAAAAAATGCTGCTTCAAACAAGTTTGGCATTTTCTGCAGCCTTACCATGAATGTGTGTTTGTGGTGGGACCGAGGATCTGTGCTCGCTCTTTGTTAAGGGCATGCTCGCTTTGCTCGTGCGCACCCGTGTGTACTCGTCAGAGATTACACCGAGAAGCTCTGTGTGATTTAACGTTTGTGTGCGACTAAAACCTGGGTGTGGTTCTTATTGTTCGACCCCCTCCTCCCTCCGTCTTCCAACCCCCCCTGTATTTTCATGTTTACCATCCCTCCCTCCCTTCCTGTAGGCCAGTCAGAAGAGAGATCTGATGGCAGCAGCTCAGGTTCGGGGGCGGGGGCAGGTCCAGGTGAGTCCTCCGTGTCGCCAGCGAGCGACAAAGTTGCACCACTGGGAATCAGACACAGAGTGTCTCATTTTTCTTAATAAATGGCGTTTGTAGTGTCACAATATTAACCCACATACATGCTTTGGAAGATGCATGTATTGGTATCAAAGCTCAAGACACTTCTGCTCTGCGTCCTCTCCTTGTTATTTGCCAAACTGTACAGTTCATATCGAGCATCTGCACTTAGTTGGCACTATTGTGACTTGAGGATGGAAATGTGGTCGAACTGGGTTGAGACTGTGATTGAGCTTGGGGAAATGGTTGTAGTGCCAGTGACATCGTGCTGGCAAATTAACATCTAACATCTTAGTTTAGATCTACTCTGTGAGCATCATCAAGCTTCCTTCAAAACTACATGTAAATAAGTGTGATGTAATCAAGTGGCCTTTTCACTGATGTGTTGTCAAAGAGCTGGATTTTTTTTTCAGTCATTCTGAGCGGACTCTTGCTTCCCCTTAGGATGTAGCTACAACTGATCTCTGGCTAGCTTGATTTGCATACATATCAGGAATGCAAATGCACAGCAGCATATAAACAGCTTCATGTGGTGCATGTAAAGAAGCAGTATGAAAGAAGAATCTGAATTAATGGTGGAAATAATAGTAAAAACACTGAATGAAAGATACAGGTTACATTTGTTTTGGTGTTACTGTAATCAGATTGAGTTTCAGAAACTGACGTGTGATTCTTCTGACATAGAGTGTGGAAACATGCGAACCCTGGTTGCTGGGCAGGTTTTTTTTGTTTCTTTTTTCTCCTAACACATCACCCCGTTCCTAATCTCATACAATTTCACTCCTCTCTTACGAACATACAACCGCTCATCCTTTCTTACTTGTGAAGCAAACATGCACTAAAAGTGCATTGGTACTTTTATTGAGGATTTTAAATCAACTCTGCTCTTTTTCAGATAAAATAGCTCTGGAGGGAGTGGTAGTGCAGCGAGCAGAGTGCAGACCTGCGGTTAGTGAAAGCTATATGAGGCTCAAGAGGTGGGTATTTTCAACACGGGGGGTTCCTATTTTCCAGATCAATCACTGTGAAAGGTATATGTCATATACTGTACTTGCTAAGTAAAAGTTGTTCTCATCGTCTAACAGGTTACAAATAGAAGAGTCCTCCAAGCCAGCCAGGCTGTCACAACAGCTGGACAAAGCCGTCACCAGCAACTACAAACCTGTGGCCAACCACGCCTACAATGTAAGAAATAAACGCTCTTCAGTAATTGCACCTGTGCAAGTATTTCACCATCAATTTAAAAGACCGTGGAAATATTGTTGCTTGTTTACCAATGAGTACAAATCACACATGATTTACATTACTGCTAAGCATCTTGTTTGACGATGCTAGCAATGAATTACCAAACTCACAACTTTCTGGTCCTTTCACATTCATGCATGTATGTTCATAAGACATGGAACTTAAAGGGAGGAAAAGCTATTGCCTTCCTTGGCTGTGCAGGGTGTAGGCCTGTGTGATACCTGACCACCGTCTGTTTACTTTTCTGCCACAGCTCGAGTATGAGCGGAAAAAGAAGGAGGAGGGCAAGAGGGCGAGAGCTGACAGACAGCAAGTGTTGGACATGCTGTTCTCTGCTTTTGAGAAGCACCAGTACTACAACATCAAAGACCTGGTGGACATCACCAAACAGCCTGTGGTAAGTCCAGAGGACAACATGGGAACTTGGGTTAGAACAGTTAATACTGACTGATTTCAAACAATACTGTTATTAACAATGATTAAACAAGATTTAATAAAACGCAGAATTCTTTATTAATACTGTTACAACTTGTATCCAAAGTCTTTAAATGTTACTTTATTATACTTTTAATTCAGTTAGAATTAGAGAATTATATCTATCTTTTCTAATATTTGGTCTCTTTCCTGTCCCAGAGTTACTTGAAGGAAATCTTGCGAGATATTGGCATCTACAACATGAAGGGAACACACAAGAATACCTGGGAGCTCAAGCCAGAGTACCGACATTATCAAGGTGACGAAAAGACTGACGAATAGTTTCTAATTGTGGTCGATGGTCGAAGCACCACCTCTTCATTTCACTGGCGGTCCCTCCCAGACCAGGCCTTTGGAGCTCAGTCCTGATTTCCTTACATAAGGTCTCAAAACACATGGGATGAGGCCAAGCCAAGGTGGAATCTCACAGGAAGAGGTTGTTGGAGACAAGAAGATGCAATGGGGAAACAACTTGAGCATTATGCTCAAGTGTACACTGTTGCTTCCTGATGGGGTTTCATGTGATCATAGCCCCAATAAATCCTCCAGATAAATTTAGTTATTTAGCCCCCCCTCCCCCAATGGAGTAATACACCATAGTATTTCCTGAAAAAAAAAAAAAAAATAGATGCATTTACAAACTGATTTATTTTTGAATGTTTTGATACAAGTCTATCCAAGAAGAGGATGGACAGGTTCACTTTTTTAAATACCACCTAATGTTTTTCCCTGCTTTTATTTGGGAAGATAAATTCAGACCGAACTTCCATCGACAACATTTTAAGAATAGCACCATGGCTGTTATGTCCCTCAGTTGTCCCCACATCACCCCATGTTCTCTGTTTTTAAGTATTTTATATCTGATCGACTTATGCAATAAAGTGTTTCAATAGAAAATGTTTCAACTGAAGTTTCTTTTTAAAACATTACGTAGTACTAGATCAATATCAAGCCTAACATTTGCCCACTAAACAGGCACACAACATCTTTACAGCTAAAAACCCCACACACACAGTATTACCCATCCTTAACTTGATACCATACTGTTGTTACTTCTATTTACAAAAACATTTAATTCATCACTATTCTGTACAATATTGATGATGGATAACTGGACAGATTGCTCATTGTAACTTTCACATTAGCATACAGTAATTACAAGGTTCAACATTATGTAACATTTAAATTCACAAAAATGCTTCAGAAATGCAGAGTTGGAGTTTTTTATTTCTTTATAAACAAAATGGCACACTGCATGTACAGCACGCATTCATACAGCTTCAATGCATTATGTGTCAAGACATTGCAAAGTTCCAGCGATCAGATATGGTAAATTAAAATTGAAAGAGAAAAGAAAAACACATACTTGCAGAGTTTGTTTGGCATCAAGGAGAGAAGCAAATGTCCCACTGATCCAAGCTCCATCAGATGTTCACAGCCGGTTATTACCTGCAAGAAAATTAAAAAACATTAAGTGTATGAATGTCAGAAACAGTTGGATACTACAACACCTTAATCAGTCAAAGCAAGTAAATGCCTCTATAAAAAGGTGCCTGCCAAAACACACAGAAGTGCTGCTGACAGTGCAAACCAAACAAGTCCAGGAACGTGAACATTAACTCGATGTATTGATTCCATGGATGTATCGCTGTTTTGTATGCAAGAGCAGCGTGCTGTAATGAACTCAGATGTAATATATAAAACATTGCACTAATCCATAATTATTTACTGCAAGTGACACGGAAAATAATTCAACAGTGGATCTGACGGTGGACCGCGCCCCACAGGCTAACATGTATTCCTCAATTCAATCTGTGCTGCTATAGGATGTAGCAGTCAGAAAGCGCAAGGAAGATTCAGTTTAGCATCTGTATGCAAACCCAGAAGCCAATAAAGCCTGCTTCAGGTCTATCAGTGGATGCAAATTCAAAGTCTACCGCATCTTAAGACAACATTATTGGTGCTCACCTGCAAAGTGTCAGTTCTTTACAAAACTGCTCAACAGTGACAGAGCTGCAGCAATATCCTCTCTGATTTAATCGCCCCAATCTTGAGACTGAAAACGGAGGAAAAAAGCATGTCATTTACGGAATAGTGCCTGTATTATGTGCACAGATGGTACAATGTGCAACAGCTCAGGTAACTCATGAGAGCTAGGAGTTCATATAAGATTTTTTTTTTTTTTTAATTTATCCTCCCCTCTTCAATCTGAGACGCCAGGGAAAGAGGCGAGCAGAAAGCGCAGGGACATTTAATATTGCATCTGAAATAGTAAAACCCAGGATATCTCACACCAGAGAGCCCAGGCTGTCAAAGATGCAGCTTGTGACCAGGCTAAAACCTGATCAATAAAACAGTAAGGCCAAAGCACATATCTTCCCTAGAGTAGGCATATCTTTACATACATTTTCAAACAACAGTTGAGGCAGATGGTGGAGGTCCTCTTGTTGGGAGCTGCTTTCTCACACCCATTTTCTCAATTAATTACACTTCAGTAACAGACTGTGGTGTTAAAGTAGCACCGCCGTCACTGGAACATTCTGTCGAGTCTCAGGCACCGCCATCACCCATCTGGCTCATACAGGTGTCCAACAAATGCCATATGATCTGCTGGGGGGGAAGTAGGAGAAAGTGTTATTGTACCAGTAATCCCTTTACAGAGAAAACACTGTTAAAACATAACAGTAAGTTAATTACTAGAAAAAAAAATCTAAATAATCCACACCTGTGGGCAAACTGAAACTCTGACTCTTGATGCATAAGATTTATACAGATATCTACTGCTGGGCTGCACTATCAATTACTTATTATCCATTAATCTGCTGATTAGTCATAATTTTGTCTGTAAAATGCCAGGAAGAGGTTAGGAAGGCGCCTGCTGCCACTTGTCAAAGCTGCTGTAGTCATACTGCATGTTTTAATCACCGGACAGATAAAAACGCTAAAAGAAAATGATTTACAAGCTGATATGACCAACAAAAGCCCCAAATGATCATATTCGACGAGCTCTAACAATCAGTTGTTGAACGAGCAGCTGCCAATTGATTTTCTGTTCTGATCAACTAATCGGTTAATTATTGTTTAATCTACTAATTAAACACTAGTGGTTTTTTAATCTTATTTGAATTTCTACGACAACGCAGTTACGTAGAAACGAGACGTTTCTCGCCGCGTGATGAATGCATTAACTTTAATTCTGCATGGCTAACTTAACATCAGCGCAACCAACTGCACAGGCTAAATGACATCAATTCCTCTTATCTCTATTAACCCTACAATCACGTGAAACTGAGCGATGACGACAGCAGGTGTTGCCACAAAACTCACATAGCATTAACGTTAGCTTGAGGGACTGGTAGCTATGTAGCATATCCGGTGGTATGCTAAAGTTTGCATCTCTGTTGAAATGCGTTTCTCTTCCCCACATTCATGCTATGGTCTTTTCTGTAGTTAGTCATGTTACTAACTTCGCTATTAACGTTACACAACTGGTGTTTCGGCAAGTTAGTTGAATACGAAACGGATTCAGGCGCTGATACAATATGGCCTTAGCCAATCTACACGTGTCCACAGATTGAGGTTCAACATTAAAGATCAGACTGCGTCTTTAATCGCTGACGATACTTGTTTCTCTTAACTAGCGGATGAAAAGTACTTACAACAGGACATGTGAGCGGGGAAGTTTGATCCGCGAAGGTCCTTTTGCATTTAACAGTGAAGGCGACTTTCCTTCCCAACGCCTTCAGGTGGGGCACAGCCGGTGAAAGGACCGGCAAGCCCCGAGCGTCCGATTAAATATGGAATCAGTTTTGGCTCACGCTCGCCCCCTGGGGACGATGAGGAAAACCTTCGTTCACACGGTCGCCCCCTGGTGGAGATGGACATCTATCTATCTATCTATCTATCTATCTATCTATCTATCTATCTATCTATCTATCTATCTGTCTATCTTTCTATCTATCTATCTATCTGTCTATCTTTCGATCGATCCATCTATCTATGTTTTTGATGTTTTCACCATTGATCGGAATGTTATAAAACTATAATGCCCATAACTGTATTCTAAATACCATACAAAGATGAACAATTTCCTTTAATTGGTTTAGTCAAATAATTAGACGAAGTTTGAATTTATAAAAGATAAACATGTAAACAATGATTTAGGGACTTATATATATATATACCTAAAATACCTATTGTATGATATTTGATTCATATTCCTACAGTGACTACAGTGACATGATTGAAATGACATGATAAACACACAATTCTTTTTAATCATTTATCTGATAAAACAGGACACTTCGCACCAAATGTGGATATATATATATAAAAGACCTACACGCATGTGCACGACGCGCGTAACCGCATCCTCATCCCTCACTCTGTGAGTTGACTGAGGAGCTGCAGCACTTCTTAATTAGACTCCGCGACTTTAAATGATCTTCCATCGCCGTCCTGTGGATTTATGTTAAGCAATGCGACGATCAAAACAGGTAACTTTAGACTTAATTTTGAGATGACATAGTTTTCTATTTGTGAGCACCCTAATGTGATTGAATATATCGACATTACCAACAAACTCTACCTCAGAAAAAAACAATTAAATCCGGATCTCCAAAGGTTGACGGAAGAACTAACCGTTGGGAGTAATGTTGCCTGAAATAATGTGCTCCTAATTCAAACGGGCATGTTGTTTAGTCTTCCTCAGGCGGCAGACAGTGAAGCAACAGCCCAGCTATGTTCAGAGCTGTGTTTGGAAACAAGAAGGGGGGAGGAGGAAAGCCTGGAGAAAAGAAGAGCCAGACACATCCAGGTAAGATCAAAACCACTGAAACTACCTCTGTAATATAACTGTGGCATGTTAGCTCAATAATAAGCCAATATGGCACATCTGGGCGTGTGTCATATATCTTGATTGCCTTAAGGACATTTTATCACAGTTTTTTTTAATCAATTTATAGAATTTACTATTTTGTCTCTGATCACAGATATGTGTAGAGGGATATTTATCTTATGTTGTACACACTGTCTTGCATTATTTCATGGCAATGTTCAGGCTGTCTTCTCTTGGGTGATATAAGTAGAGCCATTTCAATTAGCCTAATTCATCAGTGTGTTCTGTCCTTCACACAGTGTCCCGCTGCTTGCATTTTAAGTGTGTCAGGCGAAGTTAGAGTGAGTTAGGCAAAACATCCTGACCTACTAAAAACATATTGAGTTTCATAAGAAATTGTGAATGGTTTATGACTGAATCGGATGGACCTGCACTCTTGATATAAAGTGTGCTGCATCTGCTTGCTGTGCTAAACAACTGGACCTTTTCTTTGCTGGAAATTTAGGTGTTGGTATTTTCTCACAGGATGAGCTTGCCACTTGCTACAATATACTGTGGAGATTTCAGACTGTGCAGTGGAGATAGATGAACATACCCAAGCTGAGATATTAGAGCAACCATGTTGCTCGTTAATATTTCATAATGTGTTGCTCTGGGTAGCAAGAACACAGAGGAAGATTTGTGAATTGTGTCAGTCTCATTAAAATGATAAAGTATGTTTACAGTGGATTGGTGTTGCTCTGATTATTCAGATATATTAGTACCTCTTCTTCTAGCTGATCATTAAGAGTTTTAAAGCAATGATCTTTCTACACTTTAAGGAATCATGCAGCAGCATATCTTGTAAGTTTGTAATATTAGGTAGTGGACTTCTGATCCCCAGATGAGTAACATGGTAACAACAGCAAAAACAGACTTGTTTAAGACAGAAGGAAGTGAATAACTTCCTCTACCAGGGGAAACTGTTAACTCATATCTGTTATAACCAATATACTGTAAGTGGCAGTAAGGCCCCTTTAATAACCTGGCTTTGCAAGTTCTCATGCATAATGTTTATTCAAGGATATAGGATCTGGCTTAATGTCTGCCATAAGAGTAGACATGAAAGTGATTGAAACAATGAATTGAAGTATAATAAGTGTAGCCTCATTATTGAGTGTGATCCCATTCCTTTAAATAGATGTTCTGGCATTGCCAACTTTCCATTACCTCATTCAGCAATATGCCTCCAAGACAAGATATGTTCGCTCTGTTGCAGCTTTATGTGAAACATATTTTTCACTGCTCTCTCTGAGATATCTTAAATCTGCTGCACAGCCACAGTTCTGTTGAATCTGCCCTTTTAACTATGCAGAAGCCTTTTTAGATAATGCTTCTTTACCATTAACACCTTCACATCTCTCATCTTTTTTCTACACACCATCTACCATCTTTTCTATGTAGGTGGTGAGGTGTACACTCATAGCACCTTGCAGAGGGTTAGCGGTGGGCGTGCCAGACGATTCCAGGAGCATGACAGCGGCTATCCAGAAGGCCAAGTAAAACTGATGAGATTAACCAAGGGTGTGTCTATTTCTTTACCATCTTCCCCTCTCCTGCCTCGCCAGACCAACATACCGCCCTCGAAATCGTGCATCAAGTTCCCAGGTGGGTTCATCTGAAAAACTACTAATTATTAAAAAAACAAATACGCATTATCTCAGTATGAACAACTGAGAATGTCAAGATGCTGTGCATCAGGAAATAACTGCAAAAAGAGTAGAATGCTTTGATGGGTTTGCCTTTGATTTGCAGAGAGCGTCTGTGCATTCAGCTGTTCCATACATGTGAGAGCAGATACAAGAGCATACAGACTGTGCCCCCAGGGCCCCAAAACATGTGACAGATTGTCAGAGTTAATATTTGAACAAGATAACTTAAGGCAAGGAACCCCAATTTGGAAGGTCAGTTTTGGGACATTACATCAGTAAAAAAAAAAAACCATAATGTTGGGATCAAGTCATCTGTGTTAAAATTATTGTTTTAAGATTATTTCATCTTAAAACAGTTGAAATCATGAAGGTGCTATTAAACTTTTGTGATATTCTAATCCCTCAAAACTGTAGGATAAAAAGAACAAGTTACCTGATGTGTCTGACCTTTAAAAAAGCACTAGGTGGCAGTGTCCTGCAGCAAGTAAAGCCATTCAGAAAAAGGTGCGATTACGTTTCACTGCATGCAGCACTGCCTTGTTTTTACCCCAGTACACTGAACGAACATGACAAGGACAACTAAAGCAAGTGAAAATATATGGTGTCATGGCTTTCATTTTTTATTGGGGATTGAAGATCAAATATTATAATCTATGCTAGACCATGCACAGAGTGTTTCTGAACAAGCCGACAATCTACCTGAATGATTCAAACGCAGAATCATGCAAAGTATAAAATGCAGCGTTTGCAAACATCATCCTTGTGAATGATCTCCAGTCTTAAAGAATCTGCGCTTCCAAGAACCCTCAGATGGGTTGTTGCATAAATTGAGACACACCCACACACATCAATGTGAGTGCACTGCTGTCCCTGCCACACACACAAACACACACACACACACACACACACTAGCAGTGTTAATATATTATAGATAAACGCCCACGGTACAGTGAATATTGTACTGTTTGCACGCATGGCTTGCACTCTTTACATACTGCTCTATACTCCTGGGACACACTTCAAATTCTGCACCACAGATCTCATCTGGGGAGGCTTAATCTCTCCCTCTCTCTCTCTTTCTCTCTCTCTCTCACTTTCTTTCATATCCCTCCCTATCTCCACCCTCAATCCCTCCCTCCCTCCCACCCTGCCTGATCTCCCTCACTGCTCTCCCTGCCTGCCTCCCTCCCTCCCTCCCTCCCTCCCTCTCTCCCTCCCTCTCCCTTCTCCCTCTTTGCCGTGGCTAAAGGACGGGTAAAGAAGCCGGAGTATGTGGATGGCTCTTCTAGTGCGAGAGAACCTCTTGTCTTTGCCTCGTGCCGTGGCAAGACAGACCACAGAGGTGAGAACAGGAGTGTGTGGGCGTGTATTTAGCATCATATCTGATTTTCCAGGTATTGATCAGCGAAGCTGAAAGAGAATGAATGAGACAGAGGTGAGCAGAGAATGAATGATGAGATACAAGAGAAGTGAATTTAAATGTGCATTTGAATTCTATCTAAAAGGTTTTCCATTAAGTTTTTCTTTTCAGACGGATGTAATGACAGTGTTGTCTATGTAATCCTCAGTATATTATTTAGAGTGGATTTGTTTTATCACAGTTTTTCCTGAGTTGTCTGCATGTTGGTTGTCCTGTTATGGTTAGATTAAAGCAATAATGATTTAAATACCCACATCTCAGCTGGCTTTCTTTGTGTTTTTACCAGAGGGCTACCCTTAGGCTAAACAGATTTTATGAAGCATCTTCCATCACGGTTGCCAGGCACCTCTCAGCTTCCCGTTTCCAATGGCAACTGCTAGGTGGTTTGATGAATAGTACTGGACATTCACTGTGTCCTCATGTTACTCCAGATTGGATCTCAGTGATCTGACTAAATGCAAAGTTTTCTTTCCTCCCCCTCTCTGAAATATACCTCCAGCCTTCCCACCCAAGTCTTCAGCAGCTCTTCAAGCTGTGATGTGAAAAGTGTATTGACAAAGGCTGTAACTCGGGTGCCTTATGGAACAGAAGTGACCAGGCTTGCTTCTCAAAATTGACCTTGATCCTCTCAAGGCTAGACTCATGTTTTTCAGACAGCTGGGTTGAATGACAGGGTGATGTGATGAAGCACCTTTTGAAAGGAGATTGCAAGCCAGGAAGACAGAAGGAGAAAGAAACAGGAGTGTGAAACAAATGTAAAAAGATGTTTGTGAGGAGGAGTGAGCTGTTCCTGTAATCTGTGATGTCCTGTCATCCTGTTTATATGCCTACTCAATATGCATGTTACTCAGTTGATAACAGTACATACGGATGAGGCATAAGAATGAAGGAATGTATTGCTCAGCTGGTTAAAGCACAGAGATTTGAGAACTGTGAAAGCCTTACTCTGCAGAGGTGGGCTTGGACCTTGGAGGAGCTGGGGTTGGAGGTCAAAGCATCAGGGAGCCTTAAACAGTGATAAATGAATGCAGCACATGGCCTGTGTCAGCCAATCTCTCCAGGAGCAAGAGCTCAGGCAGAGCCAGGGCATTCCTTCTTTGCTGCTCCAGAGTCGACACCAAGCTCATTGAAATTCACAACCCGTCTCTTTAACCGAGAGCACCTGGCAGGCGTGTGCAACTAAACTCACAACCTCACACAACCTCTTGCTGCTGCCTCAACCAGGGACTGGAAAGCCACTGTCTGTACATTTATAATCAGGGCAGCTTGGGCCATGTTGACCTATGGATGCATGCATTTCTCGCAGTCCACTAGCGATGCTGCCGAGCGGGAACCTCACAAGCTGAGCTGAAATGAGAGCGCCAGTTAGATGGCGGTTTCGTCTGGCCTGCGAGGTTTCCATTTGCATGTTAATCTGTGTGCCCTGATCGTGTGTTTCTTCCAGACCTCCACGTGGAGCCCCAGCTGGGCTCCTCCCTTTCTACCCAGGAACTGATGACCAGACTATGCTTCTTATTGGGAGAAGCAACGACTGGCACTGCTAGCTCTCCTATGGAGGACAGGAGGGAAAAGAAGGTAGGGCAGCATATTGATTTACTGGCCCTTTGGTTTCATGTCATATAAAAAGTCAATGGGTGGTTTATGAAACAACCTTCTATTTTTAGCCACCGGGATCTTTATTTCTTTTAAAAATATTTATATATTACTTATTGAAGATTAGGAAAAATGGCTTGACATATATATTATGGCATGTTACTAATTGTGTTGCTATGCTTCCACAGACCTCCATTTCTATACTCAGTGCTCTGTTAATTGAACCCTTTTCTATGAGAGTTATTGTATGTGCTTATGTCTCTCCATCTCTGCGCCTTTGCATTGCTCAGCCTTGGCCCATTTTCTCAGCCTCATTCCACCACCTGAGCTCCAGATTCAGTCAGTTTCACAGAGATAGTGAGGTTCATATGAGGAATGTGGGTTGTCCTTGCTAAGATAGATGATGCTCTGGTATAAAGGAAATAACAGGGGGCTGTTTCAACTCTTGCTGCCTTGTATCTGTATTGCAGAAACGTTGCATCAGTAATGAAGAGACCTGAAATGCATGTGATCGTGATGTGAAGTACAAGGATAAGGAATATATATATTTTTTTAATTCTTAGAAAATATGTCCATTTGTCAACAAAAAAAAATCTTGCAACTTTGTGAAAAGATCTTGGTCTTTATTGCTATTCACTGGCAAAATATCATGCACATTAACAAAAGCAGATGTCTACAGTAATTTAAAATATTTTCAAGATCTTCATCTCAGAATAAACTACTGGGAAACAACAACTCGAAAACAAACTACAGCTTCAAAAAATACTAAATACTAAACCATGATCTCTCTGATAGTCTAATGCTATAAGCTTCTAATGTAATAAGCTTAATAAAATAAGATTTAGCACATGCTGTGATGGTACTTTCATCCAATGTCAAATTTTACCTGAAACCTGCATATACAGCATTTTAGTGTTTAATATGTAATAACTAGTACTGTTGTTAAGATAAACTAGTGCTGTATTCATAGAATTTTTATATTTAAAATACATCCTGGCCCCTGAGACAAATCTTGGTATTTAATTTGTCTTTGTGAAATCACCCGTGTGGGACGACAGAACATGTGTACAGTGACTTTTATAGTAATTTGTCTGTAAATGCGAGTCATTTAGTTTTCAACGCAACCAGCCTGTCATTATGCAAAACTGGTAAAATGACAGTCAGGGTGAAAATAACTGAAAATATCATTTCATTTCCCATCTATATGCACACTTGGTCACAATCACAGAAAATAGCGTGCATGAAGGCAAACACTATCATGCACTGTGGAGTACTAGGATGGCAAGTGACATGTTAATTTACTACCATTTTAAAAACAGAATATCACTTACTGTATCTATGTAGAGTCTCAGTCATCCAGGTCATAGTCAAGGTTGAAAGAGTTCTGTAAGGCAACTGGACTTGAGATTTTTCAAGAAAAAGTTTTGCCTCTCATCCAAGAGGATTCTTCGGTGATCAGAACTGAAGAAGCCTCTTGGATGAGAGGCTTTTTAAATTTCTTGTCACAATAAGCTTTGGTCCTTTATGCACATCTTATTGCTTTCTCTTTTTCAGTGTGACACCTCTGCCCAGGGGGGGAGTCCTAGCTCCACTTTGACCTGCAGCACTGCCTCTCCCTGTTCAGAGAGCCCCTCCTCCACCCTGAGCATCAGTGCTGGAGGCCAGCCTTTGCCCCAGCCTTTACCCTTACCCTCACCACACTGCAGCTCCAGCACCAGCCCCAGTGGGACCCTTTCCAGCCCTGTACCCAGCCCTGCCCCTGGTCCTGCTCCTGGGCCTATCACCAGGGGAAGCCCTGGGCCTCCTACTCACAGTCCCACCTCCACCCTGGAAAGCAAGGATAGTGGAATCATAGGTGAGAGAGTGGCTGCTCTGTGTCACCTGCGCCTGGGTTGTCAAATGATTTGTTATTACACTAGGGGAAGCATGTCCAGTAGAAAAGTTTAGCCATGCATCTCAAAAATTAAAAACATAAAAAGCCCATTTAACTGAACGTGAAGCCCCCATATGAACTATGTCTCTGAAGTGCCACACTTTCTTACATGATGGCAGGAAGTTAGATGTAATACCCCTAGTTTTAAGTCATTGTCAAATGCTTACTCCTACCCAACAGCTAGTTTCTCTACATTGCCTGTGCCACTTCAGCCTCAAGGTTTCAGCTCCCTCCTGTCAAAACTAGGACACTGCTGTCTTTGTTGCTTATGGGTCTGATTCTCCTAAAATAGGACACTTTTTTCTTCCTAAATAGAGTTTGTATTTATAGTTAAATACAAAAGGGCAAAGGGCACATCAAGTACAATGAAACGTGTTGACTGATGATTTTTGAGTGTACAGCTGATAAAGCAGTAAAGGTAAATGTGATGTGTTGAAGGCAAGGCTTTATTTTGGGTTTGTAAGTTCAGTTTTAACTGGTAAGAAAATGCAAGTAAACAATGCCATACTGTATGTTCTTCATCAGTTGCCTTACCTAACTCAGATTTTATTTGTGTGGCTCAGCAACCATCACAAG
Source organism: Psettodes erumei (assembly GCA_016785225.1). Lineage (NCBI taxonomy): Eukaryota > Metazoa > Chordata > Actinopteri > Pleuronectiformes > Psettodidae > Psettodes > Psettodes erumei. The sequence continues at coordinate 4,288,569 of JAFBJZ010000863.1, read as the reverse complement.
TTCTTCTGAGAATGAGGAGCGCAGCGCCTCCAGTGAGGTTATGACTAAGGATGAAGGCCCTGAGGGCAGGGTTGGTACAATGGGCTATGTCAGCGAGGAACGCCATACTGGGCCAACAAGGGACAATCTCACTGCCAAACCAGATGAGGCCTTACCGAGAACTGACATCATGGAGCCCAGGACTCCACCAGCACCGAAAAGACCCCTCCCACAACACCATGTACACAGCACATCCTCCCTTGTGATGCCTCGTCCAAATTCCGTGGCAGGTATGTTTATGTGATTGTGATTATGTGTCCATTTTAATCTTTTTTATATTCTATAAAAAATATTTTTCATATTTATATTATATTTTTTAATATAAGGCTGGAGTCAGCACTCCATTAGCTTAGCATCAAGATTGGAAACAAGTGGAAAAGCTAGCCTGGCTCTGTCTAAAGGAAACAGAAGCTCACTAATTAACACAAATATATTCCCTGGAATCAACCAGCAGAAACTCCAGGAAGTCACTGCTCCCAACCAAGAAATAGTTCCACACAAACCCCCGTAAAACCACAACGTGGTGTTTTTACACTTCTTTACACTTCTCGTTCATACAAACAAGACAGTAGGTGTTAATTAGTGAGCTACTGAGTGAGTTGCTAAAGCTTCCATTATACTGTTGATGAAGTGGGTTAATGAGCATATGAATATGACAGCTGTGACCCGGGTGAATTAACAGACTGATAAATATTGACTGAATGACGAATAGATTGAATTGATTGTTGATTTGACATTTTCCAGCTATTCGTCTAATACAGAGAATACTAACTAAACTTCATTGCACCATGTGCTTGTGTTCTACTTACCAATGAAGCTGGATACACTCAGTGAGCAGTACCAGTTAAATGTCCTGGGAGGCCTCCAGTTGTCATAAAAATCCCCCCCCTCTCTCCAGTCACGATCTTTGCTGGTGCACAAGGCTCTTTTTCTTCCCTTAGATGTCAGTTCATTTGTGGTGGGAGCAAGAGATTCCCTAAGGAGTGGATTCACAGTAACGCCTGCCAGTTTCCTCTGTCAGCTGGTGCTTTCATTTAGGCTCTCTTGATGAAATTCAGAATAAAGATGAAGTGAGCCACATCACACTGTAGCCGTTGGAAATTTACTCCACATTTATGAAAGATTAGACCTAAGAGTAATGGTGCACTTATACATTAGTGCATACAGCAGGCGACAAGAGATGAAATTAAACTTTAATTATTCCTAGATTGAAAATTGTTATCAATTTAGCAGCAATATTATCAGGCTACAATTGAGAAAAACAGACATATGGATAAGAAGGATATAATGAATGGAGGTTTGCTCCAGTATTTCTAGAGCATTTTAGTGCATATTAATATATTGAGAATTCCAGATGATCAGGAGTAAATGGAGGCTCCATCACTACTCATGTTCTCAAGTTCCCTGAGATAATGCTGATTGCTGAAAGCACAGGTGTGCTAAATGTAGTCAAAGAGAGACTGCAGAATTAGTACAAGTTACCTGCTTCATCACCCCCCTAGTGGGCTGTGACAGAGGCCATTATTACAAGATAATAAGCAAATGTACAGTATGATGACTTTCAGTGGAAAGGGCACCTAAAGCATTTCTTTCTTTGTGAACAAATCGGGGGCTATAGATTCACAGTAACTACATCAACTATAGATATGTCTAATGCTTTCAGTATGTTTTCTTGGTATTTAAATTATTGAGAGACCAAGGAGTCTTTTAGAAAAGTTCTAAGATGCTTCAGTCACAGCTTCTTGAGGGTCTTTATGTGAGAGGCCAGTGCCACTCATTCCTTTTTCAACAATAGGACAATGAAAGCAGGCAACAGGGGACTTTCAGTATTGTACTGGTTATACATTTTGAGAAATTATTCACTTCCTAGAGGAGAGTTAGATGACAACAGTGATGCCACTGACATCTGTCCATAAACTGTGAGGCTACAGTCAGCAAACAGTTAGCTTAGCTCAGCTGGGTTTCTCATGATTTAAGCGTTCTGAGACTGATGTTATCATGGGTCCTGGAGGCTTGGGCCAGTGCTGCAGAGTTGACCTTTAAAGTGATGAAGGATCAACAGAGGTTGTAGGATAATCAACCACAATGTCACCAGCAGGGAACATAAAGGTAGGCAGTGAGCATGGGATAAGTGATGGTGAAAAGGGGCCCATAATGCTGGACTGTCAAGGGTGGAGGAATGAGCTGTCCTGGCGTCCTTGTGTAAAAAAAACACGTTTTAACTCTTTTAGCATTTCCTCGGCCATTTGGCCTGGCTGTCTTTAGCCAGCAGTCTTTCTCATCCCACTCCACACCTCCTTCACACTGTTTTGCTGCAGACTGTTCTCCATCCTCTCACTGTGGAGATTCTTTCAATCCTCAGTTCTCCACTTCAGCTCTTGCTTGACATTTACTGTAAATTCTTCCATGTCCCCAGTCCTAAAAGCCCTCTTCTAGCAGTTGAGTGGGATTTCATGTTTTCAGTGCTAGGTTAATTAATGGTTTCTGCCCAATCTATTTTCTTTGATCATAATTATGTTCACATTGTAATTGATACATCTTGCATCAGAGAGCTCCTTATTGGGTACTTGCTTCTGCACAGTGGAGGTCTCATGGTCTCTCTTGACAGCCCTGTAAATTATAACATGGCCTCAGTTGCTTTCATCCACACTCTCTCACACTGCTGCTGTATGGTGATGGACGTGTGCAGAGATGATAGATATATCAGAATATGATCTGCCAAACGGTTGAAATGGTGGTGGAACTGCATGTACTGTAGTATTTTCAAATAAGATACTCGCCCTGTTTGAACAAAAAAGAAGAAAGAGTTATAGTCCAGTAGTACACTATATAGTAAACATGATAATTAAGAGAGCACAACCTCATTTCGTGCCATGTGGCGCATGTCTGACGTCTGTCGAGTGATTTGGTGATTCATCATAATGAAAGGATGCTTAAGGACATTTCTGGCCAGCATCTTTGAGCGTTGACCATAATTGGTGCTTTACGGCTTTAAGACCATAACAGCTCAGAGTTGTACTGCAGCACCACTCATATGCTGTGAGATTACCAGCGACTGCATTTAACATGTACAGTACATGATTATAGCAGCGAGGTCATCATCTGTCCAGGGGCTGCACTTCCTTCTCTGTTTGGTCCATCTACAGTATTTTATAGATGAGTGCAATGTGACTCAGGCCTTTTTTTATCCCGCTGAAGGGATTAGAGGTCGCAGTAATGCCAGATTTTCGGATTTTACACTGGATTTTTTTTTATATTAAAGCAATAAATGAATGCAATGGACCAGTCTATGACATTGCCATTTAAAGCAAACTCTTAAAACAATAGTTTTTGTTAGAATTTATTCAGGCTGTTTGGGTTTTGTTTTGAATGGTTATATATATATATATATTTGTATTTACTCAACTTATTTTGATTTTTTTTGTTGTCAACAAAAAAATGTATTTATTGAAAAACAATAAAAGGTCCTTATATAATCATGATAAGGAGCAAGGATAAGTACAATAATGATTGTGTCAGATTATGGTCTTGGCACAGAAATGTGAATAACATAAAAAATGTCCATAGTTAAAAGAAAACCAAATTTGACTGATATGGGTTTTGACGTGTAGTGTAAATAGGACTATATATTTTAATACTTAGGCTAATTACTGATTCATCATGTAAGTACAGACTTATCCCTCCTTCCACAAGAATAACATTTAACAAAAAAAAGGTAACTTCCAGGCATTCTGACATCACACTCTATCTTTGTTGCATTTTATATCAGTCTGTGCTCTGTCTCTCATCAAAGCCTGGAAATGATGAATGATGTTTTTTTGTTTTTTGTTTTTTTTAAACTGTCAAAACAACAGCAAACAAAGTAATGAAACAAATAAGACACATTGCAATGAAATTTAATTGTCAAGCTTAGCAATAATAGATAAGACTCAAAAGCGGTAAACACACAGAACGGCTGAGTAAGTAACACTTGGCTTTATCTTCATGATACAGTAAAAATATTCACAATGGGAAAAAATCACTCTTAAAGAGGCAAAAAATAAGAAAAAACTAAGTCAGGCAGAATTCCATAAACAGTTTGTCAAAATAAAACAAAATTAAAGGATACTCAGCTGTCTGGGAAGATCTGGGGGAAATCCCTCTGAGTATGGTTTGTGGTAGGGTTTGGATGAGAATTCGGCGAAGCTGGGTTGATGATCCGAACTAAGAAACCCGGGCCTGACTGCCTTAAGGTCCGAGGAGGAACGACTATGTGCAAGCTTGGGAGAACAGTCGAGGCAGGGCAGATAGGGGCATGAGGTGAGCAAACTAGAGAGACTGAAGACAACCAGGCCATGGCAGGAACATATAGTGCAAGTGGAGCAGACCAAGCGAGACCGACCGACCCGGAGGAGTGAGGAGGAGAGACGTTCTTTAAAACTGCAGGTGACAGGTGTAACAGGTGCTAAGGTGAATTGGCAGAACTGGAAGGAGAAAGACACGCTCAGCGACCGTCTAAGTGTTTGTAATATTTTTTCCACGTCACATTTTCTCCAAAAGATGTTAACAAAACAGATCATCCACAAAACATTACTACCATAAAATACAAAACCAACAGAGACCACCACACTCAAAAATAAATGACCTGTCAACAGCATTACAAATTTGTTACAAATAGTGATTCACAAAGATCAAATCATCTTATTACAGGACCTTTGTACGTTTCGGTGCACAGGGCTTTCCATTTCTTGTCTATGTTTTGCTACATAATGATGTGCTATAACAGCAGAAGTAGATTATTAATTTATGCAGAGGATGACATTTAATAACCAGCTGATTAGACAAAGCCCATTTCTTTTCTTTCCTTTTCCCCCTCACAATAGCCTGGACTAAAGTTCTGCTAAATGTCTTGAAGACTGCAGAAAGTAAGCCTGAATGACCTGTAAACTCTGTGGTTCTGAGTGGGTGGATGGATAGGCGAATGTAGGAGTAAACAGCTCTCTTATTTCTTTTCTTGTTCCTCTGCTCAATGTGTTCTTCATTTTATTCACCGTGATGGCTTTTGTGTGGCCTATTTGGTCATGAGGAGAAATCTGCGAAGTCACGTTACTGACTTGCTGAAACGTTTTTGCATCACAGCCTTTTTGCTGATCATCACGAATTTGGCGTCCATGTAGTCATTTCAGAATCATGTTCGCCTGAGATGACAGGACGTGAGATCATTTTTTCCCCTTTTCTTTCCATCATTCTTCTCCCCTCAAGGTCAGTGAGCATTTATTACTGAGAGCAACAGCTGTTTATGTCTCACGTCTCCATGGATACAATAATTGATTCAAGCAATGAATTTGACACTTGTGTAGCATGCATGGGTGTCTGCACATTTTCTGCATCTTTCTCTCACACACTTTTTTATTCGCCCCCCTTCCATCCATCCTCTCTTTACAGCAACCAGCTCCACTCGACTGGAGGATTTGAGTTATCTTGACAACCAAAGGGCTGCTGGACACAGGGGCTCCGTGCGCAAACACAACACAGCTGGACGCGCAAATGACGAATCCAAAGGTAATTTGTGGCTTAACCTGTGTGTACATTCAGAAACATCTGGAGACGTGTATGGAACATGTACGCACTACCCCGGTGGCACTGCTTAAACAACATACAGTGTATGGAGCTCTAACGCTTTCCTCTCAATCCATCCAGGAAGACTGGTGGCGTTCAGACAAGCTGACATCATGCTAAAACCGCTGCTGTTCGAAGTCCCCGGCATCACCGCAGAAACACCTTTCGTCGGCCGGGATTGGCTCTTCTCGCGTTTGGAGGAGGTCCTGAGAAATTCGAGCAGCTGTGAAGGACGCGGCGCCGTCATCGTGGGTAACGCAGGATCCGGAAAGACTGCCATCATCTGGCGACTGGTGACGCTCAGCTGTCATGGCATGCGCACGCCACAGGGAGGTCCCAACATCCCTCACAGCCCCGGCTCCTCCCCTAAATGTAAGGATTCCTTACCGTTATTCTCAGCAGCATGGTGTGTTTTGGTGTGTATCTCCAACATTTAGAGTACGACCACAGCAGAATGCTCAAAGTGGAATGCATACATTCTCCAGTGTGCTCCGGTAAAGACAGACTCTTGAAAGATATTGAAAGAAATGCCACTTTTTGGGAAGGGGTTTGTAACTGGGTCATGCACTCTCCTTTCAAGTCCTCCCCTGAGGTTTCTCTGCTGATTGCAGTTGTGTGAGGGGACCGAGATTGTTTTTTTTTATCTTTTCAAGAGTGGCACTGGAACTGTTCTTTTGTATAGACAACCTCTCATAACGCATTACACTATGAATGCATTATGCATGCTGTGACGTGCTGGTGATTTTTGTGTTTTGAATCAAACGTGATAACGGAATGGCCACAAATGCAGATTTCAGCCTTTCCTATTGTGCAATTAGAAGTATCATTAAGCTTACAGACCTATAGGACAGATGAGACAGTGCCATTCATCTTTCAATATAGTTCCATTAATAATTATTTACTGCATTGTGTGTATATGTCTAATGTGGTTTTACTTAGTTTCCAGTCTTACTTACAGATGTACTAATTAATTGCCGCAGTTTAATTGTGTTTCTCTGTAAACTTCACTCCTGACATTCCTGGGCTTACACCAGAGACCTCATCTAATGAGTGTAAATGGCAGCTTTGTGTTTATTGTTGTTGTTGTTGTTGCTTTGTGCTCGGTGCAGGTGGGGATAAGCAGAGTAAAGTCGGCTCCAAACAGCTTGCCGATTCCCAGCCCAACACGAGTGCTGCTGCAGGAACAAGTGATAATACAGCACAGAGGAAGGAGGCTGTCAGATGCCTGGCTGCCAAGGTACCTCAAAGCACACATGCACACACCCACACTTCTGTATTTCTATACTTGTAAGGAGACTCAATTACAAAATCCCCTCTCTGATTTCTATCACTAACCTTAAATCGAATAATGTGACATTTTGTTAAATTCATTTGTTTTTCTTGTGGAAATGACAGGAAACCAAAGTGTAAAAACGACCATTCCTTATATTACAGGACCAGTTTTTTGCCGGACTATGTCTTGGCCCTGATGGTTGCAAGGCAACCATCAGACACTTCAGTAACGTTGAAGAACTTAAGCAAACAAACAACCATTTTAAGAAATGTCCCTACTTTCTAAATATATTTTAAAAAAGAGAAAACACACACACACACACACACATTCAGTAACTAAACACTGTAATTCTGTTAAGTCCTTGTTATTTATCCTTTTGTTGAACAGACTGCTGACTCAGCTGCGTAAGGGAGAAATTATATTTACAATACAGGAACGCCCCCAGCTATAGCTACTTGTTATGGCTTTTTTGATAGCCCTGGATTTTTTAGCCCAGCACATCTCTCACCAGATTTCTAAGTGCGGTAGCATAAACTGTGCTGCAGGGAGCTATGACGGCTGCACGTCTTCACAAAACACTGAAGATAGCTCAGTTCAAAGTGATAAACACCTCAGAATTGTTCTTTTTTCTTCTTCAGTGGGATATGAGGCTGCACATTTGTCATACAAGATTTTAGTGTCAGATTGTTCTCTCTCTCTTTGGGCACATGTAGAACATGCTGCTGAGTGCATCACATAGATGACATGGAGGCTTCTAAAATTACTAACTTGGCCTCAATAAGAGTTTCCATGGGAACTAGTCAGACTGCTTGTGATGGTGAGGGACCGAGTGTTCGCTCAAAAGTAAAATCATTGATAATGCTTCTGCATATGTGGACCACTTGTGGTCTACACTGGTACCTGTCTAAGCACTATTAACCTGTGAGTGAATACTACTGAAGAGGTATATTCTTTTGCAAAAAATATAGCATAGTGAAACACACAAACATACACACAATGCTACAATCAGCTGAACTCACTCTTTATGGTGATGGTGAGAACGTATGTAGCTTCATTTAGAAATCAGATTCTGAATTATTTCTCAATATCAAAGTAAATAAGTATCCACATGCTCGCCTTTATCTTTACAGTGAGAACAGCAACTGCTGTAGCTAAAACAGCTTCACTTTTAATGATTCAGAGGTTCCGCAAGGTTTATCCTCTGCAACATTTCACCAGAATTTACTGCATCAGTTGTGTTTTTACCTCATGATCTGATATTAAAGCCTGTGTGGTACCATGCATCACTCAACTGCAGATGGAACCTGATGACCTGAAAAGTGCATCTAAGTATTTCTAAATAGTTTACTAATTTTTCTTCCCATAGAGACTTCACAACAATATTACATTCATCTGGTGTTCCTCCCATTAAATACACAACCTCCATTTTTTAAAAAGGAAAATCATGCAGTGTGGCTTTTGTATTTTCCCAATGCAAAACTTTGTGTTCTATTTCCACTACACATTCCCACCCTGACCACTAATAGTTAATGTAGAACATTTTGTGAAAAAAAAACAGATACACCCATCCGCATTACATTATATCCTTACCTATTACTTATTACTCCTCCCAGGTGGTAGCCTATCATTTCTGTCAGGCGGACAACACCTACACCTGCCTGGTACCGGAGTTTGTGCACAGCGTTGCCGCCCTGCTGGCCAGAGCTCCGCAACTCAGCCCGTACAGGGAGCTGTTGGTACAGGAGCCTCATCTACAAAACATACTCAGCCTGAGGTCCTGCGTTCAAGACCCCATTGCTGCCTTCAGAAAGGGCATCTTAGAGCCTATAGCCAGCCTGCGCAAGGGTAATGAAGTACACACACACATACTTTAAGATGAATGTGATATTCAAATTTAAAGACCTTTTTAAAGTTTAAAATAGTATCAGTTTTAAGGTGGAAAACTGTCTGCGGTCCTCACCCTGCAATTAGGGAGCATGCTGCCATCTCCTGTGTGAAATAGCCCATTAATGACTCTATGATGGGCTCATAGATTATTTTTTCTGGTTAAGGTCAATGATTTGAAACACTGTGGAGTGTGAAACAGATGTTAGGTCATTTACATAGGAAATGATGACTGTTATTTTTTGCCCCGGTGAATCATCAGCATCCCACAGGATTTCAAGGTCACAAAATACTCCGGGGTGCTTGTGAATGTTATGGGCATATTAGCCATCTCAGTTTCTCATGATAAAGTCAGTGTGTTATATTGATGTTTTATTACGGCCAGGCCCTCTACAGGAGTGTTTTGCCTACTCCATCTCTATTAAGCAGGTTAGTAAAAAAAAAAATGGAGAGCCCTTGTGCCTGAGTATATTAGTCCTCACAGGCTTGCAGGGATGCACTGACAGCTTAGATGATGTGAAGCATGATGTCCTGTTTCAAGCTAATCAACAACAATGGCCTCTAACCTCTTTCAGCAGAATATAATCAATATCAACAGTTGGTGCTTTTCCCAACATATTGGTACTGGAAACAAGGATGAACCAATTTTTAGCCATCAAAGGCTTATGATAAAACCATACACCCTTCTTCATGTGCTCTTTGCAAGCCACATGCAATGTCTGTTGTTTTAATGTGCTTCAACCTCAATTTTGTCTCTCAATTTTATCTACATTTATTCAGAACGGAGGCTTCCTGAAGAAGACTACATCATACTGGTTGACAGCCTTAATGAGGCAGAATTTCATAAACCAGACTATGGGGACACCATTGCCACTTTCATCACCAAAATAATCTCTAAATTTCCACTCTGGCTTAAGTTAGTGGTTACAGTCAGGACTGGCCTGGTGGTGAGTGAGATTTGTTTTTTACTGTACAGCCTTAATTTCTGGGGCATCTGTCTTAAAGGGTTAATTCACTGAAATTAAAATTAACATATTTACTCACTTACTCTAGTGGTATCTAGCTACACATATGCCCCCCCATCTTAATGCAATGGAGGTGAATGGTATTTTGTACGTGGTCCTCACATCATGGAACTATTACATGAAAGAATCAAACAGTAACAATGTCGCCCTTGGATTATTTAAATGTGATTTTTAAACACTTTTAATGTGTCAATATAAATTCAATTCAACTCTTGAAAATTGTGTGGCACTCAAATTAGACATTGGCAGAAATCCCCAAACATTGCATGCATGGTTAGATACAACTACAGGAGAGTAAAGTGAGAAAATAGGATTTGGAATTTGGGTGAACTGACCCTTTAAGTCTCACCTCTCATTATTTCCAATACTTGCATCTTTGGTTTAGCTCCCTGTACTCATTGATGTTGCACATTTACTGCCATGGTACAGGCATTATGGCTTTTGGCACTGTTGAGCTCTCTAGTCTGATGTATTTTCTCAATCCGGTTGGTAATCCCACCAAACAGGGGATGCATCTGTCCAATGCCAATGCCAAATCTCCAAATACTGCATGGATTACGCCCTGAATGCATGGTAATACTACTGGGAGTCTGCAGTTTGATAGCTAGCCAGCCAGCCAGTTACATAATTGGATTAATGTTTTGGAATACACAAAACACATTTGGGGTCATTTTTTCATGATGCATTTGAAGTCAACCAGCATTGAATAACAAAATTTAAAGATGAAGCTATTATCGCTCCCCTCAGTATCCCTGCTTCTTGACTGGATCATCATTCACCCTTTTCCCTTTTTTACAAGCCATTTGACAGAAAGTGCTTACTTCTGTGTAACAACCTGAATATTTCACAACCTGAAAGGGTTAAGTGGAGCAGCTATAAGTCAATTGCTCATTGTTGAAGCAAAATGTCATGCTTTGTTAATGAGGAACTGAGCTGCACTAACATGGATTCTATTTTTTTTTTAATCAGTCATAGCTGGTTTTGGCCAGTGTTGAGCAGCTGAGGATGGCAAGAGAGCAGATGAAATGTGAATCTGAAAGATGCCTGTGAGCAATGGTGAAGCTTGAGTCATTGTCACACCATTTATTGTACTGTATCCCATGGCTCTGCATGAGTCAGAGGCAGCAGCATCTGAGGAACGGTCCTGATTTTGGTGCCTTAATTTGCCCTTATCTAATGCACCAAAGACATGCTACCTACAATTCTTTAAATACTGAGGTGGTTGTTCCCATGCATTATGTCTGTTTTAACAGTATGCCATCAATAGTTTTTCTATTTCTGCAGGAAATTACGACCCTCCTTCCCTTCTCTGGCATCTCTCTGGACATCTTGCCTGACAGTAGTGATCTGGGAGCTGACCTCAGCGACTACGTCCATCACCGGGTCAGCAGCAGCACCCAGGTTGCAGCTAACGTCACTACGCCAACGGGCTCTGCCCCCGATCCACTGCTCCTCAGCAAGTTCAGCAGCCACCTGTCAACACGAAGCCATGGCTCCATCCTCTACCTTCAGCTGACCCTGGATCTGTTCCACAAAGGCCATTTGGCTCTGAAAGGAGGAAACTACCTGGTGGTGCCTGTGTCCCTGTCAGAGGTCAGACATGTGGAGAGCATTGACTCCCAACCAATTATTTTGAAATAGTTAGCGAAAGTGAGATACAAATAGTTGAAATAGTGAATGAGAGATAAAAGTCATGGCTTAATCATTGTAGTAGATACATGCAATCAATCATTTTACAGCCTCTGCCACTTCAAGTGATAGCATGTTAGGTTACATTTGACAACAAAGTTGTTAACACTGTAAAGACTGAAGTTTCACAACACCTGAATTTACGTAAGATGTGACTTATCAACTCAGATCACGATTAAAGACTGGAAGCCAATGCAAGCAAGCTTCTATTTTTATAGCCATGACAGCAACAAATGCCTGATATGTCAGAACTGATCATGTGAAAGTTTTTGAAGTTTAAAAGTCAATAGAGGGCCAACCTGATACAGTACTACCTCCAACTGAATTGCACACCCCAGCTCAACACTCGCACATTGACCCTAACAAAAAATGATACACATCCCAAAACATCAAGGCAAGCTGTTTTGCAGATTAGATTACATGCAGTCACAAACACACTGAGCAGATGACCCGTTAAACTCTTAACAAAACTAAAATATTCTTGTTGAGTAGTTGGAGGCAAAATATAAATCCATTTACAACCTCTTTAACAACATGTGCTAACTTTTAGGTGTACCTGCTGATGTGTCGCACAAGCTTTCCGGATAAAGAGGTCTTTGAGCGGATACTTCCGGTGCTAAATGTGGCCCTGGCGTCTCTGCACCCACTGACTGATGAACAAATGTTCAGGGCACTGAATGCAGGCAGTGTGAGGGGGGAGCTGGAATGGAAGGACTTCCAGCAGAGATTAGACAGCCTGGCTGGATTCATGGTAAGACTCTTAATATGACTGCACAGAAGAGTACATAATGATTCAAGCTTTGGTTTTGAGTGTCATGTTTGTTTTTCTACAGAATAAATAATTTACACATACTAATTTAGAAGTAGTCTGTGTCTGGATGGACAGTCTGTCATTGAGGAGGGTAGGCGGGTGGGTAACGTCAAGAGTATTGTACCTTTACATTTATTTTCCATATCCTTTTTGTTTGTAGGTTAGACGCAGGGATGGCACGCGGATGCTCTGTCATCCCTCCTTCAGAGAGTGGCTGGTTTGGAGAGCAGATGGAGAGAGCACGGACTTCCTCTGTGAACCTAGGTGAGACTGAAAGTGCAGCAAAGGTCACTCGGCAGAAGTTTTAGTGCATACATCTTTGTCATGACAGACATTTGTCAGATTAGAAATGTGGTTGATGCATGTATGCCATCTCTGAGAAATAAACACTGCATGCACTTCTACAGGAGTGGCCATGCTCTCCTGGCCTTCATGTTCTCCAGACAAGAGGGCAAGCTGAACCGGCAGCAAACTATGGAACTGGGACACCACATCCTCAAGGCTCACATATTCAAGGTAACATAAACAGCAATGCTGTGTATATATCTTGTTATGTGGCTTGTTATGTAGCTGTGGCTAATGTTACCTACACTTCCTCTGAATCTCCTTGATTCCCAAAGGCTTCATGTAAACAAGACCCTGCACTTTACTTAATGTTATTGCATAGAAACACGCTTAACACACACAATTAAGAAAAACCCCTGTTCCCAGTATCACCCACACAAATTAGCACTACTCATAAACATAAACGCCCACAGTAAAGTGCACGTTGTACTGTTCTTATGTATTCCTCGCAATCTGTACATACTGCTTTTCTCCTGGGACACAATTCAAATTCTGCACCACAGATCTCATCAGAGAGCAGCTTAATCTCTCTCTCTCTCACTCTATTTATCTGTGTCTCACACCCACTCACAGGGTCTGAGTAAGAAGACAGGTGTGTCCTCCAGCGTTCTTCAGGCCATGTGGGTGAACTGCAGCACAGACAGTCTGTCCGCTGCACTTGCCTCCCTCAGGAACCTGTATACGCCTAACATCAAGGTGACAAACACGTGCGCTACATTATAAAGGCAGGCAAATACCCAAACATATAATTTTATATTCAGGGATAAACTCTTCATTCTATTCATCCTACAGGTAAGTCGTCTGTTGATGCTAGGTGGCGCTAGTGTGACCTGGTGTACAGAGGTGGTGGGACATGCCCCAATCCTGGCTGTCCATGCCCACCTGGGACATCTGGAGATGGCAGCCCTGCTGCTTGAAATGTGTGCTCCTGTAGATGGGACCACTGACAGCGGCATGACGCCCCTCTGTCTGGCTGCTGCTGCAGGACATGCCGACATCGTCAGCCTGCTCTGCAAGAAAGGGGCCAAGGTCAGTGTCATTCCTGTGCAAAGAGGAAGAGAGACAAATTTGGGTGCAGAGGGCGTGATCAGCATAATTACCATGGCAGAATACTCTGTCTCTCTGTTCCTTGCACCAATGATATGCTGGTTTTACACCCACCACCATTGCAGGGTCTATTCTGGGAGACAGATGACATAAACAGGCGTGAACTAGGCCAGCATATTACAGGCACTGGGCAGGACCGGCGTTGTAAGTCCTTCTGTGTGCCCCCTCTGCCAGGTGGGCCATGCTGATAAGAGTGGCCAGTGTGCGCTGCTCCATGCTGCGCTGAAGGGCCATGCAGAAATCATCAGCATCTTGCTGGGCCAGGATTGGGGAGCAGAGATTCCCACTGACCCGCAGCAGCAGCACCACAACAATGAGAATGTGACTGGGAAAACACAGGCAGCACAGCAGGTGGTCACTGCTGCAGCTAGTGTGGGACTCACACAGGTACGTATCATATCAAGGTCCTACTGACAAAAATACTTCTGACGCTCTTGATTTTTTTTTTTATCTAGTTCATGTCCTTGCTTGATGAAGAACATTTATTTAAAAAAAAAATGTTGCCCTCCGCTGTGGTCACGAGCTGTGGTTGCTTCGGTTTTCTTTTTGCACAGCAAGCCACCAGTACGAAGGACTGTAAAATTGTGTTTTCCTGCAGGTGGTGAAGAGCTTGCTGGACTTGAAAGATGAACAGCTGGCAGTGCAGATGGACGCTCACGACTCTCTCTGGGGAGAAACGGGTGCATTTCTCCTATCACTATCAGTCAGATAAATTTAGCTTTCTCACCTCTTTCTGTCCATCAGTGTGGTTCCAGAGTCACGCTCAAGGGCATTCAGGTTGCATTTCAGTCACACACTAGCTCCGTACAATGAATAAATATTCAGCAGACAACTGACCTGCATGCAGAAGCATTGTGAATAGGAGTACTACAATAGAAACCTGCTAACTAGTATTATGATTTTATGATGCTCTGGCTTATGTCAAATATTTGATTTGATTGTAGTAGGTTTTATTTTGCTTTGTCAGAAAGAGAGCATGTGTTTATCACACAGAATATCTTGTCCAGCCACATTTGTAGCATCTAAAAAGCATCTGTTATTCAATTGTAATACTTTTACCTCTATCGCAGATGTGATAGCGCAGCTTGCAGAATACTGTTAGGTCCATTTCCTGAAAGCATGTTGGATGAAGCCCGCATCTCTGCCTACAGCACCATTAGAGCATAATTGTATTACACAGTCCCCTTCAGTGCTGAGATAGAAAAAGTGAGAGCATGAAATATCGCCTGAAACATTCACCCATCGCATGGTGCAGCACTGGGGCTTTATTTTATGTCTAGCGTTAGTATCATTGGATTACATTCCATTTGCACAGATAAAATGATCATTCAAGGATACATGTTACTTATTACTGAACCAATGATTCAACTTCTTCAGGGATCACAATTATGAAAGACAGCAGCGGATAATGGTCACCGCAGCTCTTGAATATTCTCTCTCAAGTATATTATTTTTAGTGCATGTATTCAAAGCACCAGCTTCACTAACCCTGTTACTATTTAGTGCAGGTGCACAAAGTCACCTTAAACAAAGACAACTACACGTTGTTTTTGTTTTGTCTTCGTCTCATTGCTCATATGACGACAACTTCTTATGTTCAGTGTTTCATGTGGTCACATGAAACACAATGTCACTGATCAAGGGCACTTGGAGGTTAGAGAACGGCATCGCCACGTTGCCTCTATCCCCAGCTGCTCAATCAGATGAGGGACTCGCATATTTACAAATGGGCCGATGCCCATCGTTTGTCAAAGTAGCACTGGCTGGTTAAGGAGGGTGCAAGTTATCTAGCGTGGCTGAGTTATGGTTAGAAATAAATGTATTTTATATCCTCCTGTTCATTTTGTTATTGAGGAGGAGGACTGAGAAAGAGAACGTGCAGGTGTCCTTGAGCAATCTTGACATGTAGCACCTGTCAGATAACAAGGAAATATCAAAGCTTTGCTTCAGCAAAATGTTTTAGTTCAACGGCTTAACCAAACACATAATATAAAGAGCTTCAACATCGGTGTTAGAACCTAATAGATGGTGGAAATAACCAGCCTTGCTATCTCTCTGTTACTCACTCCTGCTTCTTCTTCTTCTTTCCTAAATGTTTCAATTGCATATTCTTCTTCACCTTGTCGTCTCATCTCTATGCCGACCCGCTGTCAGCACTGAGCGCGGCAGCAGGGAGAGGGAAGACGGACACGTGTGCCTTCCTCCTGGAGCGGGGGGCAGGGCTGGAAATACCAAACCGCAGAGGAATGGTACCGCTGCTTAGTGCCACCAAACATGGGCATACACAGGTGAGGGGGAGTCGGGTCACAGACTCAGGATCGTGGTGATCTTACCAGCTCTGTTTTTGTTTTAACAGTTTTTTGGAATACTTCTCCCATTCCCAGGTTGCAGAAATGCTGCTGAAGCAGGGCGCAGACATCAATGTCTGTGACAAGCAGGGCCGCACTGCCCTGATGCTGGCTGCCTCTGAGGGCCACATGAGCACCGGTGAACTCCTGCTGTCAAAAGGTGAGAGTTCCCACCTTTTCCAGTGATATCCAAGTACATTTGATGAATGTACCTGTACTGCAGAACAATATTTGTATTGTTTGTTGTCCCAGGTGCCTCTCTGTCCTCTGCTGACCAGGAGGGGCTGACCGCACTTGGCTGGGCCTGCCTGAAGGGCCAGAGAGGTGCGGTGCAGCTTCTGGCAGAGGCAGGCACAGATCTGAACAAACCAGACAGACAGGGACGGACTCCTCTTGATCTAGCAGCTCTAAACGGGGATGCAGATATAGTGCGTTTCATTCTGTTGTTTATGTCATGTTAACACTCTTTATTTGCATTTAAATGTTCCTTACCAAAATGATGAATTTTCTTTTCTGCCTGTTACTGTTACTTCTGGACTTAGGAGAAATCTATACTTGAGGATAATTTGCAAAACATCAATTACAACTGTTGAAAGATAATTAGCAAAGGACAATAAATCATGGACATGAAGCATTTTAAGCAGTTTGAGAACTGAAATTATAGAAATCATAATTACTAAGACAATAATAATCAACTGCCCCTTCAACACTGGATGGCAAATTGCAATCAAAGCTCATGTGGAGTTTCAAAAATTCAGATTATTTTGACTCTCACTCATTTCATCTGATGATGAGCAGGAGAGTAATTAATTGATGATCAAAAAACCTTTTCAAAGTCATCAGAATATCAAGGTGTTGCTAATGGAGTGGATCATTTAGTGTGTAATCAACCAGTGATTAAACAAATAAAAATCTTTTCATTGCTGCAATATTAAATGTAAGTTTGTTGTTGTTATTATTATTCTTTGTGTGGCCAGGTGCACTGCCTGGTTGAACACGGAGCTGTGCTGGAGAAAGCCGACAACAACGGTGCCAGAGGTTCAGACCGCACGACCAGCTGCCAGAACCCGGCCCTCGTGGCCTCGCTGCTAAAGAAGGGATCCAAGACAGGTATAAACAACGTGCTTATCATAACAGCCCTGCAGTAAATTACACCTCTAGGAATTTATGTTCAAAACAAAAGCCATTTAACATTATACGACACAGTTAAGCAGCTCCACAAATTGCAGCACAGCCTCTAAAATTAGCATAAAGTTGACTCGACATCTCTCGGCCTGAACCTTGTACTCATACTGCATTCATATATGCATCATCCAATCAATGAATACTCTGCTCACCTGGACTGATTTGCATTATGTGCCATACTTTTGCATCTGCAGGATCTGCATTTATATCACTATATATTTGCCTGGTTTACCTCCACACTGTATACTGTTACTCTCTATGCTGCAGCACCTGCAGTTTTACTTCCAACCCTCTAATTCTCTCCTCCTCCATCCTCACTTGCTTTCCCTCAAACGAAAGGCCACAGAACGACTCAGCATGATCGATCAGGTACAGTACATGACTTATGTGAGGCACGAAGTAAAAGAGACGAGGCAAGACAAATAATAGAAAGATAAATATTTGTACCACTCCATCAGGTCACGCCACCTGGGCTATGGCTTCCTCCAAACCGGACATTCTCCTCATTCTGCTGCAGAAGCTGATGGAGGAAGGGAACATGCTTTACAAGGTATGTCATGGTGAATGTTACAGGGTGGGGCAAACGTCGGAGCCTTTCATGTGAATGAAACTTCAAACAAGGTGCTTTTGGGGATTCGTTGTGAAAAACTGCCCCCCCCACGACTCTTGCTTCATGTTTCACAGAAGGGACGTATGAAGGAGGCAGGCCAGCGTTACCAGTACGCCCTGAGGAAGCTGCCTCGCGAGGGGCAAGGAGAGGAGCTGAAAGGACTCAAAGACCTGCGGGTCTCCCTCTACCTAAACCTGTCCCGCTGCCGCAGGAAAACCAATGTAAGGCCCACAGCAGTATCAAACTGCTCATGCACTATTAAACACCGGCCAGCTTATTGGATGCCAGGGGGATGGCAGGAGGGCTGGCTTGGCAAGGCGGGTGGTTCCTTAAGATATATAATTTATCAGTATCACCATAAAAAACGATGATATCAGCAGCCATGTAGTTCACTGTAAAAAAAAACAACAAAAAACCCCTCTGCTTTTCAGATCTAATTTCACGTCTCCCTAGTAAACAGAACGCACACGTGAGACCTGGAAGCAGGTGGTGACATAATAAATAACCGTGTGTTGTTAGTGGAGAGATAGATGTGTGTGGCCTGCAGCCAGGTATGGAACCCACCATGGTGATGACAGACGTCCTAACAGACTGTGTAAAAATGCCATCCTTAGGGTCACTCTGGCTGATGAATAATGGAGCAGATAATGTGATGTGATAAGGTCACTCTCGCTCTCTCTGGCAGACCAAGCACTCTCTTTCTCTGCGTCTCTATGGGGGGTTACAGTGGACGTGCAAGTGGGCTGGCTGAAACCACATATTATATCAGAATGCAGGCAGTTAGAGCCAGCGCAGAGTCTACATGATACCGTCATTAAACATTTAACAGCGACTTTCACAATCTCACAATGGAGGCTGCCATTTTGACCTCCCTCTCAAGGACAGAACTGCCACATGTTTGTGTCATTAAATATTCACCTGAGTGACGATAGAAGCAGAAAAATAATAATAATAAGAAAAAAAACCCTGCAGAAAACAGTGCAGCTCTCTGTCTGTTTGTCTCCCTCTCTTTCTGTTCCTGGTCAATAAAAATGATTGCAGCATGAGTTCTGTTCATTAAGAAAGCTTTGATCATCAGATTCGTATAATGAAGATGCACAAATGCTATTTCTTTTTTTTGTTACTGGAATGGCTTCAGATTATTTCTGCAAAATAAACATTTTTAGAGTCTAATCACTTAACCACACAACAATCAGTTTTTGTTTTTTTTTTGCTCTCTCAAATGTTTGAATTGAAACTTAATTGCTAAATAGACTTTTCTGTCTGAAAATACAGGATTTTGGCATCGCTGAGGAGTTTGCAACAAAAGCCCTGGAACTCAAACCCAGGTCTTATGAAGCATATTATGCCAGAGCACGGGCCAAGAGGAGCAGCAGGTACAACAATATAAATAAATAACTGGAGTATATTATTTCAAAGCAAGAATCAATTTGCTCGATGGAAAGTTGTCGTTGCTGGAATCAGCAGTGCACTGGGATGTTATGTCCCGGTGGTGCTGTAAATGAAGTATTTTTAAAGTTCCTTTGTTCACTTTCTCTGTCCTCCCCAGGCAGTTTGCTGCAGCGCTGGCAGACCTCCATGAAGCAGCACGACTCTGTCCGTCCAACCGGGAGATCCGGCGCCTGCTGGCGCGGGTAGAGGAGGAATGCAAACATCATCAGAAGATGCCCGGCAACAACTCCACGCAGGGTTACAACAGGGACCCTTACACCCACCACCATCAAGGCACAGAGGAGGAGACAGACGTCTATTCACAGGGAAGTCTAGAGAGGCAAATCCCCGCGGAGCACGCTGAAGCAGAGAAGGAGGAGGAGAAGGAGGAAGGTGAGGAGGTGAGGCTGCAATCTGGGAAAAGCCTGGAATTTTGGCCGCTGAATCCGTACGCTCCCAACAGGACTCTACCTGGGGGTGTGGCCTTTGGTTTAACCGATCAGGCACCTTGTTTCCCTCAAGAGGAGTATGTGCAGAACCAGCTGTTTGTGGACATGCCTGAGCCAGTTCCTGCTATCAACAGGCAGACCCAGAACCAAGGCAGCAGGACTCATCACCACTGCCACTCCCTCCAGTCAGGGAGCAGAGTCGGGGGCAGGCCTCTTTCTCTGTGTGGCCCCTCCAGTCCTCTGCCAGGCAGACACATCTCCACCTCTCTGAGGCCGGCACCTGTGCTGGGTATCGACATCGGCCCTGGATCAGCTGGTGAACACTCTGGTCACAGTCCCACTGAGATCTACCACCCCATGTCCCCCAACAGCTCCTCCCCACCCGGGCCTCTTCAGATGTACCAGCCACGGTCCTGCAGCTTCTCCAGGGGAACTGACAGACTCTCGACCCACTCTGTGGCGCTGGACGGCTTGGTTCTTGCTCTGGGGTCTGGCATGGAGGTTAGGAGGGAGAGCGGGGGAGTGGGCACGGCAGGCTCCAGGGGCTCCAGCTCCAGCCAGGCCTCCAGCGGGAATCTGTCGGACGGCGGCAGGCAGCAGGTGCTGGATGCCCCGTGCCCCGTCAAGAGCAGTGGTAGCTTTAAAACAAAGCCTGAGCTAAAGCCACGGCCCTTCATGGGAGTAATGGACAAATCAGTGCGAGTCCAGGGCCAGCAGACCTCTGGCCTGGGGCGACAGGGGCATGGGGGAGGAGGAGGAGGGATGGAGAGTTTCAGTATGTCAGTCATGGAGTTCCAAGGGTTGAACAGTGAGTTCAAACGTGCCTCCTTCCAGGAGCAGTACTCTGCTAGTCAGGCCAACAGCCAGCAGCCGGGCCGGGAGTTTGGAGAGCGGCTGCACCAGCGAGAGGCCAGAGGCTCGACGTCCTCCCAGCTCCGGTTTCCCGACGGAAGGCACAGACAGGCGAGCCTAACGAGAGACAACCCAGCTCTGCATATGGCTCCCATTAAACCCAAGCGCTCATTTATAGAGTCCAACGTCTGAACATAGATTATCAAAGCACAGGTACGGGCCGTTTTCAACAGACTGTGTCCCACATAAGGTAGCAGGGGTTTGAAAACAGCTCCCTTCCCTGAGCCTGTTTTGTAGAGTTATGCTGCCGCACTGCATTTACAATTTAGAGACCAGTGTTCAACTCAGGCTACTATGCTTTTGCTTACATGTCTACAGCTACACTAGTGTATTCAAGAAAACCAGACATACCTTAAGTAGGGATTTACGAAATAAGTAGTATATTGTCTCAACTTTTAATTTAATATATCAAATATAGAAGTCAGAGAAAGCTTTGTGCACGGATATACAAAACCTCATGCTGGTAGTTGCAGGATATGACCATTTCTATTGTCAAGTGTCTTTTAAAAAACATTTATATTTGTACGGTGTACACTATATTTGCAGATTATATATTTCCCTGTAAGTGGTTATCTGTCAGCATTACAGGCTTCAAAAGAAATTACTTTGTGTACTTTAGATTCTTTTTCTTGGTACATTTGATAAAAAAGGCACTGTACACAGACATAGCTGGAAACTTCTTCTCATAATCTAATATTGACTTGACTGCTTCAATATTCACATTACGTATATGCTATTTATTTTTGCATAGCAGAGAACATATTCATATGGAGTGTTTATTGGTTTTATTTGGACATGGGGCATTTACACGGTCACGGATGAAAAAAGAAAAAGTTGGAGACTCTGCTGTATGCCCAAAGTTGTCATATTCCCTTTTGATTCATACTATGGATGACAGAGTGTTACCACAACATTCATGTGGTATAATAAAATATGAATGGAGGACCACATTTCTTCACCTACTTCTTTCACAGTATGATCCATAGGTTGATGCCTAAGATGCAGAGTGTGAATGTTTGCTTAAAAGGTCTTGCCCAGTGATCGTTTGACTTCACTTGACATTTGACCGAGACGTCAACATACACTGCATGTATGAAAATGCAAACATTTATGATTTCTGAAGATGCGGAAATGTCTTCAGGGCCACTGCTTTCATTAAATGCTGGATGTTAGCTCGCACGGGGAAGTAAACACCAAGTTACTTTGGACAAGCACTGTTCCCAGAGGATTGGTAATAAACAAGGCCCTGAAATGTTCAGACAATCTAAAAAAGCATATACATGCAAGGCTTGTCTTAGAATGCCGACGGTGCAAATAGTGTTTTCAGTGAAAGAACCAGCAAGAGAACTCAATTACAATTAAAAGCTGCATTAAGCAATATGTCAGTTACACACAGCAATGTGAAGGGGTGGTTTGTACTGCTGATCCAATTGCATGTGTTTTTTCTGGTTATTCAGTCTTTTAAAAGTCATAAATAATATATATGCTACAAGTCCTAAACAATTCAGTCTTTATTGAAAGTCATAAATAATATATTTTGATGAAAAGAATATTTTTTAAAAAACACATGCATACATGAAAACTTGAGTTTCATTAAATGTAATGCACTGTCATTTTTGAGTTCATGAACTTAAGAAAACCCCCAGAAGAACCAAAAAATTTAAACAGTAACTAAAGCATGTGAAAAAGTTTGAGCCCCCCCTTTAGCCAGTACTGAATAACCCAACCTTCAACAGTTGCTTAATGCAGCTTTATAAGTGATACAGCCCCACGTTGTGCAGGTTTCTCAAATGGAACAAAGTCAGACACACCTGCAACTGTAATGCTGTGAGATCCCTGCGAGCACTGTGTTCTGGTTTCTGTCTGCTTCAGGTGAAACATATGGGCCACACCGGGTCATGCGCTAGTGGCTGGTCTTCCAACGGCCGATAGCCATCTTCAGGGTGTGGTTGGGGGTGAGCAGAGTCGTCAGCAAAGGGAGGTTGGTCATCGGGCTAGAGCGGTTCTTGGTGTTGATCCAGCTCTCGATGGCCTCTCTTTCATACGAGTAGCCATCTGTCGGGAAATGAACAAGGTAAACGAATCCCTTAAAAACAACTTTGGGGTCTGTGCCAACGCTAAACAATCCGTTATGTCATTCTATGTGAATTACGCTGAAAGTGTCTGATCTTCACTTACCAGCAGCAATAACTGGCTCCTTCATCAGCTCCCTGGTGATTGGACACAGGAACTCATCAGGAATGCCTGAGCACACCGAGTCACTCCTCAGCTCCTGCACCTTCCTCACGAGTTTACTGCGCAGGCCTACAGACTCTACGTGCACAAGCAGACACACAATCAAGAGAATGAGGAAATGTGCCACAGAAAGCAGGAAGAGGGAAAAAGACCAATTTCGACTTTGTAATAGAAACAACTGGGTATCAAGAGGAACAAGTGAATAACATCAATATCAAACTTCTGAGCGTTTGTTATTCCTCTCGTTAGCACTTTTTCACTCTTGGATGGCAAATGTGAGTGTGGATGAGAGTGAACATGGTGGGAGCAGACCATGTCTCCTGGCTGTTTATCCATTACAAAATGAAATACTAAGCAGGCATGAGTGCAGTTTTGTTTGAATACTGTTTTTTCCGTAACAATGTCTCTTTTTTTCCAGAGAAACTAGAAGTTTTTGTTATTGAAATTTTAAAATGACTGACTACACAAAATAAAGAGTTCACCGCAGCTGAGCATAAAACCTTCTGTACACTCCTTGATAATTTTACTGGTAGATTCTGTTTCATTTCATTATGCTGCCTCTTTAGGAGGAAAGTATATCTATTGATTTCGCTGTTTTTCATTTCAGTCGATAAATGCTGCCGCTCAGTACTGTTCTCAGAGATCCGTGCTACGTTCGTAAAAACAGAACAATGTGAGCACAAGCTGTCACAGCACTGATGCTGTGCAAACCCAGGAGTGATTGACAGCGACCGTGGGATGGAAATGACAGCACGGCAACACAACAAGCATTTGCTGACAACTACATGACGAAAACGGGCCGAGACTGACATCAGCAACATAACACTCCTGTTTGAGCCGTGTGGTTGCACTTCTTACGGAAACAAGACAGAAATATATCCAGAACCTAAATACATAACCCAAATATATCCAAAAATATCAGGAAAAATATACATTTCTGACAAGACTGAGAACTGATAACCAAGAAAGCCTAATGGAATTAAGTGTAAATCCACTTTTTACCTTGTGGGAAATACCGTTTTGGAGATTGGGTTATGTAACTGATGAAGTGCTCCAGATTAAAGTCAGAACTGCTGAAGTCCCAAAGCTGAGTGCTTTTTCCAGTGCAGTCTAATATTATGTAATCCTGCTCAGTAAAACCCCCATTCAACATTCATTCATTCCTTCACCCTTATTTAAATTCAATGTGCCAGTGTTTTTATCCATGTAAATAGGTACAAAAGTCCTAATCCACACGTGTCCATGTTCATTCTCATGAGAAATCAGCCGTGTAATACCCATAAAACTGGGTTTATATGCTTACAGTGTGGACAAAGGGAAGCATTAGGGACTATGAGAGAATGAGGGACTGAAGAATTGCACACCCGTGTGTGTGATGTTTGTCCTCCTCACCTACGAGCAGCTCTGACGCCAGCGTTTCCTTGGTGAGACTGAGCAGCTCCGTCCCATCTATATTGTTGGCCCGGAATTTGTCGACCAATACCTCAAGGCCTTCTTCCACCAGCCACTCTGACACATCCTCCTCTGACCAATCGCTGACGAGCAGCTTCAATCGACCCGCTGAGGTTCGCCCTGAGAGATCGAGCCGAAGCAAGACGGTCAGTCCTTGACAGCTACAGCATCCTTTGAAAAATGGCCAAATATTCTCTATGCAAGATCGTCCTGGAATCCTGCTGACCAATTATTGACTAGGAGGCCTGTGGCGAGCACTGCTTGTACAGTGATATAAATAAATGTCTGAAGGTTTCATCGACATTTGAAATGACACTAGGTGAGACTTAAAGGTGAAAATAACTTGTGCATTGCAAACAGAAAGGCAAGACCAAATATGGACTTGGCACCTTTTGTTAAACACTTGGCCATTCCTAATTATGCTAAAATCACTTTTTGTGCATATGGCATGTCGTGCATCATTTATAGATTTTTACAGGTAAACCAGTGTAATACGACACCAGGGAATCACATGTTCTTCCTTCCTACCCTCATGCGATGTCAGAGCAGACTCTTCTGAAACACAAAAAAAGAATAATTGTAGCATGAGCAATGCAATGCAATCTTTGAGCAAATGTGAAACACTTCAGAATAAAGAGGGAGTAAGGAAAAGTGTGTCCTTCGCCACAAGATGAAACAATGCTACTGCTACTGAGGTGCCGCTCTTCCTATCACACTGCTGACGATTTATCTGCCGATATGATGATATTGGTCTTTCTAAGACTAGCCATATTTAGCAGAATATGAACGCAGCATCTTAAAGATTTTCTGACTTTCAGAGCTGGCAAACAGAGTGCCACCTGGGAATGAAGACTAGAGCAACAAAATCTGGTGTATGGCTGCTGAGTCCACTCAGCTGCTGCTGAACGTCTGTTGCTGCAAAAGCGGCTCTTTTGCTTTCTTTCAAGTGTGGAAAAGCAGCATTTAATTTAAAAAGAGAACTAACCAGGCAACGACTTCCCCCCTTCCCATTGGACACAAGGTGCAGTAAAGGAGGCAGACACCCAAAATAGATGACAAGACAAAACAGATGGAATTAATCATCAGAGTAATATGTAGATGTTAGTCGGTTTGTGTGATTCTGTTTATTTTTTGCCCACCCTGGCCACTGCATCCATCCTCCAGCCTCCAGATGTTTACAGTCTTATCCATAGATCCTGTAGCGATTAGTGGTAAAGTCGGAGAGAAGGAACATGCTGTCACGTACCTGCAGCAGATGACAGTAATCACCTGAATGTTGGTTCTGTTAATGATTAGGTGCAACTTTCTCTGTAAAAAAAAACAAACTAAAAAAAGAAACATTTCCAGAGAGATTTATCAACGGCAGGTAGCTTGGTGCTAATATATAAATTGTGAAAGGACCGAGGGGGAGGACAATGTAAAACTTCTGCTTTTAAAACGGAACATTAAATATGCAACAGTAACTTGTTAGAGGTACTGTTAAAGACAGCAGTGATTCTCTGAGCATGCAGGGCCATTCAAATTACTCTGAAACTGAAGGCAAAAGCCCTGCCTGAAGATCTGAGCTGCAGTTCAGATCCCACAGGGTTAAAAAGTGGGTGCTGTGGCTCGATACCAGACTTACATATGTAGCATTGATGGAAATGTTCTCCATCAGAGGATCAATTCACTGATGTCTTACCTCATCAACGAGCTGCACTAAGATCTAAATAAAGACTAAAAAAAATGTCTCAACAGATTCAAGACAGAAGAGAGAGAAAGACCTTTCCTCAGGATTCTCCCACACTGTTATATTACTATCAGTTTGTCTGGAGTCAAATGAGTTTCCTGGAGGCATTTTGTCAAGCGTTCGGCATTCACCCACTTTCTCCCGACTCGCCTCATCTACTTTCACTTCAGTTCGTCATTTTCCAAAATTGCTTTTTTTTTTGCCCCACTGAAAGGAAGTGAGCTCGCCGCTTTTCAAACACAGGTGGCTGGATGAACGTGCAAAAAGCTTGTAAGTGTGATCATTCAGCGGTGGAGTGTTTGAGGATGGGACAGAGATGTAGTGAGAGAAGTTCAACCTTTTTCTAAAAATGCTAAATCAACGTTTTGTGACCACCACGTTGGTCCAGCAGTGCAAAGTATACAACTGCTAGTTGTGTTGATTAAATGTTGGCATTGCAAAGCATTTGGCAGTGGGTTTTCCCCTTAAGATAATAACATGACTTGTGAATGATTTTACATCGACGATTTAGCACCAGAGAAACTAGTTTAAGAATTCTGCACAAACAATCTCAAGTGTACAAGTGGTGGAGTATAAACAGGGTAAAATGCTGTTTTCCTAAATTTGTTTTTCTAATTCCTATAAAATACTTAAATTTTTTAAATAGTCAAGATCTAACATTGTGACTCATTTTTATTTTAAAAATGTATCGTCATGTGTCATTCTTTTAAACATGAAAACCCAAAATATCTCAAAAGAAGAATTTCAACAGAGAACTTAACATATTCACTTTGGCACTTTTACCAACGAACTATATGAATATAGCTGAGTATTTACCTCTCATGCTGGTTCAGTGTGTAAAGCAAAACTGCATTTCTCTGAAACAGGCAAAGTGTAGGACAAAACAAAAAAGGATGTTATGAGTGGAGCAATATGACTTAAGTCTATGGTTAAACCTGCGACTACTAATTAAATCAGTGAAAAGGTAGAGGTACTTACAGCATCGTAGATTGTAACAGTTTTGTCCACAGAGCTGAAGGTAACAAAAAGATGAAATCGTAGTTATATATTCAAAGTGTTAATAAACCAGCTATTTGGTCAGTCACTCAATGAGGGATAAAGCAATCTGTGTCTCCATCCAGTGGTTCCACTGAAGTACTGCACACTTACGTTTGCATCAAGTGTGGCCTACTTACATATCCAGGCATACAATCTATATTTTACATCACTCTCTTGATCCTAAATAGATCAAGACTTTGACACTGATCTATTTATTATCAAGAGATGGATGTAAAATATCGATATGACATATGGTTTGCAACTATAACAACATCTTGTGGGGGCTAAAACAGGCAAAGCCACTTAAAAAATAAATAGTATTTTATATTTTCAGTTTAAATACGAACTTTAAAAACTCTTACCCAGACACAAGCAGCTGCCCATCTGAGGAGTACGCACAGGAGAGAACTGGTGCTGACTGGCCAGTTAATGTGTGCAGCAGCTGCATCTTATAGGCTACAACAGAGAAACAAAGAAGGTTAGACACATAAATGAGTCACATGTTCCCGCTAAATGATGGCAAACTGACAGTGATTTGTCTTGACATTTTGGTGTAAATTTTCACATTACATTATAATTATATTAAAAGTTTAGCCTCACACTTGTCTCTAGTCTTGGCAACTACTGTATCTGCAGAGTGAAGTTTCTCCAACAGAGCCTGGTGCCTTGAATTAGACATTGTTCAGACTATAACAATGTTTCATATATAATAAAACAATGGCCAAATTCTGCAAATTTTGTGGCTACAAACTCCACAACACAGAAAAGGGAGAGCGAGATCTTCCAGCATGTAACTGTCAGCACTGTCACTGTACCTCCAGAGCTCAACTTGTTAATGGCCCAGATCTTCAGGTGACTGTCTTGGCCACAGGATGCCAGATGAAACTGCACAACTTTACCACCTAAAAGACACAGACACCCTAAAAAATACTGTGTAATACCAAACAGAATCAGAGACTGTTTTCAGTCTTTCACACACAACAATCCGTAAGCTTCAGGTAGATGTCCTACACTGAAGGTGGACAAAGCCCTAACAGATCAGCTGTGCTCCACTTCATCACATGCAACATCACTGACACCAGAGAATGGATGATGGCAGTATTAATAATGATTATTTTCTTTATTGATTAATCTGATGATTATTTTCTCAATTAACTGTTTTTTCTAAAAAATTATAAAATCCCAGAGCCCAAGGCGACATCATTAAATTTCTTCTTTTTGAGGGACTTTTACCAGAAGCATTCCAATTTGTTTGTGAAAAATGAACCAATATGTAATTCTGATTTTATACTTCTATCTATACTACTATCTTCACTCCTGCAATGGTTCTCACCACTGAGGATGTCGGGAGCAAAGGCGCAACAGGTGACCCCCAGGTCGTGGGCATTCTTCTCTGCATGGAGCTGGTTCATGCTGAGGTCCCACAAACGCAGGTCTCCATATGTAGAGCCGGTCATGAACACCTGACTGCAGGGGCTGAAGGAGCAAGCTACCATTGTTGTTTCATTCACCGCCCCGGTCCTTCAAAAGCACAACCAAAAGCAGCTGCATCAACAGCTCAGTTTTCAGTCGAGGCTAATAAGCCATGCAACTAGTTAAATATTATTTCATGTGACTGCAAACCGTGGTGTGAGGAGAGGTGCTTGCACTGAGGTTTGGGCTTCTTTTGTTGACTGAATTGGATATCTGTATAAATAGCAGGCTTGCAGTCAGATGATTGTAATTATTTAGTATAATGTAACCTATTTTCCCAATCTGCCAATTATTTTCTCAATTAATTGATTCATTTTCTCTCATATAGCACTCATATTTTTAAAGGTGTTTATGAGATATCTAATTTCTGTCAATGTAAAAAGAGAAGAGCAGCAAATCCTCTCATTTCAAAGACTGCAAACAGTGATATTTTTGCATAAAATTGACAAATAGCTGGTTATCCAAATTTTTATGTTGGGCAACTAGTCGACAAATGATGTTATCTTAGGAAAAATGATTTCTCAGTTTTACCTGCGCAGCTGTTTGGATGGGAAATTCCACAGAGCCAAAGTGCCATCAGATGCACCAGAAACCAAGTGGGCAGAGTCAGGAGAGAGCGCACAGATCCTGACAGGACTGCGACCAGGATGCTCCATGACAGCCTCGATCTCACCTGTGACCATGGACCAAACAACTATGGTTGCGTCAGTTGAACACGAGGCGAGGAACTGCCCGCACGCGCTGAAGCAGCAGCAGTGGACACCGTAGCCATGTCCTGACAGCGGTGAGAAAGACAGCTCAGAGAAGTCTCGGGTGTTGTATATCCTGAGGGTTTTGTCCCCAGAACATGTAGCTAGCAGTTGGGCTGAGAAGGCACAGCAGTTGACATCGTCTCGATGGTCATGTAAAGTGCAAATCAGAGACGTCATTTTGAGATTGGGCCCTTAAATTCACACAGAGGGGAGAGAAAATAAGAATCATTATACACAGGAAATGTGCATCTCTTGAAATCAAAACATGAACTCAGTAGCAAACTCTGTTTTTTGGAAATACATAGAAATTCTCTTGTGGTCAATCTGCCAATATAGCCATCTGAGTCTATTAACACAGCATTTTTGTAAAAAAAAAAAAACAAAAAAAACCCCACCTCTTATTCATCAGTATGTGTCCAACAATTTGTTTGAACAGCACTTCAGAGTTTACAAAAGGCTCGTTCTAGTTGAACAGCATGTCAAAGAAAGAGGAAAATCTAGTTTTCCTTGGATTATTCATAATTTTGGGGAGACATTTTTGGTCGGTCACGTCTCCTCACTCACCTATAGAAACAGCAGACAAACTGTAAAGCCGTAGGGACGCTGTGGCTGTAGATCCTGTAGCTATGGGGTCAAGCTACAAACGGTGCATTAGAGCCGAGAGCCCAAGTATGATTCTCCAGCGCGGAACAAACAACCCAGCAGGCGAACACGGGCGGTAAACAAAGTGAAACCAACTCGTAACGTTAGCTACACCTCACCACAGCAGCGTTTCTGCCTTTTCCGTGTTTACCATTCACTTCGGGTTTGTTTACTTCCTCATTGAGCGGCTGACCGTGACGTAATGCCTGTTACATCACTCGTGAATTTATCTCTTTTAATTTTACCTTTTTAAAATTATTTAACACGATTTTATACAAATTTTTCCTCCGCGTGTTTTATTTGTTTTCAATATGTTATCCACCGCACTTTCTAAATTAATATAAAACTGCTCAAATAAAAGATTAGGGTTGGCTCTCTCAGTAGTTTTGATTATATTATTTGAAATATAATATGATGAAGCGCAATGCCTGAATCACAAACGTGCGTTATTGTACAGATACTTATGGTCTGTACTGTTCTAAATTATTCTGTTTTGTTGTTCTATGTTCACATTTTTCTGAATAAATTAGAATTTGACCTTGCTTAAACAAGTTACTGTTCCATTGCAAAACATCAAAATTGACCATGACGCCACTGAACCGCTGCTTCAATGCAAACCCACAAGCTTAGCATTTAGCATGCTGATTTTGAAAATTGAAATGAATCTGTCAGATTCTGTTGGAGAAGTTCATTTAAGTACAATGCAATTAAACGGAGAAAATACAACAAAATATGAGTATGACGAATCAGGATATACATACGTACCTGCATCATGGCAAACAGTTTACACCAGGGCAACGCGGTTTGACGGAACCCACTATTTCGACAGTAACATCATATGAGTAACAGCAATTTATCGTGTCATGGCGAGACATCGAAATTCTTCATGATACTACTGAAAACCCACAAGCTGTGATATTTATTATATTAGCATGGCGGCTCGCTTATGTGCTACTAGCCGCTGGTGATACTTGCTTTCTAATTCTGTCCCTTTGTGCCCTTCACCCAGCTATAGAGAATTAACGACACCAACTTAAAATTGGGCGAGCTTTAATTCGATGCATTGTTGTGGGATATAAAAAAAAAATCATCTTCTCAATGTGGATATTCTCTGATTTCAATAGTCGACTGTGAGTGTAAACATAATATGTTTGGGTTTTGGACTATTTATTGGACAAAACAAAACAAGACATTTGAGTATGCCACCTTCTTAGTAACAAATAATTACTGATTGATATATGATTTCTGGTGTGAAAAAATAACATTAATTAATCCACAGTTCTACCACGCCTTTTATTGAAAGCAATTCTATCGGATTGAATTGAAATAAACAGGTTAAAGTCATTTACGTTGAAAAACATCCTTTTAATAGGTCCGTGCCACACACTAGTGAAAAATAAAGCTCCTACAAAAGAATGATACTTTTATTCCACAATATCTTAAATAAAGTAACTTCAAGTACTCTTGACTTGGGTACAAAAAAATCTAGCTGCCTCCATCAGGCCACAACACACAGCAAGGTTCAACACAGTGGTTACAAATGGCCTTAGGTCCTCTGTATTGTGGCAGATTACGAGGAAATGCATCGTGGAAGCGTAACTGAATGCTTGTTTTTCCTTTTTTTCTGCTATGGTGAGGAATGATTTCTGTGTCACTGTCCAACTTGGAGGCCTTGTTGGATTGAAATCATATAAAAAATAATGTTGTCATAAGAACAAAAACTAAAAACGATAACATCCCCTACATGCCCCTGTTGGAAGGGTAGGCACTACCAAGATTAAGGATACCACAGTGTTTGCAGAGGATATGTATATACTGTACAAACAATATTTATGATAATGTTTTCATCACGTTCACTAAAATAGAATGCTACAATCATTCTAAGGCATAAACAATATCTTAATATTCTTAAACAATTTTTACACATCGTTCCAAACAAGACATAATATTGACATTAATAAACAGTATATACACATGAATCACCATTGTCTAACTGTCCCTCTGCTGTTCCTGTAAATAAATGCAGTTTTACAGTTTGAACAAATGAATACAGTCCTCTGATGCCCCAAAGCACTGAACAGTGTAAACAGTTTTTTTTTTTCTTGGCTTTGTTTGATATTTGGGAGAGAAATTACAACACAAAGACACATTCCTTTTTTTTAATTCAAAGCAGTTCAGCTGATTCTTCCTTTTCATAGAAAATGAAGTGGACCTTGATTCATAAATAATTATTACAAAATTAAATACATTCACTATAATACGATTAAATAACAAAAGACTATTTACAAGTAGTGGAAAGTATTCTAGCGCAGACACATCAGTGACAGTTGAGGATTCATTCAGTGCAGTGTTCTGAGACAGGGAATGGTATTGCACTACAACACCCCATTTCTCTGGGACTCTTTGGGGCTTTTATCCCTGTTGTAATAAATCCAGCGCACCTCATGTAATGACTTTTCTTTTCCAAGGTGACATCTCTCTTAAGAACACCATGGGTTTCTTATTAAGGGTTTCACTTCTTCTTCTGTCCTGCACAGCCATATTCTGCATCAGGAAATAAAAATGAAAGTAAAACCTGGTGCTCCGGTATGAAGAGTTGAATGGTTTTAATGGGGAGAATCTGAACAGACATTTAGTTTGTTTGTTTCAGAAGCTCAGTCCAGCGCTTCTCGAAGAACTTCCTCATGTTATGACCAGCTCGACCAATGTCTGAATTGTCTTCATTGAATTTTTCGCAGTTATCAAAGACCAAGTTGACATCAATGATGAAAGTCTCCAGGTTTTGATACCTGAAATAAAACAAAAAACTCAAGGTGAGAAAGTATGCAGCTGATAAATCACATACTGTGGTGTAACTAAAACTTGTTTTCTGAAAAACTCTTTCCTGACTTTAAATTCTGTGCAAAAGGCCCTGAGGGCATTCAGTAGAACCCCCCACCCCCCCCAAAAAAACAAACAACAGATGCAATGGGAACTCACTGGCTGCTCACAAGCTTCTCACGTATGGTGGAGAAGTCCATCGGTTTCTTGATGACCTTCTTGTAGCCAGGGACCGATTTCAGGTTGACAGGTGTGAGAAAAGGCCATGCATCCTGATGCCGCTCCAGCTCAGCGAGGAGTACCCTATTGAACACACAAACACACAAAAAACACACATGGTCACATACCCAGTTTTATTCATTAGGGAAAACCCTTAACGATATCAAACTGAGAAGTTGTCTTTCCACAGAAAAAGATCACAGAAGAATTGTATTCACTGAGGAAGTGAAAACACAGTCACTCCCTGTAAGTGATGCATACAATCCTACAGTCAATGGTGGCTACTGTGGGAAA
This sequence comes from Psettodes erumei, assembly GCA_016785225.1. Taxonomy (NCBI): domain Eukaryota; kingdom Metazoa; phylum Chordata; class Actinopteri; order Pleuronectiformes; family Psettodidae; genus Psettodes; species Psettodes erumei. The sequence goes on along the minus strand of JAFBJZ010000863.1, from coordinate 4,255,209 downwards.
GACATGAAAGAAAGACATGTATGAGCAAGCCAGGGGCACATACCTGCATAATCCCAGGTCCCTGTTGTTGTCTCTAGCCGTTTTAGCTCGCTTGACGCACACAGGGCTCTCCTGATTGGCTGCTGGCAGAGCAGGTGAGGTCTCCTCCGTTTTCCTCTTCCTGCTGGCATCTTTTGCTCCTTTCTTGGGTGTGCTGCTGGCGCTGGCCGAGTCGTCCTCCGAAACTTCCCCATTACCTGTCTGCTTCCCATTCTTCTTCGCCTCGCCACCTTTCTTGCTTCCTCCTCCGCTGGATGCTACTGGTTTGGTTAGAGGCTTTTTGCTCTTGGGGGATGGACCACATGCCTGTGCAGAGTAAACAATGTATTCCCTGAAGTCCCGTGCAATTATAAGTGATGGTAGGAGTGTCCATTTAGACCGATTTATCATACTGATATTGGCCTTTTCTAAAATATCAGATCAATTTGTCATATCTTACATGACCAATATTATTTTGTTCTTCCTGGACTGCATCTACATTACAACATTCTGTAAAGCTTGCAGTAAAATCAGTTGTTTTCCAGCTTCTCAGTGCATGAATATGGATGGAGATTTTTATTGTCACTTAATGGGATAAATGCCAAGTCCACACTGCGGACGATAAAAGCTGAGAGGAAACGCAGTTAAACTTTAGGGGACATGTAAAATCCCTGCAGTTGAAGAGATTTCTTTGAGTAAGTGATGTCCCAGTGACCTGGTGGTTAAGATGCATAATATATACTGTACTCTAAACTTATTTCCACTCATCTCTCTAGTCTCAGTCCACTTACAAATAATGGCATGAAAATTGTTGAATTTTGAGTGAAAACTGTAGGTGGACGACATTGCATTAAAAAAAAGCTCTGGTACCTTGGATATGCAGGCTGGGCAGTACCAGTCTCCCTCTGGGATACTGGTGATCTTGGGTTTGTGACAATAAGTGTGGCAGCCTTTGTCACATCCATCACACAGCAGGAGGAGGTCCTCATTATCGCCCTTCTTGCACATCTGACAGTACTACGAAACAAGGGCATTCATTAAAAAACAAGCGTGCACTTCCTTGTTTTTAATTAATGAGCTAGAAATATGTTGTGGTTATTTTTATCTGTTGCTCACCACTTTCATGATAGACCGCTCCCAGGCGATAGACTTCTGCAGCTGCTGGATACACATGGCCAACTGGGCAGCACTGCGCACTTCACTCAGGGCCTTCCTCCACACCTTCATACCGTGGGCCACCTCCTCCTCACCACTGGGAGAGGATAATGAGGGATGATGGGATGGTGAGGACAAAGAAAATGCACACATGGATGTGAATATGTCTTCGAATTTACACGCAAAGCAGTAAACTGTATCAGCTGAACCAGCCGCCAAGAAGACAGTAGACCATAAAGAGCTCCAGCTGTGCAGAGACAGGCATGAGGATTTTGGGGGTGTGGGGCACTAGGGAGCGGCACACACCAGTTTTGTCATGTTAAGGGGATGTTCATGCAGAAGGAGTGAAGGAGTAAAACCTATGTAAGTGTATGTTGTATAGTGGGAGCCATGAGTATGCCCATAACCAAGGTTACTGATGCACAACACCATGCAGATGACTGCAGAAATAAAATAAATGCCAGTAAACAACCCCCTCCCCTCACCCACCCACAAAACTGCACAAGACCAAAGAAACACACAAAAACGCCACAAGCCACCACAAAAACCTGCAGCAAAGACCCTCACTTTTTGAATAATATGGGAAACATAAAGCACACACAAAGAGAGGACAGGGTCTTAGTGGGAGAGTGGGGGAGCTTTGTTTGGAGAAATGACCTACCCTTCCCTGTCAGCACTAGTGGATGGGGCGGGGGCAGGGACAGTGACCGTACCCACATTATCCAGCCTGATCTGAATGGTGGTACCTAAGGGGCTCCTCAGGTACCTTCTCTCGATGTTGCGCTCCAGATCAGCCAGACGTGTCACTGCTATGTCCAGCGGGTTGTCCGGGTGACGTGTCACCCCGCCCTTCTCCCCTCGCTCCTCCGGATGCTCCCTGGAGTCCCTGTCTCCTGCATTTGTTGAAGCCGCCGTAGATTTGGTGGGGGGCTTGTGCTCGTAGTATACCAGGTCCTCCCGCTCAGATTGGGGGTCCGGATATGTCCAGCCCTGCTGGAGGAAATCAGCTGTTCAGGCTTTTGTCCTCTGATCACACCACAGCACAAGCTTAAATATATTTGTTGCACTACAAAAATTTCAGAGGGGAAAATGTTTTAGTGTTTTACCTTGACCTGCAGGCTTGCTGCAGTGACCTTCCTCTCCAGTTCCTCCACCTGCTGCAGCATGGCAATGTCCATCTCCATGGCCTGCTCCTCAACACACCAGCCACGCACCGACTCCACACTGACCTGGCTCTCCTCAAGCTCATGCAGCTCGATCATTGCCACTGGATGGAGGACAAGACAGAAATCTGTCAGCCATGAATATATGCGCACAAACACTTGCAGTGCAATGCAGCCAGATAATCATCTGGTACAGTCATAAATAATGTTTTAGGATCGTATTCAGAGATCATCAAGGATATTCTCCCAATGAAAGCACACCAAATCTGTATTTATTACTTTAAAAATGATATACTTTCGATGTGCTGTGAATCTTTTTGCAAATCCAAGCTACATGCAGTGATTGTGTGATCAGCAGAAGTGCTGAGACACTTACCATCTCTGTGTTTGGTGCAGACCTGGGGGATGATCTCCACGTATTTCTGCATCTGTCTCTGGAGGCCTTTTTCTCTGATGCCTCGGCTGTGGAGAGCGTTGACTAAAGCCCTCAGCTCCTCGATGTCAGACACCCGCCACCACCCAGTCAGCATCTCTGAGACAATGAGCACAAACAAACGTGTAAGCTCGAAGACACTGCACATACATCACTGTGAAAAGGTGCTTCATTCAGCTATGTTCTATCCAAATGAAATTACATACAGCAGAGCAGAACATTCCCTAATCCAATTATCTTGAATTATTCAGGCAAGTGAAATCTTTTCAGGCAGGTGAATTCTTTTCAACTACAAAATAAGGTTGATCATGGTCTCTGCATTAATTCCTCTCCATGTTCCTTTTTTCACTCACCCTCTGGTATGGGCCGGGGTGTTGGGTGGTCGAGGGATTTGGGCATTTCCATGGCAGGAGAGGGCAGGGATGAGGTTTTCTCAATGCGAGGTAAAGGTGATTCACTCTTACTGGAGACACTTGCTGCTGTGTTGGCCTCCAGAGAGTGACCCGGCATGGGGCTGGGACTGCTGCACAGAGGCAGACTGGGACTCATCAGACCACTGGGCCAGCTACCAAAGGAAACTCCCAGCAATGAGCCAGCTGACTTCACCTGGGGAGAAAAGAGGAAAAACAAAATGATGAGGGAGGTGATCCGGTACACAGCAAACATAACAGCTGACTCAATTCCGGCCGGAAGCCTCACCTGCAGGGCTGATAATGGGTAGTTTAGGAGGCCAGGTGGGTGGTGTGGGCTGGCAGAGGCTGAGGCAGCAGAAGGGGTGAGAGGCAGGGCAGGGGACGGAGGTGGAGACCTGGGCCTGGCTGGGGTGGAGGATGCCTGAGGAGACACACGGGGCACTCCTGGGGGATTCGTGGTGAGGGAGGAGAGGTCACAGGGGTTGCGAGGGAGCAGACTGAACCAGTGTCCGCTCCTCTCTGTCAGGACTCTAAGAAGCTGGTCATTGGCTTGGAATGAGAGGTGGGGGGATGGAGCAGGGGATGAGGTTGGAGGGGTGTTCCCTGGGCTTTCACGTGGGACAGGCAGGCACGGGACAGATAAAGAGGTTGAGGCTGGGGGAGGGATGTTTGTTGTGTCATTAGTGGTCACCATGGTGGGGGTTGTTGCTACTGCAGGCTCAGAGGTATTGTGAGTGGGGGAGGATGATGCTACTGAAGCCATGGCATTGGTTGTGCCCACGGGGCTGCCGTTTTGTCTCCCACGGGGGCTCTCCTTGTCCTCAACCTTTACAGTTTCTTTGCCAATGTCCTTGTTGATGTCCCGGAGCGTGCACAGTTTGGATACACAGCCTGGTTGCTGGTAGAAGAGGGTTGGGGAGTTCATCTTCCCCTCGTGCTCCTTTTCCTCGACTTTCTGTTGCTCCAAACTTTGTGTTCGAATGCTCTGCCCATCGGGGTTGGCGGGTTTCTCCTTCTCAAGCTCAATCTCCTGAGGTTCCTCTTTGACCTTGACCTCTTCTGCTGACCTCCTCCTCCTCTGTCGCTCCTCCTCCAGTTCCTCTGGTGCTGCAGGGAAAAGAGGGAGCATATCATTGGCATACTGTAGCTGTTAACTCAACCTCTGTATTTGACATTATAACTAGCAGATAATTCTATATTTGCTTCTGAAAGATGAATATGCATCTTAGGATAAGATGTAGTCGTAACTTAGTCAACGTGGTATTGGTCAACTATGGTTTTTAGACCTCACATTTTTTTGTGACCGTGTGAAGTATCTTAATATAAAAAATTAATCAAACGTATTGTGTACTGTGCTGTAAATACCTTCTCCACTCTCCATGGCTTCGATGAAGACTCCTCCACAGTGGGGAAGTACCCAGTACCGGCGCCGGTAACGGTCCTGGCCATACATCATGGAGCGGAGAGAATGGGAGATCTCAAACAGCTTTCTTCTGGTCTGATGATGTTGCTGCAATGGTACAAAACATACTCTGTGATTTCTACAGATTATTTTGATCTATAGAGTTTAAAGAAAACAAAAGGCACTTATGCTGTCTAATGTCTTTTTGTAATCACCATGATATATTGAGCATTATATCCTATGCTAATGAGGTAATTTATTAAGCTAATTAATGCCATCATTAGCAAATAGCCCTATGTAAGCACACATGTTCATGAAATGTACAAAACACATGGCTGTTTTTAATAAACACTATATATTAAAGCATTTGGAGGTTGTTGTAATTTTAAGAAAGTGAATTGTTGTTGTTGTATTTAAATAATTAAACATCTTCCAAAATCTTAACAAGATTGTCTAGATTGTAGAACAACGTTGTGGCAACATACAGTAAAATCTGGTGTAACACTTCACATTTTGGTGGTTTATCACATTATAGTTTCTCCTGAAGACTTTCTTTAATCATACTTAGTGCTCCATTTATATATTACCACATTTTCAGATTCAGCCAAACAATCCATTCATTATCTGATGCTTCAAAAGTGTAAGTTTATGTAATGTTACTGACTTTGGCACAGCACTTGTCCATTTTAAAGGACATACCTTGGCTAACTTCTCTATCTGCTTCTCCAGCTCCTCGATACTGGTGGCTTGGTCAACATCGTCCTGACGAGACAAAACAAATACATCACATTTCTGCAAGTAACCGGCCAAGGTCAGTTTTGATAATCAGTCTGAAGATGGATCTTTTTTTTACCTCGTCGTATGTCTCCACTTTTTTAACTTTCTTCATTTCTTCCTCCTCCTCGTCTTCGTCCTCCTCTGCCTGGTCATCACTGTCGTCATCATCGTCGTCATCGTCGTCACTGTCTCCACCCAGTTTCCTCTTGCGTTTTGCGGCAGAGGACGGAGTGCCAACAGACTGGTTCTCTTCCACACCCATACTGGCCTCCCTCCTTCCAGTACGTTTGGCATAAATGGTCCTCAGCCTGCATAGACACACACACATACACAGGTTCAGAGTGACAATTCACAGAGAACTGAAGCATTATTTTTAGGTTTAAAGAAAACTCACTTCTTCAGTTTTCCCTCCATTATGATCTTGTCCTTCCTCATGTTCGCCATCTGATCCAGGCTCTTGTCAATCTCACTGCAAGAGGAAAAGCAGTCCTGTCAGTTACTGTTGTGCCTGTGTAAACCTATGTTTTTGATATTCTCAGTAAGTAATTGCAAATTTAGTACAAGGCAAATGCTCAAGATGGCTGGCAACTATATGCAGTCCAAGTAAAAAGCCTAATGAGCTGGTATCCCAGTACACAAATTAATACTTGCATAATTTCCTTACAATCAAAAGGACTCTGCCAATTACAGCTCCCTGTGGAAGCTTTGTTAAGCATTTTCTACTGCATCAATAAAACACTGTACCTTTACTGGCTAATGAATAACTTGAATGTTAAGCAACACATAACCAGATCCAGTACATGACAGATGAAGATATTGTTTCAGTGTGTGGTAGGTTAACAGGAGTGTTGGGTTTCCAGTTTCTAGTTTTCACCCGCCTCACCTACCTGATAACAGCTTTGCTGCAGGCAAGCTCATTAGCCAGGAAGCCCAGGATTGAGGCCTTCTGTGCAGGGGTGTGGGCCTGGAAGGCCTTGGTCTTCAGACTGAGGGCCAAAGGAGCCAGTTCTGTATTGGCACAATGAGCTCCCATGTACATCTGTAGCACCTCAGACACATTATCCCTGTTGATGCCAACATTGGTCAGGTGGTCCCCCAGCATGGTTTTTGTCTGAAAGAGGTGGAGAGAACGATGAAGGCATACAGCTAATCAGCACTTCTTCATAAATTTCATTTGATTTGACTTTAATGCATGTTATAATATACTTTTCCATTAAATCTCAATGGAGGGAAAAATTACTTCTCAATTTTAAAGGAAATAAAACAGCTTAATGCAGTCCAATTGTGCTGAAATCAATATTTGCTTAAGAGTACAGAAGCACTAGTTCTGAAATTAACAATTAAATATTAAATGTTTAAGTATTCATTTTTAAGAACAGACCTCCACCTTTGGAGAGATATTTTAAGATTGTGGTGTAGTAGGTGCAAGATCTACATATGGACTTTAAATCTAAGCAATGTATTGTGTTTACTGAGTTTATCATACATTTAAAACAGTGAAATACCATAGCAACAAACTTTACATAGTAATAAACTCCTTCTTATAACTACCAGATAGAGCAATAAGTGCCATATTTCTCGCTCAGGGGTCATTCTCAAACTGGTTCTGCTGGTCGAAAATTATACAGTGCAATGCATGATTCACTCAGGTCTGAACTGGCTCACCTTTTGTCCAGGTGGCAAACCGGGATCACAGACTGCCAGAGAAAGCAGTTTGACCAGGAGGTCTTGGACTTGGCCCATGCTGTCCCCCACATTGAGCAAGCCCTCCTGCAGCATGCCCAGGGTGGGCACATCCACATTCAGGTCAAGCCCCAAAACCTTCCCGAAGCCTCGCAGGAACTGCATCAGCATCAGGCAGTCTGACACAGCCCGTCCAGGCAGGATGAGCCCGGGAATCCGGGAGAACTCGGGCAGAGGCTGGATGAAGGAAAGTGGGTAAAGTAGGACAGTGAGCTGTGTTTGCTGTTGTTGTACATGTTACTGTGAGAGAAATGAATTAAATCCAATTTGGGCAACAACGATGATTTAAACAGCTAAGGTAAATGGGAGGAAAGCTGTCATTATATCACACATCTGTTGACTGTTAGCAAGACGGTTCTTTCCAATTTACAGTAATGACTGACTAATTTTCTACATTATGCAGTACTGCTCTTTAACCACTTGGAGGCACACATTTCCACATAAAAAAAAGCTTAGTACCATGTGGTCTTGAAGGAAGTACTGACCCTTCAGAAAATGTAATATTGAAAAAAGAAAATAATAACAAACACAACAACAATAATAATAATGGTAATACTAATAAATAATAATAGTAATGATTAGAATAATAAATAATAATAATAACAATAATAATAGACTGTGCCACCCTGCTGCTCTACATCTATGTATTACCAACACTCAAATAAGGAAAGCTGAAAATGTATTTTACAGTGTATTTGTACTAAAACATACATGTTTTTTTTCTCCTTTTTTCTGATCCACATTATCACTGACCAGATAAGCTTCTGCGTAAGGTACCTTGTGATCAGACAGACACATGTCTTCATTTGGCTTCTTCAGCTCCCTCGCTATCTCCAGCTCCAGTCTCCGTTGCTCCAGTTTACGCTCTTTGTTCAGGCGCTTCTCATCCCGTTTCTCCTGCCGCAAGCGCTCACGCTCCTAGAGAGTCCAAAATTCACTCATTTAGGAAAGCAAAGTGTGTATTTGCATTTGTGTAGATGTATGTACTGTGTGTGTGTATATGTGTGAAAGCGGACAAGAAGGTTTACTTGACTTTGCTGAGCAGTATTAGGATTCAGCCTAATGCTGCTGTGCATTCAAAGGAAAAGTGTTTGAGGGCCAGAATCTTTTGACTTGGTAAGTGCGCAGGGAAAAAAATGAATGGAGGGAAGGAATGCACAAAAAGAGAGAGGGGAATCCATCCAGGGAATAATGACTGAAGCTCTTTTTAAGGAGTGGACCTTATGTGTGTTTCTGCATTTATGTGCGTGCATATGCACTACCTCTGCTTTCTTGCGAGCCTCAACAGCCTTCATCAGCATTACGTGTTGCCTCCTCCTCTCCCTCTCCTAGAGTGGCAAAAAACAGAGGCACATTAACAAGTGCACATCGCACACAGAGTACTCAAGGTCGACTAAATTTAGTATGCATTAATGTAAAATTGTGATGCACTAAATTCAATAGAGGCACCATACTTGAACAAACACAAAACGATGCTTCACATGTATACACTTTCACATGTATGGTGGAAGCATAAGTGAAGAGTACAGTAGTACAATGACAACCAAAAAGCAACACATAGATGCGATACGAAGTAGATGTGATGACAGGCTCAAAAAGAGAAGCAGCTGGAATCGGTGACGGCGCCTCTAAACTAAAGCTGACACAACAAAAGCAACAAAACACTGGTTTTTGCCAGAAATCTTCTGACGTGCCACACTGGCGTTGCGATCAAAATCATGAATGCAGTTGTGTGAATCAATGCTAATGTTTATTTGTCACACCAATCTAATGATATTTGGTGAGGGAACGACAAAGAGGAATGGATGATGAAGAGTAGCTAGAAACAGAGCAGTTCCACTTCAGCAGTGTCGGCAGCCTAAGTATCAGCACAGTATGTAACTGCTGAGGATGAGCCGTCTATATTGTGCTTTGGTGCATGATACACAGTCTACTGCAAAAGGGCACAGGAATCACCGGTGACTGACTATCATTTCATTTGATCTCTTTAGGTTTTCCCGCTCCACCGTATCAGGCTGTCACTCCCTCTGTGATCCACCAGAAAGACACAAATGCCACTATTAGGGCTTGCCAAGGACATTTCCAGCACACAGTGACTGAAACGGACCATTTGTGAGGATTGTTTTTGTCATTGTGATAAACAAAACAGGCCGGATGCCGAGCACTCTGCTACAATATGTCTGTGTTCTTATTGGTTTGATTTATCTACAAATGAAAAACTGCAAACGGGACAAGCTCAGAAAGGACATGAAGCCTGTGGCATTCAGCTTTTTCTCGCTTTCCAATTCATCAAAAACACTCGGATGTGTTAGAGGTTATTATAACAAACTACAATACATCAAATGCAAGGACACCCTTAAAAATTGGGATTATTTCATGTATCTCAATATGCCGCCCCCTTTCATTGTGCTTCAAGTGAAGGTACGAGGGGTTTGGTTCAACAACTGGCTCAGAGTCCACTGTGAAACAGATAGGCAGACCTTTGGATTCAGCTGCGTCTGTGTATGAGTGAGAAGGGCTACAAGCAAGACAGCCAGGCCAAAATAAAAGGCTACACAGAACCATATTTGTCCCCATGGTGGAAATGATTATATTGTTGTTGCAGTCTATCAGGTGTCTTTTCAAGTAAAGGATGTGCTGTGCCCTCACTAAGCTTTGAGGGGGCGGGGCGGGGTCTGCCTGGAAGTGTCTCCACCATAAAGACAAAATGATTCTCAGTAGCTGTTTTCATTCCTTGTGCAGAGTGCAGGAACAGTGAATGACAAGAGAGGCCGGGATGGGGTTGGTTAAAGTCCAGCACTCTGTGGACTGGAGAACAGATGCACGGACGAACAGACACAAGCTAAATGTCTGGGCCGAAATCGTCAAGCACTCATGGGTAACACAGACCACTCCAATTCAACAGTTAGACAATGTATGTGATGGATGGAAACTCCTCGAGTGCACTTTCAGACAGTGAGTGTGGATTGGCTAGCAGTCTTTGCAATGCATTCTGAGTAGAGGGGGGTAGGGTGGGAGAGGGGGGACAGAGGCTGCCTGGCCACCGTGACAGGGTCAGTTGTCCCTCAGGATGAGCAGATGGAGGCAGCATACTGACTCTTTTTCTCTTTTGTTGGTTTTGCTGGAAAGCCATGCAGAAGAATGTAGTATGACAGCAGCCAGTGCTACACTTAATGCATTGCTATGACAACCATAACACAACCAGTTACACGATGCAGGTGTTAGATGTACAAAAATAAACATACCCATACCATATCTAGTCTATGCCTCTCCAACTCCTGGCAGAGAGAGTTGGCAAAATATTAAGGAACAGAAGTAACATCCAATACCAATAAGCATGGAGTTTAATGAAGAGAAATACTTCTAAGACTGTCATTAAATACATGTGTGGTCATTAACCATATGTCTATATATACTCACACATGCCTGAATTTAAATGTAGATGCACATATACATTCACACACACACACACACACACACACACACACGCACACACGCTAACAAAAACACACACATCTGCAAATTCTTATTGAAATCTGAGTTAAATGGTTTTATTCAGCAGTAACTATTACTATCAAAGAGCCTAAGTTGTAGTGAATACCTACCTGGTGTTTGAGAATCTCCGCCTGCTGTCTCCTCAACTCTTTCTCCTTGAAGGCAAGAAAAGAGAAGATGAGGGGAAAAATCGATATGTGCCAATATCATGAAAATCACTACAGAGTGATAGAATTTTAGTCCCCATTTCGAAGGGCCGCTCTAATTTTATTGCCAGCTACTTTTTAAGTGAAAGAAGACTCGCACTACCGTTGCTGCATGGGCACGTTCCGTAATTCGTGTGATTTTTGAGCTGAAAGGGGTCCATGCCACATATGTATGAATACATACCTTTATCCGTTTTTCAGCCTCCAATATTTTGGCATTGGCGGCTTCTTCCTTTTTTTTTCGTTTGGCCTGGGAATAAAGATTAAGGTCAAGAATCACAGACACAGACACACATATCAATCAGTCCTGGGTGAGGACTTTGCTGCTGATTGTTTGCAGTTTTCTGGTTTGAGCAAAGAATTCATGCTCCTGAATGCCAGTCAAATTTGTAAAACAGAGCGAATGAATAATGTATCTCTTTAACACGTAATTGTGAAAATGGTGAAGCCTCCCGTTAAGAGTGGCTTGCCAACCGTGTCAACTCAAAATTGATTTAGTCCTGCCTGCTAAAACACTTTGAAGCTCTTACAGTATAATTGTGTGTGTGTGTGTGTGTGTGTGTGTGTGTGTGTGTGTGTATGTATCTTTGCATGTGTGTTTGTGTATGTGGAAAACAGCACCTTTTTTTCCCCTCGACCCACTTATGCTAAACTGTTACTGTTGTCTGATGAAAAAAAAGACTTTTCTGTCCAATTTAAATAAGGTCCAAAGAGGCAACAACAGCCATTTTAATATTCAACAGCCGTCAACCAAGACCAATTTAGCATTAGTTCCATGTGGAATTATGCCTAAGAAGACAACTCCCTCCAATGCGTGCCGCTGTTCAGTAATGAGCTTTAGGAAGATTAAAACACTATAGACTGAGGGGTTGTAGCTATCCAGGAATGTTCTGCGTAATCAGAGGTGCTGTTGGATCAGATTCTGTACCTCCAAAATTTGCTGCGCCCTGAGTTCCTTCTCCATCCGAATCTGCTGAATACGCTTGATCTTTTCCTGTAAAAAAAAAAAGGCAACAACACAATCTCTCAATATATCAGAGTCTGGAAAACATCCTTTGATAAAATCATTTTCTAACTACTCTATTCCAATTGGAGTGGCCAAAAAAGAATCCCCCCAAAAAATCACAACAATAATCTTAGCACTTGAATTCAAAAGCAAGCTTTAATGCATCACAAAATAACCACTCAGCATTTCCTGCAGTGCAGACACAGACTATGTGAGTCAGGACACTTAGATAAGGAGAAAGGGGAGAAAAGCTTTTGTCAGCATGCACGTAAAGAAGACCCCACCTGCTGCTTGAGAATCTTGATCTGCTCTTTCTGCTTCCTCCTCTCCTCTGCTGCAATGATAGCTACAAGAGTCAAGCCAAGTGTTATATTAAAGTCTACAAAAATGACCTAGAAAGCTGGGCTACCAACTCTATACATATCTGAAAAAAGCCCAGTTATTTATTCAGGAGGTGTCACGAAGATCAGGATGTATTTTACATGAGAGGCCGAGAAACTCCGAGAGCTAGATCGAAACTAAGATGACTCGGTCACACAAAACAATCACAACACACACAAACATTATTAAAAAATAATGGCATGTGAAATTGAAAAGTGTGTGAAAACTCCATTAGAGGAATGAGTGACTCTTACTTCAATTATTAGAAACCACTAAGTTTTAACCATCATAAGCATGCAGTAATAATCAAAACACAAGGAATCACCTTATCTAATAATGTTTTTATCATCAATATTAAATGCTTCATACAGATCAACAAAGTGTTCAGTGCGGTGTTTATATTTATCAATCACCCACAACTGCAGTCGTAGCACGTCACGTATTGCACTATGACCAGGACCTCCATTCTTATGAGGAATGAGGAATTGTAGACACAGGACAGCTTAGATACAGTTTTAGTCACTAATGTCACCGTCTTTATGCAGCGGATCTGAGCTCATTGCCAGATTTGAGCAGCTGTAAAAGTTTAATTAAAATATGTAGAAGTGATGTCGAAAGCACACATCAAACTTGTCTTCTCTGGTTTAAATGCATTGGTGCATAATACAATTCAGAATATATGACATACCTGCTTGCAGTTCTGAGTTTAAGTGATCACTAGGAAAACTGTCTCAAGATTTGATCTGATTCTTTTTTATATTTTGTTTTAGCTTCGACGTGGTGCGTAGGAATTTAAAAATGACATAAGAATAATGTATGCTGCATGGCAGCAATAAAGATTAAAGCAGAAAGAAGATTAACGCCTGTGCTTTAAAGTGATGAAAATAAATATGTACATGAAAATAAAAGCCCCGCTGTCTTTACAGCACTCCCCCTTTCCATCAAAGTGGTTTGAAGTGACCGACCGAACAAATAACCCAGGCCACCATTCTTACAAAGCCGTGCTCTTGTTAAAAACACACAAAAAAGGTTTACCTTGCTGCTTGCGAGCTTCTTTGGCTGCCCGTGCCAGTGCCTGCTTTTCCAGTTTTCTCATCAGTTTCATCTGGGCAGCCTGTCGAGCTATTTCTGCACATAGCGGAAAGAAAGACATGGACGGTGAGAAATGCTGAGATTTGACTGACATCATTCTTTACCATTCATAAAATTCAGACAAAAGTAGGGATACTCAAAACCATTTTCCTTCTAGGGATTCACATGCATTTATGCATTTGTCTACTTGTCCACATACATGGTTAAAAAAAATTTTACAAGGGAAAACTGACTACCACTGGGTTCCAGTGCGATAAGAAACATTTGTACAACTCCAACAGGAGTTGCGTTATTATCCAAGCCTCACAAAAGGACCTATAGGACAAAATAACAATGTAGACTTATTTGAAAAAGCATCTATATTACGACAGACAAACAAACATGCATGGCAGAAAAAAACTGGCCTATTCATGTGCTACAAAAATATGTAAAACTGCAACCCCTTCTGTGGTGTCAGCAACCTGAATAATGGCTAGTTGATTAATGGCCTGCACACTTATGACAAACATATTTCAGGGCTCATTTCCCCTGCTAACCTTGAGCCTCTAGTTTGCGCAGAAGTTTGACCTCACTGGGACTGGGGCCCTCTGGCGCCACTGGATCGCCAACATTAGGGGGTCGTCCCTTCCTCCGTCGGCTACCTTTGGCACCTTCACCGGCTGACTGACGCTCTGAATTAGGGGGGCGACCCCTGCGACCTTCCATCGCCAAAATACGAGGAATGACCTCCTCTTCTTTCAACAGACTCCACTGTAAACCCTAGAGCGTGGAGAGAAGCAAAGTAGAAATGGAGAGGTTGTGGTGTGTGTGAGAGATGATAGGGTAAGTGATGTTGCAGACATAATTTCATGTTATTACAGAATAATTTAATCATTAGCTAACTGGACTCATATTCAACATTGACTCAAATAAGGTATTCTTCCTTTCTGAATGGCGTACCATATTTTAAAGAATACACAGTGAAAAGCTGGCTGAACAATATATTAAATAACAACTACTTCTTAATTTACTGATCCATCTCTGATCATCTATTTTAGATTTTATGTAAGCTATTTTCTGGCCCCTCAGTGATGCATTTATGTTTTGTTTCTTATCCGTTCTATACTGTTTCCAATAATACACACAAACATACATTTCCTAGTTTATCTGTTTGTATCACAGACACATTACATGGCATATACCACTGGTCACCTGTGGAAGTAATGTCAGCTGATTATTACATTTCTCCATGCACAGTGAGAGGTCTATTTGCTAGGACTACTGAGGGTTGTGGCTGATTCCTATCCATGCCCTGAAAGTGACTGCTGCATGAAGCTTTGCCTGCCACTAGATGAAAAGATGAACAGGGATCACGGAGAAAAAGAAAGAGAGAGAGAGAGATGAAAGGCAGTCACCTGGGGTCCTTCTCTGGCTTCATAGAAGTCACCAACCCTTATCTTTGCACTGAAGCTAAAATTATCACGCGTGATGCCACTTATTCCATTTCTGGATAGATACTACAGAAGAGAAAATAATAATGGCGTTGGTTTAGGCAGGAAAAAAAAAGTGCGAAATTAGCGACATTGAAAAGCAACGGGGAGGCACTAGATTGGAGGGAGTCTACAGTTAAAGTGTGCGTCTGTGCAGTGCTACTAATCATTGTAAAAGCTGGAGGGACAAAAAAAAAGAGCAAGAGCTCTCAGGGAGAGAAAAACGGCACTGACCTTGGGGTGCACAATTCAGGCCCATTCTTATTTATCTATGGCATTGCTCGGCTTTTTACTGCCTACTAGCTGACTAGCCGTGAGTGTATGTTACTGAGTATACATCCTTTTGTGCACACTACTACACTCAAAGGCAGTTTCGACAATCTGTGTGGTTGGCTTTTGACGAATCAAACAAAAGGAGGTTATACACTATAGTATACTGTACAAATGGGGCTAGAGCTGTGCACCTCAACACTAAACATTCATCATTTCTTTTTCTTTTTTTTGGAGGGGGTGGGTGCAGGGTTGGGGTGGAGTGGGGTGGGGTGGCACAAGAAGTGAATCTAAGAATATCATCTCTCACTATTAGGGTCAAAGAAAGCAGGGTGGGGGGTGGGGGTGGACTGCAGCAGGAGCGATAGCATAGATAACATACACCAAAATCCTGAAACCCAAGCATCTGTTTGAGCAATGCGGAAGAGCAGTGTTGCAATTATTACCGGAAACCCCCTCCCATAATAAATCAAAAACCGTACCACCCACAATGACTCCCCCTGTCACAAACTGCTCATCTGTATGCCTCAAAACATTTGCTCCTGTATCATGGATGCAGACTGAACTGCAGCGCTGCGGGGCCGAGGTACCTTCATCACATCTGGGTACTGCCTTAGTTTCTTGCCACACGGGGCGTAGTAGGCCACCTCGCCCTGTGGCCGTCCAGCCACTGATTTGATTCTCGTTTCTCTCCGCCACCTGGGTTTTTAGGAAGGAAAAAGACACCACAGCTCTTCAGAAAAAACAAACTGTGTTACATCATACTTGTGTGCATGTGATCATGAAAAGTGACAAAAATTTCAACACACTCTGAAATGAACCACTTTATAAGAGCTTCCTTTCTCTCAGCCTCTTGTACTTACCCCAGCTCCAGAGGTATCATCAACTCCTTCTCGTCCATCACCCTCTTTCTCTTCCCTAAGCCTGTGGAGAGACAGAATTTAAACTCCATGTTGACAACATAACCTACAACTACAAACCTCACACATGCAGTAGAGATCAGTCAGAGCCTCTGAACTTAGAAGTCATTATACCTGGCAGGTAACCAAGGACTTGACATGTACAGTGTACAGTATGTGCACTGGCCTTTCAAAACTGCCTTTACCAGGCTTGTCTGACCACAAAAGTTAAATATACACACATTTTCCTGAGCTGTCATATTGAAAGCATACAACTAAAATATGCTATGTACAAACAAAGGAGTAAAACACTCCATTGTCCATTTAAGAAACGCATGAGAGGAAAGGAATTAACCTACAGTAGGGTAAAGACTGGAGTGTCTACTTGGAACAATCCTTGCAAGCTACACATACTGTATGTCCTATTTTCTCTGATCTGCGCAATTTCTCTGCATAGTAACAGGGTGGAAATTAACCTTGATGCTGTGCCAAACAAGTTGTCAGGGCTCTTGGGCATGCTCCTACAGGACCCCAGAGCTCCGGTTAGGCCATGACAACACACTTCCTGCTTTCCTAAAAGTAACAACCCCTCTACACCACGCTCTGAAATTATCTGAGATAACGTTTAAGCTTTCTAGTGTACAAAAACTTTGGCTTAATTCGGTATGAGATCCTGAATTCGTCTTTCACCCAGCACTTTAACACTTTCTGCATGCAGGATTTTAAACACCTTACCTAATGGAGAGGCTAGGCTGTAGGAGGATGAGCCTGGAGAGCTGTGATAGACCAAGGCACTGGAGCTGGTGACAATGGAGGGAGTCTTGATGACCTGCAGGTTGAGAGGGGAGCAGCTGGTGGCGGTGTGATTGGTTGAGGTGTTCAGTAGTTCTGGGCCTTTGGTTAGCCTGCGGGGAGTCATCTCCTTTTTAGACGATCCGGGCGGCAGCAGCTTTAACTCCTTCACTTTCTTTCCAGAGACATCGCTGTCTGAGTTGCTGTCAGACTCTGAAAGGGAAACCAGGACACAAAGTAGGTAAGGAGCTAGAAGTTGAGAAATTAATGAGGTATCAAATTCATCAAAACAAATGGTAATCAAATGAGCGATTTTCTTGTAGGTCTGAATTTCTAGGATTTTAAATGGCTTCTTAAATAACCAACAGAACACTTGAGTGAATCATTCTACAGAATCATGACATTCTACTATTTTGATCAAGTAAGTTATTTTTCAGGCAAAAACACAAAACACTGTGTTGTCTTAGTCTATCCATTGTGAGAATTTGCTGCTGTTTAGGTTTCGTACTGTTAGTTGGACAAAAGACATCACATTGTTTTGTCTTGTTTAGACATCACCTTGGGCTTTAGCAAATTAGCTAATTATGGATATTTCATGGACCAAATTAGTAAACTAATCATAAGGTTATCATTTTAAAAAAATATTAGTTATAACCCTGCTTTTCATGTCAGCCCATTATTAAACTGTAAAATTTACTTTTACTTCTGTACACAATGGGTACAAACCTGACAAGCTATCATCCGAGTCCTCTTCATCCTCCTCCTCCTCAAGGTCATCATCCTCATCATCATCATCATCTCCCGAGTCGTCAGATTCCTTGTTAGCGGGGAGACCGGCTGTGGGGTTACATGTCCCGGGGATCCCCACTCCAGGAATTCCAACTCCTGGGATGCTAACGCCAGGAATCCCGATTCCGGGCTCTCCACCACGAAACAAATCTACCAGAGACTGCACCAGATGGTTCTGAGAGAAGCCCTTCCAGGCAGCTAAAGGGTCCGCTTGTCCTTGTCCCTGTCCCAGCGCTGGTGGCTGTCCCTTACCCTTGGGGGACTTGCTCTTTCTAGATCCATGGCCTGTAGCATGGGGTGAGGTAGTGGGGGGCTGTGATGGAGGCCCAGCCTGGGCGGTCCTGCTCGCCCCTGTGCTCAGATTGACAGGCATCGACCCAGCATCGGAGTCGCACTGAGGGGACTTGCCTTGAGAGGCAGAGTCTTTGCGAGGTTTGCTGATGAGGGCCAAAGGTGCGTCCTGAGTGGTGCTTTGGATGACTCCATTGGGGTGGTGGGGTTCAGGGAGCCCCAGCAGGGCACTCGAGAGGAAGAGGTTGGAGTGATTGTTCTGGGGTGGAGGAGGCGGAGCAGGTGGCAATGGCGATGAAGACAGAGACGTCCTCTTGGGAGACTTGTTTGGCCCCTGCTGCTGCTTCTTCAGCTCAGCTGGGAACGTCTGCCCTTGGGACATGAGAGTCTGGGAACAGAGGAGGAGGAGACCAAGAGGGAGAGAACAAGGAGAGGCAGGGAGTCGGGGGGGGGAGAATGGTAGGAACAAAGAAAGGTTAGGGGGAAAAAAAGCAGAAAAGAAATGGGACAAAGTGGAGTTGCTCTAGCTGTCAGTTTGCATCACTGTTGATTGTCTGAGCAGGTGACAAAATTACAATGCCAAACACTGGTACAGTTAACTGTGTCGAAGGCTCTTTCTGGGAAACAAAAAGAACATAAACGCAATAACCAAAGGCATTGTACTGGGCCAAGTTCACAAAGAGAAAAACTGAGTATCTCTCTAAAATTGTAATTACTTGTCTGCACATTTGAAAAGCTCTATCATCATTTTCATCACGCAGCTGGGTATGTTTGCCTTTTTTTTTTACACTAATGACAACTTTGGTTCAGTCTATGTTTAAGCAAAACCAGGTTTGACTCTAACATTGCACTTTCAACTGGATGTGATATGAAGTGAAACAAATCAATTTCACAGACCATGAAATACAGTAACAGTGCTGAAACCACAAGGGGAATTTAGCTCGCTGTAAACTTCTCTACACTGGTAAAACAAGAAAGGGGAAATGATTTTCACAGAATAAGCTGATCTCAATAGGCTTAGCTTATTGATTATTGCGCTATCATTCATGTTTCACCTGAAGAAATGGAATTTGCTTATTCAAAAGCAAATAAAAATGCCAGTTGTTATAGCAGTTCATCTGATCTTGCCCGAAAACATAAATAATACAGTAGCACGTGTGCAGAGCCTGTGTCTGCTTCCGAATGGTAATGAAACTAAAAGCATTTCATCAACAGGCTAATCTTTGCAGCAGTGGCATAGCTGGAACCACTGGAAATCAGACCAAAGCTGTAAATACTGAGGACCTTAAAACCATGGTAACACATAGATCCTGGATTTTATTGAGCTTCATATGAAAAGAAGTTCGAACGTTGCTGCGACATATTTGGCCTGTAGTGGCTGTAATGTTAAACTACCTGCTGAGACAGTGTGCAGACACTTAGCTCCACAGCAAGGTTTCAGAAAGTGTTAAGTTGAGAAAAACAAAACTGGTGTATAGTGGTGCAATTCAAATAAGCCAGTCAAATAGACAGTGTATGTGAGTACTAAAATTAATTATACCATAAGATACCATTCTAAATTGTGCAAAGGACTAAGCGCTTACCACGGAGCTAGAGGATATCAGAGACAAATGCTCCGGGGGCACTTTCACATTAGTAATCACCTATTTGTACAAATGTAGTCATTAACTACAGCAGATTCCTTCCTCTCCGATGGTTAGTGCAGTAAAGACGACCACACCAAAGTTCTGAATATAAACATTCCTTTGGTAATAATGATTAACACATCCTAGATGTCTATCTTTTTTCTATGCCCACTCTCTGTGCCCTAAAAGTTTACCAAAATGAGCATGCATCCTAAAATCAACCACACCAAACAAAGATTCTCTCTGGCATCCAGCTGCACTTGTAAGACTTTGCTTAAGGCCATCTTATAATTTCTAAGAGGCCCTTTGGAGGATGATACAAAATTCTCAGCCTCCTAATAAGTGAATAGTAAATCATTTTTGAGTGTGTAGCTTCACCAGTAACAGGTCTGTGGTTGTCTGTGTGCTGCTTGGATCTTGTGTTACATAAATGCGGTAAATGGCCTCCATATGAAAAGAGAACATGGTTATTGTGTAGTAGTGATGAAGGAAAAAAAGAGAGAGATATATATGGGCACCCTGAGCTTCAGTGGATAAACCCATTACTGTCAATTTGCTGGGAATAACTTCATTCACAAAAGCTGACTGTGCAGTTTTATTTCTCTTGTCTACCTCTCCCAGCATATTGTGTATATGCAGAGTACCGTGTGTCATTCATGTGGATATGGTAAAAAAAGAAAAGAAAAAAGACATTATTCTTTTTGTCTTACCTGTTTGAGCCTGAACTCATTGATCTGCGCAAGTGAAGCTTCCAGCAGTTTCCTTTTGTTGGATTTGGCAGCGCCAGGAAGAGCGTGCTGAGGTGGCTTCAGGGATGACTTCTGGGAGCTTGTTACAGATGAGGTCAAACCAAAAGGTTTCGGGGAGACAGAGAGCGGGAGAGTCGAGTGGGGCGGAGATGGGACAGAGAGAGGCTTCGGGGAGGAGCAGAGGGAGAGGGGCAGGTGCTGGGGGGAGGAGGAGGGCAGCAGTTTGGGAGGTTTGGGAGAGGCAGTGCTGGAGCGTGCCTTTGGGGATGCGGTGAGGGCTATGGGAGAGGAAGACGGGGAAGACTCCCTACGGGGCTGAGTGAGGAGTGCCAGGGGCTTCGAGTTGGCAGCCAAGCCAGTGGACTGAATCACACTGAAGTGCTGCTGCTGCCCCTCTGTCCGGGACCTGGAGCTGTGCAGAGCCAGCGGTGAGGTTTGGGACAAGCCAGGAGGAGAGACAGAGCAGGGTAAGGGCACAAGGGTTGGGGGGTTGGAGGAGACCTTCTGGGTTTGGGTATCTTTCTTGTCCTGGGACTCCCCAGTCTTTGCACTTCCAGTGCTGGGTATCAAAGCCTGGGATGGAAATAAAGAACAGTTAGAACAAAGAATTGGCTAACGCTTGGATAGTTCTCTTTATTCATTCAACATTTTTGACACTCTTTTAGCACATGAAAGCACTGCAAATGCCAAATGCAGATAAGTTCACCGTGGTCAGAGCGGCATAGGGCGAGCAGGCTTCTCTGTTTGAAATAATTTCAGTTTACCAGAAAACGTTTTTATATTCTGTTTTTCTTTACCTTTATTTTCTTCTTTCCACGTTTCTCAGAGTCTGACAATTCGCTCTGTTTGTCCTCTTCTTCGTCATCCTCATCGTCGTCATCGTCGTCTTCATCATCCTCTGCCAGGTCTTCCAGATCACTGCTGAGGGACCCCTCACTTGAGCTGTCCGAGGATGTGCCTGATTCACTGTTGCTGGCCACGGAAGCGTCTGTCGGCTTCTTTCGTGGCTTCTGAGTTGAAAAAAAGAGCAACAATGAGCTTCAGTGTATAATTCCTAACTTCAGTTAGTGAAGTGATCTATCTGAATCTCTGACCTTCTCTTTAGGTTTCTGAATCGGCTTTTCCACCAACTCTGCCGGATTGTTCTGAGGGCTGCTACGGTGACTGTTAGAAGGGTTGGAATTTTTGGTTGGCTTGGTTGATGCCTGAACCGGAGCTGGACTCGCAGAGAAGCTCCCTGATTGTGTGGTGGGAGGACAGACGCCGCTGCCATTCACCGCCCCGTTTACCCCTAGAAACACAACACAGATCCACTGTATCACTAATTCGCTCCATCTTTTCTGGGAACTTTGCTACACAGGATAATGAAATATCTGGAACTAACTGCAGAATGGAATAAGGCTAATAAAAATATTGATTTATAGATGCATCTCATCAAACATGCCAGCTGCGCAAGGCAGAAGCCCAACATGAGCGGTTTACATAATAAAAGATAAATTAAAAAGATACTGTGAAATTAAAAGAGAGCAAGAAACAGAGATTACGGCAGAGGACATGAAGGAAAGAGGGGAGAGAGAAGTTGGCAGAATCACTAAGTGAGGACTAAAAGTCATTAAATCTGTCTTGAAAAGGAGAAATCTCATCACAGGACAAAGTGGATTTAGTTTGTGGAAGGAGAAGACACACAGAAAGAGACTGTGGTGGAGGAGAGAGAAAGGTTAGGTTGTTTATTTTCAGTACAAACTGCCACTACCTCTTAGAAAAGTAATAAATTACTCCCAATGGACCAGCAGACCATAAACATACAGTATGAGGTCCTTTTGAGAACTGTTTGAATATGTTGATGTTTGATTTAAAAGAAACAGAAGTGCTCAATTGTCCCCTGCTCCTCTCCTGCATGAATTCTATTACAACAACCATCCAGCATCTGGATGGTGCTGTACCTTTAGGTAGGGTGTGGCTATTCTTGCCTGGCATCCTGATCTGAACAGGGCTGGCGCTGTGGTTGGGCTGGATGTGGGGGGTGAAGAACGGAGGGAAGCCGATGAAAGACGGGAGAAAGGTGGCAGCTCCCCGTCCGTGGGCTTCAGCAGCTCGCCACCACTCTGTTGGAGGAGAGGAGAGGTTCAAAGACGTGTTGTCATGTAGCCGGTCGCTGCCCAACCCTCACATGTCCCCGTCTTACCAGAGAGGGCTCCTAGCTGGGGATGGGTAGCCAGAGCAGTTGACATGCCCAGGGAGCCCAGGCCCCCAAACTCAGGCCTGCCTGCTCCGGCAGTGTAGAGGGCTCCGAAGGCTGGGTGGTTGACCAGAGGGAAGGCACTTGACAATGTGGAGCCAATGAAGGGCTGCTCTCCTGCTGCTCCAAACAGACGGCCTGAGATAAGACAAGTCGGACATGTTCAAATGTTTTTCAAATGCAATTCATAACAAAGAGTTGTGCATAGCAATACACTGGTCAGTGCTACTGATTCAATTTAATAAACACAAATCTATTCTGTTGTTTTCTGTTACACAACATATTGTCCTGCATGAGGAGAAACAGAGCTGGTGATGTTATTTCAGCCTCCGCATCTCCACCAGATGTGTTTCTTGTTGACAGCTGCTAGTATTCACTGGCAATTTGTTGTTTTCGTTTCAGATAGTGACTAAACATTCCCATCTCTCAGGATTAAAAAGATGAATTCCATACAAGAGCTGAATTTCGCTTTGAACTCTAGGGTCTAAAAATACTCACATCTGGCTTAATTTTATTATTTGTGTATATTTTAAAAAACTCCTTTTTCCCATAAAGTACAGTGTTGAGCTGCTATGACAGTTGTTTATTGTACCTTTAGCACAACTCATTGGCCCCCTGTTAGTTTTTGTATATGTTTGTTTGTGCAGACTGAGAACACTGTTCTCAAATTACCTCTCTGGGCTCTTGATGTGAGAATCGACAGGGTGTAAAAACTAGACTTAAACAGCTTTTGAAGGTGTTGCTCCTTATCCTCCCGTTGACAGAAAAATTAAACACGGAAGGACTACCTGCGTGTGTAAGAATTAGCTTCAGACTTAGCTTTCACTGTGTGCACATCGTACCTAATTTCAAATGGCAGCTGTGCTGTTTCTGAGGATGACGGACCGATTGTTGCTTCAGACCAGTGCTTACCTCAATGCAGTAAAACATTCACATTTAAATTACCGAGCATTTTGTCACAATCCAATTTCAGCACAGAGGTATTTGTGTATTGATATTTCTTCACTTTAAACCGAGTGTCAGAAAAGACTGGATATTCTTTGTGAGAAAAAGAAGGTGCATGTGCATAAGGTGTTAAAAGCCAACCTCCTTCTATCCTTTTTGGCATTCAATTTCAGCACAGAAGAATACTTCATCAACATCATCATCGTCTAGCGTTTTCCTGAGCACAATCATTTCTGGCAGGGGCAACCGCCACGTATTACCTCCTCCCAGAGTCAGATGCAATTTGGTGTGAGCATATTTCATGCAAATTCAATTTCTATTCCAGAAGAGGAGAGCAAGTCTGCTTGATGCCTCTGCATAAGCCAGGTAATACACATGCAAAAAAAGTGATGACTGAAGAAAAGGAAAGTGTTGTGCACAATGCAGATGAAAATGTCAAACTACTATACGCTTGCACACGCCACAGAAATGTAAAACAGAGTGACACAGGAGTGGTGTTTTCTGAACTAATGCAGTCCGGGATCTAATTATCCACAGGGAGACTTTACACAGCAGGGCCAGTTATGTATGCTCTACACCACAACACTGAAGACTGTAAATGAACAGGATTTTTGAAGTGAGAATCAAGCAGTTTGTGGTTATACGGCAAGAAACAAAGCCTTACCAGCATGCCAGCAGTGTGACGTGTAAGAGCAGAGCCCCTTTTGTGTTGGCTTCAAGGCCCCTCACTCCCACAAAGCAACAAAATCTGCCTTTTGAATGTCATTAGAATATGCTGAATATGTAGAGCCTGCCTTGCCAGAGTCAGCTAGTGGATACGAAGATAAACGACTGCAACGCAAACCCCAGAAAGGCCAGCCACGGCATTCACTTATGCCTGGGGTGCCCACCTCTCTCCCCCCACCCCCCGCACCCCTTCCCTTTCTAGGCAACACAAAGTGACATCTGCAAATGCCTTTTCAATATTAATGCAGGCTTCCAGAAGGCGAATAATTAAATCTAAAAATTTGAAGCGAGAAAAGAAGCACAGTAAAGACATACCTAGGATTACCTACTCTCTCTTCCTCACTCCCGTGTCTCTAGTCTCTCTCTTGCTCCCTCGCCCTCTTTCTCATTCTGTTTCAATCCTTCCTCCTCTCTGACAAACTGCACCGCCTGCTTTTTTCATGTTTGGATGCTGCCGAAGGGGGATTAATTTGTTGTTTGTTGCAGTCAATCAAATTTCCACAGACAGATTTAAGTTAATTGCATCCGTGAGTTGATCCCAGAAGGAGAGAGTGCTACAAGCTCCGATCAGCTTTTATTCTCAAAGTGATATCCTCATCAATGACACACGCGGTGTGCGCACACTCCCACGTGCACGCACACTCACGTGCACACACACAACCAGAGTCTGTGCTCATTTTTTTTTTGATGTTCTTCAGAATTTTTTTTTCCTTAAGTGTTACTGGCACATTGGCAAAGGACCTTGAATCAACGTCTGCACTGTCTGTGGTGATACTGTATCTGTGCAATACATAATTACTGATGTTACTTACTTAAACAATACACTTGACACATTCTTGTTCTGTTGGAGAATGTTTTTCCTTTTAATTATGATACTTGGCTGAGGTAAACGAGAACGAGGTGACTTCCACTCTTATTGCCTTCTTGTATACAGGTTTGCGTTCTAAACTAATTGACTAAACAAGGGATAGTACCAACATACTTGATTTCCTCAAAATGCAGAGCTGAATTTCAGAGCTAACGGCCTGCCTCCCTGCATTTCATTTGATGCTCAGTCCAAAATCGCTTATCTAGAAAATCTGAGCACTCGTAATGGCACAGAGGGATAAGAGGGATGTATAATGCATAGGACGGAGATGCTCCTAATGGCTTCTTCGTTGGGGCAACACTGAGGAGGTGGAGGACAAAACAAGGGGCTTTATTTTGCTCTCTCCTTCTTCCTCTTCACGTAACAGAGAGAAAACACAACAATCATGGGGAAAGCTGGAGATGCTCTCGCCTGCTCAGTGCGGTCATGGTTTGTGTGTGTGTGCGTGCGCGTGTAGTAGGCCAACAAAAAACAGCAAGACATTAAGAGATGAGGAGAAGGAGAGTATGAGCAAATGATTCGCTCGCTCTCACAAGGGATATCTGAAAAACACAAAGAGATAGAAACACACACACACTCACACCAAATATACACACTCCTCTTTGCCTAATGGCTTTGACCAATACATAGAAAGGAGGCTGGATGCTGGACAGGGCTGACTAGACACTGAGTGGCTGACAAATGTTAAATCATGCAGGCAGAGTCTCTCTCTCTCTCTCTCTCTCTCTCACACACACACACACACACACACACACACACACGCATGCACGCACAGTGTCGTGCTGGGCCTGACTCTGAGGCAGCTGGAGCCAGAGAGCTGAAGGTTGTCAGGAGACATGGCGAAGCATGTGTGTGTTTCTCACACAAAAGAGCCCCCTAATTGTTTGGGATTCATTAATGCAGCAGCTTTTCAATTGCAACCCAAGCTGTCAGGAAAAAAATCCTTGTAGCTGGGAGAGAGGTGTATTCGCACAGGCTGTAAAATAACTGTATAATTAATATGGGAGGAAACTCATTTTTCATGGTAAAGAAGTGAGGAGTATTCTGAATGCTATCGAGACATGAAGGTGGCCATATTTGTCATGTTTGTAGGTTACATGGAAACTGTTTGCGGCGTGTGCTGGTTTTTGTTTTTTCTTTCTGTACACACGGTTTTATGAGACAGAGGCTCGACGGAGGGAGAAAAAGTGTTTCTTACCAGAGGTGCTGAGGGTGGATCCCAGTGCCGAGGGGCTCGGGGCCAGGCTGCTCTTAGAGTGGGGAGCCGGGGATGACGAGGAGGAAGAGGAGGAGGAGGAGGCAGAGGAAGAGGAGGAGGAGGAAGAGGCCGCAGGGGAGGAGGTGCGAGCAGCAGACAGGGTGGGCGCAGGGGAGGCCAGCCGCTCTCCAGACTCCATATCTGTCAAACACAATCCAATCAGCAGGGTTACAATAGCAAAGCACACCCACCCGCGCACACACAAACGCGCATGCTTTGACACATACACACGAACGCATAGTGTCGCACCTACACGACATGTTCAGGCGCACGCACACTCCTGACACTTTTCCTTTCACATCTCACTTCCCCTGAACAATATTTCTATTTAGCCATGGTCACTGGCTCCCAGCCTCTATTGATTCTATATGCGGTAGGAAGGAGGATGACATCTTTAAGGACTCCGACACCAGACAACAAAGCGGGTTTTACATTTTTGATGCAGGAAAAATATAATATGAGAGCTGAGAGGGTTCTGCTGCACAGGACAGTTTTACCAACAGTCGCGCTGCTGAGTTGGAAGTGGGATGTTTGGAATGACCAAGGTTAGTGAAAACCCCCAAAAACGAATGGACAAAACATTTTTCACTTTTCTTTGTCATTCTCTCTTCCTCAGACACGCGGCCGGCACACATTTGCAAATAAATGCGCGCACACACACACACACCTGTGCCCACCTGCGTTTGACAACAAGGATCCCTTTACACGTCCTTGATGAAAAGGAATGTCATTTAAATTTGAGAGCTCTTTGAGGACTTTAAAGACAGCATTGCTCCCTGAGTCCTTTCAGCTGGAACCAGGACTAAATGGAGAGGCTTTTAGATGATGGGTGCATTAAACAGCACAGTAGCTGTCCATTATCAGTCTCGCGGAGTCACCGTGCCCGGCCATTATCAACCGACCAACAGCATAAACCCTCACAAGAAAACATTTAGCCATTCTGCCACCAAATATTTTACTTACATTATTCAACTTTAATCCCCTTTTGCTTACGACTGAGAGCACAACGTGGCTGTGCCCACACAGCTGCGAACTTGCACAGGCAAATAAATACAAAACAGTGTCAAAACACATGAATTTGCACAGGCACACATGGACACACTCACGCTTCAACCCCCCGCTGCAGACAGACATAACACACACACACACACACACACACACACACAATCACCTCCCCTGTCTATCACATCAACCTGACTCCTTTTCTCTCTTCTCCTTTTCCATATCCCTCTGCCTGACACTAATCCAGGACTGAAAATCCCCTTCAAAAGCACAGTTTGCAGATTGTGTTTTACAGGCAGGCTTTGTTATTGTGTCATTACACATAAACAGTCTCTGCCTCCATTTCTCTTTCCTTCCCTCTCTCCTGCCACCCCACCACCACCCCACCCTCCCTCCCTCCCTCTCTCCTCTGCAGTGGGAGCAGAGCCACTGATTAAATCTCTGAGACAAAAGCTGCTATCCTCTGAATATCAAGTATCAGCCTTTCGCCAGGAGCAACACTGACAAGAGAGAGGGAGAGTGGGAGAGGGAGAGCGAGAGGCGCAGATGACAAGAAAACCTGCTGCAGTCCACGGGGAGGAGGCTGGTGTGCCATCGGACTTGGGCAGCCATGACTGCCATTGCTGCAGTGAAAAGACGGCGGTTGTGTAATTATGAGCAAGGTCAAAGGTCCTTCCAGTGGCCCCGCATGCAAGGTGACAGAATGTGGGTGAGAGAGCCACATTATCAACAAATAAGTGACTGTCACACATTAGATGTAGGAATGAATTCCCAGCTGAATGAAGTGTTTTATTGTAACCTTAACCAAAAACTGTTACCTCTCAGCCACATTTTGTTGCATGAACAGCTGCCTCACTCTGCGCTCCTTCACTTTGACTGTCACCCTTTAAATGTCAGGCTTGGGTGGAAAAAAAAACATGAAAAAAGGATTCTTTCACCAGATAAAAAAGTGATTATTTTTCTGTGGTTGCG
Organism: Psettodes erumei; assembly: GCA_016785225.1. Taxonomy (NCBI): domain Eukaryota; kingdom Metazoa; phylum Chordata; class Actinopteri; order Pleuronectiformes; family Psettodidae; genus Psettodes; species Psettodes erumei. The sequence goes on along the minus strand of JAFBJZ010000863.1, from coordinate 4,227,031 downwards.
CCTGACATAAAAACGTAAGTATCATTAGAAGAGTGATGAAAATGGAGAGGAGCTGTGGCCCTTCATAATTATCATAATGCACATGAAAACAAAAGGCTCGTGTCTCGGAGGACGAGCAAGCTTATGTGGTGTCAGCTGGTAAGTGAAGCGGATCATTCCCTACCTTTTCAGACGGAAGGAAAAAGGGGAAAAAAACAGAGAAAAACGGATAGAAAGATTGAGGGTGGGGGGAAAGGAGAAGCAAGACACCACAGTCTGATTTTGTTGGGGGGAAGAAAAAGACAGAAGAAAAGGAAAAGAGTCGGAAAGATGAAGGACAGGCTGTAAACCATTCCTGTCGTTTCTCAATATCTGCACTTAATGCCTCGCCTTGTCAAAACGTGATGATGTGAACAGAATTGATTTCCCCCCTAACAAACAACAAAAAAGCAATCCCTCCTTTGCAGAGGTGTAAAGCAGAGCTACCCTCCCCCTCATCTCCTCTCATCTCTCACAATCTCTCATAGGGCCTCTTTCTGGGATGAGAGATGGAGAGAAAAAGGACAGCAGGGGTGGGGGAAAGAAAACAACTGCAAGGCAAGTCCATCTTCCCCCGTCAACTCCAAACTGATCACTTAGTGCAATTAAATCTAATAACAATAATAAGATTGAGCTCAGGAATGTACCACCAAATGCACAGCCACAACAATGATTGCAACAATAATGGAGCGCCAAGGTATTTAGGGATCCAATCCTGACTTAATTATGAGAAATTAAAATGGATTTAGCATCAGAATTAGCTTGATTTTATAGGTAATTAACGGCACACCACAGTAACGGTATAAGGCAAGCGTTATAATCTCCGCGAACAGCTAAATCAATTTGACTTGAACAACACCAACCAATCAAGTCGGAGCGGCACAACCAGAAACAGCGGGTCTCGCATACGCAAGGAGAGGGAGAATTTATGCTAATAGCCGAACTATGATTTATAAGATGCTTTCCAGCGCCGGATTCACAGTCACATCGGCAAATACAACACAGCACCCAGCTGTCAACGCGCGCAGCTAATAGTGGCTGGATGCAATGGCCCTTCAGGAGATAGTGTAGCTATAAACAGCTCTGTGGATTTATGATTGCATGTGGCCTTCATATAGGAGCCTTCACATGTCAGTATCATCTGAAAGGAGGGCAGAACTGCGTAAAGGAGAGATGGAGTGCGTGCATTTGGTGGTGGTGTAATGGCCTGTTCTGCTTGGTATGTGGCCTTACATCATGCATTTGTTTTGTGGTGCTGTGTGTCTGTGTTGCGTGTATGTAATGGTGCTTGGTTACGCGTGAAGTGTTTTTTCTTCTATCTACAAAAGACTGCCAATACATGTGCCTATGTAAGTGTGTGTGTGTGTTTTTGTGTTTGTGTGCACGCATGTGTCAGCCTCAAACTATTCAACCCCCCGTGTGTCTCAATCCTGCCCCTTTCCTCCTCGCCCCTGCAACAAACACACACGCACGAAGAGATACGCACGCACACACACAAACACACGCACACATACACACAGTAACAGATGGCTGATACTAACTGAGATAATCCGCCAACAGAGTCATCAGCATGGATCAGTGGTAATCAGAGTGTGGACACAATGTCTCTTCTCCAGCCGTAATGGAAGGAGCGCCTGGCGCAAGAGAAGGGAAATGCATTATTCCCCCATGATGCCCTGACCCCATTCAAACACACACGGTGGCTCGCAGCTCTCTTTCCTTTTTTCCTCCTTACCACGGCCGACAAAGAGCGTGTCGTCGCCACGACGGCGTTCACTCTCTCCTCTGGATCTCTCGCTCGCCGCCTTTTATTGTGATCCGCAACTGTGTCAAACACAGACCCCTATTTAGCTCCGTCCTGCCCCGAGCAGCTAACAAGAGAAGTATCAACGTAGCAAGTGTGTCATGGTGAAGGATGCTGCAGAGAAGAGGAGTGGAATGACTAATCCACCATTAGCACTTCTTGAGTTTTTTTTTTTTTGCACTTGTTTTTTTTTTCTCTGTGGCGCTCAAAACAAACAAATTGTTTTTATATTACCGTTTCCAGTGAATAATGGGATCCTTTCTGAGAACTGATAATAATTGGCTAATATCCAGAAGCTTGTCTGGTTACGACGTGACAAATTGTCAGTCAGGTTTCATGAATCACTCATTATGGAAAGACACTGCACACACACACACAAGGAACTTTCTGTTGCATGTGTATTTGCAAAAGTCTGGACATTCTTTATTTCTGCCCTTGCACAGCTGTTGTCCAGGCACACTGTTTGAGCTTCCCTCCTCTCATGTTTGCATATGTTCGTGCTTTTTGTTGCAGACATGACATGCGCATGTGGATGTTTGTGCTTTGCATGCTTGTTGGCAGCAAACACTAACTGAGCGAGATCATCTTGCTTATAGCAGAGGGCACGCACAAGCTTTGCCTGACCCCTTTTCTCCTCCCTTCATCCCTCCCCTCCCCCGCACGCACACCGTTAGCCAGGAAATGACATAACCAGGCGTCTTGGCAAAAAAATTAAGTGACAACCTTTGTCCAGAGTCAAACATCAACTGAGAGAACATTTAAAGAGACAGAACGTACTGTCTGATATCACGCTTTAGCACTGGTTGCAGAATCTGAAAGGTCATAACAGAAATAGTGTTTTATTCTAGGGCTGTTGATTCATAACTTTGTCCATAAAATGTCCCAAATTATTGCACTATGCCGGTTGATGTCATAAAATTGCTTGTACACAATCTTTTTTCCATCTATAAGTCAAAAACCCAAAGATGTAAATTTATTGTCACATAAGTCAAAAAACAGCAAATCCTCAAAAAGGTGAAGAGGATGTTTGTTTTTTTTAATTGAAAATGACTTTATTAATCAGCTCCGTTTAATTTGGGTTGCAGTATCACTAAAGCACTTGATGACACTTTGGAAAAAGGCCTTAGTGCAGCAAGTTTTAAAATCATTAAAAAAAAATCTATGCTAAGTCACTGAAACATGATATTGAACAGAATATTTGCAGAGCAGCACAAGTGCTCCATAAAACAGACTGTGGATTGAGGCAAGGCCTGAAGGGAGCGCAAAGAGCCAGCATGCTCCGGTGTGGCATGCGTAGGTGACAACAACCAGAGTGACTCAGACCCCTCCCTCGGCTCCGCTCCTGCCCGGTGACAGATGGCAGAGCGGGGCATGTTGGGGATGGGCACCATCTCTCACCCCGCCTCAGCTAGCCTTGGCAGTGGTGCTGGCCACAGGTCTTATTACAGCCACACCACTGCCTGCCTGCCTGCCTCCATGTAACACTGGAGCTTACCGCGCTAGAGCTGCTTACTGCCTGCCAGGACGAAAAGGTAATGATATGGTCCTGCGTGTCGTGAACAGTGGCGTGTGGCGTGAGCATTGAAGAGTTTCCAGCTTCGGCATTCCCCGGTCCCTGCCGTAACGCACACATGCGTGTCCGTGTCGCAAAAAGAGGCTTTAGATAAAATATAAAACCAAATGGCATGCCACACGCAGCCTGTATATTTTTGAAATGACAAGAAATCAGCTCTTGCCAAATGGCTTTATTTGCCTTTTCAAGCATACTGTAGATGCCAAAGGCTGGAATCAACATCCCTACTCACCATCCGTCTCTGCTGGGTTCCCAGTGACAATAATGTGATTTTGGGACATGGTGATGACTCGGTGGAGAGGAATAGGATAGGCTTGTCACTTGCGTTTGATGTCAAACCTATGTGTGACAGAATAGTGTTACTCAGCTCAACCAGACATAGCACTACTCCCATTTCCTGGCCATAAATAGAAGAGAATGAGCCAGTAGTGTGCGTGTGTGTGTGTCTGTGTCTGTGTGTATGTATGTGCGCATGTGTTTGAGAAAGAGTATCCGTATGTTTGTGTATCTGTGTACAAATGCAAACACACCCATACAAACCATTCTAAGTATCATGGCGTAAGCTCAATAAGAAAATTCCCATCTCTTACACTTGTTCGCATCTGCATCCAGCCAAAGCTAATTATTCTCCCCATGGTAACCTAGCAGGGTCTCCACTACAAAAAAACAGAAGTGTGCATCAGGCAATCATCCCTGATGAATCTGCCCTTCTCCCTCTGCTAGCCACTCACACTCATCTGCCAGTCTCACTGCTCATTACGCTTTTTCTGCAGACTGAACCAGATCTGCTCACCACTGGCTGCATGTGTCTACAAGAGTCCATAATGACTTTGGAGCAGTTTGGAAGCACACAATAACACCATCTATGCTTCAGAGAATAACACATACATACATACACACACACACACACACACACACACACACACACACACACACACACTCACAAAATGTATTGGCGGAGGAAAGGAAAGTGGTAAGCCAATGCCTGTTAAGGTTAATTACCATTTAGATTGCAGACTGTAGTATTTTACATTTCCTCTCAAAACATTTTTGCTACAGAGCTTCACTGTTTGTAACTCAATGCAAAGTGATGATTTGCAAAAAATGTACCCCGAGGCCTTGAACATATTGTGCAACTCACTTATACTAATACATATTAAATACAGTACCTGAATTCCTACACATGTGAGAAGACAGAACACTGCAGACGTTTCAACTAAAGATGCATTCTTAATTATGTTGCATTATTTCAAGTGACACCGTTCACTACAATACTATAATTACTGCACTAGTATGTTTTTGTTTTTAGTTTACAGCAAAACACGCAAACACACACACACACACACACACACACACACACACGGTACAGTAAGACTGATGCAGACCAGACAAGCTCCGGCAAACCGATGCTTTGAAGCAACAAACACTTAATGTGTTTCCGCTGTAAACATTTTGTTTTTTGACAGGTTACTGGAACCAGAAATCCAAAACATTTTATTCAACATTTTAAAGGAAATGTTCATGTGGTCTAAAAAATGTTCCATACACCAAATATGGACAATGTTTTGCTTAGTGCTGTTTTTCTACATGCGCTCGTGCTCATTCGTGACATGACTGTATAACATGCATCTAATTAAAATTCCTGAAATTACTACAAAGGGACTGCAAAAAAGTAGTACATTGTTATGAGAATAAATATTTTATGCAATTTATTATCTGATTTATTCATAGCGTGCGACTTCGAGCTCATATCAGGTATTTATACAGTCGTATAAAATCACACAAAACGCGGTATCTGATATAAGCTATGGATTGTCATTACTGATATCTTCATGAATAAGATATCTTTTTCTGCAAAACTGCATGTTTACTTCGAGGTGAGGAACAGAAAAATGCTTAACCATACCACTACTACACAGCATCAGCTATCTGGGAATATCAAGTGAAAATGAAGGGGGGAGGAAGAAGGAGAGAGAGAGAGAGAGAGAGAATTAGTGCAGTACTCCAGATATGCATAATGCAAATGACATGCATGTCAAATAGCAAAACAAACTGACAGTGACAGAACAATGGAATAGCCAGAGAGCGGCAAACCATGCTTGAGTGACTGTTAGAGCCCCTTCTGTCCATTTCCATGGGAAGAAAGCGTTTAGAGCCAGTTCTGTTCAACTGAAACTTTACTCGCAGGAGATAACTGATATCGCTGCGCAAATGTGACAGAATTCAGATAAGTGGTGCGATGGCAGAAATAGTTTATTCATGACTACCAGTTACAAGAGCGTGGTTTGATAATGTTCCCGGCGCATATAATGTGTTGCTCAACAGAACAGAATAGCTAATACGTGTACGGTCACAGTCCTTAATCTTTAGTGCTCCCCTCAGCCGCACAAAACTTCAGTACCCATAATCCTTTCTACGCTGGCCAAACTGCCAAACTGCCCAGGACAAAGGTTACAGATATAACCACCGCAATGTAACACATTCAGTTTAATTCACCAGAACGCTGTGAAACTAAAAACTCTATGGGGGTCAACCATTGTATCTGCACTTTTGTGTATGCATGTGTATGACAAAACAGTTACCAAAAACACCCCTGTCCTTTTCATACTACAAGAGATGATAAGTCGATTAATTGATCGAAATAAAATTGTGAGAAACTAAAACATTCTTTGATATTTGATTAATTGTTTAAGTCGGTTTGCAGGCGACAGAGGTGAAACTGGACCTCGTTCACCAGCTGCGAGGATGTGCTCCTCGTCTGTCTTACGTGACGGCAAACTGAATGTCTGTCACAGTCTGACTGTTGTCTGGATAAACGGAGTGCTCTGATAGAAGTCATCTGGGGCTTATGGGCATTGTTCACCATTTTCTGACATTTTATGGACCAAATGAATAATTGATTCATCAGGAAAATAACTGCCAGATTAATTAATGAACATGATCGCTCGCTGCAGCCCTAATATCAACCATCGCATTTCAAAATGCCTTCATTAATTACAAGTAGTCCAGTGTAAAACTCCCGAACACGTGATCTAGCTTTTTTTTTACTGCTTCGTTTTACATTGTTACCTGAGGTCACAAAAACCCTGAAATATAAAACTGTATGTCGTTTAAGTGAAGTCGCATTCTCTCTTCGCCGGGGTACTAAACTTCCCTGGTTTGTGCGACTTGCTGCGCAGTCGGCTCATTTAGCCATCCTCGGCGTTGAATGAAAAGGCTGCTCTCTCTCATCTCTGGCTTGATGCTGTGATTATCATCTCTTCTGCAGCCACCTACCTGAACACCTTTCTCCCAGTCAGTTTCTCCCCTTCTCACTCGTTTTTTTCGGTGAAATCAACATTAATAAAAGCTGCGGGTAATGACTTCATTAAAAGGACCCTGGCCCTGGTTTTAAGCACAGACAGACAAATGCCTAATAGCTAATGTAGGTAAACATGCGCTCCACATCAAGTAGTAAACAAAGGACATTGTAGGTGTTTACAGTGCCACACAATCCAAGGTGTTGCGTGCGCTTTTGGACGCCGAAATCAGATGAAGGTCTTAAAAGCTACTGAGTGGTTTCAGAGAAGAACAATCTGGCAACATAAGCCCTGATGAGAGAAAATCCACCAGCATTAAACTCAATATGTCAATCACTTGTGTTCCTCTGTTCGAACGGTGCTTTACTTAATGTTGAACATGTGAAAATGACTGGCTGGAAGAGAATAGTGTTGTATTGACAGAGAGGGAGGCAAAGCAGCGGGCAGTCAGCCACTCTGTTCTGCTTCACTGCAACATGGGAGGGAGGCCAGCGCGGACACTCACACACACACACACACACACAGATGTAAAAACACACACACACGCACACAGCCAAGCACACACATGCACAGATGCACACACACTACCACCCCCCCACCCCCCCCGCACACACACACACACACACACACACACACACACACGCGCGCACAGTGCAGCAGGTGAGGTGCCAGCACATCACAGCGCTGCCATTTTTCAGTGTCTTGCTCAGGGAGAAGCGCTCTGACATTTTATGAAGCACTCTGCAGAAATCAGCAGCTTGTAATGGCGGCTGGACTGTCACTCCTTTCCACTGCTCACACACCCTCTATCTCCCTCCCTCACACTGCTTTTAAGATTTTATCTCCCTTGATTAACATAATCTAATCAATTTTACAAAATTGGCTTTTAATTACAAAGGGCAATCTCTTGGTCTGACTCTCTGTTTAAGCTTTAAATGGCTCTCGCATTTAAAGGAAAAAAGAAGCAAACTGAGGCATGAAGTAAAACACCAGTGAAAGGTTAGAAAATCTTGTTCATCATACTCAAGAGTGGGAAATGACTAAGATTGCTGGCTAAATGGGTATGAATGGCAGAAACATGTGGAAAAAATGTGGATTCACTTTTAAATTGTAGGTTCTCTGAAAGAATATTTTCTCATCATTTGTACATTATGAATCAGCAGTTTAGTAACTGCCCCCTACACTTTTATTTTACACGGTGAAACACTGTAGTTAGACATGTAGCCTGAATGAAAGCAGTTGTTTTCTCATATCTTAATTTGACCCTTGGAATCGTGACTGCTGATGTTACTGTACGTGTTTACTGGAAGGGCCTTATGATTAGAAGCACAGCTGTTAAATATGTCCTCTGCATAAAACCAGGGATCTATAACCGTGATTAACTCTCTGGCATGTTGTTCTGCCTGACAAGCTCTCTGTTGAGCAATGATTAACAGCTAGTGACTCTACAAACCACTGCTAGCACATTAACACAGTGTTTACATTTGCCGGCCTCTCACTGCAGCCATTACTGCCGCGGCTAACGCTAACGGCCGTCTCCGGATGCTGGACAGCCGGCAGCCTCTGGCCCCGACAATTTACAACGATGACGAAGCTTGGCAACCGCGCTCTAAACTTTCCTCCCAAAGTTTCACTGAGGGCCAGCACATTTTAGAGTAACTCAGAATAGTATGCCCACAGGAAAAAACATGTGATTCAACTTGAAATACGTGGGAAGTGTCAAGGCCAAATCTCACAGTGTAGGCTACGCTATAAACCTTAAACTAAGCCGATTTCATTAATGTGACATTAGCATTTGTAATGAGGGTGGGGGGGGGGAACCCTTGGGACATGTTTGTGCTGTTACAAAAAAAAAAAAAATCACACACGCATGCACGCACATGCCCACGCACGCAGAAGCACACACGCAAACAAAAACACACAAACACATAAGCTGCAAAATGAAGAACTAATTTACATCCATATTACACGAGAATCACAAAACACAGCCAAAGCAAGGAAAAGAGAGAAAGTCGTATTTGCGTAGGTTTTATAATGAAATATCACAGCTTAGTTCATGTAAACCAACTGTGACAGTTTGTAGATCTGCTCTTTACTGATGAACTGAGCAGGTAATTCCAGACAATTAAAGCCTGCCATTCACTCCCACTCCGCCGCTGTAGACAGAAAGTTGGGGGAGGACGACAGCGTCAGAGAGCAAATCTTCAACAATCTCGCCACTTTTTTTTTGCCAGTACACTTGTGACTTGTGACTACACTCCTCGTTTTCTCATTCGACAAATGCGATGCATGCTGACTTGCTCCGTGTGTCCCTTTTTCAGACTCCACAGCAGTCCTGGCAAGCATCTACATGTTGATTTGTCGGGTAAGTGACTGTAAGGTTTTCATTAACTCAACACTGAGCTGCACGTTTTCCAAATTGACCTGAGTAGCTTCAGGGCCTGACCGACGGCCCTCTGTGATTACCTTAACTGTTGTTTGTGCGAGTCAGTGAAGTCAGGACCTACCAGTCTGGAGATAAAGCTGAACGCTTCTATTTTAACCAACGGTGAGATAACATGGTATTTGTGGAAAAATGTGCAACTTTCATGTTGTGTGAAGATGATGAATACATCCACAATAAATAGCTTATTTTCTGACGTCTCTCAAAACATTTCATGCGCACTTTCATGATTGAAGGCAGTCTCACTGAGCTCAAGATCTCTTTTGCAAGAGAGGCCTGAGTAAAGAACAGAAGTTATCTTCAGTCAATGTTATTGATGATCCCAAGGATCAAAAGGAATTGCAATGTGGAAAGAATGTTACACAAAACACACATACACAAATAGTCTGATGTTGATATATTGGGGACTGTAAATATAAATGTATCAACTACAATTATATGGTGAGCATCTGGATATCTTGTCTGTGATTTCTGTTCCTCCAGAAGATACAAAAAGGCATATTTGAACAAACATGCTGCTGGGAAAAAAAAATCATGGCAGTACTGACACGATGATGTAAGACCACGTGTCACATGAGAAGTGTGATTAGGTCAAGGTTATGAGGAAAACATAAACAATGATGTAAAGCCATTTGAACAAGGACGAGCAGCAAGGAGCCACTATATTGGTACTATTATTAACTAGCCCATTAATAAACAATACAAGCCTGCATGTGTCCCAGCACCATTTCATAAGAGGAAGCTAATGACTTGTGTGCCTTTGGGTTTGGTTTGTGTCCAAAACATTTCTTTACTAGACTCATAATTTTCTTGTTAAGCATTGAGATGCTAACTGACTTTGGTGACATGAGGCTTTGTTATGATGTTTACTGCCCCCCAATAATGAAAGTGGGCAATAAACACGGGACAAAAGCAGCTTTGTCTGGATTTGCAAGCCTACAAACTAATCGACAGAACTTTTTTTGAGGGGGTGACGTGCAACAAAGGTCCCCGGTCAGATTAAAGCCAGACATCTTTGTAAGTATCATGGACCACACGTGTCTCATAGGACACCCCGAAAACCACACAGTTCTCCCCTACACGCCTGTGACTGTGTTAAGAAAAAGTGGCTGCTGAGAGATTAGTGTTTTCTGTTTTTATGACAGCGGACAAAAACTGTTGCAGTTGGTATGTAAGGTGCCAAATGTTCACAGCTGGCGAGCATGTAACTAGAGCAAAGTCACTTTCACTTGTTTCCAAACGTAGGTAATAAATTAAAGCTAAATACCAATTCAGTATGCATCAAGAATAATAAATAGCCCATTGTTAATCAGTTTAACTTTGAACTCCACTGATCCATGCACTTGTTATTTCTTTACGCAGCTTTTTGCACTTTTACGGTGTTTGAAAAGTAGTTAAATTTTTTTAAATTTTATTTTATTTTGGGAAAAGAGAAAGTGCTGAAAAACTGTTGCTATTACTATTTTTGTTTTATTTGACTTATTTAACAAATTCGATATTTGAAGACTTAACAAATGCTTCTAAAGTGGCAAGAAACTGAATATGGGGCCACTATGTGTCTCTGACTCAGCCTCAAAATGAGACCAAACCAAAGATATCCACACTTCATTAAGCTGAGATTGAGACCAGAGCTGTGCAACATGGCGGTCACCACAGTTCGCCTCGAGGCATGCATAAGGTTACTTTCACAAGGTTTCTTTTCATTCTTCCTTTTTCTTTCTTTCCTTCTTTGTTTTGTTATTGTGACATGTGATTCAAAGCAGTTCAGAATAAGAAAAAAAAAAAGCCAGTCCCAAAAGATTCAATGAATGCTGTTCGCAAAGTGAACTTGTCATTGTCCAATCCTTGTGTTCTTGTTTCTGTGCTTTTTCATCATTGTCAAATGACAAAATCAGGGCAGGATATGTCTCGCAACACATACAGAATATTACATCTGGTTGGCTCTTTTCACAGTCAAGAGGGACTTAAATTTCAGCTAAATATTTTAGGTGGAAGTTTTTCTTCTCTGCAGTTCAATGTGCAATAAAATATGACACTCTTACCCTTACATGCAGAATAAAAACAGATAATAAATGAGCATTATAAAGAGAAATAGCTTCACGCTTCCATTTCGCCAGTATCACCTTTCTGCTGTGCTATCCAGGACACTTTTTCCACCCCCTGGGGACAAATGTAGAAGACCCTTTTAAAAGTCCAGCTGTGCCTTTAAAAGAGTTTGCCACACCAGCGGTGGGGTGCTTTGAAATGCTGCGCGGAATATCCACAAAATAGAGTTCTTTTTTTCCCTGTGACATGGCCCTATTTCCTGTGTCACCACACTTCCCCTGTGTGATTTCATAGAAAAAGTCAAAATATTTGAAACTCCATTGTTGACTGTGTCAAACCCCCATCTTGACATTACTGCACTGCAATCACACCCTCGCAGGTGGACGCACACGTGACCATAAAACAACGCTCTCAAACACACACACACACACACACACACACACACACACACACACACACAGTTACCTGTGTTAGACTGAGCGTCACTGTGTCACACTATCTTTTCATGTGAAACTATATCCACTGGCCCGTCCTCTGGCTCCCGACACTTCCTTATAGTTGAACCAATCGCGTAGCTCACCATCAGCCCCCGTTTTGTTACCTGATATTATTGAAGGAGGAGCTAAGGAGGGCAAAGAATAATAGCGCTGGCTCTGCGTGAATGTATGCTCATGTTTGGTGTGTGTGTGTGTGTGCGCGAGAGTGTATCTGTGCCTGTCACAACGGGTAGATTCCTTGTGTGGCGAGGCTGAAACCGAAGCTGCCTGGGCCTGTTGTTGATAGCCGTGTCTCACCCACTCACTGCCCCAGAGGGAGTCAGGACCAAGACCACTGCTCAGGGTCTGTCTGTTCACACACATGAAACACAGGCTTGGATTACACAGGGCTCAAATATGACTCATCCTAAGGAGGGGGTGGAGGTAGGCCCTCTCTGTTGTTTTGCACAAATAGGCTCACACGCACGCACACACACACACACATACACACACACACACACACACACACAGGCTGCCCGCAATGATAGCTGTATCACAGGCTCGGAGAGAGGACCTTGTGGTTCCACACACCTGCCAAAGACAGATGTTAAGAATAAATCAGAGAGGAGCTCTGAGTGAAGAAGAGCTCCACACCGCCGTAACTCCACTAACTCACTACACAGTATGCTAACTGGAGAGCAAACAGCTGCACATGACAACACACTACAGTGATGAAAGTAACAATAGCATGCATGCACCTGACATGCATACAGAGACGGTGCTACGTCTTAGGGGGAGAGGGAGCGCTTTCCAGTTTCCGTCTCACAGGCTCCACTCCCGCTTTTGTGTTTTTAGCCCTGCTCCGTTGCTGCATAACCAGCTCTCATCCTCCCGAGCAGTGGATTTTTTTTAAGTGCAATTGTTCTGGAAGCTGAAATCCTCCGACGACATCTAAACAAGTCACAACAAGGCTGAAAGCAGTGTGGGCGGTTTGGAGAGGAAGTTCCTTTTTCCGCTGCTGACTAGGTGAATTTCATGATTTCTTCATTTAAATATAGCACCAGTCGGTTATGAAGAATCAACACACTTACAAAGCACTACCCTTTAAGTGAATGTGTTGCACAGTAACACTGAAAAAAACAATTTTCGGGGAACGCGACCACTAAAAGCATTAAACAAACACCAGCGCAACATCATCCTACATCCTGTCAGTCAAAGTGGCACACTTCCTGGATCCAGAAACCATGTGAACCATGTGTCATGAAGAAAAAGAAAACTCATATCCATACAGGAGCGTATAGCGTTTGTCTATGCTGGCAGCCATGACTACAGGCATCTTTTGTCACTTACGTATTTGTTTTTAGCCTTTGCCAACTGGCTGGGAGAGGCAAAGTGGTCTGTGGAACTAATGTGTGTGTGTGTGTGTGTGTGTATGCATGGTATGCGTGTGTGGCATGTGTTTGTGCGTGTCATCAACAGACACCCTTCACGCTTTGTGGCCCAGAAACAGGATGAAAGAGTGAGTTAACCAGCAGCACACTGACATTATCTCTCCTCCGCCGTCCTGGAATGCCAGCCTGCTGTGAAACTCAGAATATGTGACATCTTGTCACACCACATAATGTGCATATGTCTGCGTACGTGCGCGCGCGTGTGTTTTAGGACTTAAAACATGATACCTCGTCACACACTACAGACCATGCAGCTCCCAAAAAATAGGAAGTTATGTTGGTAAAAACTCCAGAGAACAAACAGCTTTCAAATGTGCTACAAATGAAAATGTGTTACACAAGTATGAGTTAAAGAGTGTCAGTGAATTTCTACATTTATTTATTTTATTTTATCTTTCATCCAAGAGAGTCTGCTCCCGTCCATGCTTCCATTTACTGGGCAAAAATAAAGCCCAACTCTGGCCCTTGTGATGGCGATGAGTCTAACATCCATGACTCAAGAGGTCAGGCAGCCCATCCAGGCCGAATATTGGGGGTTAAGGGGATGAAACCAAGTGTGAAATGTGAGAAGACAAGCCAACATGGTTTCTCAGGCAACAAATAGAAAGGCGACAAACATATCTCTGTGAATGCGAAGAACGTGAGGTATGTCAGGAAGAAAGACAGTCACATCATCCGTGATTCATACGAGACCGAGATGGAAAAGGAATTAGAGTGGCTTTTTGAACCGGCTGAGTTTAGACATGTTAATCAGTAATAGCCTGTTGCACTTCAGTCAGGAGGACTATGAGCGTATTGGTGTGTGCGTTTCTGTGTGCGCGCGTGTATCTCTGGCAAGTCCAACACTACTTGGACTTGGGCTGGTTGAAGCAAGAGAAAGCTCCAGACCAAGAGATAATCCATCTGGACTGTTTCCTTACAAAACATATGGAAAAATGCAGAAGCTTTTTTTTCCTTTTCCACCCACAATAGCTATTAATATCTCGCACAGAACATTTGCTCATGTCCCACTAAGGACTGGAATTCCTGCTGAAACGCAGTCATCTTGGAGGATTACAAAGAGACGGTCGGGCATTTTCACGCACTCAACATACGTATCGCCTGTGTGCAAAGTTAAGCGTATAGTCACATCAACATATAGAGACTAATGGGTATGTGCTTAACATATTCTTCCCTCTCCCTTTGTCTCTCTCCCACACACGCACGCAGATTTACTGTAGGTAAACTGAAAGTGACGTAATCCCAGCCCTCAGACACGACATGGCTTATTCTGCTCAAGTTACTTAAACAAAGATAGCTTTTCCCTGCTGCGTAGAAAATAATTCACTCTAATATCAACAAGGACCCCTAAATAATCACAGCGACTACCTGACAGGAATTGTCCATGGCAGCGGCAGAAATAAAAAAAATAAAACACCCCAGTGTTGAAATGACAGCGCTGTAAATTGTTTTAATTATAGCCGACGCAGATAACAGCCTGTGGAAACATCAACCCTTTCTTCAAGTCCTCTGCAACATCCAAACGTACAGTATTCCCTGGAAAACGCAGTTTGTGTGTGTGTAGCAGGGTGAGCGAGTGTGCGTGTGAATACAATATTCATTTTGCTGCAGGAGGACAATCTATGCATAACAATGAGAGGCACTAATGAAATCAGCCATCAACCTGCGATACATACATATTAAAGCAGGACCTCAGAGTGTCATTCGCTTAGTGCATCATTTGTTCCCACTCCTTTTTTTCTCTCTGCCACCTGACCTTTAGAGTATGTGCCCCCCCCAACCCCATCGCACACACATGCACACACACACACACACACACACACACCTCACTTCCCCATGCTAAAAATAGGACGTGTACCTGCAGTACTCTGGAGTTATGGATACAAGCACGTGTAAATGCACCTTTACGCTGTCATGGTGCTACGTTTCAGAGATACACACCGGATTGATCTGCGCACAAACCGCAGGAAAAATATTTTGGGATTTCAATATAGACAACTAATGTTTGACTGAAAAGTTCAGGGATCCAACAGCCTCCTCTTAACAGATGATGTTCAGCATCACAAACCGTAACCACTGTCAGAGCTGTACCTTCCGTATAATGTCATATCATCCCAGCTGCCAGGGAGCGACGCCCCTCCCTTCCCTCTAAGCATGCTTCACAGCTCTGGTCTCTCTGTCTCTCCCTCTCTCTCCCTAACCCCCACCCCCACGCTGGCAGGGAAATGGATCCCTCCACCTGACAGTGGCCATTTTGAGCCTCCTCTCCGCTCCTCTCTACTCCTGCTTCCTGGTAAACAATGGGAGAGGGATAATTGATCAAACAGCCAGGGAACCCTCCGAGCAGGGGAAGGTCACTGCCCGCCAGCCCAGCTCAGTAAGGAGGGGAGGAGCGGGGGGTGCTATGTGTGTCAATATGTGTGTGTGTGTGTGTGTGTGTGTGTGTGTGCATTTGTCTGTGTGTATATGTATGCATATGTGTGTACATGCATATATTGCATCTATGACTACTGTGACCAACTGTGCAAAAAAAAGAAAAAGAAAAGACACGGAGGTAAAGACAGACAGAAAACATTGTGTGTGTGTGTGTGTGTGTGCGGTGGGGGGTGAGAGGGGGTTGGGGGGGGTCTCTCTGACGCTCTTGAGCTGCCATTTTTCTTCCCTGACAAAGACTCCATCTGCCACAGAGCCATTTGCTGCCTCCCGAGTCGGCAGAGCATTCTGCACGCCACGTTCACCTTGATGTCACCTCTACACAGCTCACGCCTTGCTGACGCTGTACACACACACACACACTCACACACACACAACAACACACTTCTTTTCCTCTAGTATACACACAGACATATATATCGTCTACCACTTGCAAACAAACACACACTTTCAGTTGCTGTCATACATACTATCTTCGCACTCTCTCTCTTTCTCTCTCTTTCACACACACACACACACGCACTCGCACATATTGAATGTGTATGTGTCTCGGCAGTGGCCCTCCCTTTCCTCTGCACGGCTGATATCACTGTGCAACCATCAGCGCTGTGCATTGTGGGAGTGTCTGTTGGGGCAGGGAGACGCGACAGGGGCTGAGGGATTCACACGCCTCTGAAAGACAGCCAGAGGGAGAGAGAGGGAGCGAGGCAGGAGGGGAGGGAGGCAGAGAAAGAGAGAGAGAGCGATACGGAGGGGGCCGGTAACTGGAAATGAGAGATGGCATTTTAAAGAGGAAGCTGAATTTCACCTGCAATTACCGTAGCTCCGGGGCACATGGCTCGGTTAAGAGACATTTCATTCCAAAGCCACCGCGTATAGCTGCCGCACTGAGCCCTGAGAGGCGCATAAAGAAAGAGGGAGAGAGAAAATAGAGTGGTGGAAAACCCTCCTCTGCCCAAGATGGCCCTCAGCAGATGCAGTGATGAAAGAGAGGAGGCAGCCAGGGATGTAACTGGTAAATGAAACCCAGCAGAAAAAGCTAAAGAGAGGAGAGGAGAGGAGGGGAGAGGAGAAAGGAAAGGAAACGAAAGGAAACACAAGACTGATAAAGACACAGAGGAAAGAAAAAAGGTATCTCATTCAGCAGGCCCCAACTTGGCCATCTGCACACCAGACCAGACAGCTGAACTGGGCCTCTGAGAGCACACAAACACACACACACACACACACACACACACACACACACACTGAACAAAGAGCAAATCAAATCCAACAAACAGACACTCACACTTTCACAGTTAAGTACGGGGAAGGCTGGATGTGTTTAATGATTAATATCATTCTTAGTATTTGTTGCTCTCTCTCTCTCTCTCTCTCTCTCTCTCTCTCTCTCTCTCTCTCATAACTCCAAAAGGAGCTGAAATGGTTTCCCCGAGGCTCAATGTCCTGGCTAGTTTCACCAGGCACACTGCTGTGTTTCATAGGAGAAGTGTGACTGCACAAATACAGTAATGAGCTCTCACTGGGAGCCGGGGGCCTCCTGGCACTGCTAATGGCTCCTCTGGACTGCAGCTGTATCCAGGTTACAACCTGGCCTGGCTCACGGGCCCTGGGACACACAGGCCCAGCAGGGACAAACTATTCCCAGCCACGGCCGCACGTCGTAGTCAGAAAAACCAGATCCATGGCGGAGTTAGGCGTTCGGTGGGTGGGTGTTTGAAGCAGGGGGAGAGGGGGGAAGAAGATCCGGGAAAAGGGGGTTAGGGGGGCAGGAAGCTGTGAGGGATGTGGAGAGACAGGGGGCCCGGGTAAAGACAGAGACAGAGGAATAAAGACAGTTGAAGAGATGTGGTTTGGCCATAAACGCAGCAGATAGACCCAATAAACCTGGAGGCTCTCATAGGGCAACAGCTGGCGTTGGGCAGGCCTGGTGAATGTGTGTGTATGTGAGAAAGGGAGAGAGAGGGAAATGTGTGTGTGGTCTGTGTAATTATCTCCATAAAAAAGTAACCCTGGGACGCTTACATAATGTACACGCATGCACAAACTAAACACAGAAAATAATAACAGCTTGCTAATGCTAATTGGATTCATAATTATCAATTACCGATAGTCATAGTAACAGACTTTGTTCGGCCTTGAAAAATCCAAGCAAAAATGTGTATGTTCGGTAAAACACAATCAGAAAACCAGCCAGGACCACAGACTTAAAATGTCAAATGCCGCTGCACGCAAGCAGGTCTTAAAACCTTTAAACCCAGTTAACCGTGTCCTGGATTCAGTGCTGCAAACCTGTCTTGTGTGGACAAGTGCAGATCAGCCCCACAGAATTTTATTTTAGCCAAAAATCATGTTAGCTAAGACAGCAGAAATGCCATGCTGAAGTACCAGCAAACGTTCTCAAATGACACTCCTCAAACCATCAATTCTGTATTTCCTGAACAGCCCCACTATAAAAAAAGAGATCTCAGATTAGATATTTCATCCAGCGTGCGCACGATGTGATTGGTAGGTTGGAAGGTAAGTGCAAGTGATGGCAACGGCTTCATCATCTCCTGTTTTCAAACCGAACAGCGGAATAGGCATTAGGGCCGAGTCCAAGGGGCTCGAATTGCAATCCCGCTTGTGCGGGGCTAAAAGGTTTGTGATGTATGGGGGCTTAAAGGTCTACTCCTAATGTTTTCCTAAATTACTGGCATGCAATCCTGTTACATTATGACACCCAAAACTCAAGCAATGTGGGCCCAACATCTTCCCTCTACTACAACACATTAACACACGCACACATGCACGCGCACACACACACACACACACACACACACACACTGCTCCCGTTGTTGCCCTCTCTGGGAGATCTCACAGCTTGGGTCCTTTAGCTCCTGTTTTGTCTGTCCCTCCATTCAAAATGGCCCCCTCGTGACCACGCATTATCGTCCAGGCGGGCGGCCCCTGAGTGGACTGAGGCTCCCCGGGTGCGAGCAGTGATTCATGGCACAAGGGTCTGTAAAAGAGCAGCTTCACCCCACGCTGCAGCCCTTCATGGGGACAAGGAGAGCAGAGGCTGCTCGGCAGTGGGGGTGGTTCAGAAGTCTGGAGAGAGGACCGAACCCTGTTGAGACCGCATGGGCCAAGGGAGGCAGAAGGGGAACGGTCGGTATTTCCTTGCATGTTTGTGGGTGTCACCTCTGTAGGACCTTTGCAGGACCTTTGCAGGACCAAAGCTCGGGCCCTGATGAGGGAGACCATCATGTCTGAGGCCCTGGTTGAGGTCAGGGTTAGAATTGGTTATGGTTGAGAGTAGGCTTTGGATTAGGCTGTCTACGATGAATGGACGTCAGCGCAATGTCCTAGCAACGCTGCACAAACTTCTGTGTGTGTGTGTGTGTGTGTGTGGGGGAGGAGAGAGTGGGAGTGAGAGTGAAAGAGACAGAGACATGGATGGCTAAGCCCAAACTAATGCCGGAGCGTGTCTGCTGAATCTACGCTGCTCCCTATCCCGAGGACAATCTCGCAGCAGCTTTTTAACAATCTTAGCTCCGAGGCAAGTACAAAGTACTAAATGTTTCGGGGTTATCTCTAACACTTCCCCAATCTGACGGAGCACTGGTTTAAAGGGCACTGGGAAAAGACACTGTGAGAAACAAAGGGGGGGCTCATGAATAAGAGCTGAAAAATGATAGTAGTTGCTAGAATTGATGAAACCCTATCAGGTTTTGTGACAGGCGGCGAGGCACACAAATTCCTTCCCTTCAGGCAAGAAGGTGTAATTTCCCCTTCCACTGTCACAAGAGCCATGTAAAGAATTATCTGTAGATTAATGATTCAAGGTGATCTGTAATATACATGGACAAATCTATCTATCTATCTATCTATCTATCTATCTATTTATCTGTTCATTCTTGCAGCTCAAGACACTCAGAATAGAAACACTGGCATGCTGCTCCGTTGTAACACGCAGTGGGATGCGGATGAAAATGCTGGCCCCACAGGACACACACGCACACAGACACACACACACACACATACGCACACAGACACACACAAAGAGCGGACTGCTGTGGGGCTGACGCAAGACTATCTCTGTCTCACGTGTCTCTCCCCTACGGCCGCCCGCTGCTCCTGACCTTCGAGATGTTTTTCTCTCTCCTTCTCCCTCTCCCTTTATTCCTCTCTATTTCACACTCAACACACACACACCCTCACTCACTCACTCACTCACTTTCACACACGCACAGACACACACACACACACACACACGCACACGCACTCCTCCCTTTTTCCGCACACCTCCCAGCCACTCGGTATTTTGTCATTAAAAGGCATTGCATTTCAAGCTTGGATCAAGCAGATGGGGCTGCGTAAGCATTGCTGCTCCTTCACGCAGCACCTTGGCTTAAGTACAGATAGTCCACATGCATTACGGCACTCTCTCTCCCAAACACGCGCGCACACACACACACACACACACACACACACACACAAACACGCGCACAACCTTCCTGGAACCGGAGAATCAGCCCGTTTGTAGATGGCTGCTCCGTGCGGGCAATGCCTGGCCGCTGGCGTAGGAAACCTTAAGATGTGCGCGACAAAACGAGAGCGCTAAGCGGCGGACAGCGGTGTCGTCACTTAGCGGAGAAAGCGCCCTGGCTCGTCATTCTTATTCCGATGTATTTACGAGTCTTTTTCTGGAGACCATTGATTCGTGCCTTCTGGTGGCAAAACACTGACAAGAATACTCATATAAAGTTCAGTGGGTTTCTCACACACATACACACATGAATGTAATACATAATTATATCTCTGTGCCATTAAGACACATTTCCCTGTCTTTCTTCCAATTTCTCTCACTCTCTACATTTGCATATTCCTTTGGGTGTTTGCGTTGAGCAGCTCTTTCCGTTTTCCTTCTCTTGTCTTCCAAGCAACAAATGTCAGCTAATTACACCGTAGCTGTTTGGATGAGCTCCATCTTTCCCTGTGCTCGGCTGTGCTTGTTCTCCACGGGGCTGCGGGAGGAGTCAGGCAGCCGAGGCACAGCCAGCGGTGGGGGTTCAGCGACACGGCTACGCCCCCGCAGAAATTGATTCCCCAAGAGAGGACTCATCAATACAAATGATACAACCAGCTTGCACCCACCTGTGAGGGATATAATGTATCATTCACAGCCAAGGGATGAAGCAGTAATGGTTAAACCTGATAGAATCAGGTCTGGTAACACACAAGGCTAAAGAGCCAGTGGCAGGCGAAACAAGTATTTCCCTGAGCTCCACATTCAGTAAAAAACCTCCTTATAAAAGATCCCATTTGATCTGGTGACACACTCACAGGCACAAGGCCATCAAGTCAGGCAGGAGAGAAAAGTGCAAGTCATTGTCTGTGTGTAGAAACAACAAACTGCCACCTTGGTGTGTGTGTGTGTGTGTGTGTGTGTATGAGTGAAGTGAAGCCTTGAGGACGCTGCCGCGCCCCTGAGTACAGCCAGCTCTCACACAGACACAGGGTGAGAAAAGAGAACGAAAAAAAAAAGAAAGAGGAAAGACAGAGCGGGATGGAAAGAGGAGGAGAATAAAAGCTGCACCCAGCAGTACACATAAACAACTAAAAGATCCCAACCAAGGAACACTGCAGGGCACAGTTAACAACCATTTACATTTGCCGCTGGCTCTGAGCAGATAGCAAACTCAAAGGATGTTTATTAGGCGCGTACATCTCAGACAAATATTCTGATTAGAATGGGAGAAATCTAATTAATTGCTTGATTCACTGAATGAACCCCGAACTTGTAATGTAATCATAACAACTGCTTTTCAAGGGGCTCTTGTTAAATTTAATTGGGGGAGAGAGAGAAAAAAAACATCCTCTTTCACTGAATGAATGAAAATCAAATTAGGCCTGAAACTGGAGGAGTCTGCAAGTTTGTTCTGGCGTGCCGTAAAAAAAAAAAAAAAACTGTAAAAGCAGAAGTGCGTGACAGTATATATTTTAAAAAGTCACACATCGACTATTTTGAAACACGCCAACATATAGCAGGGGCACGGGGGATGAAAAAGAGGAGATGTGAACACTCTGCCGTGCGCTGTGTACTCACTGTTAGAGATGTCTTCAGCTCTTTGACATAACTGCTGTAACACCTGGAGGAAAAGCAAGAAACCAGAGATCAGTGTGGGTTCAGGTTAAAAATACAACCTGAGTGACAGGGATAAAATGTGTCCCAAGTATGCTTTGATTTACAGGACAGTCACGTGGGGACATTATATGCAGATTTGTGATAACGCTGGATGTGTTTTCCTTTTTTGAGAACCTGAGGAGGATCAAGCCCCCAAAACTACCTGAATATCAAAGTTACAGTTCAACAGCTTAGTGACATCTGAAACAATCCACACACACACACACACACACACACACACACACACAAACAGAAAGATATTCACACGCAAGAAAAGTCTCCTTCTCCCCGAGCCCTTTCTTGCAAAACCTGTTTGTTAGAAATGGATCTAGACACTGGAGCTTTGAGTGCGAGGATATTTTCCCCAAACACAAGACAGTTCTTGCAGAGAACCAAGCCTTACCGACGTTCTCACGCCCATCGCTCATGCATTGTCTCTGAGGCCCTCCTGTGCTCTAACAGCCTCAGCCTAATCTAAGTAGCTCAACAGACGCCACCCTGTTATGTGAATCAACTACACGCGCGCCCGCCGATTTTTCGGCTTGTATTTACGCTAATACACACTTATTCTTGAACGTGAATTTTGTCCACGCCAGGCCAAAAAACCCTGTGAGAGAGTTTTCAGCCACAATGCTAACAATGTCGGAGCGGTTAAACGGTCTCAGAAAAAGAGATCATACAAACTTCCAAGCCAACAGAAGCACTTTCTTATGGACATTTCCAGACACATCAACGCACAGTGTTACAGCGCTTGTGGATAGCTATCTAACAAGGTTTTGTTGACAGTAAACACATCCATCTGGTCAGCGGCATCAGAGCCACGTCTGGCGGACGCTTCATCGGCGCGGATGTGATCAGCTATTACAATGACATATTCCAATGTTTTTCTCTGCTGAGTTTGAACAATTCCCGTAAATGTCCCATGTTGGAAAGACGGCCTCGGTTAAAAGCAAACGGCATGTCGCCGTTCACCAGCCTAAGTGATTTTGCCTTTTCCGGTGCCCTCCGGTCATGTCAAAGTAACACACGTAGTGAACACACATCTGTTCCCACAGCTCAATTTATCACAGAGCAGAAATCACCTGGACCGACTGTGTTGATAATAACCAGAGTGATCGAACTGCAACAGTCCCCTTCATTATCTACACTCTCTCACAGCCTCAGACACACACACACGCACGCACACACACACACACACACACACACACGCACATGCACACCCCCCACACACACACGCACGCGTGTGCATGAGAGACTACAGACACACACAAATACTTTGATAACTTGTCGCAGTGATAATGATAACAGAGAGCCAGGTAGGCTGAATTCATCTTCAGCTTTTTCATAAAGGCCTATTAGCGGATGATTAAAGGATCTCTGCTCATAGGGCTTCAGCACAGAAAATGATTTGCCAGCCACAAGGCAGGTGAATTACACTGGATGAAAACGCCAGTGCTGTCTGCCATCATTTGCCTGACTGGGAATCCGGCTGTTAGTCTATTAACCTCATTTTATTGTAAGATCTCACCAGTTTTACATCAACGGCGGATGGAGAAAAAAAACTCAGAAAACACACGCCATCTCTCTCCGACTTGATGCCCGCAGCGTTAGCAATGTCCTCACAAAGCAAATCATCATTAGGGCTACAACTAACAGTTATTTTCATTATCAATTAATCTGCAGATTATCTTTAGGATATCGTCAAGATATTTTATGCAGCACCACATAATGGCAGAGTGACAAAAGACTTCTAAGATTAACTGACTCAAAATAGTTGCAGATTATTTTTCTCATGAACAAATGAATTTAGGCCACAGCTCAACAAATTGTTTCAACTATATGTTAGATTTTAAAAAATCATCAAAAGTACGTTTACCATCAAATAATAGAATATAAACATAACATGAAAAATGAAATATTACCTGCATTTTACGGTTTTATCGCACAGCAAAAGTGACACCTAGGCATTACTCAACTCTGAGAGGATACATGTAATCATGTTTTCAGGACACAAAGCTATTTGTTATAGCCCTTAACAAAGTGATCAAACAAATCACTGCCCTGTGTTATTAAGTTTAATACTTTTTGAGCTAACAACCCCGATCTCATTTTATTGTAGCCATCATTACTTACTAATTTCCATTTTCTAATTAAGTGAAAAGGCAAGAAAAAACAGGCAAATGCACAAAAAACAAAAACAAAATCCAGGAACTATCTACAAAGGTATAATTACCTGCATCTACACTCCAGGCATGCTTACACATGGACAGTGTACAACCCAACTGTTTGTGACGTCTCTTTGAATTGTCTTGTTTGGTTTCCATAATCTAACCCCCACCACACACACACACGCACACAAACACACTCCCCTTAACCACACTGATGTTGACTGTACTTTAGTAGCCATACAGCGGCTGTCAGGCATCTGCACGGGGTTAAATACAAAGGGTTGGACTTTTGTACAAGCCACAGACACTGAGAGAAACTCAAAGAGAGACAGAAGAAGAAAGAAAGAAAGAAAGAAAGGAAGAAAGGAAGAAAGGAAGAAAGGTCACACCATGTTTCATGTGAGCCTTCTTTACAAGAAAACTCTGTTGGTATTCGAGCATGGGAAACAAGTGTACTCTGAAAATGCACATATTGAGATTGGCCTAAAGTCCCTCGCTTTTTAATATTTGATGCCTTGTTAGAGGAGCTACGCTGGCGAGGTGTTTGTCTCTGTTGTCCCTGCTGATCCCTGGCACACCGGGTCCCTGTGGGGAGCGAGCGAGCGAGCGAGCGAGCGAGTGAGACTTGGCCGCAGACATTTTCCTGAAGCCCCCAGAACAAAACAGGCAAGTCTTGACAGTCTGTCCGCCACAGAGTCGTCACACAATCAGTTGCAGGAAACCAATCCCTAAATAGCAGTGATTCATCTCTTCATCACACACAATGCCAGTACACAGTGCACAAAGAAGCTCTCTCTTCCCCTCTCTCTCTCTCTCTCTCTCTCTCTCTCTCTCTCTGTCTTACCCTATCTGTCTCAACCCCTTCCCCCCAGTGTGGTCTCTCGTGCTGCTTAAAAATAAGTGCTTCTCCCAGCTTTCTTTGCCCTGTGATTTACTGGCAGTGTTTAACTGCAGGGCAGCATCTTTTATCGTTACATGATCTGGAGCTGAAAGCTGACAAAATGGAATCTCTGTGCGAGTACCTTTGTATGTGAATGAGTGTATGTTCGGGGCAAAGCAGGGAGCAGGCGGAGGAAGAAAGAACTTGTGCGAGAGGCGTTTGTCTAAGTGCAATTCAAATCCTCCCAGCCTCCCGGTGCCGCGTATGCGTGTGAATGTACGTGTGTGTTTGTCATTCCACTAAATGGTTTCTTCCTTGACTTGATGGAGCAAGTGCCATCT
The DNA here is from genome assembly GCA_016785225.1 of Psettodes erumei. Classification (NCBI taxonomy): domain Eukaryota; kingdom Metazoa; phylum Chordata; class Actinopteri; order Pleuronectiformes; family Psettodidae; genus Psettodes; species Psettodes erumei. The sequence goes on along the minus strand of JAFBJZ010000863.1, from coordinate 4,201,930 downwards.
CAAGGGAACGGGTTACACCACCACACACACACACACACACACACACACACAAAAGTAAAGCGCTCTGAGACTGAGGAAAAGCTCAGAGCATTAGCACAATCCGTTTTTGAGAGGTAGAATGTATATGAAACACCGGGCTCGATTGTGTGCCGGTCTTTTTGTCTGTGTACGTACGCATGTTTTGTGTTGCCATGATAACTCTTCTCTTAATGGCAGAGAGCCCGTTGTTGCATTAGCCAATCCACTTCCTTTTCTTGCTTTTTTGTTGTTGTTAAGAGAAACTCGATTCAGTCAACCTGGCCTCCCTGGTGACTATCCACAGCTGCATTTGGAACAATGATATCAGTACAGTAAGCGACCAGATCATCACCAGCAGATAATCGGGCCGGCACAGTCCCGCACAACAGGTCCAGTGTATCGTTACAGCCTTGATGATCCATCAAGATGACGTGTGAAGGTCAGAATAGCCGTGACCAACACAGCTGTCACATCTCCTCCCGGCACCCTCTTGGCTAACTGGCCTTCCAGAACACTCAGCACAAAAACACGGCCCACTGGGGGAGAACACGGGCCAAGGCCGACAGAACATACCTATAACCCAGGCTGGGCTTATATCATGACAACTACCCTCAAAGACGTGGATCACAGCTGTTTGGGAGTAATGGCAGCGCAAATACAGGAAGGAAACTGTTTGAATATCCTGTAATGAATAAAACCACTGTGATGTCTGTTGGTATTGGCTTTTAAAAATTTCATTCAACACCAAATATAGCCCCAGTTTTAAATGACTACCAGCTCTGTTGTGTGAGAGGAAAAGGCTACAGTGGAGCTGTGTGGAGAGCAGATGTGAATCCACTTTGATTTCAATGCTGGCCTGTGTCTGTGTGAGTGTGTGTGTGTGTGTGTGTGTGTGTGTGTGTGTGTGTGTGTGTGTGTGTGTGTGTGTGTGTGGACCTTCTATTAAATGGATCTGCTGTCTCCTTGATCAAGGGAGTCAATAAAGGGCCAGTCCTGTCAAACCCTCAGGGGTAAGTGTGTATGCACATATGTGTCCGTGTCCGTGTGTGTGTGTGTGTGTGCGCGCTCGCGCGCATGTGCATGTGTGTGTGTTATGGACAGAATTTGAAGCACTCTGACAGGTGAGTGATTGAGTGCTTTCATTTCCCTCCAGCGACAACAAGACGTGCGCACACACACACGCACACACAGACACACAGTGGAGGATGGAGAGAGAGAACTGTTGTTTCCTAAAGGATGCTGCTACTGCCTGCATGCTTAAATTAGCTCTAAATGTTTGGATTACACACGGGAGCTCTCACAGAGGATTTAGCAGCCATAGCCTAGAGTCCAGGGGGTGTGTGGGTGTTTCCATCTACATCCACACACACACACACACACACACACACAAATAAAAAGTCCTCCCGCACAGATAAGACGTGCAGAAGAACATATGTCACTCAGTATAGGTTATTCTGTAAACCCTGAATAGCAGAAGTTGCGTCCGTCTAACCCAGACAAAAGATGGAGAGCTGCTCAGGTTTTAGAAGCTAAATGCAGCTCAGAGTGGCCTAAACAGCAACAACAGTCACAGTTTCATTCATCAGCTTTCTGCTGTGGGGAGACAGTGTTTTCACGTTACACTTTTTTTTTTCTTCTTCTTTTTTTTTTAGAGTGCGGCGCTGGCCGCCGTTGGTGGGGGGAGGATAGGATACGCGAGCAGACGTAGAGACGGGGAGAGAAAGGAGGAGAAGAAGAGAAGGGGAATGAGGGAGGTCAGCGCCCCCAGTCTCAGATAAAGGCCCTCTCCCTCCCCTCTGCCTCGGCTCTCGAAAGCCCCTGCCAGGATCGAGAGGCGTCTCACGTTACAGCTGTCTCTCGGTGTCATCGTTCAGAAAGAGAGAGCACCGTCGAGAGAGAGAGAGACAGACAGAGATGGAGAAAGCGGGACAATGCAACAGACTGAGCAGGGCTAGGCTTTCAAAGCCGGACAAGGGAAAAACAACAACAGCGGCAGCAGGTTCAACAGGATGAGGAAGCCCTTGTGGTTCGGCTGCCTGGTTTTTAATAAGTGATGTTAATGAAACATAACTTTTCACTATATTGTGGAAGCAATTTGAAATCAATGGAATGTGCTCCGACCTTTTCAGGAGAAATTATATCAAAATTTAGCGTGAGTGGGGCTAGTCAGATCATTTCCTCCACACCTCCTGGGACTAACTGACAATTGCCTAAGAATCGAAAAAAAAAGGGGAAATACATTTTTATATACCTTGTTTTGTGAGAAGAGACAGAGAGAAAAACACTCTTAGTCAGAGAAAAGAGATGGCAGCGACTTTAAGACGATACGTGCTATGGGGCTTCGGTGGATTAGGCATCCCTGAGTTGCCTCTCCACACATGAATATCCTTTTTTAACCTTAAAATGCTAAAAACAGCAGCTTGTACCGAGTCCAGTAATGAGTAATCCAATGACTGCAAGTGTTTCAGCCAGCGCTGCTTACAAGGTAAGGCCATGTAGGTCAGGACTCAGATAAGTTAAAATTCAGGGTGAATGCTTTTCTTTTTTTCCCCAGAGCGATAGAAGGAAAACCCGTGTAGATAGATAGAAACTTCATGAAGGAAAAGGGTTTTTCCTCTTCTACGCAGCTGACACCTTGAGAGCTGATCGTGGTTTACATAAAACATGGTTTCGAACCCACACATATAAAAGCTACTGTACGGCCCAAAACTTCTTTCCTATTAGCTTTCCTCTGTCCCTGTCATCTCTCATTGCGTTCCGTAGGAGTTAAATATTTTAAATTCTGGCTTGGCTGGGAGCAGGCTTTGCCAGCGCAGCTAAAATAAAAAGGCTTTGTGGCAGCAGTGACCAGATTTTAAATGCTGAAGAAGATCAATAAATGGGGGCTGTCGAGGCGCAATCTCATGCATTTGTGTGTGTGTGTGTGTGTGTGTGTGTGTCCTGTCCCTGTGCGTAAATGCTTGTGTTCTGACAGCAAGAGTGTGTACATGTGTGTAGATGCTCGTGTGTGTGTGTGTTTGCATGTGTCTTGAGTGTGCGTCTTAACACCCACCGAGGCTCACCGCTCCCCTGCCTGCTACAAGCTATTCTATGGTATCATCAAGAACCCCACTGACCCAGGAGGCACACCAATAGAAAACCAATATCATTCCCATTCCCACATCCGAGACCTTCTTCCTATTTCGTTTCCATTCCCAGTATCCTTTTTCCCATCTGAGCACGGCCGGCACAGGTGAATTCTCGAGAAAAGTGTAATCACAGGCCCCCCCGCTACAGATTGAGCATGTCATGGTGCGGTAAGACTAAATAGCAGGTTTTCCAGACCTCGTTGGCATTTCCATAATCAAGTTCCTGCTGCGATAAAATGATGGGCACCTCGACAAGACGGACGGAGTGATGGGAAACGTTTTGCTTGGTTTTCTTAGTAAAACCCAATCGGCTCCAATTCAGCCCGGTTCAGCCAGTGTTAAGCGACGCTCTGTTTCATGAGGCCAAACGACACTGAAGTGCTTTTATTTTTAAGAAACAAGGTGCATTCCTGTTCTTTTTTTCTTCTTGTCACTTTTACGTTTTGTTTTGGGTTTTTGGGTTTTTTTTTTTAAATCAAGGCCACGTTAAAGCTTTCAGCTCACATAAAGTGATAACCCTCTTCGCTGCGTCTTCACCACAAGTATGAGATGGAGACAAAATCTGCTCACACATCCACTCCAAACCTGAACTTATCTCACGGTTACCCAGCCGGCTGCTCGCGTGAACAATGCCTGAATGTTTTGGACCAGACATTAAACAGACTCACCGTGCCAGCTACCTAGTACAAAGTCAGCGTAATATGTCTAATTGAACCAATGTGTGAATGGAGCCGTTCGGCGTGCGGATAATTCTCAGCGAGCGAGTGGGTGTGTTTTGGTGATAGTCTCTTCCCTCGCTCCAGCACCACCCTCGCCACCCCTCGCCTAAATCAAACAGTATTTCCAGCAGGTGAGAATGCGTCTCACACGGACAATCTCCTGTTGTGTGCTGCCTGTGCGAAAGGGCAACTCCGGACAATTTCCAGAGCTGATTGTCCGGATATTGTCTGGCATCAATCCGTGGAAACGGCTTGCATACATGCTGCTCTATGGCTCCACCGAACCAGAAGTACATCTGTATTTTCACCTCCTCGCTATAATGTACAAAACGAGAAACAGCCCTGAAGTGGAAAAATCATCAGGACCTTTTGAGACTTCATTAAAAGAAGCGAGCCCGGACTTTCCAAACAAGGCATCTCTTTGGAGGGGAAAATCAACCTTTTCACCTTGCTGGTGGAAAAACAGGCATCCCAACGAGACAGTGCATGCACAAACAACCTTGACTTTCATCAAGGAAATTCTCACATTGAATGATAAATAGAGGCCCAGGGGACGAACAGCAAAGAAGCAGCTTATCGCCTTTCCCTCCCAAATTTGGCCGCTCTGTCTTCTGCCTCCTGAAAGTCAACACAGGGTGACCCACTTACACTTTACACTGCTTATTGTTTGGTAATTAAGCCACCATATCTACGCGGAAATGTACAGAAAACTGAAACGGGTGTTGATTCATTTTGTCTTAATTAACAGTTGCGCTTGTTCACTGCAACAGGAGGCATATGTGCTCAATCTCATTAGCTTAGTTCACAAACTACAGATGCATTTCTCATTACACAGACAGAAACACGGGCAGATATTTCCTGGACAAAGACAGCCACGATATTTCAAAAGGCTCACGTTAAATGTGTCCGGCACTGAGCGTGCACTTTAGACAATTATTTGTGTACCCAGATGATTATCGGGACTTCCAGCTAACATGCAGTGTTACCAAAATAGCAAGGTAACATAAGGTTAGGTAGATCATCTGAGAGCTAACCAACTTTCCAGCTGAGAGGACATTAACCTGCGCGGCCATGTGAACACTTATCAATAAGAGAGCTGCCTGCACGGGCCTGCAACACAGCACAGAGCAGAAGGCCGAGACAGACACACAGCAGCGCCAATTTGATCTGTAACAATAAGAGGCATTATCAATCTAATGCCTAGAAGCTTTTAGGGCTTTTGCTCAAATGCGGCTTCTCCTCAAAGGACCATTAGCCCTCACAGGATTAATGTCCACTTCAAAAACATCTGTTTAAGTCCTCAGTTTCTTGGTAAATTATTTAATTTGTCAGCATTGTCTTCTGCACTTGCACATGCACATTCGTATGTAAATGTCCAACTGACGGAGAGAGATGAGGAAATATGATCAGGAATCTGTCGAACATTAGTTCTTGAATTGCCTGGTAAACACAGAGCAGACGTCAACTCCCTCTGTAAATTTCACAGCTCCGTGTCAGTGCTAACATGCAGAGATTTGACAGGGCTCCCAGATGGCCATTATTATCAATAGAATGTTTGTGCGTCCGATTAATCTCAGTCTGAATATAAAATGGTGACATCGATGCCATGAAATATTTAGGTTAGGAGTAACACACAGACTGGCTCTTGGCATTTTATCCAGATCATTAAAAAGTATCTTGCTTTGACACATTTGCTCAAGTATAGTAATGCTATTTTTTTCTGTCGTGATCAATTTAGTCTCGCATCCTGCCTAAAGCATGGCATGTAGGTATGTATTCATTCATAGTCATTCATGTTCCATGTGAACCTATGAGTGCCGACCGTTATGTGGAAATGTGGAACTGAGCTCTACGGAATCATCACAAAAGTTTTTAGAAACACAAGTGTTACCTTTGTTCTTCCAAAACAGGCTGATGGTTGTCACATTTAACAACAACTGAGTGTCATGGCAAAAAGAAAGCTTAAAGACCACACTCATGCACTTGTAACAGTCGAATCATTCACCTGCCTGACACAGTGGAATTACTTTCAGTCCCAATATGATGTGATACTGTTACATATTTCTGAACAGCAAGCGTTGCTTCATACCAATGATCAATATATTGTGCACACCTAATAAATCTCGCTACACTTCATTTTCAAAAGAACCCAATCTAAGGGTCCCCTCCAAAAATAAAGAATAAAATAAAAATGATAGCCCCATATTCAATAGTAAAGGATTATAGAGACTACGGCATTGTATGCACATGGGATTGTCTTCTCAAAAGCTGTCCAAGTTCTGTCAGATTCAGCACCCCCAGACACAGAGCTCGTGAACCTAATTTCACCTAATCAGCTTAGTCAATAGCAACCGTTTGCTGTGACTTTGGTAGACATGCAAATAGGGCTTAACTATGTCTATCCTTAATTCCTGAATGTTCAAGTCAAGCGGAAGTCCTCCTTTATCTCTTCAAAAACAACAGTTCCAATTTGGGAGAGAGACAGAGGAGCAAAAAAGGAGAGAGAATAAAACTCCTTTTTTTCTTGGCCTGGCAAGGAGAGACATCTCTGATTTGAGTGTGCTTGAGGTAGCACAGTGTGCTTTCATTTCAAACCAACATGGCAAACAAACTCTGACAGATTTGTTCCCCTTTTTTCACTTTTGCGCTTGCTCTCTCGCTCCCTCTCAAATTATGGGAAAGCACGCTGCACAAAGATATTAGCACTTCTCTTTGGTTTGTATGTTCAGCTGCAGCACTTGCACGCACACACACACACACACGAGCGCGTGCACAAACACACGCATATTCAAACAAAATCTGCAGAAAATGACGCTAACAATAGACAGTTGTAATAGTGGTAGAAAACTGGGAGACACTGTTCCGTTTCAATTCACTGATACCACTAATGGCTTCTTAGCAGCTCCATGAAATCAAGCAGCTGTCATATAGATGCATCAGCAGTGAGAGGAGGGAAAGCCATCCCCATAAGGACAGAGGCACCGCGCCTTCATGTTTGGCTTAACATCTGCTCCTCTGCACTCCAGCTTTGCAGCAATAAACGGGCAAACAAAAGAGGTGGGAGGTGAAATGATCAGATTTTCCATTTCAAAGCATTTGTTCGGTTTGTTTTCCTTTCCCCTCCTCTTTCTGCTTACAGGACATGGGGGAAAGAGAGGGCCATCAAGTTTTAACTCTGACGGAGAGAGCAAACGCACGAGCTAAAATAACACCCTTTTGTGAGATGGATGACAGAATTTTTTTTTAAAAAGGGTCACCATTTTCCAGTCACTGGATGATTCTTTCTGCAAAGAGTCTCCTGTCTAAACTGTTGCGGACCAGTATTATAGCTCAGTCAGGGGTGATCCAAACTGTGTGTGTGTGTGTGTGTGTGTGTGTGTGCATCTTCAACTTGTCAATCAGGTCACACATCAAATTTAACTTTGTGTAAACAGCAGTCCAATTTATCAATAAAGGTTTCTTGAAAGGGCAATGAATGCATTTTCCCACACCATGACATATGTATTTCAAATGACTGTTTGATTGAAAAGATGACAGTGTTGGCAGTGACATCCAGGTATATTTTATTTTCACTGTCCTTCCCTCAATAGGATGATTGGTAAATAATATCCTTCCTTTCGTCCTTCCCTACTTCCTTCCTGCCTTCCTTCCTCCGTGCATTCATGCTCAGTTGCAAAGATAAACACGAAGCAGCACCGAGTGAACACCGAAATCCCTTTAACAGCAGTTTTCGCTTAAAAATAGCAACAAATTATTTTCTTTCAATTGCGGCTGGATACACAAATCACCGCAATGTCCACCTGTCTCTCCGGAAGAGAAAAAAACCACCGCAGCCCTGACCCGTAACACTACCTCACACTTTATATTTGCTTTTTAAAGCAAACGACTCGACCTCGAACACAAACTGTCTCTTCTTTGCGATAAAACTTCGCTGACAATCCATTAGCCAACTCATATTTCTCATTAAAACCCAAACACGGGACGTGATCCACCGGGTCATTTTTTTCTCTCCCGAACAAGTCTAAAACTTTGGCAAAAGTTGCGAAAAAACGTGGTTCCATTTCCTTTTAAAGTAGCCTGTGTGTGTTTGTGTGTGAGAGAGAGAGGGAGAGGGGGAGAGGGAGAGAGAGAGAGAGAGAGAGAGAGAGAGAGAGAGAGGGGGTGGGGGGGTGATTGAAAAGAGATGGGGGGCGAATTTAAAACAACCAAGATGGCGAGAGCCTTGTTGTTTTGGAAGGGGCAGAAAAAATGGAGGATATTGTAATATACACAAAGGGATAAATTTCAACAACTCGGCCGAGCGGCCGCTAGCTCGCCTGCACGCCTCTCGGCTTTGAGGAAGCGACCGCGATGGCAGCCACCCGGCAGGCTGGCCGGCGATCCCAGCGCCACGAACGGCTCAAAACTCTGTAACCCGCTGCGGAAAAAAATAAAGGAACGTTATGCGTCCAACTTAATCAGAAGCGAGGGGGGATATCTATGTATTTGTCGCCAATTGTTTTATTTTCATGTCGAGGTAAAGCTGGGTGGTTTGTTCTTTTAACGGACGGACAGCGAGGACCAACGGCAGTCCGGTGCCTCTTCTTTAGTCCCCCCACACACACACACACACACACACTTCCACGGTGACGGTTACAACGTCCAGCACTAAACACGCACCGCGAATAAAAACCGACAAGTGTACATTTTACACGGTACACAGCAAAACAGACTCAAGCCCCTTTTAAAACAAACTTTAATTTCCCCGGTTGTCGGATAGCCATAACAACAACAGCCCGAGTGAACGGGTGTCGAGGGGAGAGGGGGAGAGGGACAACACAAAGACGATTCCCACTATCAGGTCACCGCTCCGAGCAGGAAAAGAGGAAAAAACACTTCGTTTTCACATTAAAGAGGAAAAACAACTTTACGGATTTGACCAAATGAAGCTACCGCCCGTCGATGTACGACGGGGGAGAGGGGGCGACACACACACCGACTGAATGAATTAAACATCGTAACGCGAAAACAAGAAACTATCTATAAACCAGTTAACGCAAGAAGCTGAGAAACTCGAAGCGAAGCCAGCTTTCTGTAACGCAGCTCGCCGCTTGTTCTGCGATGGAGGGGAGCGAGGGAGAGAGAGCGAAAAACACACAGCGTCAGTGAAAATAAAACACTTACCTTTTTTTAGTTTCGACACTTTACTTATTTCCAGCGTGGGTTTTTTTAGTTCAACTAACACTTCGGGTCGGTCTTCTTCTCGCCTCTTTTTTCACCCCTTGGTCGGTTTTGGTTATGGAAGAGGTCGGGGACGAATGATAAAGAAGGGAATTGGGCAGTAATTGAGTCTCGGTGTGTGAGTGTGAGTGTGTGTGAGTGTGTGTATGTGTATGTGTGTGTGTGAGTGTGTGTGTGTTAGTTACTAACAGCAGATTGAAGGAGACTCTTCTCAAGGTTTATTCAGCTCCACTTCAAGGAACCGACCTGACGTCAGCTCACTACTGCCACACAAAGAAAACTTATTATTTGTGCAGCGGCCGTCGCGGAGGAGGATACAGTTATTGACCGTTATTACTCTAAATGCGACATTGTCACTGGCGGGGATTCAGCGGTAACTTTATTTATCGTGTTGTTTAGCTGCACCTTAAAGCCATTACAGCGCTTATGGCGATTAACGGCCACTAGTGTAAACAAATAACACAATAAAGAGACAGGGTGGATTAAAAAAAACAAAACAACACACACATTTACGTTTAAACTCTCATCTTTTATATCTTTAAGTAACTTTTGTCACTTTAATCGTTATGTTGTCAATTATGTTTCTGCTTCAAAATGATGGATTGAAGAGTGTTTACTAGTTGATTAATTGATCGGTCGATTGACAGAAAATTCATCAGCGCCCATTTTCACAATCTTTTAAACATTATTCAGACAAAGAGTCGTGTGGTGAAGAGCTGCTTTCCTCTGTCATATCTCATTGTAACCTGGATATTTTTGGCCTGTTTGGTGAACAAAAAAAGCTTATTTTATAGCCTATACATAATCTGGGGCCTTTGGGACATTAAACCGACTGGTCTGAAAAAATAATAATTGGCAGATTAACCAATAAAAGAAAAGAGAGAAAAGAAAATAATCACTAGTTGCAGTCCTGCCTTAAATACACCAGCATGCGTATTGTAACTTGCAGGGGAAAAAAAGTTGTACAGTCTGTAATGTCTCAAAAAAAACACTTGATTTCATGTGGATTTATTTGAAATGTGCTATATGAATACAATTCAGCATTGGAACTAAAATGGAACTAGAGAATATTTGGCATTGTTGCTTGTTAACTGATGACACAACTGTCAAAACATCAATTATTCGACTATAATGGTTTCGACTCTGGTGGGTATTATAGAAAACGTAAAGGCTCAGCCGATGTAGGACTAAAGTGGAATTATCAGTGATTAAATCCATTTCAAAAGCCTGAATGTAATATTTTCACCACACGTTAGATAATACTGTATATATAATCATGAATTTAACAAGTTAAAAAATAAATCTTGAGTTTCCCGTTAGTATCGAGATCTATCTGTCCATCCTGCATCAGTTCGTGAATGAAGTTAGTCATTTCTCAACACTGAGTCACTTAAATCCCCCATGTGTCTCACTGTTAACTGACCAAATGGAGATCTCTCAGAAGATGATTCGTGATCAAATGAATACAAATCAGACGGACAACACAGGCTTTAAATTAGAAGGCACTTGCTCAACAAAAACAGAAATGGGACAGATCTTCTTCGGGATAGGATCAATACATTGCCTGGCAAAGACAGCCATCTGTGCCTAATTGTATGCTTTACCTCCACTTCTGAACACACAATAAGCAACAGGCTGAACGCAGGCCCTCTGACCCAGACTGGGTTTCCAGACGGGGGAAGATTATTTCATTCAACTGGAAAACAACAAGGGGGTGGGGCAGAGGGGTAGTGGTGGTGGGGAGGTTTTTTGCAGATGGAGTGGGCAACTGTTCTTATACGCCCCACCCTGATGAGGATGAGGATGGGTCACAGAGCCAGAGCCAACTGGTGTGTGTGTGTGTGTGTGTGTCTGCACGTCACATCACCACTGGTTGTACCCATTTTAACAGGTATTATTCAGGATTAACAAACTGTTCACTGTTAGTTTATAGACACCTCATAAATCACACACAAACAATGAAGTCATTGTTAGCAGCGTGATGGAGTGTTGGTTTACAGGCACATTCATATTAATGCTTCATAAACATTATGAATGACCATAAATGTATTCTATTGTTTCTTTTCTCCCTCCCTCTCTCTCCTTCTCTGCCGTTATGTCACAACATCCAAGAGTGTCACCCTGTCGACGTTTCTGATGTTATTGCAGGAAGTGCAAAGCTGTTGCTTGCATATCTGTCATTTTTATGTATTAAAAAAGGTGGTGCTGGGGTGGGGGTCTGATAAAACATTCATGATCGCCCGGGTTTGGAGGATGGACATAGAACCCCTTATTCAGCTTGTGGTGTGCAGTTAAAGCCATTTTATAAGCTTGCTCTCCATGTTCTTTGGTCATTGATTTTTCTCTCTGCCCCTTTCCATTACCTGTTGAGATGGGGGGTTTTGCTCTTCTTCAAGCACATACACGCACACACACACACACACACACACACACACACACACACACACACACACACACACACACACACACACACACACATATACACACACAATCCTCTCTATCCGTCTCTCTAGCCACTGGCACCCTGGTGTATTTCTCCATCTCCTCCGCCTCTTGTAGCAGGAATGACAGGCCATGAGGAATGACAGTGGCTCTGTTTGTCATACAGTAGCAGCAAGAAGCAAGGATTTTTAATTGCATTGGAGAATCTTCATTAAAGAGAGCACATGGGGGCGGGAATAGGGAAGAGGGCTGCGTGGGGTGGCGTCACGGGGCACTCTGTGCATCGTCATTAGGAGAAGGCACTAGCAGCATAGAAGGGTGGGCCCTCTTTGCATGCACACTGAGAATGCCTGCCGTACCTCGGTCATTTGTAACATAATAAGTGCCAGCACAATGACTGCAATGCGAGAAAGCACACCACAGGGAAGAGAAGGGGGAAGGGAGACAGCATGTCTGTCTAAAAGAGGGACTTTTTTTTGTCTTGATTAGAAAGTATAATGAGCCACTAAAGAAACAGGAAAAAAAAGATCTCTCCTGAGACTGATGGAAAACAAATTAATCTGGTGATTTGGATTTAATTATTATTTTTCTATTAGTTCACCATGCAAAGACAGGGACAGCCGTCAGAAGCAAGGAGCTGTGCTTGCATTTATTGATTTTTGCCCAGACACATTCGGGGAATACAGATTCATCTGCTCTCCTCCCCGCACAGTCCACTATGTGGGATTCCATTAACACAAGAAGCTTCCAGCAACTCTGAGATGTTTAATTTGAACACCATAAATGGAGCTTAAAATAGTGTTCACACACAAGAAAAGTGGCCTAAGGAAGTCTTTTTATGCAATTGAATTAGGCCTCACTTATTGTTGTGCCCTACATAATAAGTATTAAATAAACACCCAATAAATTAAATTAAGACAATGTTCTGCTGTATAGAATGAGTCGAGCGTTATTGTCTCTCTCTGCCTCCCGACATCTTACACTGCTGTAATAGTTGAGTTTAATTTAATCTTTTGTTTTGGATTAATATAAGAACCCTGCAAACGGACTGTAATTATTCTTCCCATCCATGTACTATCTTCTCTTTGTAGCATCCTTTCAATACATCAGTAGTCTTGAACACAATGCCTTGTGAGATGTAATGATTTGCAAAGTCAATGATTTGAACTGCCTGTGTGATTAAAGCACAAGGGACCAATTTGCGGCAGCTGTATGTAGAATATCGGTGTGCCTCGAGTAACACTCATATTCTTGCACTGACATAAAATTCAGCAATTATGCCAGATGAACACTGTTATTGATTGATATCGTACTATCCTTACTGAAAAAAAGGTTTTTGCTACATATGCATGGACCCAATTATAGATATTCTGAAAGCTGAACCACAGCTAATGGCGTATAGGAATCCATGAGACAGTGAAATATGTATTACTCCTTGACCTTTAACCCCGGAGCCATCTACAGAAAGCAAGCTGAGGGATGCTACAAGTGTTTCTATGACGCAAATGTTTTTAGCCGTCCTAATGTCAGCCTACTGATTCACTTCCAGCTTTAAAAAATCATTGTACTCTTAGTAAACACATAAAAAATGAACAAGATAAGGGAAAAAGTTATTCTGAAGATCAACTAAATAATGTTTTCCATGCAAGGCTGACTAATAAACCCCTGCACAGTCTAAATGAGTGCACTCAGAGAGTGTTTATTGTGGTGAATGTAACTGAGCAGAACCCTCTGCTGCATGATGTAATACACAGAAGGGAGAAATCATCATAATAGCAGAGTAGTATAGTGAGTCATTCGCTGATGAGGTACATTCACACTGTCATTCAGTGAGGAGATGCAGTCTGTGTGTGCACATGTTGTCAGTGTGTGACCGATGGAGAGAGAGAGAGAGGCAGATAGGCAGAGAGAAAGAGAGGGAGGGAAAGGGAGAGAGAGAGAGAGAGAGAGAATTAGTATGTTCCTTTTCTGGGAATGAGGAGTCATTTGTGCCAGGAAAGTGGAGAAACAAGTCCCAGCCCCGCAGTGATGCATCTCTCCATGAAGAATGAGATCACAAGCAAATGTCACCCCAACCTGAGCAAAGCCAAATGACCTTGAATCAAACAGAAAACACATCTCTACCCACGTCGGTGCACACACACACACACACACACACACACACACACACACACACACACACACACAGGCATCACACAAAATGTCAGCAGATTTTCCATTTGCTAAATCTGCGCCTAAGTGCAGGGGTTTAGCTAAGGTAATCAACCTAGTATTTTTCCTTCAGGTCGGCACGAATATCACCCCGGAGGAACCCTGCCATTAAATACAGTTAACCAGAGTTAACTATGCACTTAGTTTTATAATTTAATCAACTTGAAAATTAAAGTGGTATGAAATTTCCCCCATCACAGGGCCAACACTGACAAAATAGAGAGATAAGACAGAGAAGCAGACGCACACACACAATAACAGATATGTCGTAGGTGACTATGGAGTTACTCATGTTGTTCACTTTATGGCAGATGAAGCAGAGGGGGTTTTCAAGGGAAATGACTTTCACAGTTGAAGGATTTTCAAGCTTCAATGCATTTTTTTTTATCATAGTTTACATATAACAAGCCTTGATTTCTGTCCACTGCAGCTAGCATATATCTGTGACACAACAGAACACCTCCACAGATAAGCAAATGCATTTTTCCATTATAATAACTTAGGTTTTTGCTCCATTCATCTCTCTCTTGTCTGACCCACATAGAAAGCATGAGTTAAGTTATCACTGTCGTGCAGTTGTAACACCTTTTAATTTTCTCACAACAAAGTTTACATGGTCTTTTATGCATAAATACACAAACATTGTTTGAATAATGCATGGTCATTGCCTGGAAAATAAGAAACATTATTCCATGGAGACTGAGAACTACTTCTATTAAATCCCCCACCAGTGGCTTGTAATGCAATGCAAAGGTAAGATGCCTTTCATGAGATTTCACTCAAATGCTAATCCGCAGGAGGCTCTCAGCTCATATCGACAGGCATCATTGCTGGAAAAATCAGCCATCAGAGATTTTACAGTGTTACATTTATGCAGGCACAATGATTTTTTGACAAGGTTTGCAGAGAGTTCCTCAAATATCTGGCTCAAAGTGTATATGAGAAATACAGTTATATCCAGGGTACTGCACTGTGCTGAAAATGGAACATGACTAATCTCAAATGCTTTGTGCTACATGACCAGCAGTTACTACAAACATCAACTTTCTCATAGGACGCCCCAAACTATGCAAGAATTTGGCACCTTTCCTAAAGGGACACTAGCCCATAATTATGCAACAACACCAGGCTAATATAAAATTAATATGCGTATTATAATATGTAATTTAATAGGAAAACATGTATGAAAATATAAAACATTGTCAGAGACATAGTCTCAGATATAAATAACATTTTCAGAGGCAAAGGGTGTCAAGACTTTAAGCCACAGACAGGAAATGAATCAGTCCCCTGTCATTTACAGCATTCACAGACAAAGTTGTCAAACTTCTGAGGACATCTCATACATCACAGAGACAAGAAATACAAGTACTATGAGTGTTTGTTTGTATAGATTAGTATTTTGGCAACATTAAAAAGTATTATTAAATTAAATTGTGCAGATGAAAGATTGAATTGGGTACAAAGAGAGAGGGAAAGCACGTATAAGAATGTTTTCCACTTGTTGTGTGATGTTCAGTGGCACATGTCAATATGAATTACCTGCTCTTACTGTATATAAAAAAAATTACAGTTGTTGTGACACACAACGATACTGTGTCTTCAGGATTATATTCATCAAAAATGAAATGTTTACTAGTCTGACATATGTTTGGTGCCTAACAAACTGCTGCCTGTTTTCAGCACCCACACATGACCACATGTGAAGCGTATGTTGTCACAAAGCACCTGTGTGTTTCTTGATGTGGATACCATAAAGAAAAAAAACAACCTTTGAGCATTTGTATTTTTATGAAAGGGGAATTAGGCCTTGGTTTGTCCTCCATGTTGATTACCACAGCTCCAGGAAGCACAAAAAAACAACGTAAAGTAACATGAATGCTAATACATTTACATCAATATGCTAGCCAATAGCTAATTATAAAACTTAAAGTCTCATTTAAATGAGGAAGAATGTCCATGCATACCATTGGAGCTATTTTCAGAAAAAGTGCGTCATGGCCATCAAAAATCCATCTATTGAACAAGCTTTCATTTTCATTCTCATGCTTTGTTTGAACTGCGTATAGAAATCCTAAGAGCTAATATGAAATGTATGAAAATAGACCTCCCTGCAGATATATGTTTCCACATGCCAGCATGTGTCTATGTGTCTTTGTAATCAGCAAATTCATACAATAAGACACAATGTTCAGGATAGCGGATTAATGTCTGGAAGCACCTTACTGTACAGACATACATAGAAAAGGGAGTGGGTTTGTGTGTTTGATATTAAAAAAACTAACATTAATGAAGCTATATTAACATTTTCAGCAAGATATATGCTAAGACTCAAAGCTTTGTGAACACCTCTTATAATTAGTTATTTGTTAAACATAAAAAATGCTCATGATGCAAAATTTGAAAATATAGGTACAAAATGTCATTGAAAATGACTTTGATTTAATCTAAGATTTTAATCAGAAATTGCTTAACTTTTGAGCACTTTAATCCATTTATCTACAACAACCTGCACGTTTGTCTTCATTTGTACTTTTTTCATGTTCAGAACAGATCTTTTTGGGTTCTTCCCGCATTTTAAATGAATTTTAAAGTGCTCAAACCCACTTTAAGATTTTTGTCTTGCTTTACCTGCATCATGCGCTGACATTTACCACTATAAGCCTTACTGTTGAGAGTTTTTCTAGTTCTTCTTCTGCAAACTGGAAAACCTTAACAGCACACTCAGATCCCCAACGCATTTCAGCTCACTGCTGATATTTTGAAACTCAAAACGACAACACTGAGCTGGGAGGAATTTTGAGAATTTGTAGGTGTTAATGGTCACAATAACAAAAGCAGGGAGTGTAGTATCTTTACTGACTTATTAACTGGTAACCTTCAGATCCTCATGGGAGCAAATTCTTTATAAAAAGGCAGGTGCAAGGGGAATTTCAACAATTACATCGACTGATTTTTTTTAAACATGAGAAAAATATACAATCTCATGTCTGTATGCTTAGCATGACAGATATCTGGAATAGTGAATCCAGAATGTGTTAACATTTGTCAGGCAGCCTATCACACCTGCGTGTTTGAAAGTTTCATCATGAATAATTGCTGCCAAATGAAGCCTCAAAGTATGACGATCCCTGAAGGAAATCACAGTTCATGTTAAAGCATAGTAAATGGGTGTATTTCTGTTAATGTGACATGTGTGTATTTGTATTGATTTAATAATTAACGGTCTCTAATAATTTCTTTGATTGCAAAAATAAATTATTCAACAGACGTTCAGATTGAACTGGTGTATTAATACAGCCAAGCAGGAGTCAGTTGCTGAATAAAAATAAGTAAAGCATTAAGGTTTGTCAGTAAAGGTAAATAAATACCTTGTTTACTCTCTAGCCTGTACAAAAACCTAGTCCATATTTGACCAAGAATATAGGGATATACTACAAACGCTGAATAAATTATTACACTGAATAATGAAACGGACAAAAACAAAACAATAGAGTCAGGGCCACGAGGCTGAGAACACGTCCACAAACCTTGGTCAGACTCTCGCTCTAATGATATATTTGTTGATGAGCATCTGAGCGTAGACTTAGGTGGGCCTGTGGGGGTGGTCTTAAGACGGTTTTAGGACTAATGAAAACCCAGCCCTGTGTTAATTAATACTGGCAGGCCACTGCTCCTCCTGGCAGCACGCAGGCAGACATTCTGGCCTGCCCTCGGTGACGCCTGGTCAAAAATAGGGCACCACACAGCACAGTAATGATCACAATGGTGACATCATCTCTGCCTTCAATGAGCTCTCCCCTCAGAGCTCTTCTGAACAAAGAGCAGCAGGCATGCAGGGACGGAGGCAGATGTCACTTTGTGTCTGGGGAACATTAAGACCAACAAATGTTCTTTGAGTCCCTGGAAAGAGCCTTTTAGGGGCCGCGTTGCAAATTGCAAAATGTCACTTGCTCCCCTCTCCGAATCAGGTGTGTGATTTTTTCACCCCTTCAAATAAAACATTTACAACAACAGGCTTCATATTGACCGATTGCCAACAGAGCCGACCTATGGCAAGAGAAGAAAGTCCACAAATAGCTCACGAGCATTTTAGATGGTGCCCCTCAGACATGTCTAACCTAAAGTGTTAACACATGTGGCCTTGCTTTTCCACAATGGTTACTGATCTGTTCAGATGTGTGTCTCCAGTCACATCTCCTCCTTGAAGCAGGCGTATACGCACCTAAAATACAGCCTAACCTCATCCTCAAGTGAAATCGCAAATACGAATGTATTTTCTATCTGTTGCACTGTCAGCACACAACTGAACACCGCACCATGCAACCCAAATTTAAACCCTAACCTTCTGGCCACATTTAGCCTGGAGCTGCGCAGTTTCAGAACTTAGAAATAAATAAATAAATTTCATCTCTCAGTGAGAAGGTTTCTGAAAGCAACATGACATAGGAAATCCCCCCAGGATAACAACTTACAATATCTGCTTAGTTCACTTCGACTTTGCTGTGTTGCATGTTTGTTTCCGTGAATGCTCTGTTTGATTTATGCTGGAAATAACTCACAACCTTAGCCTGGATGTTCCTTCCTAGAAGGTTGCACAGAAGGCACAGACTCTTGCTCTTTGTGCTCTTGAAGACACTGAGCTTGTATTGTAGTTCTCCTATAAACCAGCCTTTGTGGTATTCATGTGTCTCCACAAACAGTGAGAGGGAGGAAGGGAGACAGAGGGAGGGAGGGAGAGAGAGCGAGAGGAAACAGATTCTCAAGACCTGGACAAGCCGTGGGAAAAGAGGGGTCTTGTAGAGGAAAAGCAGAAATGTCTCAGGACATTCCTTTGTGATTACACAGTGCTGGACAAATCCAGACATTCTTGCAGTTTTTTTTGTTGGGTGTCCTAAGGCTCAAGTTAAAGTCAATTTCACAAGCAGCGTAAACATCAACACTTCTGTATTCTCATGGATGTCATTGAATATTGTTAGGGCTAAGGTTTTGAGTGTTTTTTTCTTGTCAAACAATTTGATTTTGAGAAACTGGTCCAGTTGAAATGTTGGGAGGGGGGGTGTCATATGTAGGTAAGTATCATATCCACAGCACATAAATAAGAGGATTTGAGAAAGAGGACAGCAGTCTGTGCAAATCTCAGGTTACATGCCCCTGATCTTAGTTGAAAGAGTTAGCTGCCCCCAGTGGAAAAAAAGCATGTTCCACCCTTGTCACAGCTAGCATGAATGAGAAACAACTCCAAGGAATGCTCCATTATCGTCCTATCAGCAGCACTGGGGGGAGGAGAGCTTGTAGGCTCTCTTTCACGTAGCAGTGTGCAGAATCATGTGTCTAAAGGAAGGGGGGGCAGTGGCATTGGCCTACAGACCCACAAGTGGGTTGAGCAGCCTCCTCCCCAACTCACCAGACCTTGCACTTCCTCATTTGTCTAGGCCATGTGTCCTTTTTGTCAGCAATTAATCTGCAGCACCGCCCTCCTATATTTATCCCTTTCGCACCCTTCCGTTTCTCCTTCACCTCTTGTTCCATTAGCGTTGTGTAGATTTACATTTGGTTTGATAACTGTTCACTGTTGTATACATGCGACTAACAATGGACCACTGGGCCTGTCAAGAGCTACATTTCTACCAAGCGTGATGAGTGTCTTGTTGACCTTCATGTTAATATGCATCTGCTGTGTACCGGTGCTCCGTCTCCGCTCCAAAGCTGACCTTCCTGGACCCACACACACTTAAAATGAATGTGTGAATGTCAGTGTAGCACAGTTTAAGATGGGAAAGTTAATTTTACTTGGTGGGAAAGCACACCTCTATGTCTGCAGTGTGAAAAGAAAAATAAATAAAAAGGTATGTGTTCACAGCTCTTACCAAGGCTAAGTCAGATGTTGAAATAAAGTATGCAAAGCATATCAATGCCCCTAATCCTGGATTTACTGTCATGATGGGATCTACAGTGCCTTTCAAAACAATTATTCAAATCAATCTAATTAAACCTGTTGAAATTGGCTTTAATTGCCTCCCTGACTAAACAAACACCAAGTTCTGGCATGCAAATAACAGTGAGGCTCTACTGCCCCTCCAAGGGTGTTGGGAGAAAAGTGTGAACTACAGTGCCTCTTAGTGGCTATTAGCTTTTTCTGGCTCTCATAATGACGTCACCCCTGAACAGTACTGTGTATACACTGTGCGCTCGGGTGTGTGTGTGCGTGAGAGAGCGAGAAAGAGAGATGATGCAATAAAAGAATCAGCATACACTATAGCACATTTTATAACAAGTTCATGGTGATGAATCATGCCTTTGTAAAGGGGTTAATATTTTTGTACTCACCACCAAAGCAGTAAGATGGTAAATGCACCGTTTTGGAGTTAATGGCCTTTTGAGGACGGAGTCTTTGTTACCTCTTTACTTTTGTCATTTTTGCCTCTTTCATAATTATCTGTCACCATAGTGTGAGGCTGTAACAGTTCTACCGTGGCTACAGCCTTTCAACTGAAGGAACTGCGAAATGCACGGCATGCCTTTATGTCTTTTGCAATCTCCACTCGGCTTTAAACGAGTAAAGGCCACCTCAGGTTATTTTAGAGACACTATCTGTCCTCCAACTTTCCTGTTTTGCAGGTCAGACCCTCACTCTGCCCTGTCTATCTATCAGCATCTAATCCAAAATCCAGCAATGATCGCAAGCAGTCAACACTATTACCGTCACCTAACATGCACAATCAGCTATTACAGGACAGAACTTGTAACTAAGTTCGAGCAGCACACTTAACTTATTTTCAAAGACCAAGACTTCAGGATTTGAGATATCCATTTCTGAGATTCCTGCCTCCAATCTGTATAAATAGTGGGGATTTTATTTGGTCTGTTAAAAGCACTGAACAGTCAATCACCTTTTTTTTCCAGAAACAAATCCACAGACTAGACAGTTTTCTACTTACAAAAGACAGTGTTTTCTGTGGATGATGATATCATTCTGCTCCAAATCCTGTTGCTAAATTATGAGATGTGTTTTCTGTGTCCATGACCCTGGTTATGTTATTTGGCATTTGCTCCACACTGCTGGAAAGCATGTGAGTAGCTGTAAGCAAAGTTTTCACTTATTAATTTGGACTTGTACTTACAATGTCTTCCTTTGGGCTGTTTTTTTCCTGAAAATGCCAAAATGCCATGATACACATAAGATGCATCACATGCCTCAATTTAGTCAAAATCCCCGACTGGTTGGTATGAGAAACTAATAAAAGAAGACATTATCTATCAAGCAAATAAATGCAGGTTCAAACTACAGCTACAGTTAAGATGTTTTATTGCAAATGTCAGTATCATGGCAGATATAAACAGGTGCAATTCAAATACAATTTTTGCTGTCTCTCTTTCTAAATCATGATAACTAATATATTCTTCTTCACATGAACTGTATCATTTGCTATGCCCTCACTATTTTCCAGCTACTAAATTCCTTGACATATGTTACAGATGTCCCAGATTTTTCCTCAGGTCTTGGCAGACCATCATATTACGGAGTTGACTTAGTGTGTGAGACCTATCAAGGTTGTTGTCCATATTCATAATAATCAGATGTCAACAAATGATGGAAAGATGATCTCATTGCTGCACTTTAAAAACACTTAATTACAAGTAAAATACTTAAAATTATGACTTAATTTAAGTAAACATAGAAGGATTATCAGTAACATATTTGTAAATAGTATAAAAGTAAGAGTAGCTCGTATTCATAACTGCAGAATGAACTTTTATTCAAAATGTTACAATATTATTATATTGGATCTTTAATACTGTTGCAAAGATTTAAACAGCATTTTAATGTTGACATTGTTTTGTTTTTTTTATGTGTTTGATCTTTGCATATTTTGTATGTAAATGGTTTATGTATTAATGTATGTACTTAATAAATAAATATAATGGAGTAGAAAGCAAAATATTTTCCTTTAAAATGTTTCCAAGTAGGAATATAAAGTTGGATTAAATTGAAATGCAATGATTGCAAACAAATTGCAAATGTAAATTAAATGTGTGAGTGAAAACACTTCTCAAGCAATGTACTCAAGTAAATTCACTTTCCGTGATATATTTGTTTGCAAATGAAAAGTCAGACTAAAACAGACCACATGCTGAACTGCTATCTGTGTAATGAAACAACTCAGTTATCATTTCAGGGGGAAGTGCATCCTCAAATAGTACACACATCAGACACGATAGACCAAACACCACTACTACCAACAACAACAACTGACACCAACAACTCATCTGCTTGTTGGAGCCTTGTACTCTTTACTGTATATCTACTTTATTCGTGAGCTGTTCTTCAGACTTTAAACCAGATGGTGTGTTTTATTTCAAGCTGGATTCCCTGGCTGCTTTTTTGGGCTGTTTCAGATGCAGCGTCTGTCCCAAAATCCCAAACTCACTGACAAAAACTAACAGTGGTAATAACTACAAATCCATGGCACACAAGACACTTTTACAGAGAATACACTGGCACCTCTAGTGCTGCCATTAAGGGCTTGTTGTGATTTTTTTGTTTTGTTTTACAGATATTGCAAATCACTCAACCTTCATACATGAACTACTACCATGTACTTTTGTTTCCAGCATATGTAGAGTACTGTGCAAATGTTTTAGGCTCTTTAGATGTTTAGCTCCATCACGCAGCACCATCAGAGAGATGTCTGACCGGTCCCAGATTTGCTCTGCAGCACGACAACAATCGCGAACACAGCCAGAGTCATTAAGAACTATCCTCAGCGACAAAAAAGAAGGAGTCCTGCAGCAGATGGTATGACCCCCACAGAGCTTTGATCTCAACATCACTGAGTCAGTCTAGGATTACATGAAGAGACAGAAGATGCTGAATCCACAGCCTAAATCCACACAAGATTTATATTTGTTTTCTTTTTACTGCACTTTGCCTGACGCCAACTGTTAAACAAATTCATGGCATTCCAACCTAAAGCATAAAACCAGTATATAGCCTTCTGTATATGTGACGCTACTTTCAGAAAGTAGAAGCCACTGAAGGCACTTTTGGAAAACTAGGTCTAATCATGTAATTTTAAAATCTGACTGTATTTGAGGGCATTTTCTTTTTGTCTAGCTCTGTCATAAGTCATACACACAGTGATGATGGATATTACCCCCTCTGGCTGACTCTCTTCTCTGAGCCACACGGAGACGCTGTTTGACTTGGCTTGGCAAATGTTGTTGTGGTATCAAAGCTGGGGTGGTTTTCTTATACGTGTGTCTAGTCCTTTCAGACTGCGAGAGTAAATTTAGTTGTCTCTGATTTTACTCAAGAAGTGGATGAGCCATGTGCATGAAGGCAATGACGCACCTGAAAGCAGTCCTGTAAACCACTCCCACCGGATCATTACACAAATCAGCTGATCCTCTGTGTCAACAGCAGGCAACACAGACGCCATCGCTCCTGTTGTGCTAGCACAAGAAAGACTCCCCATCGTAAGGTAAGGGTATGTGCTAACAGTGCGTGAACGTGTTGTGAATTTAAGTCGTGTTTATTTTTCACTTTATACTGAATCTGCCTCATATCAGAACCTGTCATCGCTTAGCTTAGCGCTGCTCGATTAACGAAAAAATGCCAGGGCTGCTGAGCGCCCGTTCACAGACGGTAAGCTAACCAGCTAGTTAGCTTACAGCTAAATGAGTTGCCAGCTTTGACCAGTCGTCGGAAAACAACAGCCGAACTATTCCGTTACCTCACCTGAACAGCCACGAGCCGGGGAGGTGAGTCAACCCTTAACGACAGCGAACCTTACCAATGCCAAACACCAAACACTGCGTCTTTGTTAGCGAACCCTGGCAGTTTGTTTTGTGCCCGTGGCGTGAGAAATGCACAGCGCCACGGAATATCAACTTTTAAGTTTCGAGCAGGAAACGTTGACGGAAGCAACGGTCGTTTCTGGTTAATGCTCGTCATTGCGACTTAAACGCGATTCAGCACTCGCTAGTGAGCTAATCTGTAAGCGTTTTTACCTAATGCATATTTTGGTGGCGAGCAGACAGGTCGTAAATTATCAATCATCTAGTAGAGGTCGAAGCAGAGGTAATGCTGGCGTCACGTCGAAAACACCAAGACCACCTCCCTCTTTTTTAAATTGACAATTCACATTAAACTGTCCCTGCTAGATTTCATTTAATTAAGGTGTTGACTTACCTTTTATTATTACGGCTGGTGCTGCGGCCCTTTGCTCAGGTTAATTAACGGTGTCTGCAGGAGTTAACTTCCGCCAGTCAAGGGTAATTTAACTGAAATTATTCAGCGACCAGTTCTTGTTTTTCCCCCTAACGACTTATGGTTGTAATGCGCTGTTAGGCATACACGTAAACAAACTTTCAGTTTAAAAACAAATTTAGTATGTGACAAAGCCAAACCACAAAAAGCAAAGAATACTTGTCAAATCTGGACAGGATTAAATTATGGGCTGCTTAAAAGTCACTTTTCAGATTTGTGTGTTTCCTTTAGTCTTCTTGTGAAAACATGAATAACTAATATTTTATATATATATATATATAATCAGTGAGTGAGTCATTCATTTAAGGCATTAGTGCCCTTTTTATAAATCAGATTATTTCTTTCAACTGGAAGTTAACAGCAGCAACACGTCTTTAACCATGATGTGCAGAATCTTTAGTGTAGGATATTTCTTATCATTTGGTTGGTTGTTGTTTAATCATAACCTAAACAGCTTGTATTAATTATTTTGTGTGTGTGTGTGGTGGGGGGGCTGTAAAAGGTTTTAGTGCCGTGTTGTGGGTTAAAGTGTCTTTGTTATCTGGCCTTTTTTTTTTTTTTTTTTTACTGCTGTTCACTTCAGCCCCACAGGCTGCTCGCTCACTGAGCTATCTTTGACCACAGGTGCCGTAGCTAGTGTGCATGGATCCGTATCACTACCAGGGAGTAACTCAAACTGCAACACCTTATGTCAGAAACTCTCAGCTCTCCCCTTCAGGTCCCCTGGCATATTTGGCTTTCAGCTGATACGTCAACTAGTGCTCAAGGTTACTTAAAGCAAAATGTGAGAATCTGCACTGTGAGTGGGATTTAGTAAATTCGCTGAATAAAAAAGTATCCCAGTAGACGGTAACGGTTTAAAGAACATCTATCTTGCTCAGGTGCTGCTTGCCTCTTGGTAGTGTCATGTTCATGTGACAGAGTTCAGAGTCCCAAAGATAGGCACTGTGACTTTGATACCAAGTCCAGGAATCAGCATGGTGGCAGGTTTCAGTGTTTACAGACGTGCCGTCGCGTGCGCTCCATCAGGAAATCAGAAGTGCTCCATGTCCTGTTACTCAACAGATCGAGAGGTTGCAGCTGCTTTTTGAAAGTCTGTGCTGCAAGACGTGTTCTGTCTTGTCACTGGGTGTGGAACAGGGGCTGCATTTTCTAAGCAAGTAAACTTCCTGACACCACACCTCCATGATGTATTTGGCTGCGATCTCAGATAATGTTTCGTTTTGTGCAATAACCTCTTTTGGATTTCATCTCCCAAGGTCCTAGGCAATCCGGGATGGACTCCAGGTCTCGCAGACTTCCTTTTTGTCTGTCCAGCTCAAGGTCGTCCTACTCATCCAGCCCGACAGTCTCCTCCTCATCACTGGGCTCCAATAGGTTGTACAGTCGGGAGACAGCGCTGAATAATGACCGCTTCCCCAGGGCTTCATCAGCTTACAAAGCAGACCTGGACCAACAGGTAGGCTGAGCCTACAGACATGTTACACAGAAATGGATGTAGGTTAGGAACCATACGTAGCATTGCTGTTTTATACACAGTGCAAAACCCCTTTTATGACATTCAGATTCAAATCAGCTGCGTTTCTCCTTTGGTTTGCCTGTATGAGTCATCGTGTCCTGTATATGTTGCTTTTAGTCTCACATTAGATTGCTTTACATGCCTGATAAGAGCATGTTTGGTTTTTAGCTTGTCATTGTAGATGAGTACCAGCTTCATCTAGAGCTTTAGTCGCCCGCTTTTGACTGTACAATCAAGTAAGCTCTTTTTTTTGACAGGTTCCCTTAGGACCACCGTACAGTAGCTAACTAAGTGTATCAGCCGTGCACAGCAGACATTTTTGAAAGTCTTTTTTTAGGGCAGCCTAGATTCCTTGGCACACGTTGTGTGTATTTCAGTCTTGCTGCTCGTTAAGGCCCGTTTCAAAAGATAGTGTTACTGTTGGCCGGGGCCCGTCTGGTTGTTGCTGGTCTTTACAGAAGAGCCCAAGCCCGGTGCAAAGACCAAACAAACTACTCTCCTGTCACAGTTTTATCCATTGCAGGCACACTGAGTGAGCACCACTTTAAGTTGTGTTCCTAAAATACTACGACTTCAGATACAAAACTGTGTAAGTTGTTTGTCCAACATGAGTCATTTACAAGAAAACATGTTTGCAGAAATGTCTTCCTTTTTTTTTTAAAAAGGTACTCTTTATCTACACTGACATTAGGGGTGCAGGGAGAAGTAATCAAATGCTTAGTCTATTGTCAAAGTAGTTGCTTATTTCAACAAATGAATTCACTAATCATTGCATCTCTACTAAGCTTGCAGCCATTTTCTGCTGCCCTTTGCTGTCTATTGTTTTGCTGCCTTACAACCACCAAAACTGTTGTGAAACTCAGGGCAGAGCTATGTATTGCATCACCAACATGCTTGCATCAGTGTTAGTAGAACACAAGACACAAACCAAAGCCATCAAAACATTGCTCCGTTGTGCCACGAGTGATCGTCCCACTACAAAATGATTGGAAAAGTTCACTTGAAATGTGCTAATGTGTCAATTTAGTTTTTTTTCTTAATGTTAGTATTGTGTCATTGCACAGACACACTGTAAGTACCAACTAATGATATGTGTTTTTACCTTGTCTCTTTTTTGAAGAATTCCCGACTCCTGAGCTCCTCCAGAGACTACAGCAGCTTCGATGGTCGCTCCACCAGCTGGAAGTTACCCACCACTCTGACGTCCTCCAGCAGGTCCTATGATCGCCCCTGGGCTGAATCCTCTCTGAGCAGCAGGAGCAAACTGGTACTGAAGCCCAACTGTGTCATTTGTTTCTAAGAGGCAAAATACAGCCTAGTCAAATGCATTTTATGAAACATTATATGACACACATTAGAGGAATATGGTTGGATGATGTCCCTGAAATACAGAATATCTATGCATTTGATTTACAGTTTTTCTTTTCTTTTTTTCTGCCTTCATTCTCCCAGACTGATTCTGAGGGGAGGATGGGGATGCGCTCAGGTCTGTTGAATGCCAGTGACGACGGCGATTCTAAAAGGGCCAAACTGTCATACAACAACAGAGGACTGTACTCAAGAACAGCCAGCACCTCCGCTGCAGGATCCACCTACTCCAGTAATGGGCTTAGCAGTGGCAGAGGTACACAGCGCTGTTACATTTAGCCAATTTTTGAACCTGTATCTCATTGTTTCAATGTAGGGACTGCATACAGTTTGTGCAACACGCACCTCCACAGCCTGGGTCGTGCTGCACAAATCAGATGGCTGTTCTTTTTACAGCCTCGTTGGCTCATTAGCCATAGAAGCTAAAAACGGCTGACGGCATCTGATTTTGAAAACGAACCCAGCAAACCCTCAAAACAGTTTGTCTGCTGTCATTATTTTTTCCGACAGGTGTAGGTGAAAGACAAAACGACGCGTTCGATCCATCGTGGAGCTCGTGCCGCTTGCTGTCACTGTCGTCATCTTCCTCCTCAAAGCCGCTGTCATCCAGGAGAGAGCAGGAGACAAAGAACGAGCCCACTCTCTCAAGTTTGGGAGAGAGAAGAATTCGGACTCCTGGAGTGGCCTCCTCTTTGTGTATGCATATCTTGTGAACTAAGCGCACACACAGAGCACACAGCCTGTTTGAATGCACCATTACAGTCTATTCACTCTCCTCATTTCAGATCAGACAGACAGGGTGACTTCTACATACGCTCAGGGAGCTCGGCCTAAAGAGACTGCCTACTCGTCCTCTTCCTTCTCCTCCGCAGCCAGAGAAAGCTCCCTAAACCGCCCCCTCTCATCCTCCACCTCCCACCGCTCTGCTCCTCTGGCGCGCGACTTGAGCAGCAGAACCACAGCCCATTACTTTAATGGCTCCTCTAACCTCCACTCATCTCAGGAGCAAAGGGGAAACCCTGAATCCTCCTCAGACATCTCCTCCTCTTACTCCACCCGCAGCCCCTGGTACACCACTCCCCTGGCCAGACAAGAGTCCAGGCTCCCCCCAAGGCTGGCCCCCGAAGGTGGAGAGCCGGAGGGCCGTCGTTCCACTCGGCGGCTTTTGTCCAGACTATTTTCACGGCGCTCCAGTCAAGACTCATCTAGTGGATCATCCAGTGTTCGGTCGCTTGACGATGACAGTCCATCAACTGGTGGAGAGTCCGTGCAGAGTGACGAGGGAGCCCGGATGTCTAGTGTAGACCCTGACACTCGAGGGGCAGAGAGGACCTTGGGTAACCTCAGGAATCGTAGAGCAGACCTCGCCTCTACCCAAGAAAACAGCAGCACTGGCTATCGCAGTGGCCTGACTCAGTCCAGAATGACATCGTGGAGGGAGCCTGGTGGTGGTAGTAGCAGTAGTAATAACACCAGCAGTGGAGGAAGCAGCAGCAGCAGCAGCAGCAGCTCCTCCTCCTGGTTGTCCTCCTCTCTCCGTGGCCGCTGCCCTCCGCTACTCTCCCGCCTTAGAAGACACACAAGGGACGAGGACGCACACTCAGCTGCAGGCCAAGAAGAAGGCTCCAGCCGTCCACAGCGTTTACTGAGAAGGTGGGATGATCTTGAGCTTAAAGCGTCGCAGGAAGATGATGATGATGAGGAGGAGGAGGAGGAGGAGGAGGATGATGAAGAGGAGGAAGGGGCGGTTGGTTTAGAGGCCTTTGGAGAAGGTCGTCCTTGCGGACTCGAGGATGAAACTTTACCAGAACTTGAAGATGCCTCAATTCAGTTTTCACCACGCCGCAGAGTCGCATTATATGAAAATATTTCAGTGTCTCTGGGTCCATTTAGCGGTGTGGAGAGCCAGCTGGAAGGCCAGAAGGAAAAACCCATTTCCAGTAGGGATCAAGAGAAGTTGCGCAAGATCAAGGAGAGGTAAGGGATAATCTCCACTCCACATAATGCATTTTTTGCTTCTTATCCTCTAGGAAAACTAGTATAATTAATTTGGATAGATGTTTGATTTGCTTTCTACAGTATTTATGTTTCTATTTTAAATACAGTGATACCTGGTCCAAAATGTTTTCGAGCTAGCTCTGCATGTTGTTAAGGCATCTTGCTCAGTAAGAGGTGCCTTCACAAAAAAAAATGCTCAAACCTCAAATACTATTCTATGTGCATTTTGTGTGTGTTTAACATTCAGTAGGAAACGGGGCCGGTGTGTGGCTGTTCAGCCAATAACACACTAACTGCTAATAAAGAAATACATATCGGACATTTTTCAGTTCATTCTTAACATTTACAAATGTTTTTGCAATCAGTCTTCAGATTATAACAAACAAAAGTCATATCGCAGAACGATCTGATTCTATAATAAAAAAATGATTTGTAACCGTCTCTTCGCAATCCATGGCTGCCTTACCTTCATTATTGTCTTCTGGTGCAAAGCGGCAAAAGGAAATATCCTTTTTTTCATGTTGTAGACTTCTTATGGAGGATTCGGATGAGGAAGAGGGCGATCTGTGCCGCATCTGCCAGATGGGGGAGGAATCGGCTTCCAACCCCTTGATTCAGCCTTGCCGCTGCACAGGCAGTCTGCAGTACGTCCACCAGGAATGCATCAAGAGGTGGCTTCGCTCCAAAATTGGCTCAGGTAAATGCGGACGTCTAATGAGGCTGCAGCTTTCGCTGGCACCTTGTCTTGTCAGCAAAGTCAATGATTTTTGTTTCCTTTTAACATTTGTGTCTTTTTTCTCCCAGGAACAAATCTCGAGGCCATCACAACATGTGAACTTTGCAAGGAGAAGCTGCGCTTAAACATAGACAACTTTGACATTCAGGAGTTATACAGGACACACGTGCAAGTGAGTCATTTCACTTTCCTTAGAACGGGCGTCGCTCTTGAAAATTTACAGTTCTCAAAACGTAATTAAAGGGAAAAATGAATGAACTGGCATTTCCTGAAGCTGACTAGTACACACAGACGCTTTAACCAAGGCTCTTACCTGTCTGTGTACATATGCTGTAAAAGAAGTGGACAGTGTGCTGAGAGGTCTCTTCTCTTGCTCTGCAGTCAGAATATGATGAGTTCATCAGCAGCGGTCTCTATCTGGTGGTGCTGTTGCATTTCTGCGAGCAGAGATTCTCCGATGTCCTGGGAGCTGTTGATGCGGCTGGGGTGAGAGCGCACACAAACACAAACACACACACACACACACGCTTATTAGATTTCATAATGCTAAATCAGCACTACGGCAGATCATATTACATTAGTGTTTCTCAGCATTGGCTGAAAGAGCCATTTGTATTGTATTGTTGTCAGGTTACATTACAGTGCACAGGGGTTCCTGTAGTTCTATTCAGCATATACTCATGTTTGCACACAACCTTCTTACTCACTGAACCACAGATGTTCAAGTCAGTACTTATTCATGCAATTGAAAATATGTTTAAGTGTTGGAATTGTGGCAGAGGACACATCTTAAAAAGAAGATAATTGTTCCCTTTCTCACCCAGTTATTCAACCTGGTGAGAATCCTTCACGAACACATGGACAATCTTGAAAGTATGTGGCTCAGTCCTTCTCTACTATGGTTTCCTGATTGTGGCAAGGCGGTCCTGATTTCCTGCCATGTTTAAAGCGAGCAGCTTTTCAGTGCATTGCAGTGTGCTGCACCCATTTGCGTATTTGCATTGCTGTATTGATTACGTGGCTACAGAATTTGACTTGATGTCTCTTGATTGCAGTTCCACATGGGGAAAGTGACGGGGAGGTGCCAGACAACAGGCCGTCAATTGAGTTTTCCGACCTGGACGACGATCTGGAAGAGGAGTACTAATTAATGTGAATGTGGTGGAACAAGGGTTTGAAAAAGTAGGTCAGATTATCTGGAGATGCAGGGCTATTCCATACCATATGGTAGCTCACCCAGTTCTCACATATGCTTTAACATTGTTATGTTCATCTGAAATGCAAGTGAGAAGTGAACAGGACATGTCTTGCCTTTTTGCTGCGGGTGGCTTTTGCAGATATGCAAACTTGAAATGAACTAGTGTGTAAAACATTGTGTGACACCACTGCATTTCTATGAGTGCACTTTATTCAATTATAATTAAATTTAAAAAATGCAAGTCTTTTTAACTGTAATACCACAAGTGCTTTAACGTTGGAATAAGACAGAAATGAAATATAACGGCAACGGTAATGAGTGCTGATTTGCACCTAAGTTATGATGGGAAGATGAGACGAAGGCTTTTGGGAGAGAACAGAGTTGCAATTATTCACTTTTGTTGTCCGTTTTCTTCGAACGTTTCCCACTGAGAATACGTTAATTATACACCCATTATTATCCATCAACTCATTTTCTCTATCTTTGGTTCAGTGTCTGAAATGCTTTATGTATGCAAAAAAAATCTAGTTCCATGCTTTTACTTTTTGGGAATAAAGATTGAATGCTGAATGCTTTTTCTGTCAAGTCTTCATGTTTACCATTACACTGATTTACCATTATCTGTTGATTTTACAAGCATGTGTAGTTAACAGTGCCTTGCGAAAGCATTCACCTCTTTGGTATTTTTCTTATTTTGTTGTCTTACAACCTGGAATCAAATCAGATTTTGGTTTGGACTTTGACGAAGCCATTCCAAGACATTATATGTTTCTCCTTGAGTGTTGCTTTAGCAGTATTCTTTGGGTCATTTTCATTCTGAAAGGTCTCAATTCTCTGGAAGACTGAAATTTTTTCCTCAACAATTTCCCTGTATTATCAGCATCCATGAGCTGAGGTGGAATTAACTTTTCTGCTAGCGCAAAGCCTGGCTGATTATAGGTACAGAAGATAATATACCAACGTTAACATTGCATTACAGTTTGAAATGCTACTTTTACATTACTGTCACAAATTAAAACATTGAAAAAGACAAGTCCTTGAAGGCAGGTCATTTTATTCGAAGCATACTAATACCTGATTTGAGCTGATAGATCTGTTTAGAAGTGGCGGGATATTTAAGAAAAAGAAAAAACTCAACACGTGGTGTACACCTTGGAATGAATGGGTTAACAAACCATATTAAAGGCATTTTCACAAACTGAAAGGAAAACCTCAGGCTTTTGACATTCAAACGAGTCAGAGCATCTTTGGTTCGTTCTTCGATCACGTATTTACAAAGGCTTTACAGCAAACACCAGTGCAATTGAAACATCTTTAAAAACTCTTCAAACCTCATTGTGCTTAAACAGAGTGGGAACTGCAGCTCCACAACATGTTAAAGTGCATTCTTTGCTCAGTAGTTAAGTGCATAGAAAGTCAGATCTAAAAAAACAAAAATAATTACATATACAAGTGTTGCATTCATTTGGAGGCAAAGACTCTGTGGTATACTTTTTCAAGCAAATCAGCAGAACTAAGATTTCAGACTTTTCCCTCTGCCATTCTTTATATATCGATAACTAAAAAGTATTTTAAGTGTTAGAGTCACTTCAATTAAAATAACCCTATCCCTTGGCTCAAAAAAACGCCCTATTTTGTCTTAGGTGATTAGGTCAAAAGGCACAATCAGTGAAATTCTTATCCATTTAAAATTCTGCTTACTTAAAGGCACAGTCCATCCACAAATACAAAAAAAAATCCCCCAAAATCTCAAAGAGAATCTCATCAAATATAAGTAAACTTTTACACAAGACTCATGGATTTCATGTTCTTTCTTTTGCAACACTTTGGTGGTTAAGTTTGGGCAGCAATGAGTTTGTTAAAGGAGAAAATACCTGTATATATATATAGTATGTATTGATTCCTGTTCACCATGGTGGACGGAAATCAAACTTTCTGAAGCTGACAAATGAATTTGGAATCGACTATAAGTATATATATATATATACACAGTATAAATAGTATAGTTTGTTTCTGATAGTTTAGAGTCACTTATACATCAGTGCAATTTAACCTCTTGTGGTAGACTGGGAGATTAAGACAGAGTTTGACAGGTTGCATATTTCTGTAAACAAACTCAAAACCTTTTTATAATCTAAAAAACAAAAAAGAACACCCAAGAATTATTAACGTACCACTAATGTCAATAATCAATGCTCACCACAGAAAATCAGCTTGAGCCTTTACATTATGTGTAAAACAAGGATCAAAAATAACCCACATTAGGAAATTGAAGTGGCAAATATTCACAAATACTATTTACAGTTTCAAACAAAATTTGTTTTCAAAGTTTGCTAGCTTGAGCAGGAAAAATAAATAATTTTTAAAAACACGGAAGGCTGCATCTGCTCTTGCTTAAAAATGACTAAAATGCGCGCGCACACACACACCCACACACACACACAAACGGCAGGCGCATCAATACTCCCTGAGGCTGATTATGCAGGCAAGCTCAGTCAGCGTCCGTTATAATACTGGTGGTGTCTGACTCATCAAAGGTCCTCTTATAACGGACAGTGGAAGAAAAGTGGGCTCTTTTCTTCTTGTAGATGACAAATCCGATGACTGACAGGAGCGCGAGGAGGACCACGATGAAGAGGCCCAGTGCCACAGGAGAGCCTGCAGACTCTGAGGACACAAAAGTGAAGTTAGCCATCATCAGTCATTCTGTATTTAGAGGTTTGTGTGTCCACACTGATCAAGTTGTCATCATGTTTGGGTTCATTCAGCTTTTATCTGAGTACAGATGCTTTGTGTTAAGACTAAGCGATGTAAAGAATAGGGTTTTGCTGACATGTTACTGTACTGCTATGAGAGAGGTATCCACCTTCGCACCTAACTCTCTGCAAGAAAGGAAAAAAAGGCATTTCCCCAAAATGTCAAACTATAGCTTTAATGTAGATACCCACTTGCTTGGGTTTTGCAGACAACACGATTGTAGCTGGCCTTGCAGCTCACAGAATTCCAGATTCCATCATCTCCCGTCATCATGACGGCACAGTAGGGCGCCAATTTCTTCCCAGAAGATGAGGCCTCAGACTTCCAGTTCGAATAAACCAGAGCTGAGCCATCGTGCCAGGATACAGGCTTACCTGAGAGGACGAACGAGGAGATAATGAGAGGGACTATCCTCTATGGCACAGCACAAACATCAAAAATGTGTTTCTGTATGATAATGACTTAATATCTGAGTCAAACAAACATTTATTAAAAACAACATTATTTACCTCGACCACTTTGAGCAGTGCAACAATTGGTATATGATATCATGCTTCTTTCTGCTAAAGTCCAATATTTACTATCCTTTTAGCTCTGTTTTTGGCCTCCACCGACCCCTGAGTGAAATGTTAGGGCTCTTTTCTGCTAAGTGTTGAAACTTACGTATGTTCACTACCTACATACTAACTTTGCCTGCCTGCCATTTGGTGTTGGGCAGGTATAAAGGCAATAAAATCAAAACAATGAGCTCAGAAACAATAAAATGCTCCACAGAGCTGAGTGGGCTGCAGAATCAGGTTATAATTCTCTGTGGGTTTGTCACTATGAGTGACACCTTGCACATTATACACTTATTTCGTCATTTAAAGTCCTGCTAATACAAAAATACCATCCTTTGTTTTCTTATGTAAACAGAAGGTTCAACAACATTCAAAACTGAACTGGAATCAGCTATCACTCAAAGTTAATTGACAGGCTGTTTAATACTTAGTTTTTTCTCTTTATACTCAGAATGCTCAGCTAAATCCAAATTAATAAGATTTTACACTCTAGCCTCCATATTAATTATATGGTTTACCGTCAGTGTCCAAGTCCATGCCAAGCCATACACGGGCGGTGATGAGAGGGTCATCAGAAATGTACTGTGACACAAAGTCATTTTCCTCTTTGGTTTTTATGGTCAGCAGTTGCGCATCTGCCAACAGAAAAACAACTGGTGTGTTGCAGTTGCCTCACATGACTACTGATTATAACCTTCCATACACCAAACACCAACTCACCCATGCTCTGACAAATGCTCCTGGCCAGCTCCATGCTGTAGACGGTGTAGTTGTAGAAGCTCATGTCGAAGGCGTAACAGTGGTCCTGGTGCTGCACCCACTTGGACGTCCCGCTGGGCAAGCCGCTGCTCTGAGGGCAGTGATTGGCCTCAGGGGCAGCGTGCAGTTTGGCTCCTGAAAAGGAGACGGACAAGCAGGCGCCAACGCCGCTCAAAAACAATCGAGTCACAGGGAGGTGCATCGCTTTACAGAGTGGTCCGACTTTACCATATGGGTCAGGATGACTTATCATTTCTGCAGACTAAAGCATTCAATAACAACTGACTGAAGCAGCTTCTCTTTTTCCTAGTGATGAAAGAGGGATGACATGGCTCTTTATGTATAGAACAGGTAGATGCCTTACTCTGGGAAGTGGTGGTGATGGTGGTGGTGTAGCAGATGGCACCGTCTAGCATCGTATTGCAGCTGGTCTTCACCCAAGCTCCTGCAGGGGTTACAAGCACACAGCTGGCCTCCTGCTTGTCTGAGCTGGAGCTCTGCTTTGACTCAGAGATGGTGGCTTTGTAGTCGAATCTTGTTCCATCAGACCACTCGTAGGCTGAGCCTCCAACCTGCATGGAAAGAGAGAGAATGACATGTTAGCCCCTGTGAATAATCTAAGTGATATGTTGTTTCTGGTAAATTCTGATTTGGGTTTGGCAAAATTCTTACGTCCTGGTTCGATAGGCCAATCCAGAGAGGAAAGCCGTCTGTCTTGGCGATGAGCTTCACATGTGCATTGTGCTGGATGTCGTGGATGCTTGCCAGGTGTCCTCCACGCTGATCACACTCTTCCAGAGCTTGGTACCAACTCATCTTTTTGGTTAAAACCTCTAAAGTCAAGTTACCATAGCGCTGGAAATCCATGGCAGACTGGTTGTACTCCTGTTTGGGTTCTTTGCAGAGGAGGATTAAAAACATGTAAGATCATTTTAGTCCCAGAAACGATAGGTGAGGAACGAGTTATGACATAAAGCAAGATACACCAACCGTTGTCGAGTTTGCAGGTCACAATGCTCCTTTGTTTGAATTCTGAGAAAAAATTTTTATTTGTGACGAGGAGCCAGCTGCCGTCAGTGGTGAGACCAGCCAAGAAGGGTCCTTCTACTTGAGGTCTGCCTTTTGCCCAGTTGGAGTATTGGACATTTGTGCCATCATACCACTTCATCTGCTTATCTAAAGCAGAACAAAATCACTATTAATTTATGTATGACATGAACACACCCACACAAATTACACACGCCTGAAACACTGCAAATTACGCTGCGATGACACAATACTGACATACAAAAAATAAACAAAAGGATTTAAATGTTCCACACAGAGGTTCAAATTTTAAAAAGAAACAAAACATCCTGAACGCCGTCAGTCACTTGTGCAACATTACAGACCTTCATCTGATAATAAAATAAAAATAAAAATCTCTGGTATTGGGTCAGTGTTGGCCAGTGACTAAGGTTGAGGTATCAGGATCTGCGTTAGCAGAAAAATGTCTTGCACCCCATTACACTTGGTAAAATAAGGTAGTGTCACATAGCAGTCAACTAATGTAGGTAGAACTAACAACATTCTGTGACAACAGATACATATATTAAAGAGAGATGTGCTGTCCAAATAACAAAATACCAACCGTTGTCGTCTTTAAACAGCCCCAGCCACACAAACCGGGCCAAGCTCTGAAACGGCAGGAGCTGCTGCTTGATGAATTCATTCTCCTCAGTGTTTCTGATTGTTAAGATGTCTGCATCTGGATCTGAACCACAAAAACATCATCAGTAGCAACATTAGCCTGCCATAAAAACACGTGCCCCAATGTGTGTAAAATCCTTACCAAGTGTTTTGCAGGTATCTTGTATCTGTCCTTGGATGAACTGTTCCCATCTGGAGGAAACCAGCTGGAAGGAGTAGCAGTTGTTTTTGAAGGGGATCCAGTTTGGACCATTAATCTTATGGGGGCACTTGACTGCAACATCCTCTGGTTTGGAGATGATCTCTTCTGTCATGAATAAGTTTACATATTTATTTAGATGCTTTGAAAATGCTAATACTTGCAGGCATACTGACGCATGTAAACACAGAGCGAGGATATTTCAGAGACACACACACACACTTGTGCTTTGTTTCAACAGTCAGGCCTAATTGGAAAGTCATGGCTTCATTTTTTGCTTTTCGAAAGTTCATTTGAAACACACTCTATGTTCTATTACCACAGAGAACATATCAGCAGGCCTGTAATTATAAACACAGCAGACTATTTCAACCATGTCCTCCAAATATTTTTAGCTGGAACTGGCAAACACAGACTCCATGAGAAAAAAATGTAACTTATAATTTACCACTTTTCCCAAGCGAATTTACAAAAAGCTAAGTTCGCCAATTTTCCCACTCAAGAAAATAAGATGAAGCCAAAATCAGCAATTCCACCAGTGGTGCAAATTAGCAGCACAAGTATTATGGAGGCCATATCTGCACTCACTGTGCGGTTTGTGGCAGATAGCACCTCCCAGGTTCTCCTCACACTCTGTGGCTTTCCAGAAGCCGTCGGTGTCCAGGTAGACACACGAGCCACCGGTGACTTCAGAGGACCACCGGCTGAAAACAGTGTGACTGTGGTCAGTCCAGCGGTAGTGGGTCCCATCCTGAGTGTAACACGAAAGACAGCACAAATCTTTGAAAAAACAGTGGATTTACATAGAAAGTGCCCATCCACCCCCACCCGTTACACTTACATCTTCGCTAAAGAGGCCGATCCACATAGGTGTGCGTGCACGGCTCACGTGCACAGTGAGGGTGGACTGCAGGATGGTGTCGGCCACGCTTGCCAGGTCCATGTTGTTACTTCTGCACTGCTCTAAGGCTTCAAACCAGGTGAGGTTTTTGGCAAACAGCTGGAAGGTGTGGTTATTGATGTGGAAGGGCTCTGTGAAGACGCGGGGCTCCTCTACTTCATCTGAAACAAGTACGCCTTTTCTTTAAAGAAGCTATGCCAGAGATGTGTCTGTGTTGCAATATACCTTGTCTTGTTTCAGTTTGTTTCAGTCGAGACGACAGGAAATGAGAGAGAGAGAGAGAGAGAGAGAGAGAGGCCACCAGCCACATAATATAGGTTGCAGTCATATAGTATTTACAAATGGTGACTTACCTGCATAGTGTTGGCAAACAGCCACATGTTGATACTGTGTGCAAGAGGAATAGTCCCAGGTACCCAGCATGGCAGAGTTGGGGTTATTGATCAAAAACACACACAAATCAATACCCTCCGGATCCAGTGTCTAAGAAAAAAGGGAGAAAGCACAAACCAAACATAACATTGTGAATTCAAATGAAATGTTCCTCTAGTATGACATGTGAATGCCCAATGATAACACGAGAGAACAGAATGTATTTAACTGCAGTCTGTATTTGTAATGCAGACTGGACAGAACGCTGACCTGGTAAAGCAGAACTCACTTCTCATGCTCTGTGGTTTGCATTAAAAGAGTTCTCCACAGATTTAGCACTGATCAAATTTGATGCAGGGGAACCAGAGATATTTTTTTATTCCACGCTCTTTTCTTCCTTGTCAAAACCTGGTGCCGACATTACCCACAACATGATCGCTGACAGTTCAGTCAGAGTTTTTGGTGTGTTAGCCTAAAGGTGGATAACGTAGCCTCTAGCATAGCCTCAAGCAAGAGATCAGGAGCGGGCAACAGACATTTGGTAAACTCGTAGTCTTCATATCCAACCAATGGTGACTGATGTGGCATCACCTGAAGTGTGTGTGTGTGGGCTGTTTTTTTAAATTCTGATGTGCAGAGGTGGATTGAAGTAGGACTTACAGTGATTTGTATAGACTTGTGCATGCCCAGAAGCAGAGGGTTAAAGTTGAGGTAATGCACTGGGGACTGGTCCACCCATTCAGGCTCATTTCTCTTGATTTTCAGACCAATCCATATCCTCTCCATGTTCCCCATGTTCGGCAGAAGTGTGGTGATGAAGTCTAAAACACACACACACATACACCGATTTGTTCTTTGTGTTCAGTGGAGCTTGAGCATATGAAATAAAAACTTTATCAAACAACTTATTTCACATCATCTGAGTAATGAAAGCATCTTGCTTGTCTTCTTTTTTTACCAAATGTAAAAAATGAAACTCCCAGCAGTCCCCACCTTGCTCCACCTGGTCTGGTATGGTGACCAGTGTTCCTCTCACCGACTGGCATTCCTCATTGGCATAACTGAATGAAACAGGCTTTATGAGCCTTATCAGTGTGTAGCACTGGAAAAAAAAACAACAGACACCAGCATCATTATCACTATGTTATGGTGCTATACTATATGCTATATCTGAATGTTCAAATTATATTTTTTTGTTATAGTAAATAATAATAACAATATATCAAATACTCCCAACTGCCATTTTGGGGAGGCTACAAAACATTTACTGTAATAAATTATACTGTCTGACTGTATGTTCTCCCTGTGCCTGCGTGGGCTTTCTCCAGGTACTCCAGTTTCCTCCCACTCCACCAAAAGCTTAGGTTGATGCTCTAAATTGCCGGTTGGTGTGACTGTGAATGGTTATTTGTCTCTATGTGTCAGCCCTGTGATAGACTGGTGACCTGTCCAGCATGTACCCTGGTGTACCTCGCCCTGGCCCAATGTCAGCTGGGGTTGGCATAGTTACCGGTAAGAAAAAAACCCCAA
Organism: Psettodes erumei; assembly: GCA_016785225.1. NCBI lineage: Eukaryota > Metazoa > Chordata > Actinopteri > Pleuronectiformes > Psettodidae > Psettodes > Psettodes erumei. Next base: position 4,162,333 of record JAFBJZ010000863.1, on the reverse strand, counting down.
CAACTTATTTTAAATAATGATTTTAAAAAGAGGCTGCAGCTCCTCAGTTCTGCTAGCTTAACACAGAAAATCACTTAAATTCCTTCTATTAAACTATATTGCAGCTTCTGCTGGAGGAATCTCTACATCTACAGAGGTTTGGCAATGTTTTCATGGGAAATGTAAGACTTTTAATCAGGGATAAGTGTTTCCAAATGGATTTTCCTTTTATGTCTAAAAATATTATCATCGTCCTCATCGTTTCCTCAGCTCTAAATTCTCTTAGTTTCAAAGAGCAATTCCATTTAGCATAATCACCCAGGGTTTGCAAGATAAAAGGCTTTAAGAACAAGAGTTAATCTGTTTTAAAGTGACTCGCAGATGAAGGATCAGACCTTATTTCTGAAGGACAGGGAGTCATTTCCACAGGGCAGTCCCCCAGGCTGAGGCTCCAGAGGGTTAATCTCCACTGACGTGATGTTGTGTCTCTCACACACAAAAGACAGTCTCTGCTGGCAACTGAATTCATGGTCTAGAAGTAAAAATGACAGTGAATTTGCATATTAGTGAGTGAAAGTGTGAATTTTTTGAATCGAATCAAGTCATGTACATCAGGGCTTTTGAGAGGATTAGAGTCAAATTAGTTCTCGCTCTTTTTTCTGCAGTGTTTTATGCTGTGTTTTTCCAAGTAATCCAATATTGTGAAAATACTACATTGCACACTTATGGAAAATCCAGCTTCAAAGTCCTTGAAAACTTAATACCATAAGTATTTCTCTCAGAGTTAAAATATTCATCACTAAATTAGACAATCTAAGTTAAAGTACAAAAAAATCTTAAGTACCTATAACCTGCAAAACACATGAAAACAAACACTAAGATGTTGATGGATGCATGGAAATAAGTCTTTCTTTTTCCACAAGTGTATAGAAACGCTGGGATGTTCACTCACCAGGAAATAAGCTTTCAGGACTTATGGAAATGCATCTGCCCAGGAAAAGTGAATGGTAAAGGTACATCTGGGTGTACCTAGAACATACATTATTTCAATCAACATCGCATCTTACGTGTACATACAGTTGTTATAATACAATATGAACAATATGCGTGTGACTGTTTAGGCTTACGTCATGGGGAATATCCGCCCGGGCTCTTTTAAATCCACCCACCAGTTTTGCTTGGGAGAAGTTGATATCTGTTCAAAACATGCAAGCTTAAGTACCACATAATAAAATAACTGTAAGATTAACAGCATTACCACTGGAGTTTATGAAGTACTTCACAAAAAAAAACAAGCCCTTGTCACACTGTAAATCACAAGAACATTTGTCACAGGCATGGACCAACATTTGCGAAACGCTTGAAGGCACTCGTACATTGTAAGCTCTCCACCACTCCACAAGCATTGCACTTCCACAAAGACTCACAAAAGGACCGGATAAAAAGTCATCCCCTTTTTCTGTATAAATGAAGCATTCATTATTTTGTATTAACAAAAGGGGAAAAGGTCTTTGAGGAAATATCAGAAATGCTCCCTTTCATCTCAGCTGGAGGGGCGTGTTGGTGTCTGTTTGTTTGACAGTGGGCCAGTGATACAGCATAGGGAATCACAGACAGACGTGAGGCTGTTGCTGCAGGATGTGGGCCTGTTGTCATCTGTGATTTTAAAGAGTAAGGACCACGCCGATATCACCAGCACAGCCGCCACACTATTCCTCTGTGAATGTTTGGTCACTCATCTGGCGCAAATCAGATATTTAAGAGGCCGGAAAAGACATGGGTTCCTGTTAGTAAGTTAGATGATAAGGAGACCAACAGGAAAACTAATGTGGGCTGATGTTTAAAGTCTGTGGCTCTTTTGTTGTGTAGCAGCTGCAGGCTGACTCAGTGTTACCATCTGCTCTGCCCATGATACAACACTGAGCTTACCGCTTTATGAAAAATCTGATTGGCTATACTGAAATGAGGTCTCTGTCTATCCAGCTGATACATCAAATGATCAGTTGAGCCCATCATTACATGGCCCTTTGCAAGTCTCACTTACGCTTTTTAGGTACTGGTGGATCTGTATGGCCGCGGTGGAGCTAGGCGGTGTCGCCAGTTTGCTGCCATTCACATTGCAAAAGAGCTTTGCCTCCTCAAAAGTTAGCTTCGGCTCCTGAACAAACCAAAACTCAGCTCCGTCTATGAAGATTGAGGTCTCATGGTGCCCACCTGAAAGGCACAAAAAACACCTTTAAAATCCTGGCATGTTGTTGACAATGACAATTAACATACCCTTTTTAATCCAGTAGAAAATACAAGTTAACACCTGTTTCACTGCCTTATTGATGAAGAACCAGAATTGATGTTATTTTTGACAGCACTTTCCAGCAGCATATAATATATACTGTATAATTCCCAGTGATATAATTAAGCAGTGGGATTAGTGACCAGGCATACAGGGCACAGAGCCTCTGTGTTACTGAAAGTCACAAAGACATTCTGGCCACTGACTGATCCACGTTACAGCACAAACTCAGATTCTGAAAAGATTCGGTCATTACCAGGATTGTACCAGTCTGGGGTTTTTGGCGTCTTTCCTGTGGAAGCATTAACAAAGAATGAGTTAAAAGCAGAATATAAACAACAAGCTAATGTTGCATTCAGGTGGATGTATGCAGAAGCTCATATGGTTTTTAAATCACGTGGGACGAAATTTGTCTCTATACTTAATTACTGTTTTAGAAGTCTTACCGCGGGGGATTTGGCAGACCCACTCCAGCCTGGCGTCACAGTGAAACGGTGTGGCGTAGAAAGGCATGGGAGGGAAGTCGTGTTGCAGAAACATAAAGAGATGTTTCAAGGTGCTCTTCATTGTCTGGTGAGGACAAAGATTGTTCACACAACATATACGCAAGAAAATAAGTTTCACAACTGTGACATTACAGATCTCGTTCCTCCCTGCCATTCAGAGATTTTCAGAAGAGAAGGCCTCTCAGCGACAATGCAATCTGTTACTGATAAAACCTTAATGAAGGCAAAGGTCAGTGTCTAAGAAAACTTCTTAAAGAGAGACAATCAGCTTCCACTCCAGCCTGAAATGTTCTCTCGAGCCAGTTTGGTGAAAAGTAAGCAACAGTGTTCTCATGATGTAAAAAAAAAAAACAACAACTAAGCAGAACCACTGTTGTGACCGACCGTCTTCTGGGATTTTGTATCAATACAGCATGTAGGACAAGGAGTCGCTGAGTCAACTGGGGGCGGATTTCAGATGGAGCTCTTCTCAGAACTCCCACAAACAGCTGAGTAAATGGCTTTGATTCACAGATCAAGCTGTGCAGCAAGGGTAACCTCATCGCACAACACTAAAATTAAAAGAATTGTGTGAGGGAGGGGGGCATGCATAGATATAAGCTACGAGTAAGATAATACAAGACTTTAAATGAAACTATTCATAACCGGGTATGAAAATAGAGAATAAAAGGCAGAACAGATGTTTATTTGTAAATGTAGTGCAAATCTACCCAGCCCACCTTGAATGCGGCACAGTCGCGATTGTATGCATCGTCCTCATGGAACTCATGTAACACATCCATCGATACCTGTTGAGGACACAATGAATGAACAGACTCAACAATTACAAATAAGTACAACACGGTGTGATAAGCTTCTCCAGCTGCAGATGAGTTGTGGTTTCAGATGCAGGGTTATATGCTGGGAAATACAGTTCATTCACAAACTCATTTAATCCGACACAGATGTCATTCCAGTCGTTTTAAATTAACTTCAGAATGTCGACAACTCTTGAAATTTACTGAATGATCTAATGTAGAAAATGGCACCTTACAATGTATACTGTGCACTGCATGTCTTCTCACCACGTGTTAGGGAGGTTAAGGTACTGCACTACACTACTATACTATAATGTTATACTCACAGGCCGGCCATCGCTCCACTCCCAGGAGCGATCAGATGGATTTCTCCTGTTCAGGCCAACCCAGAAGTACCGATTATTACTGCAACAAGAACACCAGAGTGAATGGCAGTCACTCATGACACTTAATGGAAATTCTTTCAAAGAAAAAGATCAATGAAAAAAATTCCTCTTTTAAGCATCAAGACATTTAAAAAAAAAAAAAAAGGACATTGCCATTTTGTTCTTGGATACAAAAGCTTCTGTCTGACTCGAGTCTTTGTTGAATGAGGGTGAAATGTGAGACAGGAGAAATGTGTTTACATCAGCATTCAAGCGAAGCGATGAATGTTTATGTACTGTAACAAAAAGAGGAGGTTGAACTACGAGGTATGCGCCTACGCTAAGACAAAACACGTTCATCCTTCATGTCTTTGTTAGAGGACTGGTAGCTCCAGTCTGAGTGATGCTAAAAATGCTTTTTAAAAAAAAGGAATATGTGCGTATACCTGACAGATTCTCTCATGATGTTGTGCAGGGCCCCCATCTCAGCAGTGGTGGTGAAGCTGGGCAGGCTGGCTCCCAGAGCCTGGCAAAATCGCTCAGCTTCCTTCCAGGAGCGCTTCCTGCTCAGCCTCTCCTCATGAAACACCTGACACAGTCAAACAACAGATCAACAACATTTATTTACCTAGTTTTATGCTAAAAGAGATATGGGAGTGTTACGCAAGTAGTAGCTCATGTAGCTAATGGCATTGATCAGTGATGAGGAGAGTCTGATAACCTTACTTCTTTTTAACACTACTAACAAATTTATTTTTAACTTTCAATCAAATGTCTTTTTTTTCCCCACACAGGCAGTCATACTCCCTCAAAAGACTCTGATGTGAGTTCCATTTTAACTCCTACTACAATCGAGGTGACCACATTCTCACACACACACACACACACACACACACACAGACCTTGTAGCAGTATTTAATGTTTGGTCTGGACACCCATCCACTGGGACAGGTTACATTGGGGTTTGGCTCTGGCTCTGGGGTCGGAGGTGGACCGAGGTCCTGTCTACAAATGGTGCCAGCCTTAAAAATGGTACAGTTCTTCACTTCCCACTTGCCCAGGGGTTGCCTGGTGGACATCACAGCACAACCTCCATCCCGATCTGAAACACGCATGTAGATGAAACACTAAAAATCTGAAATTCATCATATCGTTCCTGATCATATGTTACAGGACAAATAGGAGTTCCAGAAGAATAATCAAAATGTTTTTAAGCTCATGAAAATGTTTTCCTGTTGTCTTGGGATACAGAGATAACTGAATTAGAATAAACAAGCCAATAAGATCGTCAGCTGATTAGAGTGTAGTCTTTGCTTCCTGCATTAGGCACAGAGTGGAGCAACATGGTTCATACTTACCTGGTTCAAACCAGCCCCAGTTGGTATATGTAACCAAACCCGAGGACCCGTCCATGTTCAACCACTGGTATTCTCCTGTGTTCTTAATGTCCTGCAGGCCTATCCAAAAATACTGAGGCTGCTGGCTCATGTGTTCTGCAAGCAGACGGCTGATGAAGGCCTGCTCAAACCTAGAAAGAACAGTCGAATATTAGTGCCAAACACAGAAAGAACCACTAAATTGGAATCTGTCTGTCTTTTTTTTTCTTAATTGGTACGAGAAAGTATTCCTATGAGTAGAAACCGATTGCTGGTGTTTATCTGATCAAACAGCGGGGACACCAGCGGAACAAGCTCCTACCTGTTCCTTATGGTGATGTTACAGCAATCCTTGAAGGATACTTGTTCGGTGTTGACTTTATAGCAGGAGCTGCCGTGTCGCCTCCAACCCTGAGGGATTGATAGCACAAAGACTAGATGCATTCAAACTGCAAGCAGACATCTGGTTTTTGCACCCTCATCCCCACCATCTTCCATTTTGGTGATAGCTGCCAATACAGCAACACATCTGACTCAAAAGGTGACTGAAGGTCACCTCGACAGCAAGTAGTCATTAAAGTGGACACCATTGATTCATTCTTCGGCCCAATGTCACTGCAATACTGCACACAATGTTCCAAGTGTGGGAGGAAAGATACCACTTCCACAAAAACAAACAGAAAGATCAAATCTCACTGAAATTTCCCTCAGAAAAGTGGGTCATGTAGACAATACTTACATCTTCAAAGCGACATCCAGGCTGCGTCGCTGTTTCCCTGACCTCGCCCTTTGTCTGACACATAAAAGGCAGCCTCTGTGTACAGTTCCCAACTCGCCAGGCATGAGACTGCAGAGAACACACACAGGTTTGACTTCGCAGGCCTCAGAGATAAACAAACTTGTGCACAAGAAGAGATCACAAGGAAAAAAAAAAAACACCAAAACACAACCTCAGTAGTACACGCCCTCACACCCACGCACCTCTCCAGAGTAGAAGACACAGCTGGTGTCCTGAGTGGGCTGGACCGGTTCATTTGGGCCCCAGTAGGTGAAGGTGACGGGGGCCTGGTCGATCCACTTGAAGACTGTAGGATTCATGTTGACACCAAACAGACCGATCCACACGTCCAGAAACTGCCCATCTGATGGGCCGGGTAAACAAATTTTAAAAAATTACTTTATGGAAATATTTCAAATCAAACTCAAAAAGTCAAGGCAGGGCTTTGGTGAGCATATTCTGAACTTAATTACCATTTCCAGCTTGTTTGGTAGTGCAAGTGAAAAAGAGTAAAGGCAATAGAGGGTAAATCAACTTCATCTACATCATCACGAGGTCTACATTATCACCAGGAAAAAAAATCTTGAAAGAAGCTAATTCACATTAAACATAATAATGAAGTTTTGCTTCTTCAAAGAGAAACTCCTGCGCCAGGACTCCCTGCCAACAAATACTACTTGAGGAACTAAAGCAAATGACCTGCATTACCTGCATGGAAGTTAGTGCTGACCATCTCTTTGCAGTCAATGGAGTGGAGGCTGGCCAGAGAGCCGTCTCCTCCTCCTGCTGATCTGTTACAGTGCTGCTGGGCATCTGTAAAGGTTCGAGGTTCATCCCTCTCTAACTTGTAACACCATCCATTCCACGGGACCCAACCTTCAGCACACACCGTTTCTTTATACACAAAAAACTCTGTAGAGAGAGAGAGAGAGAGAGAGACGGAGCAAGACGTCAGGACAGCATTATCTACAGATCCCAAAAATCACAAATTAAATACACTAAATATTAAAAGTAATTTTACACACCGGGCAAGGTTTGACACCCTCTAACCTGGGACCTATATTGCGGTTTATGATCACCATAATAATAACCAGAAAGCACTCCAAGATTGCAGACCTGCGTCAAGGCTGAATGTTTCCCCAAAATTTAAATTTTAACCACAGCATCTGCAGCCAGCCCAGGGTTGAACCAGGGTGGTATGCGCACTAGCCACTCGGCCACCAGGTAGCCCCATTTATTTCAAATCTTAATGCATATATGAAAATACACCTGACATTTTGTCCTAACTCACAATGAAGATTACTTTAAAAAAAATTCTGCAATCCAGATACTGATCCTGACTCCATTACTAATAAGCAAGTGTTAGGATGCTCATTAACTAAGTCTAACTCAAAGCACCACTGTTAGCAGAGGTGCAAGTGAAGCCAGAGACCCTCAGTCCTGTTGAAATATGACCAGGAAGACATTGAGGGCAGCAGCGAGCCTACCTGTCGCTGCAGCGTGAGAGGCGTTGGCACTCTTCTTGCAGATATAGGGCAATCGTTTGTTGCACGCCTCAGATTCAAAGTTCTGTTTGGAGTTCAGGACCCCGCAGTCTGACTCAGTCATTGTGGAGGTGGATGGCATTTCTGTCACACACAAAAAACACACACGATGAATAAAAATATTATCACATACTAAAGGAGGGTCACTCACCACTGGGTATCTTTCTCAGTTCAGCTTATCAAGATTTAATGAAAGTTTTGGGCTGCAGTACTGGCTAAACATAGTGCTGCTCACCACGGCTCTGACATTATAATGAATTATAGCGACTGCAAAGAGCTCATATCAGCTGAAGGCCAGATGGTTACAGTATCCTTGATGTTCTCACTGCAGTGTAAGAAAAAAACCCCAACATTTTACAATAGCTACAAGTCTTTATAAAGCCTTCCATTCAGTATTATTAATGGGTTATTCACCCACAATCCCAATGCCACACTGTGTCCAATAACCAGGCACAATGAGCTTCTTTAGCTTTAACACTGGCCTCATTGTTTCTGTGACTGACACCAAGTCACAGTTTATAGAAGGGCAGCAACAACAGCAGATCACAACAGGATGCAGGTTTTGGTGCACATGGAGAAGTAGGTGTTTCAGGCAGCTGAAACTGGTTCACTGTGGTCAGGCCCCAACTTGTGTCTAAAAATGAAGCATGCATTTTTTTTTTTTTTTTAACCGTTGCATTTTAGCAAAGGTAATTTTTTTTTTACCATCACGCATTCTTACAATGATACAGCCCTCAACACTCCTGGACATTCACACAGATACTCTCAGAAAAGGAGCAAATATTAATAAGTAATGCAGGGGAAAGACAGGAAATAAAGGTAAAAAGAAAAAAAAAAAACATCATTGCCTTTTTCCCAGCGCAGGAAGGAGAGGGGGGAGCCGTCAGACCACTGCCAGCCCTGGGACGTGTCTAACTGGTGAAGGCCAATCCACATCCGCTCAGGCATCCTGCTGAGGCCCTCCAACACTGCAGAGCACGTCACAGCACAAAGAACAAGCTAATTTAATAAAGGAAATGATAAGTCTGTTGTAATATGAATCATCAAGATTATGTGTAACTGTGAAAATAATTCAATCAGGAGGATAAACATACAACAGTAAAGCCTTAAAGGAAAGACACCAAGAATCTCAAGTGTGTTGTGATGCAACCCAGGCCAATTGCCAATCTGTGAAGGTGTTTGGGCTTTAATTGTCACTGATGGAGGTTGGTTCAGGAACAACTCTCCAACTCTGCCACATTTTGTCCTTTTTGAAGTGGTTTTCAGCTTCCAAAGTGTCATAAAGAAGCAGCAGTTACAGATTCCAGTCATGTGACATCCTGACCACACAACAGGTTTGATTTCCACATCTCAATTATTGCTTAAAAAGGTGCTTATGATCCACAAACCCAGAGAGGACATTAAGGGCTGCAACAATGCAGCGTACTCTTAAAATAGTAGTGGTTGAACTTGTCTAACTTGCTTTCAGCTGATCTCTTTGGTAACGTATCATAGGCATGACTGTCGCAATCCCATAGCATGATAAACAAGATTAAAGTAAGAAGTATCAGTCAGTAGTCAAGTGCCACCTTGTGTAAGAGATCTATGCTTATTACAGACAAAACCACAGGCCTTGGTTGAAGGGCCTTGACTTGAAGTCAGCAGATGATTTGCAGAACAAACTATGAGGCTGTAATTCCAGCGCCTTCACTCGCTCAAATAGATGCTCAAATAGACGATAAGGAAAAAACAAGTAAAAAGAAAGCAATGGAGGAAAAAAACATCATGGAAAACCCCAGCCATGGAGGGCTGAAGGAGTACAAAAGTAAAGAACAGTCACTGAGAAAAAGAGAAACTTAAGTACAGAAACTCGTTTTTTCATTTTGTGCGGTGTGAGCAAACTTTCTGCAACATTTCTTGAAACGGTTTGTGACACGGAAGGAGCAGGAGTTGCCCACAAAGTGAAACTACCTCCGCCAAAGTTGTCAGGCAGTAGCAATGTTGTTTCTTGGCTTTGAGCCACAGGCAGGCAGATGCATTGAAGATAGGATTTATTTTTAGTCCTTATTTCTTTTAAAACCATGAAAAATGTTGCAGTGCTGCAGTTAAGAGCCCTGCCAACGTAATTATTATTGCAGTTTTTATTCTCGTGAATGAAGCATTCCTGTCACATCACTGCATGCAACAACACGGCATGAGGAAGGTGACTGGGGCTACTTTGTGTTTTGTGGAAAAAGAAGAGAAAAAAAAGGAGGTGAGGAAATGGCAACGACAAGTCAGTCTTACGGGTTTTGGAGTTGAGATCGTCGGCTTCTGACAGGCTGAGCAGGTCGGCTCCCTGACTGCGACATGAATCTAAAGCTTCATGCCAGGGCACCGTGGCGCTGGAAACAAACTCGTAACAGAATACCCCTTCTGGCCCAGCAAACAGAGTCTGGCAACCCTCCTCTGCAAAGTCAAAGACGCAGCGTGAGTGTGAGCGTGTGCACCTGTGCCTGTTATTCATTCATGTTAACACCTGTTCTATTTTAAACATGATGTACTACAGAGGAAAACAGATTAAAAAGAGAAAACAGCTTGTACACAAGCAGCTTCTAGCAGACAGTTATGGTCAACAATATCATGATTACACTACATGTGAAGATGAATGTAGATGGTCTTAAAGGTAATGCCAACATTTTTTAAAAAGGGCAGCTGAAAGTGCCAACAGTACATCAAGTATCTTGTTGGGGCCAAAAATGCTGAAACTGATGCTAATATTGAAAAAATAAAGTGCAACATGCCAGGTGTTAGACAGTGTCCCTTTTTTCTGTCTTGGTCATAGTCGGAGGAGGTGGCACACCACGACAGTCCGGGGAAGTCTCGTCGGGGAGGCAGCCGTGATGCCAGCTGCCGTTGTACTTGAATGGGAACTCACAGGGGTTTCCATCAGAGTTCCCATTGGCGGTGTGGACAACTGCACAGAGAGGAGACGTTAGCACAGAGCACAGTCAGAGATCAATCACAGGCCTGTGGTAGTCGGTCACCTCGAAGAAGAACAACTGACACATGCTCAAAGTGACATCACGTGTCCCTTCACTTCCTCTACACAAACAAACACACATGTGGCACATAAGGTTGTATAATGAGACCAAAATGAACCGAGGGGAGGGGACAGGTTCGCTGGGGAGAAACATGTTTTTTTAGATTAGAGAGGCTGGATGGATTCCAATTTCTGCAAAAATCCTATTAAAATTACAATTTGGGTTAGAAAGTTTGATATGAAGAAGAATAACTGTCACATAATGTCACTGTGAACTTGTGAATGATAATCAACAATTCTATCTGGAGTCACTACATAGTACCACAGTTATTTAATAGGTCTATTTTAAAAAAGGAACTAAAATTACTATAAATTATTATAACAGTGAAACTTTTCTTGTCTAGTCTTATAGATCACTTTGAATGTAATACACTGAGAGCCTCAATATATTGTGAATTCCTAACATTTCCACATATTTTAGCTGCAACAAAACGAAAGTGAAAGTCAGCTTCACGCTTCCCTGCGCCACAAAGAGCTGCTGCATGTGGACTGTGCAGATGCAATCGTCACGCACACGTTTAAAGGAAGGTCACCAATTTCAAAAAAACACGGCAAGTTGTTAGCCGACACGAAAGGGCAATAACTGAACCCATGGGAATGACGACGACCCCATGTTAAGGCTGGTTAAAATGTAGCTGAATCTATTTGGTCATGTGACAAAGGTGCCAATGGACCTAACAACTGAATATGTGAGGGTGCAGTTAGGTACATTCAGTACAGGAAGTGATACAGTTTATATTTTAGGTCAAGACAAGCTGCACTGAACACAAGTTTCAGTCCTTGACCAACCGTTTCCCCTGCACGTGTCAGTCCAAAGAGCATCGTAACAGACGGCTTCTTGGAGCATCAACTTGTTGCTGTGCCGAGAACTGTGAAAGCATTTTCTCCCTCGGATAAGAGAAAGGAAATCACACTCACCACGGTATGGCTTCCTGCAGATGTTGTCCTGGGACCCTCCTCTTACCCAAATGTCGTTCGTGTCCCGTTTGGCTGCCACTTTGCCTTCACTGGCCGCCAGTCCCATCTGATAAACAGTGTAGACAGCCCCATCCAGGCAGCGCCACCACAGCAGGATGGTGGCGCCGCAGTCGAACAGGGAAAGCGTCTTGGAGCGTACGTCCAACGCCAAGCAGTGGGACGTGGCCACGTGGAAGAGACGGTGACCGGAACCCCACTTCCACAGCTGGGACCTGCTATTTGGGTCACAGTCGCCGAGGGTCAGGTCGGTTGACGACGCTGCGCCCAGGCACTTCCCTGTGCTTGAGTGCTGGATGGTGAAAGCATCCTCGTCTGTGATGATGGAGCAGATAACAATACATAATAATGACATCAGCTTGTCATCTGGTGAAAGTGGTGGACCGGGCTCTGCGGAGGGATTCCAGTCCTCTGAGATCTTTTCACACAACATTGGCAAAAGTCCCAAACAAAACTCCCTGGGTAGATTAAAAAAATGTGGGTAGATAAAATAGCTCAAATGACTAAAAATATGAGATAAGCAGGGCTACAGCCGTAATTAAGCACATGAAATTACATATTTTTTACGTGTTGGGGGGGTGAGTTTAGGTTATAATAAGGGAGCCTGCATTCTCACAGAAAAAATACTGATCAAAAAGCAACTGATGATTTGTTCACATTTCCTGGGACATTTCTATTCAATTCTTTCATGGCAGCTCATGTCACATTTATCGCACAGAAATCCCAGATAAATGTATAGCAAGGCGGGAATATCTCTTCATTAGATGTCTATTAGATATGCCCCCATAAACACACGGTTTCTGTTTTCTTGCATTGGCGATGCCGAACTACGGGTTTAACTTTGATACAGCAATAAAAAGAAATGCATTTTTATATTTCGGTTTGACGTCAACAAATACCATAATACATATATCAAGCGTTTCAACCCCCAGATCTTCAGTCGAAGGCTCGACTTAATGCTTGATGGCTTGAGAAAAAGGGCCTGGGACTTAACGCTGGGAGGAACTGCACAGTCCAAAAAAAAGTTGGGAGAAAAGAGGAGACCGACGGACAGCACAAGTGAGTGGACAACACGCAGTCTGCGCACAGTGCGCTGCGTGTCAGGCTGAAAGAGCAGCTACAGCCTCCGCGATGGAAGAGCCGCAGCAGGCAGGCATGAGTGCGCAGTTTGTCAGACCTGACAGAATATGGTTTAGCAACTGCTCGGATCAACGTGATCCAACTACTGGTTAACCGCTGGGTTTGTATCTGCCTCCACTTGTTGTTGTCGCGCAGGTTTGCCCCCCTCCCCTGCATTCATGTCGCGCGCCTCAGCGGATGGAGTTATTGTATATAATTCACACTTATGTATGGAAAAGTGAGTGGTAAGAACGGTCCAGTCGCCGTTGGCAAAACATGACCAGCGGAAGTGTCGGTTGGACGTGAAGTAGCTACTCACCAGAGCCCTTAACGTTAGCCGGCGAGCAAGTCCCCAGGAGAACAGTCAACAAACAAAGGCAAAGTGTCGCCTCGCTCGATCTCAGCATGGTCCCCGCAGAGTGTTTCCGTCGGGTTCATAAAGACCGGGACCCCGCGAAGAGTTGAGCGGTGAATACAGGCCGAGCAGACTGAACTCACAACCGAAAGCGATCAGGTAGACTCACGTAACCCAGTCCTGCCAAACTCTCAGTTGTATACAGTCATGCTCCGACGAATCTGTCAAGTTACCACCAGCGGCGCGGAGGCACGAGGCTTCCGGTTGGACCTCCAAAAATAAAGTCATAAAGAAGCGTATGGAAGCCCATTTCAGTCAGGAAAAGTTATTAAGCATGGTAAAAAAAAAAAAAAAAAAAAACCTAAATATTTACGGTAAACCAAAGTCAAAAATATGAAACCAAAATTATTCTTAATCTTTTTTTAAATTACAACATTTTACAAAAAGAAGTTAAGATGGTTAGATAGTAAACAACAGTGTGGCACAAGAGGAAGTGACAAGGGTTATCTGTCTTGAAGGAGTCTGAAAACTCAGTGACTGACTGGAAACCAGGAGCTCTTGCACTGGAGTTGATTGGTGTGATTGGATCCAGGTGGATGAGTAACAGCAGCCAGATGAATAAGCTATGCCCGCAACATATTATGTATACACTAGTAGGAGAGGGAAAGCTGGGAAGAACATGAGGCAGGAGACAAGAGAAACTAAGCATCTAAGGGATAACAGGGATGTCTCCTGCTGAGCTCAGGAACCACAATAATATAAACTAAAAGAAACATTGTCCAAAATCTATGAGAGTCCTGGCTGTGACACAAAACCAAGTCAAAAAGCTTTGAAGTATTGAATAATATTATGAATTACTGATTCGAAATTAATAAATACATGAAAACACAAAAACCTAAATAAATGAAAGGCAATGAGATATTAAGTCTTAAGAAAGCACAAAAAGAGAAACTAAATCAAATTTATTCAAATCAATTTTTTTCTTAATTTTAATGTTTCATACTTCAGATTTTGTCAAAAAAGAGTTATCAAAGTAATACACAACACAACAGCGCCATAAGATGGAGGGTCTGAATGTCAAACTTCATGTAACACTTTGATTTTGAAGTCGAGTTTGCTCGTTTTCCGGTTTAGCCATCGCATTTTCTGTCTCTCCGTTGGTGAAATGTGTTCATGCTCCGTGGTGGCCTGGGTGTTACACCCACTCGTTGTTTTCCGTAAAGCTCGGATGTTGTGTTCCTCGACGATCTGCTGCACTGGAAGTCCCCAACAACTGAGAGCAGAGTGTTTTCACATACACACAGCAGCCGTTATGAATTATTAATCTTGTGTCAGAGAGACTGTCAATAGCTGCACTTTGCTCCCTCATTCTTCCATTGTTATAGCTGCTGCCAAACACTGATAGCCTTGCTCCGGCAATCTAATGGCTCTAATGTTTTACTGAGATCCATAAAACGTAAGGTGATTCTTTTATTATCACAGAAAGGGATATAATCTCCTCAATGTTTCCACAAAGACAAAAGTTTGTGATCCTGACAGCCATAGATTTTCTGTTAGTTTAGAATGTGAAAAATATTGTTATCAATATACAGTATTCATATTTAAACTAAAATACACATTTAATACTCACAGAATCGCTGTACCACATGTACAACTCCAATAGCTCCTGCTCCAACTCCATTCTCTCAGAGGGCCCCAGTGTTCCAGACCCTTGTCCCGATTCAACTTACCTGAGCTGGTTTTGTAAACAAACCTGTTCTGCTTGCTGCATTGTGACAGGTGCCACATGGTGTCCACCACCCCCATGGTAACACATGTATCTGCAGTCAGCAGCTCAGAGTCTGGGGCTTTACATGACCCACTGGTGAGGTCCACCATGGAGGTCCACCATCCACCCAGGACACAGAACCAGCTAAAAGCAGAGACCCCAGTTTAATGAAATGGGACTGCAGGGGACTGGGATCATCTGTTGTTATGGTACAGACCTTAATGTCAGTGTTGTAGTACAGCCCCAACCACAAAGGGCTGGTGAAATAACCCAGAAGACTACAGCTGCGTCAAAATGCAAATGATTCACTGTCTCAAAGGTCAGGACAACAAACTAACAGCTACTGTGCAGCTGAGGAGAAAGTGACACTTGCTGGTCTGCCTGTGTTACTGCAACAAATGAAAACTTAGAATTTAAATCTGAAATAATTCATTAACCCCCTGGGGGGAACTGCATTGTTACAGGTGCTCCATTCAAACGTAAATTATATAAAGATATGGTGGGGGGGGTTTTTAAGAGCAGAAGAATATATACCCACTCCTCCTTTTACATCCAACATATAAAACACACCTTCTACTCCAAATTAAACAAAACTATAAGTACAGTTTGAGCAAAACAAGACAATATAAGACAATACAGTAATAAACAGACGTGAGTAGAAGAAGCAGCTTTGCACCACCCAGTGCTCAGGCCCTAATTAAATTCAACATTAACTGGCATTCAATGTTTCCTTATTCAGTACCAGGTTTCTGGGGATTTGATGCCACTTGGGCATTGAGGCAACAAATTACTAGTGCCACTAGGTGGGAGTGTTGATCCTCTGATTGATGGCCTGTATTTTACAGACTCAGAGATGCAGGATTACAATTACCAGTAAAACCATTTCAGAAGGTTTTCTTTTCTTTGTAAAAGCTCTCTGTCTACCTTGATTAGGTATCTGTCACACAAGATATATTGACACATCGCTGCACAAAAAAAACAGGTGTAAATAATAACTGAGCTGATTCCTGTGATTGGTCCTTGTTGTCGTCAGACATGGAACGGTCTAACGCTAGTGAAAAGCATGTTTCAACCCCATATGCTTTAACTTGATCACTGAACTGCATGCACACATGCATTTAATTTGCTTAATCCACACAAAAAAACTAAAAAGTAAATTAAAAACTTAATGGAAGAGAGTTTTCAATTACTTTGTTATGAACCGATTTGTGAAAATGAATTAAATAAATGTTTATACAGTTTTGAATGATCAACCATGGCATACATATTTTTCTCTTCCCTCATGACAATGTGTCCGATAGAGGAGGTTAATGAGCTGCGGGTGAACAGAGGAAGCGTCCATCTCACACTGAAGCTGGATGCTCCGCTGGGTCCCCCCCTCCACACACTGAGGCCTCTGTCTTCCAGAACTGGAAGACTTACTGTACTAAGCTATTGTTCCTTCATCAGCACCTCTCATTAGCGGATGCTGATGAATAACCTCCTATTCCCTCACAGACATAACCAGAGGTTAACAATGCCTCCGTGCATCCCATCAGACATGGCTATAGAAGTGTTTTTGTCTGCGGGATCCAGTTTAGTTCTTTGATGTGAAGGAATTCCTGCCAGTTATGTCACCCTGTAAGCCAACAAATAGGCCTGCATGAACCCAAACACATACAAATGTCCTCCACACTATCAGAATGTTCCTTTGTTTAGAATCATAAAAAATTCATGTGAGCTATACTTTGATGACTTTTTGTCTATCAAAAAACTAAACTTTTTGAGTGGAGAACGGCAAAAGGAAAAAAATGATCAAAAACCTTCAAAGGGCCAAAACTGAAGAAATGATGAGGGGACACGAGGAGTTGAGCGGGACCAAACAACAGCAGACCAACAAACAAGAGACAAACAAAGAGACTGAATAACATTCATATATACAAGAAGGCAGGGACAAGGAGACGCAGGTGAAATACATGGAATTGTCATAAATCAAAGTAATTGATAAAATGAAGTTTATTAATGAAAGTTAATTTACCTGAAGAATTTCTGCACTGATTTTTTAACAGCAATCGGTTCAGTAGTTGTTGTCATTTCATTTACTTAAGATTCATCATCTGGGGACAATGATATCCCAAACAAAATGGCTGTCCATCCAGCAGCTGATACATTTTGATTTTCGATCACTGTAATCAATGACTGGCACTAAAAGACAGGGTAATTGTCTGATGATGTGCGATCACGGATGATTAATCCAAAATATGGGACCCAAAACAAGTGGTTCCCTCTGATGAGGAATAATGTGAGGGGAGGAATGTGTAATGTGGAGCTGAGAGTGTGAGCTCTCCTTCACAGGTGGTCCTCTCTCTCTCATGTGATCTTTCCACAGGCAAATCCCACCTTTCATGTCACATGTGCCGAGTTAATCGTCACTCCAACTGGGTGACAGCAGCCACGCCAGATGTCATACTGGACAAGAAAGGGACGTGAGACAGAGGGAGAAATATGTGATACTGCTTCAGTCAATTAAGAATAAAGTTATGTGTGATGAAAATCATGTTAGAATATTTATTTTTAGTGTGACTTAGTGTGTGGCCTTCTCATTAACTGTCAGTCCAGAGTACGGTGGCCCAGCGGTGCAATAGACAACATCATAGTTTCAGTTTTTGGTGTGTTTCCTGTTTTGGTAATTTGTTCTCTGAATTGTTTTCATCAGTGTTACTGTTTTGTTTTGTTTGAGTGACCAGTCCAGACCAGTGCCATTACACCTATCTTCCACCATCACAGCTCCCTCTTCACTTCACAGTCACACTGTGCATTATGGAGATATGTAGATTAGCCACTCACTGTAATCCCCTGTGTCATTTTAATCCGACTTTGAGAGACATTCACAATGACTCCTCCCCTCCTGGTCCTCCCTCTCTCTCTCCTCCGGTTGTCTCCTCTGCCACTCTCCACACTTCTCTCCTCCTGTCCACTTCAGGTAAGGCTGCTCTGCTCTGTAGTAAAAATAACCCATAGATGGATCTGTAAACAAAGATGATAAAATTCATTATGTTAAATGTTACATTCCTGTTGAGGAATGTAACTGTGAATGAGATTGCCTGACACTGTTCACGTTCAGTGAACTATGTCCAGTACATTTAGTTCTGTGTTGAGATTGTATTACATCAAATTCAGTATGTGATTTTACAGAAAATAAGCATTAAATCATTGTGTAGTGGTTTCTTACTGTAGGCACTGTATTTCCACATGTTCAAAATGGAAATGATGATATATCTTTTTACTCAGTTTTACAGATGACCTAAAATGTAAAATTGTATTATATTATTTATTGTTTTTGATGTTTCTGTATGTTTATAAAATGCCCATTATACTTTTTCTTTTTTGCTGTTGTGGGGAAAGGAAATGAAAAAAGCTCTCTTCACTTCCTACTTACTTAAAAATAGAGCAGTGGACCCACAGGTAAAGTCAGATGGAAGTACTCTTTCAGGACACAAACAGTCATGCAATGGCAACAACAACCCCCCACCCCTTTATGGTAAAAAAAAAAAATACTCTTATTCGAACATTTCCAGCAAAAGGATATTTCACCACATTGGCAATCACCACATTTGGGAAACACTTCCCCAAGGAAAGGTCTCCAAAATGTGTGATTACACATGCCTCAGGCAGGTGATAACCTTTACCATCATTAACATGATTAACTCAAACAAGTCAAGCAATCATCAACAGCATTTCTTTCATACTGTGCAACAAATGGCTCTATCTTTGGACTTTACTGAGAAAAACACTTCACTTCCTGTTGTGTGTATGAAGCTCATTGATCTAGATTATGTCATATGATATCAGTAACTAGACTGATTTGCAATGCCATTGCCTTTACTTGAAAAACTCATGTGGACAAGTTCAAGAGAACAGCTGCAGACTTAATGTGCAATGTCTTCACGGTTTGATGTGTTTGTGATCTGTTTGTGCCAATCCTTCTGTCTTCACAGTGCTGGTGAAGTTGCTGAGAGAGGCTGCAACAATGGCTGCTGTAAGTGTAACTACTTTGCACCAATTCAGAGAATAGAGAGTAGCTTTGTCTGGCCCTGGTTCAGTGGTTAAAAACCTGAGGCCTGGGTTGAAAGGATCAGCTCCTGGATGTTCGTATTGGAGCGCATGTTGGTGCTTCATGCTGTTAGTGTGCCACTCGATTCTGGCTCATGGGATGGACCTTTAAGCTGTTTGTAAGAAGTGGCTTTAGAAAGTCCTCTCTGTAATCATGTGAAGCAGATTAACCAGCCGTTTTCCTGGTGTGCGTTTGTTTGGGATCTGCTCTGGCTCAGCCACCTTGTAGGTTCTGTGGTGCACGGGGTGATGCATCTGTGTGAGCGAGTACTGTATATCAGGGATCCAAAAGGGAAATCTGATGGTAGATAAGCCGGTGAGATGTTTTCTTTTCACACACTCATCTTTCGCAGACCGGATCTTTCCGTATGGTGTCCGAGGAGGAGCAGGCCATGCGGTCCAAGCTGGAGCACCTGACAGTGAAGGACCATGGGCCAGTGTTTGGACTGTGCCACAAACTGCCTGGCCACACTGTGCAAAAGGTAAAAAAGACAAACAAAACAAGTATAACTGGATGGTAGCACACAGAGACGAGTTCAAACGAGACAAATAAATTCCATATTGTTGCAACACTCATAATACTCTCAATATCCATTCAATGTGTTTGGTCCCGCTGAATGACAGACCATCTGTTTTTCATGCAAATCTTCTTCCCTCGAGGCAAAGGATGAACTGAATGAGACGGAAGAGAGGCGAGCGTCGTCGCTGAAGGACCTGCGGGCCATGATGAAGGACAGAGCGGCCGAGGGAGACGACCTGGCCAAACTGGTGGTGGAGCGTTTCGGGGACAAACCCGACTCCCTGCTGCTGCGCTTCCTCAGAGCACGCAAGTTCGATGTTGTCCGATCCCACGAGCTCATGAAAGGTGGGTCACACAGACCACCTGTTCATCCCTGCAGCTTCCCATCAATGACTTCTTTTTCAGTTCAGTTGTGAAGAGACAAACCATAAGTTATACAGCATATAATCAAAAGTTTGTTTGTTCCAGTGTTATTTTGGTTTTCGTATGTTCTTGATTCAGTCTCTATGCAGCCATTTTCCAGTAGCTCCGGTAATTGGGCATGGGACCTCATTTGTGCCCCTCGTTTGCATGAATCCAGCCCATCACTGAGACGGGGAGGCATATGTTCATTAATTGTGGGGCTTTGAGATGCTTCTGAGTCCCCCTCCTGACAAAGCCCTCCTTTGTGTCCAACTGGGACAACAAGTTTACTTTTACTTGTGAACCCTCGGTGTTCTGCTGGGAACCTCACAACAGCATGTGCTGTCCGAGAGGGGAGATGAGAGGAGAGCGCAGGGTGGTTAGGCACGCCTGTGAAAGAAGACAAAAATGTAGAGTTTAATTCTATTTTCCTAAACCGTATACAACACATCTACCTATTGTTACTGAGTATAAGGCAAAGACAAAAGCCCATGGAGAAATACACACATTTATGAATATAGTATCAGTAGAACGTATTGTGTGAGAGGGGAATGTGTTGGGACAGTGAACTTGTTTTGTGGGGTTAATTGCTACTTGTTCAATGCACACACACACACACACACACACACACACACAGGATGCACACACAGATGGAGTTTCTCACATGCACTTGTTCTCTGAGGGTTAATTGGTGCCTCGGTACGAAGAGGCTTAGTGCAGCTCTGTAGATGCACTCACACAGTGGTGTCATTGTGTTTGGGGCATCGACAACTTGCACAGAGCAGTTACACAATTGTACATATTGTATGTTATATATATGTAACACATGTTTGTTAACCATTAGTGCCCGATGACAGAGTTGCAGCTGATCTCTCAGTTATGATGTAAATGTATGATCAGCAGTAAGCAAACAGTGGCCCGTGGGCCAAATCATCTGCACTGAACTGAGTCACCCTGCAGAAAAAGAGATGGCCCACAGTTAAACCTAACAGCAGTCCCCTGCTCTAGGTTATGTGCGCTTCAGGAAGGAGTACCCCGAGCTGTTTGAGAACCTGACCCCTGAGGCGGTCCGCAGCACCATCGAGGCAGGGTACCCCATGGTCCTGCCCAGCAGAGACAAGTACGGCCGTGTAGTCCTGCTCTTCAGTATCGAGAACTGGGACCTGGAGGAGATCACATTCGATGAGGTATGTAGCTTCTCAAGCAACCATACATAACACGGCTGCACTTCTGTGATACACAGTTGTGAATGCGAAAGTGTGGGCAAAGTCCATATTTTGTTAATTTTGCTGCAGGTGTTGTATTTACTTCTATTCACTTTAAAATTCGATAAAGCAAAAAAAAAAGTCATTGTGTGTGTGTCACAGATCTTGAGAGCATACTGTGTGATCCTGGAGAGGTTGCTTGAGAATGAAGAGACCCAGATCAATGGCTTTGTCCTGATTGAGAATTTCAAGGGCTTCACCATGCAGCACGCCTCAGGGATTAAGCCGGCTGAGCTCAAGAAGATGGTTGACATGCTGCAGGTAAGACCAGATTCAAAAGGACAGCTTCTCGAGAACAGAACCTCAGAGCTAAGAACTTTCAAACCTTCTGCCGTCTCCTTGTGTTTTCCTCTGCAGGACTCCTTCCCCGCCCGTTTCAAGGCAGTCCACGTGATTCACCAGCCCTGGTTCTTCACCTCCACATACAACGTGGTCAAGCCCTTCATGAAGAGCAAACTGCTGGAGAGGGTACGGACAGATACTGACAATCCTTAACACGCAGTTTGTTTCTGATAGTTTTCTCTCAACTGAACGAGCTGCGTATTTTCCTCAGGTCTTTGTCCATGGAGACGAGCTGCACCACTTCTTCAAAGAGTTCCACATGGACACCCTGCCGGCAGAATTTGATGGGAAAGCCTCAATTACCGACTGCCAGGCCTTCGCCGCTTCCAAGCTTTTTGGCTCTGAAGACACTGCTCTCTGAAAGAGACAGTCCATTTCAAACCCAAGTGTTATAGTGTCCTTCACCCTAGATGCTTCTTTTGTGATCAGATAAATGGTCTATTTAGAAGCTAGGTTGATATTTTTTATTCATTATTCAGGCAATTCCTATGAGCAAAAAGAAGTATCTTGAGTTAGGATGGTTTGGTGGATGGTTTGCAAATGAGTAATATAAGGTGATAGAAATGGCAACAAATAAAGGTCTGTTTAGATATTACAGAGAGGATAATTGATGGTTAATGCTTGTGATTTTATAGTTGTGACGAGTTCTGCTCCTCTTTTGACAGCAATAGTAAAGCACAGGAAGGACGAGTGTCGGTACTCACAACCAGACAGATGGACGACTGAGTTTGATGTTCTATGCCTTAAATATTATTTTCACACGCAACAACCTTGTGCCTACAATCCTGTCAGATGAAGAGCAATACAGTCTTGAGTGTATTGCTCTTCATCTGACAGTATGTAATAATCCGAGGATGGGAAAACTGATCCGATTTTTTTTTCTTGAATGCAGTGCCATGGGAACCTTTTTTCTTTGTCTCAACAGCCTTGTTTGTGTTGTTACTCTCAGATGCCTGATGAACCACAAAGATCCATTCTGCGATGTGCACTGAATCATGAAATTTTCAATTAAATAGACTAGTATTGCATGTGTCTGTGTGTCTAGTTTTATATCAACTGTCTTTTTTATCACTTATCTCCCTGTTAATTGGGCTCATCCATGCTTCAGAAAGCAAAGATTCCCACTTTAACCCAGGCCTTCCTCATACAGCTGACTCGTACTTTATAAGGGGGATTTAAATTCATCTGAGCACTCTAAAAATGTGGATATTTAATCAGATATTAACTTCAATTACAACATTTATGCTGAAATAGGATTTGAAGAAAAACACTTAACTGTGAAAAATAGTTTTTCATTTGAGAAAATAATTTATTTTGAAACACAAAAACCATATGTCCTCGCATAATTAGATCACACACACCACTGTTCTTCTTCCACCAAAAAAAACAACGAAAAAAAAAAAACACATCCAGTGTTCAGTATAGGAGAACATTATGTTGTGTGACTATGTGCTCCTTCTCGTTGTCGCCATGTCCCTTAACCACCTTACAGCATCATATTTTTTTTTTGTAAACACAAAATTAAAGCTGTGTAATGATTACTGTAGGTTAACATCCTGTGGGCTCTTATCCACTTGCTTCGGCTGATCCTTTTAGAAGAACACAACACTGAGCGATGTTCACACCAATCCAAGGAGTAGTTTTTGATTCAGTGGCATTTCAAGTCACTTGAGAGTTTTACGTTCGACATCCTCAGTTTCCAAGCAATTAAACACGTGCCCACAGCCTTGAAAACAAACAAACTTGAAGCACTGGGGTTAGGATAAATACAGAGGAACACATATTCATATCAACACAGTATAATGCATCAGATCCCACACTTCACGAGAGAAATGATCTTAATGTATGTGACATGTTTTGGTCTAGCAACAGACTTTGACACTATCTCCTGTCACATCAGCATTAAAATGAAAAGAGTTTCCCTCTTGGTTCATTATTGCCTTTATTTTTCACCTGTGGTGGCTCAAATATTTGAATATACATTATACATTCTTTATAGATTTATTTTTTGTTTTTAACATTAAAGTGAAGAAGTTTTGGTTTTTTTGTCAATCAGAGGTGGTGATATGATGCACTTACTGCATCATGTCTTACTCATCAGCACTCACACTCTGATGCATTTGCACAATAACACAAGAAGACACAATAACAATACAAAATACAAAAAGAAACTGACTAGACAAAATACATAAATAATACATCTAAACCTGCATTTTTGTGCAAAGTTTGGAAGGGGGGGCAGAAAAAAAAACAAAAAAAAAGATGAATGGCAGACACTGGGTTTGTGCTGGTGTTATCAATAATCATCTGATTTTTCTTCAGGTCAGAGTGATTTCAAACCACAAGATTTTGTCAGAATTAGAGTGGACAGAGTGAACCATGTGATCTCATGGTGGACTGAGAGGACGTTTGCCATTAATGACTGGCAGTTGTAGTTCGGACTCCCTGACAACAGATGGCAGCGCTGACCTGTGGTTCGAACAACGCTGGGTGACGGTCCACAGAGGCAAAGAAAGCACGTGGCGGCTCAGGCAGACACATCCACACTTTTAAGTTAGAGACACAAAGGCCCAAATAGCAAACACTCAGTTTCAAAGTCAGCGTGTCAGTGTTCAGTCATAGCAGACTGCTGACTAACAACTGCAGCAACCTGCTGCCTACTAATTTTACAGTAGACCACACAGTGAGGTGTACAGACGTTAAATGTGGGTATTGGATCAGTATTTGGCATTGGCAGAGGGATAGAGCTGGATCGGTGAATCCCTATTTTAAATTTTCAGCAGTGGTGAAATTGATGTCTGGATTTCAAAGTGTTTGCACAGAATAATCTCCACCAAAGTGGGTTAATTTTAAGCCACTAAATCTCAAAAACCAACCTATCTCCATAAACAGATGTGATTTCAGTAGTGATTATATTCACTATTACATACTATCCTTTTGACTAAAATCATCAACCCAAACTACTCTAAGAATGAATTTAGAATTTGAAAACTGTTTAGCATCATCAGAGGTTTCTGATTCTCTGCCCACCTTAGCCTAACCCTAACTCTTTCCAAACTTAACTGCAAATGGAATAAACACTACCGCTATCATTTCAAACCGCCTGTCTGACTCATCACAGTGATCAGTTCTACATCACAGATTTACTTGGCTGGACTCTTGCCTTGGAAGAACTTTCCTAAGCCCTTACAACAAGATTTGCAACAGGTTCAGATTCAGGTTTTGAAAAGGTCCGGGTCCAATAACTGCAGTAAGAGTTTATAAAAACAGGTGTGTGATCAATTTTAGTCATTAACTGTGGTTTTGAAGTCCACGCTGCTGTGTTGCTGCAGCTTTGATGCTCAGCCCAGTCAAGACAACAGCTTTTCAATGCAGTCTTTAAAACCAAGATATTCTGTTGCATTAAAAGTCCGTCTCTTCTCTCTTGCATGCAGTATCCATCTAATTGTACAATATAACAATCACCAGTATTTTACAAACAATCCACTAAAATAAACATTTGGTTTAGCGGTGCTGCCCTCGGCCCTCCTACTCGTCGCACCTCACAGCTCAGGTTAGTCACAGCACCACGCCGACCACTCAGTAGACTGACGTTTCAAAAATTTCAAAACCACAAGATCCTCTGCTGGAAAATGGAAAAAAAAGTGTACCAAGATGTTTGCAGTGAATGTGGTGTGTTCAGGTGGGACTGAGCGGCAGTAGGTTTGTGGCTGCGTGGTGAGAGAAGGGAGTCTCGGCCGGACCTGCAGCTGATCAAAGGCAGACGAAAGAGTAAGAGGGCTCAAAGACGCCCACAGCACAGGGAACATTTGAGTCATCTAACTTCTCGTTATCATCCTCGCTCCCTCCGCTCCTTCCTCTCGCTTACAAGGAGAGGTAAAACCAAATCAAAAATCTCCATACCTGCATCTCCATTAAAGATTTCACAACTAAAAGGAAAGGAAAGGAAAGAGTGTGGCGTACAGGGTTTAAAGTGCATTGAATCAAAGTGATAGAATGCGACCGAGGGAATGTGAATTGAATCCCATCTGGGGCTGATCCCTCGTCACATCTGGTGAGCACTGAACACGTTCATTTTAAGTGCCAGAAGGATGTTATGAGCTGGAAATCATGTGTTAAATCCCACCATAACACTTAACTTTTCTACAAAACATGACGGAGCAACAGTTCACCCAAAAGAACAGACATTATAAAAGGCCAACAGACCATTAACAGAGAATTTGGATCACACCAACCAAACACAAAGATCACATGCTCCGTCTTCGGGATCTTTAACTCTCCTTCTGCACAGGCGCACACAGACATACAAACCACATCTGTGAGTTACAAACATACTACAAAGACGCTGTGTTGGTTAAGACAGCAGACTATTGGCTAAATGGCCTTGGTGGAGATAAGCAGTGAGCTTCTTACAGGTGCAATAAATGGGCACCTTCTGCAGCGCAGTCCTTAGTTATGTTAAAAGGAGGCTTCTCGTGTGCTCTTGCTTTTCACTGGACTACTCTAAAGTGGTGCCATCACTTTCCTTTCAAATGCCAGCTCATCATATTTGGTCGACGCCTCCATTAGCCAATGACCTTTGTTGTGTACACTTAAAGAAACAAAACGTCAAAAGTTCTGGCAACGGAAACGAGCACAAAGGCAGTTTTGTCTCCGTTCCTTCACATACTGTAAGGTGAAGGTGATTACAAAGAGGAACTGTGGCGAAGGCGTGGAGGAGTGTGTGTCGGGGAGCAGTGGGTAGCACCAGAGGAGAAGGCAGAGACGAGAGAGCAGTTTAAGGTTTAGTTCAGGAGTCTCCTCCGTGCTGGGACAGTGACGTAGGAGGGGGTGAGAGAGAAGAGAAAGAGAGTGAGAGAGAGAGAGAGAGAGGTTTAAGCTTTTTCCTCAGCGCAGGAGCTCTCGCTCAGGCGGCCACTTTGGCACGGCGGTTTCTGTTTCTCCCACTGGCACATGGCGTTGGCGTAACCCACAATCACTTTGTCCATCCAGGTGAGCGGCTGGGGGAAGAGCACGGCGCCCTCGAAGAAGCCCAGGTGGCCTCCGTGTAGCGTCAGGGCAAAGATCACGTTGGGCTTCTTTGCTGAAGGGTGACACAGCACACAGTAATTAGGCTTCTGTACTCAGCACTGTTTACTCATCAGTATCTGAAAGCCAACACTGGACACAGGCCCAAATATGAGTTTGGCAGGGATTATGAATTTATGGCCACTCGAGATAGCGAGGGCGGGGTTGTGTGGTCAAACAGATAACAGCTGGACTCAACTTCTGGTAGGTACGTTTATGTGGCAACCACCACTGTAGAAAGTTTAAGCCAGTCAATAAGTTACTAAAGAAATTGATAATTAAAACTTATTAGTGAACTTTTTTTTCAAAATAGGGTCTGGATGGTTAATTTAGTTGTTCCAATGTGCAAGTTGGTGGTGATTTTGAAAGTTATAGGATATAAACAGTTATGGCAGGTTATCCTTCATTGCCAGGTTTCTCAGGCTGTTACACACTGCTGCCACATCACACACAGAAGTATGCAGACATGCCTTTTTACTGCACTTGTTTCCAATAAAGACCGCCAAAAAGAACCCCAAACCCAACCCTTTTTGCAGGTTTGCTGTGGAAGAACATGACTGGTCTGCTCGTTGGGGTTTGAACACCACTTAGGGGTCTCTTTTTCTTGTATGCTCTCCCTGTGCCTGCTTGGGTTTTCTCCAGGTACTCCGGCAGGTTAGCTCGACAAGCGACTCGCTTGTTGCCCGAAGGTGTGACTGCTTGTCCACCTCTATGTGTCAGCCCTGTGGTCGACTGGCGGCCTGTCCAGTCCACCCTCACCCGATGTCAGCTGGACATACAGCTTACCCTTCAAGCGAATAAGCTTTGTAGCAAAAGGGATGGATGGAACTGAATTCATTCATACTGATTTTATTTCGTTCACAGTAAATAAAGCCTGAAACTCAAACAAGGCCAAATCAGCAGTGCAGATAAACCATTAATCTCTTTCTGTGTAAACCTATGCAGAGTGCTGCAGCTGCGGACAGCCAGGCAGGGTGGGCTCCTGCAAAGGCTTGGCCTGGATCTCTTTATTCTCCTGCTCTTATCTGGGTTAGTGGGGGAAGCCTGATGCGGTGGACCGGTGATTGAGATCCCGCGGGGCTTTCACAACTGTGCACTATTCACGACAGCTGCTGATCTGCGCTTGTCCCGACCCAGAGCCACCGTCTCACCAGGCGCTGAGTGACAGGTGGGAACAGAGCGGCCTGGAGATCAGCTCGTACTTGAGGTTGGAGGACAAACGCGTGGGCACATCAGTGGTTGCGGCACAACTAATATTATCATTTTAAGTGTTGACTTTGTTTCACTGAGTGATACCTCTTTCTGTGGCGCGGCAGTCATTTCATACTGTTTCACCATAACTTTCAACGACCACTGAGCACAAAAACTCAGAGCTGAGTATACCTTGTTTAAGGATTCTTGCACCAAATGTAACACTGCCACTTTCACATGACAAGCATTTTTAATCTAAGCTAATTTTAACACCAACCCAGAGTGTGTTTTTCTGTTTCCTTTCCTGGTAGTCGTGTGTCGAGTCGCTGTATCACATTTTAAAGCGAAGGGGCAGCTGATGCTCTTTTCAGTAAGTGCTGCTCTTTAGAGACGCATGTCAGACAGAGTCACTGGTACTTCCAGTCAGGCCTGATCCACCCCCACCCGGCAAACACACCCTTGCAGGAGGGATTTTGCTTTTCCAAAATAGTTAAAGTGGTCAGTAAGTTTAAATATAGCACAGGCTGAGGAGAAGGAAAGCTTGACAGGCACTATGTCATGTGCAGTCTGTCCAACAGCACACTGCCTCTTTGTGTTTCTGAAAACGTCTCTCTGCCCAGACCAGGATAAAGTTCTTTGATTTGATTGGAACCTGTGGAGAAGTCCAACTCATTTCCTACATACAGCCGAGGGTCCGTCTGTCTGTCTGTCTGTCTGTCTGTGTGAGTGAGTGCTACCGCTGCTGTAAGAGACATTACTCTTAGACTCCAACTGTGTGCCACACCCTGCGCTGCTCAGGGTGCGGAGCCGACGCATCAGACTGAGATTGGGGACGTACTCTTTGAGAACCAAATCTAAGGTGTCGACTGCAGTCAGACAGGACAAGCCTGTTGTATCAAAATAAAACACGAGACTCAGTAGCGAATCAGCTGCCATGATCTGTCTGCAGGTACAATTACTTTTTGACAAACTCAAGTACAGAGCCAAATACTGACCATTATCTATGTTTTTTCATTAATGCTTTATAGAAACATGGGAATTTGTCTGTAGTATTAAATATTTTATAAATATGTGAATATTACTATTACTTTAGATTGTCAGTGTTAGTGAAAAAGTGATTGCCAAAACATCACCTCAAGGTAATCAATTTTTCAGCATCTGCTGCACAACAGCATGTCAAAAACAAGCGCACCACCTCACTCATTGTCTGTCACTATTCCTGAAATGTGGATAGAATCATGAGAAATATACAAAATTCAGTGTGGCCAATACATGACGCATGCTGTTAGTCACCTGCTAGCGTGCGAGGGATGGTGAGCAGCGAGTTGTGAACCAGGGGATCGTCTGCAGAGTTCACGAGCAGCAGTGGCACATCTACCTGAAAAGAAGATAATACAAAAAAAATGTAGCTCATATACACAAACAAATCAAAAAGAAAAACTAAATATGAGCTGATGTGAGGTGCACACAAAAGCAGCACTTACATTGTGAATATAATGAACACAGCTCTCCTTCTCATAGTACTCTTTGAGAGAGCTGTGGTCGTGGAATTTTCTGTTGAAACCCAAAGAAAAAGAAGATTCATATGAAGAATTTGCTCCAGGTGAAAAACCTATTTCAGAAGACTATCTCAGATTATCTCAAGACTGACAAACAGATTTAAACTATTTGAAATAAGTGAAATACAGATAAGGATAGCTGGAAAAACATCAACAACACAGAGAGCTGTGACTTTCACTTGTTCCTCCACATACCTCATGATGTTGTCGTCAATCTGCATGAGGGAAGTCGCTGTGTACAGCCGACTCAGATCTGCATCTATAATTTTAACGGAGCTTCCCCCAAACAAGCTCTGCCTGTAATATGCAAACATATACACAGACACGCACAAACATTATTCATAAACCATGATGAAATAAGTAAATTAATATTAATCACTAGTGCAAAGCAGTAAGGGACTGTCCGAAAAGTGTGTGCAAGTGTGTTTTATTAAGAGAAACTCACAGGCATAATAAAAACTAAGCCATATTGTATTTGCAGGCCAACACAATCTCAAAATGATCAAGATGCATCAACAGAGTGAGCCACAGTTTTCATCTGGAGGGTTAGGGAACGTTCAGAGAAGTGAAAAAACACATTGTCATGATGTTACACCAGAAAACAGCCATGTGAAAACAATCAACATGTGGCAAGAGCTTTATAGAAAAAAAATTATAGGGGAACAACCTGCACATCATGTGCAGGACCAAGAGTGATACCTGTGTGAGAGGATGATTTTCTTCATGTTGTCAGCCATGAGAAAGTTGTAGAAGCGTCTGAACTGATCCCACTGCAGGAATGTTTCCTGGGCCCTGACAGAAACAGACCAGCACACAGGAAGTGAGCTTTGTGCAGCCTGTCTGCATTCCAAACAACACACTCAATGTCCTGCATAATCCACTGGACAAAGAGTCACGCTGCTGGAGAGCAGCAACGGTGTCCGGCGTTTATATGCAGCTCACTCACAGAGACAGGCTCAGGCAACACGGCTAACGATGTTCATCAAATAACTAACCGTTTGAAAAACAATATTTTCATTTCAATACCACCTGTATGGTATGATTTCTTAAGCATGAAAAATATTGGGGGAAAAGAGCGATAGCTCAAAGTTCTCCAGGAATGCTGACAGAGGGGCTAGATTAGGTTTGCATACTGAATTGAAAGGAGAATTCATTAAAATGGAAAAAACCCTGCAAATCCAATGTTATAAAAGCCCATTCTACACAACAGACTCTCCCTCACTGCCTACACCCAAACTTCAGCAGACCCAGCTTGTCATGTTTGCCAAGAGATGCTGGCTGCATTTAACACACAGAAGGTGTGGCTCAATCCAAATGAACACCGCGGGTACAGAGTCCCCTCCAACGCCCACATGCACCAGTGCTTTAAAACAGCATTGTCATACATTTACATTTGTCTCCTATGAAATGTGACTCTGTACACAAACAGTTCATTCTGGATATGTTTCAGAAAGCCAGTTCAATCCATCACATTATGGGAGATAACCCTTTCTTTGTTACACCTGTCTGATCAAATGAATAGGATTTTGGCCATAATTCATACTGTACAAAACACAGTGGAATACCAATGACTGGATGAACCAGTTCAGAGCATTAACCTGAGGCTGTGGCTTCAAGATACATTTTTACAGCCAGTCAAATGAGTGTTATCTCTTGAGATTAAAACAACAAACAGTACAGATGAGTGGTGCAACAGCTGTTAAGAGATGCTCGGTAAACTCGTGACTGGACATGTGACTACATCATGCAATCACTTCTCATTTTGTGACATTATACTGAGCTTCATTGTTATTTAGAAATGTATGCACATCAAATGCCAGAGTTACAAAAGGGTGTTTGATGATACAAGGCATTTTAATTAAGGGATGCGAGGAGGACAACGACGCACCTGAGAGCGCTGTACCCCTGACAGACGCTGACACAACACAGCACTCGATCCTGGTTCGTCCTGTTCTCGCCCAGGAACTTGCACACGATGTTTCCACCCAAACTGAAACCAACCACAATCAGCTGGGTCTGCGGATACGTCCGCTTAATGTAACCAACCATGGCTGCAAACTCCCATGTGCACCCTGTAAGAGAGACGGTGCAGTGTTACGATCAATACAGAGTGATGCTGCTCCAGGACGCAGCATTTTCTCTGCCCAGCCGTCCCAGCTAAATGTGCCTTTAGCTCAAAGTATTACATTTATGTGTCCATCTGACCTTTAAAATAAGTTCAGGTCTGAAATCTATTGTTCTATTCAATTATTGGTTACTCCAGTTACTCCTGTTGTGACAAAGTGACTTGTCAGTGCCTTGGCCTCACCATAAGTGAACATTCGTGGAGAGGTAAGCTCGATGTTGGGAAGAGCTCCCAGGTGGTTCAGCACGGCACAGCGGTAACCGTCCTTCTGGGCGTAATCCACAAAGGTTCGGATGTAATGCTTTTCACTGTGGTTACCAATACCAGGGCATATCACCATGGTGATGTCATCTGGTGAAACAGGCAGAGGCAACAATCAGAAATATGTTAGCACAGATTATCAGGAGAGCGCATCACCCTACTAAACAGCTCATCAAGACAAAGCAACCAATCCAAAATAAAGGATTAGCCTGTTAAATATAGCTTTAGCCAAACAAAATGGAAATAGTAATGCTACTTTTTTGGGAATCAAATGTCAGGTGAGTTGTAAGCCTTCTGAGAAGACTATAATCTGTGGTGGTGGGGTCAGGAGTTCAGCCGAGGCATCCACTGTCCTCACAACTGAATTACAGACATGGTATACATCATTTAAAGATCAATAAGTCAAGGCAGAGTCAATCGTATTATCATAGCTGACCTGGAAAACCTGGCACAAATAATCAAAGTAAATAATCATCACGATTATTTGTTAGATTTTGTTTTCTGAATATCTCAAGTTGATTTTATTTATATAACCAAGATTCTGATGGACGGACAAGCAATAGGTCATATGATCAGACTGGACAGAACCTGCTAATTATAATACTACTACTAATAATAATAATAATAATATAAAGGAATATAAATAATTAATGCAAAGAAACAGAATTGCAAAATACAATTTAGAACTACAAAATATATGAGGTTTCTATGTAAGTAAAGAGCCAGTTAGGGACCTTGTTTATAGACTTTTGTCCAAATAGCAGCAACAGCATAAATATGGTGTCAAAGAGATCTCGAACAAATGCATCACCTCCTGTTCGATGGTCCCCCAGAGGCTCAAAGAGGTCAAAGGTCGCAGTGGCCCCATCCTGCATGGGTAAGTATTTCCTGATTCCACTGGGGTGAGGGGAGCTCACTCGACCGAGTTTACCATACAGTGCCGTCTGGAGGTGACCGCTCTTACCCCACAGTAAGGGAGGAATGTACCTGGACAAAAGCAAAAATGGACTCTTCTATTAAATTTGATCCAGAAACATGAGCTCATCCTACACATGCACTCGCACAGCACAGACGGTCAGTGCGCTCGGATAACATCAACACAATGTTATTCCAAGCACATACATTTGCATTGGCGGGTCAGAACACAGACAGGAGCCATAATAGTTCATAGAGTTCACAGGAACATAGTTTGCATACAAAGTTGTGCTTTGAAAGATTGCTCAATGCGCTGAACAGGTATCGTTTGTTGTGTGTGATGTTTAACGTCAGTCTGCTGTTTTGTTTTGCTAAGTTATGCCATACATGTGTTCTTGAATTCCAGTGACACCTCTGTAGGAGTTAGCTGTAGGAGTCAAGTCTTTGGATTATGTAATAGTCCTTTGAAATATTATTTCTTATGTTGCATATTGTCATATATCACCATCTTATTTTCACATCAACAGCAAAAGGTTGTGAATTACTTGATAAGAAAACCCTTTTGTACACTGATTTTTCAACAGCCAACAATCCCAATATATAAAGTGAAACCACATCAATGCAATATTAGAATCATGGCTGACAATAAGAGCTACAGGAATACAAGCCAAAACAACCATTCTTTTGTTTTATATGTAATACTGCAGCCACATAAAGGAGATAAGGGAATGTTCAGTTCAAGTGACACTGTCATTTAGTGTCGAGAGGTTTTTTTAATCCATTCATGGGGGAGTCCAGGCATATTTTACTTCCAGGTTCAGTTAAAGACCAACCAGACTGCAAACACGACCTCTTAAAGGAAAAAAAAAAAAAATCGGGCTTCTTTACAGTGGAAATTACACATTGGCCAACAGCTGAGTGTCTCTATCTCACTTCCTTCAATTACATAACATCAAATCTGGAGTTTTTCTTGCTACACTTGCTGCAGTAAAGTGACGCGCGGGCCACGTTGGAGGTAACAAGATGACATGCACGAGATAAGCATAGCCTAACGCTCGTCGTGTCAACAGCACCTGGGGCGAAACGCAGACGGTCAGTACCTGCAGAGAGCAAAGGGTTCGGTTATATCAACAGTTACCCAAGCCCTTCCACCTTGTGTTTCCTCTAACTGTGGCTCCAGCAATTACTGCACCTAGCGAATACACTCTTATATAACAGAAATGTCAATCACAAAGCACACTGCTTCCATTTACTGATAATAGAATCCCTTCTAGCACACACTGTAAGGTAGGTGAAGCTTAACCACACTTTTCTAGAAGGTACGCTGTGGGCTTATGTCTTACAGGAAGAGGATTACCTCATTGTTGTACTGTGGCTAGGAAGATAAGCACGTCGCCAGGTTAGCTGATTTCATCAATGAGAGGCACCAAATAACTAAAAACACATATGGTTTTTCTCAGCTACAGTTTGAAATCTCCTAATTGACAGGCCTGGTTCTTCTTTCTTTTGTTTTACTTATTGGTGAAATAGAAGCTTTTGTTCAACTTTTAATAACTGAAAAAAATTGCCCTTTTTAACTGTACTTCACTGTTATTACTCTTGCAAACACGTTATACAAAAATTTAACTTGTAATCAAGTTTTTTTGTCAAACTTAACCAAAAATTCAAGATTCAATTCAAGATTAAAGAAAACAGACTGACAAGCAAACACGGAGAAACACGTGCGCTCAGTGTCCTCTATCTTACCCAGAACCCCTGTGTGCATGTTCCCAAACACAGCCAAACAACGCCTGTCACAACAACCCTCCCCTGCTTTTCCACTGTGTAATTGATCTCTGTTACACAACACCACAGGGTGTCATTATACATTTCGAACGTTACTTTGCAGTAACACAGATGATGCTGAAACATCAGCACCGACAATATCAGAGGGTGCCAGTAATCTCAGTTAGGCCTGGTACGCTTCTGCAAGGCGATCACTGCTATAAGCAAAATATGCTATAGGCTCAGGAAGGAATGGTAACAAACCAGAGACAAATGTAAACATCAGTGTGGCCTTATGATTCAGTGAGGCTGCAGCTAAAAGGCAAAGGGCTCAGTAGCCATCGGTTGCATAAGCAGACACTCGTGATGAATGCTTGGAGAGAGAGTGGCCCTACAGAGGTGAATGTTTCTCTGGAGGTTTACAACAACAGCAGGCCGAGGGACATGGACGGTGATGCTCAATCAGGAAAAAACAACAGGGTTTACAATGTTTAAAAGGGAGGAAGGGCTCTTCCTCCAAATTACAGGATGTCAGAGCCATGTTGCTAACTTGGTTTTCTGCTACACAGGGAGGACCTGCCCTGTTCCAAAAACTTGCATCACTTACCAGAAACTCAGATGGAATATTCAAATTATAGCCGACATCAGACTTACCCTGAGGGGGAGACCAGCATTGTCATAAATGCAAATCCCCTTGCACAGTGGTGAATGAGTCTATATTTGTAATGCAAGTGTGACAAGCCCAGTCTACCTTTGGGATAACCCAAAAAAACACAGCCTGGTGTTTAATTAATGCTAGAACTGAGGATAAAGCCAGACGTCTCTGCTACGTACATGAAGCACAGTGAGGAACACTGATGACAGAAGGGACCACTGCCAGACAAACTGTTACCTTCACTGCAACCCCAGATGGTTGAGCAGCAGTACCATGTCCATGGCAACGCCTTGAGTGACAGACACAGTGCTAGGAAAAACAACTCACTCTTTGGTCATCTGACAACAGGACTTGAGAAGGAAGCGGTTGAGAGGAGTGTCCTGGTAGGTGAGGTCCGGGGGGGCGGTGGGGCTCTTCAGGTTCAAGCAACGGACGACGATGTAGAGCACCGTGGCCACCGCTGCCAGCTTCATGCCGTCGAACATGGCCGGCAGCTCCGGAGAGATGGTGTTCACGTCTGAGTCGTGGGTGTTCATGTTTATTCTGAAAAACAAAAACGGGGGACCACACTTCTTTTAGTGTTCTCCTTTGTGGAAACAGAATTTCAACAAACATATCTATGCAGCCAGTGGAAAACACCTGCATTTTTTTTAACAAACTTTGGTTAACCGTGATTAGGTCAGAGATAGGATATGTCAGAAAAATGGAAAAGAGAAATATCCAATTAATTCTGACAGACCAAGTATTCCTCTTAGTGCCAAAGGCACTATGGGAACAGATCCATGAGAATTTTGCATGAGAGCAACACATCAGAACAGTCAGTTATTTAATACACTCACTATAAATACAGCTTATAGAGTATCTATAGGATGCCTCACTACATAGACACCAAGAGTTGCTCACGTTCCTTGAAATAGATCATTACATTCAGCAGACACACTGTGATTCAGCATCAGCTAACATAGCTTATAATGCAATGCACCAAACATATTATACTTTAAACATTTACTGAAAGTTAACATATAAAAAAAATAATCAAAGCCACCTGAACTGTGACACTAGCGAAGAAAACAGGAAGCAAACACAAAAAAGGGAAGTTGCTGTACAGGATTTCACAAAAATAGAGGACAGTGTTTTGTGTTGTTATATGACAAAGTAGCAAAATTCAAAGTTAAAAAATGCCTTCACTTACATTGTTTGATCAAGTTAGCCTCCAGTTATGATTGGACCACAAGTCTGAAAATGCGATGGGTGAAGTCACAGTGATGAGGTCAAACCTGAGGAGCAGATAAAACGAGACTCACAAAAAAAACCCATGGACCCTTTTGAATATATTAAATCAATGTGTGGTCTTACTGGTTTAAAAAAAAAAAAAAACCTTCACCCATTGTTATACTTGTGTAAAAGCTTGTTGTTCCATCAATCTGCCCATAATTTACTCAATTAATTGATTTCTTTGTCTAGAAAAGTGTCAAATTTCCCAGAACCCAAGATCATAACTTCACGTCTTGTTGTGTCTGACCACCAGTCCAAAACCCAAAGATATTCAGTTGACTACCATGTGAGACAAAGAAAAGCACATCCTCACATCTGAGAAGCTGGAACCAGCAAACCTTTGATACTTCTTGAAAGGTGATTATTTGATTATGAGAATAGTTGGCGATTTATTTTTTGTGCGATCACCTATCAGATATCAGGAGCAGGTATACTGTATCCATCTGCCTACATGATCCTGCATATTATAATAAAGCAACAAGATACATTCCATAGCTTTATATGGAGTCTTTGAGAAGTAATAGACAATATCACCTGTAATCACAGCTCAGCCCATAACAGACATGGTGCCACGAGAAATATCCCCAGCTGCATAAAATTAGCTTCATTAAATAACCCGCCCCACAGACACATCCACAGCTAATACCGGGCTCCTCCAGTGAGCCTGTCTGACAGCTGCATGAGGCTCATGTCACAGTGAAGTCTATTCATTATGAGCCACAATCTGTCATTTCACTAACAAACGACCCAAAACGAGCTGGGAAACGTTACTTCTTCCTTCTTTGTCACGACTCGCCACGGGCAGGAGAGGCGTGTACAGCCACAAGAGCACATACCGTCCTGGGGTAAAAAGGGGAGGAAAACTATTAACAGGAACGTTTATGGACGAAGAAAGAAAAAGAAGGAGAAGGGACGTTGACCTGTGCCTCTGTGTTATGTTTTGCCGGAGAAGGCCAGCCGCCCTGTTAGTCCAGAAAATAAAAAAATGTCGCCTTTTGGACGAGTTTGCTGATCTGTTCAGTTCATTATTTTCCACATTGAAACAACACACATGCATAAAGCAGCCCCGCTACGCCCGTTTTCTTCTCATCCGCTGGTTTTATGACAGGCTATCTTTGAGGGCAGAGCATTTAACGGTTCGATATCTTCCGTTAATTGTCGATCTAACGAGGTAGCATCATCCGAGCACCGCCACCGCACCGCACAAACAGCAGCAGCATATTCAGCCTACTTACCACGGTTGGAAGAAAAATTAACCAGCTCCTCGCCGCTCAAAAGGCCTTATTTAAGTTCGTGGCATTTCATTGTTTGTTTGTTTGTTTGTGTGTATGCTCGCCGTGTGTGTGACGCCCTCTCATTCACTGAGCAGGCTAGCGACAGCAGCTCTGACATCTCCGATTCTACTTCCTAGAAGAATCTGGAATTTGCATACCCGCTTTCTTATTGGTTAAAACCGTTGATGACGGAATATTCTAAATTACGTCACCTAGTGTCCAAGCCCCTACGTTTTTTGACCGACTCCTGTTAATTTCTAATGTTTTAAAATAAATGAATTTATTTATTTATTCTATTTTCTATTTTTGCATTTTCGATCATTTATATCCTCTATATTTTACACCACTGTTGAAGCTAAAAAAAAACTTGAGTTATATATAAAGTATATAATCTTTTTGTTTTTAATGTTCTTTTCTCTTCTTTCTATTACTTCACAGATACATGTCTAGGATTTTTAATACCATGATTAACTTGTTCAATAAAGCACAAAACAAGTTAGTGCATTGGAAGTTCAGACTGATAAAGAAAAAAATGTCTCTGTTGGTCTCTGCAGAGTACCACAAGTCGTAAATATCTTTCAGGAAGCAACCAATAACCAAATCAATAATTGAGAGCATGTATAAGTAGGCTTGCTTGCTTAGTGTAGGATATACATGTAATTTAAGATTGTTGGACGAGATCCTACCTGAACGTGACAGAACGTGAGCTCAAACCTGTTACATAACGTTTCAGCCTCGCTCATATACTGGCATGTACCAGCTGCGTACGCTGCAATACAGCCTGCGTTTCACAGTTTAGGCTTTTTTGTTGTATGAATAATTTAACCATAAAATTGTCACCGGTTACTGCCCTTTAATATTTGTACAGTGGAAGAAAACAAGACTATTGGGAACATGGAAGTGAAATTTGCGCATTTTAGAGGAAAAATAAATACAAGGTTATGTAAATATAGGCTTGTTTTAAGTATTTTTGTAAATACTGTACCCGCAGGGGATAGTGCTTGGGAAAAAGTTAAAAGTTAGAGAAATAGTGTAATTATCTTTTTCTTACTGTGTATGATTACAATATCGATTATAGCTTCTTATTAATCATTAAAAAATAGCTACAGTAGGTTTGAGCCACCTTCATCTATGTTATATATTTCTACATTATACGGGCTTTCTTCCTTTAATGACAATAGAAACGCAGCAAAGCCGCGCTAACAAAGGTACGTTTCTTTTCTACACCGTTGTGTTACAGTCTGTCTGTTACTTAATAAAGCACGGCTATGAAGTGACTGCCAGCAGTAATTGTAACTCGGTAATTGAAACTGGACACTGGGGCCCAAGTGCAGTTACAGTGTAATATCCACCTGATGGCGATAGAGTTTAGCAGATTGTGTTCTAAGGCTCTTTCTCCTACATAATTCATATAATGTTGAAATAGGGTTTAATTTTGCCCACAGGTGTCCTGCAAAAACAGAACAAATTGATATTTCTATAGAAAACTATGCTTTTGATAGTTTCATAAACCCACTTTGGATAATTATAGATAGACAAATAGGTTTTTAATATGTTTTTGATTATTTTTGATCACTTGTCATATTTTTCAGAGGCTAAGGATTGGCAAAATGTACACTTTATTTACACCCTTCATGAGCCCAGAAAAATCAGATGAGAGTAAAATTCCCTTTGCTTTATTACAGTATAATCTCCAGTGAGGTAGCCTAGTTATTGTCTTTCAAATCAGAATTTTTGCCAATTAGATAAAGCTAATGAATGTTAGCCTTTTGTTTGTATTTAATAATACCCTTGTTAGTGGCTTCAGAACTGAATCTGGTTGGGCACTGCACTGCAAAACCAAAATGCAGCCTTAATAGTTGGCAGGGGTCAAATAAAGAGTTTTCCCACAGGGACTAATTAAAAGTACCAAACTATTAAATCACAACAGATTTGATGTTGGAAGTGGTACAGTCATTCTGTGAGTCCAGACTGAGACTGGATTAACAACACAATTATTTTTTCTTGAATGTGCATTTTAATGATCATTCTTAGCTACAGGTATTTTCAATTTCGCTGGAATGAATGGGCAATATTCCCTGGAGCTAATTCAAAAAGCCCACCTACACTGTCAAGTGGTGCCTTCAGATGCTCATCATAAAACATGATATCTAGGAATACAAACTGGTATTATCAAAATTAGGTACGACAACTAATTAGGCTGTTAGATGGATTACAAAAAGTTTTTGGAAATTTTACAGCACCAGGTACCGTATCTGCGGTCAGATTAATCTATCCATCTATCAAACGAAATGGTAAAGTGTAAACGAAAAGGAAAAAAGAGACCATCGAAAATTGTTAAAAAGAGAAAAGCTTTGTAATTACATAAAGGCCAAACAAAAGGCTAACATGAACAAGTATGCTTCTAACTGTGTCTGTCTGGTTATTGTCACGAGCTCCGCCCCCTAAGGTAACGTCACATAAGGTTTACTTGGGTGTTATGAAAAATCCCAGCTCCCTCAGTCATCACGTCGTCCGTCCGTCACATTCCGGCCTGAATCCCCTTATTTCCCACAGTACTTTAAGGCAGCAGTAGTCAGAAGGTTTTTTTTAGCGGCACAGCGTCGCGAACAA
The DNA here is from genome assembly GCA_016785225.1 of Psettodes erumei. NCBI lineage: Eukaryota > Metazoa > Chordata > Actinopteri > Pleuronectiformes > Psettodidae > Psettodes > Psettodes erumei. The sequence goes on along the minus strand of JAFBJZ010000863.1, from coordinate 4,122,100 downwards.
ACCATCAAAACAAACCTGCGGAACAAGCAACGTCCGAGTAAACAATATGAAACGTACCGGAAATGTAATAACAGCGTTTTTAACAACATCTACTCTTCTTCTTTGCCTGTATTCAGTACGAGGTAAGTCTCTTTTTTTTACCACCGTTGTTGACTTCAACTTTGTCTCAAAGGTTTCTCCACCAGACTTTATTCACTTTTTCCATGCAGTTCCACAGATGGGCTTCGGTACTGAACTATCCCACATAGTCTTATTTTCCGTGCCCCACTTCTTGCCTTTTCTCTTTACGAGGTTAGTGCATTCTAAAGTAATCGCATCAATTCAAAGGCCTGCTGCTTTTTACTGAATCATGGAGATCCAGTGATCTACGGTAGTTTTGCGTCTTCCTTGCCAATGGGCAGAATTTTTTTTAATGAATGACGAAGGGAGAGATGTGCAGGTACAGGTTGCTCATTCAAAGGAAACCACACACCTCTCATTATTAGTCAGCTACTGCTCTGTGCTGAGTGTCTTTCAATAGTTTTAACGTGATAATTATAATGATCTCTAACGTTTTCCATGAACAAATCACTTGTGAAAAATGACATCAAGATTCAATCATGAACATGTGCAGGGTTTTTATTTTCTTGAGAGCATGTAAGTTGTACACCCTACACCTTAAGATACCAGCTTATTATTGTCACAGTAAAACAGGTGATTATATGTGACTACTCTGTTATTGTATGTAATACTCTGTTATTACAAAGTTCTGTTTTGCACAATATTGTAAGATGCAGGTTCATAAAAGAAATGGTACTAGCAGTAGTGAGGAGTACTTGTAAGTTTTGGGGGGTTTTGTGTGTGTGTGTATTTTGAATGCACCACCCACAGTACAGAGTACTCTGTGAACTGTAACTACATCTTTGGGCACTCTTGAAAATAAGATTATGCATCGCAAAGGGCTCATCCTGTTCAGCAATAATGTTGTTGAAATAGTATTTTTAGGTTATGTTGTTATGTGTTATTGTCCCTGTGGTGCCTGTTTTTCCACTCACAGTAATAGGTGGTCCAGATGGAGAGGAAAATAACACCATATGTGATCATGTGTGGAGCCAGCATGAAGCAGCTGTCCACTCACCTAACTTTAGTTCGACCTGGAAATGTGCTGCCAACCAGGCGTGCTCGAAATGTTTTGAGTGTGACTCGGAGCACTTTGACTGTCTTTTAACGTACGTGGCTGTTGGTTTGCCCATTACCCACCTGTCAAGTGAGGTGGGCTGCATTTCCTGAGCCAGTCATAGCTGCTGCACTGTCATGTTGTGTAACTGCTCATTCCTGAAAGAGCTGCATGCTTCTGTGCAACCTGGCTAATCCTGCAAGCTCTTAATCCTGCGCATAGACATGCTCTGTTGTCAGTGTTGGCTGCATTAAAAAAAATTATGCTGTTTGTTTTGAATTAGGTTTTCCACCAAAATCCATCGGTTAGAGCTTAAAAGGATTTGTAGCTGAAGTTTTAATCTACAGTGAAATAATCAGCAATAAGCAGCTACAGCTTTTTACCTCACAGATACCCAAGAAAATAACAATAGAGTCTACTTGACTGACACGACAGTCATCATGAGTCAACAGGCTGGTTTAAAACAAACAAAGGTAATCATTTAAAGTCTGACACATGAATATGTGCCCTTCCGCTCCCACTCAAAGACTCTGCCATCATTTTCCTGATCCAGCTAGGATCTGTGACTCAGCACTGTGGCACTACTGTGGTTACCAACGCACAAGCCTGACACTCCAGCAAGCGAGGAAACACAGCAGATCTGTATTTTTCCCCGTCCAAGTACAGATTCAGATACTTTGTAAAAGTGCAGTGTATTGGCTGAGCAGTATGAGGAGCTCCAACAATGCCACACCCGTATCCCAGATGTGGGAGTTTAAATGATATTTACCAGGGTTAAGTGTATTTTAATTCTGTAATGAAACTCACCACTAAAATGTATTATGTAGGGTGTAGTTAAGTCACATTAAATACACCACAAATAAATGTGTGAGATGCGTTTCCACAGTTGCGTGGTTGCTGATGTGATTTCCTACCTGACACTCTCTGTTTTTCCCTATTCTCACTTACTCAGGTGACTACTGTGAGGTGAATCTCTGCCACAATGGAGGAACGTGTGTGACGGACGTAGGAGAGGAGCCCTTCATCTGTATCTGTGCGGACGGCTTTGGCGGAGACACCTGCAACCTGACAGAGACAGGTAGGGAGAAGATCAGGGGGAAAAGCATACTCAATCATGCACCAACACTAATCACTTTTCTCCTTCCTCCTCTCAGGACCCTGCAGCCCCAACCCCTGTAAAAACGATGGGCTGTGTGAGGTCATCGCTCCGACCAGACGAGGAGACGTTTTCAACGAGTACATCTGCAAGTGTCCACCCAGCTTTGAGGGAGTGCACTGCCAGATCAGTAAGTTACTTCTGGCGTGTGAATTAATATCACTGAGCTGCCCCTTTTTGTGCTTTGCAGATGTGCAGCTACACATTTACACTCTCCATAAATATCTTTCAGTTTGAGTGCACACCCTTTATACCATCTTGTCATTTCTCCCAGAAATATATCAAACAGAGCAAAAGATTGATAAGATACAAAAAGTAATAATACTGATAGATTGTAATACAAGAATAAGCAACCAGATAAAGAAATATGCATCAAATCCTGTCAAAAATAGGTCAGTAGGCATTGTAGTACAAGTGTGAACACAAGGCTTTCCCATGCAGTCTCAGCATCAGTGGGAAGAGATGTGCCCTCAGCTCATGAAAGGGCCTCATTCACTGGACTCTGTGCTCACTCTGTTTGGCTAATTAGTAAAAGACCACTCCAAGTCTCTTAGCATGCCCGCCACACAGGTTCAACACTGAATCTGTTTGTGCTCCAGCTTTGGGCCAATCAGATGGCGTATTTGAGGATAGTGAATTCAATCATACCCTCTTAATACAATGGCTAAATTGATGAGGAGTTATTGCTGAAGTTTTTGTTTGTTAGTAGATGAATGGCTTAAAGAATGAGAAAAGGAGGGAAGTAGAGGATTATATTCAACAAGTTTGAATGTCATTATCAAAATCCTCTGGAGTACTAAAACGTGTTTCTGATCCATGACTGATATCCATAATTAGGACATGAAACAAAACAACTATAAGCTTTGTATGTATGACCGCTGAGAGGAAAAACTCATACTGATGAAAAAGACAGAATTATAGTTTGGAAATATAACTTCATCTTTTGTGAATGAGCAAGTCACCCTCCCAAAGCCCACAGCCTGACCACCAATTGTAGTGTTTGTGCAGTCTGGGCGTCCACTCCCAGGCATTTTCTAATTTTGGTTCAGTCTGACGTCATAGGCTGGACTGATGTTGAGGTGCCGCAATGGGATTGAACCAGTCCCTTATGTTACAGAAATTAGACATAATTTCATAGTTAAACTTAGTGACATGATAGTAGTTAAATGGCATTTTAGGGGTTAACAATGTTAAATCAGCAATAATTTCAATAAACAGTAAAAAAATGGCACTTTCAAATTCTGGGTAATTCATGCTTATTTGGCATGAGTGTCAAACAAGTGTCAACATTTTTCCAAATCACGTGAAAAATAGTAACATAGTTAACAGAAGGGAATGTTCAGTACAGCCAGCACATTGCAGGCCGGATTTAAAGAGCAAATCAGTAAGGCTATTTCACAGTCCGTGTTACTAGTTGTGCTGTGCCAATGTTGTCACGGCCATAGACGTGTTTGTTTCTAAACTGTGAGCAATCCTCTTAGTGTGAACAGGAATAAGAATTAAACAGACCCATGTGGCATTACATCAACCTGTCATCTGCTTTAGTTCTGAAGTCTGGTTCTGTTTCCAAGAGATCTTAATAAAGGTCCTGCAGTTTTCTGTCTCATCAGCAAGTCACGTGCAGTCGCCTGTTGTCCCTCACCAAACTCCAGAACCCAGCTGCACATAGACAAAAGTACAAAAGACAGATTAAGTCTGTTCTGTTGTTTGGATGGTATATTGTTTGGTCTAACATCTGAATATTGTTTGAATCATCATGACTCTCACCACTTGGTTAGCATTTCTCTGTGAAAATACTTTTTGAGGATGAGTGTATTTTAGTAAAACGTGCTGCTCTTCTGGAGAGAAACATGCAGTGCAAGAATGCCACCTTGTGTCGATCAAAGGGCGTTGCATCGGCAGCATTCAGCAGGGTACATTAGTCCTTTGTGGATATTAGGGGCCAAATTCACAAACCATCCCAAGGCTAACAGCAAATTGTAACTGGCAGAGTGAGGAGAAACTCCCCAGAATAAGGGCCATGTCGAGTCTAATGGTAGGAGTCCCACTTTATTTAAATGATTAATTTACAAAGCTATTCAGTGTTAAAAGCATGACATAAGAAAGACTCACCTGTTCACAGTCAGCTGATGCAGGTGATTAGGCTTGTCGTGTCAGTGTTTCAGAACAATATAAAGATAAATAGGTTTGATGGCAGCAAGTTAATGAAGATCCAGTCTATCTATTTATCTGTCTACAACAATGATACAACCTCCTACACATTCCTTTGTGCTTGTCAGACATGAAATACAATTATCAATGGTGACCTTTGACCCCTAACCTGCTATACCCTTTAGAATGATTGTTGGAGTGTCCCAGCTCCTCAGTGTTGGCCTCAGGGGCATTTCTGTCATCATGTTAGATTTAAGAGAAGCCACTTGTCACCAACTGTATGTTGGAGACACAGTGAGTCTATTGTGGCCATCCACCTGCCTGAGCCTCCCCTCTGTTCTCTGTCTCTGAGTGGCAGTGAGCAGGTATATGACCTGAGAAGTTCTTTTGAAGTTGTCAATTCTCAATAAATCTTTTCAGGTTTAAGTTAAAAATAAAAAGTTTCTTGGTTTTTCAGATGTGAATGACTGTGCCAACAAGCCTTGTAAGAATGGAGGGACATGCAGAGATCTTGATGGAGACTACACCTGCCAGTGCTCCTCGCCATATGTTGGAAAGCAGTGCCAGCTACGTATGTTCTCTTGTACAAAATGTATTGTGAATGAACCCCCTGAACTCACACCTTTTTGGGTTCAGGGAGCATGTTTCTGGAAGTGGCCTATGTTTCTATGTGTCTATTAAATATAACTGATGCCAAGAGTCACATAATGTCCTGATTAAGTGCTTAACTCTGCCGGGGACTTTACTGTTAGTTTACTTAAGCACAGCTCATTTAAGAAAAAGTTAAGTGAAATGTTGAAGAATTCATCTTACGTAAAGAACAGTGCTGTATTTGATTACAGTGATTACAGAACCTGCATAACCAAATTAAAGCAGAGAAGATGATTATGGTTTTGCCTTAAATGTTTAACTTATAGCTTCAGATTCCAATGGAGACTGGAGAAAATGTGTGCCCTCACAATTAGCAGAACAGAAGTTGATATCATTATTTACCTCTGTAACCTTTGGTAACAGTCTAAATGTTATTTCCCAGGTTGCATTTCTCTGCTGGGGATGGAGGGAGGTGCTATCGTGGAGTCCCAGATCTCTGCTTCATCTGTGCACTATGGCATTCTGGGTCTCCAGCGCTGGGGCCCAGAGTTGGCTCGCCTCAACAACCAAGGTATCGTCAACGCCTGGACGTCAGCCGCCCATGACAGGAACCCTTGGATTGAAGTGAGAGAGGCCAGACTAAACACATTAATCAAACCATTGAGGTCCTGTTTGACCGACCAGTGAGGACCCCAAGGTCAGCTAACACTCGCCCACTTGCTGTCCACTCCAGATTAATATGCAGAAGAAGATGCGTCTGACAGGCATCATCACTCAGGGTGCCAGTCGCATGGGTACGGCTGAGTACATCAAGGCCTTCAAGGTGGCGAGCAGCTTTGATGGAAACACTTACACCACTTACAGAGTGGACGGTCAACGGAGGGACAAGGTTAGGCCCCGAGCTTCTATTAAATATAGGTAGCTTAAAGATGTGTTTAATGCTCACCTTACCAGCAGAAACACTTTTCTTCAGCTTGCACATCTCCTTTCCTGTGTCTGTGTGCCTCAGGTTTTTGTGGGCAACGCGGATAATGACAGCACAAAGACCAACCTTTTTGACCCTCCGATCGTGGCCCAGTACATCCGCATCATCCCTGTGGTTTGTCGCAGGGCCTGCACGCTGCGCATGGAGCTGGTGGGCTGTGAACTCAATGGTAAACATATAGAAAACATCCGACACAGCTTGAATGCAAACAAGCAAGTTCAGGAACACAGCAGATCGTAACAGAGTTTTAAAAAACAAATTTGATATTAATAAAAATGGATGGATGTAGGTTTTCACATCAAGTTACAGCCTTTGTAAGGTTTCCATTTTGAGCAAAGGTAAAAAATAACATAATGCATATAATAACAAGTACAACTTCATGCACATGGCAAAAGTGAGGAATGCTGTTCTGTTGAACTTACCCTATGGCTCTGCTTTCACTGTGTTGATTCCTTCTTGCTGCAGCCTTTCTGACAAGCATAATCACAGTCAAAGGGTTTATTTCAACTGCATAACATCTAGCTGCGGACAGGCTGCACAGAAAATGTACACTATAAACAGCTGTCTGTGGGTAGCCCTAGCTGTGTAGCAATAAAAGCAGCTGTTCCAACCACTCATCAGCAGAAACATGCACAGTCCTTTCGTGCTTTGTCTTCTTTGAAGACAACAGCGATACCATTTACACATGGTAAGTGCGTGCACGCTGCAGTTGTAGCTCTATGCACTTTTTTGCATTTGGCTTTTACTCCTCGCCTCTCTGTCTCTCTTCTTTCCACTTGGTCACTGGTGGGTGTAAAAATGATTGGAATCGGTCACATGCTCTGTAAATGTTCTGTACGTTTGGTGAAGTTGATTTGTCTTTTCTTTGGGTGTATTCATTTGTCCTTTCCCCCGGCTTGTCTGCTCTTTCTCCTTCTGTCGCTTTCCCCTCCCTCTGGTCTTTCTACCTGCTTTGGATTCACAGTGTATTCAAACACGGCAGGTTGCTCAGAGCCTCTGGGGATGAAGTCTCGCCTCATCTCGGATGGGCAGCTTTCAGCTTCCAGCTCTTTCCGAACATGGGGCATTGATACCTTCACTTGGCACCCTCAGTTTGCACGACTGGATAAGCAGGGAAAGACAAACGCCTGGTCTCCTGCCCACAACAACCGCTCAGAGTGGATCCAGGTGAGGGAAACCTTAGAGGCAGAATGTCAGTATCCTTAAAAAAAAAGTCCTTTGACACCATCGGGTGTTACAGAATGTAACTGTTCTTGTTGTTCCTTCGCCAGGTAGATTTAGAGAAGACAAAACGCCTCACAGGCATCATCACTCAGGGAGCAAAGGACTTCGGGGTGGTGGAGTTTGTGTCAGTGTTTAAAGTCACTTACAGCAACGATGGAGAGTCATGGAGCACGGTGAAGGACGAGAACACCGGCAACGATAAGGTCAGACACACAGGATATGTCTTTCCCTAATGCAGTACACTGCGTATGTTTTAGTAAAGGGATTTCATTTCAATGTAGAGATTACAATAATTTAACAGCTCTTTTTGGGGGGTCTCATAGTACTGTGACATTGTGGAGGTTTAGCTTGGCTGAGCCCAGGGGAAATCAGTCAGAACAAAATTTAACAGAAGATGCTTTTCTCTGAATAACACCTGCTCCGTAAGTAATTATTTTTGCTTGAACCGCAACTTTAACATCTATTTGCAGCTTTTCCAAGGCAACATCGACAACAACACTCATAAGAAGAATCTATTTGAGCCTCCATTCTACGCCCGATATATGTCCGAGTCGTCCCCTGGGAGTGGCACGAGCGCATCACCCTACGCATGGAGCTGCTGGGCTGCGATGACTAGAAACCATCCTCATCCATCTGCTCCATCACCTCAGACCACATGGGAGAATGGATCAGGAACAGAATCACCTGTTTTGAATTCCATGGAGCCTGTGTTTGCCGAATAGCTTTAGCACTTTCTAACTAGTGACTTTTTCACGTTTATGTCACTGATTAATGTTTGACATAAGTGCTCATAGAGTCATCTACTGCTTTTAGTAGCTTTTGATCTGCAAAAAATTTGCACAGATTGTAGTTTGTATCAGTCCCTCCTTCTAACAATACTCTCTCAAGTCTGGAGACTTGATGCTCTTCAATTCTTTAGTTGTACTTTGAGCTGAATTTCCAGTTTAAATCATTTTCTCTCCTTCCTATGTAGCCCCACACTATACCCTGCTTTTCTTTGTATTTTGAAAATTCTGCAGAGGACGGATGACAAATATCCTCACCAGCATATCTCACTATGTCTATTGTCCAGATGTCGTCTTGTTATTTGAGCACAAACGCAGGGCCTGTGCAATATGTTGTATATTTTGGTATTTCCAACTATTCTGGAAGAGAAAACATGTCCAGGTGACAACTAAAGTGTTGAAATTTGAAATACAGTGTAGGCATCAAATCCAATAATTCAATGACATGCTGTAGGGCTTTTTCAAGTTTTTTCATGTGATGTCTTTTTTTTACACATTTTAGCAGATTTATCCGCTTCATTCTTACATGTAACATAATTTAATTGTTTTTACAAAAAATGTGAAATATGTAGAAAGATGGGTTGAAAATAAACATTATTCTACTTCTTTTTTTAATTGTTGGTCTTGAACTGAGATCATTAATTAAATGTTAATTTGAAAAAAAACCTTTCTGAACATGTCTTTGTCATGGCTTAGTATGAGCTGTTATACTGAATGCCACCAGTCAATTGCTCACCACTGTTGGTCACAGTCCCATGTGGCAGTGTCCATGTCTGAGAGGGTCTTGGTGGCTGACTTGTGCGTGAACAGACTGGTCAGTGTGGCCACCTACAGGGGACACGGGGGGGGGGGGCAACACAAAGGAGAGGGACATGCTTATTGTAAAGCTCTGCAACTGGCCATTTTAGGGGGCATCTGCATTATTCAGATGCTGATACAATCCAAAAAGTTTTGTGGCATTTTATTTGCATGCCTTAAACTAACATGAAAGGAAACTACAGCAGGACTTTGTATTTAACTCAAAGCTCGCAGACAAAAGGGAATTAAATTTCAAAGATGAACCGGCTGTCACTCACATTCTGCTCTCCTGCACAAAGCACAAACTCTGCTGTTTACGAGAGTAATTACACCCTGTTAGCCCCTCATCTCCCTGCTAGGCTCACAGTCCAGGTATGCTTTGCCCCTGGCAATGCCTTTCATCTCCATGAAATGAATGTGTTGGAGGACGGAGCATCTCTGTCCTCAGTGTGTATGTCTATAGGGACCATATACAGATGTGTACTTTGTGTACATTTTCCAGCCGAGTTTCCTATAAAAGATCATAGTTCTTCCTGGAAGCCATCAGCTGGCCTGATGTGAGGACCTTCCACGATAAACATCTGCTTTCAGAGAGTTTATGAGGGATGCAAAAGGAGTTGTCTAACAAAATAACTGCACAATATGAGCCTATTTCATATGGTCAGGACTGTTGTGATTTTACATTTTAAAAAGTGATATTGGGGAACTGGCAAAATGAAAAATGAAAGAAAACCTACAGCACTGGATAGTTAAAGATTAAAAAATAATTCATTCTCAATTTGTATATGTGTAGTTGAACTATACATGCAAAATGGTGACATATACAGACTGATTTTTCAGCTTTACATAACAAGAAGAAGAAGAAGCAGCCAGATTTAGGGAATTTGCGTTTGTGAATATAAAAGTTATTTAAAAACCCATTAAAACATAAAAAGTGACAATGCATTCACAGGCCTTCTTTCTGTGTCCTAAGTTACTAATACAGTAATTGAAATTATTAGCCTCGTACTGATAATATGCAATTGGGGGTTTCTCCATACGAGGAATCCTTGTTCTCCCTCCACTCACTTGCTGCAGAGACTGACATTCAGCCCAAACTGTGGCTGTTGTAACGACAGAGAAGCTCAGCCAAGAGTCGGTGTTGCACCTGTTTTATCATCAAGGATTGGAGGAGACTTCGCCGATAATTTATGGGGCTTTTCTAGTTCTTTGGGCGGTCGAACCAGTGTTCTGTTGGAGAAACTCGTTTGTTCCCAACACACTTCTGCGCATCTTTTTTCTTCAGCACCAAATCATCGAAGCAATTTTCCTCTCGAGGGAACTGAAACCACGCAAGCAGAATATCAAGGCGGTAAGTGGCGAAAATAAACATCAATTTAAAAACGTATGCTGGCGTCAATATATGGACGTTACTCTTCATAATGTGAGTAACATTATTGGTCAGATAAACTTTACGATTTTAAATTCATCACAGTTTTTTTTCATTTCTACTTATCATGTATTTATTTTGTTTTCACTTGGTTTCCATGTGTGTTATATTCCTAAATTGTCGCAGGCAAATGTTGGCACAAAGGATACAAAGTTTCAAGACTTATACTGTTTACTGAAACAGTAATCGCCCGCCTGTAAAGTGGGGGAAATCGCTGCAAGTTATGATGCAAATTAACATGTAGCCATATTTCATTTAAAACCGGGACCATGAAGATTTGAGCTGCCTCGGTGCAGCGTTTCAACATTACATTCACTTACTTGTGAAGCGCTCTAAACTTACTCAGGTGGCAGTATTTCATTTATCGCGGAGAATAGAGCGAGCTGACTGACGTGGTGTCATGCCGCCCCCTGCTGGCAGCCAGAGACTGACGAGCTGATTGCTCCCCACAGGCCTGAGTGAGGGCTGAGCAGGGACCCAATAAGGATCAGGATTTGTCATCACAGCCCGGATAATGACTCGCTGCCTCCAAACGCTGATGCTGCTGTTGGGTGCTCAGCTGGTTGTGTCAGGCTGGGCCCCCACAATTCCAGACCGTTTCTTCTACCATGACTTCCTCAGTGGCAATGGCAATAAAGAAAGTATGCACATGATGTTTTCATCTGGCTTCAGGTCATAGTTGTTTTCTATATATAAATAGATGCAGTATGCATTTTGTTAGTACATAGTTTCAAGCTCTTTTCTGGGATGTAACATCTTTATTTCCCACAGTTTATTTCAGCGGTGTGAAGCTCTATGTGGACTCTGCTCAGACATCAGTGTTTGCAGTCAGAGGGGGGGACGTCACTCTGCCATGCAGGTTTTGGTATGAGCCTGAGTTGAGCTCTCCCAGAAAGGTCAGGATCAAGTGGTCCTGGCTCCCTGCTGCTGGGGGTCATGAGACAGACGTGCTAGCGGCCATCGGCTCCCGCAGTCGAAGCTTTGGGAAGTTCAGGTTGTCGTTGTTATTATTTTTCTGTTAGAAGTGGCCGGATGACCTTGTTTGTCTTTAACTGTAAGTCACTGTGCGTCTGTTGGTCAGGGGTCGTGTGCAGCTCAGGCAGGATTTCCCAGGAGATGCTGCACTGCTGCTGACTGAACTCCAGCTGAATGATACAGGCCGTTACTGCTGCGAAGTGGTGGACGGACTGGAGGACAAGAGCTCGTCAGTTGATCTGGAGTTACGAGGTACAATCTGTCAAAATTTTGTTCCTTTAAGTTTTCTTGGTAGTGTTACACTAAATATCTTGAATGATATGGTAATAAACTGATAAACTATGAATAAAATATGATATCTTAAGTATAATGTTGCCATGGCTCAACTTAAGACCAACTTTAAGCCTATATTTTGGAAAATTAACTATGCTGAATTTGCTTTTAGCACATTCTGTATGATATGTAGTCAGATGAAATTTTTCCAAAACAAGAGGGCTGGGAGGGCCTTTTAACTGTCTGTAACTCAGTACCTGTTTTCTCTTAATACATCCATGACTGCAGGGAATAACAGCACCAAGAGCATCTGTACTGATACTAGCAGCAATAATACCCATATTTTTAAGTTAACGTTATTGTCTGTTGTTTTACTTTCAAGTCCACATACTTGGTGTAGTAGTATATCTTGCAGCTGTCTAATTCCTCCACCCTAGGTGTGGTGTATCCTTACCAACACCCGCGGGGTCGTTACCACCTGAGCTTCCTGGGAGCCCAGCAGGTCTGCGAGGAGCAGGACTCCACGCTGGCCACCTTCACACAGCTCTTCCAGTCCTGGAAGGAGGGCCTCAACTGGTGCAATGCTGGCTGGCTGGCTGATGGGACAGTCCAGTACCCCATTACACAGCCCAGAGTGCCCTGTGGGGGGTACGGCCTCGCCCCGGGTGTCCGGAGCTACGGCAGACGGCACCTGCACCTCCATCGCTACGATGTCTTCTGCTTCTCCTCTTTGCTAAGAGGTGAGGGGGCTTTTTGGTGGTGTGACAAGTCAAAGTGACCTCTCTGAAAAAGACAACAAGTATCCACTAGTTGAAAAAAATGACCCTTTTCCCTTTGGTTATCAAACACAATACAGTATAACCACTGAAACTTTTCCTGAATGTCATGCACATCACAAGCTTTCAAGGCCAACAGTTACATGAACCACAGCCTCAAAAATCCTCCTTTTATTTCATGGCGTTTGACACCGATATGAATCTTCTCTTGCTCATTTCTGGAAGGTGGAAGATTATTCCTGAGTTAATGCAGAAAGAAATTGAAATGTCACAATAAATGTGTTTCCTACAAAGGGAGAGTCTATTACCTTCAGCCGTCTAACAAGATGAACTCGACCGAGGCTCAGCAGACGTGTCGGGAGGACGGAGCAGAGATCGCCAAAGTCGGACAGCTGTACGCTGCCTGGAAGCTGGAGGGGATGGACCACTGTGCCGCCGGCTGGCTGGCTGATGGAAGCGTCCGCTATCCCATCACCAGGCCACGCACAAACTGCGGCCCCTCCGAGCCGGGGGTCCGCAGCTTTGGCTTCCCACCTCCGCAGCACAAGTATGGAGTCTACTGCTACAAGTCAGGGAATGAATGAACGTAGATCCGCACGGCTCCTCTGTTCCACACACCACCTTCTAGGGGTGGTGTTTGCCTTCACTGGACAGAGTGACAGTTAGGACACAGACAGGAAACATGGGGAGAGAGGTATGACATGCAATAAAGGGCCACCAGTGTCAGTGAAACCAGGCATATAATAGTTAGTCACACAGCTTATTGTATTTTTCTATCACTACACGCCCTGAGAGCAAAGCATTTACTCAATTACTGGGATGTTGTCTCACCACACACTACTAAAATCAATATATTCAAAATAACCTTCAAACTTGAATCTATTCTCTGATGAGGGCCATGACATGTGATTCAAACTCAGAAATAAAGTTAGTAAGTGGATTTTGAGTTGAGATTACGTCATTAAAAGGCACTTCTACTGTAACGCCATGTACTTCAGGTGATGTTCATGTTAAGGAATGTGCTGGCGGATCAGTTTTTCTGAGATACTGGAAGTATAACTTATTTTTGTGAAACGAGTGCCTTTCCTCATCATTAAAATCCTTGTACAAAAGATTCACATCTCTCACATTACTCTTTTATAATGATCGCAACTGAGTATTACGTTGCAGTTATAGAAAGTTAATAATCCTTGTTATTCGTTAGTGTATGTACTTACTTGTCACTGCTGATTACTAGCCATCTTTCTCACTAAAAAACTCCTACTTCTTCTGCTTCTGCTTCTTCCTCCTCCGCTCCTTCTTCTTCTTCTGCGGATGGCAGCCTACCGCACATTACTACAACCCATTGGAGTCGTAAATATAATGTGGAATTCATTTGCTTATTCTTTTTTTTTTATATAAGCACCAGTCTTTTCTGTCCTTCATGTAATATACAGTAGGGTTTGTTCATTTTTCCATCTCTTAGTTCTCAGCTCAACCTTTAAATATTTACACATTAACACTGATGGAAAAGTACTTGTCTCTTTTCCTTAAATAAAAGTATAGCACCAACAGCAAAAAACGTTAATACACCCTTTAACCTAATTCTCATTCCTGTTTTTATCATTGTTCATATGTTTCCTGGGTTTGACTTTTATTTGGTCATTTAAAACAGTAACAAATCTAAGATATACATATATAATATCAATATATTGACGGCATTTTTTTCAGCAGTAAAAAAAACGTTCCATTCAAAAAATGTTAAAACAGGGCTTAACAGGGCTAAATCATCACATTAATAAGACAATTTCCTATAAAAAAAATAATTATAATAATATTTAATAAAATAAAAGACATTCAAATACAGTCAGCTTTGTGCTTGAAAATACAAAACTACATGAGAAAGCATTGAAATAAAATCCATTGATAAGAACATATATATATATATAACACACACGTATGTATGTTGTTTACTGAACTTAAACATGCGCTCATTTGTCCCAGTGGAAGCCAGACAATGAAAACATAGGACCAAAACTTGTCTGTGGTTTAATTACAGCCACTAGATGGCAGTTAGATGTCTAGATGCTTTCACTCATCAATAAGAGCAGCTCAGAATGTTCAGTATTTATTACACTGTATTCACTTATTTTAAAAACATATAACCTTTATAAAAAAAAAAAAAACTTGAGCTTTTATTCCCCTATCAGCCCTTATGCAACACTATCTGTGGTTTCATTTATAATGGCCCTGCATCACACTTGCAGATTGGAGAGATGATTTCCAGGATTCACCATGAACAAACTGTAGTCATGCAGAAAATATGACATTTATGGAAATCCAATCAGATTAAACGTGAAGAATGCAGGATGACACAAATGTGACTGGTGAAAATCTGAGGTGAAATGCGACGGCCAAGCAGCGAGGGGGAGGGGGGAAAGGCACTGAGAAGTACACAGTGTACAGTCAGTGAGGTATGTTCACAGATCCCAGAGTATCTCTCAGGTTTATGAGACATTTATATGTGGCTTGGTGCATTATTTGCTTTGCAGCTGATTCAGCAGTTCAAGTCATGGTCAGTTCATGTCAGTGACAAAATCTTCACCTATAAACACATTACAGTGTTTGAATCTACAAACACGGTAATCTAATTACAGTGAACATGAATCAAATTTTTTTACATATTTTAATTGTACTAAATGGCCATGTAGACAGGATAAGCAGCTGAATTAGCATTACAGAAGTTTCATGTAAAAGATTAATGCGGCACTGAGTTATTATCCATGTATATATATAATTTAAAATGCTCAGTGGAATCACAGAATTCATTAAAAGGAAGCAGATTCAGGCACTGGCCCTCATACCCATGACTTAAAGTGCGTGACACAATATTTGTGTGAGTGGTAGCACTTATTACAGTTATTAAGTCACGTTGTATTAAATGGAAAAAGCAAAGAATAGGCAGCATCATTTTACAGCAACATAGTCATATGTATAATTGCCCCAAACAACTGAGACTGAAGAAAACCTGGGATAAAATCTTATCCAATTTTATTAAAAAAACAGACAAATACTCAAAAAACAGTAGTAATAGTAATATTATTTAATAGATATTGAAAATATATTTCAGTGTCTTCTATTACCTGAAAAACAATACCATTGATTTGATTTTTACACACTTTCTTAGACTCTGCCATTATTGAACCAGCGGTAGGTTTTATGTACCTATATTTTGGGTTACTTTATAAATATATGGCACTATATTTCAAAGAGAATAAAATTACTTTTTCTTCATTTTCACATTTATCTAATAGCTATAATTACTAACTACATTTCAGCCTCAAAATTTACATCTCAAGTTAAGAAGCTCGTCAATGATTAATATGCTAAGCAGTCTACAAGGTAATTAAAAACAGCACCACCGAGTAATGCACCAATAATAGATATACAATATAATTATATGACAATATAAGACTGATAGGAGCCATACACTTAATAATTTGTACTTTTGACACTTTAACGACATTGTGATAATGATACTTTCCTATTTTTGATTAAATTTAAAAATTTTGAAGGCATGGCAGACTTTTTGTGGTGTATTTTCACATTGTGGTATTGGTACTTTTACCTAAGTAAGGCATGTGAGCATTCAATTCACCACTGGTTAGCACATGTGATAGATCAAAAAATGTAATGCCTATTTTATTTGATACAAGAGTGCATTGTATCCCTCACCAACTGTAAAGCTACTGAATAAAAAAAAATCAAAACTGTCTTTGATACTCTTGATATCTGGTATTGGCACCATCAGACATGTTTGAGCTACAAATGTGTGTCCTAAAAAGTGTCTATTTAAAGTCAAGGACACATCTGATCTGAGGCATGTCAGGCTGTCAGGTAGCTGAGTAGCTGTGAGGATAGTAAAATAAAATCTGACACACCAAATCTAAATCAAATCAGAGAGTATTGATTTCTGTGAATCCTTGAGGGCTTGCGTAAAGCAGACAATGCATGCGTGGAAAACACACGTCATGTCACGGTTGCAAAAAAGGGGATTCACAGAAAAAGGTCCTCTTCGCCAAAACTAGTAAAAGCATGAAAAACACGATTAGGTCTACGTGTTATGCTCTCAGTACCACGGATTTCTTTCAGTACTAAGAATTTGTCAGTTCTCAACATTTTAAAGGTGATGGTATTGTCATAATATCACATGGGGGCCAAATGAAAAGACAACACAATTTTGTGGAAGCAGAATCGGTGGAAGTGGAAGTTCATTTATCTTAGCTGAACTCCACTGAAATGTTCCACCAGATTCAGACCATGAATATCAAAAGCTTTGAGGATGCAAACTGGCAGAATGAAGCTGAGTCAAACTATGAATAGAAATCTTACAAGTTGAACTCAGTCCCACACTTGGCAACTTCTTCTTCATAGTTGAGGTTCTCCAGGATGTAAACCCCAACACAAGTCATATTTTAGTGTAACCTCAGGAAACTGTGTCATGGAGTTGGTTGGGAAGTTTCTAAACAAAACAGAGAGAGGTCAGTTGCAGGCTGGTGGAATAAACACTGCAGCAATGTAAGCAAGTTGAGAGATATTATCATTTGTTTGCTTTGTTTCTCTAATTCAGACTCTATATGAAACATTTTCCATGGCAGCACTGGCAGCCTCATCTTGTACATTATGTTTATATTAATCATTAATGTGGTGATTACACTGCTTAATATGAATACTGCATACTATATCACACAAAAAATGAATGGGGAGTACGAACAAGTCATCTGCACCATGCTCACAATGTAGAATTAACACGCGTCTATAAAGATCCCTGTAATAAAAATCCCATAGATTAGATACTGACGTTCAATGCTGTAAACAATGAACTCCACTGTTTTCCTGTCTTCGAGGTACACTGTCGTTTTTTCATGGTATTTTCCTCCTTTTATTTTATGTCCATGTGGACTACTATGTTTCCTGGAAATTGAGGTCTAGTGGACTTGAGAGTCTTTTAATCTAGTTTTATCTAATCTTGACAAATTATAACCAAAAGAGTTTCATAATGTACAAGAAATAAAAGACTTAAAGTAAAGGTTGAGATATTTTGCTACAAAATGAAATTAAATTATTTATTAATGAAATATAATTCAACTGCACTACATACTGCAACCTCCTAATTTCCCATACATTTAAGATAACACTGTAAAGCAGTTTCACAAACTGAACATCATAACCGTCATGAAGGTCGTGATAAATGTAACGACAAGGTATTAGTTTTACTTTGGTGTATCAAGAGCTGGTAGCAGTACTTTTTGTCTCTTCTTTTCTTTTTCTTTTCTTTTTTTTTATTAAGAATTAAAATTACATCATGGATTGCGGTTAAAACCAGGGAGGAGTGAGAGGGGCGGGCCTGCGGTGACACTCACTCCTGATTGGCTGTTCTGGGTTCTCCGTGCATGCCGGAGGTGTTTAAATAGCCAATCACATAGTGGTGTCTAGTATGTGTAGTAGCGACGACGAACCAAGGGTTCTCTCTCGTGGAAGACCGCGTTCGAGCGACACCTCGTCTCTTCCCTTAACTTACTCACTCAACTCAACTGCCATGGAGGAATCGAGTAGTTGACGTTTCCTGCTGCAACCTTCTCTTTTTAAGCTTTCTTCCACGTTGATCACTGATCTCCTGAACCGGTTTATTGAACTCTCGGCGATTTTCTCTTTTGTTTTATACGAACATCGACCATCCCAACCGAAAACATGAAGTACATCATCGGCATCGGCGGGTGAGTCCAACGGATGAATGGCCACGGAAGCTCCGCTTGGCGATGCTAACTGGCTAATCGGCTAGCCAAGCTGTTAGGCCCTGAAAGCCCGGTACACGTGGGGAAAGGGCGGTCATGACATCCGTTTAACCGTTGCTTCCTATTTTTTGTTGTACTGTCAGTATAATTTTTCATTAAATAAATTGGTCAGCATTCATTTCGTAGCATGTGTAAACACAGAGCTTAATCCTGCTTGGGTAATCGATTCATTCCATAAGCAAAGCTATAGCTAATGGCTGCAGGAGTACACCCGCTTTACATTTAGTTGACCCGCCCTTTTTTACATGTTGTAGATATTGGTGCCATTAAATGTGCTAACTTGTCAACAAATACTCTGCCGACGGATTAAAATTAGTCGATTAGTCGAAAATCCGCAGTGACTACATTGGAAGTAATGGGGGAAATGTATAGACTTTAATAATACATGATCTGTTAAATGTAAACCAGATCTGTAACAAGGGGGTTCTTAATCCAGTATTTTATGCAATAGTTGTATTAATCTTTTATAGCTTCTTATGTGGGTTGCGTGAACTATCATTCATTGCCCTTTTTTTTTGTTTTGTTTTCTTCCATGCAGCGTAACCAATGGAGGAAAAACCACCCTCACCAACAGACTTATCAAGAACCTGCCCAACTGTTGTGTGGTACATCAGGATGACTTCTTCAAGGTGAGCCACGTACACACAAACCTCGAGTTTTGCCTGTATTTAACCTAAGGCTTTGAATAACACATGTCAGAGGCGTGCTGCCTGTGTTGATAGATAGTATAAGCTTGTTTGTAAACATGCTATCAGAGCCTTCCATGTAGCAGAGTGTAGCACTAGTGGAATGTACTTGGGTACATCTTATCAATGTATGTTTCAGCCCCAAGATCAGATTGAAGTTGGTGAAGATGGCTTTAAGCAGTACGATGGTAAGCCTGGGTTTTTAATGGAAGCGTTTTATGTTTGTTTTTTGTGTGTATTTGCTCCTGCTGCAACATGGCGATTCATAATCTGCATGCTGTATAGCCTAACTTGAATACACGTTTCTTACTTGCTCTCTGCAAAAAAAAATTTATACATTTTTCTTTCTTTCTTTTTTTTTTTTGTCCTTCCTCCTCATTTTTCTCTTCAGTCATTACTGCTTTGGACATGGACGCCATGATGAGCACAATCTACGCATGGCTGGAGAACCCGGTGAAGTTTGAGAAATCGCATGGCGTTAATAACACCCTGGATGCTGAGATCGTCCCAAAGTCTGACCACAAGGAGGAGGAGGAGACTCACATCCTTATTGTGGAGGGCTTCCTGCTTTACACCTATGGGTAAAAACATGCCCATTGCTCGTGTTTCCTCCAATATAATATAAATTGGAGCTGCAGGACTTGAAATTAATTTGTCTCTACCCCTTTAGACCTTTGATCGACGTGCTGAACCAACGTTACTTTATTTCCATCCCGTACGAAGAATGCAAAAAGAGGAGGTGGTAAGTGCTTTACTGTTCAGTCTCTGTTCTTAACTGGTGATTGTAGTCTGTTTATGATTACCTTTTATGTCATTGTTGCTGTGTCTCTCTGCAGCTCTAGGAACTACACGGTGCCAGACCCCCCCGGCCTGTTCGATGGCCATGTCTGGCCCATGTATTTGAAACACAAGAACATCATGGAGGCATCAGCTGTTGACGTTTGTAAGTCTTTCTTAATTGTCCCTTATTTTGCATGCAACTACATTTTCAGATTAGAAAGATGAAAGTTTCTCACATTGATTAAATTCCTGTTTACTATTACAGTGCAGCTAGATGGAACCAAGTCAAAGGAACAGCTGTTCAACTTTGTCTATGGTGACATCCTGAATAACATCCAGAAGACTCTTCAGTAAACAAAGGTATGCAAATCATTTGGCCGTCCCATCAAAAATCCAACAGTTTTTGTCTTATCCAAATGTGAGTTTCTGATTTATTCTTCTTTTAATTGCAGGTCATACGATCGGCTAAAAGGAGCATATAATCAGCCTGCAAGCAGAAGACCGCCTTGCCTTATGTTTCTACCTGGCAGCTCATTTAGCTGACTGCTAAGATTTTTTTTTTTTTTTATGTAAATGTTTAACTGACGGCATCAAATGCTGGCATGATTTTATATCTACCATATTTATTGCTTTGTTACAGCCTACACTCCAAAGAGAGTTGATGGATTTGTTCAGAGGATGGGTGCATTTAGTTGCATATGTCAATAAATGATCCTCCTGCCAACTCTGGGCTCTGGTGATTACTTATATCCTTATGACACCCTCATTTCAACTGTTACACAAAGGCAGTAAAGCCAAGACCTTCAACTTAAACACTAAGAACCATGTCTTTAAGCATCTGAGCATGTATTAAAAATGCACAATTGTAAATCTTTAGTATTCCATATAGCCTCTGTTTATACACAAGTTGGGTGCAGTGAGCTGGCAGCTTTCACTATCTTGCTCCCAGGCGACAGTTGGTGTGAGTGATAAGTAGAGTCACAAGACTGACCTTGGGGTTTGAGTGCAAAGCTTATCTAAAGTCAGACACACTTGGGTCTATTTCCTCGGCATGAACTTAGAATTTATTTGTAAATAGGTTTCAATTTCTAAGGCCCTCTGCCGGTTAATACTGAGCAACAGCTCCATGTAATAATAATGCAGACCCGTGCAAACAAGTCAAAATGAAGGCACAATAGTGTACTTGACCTGCCTGGCTTCATGTTAATATTTAGTTTCATGACATAAGACCAAGGTCTTGGTAACCTTATGCTGTATCTGATTTACGTTTCAAAAACATATTGAAAACCTATAACAGGTAAACGAGGCCAAGCTTGGCAGTCTTTCTGTGCAGGAAAGTAGGATCACTGGATGCAAGCAGGGCCATTACTTGGACCAAGAGGGAAAAAATATGGACAACTCCCATGCCCATTTTAAATATATATATATATTTTTAAAGCAAAGTTTTAATGCCTTGAGCAGAGACATTTATTTTTAAAAGATGATTTGCCTCATTCGCTACAAATAAGCTCAACAGGTTTGTCAGATTCTTCATACAGCTGTGGCTTTTTAGTTGCAAACACAGCTTGGTGTATTACTACAGGCACACAAAGAGCAATATGTATGTGTGTATATACAATATCTGGTTCATTATGAGGAGAGCTGTGTCATTTGTATGTCAGCAAAGCAAACATGTCTATCTGTAAAAAGTAGAGAAAGTTTTTTTCCACTGAAATAACAAATCTCTATCAGCTTGTGCAATTACGCCTTTAGGTTTGAACATTAACATTGCCCATGAGTGTCAGTATGGCATTAACTCTCCTGTAATGGAAAAATACAGCTGATGAATGCTTAATTTAAACATCCAGAGTGTAGAGTCTGGAGCTCTCTGAGTCATGGGTGTGACTGGCTCCTGCTCTGAGGGAGTAAAATCGGATCCACGCTGCCCCCTTCTTCACTCCACTGTAAGGCCACACATTATGTAATATTACTCTGCATGTATGGAAGTAGGTCAGAGTGTCTGTATGTAAGAAAAGAAAACCTTCTTGGCCTACATATGGGAAATCAGGCTTTTCTTCTTTGCAGTTCTGCATGAGTTCTTGCTGCTGCATGTCCATTAAAGTAACTGTTAAAAAGATCCTTTTCAGTATGTTATGTATTTATTTTGATTCAGACTCATTGCTATTCAAGTTTTTTCTTATCCAATCCTGCTGCTTTTCAGCCACTTTTTTTAAACAAATCGGGCTTTTAAAACAAACTCCATGATATTATGTTTAAATCTACTGCAATGGCTCTTTTTCCATTTCACAGTCACTGTGTTTTCTTCTTGGTGTGTCATTGTGGAGTAAAACAATCTTGAAATGTTGACATTATGCTACGTGCAGGACAAGTGGAGGTCTGACAAAGAAGAACATGTGTTGTATTAGTCACAGAGCACAAAGCAGCTCTTATGGGTTTCTCTGGTTCGAGACAGTCTGTATGATTACCGACAGCAGCAACAGCACAAACACAGCGAACATCTCTCAACAATTTATACATATTTGCATCAAATAAAAGACATAAGTTGGCCTTTTGCAAACCTGTGTATCATTAGTTGCTCACAGTTTACAAAATAGATTTATCTAGCACAACTAAACAACTGCAAGCAGTAAACAGTAAACACCATATAGAAATTTAACCTCAGGGACATTCTTTGTCTGCTGCCATTCAAGATGAAGTTAGATGTCACATGAATTTATGGGCTGTTGTATGGATCTTGTTTGAATGGTTGGTTCAGACCAGCACATTGAAATGCACTTGTGTGCATTTGAGAATGTGTGTGTGTGTGTGTGTGTGTGTGTGGGGGGGGGGTGTTGAGATCCTGTTACAATCCTATCCATGTTGGGAATGTCCTACTGCCTACTTTAGTTTCAAGCAGAACAAACACCAAAATACTTCATTCCATCTGTTTACAAAAGCAATTCTTTAGCAGAAGTTTGGCTTTGTGTTCGTTTCCTTGCAAGTTCACAAACATAGATAACATTTTGTATCTGTGTTCTTTGTGTGAGAAAAATTTTTTGTAGTACCATCCTCATGCAGCTCACCATGTTAACAGAAGCTCATAATATGCTTACCTTTGGTGCCAGAAATCCTTTTGAGGTGGTGTTAATTTCCTCAAGGGAGAGCGAACTCATTTTAAAATGGGTGTTAGTTCACAAAGTGTGCAAGCTGGTCAGTCTGGTCGTGAACCTGACAGATAAGCAGTTATATAACCTTGACTGCTTCAGATCTGTATTGAGGCATGGCTGCATGCTTTTTACTGGCCTCTACTTTTGTAATTACTTTTCAGTGGCTTTTCTTACATTACACAGTGATGTGATGGACGAGTCAAGGATAGCTCACAATTTTAAAGATAAAAACAGCAAGCTAAAATTGTGTTTTTTTTCAGTAATGTGGGCCCTAGCTTGCAGAAACTGGGTTACTGTGAACCTCTTCTTCCCGCATACAGTGCTTCATGGAAGAATAGCACCATGGTGATGGAGGACATCGTCTTCTGACACCCATGCTGCCTCTGGACTACAACAAACCCTGCAGTTTTGTAGACCACACCAACCACCACACTAGGGTTATGAGGGCTGCAGTACTGGCTCTTACTGGATTTTGTTTGTGCATGTGAGGCAGTGTTGTGCCTGCCTTTCTGTCTGCATGGGTGCACATGTGTTTGTGCTGCGCCCGTCTCTCACTCTGTCTCCTCAAACACCTCTCCACAGTGCATCCAAAAAGCAGAGGAAGCAACAGTCTGCTGTGGTTGACTCAAATAGAGCATATAAACAACACTATAAATCCTCCCTTCAGACCTCTAACTCCTTACGGTTAAGGTTTGGATTATCACATCTCCACCTCGTGTGGGTCAGACAGGACACGGCCATGCAACCACTAACCATCCTGGCAGTGGAGGTGACTGCGATTCTGCGGCCACCTCTTTGAAAACAATTTCTTTGTCTCGCACACAGCTCGCAAGGCCTCCGGTAAAATATTCTCTCCCGTTTTCTTGTGTTACCCAACCTAAGAAAACAAAAAAGGACAGGGCACATTCATTTAATCAAATTGTCCTTTCCCTCCACCACAAGTACGCTGTTCTTCAAAGCCTCTGTTTTTCCGGCCTACAGTTGTTTCTATATTTACCACTTTTACTATAGTCTAAGAGAAGCCCATGAAACCAGCCATAAAACCTGATGTGACGATTGGGGCAGTTGTATGGACTAGATTTGAAAATGTGACCAGCAGGGCGGTGAGCTGAGCAGGGGTTGACGCTGCACCTGTGGGGCTGATGTGAAAACAGCTTTTCTCACCCGCTGTGGTTCACCCACTCTGTCTGTGTTTACGTAGAGTGGAACTGGCCTTGGGAGAAATTATACCACAGTGCAGACACAACAAGAGACGCTGTAACCCATACATGGCATTAGACACTTAAATTGTACACATTTCACTGCTGTCACTGCAGCACATGGGTGGTGGAAGAAGTATTTTGATCACTCGCTTCAATAAAAGAAGTAACAACACAATGAAAAAAGTTACAATGCATTATACTGCTTTAGAGAAATAAAGTTATATAAGAATTATAAGGTCAGAGGTGTTTTGCTAAATGCCCCTTTACAAAGTGCTTATATGAGCTGTATTTTATTATTGAATCATCACTGCTGATTCATTGACATACTGTATAGATAGTGGATTCATAACTGCAGGGGCCCTGAAAGCACCAGGTTTATTGTGTTGGCTGGTTGATACAAATTTTATTTTTTGATTAAGGATGATTTTTTCCTTCTTCATTTCAGTTTGCAATATCACACTTTTTACTCCACTATATTCATAGCTGTAGTTACTTTTTATCTTAAGAATTTACATGAGGAAACAAACATAAACTCATGAAAAAGAATACATTTTTAAGATTAAACCTGGTTTAGGACCCCCTTACAAAAATGTGGTCTTGTCACAGTTAGCAGCTGTACCCCAGAGACATTGTTCAATTGTTCAATTTGTATTTCACAAAAGAAATAATGGAAGAAAGATTTTTTTAATCAGTACAAATATGGTAGCAGACCTTTGTTTTTGCTCCCCTCTCTCATTACTGATCTCATGACCCCTCTGTTTTATGTAGTGACACTGGATGGGGCCCGAACCCTTGGTTGTAAACCATTGGACTAAAATGCCAAAAACTACTTTGTATGCTATCAGGTCGCTTATTTCCATGACAGTGTATGCTATTTTTAAAGCTGCTCATGTGTTTTCTATGTAAAATCTGCAGACACTGTCAGCTACATTAATAGGAGTAACAAGTAGAATATCAAATATCATCAAATAAAAACACTGAAGTAAAACTTTTTTTTTTATTTATTATATTTAGCTAGTTCTCATCAATGCAAAGAAATATGACATCTCTAATTACTGTTTTGAAAAGATGTGGTGGTTACATAGTAAACTGTTGTGCTTAAATATCTACTCTTCACCATCAGTTGAGTCAGACAAGCCTAATTACTAATGTTCTCCATGCCCACTCGTCCAGACTTGCGTATAAGAGTTATATAAGACCCGTTTGAGAAGGGAAAGTAACATCATTCACTGTCAAAAACACCACAAAGAGATATGTTTTCCAGAGCCATCGGTCCAGCTCTTCACATGGTGTGCCTACAGTGTGACTACAGCCACGCCAACCAAATGGTAAAAACCTAAGGGAAATAATAATATGATGCAACCATCCTCAGTGTGGGCCCAAGGACCATATCCTGTTATGGTGGGTCTGGGAGAGGTCTGGTGCTGCCAGTCTCATACAGACCACAGCCTTCCACTCCTCACCCGTCTGAATCACTGTTTACTTGGACAGGAAGGCCGCCCGCTACAACATCATCAACTGCTGCTGCTCCATGTCTGTGACTCGCTTGTGGCTTTGGCGAGGGGGTGTTGTGTTTTCCCCGACGGCCAAGTTTCTAAAAGCAGAGTCGAGTTAAAACCAAACGCTTAGAGGAGCAGGGCCCAGCCTCGGAAACCACCGCTCCTCTGAGCTGTCTACTTCTGAGGCCTCATACACCCCCCCCCTCAGGGGGAACAAAGCTCTATTCAATCAAAGTATTAACTAATTGAAAGCAGTTTCTGTTAAATGTTCAGCTGTTATAATATTATGATGCCAAAGTGTGAAAACTCAGAAAACAAGCAAGGTCAAAAATGTAAACAAAGCACCCAGCCTATTGTAATAACAATGTTTTCAAGTGATTAATAAATAAAATCAAGAACCTTGCAATAACTTAAAGTTCAGGAAAAGCTTGTTGGTCAAAATTTAAGTGTTTTATGTAATATGTTGATTCATTAGTTACTGGCCAAATTCTATATTCACATTGGCTGTGTAAATATTATTTATTCAATTTATTAATATATTTTATTTGGGGGGGGGGGTTTCTTTCAGCCAAAGCCTTTCCACGATGCTAAGCAGAGCTGTATTAGCTCCCATCATTCACATTCATCAGATCCAAATCATCTAAACATCACCAAAACACAGCCATGAAAGAGGGTCTGCTTATTTCTAGTGAATACATACATAAATATGACTAATATCATCATTTATTTATTTGTTATATTTCTGTCAGTGAACCAGCGTTTATATATCACAAACCCTAGCAAAACTTTGTTCCTTTTTTGGTCTTCACACTTCACTGACCCAGTTTCTGAAAAAAAGAACAACAGCAATCAGAGTTGAAAAAAGGCATTCACATGTGCAGCCAACACACAGAAAAAATTTCAACCAAAACCCAATGTGAAAGTACTGGAAACTATATTCAAAATGTGGTTTCCACTGCACTGCCTCACGTTCATCTGCGTGGAATCAGGTTGCCCCTCTCTCTCTGAATCTGGACCCCTCTGCGGCCACACTGTGGTGCAGTTTCCGCTCCGAGAAGGATTGTGCGGGGGTGGACCAAGCCATGTTGGTTTTGACTGGGTTTCCTGCTGTAGTAGTAACTATAAAATTAGAGCTTTATGTGAAATGGACGGGGGCGGGACAAATGCATGGTTGTGTAGGGGATACAGAGGAATGTAACCTACTTTTATGTCAACAAAGTCCTGTTTGTATGGCTGCTACGTGACAATTGTGCATAAAATGAGTGTGAAAAGAGACTATGTCTGTTGAAAACATTGGCCTGGTGTTTACCAATTCCGTGGCAATTTAAGGTTTGTGGGAGAGACCCAGTCTGAATTAAGAATCAACAAGGACAAGAGTCTGTAAACCACTATCTGTCTTGGTGCTCGTCTCTACCAGCTAATCACAGGCTGTCAACTACATTCCCCTGGCACCAAAGCTGATCAGCAGAATGGAATGCCAAAACACAGCGTAGAATGAAGTTTGTAAAATACCAAATTTCTTCCTAAATGCTCAAATGTGTGAAACGCGTGGAAGGCAGAGACTCTTAACCTGGCCTCTGCTGACACCTGGTGGACTGAAATGCTTAACAGTTCCATCAAGACACACATGGGACAGAGAAGTTTACATTGTAATTTAAATTTTTTAAACAGTTTACACAAATGCAACTGTGAAAAACTGCACTGCAGTGTGCACTGATCCTCACACACAGCATACAGCTGAGAGCAGGTACTAAAACTAAAAAACAAGTCAACTGGGCACAAACCAGTGTGTGTATTGCTTTATTATTAATGGTACAAACGGTGGCATTCCAGGTGTAGGTAGTGCATAGAAGCCGAGAGGTCTGTTACGCAAAGTCAAAGATGATGTGTGTGTGTGGGGGGCAAGGTTTGGTGCATATTATCATCAATTATCATACCTGGACCACAGAAATACAAGTCAGTCAAGTTTAGTGCAGGCCTATTTGATTTTTAAACAACATACCTATTTTATAACATCCAACACTAACGTGGCACATAGCCCAGGAACGGCACACAGTATATTAACATTTAAACAAGACAGCAGATGCACTGATTCTCCTTCTGGTCATTGTCTGATGGCAAAAGTGTCTGAGTAATTTGTTCCACTCTCAGGGAAGCGCTCGAGGTTGATAGTCGGAAGTACCAGCATTAGATGATGTAGTCCATATCTTTGGTTTGAGGTGATCTCAGAAAGGATTCGTTTTTGCAAGTTTTAGCCTCTTTACTATGAATCACATACACATTAAGTGACCCATTTTCAAAAGCATATTGCCTTCTCAAAGACATTCTGAATGGATTTTTCTCAATATGTAGGCAGCTGCTGTTTCAATCTCTATCCATAAAGTCTGTTGCATATAAAATAAAATATTTTAAATTAAAAAAAAAAAATCTATCTTACTTCAAGTTTGGTTCTCGTTGCAGTGCAGGTATAAAGATGGCAGAGTGTAGTCATACAAGAGAAGAAAGGACAGGAGTCAAAGTACTGGATAACAACTCAAATGTGACATTTACATTCTTTTCTGTGATAAAAAATATTTTGAAATCCAATCTCAGACCCATTTTTGCAATTTCTTATAACTCCTTGCAGCACCTTTGACTGCAGTTTACCCTCAATATTTCAAAAAGTATTTTAGTAGGTAAAAAGATAGAAAGGTAAAGTGACCGGGGCTCAAGCCAATTTTTAACTGTACTTTAAACCTGCTCATACATGAAACCTGCTAAAGACAGACTATAGAGCATTTAAATCATGTCTACTGTCATTGTGTATACTGTGGTGGTGTGCAATAATTCAGAGCAAACATGTCATATCAGTGAGCGCATTCATCGCATTCATCAAGCTCATCTCAGTCATGGATGGCAGCACTCAGAATCTAAAAGAGATGTCCTATGATGTAACTCCAGTTGGACATTTTAGCTGCATCTCATCTCCCCTGATTACTGCCCTCACATTTCCTGTGTGATTCTCCAATGTTTTCTATCAAATAAAAGGCAAGAAATAAAATCTAAAATACCAGAGCTTTGGAAAACGATCAGCAGTAACGTGACATAAAGTTGATGTGTAATAAATAGGCCAAAACATGCGAAACCACCTGTACGGTCCTTTAACACAGCAGGCATACAGTGCTTGAGGATCCTACGTTCTTTTCGCAGGTTTGGCGATAAGCTGCCTTTCTCTCTCCAACTCCTTCTCACGCTGCTGCTCCTTCTCCAGCGCCTCCTTCTGCTTCTGCTGCTGCAGCTTCAAAGCTCGTTTCTGAGGAAACCAACAGTTACAAACCTAATCAGTGTATGCGCTGCTTAATTTTTCATCCAATAAAAACAAGCAGGGCTTACAGCTCAGACGGAGATGAGAAATACCTTTAGTTTAGTTGTCTTTTCATGGAGCATTATCATCTCTTTCCTTATGTTCACCAGTTTATTGTGGTAACCCTTCGCCTCTGTAAACTAAAGACAACAAGTTGGATCAGAAATCATCCCTGCTGGCTGGTGTACAGAACAGAAACCACAGTAAGTGTTGTTTCCATTATGAGATTATAAGATTATAATTCAGGCCAAACATACCAGTGAATTGAGGTCGAGTAAGGCATTGCACTCTCTGAACTTGGTTACTTCTTGGTCCAGTGTGTCTAATAATATCAGCTGATTTTGTCTGATTGAGACAAAGAGTAAGAAATAAATGTCACCAAGTGCACTTTATCTACCAAACATTCAACACCAAAATGTCTGACAGTGTCAAGAGGAAGAAAAAAATACGATCATCATTCAGTGAATGACAGGATATCTTAAAAGTGTCCCACAGTTTTGTGAGGTTCTAATAGTATAGTTGTTTTTGGTGTCCTAATACATACACGTGAGCACCAGCATGTTGACAGTGAAGCACTGGCAGACACTCAACACTACCAGCATAAAACAGACTGCTTAACCCATCTATCCGGTTCTGCTCAATGTGAGATTACCCATGCAACCCCTGTATCTGGGTATGACAATGTTTGCGTGTGAAGCCCATAAATGACAGCGGTGCAGGCAAAGGCAGCTTGTTGTTAGAGATATTTTACATATCTTGACTTACTTCACAAACTAATTAACAGAAATTTGGGAGGGAGGTATATTTAAACTGTTAAGGGAAAAACCAGTCACTGAAAGTAGTGCCTCTGTTACAGGTTTTTACGGGGACCCGGTGGTGGGCATTTTTTCTCACATCTTATAAACTGAACAAGTAATTCATGACAGACAAGAGCAGAAATACTCACGTGAGCTCTTGAAGTGCTCGTTTAGAGTTCTGTAGATCTGGTAGGTAGTGAGAGAGTAATCCCTCTGTGAGTTTATTCACTGCTTTCTTATCCACAACCACATTCTCTAAAGGGGCCGAGCTCTCCAGATGCGCCAGGAATTTTGGCTGTGCCAGCTGGAGATCTGTCAAATATGTAAGAGAAAATGTACAAAGCATTCAGTATTTTGTCACAAAAGTCCCTTCAATAAATAAACCAATTATTACCCTCTTTTGGTGGCCTGGCAGCAACTTCATCTCCACAAAGACTGTAACTAAACAAGGTATTGCTTTCTTTCTATACATACACACACTGTGTGGAGTTTGCATGTTCTCCCCAGGGGACTTCAACTTCCTCCCACTCTACCAAAGCCATGTGGGTTTGGTCAACTGATGACACTAAATTGCCCACAGGTGTGACTGTGAGTGCAGCTGGTTGATTGTCTCCATGCATCAGCCCTATGATAGACTGCTGCCCATTTCAGATGTTTAGACTCTTATCCATTCTGCACTTCTATCTGCATAAAAGCATATAAAACAGGTACCTAGAGAATCTAACCTATCTTCAGAATCTGAAACCTTAGGAAATGACTTTGAACAATTACTCAGCTATCAACATAGCTGCTGATTAATATTCTGTCTACCAACTACTGGCTCGATTAACTAATAATTGCAGCTATAGTATATGCTGTATGTGCATATATCGTCCCGACCTGTAACTCTCAACACTGGTTTTGATGTTGATGGTCGCTCGTGGACCTGACATGTAAAGCAGGGGTTCACAAGTGAATGACTATATTAGAGCCTGGGATTGCAACTGGCGGACACGGGGTGAAAACACACACACACACACACACACACACACACACACACACACACACACACACACACACACACACACACACACACACACACACACACACACACACACACACACACACACACACACACACACACACACACACACACACACACACACACACACACACACACACACACACACAGAACCTTCACTATGTGGAAGTTCACCCTGGGATGAGGGTCCTTCATCTCCCCTCCCCTCCACCTCCATATGCAGCGACTCTGTTGCTTATATAACCTGAAAAGATGAACCAAGCAATCGAACAAAGCATCGGTTTTATCATTTGACATATTGCCTCGTGGTCATAGTTAACACGTCGAGAATGTGAACGTTAAGGAAGTGTTTAGCTTAGCCGCGGCTTCAAATCATGAACGGATCATTAGCAGCCAGACAAGTCCGTAAAGATTCCACCTCAATCAGCGCCATCTTACCCGTATAAGTGTGTGTTTCACAGCACGTGGAGGTGTGGGTTGACTTTGGCTGACCGAAGATAGAAGTCAAACCACGGTGTGATTTTTTTGAGGATTTGTTGCTGCGTCCGAGGGAGGAAAAAAACCGTCATGTGACTCCTGCGTCATCACGTGACTGCAAACGCAACCAAACTTGCTGTTGTGGCTTCCGAGTGCAGATGTGGTGTCTGGACTCCGACGTTTACATCGGAATTACGACTAAAGTTTTTGATGTAAAAACCCAACGAAGTTTATAGAACCGATGCGTTTACGTGTAGGTAGGTCTGGCTCGTGTTTTTTTTAAAAACTGCCACGCATGGAAGGGTTGTCTTTTATTCCCAAACTGACATGAGACGGCAGCTAACCGTTACTCGCTAGCTGTTACTGTTTAGCCGATGCTGTTTTAAAGAGGACTGAAGTTTAGCCGCTCGTTTGAGGACGTGAGTGATAAGAACGTGTCTTAAACGTACTGACTTCATCGTGACAGCTACGCGACATCGTGGATGAAATTACCGTGCTAAACTGACATGAAATAATGCTCTTTGGGTGTTTTTTGTCATCTTTATCTTTAGTTGCTGTTCCAGGGACAACGATGGGAGGGCAAATAACGATCGCGCTACTGAAATGTGAATGATTACCTCGGGGGACGGTAACCTACGCAGAGAGCTCACCTGGTTGTACCTTGCCCTCGGAGTTATCAAAGATGTCAGGTGGGAACCTCTTCAGCAAGGTGCGTTCCGCCTTCAGGAGGGAGCCGAGCGACTGGAACCTGAGCGACACGGCGCCCTTCGACTTCTCCGACGAGCTGGTGGAGGATGAGGCGCCCAAATTCAACAAGCTGAAGGTGGTGGTGTCCGGGGAGATGTCGGACTACTCTGCCGGAGCTCCGTCCAACGGGGTGGCAGTGAACACGCTGGTGGTGGCGGATGAAGATGACGACTCCCTTCTCGATTCCTCGTCGAGCCTGGGCAGCCCGGGGTTAAATATGGACCCCTGCGACAACTGCGCCAAGAAGAGAGAGAGGATCAAGCACAGGAGGGTGATGAAGAGGCTTGCCATTGCAGCTTTGCTGTATTTTTTTTTTATGACAGGTGAAATTATAGGTAAGCAGGTGAAGAGTAAACACCACATGATTATGAAGGCTGCCACCAGTCTATAAAATGTCATTAAAAAGTGCCCAAAGTGTCATCACGTTACAATTTTGCATCGCATTTGTTTTAAAGCATTATCATATTGTTGCCATTTCTTCTCTGTGTCAGGACACTAACAAGTAGCAAAGCATTAATCATTAATCATTAATCAATACTGCAAGGCTGCAACAATCAATTACTTTTGTTAACAATACATCTGACATTTGTTTTCTTTAATAATCAATTGATTGTTTAGTGAACAAAATGTCAGAAAATAGAAAAAAAAAAACCACATCATTGTTACCTGAAGACCAAGGGAACATAAAGGCATGTGACAGATTACAGTAGAAACCAACATAAATGTCCAGGACAGCTTCAGTGTCTCTTGGCACTCATTCTATAAGTATCTGATCACCATTGTTCCAAGGTATATTCCTTCAGTCTGTGTTTTGATGATGGTCGTGGAGAGCACTATCTTTCACATCCGTACGAATCTCCCATGGGTTTGTTTTTTCCTTTTCATGAGACAGACAACCTTTGTTGTCAGCAGTTTCTAAAAAAAAAAAAAAAGTGCTGCTGCTCCTTTTATTTGAGTATTCTATTGTTGTTCACTTTCTAAAGTTAGATTTCAATCTCCTAGGTTCACATTAGATTGTACACTTATTTATGTCATTCATTTAAAAAAAAATCAGTTATTATTTACCAGGTGAATTATCAAAAACTAAAACTTTAGATATGGCTCCAAACAACGCCTGTCTTTTCACAGCATATTGTGTAATTTGCTGTTGATGTTTGTCTGCATGGAGCCACACCCATCTAAACTTGTGTTTTGAATCTCAAGCTGTGTGCATGCACAAATAGCTCAGCATTTATCACTTCAATCAACAATGTCTTTTCTTTTAGGCGGTTACATCTCAAACAGCTTAGCCATTATGACTGACGCTGTGCACATGCTCGCGGATGTGGTGGGCATTCTGTTTTCTCTGCTGGCCCTCTGGCTCTCCACCAAACCCCCCACCAAGAGATTCACCTTCGGACTGCACCGCCTGGGTACGTCTCTAATTTCAGAGGCCTTCGCGCTTCTTCTTTTCACTTCCTTTTTCTCTGCAATCATTCTGTCTTGTGTGAGGCATACAGATATATTTGGTTTTGCTGCAGATGAGTCATGTTCACAGAAGAAATTGTGTGTTCAGCAGCATTCAATCCAGATCAGGTTACTGATCTGCTACTTTAAATTTGTAAAAAAGCAAATGATTTTGATGGCTGCCAGATAAGTTTAGACCTTTATAGTCACTTTGGCAGTGTCCACCAGTGGAGTTAATCTATTCCAGGGTAATTGTGGTGTTTGGTGCAAGTATATATCTCCAAATGTCTTCAGTTTGTCAGGGAGGAAAGCACCATGTGGAATAACATTGCCACAGTATGTGGATCCTTCATAACATGTAAGAGGCTGTCACTCAGTGATTCAGTGACCTGAAGCAAATTGAACAAGTTCCATGTAGACAACCTTTATTTATGCAGAACAGGTTGGTTAGCAGCAGCAAAGGTAAGGTATGAGATGCCAACTGTCCCATATAGGATACCAAGGACCGAATGGTGAATTCATTGTAGGGGGCTCAGAGTGGAGGCCGTATCTCTATAATACAGTGAGAAAACTGCTTTCTAATCCTAATCCTAATTGTTGACAAAAAGGCACATTCTTAGAGCCACTTGTTGGAATGAGATTTTCCTCGCGACTTTCATCGTCGATGTTGTGTATGTTTCATATTCACACAACTGACTGTGATTTCATGACTTAGAGGTGGTATCGGCAGTCTTCAGTGTGCTGCTCATCTACATTCTGACGGCCTTACTACTCTATGAGGCGATTCAGAGGACGGTCCACCAAGACTTCAACATAGATGGAGATGTCATGCTCATCACTGCAGCTGTGGGGGTCGCTGTCAACCTTATGTGAGTGATTTAAACTTTAATTTTACTGTGTATATACATAAATATATAATGTTATTTCTTTGTTTTCTTTTGCCTTTAGAATGGGTTTCTTATTAAACCAAGGTGGCCACCTCCACTCTCATGGCCATGGCCACTCTCACGGCCCTGCGGCTGCCCCGGGTTCACAGTCAGCAGGGTCAGGTCACCAACAGAGGTCACATGGCAGCCTGGCTGTCAGAGCAGCCTTCATCCATGCTCTGGGAGACCTCCTCCAGAGTGTCGGGGTGCTCATAGCTGCCTACATTGTCCGCTTCAAGGTACCCTGCCTTCTTTAATAACTAACACAGTTTACTTTTGAAGTTACTGCCTGGAATTGTTGTTAAGGAAATGTTCAATCTTTGAATTTAGTTGATGTGATGTAACCCTGCATCTTCACAGCCAGAGTTGAAGTTGGCAGATCCCATCTGTACGTACATCTTCTCCGTTCTGGTTCTCTTCACCACATTTCGCATCATGCGAGACACAGTAGTCATTGTGATGGAGGGTAAGTCCTGGCTCTTGTCCTGTCACATTACATCATTTAGCATTGGGAGTGTGGAGTCATTACACAAATGGTGTTATTTTGTGTCTCGCTGGATCAGGTGTTCCCAAGCATTTGGACTCTCAGCAAATCAAAGAGGATCTCCTGAAGCTGGAGGACGTCCAGTCGGTCGATGAGCTGAATGTGTGGGCACTGACCACCGACAAGACTGCAGCACTCGTGCATCTCCAGCTCAGTGAGTACAACATTGGTTCACTCAGTAAGACAGATGGATTTGGGAAAATGAGGAATGTATTCCCAAATAGACTCCAAACAAGTCCAGAATTTAAAGTAAACCCTCCATATTTAGACTTTCTTCCTTTCTGTTTAAACATTTAGCAAATGAATGTATTTTTCATCCTTTGCAGTGAGTACTTGGTTGTTATGACATTCAGAAACAAACTATATGATAAATTTGTTGTCAATTACTGGTGTTTTAGTCTGAATTCAGAGCAGCTGCAATTAAATTTTAGACCACAGTCCACAAAAAATAGTGTTTTATTACATTCTCTATTTACTGAAAATGTAATTTAAATGATAAAAATACCACTGGCGGTGAACTACAGCTTGAAGTGTTGTTGGATTTGTTTCTGGATTTTGGCATGTCATTTGTTCAAGATTTTCTCAGACTCAATCAAGATGGATAAATACTTCGTGAACATTTATCCACAAGTCTCCCCACAGTTTCCCCCAAGATATACATGTCAGTGGTCTGGCCGAGCCACATTTGGCTCGACCACCTTGACTAAGACTGTTTCCGGTTTTGGGTTGGCAGCATGCTCAGTGTCAGAGATCTGACAGAAGAGAAGTATTTTTCTTAGGTCTTTCTCCCTCTGGCTTTGATCTTTACTTCAGTCATATTGCCACCATCAGGCTTCACAGTAAGGACATTGGATAGATGTTGTTCTGAGACTTGTGAAAAGAGTTCACTTTTCAGTTCATCAGACCACAGACGTACAGACATTTTTTTATTCCTTGTACTTTATTGAGTACAAGATGTACTCCTCTCACTCTATATCCTGCTCCATCCATGTTCATGCCAAGAAAACTGTATTGTGCAGTACTTCAATTCAAGTGGTTGTATCACAGAACAGAAGAGGTGACTAAACCTTGACTGAAGGCAGTGCAAAAATGTAGTGTATAGCAATGTTGGTCCTAAATTGAATCCTTTGTCATGGGCTTTAGTATCTCCACTAGAGGGAGCTTTTGTTTTAACTTGCCTCACCAACAAGAAACAAAAGTGAAAGTAGCAGGAGTTTCAACCAGCAGCTGTAGACATGTCTGTCTTAATTGCTGCTGTAGCTTTTCTCTTGATTTGGTCCTGTAGATTTGAAATTAAAGTTTCTGAAAATACACATCTTATTGCAACTTCAGATGTGGCGATAGACATGTGAACAAAAACTGCCTCTTCCACACTGGAAAGGTGCCACAGTGCTACATACACTGAAAAATTATGATTGAATGTGCTGTTGATAAACCTCCACAGTCCAACTCCATCTGCATCAGTAAAACTGAAGATAGGGTTTATTCATTTCATTTATTTCCTGCATTTCTTTCTGTTTACAGCACCCTCTAGTGCCAACAACTGGGAGGACGTCCAGGCAAAGGCCCGCCATCTGTTGCTTCACACCTACGGTCTCACCAGGTGCACAGTGCAGGTGCAGACGCACAGGCAGAGGCTGGTACGCAGTTGTGCACAGTGCCAGCAGCCCAGTGCTTAAACAGGGACTCACCTAGACGTCCACAGTGCATTTTCTGGAACCACATGGCAAAGAATACAGTGGGCTTAGATGGATGTGGCACCAACGCCATAGCTCAGTGCCATAGCGGAGGCTTCAGTATACTGTTTGTAAATGGACTTTTGTGATGACATGCATCACAACAATTGCAGATGTTCATTTCTAATTAAAGGATCAGTGCAGCCTCCAGGGAACGTATGCTTTTTTGCTTGCAAAGCTTTCAGAGGGGACGATGATTGCTTCAGCTGAGAGGAATGAAACAAAACAACTTGCTGTTAATTCACCATTGAAGCCTACTCCAGCTGGTAACTTTGATTTGTCACAAATGACATTTAGTCATCAGATGTAAATTTAACTTTTTGTTAATAGGCTTGAGGACTGTATACTAAGATTTTATTACTTTACTAAGGATGTCAGCACCTCATGTACCTCATGTCATATGATGATAACTGTGGTCACAGTGCATATAAACTGTACTCTTCACCACTGACATAAGACAGGCAAAAAAAAATCAAATTATTGTGTCCCTTTAGGAGATTTTATATTTCATCACATGCACTTCTTCCTTAATGTTCTTCAGCCAATGTCTGTTTTAAAAAGATGCCAACCTTAGGTATTCCTAAAAGTAGGATTTATTGACTGAACTAACCAACAGTTAAAATAACTTGACATTTCTGACATTGAGATTTTATCGTCACACATCTCTTAGTTCATCACGCTAAGCAGGCAACTGACAATCGAAGTGTGACTGACTTTGAATAACGGTAAATGCTACAGTGTTCAGACCGACTTCAGTGTGGTTTCAGCCTTACACTCTATGCTTTTTGGTTTTCATATCATTAACTGACAGTGTCATAATGCTGACAGGTTCGGGAAATCTTAAGCATTTTAGAGTCACAGTGTTTTGAAGGAAGAAGATGTGAGTTGAAATTTTCCAATAATGGTGTTTATAGTGTTTTCTGTTCCCAGTGTTGAGAGGCTGTGGGGGGGGGTTATTGCAAACCTTTCCACGTCCCTAATATCATCATCAAGGCAAATCAGGAACTGGATCACTGTTATTTTTTTTGTAATAAAGTATTTAATCTTTCGTGCCTCTCGGTGTCTAATTTCTCAAAATTAATCAGAGTAGGATAGGAAATATTTACAATGAATTCACACATTACTAGTGTTCCAGGTGTTTGAAACGTCTCCATCCATATTTCTGTTACTGATCATGAAAAGCTCTTACATGTACAATTACAATTAAATGCTTATCACTTGAAAATCTACCGAACATGTTAATATTAGTGCAAATTCAGAACATAAAAGAAGCTGGAACTTGATTTTAAGTGGTTAGTTAGATGTAGCTGAATGCATACTGGGATGTGCTGGCTATGTTGTTGTCACTTTCCAACGGCAGGTGGTGAGCTTCAGTCAGTTTAAAAAGTCTTTTCATGATGGAAGCATTTTGTCAAGATAACATGTATATATATATAGATTGCGTAACATGTCCCTATTTACCACCTTTAACTCCTTGAATGAGGGTGCACATGTGGGCAGTACAGTGGCATAAAACTACTAAAGACCTTATTCTTTATCTGATTAAAATGATTAGAAATCCTTCTTTTAATATTTTGTCTTTTCTTATTGGGAGCATATGTTTGGTGGCAAATAAAACCAATCTAATGGAGGAAAAAAAAATCATGCTTTCCTAAGCATGTAAATTGATTTTTTAAAAGTATCTTGGTGAATTAGTCTTATATATCTTATAATGTAATGGAGCATATGGTAAGCTGAAACATTAAGACAATGGCTACTTGACACAAAGTTGATATTCAAAATGCAGAATTATCGAGGGTTTATTATTGACATGAGTAGAATGGGAGTGTCTCAGTTTCCAGGCAACAGGTGCATTTACATAAAACCACTGGACCAGAGGGAGTTACCGTCTGTTTGTCTTACAGCAGAGCCAGCAATTTACAGTATCTACCTGAGTGCCTTGCCTTACTTTAGAGTACTATAAAATGCTGTACGAGGTCCTCTCAGTCACTGACCTTTAAGAAACACTGTGTGGTTTGTTTGTTTTTTTAAATTTTACTTTAAGGTCTACAAGTCAGACGAGACCGTCTGACAGTAATTTCATTGTTGAAGCACTACAGTGTACCACTGACAACACATGGGGGAAATCCACCTCTCGCTTCTCATGCACTGTGTGTGAGCAGTACCTACATCACTCACTAGTCACACGGCCTGTGGTGGCATGGTATCAGTGACCCAGTCACGTACTCAAATTCCAGCGCCACACACAAACTCAACATCCTTCCCCTTCTGTCATTGTTTCCCTAAATAACCTTCCTCTTGTACATAGTTTGATCAGTGAAATTCTTATTTCACTGTGGCACACACCTGCAGTGACAGAATATTTTACTACGGGACACAAGTTAGTGCTTGTCCACAGTACCTATTGTTAACATTCTCTAAGGCTATAAAATGTGACTAGGTAGCTTCTACATAGTGTTCAAAATATAAAGCTGCTCTGACAGGCAGAAAAGAGGAAGGAAATGTTTTCTAATAGCATACATGCAAGTGAAACCAATGAGTAAAATGTTTGCTGAAAAAAGAGCAACTCAAACAGACCAGGAAATGATACCCACACCTCAGCCTCTCTCTTTTGTCCATCACACCTCTTGTTTAATGTTTAATCATTTATGAGAAATCCATTCCAATTCATGGTGCAGCCAACAGTGCCATAGGTGTGTCGGACACTGGAGGAGTGTTTTCTCTCTCTCTCTCTCTCTCTCTCTCTCTCTCTCTCCTCTGAGAGGCGAGATGGACATTAAGAGGATTGTCTCTTATTGTGAAACACAATGGGAGTGCTGAATGCCCACGCAGCCATAAACCGAGCAGATGACTGCATGTGCCTATCACTTAGTAATAATTATTTTACAGCTGTCCTGACTGGTAACACCTGATCCTTTCCTTGTCCGCAAACAATATTCAATCAAATACTATCTGTGTCTTTTCAATAAAATATGGAAATTACAGAATGGAATGCTTGGTGCAGTTTTAAAGTTTATTCTGTTTTTTCATCATGTAAAACTAATGTGATGTTGTTTCCTCTCAGCTTTTGCTCACGGCACACGGTTTTCATCAGCAGCTGGAGTTTGCTCATTGGTCAAAGAAGTGAAGAAGGCGAACGACTAATGCTCAGAAATGTATGCAAATACTATACACGTTCACGTTGACATGACAGCTGCTTGAATATCATGTGTGAACTTGAGCTGGGATTGTTTTGCAAAGAAGTATTGAGATATTAAGAAGACTCACGTTATGAATTAGTTCTTTTTCACTCCAGGCTTTGTGATACCAACAAAAGCACAGGCAGAGGTGATAACATTAGTAGGCCAATGGCTGTTTTCCATTTAGGTGTGCCTATTACAGAAACTAGTTTTCTGAATGCTGGCTCACTGGTTTTACCAGGACACCAAAATGAAGAGGAACTATTATGTTTATGTATTATGTCATTGTTGTAGTCACACCACTCTGTACAAAGTCAAACTGTCCTCTGTCAATGGTGACTGGATATGACTTGAAAGAACAGGCTAGCATTAATCTTTGTCATTATCCCCAATGCATTAGTCAGTTTCTAATTACATTCTGACTTCCTCGCCCTGTCAGTGACACTCAGCCACAAGCTACTTTCTTTTGAGTTTTGAGAAAAACAGTGTCGTTACAGGCTTCGCTGCTGAGTCATGTCTGCATGCTAGCTGATATGAAGCTCCAGCCAGCAGACAGTTAGCTTAGCTAAGCATAGCATAGAGACTGGAAATGGCCTAAAAGCCTAGCTTTGTCCAAACATTACTAGAAGCTCTCAATTGTATCTAATTTATTTAAATTATCTTAAAAAGTGACAAGTTTTGGTTTAAAGGGGATTATTTGTTCAGTAAATCCGGCAGGAGGATTTTGTTACTTTAAGCACCTATGCAGGCTAGCTGTTTAAGCTAATAATATGCTAAAGGGGCTGTTGGAGGCAACTTCATTGTCGATCTTCTCATCTGACTCACAGCAAGAAAGTGAAGTGAACAAGTGTGTTTCCAAGAAGGTTTTTCTGTTCCTTAAAATGGGAAACAACTATTTCGTTTCACTTTTGTTTCTTTTAGTTTTGTAATTAGTGCTCTAGTGAGTAAATACAGTGTATGCAGGATTTATACAAAATGCCCATGGCTGTGTCCAAGGTCATTCCCTATTTAGAAGTGCACTACTGTCCATGTGTGTAAATTTATTCACTATACTGCCCTTAACAATGCCACAATGAAAGGAAAAAAGGGTGTCAAATACACAATGGCAATGGGTGGCACATACACTTTCTGTACTCTGTACTTTCTGCCAAATTCCTCACAATGAAGTGTAATGCATTATAGAAAATTTACACCTGCCAGAAATGGCGTAAAATAATGATGCAAAAGCAACACTGTGGCGAAGAAAGATTTCTGGTCACAATAATAATTTATTGACACTGTACAGTACATTATTTACTCAGTTTACATTTTGTGTCTTCACATTTAGACACTATTGTACATTCACATCTACATTAAGAGCACCTGGGATGCTATGACTACGAACTGCCCTGTCACATTAAACACAGCATTACAAGTATACAGTAGCTCTATAGTTGTAATCACAGAGTAACTCTTTTTTCACCTTGACTTTATGACAGTATAAGTATCTTTTTACCATGGTTCTCTACTGCTGTGGAGGGCTGTCCTTGGGTTTGACAGGGTGAAACCCCAACAGTGGAGCAGAAGCATTTCCGCACACTGAGTGTCAAAGCGTCCTAGTTTGTGCAGAAAGGATTCTGTTAGACTGATGGGAGTGGAGGGGGCTGGCAGGTAGTCAGACTGTAGATCTTTCTAGCAGATGCCCGGTCTTGGTTTTCTTTTTTTTTTTTTTTACTTGGTAAGCCTCCTCACCAGCTCCAGCTCCTCCACTGGTTTCCACTGCTGATTGATGGTGATGAGCTGCAGTGAAATGCCAAGAATAAAAATTTGGCTTCATTTGACCTATTTACAAGTATGACACCAGTTTAAAGAGACAGGTGACACAGGGCAGTACATGTCAACATGTGTGATCATAAAAACATATTTACTCAGATCGCAATATCAGGGCTGGTACTAATACTGCATTTCTTTCTCAGTGACTCAGCAGATTGCAGCTGCACCCTGGGAGATTGTGCTGTATTCAAGGCTTTGTTAATAACCAGCCAAACATAAATGTGTCATGTAGAGATTACCTTCTGGGGTTTTGTTGGGTCCACTCTCTCCCATGGTTCCGGGTTTTTGGTCTTATTCAAACTAAAAAGAGTGAATGAATATGTTATTTTGAGGTATTTCTTAAATGCAAGAGACTGAGAGAAGTCAGAAATGAAAAAAGGGGGGAAAAAGGTTGAGTGCAATTTAGAGCACTTTATGAAATAGATACATTGGAATATAATTTTATCAAAATGAGAGCAAAAATTCAATAACACTCACATAACATCAGTTTTAGTAAACAGAAAGTAGACCGCTGCAGAGGTGGCTCCCGTCGCAGCAAAAGCCATGAATCCTATCAGAGGAATCAGCTGGAACACAAAATTAAAAAGTTTTTTAAATGTGCATCATACTCGAGCTCTAAAACCAGCCTCTGTGGTACAATATAATTTAAAAGCTAGACGGCTCACCTCCTTCCTCTTTCTCAACATTTGGAAAAATCCAACCATTGTTTTTTAAATTTCTTGGATACCTAAAGAGAAATGCATTATTATTACAATTAACAATGAGGCTGTGAGTCCATTCAGTGAAATATAGTCAATGAATTGTGGAGGCAGCCGTGTGTCTCACCTGTTGTTGCGAAGAAGTCCTTGACGTCTATCAGCGCAGCATCCTGCGAGCCCAGCTGATGTAGGCAGGATGAGGGGTAGTACGAGGTGAAAGGCACGTACACAGACGAAGCTTCCTGTGTTGAGATGCGGCACTGGAGTCCAATACTTCAACACATCCACTTTGCTGATGATCAATACTTTGACAGTGTGCAGCACCATCTTGTGGCCAAATGTAAAAAGTGAAAGTGAATCGGTTGGGGATGTTTTGACTCAGAAATACTCATTTTAAGTGATTGCCAGTTACACAAAAACAAATGAAAATATGAGACAGCAATGGTCAAGTTTTAGGGATTTTATTTGAAACCAGTTGTGTACATTTATAATACTTTATCAATGCAGAGGATGCTGATCATCTGAGTGGTGTTTGATATGTGTGGATCTGCTGGGCAGTGAGAGAGGGGCTCATCTTCCTGAGGGACTGGAGGAAGTAAGTGTGTGTGATGACAGAAGCATTCATGTTCTCCTCCTGAAGCGCAGACAGAGCAGCCTGGAAAACAAAAAATATTTTTCAAGTTATCCCACTTCATCTGTTTGCCAGTGTTAACATTTAGGAATGGGCAGGAACGGGATTACGTTTCATATTTTGTAGTCAGCTGCAACAAAATAAGGCCTTCGGATGTGCTTCACATTACCTCTTTACAAAGGTTTTCCAGGTCAGCGCCAGAGTAAAGCGAGGTCTTTGTTGCTAGCTCCTCCAGACACACATCGGCACCCACAGGCATTGACTTTGTACACACCTTCAGGATGGCAAATCGAGTCTGGACACACAAAATTATGCATACAAGGTGAGACAGCTTTTTTGTGCTCTTTAAAGACACATTCACATGGTTTTAATTTTCCTCTACAATGTTGTTGTATGGCTTCCTTTATGCTATAACGTTTTTTGTTTTTATTTGCACTGGAGATATAATTTTATGATAATTAATTACCTGCTGGTCAGGTGGTGGGACATAGATGATGTGGTCCAGTCTGCCTGGTCTGAGGAGGGCACTGTCCAAGCAGTCAGGTCTGTTTGTGGCAGCTACAACCATCACATCTTTGTTGCATACTTCCTGGCAGTCCAACTGTCAGAGAACATATGTCATAACATGCTCACTAAACAACTTCAAACTGAACAGAAGTTGTGTTTTAAGTGACAGAAGGAAGAATGAGAGCCTTAAAGGCATTAGCATCATATCTGACCTGTTCCTGTGCACGATTCTCCTCCACTCCCTCTGCCTGGAGTATCTTCTCCGTCCCCCTCCTCTCCACCGTCTTCAGGCCAACCCCATCCATCTCGTTTAGCAGGACAGACAGGAGGCGTGTCTGTACGCTGTTAGGTGTCTGACTGTTCGACCGTGAGCCAATCAGAGTGTCAATCTCATCAAGGAACAGGATACAGGGAGCACAGGCCCGGGCCTGCTGAAACAGCTACACATGGACAGACAGGTCCACGTCGTGGTAGATGAAACACTCACGGGGAAACAGAGCAGCCACTCAGGTGTAGGAAAGGCTGTGAAAAGAAAGTAGTACCTGGGCCAAAGCCTTCTCCGAGTCTCCAACATAGGGAGAGTAGACGTCAGCACCACTGGCAGACAGGAAGGCACAGTGGGATGAGGTCGCTGCGGCCCTGACAAGCGTCGTCTTTGCACATCCCGGAGGTCCGTAGAGCAGCACGCCACGGGGCCGACTAAGTCCCAGACGAACAAATGCCTCAGGGTATCTCATGGGCCACTCAATACTCTTTGATGTTCAGACACAAGAGAGGGCAGAGGGAAAGAGGAAATCATTATATTCCAATAAGAGGTGATTATCTTTAATCTCAGATGACAGCTATTTGTATTATACACTGTAT
This sequence comes from Psettodes erumei, assembly GCA_016785225.1. Lineage (NCBI taxonomy): Eukaryota > Metazoa > Chordata > Actinopteri > Pleuronectiformes > Psettodidae > Psettodes > Psettodes erumei. The sequence continues at coordinate 4,077,926 of JAFBJZ010000863.1, read as the reverse complement.
AATTCAAGCACGGCCAACCATTTACCTGTCTTAGTTTGAACTTGACCTCATCCAGACCTCCTATCTGCTCCCACGAGACTGGAGAGAGCTCTGTCCTGCCCAGGCTGCTCCTCAGGCAGGAGGGCTGCACCATCTTCAGGGCATCATGGAAGTGGATCATACGTACCACCTGCTCTCCTGAACCCTTCACACCACAATGTCAAAGAAACATAAGAAAAAGCAAGTATAAATCTCTGTCTTCAACACTCTGCAGGGGCTGTTTTAAAAAAAAAAGGACAATACAGATGGCCTAAATGCTAAACTGGAGGCTTCAAAATGGCAGTTCGCAAAAAAATGGGTGCCAAATAGGCACTGGAACTGCTCTCTCTAGCTGTAAAGCTGAGCACTAATGTGAGTTTTTCTTGTTCGGCGACAGTTGTACACCTGTTGTATTTACCTTTGAGTTTTCCCTTAAAGCGTTCATGGCAGCCTCCCTGCACAGAGCACTGAGGTCTGCACCCACATAACCTGTAGTTCTCTGCACAAGCTCTGCCAAGTCCACACTGGGACACACAGGCATCCCAGCAAACAAAACAGACAAGATGGCTTTTCTCTGCTGCGAGGTGGGAGCTCCGATGATAACCTGAAAGAAAGACATAAAATTTAAAAAGATTTACATTTGTTATTGTTGTTTTGATTCATGTATTTCATCCTCCCTACCTCTCTGTCGAATCGTCCAGGCCTGCGCAGTGCTGGGTCCAAGCTGTCCGGCCGGTTGGTGGCCCCAACAATGAGGAAGCGGTCGGACTGATTCATCCCGTCCATCAGCGTGAGAAGCTGAGCAACCAGGCGGTTCTCCGGCGCCGATGAGCCACTTCTCCTCGGACACAGAGAGTCCAGCTCATCAAGGAACAGCACACACGGGCCTTCTTCAGCTGTGGATCGAGCCCGCTCAAACACAGCCCGCAACCTCTCCTCACTCTCACCTGGCCGTGATCCCACTACCTGAAGTAATCATTTACAATTACTATTAATAATAACCGACTGTACTGCCATTGACTGTATTACAAACAAATGCTCCTCAAAGTTTACCTCTGGCCCTCTGACCACAACCAAGCTGGCTCCCACCTCCCCCACCACTCTGTGGACCAGCAGGGTTTTGCCCACACCTGGAGGCCCCACCAGAAGCACACCTCTGGGACATGACACACCCAAAGAGCTCAAGGTGCCTGGGTAGAGCAGGGGCAGCTGCAGCATCTCTCTCAGGGAGGCACTCACCTAAAATGCAGTAAAGAAAAACAACAAGTAATGTAGGTGCTGCATAGCTGAATACCAATAATGTCATTTAAAGTGAATACATCCTGACCTCCTCAAGACCCCCCAGTGACACCATGTGCTGGTCCTGCAACTGGCTCCTGTAATGTCGGAGCGTCTGGATACCAGTTATCTCCACACCAGTTTTTGAGGTGATTAATCCAGCACTGGCAGAATCTGGATTGATGCTTTCAATAACAACATATTTAATCTCTGTATCAAAGTCCTCCAGGTTTATCACATACTTCTCGTGAACATGTACACCTTTCAGCATGTCTTTTACAAGTTCATGAACAAGACGAGGAGGTGTGTGTTTCTTAAAATCAACACTCTGGACTACCACAATTATCTTAATTCCTTTCAGCTTGGGGCAGGGTACAGGTCTAAGATGGCCAGGGTCCAGGTGCAGGTGTGTGGGAGGGTGAGAGATCAGACTTGGAGAGGAACATTTCAGGTCCATCTGCAGAAAGCCCTCTGCCAGGTCACGCCGGGGCCAGGCGGTGCACAGGCAGCTTCCCCCGGGGACAGACACCAGCAGGGGGGAGCCCAGACTCAGACCCAGCGCTGACATCAAGCCTGGACCCAACCTGCATCTCTGAGAGCCTTGGTCTGATGGGTCCACTGACAGCAGCCTCAGAGACTTCATTGTCCATCAGCAGGCAACAACCACATGGACTGAAAGGTAAGGAGAGGGCATTAGTTCTGACAGTATGTTAGTCATCTGGGGACCAGGTTCATTTTGATTCACTTTAGCCAACTTTCTTTGGATTTGTGTTCTTCTTTGTTTAGCACCTTTTACTTACTCTCGTTACTGCACATGTAAAGTGTCCTATCTTACAACAGAAATTCAGCGAGAGAATCCAGGACAGTTACACATTTCTTTGGTCTTCAGACACTGTGCCTCAGCTAACTTTAAGTAAAATACAAGAATACCTACACAGGGGCCTTTAAAAATGTACACAAATCTCCAGTTGTAATCATTAATGTTATAAAGCACACACAAAACAGCTGAAACATCTAAGAACACCGCAATGTGTCTTATCTATTCACATGTGAAGTGACTCCATCCCAACTGCTTTCTTCCGTCCTTTTCCTTTACAGTCTGTAAATCACTGAATTAATAATTCAATATTTTACACATTCACTCAAAATATACAGACCTGCAGAGATAAACGAGATACTATGTGAACCATCAGCACTTTCAGCTGTTTTATTTTTGGCTTGTCTCTACATAATGTATGACTAAAATGTGCTCAGTGTATTTACACAGGGTTAATGAAGGGATCGATTTTAGGTGTATTCGTGGAAAGAAATAAACAGACAGGAATGAAGCTGTCGTGCCAACTAGGCTACATGCTACTAGCTACAGCTTCATTCCGAGTCAGCGATAAATACACTTTAGTTTAAAAAAAAGATCTCACAGATGCTTACCGGGTAAAGGATGACACTGTCAAATGTTAGGGAGATTATCGGCGCAGACAGCAACACGGTGCCTAATGTTTACAAAATCCATGTGGCGTTAAAACGAGTCGGTCAACGTCTTCTTCTCTCCGGCAGACTCAGCACGGTTTAGCGCATTACTGCCTCCCACGGGTTTAATAACGTCATTGACTCCTGGGTCTCTAAGCGGTTATGATTTTGTTCAATTCTGGGTTTGCCAAATTGATTTCACGAATAAAAACCCTCCTTCCGCCGGCACAGAGCGAGCACTGCATCTTCTCTACTAGCTCCAACACACTTGCTAATCCACAATGTCCCAGCCTTAGCCTCGTCAATTTGAACTCGTATATCTCTATAGCTCTTATCAGAATCATACTGAAGTAAAATCTAAACACACGTTCATGACGCACATACGTTTAGATTTAACGTTACTCATACTAGGATATCACTACCCGCTTTGAATGATAAAAGCGCTTCAGAACTTGCCCAAAAATTAGCATGCGGTTAAGGTTTCTTGGTGTCAAAGTAATTTGTTGGTGATTGTCTGTATTCCCAGTGTTACATATCAAATAGAAAGTAACTAACAGAGAATTCGGCTACTTAAAATATTCTAAAAATAGATAGAATATGAACTTTTTAAAATTGGGTTACTTTTAGGATGGTTGGGTGGATTCTAGGTTCTGATTGGGCAACTTCTGCCAGTCAAATCTGGCAGCACTGATTGCCGGTGACTGTTTCTGATAAGCATTTGAATTCGCAGGTAGTCTGTCGGTGTTTTTAGCAGCCTCTGCGGGGAGATCAGCGGCTTCCAAGGTGGTCATGAGTGAAGTCACGTGACTTGCTATTTATACATAAATAGTGCAGCGGCGATATCGAAACTGCGGAAGGACGTTTGTCTGTCCCTGCGAGGTGACCCTGCTGCGGAGGGAAAGTTGAACCATTAACCTGCTCTTTCTGGAAACCTGAGAGGCAAGTCTGAGAATAATAACGCAACCAACCAGTCTTTCCATTTATGAATGAATAAATTAGCAAACTGGAGGTGGAGACTGAAGGACACTGATTGATTGCTTGATTCAGTGACAATGAATGAATTGATGTGGTGTGTTTGAAGCAAATACAATATCAGAAAAAATAACTAAAAATCCAAACACCAAGCAGTGTAGTATGAGTTTGGACACTTATTTGTAATGAAATTATTTCATTTTTGACAGAGAAAGCACATGTAAACACCACATTGCTTTTTACAGCTTGCATATGTGAAAAGGTTTGTGTCTGGAGCTGTCCCATCTAGTGCCACAACATTTTGTTTTCTCCCTTATCTATTTCTTTACCCGCTTCTGTCTGCTCCTGCCCACAACAACTAGGCCAGACTTGGCACAGTTTCCCTCTGTGCCGTCATAATTCCAGATCTCGCGAACAAGCCCGGAGTCTGTAATCAACCCTGGGGCCTGTGCGTGTGTGTGTGTGGTGTCCTGGAGAGCTGAAATGTCACTCTGCTGTCTGTAGGCCTCGTAGCACAGGCAGCAGCACACGGAGTGTGTGACTTTGGGGCTCAGGACCTACTCAAGAGGAGGGGATTATAATGTTCTTTGTTATTTGACAGCAGATGCAGAAGAAGTGTTAACTTATCAGCTACCTCTGCTTGTTTGTGTTCATAGTCAAGAGCCAGAGGGAGTCTCAGGGGCGGACGCTCAGTGGCCATGTCGACCCTCCTGCGTTGCGTTGCCAACTCTTCTGTCATTTTTCTCCAGCGAGGGGTCAGTCAGAAGGCACCTGGAAGGAGGCAGTTCAGGACCTTCCCTGTGTTATGGGACCAAAAGGCCTCCAGAGGTAGGAAATGTACAGCTCTGTTGAAATCTGTCCGCTTAACCTTACGTTATTTTTCTACAGAGGACAGGCTGGTTTCTGCATGCTTTCTGTGTGTTGGATTTCCTCTGTGTCTGAGTTGAGGAATGAGAGCACAACAGTTCACTCAAGGACACACTCCCTTTGGCCAGAGGAGTGGAAAACTCCACAGATCGTGAACTGTTTTGCCACAGGTAGCGGGAGGAGAGATGTTCCCAAAATAGGGAACACTGGTGTGGACCAGGCAGTGGCTTTTCTCACTGAGCTATAGGCACTGCTAATATGTGAGGACATATGAGAGGTCAGTTAAAGGTGACACGTTAAGTCTTCAACTGAAGTCTGGCAGATTCTGTTCGCAGACATTTGTTTATGGAGTCAGTGCAGGTTGCGGGGCACTTGTCGCTGAGTGTTTTGTGAATGTTTTGTAAGTTAGTGGGTTCTTTTTCAGTTTGGATTTTAAGTGTGCCCATGTGGGACTGTAGGCCGCTCTGCATGTGCTGGCACAGAGCCAATCACCTGCTAATAATGTCTTCATGGCGGCGAGGTCACCATACCATTTATGGAGAGAAATGTGTAACCTGACACTGTTCGCAGCCACACAATCTCAACTCTACACATGCAGGCTCTCTAGTGTTGTTGCACGAAAAGATAAAGACACAAAAGTCAACCTTTTTTTTTTTTTTTTTTTTTTTTTTTTTTTTTAAATCATTTTGTTACCTGACAGGTTCTAATATTTATCTGAAAAAGTTTTTGCTCTCCAAAAAGACTTGGCTCTTTATGCACTGCAGAGTCAGCTATCAGCTCGTTTGTGTGCATTCAGGTGTGCTCTACAAGGATGTGGTCGTGGGCGTTCCTAAGGAGACGTTGCAGAATGAGCGACGTGTGGCGTTGTCACCTGCCGGGGTGCAGGCATTGGTCAAACAGGGATTCCAGGTGCAGGTGGAGAGTGGAGCCGGAGAAGAATCCAAGTTCTCTGACCAACAGTACAAAGATGCTGGAGCAACCATCACTGATGTTAGTGGGGCCTTTGGCTCAGACTTGGTCCTCAAGGTTTGTACACATAAGACAATTCTGTGTTTCTTTAAGTCATTATATCACTGACTTTCCTCTCATGATTTGTAATGTCCCTTTTCTGCTTAAGGTCCGAGCCCCCAGTTTGAGTGAGGCAGACCTCCTGAAGCCCAAGGCCTCCATGGTGAGCTTCATCTATCCAGCACAGAACCCAGAACTGATGAAGAAGCTGTCAGAGAGACAGAGCACTGTGCTGGCCATGGACCAGGTGCCCAGAGTCACCATTGCGCAGGGCTATGATGCACTCAGTTCCATGGCTAATATCGCTGGGTAATGAGAAACAGACAATTGCGTGCAGATTCATGCTTTGGAGCTGCTCAGGAATGTTTAGTTACAGGAAACGTGACTTGAATGTTTTGATTTGCAGGTACAAAGCCGTGGTTCTGGCTGCCAACCACTTTGGCAGGTTCTTTACTGGTCAGATCACAGCTGCTGGAAAAGTACCCCCGGCTAAGGTAATGGTCTACATATTGTACAAGTCAACACAGGTGATTTAGGTCTTCCCACAAGCTTTACCTTTTTCTTCAGTGGAATGTGTGAGTCTGCACCATATACAATAATGTACATGGATGCTTCTGCTGTGAACAGGTCCTAGTTATTGGAGGTGGAGTGGCTGGTTTAGCAGCAGCAGGTGCAGCCAAGTCAATGGGAGCCATCGTCAGGGGATTTGACACCAGGTATAAGATAGTGGATCTGAAACTGCAGACTGAGTGATGGTTCAGTGATGATCAAAGATTTTGACAATAACCTGTTTGTTTCTGGCTTTCTCCCCTCAGGCCAGCAGCTCTGGAGCAGTTCAAGTCATTTGGGGCAGAGCCTTTAGAAGTAGACATCAAAGAGTCTGGTGAGGGAGTTGGAGGTTACGCCAAAGAGATGTCTAAAGAGTTCATCGAGGCCGAGATGGCCCTTTTTGCCAGGCAGTGTAAAGAGGTCGACATAGTCATCAGCACTGCCCTGATTCCAGGTTAGTCACACTGATACCGTCTCCTGATAATTAAAGCCACATTCATCACTGATTTTTGCAGAGTAACACTGAGCCAAATGACTAAAGGGCTCATTCGCAGTGACAATGCCAGTGAGATTTACCTCCCAATGTGCTTTTTACCTCCTGAAATTTAGTTTAAAGTTGAGACTCGTCTACTCATCAGTTGACGTGGGCTGCGGTTTCCAGGCAAACTTGGATAAACCACCTGTAAGGATGCCTACAGCTGACAGACAAAGTTAATCATCAAGCAGCTAAAAACCTGGATGTTTTTCTTCCCAAGAGTTGGTGGGGACAAAACCAAAGCTGAAAAAAAGAATAAATATTGGAACTTGTTGTGTCAGGTTTCCAGACAAAAGAATAAAAGTAAATCCTAATGTTACTTTTTGTCTTGTTCAATGTGTAAGTAGGAAATGAATTGCTGACATGTTTGCCATAACAACAGGATAAGCTTGTTTCAATACTTGTTCAGATGTTTTTCTTTCCCTTCGTGGCCCAAAACCTGAATGTGGATCCACTGTTCTCCGAGTTTTTTTGTTCTGTGTGACTGCGTGATATTATGGACCTTTTGATTCATCTCACTTGTCCCTCTGTTTCCTGTTGTCATGCAGGGAAGCGGGCTCCCATTCTGATCAAGAAGGAGTTTGTGGAGTCGATGAAGGATGGCTCTGTGGTCGTGGATTTGGCTGCAGAGGCAGGGGGCAACATCGAGACCACCAAGCCTGGTGAGCTGTATGTTCACAAGGTGAGCGCTCTGCTCAGGACACAAAAGAAATGATGTCTATGTTTGAATCACGTCTGTGTTAATTGGATTAATAGTATACTTTTTCTTTTAATGACTAGGGGGTAACGCACATTGGCTTCTCAGACCTTCCCAGCCGCATGGCCACCCAGGCCAGCACTCTGTATTCAAATAACATACTGAAGCTCCTGAAGGCCATCAGCCCAGACAAGGAATACTTCCATTATGAGCCCACAGACGAGTTTGACTATGGAACAATTGACCATGTCATCCGTGGGACTCTTGTTATGAAGGTGGGTTTCTTTGTTTGTTGTAACTGTCTGCTGGCAGCCTCCACCTCCGCTGGCATCCCTCACTCTCAGCATGAGCTATCAGATCCTGTCATGCTAGGATACAGCGCCAAATGAGTACTAAAAACCAGATCCCAGCTGGGAATAGCTCATGCTGGATCCCAGCAAGAATGTTATGAACGTTTCAAAATATACTTTTCCAGGAATTTTGCCTTTGACACATTGTTTATGGCGGAGAAAGCATGCAACCTCAACAGGACATATCAGTTTACTGTTGTTAAACTAAGCATTATTCGGGCCCCTTAAAAGAGTAAGGGGGAATTTATCTTACAAAACCACTGGTAACTGGTTCGTGATTGCTGTTTGTTCGGTTTAATCTCCTCTGCAGTTTGAGTTTGTGCTGTGAATGCCCCCACCGTCTGAGTGAGATCTCCCACAATGAAGACCAAAGTCTTAATATGCGTTTCTCACGCAAAACTCTGTGGATGTTGTCTAGGTTTCTCACACTGGTGTGTGTGTGTTTTCTGGTGAATCCAGGACGGCAAGAACATGTTCCCATCCCCGCTCCCTAAAACAGCCCCCCCAGCCCCAGTGAAACAGAAAACAGTCGCAGAGTTGGAGGCTGACAAAGCAGCAGAGGTTTCTCCCTTCAGCCGCACCATGACCTCTGCAGGCGTCTACACTGCAGGTCAGATATAGATACTTGCATCCATCTTCAGACTTATGGAGTTGTCGCACAATAGCTTCCCTATGAATTTATTTTAGAGCGGGTTTGAAACAGTTTGTTTTTTTTTTACTTCTATCAGCCCTTCTCTACTGGAGAAAAACTAAATGTGGGGTCCAAAAGTCTGAGACCACTTTCCCACAAACTTCAATAGGAAAGTAGTTGCAGACTTTTGGACCCCACTGTATATTATATTATAGAGTAACCCCGTTAGGAATTTAGAACATAAGGGCATACTGTAATTTTGTTTGCCCTTAATCTCTCAACCATTAAAAAGCTGTCATTCTTCCCATCATTTCTTCCTCTGATGTTGTTTGTAAAATATGTAGCAGTTCCACAAAGAAATGAAACAATTTAGTTTTTTGTCAATCCATTAACAGCAACTAGTTTGATAATCAATTACAAAGTCCATTTTAAACAGAATATGCAAATCCTTTTGATGATTTAAGCCTCTCAAATGTAATGTAATGATTTGCTGCTTTTCCCTGTCATACATCATAGCAAACCGAGTATATTTTGATTATTAGTTTGCTAAGAAAAGTGATTTTGAACATGACATTGGGCTTGCAAATGTCACCACTCTTTCACTATTTTCAGATGTTTTTTGACAAAGCAATCAATTGAGAAAATCATCTGGAAATGAATTAATAATAAAAGTAATTGTTTGTTCCAGATGTAGTCCCAAACTATCTTATTTGGAAAGTTTTGTCCTTTTTTAAAAAAAAAAAAAAATTAATCTTTATTGCTAAAAGCACTGAGATCACCAGCTCTTAATGGGACTTTAGAATGTGGACACTGTAATTAAGCACAGTGGGGAATGTATTTTTCAGTTCTTTGAAGTTTCAGAGAAACTGCACATCATCACATTTGCATAACCTGTTGTTATTAAAATATAGATGTGCATTATTCCATTGCTTCAAGGGTAAAAAAAAGAGAATGGGGGAAAAAAATTTAAGTCCATTTTCTCCCCACTGCAGCAAGCACAACAACAACAGCTCTGCTCCGTCTCTGCAGGTCTGTCCACCTGTCTGGCTCTGGGCATCATCTCCCCCAACGCAGCATTCACCCAGATGGTCACAACCTTTGGCTTGGCTGGGATTGTGGGATACCACACCGTGTGGGGCGTGACCCCTGCTCTGCACTCACCCCTCATGTCCGTCACCAATGCCATCTCAGGTCAGTGTCACCATAAGGTTGCTAGCGCCAAATTGTGTTTTTGTGCTTTATTTTTGGGGGACATGAAGTAGTCTTTTCGGATGTTTCTGCCTGTTCTCAGGTCTGACAGCAGTAGGAGGTCTGGTGCTGATGGGGGGAGGTCTCACACCCTCCTCCTTGCCTGAAAGTCTCGCCCTGGCGGCTGCTTTTGTTTCATCCATCAACATTGCAGGTGTAAATTTCAACACAATAATAGCAGAGAACAAAATTCATTGCGTTCCCCATCAGACAAATGTCAAGTTTCTTTTTTGTTGTGTGTGTGCAGGTGGTTTTCTGATCACCCAGAGGATGTTGGACATGTTCAAGCGTCCCACTGACCCTCCTGAGTACAATTACCTGTACATGCTGCCAGGGGCTGCATTTGTTGGGGGATACGGAGCTTCGGTGGCAGCTGGATACAGCATTGAGCAGGTGATGGTGTCATTTACCTTTTTTGTTCCCAGTAAAATATTTAATTGTCATTAAGTATTCAGTGAAATGAATCAGCTGTCAAGACTTGTTATACTGAAGATGTCTGTGGTTGTGCTCATGGCGATGTTTTTGTTTTTGATTTTTCTTCCGAATGTTGCAACCACTGCTTATATAACAACTATGCAAGTGTGGTCATTCCACACATAAATACAGATGCTTTTATGAATGTTTATTAGGGTGTCAAATATCATCAACACAAATGTCAGAATTTCTGAAAAATATCCAGCACTGTTTCTCATGGTGAACTGATTTTTCTCATTCTTCTGAATTTGTTTTGTTAATTTTTTTTATTTCTTGTTGGTGATCTAAGGACATCTTGAGTGACACTACTTTGATTGTAGCTGTGATCAAGCAAAACACATATATAAAATCTGACTTATTTTCTTTTTTTTTTTACCTCAGATGATGTACTTGGGCTCAGGCTTGTGCTGTGTTGGGGCACTGGCGGGCCTCTCTGCCCAGGGCACCAGTCGCCTGGGGAACGCCCTGGGCATGATGGGAGTGGCAGGAGGCATCGCTGCCACCCTCGGTGCACTCAAACCCTCACCAGAGCTGCTCTCTCAGATGTCTCTGGCCATGGCCACTGGAGGAACCTTGGGTAGGTAGCTCCTTGCCTCGCGATGATTTACACCTTAGATACACACAAGTGTTTTGCTCTTTCCAAACAGCCGATAGACAGGACTCTTGTGTTGCAAATTCCTACTCTGGAGCCAATTCTCTCCGCAGCTTTGCCTAATGTTGTTTCTGGAGAGATCTTTCTATCACTCGGCTATAATAAGCATGCTGTTTTGTATCAAGGCTGGGAGACTACGCGGCATCTCTAGGTGTCAGTCTCCATTTAAAAAGAAACAAAATTAATAAAGCTCGGGCATTGCTCCTTTTTTGAAGCCCAACAGTTTGTTTACAAAGCTGTAAGACCATCATGAATGAGTTACGCTATTAACTTTGCATGTGGCTCGTCTGGGCTTGAAAGTGTGTGAATTTTTTGCCAATTCTTAAGAGGACATCAATCATCCTGTTCGGACGCAGAGATGGGTGGTTTTCGTCATCATGTCTGTATGTTTTAACATGTTAATAGTAATTTAAGAAAGCGGGATGATGAATGATATTATGGTCAAACACAAACATACGCACACAAGCTGCAGAGCATGAGGGTTTACTCAGTGTTAAATTAGTGTCCCTGTTTTCAAGAAAACACACTTAAATACTTAACTTGGGGCTCATCAGACTGGCTTTGAAGATCAGGCCATGTAACTGAAAACAGGTGTCTGCCTTTTAACCATTGGCTCTTTAACTTTATTTTTACCTCATAAATGTTTTTTTGTTGTATCTAAACTCAGCCAGTGTGCATGAGAAGTTTGGTGTCTGGTGTTTGCCTTTGCCAAACATAGTAACTCACTGAGATTACCGGGTTTTTTTGTTTTGTTTTTTTCCCCCCTCTCCTTTTTTGGGCTGATCATCACATCTCAACTGCAGGTCTGACGATTGCCAAGCGTATTGAAATCTCAGATTTGCCGCAGCTCGTGGCAGCCTTCCACAGCCTTGTGGGGTTGGCGGCTGTTCTCACCTGCGTCGCCGAATTCATGATCGAGTACCCCCACCTGGAAACTCACCCGGCCGCCGGTGTTCTCAAGACAGTGGCGTATCTGGGCACCTACATTGGAGGTGTCACCTTCAGTGGATCGCTGGTGGCCTATGGCAAGCTTCAAGGTAATGGTAATTTAAATATTTGCAACATCCACAGAATATACTACACACAGGTACTGTGCATGTCGAACTCTAGAGTCGGTAGACTTTCCATTCATAGTCTGATCATTGCTCTTCATTAACTATATAAACACACTGAGCCTTATGTCTTCTGGCAGTGATTTTCTCTTTCATCTTGTCAATGCCCAAGATCCTCTCTTAAATCCAGGCCTGGGCTCGGGCTTTGTGTGCATGTGTGAGCAGTAATTTACATTGCAATGCAAATGATCAAGAGGGTTGGTCAGGGCAGTGGCTACACGGCTGCAGTTGGTGGAGGGCTGCCGTTGGCTTTATGGATGGGGCAGACTCTCAGACGGCTGATCAGAGGCCTCCACAGAGGAGGCTGCCGGTTCAAAGCCGCTCAGCACCCCTTTTAGAGAAAGGTGTGCTCTCGTGTTTTGTCTTGTCGCATTATTTCCCTTCAGCCTTATAAAAGAGTCATTGTTTCTGGCTGTAGGCATTCTGGACTCCGCCCCCCTGCTGCTGCCAGGACGACACATGTTAAACGCCGGTCTGATGGCGGCGTCGGTGGGAGGCATGGTGCCTTTTATGCTCAGCTCCAGTTATGGTACTGGCATGGGTTGTCTGCTGGGAGTGTCTGGGCTTTCCACTGTTATGGTGAGTTTTCTTTAAGCTGAGAACAGGTGAAGTAAAAATCCACATCAAAAATAACTGGAAAGCAATGAATTAACTTTTCTATCAGGAAAAACCTGCATTTTATTTATTTTTTTTTTTTTTGTCTTGGAATGACGTAGAATGTCAATCAGTCTTTTAAATACATTTAATATTTTTACTCTGAGAAAACATTGGTGCCTTGTCAGTGGCATCTCATTTTGGAAACAAGTAGTTTTTAACAGGCTGATGCGGCTCAAACATTTTGATAACTTCTTGTTTAACTTCTGCACAACTTCACCAACCTCCCCCACAGGGTGTAACCCTGACAGCAGCCATCGGGGGCGCTGACATGCCCGTAGTCATCACAGTGTTGAACAGCTACTCTGGATGGGCCCTCTGTGCTGAAGGTTTCTTACTTGACAACAACCTCATGACAATCGTTGGAGCTCTGATTGGCTCCTCCGGTGCCATCCTGTCCTACATCATGTGTGTGGTGAGTAGATGTGCTTGTCCAGCCACATGGGAACTTGCGCAGCATGCTTAGCACGATTCCCTGAGCCTAAGTCCTCTTCTCTTCCAAGGCTATGAACCGATCCCTGCCCAATGTTATCCTGGGCGGATACGGCACCACGTCCACAGCAGGCGGTAAGCCCATGGAAATTGTTGGCACTCACACTGAGGTCAACGTGGACCAGACCATTGACATAATCAAGGAGGCCAACACCATCATCATCACACCAGGTACATGCAACGCAAGACACTTGAGAAGAGAGTTATGAAGTCCACTGGGTGTATATGAGGAATGCAATTTTAAATGTTTTGTTACTGAGAACATTTTATATTTGGTGTATTTAATGTCAATGTTGAAAGGATCAAAATCAATGCAGCAGACCAAGCAGTTCTTCTTGTCAGTGCAACTTGACTTGATTCTCTCACATGTACAGATTATGGTGTGTATGTATGCTTCACTTCTTATAAACTTCACACCCACACATTTTTATCAATATGTATAAAGTTTAAGAATAAGGTTTTTAGGGTTGTTTTTTTTTTGTTTAAAAAGTTTGAATTTTGGTTAAAACCATACCAATAGTTGTTTTCAGTTGAAGATGTATTTTGGTGGTAGTTTTAGACCATGCATACACACTACACATAAACAAGAGCTTCTTCCCCAGCAGACTTGCATGTAGAAAGTGTAGAATAAGGTGGAACACGGTTAGAATCTCAGATCCTCTCATCACTGTACAGCGTGGCTCCTCCTCTGCACCCCAGCTGCAGTTTTTCAGCCTGTCGGGCTCAATAACGTCAAGGCTCACTCTCATGTGATTAACTTTGGCTGACGGCTCAGCCAAAATGTGGATCAAAAATGTTTGTGCAGCAGCTCTGGAGAGGCTTTAAGCTTTTGCAAAACATTTGGAAATGGCCAGCCAGGATCTTGGACTGATTGATATGGTGGCAATTAATTCAAATGAGGAAACTGAAGCGTGGTGACCACAAGAGGGAGCAGTTTGCCCACAAATGATCGCAGGGCCACGCATTCCACTGTATTGTTTTAAAAACGTATGTCATCACACTTGTTAGCAAAGAGTAAAGGATGATGGGTTTGATTTCTGAGTGTGAGATGATGACCGCATCTTGATTTATTAGATAGAAAAAGGCAGACGTGTCTGACAACTGAGTAGTTGAGTGGCCTGCCCGAGTACAAGGAAGCGCCCTGAGTAACTTGGATCGCTGTTGTTTTCCAATGGCTCCAAACCAACGCAGGGACAGCTGTGTGGTCCAACATGCTGATTTGATTAGAGAAACAGTGAAAAGTCATAAGAGCTATTGAGTCCAGACTCACAACTTCTCCATGTGCTGTCAACAACAAAGCACGGCAGTGAGGAAACAGAAGGCTCCAGTTGTCTGGGGAATTAGAAGATACGGGTTACGGGCGACTGGTCTCAAAAAACTCGATTAGGGGTAATGCTGAACTCTAGAAGGTACCTGACCACCAGGGTTAAATGGGGGTTATGCAGACACAGGGAAAGGAGTTCTTTGCACGCAGGGGACCCACATCCACACCACACATGCAGATGTTTTCTTTAGAAAAATGCTCCTCAGACCAATGAACTGCTGTGATTTAATGCAGTCAGGAGACTTGTGGTGGATGAGGACAGGAATAGGAGGACGAAAGAAAGTAGAAGGGCAGAGGAATAACTGGCTTTGCTGTTGTTGAACTCCTGCTGGATCGCTGCACTTTCATTTGAGAATGAATGATAATGGTGTCAAATGCTTGTTTATTCCAATACAGCAATAAACATAATCACGAAAGTGTGAAATACTTGAAAATTGGGTAATGGGCTCAAACAACCATTGGGAGATCACTGAATCTCAAGATCCTTGTAAACTAAAGCTGATTATATCCTAAGTTTAAGAATTCAATTTGTTAGGCTATAGTGTTTATTCTCTGTATGTTCTTGTGTTTAGGTTGGGGTCTGTGTGCAGCCAAAGCCCAGTACCCAATTGCAGACATGGTGAAGATGCTGAGCGAACAGGGGAAGACTGTCAGGTGAGCGTCTGCACTCATGTTCTTCATCTCCTTTTTATAAACAAGATTACTGCTGCCTCCCTGTCCTCAGCGGGGGTTACACTCAGAGTTCAGTCACAGGAGATTCTTTTTTTTTTAACAGATGTTGCAGACATCAGATGTGTGTGTGTGTGTGTGTTTTTTCTTTCTTTCTTTCTTTTTTTTTTTTTTTAAATCAGGTGTTCAAATAAAAAAACGACCAGCACCTGATAGGTGGGAAGCATTTGCATTATCTCCTGTTAATAAAGTGGGTAATGGCAAAGTACTTGTTAAAGTAACTTTGCACTAATCTAAAGACAGAAGTACCAATTTCAAATACACATGTTCAATTTAACACTACCATTGTAGTTCTGAGGAATATGTTTTCTTCCACTATGTGACAACAATACTTACCTTTTTCACAGTTTATATAAACATTTGATCATGTTTTGGAATGTACGATGCACTGATACAGCCCAAACTGCTCAACAGTGTATGAAGCAGATAATAGTGAATTCACCTCCACCTGTTACAACAGCAAATGCTACTTACACTGGAATTCATTAGCAATAATATGTAATAAAATAACACTGGGTGCGGCCATTCTGCTGTGTAATAAACAGTGTTTCAAAAGACATGGCTGCATTTTTACATGTAACGTTGTGTGTCCATCTCTGATAGGTTTGGTATCCACCCGGTTGCCGGACGCATGCCCGGCCAGTTGAACGTCCTCTTGGCTGAGGCTGGTGTTCCCTACGATGTGGTCTTGGAGATGGATGAGATCAATGAAGATTTCCCAGGTAAAGTCATTTTAAAGAAAACATTCTTGAGAGAGCTCTTTGAATATGTACTGCTACATAGTTGTCAGTTTGGCTGGAAGGTTTTATATATTATTAGTGGATCCATTGTGTGTAATAATCACCCCTCACCTCCCTTTCATCCACACTTGTAGCAGCCTTTTGTTGTGTCTTGATATTTAGATATGCCATGTTATCAGGGCAACCGTCTTGTTTTCTTAGCAACCGAGCATGCAGTCTAGGACATATGGTTCTGTTTATGACAGAGGGAGATAAGTGTGGTGCTGGGAGAACCCAATAACATTAGCGAGGACAATTGAAGAACATTTGGTTAGCGGTTTGTCTGTTCATCTGTCTTGTGTATAAATCTTTAAATGTCTGTGGCCCACAGAAACCGACTTGACACTGGTCATTGGCGCCAACGACACTGTGAATTCTGCGGCACAAGAAGATCCCAACTCTATAATTGCTGGCATGCCTGTCCTGGAGGTGTGGAAGTCCAAGCAGGTTTGTCTGCCTTTTTATAAACTTACTTCGATATGTACTGATGTGCCGACAGTATATCATTGCATTTTTATCTGTGGTGCAAAAGTAATCAAACACTTTGTTCTTTTTAAACTCAATTCCAGGTGATAGTGATGAAGCGGACCTTGGGCGTGGGCTATGCTGCAGTAGATAACCCCATTTTCTACAAGCCCAACACATCAATGTTGCTGGGAGATGCCAAGAAGACCTGTGACAGTCTTCAAGCCAAGATCAGAGAGACCTACTACTAGTTAACACCCATCACTACCGTGCACAAGAGTTCTCGAGGGCAGAGGCAGATAGACAGCTGCTATATTTCCAGCATGAACAATAGCATACGGCGTATATATTTTTGGAGAACGGATTTGTTGAATCTGCAACAAATGTCATTCAATTACAGAGGTGCCCATGATTCATATGATTGTTTTTTTCAAAATAAGGGACATGAATAGTTCAAACATAGGTGTACTGATTTGTAAATAAAAATATTTAAACATATCTTAGTACATTTCTTTTCACAGTATTGTATTTTATAGTCAAGATTTAAATACTAGTTTAATCATAATCAATATGGCTGGGATGGACTGAAGTCTCATCTGATCTTAAAATATCCTCATTAACTGTCTGTTGTGTATCAAGCACACCTTATCCAAGTTTAGTAATTGTGGAAAAAAATGCTTTATTGCATATGTACACAAACAGATGTCACAGCATCTCTTACAACATAAAATGCCCCTCAGCCAGACATACTAGGGATTGTGTATGAATCTACTCTTCATCACAGTCTCTTGTAGCTGCTTTCTTCAGCATTTTCCAGCTGAAATCTTGGCTTTGTTAACAACTGCGTGCAGGTAGGAGTAGAAGAAAAGAAGGTTATCATATTCTCCATTATACTCCTTAGCGAGGCAATGCTCATGGAAGTCTTTGAGGAAATAGTAAATGGCCTCAATAGTAGATAGGTAGGTGTCTGGTTTGCCCTTCTGATGGCGCCAGAAACATGTTTTCCTTTTCTTCAGCTCTACCTGGAGCAAATCTGGAGGAGAACACGTGTCAGTGAGAAAGCACCAGAGAACGAGTGAGCTCATGTTAAACAGTATCGTGAGTGAAGCAAATTTGCCCCATAATAATAATCACCAGAAGTCAAACCTCTTTGAGAAGCTGCACAAATGCAGTCTCTCATGATTACCTTGCAGTCTCTCATCTGTGCTGATCTTGTTGGTCTGGTTCCATGTGCTGTCAATGAAGACCACCCTCTGAAGGGGAATCACCCTTGACTCAAAGCCCTCTGCTTCATCTGGGGTCCCTGACTCCGGGTTCTCAGCAGTGTGTGTGGCGCCTTGAACTTCCTCACTTTTCAGCCTCTTTATGCGGGGCTCATCAAAGTCACGTGACCTGCTGTCAGTCCTATCATGCAAACACTGCATCATGTCTTGAACTGAGACGGCCCCTGGACCAGGGAACACCAACACCACCTGGAGAAAGCACAGACACTACAGATTCAGAGTGGAACACCATCATACAAACCAAGACTAGATTAAAACAACATGTGTTTTCAAGATATGTTGTTTCTAAGTTGGTGATTTGTACATTGCTAAGTTAAGAACCACTTTAAAAGCAATATAGTTTGATGGGACTGAGTGAAATAGAGAAAAATTTAATTTGAAGCTGTCAAAGACAATAAACATACCACATGGCCTGTGCACCAATTCTGTATTTGATTATGGTTTTTAAAAAAGTAGTACTACAAAATTTAACTTGTCAAGCATTAAATATGACAATGCAGCAACAGACCTGACCCTCTTTATTTCTAATGAATTCCACATTTTTCATTATGATTTTGTATACAGTGTGAATCAATGGATGGGTATGGTTATGCTACAACAAAATATGCACAATAACGGGCATTTGCAGCATTAAAAACATTAAATTAGTGAACAAGACTAAAAAGCATCTGCTTGCAATGAAAGCAAAATAGAAATGAATAAGGAAAATAATGTGCAGTGACTGACATTTTCCTCATAAGTAAAAAAAAAAAGGATAAATAAGCAGCAGAAATATATTGACATGATGGATCACTAGAACTGAATCAGTTGTTTGATTGATTAGTTGATAAAAAGTATTATTTGGCAGCTATGTTGATAAGCAAAGTTTTATCTTTCAAACAGAAAATACCAAACACTCACTAGTTTAAGCTTTTTGGACTGTTGAGCAGAAAGGGAAACTTAACCGAAGCTTTAGAAAAATGTAACAGGCAGTATTCACAATTTCTGGTGTCCTTTGATTCTACAGATCCAATATTTAATCAATTAGTCTGGGAAAAGGTAGGTAATGGCTAAAGAAAATAATCATTAGGTGCAGCCATAAAGAGTAGAGCTCTTAATATATTATGATGAAAGACAACTAACCTTGTCCTTTTCCAACTCAGGTATGCAAGGGTAAGTATATATGGTGACATCACTGGGTGCCAGGACCTTGGCATGGATTGCTGTGCTCTTGCCATCCGTCTCATTCGGATGCTTGATGATGTCTATCTTCACAGGAAGCTTCACACCACATACAATGCGTTGGATACAGTTACATTTCAACCACACCATAATTTCATATAACTTGCATAAAGGACATGACTTAACATTTTCCACCACATTAGGATATTACTGTTACAGCAACTCCAAAGCTTTAGGACTCTCTTAAAAGAACAATCAAGTGAGTCCTAACCTCTTACTGACCTTGATTAGGGGGATTTCTTGCAGGCTGACACCCACTAATGAGCAACATGTGTAGCAGAAAAACATCCTTGATCCTCCACATTTAGAGCACTTCAACCTGCCCCTCTGCTGCGCTTTCTCCAGCACTGCATGTGATGCCAATTTTAGACCTTGGAGAGGCTGCTTGGCAAGCTCACGAGTGTCTGATGCATCACCAGAGACTGTTGTTTTGTCACGGCAACCGGGATGGAGACGCTGGTCTTGGTCCAGGCTGCTCATGCTCGCTCTTTAAATGTTGACAGACCAGTGCTCAACTATGTTGGGCCGAGGTTCATAGCTGAACAAGAATTGCAAAACAAATGATGCAAATATTAGCAGACAGAAATAATGCAACGTTTGTTACAGTGTACATTCAGTACTTTGACTTTGAAAAGTATTTTCCAAAAAATACTTATATACTGTTATCAAAGTAATATACTGGATGCAGGACTTTTGCATCGTAATTCCTACAACATTACATCTTTTATTGAAGAAAATACCTGTGCACTGCTTCCACCTCTGGCGAACATCAGTGATATAGCTAGTGACCGAATGCAAAAAAGCTGAACAAAAGCGACGAAATAGAACTCAGTGATTAGCATTTGGAGCGATCAAGAGCACATCTTTCAGCTCACATCGTATTTTATGCTTCCTTCTCTCTCTTCTCTATAGCTCGGGGACTGCATAGTTTACATTTAATGCAGCTTACATTACAGCACAGTCAACATTACCTGATTGTTGCTAGTGAAGCTAGCTTCCGTTAGCATGCCTGACACATGCTCAACATCTGTTGCTTCGGCAGGCGCTAGCAGAAACCACAACGGGAGCTTGGGTGAGAAAACGCCAAAGACCAAAATAAAACAGTCGTTTGTGCAGTTCAGCAAATTTGCAAGCGATATGTTGTCCACCGGCGAGTCCCATTAACAACGTGACTGTGGGGATACTACATGAGCGTCTTCTTCTACGCCGGAAGTAGTGTTCCGAATGAGGAAAATGTAAACATAGGGATAGTGGAGATGTCACCTGTCATCTTCCACCAACATTTTATCCCTCAGCCACAGCATCAGATTTGTAAACGGGGAGTTCATATCGTTCTTTCTATGTCATGAATGTAATATAAGGGATATAATCTAGAGTCTAGATTATAGACGGATGATAACCTGCTTCTGTATATTTTTGGATAATTTTAATATTTAATAGACGGGAAAATCTGACATTATTTCATCGATAATATCCTGGTAATTCAGATATTTAAAAATATAGATTTTACCCTCACTTAGTTTGTTCCTCACAAAACTAATGGAATTACGAATCACCCCTTTTTGAGACTGTACCTTGGATTAATTTTGGTTTATATTTTCACTGATATGACTGTCAAGAATATCTAGTAAATATTTTTTCGATTTCCATACAAGCAAAATTCCATGTACACTCACAAATTTATCCTTATGTCTTACTTAAAATCCTACCGGACACATATTGAAAATTCTGCGCCAACTATCTCTTAATAAACCATTGACTGGTGTTATAAATTTGATCTGCAATTTATTGCATTACTTCTTTCCTTTATGTATCGATAAACACGTTATAAGTTGCAATTTGTAAATAAAGTTTTTTAAAAGTACCTTTTTATTTACCCGCAATTAAGCACCGAATTCTGCACGTGCATTGCTGTTGTCTTACATTGCCTGTTGCTATGCAACATTACTAAGGCCAACAGCTCAGGAAAAAAACAGTTAACCTAAATGCTGTTAATTTAATTTAAGAGCGTCAAACATCAGTAACTGGTGAGGACTCTTGGTAAAATACGTCAGCTACGGCGCAAAGTAAATCGTTGAGTTATGTGATAGCTTTGAAATGAGCTAATTGGCTAGCTAACCGTAAAGAAGGCACGAGGCACATCCGGGCATACAGCCCGCCAAGACTGCAGGAGACGCCAAACCACCACAAACCTCACCGCCGTGTCGGTTGTGTTAGTTACACTCTGCATTTAAAGTGAATTTATGTCACTTTAAGGATTTTATAGTGCACTTGATCGTTTTTTGTGTCTCTATCTTTTAATTGAGCATATTTTGGGATGTTTTGTCTCCTCATGGTCATTTTGGTTTTGCATTGCTTTGCCTCTCTTTGTGGTCGTTTGACCTGTGTGGTTATTTTGAATGTCTGAGGTGATTGTGAGGGTCATTGTGGTTGTTGTGCACGTATTGCTGGTATATTTTACAGGTGAAGACCAACCTGTGCCGATTACACCCGTTCAGTGATCCACCCAGTAACAGCTCGCTTTTACCTGTTTGGCATGATGCACTTTTTGTAGTCTTAATTTCTTGTTTTGTTATAAATTAATGGTTTCAGTGCAGCCTGGATCCTTGCCTGTTGACTGCCACCCACATCTCAGATTTCCAGATATTAAAATAATATGTGTGCAAATGACTATTGTAAAGTCAGATAAAATGGTAATTCCGCTTAGTTATCCCCGTTTGCTTTTACTCTACAACAGTAAACACTTCTGAGATACTGTGCAACCAGTGATTCTAATAAAAGTAGCTGGTGCCCTTTAAAAATGTGTTGCGTTACCAAACTGCTAGTTCTCACAGATACTTCCCCAATATGAGAGATCAAAGGGCAGAATATTGTATAATATTAATATTGATTCGTCTTGTTCTAAGCCAGGTGTGCTTGGTGTGATAAAAAACAGATTGTTCAATGTCAGATTTCAAAGATACCTGAACTGTCACACTTTTTATGAAACAGACGATCTCACGCAGGCTTGCATGGCAAGCAGATGTGTATCGAATGAGACCTTCCAGTGTCTGTGATATTAGATTCCAAACAATCAGAAACCTGCCAAATGTGCATTGGTGTGCCAGGTTGCTTTGAGAATCATGGCAGTGAAACATAGGCATATTATTTACCCCAGACTTACCCAGCACTGTCTGTGTGTCTTTCTCTGTCGAATATGCTTAGAGACACGATCTGATGGTTTCTTCCATCACAGGATCAAAGTGGATCAGTTTTGCAAAGGTGCTGCTTTAGTTTCCACAGATAGGATATCCTTATTATGACTCGCATTGTCTTTTGGTCTTTATGCTCTGTGTCTTTGGCATACAATTGTCACATAGCTAGACACAACATTATGATGTTTGAGATCCATCTGCCTGCATCAAATTTGACTGGATTGACTGTTCCCGACATATCTTATCAATAAAACTCATTAATTTTCCATCCTTTTCCGTACAGGCTTGCACAGAGGAATGAAAAAACAAACTTTCTGACCACATTTCAGGAGTGTTTGTTTTAATGTTGACAGCAGTCCAGATAAAGTTAAAAAAGCACTGTTAGCGATATTATTTTCCTCTGTGTTCTATGTTGTTGTCAGTTTAAAATACACTCAGTCAAATGAAAATATGAGAAAGTAATATTTTAAATATTGTCTTTCAGGTGTATCCAGACTGCTCGGCCCAAGGGTTTTATTGAACATTCCTGGAATCAAAATGATAACTGGTTGAAAGCTTCAAGAATACCTTGCAGGCCTGGTGACTTTCTCAGGTAACCACACACTGATAATGCACGTGCAATGGATTTCAGATTTAAATACTTTCCATTTTTGACATTCGGTGAATGTTTTTCACAGTTACATGTGTGCTTTTCAGGTATGAAGCCCAAACTGTTTTTGTGGCAGAACAAGAACTTGAGTTCTCACTAACTCACTACAGTAGCTGGAGATAAATAAAGAGAGAACCGCGCTTATGGTAAGAAATAAACTCAAAGACATACAGATGTGCATGTGCCAAGATAACCTAAAACTCACACTGATTAAGCATCCAGAATATATTTGCAGAGATGAATAGAAAAGCAGACATACCTAACCATAATGTGTTGCCGCCTACCCTTCATTGTGTATTTAACTGGATACATCTGTAATTGCTACAAAAGAGACATAAACAAACAAACAAACAAAACTCCATGCCTGCATGTCTTTCCAACAACAATGCTTCTGTTTCTCTAGATTATTCACAGACTTGGTTGTCAATAGCGTGCAGTGGAACTATTTGTTTGCTAGCATGTAGCTCCAATCCAGTAACCTTAATGTATCAGCAGGGTTTAAATATTTTCCTAACCAATGTCAGCATGCCTCTTATAATACAAAAACAGGCAGTTATTTGTAAGGAACTATGGACCCTCCCTGGACCCCTGAAATAACCCTTGAAATCTATACACTTGTGTTCAAGCTCTGAAAGGCTTGAGTACTTTTGTGCAGTTAGTAATATATTTGTTGGACAGATCAGCAACCTGGGTAGCCAACATTAGCCACTTAGATTAATGTTAGTACAATATATATCAAATTTCATCATTTGTCAGCATTTTTCAACAAAAAAGTTTTTTTGAAGTTTCATATGCCTCTTTATATATATCCCAGATATTTCAGGGATTACACTGACGTTGACCTTAGCGCTTGCAGCAAAGTTTGAGGTTGTGAGGTCACTGACTCTCTCTCTGCTCTGTCTGCTCTTGCTCTTGTCACATTGTTTGTCTGTCCTAACAACTGGAACACACTACTGTATACTGCATGTTGAGACACAATGATTACCCCCATTACCCCTAATGAACACAACCTTTTCTGTCCTTTTCTCACTCAAATGGATTTGGCAATACTGTATTATTGAAGGACTATAAACATGGAGGCCTGATTCGAAGGCAGACAGATTCATGATAGGTCGGAGTTTTGTTACTTTATCAAGTGTAAAGACTAGTGTGACTCATTGTGACCCCTTAGCAATGGATCTTTTCTGATTTTAAAAATGTGACTCTTGAGGTAACAATAAATGTAATGGTGCAGCGACTGCTGCCACAGTTTGAGCCAGTCAACAGAATCTTGGTTTTCACCACGGCTGTGGAGGAGTGACTGGCTCAATTCCAAAGAGACACACATGAGCAACAAAAGCATTTTTTTCTTTATTCACAGAATATGTGCCATGTTGGAAAAATCACCTGGATCAACTTAATACATCAGCATGAATCGGATTATGTTTACAGTACAAAACAATATTTAATGTGGAACGTCAACTCACTAAAAGCAGAACTTGGCTGAGTTTGAGAAGAATGAATACTTTATATATATATATATAAATATCCTGCGTTTCATGCTGTCCTTCAGATTCTGTTCTGTCTTTGTTAGACTTTTTTCTGTGTTGACAGTACGTCCTGCGTGACCACCCACCTCATGGGCAGATGCTCTTTTGACCTTTGACTCCAAAAAAGTCTTGTGGTGACCTTTCATTAATATGCCATTGACTTAAAAAACAATTTCTGATGTCCCCAGGGACATTATAGCATTTCACTTGAGTTATGTAGCCAGTCCTCATGTCCATTCTGTCAGCCATTGTCCTCTGCTACCTGCAACAGGTGAAAAAAAAAAACTTGGGCCCTTGTGGAGTGTCCATGTGTTCATTAAAAATACGGCCTGCATATTCGCACTGGTGGTATTTTGGGTGCCGAGCTGTATTAATTATTTGCTTCTGTAGTGTTGCATCTGGACAATTGAGTTTTGTGTTTTATTTGTTGTTGGTCCGCAGTCGGTAATGTGGCCTTTAAAAGCAGTGTTGTTTTTGTTCTTTACTTTGGTTTCATGCTGGACGTCATGGTGACGGAATAAGTGAGTATTCTTTTGTGTCTTAAACGTTGCAGACCATGAACATCTTCTTTTAATCATCACTGTGAATTTCTGTCACTGTCGGGCAAAGTGCGATACTTTGGTTGATTTACTGGAGGTCCCGATCCTCTTTCACAACGATCTGGTGTTCTGGGGGTTCCGTGCTAAGGGCTGCAAACACAGAATTCCCCAGGTTGCATAACCCCAGATTTCCTCTGGGGAAATGAAGGTTTATGGCCCTGAAATGTATCAAGTTCAGCTGCGTGTCCCCCCTGTTCTCGGGGCCTCCCCTTTCCCCCGCTGCCCCAAGACCACCTCTTCATTTTGCACGAGACTCCCCAGGCTCTCCCCGTTCGTCTTCACTCGCTTCACGTTCTCATCCCCCCCCTGTCCATTTGTCTCACTCCATCCTTGCTCGTGCTGCTCGCAGCCAGTGTCGGACTCCCTTCAACCTCACTGCAGACGTCTCCCTTGTCAACACGTGCTGTTGGTAATATGTGGTTCTCTGTGCTCATGCTTCCACGCAAACACAAAGATAATACTGCCGTTTTAAAGCTTTGAAAGGAATGCTACATCACTGTCACAGAATAATCTCAGCAGGGTTATTAAACTGCACAGGAGCTCTTCAGCTACTTTTTTGAGCAAAGAAAAAAAACAAAACAATAAACCAAATTTAATTTGTAAAATTAAGTTATTACTGTGCTTTAAAAGCACAGTAGACCACTGTAACTACTATCTGTAAATACATTTGTTCACAAGTTGAGATATTATCTCTAACATTATGACCACAGGTCATACCACAGGTCATAATGTATATATGTGTATATATTTCAGTTACTGATATGTAATGATTAATAATGCAAAAGAAAAACTATTCAGGCATGCGCTTTGAACAATCTACTCGTATACAATCAATGACGACATTACAGTGCAGTATGATTTACCGTAAAGAAACTATGTCATTGCTGGCAAGAGTATAGCCAGTATCAGAATTTTGTGATTTGATAACTCTAATACATAGCAGATGAAGACAAGCGCATCGGATTCCCACTGTTTGTAAAAAGAGAAGAAAAAAGTATTAAAAACTGTATTAAAATGATTTGTGATTTCAGGAGCGTTTTACTAAAACAAACCTGTGATCACCGGCCCTGGATCACCTTGTAGGTGTAATTTATGTTGTGTCTTGGCTCACGGAAGGCTGCAGCTTCACGTCTGTGACAGTTCTCTCTTACTCTCGCTGGCTTTAGCCTCTCCTCCTCCTGCTGGGAATACACAGCCTTGAGTCTGAAATGTGTTTACATTTTGAGCATGTTACAAATTATCTGCTAAGACTAACTTTGCGTGACTTGGCAGAAGCCTTCACCTTGCTCAGATGTTGTTTGGGTCAAACGTATTTCAGGGGTTTGCTCTCTCAATTTGACTGTCTTTATCTGACAGGGGTTCTCTAAGCCAGATGTGAACCCAGGCAAAAGGTAAAGCTCGCGCTCTGTGTGTGTGTTTGTGTGCCTGCACGCATAGCTTCATATGTATGTACAGATGGACATATGGTGAAGGCACCCTGCCAATGTGTCTGCGATATTTTTGTGCACTGACAAAACTCCACTTAAACTTAATGCGCTATAAACTCAGAGGGAATTAGTGCGACATTTGACAGTGTTGAGGTATTTTTATCTTCCATCATAAATGAATAGATTTGTCCTTGAGTTGTATTACCACATCTCACCCTCTGTTATCGGAGTTATCTCATTCATCCACATGCATGTCATGTGCCTAGGATTGTCCAAGGACACTGAAGTTTTCCCTCATGCTTCTTTGCAATGTATATTCAGTCCTCCTAAAGACAACCCCAACAGATTTTATTAGCTTGTCATTAAATTAGCTAAGCTGAGAAGTGTACTGCTTAATATCTCCAGAGGCATGTGGTAATATCAGAGTTTGAAACACTTCAGTTTCTTACTTTGTATTGCATTTTCTCTATCAAATTACACCATTAAGACTTAATAACCAGCATATTTTTTGAATGATATTCAAAGATTAAGTTAGGCCTTATCCTCGAACATTTTCTGATAAAATCAGAATCACTGCAAATAAGGGATCATGCATTTTTCACTGTTTTATCATGTGTTAAAAACTAGGTCAAAGTAGGCTTGAGAAAGAAGTGAGGAAATCTTTCTTATTGATGTTTCACATGCACATTATAAAAAGCACTTGTTTATATTTCCAATCTGATTTATTTGAGTTAATGAGGGTGTATTCAATTTTTGTCACACTGTGTCAGCTGAATAAAATTCCATCTTCATCTTACTCCAGAGCTCGCTGCTCAGCTATACACACATGGCAGAATAAAGGCACAACCCGCCCATGTGCAGATTTTCTTCCTGAAGTTGCATGAAGCAATACTTGAATCAAATGACTTACTGTAATATATTAGCAATCACCGGATATTTTTCTCAAAAACTGTCGAAAACCAACAGCAGGAAAAAGTGCTTGCGAATATTGAACAAAAGGCACCAACCAGATGTGCACTGTAAGTAGGTCATTTCTTGTCCAGTAGCTAAAGATACTTGATAAGGTTGTTCCTGTGAAGTGTCCTAGTGGTAAAAACACCCGCGATTGCAATCTGTACTACTGTGCTTCATCTTTTGCTCAGTAAGTAATCCAAGACAAATAATTTAAGGAAATATAAGGTTACGATAATGTAGCATCCAGTATTGGCATATTGCATTGTTTTTGAGATATAAATTAGTGATGCATCAATTGTGGTAAAAATAAATAGCAAAAAGAATTACCTCATAAACAAATTAAGGATGTTTTTGTCCACGGGATTGTTAACTCCGATAGAAAGAGATTGCATTTCAAACACGTTGATTACGTTGTTCACTTTGTATTTTAATCCGGATATCTTTTCAGCAGCAGAATATTTTAGCATTTCAAAATCACACCTCGATAATGAACAGAGAGTCAGTGAGCAGCTACAATGCATTTGACCAGAGTCTGGTTTTCAATGCAGGAAGGACAGACAGTTCAAAACAGATGATCCACACAGATCGTCCTACGTACTCTCAAGTTCACTTGAACATGCTGTTGTAACTGTCTTTATTGTGCCTCTGTTTCGTGTGCTCTGAGCACTTGTACCGTTCAAAAAGACAAGTCCAGCTTGCTTCAGCACATCTCAGTCAAGCCTAATCTCACTTCTGGACCTGTGTGCTGATCACACAGGTCTCCTCATCTGGCTGGGTGTAGATCATTTTTTGAAAAGGATACAGTCCTGACTGTGCATATAATATCTTACTGTTTTATAAGAAAACACTTAACTGTTTTATAAGGAACTATAATATTGAACTCACAATAACAATAACATTGAGTAGACTTGAGCGGTTTTACAGTTTGTGTACCGGTTGAAGCTATTTCAAATATTTTAGTATTTCCATATATCAGCATCTGGTTTGAGTATGTTTGAAATGGTACTTTAATGTGCCCATCTTGATATTTGTTGTTTTCCCACAAGACATGACAACATATTATGGAACACTACACAACTAATCTACAACTTGAGGAGAGTGGAGTGTGATGCCAGTAATGAGTTTACACGTGCCTGTTAACATATCTAATATGTGATTGAAATCATACGCAGTGGACAACTTAGTCTTCTGCTTTTTTCAGTCTACCCTCCTCTCCTCTTCCCTGCATTTCATAGGGATGAAGTGAGATGCCACGTGCTCCCGCCTGGTCTTCTTCCCTCGTATTGGCTTTCCCTTCTGGGACAGCGCTATGAACATTTCTTTGCCGTTTTTAGTCCACCTTGCAGAGGAGTAAGCATTGAAGTAGTTTTCTAGGAAAACCTCTTTGAAGTTGCAGTTTTCACTGTAGGTATCCTGCGATGAAAACATAAAGGTATTAATACAACACAATGTACAGTTGCCGGCATTCATCTTGATTTTAATTGGTCATGGACATTCACACGGATGTTTAGAAATGCTCTGTGCTTGATTCTCCATTAGCTTAATACATTGTATGTTTTTTCTCACTGAGGTGACATATTACCTTGCCTTGCAGCACCCCAGCCTTGTTCATAGAAATATAACGCTGACTCTTCACGCCTTTGATGGCCAGTATGCCCCCCTCAAACACTGTCCTGATCTCCAGGATACCTGCCAGACATTGACACAGTCAGGAAAATGAGACACTCTCGACATCCAGCCATCACTCCAGCTCCACACGGCGCTCTGCATTCATCTTCATTAACAGAATGGGATGAAAGTTCCTGTGATTAGTCAGTGTTAAGATCTTTCTGGCTTTATTCAAGCTTTGTTAACTGGCCTGGGTGGCCATTACACAAACCACAACCTATGCCATAGCACATATGGGAGACAGATTAGGCCTCTCTCTCCTGGGACTGAGAAAACTACCTCCTTGCGTGTGCTTTGCACGCTACATTTTAGGCCTGCTCTTTAAGTCTGTGGGAGAGTGAAAAATACTTTACTCAAAAACACTATAAAACACACTATTGTGGTTCATGACTTTTTTAAATAATGTTTTAATTCTACGTGGAGTCGTTTTAATCACTGATTCAAATATTTTGTTAAAGCTACTAGTACTAGTCTTTGTATTGAAACACAATAATTATAATATCTTAGGACCTGATGCTTGAGTAGATAATGAATGAAAAATCCGGCAATGGTGTGCCGTTTTGAATGGCTAAAATTAATTACATGTGCGCATCGTGCCAACACGACTTCTATATATCTAAAGGAAAAGGTTTCATATGAACAATATTTACAGTAGTCAACCAGTGTGGTGTTGACTGTACTGAAGCTTTTTATGTATTTTTTATAAATTTAAATTAAAATGTATTGGTCTCAATGAAAAATTTCAAATGTTGCTGCAACATAGACAAAGCTACTAGATACTGAGTATACTACCGGCTTGCTTCTCGTGATTGAGTGTATGATGTTGCATTACAAATATGGCGAATGATAAAATGTACCAAAGTCCGAAATCTGTGTTAGTAAAACCAGGAGTAGCACAAAATTCATAGACTTAATTAAATAAATTAAGTCAAATAAAATGAATACCGTGCTGTTAATGTTAACATACTGTAAAATTCTCTCATTTGACAGGCAGAGGCAAAAGGGAAGCAGCCTATTACAGCTTTTCAGACTGACATTAAGCACGCTGCATTTTAGGATTCGCTAGATCACAAACAGATGGCGGAATCTTGGAATGTTGTTTTTGCTTGCACTTGATATTTGACTTAATATCACTGCCCTTTAACTGTGCCCTCATGTTTATATAACCCTGCTCTTCTTATCCCGTGTTTGATTTTATTCATCATGATCTGAGGTGAATGTGAACCCAACGTTCAAATTAATGCTGTAACATCTCAATTTGTGACCCCTCCCCCCTCCCCTTATACATTCAAAGTCAGTTGACCATCCGTTTTAGATGCTATTGATTGTCTCAGGTAGGTATTTCAGCCTGAGTGTAAAGCTTCAACTGGTGTGTTTTTATGGCTGTAGAAGCATAGCCTCTTATAGCGTGCTGCTATAGCATGGAAGTGCTGTTCCCACGTTACATGTAACAGCTACAGTTGTTTGGTCTGCTGTGGAAGGATGGAATACATTTCCACACTCACATGCACACACACACATTTTGTTAACATTTGGCTCTGATGTGTATAGACTCTCAGGCTATCCTCAGCTTGAACAGATTTGTCATCACTCGCCAGTCCAGCCCCTGGATAAGCAAACTAACGTGCGGGTAATCCTCAAGTCTGCTTTTTCTGAACACAGTTTGAATCCAGCATTCACGTTCGTGAGTAAGGATGTTGCAGACAGCCCTCCAGGAATATAGTGCAATATTGTGCAATCTGAGATTAATATTGTCTGCTTCATACTAAATGCCTTGTAATCACACAGAGGTGATTTATGACTACACGTAATGTCTAGCAAATTAATTTGAATTACTTTAATTCAAATGCAAATTTGATCTCAACAAATTGTATATGCACTGAAACTACAAAATACTCAATACTGTTTGCCAGTTACCAAATTACAGTGAATTTAAAGCAGGTATAGGATAAAATCAGTCTCTCACTTTATTTTATTTGGTTACACCTGACACCGGGTCTGTTACAGTATAATATGGGTGTCAGTAGAGGATAAAAAGACTATATTACGTATAACAGTTACTGTCTTTGAATTCCCCATTTTCTAGTTATCATACTGTGATTCAGCACTTGTTTAGAGTCTGTTTGGAAGTTGTTTATCTGCTCTTTACTGTGGCTTAACAACATTTTATTGACATTATTATCACATTTTGTTTAGACTCAGATTAGGTCATGTTCTCCTGCTTGGACATAAACCTACATGTGTTTGTAATTTACTATGTTGTTGGTAGTAAATCTATCTTTTATCTTGTATGTAACATGGGTTTGTTTTGTTTTGAGGAGTTTTTTTACACACTCAGATGAAAATTGTACCTGAAACTATTACATATTCTTTAGAATACTGCACACATAAATTTTTTCTGGGAACATTTTGACAACACTTGTCTATGTTGCTTAGTATCAGTGTTGACAGTGTGTATAGAAAAGTTTCAATGAAATTACTTTTTTTTCTTATGAAATATCATAAGGTTAGGTAAAACATTTTTTGTGTGGTGAAATGAATCAGCTGGGTGGAAGTGAGCCTGTATTTTTGTTCCAGAGGCACACAGACCGTGGATGCCAAAAATAATGCCGTTTCAAGTTTCTCATTTTGTTTGCTTCTTTTTTTGCATTGTCTTTATGCAGTCTGCTTTTCAGGACGTCTGGCTCACTACAGCCAGAAAGTATGAATCACTTATTTATTGCATGTACAGTATATTTCCACCACACTGGTCTCTTCAAAAGCTTATTGGTTTAATTTCTGTGTGCTTTTAGCGTGCAATTGTCAGCCACATGTGGGTGTATCATTTTTTCCCCCTGTATTTCAATGCCAGTTGTTGCACAAGCATCGTTTCCATGAGGCATCTCTCTGTCAAGCCCACATTCCAGCCACAGCCGTACTGTCAGATAGGAGGAAATGATAACTAATTAACTAATTAATATAACTATCTCATTTACGGTGTTGTCAGTAGTTAACCAGCATGTATCGTTTGATGAATTTTACTTTCAGGTGTATGGTACAGGGATTTTGGACTGGACACAGAGTGGTGGTTGCCTCTGTGTGAGGTGTCAGTTGCCCACCACAGATTCATCAGAAGGAGAATATCATTTTTCACAGAGGCCTGTCACCCATCAGTTTCAATGAGCCTTCCGTTTACTCCCTGAGAACCTGTGTTTAGATGATGTTATGGTTTAACAAGCCAAAACCCCCACCTGCTCCATTTTACCTCTGTCACCTTGGCTGCTCTGACAGAGACACATAACCATAACAATGCTGTGGTTACACTGTGGAGAACTCTGCGCAATAACACCTCTCATGTGCTTTTGTCACCTTGAGAGGCCAAAGGTTCTTCACTGTTTCAGTGGAAAGATTTCACAACTAAACTCTGCACAGCAGAATTTAAATATTTCAAGTCCTGCCTGCATTCAAGCACTTTTTCATTTGCAAAATGTATTTTTTATCAATGATTTAAATGTTATTAAATGCAAAGGAACTCTTAGTAACCCACTGGCATTATAATGAGACAAAAAGAGTTGTCCTTACTGTAGCAGTCGGTGGGATCTTGAGTCCCATTGATATTGCCTTTGTCATCAATAGTTAGGAACCACTGCGTGCGGCTAAACAGCTGTCGGATGCGCACATCTCCTCCCTCCATGTAGTCGTAGTTCCTGGTGTGGCGCTCATGCTTGGAGCAGTTCATGATGGCAGCAAGTTGCTCTGGAGTGCAGTCACTGTAGACTACACATACACTGCCAAACAGGAAGATTGCGTGCAGGTACAGTCCCGAGAACAGATTTTGAAGGTTCCATGTCAGCATCCATTTGCGCATTATAATACAATGCAGTGGGGATCAGTGAACAACATACTGAAATGTGAGATAGAGATCTGTGCACTATCCCTCAGCCGAGCGACCCCCCCTGACCCCTGATTGTGGCCCTTGTGTTGTGACTTTAGGGTCCCTGTTTCTGCAGCAGCTGTAGTCGTAAGGATGTTGAGACAGAGTGTGTGTGGAGGAGACTCTGTGTTGGGGTTTGTTGAAGCTGGAGAGTGGTCTGAAGAAGATGGGTGCTATGTGATGATGTTCCTCTTTAGTCCTCAGTGATGGTGTGCTTTGACTGCGTCCTCTTGATACATTAGTCCACCAAGGGACGTCATAATCCAGTTCAGGAAATGCCAATCACAATGTCACTGTAAAAACAAGAGTACACCTGTTTGATTCTGTCCCACACAATTTGAAAAAAAATGTTATACTCACAGGTACCAGTATGAGTTGAAAGAATTTTGTTAAAGCAGCTTCAAAAAGTAAAAATAAATAAACGATTACTGGGATTCACCCAGTTCCATAGAAGAGTTCCCATAAATTCAACTCAAAAAGTGTCTAATTTTCGTACACGTGTTGTACATTCTCTTGCAATAAATTAAACTATCTGTTGTATACTTTGAAAGACACCTCTCCCTGATCCAGAACAATGAAATATTGCCTCATTGCTTCACAAGTCTATAGTCTCCTCTGTATGAGTAAACTCCTCAGTATCAGCACACAAACAGTATGTACTTTAAAATAAACACACTATGCTGCTTGACAAAAATAGCTCACAATTCATAGTAACAACTTACATGCACTCTGAAGGATGACAGGAGTTGTCAGAGGTGTTTTCCCTTTCAGCAAGAGTTTTAATTTGAAGACTCCTTAGTTCTACGGCTGTAGCCTCAGTTGTGAACCAAGTCCAGTAATGCAGTGAAACTAAACAAGAGCTGGGAGCTTCTGTCAGTTCCCATGGATGTCTCTGTGATTCTGGCAGGCCGGCTCTGTGCATCTTCCACTGTCGCTGTGCACTCTGCTTAGATAAATGCCTCCTGCTGACCTCACTTGTGAGCAATTAGATCCCGACCAGTCAGCTGTCCCTGGCTGAGATGCAATGGAGAAACACCCTCTGCCTGCCTCTCGCTGTCACTCACTTGCTGGACATGAGAGGGAGCTATAAACTCTTAGAACAGCAGGCTCTCCTCGGTATGCACTCCTAAATACTTTAAGAACATTTGCATGCACACTGACTCACAGAACTTACTCGAACCTGTCTGTCTTTTCCAAGAAATGTGTAACACTTGACTAGATTTGTGCTGTGCATGTTACAGATCCACTTAAATGATGGTTAAGATATTTGCTCTAATGACTAAGCTCTGAAGAATTTCTCCCCTTTCATTTTAAACGTCACAATTAATTTGTGGTTTTACCTGGCTGCACTGAATCACTGGTAAGGATTTATTGACTCAAGTAAAAGGAACTTCAAAGACACCCTTTAGTTCTCATTCTTATTGAGTGTAATAGTGGGAAGTAATAAGTTATGGGTGACAGGTATCCATCCAAGGGGAGAAAAACAGAAGACATAACTGCTCAGAGGTAGTCATCTCTGTGTCAGGGGTCGAGCACTCCTTCACTTTTCGTGTTTGTATTCAAAGTCAAAATTTATTGCCTTACATACCTGGCCTTCCTTGCACTCACTACTTCAAAAGTTTATATGGGCCCTAATGATGTGCTCCCCTCGGGGGTGTCAGGGCTGCAGGCCTGAGAGAGAGGGACTTCTGGCTGCAGCAGGTCTCCTTCTCATCTCCAAACTGATGGTCATAAAAACCTGATCTATTAGGTGTCACTCGGGCCTGTTCATCTGTCCCCTCTATCACCTCAGAGATAGCTCACACTCACGGCTTTTGGCTGCACAGGACAAGGAAGCATCACTTAACACATCACTCCAGGCACCCACCACAACAGAGAACAACATGAATTAACATTGCAATATAAAAGAAAATATAATTGTATTACATACTGTATGAGAACTTTCTAAGCATTAATTTTTTTTATCCTAAATAAAAACAGATGGATTGTGGTTTATGCAAATTTTAGAGAACTATTATCCATAAGTTGCAATTTTCATGGTAGAGGGGTTTGTGTGGCACAATGTTGTCAGGGGCAGGCAGCACCTGGTTGGGCCCCCCGAGGCAAATTACACCCAAGATGGGGCCCAGACAAAGCGATTCCAAGACCCCTATGAATTGGCCTCAGTGTAAATAAGTGACTCTGTCTGGAACTGGGGAAACAGGGGGCCCCTCCTGTAGACGGGTCTGTTTGGGAAGCTTGCAGGCGTGATCTTAGTGGCTGAGCCCATGAGGCCTGGTCACGCTAAAAGCTGTATAGGGTCTCCAGGTGGACTTACTTCCTGTGAGGATCTGTGTTTGGTTAGCACGCCATGCCAGTTGGGCATGAGGCAAAGGTTCCTTCCTTGATGTGGAAGGAGCTGGAGTCATTGAAGCTGCAGGGCACTGAAAAATAAAAACTAGATGTAGCTGTTGGCCTCATTCTAATGGATAGCACCAACTCAAGAATGATACAAGAATCCAATAGCCACTACAATACTGCTGTGTTGTAGACACTTCCAGATCTGTGTGTTGCTGAGGCTCTGACTTTTGTCTCTGTATTCTGTGGGTGGTATCCTGTAGACTGACACACCTTCCATGGAGAAGGTATAGCCTGAGGAGTTAGGGGCAGCCTTGTACATCTCTCTGCTGGAGGATGGTGGTTAAGGAGGTGGTTAAAAGTGCAAAGTCAGAGGATGCCATGCTACATGGAAGTCAGTGATATTTCTTTGGGGCTGACGTTTGTACCAAGTGAAGAAATTACCACTTCCTCAGGTTTTCTTCATGCACGAGATTGGAAAGAAATAGCAAGTGGATTTGAGCAGCAAAGCACTCAAATTACTAGTCTTTCTATGGTCAGACCCGCAGCTACTGTGTGGCCATGAACTTGAACCAAGAGAATTATGATCACAGATAGGAGCAGATCACCATGTGCCAAATATCGAGAGTCAGAACTGTTGCTCCTTCAGCTGATCAGTATATCTCTCCCATTGGAGGCATTTCCGGTTCCAAATGGGTGCAGACCCAGAACACGCTTGAATGATTACATATCCTTTTTGTTTTGGAAACACCAAGAGGAACCTGATATGGCTCTTGAGAAGGTTTGAAATTATTTCCCAAGTGGGACTTGTATGCAGTGCTAAATGGAAGGACGAAAGGCTCAGCCACTTCCTTTTCAAAGAAGTACATGCATACATCACCATTCCGAATAGCTGCCTTTTGGGGAAAGGTGACTTTCAGTACTTTCAGTTATCGACATACTGAGAATTTCATGGCATTTGGTATAAGGCTGGGA
This sequence comes from Psettodes erumei, assembly GCA_016785225.1. NCBI lineage: Eukaryota > Metazoa > Chordata > Actinopteri > Pleuronectiformes > Psettodidae > Psettodes > Psettodes erumei. The sequence continues at coordinate 4,041,876 of JAFBJZ010000863.1, read as the reverse complement.
TGCTGTAAGCATGGTGGTGATTGTTTTTGCCAAGAGCTTTAGCCATGATTGCATTTACAAGACAAGAAGTTATAATTCTCGCAGAGCTACTTCTTCAGGGCAGTATGGGCACTACAGTGACTCAGTCGGAAACTGATAAGACAGGCAGGCAGGGCTTGGGCTAGCATGCTAACCAGTAGAAGCAAAGACGTGATAGAATTGAAAGGAAACCAAAAGTTAGCATTAGCATTGCTTTCCACTGCTGAGGACAGCTCTTGGCAAGTAAAGGAATGAAATTTGATGCTGAATGGGCAATGTTTATGTAGCGGTAGCAGAAGTCCTACATATAATAGCCCTTCTATGGACAACACCATTGGCCTTACATGAAGAGGACAAAGGATTCTCTGCAACATAACAAATGAAAATGTTTACCCATTGACTTTCAACATATCAGATTAGATTTACATCATTTTGTTCAACTCAAATGACAATAAAGTAGGCATGTCATCACCAGTTATGCTTGTCAAAATTTGCTTACTGTTAATGTTTCTGCCTTCAGAGCTTGAGACTGTAAAAAAAGTACCCCTCAGAGGTCTTACTTACTCGCAAAGCCGATTATAACAATTCTTTTTTGTTTACTTGTTACTTTTTCTTCTGTTTTTATTAGCATGATAATAATGATTATCATTATTAGTAGTACTAGTAGTAGTAACAGTAGTAGTTTTACATGTTCCTAGTGTAATAGTAACAGAGACTAAATTGTAGATTAATGCACTACCACAATAAAACCGCCACAAGGCTATTTCAGACAGCAACTGGCATTCGTGGAAACTGAGACTTGAAAGTTACATGTGCGTCCTCAGTTGACACATCATCTGTGTTATCAGAAATGACTTGTATTTGAATCTTGTGCATCTGTGAGTGTACATGCTGGTGTGTGTGTGTGTGTGTGTGTGTGCAGGTAGTTTGGTTTTACAGCCTGAATGGCTGCCTGCTGCCATTCAAGGATCAAAGGCCCAGCACTGTCTGGGGTTTACAGTAGCATAGGAAGTGCAGTGGCCGTGAGGCATGCACTCTAGACCTGCGTGAGTGAGCCTCTTTAATTCTCAATGACCTTATGCCTTCATTCCCATCAATGCATCTTGCCACTTTATCTTTCTCTTTTTTCTAAGTTATTTGCTGTTTTGATGACTGGAGGTCAGCATTTTAAAATCTCACAACTCCGTTTAATTGATTCCCATTGTTGAATGTGGTGCTGAGTGTTGTTGAACCCCGTGGAGAGTCACTGAGGGTTTAGATGATTGCAGGGTAACACGCAAACATGCAAGCTCACAATGAACTCAAATCCCTTTCCAACCCCAAATTCAGACTGACCTCCAGCTCCAGCCTCAGAGCCTCGCCTACATCATTGTACTGTTTTAATAGCTATCATAGGCATAACCAAAGAAAATAGTTTGAAGAGTTTAGTTTTTAAACAGTTTTCTGAATGAAACCCAATGCTGCAGTGTTTGTCTTTCTGGGAACCTGTTGTGATTAATATGTTGTCATGCAAATCACAGATCACTTCGTTGTTTGGAGGAGCACCAGTTGTTCAACAAGTTTTTTTTCTTCTTCGAATCAGGACAAGAATATTGCTTTGTGATTTATCACTTTGTTGTAGTCTATCTCAAGAACTTCTTGGAGTGTTAGCACATGAATCCAGAATTTATGATAGTTTCCACTATTACTGCCGAGACATCTGCCTACACACAGTGTCTGCTCTTAACACTCTAAAAGCATTCCTGGAGAGAGAAGAGTGTGTCTCTATGTGTGTGTGTGTGTGTGTGTGAGTGTGTGCTCTTTACTCTGTTTTCTAGTGATACGACTGCATTATGCAGGGAGTATGGATCTTGCCTAAGGTCAGTCTATTCTTAGCACTGTTTTAGACAGTTTGAGTTTAGCTTTTGCTTTCTAAATTCCATGATAATTGGGGATCTCTAGGGATGGAGCCTCACAACATCAGCTCCAACTATAAATAACTGTAGCTTACAAACACACACACACACACACACACACACACGCCCATACGTGCACACACACACACACACACACACACACACACACACACACACACACACACACAGACAATACACTAGGGTGCAACTTTGTTAGTAAAACAGCAGAAAACAGTTAAACTTGTGAAGTCAGCTCAGTTCAAAAAGTTAAACCTTTTTTGGTTCACTGGGAACAAATCAGACTTAATTTATACAGATAGCTGTGCTTTTCCAGCCATGTCTCCCCTGAGCCAATTCACCTTCTCTCAGTGATATGCGGCCAAGCCATCACTTTGATTGATCTGAATGAGATGAAAAGGACAAAACGTAATCACGGCAAATAAGATATGATTTAGCTTCCTGTATGTTAGGTTCTGATTCTATTTTTCTCTTAAATTGTTTTATACAGATCAGATGTGAACACTACATTTTTCACAGGCTAAATATCATCTGACTAAAACAATTGGTTTCAAGTGCTGAGGCTGTACTCACCATTTAAGGTAGTGTACAAAGGGAATAGTGAAGCTTTGTCTGTGACAGCAGGCTTTGCAGTACTCTCTTAACACAGCACACATATACACAGTGTCTCACAAACACAAACACACACACACACACACACACAAGGCTGCCACTCTGCACGGCTCTTTGAAGTGTCTCTTCCTGGGTCGTGCTGACACCGAGTGTCAGCGCAGTAAAAGGTGACACATGGTCACAGCTCAGGTTGTCACTGCTGCTGCCTGGTCCGAGGTGTGAGATGGGGGCAGCTTTATGTTCTTTAGTCTTATTCAATAAACAATGTGACCACCACGCTGAGGGCATTATTTTGCAATGCAAGTTTAACTTGTTCTCACAAGTCATGTATAAGACTGTATCCGAATCTATATGCACAAACATTAAGTGATTATGAAAATCAATGTTTTTGGTTGGCACATGTATTGCCCTCAGTAAATATGGTAAAAAAAAGAAAAAAAAAAGAACAACCTCTCCCTATTTCTAAACTTTGTGACAGCATGTCTTGCCAAATAATATCAGTATTTCTTTGAATGTTGGTTAACAATGTCCATCTTGTAAAAATAAACAGATATGCAGAGTTTATGTTAGATGTGTTATGTTAGATCGTTGCATTAAATATTATACATTCAGTTTTATATTCTTAGGTTTCCAGTCATTGTAACCTATATGCTGTCAGGGGAGGGGGTATGAACAGCTTACTTCTACACGTGACTTTTTTAAATTGGATAACCATGATATGTCAGTTATTACCTTATATTATTCTGACAGAATTCTGACAGAACATCACGGCTCCATGATACTGTGCTTTAACTGAGTATCAAATTTCAGACATTTTCTGTGTTGATTTGTTGGTAGGCAGACTTCATGATGCTGTAGGCAGTTGCAGTGCATTAGGGCCGGCGTAATCGGCCTTGTTAAAGAATGTGAACCAGTGTTGTGCTTCATCGTCAGGGGAATATCCTGATCCCATCTAATGCCGGAACAGCTGTTAGGGATCACGGTCTTAACTGCTCACCATATCTGTCCATGTATCAGAAAAAGCAGAGCCTGACTTATAAAAACATGCTCTGCCTTAGGGACTTTAAAGGAGAAAGATGTTCTCAAACAAGCACTTTGAGTTTCCAGCTCAAAGCAGTGGACAGTTTACTTAGAAATGTCTAATTCGTTTTTTATTATAATTTGATGCCTTAAGAAAAGACGCAGACTATTTTCTGGGGTATAAATGAGTTTGTGTATCTTGTAATTTTATTGGCAGTTTCTTTGTCAAGGACAAGAACCTTGTTGTTAACCCCTCATGTAATGTTATATTCTCTTCTTATAGCACGTTAATTTTTTTCAGCTCAGTTGTATGAATAAACGCCATGCAGTGTCTGTACGCATATTTGTTTTGTTCTCAAAGTCAGTCTTTATCACTTGTGTTTAGGGCATTTCAGTGGGGACTGTGGAGCCATGTGTCATTTCCAACACACAGCGAACCAATTCGATCACTCAGTCCAGTCTGTACAGTGTAGACCTGAGCTTTTAAAAGCCCATGTTGCAGCAGATGCAGAAGTTTGGTTTATTGGTAAGTGAAAGGATTTTTAAATAATCACCTACTGGTTTATTAGGTTGCCATTGTCCTTTCAACCCAATTTTATGTCAGGAGAACAAAAAGTCCATTATGTTTGCAGACAACAGTATATTTTCCCATAGATTTATTCAAAACAGTGGTTTTTGTGCACACAAGGAGATTTTGAGGCTATATTTGTGGTTCATGTGCTTTTTATATGAACAAATGCAAACCAGCCCTCAATATTCTCAGACAAGTAGTGTTGTAATTTTTTCTTGTTGTGTGACCTCTACATCCACAACATTCCCATCTTGTTTGGCTGTTACGAGATCAAATGCACTGAAATACCCCAGCTGTTAGCACTACAATGGATGACTTGTAGTAGCCTAGAGCTTAGGAAGAAAACACTTGTCATTTTGAATTGCTTCTCAAAGTGTTACATTTTTTTTTATAATATCAAGATTTATCGAAGATTTCTGCTCTGTTTCTCATTTAATTGAATTTATTTACATCGATCTCCGCAGCATTTCCCAGTCTCTGTCTTCCCCCATTTAATTACATTAGCTCTCTGTGTGTTGAGGATTGGAACAACATGGAGTTTTCTGTCTCTGAATGTCTCTGGAGATGTGTCAGCATTGTGAGGAGAGTCAAACTTTTGCACCTTACAACCTCTCATGTAAAGTTCTGTTGCAGTCATCTAACTTTTCGGTTTGAACCACCCACCAAACTGAACTCTCTCATTTAGGTTAATGAGCCTTTTCATCCGCTACGATCTGCAAATGAATGACCACAGCTCCTGTCGTCACCGCAAGGCAGGAAACCCCAGTCCACTCACTATTCCTGTTGGCTTCCTTGGTATAGGAATGAGTTACTGAAGTCAATTTGGTCACCGGTGTCCCTCAAGGTCATTTGAAGACCTATCTCTTCTACGTCCATGCAAGCGCTATTGAACTTGTGTCAGGTGGAACATGGAAGTGAGAGTTCCTCAGACTTCTCGTTGATTGATTGTGGCACGGATTGAACCTCTTTGTGCTTTGTGCTAAAAATGAAACTCAAAACACAGCTGTGCATAAGTAAAGTCTCAGAGAGCTGCTAGCGTGGCTATATATTATAATTATATAGGTTATAGCTATAGTCTTTGTAAAGGCTTCACTTACATTCTCTGCCATTACTTGGACCTCAGTTATTTTCACAACAGGGAGCTCTTTTGGAAACTGAACACATTGATGAAAAAGTGTATTCTATCAATACATATGTGTTGCATTACATTGAGTTAACTTTCTATATTACTAATGGCCCATAGTGCGAGTGTCTCACAGGCAAATCAATGGGTGGTAAAAGGTAAATTTTTATGATCTTTGTATGTCCTGTTTTTTTCTGTTTTAGTGCCTTTTGTGCCTTTCAGCCAATTCTTGGTACAAGAAGTTAATTGGCTGCAGTCACATCCACATGTACCACTCAGTTTTTCTTAACCTCCATGTCTGAATCGTTTGTAGTACAATTGCCTGGTGAAGTAAATTGTTTATTGGAAAAAACTGTAATGCCAACTGAGACAACCATGAAAATTTGTAAAAGAAGGTCTCCTTTTCTTTCTTCACATCCAGGTGGAATGTCTATTGTTTTGAGTAAATTTACATGCCCTTAGTTTGACACCGAAACAGATAGCATCATTTACATGCTGATATCCTGCGAACCATCAAGCATCAAAAAGTAGCTTGTTGTGGTTAGTCACAGTTACGCAGCTAAAGGACAAATGATACTATAATTTACATTTACAACTCCATCCACTGAGTCCTAGCTCTGAATATACTGTATCAGCTTTTTATTAGTATATTCTGTTTTATTCACTTATTTTTGCTGTAGAAATCATCATCACTCATTGGTAACTTGAGCATCAGAACTGGACTGTCCAAGTAAATTATGGCCACGATTACTCATGTGTTATATAAAGAGAGCTTTTTAAAAAAAATTCTCTCATGAAATAATCTCAATGAAATCAGAGCATCAGACTTAATGAATTCTGAATTAAGATAAGACTTACACATAAGGAGATTCCTGTCACAGTCTCATTCTTAACTGCGGTTTCCTTCTCTTTGACACCAAATACTTCCAGATGAGCGTCTCATTATTACTCTTCATTAGTCTCTGTGTCCTGTTTTTCTCACTTTGCCATCTCTCTCCAGCCTTGTCACGTTAGCCGTGTCTGTATGTGTTTCTGCAGCTATACAGCTGGAGCGCAGGTTTTTTTTTGAGTAATAACATGTTCAACCCCTGGCACAACATGTTTTCATAAAGCAGACTTACAAATAGCGTGCTAATAAAATGCCATGGCTCATCTAGGTGCAGTATATTCTAGCCTAATCATAAAAGGTGGGGAGGGGGATTGAACCAGCAGGGTGCACTGAAAATAACATGTATGAGGTTCAAACACACCAAGCATATTAACTTCATGAAAAGGGCCATGCGTTCGGCTTCACTGAACTAAATGGACCACTTAATGAACCTGGCATGAATCTAGCATTGGTGGAGCCATGTGAAAAGGAGGGATGGGACAAAACCATTTTACAAAGTCTTTCTGGAGTTGTTTTTGTGGTGCCTGTCCAACTGTCTATCAGTAAAGATATCAATTATTGATCAGACTTCAGTTTTCAACACAGAGTAACAGACAGTGCTCTACACAATAAACTTACGTCTGTATCCACATGAGAAGCTCTTTTGCAAAATTGTGACATGAGAGAAATTTTGAGGGACAACCATTACATGTCACGTAATCACAGACTTTACACGGTACTTTATGTCTGGCATTTCCAGAGGAGTCCATGTTGACACCTAAATGTCTGGCTCAGCTCTCAGCCCTGGGCCTTTGTCAGCCTCAGCTGTACCTCAGCTGTCTACAGGTTGTGCTTATCCAAGAGAGGCTGAAATCGAAGGCAACTGGACTCAGTTGTAGACACTTGAAAGACGTTTCCATGAGGCTTCTTTGCTTGTATCTCGGCCCTGCTGTGGAATTAGCATAACATGCATTTACATGCTAGCTACCTTCTCAGTAGAGGGTGAAGTTATTGGAGTTTGCCTTAGACCACATTGGCTGAACTACAATATGTTGACAGGAACTTCCCACTCTCATATATCAATCTCCTTCATAAAAAAATGGTCCATGCAAGGCAAAGAATGATCCAAGATGCGCGGTTTTAGTGATGCTGCTGTTTATAAGAGTCCAGATGGGTAGATACTACTATACAAAATAATATAGACCTCTTTGAGTCTCCAGCTCTCACTTTTCACTTGGCACTGGAGAACGCAAGCGTGTGAAGTTTGAAAATCCCAAAATAAAACATGTGCCCCAAGTGGAGGTTCACTTGAAAATAACAAAGCCCGAAAAACAAAGTGAATGAATGACTTCTATGGAACACTTGGGTTGCGGTGTGGTTTGGAGTCGTGCTCAGGCACACAGACAGCAGGAGAGGCCAGCGAGGGAGGCAGTGAGCGGAGACACCTCCAGTCAGTCATAAGGCGCGCGCACACACACACTAATCAGCTGTCCTTCACTTCTGTGTCTCTGTGTCTGTAATGGTGATAAGTGAACACAATAAGCAGACAAAAAGGACTCTTGATCAGAAATAATCTGCATCGAGTGAAAGGCCAAATAAAATTCTTTCTGGGGCAGAGCTCGTTTTGGATCCATCTGAAGTCCTTCTTAATCTTCTCATAGCTACTGGCTTTAGTGGAGCCATAACCATAACACTGAGTCACTCAACTGCTCATTGGCTTCTGAGAGGAATGTCTGTGTCATGTGTTATGATAGAAGTCAATGAGAGCCAGTATTTTGTGTTTTATTTTCATAACCCTCATTACAAAAGGCTGACAAGTTCATGGATTCATGGAGTGCATGTGTGCGCACACACACACACACACACACACACACACACAAACATGCATTACATACACCACTTTTAGTTTATATGCAAGGATTTGTCCCTAAAACATGGAGCAAAACAATATTTCAAAAAAGAGAAAAGTTTAGATGTGTTGCTATCAGTACTAAATGTAATCCCTGTGGTATTTACACATTTATCTGTATCCACTAGTTTGTCATCATTCATGAGTGTTTGTCTAACTGGATCAACTATGCAGATGTCATATGGAAGTCAATCTGCAACTGTGTGTGCAAAGACTGAGACTCGTCTATATCCTGTGTGACGTATCCATGTGGTTTCATTTTCGACTAGTAAAGCACCACTGTCTGTGGCTTTCAGATAACAGTTCCTTTCAATCCCTGCCATGCATCCTTCTCTGTCTCATTGTAAGGATGGATGTCTTTTTAATGGTGGGGGTGGGAGAGGCAGTGTTGAGCTGGAGAACAGGAGCCCCTGTTGGAAGGAGAGGAGACACGTTATCCCTACGAATTCCTGACAGCAGCGAACGCGCCAGGAGGTTTCTCTGTCTCTGCCTCGTGTGATTCCTGATGATCTACTGTATTTTATGGCATCACACCAGATTTTGTGTTTCTCTTTACTGTAATTCCTTCTACCTTTTTATCTCTTGACCTTCATGTTGCACTGAGCAGTGCCATATGACATGTGACCTCGAGGTCACAGGTCAGACTTTCTTAGTGTTTCATTAAAGTCCTCTATCACCAAAGGGGGGGGGGTTTGTAGCTTTGTAGCTCGAGAGTGGTGGACGAACAGGAGTTTTTCGTGTGGAGGGCAGGTGTTGGAGGAAGGAGGAAGGAGCCCAGTGCGTGTTGTGAATGTGTGTGTGTGTGTGCGTGTGTCCAACAGAGTTGTGAGTCAACGTGCATGCAAGATGCCAGGACACGGGCCAGAGGAAATAACTTTCATGAACAGTTATGTCCTGAACTGGCCTGGGTTATAACCAAAGGTGTGCTGCCGTCATCTGCTCAAACTAAACAAACTACTAAATCTAAAAGGCCAACATGTGTTTCTGTTTACCTGTGACATCTGTTGTGGGGAATTAATCATAAAAGGAACCTGAAACATTTACTTAACTGACATTCTGCTCAGTATCAAAGCATGCATAGTGAAAACGGTTAACATTATTGAGTGAAATTAATAAATGAACCCAGGTGAACCAAGCAATCAGTGGTTTTCTTCAGTTAACTGCATGGTATTAAGATGAAAATTAAAGGTGAAATGAAAGGTTTTTGCCTTTGCTGTAAGCATCTTTATAACAGTTTTTGTTACTTTTAATTGAAATCTGAAACTTGCCACTTTACCTCAATTCAACTCTGTGTGTGTGTGTGGCAGGGGGGGGTGGAGAAATACCTTTAAGCTGTACAGCAAATGTTGTAGAGGTGCTGCTGCTGGTGGTGTGGATGTTTCAGCTATACTGTATGTAGTGCGATATGCAGCGTGCATACTCTTTTGATTCACATTTGTCAGCATTGTCAACAGGTGCCACTCGACAAGCTGAGCAACGCCTTGCAGTTTTTCACAACTTTCTACCCGTTTTGTGAATCTTTCTCAAAACTCCAAAAAGAAAACCACAAATACAAAATTCTGCAAATCGTTCATGATCCCCTTTTTCCCAAAATGTTTTTGTAAACATATTTCATTGAACCTGTTAGCCCCCCCAACTCATCAAACACCCACACAGAAAATAGTAATAATAATCGTCACTGTCCTGCATTCTTAACATAAATTATAAGCTGCTGCCACTGTCTCAAACTGTAACGTTTGTCTGTCAAAACCTGTACAGAAAATTTGATGTTTTCCACCTCCCCAATAAGACTGTATCACGCAGGCCCGACATCAGTGATGGGTTCAATAACAGTATTTTCTGGTAAATCAAATCGTACTTGCTTGCTTTCCTGAAATGTTTTTGCCAGCGTTGGGTGTGTGTATATGTCAAGCCTGTTCCTATCTGGAACAAACTCTCAGAGAACTTCAGGTCTGCTGCAACTCTCAGTACTTTTAATGAAAAGTGAAAACTTTCCTGTTTGCCACTACTTTTTATTGAATCAAAAACTTAATCATTTCTTACACCGCTCTCACAACTTTGACTCTCTTACTTCTTCTTTTTTTTTTTTCATTTAACTCTTTTTTAATTTCAATCTTAATCTTTTCTATTTTCTTATCTTGTTTTCGTCTTATGTAAGGCACTTTGAATTGCCCTGTTGTGCGATACAAGTCATCTTGCCTTGCCTTGCTTTGGAACATCTGTCACAAGTGCAGCCATAATTGGGTATATTTTGATGAGGCTAGATTTACTGCAATGTGCCCTATGAGCCATTTTGAGTTGTATTAGTTAGAATTTTGCACAAGATGAACAAGATTTTGTTTCCTCCAGTGCCCTGGACCACAGATCATTAGATATGATAGTGCCCAGTTCTGTTTCCCATTCTGTTTTAATCTTCAGCAAAGCCGGAGGTGTAACTGGAGCTAAGAAATCATATAAAAATGAAATATACCCCCTTGTCATTTTTGTCACTGGCAGAAGGTCATTGATTACTGAAGAGGGTGGGGCATGCAGAAAGGAAGGTGTGTTTGTTTTAAGGAAATGTTGAATTTGAAAGTACCTGAATAGGTCAGTAGGTTGGGGTCAGCTGAGCCAAACGGAAATGTACTGTGAATGTCAAAATAATCAGTTGTACTCGTGTGTCCCAGAGAGAGATCCCGGCATCAATCAGAGCAACTTTGCATAGTTCATTGTTTGGGGCCCTGAGGAGTCATGTGTTCCAGCCAGACTATTGTTTGACTTGTTGATTTGTTGCCAGATTCTTAAAGTAGATATGACTATTGGATATTCTGTGTACTGTTTAGGTTAAGGTCTGTTGCCATGGCATAACAAAACTTTTAAGGAGGAAGAGTCAAATGAGTGTCATACACAATGCAATACACTAACAAAAACTTTTTCCCCCAAAATGCAGTGTTTTGGGCACTTGTGTTTTGTATGTAAACCTTTACATACCTAAGAGGAGAAAACCACATTCTGTAAGACAAAGGGTTTTGTGTAGAATAATAAACAAATAAATAATCAAACAGAACAAAATCTTTTGTTAAACTCTAAATACAAAAAAAGACAAAAACAAAATGTAATAAAGATATTATGTAGATATTTGGTAACTGTGTGAAGAGTTTTGCAAAAATTGTGATTTAGAATTGAAAACAGACTGTCAAGCTGAAATTGTGCTTGCAATTCTGCAGACTTGGATTTGGTACATGCGTTTCATATTTCAGTGAGTGTTTCCAATTTTAGTGTGCAATCAATTGTGAAAACTGTAATAGCTGAGTGTGGAGATCAGACATTGTATTTTGGTGCCAGGTTTTGTCATACTAAACCACACAGATGAATATAATAGTGCCGGAATTAAAAAGAAAATCATGTGGTTATTAACTTTATATTTGATTTTCTCTGATAACAAATTACTTATTTAATAGGGGCATTAGACATCACATTTTAAGTCTTTTTGCTCCTGAAATGTTCAACTGGTGAAACTAAATACTCAAGTTACTTGTATTTCGGCAATATGTAGATAATTATTTTAATTGTGCAAATGTGAATGAAATTGTACTTCCTGGAAGCGCTACTGTGGCTTGCATTGTACCTGATTGATACATTGACTTTGATAAAAGCATCTACCAGTTCAGCAAATATGAACATTGTTTGGAGAGTGTGGGGCCCGAGTCTCTGACCCAGTACCAGGAGTGCAGGACTTGTACACTTACATTTCAGTTACTGAATAGTGTTCATGAAGTTACTAAAAGAGAAGATGCTTTTTGATGCATTTGTTCAGAGAGGATAGACCTGGTTAGCCCTCCTGCTCCACTGACCACCCAACCCCCCCAGAATTGTGTCTTGTACATGTAGTCAGTGATGAACACAGGGTCATAGAGTGTTTTGGGTCTTCCTCACCCTCCCCTGGGCGACCCAGCTGGGGATGACCAGTCCCCGGTTTGTGTCCAAGCAGCATGCTTCACCATGGATCACCCCTACTGATCCGCAACCACCGCAATCTTTTTTTCAGCAGCTTCGCAGAAGTTCAGTTGTAACCCTCTAATAACAAGGAGCTGGAGTGCACGGCAAAGAGAGTAGAAAAGCCTGAATTGCCCTTCTTTCTGGCATGTCTTTCCCATCAGCCAAAGAGGACATTGTTCCCCTATTTGAGAAGATGACAGACAAAACCCAAAACACAGAATAAACAGTCCTGTCCAAATGGAGGGATAGCATGAGTTTACAGATTAGTTCTTCCCACAGGGCGTAGGGGCCTGTTTCACAATGTGCTTTCACTCAGCCCATATCTTGAGTTGCGTGAGAGATTTCCATATCTCACACACTCTTGTAAATCACAATTGAACAGTAGTAACTCAGAGAATGAACTCCAAACACGTCTGCTTTCAATTTGGGTCCAGGGGTCCTGCCAAGGCTGGGGCAGGCCCAGAGACCACCCCTCAGCGCAGATTTACTGGCCTCATCACCTTTCAGGACTTCAGGAACGCCTGCCTTGCTCCCATTACACTAGGACACACACCTCACACCTATACAGCTGGGGGTGGGTGAGGTATAGGATGCTGTGTGTGTGTGATGTTGGGGGAGTGGGGGAGCCTCACGTGGTGGAATAATAGTCAAACCCCATGCAAACACATCTTGACGGCATGCACGAAGAGAGTGCTCACATGAAAGTTGGGGGGAAAAAATGTGGTTCAGCGTGCAATGTTTTCCGCTTTATTTCAACTCTTAAATAAAATTGAAATTTCTATTACATGGCATTTTCAAAAATTATACCAGACAATTTTAAGAGACTTTAAGAATAGAATAAAAAATTGCTGACATGATGTGAATCTTTCCTTTAAAAAAAACACTTCTTGGATGCACTGTGCGTGCTTCAAAACTCTGGCTCTATCTGATCTTTAAATTATACAATTCGTGCAAACCCACAGAGTTATATTTTCCCTCTCCAGCCCACTGCTGGCCTTACTCAGCAATTGGACACACTGGTTCACATTCTGGAGATTAAACACTGGCCAGTTTATGGACTGCGTGATCCTGTAGCATGGAATGCGTGTATTAATCAGTTTCAGAGCTCATCAATATAGTTTCTGCTGTGTGACCTCTTATGTAGTCACACAACTTATCTGTATCAAAAAGGCAGAGTAGCTTCAGGGCCATAGCAGAGATGATTCCAGTGATGTTGCAAAACCTGCCAGGTTTAACAGCTGTTTCATGAGCCCAGCTCAGTATGGTGCTGTACATGTTCTTGAAACAGACAGTGTTGGTTGCCATATGGATGACCTCAGGATTGTCTGCACAAACAGGGGCACAGTGCTCTCTGAGGAGCTCTTTGAAAGGGCTGGATGAAAGTTTGTGGGAGGAAGAGATGGTGAGGCAAAAGAGCACCAGGATGTACATCAGCAGGATGTGTAAGCTCACTTTGAGGAGAACAACAAGGAGAGCAGCAGAGGTAACTTTTTGTTGGAGTTGTCAGTTACACAGTGTTGAAAGGCAAGCTTTGGGAAATTTAAACAAGACGGTGGCGATTCACCTTGTTTTCCTGTGAGGCTGTGTAATCTGTGTGAATGATAATGATGCAGATGAGTCTTGACGGCCAAAGGGCTAAGGTTCTGGCAAAGAACTGTAATGTTCCTGGCTGACATCTGACTGGGGACCTCTGTTGTGTGCGTGTCCACATGGGAACAGCAATACAATTGCTTAGCAAAACAAACCATAAAAATAAAGAATGACCCAACTATACTGTCCGTGAATAGAAATCTTTGAACTGAACTGACAACAGTTCAAAAGTGATTAATAATTTTCTCCTCTACTGTCATGCTGCAGGATGTTTTTACTTAATTTGAGACTCTGGTGGAGACATCAACAAGCCTGAGTGCTCATGCTTTGCCCAGACATCCACACTTTGGCATGAATAAACAGAAAATAGTCCCAGCCGTCTAGTGATTGCATGCCCACCAGAACCTCACAGGGATTATATGTCATTGATCTGATTGAGATATTGGCTGTTTACATAGCAAATTCCACAGCAATGAAAGATTTCACCAAGGCATTATAATATTTAATTTCACCATTTCTGTTATCCAGTAGTAATGCCATGGTGGAATCATGAACTGCTAAGACAAGTCTGGGGCAGCTCCAAAACCACAACAATTATAAGAGTAGAAAAAAATAGGAGGCTGGTAGAGTAAACAGTTCGGTGGTGAGGAGGAACCACACACCAAGGCCATGTGGGATCTGAGGAGCTTGTTAAAGCAGAATTATGCATGCAAGATTGTGGACAACAATGTGTTTACATATCCACGCACGACTTGTAACAGCTAGCCTCGTCATACGGACCTGGGTCCCACATGTAGACCTTTTATAGCGATATATTTTAGCTTCTTGGAACATGCCCCTCTCCCTGAAACTAATGAGCGACTCCTCCGTAGCTGACTATATTACATAAAGACAGGCAGTAATAAAACAAACTCACGCTCTGTCAGTGCGGCCATTGAGGGATGGGAATCTCGCATGAAAAAAGCATGACAGAAATTTCTAAGAACCTGAATAATCAGCTTACATTGGAGCTAAGTAGGAACAGAGGGTGGTGGACTCGTGTTTGCTTTCCATTTTCAGCTCTGGCACAGATTCAGGCCACCTTGAAGAGTCTGAAAACCATTATCCAGGACCGCTGGTCAAAAGTGCAGACTGTATAGGATATCACGGCACTGTGCCTCACAGAGAGACAGAGTGATGAGGATGAAGATGGAGGAGGGGGGAGAGACAGGAGAACTGGGGGGGGGGTATCATGGATGAGATATCGTGCGAGAAGGGGAGAAACTGAGACTAACAGAAGTTCAGCACGCCTTCCTGCACTGACATCTCAATTACAGCCAGTTCGCCATGTCATTCATGTGGATGTGTTTGGTTTCACAGACACAAAGGCATCCTCACAAAGTGATGTAATTCAGAGCAGCCCTTTGTCCATCTGAAGTTACCTTCATGGCTGTCTGACACACCACCTTTTGCATGCAAGCGCAGATTAGGTATATACAAGCTGGCAGACAGGTTTTCCCCCTATTGTCTCTTCCACACGCATCCACCTAACATGCATAAAGAGGGGTCACGCACATGAAGACAGCATCCATCATGCCCTCATATGGCTCTCAGCGAGCTGCTGACTGATACCTCTTAAAAGCAGCCAGTAATAGAGATGCATGTAGGTGAGTGTAAATGCAGCTCTGTGAGTGTGACTTGATGGATGCTTCTTAAATGTGCATTGTCGTGGGTTTGGCGATAAACTATTTTGTCTACAAGTTTCTGTGACTGCATCTGTGAAACAGGTCAGATGGTGTCACTGTGACCTTGTCAGTCACCTGATCCCTTGTTTTTATAGAGCTATTAACATATTTTGGATGGATGCATGTTTCTTTTTTAAATATTAATCATTAGTGGGAATAGTAGAAATGAAGAATGTGATGCTATTCACAATGTTCTGGAATGCTATTACAGCTCTACAAATGTCATGCTGTATGTGCACATGTGACAACTTGTTTTTTGTTACCAATCCTTTGAAGACTCTGGCTGAAAAATGAAACTTACTTTATGCATTGTCCAATAATTCATTATTTCAGAAAAAGAGGGAGTGATTTATGTGGAAGTGCATAAACTCAGGCCTCACGCATACCTTTCTTTAATCTTTTTCTTTATTTGGATCCCAATTAGCTTCCACCATAAAAGGCTCCGACAATAAAATTACACAATAAAAACAAGACATTGCTGAAACAAACATTTCTTATATTCCCAGCTATAAATAAGTTAGGATTACATTCATTTGAATCCATTTTTGTATCAGTGTCCAGAAAAATCTACGTTTGTCCTGTTTTATGTTGGTGGGTCACGTATTTCTGAGAAGGAGGATGTTCTGTCGAGTTTTATGGTTTATGGACATGCCGCTATCAGAAGATCTTTGCTCATCATATCCATTGCTTCTTTGTATGCATCCCTGGCACAACAATTTCCTGCAGGATCAATAAAGTTCTAATCTTATCTTATCCATGCCAAAACAAACAAAAAAGTAGCATGTGTATTTTGCCAACTTATTAGCTAATTGCCACCAGGATCATCATGAAACTGAAAGGCCGCATCAGTTTAATACCTGCAGAAACATTCAGTAATTCCAGTGCGATCAATGATTTTAGGTCAGGTGTTTCATTTCTTTTATCCCAAATCTAAGTTGAAATGGGAGAAATTGTTAAAAAATGGCAAATCCTTTACAGCATAAGACTGCTATGTTGTTCAAAGAGTACATTGTACAGGTCAGTGCTAGTCAATTTAGTCTTGTCTCTTTGTGTTACCTCTAAAAAAATGGAGTCTTTCTGAGTGTTTCCAATTTCAAATTGATTATATTCTCTGGAAATCCTCTGATGCGGGAGGATATTGTCCAAGCATTCTCCAAGGAGGAGGAAAGGAGCCCTAGGTTGATTTTAAGAGGCAAATTATCCCCCTTTAATGATAGGAGAGTACGGTGATATCTTTTAAAATATTAGATCATTAAATGAGATCATCTTAAAGTAATCATCCCTTGACAGCAATCATGACAGATCCTCAGCAGTCTACCTCCGACTCTCACGCTAACACACTGATGTCATTTAGAGCCTCCTCTTCTGAAAGGATTGTTGTTTGTGGACACTTTGACCACAAAAGACTTTTATTATGTTATGCTGCATTTGAAAACAAACAGATATAAAAACAACTGAAACAAGGAGATGATGTTACTTCATCAAGTGATTCAGTGCCATAAATGAGAAAATTCACATTGCATTTGACAAGTGATGATTCCCCCTCCCCTCCTGCAAAAAAAGGCAAGTGCAGAGTGGTCTCCAATATGGTTTCTTTTTTTTCATAGTCTGACCACCTGCAACTTACATATGTCATGCTAGTGCCAGTTAAGACATAAAGTAAATGAAAACCAGACCTGCGCTTTGGGTTGTAAGGGGGACGTGTAATGGGAAAGCAGCACACTCCCTCTGCACTGTACACAACAGTCATTAGGCAACCCATCTGCTCAACGCTTGCATGCTAAGCTGTAATTTTCAGGCTCTGGTGTGTGTGTCTGTGTTTCGGTGTGTGTCTGTGTCTGTGTGTGTGTGTGAGAGAGAGAGAGAGAGAGAGAGGCTACAGTGGCGGGCTCTTAGCAGAGGAGATGCTTGTGCACGTGTATCTATTGTGTGTGTGCGTGCCGCGTGTGTTCTATTATCTGGATGTCATCATAACCACAAAAATCAGAGCCTGATAGTATCTTCCCCACCCCCTGCTCCTATCCCCAGCCAGAGTCACGAGAGCCAAGGGTGTCCTTTGACCACACACACACACACACACACACACACACACACACACACACACACACCAACACTGACACATAGACACTGCATCATGCTTCCACATTTTGTAGGTAAACATGTCCAGATTGGTGAAACGGGATGGAATTCCCGCCTTTGTGGGAAATGTGCCCAGAACCATTTGTAAGCCCTCTTCTCCGCCGCCTCCTAACTCTTTACAGATTGTAAAACGTTGGATTTCTATATTAGGTTACTCTGCTGAGGGTCTTGACCCTTCTTTCTGTGGGTCATGACAGAACAAAAAAAGAAGAAGAAGAAAATGCAATCACACACAACAGAATATATTTATCTTTTGCAGCCTGAAACCTCACAGGTTAGGTCATATGTATTTATTTACATGGCGTTTTGAGAATATACCCATGCTATGCTATAGCCTGTTGCTTCTGTGTAAATATGCGGTTAGTGGACCTCCACATAACATAGACAGTTCACATGTGGACAACAGTGTGAATGATATAGATTTACTACATTGTATGGTGTGTTATGCATTAAGCCCATGAGTTTATCCTGGGGAAAGTGTTTGCCTGTTTCCCCTTTCAGGCGTAAGAGTCTACAATCACATGGAAGCATTGGCAGTCGGCCAGCCTTGACTGTGGCCATGGCTAAACTTGAGCCATATGCTTCATCTAAACCAGTAATAGATTCTGATATGTGTAATAACATTTGTTTTATTATACGTAACACAAATCTTGTGCTCATAATTTGAAATATTTTGGCAATTGAGTAATTTGAGTAAAAAAAAAAAAGAAAAAAAGTCTGCGTACAAAGTGTCATCATGGCCCTATAGTCTCCTATACACTAGACTGAGCCGAGGCCCCACCCCATGCCCCAGCTCCGGTCTAGCTCCAACTTGTGCCATTCTCCAGGCTTTTCTCCATTCTTTAGCCTCATCTCAGGTTCAGCAGGCCCTGACTCATCTGGAACCACAGAAGAAAAAAATGATGAATGCTCAACTGCTATTTGCCTGTCTCATTCCCTTCCTTATGGGATTGCCTAAATGATGTTAACCACATCATCATCTGTGGTAGTTTAGGCATACACTGCATGCACGGGGGGAAACAAATGTGGTTCTGATATGGGTTTGATCATGCTCCTTGTTAAATTTCTGTTTAGGGTGATCTTCTATTCTGTGATTTCATATTTGCTTAACTTGCAGCAGTGGCCAGAGTGTTGACAGTTGTGTCACCTCTGCAACAGCTCCCTATCTCGTACGAGCAGTGATTTCATCAAGAGTGGGGAACAGAAGATCACAGTGCACCATTTGTATCTGGGGAGGTTGTGCAACACGGCCCGGCACAACTTGCATCCAGACACTGATGCACCAGCTAACACGTGTGTGCACCAACGGGCTAAGACAGACACATACATGGACATGAGTTGTCTCAAATGTAAACAAGTCTCGAGCCAACAAATGTCCGTCAATCCACACTCCGATGAAGACGTTTTCCGCCCACTTAAATACCTCTGCCTTTCCTCGAACTATAATTTGTTGCCATTTCACATTGAGGGTACTTGGGGACAGATAAGGAACATCAAAGTAATCACTCAGCAAGGCCCAATGCTGTGGAAAGTTACTATTTGTGACTGAGTGTGGAAAATCTCACATGCCTTCCTGGTAGTATGCCACCAGTCTTTGTTCGGGAATATGGGAGACTCACTTGTAGAGAAATAAACAAAGTAGATCCTAATGGATGGAAGTGGGGGCTTTTATCTGATCTGGGGGATGCTCATAGACTTTAGCCTCAGACATAAGAGCCTGCTGGAGTAACAGGTCAGACATGCAGGGCTATAACACCCTCTCTACCATATATACAGTGTACATTCATTCACGGTAGTATCTGTGTTATTGCGATGTGATTTGATGGAAATGTGAGCTTTGGCTCTTCTCCAAAAAGAAAATTCTTGTCAGCATAATTTTTGGGCTTTCTGTCGCCTTGACCTTTTAAGATCTTGCACTCACTTTCAGCTCAAGGAAAGTTTTCAACACAGGTTTGTGTGCAGTATTGCTTAAGAAACATGAGAGAAAAATGTACATTATCTGTTGCAAAACTAATGGCATGAATCAAAGATAAATGTTATGTCTGGGGGATTCTATGATAGCTAAGCTGTGTTTTATTGAAAATACAAAACTTACTGAAGTTGCAAACATGTATCTATATTCAGTAGCATACTGGGAGACATTAATATATCTATTAATATCACTGCTAGAGTTTGTGTCATTGAGTCTTATTTAAAGTATTTATCCCACATTGTCCCACACAATTAACTGAAATACAACACATGCGGCAGAGAGCAAAGCACAATGAGAACTGTACTCAAAGTCACAAAACAGAAACTAACATGGAAACGTACAATATAGTACAATATGGAAAACCACAGAGAAAGCTTCACAACTTCATTCTATTCATTCAAAAGCTTTATTACACAGGAAGCAACAACTCCTTTCAACCGACAGTATAGTATAAATACTACAGTAAAGCGTGTGATAGGATTACTGTATTGTGTTTTTTCCATAACAAATGATTCCTTGCAGTTTTTGTACCTATAGTAATTCTGGCAATCTTCCCAAGCCTGCTGCCATCTTCTTTTCCAATGAAAGAATCACAGTTAGGGCAGATGGTACAATAAAGCCATGACAGCTGCAGAGATAAAGAAAGAGATAACAAGCGATGAACAGAAAACCAAACTTCAAGGTGAAAGAGACAGGCACCCTGAAGAAGATAATAATCCACTGTTAGAAAGCATGCTGAGAGCTTCCACAAGTAGGTACGGCATTTGATCTATATTTGCTGTATGTGGAAGCTGCAGACACATATGAGCCTTTCAATAGGAGATGAGTTATCCACAAGTGGAGGTTTTATTACTCCACTCCAACAAGCACTTTCACAGCCATGGCTCCTCTGAGCTTGGCTGTCATCTAAGGGCATAAATCCTTGCTGTCTCTGACGGGTCAGCGCTGTGACAACAGAAGGTAAGATCATCACTGAGGACTCACTCTGCAAAACCAGTATCCAGCCCCTGTCTGTCCAATGCATCTCGCACTATCTCATGTTAATGAAAGCATCTGAAGGGTCACGCATCTTCTGCACTGGTACTGAACGTGGTTCTGTTGCCGCACATTGAAGTGTGGCTGAAAACCACCGGTCCCAGAGTCTCAGCCTTGGCATGTGAAATATGTATGGACATCTAAATCTACCCTGTCTCCCGGATGGATTTTCTAAACCAAACTCACCTGACTGAAAAGCAGGACTTGCTTTTGTGCCACATCTGGTCTTATTTCCATCTGTAAAAGCATAAAAACAGGATATCTTAATGCTGTTAGTCTGCCATTGTCGGGGCAGTCACATCAGTGTGGGTGGAATATTCTCGTGCTCTTTGCTGCAGGGAAAGCTTTATCTGGCTTGACTTTGTGACATGTTTGCAGTTATGAAAAAACAATAAATCCCACCAATTTCCCTGGTACACAAGTAATTTTTATTAACTCTAAGAATGTGTAGGGAGAATTGCTCTGCAGTTAAATAGTTTTAAGAATTTTACTTGTGAATACTAATGTCATTTGTCATCCTTAGAGTAGTTCAACATCCTATGATACAGGTAGTAGCAGTAACTTCCAGAAATCTTGTTGCCACAGTTTGTGCGGCCGGCCGAGATAGAGTCTGACACAGAACCCCTCCGTGAAACTACGTGTTGTTTTTGCACAAATTAAGCAAACAAGATGTAACATGTTAAGTGAGCTTTCGAGGTGCTGATAGAGGGATTTTGTTACCCTTGGACAGAGCCAGGTAGCAGTTTCTCCCTGCTTCCAATCATTATGTTAAGATATTTATGAATATGAGAGTGGAATCAGCCCTCCCCTCTAACTCTTGGCAAAAAAGGGAGTCAGCATATGTGCCAAGATTTCAAAATTGGGTTTTTCATATATATTCTATCACAATGCAAATTGAGCTGATATTGTGGTGTCTTAACCGCTGTATCCATGTGCCCACCCAAATTAGAATGAAAGTGTTCACTGGATAGTATTTTTCTAACCCCCATACATTTTATAATACACACTAACTCCAGATACCCCTGCGCCCTCAAACTCCAGCCCACATACCACACACATACCACATTAAAATGGCGTGTGATGCAGAAGGGGTGCGTGAGGACTTGGCAGCAGCGCCTGTTTCGGCTCTTGGAGGTTGGATTTCATCTGTAATAACAGCCCCCACTTGATGGAAGTTGTTGCATAAAATTGAGACACGCTTCTACATACCTTGTAGAAAATGAAAAGGGCAACAAAAAAACAAAAAGAGAAAAACAAACTGGCTAGTCACGCATCTTGCACAAGTTGAGAAGTGAGAGCAGCAATGATGACCTAAGGGTTCTACAAGGCTGGCAAGTGTGCAGGTTTTTAGGGCATTTAAAATTATGCACATGCAGAGGCAGGCATGATTAAGCAGGTGTGTATATTAGTACATATATATACTGTATATACATTACATGAATAGCTACGTGTGTGACTTTGTGTGCATGTATGAGTAATGGCCCACAAGGGAGTTGGCAGCAGTGCAACAAGGGTTAGCGCCCTTGTGCGAGCACTTCAGAGGTGAGGGCCATTTGTGTAAAGTATACAAGCAGGCAGGCTGCTGACAGAGGTACACAGGCTTTTACTGCCAGGTGCCATGCTGGAGATATATGAAAGACTTTTGTCTCATGTTTAAGGAACTGTCAGAAATTAGATTACAGTAACCCTATTAACGTTATTAGGTTCGGCATAAAACAGTTTTTGGCAACCAGAAATTAAACGGCTTATAAAACCCAGTGTATACATTGACGCCAAAGGAATAATGTCAGTGTACTAATTTTTATCAAATGAATCATCAAAGATTATCAGAGAGGAGAGGGGCTGCCTGGAGGTGTTTATAAGGCTTAATACCACACTTTTGGCTTTCTAAATAAGGTTAGTAGGTTTACATGGCAAGGTTAAACACGTTGAACTTGTGTTTATCACACCATCCCCCGACCAAGTCAGATAAATAAAAGTCTTTGGCACTAAGTTGGTGCATAAGATGGGTTTGTCTCGAGCTTGGGCTGGGAGGGGGAGGGGCTCTTTTGCCTTTTGAGCATCTCCCCATCATAGCTGGGAACTGCCCTCTTAAAGAGCCTGCGAATGTGTTGACAGTTCATTTGGTCTGTGGCAACACTGGTGTATTCCAGGTATGTGAGGAAGCCTAATGCTGTATAATTTCAAAAGGTTGTGTGGGTGTTGTGATGACAAATCAGGGTGTATTAGCACCCATGTGTCTTTTGTTTCAAACCCACAGCTTTTGTGGTGTTGTTGATTCTAGTCGACAAGCGCTGCTCATTTGTTAAGTCTCTGTGCTGACGCAGTGCAATTAGTGAAATGCTGACAGACGCAGACACACGCCACTGCTGCTAGAATGATGCATCTCACGCATGCAACACATACATAGATGTGCACATCTGTATCATGTAACTGTAGTCCACACACACACACACACACAGGTCACCAGCTCAATGCTGATGCAGATCAATTAGAATAGCACCACAGCATTATGTAAGAGGTGCAATAAGTCAGTCAGTGCACACATGAAAAATAATATGACTGAGGAAAGTGTGCACCGTCTGTGACACATTTGTACACACTCTTGCAAAAGTAATATTCTGGGCCTTCTTAATGCATTTAAAGTTATAAGTCAGTCTGTGGATGAATTCTTCCCACTAGTATTGGTGTTGGTGATTCATGTCTGGCTATTGTAAATATTATGGCCAAACTGACTGCGTAGGATGATGGACTTGAGTTTTTCACCCGCACTCATCAGTTTTTGGAAACAAACCTATGATACACAACTCGATGACACACAAGCTGATTGCGTAAATTTTCAGAACAGCAAAGTAATAGTCCTCAGTAATAAAATCTTTCACATGGTTCGATGTGGAATTACCCCCTGAGTGAGGCAGAGAGGCTGCAGAGGGATGTGACGCTGCCAATGGTCTCTGTGTGGCGGCCAAGGCTGTTAAGAGAACAGTCACGAAATCCATTTAACATGAACCTGATTCACAGGGCTGACTGAATCTGACACACACAGCTGGAGTACACGGGATATTTGCAGTGGTGGAAATTAACACATTTACTCAACTACTTATATAAGTACAAATTTGAAATACTTGTGCCTCTACAGTTTGTTCAACTTCTCAACATTTCAGAGGGATATACTTATATACTAAATACTCTTCATCTATATGACAGGTATAATTACTAATCATGTTGAAGATCAAAAATGTGCTTGCAAAACAGATTAACTTAATTACTTTAATTCTCCAGCTCATTCAGCTGTGACATGATACTTGCGTTATAAACATGTATTTTTTTTTTGGTTACTTGAACTTGCCTGCTGTCCCTCGACTTAGCTGTTATGAAACCTTTCACACTTCCAGCAGTTCAGACTCTGAACCTGGAGCCCTGGAGGTACACTGCGTGTGTGTGTGTTGTGGTGGTGGTGGTTGTGTGTGTGTTCGGTGTCTGCTTACTTCTGCTTGGCTGCAACTTGTATTCTTCCCACAGCCTCTGTTGTAGTTGATATTGATAGGATAAAACCCTTAGGGTAGTGACAGATGCTTTGGTAGTCTAGTCTCATAGTTTAGGGCAAAAAGAGCTGAAACATTTCTTATTATGAATATGTCTACATATTATATTATTCTACCGGGGTTGTACATACTATATAAGATATGTATAGTTTTCAACCAAAATTTTAAAAGTTACCCACTAGAGTATTTTAGGTATACCACAATGCAGTGGTGGAAAGTAACTAAGTAAATTTACTCAGGCACTGTACTGTAACTACAATCTTTGAGGTACTTGTTCTTTACTTGAGCAGTTTCATTTTATACTGTGTGATACCTCTGATCCACTACAATGGATGTAGATGTAGAGTTTAGATTATTACAACATTTGAATGATTTGACAACTGTGTTAGTACTATATTTTGACACCTAAAGTATTTATTTTTACTCAGGCAAACTTTGAATGAATCACTTTTACTTGTAACAGAGTATTTTCACATTGCTATTTTTACTTAAATTTTACTTTAAAAGACCTCATTACTACTTACGCCAGTGCCAATGGAGTAAACTGATTTATCTGACTTATCACTGATACATGTAAGTGTGTAAGAAGCATTTTGATCCTGCAGCTGTCTGACATTTATTTAATGTACATCATAATGGACACTTGAATCTGTGATTATTAATCCTAATTTATAAAACGAGTGCTTGATTAAATCTACTTAGATAGTTTCCATCACAGACTTATGAACAATAATATTCCAGTGCATTGTTTAAAATGCATCTTACAGCCATGTGGTGCTTCAACATCCGCAGGACGTTGTCTTGCATACATACACAAAATAAACTATTTACAGTGTAACGCCACTCGTGTATTTTGGACGATCCAATAGCGCCATCTATGGATGGGAAGATGTTCCTGCTACTAAGCGCTCTGACACACCACCTCTCTGCCGCTGCAAAACACAGCACAGGCCGGGCCACCGTCTGTCTCTGAATAAGGACAAGTAACGCCGTCAAGATGTCTGACATGGAAGACGATTTCATGTGTGATGATGAAGAAGATTATGACTTGGTATTTACAGCTGGAATGATTTAGCTTGCTTCTATATTTCAACGATTTTTGAGCGCTAACTCTCCATTGCCGACAGCACGGGCTGGCTAATGTTAGCTGTTTAGCTAGTTAGCTTTTTGCCTTATATCAAGCTGAGAGCGAGTGGCTGTCGTTAGCCCCCTAGCTGGCTGACGATGGTTGGCTTTGGCTAATGGCAGCTGGCTAATATCAATAAAGGTTAATCATGCCGAGTAGCTTAATTAGTGTGCCTGCGATCAGCTGTCATAGTAAGCTGTGGCTGGTTACCAAGCCTCGGCGGTAGCCAACTTAGCGTTAGCTCAAGGCTCATATTTGCAGAATAATACCATGCTTAGCCAAGCATTAGCTAGCTAAGAGTTTCTTATGTGTTTTTTATTGTACTTGTAACTTTCATTGTTGAACTTGTATGTGCTTAAATTTAGGAATACTCAGAGGACAGTAACTCAGAGCCAAATGTGGACTTGGAGAACCAGTACTATAACTCAAAAGCCTTGAAGGAGGATGATCCCAAAGCAGCACTCAGCAGTTTCCAGAAGGTGGAGTGGTACCTCTTAAACATGACCTGTTCCGTGCACATATGGTTAAAAAAACCCAAACATATTTACTGACCTCTCTTGATTTTGTTGTGTGTTTAGGTGTTGGAATTAGAAGGAGAGAAAGGAGAATGGGGATTCAAAGCATTGAAACAGATGATCAAAATCAACTTCAAGCTGGTATGCCCTAACACATGCCATCATTTGTTTACATCTGCTCAACCAGATGCGAACTCTTGTGTCAGGAGCGATTTGTCTGTGTCTCAACTCCGTAGACCAATTTCCCAGAGATGATGAACAGGTACAAGCAGCTCCTTACATACATCAGAAGTGCTGTCACCAGGAATTACTCAGAGAAGTCCATCAACTCCATTCTGGACTATATCTCTACCTCTAAACAGGTATGGACAGACAATTTGAGATAGGAAAATAGCTCTATGTATTCTGTCCTTGGAACTTACCAAAATGTTTTAAATGTGTGTCCTGCTGAAATATGTTTCCTGTGTTATTAGATGGACTTGTTGCAGGAGTTCTATGAAACCACACTGGAGGCTTTGAAAGATGCAAAAAACGACAGACTGTGGTTTAAAACTAACACAAAGGTACACCAGGGTTATTTGCTGAGTCCAAGACACCCTTCGTCATCATTTTCTAGTGAGAATGGCGCTGAAAAATAATCTTTGCCCCTTTGCAGTTGGGCAAGCTGTACTTGGAGAGAGAAGAGTATGGGAAACTACAGAAGATCCTTAGACAACTTCACCAATCATGCCAGGTGATTAGGTTGATGTTTAGTTCTTTTTCTTTTTTTATTACACACATGAAAACTGTTGAATATTAAGGGAACAGTTAATACAACATTTTGATCAAAGACTTGCTCCAGGTATAACATTACACATAAATGAACAGCTCTACAAGAGTTTTTTTGACAAGCCTGTTTTGATTGAACAAGCATTAAAAAGTTTTCTTCATTTAAAACAAAAGAGGAAGTATATTTTTAAATTATATTATTATGATATAATAAATGGTTTCGCTCCTTTTATATCAACTACAGACAGATGATGGAGAGGATGACCTGAAGAAAGGCACACAGCTGTTGGAGATCTATGCTCTGGAGATCCAGATGTACACCGCACAAAAAAACAACAAGAAATTGAAAGCCCTATATGAGCAGTCGCTTCATATTAAATCTGCCATTCCTCACCCGCTCATAATGGGGGTTATCAGAGGTATGATGTATGGTACACATATGTCCTCTGCTGCAAGAAATTTTATTTAGCTTTCTGTTGTGTTGTTAATGTCCATTTAGGTACTGTTATAAGTGTTTGCTAAATGGCCTGTGCTTGTTTGTGCCTGCCCAGAGTGTGGCGGGAAGATGCACCTGAGAGAGGGTGAGTTTGAGAAAGCTCACACAGACTTCTTTGAGGCCTTTAAAAACTATGATGAGTCTGGAAGCCCAAGAAGGACAACATGCCTAAAGTACCTGGTCCTAGCCAACATGCTGATGAAGTCGGGAATAAACCCTTTTGATTCCCAAGAGGTAGGAGAGCAGTAGTGACTGTTTTAAATGTTTGCTTTTGATACCTGACCACGTGTTGTATGTCTATGGAAAAGAGAGAACAGACAGCTAGTTGGCAGATAGGTTTGTGCAGTTTACAGTTGATTTTTTTTTCAATCAGTGATCAAACAGTGAACATTTACTTTAGAACCAGGCTTAACTTTTCATATTTTTTCCCCAAAGGCCAAACCATACAAAAATGACCCAGAGATCCTTGCAATGACAAACTTAGTAAGGTAAGCATGTGTTATGCAAAAGGTTTGTTTACATCCCCTCTTTTTTTCTAGCTGTTACTACGTTTTACTCACCAATTTTTATTTTCAGCTGCTGCAGCTTTACTGATTATGATTCATGGTTCATTCATATGGTTTAACTCTACTTTTATTCCTTGTGATCATTCTGTGTTGACCCATGCCCTCTGTTGTAAGGTTGTGTCTCATCAGAGTCACTGTGGGTTCCATCACTAAACATAATTATATCATTAAAAGGAGGGACTAACTTCTAAAAGAGAAAAAGAAAAAAGATCCATGTGATAGGCTATAATTATCACCAGTCCAGTAAAAATGAATTATGCACAACACCACCTTTAATTGCACACCCTCAGCACACTGGGCATGGTGCACTCAATCAGTCTTTGTGCCCTGCGTCTCTGTATCACAACCAAGGAGTGTGTTATTGTTGATGGCCAAAATTTTACAAATGGACCGAGAGCACTGATATTGAAGGCTGTATTATCTTGGAACTGAATGTTTACTGTATGGCCTTTGTTGGTATTTAAGCTGTGCGTCTCATTCCACATGACTCAGTTGCACAGTCGTTCTAACAGCTTGGTGTGTGCAGAGGTTCATGTCTTGAAATGCATGTCTTTTAGTCGTTCCTCTTACTTTCCTCATTGTTACATGAACATAAAGGGACTTAATGTGATTTATACAATTTGAAACAGTACTTTGTCAACATGAGTGTATATTTCACAGTATTGGTATAAGTATAGAACTTGACTATTGTCTTCCCAAGCCTTTAGCAGCTTCTTTGTTTGCTCTCTTTTGTCCTTGTGTTTACAGAAGTTACAGGCACTGTCTCAGATTGCTCAGGTTCCATGCATATATTTAAATTTTTATTGCATAAACAAGGAACTGAGAACACACACCCAAAACTGTAATAAGAATAGTGTTTACGTAAAAGTCTGATATTTTGAAATGTGTTTGACAGCTATCAGGATGAGAGTTTTCTGTGGGTCATGGACACACAATGTGTGTATAGTATAACAACACTTGCTGTTTTTCCTTCCAGCGCCTACCAGAACAATGACATCACTGAATTTGAAAAAATCTTGAAAACTAATCACAGTAACATAATGGACGACCCCTTCATTAGAGAGCACATAGAGGGTGAGTGGTGAACGTGACTTCAGTCCACGTGTGTGATCAATGTGTGGGGGGGGGCACTGTCTTTTTAAAGCGTAGCTGATCATGTTATGTCTTGTTGCAGAGCTCCTGCGGAACATTAGAACTCAAGTACTTATCAAACTCATCAAACCGTACACGAGAATACACATTCCTTTCATTTCTAAGGTAAGTCTCCATAGTCAATGCAGTGTGCTGTACTGTGATGTCATCTGCTAACGTTCCTTGTTGATCACACGCACTTATAGCATAATAATCATTTGCGCTGGAGACCATATGGCATTTTGTGGATTGTTGTAAATGGATTATTTACATTTTAGTCAGCCTGTATGAAAAGCCAATCAGTCCTACCAATGATGAAATGGGTAGAGAAAACGCACAAAAAT
Organism: Psettodes erumei; assembly: GCA_016785225.1. NCBI lineage: Eukaryota > Metazoa > Chordata > Actinopteri > Pleuronectiformes > Psettodidae > Psettodes > Psettodes erumei. Next base: position 4,012,913 of record JAFBJZ010000863.1, on the reverse strand, counting down.
AATCACACATTTTTGAATGTCAAAGCAGAATCTGACATTGTGAAATTTGGTCTGTTATTGAAGGGCAAGCCGATATGCTATGCTGTAAATTAAACAGTTGCAATTCACATCAATCACGCCTGTTGAAATCCACACATGAAAAGCCACTTTCAGCACAAATATTTATGTGTTGAACACAAGAAGGTTTAACTGGAATTGTATTTTACTTAAAAGGATAGTTTCAAAAGAAGAGGATCTTAAAATCAGTATTAATACACATTAATGTATTAATGCTGGCAATTAATATAATAGGTTAATGCTTTTTCAACTCATTCTCTGTATTTTTTGCAACATATCTAACAGTATTTACAATAGGATCTGCGGTTTGTTGAACTCTGCATCCTTTAATGTTAAATCAGACCACATGACCTTCTTCTCTACAGATGTGAGGGTGATTCTTGTCTTTTTTCCCCTTGTGTTTCAGGAGCTGAACATCGACGTGTGTGATGTGGAGAGTTTGCTGGTGCAGTGCATCTTGGATAAGTAAGTTTGTCCCTCATGCAGCCACTGAGAGGTCTAAGGAAAAAAAATAACAGCCTTCCTGTAAATGGATGTAGTTCCTCATTGTGTGGATAACTTGGCAGAGTCAGGTCGTGTGAATTGTTAGTTACATCTTGTACTTAACTGATTGTAAGAGTGATCTGGAATTTACAGCCTTATATACCAGTTGTACTGGTTCACTGACGGAAATGACTTGAAGTGAAAATGCTAGATTACTGTTACTGTCTGAAATATTTACTGAAATGTGTGAACTACGGATTTTCATATTTTGCCATCATGCTCTGAAATATTGAAGGCCACTCATTTGAAAGCATACAAAAATACAAAAGCACATCTCCTATGCTGACATTGTCTATTGCTGTTGTCAACTGGATAATTCAGATATGGATCAGATATGCTGTGTAACCTTTGGAAGACCTCAGGAAAAACTATGTTTCAAGGCTCAACTGTAACAATGTGACTAAATTGTGTGGAGAGATTGTACTGTCCTTTATTTTTGCAACCTTACTCGCGTGGCCTCTCTGCTCACTCTCTATTCTTTTTTTCTCAGCACAATCCACGGCCGCATTGACCAAGTTAACCAGCTACTAGAACTCGACTACCAGAAGAGAGGAGGGGCTCGCTACACAGCTTTAGACAAATGGACAAATCAGCTGAACTCTCTGAACCAAGCCATTGTTAGCAAGCTCACATGATGGCATGTAAAATCAAGAGACACACGGAAAATGGCACGTTTGAATACATCCATAAGAGTATGCTACTGTGCTTCTTCAAGTATACCCTCTGAGACAAGATGCACAGTGCAGATTTTGAGAATGCCACCAATTTGGAGAAGACCCCGAGAACCACAAGAACGTGTTCAGTGTGTTGTTTTTTTGTCCTGATGAGAGGAAACGACTGACACTTATTTTTGTTTTTCCATGTTCCTGATTGGCAGATCCTCCCATGTCCAACACACAAATGCTTCAGCTGTGTAAAAATAAAAAGCTCCAAATGAAATATGTGTGAATACGTGTACACACAGTATTTTAATGTATACCGTTGCCTGTTGGTAATAAACAGACTTCTCACAGCACTAATACGATTCAGCTGCCTTTCACTAGCTACAAAGTGTGAACTGTGTGACGGGCTGAATGTGGAGTTGACTTCGAATAAAAATGTTTTTAACAGTCATGAGCGGGCCACGGATGAATCTGTTCTTTTGCTTTGACTCTTTCAAACATAATCTCGACGCACCGGTGACGTGCTGCCTTTTCCAGCCAGTCACAGCTTTCTGGGCCTCGGCGGCTTCCGTTCCAGGTGACTCCCATTTCCACACTGACAGCAGTTTGCTCCGCTCTCGGCAGCGCAGAGCCTCAGCCACAGGCCGGTCTGTGCGGAGCCCCCGCCAGCTGACGCAGCAGCATCCAGCAACAGTTAGCGGTGGGGTCCACTTAGTGGGAACTGGGTGTGAGAGTCAAGACAAGCCTTCGGTGCTCGTCATAACTATTATTATTATTATTTATTTTTTACAATGAAGAAATTAAAAAGGCTCGCCTCCTGACGTCCACATTGTGGTCAATGAAGCTCTGTCGCGGCGAGGGTGACTGACATGGACGCAAGTGAGAATAAGGTACAGTTTATTTTACAATCATCTGCTTTTTGTTGTGGGGTCTTGCTAAAGCTATAGCGGGTGGAGAAGGGAACATAACGTTGGTTAAAGCTGCTGAGGCCCACTTTTGGATTCTCGTTAATGTTATAATAAAAACCGCTATTCGGGTATTGTGATTACAAATAACAACATTAAATCAGACTTAAATGAGCTATTTTGGTAATTAGCAATACTAACAGCACGGCATGATTTATTTTTTTTAGCCACAGGCAACAGCAAGACAAACAGTTATCCCATTGGGCTAGTAAGCTAACCTAAAAACAGCTAACGGTAACCGCGGCTCAGCATAAAACATATCGGATACTACATTTATTTTCTCCTGATGCAGTGCATGCGTTTATGGTCATTTTATACAATGACTTACATGTATTCCCATGACAATATTCCTATACATGAAGCACAGAAGTACAGTCTGTGTTAAAATGTTAGCCTGGCTAGCTAGCTAGCTATAAGCTAAATATCTCAGCTGTCATTTGACGGCGCTGGTCGTTTTAACTCGGTCATGTTTACAAGCATTTTTTTTGTTTTAAACGTAATGTGTGATAACAGGTTGGGGAGGCGGACTTAACTTAAGGTTTTCATTCAGGTAGGAATGTGTGCATGTGTTGATGTCAGGAGAGGCGGAGACCGTCACGGGAGGAATGTCTGGTTCTTCTGCATGTATGGCATTCCTCTGACGCTGTTTGCAATGCAGAAAGTTTCGTTTGGCCGTGCTCAGGCTCCGTGTCCAGTGTGTATTGGCAACGTCTCAGTGTAACCTGTAGACCTGAACGTACGACGATGGCGTTGACAATAGGGACACCACAAGTCAAAAAGTCCCTGACTGACTGCATCTAAATATGTCTCATCTGTACTCATTTGTCAGTTTATTAGGTACACCTAACTCAATGTAATGCACTTTAATGCAACAGACCTGCAATAAATCCTACCTCAACAGACTTGATAAAGTTCAATTTTAGTTGAATCTGTTCTGGAGAGGTTCTGATCCAACTTTATGGTCATTTCAGATGTTGTCGTTTGTGTTGTTGTGGGATTTTATTAAGTTACAGGTGTGTATTTTATTTTGTCCGACCCATTTTTATCAGCGAGGCTAAATCACAGAAACACTTGTGTATAATGTAATACAGTTAAGCAGCAGCACAAACTACATCTACATCAACTAAATCATACAGCTGAATCAACACCTCTTTAAGACTGTCCCAACACAAACTGATTTTCACCAGCTCTGTCTTCATTCATGTGAAACCTCTTAAAAGCTTTAATGCCGACACTTTTCTACCTACACAGCCCTCGCTGCTCTCAGTACAGAAGCAGATACTGTCTGGTAGTGCTGCAGCAACTGGTGTGAGAACAAATGCTTACACAAACAGAGGCTTGTGAGATAAGTAGCACCCGAGTCGAATCGCTCCCAGTTCTGTCATCCCCAGCGGATGCACATCTGGGTCTGACCTCACTGCCTTTTTCACAATCGCAGCTATTCTCACTAACACGGAGATGCACACGGACTCACGGATGAATCAAGAGATCTGATCTTCTGACTAGCTCCGTCTTCCTTCACAAAACACTTTCGTTAGATGTGTTCTGATTTCTCCACCAGCGTTTGGAATTCAAGATTCATCATTTGTGCACAGGAGGCCTTCATGCTGTGGCTTGCTGTGTAATTAGCTTATCCTGTAGTGCTGTCCCTACTTTATCCTCTCAAATGTAATCCTATAAAAACACCCTATCAGCTATACTGAGCCATCGTACAAGTTCAGACAGACTACTGTAGTCTTAAACCCTATCAGTCATATCAGTTTGGGTATCGGCTGCTCTCACTCTCTGGGAGTTTGTAAAAATCATTTTGTAGTTCAATAGTTTTCTCTTCTGTACTGAACTGGCAGAACAAGCTCCAGCCACCATGATTTTTTTTAATTATTATTATTTTTTTTTTTTTTAGATAGGATGGACTCTATAGATTACCTAAGGAAAAATGAGGGAACCACCCACAGACAGCAGCAGTGGGAGACAATAGCTGTCTGTGTGACATCCACTGACTGCACTGATACTCTATTCATGCATCCCGACCACTGTTTCAGAGAATAGAGGGGGCGTCTTTGTACTCTGAACCCTGTCACCTCTCCTCATCCTTTGCAGAGGAGCAGATTATTTTAATGGGACCTCTTGGACAGGGCTGCCACCTAAGGTTACACCAATGTCAACATGATGTCAAATGAGGAGCAATCCGATGTGAGAAAGATGGCGTGGCAGACAGGAACACAGTAAAGGACAGGACAAGAAGGATATTAATGTTATTTTTGTCTTCTTTAGTTCAACAGAACAAAAGCCTGCCATCTATGTTTCAGTCCAAAGCCTGCTTTCCAGTGGCCCAGACCTCTAATCTTTGGCCTTTCTGTGGCCTGCTGTGTCATTTCCTACACCACAACAGCCTGACTGTTGGCTTGGCGTGTTGGGGTCATAAATCTGGAGACCCATAAAACCAAGCTGACTTGAAGAAGATCTTGAGTTAGTGGTCAGTGACATGGAGAGGCCATTATCGTGCCTTGGCCTCTTGTAAATATGTCACAGCTTTTTGACTGACTTGCTTTACTGACTGATTTCTAAAGCTGTGTGGATTGTAGGTACACATGCATCTTGTTGTAATTTGTGCACAGGAGATTCTGTCTGAGTGCCTTTTATCTGTTCCGAAGCGATGCTGCCTGCATTTTCAAACAAAAGTGGCACGTAAGGGCAGTTTTTCTTCTGGCTACCCATCATTCCTTTCAATAAATATTTTGCAGCAATAAAATCATTGTACCCTGATTACCTTGTAACCACTATGACACACACCGTACATAAATATTAGGGATAACATTAGGGCCACATCTGTTTTTAAAAGGATTTAATAAAGAGACATAGCTCCTGCTGCAGTGAGTTACAAGCACTGTTTTTCAAAATGTTTATTTTAATAGTCAAATCCTTTCATTCATGTGCTCATTCTGCAACAACTGATGTCATTGTGTGGAGCCGTTTGAAGACAATACGTGATGCTCCTCCATCTCGGTCCAGTTTTCTTGGTGGTTTTCACTTTGCTTTGACACAGTTGAGAACTTACATTAAATGCCTCAAGGCTGGTGTTTGTCTCTCGGCTCTCTTCAAGGTCATTGCAGGTCAAATACTTTGAGGGAAGAGAACAACATGTCATTTAAGGCCTCAGGCAAAAGCTTTAAATGTGTTATTACCTTACATTATCAGTTTTAATTGTTTGTAGCTACAGTTTAGTGGATGATAGAATTTGTCAAATAAAATCTCTCACTAAACAAACTATAAAACTCCTTTTGGATTTGAGATACAGAGACTCACCTCGCCATATTAACAAGAAGCTGGGTGGATGACTGGATCCCGTCTCTGACATGTTGTGTACTTTGCTTCGATCCTCTGTCAGCTGTGTGTTATGTCACCTATGACCTCAGAAAGGTTTTATGTCGTCGCGTTAAGGCCTGATACCTGTTTTTACTGATGGCTGGTGACGCTTAAGACTGTAAACCAGCTGGAAGAATATGAGGAAATGCAGTGCTCAGCTGTGATTGATTACCTCTACAAAAATGAGGTTGGTCAATCTCAGACATTCAGTACCCAGATGAATAACTTGAGTATTCCTGGGCATCGATCTTTTCATACAGTTGTCATTTGTACAATGTTCTGAGAGTTGATGTTAGAAACTTGTGTAGTTACCCACCCAACCTACACAAAGCATAAAGTCAGATTATGTAAGAAAGTAGGTGAGTTTAGATTTGGCTTCCTTGATATCAGATGTTCATTTCTCAGATATGGAATGGCAATAAAAGTAATAAAGTAATAAACAGAGAATATGGTGCCTGACTTTAGCAGCTTCATTTAAACAATGTAAGAAACAGGTCTGTGCTCTTTGTCACAGACCTGTTTCTCTCTCAAACACACCACGGAGTCATGACTTGGCCGCCATTGGTCACAGTGTGACAGTAATGGCTGCTCCTCTGTCTCTGTGCAGGATGTGAAGCTTTCAGCCGAAGTGGAACCGTTCATCCCACAGAAGAAAGGTCTTGAAGGAGCCCTGGTCAGCATGAGTCTTTCTGGAGAGGCGGGCGGTGGAGGAGGGAGCGGAGGAATAGGAGGAGGTGGTGGAGGGGTGGAAACCACTCCCATACCCAGCTACCTCATCACCTGCTACCCTTTCGTTCAGGAGAACCAACCCAACAGGTACTGTCACTGTCACACCAGGGGGAATGGGTGCTAGTCACCCCATTTAGCCGTGGTCCTGGATTATAATAATTATGGATTTTGCCACTGTTGTTGTCTTGGGCAGACATATTGCCTTTCACTGTGGCATTGTGGGAAGTCTGCCCAAGAACAATCTTCTCTCTTCTGGGCCTTTTCTCTTTTCAGAATAACTCTGTTTAGGACAGTAAGAAGAAGAAGAGAACACTGTGTCCCCAACACTGTGCTCCACAAAAGAGATCACGATCAGATCCTTTAAACAGAGTATTGAGTTAGAGCCATTCGATTGCTCTGTTGTTTAAGAGTGCTTAATTATGAATGGAAACCTCCCCAGTTTACATGGAACCACAATCAATGTTTCCAGTGGCTCTTTCTTTGTCCAGAGTGATCTGCTGTATCCTGCACACATCCGTTCCTCTGTTTCCTTCCCCACTATTTGAATGGAAGGAAATAACCCACTATACTAAGCTGGCTGTGAAAATGTCATCTGGATCCTTATCAACATTTCAGCATACCACGTGACACCCCGAAACAAACCTTCCATCGCACACTTTGTGTTAGCCCGGGCACTGCCGCTGTATTGCTAAATGAACTTATTTGGTGAAACACCGCCGCTATTGCAAGTTTGGGAGAGAACAACAGCAGAAGTGTTTAAGAAAACTTTATTTATTTTTATTTATTATTATTTTTATTATTTATTATTATTATATTTTTATTTATTTGTCATGTTTTTCATTATTTCTTAACTGAGAATGTGCGTTTCAGCAGAGAAGACTTATTGGAGGTTGGTCTTTCTTCTAAGTTGAGAGAGAAGAAGATCAGCAACGATTTAACATGTTACCTCTCTCTTGCTTCACAGGCAACATCCCATGTATAATGGAGGGGAGCTGCGCTGGCAGCAGCCTAACCCTGCCCCTGGGGGTCCATATCTGGCCTACCCCATCTTGTCTTCCCCCCAGCCTCCTGTCTCCAATGACTATGCTTACTACCAGATTATGCCTGCTCCCTGCCAACCTGTGATGGGCTTCTACCAGCCCTTCCCTGGCACCTACGCGGGTCCTGTGCAAGCTGGAGTGGTCAACCCTGTCTCTGCCGACGTCGGGGAAAGACCACTCCCTCTGGGGCCAGCATATGGAATGGCCAGTCAGAGGGGGAGAGGCATGGTCCGGCCTAATGTTCTCCCAAAGGTACAGAAGGTCAACAGCCTTATTGTGATACTGTCACTTCACCTCATCTCATCAGTCTACTTAGTGAGCTTTTCCTGCCTCCTTTTCATTCTCCTGCAGCAACAGTTGGGTGTGTGCCAGCCTCCAAGGGGTCGCCGGCCTCCAACAAGAAATGTAGCTGTGCAGAAGGAGGTGTGCACCTTTGGTTCTGATGGTAGGACCAAGACAGTCATGCTGGTGGATGCAGCACAGCAGACTGGTAAGAATACTGCGGCGATAATTGCAGCTACATTCAAGTGCAGAGTTGCAGCACATGGAAAATGCTGAGTGTGAATTGATGCATGTTGTTCTTTTATGTGTCTGAAAGGAAGCTGAGGCTTAAAACATTCCAGACTTTGTTAAAATTAGCTGTGTTGACCGCAAACAGGATTCTTTCTTGCCAGCGAGGAAGCAGGCCACAATGCCGATAAGAGCGGCGTCTGGTCTTACAGGTTGATGATGCTGGTGCTTAACTTCTGAAAGAACTGGAATGCAGAGTTTCCAGTTAGAAAGGTTAACTTACGTGCAGCTAATGATGTCACTAATGATGTCTCTGTTCTTGACAAAACATTTGTTGATGTTATTCATCTATGGTTTTATCTCGCGTGAAGAAACGTCATACGGTTAACTCCAGGTCCAGGTTTGTGTTCAGTGAGTCTCTGTTGACTCATCTCCAGTCTTTGTGGTCTTTTTTTAATTGATGCGTTAACGTTAAATATAGTAACAGTTTTCCACTTTGTAACACTAGGCAAGGTTACTTCAGGTCTCCTGTCTCCCACCTTGTCCTCAGATTTCCCAGGTGAAGTGTCAGGGCGGTGTGCTGCTGAGCGGGCAAGCCCTCTGCTGTGGAAAAACCGAACAAAGAGAAGACGGGCATCCCATCCAGCTGAAAACTACAATGAGCAGGGTGCCAGTGAGGCAGATATAGACAGTGACAGCGGCTACTGTAGCCCCAAACACAACCAGGCAGCTGGGGTAACACAACGAACGGCAGAGAACGCAGCAGCACCAACGGTATGTTCGCTCCTCAGAATCAGCTCCACATCCAGTGTTCAACTTTTAAACAGTGCTCCCTTCACTCTGGCTTGCCATTGAGGAAGATATTTGAAACTCAGGTTAAAAGTGTGGAGCACAGAGTAAGGATCATGTGCAGACAGCGAGTCAGGAAGAAGGAAGGTGATCATTCTTAAATCTACAGTGAAAGGGCAGTCAGAGCGTCTACGTGTGTCTGAGCGTGTGTATAGCTAAGCGACTGTAGCACGTATAGAATCGTGAGGACATATGGAGCCCATGCCTCCCTCAATTGTGTGATTAGATCATGAGGAGAATAAGGGGTGAATGAATAATTCAGACCTCAACCACATTATATATTACAAGGTTTTAACCAGCTGAAATGTAAACCCACACCTCCTTACTATAATATTCTCTGCCACCAAGCCAAGCTTACAGTCAGTTGTGGTTTTACGTCATGTGCGGGGTTAGGGGCTATGCTTTACAGCAGTTGTGCTGTTGAAGTACTCCCTTTTTTGAGACATATTTATCATATAACAAGAGATTAATGATCAATTAAAAAGGGGAAACAGGATCAGGAATCGGACAATGGATTTGTTTTCACTGTGTCTTTAAGTAGTAATATTTTTTCACTAAATTAAGCCTGGCAAGTATTGCTTTACCACCTGGGGATTAGTCAAAGCTCAAACGAGTCATTTAATGGATAGAGGCTATTATGTTATGCTATTGGTATTATTGATTTTTTTAAGCTGAGACAGAAGGTCAGTAATTGTTTGTTTCTGAGATGTCATTTGTTGGAGCTGGTCGGGGCCAGTACACAGCCTGGAAGTGAAGAATGTGTTGGTAATATATTTAACATAAACTAGATATCTTAACTTGTCTTTCCATATTTTCTGTGTCGTCTAGGGGGTAGAGGCTGGTGTAATGACAGGTGAGTTAGATTTTTTTGTTAGGAATCCTTTCTTACCTCACATCTTCACACTGTGCCCGTGTCTAATATTTTACAAATCAACAGAAACTTTTCTTTAACCTGAATTGCTCCTATTATCACTTTTATTTAGTAGCAGGTACCTGGGTAAACGTAGCCTCCCAGGCGCCCCCGAAGTCCTGGGGGGACAGGAACGGCCAGTTTCACAGAGCAGACCAGAGGAAGAATCCTGAACAGAGAAACTTCTCACAGGTACGGTCGATCCCACTGAAGAAAAAGGCTTCTGTTTGTCAGGCAGGTCAATGACTCTGATATTAAGTAATGCAGTTAAATGCAGTTAGTTTTGGTTAAATGCTCCATCCTGTGAGTTGCATTACCAGACATCACCAGACAGTATGTACACATGGGTTAGTATTATGTTTATTGAAAAGCAGTTGTCTGACTCCTCTGCTCTCTGCTTTTCAGGAGTTCCACAGTGGCTATCCAGGGCGTTTGCCACCCAACCAATCAGAACAAAGGCTACAGCCAGCAGTGGTCACTGGCACTGAGCTCAATCCAGAGCCACTCTACTTTGAGGTGAGCGAAGGTTTCTTGGCATCACTGTTACCATCACCCTCATTATAGACCTGTGTAAGGTAGAGGTTTTCTTTGTTCTAAAACGTTTTCTACATCTTTGTCAGGATGAAGATGAGTTTCCAGACCTTGCTACTGGAGGGGCTGTGCAGCGCAGCACCAAACCAGAATCAGCTCAAGCCCAGACACACACGCAACCTAAACTGCCCCAGAACCTGGTAAGGTTCTCAGACAACATGTGTTTGGATGCACAGTCTGAAACAAAAACAATGCGTATGAATTTGTAACAAAATTATACATTGAGATTCAAAGCAGATTTAGTACAGTTTGATTCAGCTGCACTTAGGATTTGATATTTTTACTCTTTAATTGTAAGTGTGCCCCTTTTTAAAACACATAGCTCTGGTAAGAGTTTTGCCTTGAACCTGGATCAGCTGCTAGCACAAGCATTACTTGTCTTGTGTTCTTGTTGTGACTGCTCCTCTCCCCTTTTCTTCTGTAACTTTACTTCCAGAGTGTATGGCGCTTTCTGAAATTAGTAGCATGGTGTGTGTTCTCTGGCACTGATAGACTGTCGCACCCCTATGAAATACTAATTTGTGTCTCTGTGCGCCTCACAGCTGGATAACCTCCCAGAAAACTCCCCTATCAACATTGTGCAGACACCCATTCCCATTACCACCTCTGTTCCCAAGAGGGCGAAGAGCCAGAGGAAGAAGGCTCTGGCTGCTGCCTTGGCCACTGCACAGGAGTACTCTGAGATCAGCATGGAGCAGAAGAAACTACAGGTATAGACCTGTACTCTGCCTCCTGGTCATGTGGGTTTGGCTCACACTGAACGCACTGAATTTTAGGACTTGTTAATGCATTTCTGTGCCTTGGTCCTCACCACTGCGCCTCCTGGCCTGTGAGGATAATTGACTCTCAGTTGTATTTGGCTGTTTCACTGGTTGTGACCTTGTTCGGCCTTATTTCTCCTCCCCCGGCAGGAGGCCTTCACCAAAGCAGCAGGGAAGAAGAGTAAAACCTCTGTGGAGCTGGACCTGGGAGACATGCTGGCAGCTCTGGAGAAGCACCAACAGGCACTGAAGGCCAGACAGCTCACCAATACCAAGCCACTGTCCTTTACAGGTATTCACAAACTAGCAGAAAATGACACTTAAAATATGAATAAAATATTCAACAACCATACCATTTTACAATCAAACATCCCTGCAGTAATTTATGACAATGGGTCAAGCTGTCTGTCAAAGACTGTCAAACTGTTGAGGCCATAGTATCATTAAAATGGTATCAGTTTGAGTGTCTTTCATTGAGTCTTAGTGATAGTCTACTTGTTGCCCGTGTTTTCCTTTGCAAATTTTCAAAGTTTTCTTGTTCCTGTGGTTTGGAATTTGTCATCAGGTTTTTTTAGTAATCAGGATGTTGCCCATGCCCCTTTGTTAAACTTTGCTCTCCTGACTGGTCCTTTTGTGCCCTTTGTAAATGTCCCAGTGTTTCCATGAAAATATAATACGAGAGCCACTTAACATTTTAGTAATAGTCAGATTCACTGGAGCTCCCAGACATAAGATGCGTTTGTCTAGCTGACTCTGTATTAGCGGCCTACAGTTGCCTGAATTATTGCTCCCATTGAATGGCCCAGTTCACGACTATTAAATTGACTTTAAAAACAGACCCAGCTCGGTTTTAAGCATTGTGAAGTTCTGTACTTTATTATTTAATTTATGTGCAGTATCCCTCCTTTTGCTAACTCTGTTGTCCTTCTCTCCAGTTGGAACAACCACTCCTTTCCACAGCTCCGGCCCGACCAGCGTGCCGTCCATGTTGAAGGGTCATCAGCAGCCGTACTCGACCCCACATAATGCCTTGGATTCCACTGCACCCCGCATGAAGAGAGGGAAGGAGAGAGAGATTCCCAAAGTGAAGCGGCCGACAGCCCTGAAGAAGGTTGATGATTTTAAGTTAAAGTTAATGCTTTAGGAGAGGTGGGAGGTTCATATCTATAAAAGTCAGTAAAAGGAAAAGGGATCATTGAGGCACGGGAGTGCACTCCAAATTCTGAGTCCCCTTGTGTCTGTTCTTCTCTAGATTATCTTGAAGGAACGTGAAGGGAAGAAAGGGAAGGCGAGTGTGGAACAAGAGCCAGCAGGCCAGGAGGAGCATGGGGATGAGTGTCTGCATTTTACTGATGATCTTACACGAGAGCCTGCCTCCCAAGAAGGTGAGCGCAGTTTTTTTTAACGGTTAAGGGAAAAGCATTTTTGTGGCACCCACATTTTTTAATGTAAGAAAAAGTTTGTAATTATTATTTCTGGTCTGATGTTTGTACCACAGAGAATGGTCTGAGTGTGCCCAGCGACGCATCCCTTTCCCCGGCCAGTCAAAACTCTCCATACAGCATCACCCCAGTGTCTCAGGGCTCCCCTGCTAGCTCTGGCATCGGGAGTCCCATGGCTTCAAACGCCATCACCAAGATCCACAGCCGACGTTTCAGAGAGTAAGCACTCACTCGTCTGGAGGAATCCCTGGCATCGGAATGTCTCAAAAATGCAGAATGTGGCAACAGAAAACCGGTTAGGGAAGCAAATATTTGTCCCACTCAGAACTCACAGAGCCTTGGCTGTGAGCAACGTACTCCAAAAGTTAACGGGTGTTTTTTAAGGGTGGAACTATACAATAAAGAATTGTAGAGTACGGCGAGGATGCCTAGCGCATTGTCCCATCTCAGCAAAAATGTATGCCAGTGGTCACAAACACAGCTTTGTCCCTCTGTGTCCTCTCCTGTAGGCCTATTGTCCCAGCCCACCCTCCTCTAACAGATTTTGCATTTAAAGCCTCCAAAAAGCCTCTGTAGCCAAGCTCCGCCTCTCAGCTGCGACCCACAGGACACTTGTTTCTCAGACCACATTGCGTCGACATAGTGATAGATATTTCACCAAACCACTATTAAACCAACACATAATAACCACTTATACATTCATTGTAAGTTTTAAAGCCTTTGATTAAAGGTGCATTATTTGCACCAGTTAACATTCATGGTGATCTTCACTGTTAAACATGTTTTGAACATTTGTAACATCCAGAATTTTTGTCCTCTCATGTCCTCTCTTTGTCTGCAGGTACTGTAACCAAGTGCTGAGCAAGGAGATCGACGAGAGTGTGACCCTGCTGTTGCAGGAACTGGTTCGCTTCCAGGAGCGGGTCTACCAGAAAGATCCCACCAAGGCCAAATCCAAACGGCGCCTGGTCATGGGCCTCAGAGAGGTCACCAAGCACATGAAGCTGCACAAGATTAAGTGTGTCATCATCTCTCCCAACTGTGAAAAGATTCAGGCCAAAGGTGAAGTATGATGCAGTGCTGTCTCCAGCACCAGTCCATATGTGATCACCTGTCTGAGGTCTGACCTCACCAGCTTTCACATATCAGCAAGATGCAAAATCGTGTCGCTCTGTTGGATATTATTAGAACAGCAGGTTGCACTCTTGTGTTCAAGTCATGACCTGGCATTTTCTGTTTGTTTCATTCATTGGTTTTCCCAAATTAGATTTTTTTTGTTGTTGACTGTGTTGCAGGTGGTTTGGATGAAGCTTTGTACAATGTAATTGCCATGGCGAGGGAGCAGGAGATCCCGTTTGTGTTTGCCTTGGGCAGAAAAGCTCTTGGACGCTGTGTCAACAAACTAGTGCCTGTCAGTGTGGTTGGCATTTTCAACTACTCAGGAGCTGAGGTAAGACACTCCCATCATTCCTAACTCTGTGACTGTAGGAAACTGGTTTTAATACTTGATTGTATATATCCAGCCAATCTATCCATCTCAACGTTGGGTTAATGAATGTACAAACAAAACAGACAGTAAGTCAGTAGTTGTCATAACAGAGCAGTGGAGACAAAGTATTAAAACCCTCTGCGTCCTTCAGGGTCTCTTCAACCGCTTGGTGTCGCTGACAGAAGAGGCCAGGAAGGCCTACAAGGACATGGTGTCAGCTCTGGAGCAGGAGCAGGCGGAGGAGGCGCTGAAAAATGACAAGAAAGTCCCTCACCACATGGGCCATTCCCGTAACCACTCTGCTGCTTCCGCCATCTCCTTTTGCTCCATCTTCTCAGAGCCGATCTCAGAGGTCAATGAAAAGGAGTATGGTAAGCGCCCACGTTTCTGTCTCACTGCTTCTCATCCTTGTCATAGTTTTATAGGGTTATCTGCAGTGGTGGAAGATGTTCAATTTATTTATTAAGTACATAAAAATAAAGGTACCAGCTACTGTTAATACTGATTTCAAGCTACTTTAGGTATTTCACTTCAGTGTTTCCCATCCTGGGGGTTGGGCCATCTCTGAAAGGTCTCTAGATAAATTTGGGTGCTGTTAGATGTTTGACGGAGTAGAAAGGAGGAGGAAAAAGAAATACGGTAAATAGATAGAGAATTTGTCTTTAGTAGAATTTGTTAATAACATACAGACACTGGAAAGATCTGACAAAAGGCTCAAACTAGACACTTTGGAAGAGCAGTAATTTGTAATTTAGTGGCGATAAGAAAAACAGAGCATAAAATATGCATTCATTCCTTCAGAGACCAACTGGAGGAATATGGTGGAGACGTCGGACGCTCCTGAGCCTGCAGAGGTGGAGGCGAGTCGCCCTGCACCTTTCACAGCCGCCCAGAAAGACAGTGAGGCGCTGGCAGCCGCCACAAACACCGCCCAGCCAGGCTCGGCTGCTCCCCAGCCCAGGGCAGGGCCTCTGACACAGGGCACAGGCGAGAGAGACGAAGTCCGGGTTGACGACCGGCTGGAGCTGGCCTCGCAGCAGAGCACAGAGACGGGCTCGTTGGATGGGAGCTGCAGGGGCCCGCTGAACTCCTCCATCACCTCCACCACTTCCACCCTTGTCCCTGGGATGTTGGAAGAGGCAGAGGAGGAGGAGGAGGAGGAGGAGGACTACACTCCTGAACCCATCTCCGTGGAAGTGCCCACCCTGAGCAGCCGCATCGAATCCTGGGTGTCAAAGACCCTGGAGAACCTGCAGCTGGGAAAGAGCCAGGAAAGTACGGAGGAGGAGGAGGAGGAAGAGGAGGAAGAGGAGGACGAAGAGGAGAGAGGGCAGAGTGAGGAAGAGGAGGACCTCGATTCAGCAGACATCACTGAGAGGAGGATGGAGGGCAAAGAGCAAGTGGAGGCTAAGAAGGTCACCGGCTGAAATCACTTCTCCTTGTTTTCTCACACTCATTCTCTGTCGCTCTCACACATCCCTCTTCACAACAACCAGCGCCTTTTCTTCTTTCTCTCTAACCCCTGACACTAGACATAATCTCAGGTATCCAACCAACTGACCAACTCACACACACACACACACACGCAGCCCATTAACACTGACCAACTTAAAAAACACACAGGGTCACTGACCAACTAACACATTTTGAGGGATGGTAATTGACACTTCTTTAAAAAAACAAAACAAAAAGTCATCTGCCCCCACTTCTTCGGCCCATAACCTGCTACACTTGAATTCAGAGGGAAGTTCTGTGATTTTCCTCCTCCAAAACTGAACTCTTTCAGAGTCAGGGACTTTTCTGGGAGCAAGTGATGAGCGCAAAAACAGGAAAGAAAAGAAAAAGAAAAAGTTGAACTGCTGTCTGTAGCTCACATATGAGGAAGGTTGGAACCTTTCAGCTCCCATCTTACTTTATCCAGAGCCCTGCAAGGTTTACAGCTCTGTAAGTATTTGTGTGCCCGTGTGTGATTTTCAGCCACATACTGTAGTTTGCATTTCTTTTGCTGTGCTCTTTAGCTTTATTTTTGTAAATAATGTGTGGTTTTTTTTCCACCTCACTGTTCAGTGAGGGAAGGAGAGACACGCATTTCCTAATTAATGCTTTGTTGGTATTTAGCTTTCCTTACAGAATATTACAATGTCAGGGGTTCTGTCTTTCTACCAAAACCACTCCCACCCATCAATCTCCAGAGAGTGTTTTTTAAATGTGTCCCATTCTGTATTCAGAGGATTCAAATGACTTAACTTCTGAGAAGCAAAACAAAAATTGGTGTATATAACCTTGTGTAGGTGGTTCTACTACAGTATGTAATGATTTGTCATATTGATTTGCTAATTGTGAGACTATTTGGGGTTGTTTTCGTCTGACTGGAATTGTCTTCAGCTCCCAGATGCTGTCCGTGCTTCATAAAAGAAAAAAAAGTGCTCCTGTTCTCTGTGGTGGTGTTTTGTCTCTGATTAGGGAGGAGGGGGGCTCTCAAGCTGTCTCTAATTACCTTAAAACAATTTTAGAAGTCCTTTTGTCAGAATTATCAACATTCATATCCTTTTAGGTCTTTTCTTTCTGTCCAGGGAAGTCTTTCGGTAAATATGCAGTTAGTATAATAGCTACTCAGTGGAGAAGTTTACAGTATTATGAAAGAACTGGGAAACTAGAAAGGTGATGCAATTTTTTGTTTTTACCACTACTGACTCCATGTCCTTTAAAAAAGCCACTTAAATCAAATTAACCAACAGGTTTTTTTGTCCAATTTGACAAACAAAGAAAAAGATCAGACATGGCTCTTTACAACTGAAGTTAATCCTTGTCGAGCTCTTCTCGATCCTGCAGACAGATTTTGTCGTCGCCCAGCCAAAGCCAGTTCACTGCAGCTGAGAAGCTCCCTCCTCAGGGCAGAGTCACGCAAAGTCAAACAAGTCACCACAAAGTGATGCACACACTAATGATAAACCCTTGTAAATACAAATGTACAAAAAAAGGATTTTGCTTTTGCATTGTATTAAAGATTTCAATCATCCGATTCTTAAAGCCATTTGATAGTTTTAACATTTTAACAGTTGGAATCCAATTTGATAGTGATTCATGGTGAGATTTCAGCCTATCTATGATGGTGCGGTGTGTAAATGCAGTATGTCGGGCTGTATGCAATGTGAAGCCCTGAGATGGGAGGTGACGGTGTACTGATTGTCATACTTGGGATCATGAAAGGTTTTCTGGTTTGATAAAAGGTACGCTGTGTGTGTAGGCTTTTTGTTGCTATGACTTCCATCACAGTGTTGAAGTATGTTAATTGACAGCAAGTGTGTTTTTTGCACTATGTAAATATAGTACTGGTAAAGGTCTTGTAACTAATGTGAACAAAAGAAAAATGAAAAAAAAGAAACGGTTCAATGAAGTACTTTTTTCAGCGTGTTCCTCGTCTTTATATGGATATTTAAGACCGTCTCCTTCAGACCTGTACATCACTAGCAACGTTGTTAGAGGCTGTTTCTCATAATCCTGTCATCACTCTTAACCTATATGAACGGATGATTAACGTCATTAAAATGTTGTTTAAGTAAATCATTCAAACGATGCGTCATCTGTTCACTGTGGACCGTTTCACCTGCGTGTGCACAAATTAAGATTTCAGTGGAACTGAAACCTGCACTTAAACTGGACGACCACTAGGAGGGGACAGAGTTCTGCTGTACATTATTTTATAGCCTCAGTCTTGAAGACTTGCCTACTCCTCTTTACTGTTCGTCCAGCTTATTCATGTTAAATATCCAGTTTTAAGGTCATCTGTAACTCAGTAGTTTGAAGACAAATCATGAACTTACTCTTGAAATATGTTGATTGAAATGAGGAGGTTCTGCTACAACTTGCCGACTTCCTGTTGTTGAAAGATAATAATCTTTTAATCAGGAATAAGTGCAGTATGTAAAACCCTCTTTAGTTGGCGTCGGTCATACTGCTGTGATTGCAATCAAATGGAAATGCAAACGGTTCTGTTAAGTCCCCTTCCTCTCGTGAGATCTGCAGGTCATTTGAATATTACAAAGATAAGGTTCACTCTGGAATCTCTCTCATTGTGTAAATCAAGTCCATCTCTGCTATTTTTATGATACGTGTTGAATTCTCATTTTTTAATTTTCTCATTTTTCAGAGGAAAGTCAGCTAATAATGTATTAATAACCTAATTCATCAGCATCTATGAGGTGCAAGTGAGCTGAGAAGAGAGGAGTAACACACTCATGTACTGTACTGGCTCTACTTCAGTGTATAACTGTGTGTGTGTGTGTGTGTGTACAGCATGAGTCACCCTGCCCGCCTGTGATTGGATAGTAGTTTATGGTGAGGGAGGGGGAGAGAGCTTTAGGGGCCGTCTGTCAATCTCTCCACTGCTCCATTCACACATTCAACTCCATGCACCTTCATGGAGAGACAGAGGAAGTGAGCAAGAGCCTCTCATTCATAAGAGAGAGAAAGTTCATTCATAAAAGCTGCACGGTTCTGCTGTGCCTCAGAAAGACAAGACAGCGGGGAGGAAAGTTGCCGTGGAGGTGAGGCAGAGCTGGATGCCTGGCGACTGACTGAGAAAGTGTATGGTTCAGTGGGATGGGACTGCACTCAGCGTTGACTAGAGCGGAGCAGACTGGACTTTAGACTACACAGGACATCCCCAGTCCCGCGCCGGTGAGTCGACTTTCGTGTAATGTACAGTAGGAAACCTGTCTGATTATCCTGAGGATGCAGCATGCCAGATAATAATCAGAATGATCAACTCAATGCGTTTCATGTCTTTTTCCCCTGCAATCACCAGTCAGATCTTTGTTTGTAATTATAAATGTGGGTAATTCCTGGCAGGTTTTCCTTTTTTCTTTTTCACTTTGTCCCAGTGCTCTCCCTTGTCCAGTTCTCTGATTATGAGAGACCAATTCTTGCCCAGGTTCAAATCACAGACCAGACTCTTACCAGGTAGCTCATCTCTTTTACAGTCTTTACAGACATAGTCAGTACAGTGAGAATCACTGCATGGCTGACTGTGACACTTCATCTTCTGCAGGCATGCTGAAGCGCACCAAATACAGTCGTCTACGCAACGATTCCCTGACGTCTCTGGAGGATCGTCCCCAGAGGCTGCCGCCCCTGAAGCGGGAACTCCACTTAGACTCTGATTTTGCCCAACTGGATCCCGGGACGCCCTCCCATCACGGGCCGTCCACGCTGCGGGACTTCATCCCCCGTGTGGCCAACATCCGATTGCAAAGTTCCATCTCTCTGCAGGGCCTGAGGGGACAGAGAAACACAAGCAGGGACAGAACCATTGACAAACACACTGACAGACCCTTGTCCAGAACAGAGTGGGGATCAGGACCTCATCAGAGATTTTGTAGCCAGCCCTCCCTTAATGTGTCCCTGTCCACTCACTCGGCTCTGCACTGCACAAAACGACCCATCACCCTGCATCAGATAGCCAACCTCCCCTGGACTCCTAGCTGTCCTCCTTGCTCACATTGCAGAGATGGCCTGTGCTGTTTGAAGACTTCCTCTGCGGCAGATGACGGTACAGTGGTGGGGACGGCAAACAGAGCAGTTCACCATCACATCAAGGTACCCACCCCCACGCGTTAACCAATACCTTTGCATGAATACAGGAGTTGTGTAGCAGCCTGCAACTGAGAGCATGGTTTTCCCCTTTTTCACTTTGACAATCTGCATAAAATCATTTACGTGTTCAAACATTACCAAAATGTTACTGTGTGTAGCTGCTGCACTTTCCACCATGCAAGAAAGTACAGCTGACCTCATTTCCAGGGTCCCAGCAGAGAGTTGAGGTGCACGGTTTAATTCCTACAGGTGCCAACACAAACACACGAACACGGGCACACACACACACACACACACACACACACACACACACACACACGCAGACACTCTCCCATCTCTCCATGCTCCATTCGCACTATCACACTCACTTTCGTACATTCAACCCCTCCCTCTCAGATTAAGCTTCCTGTGTAGGCAGTAGTGACTCATCCTGGCTCTCTGCTCCTCTCTAGATCTGCTCTGCTTGCTTGCGTTTGTGTGTGTGTGTGTGTGTGTGTGTGTGTGTGTGTGTGTGTGTGTGACTGTATCCGGTATCAGCAGAGCCCATGCTGTCCTAGGACCGGAGGTGTGTCCGCATGGGTGATTAGGAGCAGGGCCCCGAGAGCTGACCGCTGATGGAAATGAGAACGGACTGTCTGATTGTCCTCTATAAACAAGCATGCACATACATTAATCTCCTGCCCACTCACCCCACCCACCCACACACACACATACACACACCCACACACACACTTATTGATTTAAGTCTGGTCTCCATCAATGGACTTACTCATCCTGCCTCAAGCCTCTAGGGTCTGCTATGCTGAGGCTCGTGTTGAACAGAAATGGGAATGTGTGTCAGAGCACATGGCCTGAGTGTTGTGTGGCCCCTTCACCCTCTTCATATATTTATAATCAAATGCATGTCAAAATGTCCAAAACCATTTCTGAGGTTGACAATTTTGCCTTTAGTGACTTGTGTGTGTTTTTTTCATGCAAAAAGAACCTGAAACCAGCTGATGGCCAAAAAACATCTCAGCCAGTTTAACAGCTAACTGTAACCATCTGCTTATCTACTGTACATGAGCCATGAACTCATCAACTGCAGACTAATTTTCCCTCCTTGCATTTACCCACATCATTTTTACAGGCTTGAAGAGAGAAAGTTATTCAGTAGTAAATCTGTTAAAAGTAAGAGAGGAAATATAACAGAAAGAGAAAACTTTGAACGTTTTATTCTCCTGTTAACCATCTCTCAGTCTGTACTCTTTATCTTTCAGTCCCAAGGGGGACAGTTAAATTGAGGAGGAACGGGACGGAAACATTGCCTACTGTACATCTGCTCTCTGTCTGGTGTCACTTAAGACTTTTACCATGGCTGTTTTTCGATGTATTATTTTACATCAGAATCAGAGAAAAACTGGTGTTTTATTGTTTTTTGTTTTTTTAAGTACATGGGCAATGTAGAGGTGACCCAGTCCATGAGAACCCTCGACTTCGAAACAAGAATGCAAGTCACACGGTAGGAGGTTCTGGCACTACCACCTGCACGCACACACATGAATATATATAGACTATATATATATATATGAGAACAAACTTAAACACAGAGTAAAAATATACGTGTTTATGATGATGTTTTACATGGACAGAAAAAAAAACAAAACAGATGACAGTGCTTTACCCTGACTGACTAAATTCATTCAACATAAATTGCCCAACAAGGCATGTGTGGCTTATTTAAAAAAATGTTTCAAAGGGGGAAATCAAATTAAATGTATAATTTTTCATAAACTGGGGCTTTTTCCTTATCGTTTGATATTGACATCTAAGTGAAGGATGCCAAAACATGGATGCACACAGCAACCTCTGTTCACAACATCGCGGCCAAATGATAGAGGAGAAAATCCAATTAGATGAATTTCCTCCTAATGATCTCTCATAGTCTTATTAAGAGAGAGAGAGAGAGAGAGAGAGAGAGAAAGAGAGACCTGAATCTATTACACACAATTTGTTTTCAAGGAGAAGAAAAGCATTTCCTGGAAAAAAGCCTTGCTTAGTGGTAGCCCATATAACTTGTGTGTGTGTGTGTGTGTGTGTGTGTGTGTTGGTGTTTGTATCCTTTAACCTCTCTGACCCAAGCATCAGTTCTTTGAAGATGAGCATGTCAACGACTCCAAAACTCTGAAAAATCGCAGTTTAAATATGGAGACACAAACCAGAAATATTTTCAGTCACAATTTAGTCCGATTTTCTTTGTTTGACTTAATTTTTACTTTTTGGGGTCTATTTTAGCTCTTATTTTGATCTATATTTTTTTGTAAGTGTATGCTTTATCTAACCAGAAAATAGCTCACCGATCTTTTACAGTAGCATCATATACAGTAGATCACGGAACACAGAGGTTAAAAAACATGTACGATAAACTTTGAATAAAATAATCAGGGGTCACAAAACACGTAAAATTATGTAAAATAACAACAATATATAGACTGTAACAAGAAATATAAAAACATAAACAGTAGATTAAAATTCTTAAAAATAAATACTAATAGTACTTTCAAATCCAGAAATGTGATTTTACTCTTGGATAAAAACATTCCTATTTTATGTGTTCAGTGCAGAAATTTCGGGAGAATTTGCCTGAGATGCTTTAATGCTGCAGAGGGCAAATTGTCCCTCTTTGTTCTGCATGCAGTGTGGCTTTCACAGAGCTGTTCTTTAATTTAATGTTACAGTGCATTCCATTTTCCTGATAGACTGGAGATGAGCCTTCTTTTAATGTAGTTTCCGTCCTCTCATATCCTCACATGCAAGTCACATGTTAGCAGGGCGCACTGCATCTCAAAATTTACAAAGGTATCTCTGTGTTTGGTAGGCACTATATTGCACATGCTTGTGTGTGCACATGTTTATAATCAGTGTGTGTGTGTGTGTGTGTCTGCGTATGTGCTGATGTGTGTGTGTTTCTGTCTATGTGAGGACCAGTTTGAGTTTTACAAACATTAGAGTGAGGTCCTTACTCACTGACAAAACTTCAAAGCGTTTCAGAGGGACTTGGTTTTAGGGTTCAGGTTAGATTTAGCTTTAGGTTAAAGTTAGTGTTGTGGTCTAGGACTAAGAAGTGCATTATGTCAGTGTCCATCCTCACAAAGATAGAAGTACAAACTTTGTGTGTGTGTATGTGTGCTTGTGTGTGCAGGGAGGCAATCAGCAGACTGTGTGAGAGGACATCAGCCAAGACAGCAGTGAAAACTAAAAGGGTATGGCTCTCTCTCTCTCTCTCTCTCTCACACACACACACACACACACACCAACTCAATCAAGGCAGAAATAACAAGAGTAACTGAGACTTTTGTTCTTCACCAGCCGGTATACAAGGGACTGTCTGCTGTCCTCGGTCAAATCAACCTGCAGTTTGCTGGGAGCAGAATCATCCTCACCGTCTCCACAGACAGTCTGACTCTAATCGCCGCCTCCTCCTTACAGGTGAGAGCTTCAACGCATTGCACCGCATTAGTAATTGTCACACGTCTGAATTATTGCCATATGGAGTGAAAACTGTCATTTTGTTGTTTTCTCTCCCTCAGAAGATTGCCCACCACCCCATGCAGGCCATTTCATTTGCCTCAGGAGGAGACCCCGTACGTTCGCATTCTCAAATGTCAAAATGTTTCACATGTACAAACAAGTTAATGGGCAGATGGGGAAAAAACAGGGTAGTATGCGTGCAAACACAAACACACATACACAGTGGGCAATTTGATTTCGTTGCGCTTGGTTTGCTGCCATTTGGGGAGGATTGAATTATTTCCTCCACTAACTCCAGCTTTTAGTTGGTGCTGTAAGGTCAAGGTCCACATTTACTCACACTTCCAAACTAACTTGTCTAACAGTTAAAGCTATTATAATAATTATATCATTTCCTTGCAACTTATAAATACTCATAAGGTTATGAGAGTCCCCCCCCCAACAGAACAGTGAAATAACTGTAAAATTGTGAATGATTACAGTTACTTGAAGCAATATGTACAATGGGGTACTAAATTCCCTACGTTATATGCACCAGTGGAGAAATTACCTCCCTGCAAACACATCTGATTAATCGTATGAACACTTGAGCTGCTCTTAAATTTTACTCCTAAACTTACGTGTGTCACCTGATAAATGTGTTATTCTTCACACTCAGCACACTTTACTCCTAAATCGGTTCTTTAGCTGATTCTCAGGTCTCAGGCTGATGCATGAGTACCAAATCATGAAACCCTTTTATCGTGACTTAACACAGCCATCAACCCCAGCGTGTGCTTTTATTATCTTTACACCTCGTCATGTCTGTTTCAAACTAATAACTCTTATCTAGTTTCCTTCCCTTTCCCTCTGTGCCCACATTATTTCCATGTGACAGAGTTTGGGTTGTTCATCCTGAGAGAAAATTTCCTGTTGCCTGAATGAATAGTGGGGTGAAAAAAATCAATGCAGCTCTGTTAATGTCTGAGCAGCCAGCAGGGTATGTCAGTTATTAGCTGCTGTCTAGGTCAAGCCCTGATAATATATAAACTACTCATCTAACAAAAACTGTTCCTTAGGCCTTGCTTAGCTTCCATTATCTCACTTTTTCAACTCGAACAAACAATGAATACAAATGTCAGGCACACAGTACATATTTAATTGCTATTTTGACACTGTGAGGTTGCACTGACCAAAGATTAGAGAGAACAGGATGGTAGTTCATGCTGTAGATGGGATTATAGCTCGCTGTTTAATTAATTGGCCGAAATAATCTTGTAGCGCGCTCTAAGCCTTGCTCAGTTGGCTTGGACACACGGAAGATAGCGTGGGGGGGGGATTAAAATCAATCTGCCACAGAGGCTTTATATGGTGAAACATATTCAGCTGACTCTGCTCTTATATTAGTATCAGAGAGCCACTGATAGGGAGTGAATTAATTAAACAGAGAATACACATGGATGACCATTAGCTGAAAATATCTGCTGTATTTTCAGTGATTAAATGTTAAAAAATAATAATAATTGAGTGACAGATCCTAGTACCCCCTTGCTCATTTTAATAGTTTTTTCTTTCTTACATGGTCTGGTATGACCTGCAGCTTGTGGTGGCTAATCCTAATTTATGTCAGCAAACTCTTAAGCAGAAACTGCTGTGCAACCAACATTATCGAGGTGATTTTATGGTCCTTATTTACTTGTGCTACTGTTACACTATGTTTACACTATGTATATGTAAGTATTTGGCATATTATTTTTCTCAATTTGATTGCAGGACGTGGCGGATTACATTGCTTATGTTGCCAAGGACCTCACCAACCACAGAGGTAGAGTTATGTGCTCATTGGGCTTCCGCTGGACTTTCGGGCATCTTTGTGTGTACTCACAGTCTCTTACCAACAATATTAATATTCATATTCATATTCATATTCCTGTCAGCATGTCACATCCTGGAGTGTCCCCAGGGAAGGGCCTGCGAGGTTATCAGCAGCATCGGTCAGGCCTTTGAAACTCGTTTCCGCCAGCTTCTCAGCCACACGCCATCGATCCTCTCCACCAATCCCAGGTTGTCGTCCTGTTCACTGTAGCTGTCTCGCTGCTGTTCCCCAGCACAATAAACTGCCATACATCCCGTGTTAATGTAGTGCATATTTCAACTCATCTGATCAGACAACTTTTAAAGTCTGGATCAGGGCTCCTTATTTTTGTGTACACTAAAAAATGAGTTGATTAATCTATTTGTCAAAACTGAAACGTCAACAATAATGTTTGTTGTTTGAGTAATTTTTCCATCAAAATGCAGAAAAATTCAGTAGTCTTTAAATGTGGTTATTTGTATGATCTTAGTAAAATAATTGGGCTTTGGGAAATTGCTATGATCACTATTTTTTACAGACAAAATGATTCATTGATTATTAAAGAAAATAACTCAAATTTATCAATAAGTTAAAATAATGTGACATGGTGGTTGCAGGTCAGCAGTGACACTCTGTCGCAACTGGAGCCCAGTGGAGACAATATCAGACCAAAATGCGAAGCAGGAAGCTGAATTGGGTGAGCACTGTGACTACTACAATGTGATCCCAGGAAAGACGCCACCTGTTGGTGGAATGGAGGACCTGCGCGTCACGAGGGGGGAGAGCAGACTGGAAGCTGACATACAGGAGGTAAGAGTTCACTGTAACATCAGAAACACAAACAATATTTAGTCACTTGAGCTCGAATTTATATTTTTACATTTGAAACAGAAAAAACAAACACAAAGACCTTCTACTGCTGATGGAGTTGTTCTAACCAAAAGAACTCAGTAAGGAAGAAAATGGATGTTTTTTCTTTTTGAAATAGGGAAGGCACATGCACTTCACCTCCAAGAATTATTCTGTTTTCCCGTCTGGGAATTGAGTCTGTGATTTTCCTCTCACTTACCTTTACCATTACCGGCTCTGAATGCACATGCACTTGCATACACACGCACACACACACACACACACACACACACACACACACACACATTCTGGCGTTTGTGTATGACTCATCAAGTGGCGTTGCAGGTTTGTTTGCCTCGGCCTGTTTTACTGTATGAAAACTGCTCCATCACAGAGGAAACTCCAGCTCCACCTGCAGGTAAAAATCACAAAAACACTCCCAGTCCAAGCCACAATGTCGCTATCCGGTTTACTTTATATGTGTATGTGTCAACACTATTTTTTTCCCACAATTATCTTGCTCGATATAAATGATGTCAGATGTTAACAAATCAGAGATTAAATCTGAGTTTTGAAATCTGAAGCTTATTTAAAAAGTAACTTTGTCGGGTAATTCAACCTGTTTATTTATCACAAAATTTTAAGTTTTGGTATTAAACCTGCTGTTGAGCTGTTATATTCTTCCTCTGTTGTATCTCTGTCAGACTCAGGGGGAACTGAGGTCAGTGCTGAACAGTGTATTCCTCTCTCCGAGTCACTGATCCATGACCTGATCCAGGAGGAAGGCTGGTTCCATGGCAGGTGGGTAATCAACATCCCTGCACCTTTGCTTTCAATGACTCACCAACTTTAAAGTGTCTGCCTGTGTCCTTCTTTCCAGGTTAGGAAGAAAGCAGGCAGAGTCACTCCTATCCTGTAGTGGGGATTTCCTGGTCAGAGAGAGCAGCTCTGCTTCTGGTCAGTATGTACTCAGTGGGATGGAGGGAGCCACCGTGCGACACCTACTGCTGATCGATCCACAAGGGCAGGTAAAGGTGTGCTGTTGGATTTTAAAATGCACGTGGGGGAGAAAAGTGGCAGCTGACCTCCACACTCGATCCTCCTCTTGGCTGTTTTCTTTGCTGACCAGGTACGGACCCGGGATCAGGTGTTCCTGAGCGTTGGTCACCTGGTGCGTTTCCACATGGAGAACCAGACGCCCATCATCTCCGGAAGCAGTGAACTGCGTCTGCAGCAGCCGATCCTGCAAAGGAACTAATGCACGTTCACAGGCTGTCACATGCATGCGTCAATCTTCAGCAGTGGTTCTCAATGTTTCTGGAGCAGAGGTACAAAAAAAAGAAAAAAAAAAAGTGAGATATCGGTTTCCAGAGAGTGTTTTCCACACTTTGCCTCGCCCTGTGTTGAGAACAGCTGCTGGCCTGCAGAGCATCCTGTTTCTCTCTCTCCCTCTCTCTCTCTCGCTCGCTCTCTCTCTCTCTCTCAGGCTAAATTTGCTGGTGTTTACTCAAAGTCAAAGCACAATCACTGGTGTTGGGAGGAAATTAACCAGAATGTTGGCAGGCTTTCAAAATGTTTTTTTTTTCCATGCTAAATTTGTCTTGCATTCATTTATTTTGATTTGTTATTGTTTTATGTTCCCATTTTTCATCCTACCTCTTTGTTACATTCTGGATATGGAAGTCAACTTCACCTGAATCCACAGCAACAGATTTGCAGATTAATCTCAGATAAATTGGCAAATATGCAACTAGTGATGTTTTTCTTCCCCATTAAACATAGTCAAATACATGTTCAGTAATTTTATAGAATCAATTGCTGTACTTGAATTCTTTCTTGCTAAACCCTCAAACACAAAAACACTTTAAGACCTTTAAACAATTCTTCACATCACAACATGTCAACAAATCATTCTTACATTGACAAAAATTATAACATTCAATTGACTTTGTGCTAGCAGCACAATTTCTCTTCACTGTAACTGGTCAGCAATCGGCTTCACAATACACAACTAACAAAACATGTGTAACACATCATCGTTTTCTCTCACTACAAAACCTTTCAAACATCTCATCGTCACACGTTGATGCTGAGTATCTGGATTTCATCATGACATATGAAATCAAAGTAATAACGCTGAACTTATACACCTATACAGTATATCATACTGCTATTTGGTGTAAATAATAAATCATTAAAATTTCTTCCATGGTGATCTCTAAAACAATTAATTGATTTTATTGGTTAGGCATCTGTTCTGATAATGAAACAATAGTTTGCCTTTTTAAACAAAACCTGCCAAATTTTTGCATTCTAAACATGAACATGAAGATTGATGTTTTTGATGTTTTTCTTTGTCATGTATACTAGAAAATAACTATATTTGGATTTTGAACAGTTGTACAGAAGAAACAAAGTGTCATTGTTGGACGTGAATTTTCACCATTTTCTGTCATTTAAAAAACACAACAATTTAAAAAAAAAAAAAAAAAAGGTCCAAATAAAAACACATAGATTAGTTGTAGCCCTAAGATGTTGGGCTATGGAAAAACAATGACTATGGAAATCACATATTAAAATTTTTTTAACTGCCTGGATTCTTTAAACCAGAAGATGGTGCTATCAGTCTTTACACGTGTATATGAAAATATGCTTCCTTGATTGGTCGAACACTCTCTGGCTCCACTTCCAAAATTCTCCATTTGTTTATGTGGTTGTTGCGTTTCTCAGTATCCTTATATGTAACATGTTCATTACAGTAAATGCATATTAACCCAAACTATTGATTCCAACTACAATCGCATCCGGCATTTAACTGGTTATTTCACTGTTCTTGAAACAGACGTGTCTGAAAGAGCAGTGAAAATGACTGGTAGTAAACAGCCTATAATAGTTCCTGCGACACTTCTCCCTCGGTTTTCAGCAGCCTGTCACTTTCAGATTTTTTTCTGGAGTAAAAGATGACGGTGTGCTCAAAGTATGCAGTCGACTGTTTTCGGGCTGTGGCCCTCGTCGTCCTCCGAGAGAGGCTCGGAGGGTCTCGCCCACATTAATCACCCTCAGTGCAGCTTGTTAGGCTGAGATCAGGGAACCACTGGCAGCTGATGGGGGGAGAGATGCAGCTCTGCTAAAGGACAGACACACACAAAATAGATAAACACTGAGAGGGTATCTAAAGAAAAACAACAGTTAAAGTCCCTCTGTTCAGATAATTCTGTCAGATGTAATCACAGAAGCAGCTTTCGGGGTGTCAAAAAGCTTACAAAGAGCAGGAAATGTTTGAAATTTTATCTCTGCTCTTTCCTACTCACATTCTGTACAAGTTAAATATGATTCCTGCATCTTATCAGAGTCAGTCACTAAACAAACAGTTACTGCAAGTGTCTCTCTCCCAACTGAAAATCAGATATAACTTATCTATTAGCATGAAAGCTATTATAACTGTGAGATGAAGTGATTTTTCAACAAAGTGGAGTTATTTTCCTGCTTCTATTACGTCCCTCTGGATTTTCCCTGAGTCACACGGACCTCGCCCAAAACAACTCACCAAGAACAACAATGACCTAGTGTATGATGCCATTCTTTCACACTTGTGAGGCCTGCTGATGATCACATGTTGTCAAACCTGTGAGGTTGCGATTTGACCTCTGACCCATCACTACTGTCAAAGCAGCAGCTGGCAGCCTGCTTGGTGTTACTGTACAAGCCGGTTTGGTAAGGAAGATGGGTCAGTTTCTGAGCGACTGTCACTGGTTTGACTTCCTTCACGTGCAAGTTTATGTTGTTTTACCTAGAAAACCATTGTTCACCATTCCTGACCTGTTAACACAATGCTAATTTGTTCCACACATAAATTAGCGTTCTTGTGCAGCATGAAAGGAAAGTACTTTTGTCTGGTTTTATCTCAGTTTTGGTAACTTTATGAAATGCACTTGTTCACATGAGCTCAGGGAGATCACTGTCAGTATTACATGTAACATTGTGCTTAAAGTGTCAGTGCACCATGGGTTCTCTGTCAAATGGTCTTGTAAATTGCTGGCATTAAGCAGGGTTTTTTTGTTTGATTTAAATAATATATAGTAATTGCAACCAGATAAAAATATTTTAAATACTTTTACACACAGCAATAGCAATTAGAGTGGAGACTATTTCTTGAATAATTGATTTGATGACAGAAAATTAATATTGTTTAATCACTGACAGCTTCTCAAGTACAAATATTTGCTGGTGTTTTATTATTCTTCTTTTATATCAGGCTGAATATCTTTGGAGTTTGGACTGTCGGTTGGAAAATCCAAAAATCGGAATATGCCAAATTGAGTTTGAGGAATATCGTGACGTGCATTTTTCTCTCATTTCTTAGACCAAAAGATTTATTGATTAAATGAGAAAAATAATCCACTGATTAATCAGCAATGAAAACAATCATTAGCTGCTGCCACATTTACAATATTTATAACTACTTGATAAGTTTTTAATCATGTAAACCAGTGATTAAACAACTGGTGGAACAAAACAGCTGGTGATGTAATTAATATACATCCAACAAGACACCAAGCTATCGTTTTGTCAGTTAATCAATTATCAGTGTCTATAATGTTTAAAGTCTGCAGCCTAAACTTGCAGGAGATACTCGATCTATACAACCACGTGTTGTGTGTGCATTCCTTGAACCAAGCCAGTGACATGACAGCCTCTTAAACAGGAAATGATAAACATTCAGTCTAATCTCCAGGTTCTGTGGCTTTGGTTCAGATCCAGAGAATTAAAAGCCTGAACCCTGAATTCCTTTATGGAATAAACTTGAGTGCTGATGAGCCTGAGGGCATTAACTTTATACGTACACACAGTCACACACAAAGATACATGCACACACGTTGAGCCTATGACAAAGCATTCCCAGACCCTGAAGTGCCTTAATGGAACAATTAAAGTCATAAAAAGCGCCCGGAGTACAAGAGCATGAAATTGTTCCTCGTTTCAATGTTATCAGAGTCACGCAGAGTTCAATTCTGGGAGGAAACAAAACAAGACTTGGCCACTGACTGAGCTGTGTTGCACAGTTACTGACATGCCAAAATCTACACGTATGGTCCTCTGGAGACAGCGCAGAGGAGGAGACACGTGAGTCAAGTGAGGTTTGCAAACAAATGCACACACAAAGAGACCAACTTGGTTTTTTGTGCCTGGTTCTGTTTCCTGTTTCCGCAAGTCAGGAACCAGTGAGGGCATGCAGGGGAGAGGAGGGAGCCAAGAGTCTCTGTTAAACGAGTATACAGTGAGTTGCTGTTGGCCGGAGTCAGGATCTCGAATAGACGAGTGTGTGTGTAACCCCCACGGCGATCACCTCACTCCTCAGCGGTGCTCTGCTTGAGCTTTTACCTCCCTCTGCTCTCAGGTCTCAGCCCTCTACCCCGACTTAGTGTGATGGCTTGTCTCTGAAGCTCTGATGGGCGTATGGACTGTTGACTGTCGACAGGCCCTTTTTGAGCAGAAACACACATGCATACATGCACAGACACACAATGCACTGTCCTCAAGCACAACATGCCCTGGAGTTTGTTTACCTCTTCCAAATCTTCCTCTTTCCACTCTCTCTTTATCATTACCTCTTTGGAAACTAGGTCAGTGTCAGTTCATGCCATTAGCTTCTGCTCCAAGTATATGAATATGTGAGCGTGTGTGTGTGTGTGTGTGTGTGTGTGTTCATGTTCATTTAGCAGCCATGCTTATCTGCCACTTGGCTTAAGAACTTCCTTGAAAATGTTTGTTTTCATGCTCTGTGTCGGTGGATTGGAAGCACGTCTGCATTTGTGTGTATGTGTGTGTGCGTGCGTGCGTGTGTGTGTTTGTGACACAGTGATGATGAGGGGGTGGGGGATTCCAGGATTCTTGCACGAGGCAGCAGACAGATGTGGGAGACTTGAATCAAACTTTTCTGTTGGCCAACTTCAAAAGGCAACTTTTCCTCCAGCGTTGGTCTCCGCTCGTTCTCCATTCCTCGGCCGTTCCCTCATGCTTTGGCCAGCAGCTCACACGTCTCCCCTGGATTTCAAGCTGAGGCTGAGATCAAAACTTGGATTCTAGCAAACACCAGGAGGGATGATTCAGTGAATCCCTGTCATGCTAGCCTTTCTGTTTGTGGTCCTGGAGACCCGGGGCCTCTTCAGCAGCTCAAAAATATCACCTTGATCCTTCATGACTTTTCCTTACTTTCCTTACTCCTAAATATGATTTTGAACTGATGGCATTGTGTCTCTTTGGGATCTCAGATACCCGCTGTAAAACTTACTATAGATTTTACACCATATAATACCATAGATTTTCATATGCTCTGTATCTTTGATTGGCATTAACTTTTTGCACAGCACTACAAAATCCTAAGCAAGTCTTTTTGGATTTCTGTCATTTGACCTTTGCAACACAGCGAAGGATTACATAGTGTATATTTCTTTGTCTGTGAATCCCTTTTTGGACAAACAAATTGAATATGTGTTCATGAATAATCCACCTTGTATATATAAGACCATGAAAATATTTCCTTGTTTGGTTTAATAAAACCAAAAAAAGCTTTATTTTTTATTTAATTACATATTTACATATTTTGTCCACTCCTTTGAATATGCATAATGTCCAGGCTTAAATAAGATGTCATGAAATTTTGTCTGCTGAGTTTCAGTATGCCTTGACTTGTCATACAGAGCCAAAGTTTTCTCAGTTTCCTTTGAAAAATCTCAATATCGTCTGGATGGATTGGCATCAAATTTGGTACATTCCTCTCGGGATGAACTGTAATAACTTTGGTGGTCTTCTTACTTGTCATCTTGCACCATCATCTGGCCAAAGTAAGCTCTGTGTCCTTGTTTCCATCCATTCATCTTCTGTATCTTTGTTGACAATCCCTTTCTCTGTCATCCTCCTCCTTTCCTCCTCCTCTGCTCTCCCTGTGGTAAAGAAAGAATTGATGCCCTAGCATAAAGCAATCACATTAATCCCTGAGTAGTGTGTATGTTAGTATATTTCTCTGTGTGTCTGTTTGCACGGAGTGTGTTTATGGGTCTCTCCATCTGTGATGAGTGTCTCTTACAGATGGTGGCGGCAAACCCCTGGCGGGAAAACTCAACAGGGAATGTTTTCCATCCCTAAGATGGTCAGATTTGTGTGGGGGGACAATGACTCTGCGTAAATCACAGGTGGGGAGGGGGATAAGTGGGCGGCTAGACCAGCATGGATGGATGGCTCAAACCAAAAATACTATTCATTGTGCCCAACGGGGGACGGACCCTGAATAAATCTGTGTGCATTCAGGCACAGGGTGTGGACAAAATAACACGAACACCTCATCATGTCTTAAAACTACAGCCTCGAAAATTACCGTTAAGTTGAATCATCACCTTGTGTATATTTTAAACAGTGACATGTTAATTACATTCATTGCAGAGTAATAGTATTTCAACAGGGCATTTCTTCATCAGTGGGCTTCATTAAAGCAATAATTCATTTCGGGAAAGTGTGCTTATTTGCTTTCTTTCTGTAAATGAGATGAGAAGATTGATGCCTCTTCAAACTTGTCTGTTAAATCTAAAGTTTCAAGAAGCAGTTAGCCTAGCTTAGCTTAGCCTATCTTGGTGGACTGACTGAACTGGACAGAGGGGGGAAATGGCACTTCTATACTCTATCTATACTCACGCTGCAGCAGTTGTGGTGATACCACACAGAGATTGCGACAACAGTTTGAGTCATTTTGAGCTGCTTGCATTTTGTGCTACATGATTTGTGCTACAGGATTATGTTCCATGGTCTGCCCACTGACATTTTAGGTTGGTTGGTTAGTTATATCCCTGTATGTATGTCTTCTGTCTATTTGATTCTCTGCCCCACCCTAATATGTTTCACCTGTGTCTCATTATACCCTCCTCCCTGTCTCAGTCTTGGTCTTCCCCTCTGTTTTTGTTGGATCGTTTGATTTTGTTTTGCCTCTTGTTTTTGCCTGCTGTTGATATATTTGTAAGTACCTTTTTCTTCCGGTGCCCCCTCGGTTATAGAATTGATTTCATTTCCTGTAAGACAGGGGCAAGACAGAAATGTAAGAAAGGTCCCCAGCCATGGACACACTGACTGTCGATCGGAACGTGCATTTACGAAGCCCTCACCAGGATTACAGCTTGCTGCAGTGAATGGACGAACATGCAAGGCAGTAGATTCAATTTGAGCAATGAGACCATGTGAAAGAGGAATTACCTGAATGTAACACCAGATTGTCAAGTCCACTGTTGCTATATTACAAAGTAAACACAGTTATACTGCAAATCATTTATTTAAAGAGCCATCCAGTCTTCTGTATATTGATTAAACAAGCAAGATATAAGGTGTTTGTAAGCGTGTTTGAGAGATGTTGGTAGATGTTGCCTTTGGACAGAGCCAGGCTAGCTTTTCCCCCTTTCTCCAGTCTTTAAAGTAAGCTAAGCTAAGATAACCAGCCACCTGTCTGAAGCTTTATATGAGAGTGATATCAGTCTTCTCATCTAAAGCTCAGCAAGAACGCAGATAAGTGTATTTCCAAATTGTCAACCTATTCCATCAAAGTCCCTTCTGTTTGTACATGTGTATGAAACTCCAGACACAACTGAACTTTATGTGCATTCACTCCTGGATTTTCACCAGCAGATTTAAGTGTTTATTGCTCCTATATGGCTACAAGCTCTCAATAGGGATAATATTTAGGGATGCGAGGGGCTTTCTCACTAACTTACTCAACTCATGGAGGGGGGAGATTCTGATGCAATGTCCTGTTTTCTCAATCAGGAGTGACGCCCAAGGTACAGCATGGCTGAAAAATCCAGGGTAAGTATACCAGCAATTAAACTCAGACACTCAGAGATGACTCACACTGTCAACCCTGTGTTTCTCTGCTCCTCCTCCTCATACCTGTTGCTTAAAAGAGTCATCATCACCACGAAAAGGACAACTATTACAACTTTTTATGGCCTCAAGATTTTCTATCCTCCTCTTCTGCATAAACAGTTTTTAAGGGAAATGAGTTCATGCAGTGCCTAGGTACACACAAGGAAAATGATCCATTTGGAGGCAAAAAGGGATTCCTCTGAGTTATTTTGTGGTTATGTTTGATTTTGTGCTGCAGCGGTGCACTGTTAATGTGTAGTGTGTTTTAGTGAAGGAGACCATATGTGATAATAGACGGCCAAGCCCAAACAGATATAATTCCATCATTACATTATCCTCATGACAAAAAAACTGGAGGCCAAACTCCAGAATCAGAAGTAACACACACACACACTCCCTATAATGTGTGTGTGTGTGTGTGTGTGTGTGAGAAAGAGTGAAAGCGAGGAGGGAGGAGGAGGAGGAGGGGGAGGAGAAGGGGGAGGGGCAGGGATTGGGAGACTCATTTCTGCTGCAGCTCATTTTCTTGAAATATTTCACATGAATATTGGCAGCAGTTGTGCTGCAGAAGACAAAAGGAAATGAACCGTGGCTGCTGGAGCCAAAGACAACACACAGTGTGAGAAAGTCTCGCTACAGTTACTGCTCACGGCACAGTGAGAGACAATCTCAATCTGAGCTATTAAAACTGCCCTGGGATATATGAAACACATGAAAATGAGATGGTGAAAGAATATTTGTGATGCAGCTGGGGGTGTGTGGGGGTTTGTTGTCGTCACATTGAACGTTCATGCAACAAACGAGTAAATAGCAGAACATGAGTGGGGTTAAGTGACTTTGTTGTCTTGGTTGTCTCTCTTGGGATTTTTTTATGTATTGAAATACTGTACAGGAACAATCAGACTACACCCTAAAAAATGTTTATCGAGCCTCTGTTTCAGTCTGGCTATTTCAGGCTGTTTAGTTCAGCCATTTCAGGCCAGAGGAGTAAACATTCCCTAAAATGAAACCCACGCTCAGTTACTAACAGTAAGGAGATTAACTGAGGAAAAGGGATGGGGTGAGAAGCAGAGGTGGGTGGGGGCAAGCAGGAGGGTGTTGTGTCGGCACGGGGGTGGGGTGGCGTCTTACTGTAAATGACACCTCCTCTGTGTTGAGGAAGAGCAGAGGGCAACCCTGCACTGCTTGGCATCAGCTCTCTCCCACTCTACATTTCATTGATGAGAAACATGATTCGAAGCATCGCGAGAAACTGTCCTGCAGTTCGCTCAACTCTGACGTCACTCTGACAGTGGGGTGTGCGTGTGTGTTCTGGTCTTAAGTGAGGATATCCGCAGCTGTCAGATAAATGTTAAAAACTATATTTCCCCCTGAGTGTAATGGAGTAGGAGAATAAGTACCACAAACTACTCAAGAAATATCCCAAAACTGAACATAAAGGAAGTGTTCAGCACTTTGGGAAATTCACTAATGAGAACATTAATATCACTCTGAAAAAATGAAGTTACAACCTGAAAATGATTTGCTGAATGATCTTGCCAGCTGTGAGTCAAACCAGGGACCGGCTGCTCAAGAGCTTAAGCCCATGTGATATGCACCTTAAACCCTTTCAGCTTTAGGGGCACCCCACAAATTTCAGATCTTGATGCATTTATGCAGATAGGACTCAACACTGTCAGACTGCTGCTTGGGTGGTTGTGCCCGATGCCCAGTGTCGGAGCCAGTGAGCTGTCTCTGACTCCCACCAGCACCCCAAACCACTCTGCACTCCAGCACTCAGCTATTCACCATCCTCACGCCCAGGTCACGCTTAATGTTTCAGAGGTGGATCTCAGCTATGCTTAGAGAGACAGTCGAGGCTCCAGGATGATCGGGGAGAGGCTGCCTTACTGTCAAAACAATCCACTCCAATCAACAGTGGCCGCTTCTGCTCTCTGCCTCTCCCCCAGACTCGCTCATTCCTTGAATCGAGACCTCTTAGTCTTGCCCCATGGACTTTTATCTCTTATGCCAACAACCCTTCCACACAGTAATATACACCACATTTACAGTAAGAGATGTTCTTGTCTTACAATGTGTCCAGTAGCACGTTTTCATTTACTTTCTTATGTCCAAATGTACTCACCAGTAAGTCCATCACTTCCATTGTAATAGAGCAAATGGATATCCAGTGGAGTCCAGGAGTCCCAAATGATATTTCACTATCAAGGAGGGGGGCGGTATTTGGTAGAGAAGGTGAAAATTGTGGTTCGTCCAATAGATTACAAAAGACAAGATGCAAGAGAAAGCTGAAAGTGACACTTGCCAGCCAGCTGCTATGAATAGTTATGAATGGTCAGAGTAATACACTGGTAAATCCACAGCTGATGTATGATATTAAATCTTGAATTGATCTAGTTTGACATATACATATAATGTTTGATTGGGCTTTTGGCATGGAGGTGTGGAAGCATAGATCTCTTTAAATTCTTATAAGATAGCATAAGCATTCCAAGTTACATACAAAAGGTCATGGGGAGACAGGAAGGGGAATTTACAAAGGGAGTAAAAATGGAGAAATTTAAAAAACTGAAGTTGGGGTAGCCTCCAATATTTTGATGGAGTCGTTGGGCTGCAGAAGCCCAAACAGGACATAACTAAACCAAAAAATGAACAAGCTTTGTAAGGACACTGTCTCGAAAAAAAAAGCTGAATTGGATGGAGGTTATTTGGAGCAAACCTGTAAGATTGCACTGTGGTTGCACTCTTGGGTGCTGCCTGACAGTTGGTTGTCTTGAGGCAGACTAAGACTCCTTGGCAGTCTGCTCTGGAGTAAACGTGGTCTTGTCAGCAGTGATGGAGAGGCCTTGCAGAGGGCAGGACTTTCCAGGGGAAAAGAAGCAGCGCAGCATTGTTGAGACTAGGTTTGAGGCAGTGGGCAGACATCCAACTGGCGATGTCAGCAAGGCTAGTGGAGATGTGTGCCTCAACCTGAGTGTCTGAGGACGGAAAAAGAGTTGTGGAAGTTGAGTTAATGATATATATAGCTGAGTTACACAAAATGAAATACATAAAGTACAAAGCCTTTTAGAGCAGCTTAGGCGGGTCACCAACAATTTCTTTGGAGAAGAGGTGAAAAAAAATGGGTGGAGGGTGCAGCAGTGTGGGTCAACAAAAGTGGAAAATTCAATATTTTGCCTCAGCCTTGCCATAGTGATCATATTTCACGTAACTATTGTCTTGATCAAAACGATAAAATCTAATGTGCAAAACCCAACTCATAATCTATGAATAAGTGCAGGTCAAGGTTATGTTTGGACACGTGCAAGACGAGAATGTGGATAATAACAAAGAGAGGAGAAGAAAGGGGGAAAAAGTTGATAGTGGAAACCAGTGTAGTGGAATATACAGTGTCAAAGAGTTCCTCTTGGTTTTTAGAGTGATAGCATACTTGAGAGAGGAGCCAGGCTGACTCTATATTTGCTGGGTGTGGCTGCAGACATGAATCAGTGTGTGTGAAAACTATCACTGCACCGGACAAAATTCCTCGAAACATATGGTATACACACAGTGTAAATATTTATAGGACATAATTCAATAAAAAGTGGAGGGGAATAAAGGGTTTTCATATCTTATTCACTGGGACAACATGGAGATTTGGGGATGTTAAGTATGTCTATCTAGAAGTCAGTGATGGAAAAAGCATGAGAGCCCCCTTTCAGTTCTGACAACTGGAACTAAAAAGCAAATCTATCATTTAAAGTTGTAATAGCAATAGCTTACAGATCAGCAACTTTTTGGTCTCATAATATCCCTTTCTGCAGTTGTTTATTCTGTTCCAGCAAGATGCAGTAGTTCTTGTTTGTTTGTTTTAAAGCTTTTTAGTTCATTGCGAAGAATCCCTTGGAAAGCTGCAGCAGGGAAGCTGAACCTTTCCAGATTCTGTAAATGATATTAGAAATGCTATTTTACACGGACATTTAGAGACTCAAGAGCATTTATCAAAATTCTACCAACATCTATATCTCATTATTACCAAACAAAAACAGCAACAAAAAAAACAGCCAGACCGATTTTTCAAGCTTGATAAAGTTGTCGATGGCCTATAAAACATTGCTAAATGTAATAACGTTGGCCCCTATTTACGGTTTGTTAACCCTTTACTGTATCATGCGTGCCTTGGAGGGATGTGCCGCGTTTTATGGTATAGAGTGAGCAGGTGCATTGTTTTTGATTGGCACGGATTTTAGGAATGTATTACAGCATCTGTCCCCCTTTTTATTCTTTTCTGCGTTGACTTCGATATATTATCACAACAGTTAAAAGCCCAAGCTAGAAAGTCCGGAGCTTAACTTTTAAAGCATTTTTTTGCACTCGGGCTTTTGTATCGCGAGAGCAGGGGGGAGAAAGGGGAGAGAGCGAGAGAGAGAGAGAGAGAGAGAGAGAGAGAGAGAAGTTTTGGGGAAAGTTGAGTAGAGCAGGGATGAGGAAAAAGCTGCGCTGTGAGGGAGAGACACAGTGAGTGTTGCCATTCTCATCCTCTGGAATGCATCAGCTCCTCTTACTTATCTGTGCAAAAAATCAACACACAACTGGATGCGCACCCGCAGACTCCAAAAGTTACCATGCGCATTTACTTATAGCAGCTCAGCGAAAGGTTTGAGTGACTTCTCTTCTTCTCCGCAGTTTTCTTCTGAACGTTTATTCAGCAGTACCTGCTAGTAGACGTGAAGCAGTCCTCTGTCGGGTCTGAGGCGAATCTCCTCTCTGGGAGACAAGGTAAAGTAACAACCGTGCGCACTTTCGCACATTATCATTTTACGCTGTATGATTTTGCAACTCTGAGCTTTGTGATGATCAAACTTAATAACTGGATTGATGAAAAGGATTCATATCATACAGCTACTTTCTGTTTGCAGCAGAGTTGTTTTTTCTTTTTCTGCGTAGCATCTCCTGCACGCTCCTCTGCGTCTTTTCCAATTTGCGTTTTATTGTTTTGCAGCTTTGACTCCACTGCAGAGGTCGACGGGGCTGCGAAACTAGTTAGGGTGAATTTTTTTATTCCACCGAGCGCTGGAGTTGTACCTTTGAGCGTGGATATGCCGGACAGTAAATGTGGAGGACGGCTGCTGCAGTTGGCCGTGGCTCTGGTGGCCTTGCTGTCGCTCTGCGCCGGGCTCGGACACGCTGCAGAGGTGGTGGACACCGGGGACAGCGAGCTGGTGACCAAGCAGACCGACTCCAGAGCCAGCAGGGCCAAGAGGCGGGGAGGGACGGACGTCCTGAGAGGGTAATGTGACTATGATAATCCCTATTACTCCAATATGGGAACATTTTTTTCTCTTCTTTTCTTTTCTTTTCTATCATTTTCTTTTCTTTCCCTTTCCACCACTCTTGCGTGCCATTTTTTTACCAAAACTTTTTTACTTTTTTTTTTTTTAAATGAGCATCTTTTATGTATATGCTTTTTTAAGGCTGGGAGCAGGTGTCTGCTCTTTTCACTTAGGCCCATAAGGTGTTGGTTGTACATGATCACTGAAGGTCAGACAACACTGTGTGTGAGTGTGTGTGTGTGTGTGTGTGTGTGTGTGTGTGTGTGTGTGTGTGTTCCAATAAGACCCACGAATGACATTGTCTGTGATGGGAAGTTTGGAACAAAGTTTAGTAATTAAATACTGGCAAGAATATCACATTCCTGCTGACTGCAATAATAAATTACATCCAAACAAAGGAGGCCATTGGTCCTGGGTGGCTGTGGCAGAGATAGATAGATAGAGAGAGAGAGAGAGAGAGAGAGAGAGAGAGAGAGCAAGAGAGAGAACAGCCTAATCCTCTTTCTGGCCAAAAACACCACACCCCAGTTGTGGATAAATCACATCTGCAGCTGTACACAGTGGGTCACTGCTGGAGAGGTTGTGTGTGTGCATGTGCATATGTGAATAAGGGGGGGGGCAGACAGACAGAAAGCAAGAAAAAAGAAAAGGAAAAGAGAAGAACTGTGTCTGTGTCCAGTGATGACAGCAAACAGCTGATGAAGGTCACACAGTAGACAGCTCAGTTCTCTACAGGCATTTTGACTGCTTTAAATTAATCTATCAGAACATCTGGGTTCAGAGGCAGGAAGTGCAAACAGGCGGCACACTGCGTCACGCTGACCT
Organism: Psettodes erumei; assembly: GCA_016785225.1. Classification (NCBI taxonomy): domain Eukaryota; kingdom Metazoa; phylum Chordata; class Actinopteri; order Pleuronectiformes; family Psettodidae; genus Psettodes; species Psettodes erumei. Next base: position 3,972,170 of record JAFBJZ010000863.1, on the reverse strand, counting down.
ACCACTATAAGAATGTTTCAGACATTCAGCGGGCTTCATTATTCACCTCGTGGTTCTGTTTGGAGTTACACCACACAATATATACATTGACCTCTGGGTCAATGCAGGCCCGGTAGGTGAATGGCAAATTTGCGTAGACCTGTGCGTGACAGAATGGTAGATGGACTCATTTCCACCTTCCCTTAATATTTTTCATCATTAAGTTTCAGATTATCCTTACCAAGGTTATTTTGCTTACTGCTCATGACATCTGTGATGAGGGCTCAGAAATGTGATGGACATGTCATGTTTTGGGGAGGGGGAACCGTGAAAACAATTTCAGTGATTACGAAGCAACTTTGTATTTTTTTGTTTACTGCTTTTTGGAGTTGAGGGTGTGATGATTGAATTTTGATCCTTTGCCTGGGACAGCTGGTTCAGGCTGTAGATTGCCATCCTGCTGAACTGCTCTTGAGCAATGTGTCCTTATTCGTGTTGTCTCCGGAAGTGTTCTGCAGACAGGATCAAACTATACTACAGTATTTGGATCACTAATCACTGCACATCTATTGGTAGAGAGCAAGTGAAAATGTAAGGACAGAGGATGTTATCTGCTACACAGATTGTAAAGCCACAAAGAGAAATATATATTGAAAAAAATTAAATTTAAATTGAGAGTGATCTGAGTGATGTGGATTCCTGACCTTCTGATGTTGCATCTTCCACAGACCAAATGTGTGCGGCTCAAGGAACAACGCCTACTGCTGCCCGGGCTGGAAGACACTCACTGGAGGAAACCAGTGCATTGTTCGTGAGTATCGTCTCCATTATTCAACAACTGCTCCTTATGCAATAGGTTGCATATTCAGGTAAGGTCTGAAGCTTGAGCGCCACATCATCAGCACCAGTCCAGCATCTTTTTTTATTGCAGCCATTTAGTCCGAGCACGTTAGACATCTGGGATTAGAGCTGAAATGATGAGTCAATTTTTAAATTTTTTGGAGTCAAGGTAAAGAAATATTGGCTATTGGCTAAACTTTTTTGCTAATTGATGTTGACTGTTCATGTGTATTTGATGGCAAAGCTTCAAAGCTACATTATAGTTAACCCTAAAAACGCAGTACCCAGTATGTATGCAAAGAAGTAATGCATATATTATGCAATGTAAAATAAAAAGAAAAAATAGTGGATGCTTTCAAAATGACGATAACACATATTTTGTTGTGATATTTGGAGTGTGAAAATTTTTTTTTTTTTACATTTTGAGGTCTGATATTGTCCTTTTATTGTCCTTTTGCCTAATTAATGAGGCTCATATATGGGATATTTACTTGGGTACAAATCAAACATTGCCACACAGTTGCAGTTTGGTGAACCACTAACATGAACCAAAACAAGTGGGAATTGGTCCATTTACTCTGGTATTCTGTCAGTGGTTTATTTTCTTATTCTCCCCCACTGTCTCTCTCTCTCTCTCTCTCTCTCTCTCTCTCGACTTCCCTCAGTAGACAGGAAGGTCTGAGAGGTTGTAGACTTGTGTGATTGCAGTCTGACTGGTTGGCTGGCAGGATGCCTGTCGCGGCTCTAATGACATTGTTTAGCAGTGGGGTTCATGGAGTAGGGGTCAGTGGCTGGACTCTACCTGATGGGAGCTAGGGGGAAGGGGAGCATGCCAACAACAGTCTGTGGGAAAAGAGAACAACTGAACGAATTACAGCCAGCACCAGCTGAAAAGCACCAACTGGTACCCATCTATGGCAACAAAACTCAAAGAAGAAAATAGCTGGGCGCAATTGCCATGTGGGCCTCTATAACTTAACCATGATGACGGTTAAAAGGAAGATTTGGCCGTGTTCAAACTGCGGTCTGTTTGAGTTTTGAAATATTATAGATGAGAGGTCAGTATGAGGTTTAGATCATGGCCTAAATTGCACTAAATGAAACTCTAACCTGAAATTCAAAACCTCTAGCAGACAGGCTGACAAGCAGCAGATACATAACATGAATTTTCTGTCACGCACACTCAAGACAAATCCTGAGGCCAGGAAGCGAGCATTGGGCTGTTATTTTATCTTGCACCTGACAGATGACTTTTTTTCAATGTTTTTTGACCGCGTGTCATGTTCCTCTTTGCAGCAATCTGCCGGAGTTCATGTGGAGATGGTTTCTGCTCCAGACCCAACATGTGCACCTGCCCCAATGGCCAGATCGCCCCATCCTGTGGATCCAAGTCAGGTCGTTCAGCACTGCCCCTTTCCTACTGTGATACACAGTGAAATCTTTTAAAACTTGATGTCATCAGCATGATGGATTTTATTATATAGTGTCCATAGATATGGTGGGGGGATTGATAGTTAGCCAAAAGATAAACATGCTAATGGTATGATTTATGTAAATAGGAGTAAGAGTAACTATGCAGCTTTGTCATACTTTTCCTCTCTAGAAATGAAAGCGATTTGTATTTGGCTCAGATTTTTTAAGTGCCATTTGAATCTGTTTTCTTTAGTTTTCTTCTCCTCATCATGAGTAATGAGCACTAACTAGCATGGTACAAAAATATGAGATTCAAAGCCAAGGAATCTTCTGAAAACATCCCTTGAAACTGCCCCAAGATTGCAACAATTGATATATGTTGCAATCACGTTCTGGCAAATAGAGGTCAATCTCGTGGTTTGTTGTGTGTGTGTGTGTGTGTGTGTGTGTGTGTGTGTGTGTGTGTGTGTGTGTGTGTGTGTGTGTTTATAAGTCGATTGGGTGTGCGTGTGCTTTGGAAAACGTCCACAGTCAACATCTCCTCCATGATGAGCCCTTGCAGCTCACAGGGCTTAGCCCTATGCGCTCATCTGTTTGCAAACCTTAAATTTCTAGGAAATTGTACGCAAGAGCCACTTTCAAGAAACACAGTTGAGAATTTATTTTGTTCATGTTGTAAATGTGAGTGTTTGTGTGCACTGAATTTAACCCAACATTGCTCTGTGTGTACATTTCTGTGTTTGTATTGTTTTTGCCCACAGTCCAGCACTGTAATATTCGTTGCATGAATGGGGGAACGTGTGCTGAGGACAACTGCCTATGTCAGAAAGGCTACGTGGGAAACCACTGTGGTCAACGTAAGGATCATCCTGAAAACACCATAGGACACACTTCAACATTATCTGCACATTTTTCCATCATTTCAGATCTATTTATGACAAAGATATGCTAAGAAACCTCTATTTTATCACATTTTCCCTATTAATATTGTGTTCAGCTCTGCTTAGCAAATGTTGGCACATGCTTAAGTAAAGTAAGTAAGTAAGTAAGGTGAACATTAACACAAACATTAGCTGTACTAAACTTCAGCATGTTATCATTGTCACTGTGTGCACATGTCAATGCTAGCATTAGCCTTTAGCACAAAGCCCTGCTCTGCAAGTACAGCCTCGCAGAGCTGCTAGCATGGCTATATAGTAGCCTACAGTTAGCTTGTTGTAGTTTTTGGGCATTATTCCTGCTAGTAATAACTCACAACTGTGGCAACATTTCTAAAAAGGAAAAGTGGCTAGAAGCATGTGCACTCAGATGGTCAGATAACCAAAACCACCAGGTTAGTCAGATTTGGAAGAAAAGACTAAGGGCTAACTAGACCATGTCTGCTTACTGCGGTCTTGTATGCGCTGTGCACCACATTTACGGGTGTGTTTATTTTTAGTTTGACATCAGAATAAATTGATTTTAGATAATGTGCCTAAACTTGTCTCGTCTCGGCTGCTTGTTTCTTGCCCTCGTCTGACTTCTTTTTAGAGATGTCATCGTGTTCCCACACGCTATATAGTTGATTTAGTGGCTGCAGTGTTATTAGAATCAACAGAAATGATGGCCAGAACTAAAAACCACATTTGTTTGCACCTGAAATATCCTTTAAATTTGCCACAAGTCACAGTAGTGTTCTCATGTTATTGTATGTTCTCTCTTTTCTCCTCCAGCGGTTTGTGAGAATGGTTGTCTTAATGGAGGAAGGTGTGTGGCTCCCAACAGATGTGTGTGCACCTACGGCTTCACCGGGGCCCAGTGTGAGAGAGGTACAGAGCACCACGCTGCATTTTCTCTCACTCTTCTTACATCACACTGTCTCTGTGCTCTTCATTCACTACTGCTGAAGTGGTTTTCAAAGCCACACGTGCTGCTCTTGTAAAAACGTGACTCGGATGTTGAATGGCGGCTGTGTTTTTGTGACCGAAGACAATTCCTGCTTAGTCATGCCACCGGCTCCAGGAATGTGGTTTGTTGTGGAACATATGCAAGTGAAGCTCAAGCTCAGAAATGACCGTTATTTTCCACATCTGCTCTCAAACAACGCTCCGGGGAATGTAATGTCATTCTAAATGTGTGCTGTTTGTTAACTGAAGACCTCCCAACCTCCTGTGGTTGCTCTCTGGCACATGTAAGCAAACGGCTCCAAAATATACAAGCACACGCAAACTGAGAGGGGCCTGCATCACTCAGTTTGTGAGTGAAGTGTGCGTGCATGCAGACATGTGTTCTGTGGATGTGCCCGGGGGGCTGTGACAGTGATGACCTGTAGAGGTCAAGGTGGTGACCTTGTAAAGCTAATATTTGGGTTCAAGGCAGAGCTCCTAATTAGTAACGTCCCTTTTAACGAGGCCATGATTCAGCGGCTTGTCAGTAAGGTCTGGCTGACAATTTGTCCTTTGGTTTACTTTGGTATTATCTTTAACCCTGCAACTAACAAGACACTCTCTGGTTGCTTGGTGGGTTAGCACCAGCCTTATCTGTTGAAGCAGTCTTCTACATGTTGGGATTTTGGTTTCCAGTCTTGCCTGTGGCCTGAGGATTCTCTAAAAGATTTCTGGGGTGATTGAGGAACTCAAATTTATCTTTTCAGCGTGCACATCATCTTCTAGATCTTCATAGTTTCAAGGGAATACAAGGTATCTCAGAAACACTCTGCTCTTTTGTCGTAATGATTTCTGCTGATGAAATGATGAATGGGCAGAGACACTGACCACATCTGATTTTGGAACCTCGATTTGCCATGTAAGGTGACCAGCATGCAAACTGGCCACTCTTGTCTACAGTGGTGGTGTCTTTTGCATCTGTCTTTTTGCATACATTTTGGTGTGTGTGTGTGTGTATGTGTGTGTGTGTGTGTGTGTGTGTGTGTGATTGTGTGTGCTTGGAGACCTTAATGCAGCATATTGTGCTGAATTGGGGTGAGGTATACCTGTTCCATTGTGTGTTCATGTTTCCACAGAATCCATGAACATGAATTCATAAATTATTTTATATTGCAAAAATATATTCATTCTATAATATACAGTGTTATGTATGGTGCTTAGATGAAAAACTTTTGATAATTGACCTAAATGACTAACATTTAGGTACATTATCAGTTATTTATCAGTCATTTGGTCTTTAGGCTTTCATTTGGTTACACCAAGAAAAAGTAGGCCACTGGATACAGTGGCGTTTTTGGGTTTAGTTACTTTCACTGGAATTTCCCCGGCTGGGATCCATCACCTCCCAGGGGAAAGCTATTGCGCTCTCATACAAACACAACCACATACATAAAGTACATGTGTGTCACATCCATGTGCGCAAGCACAACGCCACACTGTTTCTAATGCAGTTTACAGAATGGTGCCCTGTTATGGCTCGATCTTATTAGCAAGAGCACGAGGTTTTCCACAAACATGTGATGTGACCAGGGTAGATGTCACTGCGCTGCCCAGGACCCAGAGCTTTTCTTGGATGGGGAAATATCCTGGTGCTGTCGCAACGTGAGCACATCACTACTGCAGAGTTGTGTGACTTTGAGCGGTATGCTGCCAGAAGCGACTGGTGATCTGCTGACCAGTGGTCCCACAACTAGGCACAGCTGACTGCAGTAAAAATGCAGCCTGGTACATCAACGTGTTCTTTGTTGGTTACAAAATGTGATTTAAGCTGGAATGTGGGATTGGTGAGATCCAGCCACACTGCTGCCGATTGCATACAGGGCTCTTTGCTCCGGCTGCAGAGTCATTTAGCTACGGAGCAATAAAGACGAGCTTTAGGTATGACGCCATGGAGTTCACTTGGGATGGTGGTGAACGACTGGCCTGAAACGTGGCTACACATGAGTCACACAGTCAATTAGTCAGCAGCCAGAGCAAAACAGGGACGTTGGTCATTCAGCTGAGGGGCTCTCTTGTCTTTTAATGCCTCGTTGACTTTCCCCTATCAGGCTCTGTTGTAGTCCAGTGCAACCCTCAGAAGATAGATAAGCAAGTGTGTGTGTCTGTGCGTGTGTGAGCGTGTGCTCAACTTGTTAGTCTTTGGGAGGATGGAGAAATCTGCTGACAGGCCGATAGGGAAGGCCCCACCCAGATGTAAGACCCCATGACACACGCACGGAAACACGCAAATCCCATCAACAATGGTGACAGGGATGCATGTGCACAAGTGACACGCATGCAAGGATGCTGTGAGCACCATCTGCAAGGGGAAGACTGAGGAAGGGGTGGGTATGGAAAAGGTGGACAGATTTTTCTGCGTGTACAAACATTTTGGAGTTAATCCAGGAAACTCTTTTGACCCACTTCCCGGCGGGCTTCCCTCCTGTTCACACCGAGGCTGTTGTTGTGCATAAACTCACCGGTCGCTGAGGAAGCCAACATCTCCATTGTGTTCCAAAAGTAGCAGCACAGACGCAAAATCGGTGAGAGTCGAAACCAACCACCCGTTCCCATATTAAGATGCATGTCCACTGATGCATCTGTGATAATGTGCAAATGTGTTTTCCAAAAGTTTTTAGGTTTTGCGCTGTTTTGAGATCATCTCTGGCTAGTCTGTGGATGAGGGGTTGGGACACTGGCTGGGATTCTGTGTGTGTGTGTGTGTGTGTGTGTGTTCGAGCGCATTTGTGTGTGAACACGTGAGATTGCTCCCAGATGTACAGGACATGGGTGGATCCCCCAGCTGTATGCAGTTCACAGAGAGACAGTAAGATGACGGATGAAATGACACCACTTTCACCCTACAGCTGTCCGCCTCTCCCTGTTTACCTCAGCTGACTGTTTAAGTGCTGTGTGTGTATTTGCTTTATTTCATGCTCGGGTCCTTTGTGTTTTTAGTGCTTGCTCTCCTCCACTAACAGCTGTAATAAGCAGGTATTATGTCAGGTGGATTACGTGTGGCGGTCTGACAGTAATAATGCATAAACCTTAATCTGATGAAAAGAGAAACTTGAGTTCTTTACACAGTCTGCTGTACTCAGTCAGCTTATACGGGCGCCATGTAAAAAGTTTCCATAGCTCCTGTAATTGCTTTTCCTATATACTGCTTGCTCCTTTATCCTGGTAGAAGAATTATTCTGATCCCTTACTGAAGTAAAAAGTAAAAATACAGCATTTTTGCTGTAGTATCACTTTTGCAGAGTGGCCCTGTGGAGAGTGTTAGAGATGACTGGAATAGGAATAGTTTGACATTTTGGGAAATGCCACCAGTGCCAGCTTTCTTGCTTAGATTTAGAGAAGAAGAACGATACCCCTCTCTCATAGCTGTCCATTAAAAATGAAGCTGGAGCCAAAAGATGGTTAGCTGAGTTAACTACATAGACCGGAAAAAGAGGCCACAGCTGGCCTGACTCTGTATGCTACATATGCACCGCTCAAACTCCTTAATTAGCATGTAATAGTCTGTTTGTTTAATTTGTAGAACAACAGGTTGTGGTTTTCTGGCTCTGTCGGAAGGACTGACTGACTTAGACAGGTTTTACTGTATTCTTATCTACCTGCATTGCTGCTGAATGAAGCTTAATTTATTATGATTATTTGTGATTATATGATTATATTTCCCAAAATGTAGAAATATTCCTTAACTGTAGCTGCTCCAGCTGGTGCTATGTTCAACTTGTTGCACTTCATTGTTACAGTATGGGATATAAGTTTATCATGTGATTTTATCTTCAAGTAACTTGCTGGTAGCTGTCAACTTAATTTAAATAAATTAAGTGCAATATTTCCATGTAAAGTGTCCTGGTGTTGCCTCCAGATGGAAGGTGGGAAGCAAAGTAAAAACTCGAACCTGCACTTCAGTAAATTACTTTCCACCTCTGGGTGGAAGGAGAAGGAGACTAAGAACCGAAAGCATTTGGTCTCCAGTAGAGCCTGAGCAGGAGGCAGAGAGAAAGGAGAAGGAGAGATGACCCAGTTCTGTTTCACACAGCGCTGGTGCCAGAGGCAGAGAGACCATGGAGGCTGTGCTGCACGTGACGGGGTTTGGGCTGGGCCCCGGTCCACACGGGAAACGCACAATGTCTCGTTTGTTTTAAACGACTGCGCTGTTGGAACTGGTCTCCCTCTTTCCTCTCGCTGTCTGTTGTCTGCCGTGAAATGTGGAAATGATTTTTGCTTTTGGATCTTGGCCAGATTCTTTTGGGAGGGATGAGTTTTCCCCTTCTCTCTTTCTCTCTGTCCCTATCTCTGTTTCACCATCTCCTCGTCCTTCACCTGATAAGATTCGTTGATTTTTGCTAAATCCATAGGGAGTTTGCAGCTAGGGAGTGGTGTTTGGATAGAGGACAAAGTGAGGGGATAGATGCATGCAAGCGCCGGGATCAAGGAAATGAGGTTTAAACCAGGTTGAAGGGGAGGAGGGATTAAGAATCTTCATGGAGGGACTTTCTTCACACTCGCTTTTATTATAAGCTATTTAGTTCTTGACTGATGTAGCTCGGGTGGAAATCACCTACTGTTTGCCACAGACATGCCCTGCATGTCTGCGAGCCTCTGACGGTCTTAGGGATGATGAACTATTCCCTACATTGTGTATTACTACTCAACGATTTTACCACCATGTGAAAAGTGAAAGTGCCATTTTGCCCTAAAACACAGCACAGGTTATTAAAGAACTGATGATGGTATAGTATGCGCACCAGACTGATTTTTCATCGTCTGGGTGTCCTTGCTTACGTTTGCTAGTGTCTATTACTCTCCACCGCCGCCCACACAACTTTAAAAGGTTTTCCAGACCCCTTCCCTATCTCTGCTTTTCTCTATATCACACACACACTCACAGACATACAATGCACCTGAGAGCTGGACCGATTCAAATGCCAGGAGCAGACAATGCATTCTTTATGGAGTGTGTTACCGTCTGCTCTGCTGTACTTTCATCACATACAATATACGTGTGTTGTAGATGTCACGCAAAAATACATTTATTTGGAGCATTTTTGTTTGTGGATACCAGGTAGTTTTTCACCCAACGAAGCAAGTTCTGGTTTCAGCACTGGTTTAATAACCGTTTAGTATTTTTAAAAAACAAACATCTACCATAACTCAACCATAAGAAGGTTTTTTCTGATGCCTTTCTGTTCATGTGCGTGAATGGCTACCAAACTTTTCTCTTTTGCATTTGGTTTGTACTGGAAAAAAGAATATAGTGAAGTTTTCCCAAACAAGTAATCCCTGCTTTGCCCCTGCAGACTACCGCACTGGGCCGTGCTTTGCCTCTGTGAATAACCAGATGTGTCAGGGCCAGCTCACAGGCATTGTGTGCACAAAGACTTTGTGCTGCGCCACAGTTGGACGGGCGTGGGGTCACCCCTGTGAGATGTGCCCAGCCCAGCCTCACCCTTGCAGGAGAGGGTTCATACCAAACCACCGCACCGGGGCATGCCAAGGTAAAGTCTGTTTCTCAGCGTCTGTGTCTCCTTTTTTTTGTTTTTGTCTCTTTTCTTTTTCTCTCTGTCATTCTCCCTCACCTCTCCTTCTTTGAGTTAAGTGATGTTTCTATTCTCTCTGTCTGATTTAACTCCTTCTCCCTCTTGTCTGCCTTCACCACTCTCCATCTGTCATCCCCTCATCACTACCCACCACCCCCTCTCCGGAGGATTAGTTCTAATTGGGTTAAATTGGGGTGGGTGGCAGTGCCTCCCACATGTGTATGGAATGCCCACGGACGCCCGCTGTGGCGGGACTGTCAGAGTCAGTAACACGGGTCAGTGGCAGTGCCATGTGGGAGAGCTCATTTCTGGTAACATGGCCCTCTGCCTGCCTGCTCCAGACCCAACAACAGCAGAACCTCTGCAGGGGAGGCGGACCTGAGCCAGGGCCCAGAGGGACATGGATCAGGTCACAGCCTCCAGGAGGTTTTCAGCCTGAGACCTATGTTTCAGTCTGTCACATTTCATTGAATATATTTAATGTAATCGTCAATGTAACTCACAACATTACAGATTTCAAGTATTTTTTTCCTAAAAGTTTTTGGATGGATTGTTTGATGGACAAATGCAGTGCTCTGGATCCACTCTCTGATGATGTCACAGTGTCCCTCTTTTGCTATCAAGTCTTCATATACTTCAGTCATCGTATGTGTTTGAATGCAGACCAGTTCGCTCTGTATTTCCTTTCCTCTTTCTATCTCTTCCTCAGTTGACTTGGCTTTGATTTCTGTTCCTCCTGCAGGAGACATTCCTCTCTCTGTTTCTCTCTCTTTTTCTTTTCCCTTGTCACTCTGTTGATCGCAGGGAAGCCAGGGCCAGACTGTTAAAACAGACCCAATTTCTGTCCATGCACATACAGGCGTGTGCAGATTTGTGTGTAAATGTTAGTCTCTGTGTGTGTTGCCCTCTTGATCCTGCACTGAGTTTATTTTACCATCTCTGTGTCATTTCTCTTGTTTTATACTTTGAAGGAATCTGTGTGTGTGTGTGTGTGTGTGTGTATTTACTGTATGCTCCTGTATGAACAGATGTGGATGAGTGCCAGGCCATCCCTGGTATCTGTCAAGGAGGAAACTGCATCAACACAGTGGGATCTTTCGAATGTAAATGCCCCGCTGGACACAAGTTCAACGAGGTCTCACAGAAATGTGAAGGTAAGAATCAAAGAAGCAGCCATCGCCGTAAAACTGTGAAATGTCTGACGTTCAGTGTCAGCCTGAATGACAGAGTAGACCAAAGAACTTTATTTTAAAATTTCCTAATTAACAACGTGAAAGTAGAGTTAAAAGCCACATCCGCCTAGTTGTGGTTAACGTCACCTCAGTCACGGTATTTTAATTCTTACTTTGTGGGGGAAGACCACACATAAGCCACTATACCCTTTCCTTTAAATTTAAATCTTGAAATAAGTTTAATTAAACCAAAGTAGCACTCAGCCTTCTCTCAGTGAGTGTGTATAACGCTTAATTGAGGGGCTTGAAAGAAATGGTGATTTTATTTGCTTTTTTTCTCTATACATGTGTAAACATGAGACTGTGCAACTTTTGAAAGAATGCATAAGATGCTCTTCCTCTTAAAAATTAAAAGATGAATTCATTAATTGCATCATTTGCTGCTACAACCTCGTCTGCTACAATTTGATCTAGTATGACTTTGTGCTTATAACTCTCCGCCACATTTGCTACTGTTACATTAGTTTATGTTCAGTATTTAAAACAACTTCTCAGCCAGGTCTATCAATGCACAATGTAAATCAGCCAGTGAAGATTGGGTCACCATATAATTTTGAAAAGACTTTTTTCTCTCAGCTGGGGAATTATCATATTCTGTCTGGCTTTCAGAATTGTGAGATCACAATCTTTTCTTACTTTGTATTTGTGGCCACTGAGAGACTCACAATATATTTTTTGTGTCTGGCAAAACAAAAAGCTTTAATAAAATCCCTCTCTCTGCATCACTTCTGTTTTTCCAGATATAAAGACCTACAGCCTCCCTGTGAGAAATATTGGCTCATTAAGACATGAATATGACAACTTCCAGACCGAGTTTAACTCCGGTGAAACAGACTGAGCAGGGTTTTTGTGGCACTCATATGCAGAGTAAAATATGTGGTATTTTATGCCCAGAAATAATTGCCGGAAAACTTCTGGACTGTGTGAAAGACATTTCAAACGGGTCTAAGTTACAGTGTATGTCTTAACAGACCTTGCGCATGATGATGTGCACTTGGTGGTTAACGGTGCTAACAGAGGAGCAGCTACAGAGGCCCCTGGATTTAATATCCTGTGACAATGCTTTATTTCCAACGTCATTGCCAATGTGTGCTCTAGTCACCCTTGAAGCCGTTCTCATTTCAACTTAGATTTCAGTTAAATCACTTACTACGCAGCTTTTAGCAGAACAAAGCAAACAGGAAACAATCCAAAATGTTTTGAGACATACTTAATACTTTGTCATTTTTCCTCCTCTCCCTCTCATGCAGATCTGGATGAGTGCTCAAACATTCCAGGTCTCTGCAGTGTAGGTGAATGCTCGAATACTGTCGGCAGCTACTTCTGCAAGTGTCCCCAGGGCTATCACACCTCTGTGGACGGATCCAGGTGCATAGGTGAGTCCTCTGTCACACTGGGCGTGGCGCCTCTCCAGAGGGAAAATCTACTGCGTTGTATTTGCTTTCGTTCGTTGTCACTAGGACCGATAAAAAATGAGACAAAGAAGCTGAGCAAAAAAAAAAAGGTGCTGCCTCATTCTCTTTGCTTTTTCCACCCCATTTTGGTTCTTCTCCCTTTACGCCTGGCGCTGAGAGCAGAAAGAACTGAAATCTTTCCAGCATTCCAGCTGGTAGAATTTAGGTCAGTAGTCACTTGCTTGTTTCTAGTTCCACAACAATGAGCTATATTCTCTTCAAACTGAAGAGGGTACATGATGCGAGAAGTAAAGTGAACTCGTCCTGTGCTTGGGGCACTTCGATTTTTACACATCATGGCTGGAAGGAGTGTGTGTGCGTGCATCTGTCTGTCAGTTTGTGTAAACAATGTGTGTATGTGTGTCACTGAACAGTCCACATTCTGGGAGATTAGTAAAAGTACGCGCACACACACACACACACACACACACACACACACAATCACCAGAAAAGCCTCTGGTGAAGTTTGCAAGTTGAATTTGGTTTGACCCAAAACAGACCAGGGAGGAATTTTGGTCAAGATAGTTCATTAGATGTACGCGCACATACGCACATGTATTCACACAAAACGTATGCAAACACACGGTCACATTAACCCTCACCCCCACCCCCAAGGAGAGGATGTTTGTGAGGAAGGAATGTCTGAGTCTTTTGCTCCAGAAAACTATTGTGCCAAAACATTTTTAGGCTGTTTCCCATGCAGCAATGCTCAAGCTTAACATCTACTCTGGCCCCTTAAGGGCCCAACTGCTTTTCCTCCAGCCTCTACTCTACACTTGCCTGACATCTTGTCGGACTTAACCAAGCAATCAGTAGTGTAGCATGTCAGTTCCTCCGTGTGATTATGCTGGATGGGCTGGGTGTGCAACAAGACATGATATATTTATGTTAATAGGGAACCCGAGGGTTAGTAACACTGGTGCACAGTGCCAGAAAATGCAGGATGTAGGAAAGGCTTTCGAAAAATAGGAAGTGATAACTTGGAAGTGGCTTCCATTTCCCATATGCTGGAAAATGTGAGGCGACGACTGCTTTTTGATTGCACTCTTGGTAATTTGCTCGACACGCAGACAACACATGCCATGTTCCACGCAGCACTGTTAGTTTAACTGACTTCACGCTGTGTCGTTTCCCACAGATGCTCGTGGTGGGTACTGCTACGCTAGCCTGCTGAACGGGCGCTGTGCCAACCAAAACTCGCAGCTGTTGACCAAAATGCAGTGCTGCTGTGATAGTGGACACTGCTGGTCTGATGGGTCCACCCCTGAAATGTGCCCGATTCGTGGAACAGGTGGGGGTCACTCAGCATCACATGGTTATGGCTTTGGGATTTTTGTTCCTCAATCACGGGTCTCCATGTCTCCACACAGAGCTCACCTTCTGTTGATTTCCACTTGCTCTCGTTTTAGACGAGTACCAGAAACTGTGCTTCCAGATGCCTGATGGGAACGGTGCAGTGCTGATACCTGGTCGTGTCCCCGGGAGCCCCGACCTGCCCGGCATCTACCCAGCTCCGTATCCTGGTCACACTCCTGGGAGAGTTCCAGGCCAGGTCCCTGATCAGATTCCAGGACAAATTCCAGGACACATCCCAGGACAAATTCCCATACAGTTTCCAGGACATTTACCTATACAGCCTCCTCCACCAGGTATGCGCCTACATTCTGCTTGTGTTTGGTTCTCATGTTCACAGAAATATGATGACATGTCTTGTGACAAATTGACTTGTGCCATACCAGCTCATAATTCATACACTCTGGTCTGACTCAGTGGCTGTGCTATGCTCCAGCTCCCCCTGATCTTGTTTGTGCCATGTTCAAAATCCCAGTTTTGAGCAACAACAGCCCACACCCTCCCACTAATGAGCTACATGTTAATGATGGAAAACTGAGAAGGCTGAGAAAACTTGAACTGTGCACAGAGACTTTGCTGCTCGGTTCATTGGGGTATTGCTGCAAAGATATTTAAATAGTATTTACAAATGCCCTATCCACAAGAAAACATTCTTATGCATTCGCAGACCAGTCATGTCAAGAGGTTAAACAACCGTGTGCAAAATCTTCCACAATAAAATTTGCTCCAGAACTGTTTTGCATGGGAACTTGGCAGAGTTTAGACTTCTCAGAAAGAAGAACTTCAAACAAGTCAACTCTTTTTCATCTTGAAAATGGTAATAGGTCCTGCAAAATCCTAGTACAGTACAAATGTCGTGTGTAGATGTACATTTGCAGAACGTAGAGTACCTACATATTCTGTAGAATAAACTAAAATGTCTTTTTCAATTGAACTAAATTTCTGTGCTGTGAATATTTCATTATGTCATTTGTAATGATTTATTGATCATATGTTTTTGTAAATGCTTCAGGTCCCGTTATTATCCAAACCCAGAATATCACCAGCATGTGTCAGGCCTATCGCAACCTCTGCCTGAATGGCAGGTGCATCCCCATGCCGGGCATTGGATATCGCTGTGAGTGCAACATGGGCTTCAAGGTGGATGGAAGGGGAGAGTGCATCGGTAAGTGTCGGCAAAAAGACGTTTGCAGAATGAGAATAACACCAAACTTAGGGCGTGCGGAGGTGAAGAAGGTCTTTGTGCTTCATGTTTTCTCTCCAGATGACGACGAATGTGAGAGAAGCCCGTGTGCACACGGGGAATGTGTGAACACGGCTGGGTCTTACATCTGTCAGTGTCCTGCAGGATTCCAGTCCACTGCAACCAGGACAGAGTGCCGAGGTTACACACATGCACACACATACAGGCGTGTACACACATGAGAGGATGTATGTGTTTACTATTTGTTTTGGGGTTTTTTGCCAGATCTGGACGAGTGCGTGGCCAACGGTCGCATCTGCAACAACGGCCGCTGTGTGAACACCGAGGGCAGTTTCCACTGTGTCTGCAACGCTGGATTTGAAATTTCAGCAGATGGCAAAAACTGTCAAGGTGTGTCATTTTCTGCCATCTACAGTAATACTGCAGAGACATGTTTAAAGGGTAGTTCTCTGTCATAACCACAGTACCTGTAATGTTTATGATTAATGGACTGTGGATCTGTGAGGGTGCTGATTTAATACCAGTTCCTGTTGGATGCCTGTACCATAATAGATTTTAAGAGATCATGCAAGTTTTATTTCACCACTAACTCCTTTACAGATTACTCCATGTTGTTAGTATTTGGTTCTTACCTTGCAGGCATCCTTTTGTTTCCAGTCATTTTAGTTTGCTATAAAGTCTTTGCTTTAGAGAGGCAATCCATCTCAGCAAACCTTTAGTTGATTAGAACTTACTTGGCGGATTTTCAAATAGCTTTTCAAACCCTTTCCCCCCTACACTTTTCCTTAGATGGACTGATGAGTTGGGGGGGGGGGCACAGTGTGAGCTTCTCTCTTTAGCTCTTTTCTCATTCTCAACACAACCTTTCACTTTTCATGTGAACAGCACATGTACACCACAAATGCCTTCCAGGAGATTCTAAAAATGTGCAGCATTATCCTTGTTTTTAAATACATATTACGTTATAATATCATTTCATAAATAATAACACCATGCCCCCCCCCACACACACACATACACACATGCACACACCTTTTCATTTATAAAAGAGGTTGCACAACACATTGTACAAAGTAATTTTGATCCAGGGCACCTTGCCCCTTATAATTTCTCTTGTCTGACACATGAATGAAGTTCATGGAGTGTATATGTTGTTCTGTTTGATAATGCTTCAAGACCTAATATTAAAGAATTAGCTGCTCAAATTTTCAGTCCAAAATGGTGGTCAGTGATAAGTGTGTGAAATTTAATTTTAACCTGCAGGTTTTGCCTTTTGACAAGTTTATCTTTCCTAAATGCAATGCTGAGTTTCAACATGTAGAGCATGCTGTACAATATTCTCAATGAACTGTGCAGTATTCACATTCCAAAACCATGTCTTTTTTAGCCCCTTTTAAATTAAATGTCTGTTGTTGCTTTTATTGTATGTTTGTGCTTGTGTTTTTCCTGTTTATGTTATGTTTGCTTCTGCAACACTGTAAAATTCCCCTCTGTGGGATTAAGAAAGGATTATCTGATGTTATCTGTTATCAATCTTTCAATTTGTTTCTGTTCATCCGTAGACCAGGACGAGTGTCTGATCAGGAACATGTGTCTCAATGGACTGTGCATCAACGAAGATGGCAGCTTCAAATGCATCTGTAAACCTGGATTCCTCCTCGACACCAGTGGACGCATGTGTGTAGGTGTGTTTGTCGGAAAGCTGGTGGATCATTAAAATCACACGTCTCCACATTCTCACATTCACTGGCTGCATCGCCAGAATATATTTCGAAGCGGTTGTTCTTTTGACCTGCATTTTCAGCTAGCTTGGAAGGTGGCTACCTCTCTGGCATGTTAGTACTTCTATTATGTGAGTCTTTTGCACACGGGGCAAAAAATCCCCCTAAATGCCTTGGAAAAATCCCTCAGCATCCTGGCAGGCCAGCTGGACATGTGGATAGTTGGGGCCCGCCTATTCTCAGATTCTAGAAGACAGCCTTTTCCTAAACTTGTTCGAAAGAGAAAAGAGACCTCGTCTTCTCCTGAAATTGACAAAACAGGCCACAACAGGCCACTGGTTTGATTGGACACACAAGCTTGTGATTAACATAGCAATTGTGTCAATTGTGTGCAACCTTAGATGCAAACATACAGTAGGTGCCTTAAATCTCCAACTCGCCAACTAATGTCTTTTCAGTGTACAACCTGCAGCCATTTTGTTCTCCGTGGCCTCCGTGGAAACAGACATTTGATCTTAGAGACACTGACCTGGTTAAGTCATAGCGGAATAAATAAGAGAGCAGGGTGTCAGTGAAGTGTGCTGATGTGTATGCACTCATTAATGAAATGTGTAGTCTAAAGGGGCCCTGGGACCTCTGTCCCACAACACACCCGGACAGAACACACTCACATGCATGCCATATCACTGTTTACGCTCATTATGATAATTATTGTAATACGCTGATGGGATCAAGGGGAAGGAGAAGAATGTTTTTGTAGTTGAGGTCATAAAACTTAAACTGTGCAGCAGTGTTGGCTGCGTGTTTTAATGAATCAGGTGCCCAAGGACTTCAATAGCCGCTGCTTTAGCAGGAATTTGGTTTTATAGGTTAGATTCTAGCCCTTTATGATTCATTTTGTGAGAATGAAATGAAGAAGTTACTTTGCTGTGTCCATTCCTAGACATTGACGAGTGTGAGACTCCAGGCATGTGCATGAACGGCCACTGCGTCAATACGGAGGGATCTTTCCGCTGTGAGTGTATGGCGGGGATGGCGGTGGGCCTGGATGGACGGGTCTGTGTTGGTGAGTAAATGTAGTTGTAGTTTTGTCTCCAGGAGTGGTTCATGTGTACATTTCGGATACTGTGGCAAACTCAGTACAAAAGCAACATGCTCATGAGGTGTTGGTAATTCCATGGCCGTGCATTTTTGCTTACTACTTACTGGCATGTATCCCCCTCCCCGGCTGCAGCTTCTTTGAAAGTTCTCAATTCTGCACGAAGAAAACAAAAAAATGTACTTTTCAGTCTTATTTGCTACCGTGTCCCTGTTCAATAAGTTCCATGACTTCTTTGAGAAAGAATTAATATTTCCAGCAGTGTCCTACAAGCACCTATGCCTATCACTTCTCACATAGGTTAGGTGTCCATGTGCCTGGACAAAGCCTTTGTCAAAACATTTGTCCCACTTTTCATAGCAGCTGAAACCTCAGAGTGAGCATATTTTAAGAGGTATTCATCTCACAGCTGTCACACATTTCAACCAAAATAACCACAACAAAAATATTTTCCACTTCTGTGATAAAAGAAGAAAAAGTGAATGAAGCACGGCGTTTTGCTGTTGCAATAAACTTTGCAGCTCATCCTCACGCTCGCTCTTATTAAGGAGCGTGCATTGATCAACCCTGATGCATGTTTTTCCTGCCTCCTGGGCTGGCACTCAGGATCCAGATCTGCTTATGCCTTTATTTTCAGCATGCCCACATTTCCACAAATGACATTTCTTTGTGTATTGTGTGGGAAGTGTTGAAATGCTGTTATTCGGTCTGGATGAGTTTTTGTCAGGATGATATCAGCGCAGGAGAATGCCTCAAATCCCTGGATATTATGGAGAGAGAACAACCATTTGTTTTGCCAGTGTTGTTGTTTATTGGAGCCACAGACTCTGCCCTCCCCTCCTCTCTCTCTTTCTTTCTGTCTGGCTCTAGCCTCTTTCCAGATCATTTGCCTTGTCGATGTTTCTCATACACTGTCTGTCTTGTTTTGTCTGAAACAGACACACATATGCGCAGTTCGTGTTATGGTGGCTACAAGCGAGGGCAGTGTGTTAGGCCTTTATTTGGAGCCGTGACCAAGTCAGAGTGCTGCTGTGCCAGCACAGAGTACGCCTACGGAGAGCCCTGCCAGCCCTGCCCACCACAAAGCTCTGGTACGGATATTCCAATCACTCCACCCTTTACACATATGGAGCCATCTCCTGCCGCCTGACACTCACACACACGGCTCGCGTGTAATTTAAAACACACCTGTCAAAGTCAGGATGACCAGATCAAACACTTTTTCTTCTCTGACATACCAGCTTGGATTTCATAAATGACAGAATAATGGTGATGAAGTTGCGGCTATGACGCCCATGGTTGAGAGACATCGACAACTTAGACACACACACAAACACACACAATATCATCCAGTCACTTCTCATTAGTCCTGCCAATTAAAGTTTCTGCATCAACAGATGCCAGAGCTGCACCACATTAAGGAGATGGTTTTATACACATCTAGGCTAAATGAGAAAGCATGGGAATGGATAATGACATGGTTTTAAATTTCTTGCTTTGAGATTTCTTGGATTTTGGCGAATGTGATATTTTCTCAAATGCTGTTATTTCTTATTTTATCAACCAAACTGTGTTGTTTGTGTGCTTTGTTGCAGCTGAGTTCCTGGCTCTGTGCCCCAATGGTGGCGGCATAACTGGTGACGGAAGAGGTAATGTCCACAAGCTTGTCCGTGTGTGTCTCTTGGGAATCGAGACACAGACCAGAAACCAGCAGGTTTTTTTTATTTAGAGTTATTTAACAGGTTAATCTTTGCCTTCTCAGATATAAACGAGTGTGCCCTCGATCCTGACATTTGCCAGAATGGAGTGTGTGAGAATATGCTGAGGTCATACAAATGCACCTGCAATGAAGGCTTTGAGGTAGACCTGACGGGCAGAAACTGCATCGGTAAGTTATTAGCTCCATAATGATCTCATCCTCTTAGAAAAACAAAGCATAAGGCCTTGATGTCAAAAGACATAATATCACTTTCTGCTTTTTTGTCCTCAGATATTGACGAGTGTCTGATGAACAGACTGTTGTGTGAAAACGGTCTGTGCAGGAACACACCAGGCAGTTTCACCTGTCAGTGTCCCAAAGGATACCGCTTTGACCCTGAGACTGACGTTTGCGAGGGTCAGAGACACATTCACTCTGTTCAACTGCCTGCTTTATCAGATTGAGAGGCGATGACCATTTTGTAAAAAGAAAGAAAAACAAATCTGGTGTTTGCTTGCTTTTGTTTCCCACAGATGTGAATGAGTGTGCGTCCAGCCCCTGTATTAATGGAGATTGTGTGAACAGCCAAGGGTCCTTTGTGTGTACGTGTTCACTGGGCAGTTCACTGGACAGCTCCGGGCTAGAGTGTATAGGTAAGTGATATATAGTTGTCAAAACAGTACTTTATTTGGCAAAATGTTTATTTATTTAATATTAAAATAATTTGAAATATATATGTAATAAAGCCACTCCTTTATTTATTCACACTGCATTGTTTAATAAGATCAAGTAGCGCACAGTATATAGGTCGATTTTATTGGTCAACATTGGCCAACATTAATTTTGTCCACCTTTTTTCAACATTAAAAAGCTATCGAGCCTCATGTTTAGCATTGCAGTAGCTCAGGGATTAACTAAATTAAATGTGAAAATGCTATACCAGCGATGAAACTAGTGGAACCTGGAAAATCAAAATTCATTCATTTTAGAATAGCTCTGTAGATTAATTAAATGTAAGATTTACTGCTTAGATACAGATTTTTTTTCAAATAACATCTACTGACATATGGTGCCAAACCAGCCACATGTTATTTCATTTCATATAAGTGACTATCTGGCAACTACATTGTTGTTCATAAAACAGAGACCACTAAGAGCACCTGCTGGCTGAAGATAATCAATGATCGCTGTGAGGTCAACATCAACGGGGCGACGCTGAAGTCTCACTGCTGCGCCACACTGGGAGAGGCCTGGAACAGCCCGTGTGCCAAATGTGAAAAAGGTAAGATGATCAATATAATCCATTTTATATTAGTCACAATGTAATTTTACCAAATATGTGGAGTGACTGACATTGTATTGTGCCCTCCCTTCAGATCCAATCTGTGGTAAAGGCTTTGCTCGAGTGAAGGGAAATGTGTGTGAAGGTAAGGTCTTGGTTGATGCCACGTTTCTGGTGTCTTCTGTGAGCAATGTGAAACACTGGACCAGGTTGTTGATGTTGCTCTGTTTGCTCTCTGCTGACTGTCAGACGTGGATGAATGTCAAGTGTTTCCCGGAGTGTGTATCAATGGCAAGTGCATCAACACGCCAGGCTCCTTTTTCTGCCAGTGCCCTCCAGGAATGACTGTTGATGTCAGCGGCAGGATGTGCATTGGTGGGTATTGAATGTAGTATCTGTGTCTGAGTGTGGTGTTACGTGTGATGCGTTTTTCTTTGTAAAAAGTACTTGAGTACTTGAGTTTCATATTCTCAATACATATACTGTATATAAAATTTGTGTCTGTGGCTTCCAGACCTGCGTACGGAGCAGTGTTATCTCACCCATGAGGATGAGCGTTGTGGGGCTCCTATCCAAGGGAAGCACCGGGTTGATGCGTGCTGCTGCTCAGTGGGCGTGGCCTGGGGCCCTGACTGTGATGAATGTCCAGAGAAGGGCTCTCCGGAATATGCCCAGCTCTGTCCTCGGGGCCCAGGCTTCTCTCACAGGGGCGACTTCATCAACGGAAGACCCTTCCTCAAAGGTATTGTATGGTCCACATCAAATGCCCGAGCTGTTTCACCAGTGGTCTCTCACCTGTCTTCATCGCTCTGCTCCATGCCTCAGATATAAACGAATGCAGGATGATAAACACCCTGTGCTCAAACGGGAGGTGCAGAAACACCATTGGCAGCTTCCGTTGTCGCTGTGACAATGGCTATGCTCTGGACTCGGATGAGCGGAACTGCACTGGTGAGTAGCACTGAAAGTATTTGCCAATTAATCACCTTTGAAATTTGCATAAAAAACTTGATAATTATGGATAATTGGTTAATGTTGATATATATAGCTCTGGGATTTGTGGCAATTTGATGATATTTTGTTGGAATCGTGTTGGGCATATTTCACTATTCAGAAATTTGACATCCCAAACAACTAATTTATTAATTGGAAAATAGTTGACAGATGAATCGTTAATGAAAATAATCATTAGAAGCAGCCTTACTTAAACTTGATGAACTGTGCAGTGGTTATTTAAATTTGACTCTGAAGCTCTACAGTAATCAGCGGTTGACTTATTGCCAATTGTGCAGGAGCTAACGTATCTTCCGCATCTATTTTTGGTTGGAATGTTTGATCAGCTTCAACTGCAGCAATACTGCCGCTGCGTTGTATCTTTATGAGTCTAGCCATTTTCATCATTCCCCCCTTTCTGAATCCCCCTGCCAACTCCAATTACAGTAAAGTGGTGTAAAGCCATTGCATACATTCAGCTGGCTCAGTCTAATGGGAATCTGGCTGCTTTTGACCTGTTGGAGCTGGTCCCTGTACTCTGGTTAGCTACATTGCTGCTCTGTTGAAATGTGCACACATCATTTTAGGTTTAAATGCCAGTGCCATTACTTTACTCTGAAATAATTTATAGGTTCCTCGTACGTAATTGATATCTGGGACCTTTTAACCCCATATGAGTGAGATCCCATCCAGTGTTAAGTGTTTCAGAATGTGGATTGCAATCAAAAGGGATCAGGCCTTTAGATTTAGACTTTGGCAGAATTTGCTTGAAGACTTAAAGTCACCCCTTAATTTTATTTTATAGTCTCTCTTTGATGTTTTAACCTTTAGTTAAATATTTTGTACTTTTATGCTTTGTTTGCCTTACATTTATATTTCATATCATAGCTTCATTGCTTTTACGACCGATCTTATCAGTGTCTCCATTCTGCGTTAAATCACTGTTGCTGAAATGAAAAAAGAAATCTCTACAAAAACAAGTGTTCGTGTTTTTTAACATTTTTATCTCTGTATTTATAATGAAAACAGGGAGCTCTCCAAGTGATTTTCTCTGCATGCATGAATGTTGGTGCAGTTTTAAAAGGAAGCTCTACCTTGCTGAGTTGGTGCTGCATTCCTCTCCTGCAGACATCGACGAGTGCCGCATCTCTCCAGACCTGTGCGGCCAGGGCAGGTGTGTCAACACGCCAGGAGATTTTGAATGCGAGTGCTTGGAGGGTTACGAGAGCGGCTTCATGATGATGAAAAACTGCATGGGTGAGTGACGAATCCTCTCACGCCGACCTGCGTATGCTAAAAATCTACATGCAGTAAATCACTTCTTCAGCGTGATAGGATTTGGTTTGGTTACATGCAGAGACGGCACTTTTTCTGTGAGGACGAGAGTGAAAAACTCAGCTCTCTTCGCCAACCAATAAAGATCTCCAAATATAGGGAGGGCCTACCACACAACTCTTTTCCCAGTCATAACCCAGCTGTCTCCTCCATGCTCCCTTTTGGGCCATAAGGTCTGGATGAGGTGCTTAGGCTGACATGCCAGACTTGGAACTCACTGTTTAGACGGCTGATGTAATCTAAAATTTGCAGGCTGTGTGCCGTTGTATATACTGTATATATATGAGTGTGTGTGTGTAAGCGAGAGTGGCTGAGTTAAACCGACTTGGGTTAATCCCTTGTTGGGTGTTGCGAGGGCCTGGTCCATGCTGCCCAAGTGTCGTCACGACCGCTTCACAAAACTTCTCCATTAGGTCTTAAAGATAATTGTTCTTTATTACATACTTGACCTGCATGCGAGGGACACACAATCAGCTTCCCCAGCAAGATGTTTTTTCATATGAAGCTACAAGCACTAATGTTCTGCCATCTGTGAGAATACTTAATGCTCTATTTCTGTTTTTGGTCTGCCTTTGACGTGGTTTGATTAAATTCTTGGGAGAAATCGCACACACAAAATGGAGAGTCTCAATACTTTTGTTGGCCTAAAGCCGGCATTAGACTAAACTTGGCGAGACAAAATTTACTTGCATGCTGTGGCAAAAAAAAGCATCCTGGAGTGAAAATAATGTGGGCAGGGTTTCAGTCACAAGCTTTTGGTACTGACTGGGCTAGCAGGCTAACAAAAATAAGTAACAAATAAAAGGTTATAAAACCTTTTTTTTAAAACCAAACTCTTTATTTTTGTTGCTGTCTATCGCTGCCAGCCAAAGAGCTGCTGCTTGTGTTCTTTCACTTCAAGTACTTCCTGAATCAGGAAGTCCCAATCCCACAGTCTCTCTTAAACTGGAGCCTCACTGACTTGCAGTTCAAAGTTGAACAAACGTGAAGTTTGACCTGCAAATGTTTCTGAGCCATTTGGATCTCCCATCGCAACTGGAAACAGCATTTTGAATTCATCAGTCCGTTGGGCTTCATTGACGACTCTGAACCCTGTCATCTCGATGTGTGTGTATGTGCGTGTCTGTGTGTGCTGTATGTTGTTGTGATCTTCCACCATCAGACATCGACGAGTGTGAGAGGAACCCTCTGCTGTGCCGTGGGGGCGACTGCATGAACACGGAGGGCAGCTTTCAGTGCGTGTGCCCCGAAGGACATGAGATCGCGCCCGATGGGTCGGCCTGTCTAGGTGGGTGATGGAGTCATTAGAGGGGACAGTCAAGTAAACTCCTCCAATCTGAACTCTTCTTTCCCTTCCTTCCTTCCTTTGAAGGAACAAAGAATGTGTGGCAGAATGTGGTGTATGGAGATCAGTGATTAGAGCTGAATAGTTTGAATGACAGAGTAGCTTTGGATGTCCCAACCCCCCATCTGCCTCTGTGTGTGGCTATGTGGGAATGTTTGTGTTCAGGATAGTATATACAATATATTCTTTAATAGATGGGCTGATATGACCACAACACCAGTGCATGTGTGTCTGAATGTATGTAGACATGTGGATACGAAGAGGGCTCCACTTGCATGTCAGCACAGTAAAGATGGGAGAAAGTCATCTCAGTAGTAGAGAGCTTTTATAGTTATGTAGCAACTATGTTATGTATTACTACTATATTAATGTCCTAGATATTATCCTTGTTCGTGATTATTCATATGATGCGGTAGCTTTTACTTTCATCTTCTTGTGTGCTTTTATTGTGACATTTTTGGAGGCCGGCCTTTTATATGTCCTGTCCTCATTGGATAATTGACTAACAGGCAGCCATCTTGTTGTGTGTATATATAAGAAGTTTTTTTTTTGCTCTCTCTGTAAAATGCTCCAGTGGAAACTGAAACCTGTTGGCTGAGTAACAAGCAGACTCTTCCAGTAAGTCAGTGGTGTTAGGTTTTTTTTTTGCTTCACATTTTGGTTACTTGAGCACAAGTTGACTGGAGACAGTACGCGCTGTCGACAGGAACAAGAAAAGAAAATCCTTTGACTTTTCCAGTTTCACAACTCCCATGTGCAGTTTAAACGCATTGAGCTGATCATGGCGGTGTTCACTGGGTGTCAGTCTGATGACCTAATGTGGTGTGTCGAGGTTTCAGTCCATGATGTAACACTCAATTGCTGCCCCTTAAGCTCATTTATTTTCTCTATTACCACACAAAGTAATAAAAACAATGAAAGCATCACTGTAAACTGCCTACCTCATCCCTTCTGAGACAATGTTCTTCACTATCTCTGCTGAGGTAACAAGTTGAAGTGCTAAGATGATAATAGTGATAATAATAAACTTTAAAATTTAAAATTTCTTACAGATGAGTGTAGTATGGTGTCCTTAATGATGTCAGATTCCTCGTTAGAAATGTCCTCTTTTTTAATCCATGTTCTGGATCCATCTTGAAACATTTGCCACAATTGTACTCAAACACTGATTAATGGTCTCCACAGTAATTCAGTGGTCTCAGGCAAAGAAAACCCCATCCTGACTTGCATGTCACATCCAAGGACTTAAATGCCCCGCCATCACGGGGACATGCAACTGGTACCATTCAGCTCTAAACATTCAGGTTATCCTTGTTGGTCATGTGTTTGATAATCACTTTGTCCCTTCACAGATATCAATGAGTGTGAGTTGAGCGACAGGCTGTGCAGGAACGGCCAGTGTGTCAATATGATCGGCCGCTACCAGTGCTCCTGCGACACAGGTTACAAATCTACTGAGAACAGGCTCGACTGTGTTGGTAGGTGCTGAACATATGACCGTTTCCTTACAAATAAATAATAATAGTTTTATTTCAGGTTTTATGCCACCGGTGTGTGACGGTGTGTTTGTGTGTTTCTGCCTGTCAGACATTGACGAGTGCACCATTGAGAACGGCGGCTGTGAGACTTTCTGCACCAACTCGGAGGGTAGTTATGAGTGCAGCTGCCACAGCGGATACGCCCTGATGCCTGATCTGAGAAGCTGCACTGGTATGTATCTGTTTATCTTTTTCATTCCTGGCACTTTCTAAAATTCATATTCCTTTTTGCCTTATTTGTCAAGATGTGGTAACTAAAGCAAACTCCCTTTAAGTGTTGAGTCTTACAGTTTAGGGTTCCTGTACATTCCACATATGGGAGTACAAAAATACTTCAAAGGTCGTGTTTACATAGACGTGATTTAAGAGCAGAAATAAAGCAGCACATCAGGAAACCTAATTTATAAGGTAGGGAGACACTGCTGTAATTTGACTGGCATATGTTTAAACGTGTCTGCAGAGCCAAAAAAAGAAAAAGAGAAAAAAATAGACTAAATCTGAAGACTGTTCATTTGGTATTATCTTCAAAATATTGCCAGATAACAATAGACGGTGCTTACAGATTATTACAGCAATCAGTTTAACAGCATTTTTGGCTGAGAGGGTGTTCATTTTGGCGAGTGACAGCGGGTTTCATGTGTTGTTCATAGACCGACTCCTTGTGACTCTCTATTCCTTTAATTACCAGAGACAGATAAACAGACAGAGATCAAGGGCAATTTGTGCAAAAGAAGAACTGCTTTGACGTTGCTCGGTGCAATTTTCAGTTTATTTTTGCAAGGTCTGTCCTAAATTGACCTCGTTGATTCATTTTTTCGTATGGTCCTGTGTTCTGCCATGTGTCGGCCCCAGAAGTGAACGGTGTTTATAGGGAAACAATACCTCAACGTTAAAGCCTACCCTTGTCTGCTCCCCTTTTCTGATTTGCCTTTCTGCCTCCCTGTCTTCAGACATTGACGAGTGCGAGGAGAGCCCAGATATCTGTGACGGAGGCCAGTGCACCAACACCCCAGGGACGTACCAGTGTCTGTGCTTCGACGGCTTCATGTCATCAGAGGATATGAAGACCTGCCTGGGTAAACGGATGGACGGACACATTTCATGCCCGGAGTGAAACACTGGGGCTACACAGTCTCTCTCTCTCTCTGCAGCACCATGGTTATTAAATCCATGGGGTTCTCGGAGCTTTACTGAAACAACCTAATGATCATCTAAAAGGTTATCCAAGATATGAGTCATGAGAATACCACTTGATGACTCAGAACTTTGAGTCTGTGTGTGCGAGAGAACGGAGGGTGATGCTGATGTTGTTGTTGTTGTTGTCGTTGTTGTCGGAGACAGTGAACATTTTGTTAGTTTGCTTAAGCGGGAAGGAATACGTGACATTTAGATGTCTGGTTCCACTGAGTGGCAAAACAAAGACCTCAGACATCAGTGATGTAAGGGCTTATGAATAGATCTGCGCAAACACATACTCTCTTCTTGCTGAATTCATTAAAAGTAAACACATTTTGAAGCCTGAACATAGTTCATGATGTAATCCTTTTGTGACTCATCTTTATATATCACAGCTTAGAAAACCTGTTTGTCAGGCCGCATCAACAAATTAGCTAATTCAGTTTTATCCATTGTCATAGCCTCTCCTTTCGTGAAGTTGTGTTTAGCACATTAACATTCCTGCTCCCTCTCTGTTTCACCCCTCTCTTCCCTCCCTCTCCGTCTAGATGTTGATGAGTGTGAGCTGAACCCAAACATCTGTCTGAGTGGGAACTGTGAGAACACTAAGGGATCCTTCATCTGTCACTGTGACCTGGGATACTCTGTACGCAAGGGAACGACAGGCTGCACAGGTGAACGAAACAGACGCACACGCAAGCATTGCTACCCACAGCAGCGTGGACGGGAGTGAAAGGATAGTGACTCAGTAGAGAGCAGCTGCAGATTAAGTGGTGAAGGAGAGGTGTGTGTGTGTCCGTGTGTGTGGTTTTATTGAATGACGTGAATGCAAACTGAAGACAGAGGTGAGAAATGAGTGGATGCAAGGAGAATAGTCTGGCTAACCAGAAGCAGCTCTGACATTACTCACCCACATTCGAGAGCTCCTGTCTGACTTCAACACACATATGTTAACACACACACACATGCACCACCAGTAACAGCAGCAGGAGCAATGAGATCACTATCATCTGTCAGATGTATGCATCACATTGCACCTTTGTTTATTCCTTTGTTGCTCTTTCATTAAGGTCACTTAAACATTACGTGATGGTTGGAAGAGTTCTGTGGCACGTAATCACCTGTAACGGCTCCAAGACACATAAATACAAAATCCATCCGGCCCGGTTCAGTCCTTTGCTGGTTTGGACTCACTTTTCATCTTGCCGGAGTTAAGTCTGATTTATAAGGCCACTTAAAAAAAATTGGGATCAAGAGCTAGTTAAGAGTTTGGGCAGTGATCTTGTCTGGCCACGTTTCGGTGATCGGAATGAGTCAGACACACAGTCAACAGCAGCGTGTCTTCCTTCAGACGCAAATAAACAACTTTGTGTGATTCAAGTGTGATTCAAAACCCCCCTCCCGCTCACTTGCTCATTCTAATCCCATTAAAATAGCCATACAGTATTTTCCTTGTTTTGAGAAACCTGGGGTAAAGCAGTAAAAGCAGCCGGTTCTGATTCACAGGTTTGGAGTTTCGGTCCCGGAATACCAGGGAATCAAGACGCTAATTCTTCTCAGGCAGGCAGGGATGTTCTCGTTATAGACGAGTGAACAAAACATGCTACTCTTTTTGGAAAAGGTGCCCTTCCAATGTATACAGACGAAAAATGCTATAAGAAATTGTGTGTCATTGTTGAATTGCCTTATGCGACCATGTTGGTATGCGTGCACTAAATCCCCTCACATGTGTGCGCGTATTAATGAGTGAGTGGTACTCTCCAGCCCAGACCTGATCCAGCTCTTGATGAAGCTCCCACAAGATTTTTTTTTTTTAATTCCACAACACTGAGAACTCCGCGGCGGGTAGTGTGTATTTATACACACAATTAAGTACTTTTCTGCCTTTGCGTATATTGGAAAGTTAGGACTGGGTGGAGATGTGCTGGTGGAGTTAATGAGGCTCTTAGCTTCAAAGAGAGGATCAGGGTGAAGAATGAAGGGTGTTGAGTTAATCATCTTTTTGCTTATTGACATGACAGTCAAAAAGTGTGAGTTAAAGCAATACAGCCTTCTTAAAAATCTAAACGTGAATTCAAAAACAATTAAACATGCTTTGGGTCACTGTGCTTCAACACTCTTACTAGCTTGGAATGACCATAAGCTTATGGGGGCTAAGATTAAAAATTTTTATTTAAAAAATTTTGATAGATTTTGTGGTGTAACTGATATTACTGAGCTTGCTAACTTAATAACTCTTCTCTACTTGAGGTACTGTTACACTACACTTTAATATTCACCATTACCCAGTTACTGTCACTTGGAGTCACAGATGTTGCTACGTATCAGAGGAAGGAAGACAGCATGGAGATAGCAATTCACGAGCGCAGTGGAAAAAGGCTTCAAAAACATGTCAGCAATAATACACAGAAATAAGGAGGGGAGCCTTTAAAAGCTGAGGAGTGAGACAATTTATGTGACCAGGTTTGGCAGACTTTTTTTGCATCCCCTCCTTTTAAAAAAAAAAAAAAAATGCAGCATATACCTGTCACTGCAAGGCCAGGTTTTCAGAGAGACAGGCGCACTGGAAGACATCGAGACATATATTGAGACAGACAGGCATACAGTTAAACAGAGAGGGGAAAAAAGATAAACAGGCAGGCACTCAGGCAGGCATACAAACCTGGAGACAGCTTAGTCCCCGCTTCTGACAGCATTTGTGTAATTGTCTGCTATCCTTTTTTTCAACCTTTTTTTTGCCCTTCGTCTGTCAAACATTAGCCCATTTAAATCAAACCTCTTTTGACACCAGCTGTGACCGCTGACACGTTTCTCGCATGCAACGACCCCCATTCGCCTTTTTACGTTTCCACATGAGAATGTGGCGCGCTTGTTGTGCTCTCTCTGCCATCAAAGGCTCGGGGGAAATGATCTTTAATTCCATCTGTAATCCAGGGAGATTCGTTTGCTCCCAGCCCTCACATTAACCCTGTCATCAAATGTGGTGTAAATACACCGTACTCTCTCCTCAGGAAGACTATAAACCAGCAGCACTAATCTCTAATTGACAGTGTTTTGAATTACCACCCTCACAAAGACAGACACATAGAGCGGAGTGTGTCTCATTGGCCGATAAGTCCTAACATCTTGATCGAGTTCAGAGCGTGGCTTTGCTTGATGTAGAGTGACACACACACAAACACGCACATGCACATGCATGCGTGCGCACTTGTACAATGTTGCTATCAAAGCTGTGTCAGACCTCAGGCTCAGGGCCAGGTATTGTGTTGGTCAAGGTTTCGCTGTGTTGTTTTGGATTAGCAGTCATCATTGTTGTAGCTCCACACATGGCTTTTTCCATTGTGCCGTCTAGCCGATCATGTCGGAACCGCTTGAGGAACATGAACTGCAGAACTGCAGCTGCTTCATGGAGATCCTTGGTTACACCCTGCAGGATGTAAACAGCTTTATGGGCTGGGTAGATTTTATAAGCAGCCAATATAATTGTTTCCATTAATTGTTTTTGTCCATTTATTAGAATCCAGGACCACATACAATTGGTTAGCACATATAGAGAGGTATTTTTATAACCACATTATCTACTAAGTACCTCAGTATTTCATATATTGGCAGAGTTTGGATATAATTACCATGGTTTTGCAGTGAAGGGATGTTTATTTGCAGAGTTGGCACATGACCACATCACATTTTCTTTTATAGAAATTATATTTGGGAAAGATTAAATTTCCAAACTTAACAGCTGGGGTGGTGAGAAAACCAATCATGAGCGTTAAAAGAAGGTCTGTAATGCACTGTTACAAAAGGCTCATATGAGAGGTGCAGTCTGTGGGTCTGTGGGTGAAGAGGGACATGTTTGCCTAAAATAACCTCAGAAATACTGGTGCAGACAAGAACACGCAGAACAAGGCCTGAGTGTTAGGATATCATTCTCCCTCTTGGCCTTTCTAATAGCTCTCTGGACACGCTTGCACAATGAAAATCCAGAGTCTGGGTCTGCTCATTAAATCCTTGCAGGAAGGCCATTAGTATCAGAGATCATGAGAATCTCTCTGTGCCTTCTGCTCTTAAATACAGCTCTCCACGGATGAAGACAGCGAGCCAGAGAGTCTTAGCCCTGTCGTCTCCTGCTGCTGTCTTTATACAGTTCAACCCAAGCATCAACTCGCTCCACAGCGCCAAGAGTCCCACTGGAGAGAATACAGACCCAAATCAGAGCACTAAAGTGCAGTGTCTTATTTGCTTTAAATGTCCTCTTGTTTATTCCCTCTTTTTCAGATATCAATGAATGTGAGATTGGAGCCCACAACTGTGACAGGCATGCTACCTGCACCAACACGGCCGGCAGCTTCAAATGCAACTGTGCTCCAGGGTGGATTGGCAATGGCCTCAAATGTACAGGTAAATGCTGCCTCTTAATGGGTCCATTTAAAGAGTATGTCCTGCATAATGTGCTGCATGTACAGTATGACGTGCATATTGTTATACGTCAAATTAGAAGGAATGTAAATTGTCATTTGCAAAAAAGTTAAGGTGAGAAAATCTTGTTAATAAAGAAAATGCCAGACAAAATGATAAAAATTATTTCCTTTTGAGAGATGCACTGTTGATTTTGATTTGGCCTTTTCGTTGTTAAGAGTATGAAAAATATGGAATCACCAGCCTTATCCTTTCCTCAACATGTAGATGAAATAGTCAGCACCTGCATAAATGGAATTGCTTTTGGACCTTTGTTGTGTTTCAGACCTGGATGAGTGTTCCAACGGAACACACATGTGCAACAACAATGCTGACTGTCTCAACACCATGGGCTCGTATCGCTGCGTGTGCAAGGACGGATTCTCCGGAGATGGATTCTACTGCTCAGGTCACACATGCAAACCGACGCCCTGCACTGCACTTCTGCTTTTTAAAAGATGCATAAAGGCATTATGTTTTGACGGACTGGGTGTGTGTCTGTGTGTGATCACCAATGCAGACAGCGATGAGTGTGCAGAGAACACCAACCTGTGTGAGAGCGGCCACTGTCTGAACCTGCCAGGCGGCTTCCGCTGTGAATGTGACATGGGCTTCTTCCCCACAGCTGATGGCAAGGCCTGTGAGGGTAAGGCGATACGACACTGCCGTTCCTGACTATCCTGGCTCCAGACCTCCGATCTGATGTCCTTGTCCCAAATCATGTTGAGTGATTCCAAAAATGTGTGGTGTTGCTCTGGTGAATTGTTGTTTGTTTTCCTGTTTGGAGAAACAACCGATCCAAACAGCTGCCTTCAAAAGGAGCTTTTGGTATTTTAGACATGGGAAGTACACAATATGCTGAGCATCCAGCCCGTTTTAGCTGTGAGAACATTGCTCAGGGGGCTGACAGCAGCAGTAGATCTTGCCTTGTTGTTCACTTTTCAAGGTTGGTTCATGATTAGATGTTTTTTGCATTTCAGCATAACATTTTGTTGTGAGAAATAGTTGCCAGCAAAAACAATTAAAAAACAATAATATTCCTGAGTGCTGATGTAAATCAGGGGTGTCATCACTTGGTCAGTCAATTTTTTTTTTCATTTTTCATAACGCTCAACCACAGAAGCATTATTCCTTGCTCAAAGTGCATATTGTCATTGCATTAACATGAATTGTTGAACACATTTAAAAATAACTATTCTGTGTTAGGCTTACTCCTGACATCCTACTAGCTGAAATGATTTAACACACTGGTCTAGAAACTGTCTTTTATTCTTTTCATTTCATTCTTGGCAAAGTTGTGTGCACCTTTGAGACACATCCCTTGATGATACGCTTATATGCTGTGTCCTCATTTTTCTTATGTAGGTGTCACATAGTGTCAGATAGATTAGGTTTAAGTGGGATGTTGCATTTCCATAAACAGACATGAAATGTTAAGATGATGTAAGATTGCATGAAGGCTGCTCGAGTGCTCTTGTATGAAATCCCGCAGCTGTGCTACTGTCGAGTTGACATATGAACACATTTGTGAATGGTAGCAGGCGGGTGTGATTCGTGCTTCCAGTGATAAGGCATTGCTTGATTCAATTGAATGAGCAGAATGACCTCATTGTGCTGATGTGTCAAACATCCTGAAATAACCTGTCCAGTCCTTCCTCCCTCAGCTCAGACAGGACCGGACAGTAATGACTTGTGCAGAGTCTAATGATGTGGAAGAGCACAATTTCATAACCTTGGCTGCTGCTCTGATTGTGTATGTGTTGTGTATGTGTGTGTGTGTGTGTCTGTCTGGATATGTCTGGGCATTTTTTTTGCCCCAGAACTGTCATTCTTTAGCAGAGGTGAGCGGCCTTCACTTCCTATTGCTGGCTGCCAATTTTCCACCATGATCCCATGATCCACTAATCCCTCACAGCTGGGCTCCTCTCTCTCTCTCTCTCTCTCTCTCCCACCCACCCCTTCATCTTTTACAGACATAGATGAGTGCACCTTCGCTGACATCTGTGTTAACGGACGCTGCCGGAATATGCCAGGACTTTTTAGATGCGAATGTAACATTGGTTATGAACTGGACAGGAGCGGAGGAAACTGCACAGGTAACACAGTCGACACACCAGTCCAGCTGCCTGCCCCAGTGATGCTCCCCTCATGCCACGATGAACTGAGGAAATTTGAAAGAGTGTAAAATGGAGTGGAGCAACAGCAGGCGGGAGATGAACAGCACTCATGTCCTGAGATGCAGAGGTTCAGTCGCTGCTCCTCTCTCAATGCTGTTGTGACAAATCGTGACCCAGTGAAAAAAATGAAAGCCTCTAATATATTTATGTTCAAAGATTTACTGACTGCTACTTTGTCTCAACTCCTCAGATGTCAATGAATGTGCAGACCCAACCACCTGTATTAATGGAATGTGTGTCAACATCCCTGGAAGTTACCACTGCAACTGCCCCCCAGACTTTGAACTCAACCCCACCCGGGTGGGTTGTGTAGGTGAGACTCAACAGGTTTCTCACTACATGTTGTTGGCGTTTGATCTCTGCAAAGTCCAGACTACCCTGTATACCTAGACACCTGTGTGTGTGTGTGTGTGTGTGTGTGACACTCGGTCTGGAAGCTGCTTCCTGTACGTTCGTTCCCGAGGAGATGCGTCGGAGAGCTTGGACTGCTCCAATGAGATCGGAGTCGGCGTTTCAAAGGCGTCCTGCTGCTGCTCCCTGGGCCAGGGCTGGGGAAATCCATGTGAATCATGCCCGTCTGTCAACACAAGTGAGTCATCCAGTCGTTACTAAGACTCTGTGTGCGCTCTGAACTTTTATTTTTGTGGTTCAATTTGTGTCCGTCCTCTAGCCAGAGATATATAGCCAGATAAGAGGGGCTTTGAGGTGACATAACACATCCCTGGCTAGCAGCCACAGTGAAGATCTGCAGCCAACGATAACTGTAAATGTGTGGCCCACCAGATTCTGCACACAGTGAATTTAGAACTGTGTTTACTGGATGTTAATATTTTAATCACTTCACTGAACTTTTTATAATAAGTAGCTAGTTCATCATAGTATCTAGTTGCTTTGGGGCAGCTAAGTGATCAGACATGAAAAGTTAGGAGTGATGGAGAGAAGGTGCCTTTTTCCCCTTCATTAAAAATAAAGTTAGCAAAGTGTTGAACATTTTCACTGACTTTTCACTTCCACATGCAGCTTTACAGGATGAACCATCATCCATGACGTGAATCATTTTTTAACAAACATAACCGCATGAAACTATGGTGGAAATGGACAGTTTTGTTAGATTTTTTTTTTTACAATAGTCAATACTGTAAAAGGAATGATAAATAATACAAATGACAAAATTACTTTTACTTCATGTATTTGTTTTTTCTGTTTATGGTCATCACTGAGTAAGTAAAACAAATGAGTAGTAGAGAGCCAAAGACACTGGACTATCTTATAAGTTGGGTGAACAGGGAACTTTAGTTTTGAATGTCGCTATCTGGCAAAGTAATTTAATCAACAGCCTTGTCAAAGCCACAAATTAGTTGTTTTGCACCATTGGATTGAGTAAATCTATCAGTCAACTGACTTAGGTCCCTTGAAATGGTTTTCTGTAACCATTTCAATTAGCAGTAGGATGAAAAATATAACCAAAACACAGAGGTGTGAGTTCGCCGCTCTGCCAGCATACAGGCTACATGCTGCCTGCGCTTGTCATGGGATGAGTATGTGTTTGCTGTAATTGCTGGTAAAGATGAGACCGCTTTGTGCGACTAACTTGGGAATTGCCAACAGATGGTTCAAAACATTACAGGGAATGACTCATGTTTTCGGCTCAAGGAAATGCTTGCCTCTCTGACGAGAACAAAACCTTTTTCTTTTAACTTTGTAATTCTGAGTAGCTGCAGTTATGTCCGTTCCCGGGCTCTGTGGATAAGTCTGAGATCTGAGATGGCTGTTCAGCAGAACAGAGAGCGTCAGGAAATGAGTCGAAAAGAACAGAAACGTCTTTTTCAGACACCTGATCATTTCTGCGTCCCCCCGACAGCCACTCAGTACTCCTCCTCAAATCCTGTGAGAAAACAACACCTATTGTGGTTTGTGTGTTGCGTCATTGTTGCTGGTTAATGTGATTTTTTGCGGTTTTCTGTGTTCCAGCTGAGTACAAGACACTGTGTCCTGGGGGAGAAGGCTTCAGACCAAATCCAATCACTGTCATCTTGGAAGGTCAGACAGCAACATGCTATTATATGTTTGTGAGAGGTTGCTCCTGTCCACAGAGATAACACCCATCCAGCCACCCACCTACACAGCCACTGAGTGTTTTCTTTCTCTCTCTCTCTCTCTCTCTCTCTCTCTCTGGCAGACATCAATGAGTGCCAGGAGTTGCCAGGCTTGTGCCAGGGAGGACGCTGCATCAACACCTTTGGCAGCTTCCAGTGTGAATGTCCAAAAGGTTACGCCCTCAACACAGAAACCAGAGTCTGTGAAGGTATTTGTCCCACACACACATGCATGTCTGTGCAGTCACATGAACATGCAGGTGACCTGTTCCTCTCGAGTTCTTGCCCTGGGACGTTTCAGCGGGAAGGAAATTGAGTCCAGCCGTCGAGGCCTTCGTTCAGCGAGGACACATGGGGAGAGAGAGAGGAAAAAGCAAAAAGACGAAGAAATATCGGATCCTTTTGTGCCACTGACAGCTCTGCAGCTCATTCGAGCTTAATATGTGTCAGCTCTCATTCTCATCTGTTGCTAAACCAGCAAAGCTCTGTCAGTGACGAGACCGCTGAGCGCCTAACTGTGTCCAGAGGCGCGAGACTCTGATGTGGTCAGCCCTCTCCTCAGGGAAGTGCACTGAGTCCCCCTGTAGACAGGGCAGTGATGACGGAGGGAGGGACAGACGGAGAAATGAAAGATAGGAGGGGGGAAAAGAGATAAATGAGATAAACAGGAACAGAGAGGAGAGCAGTGGGGCTAAGGATTAGACAATGACATGTGGCTCACGGCATTTTAATTAGCATGTGTTTGTTGGCCAGGAGAACAAAAGCGGGTGTCTGCTCTGTAAAGTCGAGGACTGCACATCCAACATGTCTCGAGTTAATCGGTGGTTCAACTGTTAAGTGGGTCAGAAGGAACAAACACTGCGTTTGCTTTGTGGTGATACTGTTAAGTAAAGAAGCAAGGGAAGAACAATACAACAACGCAATGAATATGACTAGAAGAGGTATTTAAATAACTCTTTTCCCTGTGTCTGGCTGTAGCTGTCCTTTTGGACCTCAGCATGTTCACAAACAATGATGATGAAATTGGGGGTTAAGTCCACTTACCTAAAGACACAATATGGAGAAATATGCCCAGAGGAAGAACAGGGCAGCACATACATGTTAAATTTAGGACTTGGGTGCAAGCTGCAAGTTCCTTGAATGGAATTTCAAGGTTTAATGGAGGAGTTTACTGGGTTCCTCTGCCATACAGATTCATAATGTTTTGCATTCTCTAGTTTTTCCATATATACAATATTTATCATTATATATTACATACTGCACTCATTCTGTCTTCCTTTAGATCACAGGTCCTCTTTTATTTATTCATCAAAACAACAGACTGATGTCTTTCTGTGCTTCTCTCTGTGTGCAGATGTCAATGAGTGTGAAAGACCAGGTATCTGTGGCCCAGGCCAGTGCTACAACACCATTGGGAATTACACCTGTATCTGTCCTGTGGACTATATGCAGGTCAACGGAGGGAATAACTGCATGGGTAAGTCTGAGTGCTACACTCTCACAGCTGCGCCAAGCAGTGAAATGTCATGCAGTGACATTTTTTAACCTTCGCTCTCTTTTTTTCTTTAAAACACGTGCAGACATGAGGAAGAGCTACTGCTATAGAAACTTTTACTCCGACAATGGGACATGCGATGGAGAGCTGACCTTCAACATGACCAAAAAGATGTGTTGCTGCTCCTACAACATTGGCCGCGCATGGAACAAACCCTGTGAACAATGTCCAGTGCCCAGCACTGGTGAGGTCTTGCGCACACTTATGCTAGTGCACACAATGTGCAGAAGGTGTAAGGGACAATTATAAACTCATGTCTTGTGTCCACTCAGAGGACTTTGCGAGCCTGTGCGGCAGTGAGAGACCAGGATATTACATCGACATCACCACTGGACGGGTCATTGGTAAAGATTTTCATGTGTGAAACAATACAACGCTACATATAGTTCTGTTTTGCACTTAACATGTCCCTTCGTCCCCTTCCTTGCGTGCTAGATATTGATGAGTGCAGGGAAATCCCAGGAGTGTGTGAGAATGGAGTCTGCATCAACATGATTGGCAGCTTCAGGTGCGAGTGCCCCATTGGTTTCATCTACAATGACAAGCTGCTGATTTGCGAAGGTAAGGCTTGCACTCCGTTGAAGGTGAAGGTGCTCTGTCTTTTTTACATTCATACGCTCATTGTAAAAGTGTGTGATCCTGTTGCTTTTTAGATATTGATGAGTGTCAGAATGGACCCGTGTGCCAGCAGAATGCAGCCTGCCTGAACATGCCAGGAAGCTACCGCTGCGAGTGCAAACCTGGATACCGCTTCACCCCGACTGGACAATGTCTAGGTAAGGCTGTGGTGTGAAGTATGGTTCTCATTGTCCATTCAACCTGCAGGGGTTGTCAGCTCCTAATCACCTTAGTGGGGTTTATACAGAATTGGTGGAAACATGGAGCAGGATTAGAGAAAAGATTAGAGCAGTTGTCCAAAAGAAATGGGGATGATGCTCTGGTGATGCTCTGGGTCTCCCTGTGGCCTCCTGTCTTGCCTCCTTCAAGGGAGTTCAGCATCAAACTTCATTCCTTTATTTGCAGAGAGCTGTTTTCATTGATGGGAGGTAACATCAAAGTTAATACGTGTTTTGCTTGTATTCCTATCACTTCTTTTTTTTGCCGCCAAACATGATTTCTTCCCTTCTGGGCAGTGCTACTTCTTTGTCCTCTCTTGTTGGACCGAGTGCAGACTGGATGCTACAGTGTCTCACGAAGCCTCTCATGATAGAAAGTGGTATTACGAGATGGGACGAGCCACTGGTTAGCATGACAACATCTGTAGACACGTATCTCTGCAGCTGAATATATAGACGTCTTTGACATAAAGTTGTTTCTGCACATTCTGTTGATATGTTAGTTGATTTTTGAATATTTTATTACTGCTGTTTATAAAGGAAAGATAAAGCAAAAGCAGCACAGTGACAGTTGAGAGGGAGAATTTTTGGTGGGCCTGTTGTGAAGGAAGAGCGAATGCGAAGCATGTGTTGAGCTGTTGAACATGTGCTGTGGTACATCTGAAACATGTCGCTGTCAGCCTGGAGAGTACTCACCGATAAGTAAATGTTAAATCAACATCCTGTTTTGCTTCCTGCTTTTCATGTGAGCCCTGACAACAAAATGTGGCCTGACTCCAGTGAAAGAAAACTCAAGCTGTGGCCGTAGACAATAACGACCTTACATGTGTGAATGAAATACACTGATTAACAGTCAATTTGGGGAAAAAAGAAGCATTGCTCCAAGGACATAATCCAAAATGGAGTGTTTGAAATGGGACATTTTTACTTTAATTAAATATTGATGTTATTCTGGTATCGTATAACACAATTATTGTGTTGTTATGCAACATAATTAAGCCAGTTTCCTGTCCCATTAGTGATTAGGTTTAGCAACAATTATCTAAATTGTCATTAAAGTCATATTAAACTCAATAAGCTGGACGTGAGTTATGTGGGTTACTTCACAACACGAGTTATGAATAAATGCCAAGGATTACTGTCAGGTCTATACAGTATCATGTGAAAGGTTGCTCAAATCTTAGTTTTGCACATCCTGACTCTTGACCGTTCGTATGGTACATTACAACTTACAACAAGTCGATTGAGCTTTTCATTTTATGGTGTCTTAAATAATTACCCAATAATATACTAAAACAATTTACTTCAGATCACATCAAGTGAAAATGCCTTGTGTCAGTAAAATGACTAAAATGCTGTTATAATTGTTAATATTTCAGTGGGACTGAAGTATCACTGTTTTTGCATGGTAGTTTTTGTGCTTCACAAAGTGTAAAAACTGTTTTCCTCCTTGTTCAGACCGAAATGAATGCATTGAAAACCCTGGCATGTGCAATCCCGGTCAGTGCATTGACACGCTGGGTAGCTATCGCTGCATCTGCCCCAATGGCTTCAAAACAACGCGGGACCAGTCCATGTGTGTCGGTAAGCTGTTTTGGTTCCTGTCCCTTCTCTCTTGTGCTATGTTATGTGGTTTCCATCAGTGTTACTCCACCATTTGAGCAATGTGATTACTGTCAAAGGTAAAACTGTGGCAATGTTCTCTGGTTTCAGATGTGGACGAGTGCGAGAGACAACCCTGTGGCAACGGCACCTGTAAGAACACAGTGGGCTCCTACAACTGCCTCTGCTACCCTGGCTTTCAGAACTCACACAACGGCGACTGCATCGGTGCGTGCATCTGTGGATGTGATGTGAAAAGAGAAAAAGCAAGAGCCCTATAAGCTTTATGTGAAATGTCATGGTGTTTGTGTTTTGACCAGATGTGGACGAGTGTTCGACGCAGAGGGGCCTGTGTCGAAACGGGCAGTGTTTGAACAGGGTGGGCACCTTCCTCTGTGTGTGCAATGACGGCTATGAGCTCACTTTAGATGGCAGACTCTGTGCAGGTAAGAAACTGCCACTTGTCCTTTTTTAATGTTTATTTGAATGTAATGTGTATGTTTTATAGTCTATCCCCTTTTTTCTCAGACATTAACGAATGTGCGGTGAATCCGGGCACGTGTGGTGCAGGAACTTGTCTGAATCTGGACGGCTCCTACAGGTGTATCTGCCCACCTGGTTACTTTCTCCATGAGGAAACCTGCGAAGGTATGGCAGCCTGAAACCCAGTCCTCCCTGCATCATGAATCTGAGGTCATAAAATACAGCATCTGCACACATGGGTTAATCTCCCTTAGGCAATGCAGAGAACACCTGCTTAGTGTATATTCAACACACACGCATATACAGTACATCCACAAATCACAGCTTAAACCAGCTCTGTTGAGGTGTGGAAGAAGAGAATAGACTGCTTCTACGCCTCCTCAGTGCCCCCCCTTACAGAACACCACCTCTTCTCCCTTTCACACATGGGAGTGAGTCCAAGCCAGAACACTTGGATTGTTTATACGGTGGGGCTGATGAAGAGATATTCGGCAGACTTCAACACATTCCTGCTTTGTGCTCTGTTCCTGGAAGCGGAGAGAAACGGCGCTCGATTCTCAGCATCAGTAACAGCAGCAGCTGGTCATTGCGATGAGCGAACACGTGACATAAAGGCCACTCCAGATAATACGCCTTTGTCCAACTCCCCATTAGTGAGATTACATTCTGTTTTATCGCATTTGGATTGACCGTGATGTACTGGTATGACTTCATCCATGCAGCCGTGACGGCAGTTCAAGGAAAACTCTGATGACAATGAAGCACTGCAGGATGGAATTCTGATGGTCCAACTTGGAATGGGTTTTGAGGGATTTGTAAATTTGAATAGGTGGTTGATGCCATCCCTCTTTGTGTGTCAGATATTGATGAATGCTCCCAGTCGCCTGAGATCTGCATATTTGGAACCTGCTCCAATACCGAAGGAAGCTTCATCTGCTTGTGTCCCGAACACTTCCAGCTCTCTGCCTCCGGACGCAGATGTTTAGGTAATTGTGTGTGTGTGTCTGAGAGAGAGAGAAAGATGAGAGAGGAGGCTATAAAGCTATCCGATGCATCAAGTTGAAAGTGTAAATAGTTTGTGTATGTGTATAGTCTGTCTCTGGGTGTTCATGGACACTAAGCAGCAGACAGTAGTGTTAGAGTTCTGCTCTTTCATGATAGCACACTGTGTTCCAGCTGTTTCTACTGCCGCTGCCTCGACAAGACCAAGGGTGGCTCTGAACAGATCACTTTTCCATTTCCTCACTTGTGTGTGTGTCTGTGTGTTTATGTACATACGTGTGGTTCAGGGGTTGGTTGGGTGGGTGCACGCTGAGCCCTCTTTTAGGGAGTTCCCCCTCCAAACACTGAAGCGATGACATCATCCGCTCTGCAAGGCAGTTTACAGTTTGCATTTCACTTTTCTCTCCAGCATCAGGAGTGCTTGACTGAGGGTCTGGGGGATAAACGGGAGGAGCTGGGTGGAGAGTGAGCCACATGGGCAGTAAAAGAGATCAAGGTTGTTGTTTTTTTGACAAGGACAAACCCCGTTCCACTGAGAAAACCTTTCTTTTTGTTCCAAATGATGATAGACGTGAAGACAATAAAGAAAATCACAAGGACAACAGTGATGAAAATCATTTGTGTGTCCTTGTGCGCACTCAAGCTATTAATCTGTCCATATATCATCTATATACCCATAGAGAGAATATATAAATTCATATGAAACAGAGCCATGAGCAATGAACACAGCTATAAATACAGTATGAAGTTTATGGTCCTGCACAGTATGTTTCAACTCACTTAAGTTATGCATCCTGTTACATTAACACTGGATTATGTAGTATTTGTTGGATTGTGGCAAAAAGTGGCAATTACACAGTTAATGGTAAATACATAAACATAGTATAACAGTACCACAAGTAGAAAACATCACTTGGTAAACTGATTGAGACAGTTACACCACCACAACCTGCTCAGACCAAGGTTGTAGTTGCAAAACTCCAGAATGTATTGAATGGAGCAAAGGTGTCTTATCACCCCTGTCCAACTTTAATGTAATGCCGTTTGTGCTACATACCTGCACTATTGTGTTCTATAGTGAAACGTGTTTGATCGGGCATCGCAGAACTAAATTTATCACATGATTCTTAAGCTGAGATGTAAAAACAGTATGCATGTGTATGCCCTGAGGACATACTGATGGAGTAGATAGTGACAGTGGATGATGTGAAACATCAGGGCCCTAACTGGGATCACATTTGGCGTATTGCGATAACAATACATGGAATGTGTCTCAACCACTACGCTGACAGGACTCCCCAATTAATGATGTGTTTTAAATTATAATGCCGCTGTGGTTTTGCAAATTTCCATAATCATTACCCTTGAATATCTGTCACCACCCTCACCACTATCAGATTTGTGTCACCACTGTCAGACCTTTTCTTGGTCAAGTGTGATTTATTTCTGAGCTTATTTTTCTAATGAATTTGTTTTGGTCTTTTAAGTAACTTTTTCAGTGTTATATTCTGCCACTAATTTAAAGAAGTTATATAGCACTGATGTTTCAGGTGATTGTATTAAGAAAGCGCAATATCTGATCATTTGAATCACATATTTTAGTTACAAACATCAAAATAAGAAATATCATGTGCATGTGCAGATGTACATGTGCATGCTCTCACACACTCTTGCACAGCAGCTGTGCACAAAGCGCCGTAAATCTCTTTTGCAGAAAGGCTGACAAATCAGTTTCATGGC
The DNA here is from genome assembly GCA_016785225.1 of Psettodes erumei. Lineage (NCBI taxonomy): Eukaryota > Metazoa > Chordata > Actinopteri > Pleuronectiformes > Psettodidae > Psettodes > Psettodes erumei. The sequence continues at coordinate 3,929,105 of JAFBJZ010000863.1, read as the reverse complement.
GGAAAGTAACATGACACCTTTTGACATTCTCCTCACAGCACCAGGTGTTCATGTATGTGATCCTTGCCTGTGAGCCAGGTGTGCATGCATGTGTGTGTGTGTGTGTGTGTGTGTGTGTGTGTGTGTGTGTGTGTGTGTGATCTGTGGTGGTCAGAAAGCTTGTTTGTGTTGAGTTCAGTGAAGGCCAGTGCTAGCAGGAGAGCGCAGCCATATGCTTCTCATTACAAGTAAGTGCCTGCCTAGTTCGGGAGGAACAAGAGCCTTCAGAAGCAGGGAGAGAAAGAGAGAGGGGGCTGGTAAAAACAGATCACTGACGAGAGATAATTGTCCAGCCTCTATCCTCGCAACAAATACTTCGTTACGGTCCATAACTGTGGGCACGAGCGCTATGTGCTGGACTTTTTTTGTATAAAGTTTATGTGCCTGACAAAGCTTTACAGTAGAGCTCAGTTGACCAGAGAAAAATGACCCTAACTGCTGATCATTTAGACCTTTAAATAGAAGCTGATGGTTGATGGGTGGTTAACACTGGACTAATTAACTGAATATCGCACTGACCCATGGAATCATTAACCAAATGTGTGACAGTGAGAACCAGACGCAAGAAGGTTTTAATTTTTCCACTCATTACTGCCAGCCTCTAATTTGTAATGCTGGAAGGCACTTACTTTTTACAAAAACAAAAATGCAAATTTCCCCAGAATGGCAAACTGTTCCTTTAAGACAAGTCAAACTGGTGGAATAAACATCAGTTACTTTCCCTCTGCATTCTTCCCTGTTGTCTCTGTCATTTCTCACTACTTTTGTCTTGTGTTTTAACCTCTAGATGTCCGTGTGAACTACTGCTATACCAAGTTTGAAAATGGGCGCTGCCTGGCTCCAACGCCTCAGAACACTACCAAGGAAGCGTGCTGCTGCACTCGAATGCCAGGTCAAGGCTGGGGAGACCCCTGTGAAATCTGCCCCAGCAAAGGAGAGGGTAGGTACTATTGACATACACACGCATGTAAGCTCATGCACAAGATTATTAATGTCATTTAACTGTATTGATGACTCTTCACGGCTCATTGTCTTCAGAGGGGTATCGTCTTCTCTGTCCCAATGAGGGATATCAGCAGGGGCCAGATGACCATCCAAAAGGTATCATTGACACCAACTCGTCACTGTTCTGGATCTCTGCTCATGTACTGGAATGTAATTTGCTCAGTGGTTGTTTTTAACTTGTAGATATCGACGAATGCATCAATGACCCTTGCATTAATGGCCAGTGCATCAACACAGACGGCTCTTTCCGCTGTGAATGTCCCATGGGATATCGGCTCGACATCAGCGGAGTCAAATGCGAAGGCCAGTTTACTCACTCATCTTCCTCCTCTCTTTTGTCGCTGTCACACTCCCTCACTGAAACACAATTAACAGAGTTTATGCAACTTCCTTAACCACAGACACCAATGAGTGTGACATCGGCAATCCTTGTGGCAACGGCACGTGCACGAACGTCATTGGCGGGTTTGAGTGTGCCTGTGATGATGGCTTTGAGCCTGGGCCAATGATGACCTGTGAAGGTATGTGACATTATGTATGCACTCCCACTGCCATCATGCCATCTTTACACTCCTGCAGTACTGCTCTAACTTATTGCTTTCGTGTCCAGACATCAACGAGTGTGCCCAGAATCCTCTGCTGTGCGCCTTCCGCTGTGTTAACGTGGTGGGCTCGTATGAGTGTAAATGCCCCATAGGCTACATTCTGCGCGAGGACAAGAGGATGTGTAAAGGTACTACGACCAAATGACTCACTCATACACTCAGCTTTCTCAGTCACAGTCCATTTACTGGAAAGTGTTGGTAGAAAATAAACTTAAGCTCCTCATGGCGACGTGCTGGCCCCATCCACAAAGTTACATAACACACTATCTCTGTGAGATCCTTAAGGGTTCTCTGTCTCGGACAAAATTAAAACACCCTCTGGAAACTGTAACCAGTCAAGTCACTATTTACACCTCCGCACTCTCAGATAGCTCGGGCACCATAGCAACAGTTGTATTTGGGGGGAAGCGCTGAGACAGGAGGAACTTGTCTATAGCGTCACTGTTTACATTAGAGCTCCAAACAGACCACCAACTCTCCCACTACATGCCTGTTAGCGCTCCTCAACTCAGATTGTTGGATTGGGAGGTTGGATTAAGCGCTGGAGTGCCGCAGTGTGTATGAGCATCTGCGTTACATCACTGGTGTAACTGCTGCACATGCATGCATACGCTCAGATTTCTTGCTGTTTCATGCTGTTTTCTCTCTTCCAGATCAGAATGAGTGTGAAGATGGCATAGATGACTGTGCCAGCAGAGGTATGACCTGCAAGAACCTGATTGGTACATACATGTGCATCTGCCTCCCCGGATACACACGCCAGCCGGGCGGAGACGGTTGTATAGGTAAGATTATCATAGTGTCCTACTGTATGAAATCATTCTGGTTGATCATCAAATCTTGGCTTTTTTAATACCATGTCTTTTAAAAGGGTAAACCAATACAATTAAAAGAATTGATTATATATGTAAGCATTCATACAACAGGACAATTTGAAACAAACTCTGACACAGTGGATGGAAGGACAAGTGGGAAACAAACAAATTTGGAAAATAGTTGCCACAAGAATGTTGGGGCCGTAAGAAATTGTGTGTGTGTGTGTGTGTGAAACCTCACACACATCACAATCTCATCATTTCCTGTGTACATATACTGAATATTTGTATTTTTATCTTTACACTGTTCATTTGTGTTTTGTGTGTGTCTTTGTCCGCATTAGATCTGAATGAGTGCACAGCCAAACCAGGTATCTGTAAGAACGGTCGTTGTGAGAACACCGTAGGAAGCTTCCGCTGCAGATGTGACCAGGGTTTTGTCCCTAACCCCACACAAACTGAATGTATTGGTATGTACATTGTTATCAATATGTCCTGGTCTTATTATTATGGGTTTTTTTTGTCCGTGTGCATCAAACATCACTGGCTGAAATTAGATGCCAGGATGAAATAAAATACTGGGATGGACACGTAGGGAATCCAAACGTTAGAAGATTTTTGTAAGTAATGCACTAACTGTTAAATTAATTCAGCTAGTCACCGGACATGGGACATATTAAAAAGATATACCTCTCCTTCTAATTCATTCACCCATATTACTTAGCCATTTGGAAATGTTGAACAGAATTAGTACTCTTACATAGCCAGGAATGTTTTTTTTCCAGGAAGATAAAAGCTACAGATTTTATGGCCATTACATTTGAACAGGAATGTTTTATGCAGTTGAATGTTGGGTAACTGGGTTAAAAAGTCATTTTAATCTCAGCGGGAATTTAACCGTTCCTTGACTGTCTCGTTAAAAACCATGTGTCTGTCACTGTCCAGATAGGGGCAAGGAAATCCTTTCAAAGCCTTCCTCCCTAATCTAAATATATACTTCTGGATAGACGTGATGTGCTGAACTCGGTGAGAAAAACCCCAGGGAAACTTTGTAAGCTCTGTGGCTATCTTACTCCTTACAGACAGTGGTGATAGAGCAGTGTGGGTTATCTATTTACGTCTGGTTCTCTGAGGCCAGGTCCTGTCTGGGTGGTTTGGTCTGCTTTCCTGAGGCCCACCTCTTTTGATTTTCTTTTTTTTACATGTCCGTCGGTGTGTTTGCCTCGCTCTCACGTCCCTTTCCCTGTCACTCCCACCCTCCAGATAACCGTGAAGGCTTCTGTTTCACTGAAGTTCTGACCACTCTGTGTCAGATGACTTCGAGTAACAGGAACATGGTGACCAAGTCAGAGTGTTGCTGCGATGGAGGCAGAGGCTGGGGCACCAACTGTGAGCTCTGCCCCCTGCCTGGAACCACCCAGTACAAGAGGATGTGTCCTCTGGGGCCCGGGTTCAACACTGATGGCAGAGGTATTGAGACTTGTGTTGAGACTTGTGTTGAAGTTAAATATCACTGTTAAAAACTTCCAATCAATTAACAATCAACTGCAAAATGTTCTACAGTTGAGTGTCTGGCTTTTTCTGACAGTATTTTAGGCTAAGTGTTATTTTTTGTCATTTACAGAGCGAACGTGAGGTTGGGATTCAAAGCAACATATTTAATCTAAAAAAATGTTAAAATTGCCATACTGGCAGTTTTACATGATTGAGCCATAAACCACAAGTCACCAGTACTTTATATGTTTAGTTGAGATTTTCTCCAACTTGGCAGGCAACCGCTGGTTTCTATTCATTTCAATAACTTGCAGCAGCAAGCTGGATTCATTTTGAAAACCTTTCATGGTTTCCATGGACATAATTCAAGATTTAAAACTTGCCCTCAAAAAAGCTTTACATTTATTGGCTATGATATCAGCAGGTCAAACCCAGAAGACAACAACAGGCAGTTTTTTGAAAACAGTCCCTGTTCACAACTCTATTACCATTACAATGTACCTTGACAAAAAAATTAAAAGGACAGTTGTTCAAGGTGATGGGTTATCTAATACTAAGGAATGAAAACCATCCTGAGAACCAGGACATAAATTGTTATACTGTAAATTTGTCAGCAGTAATATGTACACAGGAAACCACTTTATTGTTTTTTTAAAGAGCAGCAGTGATTGCTATTGTTGGCTGATAACAATTTTAAACTTGTAAAGTGTTGCTTTAATAGTTGACACAACACTGATGCACAGCTAAATAAATAGACAATATTTCCTGAAGGTTGTGTGGAAGTGTATCTGGAGCTAACTTCTCTTTTGTCTGGCCAGATATTGATGAGTGTCGAGTCATGGGGAACTTGTGCAAGAACGGTCAGTGTACCAACACTTTGGGCTCCTATAGCTGCACCTGCAAACCTGGCTATACCACCGATATCACAGGCACACTGTGCGTGGGTAAGGCCTAATTTCACCACCAGCACTTAAACTTTATGGACTCCTTTTCCTACCATGCCTACCTCCCCATCCTCATTCCTGCTGTCTAGTAAAGAGCTGAAGCTACGTGGGTGGACTGCCCACACACTCCTCTGAAAAATGCAGCTCGAGTCTGCCTGTCTCATCATCTCCCCTTATGGAATTTCTGGCTCCAGCATCAAACTCTGTCTCTCTTTCTCTCACTCTTTCTGTCTCACCCTCACCCTATCCCTCTCTCTCCCTCTAGACGTGGATGAGTGCATACAGGCACCAAAGCCTTGTAACTTCATCTGTAAGAACACCGAGGGAGGCTACCTCTGCTCCTGCCCCCGCGGATACATCCTACAAGAGGATGGAAAGAGCTGCAAAGGTGACACGCTGCCCATCGAAAAACACAACCACTACACATTGCGCTACTTAGTTCAGTTGAGTTCAGTGGCATGTTCGTCTTGCTCGACTCAGTTTCCAGGTTAGAGCTGCTTGTAGCGCTGAGCGGGCCGGGCCCTTTGCCAGTGTTCTGCTCACTGTCCTGAGACGCTCCGTGTCAGACGGTGTGGGTGCACGTGCAGACTTTTGTTCGTGAACGTGTATCCTGTACGTGTACGCAGTCGGTGACAGAGTGCATCTGTTTGCGTCTCTGTTAATCAGGCTTGTTTGTAAGTCATAACAAGTGTAATCACGGTGTCCAGTTTGTAGAGCCTCTTTCATCTTTATTTACCATAGCTTAGTTTCCCCCTCCACAGTACCCCTCCATGTTTCCGGTGTCTGGTTCATTTGCAGTTCATTTGTAGGTCAGTGACTGTAGAAGGACTGGAATTTAACTGAGAAACAATCACCCCCCCATACAGTATTACATACAGTGGTCTGACACAGCTTAAACCAAACTGTCTTAAATGCTCTATACTATATAAGTGGTACTAGCTTTGCTGATGAATTTATACTTAACCTTGTACAACAACCTCTTTTTCAGATCTGGATGAGTGTTCGACCAAACAGCACAACTGTCAGTTCTTATGTGTCAACACCATTGGTGGGTTCACCTGCAAATGTCCCCCTGGATTCACCCAGCATCATACCGCCTGCATTGGTAAATACACACATGCAGATTACGGATACATTGCACACCCAAATATTTTGTTATCAGAAATGCCCTTTTTTAATGCAGTGACCTGTGTTTTCCCAAAAAGGAATGCGCCACATGTCAATTGGATTTTTTCACAGTGTCATTTCTTATAGTATCTTCCAGACCAGCTCATAAACCCCCCCTGAAGCACCCTCTTGTCTAAACTTTACTAACTCTCATTCAGAGTTAATGGACTCCGGCTGATATTACACTGATCTTATTAGGCTGGACTGGTTTGTAGTCATGGCAGCTTAGCAATGCTTTGTTATGGAACATCGCAGCAGATTGCCGTGACTACCACAAGCTTCTCTTTTTTTTCCAGACCATAAAGCAGCTCCCATGATCTCACATCAAATCAGTGGCAGGGAACCCTCAGTATTGGCTATAGGATCAGCCCCAGGCAAATGACATGGTGTGGATGTGTTTAGGAGTGATGAAGTCAGAGAAACATGGGTGTGACATAAAACACCACGTATCTCAGTAACTGCTGGGCCAGAAATATTGTCATTGAACTGAACACTTTTCCAGGCATATTGTGAAGACTCTGTGTAAGACCTCGTTCCTTCCAAATACATCTGCTTTTTCAAGCGGCTGCTGTAAAGAAGTATCTTTCCTCATCCAATACAATAATGTTTTAGGTTTCTGTTTTTCAGTCGCGGTGACTATGATTTTTCCTTTAAAGCAATACTTGCACTGCTATGTCGTTGCTTAGGGACCTAAGTTGCCGAAGTACACACTATGGTTTTAAGAACTACGTCTCACATGCTGACAGTTTTACCAAAAGGAGATCCAAAGCTGGGAACACTTCAGAAGGCTTTTAAAATCTCACCCGACTGTGAAAATCTAGCATCACACATGTAACAACTGACATTTGGAGATTACATCTCTCTCTGCTTTGATCGTAGTTGCTAAAGAGCTTAAACTACGCGATCATGTTCAGATTTGCATAGATTCCAATAACAACAGTCAAACATGTTCGTGTTGTTTGACAAAATAATCTGAACCCAAGGCTCACTTACTACCCCTTTTTTCCAGGAAAAGCAAGCAAGTGGATGTTGAGTTTAGATTATTTTGTTAGACTACTATTCCCAAGGTCAAGAATGAGCTTTCACATTCAAATGTTTTCAATTCCCTCGCCTGGTGTGAGACTGATTCAGTAGGTGAGAGATTTAATTCGCAAATGTGATTATTTACACCAACAGTGCACAGTGACCTGACATGAAGGTCAACGTCCACACTCCACGAATTTGAAAGTGACTAAGCACATCTAAATCAGGACCATAATCAGCGTTTTTATCATGTTTCCAGTCTTACACTAAGCCTTTCCTCCTCCCTGCGTAGACAACAACGAATGTGCAACAGACCCCAATCTGTGTGGCTCCAACGGCGTCTGCCAGAACACTCCAGGGAGCTTCAACTGCGAGTGCCAGCGAGGATTCTCGTTAGATCCCAATGCACAAACCTGTGAAGGTCTCAATACAACTGATGCCAGCCTCAGTATCCGCTGATTAATAACAGAAAATAGGCTCTTACAGTAGTTTGTGTGTGTTTGTCCCTGACAGATATGGATGAATGTGATGGTAACCACAGGTGTCAGCATGGTTGTCAGAACTTAGTGGGTGGATACAGGTGCAGCTGCCCACAGGGCTACCTGCAGCACTACCAGTGGAACCAGTGCGTGGGTGAGTAATACACTGTTCTTTTTTATCAGCAAATATAAAAATTCTTTCCTTTTGGGGCATCCTAATGACTCGGTTGCCAAAGTATGTAAAAATCCAGCCTTGATGTTCTGGGCTACAGTCCGACCTGGAACATTTTTAAAACAACTTATCCATCCTTCACGTCTTTCCTGCCACTCTTAAAATATAAATATGTCCACCATGTTTTTGCTTTTCTCTGGAATTTCAACCCTTCCCTTACTGTGTGTAAGGTCATGAGAAGAGGAAATGTTATGTTAAAACTAAATGCTCAATATTCTCCTAACAAAATGAAAAAAGATTTGCACTTGATTTATTATATATGCACACTGACTAAAAAAATACAGACTGGGGGTGACAAGAGTGACGCTGAGAGGCTTATGTAAATATCTAGCTCTAAAAGGACAAAGTGACTGTGGAAATAACAACAACAACCAAATGAAAAGCACGAGAATCTGTAAGTACATGGAATAATTAGAACTAGCTCAGACACAGACAAAGTGATTGTGTGGTACTTTGTGTATGACTCTCTGTTTGCCCCACAGCAACAAGCTTTTGTTAATTAAACCTCTATTTTTAGTTTTTGCAGCATCCATGATAGACTTTTTCCCAGTATTGTTTGTGTCCTTTAACTGGAATGACCTCCTTATTTGTTTACTTCCCGTCACCTCCCTTTGACCCAGATGAGAACGAGTGTTTGAACAGCCAGATCTGCGGGGGAGCGTCGTGCCACAACACCCTGGGGAGCTTCCGCTGTCTATGTCCCACTGGATTCAACTACGAGCAGACCGGAGGCTGCACGGACATCAATGAGTGCTCCACCAGCCAGAACCCCTGCAAGTTTGGCTGTTCGAACACAGACGGGGGCTACCTCTGCGGATGTCCACCAGGATACTTCCGTGCAGGACAAGGGTACGTTAGTGACTGTGTGCCGAAGCAGTCTGCGAAGGCTTCTAATCGACTGATGGCTTTGTCTGTGTTTCAGGCATTGTGTCACAGGTCTGGGCTTTACAAGTGGCAGCTCCAGCGGCGGACAGGGAGGTGAGGTGGATGATAATTCTCTCTCTCCCGAGGCCTGCTACGAATGTAAGATCAACGGCTATCCCAAGAAGGGACGCAAACGCCGCAGCACAAACTCAACACAAGAGGATCCTCTGGAAGACATGCAGGTAATCCATCTGTCTGTGTGCTGGTCTGTAGCTACAGCTGAAGACTCCTCAGTGGTATTTTTATGAGAACTCGAAGGCACTTTAAGTCCCACAATTGAAAAGTTGTTTATATTGTACTACTTAGAAGTGAACAAAATCATAAATAAGTAAAGGCTTCATCATTTTCCTCCACCGCTATTCCTGTTCATGTGGGAGAGGCCTTGTAACAGCAGCAGACATATGAGCAAATAACCAATATTAAGTTATTAAACTGTGAAAAACATTCTCTTTGGTTTCTATTCTAATTATATGAGGGTGGTAGTATGAACAGAGCTCAGGACATCACTACTGCTACAATCCTGACAACTGCCCTGTTTGGAAGGCCCTTTATTATACTTTGTCCTTTTTTACTCTCTTGATTAATGACAGAAAAAACAGTACCTTTAGTCACACATCTTTGTGTTGGACCATGTTTTCTTTCTGTAGCTGACTGAGAAGGAGATGGTAAGTCTGGCCAGCGTGGATATTGAGGACACCCTGCAGTTCCACCTGAACATCAGCGACCTGAGCAACCGGGACCACATCCTTGAGTTTACCCCGGCCTTATCCACCCTCAGCGACCACGTGCGCTACAGCATCGACTATGGAAATGAAGAAGGCTACTTCAAGATCAACCAGAGAGAGGGCGTCAGTTACCTGCATCTGAGCAAGAAGAAGGCCCTCCCTCCAGGGGCATACTACCTTCAGATTAGCAGCATGCCCCTCTACAAGAAGAAGGAGCTGGCTGAGCTGGAGGACCGATATGATAAAGACTACCTCACAGGACAGCTGGGAGACATACTGAAGATGAGGGTGCAGATCATCCTCCATTAACCATCACGAGACTGAGACAGGCAGACGTTGCCGGCAGCTGCTAATCCAGTGTCAGGCTCACACTCCCCAAAAAAGGCCAAACATCTCTGACTCTGGGTCAGTGGTTAGGGGTAACTTCTACTTGCTCCAACAGGGAGAAGGGCTCGCCACCAAAGAGACAAGAAGGGGGTGGGGGGAGGGACTGCGCCATTTGATTGCCAAAGATGATTCTACATATCATACATACAATTTCTGTGGAAAATACCAGCTGAGTGAGGCAATATGAAAGATTTCAGTCAAATGAAGAACATATGGCCCTGACACACAACGTCAGCTATATGTAAAGCACTATTGAGTGTGTGAATGGTTTTTAATTGTAGGGTTTAATGTTCTATAATGATATGTGGAATCAGGTGCCATTTTGAAGGGCATGTGGACTGCAGGAAGCTCTAAAGGCTGAGTTGTTTTTTTTTCAGAACTCAGCTTTGGTGGAAGAAAAGGGTGAGTCCCAATAGTCTGAAAATAAATTCATTTCCTCCCCTCAGGTAAATGACTGAACAAACCTGGTTAAATGGAAGTTAACTCATTTCTCCTTCCCCAGATATTAATTTAATGGAGTGAAGATGAAAAAAAGATTATGATAATGTAAGGAGAGGAAAGGAACCCACGATGGACTATTGAGATGTAGCCATGTCTGAGCTTGAATGACTCCTACTGCATATTTAAACTATGCTTTTCCATCTTTCCTACTGACTAGAATAATTCATATTTACTGGTGCTAGCAACACAACCACATAGACTTCTGAATGCACTGTACTACTATACAAAACTCAGTAGTCGACAAGATACAATCCCATCGGCCATTCTGAAGATTTCATGTCTTTGCATCCGTAACAGCTAGCTTCATAGCCTGTCTGCTCTCCTCTATACTACATGTAAATTGTGTTTATACTGTAATAATCAATGCCACTTTTAATCTATGAAGCATTTGTAAACTAGAGGAAGCCCCTGGAATAGAGGGGTTTGTAATGGTGCTTATAATGACCAACTACTTCCTTTGTAAACTGTGTATACATACACACACCTGCACACACCACACACATTTGATGATGCCAAACCTGGGCCTTCATGATTATGCACTGAGGTCTTCGTGGCCACACATTCTCTCACAAGTACAATCAGTGCTGCATTGCCACGGACCAGCCTGACACCAGTCTGTGTTCTCTGTTCACATCAGTGAGGGTTTAGTTGTAAATTCACAATTAAAACATATTTTTTGGTGTACATGTATTTCCTGCTGTGCTTTCACCTTAATCCACATTGAATTGCTGTTGTGACAAGTTCAGCAGGCAGCTACATCCCTCCTCTTCAGTTGTGTGTAATCCAAGTGAAGTGCAACATGATCTCTGAATGTTTTAGCCAGTGATGATCAGGTTGCTCTAACGGAACTGGCTATGGAGCCAGGCAAGTCTGGTCCTGCACTGCCCCCACGTGGACATTTGAGGACTTTTTTGTGGAGCTTCAGACATTCGAGAACATGTTGCTGACACTCCCAGTAAAACCACCAGAGCCCCCATAGTACAAAAACAGGATTTTATTAGCACTTAATCTATATATTTTCAACATACACATTTGCACAACAAATATATTCTGAGGTTTCAGTTGCGCCCAGTTGATCCAAAGCCTCCTGCACCACGGTCTGTCTCATCAAGAGTCTGAAAGACAAGCAAGTCATTTTTTATGATTAATGATTAAAATTAATCTCCTAATGTGGACCTGGGGTAATATCTACTGCAGTAAAGAGATTCATCCATTGGAAACATTTGACTTTGGCAGGTAAAGTGTAGAGTTTGAGTTTCTTACTTCTTGCTCCATCAGATCTGGGTAGCAGATCCTCTCACACACCAGCTGAGCAACTCGGTCACCTTTTTTTACTGGAAGGCAAAGAGGAAGAGGTTGTGAAATTACGATTAGTGAGTGAGGCATCTATACAAACAGCTTTGTGGCCTCCATAAAACTCTAAATGAATGTGGATGGCAAAATGTTACTGTTAATTCTCACTAACTAGTTCCAAGGTGAAATGAAACATAGCGCCCAAAGTGTGAAGTAAAACATTTATTTTCCGATTAGCCACTTACGTGTTCTAAATGGAGATAATAATTTACACCTTTTTCAGTGTGTATGTAGTTTTGATAATAAGATATGCATAACCTCATCAATTCTCCCAAATGTACCTTTAGGGCTTTCCCATTTGCCAACCTGAATGTGATATTTCAGTGATGCCACCTTAAAGCTCACCTTCAAATGTGTCCTTGCTGAAGTTGAAGAGCACAACTCCCACATTTCCTCTATAGTCTTCATCCACAACTCCAGCTGAGAACATACAGAGTTATTAGGAAAAAAATTAAAATGACTGATATGACACAGGTTAAAAAAAAAACTTTACACACTCACAATGATTCCCATCTTAAGTATGTAAAGACTCACCACCAACGTCAATGAAGTGTTTAGCTGCCAGCCCAGATCTTGGTGCTGACAGGTGAAAAGGACAAAGAGACGGTTAGGGATTGCTGTTCTGAAACAGACTGAACATTATCTACTGGCTGAATCCACACGCAATGAGCAAAACGTGTCTGTAGACACAGGAGGAAAAACTTGTAAAGCCAGAGCTGCAGGATTGCATTAGTGTGTAAATCACTTACCCACTCTCCCATAGCAGCCGTTTGGAACTGCGATCTGGATGTCTGTTTTCACAATGGCTTTATCCATGGGAGCAATGGAGTAATCATATGCACTATAAAATTCAGAAAAATAAGATTAAGCTGGTTTGCATGGTATTATATTGATATCACAGATGCTTTCTATTGGGTTACGTCGTAAACAGGTTTAAGCTCTGTGGGAACACATGGTAGTTTTTCCGAGTTGTTACTACTTCCGTTAAAAAAAACCCCGCTGCATTAAAATGTATAGTAGACCCAAGTGTAAGTAATTTAATTTAAAGTATAACCAACCTGTAGAGGTCATATCCTGCGGCTTTAGATGAGCCTCTGGTAGGTGTCGTGGCATGTTCTGAAAGTTTAGCAAACCTAAGGACGGGTCTTTCGTCCGCCTGTGTTTCTGTTCTTGCCTTCTTTGATGGAGAAACTGCAGAAGCATCTGTAACGTCTAGGACGGGCATGTTTGCAGAGTTTTCACCTTTAAAACCGACGCTACACCAAATAATTTATACGCAATAAGACGAACGATTTATAAGAGCGGACTAAAGCAACACATAAAAACAGCCTTCTGCGGCACTTCCTTGGCGCTTAAACTACTTGAATGAAGGGACTTCCCGCGCTGCAGCGCGCCAAATTAGCTCCGCCTCAAATATACGTCATCTTAAAGAGACAGTTCATTATTATACGCCACAGAAAGTGAGAGAACAGTGATTAGCCTATGTGAACTACCGCAGAACTGTCAATGCTTCTGTAGAAAAACTTTTACGTATTGCATTTATGTATGTTTACAACTCTGTCCTCCGACAGCCAAACATATAGCCCGTGCATAAGAAAACGTTCTGATGTTAAGTCTCAGTATATTTACGCATTGCACCACAACATAACAGACACAGTTACGGTGCAGGTACACCATCGAGAATACATCATACTAAACCCAAACGTCTCAGTGAGCGTTACAAAGTGCTAGGCTAGGCTAGCAGAGCTAATGACAACAAACCCTTGACGTGTTGTTGGCCGTGCTTATTTCTAGCTTGCCTTTGTTTTGAGTGAGCAACTGCATGTGGAATTCCCTTCCCAAGGAACGCAGAGCAGTATCGAAAATATAAGAGCCCTGTGGCTGAAGGTCGGTTAGCCTGCGTAGCGTTCGTCTCATACTGTTGGCTAACGTCATCGCAAAGCTAACGGCTGACGCTGCTGCCTGTCAGATGACGCTTGTCGGCAGCTCTGTAGCTCCTCTCCCTGCTGTCCTCCTGCAGCGCCTCACCTCGGCAAACCGGGCCAATTCCAACAGCATGTATTTGGAAGCCCCTTTTCATCTGGACAGGAAAGGGAGGAGGGAGATTTTAAAGCAGGCACACCTGAGAGTGGAGGGGAAAACACAAAGGAAGATGAAGGAGACCAGACAGGGGAAGTTAGAAGAGCAAAAAGGAGGAGCATTTTAGAAATGCAGTCTCTGGACCTATGTTTAAAAAAGAAACACCCATATAGCCCGAAGAACAGTTATCAACAGGAGTGGCTGAAATTGTTCAAAACTTTTCAGACAACAAGGTTTGATTAAATGTTTTGAATTTGAATATGGGTATCTAGTTTGAATTCAGCAAATTGTTTGACACATTTTTGTGTTTTACTATTAACTTAACATTTGAATTGAATGTTATTTGGTTTGAGCATACTAACAGTTTGATGAAACTAAACTGATGGGTTATGCTTTTTTTGTAACGAGGGAGGTGAGATGTCCATGATATTTCTAAACTATATATATATTTATTATTATAATTTAATTGACAGATTTAAGCTTGTGATTATTCTTCTGTGTGGTGCACAACCTTATTCGAGCTTGGAGAGCCAACTATGCTACAATATAATAGACAACTAACACACAAAATCATTTCAATGCTTTTCTCCTGCCAGTGTAATCGTCACTTGAGATGATTTATTCATTGGCATTGTTGCCCCCCAGTAAATCAGAATTGCCATTCAGAATGTATTCACATAAAGTGCTCTTATTCAAGACATGCATATATGGCCACTAACTCCACAGACCTTTAATGAATCCTTTTGCACTAAATAAGTTTGTTTGTTGCCGATGAAATACGTATTTGTGCTACATATGTATAACAGAGCCTCAAAAGTTCAAATACTCAAGTAATGTGCAAGTTTTTAGCAAGTAAACAACAAAAAGTTCCCCCCTCCACTGACATTTCTCTGACAGTTTCCGATGTTATATCATCTAATCACCCAATGAATGATGGAGACGAGAACATGAACAGCATGAAATTTTATTAATTCATTATTTCAGGTAATCACAATTCTATATTTAACTAGGAAGGCAGACAATAGGCTAAAATATACAAATTAATTGGGTTTACAATCATTTCTTTTACAAAATTGTCCTCAAACAAAAAGTGTACTGTGATAGCAAGATTAAAAATATTCTACCAGTATAATGTGGAATAGGTAAACAGCTTTATAACAGCAGTGTATCTTACATCCAGTGAATATAAAGAATGTTTAAAAAAATCAATCCACTATCACCGGAAACCTTCGGTAATGAAACCAGTACCATGCTACTGATCATTTATGAAAAGAGTTTTTAACTGCTTAAAAATATTCACTAGTGAATTCAGACTATCTACTATGTACATTTATGTTACAAGCACTGCAGCCGGTAAGACATTCACTCCATGTAACCACTGGAAGTATAGCCTATATCTTTACCCGTGTCTCTGTCTGTGTTCACTGGACTGTTCTGACCACGTAAGGAAGATGTGATTTGGCTCTGTTCCAACCTAGAACAATGAGCTTATGACTTAGTTTCAAGAATATTTTTCCAGTGTTCTTGAATTCCAATTTAGACTTCTGACATTTATGAACTCAGTGTCAGAAAAAAAAGGTTTGCTTATCTGGACAGCTCATACCAGACCAAGCACACCACGGTTAATAGTAAAATAGCTGTGACTGAAAATGAGTTTTTATTAAAGCCTTGTCAAATGCAATGGCCGAACACGTTTGTTTTTTTAAAAAAGTTTTTTACAAATCTTGTATTCATTATTTGGCTCTTACATGTTTGCAGGTCAAACAGTTAACTGCTATACTACTCTTATGTTCAAATAAGAACTGGAGCATGAATGGCCCACATCAGGAGTCAACTGAAAATGCAGTGTTATCTTTTGAATAACATCATCCAGGTTCTTGTAAGCTTTATGAACATGGTTCATCATTATGGTGCTACCATTGTTTCCACTTTCTAGCTACCTAGTAGCTACTCTGCTGTTTAGCACACGTGGTGCTCAGGAGTAGAAAGTAAGCACACTCTTGTGGTTGCCTCTAATGAGCAGCGTTGGTGGAAGGTCCTTTGTCAGGATGTCCAGCCAGGCCATGTAGAGGAAATCAGAGATAGATTCCTTACGAGCAATGGGCATGCTCCTGCAGGGGGTCAGGGTACAGAGAGTATGTTAGATAGTATGTTTCTTCCCACACTGGATTCATGTTGGTGGCAGTGTAATATTATTCAGCCAACAGTTGCTTATACTTACACAATGATCAGATTGGCTGATTTGGAGTTTTCCTGAAGTGCCTCGTTCAGGCGTACCTGGAGGTTGGTCTGTAAAACAGCAAACCAAGTGAATGCATTGGTATTTCTACGTTTTACACAAAGGCTTGGTTTAGTGTCAGCAGTTTTACCTTCTCCTCGAAGGTGTTCAGTTCTTCATCAGTGATTTTCCAGGGCTGCTCTCTCTTCATGGTTTCAGTCTGAGCAAAGTCTTTAGACCCCTCATGCAGACGGAAAGGCTCGATCATGTCCTCTAACTGCTTCAAGCTGGGGGAAAGTAGATAAGAACATGAACTGACTGTGGAAAATTGTCCTCTTTTTAATAATATGATATATTACCATTATGTGGTGATTAAATATTACTGTTACTGCTGCACCATCTGGTCTGCTGTCACTGTTACAGCTGAAAAACAAATGTGCTGCAGCTACCTGTCAGAGCTGGGTTTGACGTGGATGTCATCGATGACTTTGATGTCAGTGCAGTTAATTCTGAATTTCTGCAGCAGAGACTTCATCCTGCAAGACAGATTATCCCACACTCATTAAGTTTCATATAAATGTTGGCAATTATTTTTACTAAATGTTAAATAACATCTCTGGTAAACTGATTGTGTTGCCTCATGAATTTTCATATCTGGGTTTTGCTAATTAATTTACCAAGTCTTACCTCCACCCATTAAGCTATAATTGATAGAGAAACATGTTTTTTCCCCCTACTCACTCCTGTTTATCCAGCTCACTGCGTTCAGGCTGCCCTGCGATAAATATCCTTAATTTACAGTCTTTCCACTTCTTCCTGGTGGTGAGGATGTAGGGGAGCAGCAGCGTAAGACCTGAGAAAAGGGGGATGCGTTGTATTTTCATTGTAAGACCAGTGAATCCAGTTGGTTTTGTCATATGAACTATGTATCTTTGTATTTCACATCTGCCAAGTAGTAATGTTTTTGTCAGTTTCTCTGTCCCGTCACCATGGTGCATCCACATGCACAGGGACAATCTCATTGGAGAGATACTAAGAGAAGGCTGCTGAGCGGAGACACCTACCTCCATCGTCAAACAGCCACCATACGTCGATGGTGCCTTTAGGCTGTTTCTTCTTGAACTGAGCACTGGCCTCCACCAGCTTTTCATTCATCTTGGCAACCTGCGGGGGTGGAGGGCCGCACACTGACACTGAGAGAGAAAGATAGGAAAAATGAGAGCTGGACAAGGGAGAGGAACTGTAGGAGGGAATGTAATTTATTGACAGAGCGTGGAGAGTTGAGTTGGATGGGAAAACCAGCACAAACCAACATCAGGGGCTTACTCTATATCAGCAGGAATGGCCATCTCTCAGCTCTAATGTTCCAGTGAGTAGGATGCAGATTGTATACTAATGACCATCGTTGTCTTGCCAAGATGCAACTCAGTCGTGTATGTGTGTGTGTGCACGCGATGTAGACAGAGACGGATCGAGTGACAGGTTGCAAGCACCCTCTGCTGTCTGGGTTCAAAGGGCTGCTCAAAAGAGATGCTCGAAAAGGGACCATATTATTGGATTACACCCTCAGAGATATCTTTAGTGGGAGCACTTGATTCAATTATATCTCAATAGGAGTGTGGAGAAGTTTCCAAAAAAGAGGTGAGTCACTGGTCCCATTTGTTAAATGTGTGTTATTTTATTCTGGAGGAGAGTGAAATGAGTGCCTCCCTTTTCCACATATTAAAAGACCATGCTCATCTGTTGATGCAGTCTGTGCTTTGGATACCCTCAAGAGCGAAGCTTTTCTGAAATGTTAGGTGAAATTTTAACAGGCATGCGTAGATACCTCTGGTCGTGAGCACTTGCTGAGAGGAATTCCTGGACTTCCTAAACAATCCTTTTGCTTTCCCTCCATTTGGCATAATTTCGTTCTCCAGTGCCTGTTGCTCCTTCGCTGCCTTTAGCATCTCGTCTGAAAGACAGAGTCAGATTTCCAGGTTTATTGTCTGTGTGTGGTCATTACAAAGTTTCATACAGAGACACACCTGTAAACTGGTAGCTATTCTAACATCTTATCTTCTACCTGACCTTTACTTTGTAATCTACAGAACAAAGCCCCCAGGCCTATCGGTGTTGCTTTATTGTAGGCAGTTACTGTGGGTTGTTGTGAAAGTTCACTCACTGCAGTGTAGCATTGCTGTTTTTGACAATTAAAATTTTTGGTGGTTTGAAAGACTGATTTTAAGTTGGTTATAAATTGCACTTCTTTTTTAAACTTTTCTAAAAAATGTTTTATTTATTTCATGCTACTGTTTTAAGGCCAATTTATTTCCTGTCGCTGTGTCTCATCCTTCATCTTAAACTACCTTTTGTGTAGTCTGCTTGAAAAGTACTATAGAGGAATAGGTATGCAGGAGTTCCTGCAGATGCAATCAGACTGACCTTCTGCTTCGACAATGTGTGACATATCGAGCCCATGGTTCATCCTCAGCATCACTGTCCCGTACTCGAAATCAAACGCATCGCTGTCAAAAAGAGAAGGCGGCCACCAGCTCAACACACAGATTTCCAGCCTGTGTTTAATTACTGGGCGTGATTTGGTTATTTGTGACTTACTGCAGTATTCCCACATAGCTCTGCACTGACTCTCTGCCTGCAGTCCTCCAGTTTCTCTTGAAGCCTATCATTAATGTGTTGGGCCTCATACGCCCGAGACCAGAAGCCTGTAAGAAATAAAAAAGCACTTCACACATAGAATAAGGATACAATGAAAAATCAGAAGGTGCTGTTAACTGAAGAAACGCAGGCGCCATGTAGCTGTGGACTTGTAAACTTGTGTGTCTTCATTATTGGAGAGGGGAAAAAAAAACAATTTCCAAAAAGGTTCAAAATGTCCCAGACAAGACGGTTGTGAAGCGGTTTTACTGCCAGAAGTTATGACCAGATCACTCAGCAGATCTCATTTTGTCTGCAGGGGCTCATCCAATGCAGTGTTAATCAATTATAGCTTTTAATCTGCCGTGCTGTTTGAAGTAAGCAGTCCTGACAATGAGCCAAGGCCTTATCTCAAGAGTGTGATAGCCAGAGCCATAAGACTGTTTTCCTGTTCCTCATTAACTGTGCTTCTCCCTCCTGCACTGATGTCCTGGCCAGATCCTTATGACAGGTCCAGGTCGGTATCATAACACAGCAATAGATACTCTGTGTTGTGAGGAAGAAATGGGTCAATAAAACCTGTTTTTGCAATGTCTGAATGTGCCGTCGTCCTCTGGTCAAAACTCCCAGGTTACACATTAATCCAAAGGATTTTTCTGAGGTCAGCTGGTTTGGTTGTTTTAATACACTTCTCATTTGAAGAAGCGTTTTATAGAATACAATCACACTGACCTGCAGCAGGCTCTCGATTCCCTCCCTGAAATCGTCACAGGCCACAGCAGCGTAAAATGCCTTGCGTTTAGTCTTCCTCAGCCAGAGCTGGTTCTTCTCCATGCCGGCGTTCATCTCTTGGAGAGCCTCTGATCTCGGGCCCTTGGGGAGATCACAACACTCAGTGGTTTGTGAGTGTGGTTGAGACAGAAAGAGATCTCACGTACACCTTTTTCCTATCCAGAAGACTCAGCTGACCCTAAACTTTAGTCTCAGATATGCAGACAGTTGGCATTTCCCTCGTATCCACTTGATACTCACTTGATTATCCACAGTACGTGAAGTCTGCATTCTGCACAGTTTAAATGTCCTTGATGCAAAACTCCATTTAAATACAAAGTTGATATTTGAATAAAGATTTGGGGAAGACGATATGCTCTGCCTCGATAATATCCACGGTTTTGCATTTGCAAATAATGAGATTAGCTTACCACAAACACTTCAGAGGTGATGCAGAGTCCATAGTTCTTAGAGAAGGAGTGGGCCAGGTCTAGGAGAGCTGGTCTGGTCCGTGCTGAACCTGTCAGTGCTAAGATCTGAGGCCTGAGAAAGAAACAAGGATGTGTAACAATGTCAATTTTAGGATTATGAAAATCTTGTTCTAATGTTTTAGTTTTTTATATGTTATACTGTCAATTTTGCAAAAAGTTGCAGTGTGCTATTTTGTAATGTAATATTTTTTGGGCCCACAGTGATTCCGTGAAGACTTTTACCTGAAGTTCTTGACATGATCCTCTACGCCGGACAGAGACAGAGCATTGCTGACTGCGCTCACAAACGTCACGGCCTGCGTGGATGAACCCCAGTTCACATCTGGAGAGAAATGAAGACTCTGGACAGGTTAGGTCTGTCACACAGGCATCGTAAATGTGCTTCTGAGTATGGCAGCATGAACACACACAGCTCACCTGGCTTCTTGACTGTGACATAAATGTAGAGAAGGATTTCGATGCCATATGTGAGGAGAGCAGCCCACCAGTTAATCACAAACATGACAACGCAGCAGAGTAATGCACCCAACAGGGAGAGCCACATGTTGTAGTATTTATATCCTGGTCTCCAACCTGGGAAAAGCATGACAGAAGAAAGAAGTAAGTGCATACTGTTGGGAAAGTGATAGGAAACAGACTGTACAGAGACAAATCAAAATCTAATTATCTAATGCAACTCAGACTGTCTTAGGTAATGTCTTAAATCAGGACAGTGCCTTATTTTAATATATTCTTAAACATAATTCCTGAAAAAAGTGAAGTATCAGTGGATGGAGACAAGCAGAATTACCTCAGCCTACTGGCAGGATTTTTCATTTCTAAGCTACTCTGTAGAGACCCACCTGGAGACTTGGCGTAGGATGCGTGGAAGCAGGAGAAATTGATGAGAGCATACGATGCCAGGAAGAAGTTTGAAATGATAGGAGCAATGGTGTTGAGGTTACCTATGGAGGCAACACAAAAAAGTCAAACCCGAATTCACCTTAGATTCTTTGACAGTGCATGAGATTTGAAAGCTATTTCAGTGGGTTTACGTTTAAAGCTTCAAAATAAGTATGAGATGTTTGCTGTTGTAAGGATGTGAGGACGTTATGGCCAGGCCATGACAGACAGTTGAACTGACCAATGAGAATGAAGGCCACAGAGATAATGAATGTGAGGACGTAGCCACGGATAGGCTCGTTGTTCTTGCCATGGCCCTTGGCAAAGAAGTGCAGGGCCTTGTAGATGTTGTCTTTACACAGAGCCTGGGGAGAGATAGAGGTCTCATGTTGTTTGTTTTCAGGAGTTAAGAGCAATAATCTAGTTGTATCTCAGTCAAAAGTTCCTCTTAAACACTGCTGCTATGGTTGGACTGCGAGATGATGACTACATTACTGACCTGGAAGACCTTGGGAGCACTGACGAGGGAAGCCAGGGCTGAAGAGAGGGTAGCTGAGAACGTTCCAGCAATGATGAGGGGACCAAACCCAGACACCATGGTCATCACCTGCACCAGAGGAGAGACGAGGAGGAGAGAGCATTAGACGTGAAACAAACACCTTCTTATGTTCAGGTTGGAGTTTGGAGGGTATCTACCTGGAAGTTGTTCATTGAGCCAAACTTGCATGGTTGCTCCGCACAGGAAGCGAAATTGTAGCCGAGCTCGCAGGCAGCTGCTGCCGTACCATTGCAGATTGTCCCGGGAATAACGAGGTCGGTTTGGTTTCCTGTGGCATCGCGGACAACAGAGGCAGCTAACCAAATACAGAGAAGAACAGATGCACTGGTTATGTTTAAAAGACGTGCAACCAACCTCACAGGTGTATGAGTGTGATCAAGACAAATACTAACACAAATGGATAAAAAATGCACAGGCTCCTGTATGTATGAATATGTCTAACTGAATCCACCATTTTTATACACACACTGATAGATAATTGTACTTACAGACACAAAGGGCCACACCCAAGTAGGTGATACCAGTGATCAGGATGGCCAACAAAGTACCTTTAGGTATGGCTTCTTGGGGATCCTGTGAAATAACACATATCTGTGTTAGGATCATCTCAGTAATTATGTGGAAAAAGATGCTACCTTGTATATAAAAATGCAGTGGTTTATCATGCATTGACCAACAGGCTTAATTCAGAAACCTATGGACCATAAACAGCTAATGATTCCTATGCATTGCTCGCATGCAATGAACGTCTGTGTACAAAAGTTACCCGCAAGTCGCCAGAGATGTTGGCTCCAGCCAGGATTCCCGTTGCAGCAGGGAAAAAGATGGAAAACACTGAAAAAAACGTCTCATCATTTCTAAAGTCCGGAGGAAAATTCTCTAAGAAGATTTGTGCTGTGAAAAAGAGAGAGAGAGGGGAGAGATGAAGAGGGAGAGAGAAAATCAGGTGAGCGGTGCTCTGTGAAGGAGTCAGATTTTCACTTTTTTTTAATGAAATGAACTGGAAAGGGTGCCTTACAGTTATAATTGAAGAAGCCTTTGGATTTCTTATCATTGGTTGCAGGAATGAATGTTCCCACAAATACATTCACTATGGCCACCAGCAAGATAATGAGCAGAACAATCTGCGCCTGTGGGGACAAAAGAATTAAATGGATAAAAGTTACAGATGCACTATTTACAACAACGAGCCCAGACACTGCCACGCAGCCGACCGTGTTCATCTATTACCTTGGCCTCCCACTCCATTCCAGCAACGGATATGCCCAGCAGCAGCACCACTGTAATGCAGCCAACGATTCTGATGTCATTTATTTCATCCACCATGAGGACGTCGTGCTCCTGAGTGTGACAGAGGGCGGGATAAGTGCATAATCCAATGTCTCAGAATGAGACATTTCCACAATTCCTTCCACAGTCACCTTCTCATTGCAACTTCACACACCTTGAGCAAGTCGACCACGGTCTCAGCAAATCCCACCACGTACATGGCCACGGCCACTGCATTGGCGAAGGCGAAAATGAGACCGATGGAACCGCCAAACTCTGGTCCCAAACTGCGAGATATCAAGTAGTAGGCTCCTCCTGAAATACACCAGATTCAAGCACAGTACAGTACGTACATTAGTGGATGATTAATCACCACAACAATGATGCATTGATTTAACATCGGGACAAGTTAAGTAGGCTATAAAATGGAGAACAGGCTTCAAGAGGTGACTTTAGGTGCAGTTCCGTTCCATTTTCTCAGTAATAGATTGCATGTCAGAATGAGTATGAGTGTGTGTGCTATCCCAGGCTATATACATTTATAAAATTATGCTTTAACTGTTAGTGCCAGTGATGGTGGTGCCTGCAACGAAGGTCACCTAGTATAGAATAGTTACCTAGAATAGTTCAATTTAATGATTTTGTCACTCTGCTTTTCTGAAAACGAAGCTTGTGTGTGCTGACAGGGCATGTACTTACCTCCTCTGACTATGCCATTAGTACAAATGGCAGACATTGAAAGGCCAGTGATGGTGGTGACCACGCAGCTGAGACCAATGACCACGGTTCCCAGACCTGAAATGCAACAGCATAAAAATAGTTATTTTTAACTGCGGCTGACGAAGCCATTATATTTAGGTGGTCTGTCGTAAAACATTTTGCCTGTGAAACGAGACCCTCCCTCCCCACAGTCACCTTTAGAGACAGTGACAGTCAAAAAATCCCGGAGGAGCCGGCAGGCTGTGAGTTACAGCTGTCTGCTGTACCTGCCCTGCCAACTGCCTGTGGCTTTCTCTGCCTCTCAAAACCGTTTAGTTACGCCTCCTGAACAAAAGCTGCTGCCGATCGATAGGTTCTTAAGCAGCGAACGCACACATTCCCCCTTCTTCCTCTCTTCTCTCGCTCACACGTGCCGCTCATGGAGGTCTCAGAAGAGACCGAATTGCATTATTACGAGAGTTTATGCCAAGTTATGATGAATATGAATCAGCCCTTGCTAATGAGTGGAGGACTATAAACTTCTTTAATATTCCCTAGAATTACTGTTACAGAGCCCAAATTTGTCCTCAAAACACAGATGTGCAGGACATTTCCTGTTGTTGCCCCACACAACCTCTTCCTGGTTCAGCTGATCCTCACTGATCAAGAGGGGCCAGAGTGACAGGTTGATTCAACAAGTCCAGTCGAGCCAGCTTTATTTGTATCACACACAAAATCTTGTATGCTTTTTTAAAAGTTATTTTTAGGGCCACACTAGCAATGGTTCCTGATCTACCGTGAGCTGTGTGAGTCTCACTCACCCCAGCCTGCCTGTCCAAAGACCCAGGACAGACGGATGAACAACATGACACCCCAGATGTTCAGCATGCATCTCACCTGCGGAAAGACAAGGACAATTTAAGTCTCAAATTAAAAAGTTCTAAACAGCACCTTTTTAAAAACGACATTTTTTTTACCATTATTATTTTAATCAGAAGTTCTTGAGCAAATGTAAATCAGTCCCAGACTCTGGTCTTGAAAGCCCCACATGGCCCTGCTGTGTTATTGAGACACACACAGGGAGCCTCATTTTGCCAGTTACGCACAGTGACCCTGCTTTAGTAAAAGCAGAGGGAGCCCGCTTGACCCAACATAACTCACCAGGACGCCCCTTATCCAGCCAAACTTTACGGCTCCTTTGTTGCTGTCAGTGGGGACGGCAGACTCCAGGTCATCAGTGGGGGTCCCGTCACTCCCCTCGCCATCGTCCTCCACAGTATCTGGCACAGAGATCGCTCCATTCTGTTGGGGAAATGTGGAGGCAAATATAAAGGAAAGGAAAGGAAATGCGACAAATTGTCTTGATAGACACAACAGGGATGTTTTCAGGATTATTGTGCTTTTCAGCAATTGTGGCGTTGGTATGCATTTTTTAGAATGTAAGAAAAGGAGCGTTATTATGAAGAAGTTGTGGCCTGCCTCTGTTGTTATAGGCTCATGATGAGATAGTTTCTCTTTTTATTTAGAACGTGTGTGTTAGGCGCTCTGTTAACACACAGGAGAAAACTTAGAAAGAGAGAGGAAATTTTAATGATTTGGTGGAAGACTTTATCTCTAAATCAAATCAGTACAATGCCCCCATCGTGCTGCTGTGTGTTTCTCCTTGAAAACTGCAGAGAAAAATGGAAAAACTCAAAGGCCAAACTCATTTTAAC
The DNA here is from genome assembly GCA_016785225.1 of Psettodes erumei. Taxonomy (NCBI): domain Eukaryota; kingdom Metazoa; phylum Chordata; class Actinopteri; order Pleuronectiformes; family Psettodidae; genus Psettodes; species Psettodes erumei. The sequence goes on along the minus strand of JAFBJZ010000863.1, from coordinate 3,904,092 downwards.
TTATCACAAAGGTGAATGTTGAACTGTTCAAATTACTCTCCTGCCTGGCATCTGTTCATTTAGACCTCTTTAATTCATTTTTTTTTTGATTACTGAAACGAAGAGATTTTTGGCAACAACTTGTCGGCCCTTCAGTTGCGGCAAAACATATACATTTTTGTCAGGGTCATTATTAGGAAGTAATTTAATGTATAAATCAAGAGGAATTTAACAGTAGAATTTAACAGTTTTTTTCTTCCTCAATAAATTTGGAGACGCTTACATGAAAAATTGAAAGATTCATGTGTTTCTGTCAAGAGGCTGATGGAATGATAGGTGGCCTCCTGTATTTACGCTGTAACTTCCATTCTTTTATTCTCCAGTCTTAAACTGGAAAGACACATAATTTCTTTCATTTTGAAAGAGAGGATTGCTACAAAGAATTGTTTCTGTAACAAACAGTTCAGAGCGATGATCGAGTTCAACCTATAAAACCCCAATGACCTGTAACCCCCATCTCTTTTGCACCACGAGGCAGTCTAACGGCCTAATAAAAAACACTAACAACGCTTAAGTGTGTCGAGTTTGTTGATCACCGTTGAGTTCCAGAAAAACTTCCGGTGTCCTGTTAGGCAAAGCGATAATGACTGAACTGTGGACACAACGAAAGTGTTAATGTTGGAATGATTAAACAGCTGTAAAACATCTTATGTTTGAGCCTTTGGCCTGAGTGAATGGACCATGTAACCCAGGTGCAGAACAAAGACTGAACTTACAGTGATTTGTGATTTGTGATTTGAACGATTTGAGTGATTTGAGTGATTTGAACAGTGATTTGAACGCGTGATTTGGAAGGTAAAAATAGGTATAAGTTATATTCAGAAGCAGCAGAAGGTGAGGTGAAGGACGCTTGTGTGTAATTGAAGAGGAAAATGACTGCTGACCATGTATTATGGGTAAAACAGAGAGACAAGGGGAAAACGTAAGTGATGAGGATCTGTATCATTCATTTTTCACTCAGACCATAAGTGCACTCACCTTCTGAAACACATCATGGAGCTCCTGCAGAGACGGTCGCACGGCCCGGTGACCGCTTATGCTGCCTGCATTGCGGTAGAAGTCAATGTTGGGCACTCGGTCCAAAGTGTCATGACCGAAGGCACTGACCACCGAAGGCCGGACCGCCCGGTGTTCCCCATTAGAGAAACTGGACTCCTCATAGAAAGGAGGCTCATCCGAAGTGGAATCATAAGCGGGGTTGACATGTTCCCCTCCGTTAGACTTGACCCTCTCCATCAAGAGCTCTGAGAGGGATTCTCAGATTTAGACAGTAAAGGATAAAACAGCAGTGTGGGTCTTAAGTCTTCAGTCATCCAGAATTTAAAGAGCAGAGCACTGCATTAACAGGTGTGGTTATCCTTGTTTATTGATGTATAACCTAGCCTAGGATTAGAGTCACAGAGCTCTCTTCGTTCCTGAGCTTCTTGTGAACAAACTCAGTTCGTCTCAGATGACCTACCTTTATACCTTGCATCCCAGGGTCATACACTGGAAGTCAGCTATTGGCTAATTCTCTGGATCAACCCTCAGAAAACCGAATGAGGGGTGTCAGATATGTCCTTGCTCCATCCTAGGGGACACAAAGGCATTGCTTAACGATTAACCAAGTCATAAACGCCAAACGAGAGATAAAGGCGCTCACTGCCTGAGTTCTGGAGAATTGATTACTAATATTATTGTCTGAAGTGCACATTTTGTTCTGAGGTTGCGGTTTATGGGGCTATGGCTAGTGTTTCCTCAGACCTGTGGTTGCTTTGGATGAATCACCAGGAAAAATCCATGTGGAAGTTACCACTTGCAAAAAGCTTGTGTAACCCAGCAGGAAAAGTTTCAAGGTTACAGACCTTTTATGATATGTATGGCTGTGGAGAAAGACAACACTATTAATTTTCAATCAGGTATATAATCAATAGAACCTGCGTGATAACAAGAGGGAAATCAATCTTACAGCGACTGAGATATTGGGTCAGTCAGTGTAATATAACTGATTGAATAAACATAATCTCTAACGATTCCCTATGCTGCAAGGTTTTAAGTGGGAATGTTGTCAGCTCAGCTGGCACAGAAGAAGTGGCCGTATTCATGAGGAAAATTAGAGTTAATATGAGACTATGAATTACAGGAACATGCCGGAGGCACTTCTCCACAGCCACATGACTTCAAAAGTGCCTCTAAAAGACCTCTTAACAGGTAAACTTCCTTATTACTGATACACCACAGTGATTTATGCACACAGTGAAAGGCAGACTAATGACTTGAAATCTGACCTTGGCTGTATTGCAGGCTGAGAAAAATACTCCAGCACGTGTTTTTATGTGCAGATTGAAAGGAAGCCGTCAATTGCACAATGCCTATCAGACTGGGTTCACAGTGGTTTCCAGTTGTTGCTGTTTTACTTTAAGAACAATGCTGACTGAGTCATGCAGAAGAAAGAAAATTTTCCATATGGGATGTGACTGCTGCAGTACAACTCTCCTCCTCTTGTTATTTCTCTGTCATAATTAGACTGAAAAGGGTCATTATAACAAACTTAAATTTATGTCAGAATTAGAGTTTATGCTGTGTTTTCTTGTGTTATATTGCATTGTGTTACATCGCTGTGCATTTGGAGGTCCTGACTTTCCCACAGTCTGGACATGAGATGAAGGCGATTCCTTTTTATTATCAGAGCTGCTTGGCTTTTGTCTGCTCTGCTTGAGTAAATCCAGAGCATGCAGTACTCCTCAGAGAGCTGTTGAGGCTATGTAGTGAGTCTGTGGCAGCAGGTGCATAGGCTTCTATCAGAGAACAAGAGAATCTGCACTCTCGCTAGTGTCTGAAGGGCTCAAAAGAGGCAGGAAAAAATTCCTTTGCAGCATTTGTCAAACCATGCACTGTTCACTGCAATGTGGGAAAAAAAGATTAAGATTAATTACAAAAGAGTAGATACCAGCATACATGATTCGTGATACTACATCTTAAACAGCTGCAAAATGAATTATTTTTCAATCAGAAATGAAATTAAATATCTCTAGTCAAACATTATCTGTTGTGTAGGCTTTGTTGTAGAGAAGCTTGGTAATTAATGTGGCCTGCTCTGTTAGACACTTTTTTGAAAAACAATCTAATTTAGATAGCAGCATAAATGATTTCAATTACATTGAATTCTTTTAAAAATCAATAAAAAATGTTTAAATTATTTTTCTCTTGTATGCTTGCTATTAGAAAGGTTTGGCAAAGGTAGACCTCACACATTTGCATGTTTATATAAAATTTCAAATAAAAAAACTAAAATTTTTTTTTAACTTTATGTATTTAAAAAAAAAAAATTAATCCGCAGTCAAGTGAAGCTTTGAGTCGATTAAAGGTAAATTATTAAACATAATAGCTTTACAATCATTAATAATCTGTGTCATGGTAGGTTGTTATTGCTATCCACCCCTACAGGCTTCCAGTGGGGTTCAACTTGGTTAAGTTCAAGTCTAAAATCAAACACAGCCTAAGATCAGGATTCAGACTTGACACAAAGATTCTGACTCAAAGCTCCACGTTGAGCTCTAGCTCATTTTCTGAACTCGTGGTAACCAGTGTGGGTATTTGTGGAGGGACAGTATGGTCCTGTAGCCAGCAGAATGCTCCACTGTGTCCAGCCATAAACCGTATCAGTGTAGCATGAATAAAACATGAAGTTACATTAAGGCTAAAGCATAAAATAGAGAGCCTTTATATTATGAAAATATACAACATTTACCACTTCACGACAGATTGCCTCAAGCTATTTTTGGGAATTACAGTTCTAAAAGTAGCATTAACTGTAGATTACAGTGCTTTAGAGCTGTCTGGATAGCTTCAGTAATAGAGAGGCTGTTGTATCTCCTGGTCTTATCACAACAAATCAAGGACACGCTGTGGCTTGCGAGGTCCGAAGACCACAGGTAATAAACTGATGATTGATTATCAAAAGGTAAGGTTCACCGTTTAGCTGACTCATTGGCCCCATACTATGTAATAAGGATTCTTTAAGCACTTGGGTCCTGTTGTCTGGAAATCCAAGAGCCAAAGTGTACACTTTACACATTACATTTTTAATTACCCATGTCCCTAAAGGAAGGAAAACAAAAGATTTTGATTATTTCAGATATATTATATTATATATATTATTTTATATATTTATCTAGTTTATCAGTCAAAATAGGGAAAGTGATTTATGGTATTTTAAATAAACATCAAACATTGGGACTGCACACTGAGATATGAAAATACAATGCAAAGCAGACCCATTTGTTAAAATTTGATAGATTTATAGCCCTTAAGTGAGCTGTGAGCCTTAAGTTCCTTTTGAAGTTAGTGGGCTTTTAGGCTGAAGAGGAAAAGGCCAGCATTTCTTCCCCCAAATAGATTTCAGATAAGGATGTCACATAGGTGACAGAGAAAATGGTGCAATAATGATTGCATTCCTGATGAATGACGTGTGTTGAGGGACGCGTGCATGGTGGCTGGGCCTCTGAGTACGGTATGCTCTGTAGATCAAGACCTGCCTTGTCACCACAAGACTATCAATGGATTCCTGTGTGTATCGCTTACAGCTGCTGCAGTACACCATTTCTCTCTCTGGACCATGTCTTACACACAATATCATTTGTATAAGACTTTATACCTTTTAACGCTCCCTCTCCACCTGTTTCCTGATAGACAAGACAAGGCAAGACATAAACGCTACAAATTTTGATCTTGTTACATCACATTCTCCACACAATGAGACCCAAAAAAGCAACGATTTGACCAACAATATTTTAAAGTGAAGAAATTCTATTTATTTCACATCATTGAATCAAATCTATATCAATGAGAAATCTCTACCACCAGCTGAGCAAGCAACAGGTCAGGAGCCGGTCATCATGATATGCCACACACACTCTCACACATAGCACGCACGCAAACACACACACACACACACACAAACATACACATAAACAGGTGCTCTAATGTTTCTAGATGAAGGCACATAAACCCATTGAAGGTCACAGTAAGGCAGATTCACAGCACTAAGGAGAAACCGTAGACCGTAAAAATTAGCGAAGTAACACTCAAGACTTTGACCAGTCTGCCATAATACAGAATCTCTGTTTAGTCCTGTCTTCCTCCTGTCTGGAGGGAAGAAAGCAGGTGACAACAGGCAAGGATGGCTGAGAACAGGAGGAAGAAAGATGTTCACGTTCAGAGCTGACAGACATCCCACCCCTTTCCATGTGACCTTTTCCTCTGCAGATAGGTAGTGAGAGTTTCTCTTTGTCATTAGAAAACCAGCAGCGCTGGTAGAGAGCGTTTCTAATCCTTGTTTCCCTTGAAAGTTCTTTGGCTTGATCATATCAGCCAACCTTTAGACAGAACGCTTGACAGGCGGAGGCAGTCCATAAATCAACTTTATCATATGTCCTTGCAGACATACTGTCAAAGGTAAACAGTTGTGGGGTTTTTTCTTCCACTCAGACATGTAATTGTGGCAACATACAGTGTGTCGTCGCTCAAAAACCAGCAGCAGCACAAACTCTGAAAGAGTTGTTTTTGCATCATTTAGAAACAGTAACACCATAATGTAAATCACAGTTTGTTCAGTTGCCTTTCACTGCACCACGGACACCACGGCAAGGACCGATCTGTCCGCACGCGGCAGCAGCAGCAGCAGCATCCAGTTGGATCACCAACAGATTGGATTTGATTAGTCCACAAGTTTTACATAATACCCTGTATCCATCCACGCAGTATACATTCTTGTGCAGAACAGCTCTGCTGTGCAGAGGTGGAACCACTCTGTTTCTCGTTCTGAGTTCACATGAGGAATCTTGTCCCTGAGTCTTCAAACTGTATCTGAATAATCCCGCTGCACCCCAATTCCCCATCCTGTCCCACAAAGCATCCACCTCTCGCCTAGTCTACAGACATTCAACTTGTGGGCATGGGTTAAAGGGAGCTTCAGCCATTTCCGTGTAAATCGATGAGGTGAAACGCACACCACCCTGGCAGGAGGGCAGAGAATATGACACAGCATCTGCCTCACACTTTGACAGACACACACACACACACACACACACAACAGACATGTAGTCACATACAGTAGAGAGACTCTACACTGATTCTGATCTAACATCGCACATTGGACAACATACACAGCTTCAGTCTCTTGGTTGAGTCCCTCACAGAGAGATGACTTAATGGTGTGTCAGTATCAGTGGCAATGATTGTGCAGGGCTGTGGCTTATGTGTGTTTGCATGTACAGGTGTATTCGTGTCCATATGTATGCATACTGTATGTGTGCCTAAAGGCTTTTATGTTCACGAGGACATCTGCGGATGTGTGTGTGAGTCCCTGTGTTAAGTAAGGGCATACTCGAACGTCCCTTTCTCCAGCCCCTCGATGCCATCAGCCCAGTTGGAGGAGGGCATGCTGCTGTAGGGGTCCAGCAGGATCCTGAAACACCTTACTATCAGCAGCCCCAGGAACACCAGTAACATCCCCACGAAGGCAAATGCTGTCTTCTGCTCCAGAGTCAGAGAGTGCGCCATCATGTCGTTTCCGCTCATGGCAGCAAGGGAGTGGTTGTAGTGGACGCTAAACATGGTAAACCAACATCTGGTTGCCTCATCTCTCCTCCGATAGGGTCAGGCGTTTACAAGCCTGCATGTTACCTGGACAGAGATTACATGACGGCTTTAGATTAGTGCTTAGTGCTGGTTTTAGATTAGAGAGGATCCATTTAATCAACCGATTTAAATATTATTACACTTAACGCACACATTGCGTAGACTGTGAGAAATAAAGGTGCAGAGGTAGAGGAAACAGAAATTCCACAATTAAATGTTGAGCAGGGTTACAGGTATCTATAAATAGCCTCTTTTGAGTGTGGCATCAAACAGATGTCCGGAGACTTCGATCTCTCTCTCGCTCTCTCTCGCTCTCTCTCTCTTTCTCTCTCTCTCTCTCTCTCTCTGCCTCTCTGGGAATTTTGCAGAAAATTACAGAAAAAGCAAACATGAACGGAAGGGTAAGGGAGACTGCAGGAAAATGGGTTTATGAATACCAGCCAATGCCATGACTACATTCCTTAAGGTTGGGTCAGAATTACAGTGTGTCGCAGTGCATAGCCAGCTGGTAAACATAGGCAAAGCAGTGAGGTATCAATGAAAATGTGATATGTCATGAAAATGTGATGTTATGCATGCATACCTGGTTCAGAAGAAAGGGATCTCTACCTGTTGCGTGAGAGCAGATGCCTGCCAGACAGTGTAATTCCATTAGACAAGACAGCGACGGTGATTGACCAAACATAATCACCAAAATTGGTGATGTCACACAAGTGGAAGTCTGCTCCTGCCATTCTTTTCCTCCTAAATTGTTCATATGAACACAAGCAGCAGGTGGCTCAAGTGTGTGTGTGTGTGTGTGCGTGTGTGTGTGTGTGTGTGTGTGTGTGTGGGGGGGTGAGAGAGGGAGGATACATACAGAGAGGGAGGGACAGGGGAATGAACATAAAATTAGGAAAGACAGACAAGGGAGAGGAAGTAGAATGATGAAGAGGACACTGCAAGTATGCTTGGTGAGGGTGGGGGTGAGGTAGGGTGAAAGAAACTGCATTGACAGATTGTTCTGGTGTCGATGCATAAGACAGCAAAAGCAGGCGTCTCACCGTGTCATTATCGTTCCATCCTTACAGACCTGTTGCTGCTGTGTCTTGCGAGCAACTCCTCCGTCCTGGAGTCCCCAGACATGTATCCATTAATCCGTCCATTGCCGGCATACTGGATGTGCTATAGGCTAACCTCTCATCTGCACAAAAAGCTATAGAGATAAAGAGACAGGCGGAGAAGCCGTGGGAGAGGCTGGATCGAGCTATGATATGTGCCTTCTCTCAGAGATACAGATCCTCTCCTCATGCTCCCTTACTTGCTGCCTCCTACTCATTATCATTCTGTTTCTCTGTCTCTCCCTCCAGAAGCACGCGCGCTTGCTTCTGCTGCATGGCAACCACTTGTTAGTCTCACTCAGCTGCTCTGCTGCCTCAGTCCTTCACAACATTCCCCCCCTCCCCTCTCAGCAACACCAACGACAGATGCGGCAGCATAAACAAGCAATCCGCCTTCTCTTTTTTTTCTTCTCTCTTCATTCTCCTCTCCCTGGCTTATTTGGCTCTTCTCAAAATGACTCCACCAAAATGTGACAGGAATATCATGGCTTAGCCAGCGGGAGAAATGCTGCCTCTCACTGCTCCTGGCCAGTAAATGCTGCTGCAAAAGGTATTTTTGGTCCAGCACAGCACTATCCTCAAAGCCTGCTTTGGTGATGTGTTTTTAATAGGTGCAGTTTGCTGTGGTCAAATTGAATTAAGCCCCTCTGCTTAAACGCTTACAAACGCAAGCTGCCTCGACATGCTGAGGGAGGAGAGCCTGGTATTTAAATACATGTCACTGAAGTGAATGATGAGCAGTATTGTCTGGTAAGATGATCAGCAGGTCATCTGATTGCCCATGACAGAATGCAGCAGTGGAGCGTGTGGCCATCTGTTTTGTTGTTGTGCACTGCACAGCAATGTAGTTTTTTCGTCACAGCGTTGCAGTGACTCGGATCTAAGGATAAGGCATGCCATGGGGGAGGTGGTCATCACTAGTGTGTGATGTGCAATAACTCAAGGCTTAAAGATGGTAAAGCAAGCTCCATTCTCCTTTATACGCCAGTTGTAAATGACTGATAAATTATCTTGCAGAATCTAAACACAGAGGGAATTACCTGCTCTCATTTACTTTCACTTCAAAGTTTTTTATGCCTCTGCAGTGTCTTTTGAGCTGTCTTTTTTTCATTGGGTCAGTAGCAGTTTCCAGCCTTGCTGTGCCGTTGATACTTGGCTGTATATTGGTAGAAATAGGTAGTGTGTCGGGTAAAGTCAGCCCAAGGACTGTTCTTGAAAATTGGATGAGGAGATGTCACACCATATAGACAATTAAATTTTCTGGCATTGCCCTCGAGTCAATTTAAAAGACAAGGTCAAAATGGAAAACTGTTGGGTCATAGCACAATAGTGTGCAGCCATTCGTTTTAAGATGAAATTACAGCCAGTGTGAATCGTATGTCATTATTATCAATTTATTACAGTGAACAGCCTGTCAGAAAGGATTTCACAAGTCCATTCTTGTGAAAATTAACAGAAGATCAGTGAACATTAGCTTCTGCATTGTCTTTATCACATCAGTCAACAGTCGTAACACGCAAATGAGCTTTTACTTGTGTGTCAAGGTATGCTGATATGCTCTGGACTCATTTGCCTCTGGAAGAGGAACTGAGCCCATCTGAATCTGTTGCATAAATGTTAAAATAACATCGGATAAAGATTGTTGGAGTGTTATCTCAGCCAGACAACAGGTCATGAGCAAAACTGATACTGTGAACTGTAAAACTACAGTTCTATGTACTGTTCTCAAATGATCCCCTTTATTGTTAATGAACTCTTCGCCACACCCTTCTGTGATAATGCAATCTGTGCAAGAAAGTACAAAGACAGATGCAGTTAAATTGCCAAGATTTTAAATAGTTTATTAGGCCTCCATTAGCCTAAATGCAGCAATTACTCATTCTCCTGAAATCCACAACATAATTAAATTTACATGGTCCATTGTGAGTTATGTACATGTTTTACAACAAATAATATAATCTAAGATATTGATATTAAAAACATATTGACAAGGTGATTGTGCACATCGCAGTATACAGGACAAGAGAGATAAGGCTGGAGTTGCCAATAAAGCCATTGAAAAATTATCAGCATTTCTAAATGAGGTCAAATATAAGCACAAGGTCTTCAGTAAGCTATCGATACCCACATCAGACATATGCATTGTGTTATTTTCTGATAAACAATTGATTAGATTATGCCATTAGTTGTGGGTTTCCAGTTCGACTATGTCGTTGCAAGGAAAGGGACAGGAACTTTTCACTTCTGGCTGTGATCTGTTTGGTAGCTACTGATTGTGAGAAATCAGATCTGAAGGCCTCGTCTGGTTTCTCCAAAACAATGGAAATCTACAAATGTGGCGAGCTACTTAAGAGTTTTGTTACTGCTGCAAAGACATGTAGGAGTCACACTTAAATTTATTATTAATATTTATTATTATTATTATTATTTAATATCTTTACCCCAACTTAGGTTGACTGAGTTTTTTGTCGATGCAATATTGCGAGGTTATTTTTCAGCCACCTTGGTAATTGTGCAGAATTTATCTATGGAATGTATGCTGTGAAAACAATGAGCAAATAAGGAAACTTATTATCAGTTTATTGACCTGATTTTTCATTGACAGAGCAACACCTGATCTATGCTGCATGTTAAAGATTAACTTCCCTGTTATGTCAACCTGATCCATGGTTGTAATCGAAAGTTGCTGCAGGTCTCTGCTCTCAGAGTGCTTTCTAGTTGTAAATGGGACAGTATCCCAAAAAGTGGCTTTAAAATTACTTGGCTATTATTTCTTCAGAATAAATGAAAAGATTTAAATAAGGCAAGAACGTCTACATTTTGACACAGATTCTATGGGTAAACACAAACTCAAACAAAACTGCACATCAGGAGTTACTTGTTTTGTAAAACTCTATGGTTTGAACACCATTATTTATGTCAGTCATCACCCTAATGTCTTAAAAAAACTCTTAACAATTAGGAGCTGGCAAATGAACAGACTTACTGAGCAGATTCTCCACAAACATGAGAGCATATTATTTTTGTTTATTTTATTTTATTTTATTTTAAGAAATTATTCCTCCAGTAGAGTAAAAGTGCATCAATCAATAGTTTCAGGAATGATGAACTGGCTTGGCACTGTATTATAATCAATAATGCAAGACTTTTATAGTCTGACACTATGAGTGTGCTGCCTGGAATATTGTAGGTTATGTATTGCTTGTATTTCTCAATGAATTACACGGCCTGAAATTAGAAAACAAAAATAGCTGGTGCAATATATCATTAGCTTAACAGCATTTGCAGGGTAGTCAGGGACTTACTGGTTCTATATCTTCAGGCTTAGGCATGGATCATACTGCATTAGTGGACTGCACAGGTCTTGGTTTCCTAGAATCTTGGCACTGGTCAGAAACACACACACCCATCGACTCCAGTTATTCTATTCTATTCTATTCTATTCTGCTCCGTTCCATTATGTTCCGTTCACACAGGCTGCCTGGCAACAGCGCCCAAGTCTCGCGTTGAACGCACAAACCTCGCCTGCACATTTTGAACTGCGTAGCGTCAGAAGCATCTCGGCGTTGTGTGTGACAGACAGCCCTCAACATGGCAGATGTTGCAACTCTCGACGAGGAGCCAAAGCAATCCACGGCATCCCTCCAGTCCGAAACCGACGAGACGTCTCAAGAAACACCAAACGGGGTGAAAACGTTAGTAGCAACGGAGAGTTGTCCAGTCCGTCCCGTTAGCATGTTAAGCTAAAATGGAGTCCCGGGATGCTAGCTATTGTTAGCCAGGAACCCTGCGTTGCCTCTGTTGTCAAACACATTAGAGAACAGGTGTGACAGATGTCAGCTGTGTCGCCATCATGACGTCAGACGTGTGCTGCACCGTGCAGTTTTGTTCTTGCCTCAGATTCAAACATTGTGCAGCGGGTCAGCCTTCGCTGTGTTTAGCTTGTCTGATGGCTAACGCGGTGCTGAAATTCAGCGTTTGTATGAGTCAACAATGGAAACGCCCCCTTTTTCGAAACTAGTTAGCTGAATTATTCAACTCGGCTGTACTCGATGTTCAGATAACAGCTGGTGTTTGCATCCACGCTGCTCTTACCTACTAGTTTCATTACCACAAGTAACAATAATGTGAAAGTAGCTGCAGATTACACCGTGATTTCAACTGCGTTAGCTAACGTGGTGCTTTATTTTCGTTCTTGTACTAAATGACACTTTTTTCATGTAAGAATCTTCAAATAACTGTTCCATTCATTTTGCGTGGAAGAATGTAAAGGAAAACACATTTCCACTAAAACGTAAGCCACAAATAAGCAACCCGCATGGGCTGTTGTCTGACTTGCAGCTTATTTTTATCTTTTGTAGGGATGCCGAAGAAACGAAGCCCCCCAAAGACAAGCATGATGCTAAAGAGAAGTCCTCTGGGAGCAGAAGAGGAAACCGCTACCATCCCTACAAAGACAAGCATGGTGGAGACAAGAAGGGTGCACACAGGAACCGGGTGTTCATCAGCAATATCCCCTATGATATGAAGTGGCAGGCAATTAAAGATCTAATGCGTGAGAAAGGTAATGTCTCCAGTGATGGGCTGTGTCTCCCCTTCTCTCTATCTCCTCAGCTGATTAGATGACTCTTTTCCTGTTTGTTACCAGATGGAGCACTCTGCTTCTAGCAGTAGTCAATTAGTTTGTAGCTTTCTTTGGATGTACTTAGGGCAGAAAATGGGGAACCAACATTGTGTGATATTAGGTTATTGGAGAATTAATTAATTCTTTTGGATGGACATTAATTTAGCTTGGGCTGATATGTCTGCGAGAAAAAGGAAGATGAATGTAGTTACATTGTCCCTTGTTTTATGGCATTGTCAGCTCCAAAATGTAACCTCAAACCAGTAGTAGAAATGATTGTTGAATGTTTTTGTTGCATCTGTTGCAAGGCGAATCCTGATTATATGAATGAATATATTGTAATGTTTTACCTTCAGAATTATGGGATCTCAAGCCTCGTGAAAGGTCAAAGGACAGCTTAAAACTCTCAACTGCCATGAATGGAATCTGTTGACAAACTGATCATGTTGAAGTCTTTTGAATTTCCCAGGTTTGATGTAGCTGTGTTTCTCTCTGGCCTTGGCCTTTGGGTGTCTCAGTCACTGCCCAGAAAGGCATGGTGTTGTCTGGTGGGATGTTGGTCTGGGCTGACTGTTGATCATTAATGGGACATCTCCATCTGTAGCGGCATTGCCAAGGCCAACGGCGACTTGAAGACTTGGTGACTTAAAATCCTTTGTTCTTTTGGTATTTTTCCTTTGTATGTCTCATGTAGTTGGTGAGGTTACATACGTGGAGCTCTTTAAGGATGCAGAAGGAAAGTCAAGGGTAAGTGATGTGGCCAATTTGCTGCACGAGGTTTTAAATGCCCTCAGCAGACTCATTAATCAAGTGCTCTTTAAGGTTCGGATCCTTTGGGTCTTACTATGTTACTGAACTGGAGATACTGTAGGTTGTGTTTAGAGCCTGATAGATGGCTAATGATTGATATTCATTTGAAAGGGAGATGTCCTGTTGATTTTGGAAAAGTAGCCTAACGAACTCATCTAAGAGTACACTTTTGCTTTTGTTGTTGTCATTTCAATTGGTTTAAAAGTTTGTCTGTTTGGCCATTTTCCAAAGGGAAATTTGGGTTGTGTGATTTGTCTTATTGATTGACCCTCATGTCTCCAAATCTTACTTTACAATTCTGTTCTATGGCACAGCTCTCACTTCAAAGGAACAAAACAGTCTTGAAAGATTTTGTAGTGTTTTTTTTATTTTGTTATTTTATTAAATTGCAAAAAAATGCATCCATAGATGTAAAGTTGAGCCACGCTATTTTTTTTTATTGCAGTGGCAAAACTGGTTAATCCTACATGATGTGTTAAATAAATGTGTTAATGCATTTTGTTTTTTAAATTTAATTTCTTGTATTTGTTTCCAGTTCAAAAATGTTTCAGACGAGCTAGTGTTAGTGAAATGTTTTTACCTAAACTTTTAGATGATATCAATTGTTGTTGTTTTTTTATTATGTTAAATATATTAACTGTCAGAATTGCTTCAGATAACAATAATGATATTCTCTTAGTGGCCTTTTAAGCTTGTTTGCAGTAGACTAAAAAAAAACCCCTGTTGGCTCAAGTCAGCAGGCACAATATGGCCAACATGCGCTACTGAAGCTACTATAGGCATGTTGATATAACGAATTGATCACGTTCCAGTGCTTTGTCTTGATTTTTAACTGTGTTTTGTTCACTCCCTCGACTTCGGATGTGTGTGCTACCTGGACTCCTATGATGCCTCCTGGTTAGGGTTGTGGGTAAGAAACTGTCACACTTTCTCTCACCTACAATATATTTCTTTAAATCCTGTACATGCATTGATGCATTACTTCTGATTCCACAGTGTGGTGGAGTTCAAAGATGAGGAGTTTGTGAAGAAGGCGATATTAACTATGAATAAGCACGACCTGAATGGAAGGCCACTCAACATCAAGGAGGTGGGAACAAATCATGGTTTAATCATTGCAGCAAAATTGAAACTTTTCACTGTTTAGATCTTATTCTTGTTGTGAACCACACTTCAAAAATCTTGCTGCAATGCAGCAGTATACCTCCCGGCAGATGATTATACATTTAAGTCTTTAACATTGAACCGATGATTTTGTTGTCATGTTGCTCATAGCTTTCCTTTAGATTGTATCCACACAGGGTTCAAAAGATTTGCAAGTGGTCCCAAATAATTGTATTATTAGAATAAATTCATTTAGTGGAGCTGAAATTATAATTATCACCAATTGAGTATTATTAGTTTTACCGTCTTTACCTGACTGATTACTCTTGATTATCTTCATTTGCCATATTATCTGAGATCAATAAATTCTGATGCGTTTCCTTTTCTTTGAAGGACCCTGACGGGGAACATGCCCGGCGTGTGCTGCAGCGCATGGGAGGAGGTCAGCAGGGAGGTCGTGGGCAGGACATGGGGCCCGGTGGGATCAACCTCCCACCCTCCATTGCCAACAACCCCAACATCCCACCTGAGGTCATCCATGCACTGCAGGCCGGACGACTGGGCACCACAGTGTTTGTGGCCAATGTGAGGACATTGTAAAAAAACAAATAACAAAAGTCCAAATGTAACCAGTGATAATTTTAAAGTAGCGGTGTCTTTCTGTTGTTTCACAGCTTGATTTCAAGGTGGGCTGGAAGAAGTTGAAGGAGGTGTTTAGCATGGCGGGGGTGGTGAAACGGGCGGATGTAAAGGAGGATAAAGATGGCAAGAGCCGCGGGATGGGAACAGTTACTTTTGAGCAATCGCTGGAGGCGGTGCAGGCAATCTGTATCCTTTAGAATTCCACAGTAGACTACAAGAAACTGAGGAATAGCATACAAAGTGATGCTTTGAGTCTTACCGTCACCTTCTCCTTGACTCTGGATTCAGCCATGTTCAATGGACAGATGCTGTTTGACAGACAGATGCACGTTAAAATGGTATGTGATATTTAGCTATTGTCTAACTTCAGTTGTGCGGAGGCCGTGAAGACAAACCTTTACACTTTTTCGTGTTGTTTTATAGGATGAGAAATCTCTTCCCCCTGAGGATTTCCGTCAAGTAGAAAAAAGTCCTCAGTTACCAAGTGAGTACACAGTTACTTCCATCAGTTGTAAAGATGAAGTGTTAAAGTCAACATTTATAAAGTTATCATAGAAGCAATTCATCCGCATTTATAGCAGTTGATCGTTTTTTATGGATGTTGTTTTTGCAACAAAAACTCATTTTTCTCATGACGTCAGGTGCTATTTATAAGTTTGTAGGTAGTAGTTGTTGTTGTGTAGTGTAAGTAAAGAGCTGTCATTTTGAGCTGTAGCTGGTTATTAATGGACCCAACGTAAAGACTTGCTGCACCAAAATAGGACGTGGAAGTGTTCCACAAATTTAACAATATGACACATGGGTGAATAAATAACATCTGTTCTACCCACCGGCAGTGTCTGTGTAGCTTTGATATGAAATATGCTCTGGGCTGTACATCTTCCATTCTTGAAGGTTGGTGCATTGCAGATGCAGTAAAGGATCGTGTGTGTGTGTGTGTGTGTTTTCATTAAATGACTTTGTATTAAGTGAGCAGAATTTTCATTGAATGCCTGTTATGATGAATGAGCTAGAGATAGTCGAGCTATGTAAAGATTCTTGTAAGGTATGTGATCCACTCTGCTTTTAGTGCAAGTAAATTGCATGGTTCAAAGTTTGCTCTTGTTTTTTCTTGTGTATCTATTTGTAGGGGGTTTAGGTGGTATTGGCATGGGACTGGGGCCAGGTGGGCAGCCTATAAATGCCAACCGTCTGAGCGGTGGAGGAGGAGGAGGAGGTGGAGGCGGAGGCATGGGCTCCATGGGGCCTGGAGGTCAGTCACCTCTCAAACATTTTTACATGTATTTAGTGTTTAAAAAATGCACACGTGGTACGCACCACACGGCAGTATTAATCAACAACTTTGAATGTCATTCTGCAGTAATTAATATGTCAGTAAACCAACCCGTGGCTCCTCTTCTTGACCCTGCAGCAGTGTCAATATGCCTTTCAGAGATAAGACAAGCGGCGCTCCCGCCAGCTCAAATCCAGTCCTTTTACACAGCGAGGTGTTGGGACGTGACTCATACTTTGCCTAAAAGCACCTTTGTACAGTGTTTGATCATCAGACGATTCACGGTTACTTTCCATGTGTATAAGGATGTAAGCAGATACAGTATTGGCACAGCCTGACTGACATCTTCTGCCATAGGTATGGATGTTGCAGGTTACAGTGGAATGAACAGACTTGGGGGAGGTAAGGTTCTTCTTTCTCTGTGAAACATCATGTTCTACTTTTTATGGTGTGAAGGCAAGAGTGGTGGTGAAACCTGCTGCTGCTTTTTCTAAGGAATGAGTGGTGGAGGGGGCTTTGGGGGCATGGATAGCATGGGCAACATGGGCGGCTTTGGAGGGAGAGACATGGCTCCAGTTGGCAGGATGGGAGGTGAGCGAGCTTGTTCGCGCCCAGTGTGCAGACATGAGGCTCAATTCTCAACACTGAGCTTCATTTTTGTGAGGTAACGTCAGTCTAAGGTCACCTTTGTTTGTTTTGTGTGTGGAGATGTGTACCGGGCAGGAATGGGCGGAATGGATCGGGACTTTGGCCACAGTGACATGCCTGTGAATCGAGGATTTGCAGATTCTTTTGGAGGAATGGGTGAGTGGTACTCTGACCCCAAACAACCCTGAATTCTTTTCATACTTCAAAAATAAAACAATTAAAACAGACGGGGGAGGTTAGGCAAGTTCTTCTGCGTAGTTTGGTTTTGGGTTATGAGGAGTTTTGGGGATTGCATTTTTTATCTCTGGCTCTAGCTCTATTTATAGGCTGACTTTTTTTGCTTTGGCTTTTGTGACATGGTTGTGTCATATTCTAATCTAATCTGCACTGGCTTGCATTCTCTCCTGTAGGTGGAGGTTATGGAGGAGGCATGGGCAGCGGTGGCATGGGAAACATGGCGACTGGAATGGGTACATGACATATTCCCTCCGTACTTTTTCTTAATGTGTTTAGTTCTTCCCCGAGCTCCCTGGCTGAGCCATAGGCCTTTTTTTTATTACTGTTTACATTTGAAAGTTAGTAGCCCTTGTCATTTTATGGTCCTTTGACAGTTTATACAGCAAATTGTTTAAAAGGAGAAATGGGTATTAGTGTACTGTGAAGTAGCAAGTCATTAAGCTTCATAACCTGCTGAATAGGTAATGGGTAACAGTGAAGTCTAGTAGAGACTCTCTTCTTCAGATGACTCCAGCACAAGTACCGGCCCTGCTCAAGTGCTTTAATGGTACAAAACATGGAGTCTGTGTGCTTGATATTTTACATACTAAAGTAAGATAAATAATCATCGACAGTGAAAACAGTGGCACAGGCTTTTCCTGGCCATAGTTGCAAATGAAAGACTTTTTTGCCAAGGACATACATAATGAAAAAACTCCTCTTCAACTCTGAAAATGTTTCAAAACGATTCTTTTCATTAGAGTCAATGTGCATGTTTGGGCCAGAAAGTAGGCCTGAAAAACTGTTTTTGCATTTTCACTGGATGTGCATTGAGCTCCTGTACTTCTTGTACATCCATGATTTGCAGCAGGCATGTTTTGCCCCTTTGTACTTTTTAATTTATAACGCAGTGAACGTGCCACTCTCGGTATGATTTGCCTGTACGAAAGAAAGTGCCGGAAATCCCCCTTTTTCAGAGAAGCCACTCCATCGTGTGTGCCGGCATTAGTTTCTTCCTTTTCATCAGATATCTGATTGACGCGTTGATTGACCTGTTCTGTTGGTGATGATCTCAGTCCACTCCATGTAGTACATTTTACCATCACATCTCCGTGCCAGCAGCAGACACGGCTGGAGGCTTCATGTTTTGGGGCTGTCCATTTGCCCATCTGTCGCTTTTCTCTCAAACGTGATATCTCAGGAATGCCTTGAGGGCTTTTCGTCTCATTTGGCACAAATGTCCAGACGTCCGTTTGGACTCGAGGTCGAACTGAAGATTTCGGTGGCTGAAGATCAAGGTCTCTGTGACCTCACAAAACACGTGTTTGGCCAGTACTCAGGCAATAGGATCTGTAACTATCTAACAGGATCAAATGGCAAAGTGGTGACATTTTATATTCAACGGGTCAAAGGTCAGCTTCGCTGTGACACCACTCAGGAACAGAAGGGGAGATTGTGAGCGTACTTCACATAGTATCAGATACTGATACTCATCTTGAGTTGAACTTGTGACTGTAGAAATCGTCCGTGCTGGTTGAAGATGTGTCATCTACCTTTTTGGATTTGTAGCTTTGTTGCGGGAACATCTGAATTTGAAGCAATGGCTGAAAATACAAAATGAAATAGAGAATAATCTGTGTATTTTGTATTCACTATATATATATATATATTCTATCCACTCTCTTCTTTGTGATGATTGCTTGGTGATCATGCGCACAAGCGGGTGCAAAGTCTGCACACTCAGGATAAACAGTGTCACAGTGACATTGTACACTCTCTGACAGCGGATGTTTTGAAGTGATGGAATACCAGTACAGATGAGAAAGGTGTCGCGTTAACCACATGCAGGGATAGAACAGTGCTGGAACCTGCGTACACTACACTACATATCCTGTACAGGATACAGTATGTATATGTACAGCACATTTTGCTTGTGCACTCACACTTTATGGTTTGTGTGCGTCTGCGTGTTAATTGCAGGTGGCGGAATGGGAAATGTGTCGATGGATCGCATGGGCTCCGGCTTTGACCGCATGGGCATGTCCGGAATGGACATGAACCGGGGCTTTGGCGGCTACGGAGGCGGGGGTCCGGGCCACATGGGCGGAGGCATGTCTGACAGAGGCTCCGGGTCCAAAGCCGGCTGTCAGATCTTTGTGCGAAATGTAAGTGTGGGTTACATATGTGGAACCATGGTTGGTTAAGAGACTTAGAAGGCGGTTAAATAGAATTGGGGTTACAGACCTCCCCACTTATTTAATGACTACTTCAATGTTAAATACAGTTTCTGCGTGCATTGATGTCCTCTCATCGATTGGGGTCTTAATGCGACGGCTTGTGCTTGCTATGTATTAAGATAATTGGTAATGATCCTGTAAATTAGTAGGCCATGATGGGTTTGCTTACATTAATTAACCAGTACTGCACTTTGCAGTAGGGTGTTGACTTTTGGCACATTTTTCTCCTTTGAGTCCAACCTGTTCTGTAGTATTGAAGTATTCATCTCGTATTTTGCATGTTGTATTTGTCTTTCCTCAGCTCCAGTTTCGTGTAAATTCTTGCAAATATGTGGACTTGAATGTCAGTATCTGTGTTGCAGCTGTCCTATGATCTCACATGGCAAAAGCTGAAAGAGAAGTTCAGTCACTGCGGTACGTCTTTTCCTCACTGCTGATGCATCAGCAAAAAATGACATGCACCACGCCACTCAAACAACGTTCCTTGAGACATTGATAGCCAAACAAGGAAATGTCAGGCTGTAAATTCACCTCCGCTGTGCATTCATTGCTCAATGTTGTGTGCCGCAGGCCAGGTGATGTTTGCAGAGATCAAGATGGAGAATGGGAAGTCCAAGGGCTGCGGAACAGTGAGGTTCGACTCGCCGGAGAGCGCAGAGAAGGCCTGCAGGATGATGAACGGCACCAAGATCAACGGGCGAGAGGTGGACGTCCGCATCGATCGCAACGCCTAGAGCGTGTGTAGAGGTCACGCTAACACACTTCCACATTCAGCCCTCTTGCCAATGATCTTTTGTTTTGTTTTAAAAACAGTTACTTCATATCTCCACGTCCAGTGTTTAAAATCTTTTGTTTATATACACTTCATAGTGCTTTTATCTTTGTTTTGTAAACCCTTTTTAATTTGCCAGGAAGTTTATTTGGACAAATAAACTTTTTAATTTTTAAACCTGGTGGCTGTAAAAGAGATGAAAGTCGTTGTTCGCGGTGTGTAAACTGGACCTGAGGCGTTGCTCTGTGACGCAACACTGCTCCACACTGCCGTACAGTGGCCTCTTGTGGGTTGGGAAATTCTTCATTTGTCACAAAGGCAGCAACTGGAATAATGGGAATGGACATGAATTTTCTCAGGCGTGTACTCCAACAATAATCACTGGAAGATGTTTCAACTCCCAGAGCTCGAACATTTGCTGAAATTAAACGTTGTTTGTGAAGTCCGTCCCGACACTAGACGTTCCCACGTGTTGCACTTTTAGTTTGTCTTGCTTTCCCCTTCTGTCCCGTTCATCCCGCTCCAGCTCGATGGAGTTTAAATCTGGAGACTGTGCTGCTCTTCCGTCGTGTGTATGAAGGAACCAATATTCCTTTATTAATTGTGGTTGTCCGATTGATGCATCAGAGAGTGTAGTAACACAGTTTGCTCCGACTCTGCCTTCATTTACTTCCGCAGCAGGAAAGCTGTAAAATTTTCTATGAAATTGACAGGATTTCTTTCAGTCTTTGAACTAAATCCTTTTACCTGAGGAGGATTAGAGCTTACCTTTGTACCATTTAAGCTTATTCGCTTGACTTGAACTGCTTGAATTAAAATAAAAGTGGGGGGGGGTTCTTAAACTTCTGACCGGGAGTGTTCACTTTAGTAATGAACAACTTTGTTTTGTTTTCTATTTAGAGAGGATCAGTGGACTATTTATGGCTCGGTCCGTCTGTCTTCCTTGCAGGCAATAAGGACCTGGTCATAAATGCTTATCAGATGATGATGCCTCTCTTTTGTTTTAATATACCCACCCACTTAAAAAGAATGACAAGGCCAAATGGAACAAGTTGACACCTTTTTATTTGTTGACAATGACTTGACAGTCCTGGATTTATTTAAACCTGGCAGTTCCTCCTGTGACAGTGCAATTTCCATTTATGGGCCTTGAGTAAGACGGAAGATATCTCAGAACTTGATAACAGGCCTTTGTTGTATGATAACAGCCGAAGCAGGCACACACAAGACATGATCCTTGGTACATTTCCACCTTTGGGGAAATATATCACTAAAAGAGATCCTGCCATGTGACAATATCTTTAACAGCATGTGAGTGCCTTTGTGAGTGGCACCATGGCTCCTGGTCTTGGCATTTCAAGATTTATAGGCTTAACATTTTTGTTGTGTCTTTGGACCGTTGCATTCGCAGAAAGCAGGGCTTCAGTCCCGGGAAGGTCGACTCTCAGTCACTGCACAGTCTTATGGGATTATTCCCAATAATACCCAACTCGTACAGGATGGACAGAGTGGCAAAGAGGACGTAGCAGATGAGAGAAACGAGTCCCAGCTTCCAGTCCAGTTTCCATCCGTTCACGTGAACCGCGACGAAGAGGAAGATGATTGAGAGGAGGAGCGTGGAGGAAATGAAGACCAGCCCGGTGCTGTTCACCTCTACAGGGTTGTTGGTGTCCACAAAGGCAGTCTTTATGAACCAAGGCAGGCCCAGACAGAGCATGTCGAAAACATTGGAGCCCACTATGTTGGACATGGCCATGTCAGCTTTCCCTGTTTTAACAGAAAACATACAAACATGTACATACATGACTGGATTTAAGCCTCTGTTTGCTGGGGTATTATGGGCATCATTTAGAAAATGAATTCAACAAATTTCTGTTGATATTTATAATAAAATTTTGTGTTTTGACAGGCCTCTAACCACTATATCCACACAGGACTGTTGTGAATTGCAGCTGATGATACGTGACGTCATTGTTTACCTTCTCTGGCCACCATCACACTGGCTACGGTGTCAGGTATGCTGGTTCCAGCAGCGAGCAAAGTGAGTCCCATAACTGTATCGGGGATGCCAAGGGTCTCACCTGTGTTAAGATGATATAGCAACAGAAACTCAGACACCCCCTTCACCGGGAACGGCAGCTCATTGTAACAATAGGGTTAATAAACTGTTGCTGATGGCGGCGCCTTTATGTAGGATTTTAGAAATACTGAGATCATAAGACCAAATTTCCTCAGCAGTCATTAACTCAACATTTTTTTGTTTTATTCATTATTAAACTTTTCCAATCCTTAATTGCCTCAATTTAAATTTATGCAGAGAAACTGTCAGATTTAACCTTAAAATATTACGAGTTATTTTTCACAGCCCTGTACCAATTTTCCAGAAATATGCTAGAGAACATAATCTCGTGTCCTCAGGGACTGTAGGTCCCGTGAGAAAAATGGTCTTTTTATGAATCCTCAAGCTCAGATATTAACCCACTCATCAGTGAGTTGGCGTTGTACAGAACAGAGCCACAGGGAAAACATTCTCAGTGCTGTATGTTTCCCTTTCACCTGTTCCTGGTCCCATTCCTGCTCTTTCATAAAACAAAGCTCTCTTTCCATGTGAGCCGATCTGACTACTACAGGATAATAATCTCATTATGTTTCAGTAGAGCTACCACCGTCACATGACAGAGGTTATGCTTTTAGCCTGATCTTAGGTCAGTTTGACAGTTTACATCTCTCTTGTAGAATGGGGGTGGTGGTGGGGAGTTAAAGCCGTTCTTGTACTCGTGCCTGTGGGTAGTTGTGCATATACACCCGCTCACATGACTGTTTCCTGACGGGTGAAGCAGGCTGTAATCCTGCTGCAGCTGGGTGGACGCATGGACTCTGGAGCTACAATAACCGCCCCCCAGGACAATGGCATCTCAGGAATTAGCCAGGAGACCAACATGTGATTCTACTCTGCGAATCAGACATTTTTTCTCACAAGTTTCAAACACTTGTGATCAACAAAGGCCCTGCAGTCATGCTGATTTCCAACTGTAAAGACTGTAAAGCAAAATTAAAATGATGCTCACCGACAACGGTGACCATCCACACCAACACGTATGTGAAACCTGAGATCCAGACGGCCGACATGATGAAGGTGATCATGAACCACTTCTTCCAGAACCGTCTTCGGCAGTCGGGGATGGTCAGGAAAAGTAGAGTGATGATGGGCAGAGACAGAACCCACAGGATCCGTTTCAGGTCACTCTCTGGCACGGCAAACACGCCTTTATGCTCTGCTGGGATGCAAGCAGACCAGCGTGTTAAGGAGTAATTGTCTCTCAAGGGGTCATGGGTGCATCCTGTTTAAAACGCTGGAGAACAATGCAGTTGTATCACCAAGAAGCACGTTTTTACCTTCAGGAATCTCGTTGAGGCCGTGCAGGCTGAGAGACAGGTGAGAGTATCCCGAGTCGTCCTGGAAGATGCCGCTGTCCGTCCTGGAGCGACTGTGGACTCGCAGGCTGGTGTCATCATTCCAGCCCATCAGAGGCTGTCTCTCTGTCTTCTCCCCTGATCCTCTCCCCAGACAGGTGCAGCAAGGGCTCACCTTCCTCAGGACGAACTCGCTGATGCGGAGGTCAAAGCACAGGACCACAATGTAGACCCCGTAGACCAACAGCAGAGAGGCGGCGTCGTACCTAGGGACAGATGTAAGTGCTCAGTGTTTGAAGGTTCCATTACTAAGCTTTCCCCAGAGCTTTCAAGCAAAATCTCTTGGCCTACTTCAGCAGATGGAACTTGCTCAGGTGTTGTACAGGACCTCTGCCTTGTGATAACTCCATTTGTTAAAGAGGGCTGTGGAATGTTGTCGAAAGCTCTGGTAATGACTATCAAATGGATAATTTGATATTAGTTGTGTATTAAGTTGTGTTTGGTTGCTTTTTATTACAGTTTGGGTAAAATCTTTTCTTAGTTTGCGAAGAATGCAGTTCTACTTCTACACAATGCCTTATGTTGATCATAACAAAGCTTTGCTCTTTGTCAGTTTATTATGTGCTATCACCAAGTTCAAGCAATTCCAGTACACGCGGAAATGTTTTGCTGAGTGCTACTGCAATTGCTTTGTTAATGATGTGATATGTGTGTGACTTAAGGGGCATTTATTGCTCTGTACTGTCAATAAATGTCAGTGAGGCACAGCACTGTACTGCACAGTTGTTTTGTGAGCTATTTTCATTTGTTGTTCTCAGTGTCAACAGGACACCATGAACGGCTGTATCTGACTTTGTCTTGATTGCCACCTTGCACACGTAGGTGATTTGAGGTTTGAGGCTTGTGTAACCATATCTTGAGTCATTGTGTACATATACACACACACAGAAACTCACCAGTACACCTTGTTATCAGAAATGATGCCAATAACAGCAGCAACACTGATTCCATATGCCAGGCAGTCCCTGAACAGTGGCCAGCAGGTGAGACGCCCTGCCTGATAAAGGAAATAAAAATAAATGGTTTATTGCTGCTCGCACACAGTGTCAACACAGTGACACTGGTGCTTTGACCCAGTAAAGGTGCTGCTCTTATGAACAAGAAGATAATAGGTGGGTAATCGTTGTCTGAATGTCGTGACTATGTACCATAGAGGCCAAGAGTCCACATGCAGCACAGATTCCCAGCAGGTTGTACACGGCTGATCCCACGATGGTGCTGACCCCGATGTCTCCCTTTGTCACAAACACACCTAATGCACAACATGCAGAACGTAGAGAACTAATTTTAGCTTTTGAAGACAGGGACAGCGTGGAAGCACTGATGGTGAAAAGAAATATGAAAAGGTATCAAATTACTGAGTGCAGAGACTGAAAAAATGTCCTAATCAAAGGCCACAGTCCCTTAATGTTCTCATATGGTGGTGAAGTCACAGCTCCCTGCGTTGGGACGGGGCAGAGTGATGATGGTGGCAGTGTTGCAATTAATGTTGCTGCTTTTGTAACTGATTACCCAGAAAGGCTGTGACCAGTTCTGGTGCCGAACTCCCAGCTGCCATAAACGTGGCTCCTGCTACATCTTGAGACAGCCCCAGACCTGAGACAGATGCAAGAAACACCGAGAGCACAGAGATCGTTCACATGGTAAGCACAAACTAACAGGAAAACCAGTTCAACAATACCACAGACTGCAACCTCCAAAAATGACCACTGAAAAGTAACTGTATTTATTGTAGGCCTTTGTGTAATGTGTGGGAGAACATTATACTGTATGTTATTTAGCCACCCACTTTAAGCTTTTTGTTAACAGTTTATTCATGATTATTTAAAATGATCAATTTGTCAATTGTTTAAATTAATAAATTAATCACCAACGTTTTGATATTAAACTTAAAAAAATAATAAAAGTCAAGAATTTTCCCATGTTCCAACTAACATTTGAGGATTTGCCTCATTTCTTTGTTTTATATCACTTAAACAGAATATGTTTGGGGTTTGTTCATTTGACAAAATAAGACAACAGATTTTTCTTAGGCTTAAAGATTCGTTGACGTACTCAAAAAATAATTAATTGATGATGAAAAAAAATGATTCGTTGAAAGCTTAAGTTAAATGTTAGTACATTTGATGATACAGACACATATGTCCCCATCTAAAACAAAAAACAAAACAAAACAAACAACATGGAAACACCACAACCACGACTGGTAAAAGTTATTTCCATACATCATCATTTAACTTAAAGAAACGGCTATAAATCGTCATCATTTCCATGACAGTCTGTGTAATGATGCCCCCCCAGTATCCATCCTTAAAAACACACAGATGTTGTACACATACAGTATAAGACGTTTCATGCCACTCACGGTCGCTGATCACTTCTAACGATGGCAGGAAATAATCGTCGCACACTATCGCGACGGCCAGAAGCATGTAGAAAATAATCATAAAATAAATGACGAGCCCTCCGTCCTTCCTCTCCTGCACCGTGAAGAAGCCTTCGGGAAACTCGGAGGACTGGGGTGAGATGCACTCTGTCTCATTCTCTGCACACACACACACACACACACACACACACACACACACACAAAACACACTGCTCAGTGGTCCTTTACACGCTGTTTTCATGCAAATAAAACATGAGGGTTACCAGAGCAAACACTGTCACAGTTCCTGATCGATTTGTTATACTTTATACATATGCAAAAAAAGTAAGCAGTGGCACCTCTAAAGACATTTTTAGAATAACACAAACCATTCTAGGAGCTTAAATGATACTGTAAAATGAGAAGAAAAAAAAAATCACACCCTTAATCATTTTTCACATTTTCTTACCCAGAGCCCGACGCGCCCTGATGGAGTGGGTTTCCACGGCTGCATTTGCTGTGTGTGACACAAAATGCACCGTGCAATACAAAAATATTACAAATCCCAGAAAGTAAGGAATAAAGTCTTTTCTCTTCTTTTTCTGTAGAGGTGCAATCTTAGTCATTGTAATAAGAGTGAACGAGGCGAAATTAGCAGTTATTCCAGGGAGTCATATGTCTCTTTACTCCTGACAAACTCTGCATTTAGGTTAAATATGGGATGAAGCTGCTTGCATCTAACACTACACTACGACTACAAGCTGCAAAGAGAGAGATTATTGGGGCAGAGGGCATCTTTTAAGGTCTGGCACGACCAGAAGAATGGGGGATCACGAGTTGCGAGTCATTCCAGTCGACTTGAACGTACTCCAGCCTGAGGCGCATCAGGGGTGTAATTCAAGAGACTTAAAACCAGGGATTTTTTTCTCTCTCTCCCTACTTTTGTGGTAACCGATATGTAACACACATTCACGGGCCTGTAAAGATGTATTAATAGCCTGGGGTAAGGCCTGGAGCTCTGCACAGGTTAGGAACCTTAACATCTACAGTGTAATGCTTTAATATTTGATCACTTCACCAAACGTAAATCATCATCATTATCGTAATTCACCTTCATGTGCATTATTGGTTACAAATAAAGTAGCATACCTGCAGCTTGTTAACTTATCTGTCTATCTCTATATGTATGTGAGAACGTAATCTTCACTTA
The DNA here is from genome assembly GCA_016785225.1 of Psettodes erumei. Taxonomy (NCBI): domain Eukaryota; kingdom Metazoa; phylum Chordata; class Actinopteri; order Pleuronectiformes; family Psettodidae; genus Psettodes; species Psettodes erumei. The sequence goes on along the minus strand of JAFBJZ010000863.1, from coordinate 3,876,957 downwards.
CTAAATATATTGCAGCTTTCATCCGCACCATCCCTGAATTTAATCGACGTTGTAGTTCGTACTATGGTGTGGTGCTGGGCTGCATTATCTTGAGAGGCGTTTCTAATGTTTTGGGAGGGGGCGTGCGCGGAGTTGCGGGGTGTCTCGGGCTTGTTGGGGCATGCCCAACTTTCCCCCAAAGCCCCGCACCCAGCGCACGTGTGCGCACTCAGAGCCGCTGAACTGATGGACGGTCCGTCTTCACTGCAGAAACACAGTCGAACCACAAATGGTGAGTTACTTACTTTACTTTTTTAATGTGTCAGTTGCCTTAGCTGTTAAGTAAAACAGTGAACACGGTCACTAACCGCCATGTCATTAACTAAAAAAAAAAAAAAAAACCAAGTTCTTGGTACAAACAGAAAGATTGTGTGGGTAGGCCCAGCACATCAGTCACATGAGGCTGCAAATGCTTCACTTGTTGTGATGGACGACACTGATTCAAAACGGTTTTTTCACCGTCAAATAATAGTCAACAGTGAGTGAATGGCGCCCCTGTGTGGTATAATTCTATTGTTTGGCAGTCTTGTGAGTCATTTTTTAGTCTGTGTGTAGCATGTGTGCCTGATCATCCTGAATGCCATTGACATCCAGTTTGTGATGTTAAAAAACACCTTTCCCCATTTTTTTCCACAATGCCACTTTCCATTTCTAAGTGGAAGCCATGACTTTTGAACTGAGTTTGAAAAAAAAATTGAAAACATTGGTGGCTATAACACACATTAGGCTGTATTTAATCATAAGATAATATATGTATAATGTCTGCGTTTTATATCAAAAGTGAATTCACAGGAGTTTGCATGTTACTTGCAGTTCTATTTCATCGATTTTCTTTAAATTTTTTCATTGTATATTAATATGGTGGGTTTATTTCATCATCACACCAGTAAAATGGAATACTCCTGAACTTTGGGCAAAAGTAAAACGTTATTCACAGTGTATTTATTTTGTTTAATTTATCATTATTTACTGTTTCCTGTGTTTAGGCCTGGATTCCTGAGTGACTTTAGTAGATGCTGGTAATGGAGCACAAACTCAGCGGATATCTTGTAAATATGATTCCACACCATCACGTTAGAATGTCTTTTTATAGAGATGTACCGCCCCCCCATCCCTCCACTTTAGTTAGTATGGTAATAATATGTTTCCCATTGTGGCTTTATGCTGTGTCTAGGTAATTATTTCAGTTTCAGGAATTTTAAGAGTCATAGCAACACCATTGTTCCTGTTATCAAGAGCTCTGAGCTGCAGCCCTATGAATAAATACCAGGCTCCAGGCTCTTTTATTTACAGATGTTTGTCCCACTGAGATGTATTATTCAATAGCACATTCTACAGAGGCCCATGTACTGCAGTGTGTGTGTGTGTGTGTGTTAAAGAACGAAGGTAAAACAGGGGCTTGGGAAGAAACCTCTCCATCGTATGTTATTGGAGGCCTGTCCGAGTCTCTCAGTGTGCCTTTGTGTGTGTTTGCTTTCACTTGTGTGTAAGAAGATACAATGGAAACTTGACAATGCCCTGTCCTGACTCAGATGTCACTGATATGCAAGCTGTGTGGAATAAACCTCTTTAAATGCTTGTCGGTGTCCAAACACAGGGGAAAAGTTTTTATTATATGACTGTGTCCAAATCCAGTATGATGCAAAGGACACGTATATATAATGTGTTTCCAAGGTGTCTCTGCATGTTGGTTAAATTGAGTGGTTGGAGTGAACTGTAATTGTCTTTCAGACACAGGGGAGAGGAGTTGAAGGTTTGCTTTTCATAACAGTGATGTTGGTCACAGGTAAAGGAGAAGGAAACGAGTCATACCAGAAAAACTGGTTGAGTTTCCTTTCTCATCATTACACAAGGAAAAGTCAGCTGTGCTCATTAGTTTCACAGGGACGCTCGTCGTTAGCAACCTATGTCCACAAAGCTATCCTTATCGTTTGCTTATCGCGTCTTGCCTACTTGTGTACTGTTCCTTGCCTCTGGAGACGGCACAGGTCTGCGCAATTCGTGCACTTCAACTTGTTGAATACCAGCACCCTGCCCTCCGCGAGGAGTGCTCAGTGTTCAAGGTTCAGGAAGATAACGAGAGGTGAGTGGCTGACGCATAGCTCGTGTTATGTTACCAAAGGCTCATATCAGATTACTGTGGACAGCAGGTAGGGTGAAACCGTAGCTGCATTCAGATCACTGTACCTCGAACAAACCAGGAACTGAGACCGAAAAAAGGAGTTTTAAAGAAGCTAAAGAGGCTAACAGAGGACTTCCTGTTTTTCTAAGAAGAGCGTTACCATGGGTAAGACGACAAAGCACTGTCTGCTGCTCCTGTTGTCCCTCTCAGGACTTGTTCAGTGTTCAGCTGCCTTTGTGTTTTGGACTGCCTGGGTGAAAATAAGCTACCTTACCATCAACAACCAGACTGTTGACAAAATTTGTGAGTGCGGGCTGTATGGTCGTAACTCTTTCCTGGAGTCAGCCTCGGGCATTGTTACCCTTCCCATGGGAGACCCTAGAGGCTGTGGCCCAGATCCTGTCTACAACCGCAATTCCAGTTTACCGGCCTGGATAGCCCTGGTTAAAAGGGGCAACTGTACGTTCAGTGAGAAGATCAATGCTGCCAAACGACAAGGAGCAGCTGGCATGGTGGTGTATAATGTGGATGGCAGTGGTAACAGCACCACTCACATGGCACACTCTGATGCCCTTCACACTGTGGCTATCATGATTGGCAACATTCAGGGTATGGAGGTTGTAAAGCTGGTGAGGAATGGGACCGAGGTAGAGATGACTATTGAAGTAGGCAGCCCTCACGGACCTTGGATGGACACCTACTGGCTTTACTTCCTGTCCATCGCCTTCTTCATCGTGACAGCGGCCTCAATCGCCTACTTTGTGTTCATCTCTGCAAATCGTCTCTTCAATCTGAGCGTGTACAGACGCAACGAGAGGAGGCTGAAGACTGAGGCTAAGAGAGCGATCAGGCGCCTTCAGGTGCGCACACTCAAGAGAGACGACGAGGAAACTGCCTCCGACTCCCACATGTGTGCCGTGTGCATTGAATCCTACAAAGCGGGCGAAGTGGTGACAGTGCTCACATGTGACCACATCTTCCATAAAGCCTGCATCGAGCCCTGGCTGCTGGAGAGGAGGACCTGCCCCATGTGTAAGTGCGACATCCTGAAGGCTCTCGGGGTCGAGGAGGAGACAAAAGAGAGCATTTCCTCTGATTCACCACCAGATGTCACCGTGATAACAGTGGCAGGAGGAGAAAACCTCTACGAAGTTCCACTGACCGACCCAGCAAGCACTGACCCAGAGGGACATCAGCATCGCTATGACAACAGGGCCTTCGAGGGAGACTCACAGGCTGGGAGGGGATGAACAACAGCAACGGAAACAAAACAGCAACTAACCAGGACACAGTTAAATTCCCTGTTTGAAACAGCTTTCTTTCTTGGATACAATGAACCAGCACAATGGAATCAAACTATAATCTTCCAGCAGGAGAAACATTGTTCATCCTGTAGGCATCCTAAAACAGATAAAAAAACAAGGATTCTAAATGGAAATGGACCTTGTGTAATTAGTTTTAATGCCACTCAACTGTCTTTGTCTTGGTGCATGTGTGTAATTATTGATAATTATTGGGTGAGTTCATACCAAGGAGGTTTGAAGTGATGCCGGTGTCAAATTTCTGTCTTGCATAGAGAACAAACTAGTTATGGAGGAAGTGCATTAAAACATTTGAATATCTGGTTGAAATTAAGGCCAAATTTACTCCAACAAAAGGCTTGTTAGCTTGTGTCACTCACTCTCTTTTAAATTCAGAGCAAGACTTCACTTCTCTTTATTCAGTTGATTGAGAATAATTCACATTCTTTTTTTATAATCTGGTGAAAATTGGAATATATTTTTTTATTTTCATCGTCAGGTTGTCAAGCTGGATTTACAGACACACCCTTATGAACACACCCTTGACTGGAAAGGCAGCATGATACACATTGCACAATGATGAGTTCATAACATCACCCGCAGGGCTCAAACTCTTTTTCGAAACATGGTCCACAGGAACATGTCGTCCACATGAAATAAGGATTTTCAAGCCTTTTCCAATTTGTTGGCTTCTCTGTAGCCACCTAGGAGAAAATATTTATGGCAAAGCAATAAATATCATAGGAGCTGTAGATGACATGCCTCCAAACTGTTATCTTAAATGTGGATATCAAAATATATGTGCTCTGGATTTTTGAAATGATGTACATTGAGATTGAAGTAGCAACTGTAAATATAACAGCGATGCATAAAATATGTACAGTCCTTTTCCTTCTCTAGTGATTTTCATTTCCAAGCACCAGATTTTATTTTTAACAGGTCTTCCACTTTCTTCCCTTGAATTATTTGGAATGTTCTTTCGGTCCCTGTGGTCTACCTCTGAACTCTCACGAGTGAATTATGGAAACATTTTTAAGATTCTCACAATTCCACGATTAAGTGTGTCCCTCGGTAAATGATAAAGCTAAAGAGTTGTTTAATTTCTTTGCTTGCTGGTGGGGATATGCTGATTATGGTTCTCATATTATATTTTTCTATACTGAATCATTTTCACTACTGTGTAATAGATTCCAGGAGTCTTGAATTGTTCTGAAAAAATGAATATTACCGCTATATTGAATCACATTGATGCTTATTAGAATGCAATAAATCCCTCAAAATGAGGCCAACTTCACGAGTATGTGTGCTTGCAAGAATGACGTTTCTGGGTGTGTGCGTGGAGGGATATACGAGTGTGTCGGTGTGTGCGTCGCCGTGCAGGTGTGCTGCTCTACGTTGAGCAGGTCTGTGTGTCTCACTTTAAGAGTTATGGTCCCGTTCCAGGGGCTGTTGGAGAGGAGTGAAACTGTAATTACCTCTGCACAGGTGGGAGGTGATCTGCACACACCCCGAGCTGGAGCAGGATAATCATCATATCGCATAAGTAGTAGGGCCTGACCCAGCAAGCAGAGATATGCAGCTGTATGGCAGTGGAATGGAAAGATGATTTTTTATTATCCTTTCATTGTGCTTCAGAAGAACAGCCACATTAGAGTCTGGAAAGAAATCACATGGTCTCTTTTTCACGTTTATTAGGCTCACCGAACATGTGCTATCACCCATTATCTTAGATTTCGATTCTATATATTTCATTTTTAATATTTTCTGTGGCCCCTGCGGTCATGACAGTGGCCGATTTACATGCTCTGTTGCCTCTGTTGCCTCTTTGTTTGGTCTTGTGTTTAATATTTTTCACTTAAAAACCCTGCTATTATAAAACAGCGGTCTCCAAATTAATTAATGTTAAAGTTTCGTGCAGAGGCCAGTTTTCTTTAAAAGTCTGTGTATGGGTCTGAGGCCGGTCACGCGTCGTGATGGCAGAGGGAGGGGAGGTCTGGGTGAACGGTGCAGAAGCTTATGAGCAAAGGGCAGGAGATCCAGGTGAAAGCTCCTGAGCGCAGAAGGTGGCCTAAGTGTCTCCTTCACGGTGGTCCCCCTCCCCTCCGAGGCCAGCGTGTACTGGATTTCAGGCAAGTGCTGAGATCTCAGCATTCATAGGTCAGATGGTTATAGTGGTATCGCAGCAAGACAGAGAATCAATACCAAACTAACTGGCCAGGCTGGGAACAACTGGCAGGCCCTGGGTTAGAGGCACGCTCTGCACAGCAGTGGTGCTCCCTCTGATTTATTGCAGTTGTTAAAGAGAAAATTGAGTCAGAAGGTTTTCATTTAATGGCATACTCTTCGGTGGCTGTACTCTAATACCACACTTGACCTTCAGTTCCTGATAGGAATCAAACAGTGGAATTAAATAGCGTGGTGGCCTGAGAGCTTATCTGCTCCTGTACCATGTACCATGTTTTCCCTACCACTGAATAAACCCGGCTGGAGGCTTGTGACTGAACCCCCCCTCAAAAGAAGCAGGGTTATGTTTCTGGTTAAATAAACATGAAGACGTTGTTTTAAAGTTCAGGCTTGCGGCCCATGCTCCCCGCTGTGTCTCAGCGTGTTCCTGTGAATGTTTACGACAGCCCTGCGACACCACCTGGTGGAGAAAATTGCTCTCTGCAGTGAATTTGAAGTAGTTCACAACAAAGGTGAAACCGCCAGTCCCATCATTTTTAATTTTTTTAATCCTCGGGTATGGTGGGGCAATTTCCTGGTTTAGTGGAAAATACAGCGTAATAAATCCCACTATAATTAAATGGAGTACTTCACTGGCTGTGCACTTTAATGGAACAGTTGAAGAGTTCCTGTGGTCTTCATCTTTGAAGATGAGCTGTCTGTCTGTCTGTCTATTTATGTGGTTTTAGGTCTCTCCTGTGGTGCAGCTTCAGCAGAGCAAAATCTTCATGATTAAATTACAGTAGTTGCTTTTTCTCTCAGACTCTCGTCCCCTCTCCGAGTAATTATCTTAATGAAGGAGGGAAATTTGATTACAAAAGTGCGGTAAGACACAAATGAATCCATTAGTCAATGTTGTAAGTGCAACATAAAACATCTCTCCTTTTCTTCTCTCGTGCTGCTTAGATCACCAGCCCTGGTATACTGTATATACTGTATGTTTATATATGTAAAATGAAATAAATAAAATCCCCCACTCTGCTTGTCTTCCGTTTCACTGGCTCAGTGATGAAGTGCAAATACTGAGAATTTGAGTAACAACTCTTTCTTTATGGCAGGCTTTATGCCTTTTGGCTGATCATTTTACGTCCTCGTCTAAAAGATTAGTTGACGTTTTACTGATGGTTCAAGTGGTTCATATCGGCCTCATATCGGAGTCACTTCAACGCAGCACCGGGCACAAATGTTTCGCTGCCAGTATTATCTAATCAGGAAAATTCAGCAGCAGCGGTGTGTCAGGTTTGTCCAGGTGAGAGTCTCGGCCTCTGTCTGATGTTGTCAGCACACCTTTCCTCTCGCTGTCCCTCTGGCAGATCAGATAGCGCTGAGTGCACTGGACCAAACAACTCTCATCCTGCGTCACTGTCGTTAAGGCCGCGTCCCTTCCTGTCCTTTGACACATCGGCTGGCTCGCCCTCCATTGCTCTCTTTTTTGTCGCGCTGACAGACAGCAATAGGGCAGGCAGACCAGCATGCGAAGGTTAAGGGAAGAGTGCGGATGTCTGAGGACGAGACACCTCTTCCCCTCTGTGTCTATGGCAGGGAAAGGAAGTGATGTCACATGGTTATCTGTATCCTGCACATTGGTTTTAGAGGACGGTGAGGAGAAACTACTCATTTATTCCTGTCTGTAAGTTTGTTTTGCTTTTTCATTTGAAGTGCTGGATCTGGTTTGATTCAGCTACCAAATGGGCTGCAGTGAATAAAGGACTGCCATCTACTGGAGAAATATGAATACAGCATTCTGTTGACTGGCGGTGAAATGAAGGGAAACCACTTCATGATGTTGTGGAGAAATTGTGTGATGCCTTGATTTCTAGATGTGGGTCTTTATACTGTGGTAGAGTTGAGGTTGTTTGTAGCTTATCCTGTATTGTGGGTTTTGGGCAGAAAGTATTATTTTATCAAGCAGTTTGTTGATAGAATGTTAATCAATGACTGATCATTTGTTACTCAAACCTTTGCAGGTTACAGCTTTTTAAATGTGATGATTTGCTAGTTTACTGAGAAATTGAGTATGTGTTTTCTGATATTTTCAGAAAAAATTATGAATTGAGAAAACAATGAGCAGATGAATCAATAAAATAATCAATAGATACAACCCCACTTAGATTTAATCACAGTTAATAATGATAATAGTTGTTGTATGGGTTGTTGCATCTCTTTGTTTTGCTCATCCTGCCACGTGGCACATTCTCTGTGAGGTATTCTCCTCTGCTGATGCAGATTCCAAACATTCCCAACATTTGTGCCTGTCGTTGCCTCAGACCTACCACAACACATAGTGAACAAACATGCACATGAGAGAGAGCCACAGAAAGATAATAAAAAAGGTGCTGTGTGTACCTCAAGAGAAACCCATCTTTAAATCCAAAAAAGGTTGTGAGAAGCATGTCTGCATTCACAGTCATCCTTTGTCTCAACAGCCAAAGTGATGTCTCAGCACTGAGCTGGCACCTGTCTGGGACCCGTCCTGTGCTTGTCAAACGAATTTGCTCAGAATAAATCCAGTCTGTACGAATCCTGGGTGGTTTTCCCATCAATAGCCCTATCTGTATATACTTCATGAAAATGATTTGTCAGCAGTCTTTGGTCTCAATGATTGAGTTTGTGTACCATCACACGCTGGAAGAAAAATATCCTTGTCTTACTCTGAATGTTGATCGCCTGAGGCAAGGTTTCAGCTGAAGTTTCCTCCAAGACGAAACTGCCACTCAGCACAGTTTGACAACTTGAATCAATGATCAAGCTGCTTTTCATCAACTCCTGCCTTTTTCTGTAATTTTATTCATGCATGTCTTGCTGGAGGCTCACTTTTCAGAAATGTCAATAGTTTGTGAATCTGGCCATGTGTGTGATTGTGTGTGTGTGTGTGTGTGTGTGTTGTGCTCTTTCCCAGCAGTCCATCCATCCTGTCTGATTAACTCCTCGTGTGTCCTGTTGCCTGTGGCGATTAATTAATGACCCATTTGCTTAATTGCAAAGAGCTAGCAGGACAAAAGAGAAAAGCAAAAGAGGCTCTGCATGGGGATGGCTGGGGATGGCTGGGGTGGCTGGGGGCGGGGGGTTTGTGTTTGACATAAGAGAGAGAGCAGGTGAGACAGAGTTGTGATGAAAAACTACAATTAATGTCATCTGAGAAATCTTGCGTGCACAAGTCCCAGGGTGTTTGCAGGAAATAGGCCACAGGCTGGTGAGTCCCTGCTTGTCTTTTTCCCGCTGCGAGGTGTTTTTTCTGTGCCTTTGTGCGTGTCTTAGTGTGTGTCTAAAGTGACATAACAGAGGCTTCAGGTTGTCGTCTCTCCCTTTCTGTGCCGTCGTTACCACAGCTCCCTCTGACCATCTGCCACAGTCCTGCCTGGGCTTCCCTCCACAGTTTGTCCACAAGCTGCGGCTGCCATTTGCCTCACCAGTAAAAGTCACTGGAAGGTTTGTCCTCATTTTTGTGCACCAAGGGTCAGTGCTAGGACAAGGCTGTACTTCACTTGCATTATTAAAGAAATAGTTGCCAAAATTAGAATATATTTCATACAGACGGTGTTGCTCATGGTTTTAGTATCAACAGAGGCCTATCACAGTTTTGATTTGCATGTATATAATATAGTGAGTTGTAAATCATGCGTTTTCTTCTAAAATATAAAAAGAATGGAAGAATAAATGGAGAGTACATGTTATGTGGTATGGTATGTATGTATTTGGTTAATATAAAGAAGAATCATTCAATTTTAAATCTGTTTTTAAAGAGGCAGAATTTCATTAATTTTTTTGGAGATTATTATTGACCTTTGTTTTAAGGTTTTGTAATGAATTACCATGTCACCATGCCAAGGTGGGTTATGTCCTCTGGGTTAGATTGGCATATACAGCAGATGCTTTAATGTTATGAAATAATATAGAAAAGTGGAAGGGAAAAGGAAGAGAAAAGCAAAAAAGGATTATATAGTAATGGTGGAGGAATGGAAAGAGGCCGCAGCACTGGTTAAATCCAGAGGACAAGTCAGCACAAAACGGCAATTTAGATGTCAAGAAGACCGATGTGCCAAACACAAATCAGACATTTTCTGGAGAGGACCGTCTCCACTGTCGAGGATATTGGGGTTAACCACATGTATAGGATCATCATTCATAGCCTCACTCATCTAATCTCAATCCATGGTTGAGTGTGTGGGTTGAGTGTGAGTTGCAGATCATTTGTAGCACCCATTTCATGTGTGTATTGTACATGGAGTTACAACAGGATGGAAAATTAGGAAATTCTCAACATGATGCGTTTATTTACATAAAATCATTTCTCAAATTTTCCCGTCAAAGCCTTTTTATTGTCACTCTCTGTAGAATAGACTTTTGACCAGTTACAGCTCTTGATCTTTTGTCGGTGAAAACCTGCACATTCATAACCCAAACCCCTGTTTTATTTTAATAACGCACTCAGATGTGGCCCTGGCTGGAATTTGTTCATTGGGTGAAATGACTTCTAAATAACAGCTCTCTGTTTTGCAGCATCAGCAGCAGTATCAGCAAACCATATTATGGCATTATGTACACACTCGCAACCAGATAAGCAGCAAGCAGGAAAGTAAAGTCTTAGGTAAGATCCTGATTGCAAAACTGTAGGAGTTAGGCTACTTCTGTTATTTTTCTATGATGCATAGACGTGTTTGTTAAGACCCCTTAACCAGACCAAATCAGCTGACAAATGAAGTGTGTACTTACTGTATTGCACAAACGTAGTTTAATCACTCTTTAAAATAATAATGATGTTTTTTGCCCCCTCAATGAATTTGCAAGATAAGGGATATGTAATGTATTTAAACATGGCAATACAATTATATCACAATATCAGGAGCAATTGTGGGATGTTGGAGGGTGGGACCTAGACTTTTTCTGTATCTTCAGCTCCCCCTCAGCTATTAAGGAGAGTTGCATGTATATCCACAAACCCTCACAAATTCACATGCGCGCAACTAACCGATTGTTGTCCCTGCATAGCTTGTATTTCATATGTATTGTCTTTTTGTCTAATTCAAACAAAATGTTCAGGCTGTTTGTAACTGTTTTAGCTCTCTCTGGCAAATTCAGTGTGTTTTCTTTTGTAAGAGAACACAAAAGGTGGTGTTGTTGCCAGAGGATAATAGCAGGCTTTGTCCTTACTTTTGTGTGTGTGTGTGGGCATGAGTTACATCCCAGTGAAGCTTCCTTTGTCCAAGCAATGGGATAGCTGGTCTGTGGCTGAACTGAGGCCGGGGCAGGAAGGGGGGTATGTGTGGAGCCGGAGCTGGGAAAATGATATGAATCCCTGGCGTCAGGTAGAGTCATCTAGAAAGCCATATGCCACGGCGTAAACAAAGACGATCCTGGCCTCAGGCTGGAGGGGGGTTCTTATGCCGATGACAGAAAGAAAGGGAATCACTTGACCAAGTTTGTTTGTGTTCACCTTCTCTATACTGCGACCGCAGCTCTTTGTGAGAGTTCACTGTGTGGTCGAGACTGAGCAGGGATTTGTGGTTTAGGTAAGGCTAGGATGCCACCAACATCCAATGGAATGCAATGGAACGCCATGTTTGCTTGGTGTCAGAAGCAGTGGCACCTTTTTTCAAATAAGGATCCGTTTGAGTACACACATACTCCAGGGAATAGTCAGAACCCATCACTTAGACACTTCATTGGGTTGCAGATTTGATTTTACGTGAATAAAATTCCCCATCAATCTTCAGTCAGTAACAAACCATGCCAAAGTTAAAAAAAAGTTGTTTTAAGAAACTTTAGTAAATTTGTTAAACAACAGAAACTGAACAGGGCAGATCAGATCAGGGCAGCGGTGTAAAACCATTTCAGAACTGATGATAGGATGGAGACGAACGCAAAGAGGTCCTTGAAGAAAACGTGCTCCCGAATGCATTCGCCCTGAGACTGGTTCACCTCTCAAAAGCACAATGACCTGAAGCCTACAGCCAAGACAATGCTGCGATGGCTTCAGGACAAGAGCGATTGTCCTAAAGTGGCCCAGACTTAATCCCCAGAACCAATGACAGAGCTTGAGAGGTTCTACCAGGAAGAATGAGATAAACTGCTCAAATCTAGGCACTAAAAGCCTTTTGAGACCTACCCAACATGGCTCAAAGCTTTAATAGCTGCCAAAGTTGGTTCAACAAAGTACAAAAATGCAAACATTTCACATTATCCTCACGGGTTATTGAGTTAAGATTTATTTGGCAAAAATGTCAATTTTATTCATTGAAAACTGAATCTACATTACAGTAGAATATGCAAAAACTGTGGGGAACTGAATACTTTATGATGCCAATGTATTTTATGTGTGATTTTATCAGTGGTCAATAATTAATGTTGTAGTAATTCTCCTTATAAAAACAATTAATGAAAACATCTGTTAGAAGAAATTGGTGAGTGTGAAACCATTTGTTGATGAATAATTAATATTTATTTATTGTGGTTAAAAACCCTTAATGGCCTATTGACTTATTTAACTGCAAACATGAGCACATGAAAATAAGAAACTAGTGTCCATCATCCTGAGAGTTCTAAATTATTAATACTGCACAAATAAATGACAACATTGATTCTGTCTGCTAAATATAAGGCCACATCTAGCTGGTTAGCTTAGCTTAGCACAAAGAGTGGAAATGGGTAAACAGTTAGCCTGGCTCCATATACTGGTTAGAAAATATTGAGCCGATTTCCCGTTGACATGTGAGTGGAATCACTCTTCTTATCTAGCTCTCTCTCAGACAGAGAATTTAAGGTGCTACCCGAGGACAAATTGTCATAGATAAGGAGGATAAGCAGCAGCCAAAGCTTTTCATAATCTGGCAGTCCCAAAGTTTTTCCATTAATGGCTCACAAATGGTCGATGAAACAGTAAAGTGGTTATTAACCATTAATACCATTAATAATTCCATTTATATCTGAGATAAAAGGTGCCTTATTGGAATGCAAGACTAACTAGGGGCCACATTAATTAGAATTTTTTAACAGTGATGGAAGGCTGTTTGTCATTTTGACTGATGGGAACACCAAGGGTGATCTACTGTGATGTTAAGTAATTCACACGTGACACTGTCATTAAGCACATATAGACCACAGAGTGTGTCCGTGACCATTCCAGGTCACAGAGGGGTCCAGCCACTCAGCAAGTGCAGAAAGAGCACATGCTGCGGTATTTCCACTTGGTGACACTTGTGCTTTCAGGATCTGGAAATCAGGTGTTCCCAGAGTCTTGCCGACTTCTGATCACTTCCCTCACATCCAAACTGGCTGAAGTGGCGCTGGTAATTTCAGTCTCCAGTATGGGAACAGAGCGTGGATACAGCCTTTAGAAAAAAAAATTTGAAATGGCCATGAGAACTTGTCAGGCTGAGGCAAAGATGAAAAAACTAATGCAGAAAACTCCTTTGATGTGTTTGAATATACTCAAGCGAGCAAACAGTTTTCATCCATGGAGACCAGGAGGAAGTTTTGAGTTCAGGCTAGTCAACAGCAGGTCAGTGGAGCTCAATTTAATTTACAGTTAATGGTTTGTTCATATTTGAATCATAATCATCAAATTGCTATAAAAATACAATATAGTTTTCTGTTGAGTTTTTTTGTGGCACTATCTCTATAGGGGGAAAAAATCATTCACCTGCTTCGTGCATCTCTCCATGCCCAAGAACTGCATGATCTATTAGTTTGTTCTGTATGTGTAATGCTGTTTTCATGTGGTCGTTTTTGAAAATTAAATGCTATTACATTGTAAAAAAAAAAAAAAAAAAAAAAAGGCTAGCAACAATAGATTATGATGACATTTATACGACCTTGACAGTTTGGACATGCACCACATGAACACAGATAAAACACCCATACCCACACATCTTCCTCCCCCCTCTTGATCCACCTTGTGAATAAATGTAATTTACAGCCAGTGCTCCCTAAGAGTTCGGGCACGGCAGGCTCAACTAAATCAACTTTGGCTACAGAACCAGTTCTGACCGCAGGCTGGTCATCGAGGAGCCACTTGAAACATTGAATTGATGGAGGGGGGCAACAGAGAGAAAGAGAGATGACTTATCAGAGGGGGAGGGAAACATTTTCTTCACCTACATGCATGAATACCCCCCCACACACACACACACACAGACGCGCGCACAATGCTGACTCTTATCTGCAGCCTGAGGGAGTCAGTCAAAGTCATCAAGGTCCCCTGCACAGAAATAGTCACCATGGCTCTCCACGCCTCTTGATTACTGCTTTAGATCTCAGCAGGTGAAAGACAATATTGTTCAGGCATTGTATGGGAAACTTAACTTCTACCCCACCTCACATTTGCATTTCTTTCTTGCCCCCCTGAGTTCATACTTCTCTTTCTCTCTGCACTAAAAATCCCCTTGGAGAATATGTGAGGGTTCATTATGCATGTTTTGGTGTGGAAACCTTTTCCTGAGAGATTTATATATGTTGATCAGCTTTAATTATGTGTGTGTGTGTGTGTGTGTGTGTGTGTATTTGTACCTCACATTTAAATGAGCCAATGTTAACAACTGGCCATGTGAAGTGATGTGTGACACTGGTAACTGCAGGCTATGATGGGATATTTTCCTTGTGAGCGCCTGGGCCTACACGTCATTCTCTTCAGCTTTTATTTTCTTGCCCTTTGATGTTGTTGTCGGATTGTATGTGTGTATGTGTGATGCATCATGTGCTTGATTTCCTTTGTTTGTGTGTGTAAGAAATGGTTCAGAAATGGGCCTGTCAGAAGTGAATGATCAGACTAATCAGGTGGAACCACAGCAGACAGCAGGATTAAGACACACTGCGGAGAGAGAGGCCAAATATAGCCAGGGTCAATGCACACCTCATGCTAGAGGAGTGTATGTGTGTTTGTGTGTGTGAGGGTATACTGCAGACCCAGCCCTGTCATGATGTCCCATGATAAGCCCCTTTTTTCCCCATTTAATTGCTTTACAGTGTCATGATATGGGAGACTTAAGAAAATCCATCACCAACATCACTAAACCTATTTTTTCCCCTTTTGAGGATTTTGTCAGGGGGGAGTTTAAAGGCACAGACAGACAGACAAACACACACACACACACACCTGCAAATTAAAAACAGCGTTTAAAGTGACATCCAGCATTATCTGCCTTTTCAATTGTGCAACCCTTTTGATCGCGCTGCCAATGAACAAACACGCAGCTCTTTCGAAGACAAACCATCTCACCAGCAGGCCTTAATGGCATTAACTGTTAGGCAGAATGAGTTGTTTTGGAATAAAGCTTGACACATTGTTTACCTCCCATAGCAATCAACCTATTTAACATAAACGAACCTTACAAGCCTAAACGGATAGATCATCAGCGCAGGAGACAAAAGCCTGTGTTTACGCATCTCCTCCATCTATCCATTTAGTTATCCAATCACTGATAAATGTACATTCTTGCACTCATTTGCGCTGACAAATATTGATGCTGCTTTGGTTTGTAATGCACTGGGATAAAAACAATCATCAATATTAATGGCCACTCTATTTGGAGATAATGCCCACATTCATTATCATCCATTAATGTTTGTTTACCTAATTTGATTGGACTATAACCTCCACAAAGGCATATCATGCGCTCCCCGACGTTGTTTTTGTGAGGACTCCTGAAAGGGGTGGAAGCTAATTGAGCTGAAGGCCGAACACACCCAAACAAAGTTAGCCATATTAGCTGCTATTTCAAATTGGTGGCATGCTACAGGGACACCACCAGGGCTGGGCTTTATCATGTTTCACATCATGTTGTTATCATTTACCTCATTACACTTCCAATCAGACTTGCGCACCGTTTCCAAACGGCATGAGGCTAGTTTTTCTCTCTCTTTCTCTCGGGTGATTGTTTTCTTTTCTTTTGTCCCTTCCTCGTCCTCGTCACCCGTGTCCCTCCCTCTCTTCTTCTCTCGTGGCTGTCTCTCCAGAGCGGCTCTAATTAAACACGGGGTCGGTGGTGGTACAGAGTCTTCCAGCCGAGCAGAGGAGAAAGGCTCTAATTCCAGCTCTCAGGATGGAAGTCTGACACACAATGGCCCTGCCATCCTCTCTGCCCCCCATAGATTCCCAACTGAAAGCCTTCTCCTCAGGCAGCTTTTTAATAGGCCTCCCTTCGCCTTGCACACACCCACACACACACACATCTGAACACACATGCATAAGCACACGCAAACGCACGTGCACCTATGCAGCAACACACGTGCACAGTACGTTCACGCACACAAGCCATTGGCCCCCTGTGTGTGCCTGTCACTTGTGCCGCAGCAGCTCACACTGCTTTGGGCTTTTTGAAGTGCTCCTAAGGCCAGACGACAGCCTTTTTACTTTCCACATCATGCAGAGGCGCGACGGCTAAGCTAAGCCCACTACTCTGACTAGCCAGTATTGTAAGAGCAGCACTCAAGGGCAGACTGTCGGGGACTAAAGGGTCTTGGCCATTTTCTCCACATAATGTAGCTTTTAAAAGCACTTGATGATTTAGCATGAAACATTTTTGGGAAAGCAGGTAGTTCTAACTGTGGTTGGGTTCAGGCCTATAATTCCCAAAGCTAGATTTTACATTGTAGAACAACAACAATGCCATGGCTGGTTTCGGTTATTTAGAATATTACTGTAGCTTTGCTATTTCTCTGAAATGTTTTTCAAAAATGAAATTTGTTAATCAAATTTAGACAAGGGTAAAAGTGACTCTATAGTTACTGAGAGATAGGTATTCATGCAGTAATATTAATTGTCAAATCCCACAAAAATATCCAAATCAGGAATGAACTGAACTTGAAAGAAGCATAGTAAACCCAAAGCCTGACCTTCCATTGTTGTCATTAAACACATAACACAATCACACTAGCTGACATCCTTCTTCATTACCACATTAATTGCCACTGTAATTTTGAATCACTCCCACTGTAAATAATCCCTAATACTCCATAGTGCACCAAAAGTGTACTAACCCACGTCTGAACGTCATCCCAGACATTCACTGTTTACTCCTTTTTAGTTAAAAACTGCAGTGCCCAGCTTTTTAGCTTTTTAGAAAGATGAAACCATTTGTGATGCTATTTACACAGGTTTAGGGCTTAGCACCACAGACAGGGTAAGGAGGTCAAAAAGTAGTGAGATTCGTTCACAATGCGTGGGTTTTCATCCATCTGTGTTTTCATGCACATCTTAAATTTGGCATTAGTAGGAAAGTGGAAATGCTGAAAACTTGAAAAAGTCTTGAAATATTATGCTTGGCTGGGGTGGAAAAGTGGATGTTTTCTTAAAAACAAAATGTGACAAAGTGTAATGAAACAGATTAAGCGAATCACACAACTTAAATTTCTACCAAGAGGAGTAACTTTCCTAAAATTAATGCACACAACAGACAGAAATACCACATATCCATCACGTTTTTCTTTTTTTATTCAATTTTTTCCACTGTTTGACATTTGGCTGCTGCTGTGTTAATAATGTCATGTTTATGCACCTTCTTTCCTCTGCAGTGGTTTAATGGCACCTGCATGAAAAGAGACCACCAATTGTTCATCTGGACAAACCAACTCCTAGTATTTTGCAGTGGATGGAAACATGAATTAATTTGCATTTTCTTTGACAGTCTGGATGGAAACTCACTTATAATAGTAAAACACAGAATAACTTGTTATCCTTTTATGGGTTCCTACAATATCTATAGTATGTTATAAAATAGAAATGTTCTTTATAGTCAGAGATAAAAATGACTGAAAGCTTCATTTAGGTTATGTGTGGGTATGTACTGTTAGGGATGGGGGTGGCGCTAAGCTGTATCCTGTGAGTCCAGGGTATTGGATCGTTGTTGATGTGTTTTTGCCCTGAATGATAATTCTGCCTGTTGGAAAGACTAGGGGTTGTTGTGCAACATTTTGGCACTCAGCTCTTCCTCCTTTTCGTGCCATCTTCTTCCCTCTCTCTCTCTCTCTCTCTCTCTCTGTCTCTCTCTGTCCTCACGCCTCTTTTTCTCTCCAGCTACCCTCCTTCAATCCTGCGCTGTCTCTCCCTGAGACTATAGATGCGCCTTAACAACACAAAGAGACAGTGTTCAATCAGGACAGGAAGGGTGAGGGAGAGAGCTCATCTGCTCAGTGTAACGCCCATTATGTATTGATCTGGACTCTGTGTAGGGCGGAGGGGGCATGTTGATGGTTGTATCTATATAGATGAAAAAGAGAAAGACAACAGGAGAAAGTTGTTGGCTCTGTGCTGGCCTTGGCCTGTGGATCTGATCTCTTCTCCGTGATAAACAAGGTTGGCCGGGGGATGGCTGAAGAGTGAAGGCAGAAAATTAGGCAGCTGAAACAGCAGCCTGCTCGTGAATTCCCTCTGTGTTGATGTGTATAGTCTATAAGCCCATTGATCTGTAGGGAGAATTAATTTGCTCTGGCACTAATGCAGGAGGGAGCTAACTTCAAGTTGTTAGCCGGTGTCAGATTCAAGCTATGTTCAATTAAGCCCCGGTAACAAAAGCAGAACTCTGCTCTTAAACTGCCCCACACAATCTGATCCATGAGACAGACTAACATTTTTGTATTTTAGTGATTCATGGCCTGTCTTCAGGCAGGTGTGCTCTGATCAGTAATTTATGTCTGATTTTGTCATTCCTATCTGAGCAGCAATTAAAAAGGCTCTTTGTTATGTGAGGAAATATTGCTGCGCATGGCGTAAGCTTTTTATCATTATTACAGCATCCCGCTCATTCAGCTGAACTATTTGCCCAAGGGTAGGTCTGTGCTATGAGACGTTTACGTGTGTTTGTATGGATTCGTGCATCAGGGGCTTTCCCAGGCTCAGGGATATGCAGGTGATTAGGGTCCCGTCAACTGCGATGCGCATGTTCTCGTCACCCCCTCGAGGATAGGGTGTGTGTATGTGTGTGTCTCAGGGTGTGTTTGACGGGGAAGATGTGATTTCCCAATGACAAAGCACTGTAATAGCAGGCTAGTCTTTAGTCATAAAGCAATTGGGATAATCATCTGGTTTACCAGCAAAGCTCTCAGAACACCCACACTGTAAAGGGCCCCTGAGTCAGGCTTCGGGTTGGGAGGGGAGATAAAGAGAGTGGAAAGAAACAAGAAAGAAGGAAGAGAAGAGGAGAAATAATGTAGTTTATTTGACCCAGATAAGGCAGCTTGCAGTTTATAGAGCTATCAGATGGACACTGTTGTGATTTTTTACTAAAGTGAACTTGTGATACCCTCGCAGCAAGAGTTTATTCTCAGGTGTTTAGAGTCTCGGTAAGTGAATGTGCGTTTGATAGGCTTGCTGCAACCTGCACCACTCACCTGCCCCTTCTCCAAAACACAATTTTTCCTGACACACACACACACACACACACACACACACAAAGACTGGTGTGCGAATGAAATCTTATAGATAAGCACCTTTACCTGCAGGTGCCGGAGCAGTCTGTGCATCTTAAGCAACCATATAGGACAGATACTCATCTCTCTCTCCTCCTGCTCTTAACACTGTTTCTATCTTTGTCTCTTGTCTCTTGGTCTCAGATGACTTGACATATATCTTCATTCAAGTCACTCTTAATTTCCACATTTATTAACAAGCCAAAGGAGGCACTAACCCCTCTGTGACCTGAGTACTCCATACACTGATTTTGTTGTTTTGCTCTGAATGTATCAAGTTTGAACTATCAAAGCTCAAAAGCTGATTTTCCGACCTGTTTTCCAGCAGTGGGTGGTATCTTTGAAGGTAATGTCTCTGATGCTTCTGCAGGTTGCAGGGAATGATAAAAACTTGGGTAATTTTTTTCTGGAAATACTACAAACTTGGACTCACCAATGGTATACTAACGTCTGTATTCTATCTGGTTTGATATGTCTATTTAGCAGAAGGACAATTTTACATTACTAAATTACACATTTCATGTGTTTGGTTTACTGCGGTGTCATAAATTACTGCTGAACAGGTGTTATTAACTTGTAAGAAAAAAAACCATACCTGACAAGTAGCCTACTGAGTGAAATAGAAGACATGAAATTCATTATTCTAATAGTGAAATATTTGAACTGTGAGAAAACAAAGAAGAAACAACAACATAAAAGCAACAACATTAGTGTTATGCTTTTTGTTTTGGTAATTCAGTTACATCTTCTTCACCCTCTCATGGTGGACTGAGGGCAGACTGGACACTACAGTGACTCACCATTGCCTCTTGAGGTACAAAGTGGTATTACAAGATGGGACTGACAGCAGCTAGCTGGTTAGCATGCTAACTTCAGTAGATACCTCAGCAAAACCATGACACCATGAAAACAGCAGCCATTAACTGCAGGGAAATGTAAGCAGCCATTCTATAATGTACTAATGAACTAAAATCTCTGTAGCCTACCACTCTCCCTCCTCCCATGTCTCCCACTGTCTCTCTGTGGTGTCAATGCAGTTGATTGTAGAGTTTGGCTGAAACTCAGCGAGGGAGAACTGAGAAAAGTCCCTGTGTGTGCTTTGTGTTTTTTTTCTTTCATTAACCAGTTTTGTTTATAGTTTATCCACCCTCCAAATATCTGTATAAAAAAGCATAGGGAATACTTGTCCCTTCCTGACTTTATTTCCATTCCCAATATTTCAACAGTCCCCTTCTCTGCCTTTCTTTTTTTGTCTGCCTTTTAAGTCACTTTTCAAAGCAGTGTGCACCGTTAATCAGCTGTCAATGTAGGGGTGCTCGGCACATTGATTAGATTTTGATGGCTGCTCCTGACTGTGGAGGCTGCGCTGCAAAAACATTTTTTTCAATCCAGCACTAAGAGATTTCTGCTTCTTCCCTGTCATTTAATTCTGCTTTGAAATGAAGCATTACTAAGACACTCTGTCAGATTTTAATGCATCACAGGAAGAGAAGACCACAAAGAAACCCTTGAAGCACCTTTCCATGACTGAGGCTTGTAAATGTAATTGCTGGTTTCACCACTGGGCTTTTAGGAAAAGAGGACAGGAAGGAGTATAGATGGATGATTTTCAGTCTAATCACCATCCCGAAATTTCTAAAGAGATGCTGCAGAGAACAGAGAAACGGGCCAAATTGCTCTCTTAGTATTAGTCTGTGTGTGTGTGTGTGTGTGTGTATCTCCGTGTGCCTTTTGTGTTTCTGTATTTTCTATCAGAGTTTCAAAGCACATTTTAATCTGTACTTTCAACTTAAGCAATTTACTTTCATCTTCCCGCATCTAGATGAGTGACCTTGCAGTGTTCCACTTCAATTTAACTAAGAGATGTGGGGTTTTTTTTAGCATTTGCTTCCTCTGTCCCTTGAGAAGTGGAATAAACACACACACACAAAAGCACAGACAGACCCGTCTGTATGACAACAAACACATGCTGTTTGTCCGGGAACAGTCGGTGCTAGTAATGAGACTAAGTGTGGCCGGGCGGGCGGACAAATGAATGAAACAGCTACAGAATCACTGGCTGTGTTTGATTTGCCTCCACTAATTCAAAGAGACCATCTGATAAATTGAGAGGATGGGATGTACATCAGAATAGCAAGAGGTGCTTCTTTGTTTGCTCCCCATTCCCAACCAAATCACACCCCAACCCCCGTTAGGACACCCAGAGGGGAGAATGTTTCTCTTGTGTGTGTGTGTGTGTGAGAGAGAGAGAGAGAGAGAGAGAGAGAGAGAGCTAGGGTTGCTAGGAGGTGTGAGTTTTCAGGAGGTCCTGTTGAAAGCAAATGAAGGAGCACTTGTGTCAACATTCTCCTCCCGGCTGATCATCTAAAGGGCTGCATCACCTCCCTGCAAAAAAAAAAAAAAAGCAGGGGCTGTACGCCCTCCTGCGCTTTATGTGCAGATCAGTGAGATGGAAAAAAACCCTCTTCATTCCAGTCTCGATATTTGACTTTAAATGTTTCTGTGGCCGTTGACTGAAGCTTCTGCAGGAAGTTAGCCCTCAAAATGGTGATTGTGTAAGATGATTAAAAGTTGATGGTAAACAGTGAAGAGTCATACAGGAAATGTCTAGAACAGGGTGAGAGAGGAGATGACATGCAACAAAAGTCCCCAGTTGGGTTCAAACTAGAGATGTTGCTGTTATGTGGTGTGTGTTTGTGGATCACTAAGCCACCGTGACATCCTGTGTTTGTGATTTGAACCAGTTTGGACAGATGCATCTGCATTCCTGTTGTCATGTTTTAACACTGATTCCTGAGTTCACACTGGATTTTTCCTTTACATGAACGTCCATCAGAGGTTCAGTTCTACAGCATGTGAAGCACATGTGCTGCGATGATCGTGTCTGTGTGATTGTCTCTTTGAGGGGGGAGTGGTCAGACCTCAGTGGGCAATTTTATTATTTTCCACTCTAATACGCTGAAACACGGGAAAAGTGATTATCTGTCATCCAACCATCACTCTTTTATTCTTTGTTGTTGAAAGCTAATCTTTTCACAGCCCTATCTGTGATTAACATCGCAAACTGGGGTTTATGCTCCGTGCGTCTAAATGTGCTGTATACAAATGCTAGCCTGTGGGTGCATTCCTCCACAGCTCATTGGTGGCTTGGATCTTATGCCCTGAGCAGTAGTTAGTCCAGATGTTGGTGTCTACAGGAACATACTACTTTGGAAACTTTCCCACATGCTATCTGGTGTGGTTGACTCTGTGCTGGCCTCAAACTTCAAAACAACCCAGTTCTAAAAATAGCTCTGAAGCTCTTAATCATTCTGCAGACTCTTAAACGTCTGATAGTCAGCTCGCCGAGCTCAGCGAGTGCAGTTTTACTGACTCCCCAGTCATGCTGTAAGTACTGAATACATCTCATGGCTCTCAGGATGGATTCATAAGGCACTGAGATCGGATTCAGCTTTGCGTCATGCTCTCTCACACCAGACATTAACATAGGCAGCTCAGCTGACTTATGAATCCCAACCAGGCTAAGTTCCACGTCTTTAACGCAAAAAGACCCTCGGGACCTGTTTCTGTGCAGTAATGTTTTATTTCAACTATACATGCTGTGTTAAAAAAATCAACAAAAAATATCATGAAACAAAGACCATCATTATTATTTACACATTCACAGTACAACTTTACAACATATCTACACGCTCAAATACTCTGGAGATCATATATACAGCTGGCCTTGCATCACCATGTTGCAAAGTATTTAAATCAAAATGACATGACAAAATCCGGTTCATCTGCACGTACACAGAGCTCAGACTGAAATATAAAGGCTTCACTTTAGATTGCAACAGAAAGTCCCAGTTCATATTGCAATGTACAAGGCAGTTGAGCAGTGTATGTTGAGTGTGTGTTTGTGATGTCAGTGTGTGTGTGTCGAGTATAAAAAGGGAGCCCAAACACTGGTTAGATGACAGGCAGAGAGTCTTTACATACAATCATCACTTGTAAACAAAATGTGGCTTTGGGCGAAACAGGCAACTGACACTCGAAATAAGATTGCAGATGTCGCCAAAATAATGTACCCACTGCTAAGAGAAATGATCCCTCAGTCGTCCCTACTGGCCAATAGAAACAATTCCTGTCCCTGCAATCCTGGGGATTTACAGATTCTGCGTGACCGCCGCCCATGCCAACAGACGGCTTTCATGTGAACACTGTGTTAATACATTGGCTGCGGGCAGGATGCGCTGCATTGAGCCGACTGCTCCACAGTGCAAGGTCTAACCACCCTACATCCCACTGTCAAGAAAATACATTCACTGCATGGCACCTCTATGCGGTGGATTAACACCATTCTTCTCAACACTGGCAGTAAAGGAGGAAAACAGATTCATACCCCCAAAATAAATTTTGTCCTTGTGTATCACAAGTTGAGTGTTTGTCGGTCAATTTGTTTTTCACATCACTTTAGTTTAGATTAGGCAGTGATCTTCCAACACACACTGCTGAACTTCAAATTGCTTATATAAAAAACTCTATCATATATGACAATAACATACAGAGGACCAATTGACAATTGCCAATCTCATATAATGTAGTTTGTTTTGTGAATAAGGCACACAATGCACAGATTCAGGTTCACTGGCCTAAAAATATTTATAATCCTTATTTATAGTATTTAAGTATATACAGGATCTTGTCATTCCCAGCATGACTCATTTGGACACATTGGTAAATGTTGTGATGATTGTACACTGGCCACTTGCAGGGAAGCTGCACAGGGAGCACGGCACGACAGATGACAGAGATGTCACATCCATGTATTGTTCTAGAGTCAGTTTAATATGTACCCATTGCAGGATTAATGTTGGAGGGAAATTCTTGTGCCCTCATGTGAGAGGACACAGAAGTTTAATACAGCAGAAGTGCCCTCAAATGTTGAATTCATATACATGGGCTAAACCATTGGTGTTGCTTTAGTTTCATACGGTAAATTCTTTAAATAAAACAGTAACACAATATAAAAGGCAAATAAGTTTGTTCAAAATGCATGTATAGAATGAGATGAGAAATGTTTTTTCTTAATACCACTGCTACATAAAGAAAAAAGTCTCTTATAACTCTTACAAAGGGGGCAGTGGAGGTTAGGGAAGGTTTCAGTCTTGGAGAGAAGCATTTTCCCCCCGTGTATCAGTTTTAACAGCGTGTTTGGTTGCAGAAAACTGTACCACTTGGCCTTTGTCTACAATATAACACAATGCACTCTCTCTCTTTCTCTCTCTCTCTCTCATTCTCACACACACAAAAGCAGTTGTGCACATCATGTAAGGGGCTACCCCTTTCTGGTCGGAAAGATAATGCATCAAAGACAAACACCTATGTCTAAAACCAATAGCAGCAAATGTATTTAGTAAAATTTCCCAGTGACTTACAGTGTCCTTGTCCCAGTATTGACTCAGGATGACTAACAACCGCAGCCTAACCAAATTGCCTGAAACACTCTGCCAGAGTGACACGGAAAATATGGGCTAGGCTCACTTCAGATACGTTCAAATGAGAACAGAAGCAGAAATCATATTATTGAAATGAAAGGCAGTGACTCGGGTCTCAGACAGGTCTTAAGGTGCATCCTCTGGCATGTCTCAACACTTCTGACTACCACCACGTGTGAAGGCCTAAAATGTGTGCTGCCTTTACGCAATCCTGCTTTCTAATCAACCAACACACACTCACACACACACACACACACACACACAGACAAACTCCTCATCCGTTCACTCGCTGCCTGATTCAGCTGCTTGTAGTCACATGTATCTTAAGCAACATGCACACTATGATTATTGATTTTCCTCTCCTCTGCCCCCAACCATCTCAACTTACAAAGGCATAGCCTACTTCTCCTCTCTCTTCAGTTCACATTAGTGGGAAGACAGTGCTCAAGGGCAGTGACAAATGAGAACCATTCTTCAAGTATTCCACTGTTTTTGACTTGGTACCACATGCACAGACACCGTGGCAACCCCTGCTGGTGTCCTAGACCGTGTACCTAAAATGGGAACGGGTGACACCCAAGCCCAGATATAATGAGGAGCAGCAGACTCACCACTGCTCACTGTTCATATCTCGTGGTTACCGTGACAAGGGAGGGAGATGGAGATGTAGGGAGCAAGAAAAAAAAAGCCCCAAGGAGTATCTTTGGCCACGTGTGATTTTCCCTTTTTTAGCGTGAGTGAATGTGCATATCATTTAAAGGGGAAACACACCTCAAATCGATACACAAACACACACTAGGCCCTACCCCATCCATAGCGCCCTTCCCTTCGTCAAGCCCTCAGGGCTCGATGCTTGACGGTCAAGGCCAAGAGCTCACTAAGAAGCGTCCATGCTCTTTTAATAACTGTACTTATTGACCACTCGCATCTGTGGAGTCTGTGGTGAGAACCCATTGGGTTTGGGGGGCACATCTGGCTTTAGCGATGGGGTCCGTTTAAGCCCTGTGCGAGGGAGTGAGCCATGCCCACTGTAGCTGCTCTGTCGGGATGCAGAGGGCGGGTGGGCTGAGTGCATTCCTGCCCCCATCCCTCCACTGTGGGAGTCAAGTCTGGATGGGGGTGTTGGGGGCATGTAACCCCCTCTGTTCATACTGTGTTGGCGAGACACAGACACCCCCATAGTTACCCCATTTGGTGAGGTGGATAAGGACTGCCTGTGAGAGGCACTCCGGTGCAGTTGGTATCCCCCTCTTTGCCTCTCCAGGGTGCCCCCCATGCTCAGGCTGCCCGTTGGTGTGGTGGGTGTGGTGGGCATAGGCACATCAACCCTCTTGGTGGGGCTGTGCCTCGGCAGCGAGGAGGAGGGAGAGTAAAGGGAAGCCTCACGGCTGGGCACCTTGGGGGGTACTTCAGTCAGCTCCTCCATGGGCTCCAATGTGAGCTGCGGCCTCGGGCGGGGTCCTGGTCCCTCTTGAAGAATGGCCTTGGGGTTGGCCACAGAGTCATTTAGGTGTTTCAAAAGGTCATTTAGAGTATTTCTGGCATCCACAGACCTCTTCTGCTCTTTCCTACTTCCCCTGGAATCTGGGTTCTTCAGCTTCTTTTCAGACGAATGTGGTAGCGTATCATCTCCATTGTCATGGTTAGGGTGGTCATGTGTGGCATTGGGCAGGACAACTGCACTAGGGATGTGGGAATGCCCCAACGCAAGGTGGGGGTGGTGGGAGCTAGTGCTGGTAGGAGCAGGGGAGGAAGGAAGGTACTGAGGA
Organism: Psettodes erumei; assembly: GCA_016785225.1. Taxonomy (NCBI): domain Eukaryota; kingdom Metazoa; phylum Chordata; class Actinopteri; order Pleuronectiformes; family Psettodidae; genus Psettodes; species Psettodes erumei. The sequence continues at coordinate 3,850,619 of JAFBJZ010000863.1, read as the reverse complement.
CTCTTGGCTGTCGCTGATGAGTTGGATTCCTTACGAGGCCCACTGACCTTGCTGTGAGCCCTCTCCCACTGGTTTTTGATGGGCTGGAGGCCCTTCTGCTGAAGCACAGGAGTAGACTCAGGTGTAGGCAGGGCAGCCAGCTCTGGGGGTTGGCACCCTTCTCGCAGGATCATGGTCTTGGTGTCACCGTTTGGTGTATTCAGGTCTTTTCCATTGCTCAGCAGATTGGTGTACAGCTTGGGAGAATCAATGTTGGTTTGGTACTCCTAAGAATGTCACAAAAAATAAAAAAAGTAAGATTAGACACTGTTTTACATCTTGTTCAATCACTTTTATCCAGACTTCAATGAGACTGTCATGTAGCCTCAGGGCTGTTTTTCTGGCTGTACCTTTACAGGACTGTCGAATAGGCCATTGAGCTTGACAAAGCTTCCAGTGGAGTCAGAGCAGGATGGTGCAGACTCTGCATCCTTGTGGACATGTCTTGGCTTACGGAGGAACGAGTCTCGATAGCAGAAAACGATCAGACCAGCTAGGAGGGCACCCATGAGAAAAGCTGCAAACACGCAGGTGATGAGGATGTTCATGTGGACCATCTGGTTGGTTTCACCTGCTTGGATATCCCACACACCTACAAAACATTGAGACACCGGTTGGTGAGCCTATATGCTCAGTGAAGCGACCTGCCCTGTTCGACGGCAGAAATGTACATGTTTGTGTGTGAACACAACCACGCATGACTTTCTGCTTTTACGCGCCCCCCCCCCCCCAAACTGACACATTCCTATTCTTCTAAACCCAGATGAAGAAGAAATATGGTGAAAATTGGCAGATGTTGTTAGGTACCCATATCCATTTCAGCATCTATAAGAGGCAGTGCTATGTTAGTTCAGGAGACTGAAATCCACGTTCCAATAGAGGCTTTTTGCCATGCGTTTAACTGATGCTAAAGGGTTAGGAGTGCACTCTCGTCTGAGACAGAGAGCCAAATCAGTCTTTTTGCACAAATGACCTACTAGCAGGAGGTTGGACAGAGTAAAGAGAAGCAGCGTTTTGCCTTCCAGGTGTTGAGATGGCTGCTGCTCCAATGGAAGTTTGTTAGTAACCACAGACATTGAAAGAGTTAGTCATCTACCGTGCAGCCACAACAGTGATGTGGCGGAGCGGGCCCAGTCAATGATCTACCAGCCAGGGTAAACTGTTACTACATCTAGAGTTAAAAAATCTATACTGGCAGAGATGGAAGCTAAATCCAAACAAAAGACTTTAAAAGAAACACTGTGAAAAGTGAGTGAGTGTAAGGTTTAATGATCAGAAAGCAAGTAATAAATAATTTCAAATAAAGAAAGAAAGAGCATAGGAAAGTTACACTTTAATAAAAAAAAATAAGGGTAAGATGAGAATAAAACAACTAATTTTGTGTGAATTGACAAAGAAAGATACTAAATTAAATCTAAGGATCTAACTCAAACTAAATTATTTCTGCTATGTGATCTAATAAAAACCCTGATTAGCTGCCATCATGTGCACATGTGTCTTTGCAGATGCAAGCTTGTGTGTGGATTCACATCTTTGTGTGTCTTAGTGAGAGCTGTGGGCAGCTATCAGATCAGGCTCAATGTAGCATGCTGGCTGCCTCCCTGTGGGCCTTACCCTCTTGGCCCCCTGGGATAGTGTCTAAAGAATGGGAGGTGGCTGGGTCATCCTGCAGCACAAAGCCTGAGCCGTAGAGCTCTGGACCAGGCCCAGAGCTTGGGCTCTGAGTGGGTATGAGTAGTGGGGGGTGTATGGGCCCACTGGGCTGGACAGTGACTGGCGCTGATGAAAACTCCATGTCTGTGATGACAAACAAACTGTTAAAAAACTGTGCAGACGTGGGTAAAGCATACTGTTATCATCCTGGTTAGTAGGCATGGGCAGTGCGTCATTTTTTTGAGGTTATTGTCCAAACAAATAATAAACAAACTTTATCATAGTTACCCTTTAACAAAATGTTGCGTATTCACATTCACAAACCAATAAGAGTACATTTTGGTTTTTTGTTGTTGTTTAGACAGTTTAGATTGGGGGGAAGAGAGGATACTGAGGATCGAAGAGGAGTCGGTACACAACAGTTAGGATGCCAAGGGGTGGTGGCTGGGCATGCAAGAGGGAGGAGGGAAGTGATGGGTGAAAAGGGGGAAGTGAACCTGTGCTGAGACAGAGCACCGATGTTGCCTGGAGAATCTGTTGTTTGTGATGATGACAGGTAGACATTAGCATTCAGGAGGTGTTTGGAAAGAAAGGATGAATGGTGGCAGTGGTGGAAAGACAGGGTTGGAGATGCTGAACTCAAGGAAAGAAACCATTTGAGTAAAAGATCAAACTAACCAGAGGTAGGGTCGCCAAATGATTTGTAATCTGGCGCTGAAGTAGTGCCCAAAAACGCTAAAAGAATTAAAAAGGACAAGAAATCAGTATATGGGAATTCAGAAGTTAAAGACTAAAAAAATAATAAATACCCTAAGAGACAATAAGAGTGCAGTTTACTGGGTTTAACAATGAAAATATAAAGCACTCGCTAGCAGCGTCCTCTCCTCACTGGAGGCCCTCTGGTTCTGATCAATACTGAGGTTCAGCCTGGGTCATGTTTAGTTGGTACAAATGACGGAACAGACATTTTAAAGTAAAACCAGTAAAGGCGCGATTTTCTAGTCGTCAGATATCTTAAGACCTCTACCATTTGCACCAGCTGAGCATGACCTTGAGTGTACATGTCCATGTTTCTGCCTGGCAGGCAGCATTAGTTACAGGTGGCCATGTACTGTATGTAGATGTGTGTGTTAATACTGCACATAGACTTATGTAGGGGCAAGTTACTGGAGTGGTGTTACTAGTGTGAGTGTGCAGGCTCATGGTGTGTGTGCAGATGAGTTTGTGTGTCATATGTGTGCATCACTGTGTGTGTGTGCGTGTATATCTCTGTATGTGTATATGTTATATGTCTTAGGATAGATGACATGGCATGGAGATGAGATTCGTACCGTGACAGTCGCCCAGGTGGGCGGTGTTCCCAAATTCAACATCCTGCTCATATCCAGTCCTGAAAAAAGAGAGAGAACGAGAAAAGGAGACAGATAAACAGAGATTAATCAAAACAGAAACTGCAAAAAATTCTTGTTTATCACATTTTCTCATCTGTAATATTTGTTCTTCATATTGCAGCTGGGGCTTGAACTTACAAGACACCTGGCTGTATCCTCTCACAGGCTCCGTGAGGTTTCCAGCCACAATAAGGATCCCTTGATGCAATGCAGGACCTGAGGCCACGCAAACAAGTAAGCACACAAAAAAACATACGCGCCATCAGAGCGGCAGGTTTAATCATTCTGGAAAGTGCAGTATAATCATTTGTGACTAACTGAACATTAACCTGAAGTTGTTATCATTCCCTTTATGACATTTACCAAAGTCAAACTTAAGTCACAAACCTCTGACCGCCCGTACACAGCACATTTTAACCCCCAATGGGCACATTTAGCACGTCACTTACTTGTGGCAGGAAGAATGCCTTTCACAGCGGCTCAGGGGGATACGGATGACACAGCTTGAAAAGGCAACGTACAGGCTGTGTGTGTCTTTGTCCACGTGCAGTGAGAGGACACGCTTGTCATCCTCGCGGTTAGACAGGCACCTGGAGAGGGAAGAGGGAAACATGATCAGAGGTTTATCAGATAAGACTCTCTACTCTTTCAGTCTCCACAGATTTAATCGCTTGTTAGGGCGTGGAAGTCGCATAAAGCCTTTTCCTCGCAGTTTAACAGGACTCCAACCTCTGGCACATGGCGGCATGCGTGCTCACACCCATGAATAACCACAGAAAAAACAATCAGACATGTACTGTGCATGTACAGAGAGCAAACTGTCGCTGTCATCTCTGCCAGGAAGCATGAGAGTTGCTGACTCCTCAAGTAGAAGACAGATGGGGAAGAGAAAAGAGAACAGAGGCAGACAGAGAGAGGGCGTATCCCTACTTGGCCCTGTTGAAGATGTCTATCTCCTCCAGAAGCAGGCTATCGTTCAGGGACACAGAGGTGGTCTTGGCCAAAACCTTGAGGACGACGCCCGACTCGGCCCCGATGAACACCACTGTGTGGTTCTTGTGGGGCCCTGCTTCATTGTCCACAGCCAGCGCTGTCAGCCTGTACCTTCACACACAACAGAGAGGCATGTGTTACTCACAGCAGGGGTCATCTCATTCAGAATAGGAGAGGGGATTTGAATGCATAAGTTACTTTCACTCTCAAGTTACTAAAGGTCAAACCTTTTTTTAGTTTTTGGGGGGTGAATTTCTTCTATTTGCTTGGACATTAAGTTAAGATACAAGCCTCAATATTCATATCTTCATGTGTAACAAATGTCAGAAAATGTTATATATTGCATGGTTACTTTTTAGCACTGAACTGAACTGAATGTGTCTTTAGCATCAATTATTGAGATTCTTATTGAGATTATAGCTCTGGCGCTGTTATTTCAGCACAGGTCTTGGAGAGCTGCCCGTGATTAAACACTGATAAAAATGGGGGAAACTTGGCACATTTTGTTAAATGAAAAACTGGCTGGAGAAACATGTTTACATTCCTCCAAGTAAGGTATCCAGAAGAACACCAGTTCCCAAACTAGGGTTCTGCACAGACACCTCGTTCCTCATTTGCTTCTCCATTTACCTGACGCGTGTCTTGGTGAACCACGGCTCATCCCCGATGGAAGGCACAGCTGTGTCCATGAGGGGGTGGGACTTAATGAACTGCAGGGTATCGTCCGGGAACTCGATGGAGCTCTTAAAGGACGCAGCTGGACCATGACCTGCGCAGGACCCGGGTCTAAGGATGACGGGTGGACACACACAGAGGGCAAAAGGTCAAAGATCAGCGTATACGATCACACACCAGAGAGTAATAATAACGGGCATTGAAATGGATGGAAAGTGCAACAGAGGGGTGGGGGAGAGGAGCAGGTGCTTGTTAGGATCACAAAAAGGCCTCAGCTGGAAACATAAAATATACATATGCATGGTTATCCTCCATCAATGATTTACTGGGGCAATGAGGTGTTTCGTGGACTTTGTGTTTCGGACACACGGGGCAGGCTACAAATATACGTGCTGACTGTAAACAGGTTAAATATGCAACGCGTCTAATTATGCCAAATTAATTATTTAATGATCAGCAGATGGTGAATGTGTGTGCTGGGCCAAAGATAATAACCTGGTCTCTTACTAGTGAAACAGATTTGATTTCACTGAGTTTAACTTGGACAAAGAAGGGTTAAAAAAATGACAGGTGGTAAACAGCTGCTGAGTTAAGTACCACCTGCTCCAAGAATGCCAAAGAGAGCGTTTAAAACCTGAATTTGTAGATTAAATTTTATAATTTTTTTAGCCAACATGACTTTGTATGCTTCTTGAAGAAGGAAACTTTTTAAAGACTTTTTTTCTTGGAGCAAAAGAAATGTTAAGTCCTTACCGTGGTTTTGGCAGCTTCTCCTCTGGATATGGAGTCCACACAGAGTCAGGAGTCTTCTGCTCTTTGAACCGGCCCCAGAATACTTTCTCTATGTCAGCCATAGAGAAGGCACACACTGCTGACCCTGGGATACTGTAGTGAAGTACACCAAAGTAATGGCCATGTTAGACCTCCAAATTTTTTATTTTGTTTTTTTCTTATACAATTTAACAGCAGCCATGGCTCACCTGTTCATCTGCGTGGTAAACACTCCCACCACCGAGGGAACCCCGTTGATGTCGATGATGTCGGTGATGGACTGAAGCACATCGAAGTAGAAGAAGGACTCCCCCGGCACAGAACAGTTCAGCCTCGCCTTCACAAAAGACGTCCAGTGCTTCTCCAGCACCCGCTGTGACCCACCAACATCATTCTTACAGATCCGGGCCACGCGAGAATAGACAACCTGCGAGGAACAGGGGTTTAAGAGAGGACAGAGGCGGGTGGAAGAGGGAGGCAGCTGAGTGAATGTCGCTAAAAACACTTCAACACGCTGAATAATGCATCTCTCCATGCTGTAGGGATTCACCGCAGATGACTTAACAAACACATGCTCTCATCTTTAACTTTTGTGTGTGGAGATTGTTCCCCCTGACTGGAGGAAAGCATTTAAAAAACAAATGCGTCCAATGGCCTCGACTGGCCTAACACAGCGCCGTGTGAACACGTGTTTGACTTCACATACGCATTACCGGGGCCTGGAGTATAAATGAAGTGTGTGAAGCAGTTGGCTTAGACAGTTTAAATAATTTACCAACGCAAACCTCCATCAGAGCCCAGGTGTCACCCCAGCATTAGTAGGGTTGAAATATTTATTAGCTGGTGGCTGATGGAGGATGCCCGCAGTTCAGGCAGACCAGCTCAGGGATGGGGCACAGTCAAATCTGAAGTTGGCCCCAGACACAAAGCATCCTAATGCCCTCTGTGTGTGTGTGTGTGTGTGTGTGTGTGTAGGGAGACAGACACACACAGCCCCTAATGTCCGGAAGACAAATCCTCTCTCTGTGTAATGGTTTTACATTAGAAGGAATATTCCCAGCAAACGCTGGCAGTTGAAATTTTGCGTGTTTTGTAATGTGATGTACTGTCAGAATGGGCCCCATTACTACTGGGGCCATTTGTGGCAGAAATGCATGCACCGAGGGAGGTGTAAGCCTTGTTTTGGCTAAAGGCCCTGCATCTGTGTGGACTATGAAATGCATTATGAACGGCAAGTGCACTGTCTTACCTTGCCCAGATTGCTGTGCTCCACTGCGATCTCTCGGTAGAAGAAGTACACATAATTCCCGTACTCTGCTGCATGCAGGAAATGAGGTTCTGAGGGAGAGACAGAGGCAGAGAGTTGAAGTGTGTTTCTGCACCGTCACCACCACTGTGCATGTTGAATATTTCAGGGATTTGTACAAGGCTGTATGTGTCTGGGGGTGACCTAGATTGCCTGGGAGAGAACAGGCCATATCCCCACCGGAGCATGGCGAGGTGGGAGAGCTCTGTATCGCTCCAGAAACCGCTCTGACAGCCACGTACATACATACATACATACACCATGCAGATGCACCATGGGCATTAGGCTAGGGGCAGGTAGACACATGTAACTCCATGAGAGAGCAAAGTGAGACAGGAATAAAGATTGAGAGTGATGGAGAGGCGTTCGCTTACCTTTCAGCCATTTGGAGTCATATTTGATAGTCCTCAAGGCCGATCCATCACCCATACTGCGATAGATGACAGAATCACTGGCCTGGAAGTCAGCGACTGTAGCAGAATACAGCTTCCCTTCTGAAAACAAAACAACGAGGAGCACAGTCACCAAAAAACTAGGATACACCTCTTTTCAGTGCTTTGTTGTTCCTCTTCTTTCATAAGGCTTAATTGGCCGAGCTGTTATCGCTGCAGGCACAGTTTTACTGTGGCAAAGACATGGAGGTGATAATGAGAGCATAAGTAGGAACACATTAGTTCTTCTTCAGCAGGGCTACGTGTGTGTGGGCGGGTGTGTGTGTGACCCTTACCAGCGAAAAGGGCAACGTTGGTTTGCTTAGAGTCAAATGGGCACCGTGCCAGTCCATTGATCTCCTCTCCATCTAACTCTAGGTTATCCAGCTGGAGGGAAAACAACCACCACCCACACATTAAAGAAGGTTTGTCAAGGGACACAGTGAAAATGAACAGACACAGAAAAATCAGCATGCAGATGAACCAATCAAACGAGTGCCGTCAAATTTATTTAAGAAGAAATTGAAATAAAGGGGTTGATAGCCAAATTACTTGAAGGACATTTACACAAAACTAGTTTGGATTTGTGTGTGTGTGTGTGTGTGTGTGTGTGTGTGTGCGCATCTGGCATGCAAACTTCAACTTAGCAGGTTCTGGTCATAGATACTGACCCTGTAGTATCTGCACATAGGGTTGAAGCCGTTGGTACCGCAGATGAATACCAGGTCATCGTTCCTCGGAACCAGCACTTTGATGAAGTTGTGGCACTCGTCCTGAAAATGAGACAACAAGGGGGGGACAGCGGTTTTGAGAGCCAGCCAGATTCTCCGCTCACAGTCGCCCTGTCTGTGCAGTGGAACATAACACAAAAGGTGAGAGGTGAATGATTGTTTTATACATACTCTGTGTTTTCCCTTGACGGCACACATCTCTCTGTCAGCTTGGCCCGATCGCCATGTTAGCTTCTGTAAAAACACAACACGAAGCGTTAGAGGCAAGCACCGCACGTTAAATACACACATAACACACACACACACACACACACACAGTCTCTACGCTTTTCTGCTCTCTCATTTTACAACCTGTCCAGTTTCTGATAAATGGCTTTGTATTTTCTATAGAGCCCTTTTAGGGTTCGCAGACTGAGAGCAGCTTGTGGCGAGGATCTTACCCGGTAAGGAATGATCTCATTCCTGTAGGATTCTCTCAGACTGACGAGGTAAACCTGATCTCTGTGGACAGACAACAACAACAAAACGCACAGGTTAGTGACACAGCACAACAAGGAAAACAAAAGATAATATGAACATCCATCATATTCAGTTTTTCTGTTTTAAAAATAAAAATATAGGGATTTTCAGCACATCCTCTGTGGGGTTTTATGTTTTTTTTTGTTTTCCATTCTTAGAGGAACAGGTGCATAATCAGCATTTTGATTGCATTGCTTTCCTGTTTTTGGTATTTGATTGCCAGTATGCATGTATTTTCTGATATGTTCTTGTCATTTAAGCACAGAGACATTACTTTAAAACTAAATGAAATCTATTTAATTTAAAATTAAAGTCATTCAAATTTCTGTATTACATGCTGTGTTACAAGGAATTTCGTTTTTATGCAACTGGCTGTTACAGGAAACCACCGCTAATCCCTCTGACATACAGTTTCCATGACAAATATTGACTATTTTTATTATAAAGGTTACTAAAAAAAGGTAATAAAACCAGGGAGGGATCACATCTTATTAAACCAAAGAGAAAAGCATTTTGCTTCACTTTCATTAAACACATGTGAGTTTCCCAACTCCCAAAAAAGGAGGATCCATCTGACAATGGTGATACATGTGGTGGTGATTACAGGGTCTCCAGAGCTGGGAGTTTTATACTGTAGATGTCGAGGTGATTTCCTGCTACAATATTAGTGCTGGCAATCAGATTAATCTCTGTGCCCATAAATACCTAAAAGACATGTAAAGATGCCAAGAAATCCCTGACAGAGCGTCAGGCCGAGATGATAGATGCCTTCCTTGGATCAATGCTGGCTGTATACATCAGATGCAGGCCTGAGAGCTACAGATCCAATAACACTAAGAGCATTTTAGCCCCCCATCCCCCATCCACCAGTGTTTACCTGCCAAGGAGTGACTGAGTATATTGGTGTGGGGGATGTGTGAAAGAGAAAGAGATAGAGGCAGTGTGTGTGTGTGTGTGTGTGTGTTGAGCTTACCTGCCAGCGATGAACAGAGTGTCCTGTATCTTGGTCATCAGCTGAAAGTCAAGGCGATGCTGGGACTCATTGCCAGAGGGCCTGCCTCTGAACACAGGGTACCTCCGTGAAACTGTGAAGACATTGCACACACACAAGCGCACACATGCTATAAATGGGGAAACTCGTGGTAGAAGCAGACACTCTTGCACAGAAAAGCCACACTCACGATTGTACATGCTGTGTATGTGCGCTTTGCACAAATCCTCCTGCAATTACTAGTAATGGTACAGTACAACTGCCTAGTGTATTTTCTGTATAATTATATGTGTGTGTCACCGAGTTGTGTCTGTGCATTAGATAACAACTGCTTATGTCAGCACATCTCCCTGTTCTTTCAGTACATCCCAGAGATGAAAATGAAATCCACTTAATGCGACAACTGGCCATACAGCAGATTGATTTTATTACTATGGATATGGCATGCTAGTGTCTGAACTGCTGACATGACCAGAAGTGGGAGCTGCCGGCGTTTTGTCTTTATCATATGTGTGTTCTGGCTAACAACACAGCGGCTTGTGCTATTAAGGATGGTTGTCGCATTTTTCGTTGTACTCACAGTGTGCGTCGACGATGTCAAGGGGTACGATGTCCTCAGGGAAGCTGACTGCGAGGAGAGTGCGCGAGGTTGTCAGCAGCAGCAGCAGCAGCTCACTGAGCAGAAGCGCAGCTCTCTGGCCCATGGCTGCTCACAGACGACACTTCCTGTTTCACACTGGTGGAGTTGTTACCTGGAGTAAACACATACAAATTCATGCTTTTATTGCTTATGATGCAACACATTTTGTGCTTATATTTCACCTGCTGCTGTACTCTTACAAGCCAAATCCAAACCCCTTTGTCACGATGATGAGAAAAGTGCAATTTCCCCTGTGAATTCTTTTTTTAATCTTGCAACGTTAGTGAAATACAAACATATTGCTCACATATTACCCTCTCCGGCTGGCGTTTCCCCTCTACCCCTCTCCCTGCATCTGCTGTCTATGGGAAGGTCAGCCAACTGACCGGTGGGGTGTCTCGGTGTGTGTTGGACGCAGCGGAAGTCCGCCCTGTTAGCAACGTGGCAGGCCTGCTGTCTCTGTGCATCTGTGCTTCAATTGGTTTGTCTTGGGCCAGGCTCAACACTAATCAGCACATTGCAACTTCATCACAAGCACTGGTGTAGCCTCTGCTCTGACCTTAGCTGACTTCTATTAGCGCTCTGTTAGCTGTTATTGCTCCAGCCTCTCCTTGGGGCTGGCACACTTTATTGCAGTGATTCACTCATCTTTGTGTTGGGAGGACCTAGTCATGCACAGTTGTTTTGACACAGTGGTAATTTTTATGGATAATAGTTTGTACAGTGTCTGATTGTGGACATGATACACTGGCAACTACATTGGTAATAATTTATTGTGGGAGTGGCAGGGGTTTAGGGTGTATGTTAGTGTGCGGAGGAGTGCTTTAGATACAGACTGTGTCTGTGCATATTAATGATTGGTGTACGTTCAAATATTTATAAGGCAAACAAATTATTCATGCAGGCAAAGCTTGAACGGATATAAACAATTTACCGGGAGACGTCACACAGGCAGAGGGATGGATTAGCTGGAAGCACACTGGGATGCACAAACACACACACACACACACACGGCTGCACATACATAATCATTCTTTCAAATGGTGTAATGCAAAGATGGACGCATGTGTGCGCGCACCAACACACACATAGTATTGACTCATTTTTCAATTAGCCCCAAAGCACACCTGCTCCAGTGCTGTCTGTGAGCCCTGCCTGCCAAGCCATTAGTGCTTTGATTGATCCACACAGGAAGTGTGGCAGATCAGCAGCCAGCAAAGGCAATCCATGGACTTTACCATATCGCTGTGGCCATCAGAGAACTTTGTAGCTCTGACTCTGGTCACTTTCATGTTGTAATAGCCTCGAGATTTTTGAAGAACCTTCTTCTTTTGAAGTCTTTCCACACTCAACACTAAAAGAACCATAACACACATGGTTGTCAAGTAGAAAATTGGGGGTTGTGAGGTGTTTACCTGACACCAAAATATACTGCACATTAGCCTGTCATCCAGTGTGTGTGGATTACATAACAGGAACTGGCCACAAAGCCTTTACGCCTACCTGCCAATATATAAAGCACTGAGCATTTTTTTACTGGACACTAATGAAACAATTTTGGTCTGAACAGTTACTGTATAATGATGTGTCACTGAAAAGAATGGAAGTGGTGGTGAGATGGAATCAGAGTAATGCCAGCGTTTTTGAGTCATCATCTGTGTGTAATCATGGCTGTTGAGCAGTCTGTGGGATACTGGGGCCTGTGAAAGAGCGATGTCATTATGAGTAATGCGAGACCTGGACGAGACGTCGCTTCCTCTCAATGTGTCCACCTAATAGTTAAATTGCAGGTTTGATGTTTTGATGAAATAAAAAGATTGTATGAGGGGAAAAGGATGCCTTTCTCTTTCTGCAACTACAAACATCAGTGACGCTGGAGCAATCGCTATACTCTGATCTAGATACAAATGAATCTCTGGCCACAAACGATCTACAGATCTATGCGCACAGGCTCCCGGATCTATACAGAAAAACAACTGTCAGCAGCTTAATCTAAACGAGAAGTGATGATACTGCTCTGGAAAGAGAGGCACCAGTGTTCCTTAAAAGCATCGCAGTTGGGTTTTTTTACTACCTGGATCAGACACTCTCGCACCAAGAAATGAGCTGTGTTAAAGCCCAAGCAATAAATTGCTGAGTTTCTAGGAGAAGCCTGGGACAGGAATAGATACCTAACGCACAACAATAGAAAAAGAGAGCAGCTATGAAAGGTAAATAAACCCCGCTCGCATTTCAATTCTATAGTGCTATCATACAGGCTGCAGGCTGTGCTTCGAGCCCATACTTGGCCATGTTCATAAGTAAATAATTTTTTGCTTGTCAGACTGTGGAGCCCTGCTCTGTATCGCCTCTTCATAAGCACACGCATTCACGCCACTTTTTTCCTGCCATTCTCCCCTACTAAACAATTTGGGAGAAAAACCCTCAAACCAGAGGCAGAAGCTCAGCTCTGATCTCCCATGATTCCTTGCATGGTACGAACCATACTGTGGCAGGGAAGGCTTTCCTAAGAGACTTTAATGTAAAACAGAAACAGAAGACATTCAGAGGTCAACGATCTAAAATTACTTCTCAATCTCGAGTGAGCCCAGCGTGTTTTCTATTGACTATTCCTCTGCGCTCTCTAGTTCCTGCCCTCCAGTGTGTGTGTGTGTGTGTGTGTGTGTGTGTGTGTGTGTGTGTATGCGTATGCGTATGCGTGCATGCACATGTAGGCCTCAAAACGCTGGGCTTGTCACGCAACTCGGTGCCATTCAGCCTTGCCTCACTCTACCTCTGTTATTACAGGCTTTTCAGTGTCCTACAACCCCGCACTTTCCCTGCTGATGTTGTTGGCTCAGGCCCATGGTGTTAAACACGGGAAGGGGGGAGGGGATCTGGTGGAATATTATTTCTACTCATAGTGGGTGTGGGGGTCTCTAGCCCAATTCTAATAGTCAAAGCTAAATATTTAGTGTACCAAGCTTGAAATGACAGACATCTGTGCTGTCACTAGTATGTACCAGACATAACCTTCTCCTCCACTGCAGCACAGAATGGAAGTGTTTCTTTGGCGGTGGTCCTATTGGGAGGAACTGGGGCTAATAAAAGGATGGCAAACAACAGTGGCGCGCGAGGTTTCGTAAATTGTGTGTGAATGTGATGGGTGGATATAATCCCAGCAGAACAATGGCTGCTACTGCTGCTGCTTGAGGCTGCTCCACTCGTCATCTTGCACCACACTGAGCTGTAAACCAAACAGTGCAGGAAACCAGATAGCGCAGGAGTTCGGTTGCAGGCATGTCACTCTTCACACTCGGTGTATGTACGTCAAGATGCATGTGTAAGCATGCGTGACCTGTCTGTCCAAAGCTGGATGCGTCCCGTAACACGGCCGCCCCAACCCACAAATGTGGCTCTGAGAAAGTAATCAAGAGGCAGCCACACAGGACAGTGAGTCAGCCAGATGATTAGAGCAGCCACCACACAGGCACAGAAATGATTACTAGTCCTTTTCCCACTTCAGTAATAACCACTACCCTAAAGAATCATTTCTGAGGGGCTTGGTTGGACTTGTTGCTTTGGAGATTTGGCAGAGAGAGAGGGCAGTGCCACCCTAAACCTCCCTTTCTTCTCCACCTTGGCGAGAGGAGGAGTGAAACAGGAGAAAGGCTGTTCTCAGCAGTAGTTCTGCTATAGACAAGCACAAAGGGGCTGAGCTGCAGGTGTGACCAGGAAACAAAAGGGGCTTTGGGCAAGTCAACACAATAGATCCCCACCCCCGGTCAGCGGACCTACGTTCAAGGGAGCTGTTCTGGGGCTCCTAAAAGGGGGCTCTGGGGGAACAAAGCAAACTATATAAACATCTTGACTCCAAATGCACACAGGGTCAAACATTTGTCACCCAACCAATTGGGAATTACACAATATGATTTCCGCGCAGCAGTTTAGCGAAACCGATAAGGCCGAAAAAGGTTAACACTGATCACTGTATGGTTTAATGGCGGCTGTTCCGGGGTTACAGCTGGCTGTAGTGGAGGTTAACAGTGGTCGTTCTGGTCGCTGAGTTGTGACCCCCGAGGCCAGTGAGGCGAGGTGAGACACACCGGCCAGCTGTGCTGTCAACGCACCCGTAGCTGGTTCTGATGTTTGAGTGGGTTGTGGTGCTGCTGCCAATGTCAAGTAAGTGGTTTCAGTAAACTCAGCTGGGGGTTCTCCTATCTCTATGACAGACGGCTTCAGATGTTCAAGGAAACGCACACATCTGGTGCAGTCTTTAGAAACAAATTTACCCTGTCTTTCTTTCTGTAAAGGGACTGTACTAGTTTTAGAGAGTACGCTAACATTTAATGATTTTTTTGCACTTTTAAGCTGTCACTCTACAATTAATTTAGTACACCTGGGTTGGTTTATACTTTCAACTTTAGAATGACCTTATTTGGTTCACCATTTTTTGCTCGTTTACTTCGTTTCGCCAACTATCTTAGATAATAAGATGCACCTGAACATATTCTAAAAAACACTGAAATGCTCACATTTACCTCCCTCCTGAGAAAGAAATGAACCATTCTGTTAATTCACATTTCTTCATTATTCCTCTTTGTTTTCCTTCGTTCGCTAGTAATTTTCCCAAGTTTTTTTCTGGAGATGTTCCGCTCCTCTTTTGCGCACACAATCCCATGCAGCAGCCCGGGCTCTAATGCTTGCATTGTGCGGTCCGGGGCGTGAAGGCATTCAAGTTTTATCCGTGGTAAATCTTTTCAGACCCTTTAGTCCACATGTAGGACTGATACAAAAGACAACAAAGACACTGGGGACAGCGACGGAGTGACAACAGTGATGGGGTTGCGTTTATAACTGCCTTCACAGCACTTAGTGCATGCACAGGGCTGGGCTTCCGTGCGGCTCTGCCTCCTAAAGGTTACGAGCGCTTCTCCAGTTTATTATAGGACACCATATAAGAAAATCCTAATGAAATTGGGAATGCATTGTACAGAAAGCACCGGAGAATGAGTGGACAACAACCTTTAAGTACAACTGCCCATTCTGCTCGTGTTTTTTGTGGATTAATATAGCGTTTTGCCAGCATGGTCCGTCCGATCATGTCCAGGTTATCTTTATTTCGAGTTAAAAATTTTTTTTCTGTGAGGTCGAATTTTTCAGCAAACACTTTAAATTCGTGACTTGAACCGTTGGACACAACTCGGAACAATGCACAATAGAGATGAGCTATTGTAAACTGAAACTGTAGCATAAAGGACACTTCTCTGCGTGAAAGGTGTGTTAGCGGACTACAATGGCGTGGTTCTGATTTTACTGTCGGTCAGTCATAATCAGTGTTTACGTCTCTTGTTTAAAAAACGGTGAATTTTACTTTGAAATGCAAGAATCCGCTGTAAAGATTATCTTTGCAAAGTAGCTCTCCGGATGAAATAGTAGTGATTTTCCCTTTAATCAGTCCGGCATCTATAATAATACAACTAAGAGAGTTTATCCTAATTAACAGTCTACACCGACGATTACAAATGATTGGGAGCACCTACCTTGAGTATCCGAATTCACTCATGAACTGGACAATCCGACCGAATGTCGTATTCCTTTGGTAATCCATTTAAGAGAAAAAAAACACCCAGCATGTAATATTCCTGTTATTTTATGCTCCGTCCAGACCCCACTTTTCTTTCTTTTCTCGTCCGGTTGCGCACAGATTTCAGCTCCGCTCGCCACAGAGGAGCATTTTGATTCTGCCTGCTCTGTCTCTGTCCCCGGGCCCCTGCACTCTGATGACTGATCTTCAAAGCTCTGCCACGACCACACCAGCCCCCTCCCTCATACACCCAATACACCAGCCCCTCTTCCACTACGATTAACTTTGGAAAGCAAAGGGAAAGACATAAACATTAACGACGCGCGATTCTTACTACGCCGCGCTTTCTGACTAAATGCACATTGATTTTTAACGCTAATTTAAAATAATACAGGGCGTATGAATTGACGGAGATTATGATATAGCGCATATCTACCGGAATAATAAAATACTAGATTTATAACTCCTTTCTCCTGCTTTTTATGCCAGCAGACAATTTTCACATGACTTTGGATTCATCAGTGTGTGAAATGATCTAAGGATGCGACTACATAGAGATTTGTATAAAAAAACTAAAAACAATCGATCAGCTGGCTCACAAATAAAGAGGAGAGTAGACTAGTTGAATTTGGTTCTTCCTTCAGAGCGGTGGAGAGGCGCTTCCGAGCAGGACAAGATAAACGCTGCCAGTCTCACAAAGAATGAATAAATGGTAGGTGATATTGGACTGAAGCATAAGTAAAAATAGTCCGCACCTGAACTATTTCTGTCCCGAAACCATCAGTTTTGCAGAGCGGCATCGCGACATGGTCAGAAGAAATATAGATATATTTTTTCCAGAGAAGACTTCTCTCCTGTCTAGTTTCCCCCCTCGACTTTCACTGCGTAATGCGGCGCAATAAAGTATATCCACGTAGCACCGAGGAACTCACCTCATCTGAATTGGTTATTTTGTATCCGTTCTTTTAGTTGCAGTAATCCCCCCAAAAATTCAGCGCGCGTCGTAGTGAATCAACTTCTCCTGGCTGAGAGAAAAACAAACTAATGCACGGCAAACGGTGTAATTTGACCCGTGCTAAGTCAATCCATCCAGAGAGAGATCCACAGCCTACCAATAAGCAGCGCTCTTGCTCCAGTCCCTCCCCCCGCAATCCGTCTCCGCTCAGTTGGTTCGGACTACTCTGCCTTCGCTCTGGCTTCCTTCCTTTCTTTCCTAGAGCCCGGAGAGAAAGAAAAAGCGACCCCCACACCTCCCTCCCAGTTCTCCTCCTGTGTGACCCCGTATTGCCTGCCCTTCTGTTAAACCCCATCCCCCCAACTCCAAGTCAGCAAGAGCGCCTAGTTAAAATCATTTCAGCTGAGTTGTGGGCAAGCCACTATTTGGTAAAAACACAGCTTTGGAAATGTTTGGTTTGAAGAAAATGAAGATGGTTTAACCACAAATCTTCTTCTACTTCAGGCCAAGTATGGTGCAGTTAATCATGTATCTAATAGTGAGAACAAGTAAACGTTTTGCAAAAAATTCTACTTATTACAATTATTTAACTTAGAATTTAGGGACATTTTGTCCGTTTTGATACACAAATAAATACCAGAAGTATGTTTCTGCAAAACTAGTAACTTTATATGGAAACAAACATTCTCAATCTCTATAGGGATGTTACATCACCCCTACCCAGTGTTTTGATTGCAGGATCTATACATAGGCATTAGGCATTCTGCATGTGCATGTAAGCATCGGTGTGCTTACTCGTTCCCAAATGCATGTGAAGACGAGAGTCGTCACTAAACGTGTCAGGTCATTCCAACCAGGTCCTCAAGGCTGGACAATGGAGGCCCATTTGCACCCCATTAGGGAAGCAGGTTAGCAGATGTGTGAGAATCTCTTCCACATGAACATCCTCTCTCTCTCTCCCACACACACACACACACACTCCTGACAGCTCCCTTTATGAGCTGAGAAAGAGGGATCTGCATCTCAATACTTGCACAGGAAACACTAGTTTGCACTGCTGATCTGCCTGATCCTGGTTTTGGCACTTCTTGCATGTCTTTTTCTTTGCTTGTCCCTCACTTGTCCTGCTCTCCTCCTGCTCCTCCTACTCCTCCTCCTCCTTTTAGGAGTTGTGCTTCTAGATATCTGTCTCTGTCTCTTCATTTGACAGAGTTTTACTTTTTTCGTCAGCCCCCCCTGTAGTTCTCCAAATTTTTTCCTCCAATCTCAGCAGGATTAGCTCATCTAAGCTTGTCTGTTGTTGTGACCTCCTCTTGTCTCTCAAGCTTCAGTCTTGCTAGTCAGTGTTTCTGTCAGTGCTGGGTTACTTCTGTGTGAGGCCCAAGTATCCTTTGGGGACTGAATCAGCATGAGCGCCTATTATTGCGGGAGAGGGGGAAAGACGGATAACTTGCTGTGTCGAAGATTTGCGTAGACGCAGCCACTGCTCGTCAGGATGGAGGAATAGATATATGGATCTGTGGTTGTCTGATTGGTAGAAGTATTGATTGGTCTCTTATCCAGTGAAATGACAGTTTTATTGGCATTGTAATGGCAATGTGACACCATTTCATTCGTTTTTTAATGGGTTTTGGCACATGACTGTTGGCTTTAACGTTCCTTCATGTGCTTGTGGCATATCAGTTTGCAATTTAAAATGAATTGTCACGAATGCAAGGAGATTAATAAAAGGATAATTCACACACTCTCCCTCATTTTAATGACTTTCTACACTTATAAAAACCCATATATCCCCTAAATGTACCTTTTTGTGATGGAAGGGTGATTATTGAGGGAAGATATCGAACATGAAAAAGACAGTGAAGCAATAATATTATTGGAATGCCCTGTTAAATGTGAGGGCTTTTCTTTTATTAAGAAAAACATGAAAAATGTGACTTCCTGAACTAATCACATATTTGACTCCTCGGAGAGCTGATGATTAAATGGAGACACATTTACAAACAGAACAGCGAAGCAGATGGGCGAATGACAAAGGTCTTTGAATCTGAGAGTATGTGTGGATTCATAGTGGAAATGGGCGGATGGATGTATTGACGCAGGGAGACGGAGAGTTGAAGGATGGAAGAGCAGATTGATATACGTGGAGGATGGGGGTAGACACAGCACAGAAGGCCCCTGCTACCCCTTAAGTCTGATATGTTCCCTTGGGGGCCCTGCAGTGTGTAGGTCAACCCCAGGGGGTGTGTGAGGGTGGGCCTTGAGGTGCAGAGGAGAATGTGAGGGCTTGGCCTTAGGTGGGGCCTACCAGAGAGTGCACCACCCTACACTCCCTTATTTACTGCCTGAAATGCCCATACAGATGGCCATGTGTCAAGGATGGGGGTGGAGGGGGGCTGCAGGCTTATGGCTGGGGCTGAGGCCAGAGATGTTTTAGTACATCACCATTTTCCACCAGCTAATCAGAGGACATAAGAATATAAAATCCCAACGGGGCAAGTGAAGGGGGTGTGCGTGGGTGTTGGGGCATCTCAAATGACAAATTGTATCAAATTAGAAGTTGTCAAATTGGATTTAAACATGTCAAACACAGCTCATTTGACTTAGTATTACTGGCAACCTCAACAATCAAAAGAAAGTCAAAGCCGTCTCTGCTGTGAGTGGTCCAGTTTTCAGAGCTGATGAGATGACAGTAACGGCAGCAGCGGCGTGCTAACGAGGAAGAAAGGTCGAGGGCTTTTTGCTTGGCATTGAGTGTTCTATCAGATGGCCGCCTCTCAGGGTGGAGGCAGTCAGGGCTGACCCTCCGTGGTGACCTCTGATTGATTAAGAGGCTGTTTCTGGCACTCGACTGGCCTGGGGTACCATTTGTCACCTGACTGTGCAGTCCTGTTGAGAAGCCTTGTGTCCCCCAATCTACACCCAGAACTCTTCTCCAAATCCCCAACTCAGCCGGATCCACTAGGGCCACCCATGTAAAAAATCTGTTCACTCACTCTGGTGTTCCACCCTTTGGATGAGAGTAAACACCAAATGGTATGTTAAAAATAATGTTTAAAAAATTAATGTTTTTTGGGTTTTTTGTCAGCTATATCATTGGTGTCTGTTTGACTTGGGCACTTATTTGATTAAAATTGTAATTACAAAAAAGCAAAAATAATTAAACATGTTTTGGTCATTGGCCATCAACACAACTGGAACCATGAGAGAGAGAGAGAGCTTATATTAGACAGACCCCCTTCTTTTGGGGTATGCCTTGAATGGAAAGTAAGACTGAGTGGGAATCAGTGCTAACATTAGAAAGGTAGGCTAAGTAGCCTCCATTTCTGATTGGAGTCTAACCTAAAAGCACAATGGGTGCTCTCAAAACATTTTATGCTGTAAAATGACAGACATTATAAGTTGATAATTGTACAGAATCAGTGCAAAGTATGCGGAACGACCTTGTATCAATGTTTACATGTGTTATAGTACTATGATGTGCTCTAGACAGTAGTGCAACACAGAAGTTGACGGCACGTTGCTGTCAGTGTCGGTCATCAAGGGCCACGTTGTTTTGTATTTTTGAGCAGAAAAAGTCTGGATAATTCAAATTAAAGGTTGACTTTATGTAAAGAAAAATGTCAAAATGTCAAACTTATATTCACTGCTCTTTAGGTGAGCGGCATGTCACAGATTGTAGATTTGATGATTATGCCATCCAGTCTACTTCATCAGTTGCTTTTATATAAAATCCATCTGAACCAAAGGTCAGAGAAAGGTGACGGGTTTCACAGCCAACAGTTTGATGCACCGACTGGAGGTAGGACTGAAACATATATCTGTAATTTGCAGTGAAATGACCTGTGCTCTGTTTGCACATATTGC
The DNA here is from genome assembly GCA_016785225.1 of Psettodes erumei. NCBI lineage: Eukaryota > Metazoa > Chordata > Actinopteri > Pleuronectiformes > Psettodidae > Psettodes > Psettodes erumei. The sequence continues at coordinate 3,830,091 of JAFBJZ010000863.1, read as the reverse complement.
TCCTTCACCTTCCTTTATTATGAGATTATTTTGTGGATGAGGGAAGGAGGGAAGCAAATCTATTTTGTCATAACTTGTTTTAAATTTTAAGGAAATTACAGTGTCTGCTTTGCCTTGATGCAATCCCGATGGCTGCCACATTTACTCAAGGAAATGCACAGAAAGGTATGAAATAAATTCTGATATAATGTAATTGTGTTTATTAGAGTTTTCTTGGAGAAAATGAGAATGCTAATCATATTCATAGCCAGAGCTGTGGGTAATTTGCAGCCTGCGATAAGATGCCATATCAACGTGAACTGCAGATGATTGAGCGATGCATGTGACATTTCCGACTCATTATTTATTGATCCCATTTCAGTTCCTATCTAAATGTTTTAATCTGCTATCGAAGCGCTCACATAGGAGAGCTATATGAAATGTCCCAGGATTTGAGCTGACGGTGACACAGTTGCCCTCTGTCCTATGTATGAAATGGATGATTATGTGACTTTAATACAATGCCTCCTCGACGCCATCGGGACAATGTCTCCACCAATTAAGGATAGTGTCCTGGCCCCAGCCTAACACTGACATTCACTTGGTGTGGGAGGGAGCCCATTGTTAGAGGGCAAAAGTTTTATTACTTCTGATAATGATAATAAATGCTTCCTCCCACACACTATGCCCTTTATTACAGCATTGATCCCATAACATCTCTGTTAAAATCTATCACCGTAGCTCCATTAATGAACGCTCCAAAGATAGCAGCCAACCACGCAGATGATCCGAGACCCTGTCACATTCTCAGCTAATGAAGTTAATGAGCTAACAAAGGAGTCAACGTTTTCAGGAAGGAAGGATATGACTTGATTTGGGGTGGAAGAGGATAGATGCAGGATTTAGCAGGCTGAGGTTGAAGTGTGAACAGGAAAGCAAGAGCCGCAGAGGTTGCTCAGTTCACACGCTCTGAAGTAGTGGATCTATTCCTGTGTGTGAGATCTGGCTGGCGCACACAGTCACACATACACACACACACACACACACACGCACACATATACACACATCCATACACATACTTACACACAAATGCACAAATCCAGACAGGTGCTGTGTGTGGTACTGACTGTCTGGTGAACAGCTGTGAGTAGGAGCTTGTGCTGGGCGCGGTGGGAGGTAGCTGTTGCATTCTCGGACCACACCACCGGACGCAGCATTTGAAACAGACAGACAGACACACACACACACACACAGGGGGCAGCTGCAAGGTGCCATTCGAGGGCCCCAAAGCCAACTGCACCCTCCTACACACACACACACAGAACTCACTGTCTCCAACATGATATTCTACCGTTTACAGTAAGATGACCCTGCCCCTGCCGCACATCCCAAAACTGAAGGAATATCCTGCAGCCTTCTGTCTGCAACAGCTTTGCCATAACTTCTGACTCCAGCCAGCCCCACGACCTGCCAAAGGGGAGCACTTAAACCACAACTGCTGGGCCAAATATTTACCTACCCTCTTTACCCAATCCCTGCACCAGTCTTAAGCCCGAGCACCAAAACCCCCATCCTACCTCCCATCCTGGCTGTCAGTCGTGAGCTAAGTCCTCCTTGGAGCTCGGAGGCTATCAGGGATTTAGGGGAAAAGCCCTTTATCCAGGGACTTTCTCTACAGGCTGGGGCGAGCAAATGTCCCATGTCAGCAAAAATACCATTAATGCGGCAAATGGCATCTGCCATCATTTCTGCCTCTCAGAGGTGGCAAACAAACTTTTCTGAGGGGGCAAAACACTTGTTTATAGTTTCAGAGTGAAATGAGTCATTGGCATGAGGAAGTGGAAGATATTTTCTTTTAGCTTTCCATTTATTCTTTCATATACTCATAACTATGAGTATAGTTATATTTTTTAACATTACTGGAGGCGATTCTACTTGTGTGGGTGCACATGAAGGTTCCCCTGGTGGGATGCGATGCTACCGGCTGATTAACCCTTAGGTGGATTGTGTAGGCTAATCTCGGGAATTAAGATCCTTGGACCTGAGGAATGCCATCAGCTTCTAGATCCAGGCCAGGTGTCCACACACAGTCAGCTGGGGGTCAGGGATGTGTGTGTGTGTGTGTGTGTGTTGAGGAATTGACAAGAACTGCCTCGTCTGCATGACAAAAGCAAATGCTGGGGCTCTGCAAGTAGGAGCAGTATGCTGGAATTCACTGGACCATCCTCAGCTCTTATCACAATTTACATCAACTGTTCATGTGCATGCAGATACTCTGAATTGCAGAGCAAATGTTTATGCTCACACCCACATCATACCAGCTAATGTTGTCTCATACCGAGCACACAGTCCCTCACTATGAACTCTGCCCACTGTATCTGCTCCATTTACTCTTTTATCAGTTCCACTCTTATGCCTTCTCCCTGATCCAGCGTGTACAGACAGAGTCCAGTGTGAAATACAGGAAGGCTGATGTGCAGTACTACTATTACCACAATATTGCGTAAAACGATGATTCCCTCATGATTATGCTGCTGATTTATGTAGGGATTGCACTCTATTTCCAGTTGGTTGTGACACACCTTATCACCAATGAGTGTGATGAGTGAGAAACACCCTCACCTGTCCCTTTAATAAAGGTGGCATTAGGAGAGGCAGCAGCTGGACAAGGTAATCCCGTCTCTCCAGGTCAGCCATCAGACAAGCTGTAGCAGGCCCCACTAACTTGAGCCCAATTAACACACACCAACAGGGATATCTTTCTTTCTCAGACCCATGTTACAGTGCACACCCATTTCCCCAGCCAGCCATTTCAGGGTTAATACTTGCCAGCCTCCACACTTGGGGTTTTGACCGGCTCCAACACGCCACGGCTCCTGCTTCCCAGCTTTTGTGTCACACCTCCTCAGGGGATCAAGAATAGATGAGTAGATGGGATTAGATACGATGCCGAACCACGCAAGATTGAGTTTTTCCTGTGAAATTTCATTGGGTATGTGTCAGCATTTGTGTCAGCCCTGGTTTCGTCACTGCCAGACCAAATTCACTTGCGTACCCTGCAATGTCAGCCTCATGGATTAAATAGTCACTTCACCCAATTTATTAAAAACATTGAAATCTACATTTATGAAAAACCATATTCACTGTCTGTTTACAGAAACAGTGTCCTGGTTACTCTGGATATCCCACGGAACATGCTGTCATATGTTTTTGGTAGAAAGTTGCTGCAAATTTGATTTATTTTATGTGTGAACAGCTCAGACCAAATTTATATTCAGCTCCACTGTACTGGATTGGGAGCAGAATGTACTAATGGCAAATAAAACAAAAATAATCTGCGAATAGGTAACAAAATTAAGAAACTAAAATTTTATTGTAATTTAGCTAAACAAATGTCTTAGGTTATAAGAAAGCCAACAATTCAGCCAGTCTGAACTGTTGGTTTGTTTTCTGTTACAATTTGGGTAATAATTTTAACCAACGGCCTTGATTTTGTCTGCAAAACAAGATTGCCAAAAATGTACTTTTTCTAAACTGTATGATCATCTCGCTGTTTGTGTTTGTTGGTGCACGAGACTTCTGGCAAATCTGCTGCATTACCAGATCTAAGCATTCAACTCGGTAGAGTCATGTCAAATACCAGCCAGAGATGCAAAAATAAGGCTGAAGCAGAATTATACTTGTAAGGTCTGTGAAGACACATTTATTCTCCACAGTGCTACCCCTACCTCACTCCAATGAGGCTACAATGCAAAGGACTGTGAATATGACATATTCACTCTGTCACCAACAAGGTGGAATGTGAAACACAGTGCCACAAACACTTGGAGACAGTCCTGTGCAGTGGCTGGACAGAGATGCACGACCCTGGCGTCTGACCCCTCTCACAATCCACCACAACACCACTGATCCATTTCTCACCCCCCACCCTCAACGCATGCCCCTCTTCAAGTGTGTCTCCAGCTGAGTGGTGGTACAGGGGGGGCAATGGGAACGTGAGGGTATCAGATGTCATTTAAAAAAAGCAGTTGTCAGGACTGTCTGAAAATGGAGCATGACTTTATTCAGTCTAAACTGAAGCCTGGTGAAAACAGCGTGGCCTCTCAGTGCCCCAACAGCAGTGGAGTGGCCATTTCTGTGCAGCTCTTAGAGCTGGTTTAATGGAACTGTATTAAGTGCTCTGTTTTTATGGGATTGATTTCTCCTTCCTGTTGGGTCAAATGAATATTTTTATAGATTTCTGTGCTCCTGCTGGATGCCAGCTGTCACTGAGTAAAACTAACATCTTATGTCTCCTGCAGGTAGATTATATTTAAATGAAGCAAACCTAACTCATTTCTTTTGGAAGTCATCTGGCTTGAGCTGCATCACACAGCTGCGCACACAGACACACACAAACTGCACTGACTACAGCTATTTTTTCCTCTCTATTGGCCTCACACACATAAGTGCATGTCCGCACACAGCTGGTGGGGATTACAGGAGAGGAAGCAGAGTGAACACACAGGGTTCCAGAGTCAAAACAGCAGAGCTGGACTTGACCTTTGACCTGGATGGTCATTCATCTGTTGATAACATCAGTCAGTTCCACGAGACAGCTCCACACTGTTGTACAAGCCATTAAGTGTACTCTGGGCATATAGACTCATGCTTTACAGAGAAGACAAACCCTATCTTTGAGAATAAAGTCTCCCATCTCAAGAATTTGTCTTAAAATGGTGATGACTGCATGAGGGTATATGATAATTAATGGCTTCCATTAGAGGAAAAACCCTTTCTCTGCAATTTTTCTGTTGGATGGAGTGCTGAAGTAGCTTAACTCCGTGTATCTGCCCTACCTGGGGCTATAGACAAGTGGTATCCTGCATGTTAAATAAAGACCCGAGCTCCTCCTCTGTGGTCCCCATTCCTCAGGAAAATCAACTCTTCCCTGCTCTTCAGATCTCTGCCTCCTTCTCTTTCTGCATACAAGCACTGTTAATGGGATCATTCTCTAAATTGTAATGTCCCAGTATTCTACCTCATGTAACATTTACTCCCAGTTTGTTGAGCAGGGTGATAGAAAGGGAGGAGTGAATATTTTCCCTGATATTCTTTGATGCAAACAGACTAATGTAGAAAATTGTCTCTCTATCCTGTATGTTATATGTGTGTGCCTTTATTCCTGCAGAGACACTTTGGTGTGCACGTGTGTGTGGTGTGCACTGTTGCACTGGGATGTTAATTTTATCTCCCATCGGGCCGGTGGCCGTGTCGTGGACTAAGTAGAGTCATTTACCAAAGGCTACAGCTGCAGTCATGGATACCAGCAGATGATAAGTCATACCAATGAGCCTTATCCTTGGCAATTGCGATTTATATTCAGCGCTTTTCTCCATTTCTTCGTCTCCCTTTCTGATGTCCTTCTCTTTGTCTGCCTGCTTTTTTTTACCTCTTTATTTTTCGATTTCTTCTCCTTTTTTTAATCTCTCTGAAATCTTGCTAAATCCCACATCCCTGTCTTGATAGAGAAGAGCTAACCAGCATGTAGCTGTCAGAGGGTTATTATACAGTCTGCCATTTTCAGTGGATCCACTCTACTATATCATATCCACTGCTACCAAGATATGGAAATGAGACAGCGGCTCTCAACAGGGGCACTCAAAACAATTATCTATACTTCATAGGCTGGGATGCTGCTGGGCCAGTGGCCAGTGCCCTGCGCTTTCTCCTTTCTCTCGGAGGTAAATGATGCTGACTTGTCGCTTTCTCACAGCACCAGCCTTGCCCTTGTTACAAACAGAGGCAAATGGAAGCCTTTTCATGCTTTAGCTTGTCCTTGTGTTTGCAGCCAAATGGCAGAAACAACAGGTATTGTGTGACAGAGAAGTTAGACGGGGTTTAAGGTTGGTTTAGCAGGGCGGCTCAGCGGAGAGCTTGGATGGGGGCAGGATGGAGGACTGTGGATGAGAAAAGGCATTATGTAGGTTTAAAAAAGCATATGCATTTCTGGAAGGTTAAATTGATTATAACTTATAAACAGAACAGCAGACAGACTCAGGATATCCTTAAGATGGATTGCATGTGATAAACACTGAGGTATGGATCCCTAACTATATCTTCTATTTCATCCCCCCCAAAATATTTTAACTTATATATCCTAAAGGAGATCTGGTGGGTAAAAATATAATTTGTCAACCTAGTAACATCTGATCTACTGTCCTCAGTTTAACACGTGCAGCAAAACAATATAAAAAGACCAAATAAATATTTGGCAAGAATAGGTGTTGCCATATTTACACACTAGTTCACTTCATATCATATCTCATCCGTAAATCCACCTTATCTCAACCTACTGTGCCACTATCCTGTTCCTCTACATGTATGGGCATATAATGTTTTCTTAGATAAATAAATAAATTCAATCCCCAAATTGCCAGTTTTTCCTCATTCTAAATTTGAAAAGCTATATTTAAAGATTTTATGGGAGCTCTTGCCAGCTTTATTACTGCAGGCTCTTTGATCTCCATGCCAGAGTTTTGAAACACCAAAACACTTTCAAATACCTATTTTATTTGTAGTAGAGTGTCAGCGTGAGGGAGCACAGCCAAACATGGACTCTCCACTAAGCTCCTGGGTGTATCCTTGAGAGACCTTTTTGGGGGGGGGCTCCCTGATGCATCGCAAGGATCACATGGATGAATATTTCTCAACTCGTGTGAACGTGTCGTCAGCAGTAATTCCGTAATGAGCAGTTTGTGTGTCTGTTTTTATTTTGTTTCTCTGTTTGCCTGCCGGTCTGAACCTGTACGTGCACGTAAGGGCAGTGACTGATGCACGGCCAATCCCTAGATTTGAGGAAAATATATGTGGGTGAAAAGTAAACTGGGTAATGAGCACTCTGAGTGTGTGTACGCGAAAGAGATTCTGACTGTGTGCTTGTGAATCAGTCTCTTGCCTAAGGGGGTCTGGGCTGTGGTTTCGAGCTTTTGAACAGAAGAAGTGATTAGGCAGGGGAGGCAAACTGAGCTGTGTGTCAGTAGCATGACTAGCCATGTGTGAGTATAGGATGAATGTTCTGTGGTGGCTGGAGTTCCCCCAAGATCAAGCGTGCGCTGTTTGCAGATGACTGTTTTTAGCAACAGCTGTCAGCCTGCGCCCTGGACATGAAAAGCGAAGATGGAAGGCAAGAAGGACGAGATCTGAAGACAAGGGATACAAACACAAAAAAGCTATACAAAGACACTTCAAGTCATTCCAGTCATTCTATTCAGTGCTGACACTTTTGATTATGTGGGTAGAGTTGATATTGCTGCCTGAGCATGCCAATGCTGTAGGCTGTAACACACCGACACACCTGCCTGAGTCAGCTGAGTCAGGGCACGCACTGCAGGAGACGAGTGGGTGTGCACATCTTTATTTACGGGAGTTGGGGTTAAACGTGGGCTCAGGAAGGTTTTTCTCTTCCTTGCTCTGCCTGTCCTTCTTTACATTGTGCTTCCCATTCTCCTTAAGTTGTAATGTGCTTCTGGAGTCTCTGTGGGAGGGGATCGGCCATCCTGTCCTGTCTGTTTGTGTCCTAACAGCCCCACATTGCTCTGCACAACTTGCCAGCCACAGGCAGCCAAGGGAGCACCGAACTAATTGTGCAGGTCACTGAGGTTATGCGCAGCCTCTCTGAGTCCTTCCACTCTTTCTGCCTCGCTCTTTTTGATGTGGCTTACTCTCTGCTCTCCACTCAATTACTATATAATAATGCATGGCATCACAGTTTACACTGCCACAAAAAATAAATACTGCACTCTGATGTTTGAAGATAGAAACTTAAGATGCATCACTGCAGTAGAAGTTTCCTTTCTTGTTTGCCAGAGAGGTTAATCGTGTGGGGAATCCTTGAAAGCATCCACATTTTTCAGCACAACCCCTGCTCATCTAATATCATTTAGAGCTTGTTTTGTTTCCGCTTTTTTTCCCCGCTGCGTGTGATGTAGGAAATGTAGAGGATGTTTGTCTTTTCAGGCGGGTTCCGTTGTCTTTTGTGTGTCTTGTCTGAAACAGCATGTCAGCCAGGCGGGGCGGCTCTGGGAGGATGCGTGTGGGAGAAAAAGAGAGAGTGTGTGCGCTGAATAAAATGTAAAAAGCAGTACGCCTGCCTGCACACACACACAGCAGCCTTTGGCCTAATGGGAGCTGACACTCTGACAGGCTCTCTGAGCTCTTTATTTGGGCCTCTCGCCTCAGAACTCGTGCGTATGCGTGCATGTTTGTGCCTCTGCATTTGTGTGTTGTGAGTTTCTGTTTAAACGTGTGTGTGTGCATGCATGCATGTGCATGTGTGACCCCAGCGGTGGTAGTCGCCAGGCCCCTAGAGAGTTCTTTAACCTCCTAACAGAGTCAGACTCATTTACATTGAAATGGGAGAGTGGCAGGGCCTCTTTATGGACTGTTTGCTTTCGCTCTATAGAAAAGCCTCAGCTCCACCTCTCTCTCACACACACATGTGCATGCATGCGTACACGCACACACACACACACACACACACACACACACACACACACACACACACACAGTCACAGTAGATACATGGGAATTTACTGTGCTGCAGCTCACACAGTAGGTTTTCCAGACCGTTAGACTGTCATATGCCCTCTTTAAAGACTTGAAGTGTGTGTCTGTATGTGTGTATAGATGCATAAGTTATGTTGGGTCACAAAGGGCTGCTGGATCAGGTCTGTGTGGTTGTTGGCCAAGTGTTCTTCCACCTCACACTATATAGCTCTACTATCTTCTGATTGTCTTTCTGGCCAGAGCTGATCTCAAGTCCCCATAGTTCCCATCAACAAGCCGGTCCCACACTCCAGATAAACGCTGCCCGAGGCAGGAGATACTGGATCAGAGCTACCTCCTCAAAGAACTTCCTCATCCTGCAAAGAGAAAGATCTGTCAATCTGACCCCCAAACCAGTGTCTGTGTTAGCTCAAGGCAGAGAGGGTTTCCAGTGTTGGTGGTGACTGCCAGAGAGAGTGGAGGTCTAATTTTAGCAAGCAGGAAGTGAGTGGGAAGGAACCGTTTGATGATCCATACAATTATAATTCAGTTAGGGAAGTACTGTGGCTGAGGAGGGGAGCATCTCTCCTCCTCTTCTTTCTCAAGACTATTTCACAGCATCTTACATACTCTATCAAGGACTTCTGCCCCCTCTGCACGATTTGTTTTCCCCACTATCTTCCGTCTTATCTTTCTGTAAGCTCCTTCTATAAAAAAAAGAAAAGAATAGCAGAGTGCACTGTTTGAAGTCAAGTGGCTGTGTAAAGAACAAACAGAGTCAATGTTTTCCACCTGTCTTTTTCTCTGTTCTCTAATTTCTCCCTGATAAATGTTCGCTTATGCCGGCTACCCCTCTCTGTGGCTTTAACTCCCACCTTCTTCGTGGAGGACAAACATTTCTCCTAAGCATAACAGAGGAATGCACAGTCGAAGCTATATTTAGCCTCTTTCCGTATGTGTTGTGCATGTGCATGTACGTGTAAGTAGGCATCTATACTGTTTCTGCAATGGAGTGTTGGATTGCTATGGACAGGTTAACTTAAAGGCAAAACTGCTATTTATTTAGACGATGTATTTTTTTTCCTCCATACAAAAGCATTTGTGAGTTTGTTCTGTATGGTTTAGAGACAACAGGTTGTCAGTAAATAGCTGGGTTGCTACAGAGCCGTGGGATCTCATGGTCTAAGCAAGCATAAAATGGTCTCTTTGGATGGAATTCGCATGAGGTAAAAACCAGGAGGGGAAAAGTAAAGTGTGTTTCCAAATCTTTCCCTTAATTGATATTTTCCATTTTTTTTCAAACAAGGATTAAGGTCGAAGTAATTTTGCTGGAGGGAGAAAGGTAGAATGGTAAAAGGAAATGGCGATAGATTAAAGTAGAGGGAAGAAAGCTCTTAGTTTTCTTAGCTGCTCACTTTAGTGGTCTTCCCTCAGCCTAAAGCAAACAGTGTATAAATGTTAAAATACACCACAAGTCCTGCAATGAACAGCCGAAAACCTGAAAGCGCATCTCTAATTTCCTATCATGAGTGTCTGAATGAGGCACAGCCCCACTTTATACCAGTGGGGCTGTGCCCCGCAGAGGAATGTCGATGTGTGGTTGTCTTGCTTTTTAAACTATGTTTTTAGGATGCAACAATTAATTTTAGGTACAGCTATACATGTTTGAGCTGCACACCACTTCCCTTTCCTGTTGAGGATGAGTCATTGTGAGCGTGTGTGTATGTGTGTGTGTGTTTGTGCGTGTGGTGGGTTCAGTCACCGCAGTAAGAGCAAGCCACTCTCTGCCTCCATGTGATGAGATCCAGATGGAAATTTTCAGTGGATTGCCCACTCTGCTAACCATTATGGTTCCTAAAATGTTCCCAAAATGTTGTTTTTTTTCGTTTCTCCCAAAGTCTCTTGTGTTCTGAGATAGTTTTATATAGAAATGGACACTTTTTAGGCTGACTCACTTCTGCAATCCATGTACTCCTATTTGCAGACTCTTACTACTGCAGTGGATAAGTTAAACCTTCGACCGTACATCAAAGGGATGTTTCACTTCACTGCTGTATTGAGACTTATAGTGCCCCCATTATGCCTGAATAAGATCATGCCAAAACATTACCTTCAGACGTAGTTACTGTACATCAAGAGAAGAAGAGAACTGGTTCTATTCCTTTCCAGACTCTCCCTTGGATGTCTCATTTGCACTGCCACAAACTAGATCAAAAGGATCTTTCTATATCCACAATCTTTGGTTTGGTTGTAAGGAAACCTCATGCCAGGAGCTTAGCATGCACACAAACACTCATTCATGCAAGGACAGAGACACACGCTCGTACTGTACATCCAAACAGAGTCAAACAGAGTGCTCTGAGCTGTGACAAACAGACCCACCAGGGTCCAGGCAAGACGGCTTTCAAGTTTGGCCAAGTGGTCTACCACTCATCCCATCCATCAGCTCCCCCCTGGGTATGGGACGCAGATCCAGGGTCAGCTTACTGTGCACAAAAGCACATTCTCAAGCCCATACACAGCACTAGCTCAAGCTGGATGTGGTGTTTAGGGTGAGCTGCTTTAGGTGCTTTCTGCAGTGACACCAGTTTAGTAAGATACAGGATCTGTTCATCTGTAACTGTGGCTGAATGAAAAACAACAACAGTAGGTGAGGGAAAGGAGTGGCCTTCGCACAGTAGCCTGTATGTGTTAATAATTTCATATGTGTGTGTATATGAGACAGCGTGAGGAATATATAATTAAATATTGTGTGTTTGTTTAAGTGTTTGCGTGTTCAGTTAAATGTGTAATTATTAGTTTCCAGTTTGTGTGTGTGTGTGTGTGTGTGTGTGTGTGTGTGTGTGTGTGTTTATGAGGCAGTAATGCTGTGTGGTGTGGTGGCCTGTTGACACAGCTTCATGTTAGCAAAAAAGAAAGCTCATGCTGGGAAAATGGCAAAAGCTGATGAATTCTTCCCCGGTGCAGCAAGGTCAAGCAGAGCGCACGTCTCCCTCTGCTGCTGTCCCTTTCTCTGAGGATTAAAATGAAATTTTAAAATTGAACATTTTATACTTCATTGTTCCAGACAACATGGGGGTCGCGGGGTGGGTTGGATAGGGTTGTCATATCGGCGGCATCAGGAGACGGCCAATGGTTAAATTTACAGAGAGCAATGAAGAACCAAACAGAAATGAAAACAAAACATGAATCTTTTATCTCTCTTTCACAGACAGATTTCCCTGCTTATCTCCAGCTCTGCCTCTCCTCTCCCTGCCTTTTACTGCCTACTAAAAACTACAGCTGCAAACTTTGCTCAAACCACTTTACAGTGGTGACCTCAAATCTCAGCAGGCAGGCAGTCAGGGTACTTGAGTTGAGTTGTTGCGTAAATTTGTCTATTTTTTTTGTCAAACTTCACTTGTATTTAATAATTCATGGGCAGACCTATATATAGGGTTAAGACCACTGGGTTCTGTATTTTTAGCTGGCTCTTGGTTTTATGTAAGGCTCTTTATGTAATCAGAAGGTTTTGTGGTACGTTTTCCTGTTATACCTCACTCCTGATGAACAGATAGCGGGTCGGAGAACATCATTTTAGGTGCAAGCATGCACATATACGCGCACACCTTGGCCATCATATTGGTACAGTGTGTGTTGTAAGATTTGTGTGAGGAAAGCATAATGAGTTCCGTCTTTTGCATGGCTGTATAATTTTGTGCCAGATTTGTCTCCCTTAAAAATATCACCAAACCCTTTCATCACTGCCTTTTATTACAAGCTAAATATATATACACCAATCTACACACCAGTGTAACATCACACCTCTGCCTGCCCTAAGCCGACGAGAATGAGTCACCAGCCAGCAGGCACTGAACGGCCTGAATAGAGGCTGTGGAAGAGTTATTAGTAAACACATTTATCTTCCTGATGTGCCCTCTGTGGAAAGGGACTTAAGTCCGCGTGTACCAGCATCCAGCGGCTTCTTATCTAGCGCTAAATGGAAGTCGTGGTGACAACCGCAATTAGGCAGGACAGCACAGAATGGGAGAGGGTCACACACACAGTAATTACTCTGTCACCACAGTGAGGCCAGTGACACTAAAATACTGGCTACAGATCAGCGAACACACCTCTGAGACAAATATACGCGTCATTAAGACAAAGACAAAACACACCGTTTCAGATATGTCTTCACCACGAGGAAGTCAGGGATAGTTTGTGTCAGATAAAAACCAAGAAGCCACATGTTTATCTGTTGTTGAAAATATGCAGCATATTTAATCTGCAGATTTTTCTTACCACTTTTTTTTTACACTGGTAGAGAGAGCTTGAGAACGTAAGTTATGCAGACGGGCAAATAAAGACAACATCATTGTCAATTGACAATTTGCTGCAAATACTCACAACACACCAAATGCAAAAATGTGCTGCAAATAGCACAAACAACAACGGAAGTGTTTCCTGGGGACAAAAGTGATGAACCCAGCTGGGACACAGTTGGTGTTTAATGCTTTGTGACTTTTGGAGTTATTGAAGTCAGCTACTCTTTGGTGGTGTTGGAAAAATTAGCTAAAATGTAAGGGTTTTTTAAATATATATTATCGCAGATGCTGTATCTGCAAGCCTGAGCCTATTGCATGTCCCACCCAGGTTAATTACTTTTATTTCACCTGTAAGCACTTCTGTTGTGATTCTGTATTTGCAGGGCATTTGGTTGTGATAAGTGTATTTGCAGCACATGTGTTGCCAAATTGATAAAGCTGTTTTCTTACTTTGCATGTGTTGTCTTAAGTTGCAGCGCATTGAGCTCTCTTGGCTGCCACAGCTTTTACTGATCAACTGCAGAAATAAATCAAGAATCACTTGAATTTAATTAAAATCTGGGGTCTGAACTCTTGACTGCAGCAAAAAAGTCTAGGGCGCTGTGATACCTTACACTCGGCTCTCTCATTTGTTTGCTATTCTACGACGGAGGTGAAAATATTGAAAGTTATCTCAAGAGTGAGTTATTATTGCAGCATGGGTCCAGGCAGGTCCTCGGAGCCAAAACAACAGTGTTGGCCGGAGCGTCCTTTGAAAACAAATCTGAACTCTCTCTGGCATAGGACGTTTATTTATCCCACAGATACAGGCTCTATTGCTCCTGACACTGCCCTCCTCCATATTTCATATATTCTCCAAGTATAAACAACACTGACTCTGACAGTCTTACCCATACTGAAGTATGTCAAGATGTGTGTGTGTGTGTGTGAGTGAGCATGCATGGTGTGTGTGATGAGTGTTAAATCTGTGACAGAGCAGCTTTGCCTAAAGCAGTCCTTGAGAAGCTGCCACTTTGTTTAATGACTGAACTGCCTTTCCCCCCCCATATCGCCTCTCTTTCTCATCCAGTGTGTATCTGTCTGGATCTGTCTCCTCCTCTTCCCTGTACTTATCCTTTGCGGCAAGGTTTGAATTTCTTCTTTTGTCGTCCTCCCCCTTTCTTTGTCTGAGACCTGGTGAGCTGCTCAGATTGTGAATAAGCAGTACACTGTACCTCCTCAGACGTATTGATCACACACACACATCAGTCATGTTGCAGAAATGGACTGTGATTGATGCTGACCAAAGGACTGGATGCGTTTGACAGGGTTTGTTTGTGAGTGTGTGTGGGTGTTTGTGATGCGTGCATATTTCCCACTGGGTCCAATACATTTTCTGGGATATTTACACCCGGAGTTGACTGATAACATAATTAAGGTCGTGTAGTGATCTGTGGCGGCTGTGTTCCCACTGCGCACAACAGACCTGGTCGGTAAATAAAGCCCCTTCCCGGGAGGTGATCCCGTGACACAACATATATTCAGGGGCAAAGCTGCACATATAGCCTTACACACACATGCGCGCACACACACAAAGAAATAAATAAGGATTTCTACAGTCATGTCACAGAACAGGAAGTTAGCTGTTAGCTGGAATAAAGTTTTGACAAAAGTACATTGAAGCTACCTTGTGACAAAATGAGGCTGACAGAGACAGTTTATTTGCCGGTGCTCATCCCTTTTCAAAGCAGGCAGAGGTGTTTTTCACGAGGCCAAAGAAGTCAGTGTTTTATGACAGCTGATAAATTATTCCACCTCACACATTTCAACCACATTAGCATCGCAGCAGACCACTTTTCTCCTACTGAGTATTATTAAGCCCTCCATTAAAAGTTTCACTCTGATCAAATGGAAAAAATACAGTTAATGATAAACAAGAGTTAGATGACTAAAGCATTCTCATCATCTGAAATTAATTCTGACCAGTCAGTCAAGCATGACTGTAAACCTTGAGTGCAAAGTAAAATCTTGTGCAGTCATGTCTGTTGTTGTCAAAGCATGACCTATTTTATGTAATTTGTTGTTATGAAAAGCTGTTTGGCACCATTAAAAGTTTCCAAGTTAGCAATTAGTAATGGATGCACAGACAACTATAACTTCATTTCACCGATACTGAAAGAAAATTAAAAGTGTATTGATTCTGCGGGAAGTTCTGGAGAGGAAAGGAGCATCATTTTTTCCTATAATTTGTACTTTGAATATCCTCACAAAGACTAAGTCATACTGTGTGTCTAGGTCTGTGTGTTCAGTCACAAAAGTAAATATAAATGCTTATCTTATCACTTTTACATTTGTTTGCAAATTGTTTCGATAGAATAGCAGTAACGTTGAGAAAACAGCAATGCATCATGTTGTTTTGCAGAATCTGTGCTTGTAAAAAAAGGGTTTAGGAATGAAAGCCTTGATGTCTTTGGACTTGACAAAACTGTTATCATGATTTACTGTTTTCTTCAAAGTGTTTTCACAGACATAAATACATGCTTTTTAAATGTTTCTTGAGCATAAATCTGCTAAATTTAATTTGTTATGGATCGTTTGTGAATTCATGTGTTGGCCTTTATGTGTGTGTGTAGGTTCTCTTGAGACTGAGGCTTGTTCCTCTGCAAATGTTACAGACTGACAGTTCCCTTCATTGGAATGTTAATGGGATCAGCCAATGCAGCTAATTGGACTGTGTGTGTGTGTGTGTGTGTGTGTGTGTGTGTGTGTGTGTGTGTGTGTGTGCGCACATGTGGGCATGTGTTATCATGTATGAATAAGTAAAGACATTGAAACTTAGTTAACTGCAGTTCAGTCTTTATTCACTCAGCTTAAATGAGGTCCTTAACTGTGAGACACTACATGCAGAGGATACTGAGCATGTCTGCATATTGTTGGCCTCATATTCACATCTCCGTTAACGTGTCAAAACACAATTTTATCATGCAAATTCAAGTGTTTATATTCTATAGTGTCTTTCTGTCAGAACAGTCACTTTACATGCATTTAAACAGTCTACCTCTTTATGGATGCACTTAACCATTAATCCACATCTATATCTTCAAAGAGGAACAAAAACACCCTTCATCACATGATCAAGGCTGACCGGCCAACTGCTTTCAGACTTGTGAGAGGATTAAAGACACTTTCAAACTAAAAACAAAACCCCCACATCTCAGCGAGGTGACAGAAAGGCAGGATGGAAGCGTGGGTAGAAGTCTATGAAGAACTCTTGGCTTGGACAGCAAAGGGAAACTAGGCCGCAGAGGCCACAGGGGCTGTTGTGTGGTCCACTCTCCTTTCGTGACTCAAAGAGATGATTTTGCTTATGTGGGCACTGACAGGTCCACAATGGATTTGTCTGCAACCACAAAGGTGTGGATACATAATGGGGGTGTCACGTAGTGCTGTTGTTACACTTGCACACTCGCTGACAGATGAGCTTGTGCTTACAATAGCCCTCAAAGGCTAAAAGGATTCGAACTGCATCTACATGAAGAAGGCTAAATTTCTCAGTTTACATGTAAAAATAACACAACTAGGACATTTAGGTTGTTTCACAAAAGATCTCTGTCCACTCTGAATAGCCAACAGAGCAGCAAAAGCTCTTTTGAATCATCTCTGCTTCTCTTTTTTGCTCTTCTGAGTGGCAAACAACAAATAATGTATCACAGTCATCACCTGTTAAAGAGAATCTTGGCAGGTTTAAACTTCTCCATGTTCAGTCTTGGTCTGCATGAACAGTTATAATGTATTTCACTGCAACTGAACACAATTTAATTGTTCTGATTGACATTCTTTCCATTTCTGTTTTCAGACAACTCAGCGAATATGAAGCAGTTATTTGGTCACGGCTCCTGGATGATACCTGTTAATTAGTTAATCAACCCCCTCTGCAATCACGCATTGATCAATGGGTAGTCACAGTACAGTGTAGAGTGGTAGAAAAGTTTGCAGACATAAATCCCTGTATCATGTATTTATTCATGCTAAATCAGGAAGAGGTGTTCTGTGTTTGCTCTTTGAACAATATGCATGAAAGGTTGGTCTTGTGTGCAAAAATGCAATATCATCTTTTTACACTAACATTATTGCAAATATGAAGTGTTCAATACTTTACCATTGACAGAAAAAGAAATTTAACTGTCTTTTTTCCCCAGAGAGAGTCTTGTTCAATGTCAAGAACATGTCTGAAAAAAGGGGTTTGCAAACAGTCATAACCTTATGCCGGAAAAGGAGCAAAAATGACCATATCCACCCAGGTGTCATGTTTCCATCACTGCCAATTGGAGCTGGAGCCGGTAAATAGCTGTGACTACTGCAGAGTCATTTGACCTAGGAATGAATGCTGATTGTACCCTTTCCCAGTGAACACAAAAGCCAGATGTTAGTGGGTGTACTGGGTTTTCTTGTTGAGTGGGAAAGGGGCTTCAGCCATTTTTTTTCATTGTGCCCTCCAGTGTGGCCCACATATCATGCAAACCGGTTCTGTTTGGGTGTAACACAACAATCAAAAGTTAAGTTAACTCCCTCTTAAGTTGTATAGCTTTACCAGGATAAATAATAAGTTAATGTGCAAAATCTTCCTATTAGAACACAAATATGGACATATGCAGCATAAAGGGACCTTTCCTTCAGTTATATCCATCATAACATCAATAAATATCAAAGAAGGGAAGGAAAGTTAATTTTCAAAATAAATCTTATCTTAATGTAGCATGATTGTAACTCCAGATACAAAAACAGCAGCAGCCGTGTGGATAAACACTATTCTGGTTACTTATACCCTGCAGTAGAAGATGTTCACAGATAACCTGTCAAGATACAAGGAAAACACAACCTAAGTCAGCTAGTTTTACCAGATGTTTTACCTATAATAAACACGTACAAAATTCACCCCTTGCTTAGGTACAAAAAAGCTGCTTGGTTGATCAAACTAGGTCTTTATGGGATCACTGAACCAAAAGCTCTCTCTTAGCTTTAAGAAATGTGCTTTCTTGACTATTCTTCACTGATGTTGAACATTTTAAATCTGAATCAGTATGTGGTTACATTAGTTTAACTAAAAACAAGAGACACCGAATGGAAATGGACAAAAGTAGAAATTGTAATCTCATTTCAACTTCAAACCTACCAGATGAAGCCTTCAACTGAGCCACAACAATACCACACATCCACTGCTCTGTTGGCTAACAGAAGTCAAATCGCAGCTTTCTAAACAAAGACAATAGGCCCGTCAATTGAAAGCAGTCATTCTGCAGCCTTGAAGGAGGCCCTGTGTTACCACATCTAGTTTTGTGAGACCTGTCTCTAGCTCATTTCACAGAGTCCGAGGGTCTTTCATCTCCCTGCGCCTATCACTCTAAGCTGGGAAACAGGAGCTAAGGAACTCTCAACTCATAGAACCCCAGCCCGGCTTTCCTGCCCTCAGACCCCTCCTGCCATACTGGCCCTCTCAAAGGAGTCTTTCAGCATTGTGTTGAGGCCCAGTTCCAGGTCAATGGGAACCCAGAGATTTAGAACTGCAATCTGAGTGGGAACAAATGGTTTGTTTGGTGAGTGGACTGAAGTAGCTTTAGAACTTCTATCCAACCAAAGGTATTGCTGACTTAAGTATTTAGTATTAGTGCAGCATAACTAATATGACTGTGATGACAGAGGTGCTGGCTCCGACTCTAAATCCCCTTGGTTGATCACTGGCAGACATTGGGACTAGGTCTTCAAAACAAAAGTTCATGTAATCTTTTACTTTTTTTCATTGAGATTTCACAACTTATTCAACACGTCTCAACAAAATGCCACAAAATGTCCAAGATAAATTAAAGCTGGTGACACCTGCTGTGGCATTTTCAAAAACACAATTACACTGACCTGCAAGGGACTGACATTTAAAAGAAACACATTTGCACCCATCAGTGGAATTACTGCAGCAAATCCGATTTAAGAGACATATGAATATATCCAGCACCAAGCAAAGAAACCAGTTTAACTGCCACAGGCACCATCTGACGGATAGATTCAGTATGTGTTCATCAGTCTGGGCTTGTTTTGATCTGCGGCACTGGAGGAATGCTTCTGTATATGGAAGGTCGTATCCTTGTGCAGCATGTGCTTTGTCTTGTCCCTGATCTGCCCTGAGTGGCAGCTCAACTTCATTTGGGAGACATCACCCCTGTACTCCATCTCTGGCTGTCTCTGCTAGGGCCTTTGTGTGAGTCCCGGCCAATGATTGGGCTGTGTAATGTGACTGACGTCCTCCGGGCAATCTGCTACTGGGGCAAGGACGTGCTCAGGTGATCCACAGGCTGATTGGCGCCAGGCTAATGGAGAGGACACCATGACCTCTGAGGCTGTCAGGTGCCAAACCAGCCTGTTAATTATGCATCCGGACACTTGCCTGCCGCTGGAACCAGTCTGCCACCGCCTGCATGGCGTCTAGACCTGCAACCCCCTTAAAAAATCACCAGCACTGGATATCTGTGTGTGTGTGTGGAGGGGGGGGGGGGATTTTGAAACCATCTGGTCTCAGGCTGAACTGTCTCTCTGTGCTTTGTGTGAACATCAGAACAGGGGATACTTCACTACTGCTCATAGGTGTGTGAAATGTCCATATTTCCCCGAGTTAAGATTTCATGGTTGAGCAGTTTTGGGCAGATGATCGCAATATTTTTTTTCTCCCTGGCTCGCCCCTCATCTTTTTTTATTTCTTTGTGTCTTTCAGATCACCAGCTCTCCTACCTTTCTTTATATTTCCCGTATATTTTGCCCTGTCACCCTTGTGTGGAGGAGTAAGCAAATATTGATGTTTTTGTTTCTCTATCCACTCTCCTGCACCTCCTCCTCATCACTCACCACCTTCTCCTCATAATCCTACCTCACCTATCTTTAATTTGTCCTGTTGTGTATGCTTAATCTGCTCCTTCCCCCTTTGTCTCAGTGCAACATTCTCTTGTTTATTTTAGCTTCAGATGGTCTAGTAGATAGGCTAATTTGTCGCTCCTTTATCACCTAATCAGACAGACAGGCAATCAGACATGTCGTACCATGCGGTATGTGTGACTGTGTGTGTGTGGCATTGCATTGTTAGAGGTGCTGCCTGCCAACACCATTTCTTTTAGACAGACAAAAGCCTTGTTTTGGATGAGCTGTGTTTATTGTTCGTGCTGACACTGCTTTTATGACAGAATGACTAATGAGTACACTCCAGTGTGTCTCTGTGTGTTGCATAAACACACAAACATAAATACAACAGCAATTTGCAGCATTCGAAAATCCTGGAAAACTAAAATTTATGATTTGAAATGAGTGGGGTATGACTGTGAATGAAGGGCAAATGAAGGACACTAACTAGCATCCTACACACCTCCAGTGAAGCCTTTGATGAAAGAGTTCTTTATTCTAGTCTAAAAACAAATTTATTTCAGCATGCAGCAACATGTGTTACTACAAAGCTCCACGGTAAACCTTTAGTAAAAATGAAAATAAAATTGGAACTCTTCATGTTCACCTTTATCATAATGATGTCTCTTTGTCACTGGTTCATAAAGGTTTAATTTTCACTGTCTGTACTGCATTTAAATCAGCCATGTCAGCATGTACGTATCACATACAAATACATAGTATTGATAAAAGAATATTGAACTTTTCACCCTTTTTCACAACAATGGGCAGCCAGAGAGCAAAAGTGTTGAGGCTCATGTAGTTTGAAAACCATGTTACCATGAGGAAGGGAGAGACAAGTGCATATGGTAGAGAGCTCTGTGTATTATATCACCATGTCACATTAATTCATATGATTTTAATGATTATCTTTGATAGTGGTCTTTCTCAGGGGTTGTACTGGAGGGGAGATAATGGGAGATAATGGCATGTTGTAATGTCTGGAGACATCTGAAGGTCAATCACAGACCTCACTGCCAGACGGGGTGACGTCATGGAAGAGGAGGAGGAGGAGCAGGAGGCGGAGGTAAGTAAACCAGAACTGGCATTAGATGTGAACTAAAATATGGTTTGGTTTACTTCCAGTTTTTATACAGTCTTAGATAGGTTACAATTAATATGATACACATAGAATATTAACTGTGTTGTGAGTACAGCAAATGAATGTCATGTCTTGGTAGCTCCTGTCTTTAAGCTTATACATGATCATCTAACTTCCCTGCCCTTAAGTGTCCAATATTAACCCAAAGCCATAACTAAAAGAGGGCTGGGGAGAGAAGAGTCAAAGCAAAAAGTTTAACTTGCTCAAAAATAATGCCCATAAAAATAGTCAAAACCAGCAGCTCATGCAATTTGCACACAATCACTGTTGATTCACATTGTTTGCAAATTTGCACACTGCACTGAGGGTGCACCGCGGGACTGCAAAGATTAGAAGGGAACTGCAACCCAGGAAAAGCAGAAATAACAATGTCAAAAATTCAGACAGGTACAACAATGCACAAGGTGCTCAGGTGAGAGAGTAACTGATGCCTCTGAGGGATTTAGAAGGAGGTTAATCATCATAAATGTGCACATATACTTTAGCGAGCTTATGCATGCAAGTTAAAAAAACAACTTATCAGACACTGAGACAAGTGGAAGTACAGTATTTTAGGAAAGGAACTTCACACTGCACAGTCTGACACTAATGTGGAAGATCTGTCTCATCAGTAGGTATTGCTTGTCTTTACAGCCTTGTCGAGCTCTCTGCACTTTGAAGTCACACCTGAAAATACAAAGTACCCTATAAATACATCCATAAAGGTTGGGTGAGTCAATCCCTCCCATCGTTCTTCACACATTGGCCTTTCTCACTATCCTCTCACTTTTGGTGGCAGCCGTGTACACACATCGCTGGATGTTAGACAGCAGACCTGGTGGTAAGAGGACAATGCATGAGAGTAAGAATTGGAAGAGTGATTGAGAGAACCAGCAAGCGTGTTGGGATTTTTGCCACTAGTGTATCACTGCTTTGCTGCTTGTAAACCTTTACTATACCTTAATTATATGTTTTTGCTATGCAGCCACACTGTAAGAATGACTAGTGAAAAACACTGATCAAAATGTGCAGCTCTGTAGAACTGAGCAATTGTTGGTTTGAGCTGTTAGCTAATATCTTCATTCTCTGAGACAGATTTATTTACTGCAGCCTTTGTTTATATTGTGTGTGCTTAAACTTGTAAAATACACTCACTGAAGTCTTGCAACAACATTGGCAGGCTGCATACCATTTTGGGATTATTCACTTAGAGAAGACATCTCTACCGATCAGTGTATACAGGAAATTTGTAATTCTAAAGTTGATTTACACAGAGGATTTGTTTTCTTAGTGCAGACCAACCTAAATCACAGAGTTCAGTGTCCAGTTAATGCTCTGCTCTCAGTTCAAGAGTCTACACTTTATGACTTCAGTTTAAGTGGTACAATAAAACACAGGATTCAACACTGAACCCATTTAAAAGTGCTCTGACATCCATCTATTGTTGGTGTGGAGTTATTGCTTAGGCCTGACCTTTCTGCTGCATTGAGCTCTCCATCTACTAAGAAAAACATAGAAAATAGAGATAAACAAACTCCCACACATTGAAAAACTGCTAAGCATGTCACACATGGCTTGCATAATGGGAATGGCAGTATTTTGTGACACTGCGTCCAAGCTCAAATGGAGCCAGGTGTATCGACATTTCTCTTATGTCCGCTTCTATCTTGGTTTCCTGGTTTTCTGTGGTTCTGCTTGCTGGTTCATATGTCACCCAGATGAACATAAATGTATTTGAAAAGTGAGAGTCGCAAAAAGACACTGAGCTGTTCTCACAGTCTAGTGCAGATCATTTCATCCCAACATCCATTTCACTGTCTGTTACCTTTTTGGATGTCTGTCCCACACTCAGATATCTGACACTGGCTTTTTTAGTACTGTCGTATAAATGCTCCAGACTCTGGGTTGCTGTTACATGTGTGTTGCACATTGTGCCTGAGCTGAAACAAACGCTCACATAATCATATATCAGCAGTGTAAAATCCTCCAGGCAAATTAGTAATGAGCAATGACAAGGTAGGTTAAGACCCCCCGCGACTGGAAGCACGTAAGGTCAGGCCCTGCTAGAACACCCTCTATAGTGTTTTCCCAGCTCTGTCCCCCTCTTAGTGCTCCCACCATCTCAATATTGACAGATTACTATGGGGAATGGTCCACTCGTCCACTTTACATTTCAAATGAGGTTGGATTAATGATATCATGAAAAGATTGGATGCTGGATGGCCAGGCAGTTTCAGGGTCATTTCCTACATAGAATCACAAAAGGAGAAAAAAAACAACAACAAAACAAATAGAAGGACAATCTCCTTGAAAAAGAAAATTCA
Organism: Psettodes erumei; assembly: GCA_016785225.1. NCBI lineage: Eukaryota > Metazoa > Chordata > Actinopteri > Pleuronectiformes > Psettodidae > Psettodes > Psettodes erumei. Next base: position 3,806,920 of record JAFBJZ010000863.1, on the reverse strand, counting down.
TGGAATGGTGACTTAGCTAAACAATTCTTTTCCATTAAGCGAGTAAATTCCATTCATTGCTACTTGTGCAAGGGCAACCCATTGCTAAAGGCTATGCATAATCCATTCACCCATCCATTCTAACAATTCATTTCTCTTCAGGGTCATGTTGACATGATTTTAATTGTAGCATGCATTAGCAGAGGAATGCCGGTGAATGAAATTACTTTTGAAATGCTCTCAACATTAAATTGCAGTATTTTTTAAGCAAAAGCAATTACAATGGGGATTATTTCATCAAGAAAGTTTTTTCAAATTCAGAATTTTAGGAGCAGACTACAAATCCTAAAACATATTGCACTGTGTAGGATTTAAGTATATATGTCTGCTCTTCACTGATTGAAGATCTGCTTTTAATTTCCTCACATGTGACAATTAAAACACTATTTCACCTAACAGTTACTTTCTAAATAGGATAGTTATGTTATTGAAAGGCATATTTGTAATAAGTATAAACCATTTTAGTAATTTCCTATGGCACACTTACAATCACAAATGCAGGCATTTCTTACAGGCTCATAAAAGTATGCTCCAACATATATGTTGTGACAATGACGGGGTTTGTTTGGCACTACAGTGCAGCCGTGCATTATGAATTGCTCTAGGGCGTCATCACTACTGCCATTTCAAAACATACAATTGAGGAAGAAACGCTCTTCCTCTGTGTGAAAAGTGTTTCCTCTGATGCTTAGAGCCAACGTCATCAGCAGAGACAGAAATAACGCAGATAATCTGCTTTAAATATTTATCCTCGGGGGACACAGGAGGAAGTGCCGCGCTGCTTGCTGGCACCACCGGAGTCCTGGCTATAGCACTCCCCAGATCCTCTCCCTCCCGTCAACAAGTCAACAAGCTAATACTATCTTGTCTTTTCCAGATTTGTCAAATGTATTTGAAAATTCGTAGTAACAGCACTGGTAAGCTGCTGCTGACACATATTTTTGGTTTTTATTCTGCAATTATTCTTTCATATTAAATTGAATATTACCCCCAAATTTGATTTTAGATGGATAAAATGATAAATAAAACTGATAAGTCAATTTAAAATATTGGAATTGGAAGACATTGGAAATCAAAAGAAACCCTACAAGGTTGCATTCAAGGACAAATCAGCATTGGGAATGTTGCACATATTTGCCAGGTGTGTCTCTCTCCCTCTCTCTGCTCCTCTGTCTCAGGCTCTACTACACACACACACACACGCTCACGCTCCCCGCCTCCTCTCCAAAAACTAGGCCAATCTCTTCCTGTCTGTGGAGATTGAGCTGCTCATCAGAGCCTGTTAATTACATCGTTCTCTAAAGGGATGACAAGTTAAGTCACTCTCTTTTCCTGGTTGGGTCTGAGGCATGGAGGTGGGCCTAAAAGCTAATCTCAATAAGCCATAGGGTGGAAGGACACGTCTCTGCTGTCATCAGTCATTGGTGATTTCAGCTATTGGTTAGCAGAAAATAACAGTCTCCGTCTCCTGCCAGTTTCTACAGGAATATTAGGAAACAACAACTGTGTCCCGACAAGACGCTTCACCCCTGTGGTCTTTCCACATGTCCCCCAACCTCAGCGCCTGCCCCTCCCTCCCACACACACACACACACTTCTCTCCCCTATGCCCTGTTCTATTACAGCATGAACAAGGACATAATTGCAATTTAACACAGTTACAGACATAGAGGAGATATGAGTATCTTGTGTAAGCCTGATGACTGTGCTTTCTTGGTCCCTGGTCTTTGTGGCCTCCTCCCCTGGCAAATACAACACAGCCTAAATGTGGGAGTACTGATCTCTGTATGACTGGAATATTTAAGTGTTTTATAGTGCTATCTGGAATATGTTTCATTAGGATTAAGCAGCAAAATGGCACATTATATATATACTCCTGCCTTGTGCTAAATTGTTATCAGCCCCCTGTTTATCATCAGCAGTGCCCCACCTCATCCATGTTGACATCAGAACATGCTAATGTTGGTGTCTGTTTACTCACGCTCCCTTTTAGCTATTATGTTATGATGGTGTTTGGGAAAGGTCAAGTGATGCATCTGCTTACCCTAACCTTTCACTGAGAGCTTTTAACGTGTGCCAGCATCACTCAGCATATTACTGTGTGATGCTGTGAATGTGTGTTGTGTGTATGATTGTGCTTGTAAGTTTTTGCACGTGCAGATGGGTGACAAATTAAAGAAAAGAAATGAACGTAAGCCACCAAGTGCCACCCAAACACCTTCACTGGTCCTTGGTACTGATTCTTCAAGTCTCTGGAAGTCTAATGAATGGATAGAATACGTACAATATATTAGTCTTAAAGACATTCTTTGATTTGATGTTTTGATAATGATAATGAATGCCTCTGTCTGACTGTTACCTTCAAAAGCAAAGGTGCTCAAGAGGGTTGAGATCTGGTGACTGCCATCATCATCATCATCGTTGTCATCATCATCATCATTGTTGTCATTGTCATTAATTTAACCATTACATTTTTTCTGCAAAACAGCATCCAATCGTACAGCAACTGCAGCATAATTAACATTTTTATAGGTACCTTGAGGCACTCAAAGTGGTTGGTTAAGGTTAGAGAAACTTTTAGTACAACCCCCATTCACAGAGAACACCTCCCTACAATGTCCCTAAAGCTGTACTTTTATCACTGAAAGAAAGTATTTCACCAACCAGGTAGACTACTATGTGTGGACTGTTGAAAGCACAGTAAGCCTGAGAACATGCTTAGAATGTAGTTTAGCTTGTTTATTGGTGCACTGTTTCTGTGGGTGTCTTTTGATGATTCCTATTTACAGTTTTTTTTTTTTTATGATTATTGTCAGTATTTCATCCACTGATTTGTAAGGTTTTGGCAACAAAACTACTTGATTATTTTTGGGTTTTGATAAAACAACCAAGTCACCACTGTTCATTGCCTTCAAATGAAATCATCATAGTGTCAAGGAAAGACTTCCTAAGAAAACATGTTTTCAGTTTATACACGGTACATACATTTAACAATTAATTAATCATATGAATTAACAAGAAAATAATGAGATATTGTTGAAAATAAAAGCTTAAACAAAACAAACTGTGATGTTAACTGTGAATTATTTACTACCATGAAGGGAATATAAAAATAGATATCACTGAGCCATTAAAGTCATAACTAAACAAAAAAAAGGGAGTGAGCAAGGGTCCAGAGTAAATTATATAGAAACATATGTACCGTAGCCTATATTTAGTTTCCTGGCATGGGCACTTTAGACCTTAAAGATACATTCATTAAGAAGAGAAAATAGATTTATTTAGTGCATGTCACAATATTTATGTATCTTGTTGGGATGGTGATATTATTGACTAGAAATTCAATATTCCTGTTAATAAAGATAACTCCTTACTGTGTCTGACAGAGAAGAAATCTATATGTGTGTGTGTGTGTGTGTGTGTGTGTGTGTGTGTGTGTGTGTGTGTGTGTGTGTGTGTGTGTGTGTGTGTGTGTGTGTGTGTGTGTGTGTGTGTGTGTGTGTGTGTGTGTGTGTGTGTGTGAAGGATTTCCAGGAGTTCTGGATGGTGTCACAAACAGGTGCTCTGTTGTTTCCCTACGTGGATCTGCTGCGGTGAAGCTACAACGGTGCGTTAAACGGAGCGACCGCGAGGAGGTGTGGGGCGGCCCTGTCTCCTGCTTTTCGTTAAGGAAAGTGTATCTAATATTAAAGGCGATAAAAAAAAAACCCCACTGAAGTTCCCCTCCTTAACCGATAGATAATAGGAGCAGCTCTTGTCATGGCTGCCACTTCGATACTTAATTTCACTCAGTTAGGAACCTTCCCACGCAAGTAGGTGGGACTGGTCGACCGCAGCCGTAGTCGTTACTACAGAACATTTACGTATTTCTTTGATTACGTCAACACATCGGACAGGCAGGTGAATCCGCCGAAGCGTGATAAAGGTGACTCCAAACTTATACTGGCAGGCAGTTTGTAGTTCAATGTCTGTCGCCCCCAGACATCACCTGACCATCAGCTCTTGTGCAGTCGCTGCTTTACGTGGTGCTCGTTCGTCATTATGTCGGCGAGCGAGTTACTTCACGTGGCTCGCTGGCTACTTAATCAGTGTTAGGCGGCATCGGAATTAATCGGAAATAATATTAGCTAGCTGGCTAATATTATCTCCATTCGTCCAATGTCAGACTGAGAAACTTTTAAGAAAGTTCGGTTTGTGTAAAGGGTTGAAATGCGTTAAATGAGGTACCCCCATAGATATTTTTGTCATTGTAAGATTATCCCGGTAGAGGATGGTGACATTTGCATGTTAATATCAACAGACCCTTTGTTGCTTTCTCCAATGATATGGACGAAAATGAAAAGTCTGCATCAAGTCAAAGATCAGCTTTGGGAAGGGAAGAGATCCTGGACAAGATCAGGAGCCGAGAGAAAATGACTGAAGGTGGACGGAGAGGTATGCAAAAAGCTAAATCCATGTAAGGGGAAATAAATTAAATCAAGTGTTTGACATGCTCACAGCTTATTTTTACTCGTTGCCAAATGAAACTTTCCCGTTCTGCTGGTAGATATTGTTTTTTTGGGAGCTGAGTTTCTGCAGTGGTCAGGTTAGAACTAGCATTATGTCATCAGCTGCAATTCAACACAAACATAAATCTGACAGAACACAAACCTAGCATGATTATTTATCATCATAATATAATTATAGGATGTAAAAGACTCATGCCTTGTAAGGAAGTGTCTGAATAGAGTGTTTTTTCACTCACTTATTCAAACTTTCCATTTCATTTGTTACCCTTCTCTATGGGATTGGCATTGCTGAGCAATAGGAGCTGTTCTGGATAAAGATATATGGTCAGCATACATGTCCACCCATGTGTGCATGTGTTTACATGTCTGGCTACTCATGAGTCAACTCAAGCATTTGCCTTATCGCCTGGTATCTCAGCGAGCTGACAGCAGTGTGGCCTGTTTACCACTGGTTGGATATTAATTGGTCTGATAAGAACAATGGCAAAGATTGACTCCCTGGGCAAACAGCCCAACCCAAGTCACTCCTTACTCCAAACATACACAGACACGTATACGCTTGTTTGGTACTAAGATTTCTGTTTTGTCCTGTGTTTTATGATGATTTGATCACATTTGCTCGTGGGCCTTTTCCATTCAGTTCTAAAAAAAAAATCAAATTGAAACCTTCTCTTCCTCCTTTCCTACCTACATTTCTTTCTTCATTCCTTCATTCCAGCTCCTCCTTCCTCAAACATTGCCTTACATGATGAAGTCTGTCCATTCCAGCCTAGTAAATATCAATAGCATCTTGGTGCTATTTACTGGTGTGGGGAAGATTAATGCCCTTCTCTAAATGCTTCAACCTCATTGCCTCTTGGAGTATTACTCATGTAAACAACGTCTGCTTATTAATGGTAAAAGCTTTCCCTAATGATCCACACCTCACATGAGTCTGAAATATCAAGTCAGGGCATAAAGAGCAGCCATAGATCATCAAAATGAATGATGGGAGGCTGGCGGAAGGCTGTGGGAGGAGACCTGTCCTGATGCTAATTCACTCTCTATTTCCCTGCCTGATTCATATGCTGTTTGGTCATAATACATCAAGGCTGTATGATTCTTCCATTAAAGCAGCTAGTGTTGCCTTCACTTCACTGGCGGTTGTTTGTCAGCATTATAGGACACTTATGTATTTGCTAGTGATGCCAGTTTTCCTAAAAGTCAAAAGTAAGGAGATGTACAAGTCAATGTAATTGCATGTGAAGATGAAATCACAGTCTGACTTACATTTCCACGTCGTGTGCTCAAATAGGAATGCAAGTAATTTTCAAACTCTAATCAAATGTGTTCAAAAGAAGCGGTATGTGTCCTTTAACAAGTGTTCTGTTGTCTGGCTGACATGATCAGTCCCCTGAGAGAATCCATCAAAGCCCTGTTGTCTTTATCACGCTGGATGGTTCCGAAGAAAATTGGCACGACTGTGAATTTGTTCTTGTCAACTGTTGAGTAATCAAAAGGCAGCCAGCCGTAAATAAACAAATTCACTTCGCTACACTGTGGCATACTAACTAGCTTCACCGCAATATTGCTCATAATGGAGTGTGATTATTTTTATGGTGCCGCTAAATGGTCACTGACAATGATGATTCCGTGATGAATCAGAAGTGTACCTATTGCATTTGCTCTAATTGCCTCTGCCACTTCCATGAGCGTGTTGGTTTTTATATGTCCAGTCTGTGTAAAGCACCAACCTGTTCACATCACATCAACAGGATAATGGTTAGGGGTCAGGAGCAGAGAGTGGTGCATTAAGGTTGCTGTGAGTGTTACACAATCCACACTGCAGGTGGAAGTATCTTTGAAGCCTCTTAACTCTGATTACTTGATTCTCCATTTAGCTCTGAAGGTTTTTGATGGCGGAGGGCACGTTAAAGCATTCTGTTGTCAGTTGTAAGCTGTCGAGATGCAGCCCCCACCTTCCATGTTGATGAACATGTGGGGGACGTCAACCGTCAGACATTACTCATTTTAGAGGTACTAAGAGGTGTTTTATCTTTAGCATCTGTGCGTGAGACGAGCCCGTGTGGGTATCTTGTAACATGGGGAGTGGCATGACATCCAGGGATTATCTGTGGATGTGTGGTTGCTTTCTCAGTTTTGTTCATGTTCTCCAACCTTAGCAACCTTGTTGTGAAACACTAGGAAGCCTTGCGTGACTAACGTGTAAAGGAGCAGGTGGAGATTTGTTGTAAGATGTTGCTGGGTGGAGCTTTGGTGGCATGAATTGAAACCTGATCTGAATTGGTACAAAGGCCGACTGGTGTTGCCATTTTTTTTCATTCACTGTTAGGTAGCTAATACGTGCACAGATGCTGCTTAATACCTTTAAGCACTAAATTACACATCATTGTCATCACACTCATTTTTTTCCTACAAATTAAGGGCGTGGATTTTGAAATATGTCTGCTGATTAGGCGGGGGATTTCATGAAAAATGCATTGTGGAGTCGAGGATCCAGTGATCCAGTGAGCTTGACATACTGGGGTTATAATAGTGAATGAGTGTGGAACTGTAATTGCAGCAGTACATGGGTAGGGTGTTGCTAGATAGACTAACAGTTGTCGGTGATGGGTTTTGTCTCATGCTGTTGTGGATGACCGCAGCTTCCTCTTTCAGATACACTGCTTATCCGGTCCACTGAACCTGGATCTTTCATCTTGCATAATCATCAGCAATTCTGTGGGCTGTAGAGCTGTAGTGTTTTTGTGTGATGATATCTACTTTGAAAATCATTATATATACAGTATGTTGCTATGGTCATTTTTTAAAATTATGCCTGTCTGAGAAGTCACCGGATTGTTAAACTGGCAGTAATTGTGTTGTGTTTTGCATGAAATGTGGTGCACGAAAACAGAAAAGCCTTAAGCAAAATGTTCTCCATTGTGGTTTGTCGAGTTAACGGCATAGCGTGCAGCTTGTAATTTGTGTCTGTTTTGAGTTTGGCTCTTTTTTTATCAGCATCGTTCGGATGGTTTCTGCGTGTTCTCAAGCAGCAGCTGAGTACGAGGCATTCAGTCAAAAGTAGGATTCCCGAAAGACCTGACGAGGCCATCAGCTCGGCGGTCAACCGCCCAGAAAACTCCCACTCCCAATGACCTGAGCACAAGTAAGAGATCTATCACCATTTCCACTCCTACGAACCCCAGAAACTCCATCTTAGAAGCGGCGATCATTCCCAAGAGCCTAGATCAGATCACCCAGTCCCACACATAGTGCATTACTTATGACCAGAGAGCCACTTGACACAGGAGTGGTCGAGATTATTGCTTTATTGGTGGTGAGAGGGTGTCATTTGAGATGCAGCACAAGTAGCCCGAGCCTTAAGAGCACAGTGGCTCTCTGATTCCTACTTGTAAGAGTGCTATCAGACCTGTCCAGCCAGCCTCGGCGCCTGTGCTAGCCTTGGCACTGGCACTAGGCTGGAACCGGGCCGGACTGCACATAAAAACACAGCGACCGTTTCCTGAGTGGAAATACAATCTCTCACTTCTTCCACAACCCCATCCCCCACTGTCTGCTCCGTTGGCCAGCGCCTGGATCTTCTCTAGCGAGAAGCGTGTTTGGATATGTGAGTAGAAGTGCTGGCATATATGTGAGTGTTTATGCTGTGTGAGGGCAGTGGGGTATTAGGGGTCACTGTGTAAGTGTTGTTGAGAAAGGAGGTCTCGCGCCTGCACACCTCCCACGCCTCCTTGATAAACGCGGAACCGTTTTCTCGGCCGCGTGCATTTTCTTTGTCAGCGTTCCAAGTGTATATCATCCTGTCAAAAGGGATTTTGTGTAGCCCTTAATGTGAATGTGTCTCCGCTAAGGCCTTACAGTATGCTGTTATATGGAAAAGCAGGGCTGAAAGTGATGACACAGGATCACTTTGTTTTACCCCGGAGTCCCCAGCCTAACCCAGGGCTGTATCATAATAATAGCTCTGTGTGACAGACATACTGTTCCACTCTGAGCAAATGCTAGCTGACAGTTGTTTCTGTGTGAGGACCACTGGGCCTTAGCTGCTGCTGGCAGCCTCCCTCCAGAGCCACTGTACTGTAGGTAACAATACCACCAGATGGTACTGGACCAGCGATGGCGATGCTGTGTACGGGGCAGTTGTTGTACACGGCGGCCAGAGCACCATTTTCTATTAATAATGGAGCTGGGTCAAGGCATGGGGGAAAAGGATAGAGCCGAGAGTGGTGTACTCAAGGTTGACTTAACATCAGTGAATGTATATCACGCAGCACTGGAATAGCATGATCCATAAAATATTTCTCGCTGTTTTGTGTTCCATTTCCATTATATCGAAGGAGAACACCGCTCACGTCCAGTTGAGCCAGGTGTGTGGACGCACTGCTAATCCCATACCCTTGTACCCCCTCCCTCCCGGGATACGGGGAATCCCCAAGCTTCAAACGATTGATGTGGTTCACTGCAGGCCGGCCAGGTCTGTCGGCTTTGACAGGGTCATTGTTTGCAATGGCCGTTTTGTGGTTGCAGGGGATGTGGGGAGGGGTTGAGTATCAGGCTGCCTGGCCAAACAGTTACCCCACTGTTCTGCAGCAGAGAACACACAGAGCAGCCTCAATTAGTTTCTCCAGTAATCTCCCTCCCCTGCCACATGATCTGGGCTGTTTGTAATAACACACAGGGGGCCGGGGCTGGCCTGGTCAGGAAATGAGATGATCCATGGCTGACAGCTTAGACACACAGCAGCCACTTATCTGTTATTACTATGCTGCAAAAGCAATCTCGCTCTCCCCCGTGTGTGGGTATGTGTGTGTGCGTGCGTGCGCGGGTTTGCACACGATGACCAGGATCTAAACAAAATGAAGTGTGATATCAAAACAAATCAGGGATCAGAAGATTAGGGAGATGGCAAAGGCTAATCAGGACTTTATGCGAATGTCTACATGCTGCCTGCAAGTGCCAGATTGAAACATTATCATAACCCAGTCCTCCAATCGCAACTTGTTGATACCACTGCTGGGTCAACTGTGATTTCAGTGTATGCACATTTTATGAGGACACTGCTGTTAAACCTTGAACAGTCCTTTCACTATCATAGGCCTCTGCCCACTTGAGGCCCAGCGTCTCAAATAATCAGCATCAACATCACCTGTGCGTTGCTCTCTGTCAGCAACGTGGATATTCCACTCCGCCCTGTTCTGTAGCCATCCCCCGACTGTCCCGCCGAATATGTAGGCACGATCGGTCACGGAGCTGAATTGCAAATGATGGCGATGTAAGAGTGTACACACACAGATCTCCAGTAGGGAGAAAGAGGGAGAGACCTCCTCTGAAAAGCTCCAGTTCAAAGGCTGAGACTCACTTCTCTCTTTGGCTCTCGGCAGAGTCGGAGATCAAAGCTAAACGCTGAGCAACAAATGTGTGTTTCTGTCACTGGCGATTTGTCTGTGTGTTTGATCAGCAGCCTCCCTTATCTCCCTGCCTCACTCTGCTGCTAATATGTAGTAATGGACTTTCTTTCATGAGACAAGAGACGGAGGCTTGATGTGAAGGATGTGACTGAGTGAGTGGAGCGGACGGGAAGACACCTTGTGGACAAATCGCAAAGATTCCTGAGAGCTCGACAGTGTGCGCATGTAAAGCGATAAGATCAGAAATGATTCACACTCATCTGTAATCATTCTGATATTACTGAGGATGCCATGTGTCATGCATCTTTCGACAGACCTAATTTACATCAGTGAAATACAGAGTTACACACCTGCTCCTGAACCTTGCATTGACCCGATTGCAATCTTTTGCCCTGATAACCTCCCTCATTCCCTGTTTCTCTCCCTCCTCCTCTGTCTTATGAGGAGCTTTGCATATATTAAGAAAGCAGGCAAATAAACTCCCTTCTCTTAGTTATTTGGATAAAAGAAAATCCTGTCTTTCACCATTTTATGTTAAAATCCATGTGGTGGTGGGTTAAAGGAAAACAATTCTCCCAGGACAGGCTCAAAGGCCTGTTTATTCTGCCCTGGCTGCCTTTGGTCTGGCAAAAAAGGAAATGGCTTGGCTTTTTCAGTTGCTGTGTCAATACTAGAAGAAGTGTGCAACTGTGCCTTAGCAGAACCCACCATGGTGTTTTTACAGTTCATGTTTAATTTCACGAGCATACACGGTTAATCCACACGGAGGGTTTTGCCCTCACAAAGAAAGAAACACTCTCTGCTGCTTTAGAAGTTTTAAAATATTGGATGCTTAGTTTGCTACCTCTGGGCACAGAAGCTTTGGCGCTTTTGAAAAAGTGCTGTTTCTAAAGGGTCTGCTGGCCAATCCCAGGCGGGCGTAATGGCTTCCTGCCCCATACCTTCCAAAAAGTGCAAAAGTGAGAATGTGACACCATCAGGCTCTCCACCGAAAACTCTCCTCATCGACTCCTAACGCTAACATGAGGGGTCTAATTAGGAAGGTTGGATATTTATAGGCATAGTTTTATGTCTCTGTGTGGATGTGTGTTAATGTGAGGTTTTGTGCTTCAGGAGATCTTTTTCCCATAACAATGTGCCCAGGAACTCTGTTCCTGAAAGCACCCTGCTGATAAAATGACTCCAGCAAAGAGCTGTGTTTAAGATACTAAACTATTTTCCCAGCCCACATCCCCTGCTACTGAGCAATCACCTTTGCGGTCCCAGTTAGGAGCGCTCCAATGACACCAGCTGGCTGGCTAGAGCGCAGACCGCAGGGTACTGGGACCATCTGAGTCCAACCCCCTTATTCTCCTGCCAGCTCCACCTCACGCTGTGCACAGCTGGACAGGAACTAGATTAATGTTGTTTGTGGGGCCGGCGCTAAACCAGGGTTCAATGACACTGTGAGGGAGGATGGGTTTGTTGTTGTCGAACCAAAGAGGCTCTGAAAGGCCGAATGCGAGTGTTGATTTGTGCCCTATGTCCAGGGTCATTGCTGGTTAATTAGAAATCATTACCCTGCCAAGGATACTTCTTCTTTGTTTCTTCCCTGGCAGCCGCTGAAGTTCTGTGTTACGTTCTGTAATCTTTGGCATCACAGCAGCGTTCATAAATAAATCTGGATTGGGCTTTGATATTCACGAGTGGATTTCATAGCCTCTCTAATTAAACTGAAAATTAAGCATGACCACTTAACTTAATTGGCCATGAGCCACCTATAAAGCATCACATTGATATCATTTTCAGGAATATTCAAAGTGCATCAGATACATTGTAAATAGCTGTCAGCGTGTCACAACATAAACATTCTTCTTACTTGTTGAAGTTAAAGATCCAGTTGCCTCCAGCATTCTTTACCAAAGTAACAGATTAAGTTGTTTTTTTCCCATGTGCTGGCCAACACCACAATATTCAATAAAATATACAATCTTTGCATTAAATATTGCTTCAGTACATCCCAGATAATGGTATGCTCATAAATCACAACCCCAATTGTTTGCTAGAAGCAGTGTTTTGCTGGCTTATGGTAGAGCTCCTGCAATTGTGAAAGTGTTTTATCCATTTATCCGCAGATTCACTGTAGTCAGTTATCATGCCATTACCTGTAATACAGATACAGCATCCTGTAATTTTATCTATATGAATTCCCTGTGATGCCTAAAGCTTTACTGATATCTTAAATCTGTTCACATTTTAATTATATAGATATAAAGTTTGGAGTTAGGATATGCAGTCTACATTTTTTAAAATCTTGCTTAACTTGCATCAGTTTCATGCTTCCCATTTTATCTGATTATGTAAATTTGTATGTTCCTTTTGGTCTCATTCTACATTTTAATCGTCTTATTTTGTCGAACTCTGATTTTGTCTTTTGCCGCTTGCAACTTGGCGTCATTTTTGTCTGTGTAATTTTTAATAGTATGTTTGCAGAACCTTGTGCATTTTATGTATGAAAGATACCTTTACAGTTTTATTATTTACACAGTTCTTGTGTATGGTCAGAATGAAATTGCAACTGACACCTTTCCTGTTTACACTGTTATGTTTTGACTGAATGAATACTCAAATGTGGTTTTGTATTAGAGCAGGAAAATGGCTGAAAAAAGTAAAAGACAGCGATGTGAAGCACAGCGATAAGCCCTGCAGAGCAGATTACAAATGTAATGACAGCAGTCTAATGGCAAATCTGGCAGGCAGACTGGCAAGATGAGTTAAATCAGTGCTAAAATTCTCCTCCTGATAGCCTCAGTATTCAACTAACAGAAAAAAATATCGTAAAGACATAAATATGTCTGGAAAGAAGATGGCCATTTTCTTCCTTTGTGAATAATGACCTGTGGTTTGGGTAGGTCTTACAACAAAAGTAAGGATTAGCTGTTTATCTTTCGGTGCCTTCGTGCGGATATGATCTGTCGCTGATCTCTGCAAGAGGAACTGCTGTAATCACATGGAGCGGTGTGCTTGGAGGTACAATGTATTTGCACCTCACATCTTTGATGGCTGAATCTCACTGTGCAGGGTCTTTATCAGATTCTCTAGTAAACGGAGTGTCTGGTTCCAGGAGGAACGAGGACAGAGTCGGTGAGAGTCTCGGGGGGAGGTAGTTGGGTAACAGGTGGGCAGCGTGCCATTCACAAGGGTCAGACAGCACAATGCTAGCATCTCCCTTTGATGCTGATACTATCTTCTGTGTGTCTGCTCAGCCCTGCTCCCTATTTCACTGCTCAGCGACTTTACATCCAGTTGCCTCAGATTGGGTCTGCAGAACGGCCCCTGGATCCAATAACACAGCAGCACTGTAAGACAATTACCCACTTTAATAACGGGCGTCATTACACACCCAGTGGATAGAATATGAAATACGAATTCTGAATGCAAGTGGGTGCGCATGTATGTGGGAGTGTGAGCAGCATCAAATCCCATCTGTGCCCTCGCTGATCATTACAGGAAGTCCTTCTGAGCTTAGTTTCATTAGAGCCTTTAAAGTCCTCCTTAATGACAATGTATAGGTGAGAGCAATTTGTGTTATGTGACTGATGACTAGTTCACAGCCTGAATCCCCCATTTTGTATTATGTGCACAGAAAACCTTAAAGGTTTGCATAAAATTCTGCTGTCGTGCTCACAGTCAGTCTAACAAAAGCACTTCCGCAAACAACAACAACAACAGACCATTTGTTACCACGTTGGAATTTTATAGTTGTAGAGCAGTCATGCATTGTCATTGGCTTCACAGACCACTGCTGGTCATCCATAGCGTGCATGGGACCATAGCATAGAGAGAAGGAACAGAGAGAAAAGACGAGTGGAGAAGGAGCTGATAAGTCATTTATGAGCCATAAATTATTAAATAAGCATCGTGATGGCAGAATGGAGACTGAAAACACACAACGCCATCTGGACGGATGGAGATGGTTTGTCAAAACAAAATGGATAAATGAAATTTTGATTAAGTTTATTAGTAGGTCTGGATCTAATTTGCACAGCCGTTGGATGCCATTTCCCCGAGAGCGCCTGGGTTCAAGACAGTGATTAGCATGTCTGAAGTATATGGCACAGACGCAGGCATCCTTCTGATTCTGAGCTACTCAGTTCAAAGGGTGGTCATTACAATATTATGATAATGTGCTTCACTTTTATTGTATAGTAAAGAATTAATGGAGTTGGATTAGGTTTATGAGAACAATGAAAGAGTGACTACCATCTTTACTAATCTTCGTCTGTGGTGTGATAGCAACAATGTTGGCCAGTCAGTTTGTGCCATATCACAGGGGTACTCATACCTGTAACCTGTACACTGAGGTGTTTCTGCAGTTTTCATTGACTGTGTGGAAAAAAAGTGGAGCAGAGCAACTTCTATAAAAAAACCCCCAAAATTACTAGCAACACTCTTTTCTTCCTTAGTATATAAACACTCCAAAAAAAGGTCTGTAACACATAATCATAAGGTTGTCAGCAGGTGTAGGTGTTAACAACTTTCACTCGAATTACAGATAGGTCATTCGAACTACACATACTTGGATATGACATTGTAGCTGTACAATTTGAGTACCATTTGTTAAGTCTTTTGTAGACTGTATTTTTTAAAAATGATGACTGAAAAGTGTTCCCAAATTAGTAACATTGTGTGCGATGATGACAATGACAGCGAGATACCAGCAAGGCAGAGGAATAAGGAATTGAAATAAATGTAAAATAAATGCTTTTCAAACAGCTGAAAGAGTTATCTATATGAATGGGTATCAGTTCAATATTTAGCTTAAAGTGATGGCTTTTGTAATAGGTAGTAATTTAAATAGTTTATTGAGAGCCAAAAATAATTGGTTAAGAATATTCATCAAGTAGTGTAAAAAGCTGGCTTAAAGCAATGGCAAATAGTTGAAGTAATTTATAAACACTGAAATATTAGCTAAAAAATATGAAGGAGCAGTTGAAATAGAAAACAAATAAACAAAACCAATGGATAAGTGTTTGGGTCCAGCTGGAAGCTCACCAAACCTCCCTAAACAATGAGAATTCATTTGCTGAAAAAATATTGCAACAATGTCCAACTCTGTGTCGTGCAACAAAACAACCACTTTAAAATCAATTGATTTTCGGAACAAGATGTGTTTGGTATGATGAAGTGGTCGCTTGATCTCATCAGACAAAAAAAGGTTGTGTTCCATTGTTCTAGTCTCGTCCATTTAAGCGGTTTCTGGTGTCCATAATTTTTTTTCAAAATATTTTTGTTCTTTTGGTTTGAATATCAGCTGCAACCCTATTGTGTCCGAGGTAGTACATGCCCATGGTTTTGTCAAGAAGACACCCTTACCTTTACTGCGCAGCACCGGCTAGGAGCTCATATCACCTCTCGTAGATGGAGCAGGTGTTTCACTGCCGTAGGAAAGTCGGCGCTCAACCGGAGATCTGGAGAGAGAAGGAGAGGGAGAGCGAGAAGTGAGAGATTCTGTCATGCACTGGGTCAGAGGAATGCCTAACTGTAATCATCTGTGATGGTATAATCATAGCTCAGTCAAACTCCACTCCAGGCTCATATATCCCCTCTCTCTTATGACTGTGCAGTCTCTCTCTCGCTCGCTCACACTGTCTCTGATATGAGTGAAACTGGCAATCTGACTTTCGAGAGCCAAGTCTCAACTTCGTCTAAAGAGCCTTTATCATTCCAAGAGTTTCTTTTTTCAGGCTAATCTGTGAGCGCTTTTCCCATTTTAATCTGCGTGTGTGTATGAAGAATGTCCCATTGGGGCTGCCATACACTGGAAGATTAATGAACCCAATTTGCAAAAGTGACCTTTTGGCTGCTAAAGCACTGCCGCCGCTAAGCCTCTTAATGCCCGCCTTTATATAAAAAAAAAATGTTGTTACAGAGAGCAACTCTTCAAGATAAGAGCAGAGAAAAATAACCATACCAGAAGTTAGAAGAGGGGTCTGGATTAGAGTTGGGCCGATGCGGCCACCATACTCGAGCTCGCACGACACGTTTCAGTGAGGAAATGGAGAATGATCAGAGCGTTAAGCAACACAATCAAAAGTTGGGATGATAATGACAAACCCTGTTAGCACTTCAGACAATGATACTTAAACCAAACGGCAACAAACGAGCATCGAGCGTTCACATGCCATTACAAATGCAATGTCAACATATCCTTACAACTGAGAGAATGAAAGTAATGTTGTTGTTGCTGTGAACATTCATGGAGTGACTAAGGTTTCATTTAACCGCTGCCTCTCTTAAATTGCACAGTTCTCTTGAATGGGTGTTTTACATTCTTTGGAAATGAACTGACAAATGGCTCACAGTGTGAATGTCAAGAGATGTTTAATGACACTCGCTCCAGCATTTTTGATGAGTAGTTAAGCTCCATCCTTAACCCCTTAGGAAGGTTTGTTTGTCACCAGTATCAAGATGTCTATGGCATCCCTCAGCAAAAGGCAAAAGGCAAAATCCAAGATTCAAGGAGAGAGAATGTACTAAATGTAGTTTACCTGGACCTATCAACATATTGTGTGCCATAACACAAAAAGCAAGGCTTTACTGTCAACGGTTAATAATTCTGACACAGATAGTGATGCCAACACCTGGATGAAGTGTATGGTACTTGATGAAGGCCGTCTCCATCAGTGATTTTTCTCCTCCATTGTTTGGAGGTGTTTCTCCATTTCAGCATTTCCAAGACCGCTTTGTCAAAAAATTAGTCGTGGCACATGGAATGGAGAAACTTTCCGTGGGAGTGGCCTGAGGGGATGTTCTTATTTTGACAGTTTTTTTTTAATCTAACATGTGGAACAGGCAGTTCTTGAAATTTGCATACCCCACCCTCAGACGAGTGAAACCATTAAAATTCAAGATTACTGGCACAGGGCCCGGACAAGGCCCGGACAAGTTGACAAAATAAAGGAATGGACTGGATAGCCACAGAGAAATTAAAGACTCCAGGAGCATTTTTACATGTCAACTATGTGCTCCTCAGTTTGAAAACCTTTTAGTCTTGGTTACTATGTGCAGGATTTCGGGTTCATTTTGAAACGTTGTCCGCTCTCTGTTCAGAATCTGTAATGTTCGATCAAATTATGAAGGTACGGTCGGTTGAAGAATCGACACAGCTCTCTGAGCGTTCTGAGGCTAAAAAGAAAAAAAACAAACTAAATGATGGCAGAAGCAGTTTGAAGGAGAGTTTTAGCGCGGGCATCTGGTATTTTTTGGTGAGTTTAAAGGTTTGTAATGAGCATTCTCAAGCTGTTCTTCCTACCCCACAGTCCTGCGAGTCGTCGCTCTCCCTGCGAGGACGAATCACCCGGGCTTTTAGAGGTATTGTAAGTGCACTAAAATATGATTTAGCTGCAGAGCGCAGCTCTAATTCGTGAGTCGTTTCTCGTATTCCCTGCCATATTTATTCCGTTAAAATGAATTAAATGCATTTAAAGGAAGTAAACCGAGCAGCGGGGCACCTTGCCATGCTCCAAATTATGAGGCAGAGTGGTTATTTAGCAGTTTCTTTCTCTGACGGCAAATAGTCGAGTTTTAAAAGAGACAGTGGATGGTTTTGTCATTGGCTCTGACATTGGCAGAGAGATTGATTATAGCATCATTCATTTGACACAAATGTATGTTTTAAAGCAAATGAGAGAAACATCAGGTCTGTCGGGAATATGGATGAGAGGGCGTCTGCACAGGCAGTCTGATAGTCTGATATATAACACTGGTTGAGAGATATTTTTATTCCTCTCACTCTCAGTTGTTTTTTACTTCTTGGAGTTTCTTGCACAGCCTGTGCATGTCTGCAGTACGTGTGTGCACGAGCGAGTGCTTGCGAATAACCAAATGTTGTCATAGGGGAAATGCGTTCTGGCAGCACGATGTTATGCCGTACAACTGAACCTCGGAACTCAGGCTGCACCCTGTCAGAGAAATTATCATGCTGCGCTCCTCTCTGTTTCCCTGCTTCTCGCTTTGTCCTTCAGTCGCGAAAATGCAAACATCTTGTAAAATCTCTCGAGACGAATGGAAAAATTTAATCAAGTGTGCTAATTGTGGAAAGTGTTTGCTGTGCAGTCACAATTATTCTCACTCTTTTTCCTTGGAAACATAGCATAATGGGGCTAATCACTTTGTTCTACCCCTAATGCCAATAAGCCACCTTTTATTTATTGTGAATAACTTGTTTTGTGTGGGAAACAATTGGATATATCTTTCACTTGTTTTTTGAAAGCAACACAGAGATAACGTTCATGAATTTGTCACAGTTGATGTTTTGGCAGTTTTATTGCATTTTCGTGTGATGTCCCCCGTGTGTAAGGGCCATTGGATCGTTCCTCGTTTTGAAGACACCACACAGCACATGTTGAGTATTAGTGCTTTTCAGCACGGCCGTTGCCAGTGTGTTTGATTGTATTGAAGAAGTAACATAATGTTTTTTTTTCTTTTCTTTTTTTTTTACTGGACAAGAGCAGTCTGTTGAGAGTGTGGTCATTGGATGAGGACATTAGTTACCCCCTCCTCATTCACACGGCATGCTCACAGGAGCCGAAGCCGTCACCTAGCAACCAGCAAAAAGTTTAGGGAAATTCCTCTGTGTGGTCAGGCTCGCTCGAAGCCGGGGAGGATTCAAACGACTGGAAACAGCACTTCTGACCGCCCGTGTGGGAGAAAATTTGAGCAGATACTGTACATCCAAGCAGGAGTCCCGGCCTCTTTTCATCAATACTCTGCTTTGGGAGGTAAACACAGGCGGCACGCTGCTTATTATTTAAGTATTTAGCGTCTGTCTCCCGATAAGAAAAGCTCCAAACTAATTAAGGCCATCTGAGAATGGCGTGCAGAAATGCCCCTGTGTCCTCGCAGTGTGGGACTTGTTCACAGTGGGGAGGGGGACAGACAGAAAGAAAATGATTATGAGACAGGAGCGGGCAGTGAAAATAGGGAGGAGTGGCAAAGAGACAGAGACAGAGAGAGAGAGTCCAGGGAAAGCAGCTCAGTCTAGCCCAGGCAGGGTCTCTGCACCCCCCCCCTTTGGTCCTCCGTTTACACACAGAGAAATTTCGGACAATTTCACAGCTTCCCATTCAGTGGCCATTGAAAAGGGACAGATTCCTTCCTGGTTACTCACCCTCTCTCCAGTGAGAGTGGTTGCTATCATGGGAAAATCCGAACCTTTGGCATCCTCAGTGGGTTACCTCTCTGCGTTGTGCTATAGCCTCAGCGCAAACAGCGGCCCCACGTAATGCCTGTGAAATCCGTGTGCGCGTGAGGTTCAGGGCGCATTGCTGGGATTAAATCAAACAGGACCCCTCATTCAGGGGGTCCACTCGGCAGCGCCGGGTCTGTTTGCATTCATGCGGTTCTTTCAGCGAGGTCCAGTAGGAGCGTCTCTCTCTGTTTGCTCTGTGGTGGAGAATGTATACGGCATTGTCTCTCATATGCGGGCTGACCCTGCCAGATGCCATGGCCACAAAAACCTCTTCTCCTTAATCAGACAAGAGCGCCCAGAGGGCAAGGTGGCACGCCGCCATCCCTGCCCGGCGCAATGAGAGAAGGACGGAGAAGACGAGAGGAAGACAGTGAAACGAAGAGATGGTCTTGGAGGAAAGGGAACTGCTTGACAGGATGGAGGAATAGCCGGGGAAAACAACAAGACATGGCCTGCGCCGTATTTCAAGTAGATGGAAGAGACCCAGCTCTCTTTATGGTGCCCTTAAATATGCTTAAACTAGCTCCGGTCTCTCTGCCCTCCGTCTCTCAGACAGGAGCTATGGGCCTCTTTATGCCTTGTCCCAGGTGTCTCATTACATAGCCACCTTAACACGCACTCGGAGAACAGACCCATATAGAGTTATGACACTCTCAGCTGGTGTAAGCTGAACTATTAGAATAACATTACGCCCGAGCACAAAGGCAACCACAGAAATTCTGTGGCTCTCTGTACTTGATACAAGGTTATGGAGGCACTTAAGAGTGTGTGTGTGTGTGTGTGTGTGTGTGTGTGTGAGTGAGCGAGTGCATTACAGCTGAGTAAAAACTGGGAGGATCTTCTGGTAAAACTTACCCAAGTAAGAAAAGCACTTGGAGATTGTGTGAAGGTTTATGACTCGTGAATGTCGCCGTGCGTAAAATCGGATAGGTAACCGCGTGGGCTCTGCGGTGGCCCCGTTGTCTCTTGTTGTCGAAAGTCGTCGGGTTGTGTGTGCGTAGTAGTGCGAGACAATCTGAGGCATCGCTCAGAGCTGGATGTATTGATTGCTCCCAGCATCAAACAGAGGAGGCAGCTGGGAGACAGCGGGAGGGTTCGGCGTCGTCGGAGCCCACTAGCGTGCTTCCTCGCGTGTTCTGCTTTGTTCGTGCGGGTTACTTCAGTTACTACAGCACCCCACCCCCCCACCCCCCCACCCCCCACACCTCCTCTCCTCTTGGAGATGACCACTCAGAAAGTGAGAGAGCTGGGCGGAGGAGGGGAGGAGTGGAGGAGAGAGCAAAAGGGAGAAAAAGGAAAGCACTTAGTCTGTAGGGCATTAATAAGCATAGCTCTTGGCGAGCGAGCGCTTCCTACCTTCCCACACAAAAACACACACACACACACACATTCAGTCACTCGCACACTCAGTGATGGTTGGCCACTCGCCAGCACCTCCCTGGGGTTGAAAAGAGGGGATGTGTAGTGCAGACTACAGAGGGAGTGGCTGTCTGAGGGAATGGCAGAGAGTGTGTGGAGTGCTGTGCCACAGTGGGACAGTCCATTATCCATACCCCTCAGTCTGCATTTCAATGGTTCTTGCCAGAAAAGAGAGCGCCAGAGCGTCAAGCAACAGGCAAAGGCTTCCTCTCCTGAGAAACATATGCGTCTGTGCCTTCACACATCCAAGTTGGACGCGTGATTCATATTCAGGCTGAGTGAGAGCAGCGATGTTGTTCCTGTTTTAATGACCTCCCCTGTCAGTCGTCTTATCTCCAGCCTCATGTAGATGTGCCCCGCTTAGCTGGCAAGGACTTGACTGGGCCGGGGACGGCCCCGGCCCGCTCGACTCGTGTGAACGACCAGCGTGACCGCACGCCAGACCGCCCCGGTAATAAATTTGGCAAATGACGGCACAAGCCCCCGTCTCAGCCCTGATCAGGGATGCTGGTCCCTGCATGTTTGGCCACCTGGCTGCATCCACCTCACCCCACAAGCCTGCCGTCGTCTTTAGGGAGCGACATGACCTGGAAGAGACAGGTTACACACAACCCCCCCCAAAATAAACACACACTGCCACGGCAGAAAGCAAACAGTAAGGCAGAGAAACACACAGAATCTGAATGGTGGGAAAATAAAGTGGCCACGATATGAGGCAGCGGACGAGTCAGAGAGATCTCGATATAATCACTGAGCAACAGCATCAGCCTTTTGCTCTTCTTTTATCCAGACATCACGCAATATAGAGTTCTCTATCAAAACAGTTTTTCCATACGGTTCTGAAGCTTGAAAGAGAGGACAACATGTAACCACTTTTTAGCTTCATATGAATGTTTTACTTCATACAGAGCATGAACTGACTAAACCTTCAACAACAAGATGCTTGATAGGAAACATCCTAATCTGAATAAAATTAATCTGGTGAGGTTTTTTTTTTTTTAAATTTTGTTCATCCCACCCTATCAAAGAATACACTTCGTGTCATGTCTTTCAGCAGGATTTTTGCTAAATCTGTAGCACACGCTCATTCACTTTGTGCTATCTTGGCAGGAACGCAACACTTTTTCTTCCACTGTATGTCATTTGCTTGTTTTCTTTCTCGCGCTTTTCTGAGCCGGTCGTCTTTCTCAGGGGAAACATCCTCAAATAGGTGATGCTTACTGGTTTTGAGGAAGAAAATCATGTATTTTGTTCAGTAGCTCTGAGAATTGTGTTTTCTGATAATGCTGTTGTAGCACCGCCCTGCTGAACAGCATAGAAATGATAAAGCCTCAAGCGTGATGTTCGTCACTCTTCCTCAAATGTTTTTTATGGTCCAGTGCTGTGGATTGTGCTTTTAAGAATGATTCTTTTTGATTTTTTTTAGTGTGGAGCAGGTAAAAGGAACAAATTATGTGATTACACTGCCGTGACAAATATCATTCAGATTTATTCAAAAATGGTATTTGAAAAAAAGCAGTTGTACTCTATAATTTTTTTATCCCACAGAGTAGGTCTCGGCAGCATGCAGCTTATTGGAAGAGAAGATAAAATCAAGAGGGTAGCTCCTTAGGAGAGATAAAGAGACTTTGTTGGCATCACCTCCGGGGAGTCATTTTAGTGTGAAGTGGCTTGAGCAGTCTTTAATTTATTATTGATCTCCAGGTTCCATCAGACTTGTCCGTTTGTACATTAAAGAGGGCTGTTACTATCCCTCAAAGCGTCCCCTGTCGTTTCAAAGGCATTTGGCTTATTTTTATTGGTCTGTAGGATGGATTTTTAGCCATGAGAGGGACAGGCGATGTTAAAATAGATCATTTCAGAGGAACAATGAGGGCCGGGTCATTTTTATAATGTTACTCTGCAACACTACTGTACTTGTTGTCATTAAAGATTTAACAGGCTGTGTTTGTTTTGCCTGTGTAGCACAGGATCCTAATTGCCTGTGCAGTGCAAGAGTGATCTATCCACAATCCCATCTCGTGCTGTTTTGCATGTGAGTTCTACCAGAGGGCATGCCCTGTTCTCATTTCACGCCCTCAGCGCTCATTCTCCAATATCCTCTGTCATCAGGGAAACATGGAATATTTCAGAGCTGCGCAGAAAATGTGCGCACGTTAAGGTACAATATGCAACTTTCTGCCCCGAGGCCACAATTGTATATTTGTGGTCCTCCGCCTCAGATGGCCTAGTTCATGTACTAATACTTGTCAGTCATCTTGATGAGCTGTCTGCTTTGGAAAAAAAGTACGGATTTACACAGAGTACATGCAGCAGAGCCACAGCAAGTGACGCAGATGTTTAACACAACACACATACTCAAAATAAACATGGGCTTTACTGGCTGCATATTAGCTTCGCTGTGGTATTGCTTCTTGCACCTTGCTGCTTTCATGCTGCCTTTATTGCTTTTGAACCTTCCTTGACTTGCCATAATAACCACAACCCCGTTTACCTCAGGCCATCATTTTTTTTGTTCTTCTCCTTAATTGCAGTGTTTTCAATATCTGTTTATGTTATCTGCTGATCAGATCAAGGCAAGATTGTTGCAATTTTTACTGAAGTCTGTCTCCTGTGTGAAAGTCGGATTGGCTTAACAACCCCTCGACAACCATTACACCCTAACTTTCTGCCTTGCTTCATATATCGCATATTACTCTGAATATTGGCCCAGAATATTGGACTGTGATAAACAGACAATTTCAGGGCAAATCAAGTATATTTAGGCCTATTCTCTTTGGATGCACTGTGAAACACACATTGAAAATGAAGAAAGAAAAGCTGCATAAACCTCTGTCAAGAAAGCTTCATTAGCAATAACAGATTCCACAGCTGGATTGACAGTTATCACAGCAGTCAGGTTGTGTTGTCTTTGTTACCTGTGATCAATACGAAATGAATGATTACAGTGCATATGACTTGAGTGTGCACAAACATTTGAACACGTGGGGCTTATAATTAACTGCAGTCTTCGAGTCCAAACATGTAGCTCTTCGTTAACATGCCGCAGCCGCTTTCAAAATATCTGACATGCATTAAACATGGCTCTTAATGAACGTGACCAAATTGGCGCCAGCTTGCTTTGATCTACATGAAGGATCTCTGAACATAATTATTCCTAATCTGTGTTCTGTCTGTGCCTGGGTATGTTACTGTGTGTGTGTGTGTGTGTGTGTGTGTGTGTTTGACCAGGCTCCGCTACACTGAGCCCTGGTGCGTAGCAAGACAGAGACGCTCTGTCGGTTCACATCCCCTCCTCCCCTCACGTTCACATGGGTGGGTGTTTGGAGGCCAAGCCATCTGCCTGCTCCTCATCCACAGTGGAATTCATCATTTAGGCACCTTGAATGACCCAACAGGCCCAGGTAGCCACCAGCACGCTATGCAGTCGGCCAGCCAGATAGCAAGCAAACAAGCATGTCGGCCAGCAGAGAACGCATTCAGCCAAGCATTTTAGTTGGGGGAAGCGGCTGAATACATTTGGAATAGACGAGTGTCAGAAAGATAATCATGGTTTTGCTGTGAAGAGGGACCAGAAGGGCAAGCAGAGGGTTTGGCTGAGAGGGTAATGGGGCTAATAAAGCTGGTAAATGAAAAGCCAAATGATTACTGCAGCTGATTCTATCTACACTCACATATAAACTCTGTGTATATATATATATATGTGTGTGTGTGTGTGAGGGAGAGAGAGAGAGGGAGGAGAATTGACGCCAGGAACGAAAGAGTAGGGAATGATATGAAGGCCAGAGACCTCCCTCTGGATTTGATGAATCCTTCACAGTTCTGAGAGCTTTATGAAACATTTATGATGGACGTCATATCTTCTCGCTCCTCCACCATTGTCTCTGTCGGTCTATCTGCCGTACTCGCTGTGTCTTTTCTGTCAGATGGAAGCTCGAGTTCCAGTCATCTAAAAATTACCCACCTGCGTCTATCTGCATGTTTTTGTTCAGCAGCCAATCAGATTCTCTTTTTTTTTCTGCCTCCTGCAGATTGAATGCTACCCGTGGAAGTTAATAATTCATCCATGTATTAACCTCAGTACTTATGAAGTGCAAAGTCTGTACATACACTCTCACAAGCGCACTCACACACACACACACACACACACATAAAAAACACACAAATAAAGAAGATACAGGATGACAGGTTTTAGGGATTGAACAACGTATTATTATTATTTTATACACTACTCCTCAAAGCTGGTTTGTGATGGGATTTTTCACACACACACACACACAAATAAGGCAGATACGGGATGAGTCGTCTTTGGGATTGAGCAACTTATTATTATTATTATTATATTATACACTACTCCCCAAAGCTGGTTTATGATGTGATTTTCACACACATACAAACACGCACACACACACATACACACATGCACAAACATGCACATTTAAGTGCACTGTCAACAAACAGGGGATCAGTCTTTCTCCCATCTGCTGAGTATGCCAGTTTGCCGCAGGCATTAAGACACCTTCAGATGCTTCGTGCGCGCACGCACACACACACACACACACACACACACACACAGACAGTAGGAAGAAAGTCGCACCACAATAGCTTATTCAGTTCAAAACTGGAGCAAACAGCACAGTAACAAGAGGCATAAATTACTCCATCTCCCTATAGGAGACAATCCTGGAGAAAAATGTAAATGAGATTCCATGGAGAGCATAACATTTTCTGTAAAATATAGTGATCATTTCCCCTAAATATTATATTCTGGACTGCAGTTGCCTGGCTTGGAAAGCCCTTCTCTTTGATCATGTTGCCGTGTAAAATTCTTTTAACAAGAAAGCATAAATGAATTCCTAAAATGTAAGGTAGCAGTTAGCAGTACAATGCAAGATATTCCCAGCTGCCACACCTCAAAAGACTACCTCAGTCAGTAGTTTTTGGCTTTGTGCTGAGTCAACCGCCTCGCCGACACAATGGATTCCACCGTTTATGCTCGGGCTGCATCAGATGGCACGGTAATCGCTCGGAGGGATGCCAGCTCAGGCTGTGGTGGTAATTGTGGCTGTTTCCTTGGTTTGATCCAATTCCAGCTCATGTGCATTGACATTGTCTGTAGCGTGGATGCCCGTGTCTAAATGGGATTGGACAGTTGTGCTATCAAGACCTCTGTTCAGCTCAGCATGACAGCAGAAATGTGGATGACTGTCAGTGTGGTCCCATTATCTTACCTACTTTATGGATTTTTCCTTGGACATACAGGGCTTTCATTCTATGATATTGAGCTCACCCCCCCCCCTCCCCCCCCCATCCCGAAAGCTTGCTTTCTGTTTGATTAGTCCCAACCATTATCCTCCATTTTCAAATCAATATCGTTACCCTGATCTGTCTGTTGGGTGCCAGAGACACAAAAATGTTTGCTGAGGGAAGTCACGAGTTGGTCACTCTGTATGTTTTTAACCGATTACAGTGGGGTTTGAAAAGTAAAATAAAAATTCAGACATTTTTGCATCAGCCCATGTCCAAGATCTGACGGAGGTTTGTGGTTTGAGTCGGCATAATAACTCAGATAACTCAAAAGTATCCTATTGGAAGAGAACCCAGGCCTGTATATCTGATTAGGATCAGATGATGCGAATATGAAATTATTATTTCAATCTGGGTCAAACTCCTCAGTTGGGTTTGTGCATTTAGCAGAAATTCATCTGTTAAGTGATTGGCCTTTTAACTGCGTCTGTCATGTTTTCCCGTCAGCTTATTTTTGAGTGTTTTTCATGATTGCTAGTTAATTACTGGGTCCTGCTGTCTGGTGTTTATGCATCACAAACACCCTTACAGTCTAAGTTGTGTTAAGTTCCACATGACTGTCGGAGTTCACAATATTGCGACTACTTTCTGGACTTCTGAAAGATACTGCATAATAGAAAGCTTTCTTACTCATTAATCTTGTCTGTAACCTGCACAAAGCTCACCAGGTGACATGCTGAGAGGGCTTATCAGCAGCTAAAAGGTCACAGGCGTCCAGCTGGCTAAGCCCCTTAGCTTTTGACCAGAAACACCCCTGACGTGATGCGACTCCTGATACTGACACAGAAGCTTACAACACCTGCACCTGGCTATCTAAGCTTGCTACCACTCTCCTCCGTGTGTGTATGTGTGTGTGTGACTGTCTGTACGGACTTCATGACAAGCAAGCAAGTTTGCCATAGAGTTATCCATCTGTACTGAATTTGCATGGCTGCCTACTTAGTATTCTCAGGTGTGCGCTAAGTTGAACGTAGCAACAGAAGAAAAAACAAGGGCTTGTTGGCAAAGAGCTGTGAATAATACATGTGCGGTTGAATTATATCCTCACACAGTTAAGAAAATTTACGATCGTCTTCCGAAACAAAGGTCTGTGTGTGTGCATGTGCAGACCCCTGTAGTATACTGCGTGTGTGTGTGTGTGTGTGTGTGTGTGTGTGTGCGCGTCTCTGTGAAATGGTAGCTAGCTGCAGGTAATGATGTGTGACAGGGGAGAAGCTGACAGCATGGCAAAGACTGGGCACCCTGATGCTGGGCTACCAGCAACAGGGTGAACATGGAGAGACCAGCACTCGGTCCTGCTGCAGAGCCTGCGAACATACGCTCATTTAATTTACTTACTGCACTAATGCAATTATTGCCACAGTAATTTAAAATGTCTTAGAGGGCGCTGTCTTTATGTTAGCTTGTGTGTGTGTGTTTAATTAGTCATGCTGGACCTGCTGCCTCTTGAGAGAGATGTTGTGCATCTGTGGATATATGTGTGTGTCTGCGTGTGTTTTCATGAGTGAATGCTTGTGTGCACATGTCTGCAATGTACGTCTATTCTAGTGTGCGCACGTGCGTGTGTACACAACACCATCTGCCTGTGGCTGTGGAGCTAAAATCCCTGATAGCCTCTCGTCCCCATTTGAGAAACAGCTGATCAGTCATCCAACTAGGTGGCTGGCAGCTACATCAAAGGCAAAGTTGTCTCTGGAGAGCCATGTGTTACACACTCAGACATATTACCTACAATAACACATTCACTTGCACAATATCATGGCAGTGGTTGGAGCAGAATGGCAGTAATGACAGCAGAAACTGCAACGAAATGAGGCTTTGAAGGACCAAATGGTGTCTGATGAGATAAGAGGAAGCAGGATGGCTGAGATCAAGTTTAGGACTGGAACGTGAACTGTGAAAACTGTCCACCCTGAAATCTGCTGATTATCCAGGGTAATGGACACTGTGTTTGTGCAGGAAACATTGATGTTGAATATTTCAAGTGCAATTTTTCATGGCAAAGGGTAAAAGCGCATTGAAGCCAAATTGTATAAAATAAGGTAAGATAATCCTTTTTTTAATCCCACAGTGGGGAAGTTTGCAGTGTTACAGCAATAAAAGCAAGGTATAATAAATTAGTAAAATAAATAATTAAACAGACTCAGCAGTTGAATTCACATTAATGCACACAGGAAATATTGATATTGCCCGGTTTAGTATAAACTGATGTTGAACGTGAGTGAATTGCCAGTGTTGGTGTGAGTGGTCTGCTGGGAGCCTTGCTGATTGCAGGGTCTGATAGCAGCAGGGAGGAAGGACCTTCGGTATCTCTCCTTCACACACCTCGGGCCAAGCAGCCCATCACTGCAGTTAAAGCTATCGCTGAGCTGCTCAGCCCAGGTGGTGTCCTGAAGCAGAACGGTTCCTCTTCCTCAGAAGATAGCTCAGAAGCTGTACAAATGAAACCCCAAATTTTGATTTGTATTTCACAATGAGCCAGTTCTTTGTCCAACATTTATAGTGCGAGTCTCACACATTGTGAGGGAATTAATCATTAATTGTTCTGCTCCTCTCAGGACGTGCAATTTAAATTCTAAGGATAGCTGCATGTCTACACGGGTATAATATCCTGGAGCAAGGTTGTATTTTAGAGTGGTTTTGTCTTCTTTTATGTCTACAGGTAGCACCTGAGTCTGTGTGTGTGTGTGTGTGTGTGTGTGTTTGTGTGTGTGTGGGTACTGGCCACCATGGCACCTTGCCTGTGTCCTGCCTCACGTGAACTCCACAGGCCACCCCCATCTGGCCACTAGTGGACTGTTAGACATCCAAATTAGGAAAGCTGGGCCAGCGTGTCACTGATAGCGCTCGGCCTCAACCAAGCACGGCCAAGCCCTGGCCCCACTCCAGTCAGAGACATATTATTAGACCCTACATTACCCCAGCACCTAGCGTGCACAAGGGACTTACCTCACGTCGGCCACGCTAATTAAATCTCCCAGACGCCCAGGCTCTTAATAAAGCCTGACATGACAGCTTGGCCCGTTCATGTCACAGTGACCCAATAACCCGGAAGCTGCCTCGTGTGTTTGTATTCATGCGTGTGTGTGTGTATGTATGTTGTCTGAGTGTGTGACACTCTGCCTGGGGGTCTTGCTGTCGGGGGAAGGGGCAGACACCTGTCTCCAGCCCAAAGGGAGGTCACTTTCTAGGGGTATGGGAACCACTGTGACTCAGCAGCTCTGCTTCAAAGGGCAGCTACATTAGCAATACAAATCATACCACGGGGAAAGGAGCATCTGATCATCGTTTTTTGTCCCCCCTTGCTGGTGCCATGGCTTTACTTTGTATGGGGAAGTGAATGTGGACATTGATTCTTCATACATAAATGTGGAGTTTCAACCTAGAACGGCTGCCACGAAGATTGATTTTATTCAATTGCATTTTTTCGTCTACAGTTTTCGAATGCAGCAGCATCACAGTTTTCAAACACCAAGTTTATCTCCCCATGCAGAAATAGCTAACACAAAACAGATTGTTTTGAAGTGCACGGTCACTGAGAATGGGGCCTGCCTGCAGCCATTTGTGCGGTCTAGTGTCCACTTTAGGCTGTTCCCTTGTTTTCCACAAGGTTGAACTAAGTGGAAGGCTTTTGGATGGATAGATGAATGAATGGCTGAACAGATGAACAGAAAACTCTGATTACTATGGAGATACAGGCTCTCAGGCAGAAATATAAACAGGTGGAGTGTGGGGACATCTGTTAAAAAGAGAAACCCTCTAAACAGCTTTTCAGGATTAACAGTAACTGATTAAACCCTGTTAGCATTCTGATAAACAAGTTGATCTTATGCATTAGTAGGGTGTGTGTGCGTGTGTGTCATTGCCCTCCCTTGTGTTAAAACCTGGCACCTCCGAGGCTGTTGGTCATGTAGTAGAACAAGGGAGATAACTGTTTTGTCACATTTAGTAACTTGACGACTACACTGAATGTGCTCTCCCCGATGTCACCTAAATTTCCTGGATTTCATATTGCACCTGCTCTGTTGCCTGCGTGAGTGATATGGGTGCTTTTTAATATTGGGTAAAATTTGAGCAATCGGATCCATTTCAGAACGTAGGGTGGCAACAGTGATCAGATGCTGTGGAGCGGCATTATCTCCGCAGCAGTGCAAAACAATCTCAGCCTACTGACCTGGATTAGCGGGAGTATGATTGCATATTCACTGTGGAACCAAAACCACAACAACTTTATGTGTCATGGACAATAAGCAGTGAATCAAGAATGTGTTTGCGATGAGCAAATTAGCTTCATTACAGAATCATCTTTGTGCTCTGTTTGATCTGTTCTGTCTGTGCATTTATAAGTCTACAGAAATCTTACAACAAGTGATAATTAGTTGAATCATATTAGAGCATGCAATAATTGCGCCGTGGAAGAAGAAGGTAAACTAGGTCATGTACTATAACAACTGTTTTGACCTATATTCAGAAGCGCTGAGTATCTAATGGAGTGACTCTTCGTCGAATTTTGAAATATTAATCGTGCAACTGGAATGGGCCTATTCTTCCATCTTTGTCTTCTTCTCAGTCCAACGCGATTTTGTTTTGTCAGTTTAATTCTGAAATCCTCTGTACTCCAGACGGGGCCAAGATTGATTGCTTTGAATGGGCGCCTGTGCCCGCGGTGCCCATTCGATTTCAGCCCGGCTGCCACGCCCACAGCCGCTGCCCGGGGGCCAGTGCGGGGCCGAGCCGAGCAGCAGTGGACTACGGCTGCACGGGGCCAGACTGAGAATATAGGTCATCCAGCCCCGCAGATGAAAGATGCATAGCACTGCCTGCCAGGGTGGAGGCAGGGTGGAGATGGAGTAAATATAGAGATGCTTCCAACTCCTCAGCATGGGCAGTTGAGATGACCACAGGGAGGAATGGAAAAGGCCATGTGCAGGGTATGTGCAGAAGGGAGGATGTGCGTAGGAGTGGCGTGCAAGGCAGCGACATGCAGGAAATTCAGCGTAGGAAAAGCACGGGTGTGGGGCAAGGGTGGCGGAGAGACACTCGCGTGAACGAGAGTGTGTTGGTGCTTGGGGACCAGTATCAGATTGTCTTTCTTACTGATGAAGACGGAACACAGACAGCCAGCTCCCTTCCTCGGAGCAGCTGCGGCTGGCACACAATATCGTCCTCTGTTCCCCGGTGGCTGGTGGCGATCGGGGGGTGACAGCAAAGATCACGCTCGTGCTGCACATACCCTTTTGTTTTCTTTGTGCATGCAGATTGATGTGGTCACTCTTAGCGCTCATAGCAATGGTGCGTCACTCCTGTAGAGTAATCCTGCTGACACAGTTTAATTTTTGATGTAAAACAGTTTGATTTGGTCCAGTATATTCTACTTTAAAGGGACAGTTAACCCAAATTGAAACCAGACATATCTTGTCATTTTTTCCAGTGGCATTAGCCATGTGGTTTTTCTTTTGTTTTTTTTGTTGTTGTTGTTTTCAGAGCTCTGTTGTACTGTATTCTTTGGTTCTTCCAGTGTGACAAATGCACCGTTCCCGGGAAGAAATGTTGCAGTAGCTTTTTCGAAAATATAAATTCTCAATCGTTTGAGCAGCACATAAACCTCCCTGGTGCAGGGGTGCCGACAAACTCCTCAGAAGTCCCTTTGAAACTGAAATCCTGCTACATTGCCATTGAGAAGACCCCCACATTGTGCCGGCTTTGCCCGTTTACATCAAACACAATAATGCTGCCCCAGTGTGTGGTGTTAGTGCTCTGGAATCAGAGACTTGATGTGCAGCACAACAGCGTCTGTGTCTGTCCCACCATGCCAACTCTCTCAGACTTACGCAGACTTCAATCCGGTTCTGGGACTACTTCTTCCGCCGCCGGCTTGATGTTGGAACAACAATGCCCCCCCCACTGTGTTTGTACCTTTTGTTCAGAACGCTGAGGTGGAATAAATGGGCACAACATTTCCAACGGGCTGTATAAAAGGTGCTGGAGATGGATTTCTCAAATCTAAGGCTAACAAATTCCAAACCATCTGCTAGCTAGATGCTGTAAAAATATATATATAAATATATACTTGTGTAATTTAGCTGAACCAGTCATTTAAGTATTTTCAAAGAGCGTTATCACAAGGCAAAAAGGAGACATGCGCTGTGTGGTCTGAGACCAGACGCTCAAAGAATGAATGTTTGATGTGTGAGAGTACGTGTAAATGCAGTCCATCCCAAGGTTTTCTCAAGCCGGCAGAGGATTCTCCTGCTCGCTTTCCTTCCTGTCCCCCCTCCCAGCTGCAGCCTACTCTGGCCGAGGTCAAACTTAGGCATGCACTCATGATAAGTGGCCTTTTGTTAAGACAAATGTTTCAAGGGGTGCTTGTCAAAATGTCTGGTTCTCGAAGCAATGGATAATATATGTGCATAACAAACGAGAAGGCCCTGCAATCGCTCAACAACTGTGCGTGCAAGGTTTCCTTATTAAAACATAATTATGCACATTATTCAATCAAATTAGTATCCCTCCATTGCCTGTTGTCTATTAGTCCATCAGATAAAGTTTTAAATGACCTGCAATGCAGGACTTGAATAAAGCGATTATTCGCCGCTTGATAGTCAGTCATTCTGTTATTAAGCAACACTTGGTCCTCATCACGCCATCCCTCCTCCTGCATCCAAAGCCACTTTGTTACAAGAGCGGAACAAAGAGATTTCTATCAGTCATTAGCTCAGTTTTCCACCCCTGAAACCCCCGTGAGCTAATAACGATCATTTACCTTAAAGACAAAGAAAAATGAAAGCATGCGCAGCGACCTTAGCGTTCAAAACAGGCTGCAGTTCCACGGACAATCACATAAATTGAATAACTGAGTGATTTTCTATTCATGTGACAATTTATAAGGGCTGAAAGACTCTGAAAAAGAGATACACATTGACTGCAAAACCTGTTCCATTTTGGCTGAATGACACTTAATTATGGAAGCTGGGGCTACCTGAAGAGAGTGAGAGTGGGGAGAAGAGAGCAAGCTAAAAGAACAAAAGAATAGGGTACAGGGCGACAGAGAGGGTGGGGTGACTTTGTGGCAGGAGAAGAAAGAGCGAGGCGGTGTGGACAGAGTGGCGACTTGCTGTGGACGTGGGCGTTTTTGGAGGTGAGAGGGCCGCAGAGGTACGAGGTCCGCGGAGAGGGGTTGAGACAGGGTCTGTCAAGGGATGACTGAGTGTGAAGGGTCATTGCTGTGAGTGGAGCAGCGCCTGCTGACACAGACAGACAGTCTGTCTCTGCTGCACTAAGGACTAAGGCACACACGGACACTCAGCTGCTGGTCTAGACAGGAGTCAAAGATAGGAGAGGCAGTCAAGGAGAAGTCATTCCGGCCCCCCCACATCCAGATTCCTCCTCCCAAAGCTCTCTCTCTCTCACACACACACACACACACACACACACAATGGGACTCCTTTTAGAAACCCCTCCACAACCTCAAAGAAGTATTGCCACCAGAAGACAGCTGATCAAAAGCTTTGCTCTGCCTCAGGTCGTCACATGTCCGACCCCGTCAGGCACACGTCCAGCTAATTTGCATTTGGCAAATGAGTTTCTCAGGGTACTTCTTTCCCATCATAACAAAAAAATATGTTCAAGTGAAAAAGCCCACAAGTGTCCATAGCAGGGCGGCATTATAGTAGAGTGATAAAGTCTGCAGAGGGAGAGGGTCAGGGAGGATGGAGCAGACCACGGTTTATTCCCTGTTTCAGAATGCAAGTCAGCATTGGCTTCTTTTAGACCATGATCGTCCCCAAACTTTAACTACACGTTCATGTTAACCCAAACCATTACCATTCCTAAAACGTAGCTGTTTTTGTGTCTGAACCTAACTGAACATTAACCATCACGTCATGAAGCAGATTTATTTTTAAACGGTGATTTGTAACAGTTTTGGAAGGCGCAGACGCACGGTGTCCGACTGTTTGGCACGTCGGATCACAACAAAAAAGGGCTCCTCCGTCTGCTTCTGGAGGGTGTGGACAAACGACACGTCCTGTTGTTCAATCTTAGAGACTTGTTGGGTAATCCACATCCGATAGCAGCAAGAAGTGACAAAAAGACACAGTAACAGAATGTCACCTATTTCTGCACACATCATCAGTCTTTGTCAGTCGAGCGCTGATTAATTTGTAATGGTGACAGCTTCATTAGCACAGATGGAGGGGGACAAAAATGGCATAGGCAATAGCCGTTGCGTCATCTGCTCTCTACTTGCTGCCACCTACATGACAACAGGCATATGGGCGCGGGACACAAGCCAGGCTGCCATGTGAGCTGAAATTTGGTTGTGAGTGATATTGAAATGATTTCACTGTTTTCAAAGAGCAGTTTTTGCATTCAGATACAAATTGTAGTTTGCATGCTCTGTCATTCCAACGCGAAGAGGGAGCAAACAATAAAATCAGTTGGGATCAATTAAAACTATTCCGTCTCATACAAATCAAACGACTTCCCTGGCTGCCAGCTGTCTGCAGTGGTGACCTACACCTGCGACACAGCAGGGAAGGTCATTGTCAATTGAATCAGTGCAATCTGGGTGCTTCTCTCTGCACCCATCAGAGCACAGCTAAATGCATTAGGGGTGGAAACCTGCTGGGTGCGTGGGTGAGCTCGCTTGCCTGCCTGTCTGCCTGCCTGTCTGTCGCGCTGTGTCAGGCCAGCATGTCTTTCTGCCCGTCTCTGTGGGAGCAGGAAGGCCTGTTGGCTGGTGCGGAGGCCCTCGTCAGATGCGCCAGTGCAGTGATTGGCCGGACCCTGCCATGTGCTGATAGGTCGCTGTCTCTTCCTGTTCAAACAGGGGTCTAATCAGACACTTTTACAGGCTGCCTTGTTCAAACACACAATGCTCTGCACTGCGGATCTGGCAAACACAGGCTTGTATTTATGTGTCTGCGTGTGTGCGTGTGCGTGTGCTGAGGGTCAGCAATAATTAGTGCTGGTGAGGAGATGGAAGTGGGATGTGGAAATCTGTCTTGCTCAGTTTTCCTGTGGCCTGGTTCTCATTCTGTCACAACACCCTGTCAATAATACATTTCAGTCCTTCAACTCCCACTGATGATGAAGTATTTAAATGCGTGTGTGTGTGTGTGTGTGTTTGGCTTATACAAATCAATAACTCTTCAGAATGCTTCTATATCCTGTGGCGAACAGATATCATCCAATTATACTGACAGCACATACACAAGCAGGCCACCGGGGTAAGGCGTTGTCAGTTGCTGATTGGAGAGACTCTGAGGTCATTGATAGAAAAGAAAAAAACGCCCATTTAGACTTGCATGTCCCCATTGTATCACTGCTGTAATGGCCAATTAAATCCCCCTCCCCTCTTTGCCTCTTTCTTCACTTTTCTCTTCAGTGTTTTCTTCCATATCGCTCAACTCCATCCATCTGCTTTTTTCCTCCCCCTAATTTGTGTTTCCCTGTGCTTTTGTTTCATTGCCACACTTTCTGAGCCCTCTCTGCACCTTTTCATCATGTCCTCAGCCAGGAAGCTCTTTGTCGGGCTGTTCCCATAAATGACCTACCATTTGGCTCTGAGTGTCCCCAAATGAGCTGTGCCAGTGCAACTGTAAACTGACTGGCTGCATGCGTCATATAGGCAATGAGCGAGGGAGCCACTTTCTGTAAACTTTGCTGCCCCCCCCCCCACACACACACACCTCAGCAGCTCTGCAGCACCTGCGCATCTGCAGTCGTGCGTTGTTGTGTTTGTGTTGCTCTGCGACTTCACGCCAAAACCGTCAGACTGACAGAGTTCATTCTTTTCTGCAAAATTATCCAACATACACTTGTGGTGGTTGAAACATGACCCATTTTATTCATATTTACCATAGACCATGAGCTTTCTTTTACCTCATCTATAGTGCTTTTGTTGCCATAGGCCCAACTCAGGATCAGACACCAGCATCCAAGTCTTGTGCTTTGCTTTGCTTTGCTTCCTGATTACATTTGCCAACACAACATTATTTGGAAAGCAAATCAAGCCTGTATGAATGTAATTTCCTGGAGATGGGGTTGATGAAGAGGTTAATTGCTTATTGTTCTTTTAACAACTTCTCACTGATGTTCTTCACAGATCCTCCTGGAACTTGCACTGTGGAATCCTCACATGTTCGAGTTCATGGCTGCTCATGGTGTGGCGCAGCGCACGTCTCAACACGATGGGAATTCAACGCTAAACACGCCGCGGCTATGTACAGTAATTGGCAGTCTAAGCCAGACAAAGTGTGCGTCTTTGTCTGGCTAGCTCTGAGATAATGACAGTCCCACGGTGATGAGTATGTCAGGGCAGGCTATTCAGGGCTCTCAAAGCAGCCAGGACAGGAGGTGCATTGGCACTAAGAACTGGCACCTGTACTTTGTGCAGTGTGATAAAAAGAAATCAGATTTTTTTTGCCAGATGGAAATGAACATATAGGAAAAAAAATATTAATTCAGTAAATGTCTGTGGCTCCTGGCCATAGTGGACATTAAGTTAGTCTTGACTCACTCAGCCTCTCTTTAATTTTACTTGTGGAACTAATTGTCTCGGCACCTGAAGCGTTTACTGATTAGAAACATTTTCAGTTAATGAATGTTAATGCTGCAGTGTGCAGTGTCAAGCCTCTACTTTTTTTAAGCTTAAGTAGGTTTCTGTGTTTGTCTGTGTGTGCGTGTGCTCTTGTGTTTTCACTTGTATGTGTAATTGTAGGTCTATAATGAGAGCCCTCGTGCAGCCACATAATGGGGGGGCTCACCTGCTACCTGGGGATGAAAAGCAGATCCCTGCAATTTGATTAAAGGGTCATGAATCTTGCTAAAAAGAGCGTCGAGGTTAGGGCGTGCGGTGATAATGGTTGAGGTTAAGGTCAGTCTCCAGGGATGAGTGCGGCTGTAAGTATAAATGCAGTATCCTGGGATGTGTTAGTTCTATTTAAATTTGAGTCATTCTGGTCTTTTTTAGAGTGCTCATCGACGCTGACTACCCCCTTAGGGTATGTAAAGCCTGTCACTGCTGGCTCATGCAAAGTATGGGACTGTGGCACTCGATGGTCGTTAGCGCACACACACGCACGCATAGCGTACACACACAAAAGATCATGCCTCTGTGCGTTAATCCCTCTGTGCTTGATGGTTCAATTCCATAGAGGTTAATTAGAGATAATCAGAGGCAGCCGCTGTTCTGCCACAGAGCAAACCGCACTAATTTGTTATCACTGAACTCTTCCCTTTGTCTACTTTACTGCTCCCTTTTGCCCATCTTGTCGTTCTACCTGTGTGTGTGTGTGTGTGTGTGTGTGTGGGAGGGTGGCTGCTGGTAGCAGAGTATGAATATATTTTGGTGACAGTTGCAGACTCGCTGCTGTTTTGAGCGAACGGTACAGCTCTGAACTTTTTCTCTCTTTTTTTTTGATGACTGGTAAACTTCCTTCCTGTCGTTCTCTTGCCACGCTTGGAGAAGCTACAAAATGAAAGTCAATTACAAAACTTCATAAACAAATTTTATCCTTGGAAGCACACACTCATTACAGACTGGATGACATATAGGTATGATCATGGGGGGTGGGGGGGATTTTCTTTAAGTTTTGACAACAGCAGAGCTCACTGCCTTGCAACCCTCAAGCATGATGGAGGGGAAAAAAATTATAAAACAGTTTTGAGGGTGCTCCGTGGCACAAAGGAAAGATTCTCTGATGACATCTTGAAGGCTTGAGACTCACCCAAACTGCCGTGGGGTTTTGACAGCACTTCAGTGACAGAAGTAGCAGCTAGAGCTTGAACTCGGCCCACAGATGCATGGATCAGGAGTCAACACCTGGCTGTGGAACTTTCCTGTTTACTTGGTGTGCAGAGTTGGTGGGAAGGTGGTGAGAGATTATGACATTGTTGCTGGTCAGGTCACCTGTGTGGAAGACGGGTGTAGTAATGGGCGGGTGCCACTGTGGATGTGATAACTTCCTGTCTAATCCTGTCTATTAGTGTCCTGTTACACCACGCAGCCCTTTGCATTTCTTTGAATGCAGTGCTATTTTGGATCCATCCAGTAAATCTCCACGCAAACAGCTGAAAAGAAATAGCTGGAATGTGTCGTGGAGGTGACGCATGACACATGGCCAGCAGTGGAAGTGTGCAGTGACAGGGACCTGAGTTTTTCAGGAGCTGGTCCTTCCAGGGTAAGAGAGAAAGTGGTAAATGTTCCTGCTTTCTTAGTCTTATTGTCCTTTTTATTGGGGCGTATTTGCCCTCCAGCATGGCACGCAAGCACGACTGTGAGTTTTATGAATGGTTCCAGTCAAAGATTGCAATTGTGCTCCCAGCTGAGGATCTGTGTAACAGCGCAAGGTTGTAGCAGGGTTTAGCAGTACAATAATAAGGCAGTCAAAGCAGGGTAAATAGAGGTTAAAAATATCCCAGAGCATGCTTCTTCTCTGTCATTGCCTCCCCTTTTTGATGGCAGGATGTGTCATTCCTATCATTGTTTTTTTCCTGGATCCCTTCAGCTTCTCCATGAGAATATGTTAATTTCACATTCCAATTAAGAGGAAGTCACTCAAAGGAGGTTTAATGAGAAATAACTGGAGTTTTTTTGTTCAGCTTGTTACTGTTGCACAGACCTGAAGGGCAACATGATTAGAACTTTTTTTGTTTGACCAAATACATTTGAATATTCTATATTCAGATGAACATATATATTTAATTAAATTCAAATAGCTTCTACAGTAAGCAGTTACACAGAAAGCTGAATTCTTTGAGAAGAATGTACATTTTAGCAGTGGCAAGTGGTTGTACATTATTTAATTCTTTGCTGATTTTAGGCCTCCTATATGACTGGACCTTATAGTCCAGTTTAAGGGGCGGTGACTGAAAGACAAAAAGAAAAAGGAGTGTGTTGGACTGCAGACATTTTATATTATGTGCATTTGCATTGGCGTATCTGAGTACGTGTTTGTGAGTGTGTGTTTATTGTTTCTCAATGCACGTGTGTCAGGGTGGGTGCATGGCTGGTCATGCAATGCCATGGGTCATCAATAATATATCTGCTCTACTCTCGCGCATTTAACACTTGGCTTCACTTGATTTACTCATGTGGCTCCTCACCCACAGGGGGACGGAGTTATCATTAAAACATCTCCGTTTTTCTCTCCTCACTAAAAAAAATTCACCTTTTCATTAAAAAAAAGGCAGTCATATGGAAAAAAGTCCCCTCGTAAGTACAAAAAAAGAAAATGCAATGCCGCTGTAGTAACACGCACAGTTGCCTGCAGAGAAATATTTAACTTGGAATGACCCATGAAGGAGGGAACATTGTCGTCTTGCATGCATTAAAAAAATAAAAGTGGGACCAATTTTAATTAAAATTTAAATTAAGAAGCCAATTAAGTGTAATTCGGTGACGACCATGCAAATGCTGTATATAATATATGGGTTTATTTGCATATGAAAGCCACCTACAAAAGTTTTTAAAAAAGCCTTGGGAATTCAATTGAACCGGCTAATCACTGAACTAATGGGAGCGGCTTAGATTTTATAGAACGCATAAAAAGGCTCTGCACCATCCATTCCCTACTTTGTCTGCCACCGTGCTTGTCTGGTTAGAGTTACAAGCGAGCAAGTGAACAGCATTTTCATCCGATCAGGTGTGGGGACGTTTCTTGTTGATGCTGTGAATGTTGCTCTGGAGATGACTCCTACAAATGCTCCATGAGCCTCGCCAGACCACAAGAAAACTTTGTGGCGATGAGCTCATGCACAGTTAACGCCCCGGGAAGTCTCGACAGCACAAGTGAAATTTAGTCAATCTGAAGTCTTTCAACAACTGCCATGCTTTTCCCCATCAGCTCACTGCAGGTGCGTGCTTGTTACTGTGACAGACGCACACATGCATGCACATAATGGCTTCTAACACATATTTGCATATGTTTATCCTACTTTTCGCTAATGCTTGCCAGTGTCAGTCGGGGTTGTTGACTAGAGCACGATGCTGCTTGTCATTGTGTTTGTATCATGCGGTGTTGTTGTTCTCACCCATTTTTTAAAATCCAGAGCTCAGCACAGTTTTGCTCCAGGACCATGTTTTATGTTTTCAGTGGCTTAAGAAGTAACTTAAGACTGTTATGTCCATCATTTGAGACCTGACTCTGCCTTTTCGTGCAAAAGAGCTGGATTTGACTGGAGTTGATGCTTTGTAATTATAGTCATTAATTTTCTGTTAACACTTTGGATAATGCTTAATTTAATCCAACTTTCTACAACTTTAAGGGTCAGGCTGAAGTCACAGCAGACATAAAAGGATTTGTTTGCATTCTCATTGAAAAAGAAAAGAAATAGATAACAAAAAGAATAGGAGAGAAAGTGCAAAATGAACAGAACAGGAGAGAAAATGGATGATTGAAAGAGTAGAGGCAAAAACATGATTGGGAAAACAGAGGAGCAAAGAAATGGATGGAGTCTGGAGAGAGGGGAAGGTAGAGGAGGCGGTGGAAAGGCCTGTTTATGTGCAGCAGCATTAATCTCTGTCAGTCTGCTGGTCAATATTGTCTGTGGTCTCGACCATTGGATGTCGCTGTAAATGATTGATATGGCAATAACCTGTTTACCCAGGTGGCTTAAAGCAGTGGTATTCTTGGCAATATTGAATAAACAGCACAAATCCACTCTTCTCTGCAACAGTATTATGCATGTGTGTGCACGCATAGACACACAGGTGAACACGCTTCTCAGGGTGGAGACAGGGCTGCAGGGTGGTGCTGAACAAGAAAAAGCTGGATAAGTTGAGGCGTCTGTCCAACAAGTTTGCTTATTGCCACAGATCAACTCCTTTTTTTTAAAGTCAAACCTGCACTCACAGTTTTCTGGATATTTCCGGGGCACAATAATGATACACTGAGTCCCTATTTATTAATTTCTAGGGTTGAGATATTGCTCAAGTGACTCTGGGAGCAGGGAAACATCTGGTGTAGAGTCTCCGGTCCTCCTTGCATGTTTAGACTGTTAGAATAAAGCAGAACAGGCGCAGGAAACTCACACACTGACGCACTAAAGCAGGAGACGATCCCAGCTTCTTTTCTGTTCGTTTCCGTCAGCGACAGTGCTAACTGTCGAGCCAGGCAGCCGCTGGGCTTTTCTCCTCGTATATAAATCAGAATCTCTGAGGGAGCGATCCGGCAGGCGTAATGCTTTGATGGAGAGTTGCCCCTCTGCGCACTACGCCGCCTGCATCTCCATCGTAGCTGAAGGTGGACTGAACGGCAGCCAGGAGATGAGATGCGGCGCAGCCCCCAAGGCCTCGGCCCCCGGGCGGTGTCACCTCTGTCTTCGCCGTGTCCACCCACCTCGGGGGCCGCCGGTGTCCCCTGCTCTCAGTTGCTCAGTTTATTGGCCAGCACTGCTGACACGCACACACACACAATGAATAGAGTGCTCTAAATTTAAACATAGATTTACTACTGACCTGCTTCTAGTTTGCCATCACCTCAGTATATGACACATTTATGCTATTTCATTTCATACATTCTTTTATACTTGATGCTTTCACTCAGACTTTTCATGCTCATGGTTGTAGTTTACAGCCATCTTTTTTGATTGATTTCTCATGCTATCAATCCTTTAACGTCATAGTCAAATCTACGGTGGTGCAATATTTCCACATATTATTGCTGACTTGTGCATTCACAGACTCAAAATTAATTATTGAATCCACAAATGCCAGGCAGTTTGTTGTAATATTTATATGAAAAGCCTTCCTTTTATTTAAACGCTGTAGATTCCATGCTGTTTGATGACAAGTACATAACCGATCTGTTTAATCTTTGCATATATCTTAGGTTCTGTGAGATGTTTGTTTAAGTAATCAGTGGCTTAGGATGGTTGGACTGTGAAAACATCGACAAAATGGGCCGATGCAGCAAATGACTTGAGTTGTGAGTTGTATACGTTCTTCGTGTGGTTATTGATGTTTTATGACACTTTTATTTCACGAGCGCAGTGGGTTTAAATATGCTCTTGTAATTTTATTTCAGCAAACTTTTCATCACGAGAGTGGCAGGCTGGGAGGCTGTGCTGACCCACCTTCCATTATATATTTCACAATGTCTGCCTATTAAAGGAGATCTATTGCTGGAAGGCTACCGTATGCAAAGACATTAATTATACAAGCCCTACTTCCCCAATGCTCTACAGTATTGACGTTGTACCTTCTATGCCATTTCCTATTCAAGCTAATTAAAAATTTTTTTTGTGTGACTTCTGCTATTGCATGGAGAGGAGGAACGTCGTCCCGGCTGCATGGAGCTGATGTAAGTGGGATGAAGATGTAATAAAGCTGTCTTTGAGAGGAGGAGGCATTCCTCGCCGGCCTACCTGTCCTCTCATGCACACACTTTCTGTGTCTTGCAATAAATAGCTAATATGCAACCAGAGAACATTGTAATGAGACATGGGGCGTTAAATGGAGCGCCAGACACCTTTATTACAGGTCTGTAATGAGTCATTGAGAAAAGACAGAGCAATGTCTGGGCCGAAAGAAAGAGCAGTGCTGTCTGCCTAAATAGCACAAAAAGTATAAAAACACCACGCGGGTAGTTGGCTGTCAGTAGCCGGATGCAACTGAGCCATCATTGAGTGTCTGTGGCCGACAATTGCCCATAGTTTGTGCAGTGAATCCAGCGATGTTGGCATTAGTTGGCCCTTATCAGCAACTGCTGTGCAGTTTCAGCATTTTGAGCAGGCCGCAGAGGCGGGCGGTGAGAGAGATTTACTAGGTAGCAATCTCAGTAAGTCAGTTATTTTACTTGTTTAGCTCAGTTTGTTAGGGTTAACTTGATATTTGGTTCATCATGTTGGTTGTTCTTCAACAGATACAACAGTGGAGCAAAGCAAAGCAAAACTTCACAGTGCCATTATTCTGCACCAGTTCAAATAGGGTCACGGTGGCGTGGCGCGACCAGTAGCTGTTTTAGGTCATCTGAAGATGTAATAAAGTCAGGTGTGTGTGGAAACAACAGTCTGGTTTTAGGGTTCAGGTTAAAGTTCGGTTTGGGCAAGAGTAGGATTAGGCTTTGTAGTTGTGATGGTTAAAGTTAGGATAGGGAACACGTTACGTCAATGAGCGTCTTCAAAAAGATAGAAGAGGGTGTGTGTGTGTGTGTGTGTGTGTGTGTGTGCATGCGCACATTCATCCCATCATCTCACGCGCATGCTTGCCTGCCTTCCAGCAGTTGCCTTGGGCAAAGGAAATCCATTTCTATTGC
Source organism: Psettodes erumei (assembly GCA_016785225.1). Classification (NCBI taxonomy): domain Eukaryota; kingdom Metazoa; phylum Chordata; class Actinopteri; order Pleuronectiformes; family Psettodidae; genus Psettodes; species Psettodes erumei. The sequence goes on along the minus strand of JAFBJZ010000863.1, from coordinate 3,763,743 downwards.
CAGCTTTGTAAAGACCTGGCTAAATGAGACACATAGTATATCAGAGAGGCTGGGGAATTTTCCAAAGAATGTATCAGAAAATGTATTAAGAGGATGTTATTCCCCTTAAAAAGAAGAAATTCTTGCAGCAGGAATTTTTATGAGATGAAAGATGGAGCAGAAGGGACCTTCTAACCTTGTCTTTGTGTTGATGAGATACAAAAACAGTTTTCTTTGTGCGGCTAGGAATGAGCATGAGCTTGTTGGAAAAAGACCCTGCTGTTACAGCCAGAGACCCCAGTCAATGTATTTTGGAGAAAAAGCGGAATCAGTTTGCAGCAAAGGAGGATCATCATTAGAATTCTGCCATATATTAAAAGAGCATTCATCTAAATGAAGTTGTGCTTGTTTACAATTTGCATTGGAAATTAATTCAAATTTTCTGTTTGCATAAATATGCACAGCCTCTTCCTGATTCAGCCAAAAGAGGACACTTTTGGCTCCCTGTCCTATAGCCTATTTAAGCTTCATCTCTCGCTGTGGGAGGAAGGACCATGTGGTTGTGGGTTCTCTTTGCATAAAATGAAAGCCAAATGTGAAGTGGCACGAGAGAGATCCTTTTAGAAGGAAAGCTGGTCTGGGTTGAGCGAGCCAGGAAATAAATACACAGTTTTTGAAAATAGATCCTCTCTACGACTTTTCCGTATGGTTACAGTGAGAAGAATGAACCCTCCTGTCGCCTGTGCCATACAGGAGGACTTCAGGAGGGCAGTGTTGTCACTTGCTGGAGATTGCTCCCTGTTCCCCGCTGTCTTACTGAATGTGCATAAGTAACACAGAATGCATGACGCATTGGAAAATTTGGGGCCATTATTTAACCCCAAAGCAATATAAGTCGCTCGCCCCTTCTCCCGGACATGCTCCCCCCTGGAGGGCATCAGCAGCAGGTATATCTGACCTTCATCATCACAGTCACAACAATAAGGATGTGGTAAGGCTTAAGGAACAGTCACAGCTTGGTTCCCTTTAGGCACAGTAACAACTTGGTCAGATACAAAGTTAAAATAAGTTCTTCCTTGAGATTTGAGGACCTTCCTTGTTGACAATGTGTGCAGTTAAGGCTGTGAAAAGGTCAGAGATAAAGGAAACAACGATTATTACCGTTTTGCTCACAGGAAAGGGACAGCAGTCTCCTTTTGTCGGCCTATCCTCCCACTCTGTATACGACAATACCAAACTTCCTCCAGCTCCACAGCTGCTGGAGGTCACCTAACAATAAAACCTAACTATGGGTCATAATAAACTGCTTGCACAGACGACCTGTGGGGTCACTGGTTTTTACAGGAGCATCGTCTCCCACAAACACTTTTATTGAGTATAAATACTGTTATGTATCAATAAAAAAAGGTATGAAAGTAATTTATGCTTTCACATTTAACCTGGATACTATGAAAAAGTATTCTGTCGTATTAGAGACTTATTTTCACACATTGTGACGAGACTTTTTTCTAACCAAATTCTAACACAATTCGTACTGTCCTTGCTTCCTTGATAGAGCTCAGTGATTACTGATATTTTGTCTGTGTGCGTGCTTGCGTACACAACACTGGTTTGTGTCTCATCACAGGCTAATGCGGTGCTCAGAAACGTCACCCAGGGCTGACAGGGTGCCCGTGTGCCGTCTTGGCCTGACATGGTGATGACGCTCCTGTCTATTTATGAACTCTTTATGAATGTACCCGCTCGCGAAGGCTAGAGTGCTTTTATGTTTGTCCTCTAAAATGATCTCCAAATAGCCTATGTCCATTTCCTGAATATTTGAAATCCATTGTGAGTCACTTGCTCCGCTTGCAGTCATGAAGAAATGATTTTATATTTCATAACTTCAGCTAATATCAGTTGGTATGATGAAGGGATATGCATTCAGACATTATGCCTAATATAGATTTAACCAATGCTGTTTTCTTTTTTCCTAAATTTGTTGTACTTTATTTATGTTTTACTTCTTTGCCCCAAGCCTGTTATTCTTCAATTTTTGGTCTATACATAATGGATGCTGTGTGAGTGAGTCAGGGTGGAGTTTGGCTCTGGGGCTTGTGGGCATTGCAGCGAGATAGAGTACGGGAAGGAAAGAGAGACAGAGAGCGGCAGACTGACCGAGCGTCTGAGCCAAGCCTTGGCAGCTGAGCAAAAAGGAGAGATTATTTGCCTCAGTGAAAAGGAGAAGAAATCATGGTAGACAGTAGCAAAACCTCTGTTTCTGACCTCTGTCTGGCGCAGAATGATGTGTGGCTGTTTTTGTCTTTTTTTTTTTTTTTTTTTTACCTCTAAATGGTATTGAAAGGTTGAGTGAAACAAGAATTTACCTGTAGCATGCCATTCAAAATCCCTGCTTAGCAAACATGTCCGGTTCCAGTATGAAGCGTCATATCCATTCAAATGAAAACACGTTGTAGCACAGTGGCAGGCTTCAACAACGACAAAGAAGTTGTGTTATCTCGCAAAAGTAGTTGTATATGGTTCATTGACCGCGAACACAATGCACCACAAGGCACAGCGTTGGTCAGTCTCATATATTCTATTTACCTTGCAAATGGATGTGACAGGGAATTAAATGTTAGCCGCCCTCACAACTCTCCAGAGTTGTAAAACCCAGTCTCACGGTATTACAAACCACTCTGCAGTTTTTCGGCATCTCAAAAGCCTTTTACCCTCATGGATCAGTTACTCGAACCGGTCTTCCTGGATCCCATTTCATCATCTCTCCAGTACCTGAAATAAAAAGCCCCACACAGTGGCTTTTTTCTGTGTTCTTGGCACATGTCAGGTTAAAGTATCCATGCGCATCTGTTCCTTTGAACGGATAATCAGCTCGAAATACACCTGAGCTCATCACCAATCTTATAAAGAGCAGCGAGGAGCCTTATCGTGCACGGACGACTCTGCTAGCCGTGCATGATGGAGGCTGATCGACGCTTTGCTAGTGTCTTTCCCTTGGAACCATCCCTCTTCCAGGTATTGATCTAGGGTAAGGCTAAAGCTGATAGCTGAGCTGCAACCAGCCTGGGAGTTAATTCCCTATGTTCCTGGTGCTGACAGGCCCAGACCTGCATCATTACTACAACACTAAGCATTGGCAGTCAGGCTGCACTCTCCCCTTTCTCACCCCATGATAAACTACTGACGGGACTCTCGGCAGATAGGTTTTTCAGCATACATCAGCTCCAAAAAGCACATCAATTATTCAACCTCACAGTGGCCTATTGTAATTACTTTGCATTGATAGGCTGCCAGCCATCCCAGCCGTAAGTCAATGAAATAAGCAACGAGATGCACAAACTGTACTCCTGTGGCACTGCCAATTGCAACCTGCTTAGTTTGTCCTTGTAGCCCACAGGATGCTGAGGCGCCGAGTTGAAGCCCGCATAAAAGAAAAAAGAAAGATTTGAAAAGAAAAACGCGTAAGTCCATATGACAGTTTCGACAGATGCTACACTTGTCGAGCGGATGTAATTCCTGCTTCTGCTTTCTGGACATTAATTTTTAATGCGACCAAATCTCATCTGTGACTCGCTGGGCATGTTAATGTACCACGACTGGTAAAGACTAGAAGTCATGAAAATGCATCCAGAGAGTCGGTGAAAGCAAGTGGTCAAAAGGCACCAACAGGCGGGCGGACTAATAGACTGACATGTACACAGAAACGCGGAGACACAGACTAACTGAGAAAACCACGGTTGGAATCAGAGTTCAGAAAGCTAATCAATGTCTTCCTGTTTACATTTCACATGACTCTCTCCTTGCCTTCACTTTCACAAAGCCCCAGTAATCTCCACAGAATATAGATTGGTTGTTCGTCAGTCTGCGCACATGCTCGTCATAAGAGATAGCAAACAGTGAGTGAGGAGCAACGAGGGGGAGCGAGAGAGAGAAAGAGAGATTGAGAGAGAGAGAGAGAGAGAGAGAGAGAGAGAGAGAGCACGGCAGAGTAAGATCCAAGGCTCACCTCTTCAGGTTTATCGGACAAGCAAACACACGCTCAGCAGAGAGAAGGAAAAGAGCGAGAAAGAAAGAAAGGTGACTTACTTGTGGAGGCAGACAGAGAGAAGGCGCTCCTGTGCGTCTCTGTGAGCCTGATTGAGCTGTTACAGTGTCCACTGACACAGAAGGAGAGAACGAGAGGGAGGTGGGGGTGGGGTGGGGGGGCGAGAAAGAGAAGGAGAGTGGTGAGAAGAGGAGATGAAGAGGGAAGCTGGAGGCTCGACTCGGAGTGCTGGCTTTGCTTTATAGCGTACACTGTGGAAGTGTGTGACTCTGTGTGTGTGTGTGTGTGTGTGTGTGTGTGTGACTGTGTGTGTGTGTTGCTGCTTTTTGGGCTCCGTGGAGATGCACTCAATCAACTCGCTCCCGAACCTCTCGCTCACTCAACTTGCCGCTTGCATTTCCACCATGTGCATGTTTAAAGTCCACGTGTGTGCACACACACACACACACACTCACACACACACACACAAACCAGCCTTTCCAAGTTACTGTATCCCACAGCTGGAGTGTGTAGCACCACTCAGATAATGCCATATTCTGTTGGCTTTTTTTTCTCTCCCTTCCCCAAATACTGATTCACAGGCAAATAATGAAAGCATCTCTCTCCAGAGCAGGCAGGGAGTTTCAGTGTTTTGAAGAGATAAGGAATTTGGGCTCCATTCGCACCAGAAACCGACTGAGACAAATCGATCCCCTCATTCTCTCGGTCAGTTGTTTGTAAGGGAGAATAATGCTGAGAGCTGTCAGTTCAGTGTGCTAAGATACACTTACTGATATTCAACAAGATTATCACAGCAAATTTCTATTTTTTTGTCTCTTATTCCGTGTTGTCAATTTGAGCATCCTGCCTCCTGACAGACATAGAACTCTTTAGAGGAGCGGGTGCTTTTGCAGCATGCAATTAGCCCTTATTGTTGCAGAGAATGAGGAGGCCACGGGAATCGGGAGCATAATGATGGCAGGTGTGGAATTAGTGTTGTCTTGTTGTTTCCACAATGGCTGCTGTGGAAGCTCTTTCAGAACAATCTTCTCTCTCTTAAGTTTGGAGCAAATTTCGGCATTCAAATGATGGAAACTTCCAGACAAAGACGTCAGCTGTGACTGCTGCTTGGCGTGAACACCGGTAAGCATGGTTGGATTTTGCAGACTGACTGGATGCTCGCCATCACGTTCTCCTGCGTGGTCCATGACAGATTGTCAGAATCACCTTGGTTTCTTTTTTTTTAACTCCTGAAGAATTGCTGACTGTAACCTTGCATGTCAGTGCCTTAAATTAGCCCTTCTCTCTTTTGTTTTCACTTTCCCCCTACTCCTTCTGTTTTCCACTGAGCTTCTTTGTAGGTAACTCCATCCTGCCAAACCCACAGCAACCCAGTTTTATAAAAGCAGAGTGAATCTGATAGAATCTCCGACAATTGTTCCCTTTTTTCTTCCGCAAACTCTTTGTCTGGGCTGCGGTCCACTAAAGCATGGACACTGCCCTGTAACAAGACCAACATTTTCCCCTGTTGGGATTTATTGCCTGTAGCATTTATGGAGAGGTCCCAGTTGGAGATGAAAGCGCATGCACACACAAACACACATAAAGACGCAGAGGAAAGGGGGTTAGAAATGCTAATTTAGTCACACAGACGGAGGGGGTGTAAATCCACTCCTTATTGTGAATTCAGCACGTTGGCTGTATTGTGCAGCGGTGAGCCCCTTTATTCAATTGAGCTGCCATCCATCCTGGCTATGGCATTGAGCAGGCACGTACTGAGCGCTCCCACAGGAACCTTAGACTCGCTCAAACACACAAGGGCTGTTTGCGTACACATCAACAGATCGTGTGGAGTGACAAAGACCCATTAAGGCTGTAATGGCCTGATGCAACTCTCCGCAGAGTCATTATTATCAGCTGAGGTATGTCGAAATATCACTTTCAGGGAGGCGGGCACCTGCGTGCATGAGTCAATGCGTGCTCTGAAGTGTATATGACTATGCCACATGCATCCAGGAGTGCATACTCAAAAAAACTGCAGATTTTAAAAGGAGGAAGTGAGAAACAAAACGAAAACATAACTGCTTACTGAATGTGTGCACACTGAAGTGCAGCGAGCCACTGGAAAAAGTTACTGGGACTAAGTAAAGGGCTCTGTGAGAAACAACACATAAAAGGCATTTCGAGCTCCGACGCCCATGTCTGCAGCACATTTGTCAGTGTCTTTTAAAGATATTTGAAATCACTGTTTTTTTATGTGAGTCAAGGGAATCACAATGATAGGTTTTTAAAAAAGGGGTAAAAATCTATCCAGCCGCAGCCAAGATGTCTTTAAGAGCCTAATGTGGGTCAGGCTCCAAAACACTGGATTGGGTATGTCCCATAACACATAACAAAGAGTGAGCATTAAAAGCAAAATTGTCAAAAGCACCATATTTTATTGGCAGTATGAGTTATGTGTAAAATTTTAACAATGGTAACAAGTAACCTTTCTGATCCAATACATGATCTGCAGGAAAAAGCACAGTAATTCCCCCTGAAATGTAGTAGAACAAAAGTTAAAAGTAATATTAAATGCGAACACTTGAGTAAAGTTCTCCAACATTATAATTCACAACAGCACTAGAGAAAATGTACTTTTTGCTGACCACCGCTGCGGCGTATTGTTGCATCCTGGCAGTTCGATGTGCATCAGCCAAGAGGAAGCTGGCACTGCCCGAACACCCTGTTAAGCCTGCGAGAGAGATGGCACATCAGCGGCATCTCCCCTCTCATCTGCCCGCTGATGGATGGTGAGAGCCATAAGTGCGATGATTGGTGTGAGGGGCACATGAGTCTCGAGAGCAGATGAGAGGTGTTTAGCTCGCAAAGGTGCGCCGTGGCAGAGCTGTAGCAAGGTGAGCTATGGTCCCTGGCCTCGGTTATTATCCCGCTGAGTTATAGCCCCCCTCCCCTCCACCCCACCAATCTGCACGCATTACAATGCCAAGCCACGACACGCAATCTTTCCTCATGCTGTACCTCTAGGATCTGCATGCTCCCGCTCTCTCGCTCGCTTCTCCTGCCCCTCGCTCTCTTTCAGGCCTCTTTACTTTTTTTCTGAGCCCACTTGCCGTTTATAGCAAGACGAGGGATCGAACGAGTTGGAAGTTGTCGGGTAGTTTTTAACAAGGTGTGTGCGGTATGTTTTGGGGCAGGATCTGGCATTAATGAAAATCACGTAACCAAAAAGGAAAAGCTGAAATCTCAGTGGCAAACCATCCTCCCAGATTCTCATGAAAACAAAAGAATGTCTCCGACCCAAAAAACCTTAATGTAGTCATTTCTAACCCAGGACCCAGTTCTTAAAAATCTCTACACTTATACTTAACTTAGCCACCGCTAAACTAAAGCCTAACCTAGTAAAATTAACTGTGTTTAACCTAACAGTCACATTTTCCCCAAACAGACCTCAATCAAACCCCTAAACAATCCTTGGTTACCCTCACCACCATATAGCTTGTTAAGAAATCCTTGTCAGCCATGTGATTTCAATCATCTCCATCCCTCTGGTGTGGGTGTGTGTTGGAAAAAGCTTAGTGGATCAAAAAAGAAATAAACACAAGACCATAACTGCACGCATCTTTATGAAACCAACAGAAGGGGTGGGGGGGTGTAATAGTGTATCTCGCTCTACAGCAGCACAAAACAACAAGGTCATTAGCATATATAACAGAGTTACCATATGTGAGTGGCAGGGAGGCATCATTGCTCATGTGACATTCATTGTGCTGCTGCCTGCTGGTGCAGAATGCTGACATGCAGTGACTGGCAAAAGTCTGACAGGAGGAGCCCTGCTGTCTCTTACCCTCACCTCCTGCTGCGGAGGCCTGTGTGCACCCCGGGTGGAGGGTGGGGAGTAGGTTGGGGGGGGCCGCAGACGGAGAGGGCGAGAGAGACGGAGAATTAAGTTAGAGTGAGGGGAACATCGGGCCATATGCATCTTCTCCATCTCCTTATGAATATGCAAAGCAGACAGGTCAAGTAGGCATCAATGATTCTCCTCCCCCTGGAATTCAAGAGAAGAGGAGGAGAGGAGAGGAAGGAGCGCTCCCCTCTGAGGCTTTTATCCAGTAATGGTGGATCTCTCTGTGGCATGTCATGGATACTTGTGTGTGTGTGTGTGTGTGTGTGTGTGTGTGTACAGACACGCACACCATCAGTGTGTTCCCTTTGCCTTTCCATGTATGCGTCTGTATTCGAACGGCAAAAACCAGTATTCAGTATTTTAGTAAACAGAATCATTGCCTGAAAACCAGACAGCCTTTCCCACAACCTGCCTCTCCCTATGGTTTTGTCACATCAGGGAAGCTGAGCGTGGAAAACGTATGGAACCTCTAACATTTCTTCGTCCTTTTCCAGGAGGTGGGTAGGTCAGGGTTTCTCTGTTTTCGTCTTCCCCCTCAGATGTGGAGGGAGGACTCGAAAGCCTTAATATTATGATGCTTGTGCCAAAACCACTCCCTTCCCCTTGCTTTGTGCCGGCCTTCCCGCTGCCACGCTGCCCTCGGCTGCATGTCTTTTGAGCGAAGAACTGGCACGGCATCAGTGGCAGACCGTACCTCACCACAAGTCCTTTTGATGGTCCAAGACGAGGAGGAGGCTTTTAATTCTTCTCATCTTGTTACAGACACAGCGCGCACGCTGCTCTCTCACACACACACACACACACACACACACACACACACACACACACACGAATCCCAGTGCGCTGGATTAGAAGGAGAGGTCAAGTCGGGAGCGCTCTCCATTGTTTTTATCGTTGTCTCTCACTCCCCCTCGGTGACTGCCGTGCCTGGTCGCAGTTTTCAGACATCCCATTTGGGTCCGTTAGTGCTGTGCTTCTGTTGCACGAGATAAAACTCTCTAGACAACCAGTTATAACCCAGTGATCATTCCTCCCAGATTGCACAACGTCCTGTGGATTAATATTAAAGAAAAACAAAGCAAGAAAATTGCATCTACATCAAAAACCCACAAACAATAATCACTGGCTTCATGTGGCATTTGGCTGCATGATTTTCATGATTTTTAGACGTTTTTATCAGTTACTGCATGCATCGAATGCAGCCTGTTGTTTTGCATCATGTCATATTTCTGTGGAAAATGTCCCTGAAAGTGACCACTTAAAACCCATCCCATCATGATGCGTAGGTAAAGGCTCTTTCTTACAAAATGTGCAGCTGTAATCAATGTCCCTAATACCCGTCATTAATATTTTCTCTGTAATATTATAAAATATTGACTCGTCATTTGCATATTCGCCCACCGTAACTAATTCTTACCATATCGTCCATGGGTTTGTTTTGATATCTTTTATTTGTTCTTGCAAATCTCTGCACACAGACCACTGCAGCTGCCAGATCTCATCAAGCTAATGGAAATGCCATGCTTAGTACAGTGGCCTCCGAGACCGTCAATCCTCATATACGAGCTCTGAGCTCCAAGGTAATAACGGGGGGATCAGAAGGTACCTGGTAAAAAGTTAGCTTAATATAAACTGCATCAGAATCAAGCCTGTGATGTCTGCTGTCCTCCGCTCTGCCCCGCGGAGGTCAAAAAACACATTTCATTATTTCCCCCTCATCCTTTAATCCTCTTCTACCTGATGTTAGCACTCGGCTGAGGAGTGTGTATACACACACACACACACACATACGGCGAATGGTCAACAACAGTTTTCAGGTCATAAATACTGATGTGCAGCATTGCTACATGGTGAGAGTGTTTGTGCGTGTATGACTCCTTGTGAAGAGAGAGTGAGGGGTAGGGGACAGAATATGCTGAGCAGAGGACAGGCAGGGGGCACATGTGTGATGCTCGCCATGTGAAAGGTGAGAGAGAGTGTGTGCGTGTGTGTGTGCGTGCGCATGCATGACTTTTGAGCAGCATTGTCATCTTAATCCCTTGTCAGGGACTGAGCCTAGGTTTACACCGGGATTACAGCGCAAGACCAATTATTACCTGAGAGACTGAAGGAGAAACGCAATGTCAGAGCTTGGATCAGCAACCCAAATGATGTGACAGGCGTGCAGTAACATGAGCCACAACAGGTCAGCACATCGTCAGAGTGATGGCCAGCTAGCAGCTGAGACCTGCAGCTTTTCTGCGTAATACCCGGCTCCATCATACCTGTCAGCACCTCAGACACCTGCCAATCACAATGGAGCCACAACCCCCCACAGACGCGACTGTGTTTACTTATGTGTGGAACTGACTGCGTCTGCGCATAATGTCCACGCACAGGTGACCTCTGCGCCCCTGCTGACGGCATTATTCCTGTGTTGTGTTTGGCTCTGACACCTCATGAAACGTAAATTGGATGGTAAGAAATTTCACAGAGCCACGGTTGGTCGAGAATACAAGTAGATGTCAGTGGGAGGGAGCCTCTTTTAAATTCCGCCGTTCTGGCTGCCTCGATTCAAGGGTAATGTATGCAGAATCATGGCCAGCCTGGACACATGCGGAGAGAGGGGTCATCTCTACGGCAGCATATCCAACAGCACATTAGGCTGTTCTTTGTCAAACAGAGACGGTATTATTCACTAAGTGTATTCATCCTTTGTTCCCGGCACCTCATCCTAGCAATCAGCTAATCACCGCTAATCAAGTAATCAAGACTTTGCATGTATTAATTTGGCAATTACATATCATAAAACCCAAAAGAAATCCAAGCAGCACAGACGTCTGTGTTTTTTTAGGTGGCCTGGCTTTCAGTTGTCAATAGGCAAACAAAAACAAAAAAAAAAAATGTGAAAATTTTTCTGAAGCTCTGTCACTGACAGTAAATGGCCGGAGTGATTTTATAGATTGTGTAGGGATTTTGAGTTTATAGCTATTAGCTTTGAAGAGAAAAAAAAACCTGTAGTAATAGGAAAACATCCACAGAAACATCTTTCACATCTTCAAGACGTAATATTTGTGTTTGATTCTGACTGCCCGCCCTCCAAATGGCATTTAGACCTCTGAGATCACAAGGTTATTTTTTTAAACGTGATTTTTATGTTGATACTCTGCTACTACTCCGCTAAGACACGTCCACGCCGTGCTCGAATGAGCATATGCACGCCCTGCAGCTCGCCATAGCCCTCAGATTGATGACCAGCACTTGAGATGCCATCCTAAGGGTAATGTGGACGTACACAGAGACATTAGTTCTATTGTTTACTGGTGCTATAGATCCTAGGCAATAAGCCTTTACTAATTGCTACTGCGTGCGGACAGAGTCAGGTACTCCAGCTCTTGCGACAAGTCGTGTGTAGCAAGGGCTGCAGGCGGAGACAGTAATGATTATGGAATTACCATGGCAGATATTGTGATGGCTATCCTAATGATTTCATGTTAGCGTAATTAGCATTACGAAGAGCACTGGTGGCGCAGGGGGTGAGGGAATGGGAAATTGAGGGAGGAGGGGAGAGAGAGAGAGAGAGAGAGAGTCAGAGAAACAGGCAAAGACAGCTCGCGAGGAAGGAGAGAAAGTCAGGGAAGGAGATGGAGAGCAAAGAAGAAAAGAGATGCAGAGGGTGAGGTTTGGGGGGGGACAAAAGCGATGGGAAGTGTAGGAGGATGTTCATTAACTAAATGAGGATGAATTGTTAGCATGACTGGGGGCTGGTGAGGTTCCTTAGCTTCAATTTCAGAAATGCTCATCTCACACAGAGGGAAGTCAGCCCCCTCACAGGCTGTCATAGCTAAATCCAGAAGATGAACATCAGCTCATCAGCATTTTTCTCTCTCTGGCAACCAAGTTGGTCGTGCATCTTACCCTGACTGACTGTACTGTACTGAAATTACACATAAATAACGGTTGATAGACCGGCATCAAAGGATAATATCCTTCTAACATTGATTCTTGTGGCCATTTTGTTGCTCGATGTGTTTTTTTTTCTTTATTGCTCAGAATAATTGCAAGATTTTCAGTGCCTTGACAACCGACGGTGAAACAAACTGCTGTCAAATAACATCTGTTCAGTGTCGTCCTGAATCAAGAAGAGAGGGCTGCCGTCTTCTTTCTGTCAACTTTCAACAATCAAACACTGCGGAAACCATCAAAGACGTATCAAGATTAATTGTAACCTCAGTGAATCAGATTGTCATCGGGGTATGAGGTTTTATCACTAAAACTGTAGCTTTTACGTTCTCGACCACACTCACACGTTCACGCCTGTCTTTCAGTCAGCTGACCAAAATCCATCCTGCAAACACATACTGGAGACCTTAGAAACTGAGGGGATCTTACAGGACTCTTTTCACTCTTTAGTAAGCTGTGAGCAGAATTAAAAGTTGTTACATAGTTGAAAAGCCATATACTTCCATAGAATCCTGTCATTCAGGTGCCACGATGACCACAGCGGAATCGCATTTGCAAACAGAATGAAGATGCTCTTCCCATTGACAGGCCACATTTTCCTTTTTAGTGGGTATATAATAGACAACCCGGTGATTCATCCGCTGCACAGAAGCTTGTGTGTCTGTGTGTTCGTCGATACTTGCCTATGAACACAGGTTTGAGTTTTAATTGGCACCTTTTCTTGTGCTGCCAAAGCTGTGATAATATTAGAAAATGCTTTTTCTCTGAAAATACTCAACAATCCTTTATTCTTGGTGCTTCTGAAACAGTTTCCACTGTGAAACATGCAAAGAGGTGGACATGCATGTAAACTGAAAAGTTGCATCACGCACACTGCTTTTGTAGACCCTTGTGAGTGGGTGGGGGGGGGTGAGGCTGGTCATCCTTGTGAAGATAGAGGATTGAAATATGGAAGTAGTGTCAGTCAATAAATCAAGTTAAAGAAGATATGATATTGCACTTTGCGTTCGATCCCAGCCGTGTGAGTCCAATTCAGATACATAAAGTGGAGGGATGGGGAATGTTCACCTGTTGGCAGATACTGTATATGGATTTTGGAGTGGAAACATGGCACCTCTCTAATCAACAAGTCATCTCCATCACACCTGTCTCAGTAACAAAGACAGTGCAACGCAGAACCCAGACATGTGAAGATGTAATTTATTTAGTTGCATGAACGTGCGTGTCTTGTCTCATCATTCTCCTGTGTGTGAGTGCGGTGAAAAAAGTTCTTATTAATGCAGCAGCCGGCAGCCCATACTGGTGTCTCTGTTTTTCTCTCCGAGTCGCAGCAACCATTTAAAATGTTGAACACCCTAATTCCTGTTGAGTCACATAAAGCATGTGTCAGATCCTCTCTTCATGTTTAGGATTAACCTAATCCAGCCATTATGAAAATTAAAGTTTGAATCTTCCCGTGTCACCCTGTAACAAGTTTCTGCCTCTTCATTGTCATGTCAGACTGCCCTCCAAAAAGCCGAGCCTCTCCCGTTTCTCTTTCCACACCAGTGAGTGAAGGGATGGTTTATTCACTTAATGAAAAAGAGAGGGATATTTGCGTGAGGGAGGGAGTCGAGGCAGCCAGTTAATCCTCCTCTGCCTGTGTAACTACTGCTCCGGAGACCTCTATATGTCAGTTAGCATTATACTGTAAATACCTTCTCATAAGGCAGAGAGCTTGGCAGTGGACACTTGCGAATATCCAGCAGCTACAGTAATGACCCGCATTAATGTAGCACTAATTTGGCGCTTATCGTTTCCTCTGTCGTGGATGAGGTTGTTGTTGTCGGGTCTAATCCCCAAACTCTTCAGCGAAAAACTTGGGAGAGTTAAGCCTGAGGATGCACAGTTTCTGTGCCAAGTGTAGAGGATTTTTAAACTTTTTTAAACTTTTTTTTTTTGAAAACACCATGCACTAATTACAAAGTGACATCTCTGGAGTCAGCTGCAGGTGCTGGACAGCTCGCTCATTACAGCGTGTTCTCTTTGCTCTCCCCTCTTAATATTAACAGGCTCCTACAGTTGCTTAGCTTCCAGTGTGCTCCAGCATGTTCTCGCGCACAGCTCCATCATTCTCCGCAAGCACACCTGGCAGTTTAAATCTGCTTTGTCTGCGTCTATGTTTTATTATGACTTGTAATTGTGTTGCTGTGTCTTTGTTGTGTTCAAGACATTCGCCGTCGTCCAAGGCCAGCCTGACCGTCTGAAAAAACAAAACAAAGGAACATTTGTCTCAGTCTCTGTATTTATGTGTGTGTGTGTGTGTGTGTGTGTGTGTTTATGTGGGAGATGTTGTCGCAGGGTGAGTCAGGCCGCTTAGCGAGACATTTGGTCCTGACGAGACTTGTCCGGCAGTGTCGGAGCAGTTAAGGACACAGTTGGGGCAGTGAGGTAGAAATTACCACAGTAAAGTTTATAGTGTGCTGTAGTAAAAGGCATAGCATAAGCTGTTTTAGAAACAAAGGGAGGACAGTTCAGCGCAGTCCCCTGTGATTCAGATGGTTCGGGACCCATTTTCCAATTTTTAGAAACGGGTTTGTTCAGAATTGAAAATGTCCACATTGCTGCGTGCCGGTGCAAGCTTTTATTTCGCCACCTGACTCCCACACAATCTCTATATGCAGTAAAGGCTCGGGTGTATGTTTGAGCTGTGCAATAGAGAGGAGCAAATGATGAAACAGGGAAAAAGAGAGAGAGAGAGAAAGAGCTGTCTTAATGGTTAGAGGTTCTTTTTCCTCTGAAAACCCAAAATGTTTAATACAAAGGCCAGGGATCAGCTTGGACCAAATTAAGATGAAGTGTTGCTGAACTTATACTGCCTTAACACTGGTCCTGTGTCCCCAAGTCTTAAAAAAGAAAAAGAAAAAGAACAAAACATTTCCACGGGTGGTTGATTTCTTTTTCTCTGTTAGGAGAAGGGATTTATAAAGAGTTGACATTTTATTAAACAAGCTTTGTACCCGATGTGTAGGCAGTGATGCCTTTTAATTTAATAAAGGCTAATGGCGAGACAAATACAGCTGAAATCACATTATCACAGGCTGCGAACTCAACATTCAAGCTGCTTCAACATGGAAACCAAGTATGTGAAAACCTTTCATGAAAATGTTATTTCCCAAATGTACAATGTCAATGTAGAGCTTGATTTAAAAAAAAAAAAATCAAAATCATGGTTAAATTGGTGAGGGCAATAGAATTTATCAACCATGGCATCTGAAATCATATGAAAATGAAAAAAAGAAGGCTGTTGATGAGTGGAGGAAAAATAGTTTGTCAGATCTCTTGTCATCAGTAATGCAAATGTAAAGTCTACCATGAAGAAAATCTGAGGTGCACAGCACCAAATCCGGCGGCCGAGTCAAGTTTCAGCCTCGGTAAAGATAAGCAACTGTAGGGATGTGAAGCTTGTCGGATTAAATAGATCGTCTCATCATCTTCGCCCTGAGCCTGAACCTTTTTGCCGCGTGTCTCAGTCGCACGCCTTAAAATCCGGCCAGGTGTCGTCAGCTCAGAATCAGACCAGATACAACATTTCAGAAAAACTCCTTGGGTGTTCACAGTGACCTTGGGATTAATTTTTTCACACCATATATTTGAATCCATACAATCTGTTGTATACTCTCAAATGTCCAGATATTTCCCTTAAGATACATTTCCCCTTCGCTGATCTTATAAATTTTCTGGGGGGGAGTTTAACAGGTATAGCTGCTGATGTGTGATCATGTTCCTTTTAAAGCCTTCTGACAGGACTTTAAAGCGAGATGAATGTGACATTTCTATTCTTCCTCTTCCCCGTTCATCATCATCCTGCAGGACTGGAGAGGTGCCGTGAAGCGAGGCGAGCTCGCACACGCGCAGCTCGGACCGACGTCGCGCCAAACAGAACTGAACACCTCGTCAAAAGAGGTGAGCTGCTGGGTGAGTGGGAATCACAATGAATGCTAATAGGCTAGCCAGAGAGACATGGCCGCGTTGATCTTTAAAAATGTGGTTTTAGATCTTTAATAGTGAAACATATGTCAAAGAAATAATCCCGTTGTACAAAATCAAATCGTAGCAGATTGTCCTGGATTAATCTCTGGTGTGAGATCTAATCCACAAGCATCCCTTGACTGCGAGAGAGCCGCGATAATCCCGTATCAGACTGGGGCTGTTAATCTTGTTCCTAACGCAGGGCTTTTTTCTGCGACGTGATCTCATACAATACCAATGCCTGAACCGACTCTAAGGTGACTCAATGACACGATGCGAAAACGGATTAGCCGGAGCTGGCTGGTATTGTAAAATAACAGAAATGATTAAGGGAGGAAGGTTTTCTCTTCTGTTTTGAATGATTTCCTTTGATCCTTACTTTGTTCAGATTTGTCGAAGTGTGAGAAAAGTAAATGGCTCTGCTCGAATAAAGTAATCCACCGCATTCGCCGCACACGTGCTAACATGGACTCACCCCCGCTGCTCAGCTGCACCCCTTTGGTATTTCACCTCACTCGGTATGCAGAGCATGAACACTTTTAGATTACCACTCTGTCTGTGTGTGTGTGTGTGGCTGCCCTTTTCGTAGGCCCTTATTGGTCATCAAACAACATGGAGATCCGTCTGCCTGCAGAAGGGGAAAATGGCTGACTTGGCTGGGCCTCGACCCAGCTTCTGCTCCACACCGTGATTTATGTGACTTATTAGCGGGCCCCCACTGGCCGGGCCCATCATCAGAATTATAACTACGGATTAGGCCCCGGGCTAATGATAGGACTGGGAGGGGAAATTGACCATGTGTTTGGCTGCGGCGTGTTTCCTGTAAACCAGATCACAGAGCACATGCGGCGTTGCGCAAATAAGAGACACAAGCAGGCATAAAACTCACGACTATGAGCATGCGTGAAGATTAAGCACATGCTGACACGCGCCCATACACACCAACGTACCGCCAGGCTATAAAAGTATGGCGGTTGCAGCTGTGCTTAGATTATGAATCTCTATTAACCCTGCCAACCCATCAACTCACTCTTAATGAGGCCAGAGATAGCACGACACACACGTTCGCGCGCACGCATAGACACAGTGAACTTGGAGTCTCATGACTTAAATTAGTTTGCCAGAAAAAAAAATATATTTATTAACCTTGGTGTTACTGAAATTCAAAATGCCACACTTGGCCTAAATATTCAAGGAGGACACGCGCAAATGCAAATATAAGCATGCACGGTATTTAACAAGAGTGACGCAGTTGGACACGCACATGGAAAAGCCCGAGTGTCAGTTGCACACGTGACATTTATGTTTGGGTCAGCAGTTGGGTAGACGTGGCTCGGGGCAGTTTTTCGCATGTGATGCTCATTTCTGGTGTTGAGGAGGAATGGCACAGTTGGACGTGGCCTCCGGCATCAAGATAACCTAATATCAGCTGAGCAACCTGCCTGCTATTGTTTCATTTATAAGAAAAACATTGCAGTGTAATATCACATCTCATCCACGCCCTCCCAGGGAATACTTGTACTTGTATCTATGTGTTTGTGAGTGTGTTGTGTGTGTGTGTGTGTGTGTGTGTGTGTGTGTGTGATTCTGCCTATTCTAAATGTTGCACACCGGAAAGAACATAGATCACAGGGTTCTCCTCCCTGCAGCGCGCAGCCCTGCTATCCAATCAGAGGAATCAATAGACCCCTGGCCTATTATGGACAGTGCCGGTGGACCCCCCCTTAAAGTTAAAGGATATTATAGAGGCACTTCCATGAAGCCATTCGGAGTTCAAGGGCAGGTGTAATAGGATCAATAAGAGTCGAGTATGTGTTGTTACCCTGTGAAGAAAGGACATTCGGAAAAAATACCCTCCTCTGTCTGTTGTGATTGTCACCTAATGGTGGAGTTTGAATCTCAGTCGGAATTGATTTTTTTTTTTCCTTTTGTCCCTCTGCAAATATGTTACAGCCCCAGGGCTCTGATACAATTCCTCTATGATATTTTCGACTATTATGTGTAAAGTATTTCTTGGACTGAAGCATCGAAAGAGGCCCTTTGATTACCGACGGGACTCTTTCTCCTCTGGATGAGACGAATCCCCGCTGAACCGAGCAGCAGCACTGATTTCGCATCTCCGAGCACGGATCAAAGCGGCTCCTCCTCCTTCTCCTCCCATTCCCTCCCACTCCTGTGGTAGTCTAATGCTGCTTTGCCCTGCATATTAACACTGCTGTAATTGGGCTTGTTGTTTGTTTGTAGCTCCTCTGTTTGTTTAGATGGCGTTTGAAGCCTCGCTTAATTAAATTGCGTCCTTGGTGTCGGAGTCTCCGAGCACGTGCAGCGCACACAGCCGATAAAAATGTTGCTCACTGATGTCACAGAACACTATTTGTTGGGCAGCAGAGATGAGAAAAGGCGCAGACTAACAGAAATGGCCTCTCTAAGATATTGAAGGGGTTAAGCATGCCTATCTGTGGGTCTTTTGTGCTCATTTAGCACATGAATGACATTTGTGGAGATTTTCAAGAACACAAATCTAATATATTCCACTTCAATTTCATTTCCAAACATAAACTAAAAAAAGTGAATGATGGTCTTAAATTTTAGCCAAGAATTTGAAAACTGTTGCCGCGTGAATAATTTCACTTTGCTCAAACGGAAACCTCCCAAACTCATTTGGTCAGTTTGGAGTTTGCTGAGTTATTTCCATCGATTTGAGCACACTGAACTTTATTTGTCCACGGGTCAATTCCGGCAACTATTGTGGCACTCCAAAGTGCGTTTATGATTGAGTCTTGGGAACCTAAAGGAAGTTACCAGACCGTGGCGGCTAAATATAACCTTTTAAAAGCAGACTGTTCCTTGTTTACGCCACTACAATTACACTGTCCTTCTATTAGGGGCGTAATGGCTGCCCATTGCATTTTGTATATGCATGCAGGAAGTCTGTTGGCAGACAAGGACTGTGGAAGAGGCGAGCCCGTCCTGTGAGACGGGGAACAGTCTGATGACTTGTTTAGAAATCTCCCAAATGGCTCTCAGACCTAATCATTGGTCCTGTTTAATGGCCATTGATGTTATTATTGTGGATGACTATTTGATCTCGCTCGGCCACTTGAGAGGAATTAGGGAAGGGTAATTCACCAGCAAACAAACGGCAGTTGATCTTAAACACAGACTCCCGCTGTCCCCTGCGCCCGAAACAGACGCCGCCTCGCATCCTGTTCTCCGTGACGTAATAACCTCGATGCTTTATTTTTGTTTGCGTGCATGCACGCCGCAGAGCTTTGATCGCTGCCGCCGCGCACGTCAGTGAGGGAGACCAGGCCACATCTTTGCCCCGTGCCAGCACTTGCATGTCCCTTTCCACTGCCCCTCACCCCAGCCAGGCACTAACTAATGTAGATAGTCTGGCTATGATAGATTACATACTGCCAGCCTGAGTGCTGCCAGAAACCCAAGCCAGAGCTGGATTTTTAATTTCCAGCCTGAGCTCCCGGACTGTAGTAGGCCTGCAAGATGTGATGTTTTGATGTGCCGTATCGCAATATTATGATTTTTTTTTTTTTTTTTGCAAAACGTCATGCTGAGGTGAAAATAAATAGGCATATGGGCCAAATGTATCTCATAGCCACACCTTCCCATAATAGGTTAAGACAGTTGACTGGCTGTTTAAGGCCAGCTGTCGAGGAAATTGTTTTGGCATGTGTTTTTCCACTGCTGTGTCCTCCCTCTGTCCTGTAGCCCAATCAATAAAAGCTTCTGCAAGGCCATCTGTGTGTGCGTGTGTGTATATGAGAGAGAGAGAGAGAGAGAGAGAGAGAGACTGTCTGTGCGTATTTGTATACATGTGTACAGTATGTGCGTGACTACGTGACACGGCCATCACCATCCTCCAGTGAGAAAAGGGAATCTTTTCTCCTTGAGGCTGAAAACAGTGTGAGAGACTTTACAGTAGATCAGAGCCAGAGGTGAAATATCAGGCTCATAAACTGAAACGTCTACTAGCCTGAGGACTGTATTGATTGTCCACTACAGGGGACTTCATATTTTCAGTGAATGAGGCAGATTGTGCTTTTAGACTATTTCTTTAATAACTTTATATACCATTCTACATGTTTTATTATTTCAGTTTACAGCTCATGACATTTTATTTTACAACTCATGGCATTTTATTTTACAACTCATGGCATTTTATTTATTTATGTTGCATTGCCAGAAATTAAAGACTTTGGATCCATGCTAGTGCTTTTAAAAATAATCCACACAGACAGAATGTGTCCTGATTTATCAGTTTTCCTTAACATATACTTTGAACTTGATTATTCTCATTGTATTGTAACAACTGAGAAAATAAAGGCTGCTGATGCAGGTGGACTGGGTGCTGGTGCAGGCTGGCTCTGTACTCTGTGTTGCCACATTTGCTCCCATCTTAAACAACCACTTCATGTGCATAGTTGTGGTAAATAGAGTCTCCACATCTTTGTCATCATTTGGTGTCAGTCCTTTATATAAACTTATGTAATTTTAGTACTGGTTGCTTTTGAGGGATTTTGTGTGTCTGCGCCAATGGCTTTCCATGCATGTTGTTGAACTGTTGCTCCTCTTCCCAATTTACGTGACCAAACACTCCACTAATTGCAGGTTGGATCTGAGAAAAAATGTGGGATTGAAATTCCCCGGCTCCTCCTTTGCAGAAATTCAAATCCTGGTGTGGTTTCAAAGAGGATGTAAAGAAATCCAGTCATCTCAACAGGAAGAGGGGGCCCCTAAAAAAAAGGTAAGATTGTAGTTTAAAGGAGGCAAGGACTTGAAACCATCAAAATACTTAAAATCCTAAGATTGGTTGGTCTTAAATGTAGCCCATAGCTGAATAGTAAAAATGGCCACACCTGTCCAAATAGATTCTCTCTTGAATGAGGGATCAGCTGGGCTATTACAGAGCTGCACAGGTTAGCCATATTTCATGGCAGTGTTGTTATATTTAAATTTTCAGTTTGGCCGTTTCTAGTTTGCAGCAGTTCGCCCTTTCAAATACAGACATCAAGTGAGGTGAGGTCTGTAATTTTGCATCATTCGGCACTCAGCATCCCAGTTACACCATTATAGTTCATTGACCTTGCAGTGACATCTTACTGGCGAGCAAAGTTGCTCACAAATAGCACACTCTGTATTCCACTTAGTCTATTTCTTTGTCTCTATTTGAGCAATGTTAAAGCAACTAGGTCAAATAGATGGTGAAAATAAGATTACGCTTATTGTCATTCAGGGGAATGGCCTGATAAACTGACATGACAACAAACTATTAGTCTGTCATAGCAAATACGGCAAAACAAGTTTCCATCTCTGTCAGCTGGACGTCAGAAAGACCACATGAAAATGAATGGAGCTGCATGTAATTTCAGCAGTTTAGAATAATTGCAAATTACAAGAGGCACCTGGTCTTTTCATTTGACTGTTAACTGCGCTGTGATAAGAAATTAGTGCCTGATTTCAACAGATTTGTTCTAATCAAAGTTTAAAGAGGTTCTGGCACTAGATGTGCATCTTGAAATTGAAATGAAATGTATAAAAGTGGGTTGCTGCAACCATCATTTGGAGCCTGAAAAAAGCTTTTCCCTCCACGACTATCAATCACTGTGACATGGGTGAAATTAGAAAGAGGGACCCTTATTTTCAAATGTCATACATAACACACATTTTCAGGAACTATTGGGTCATTTTCTGAGTGAGATAAAACCCATGCAAGTACCCGCTAGGTGTGCAGACATACCTCGATTTGCTTCCATTGGAATGCTAATAAAAACTGAAGCCGCTCATAATAATGTCAATAGAGATTACAGGACTCATCGAGTGATAGTACACCCTGTAATCCTTTACGAACATCTCAATCAGGGCGTTTCCTCAGCCTCCTCATCCATGTTTCTTGAGCCAAGGTCATCTCATTGTGCTCCATCCAAAGGTCGTCTGACCACCTCAGTCCCCGTGGCTTTTCTCATCATCTGACCAGGGCGGAAATCGAAAGTCCTGCTCAGCAAGAACAAAAAAATGTCAATTTCTCCACTGATTCAATTAGGGAGAAGGAGTGTGCGAGATAAAGCTAGTGTTATTTATCATGGCTAAGGTAACACTCAATATCGAGCTATGTTAATTAGAGCTCTGTAGCTAAAACCGATGACTGTGGGAAGCAGTGCTTCCACAAATAGTTTCTACCTACCAAGATCAATTGATCTAAAGGAAGCTGTACTCGGGCTTTCTCGGTGGAGCATTGTTAGAGGGAATAAATCCCCAACCAGGTAACAACTTGATTAGTATCCATTGTAAATAAATGATTTTTACAGCCGAAAAAAGGCAATATCAGTTGCAGACTTCACAGATAAAGTCTCAAGGCACCTGAATACACATACTTCCAATGGCATAATGACATAAAAAGCCTGTATTGTAGTTGCTGCCTGGTTTAAAGAAAAACAAAGGGATGTGATAGTGTCCTTTAACGGGGATCCAAGCTTCTATAGCCCTGATTTTTTTTTTCTCTTTTAGCATTTATCACCACCTAATGAAAAAAAAATCCTCTCTCTTTTTGAGTTGGCTTTTATGTGTGCTGTGTTGGTCTTTCCAAAACAGCAACAGTATTGGTTTGATGTGGAGAGAGAAAGGAGAAAGTGGAGCGGGGTAACGACATCTATGAAATGCATGAATCCAGCATGTTGCCTCCCTGTGATTTGCACGTTATCCAACAAAATGTCTCTTTTCTCAACACAACTGGTCTGGTCCTTGACATTGATTACTGCAAGTTGCACTGAGGACTGCTGCACAGCAGGGAAAAGGGGGTTATCAGTAGTAAGAACTCTGTATCAGTCGGCCATCCAGCTGCAGCTCTATCAGCCTGTCTTTTTGTCTGGGATCGAAGACACAAATTTAAATTTGGCTGCAAAGAGCAGTCTTCAAATGTCTTTTAAAGAAGAGCTGAAATGAATGTATTGCTTTTTAGGCTAATAGAAGCATAGGATTTGCTTTTCACTTTCTATGTTTTTATCATTTCCTCCAACTCCTTGAAACGCTACATTTCCCTCCACCCATGTTTCTCGCTTAAATGTACCTGTACCCCCACGCACAATCCTTTCATCCCTTTTCCATGCCTACGACCTCGCAAGGTGTGTGCGCACAGCATATTTGTGAGAGTGTAAAGGAGAGCAGATGGAGAGATGTGTTCCAGACAGGCTAAAGTGTTGATGTATATGGCTCATACCAAAGACAAATCCTGCCAAAAAAATATAATGCACACATCAAAACAAACAACCCATAACAGACTGTCCACTGTCCACAATGCACTTATTTCATTTTGTACTTCTTTCTTTTCATTAAGAGTCTTGTTTGCTCGCACTTTCCTTTTCAAAACCCTGATATACTGCTATGGAAAACACACATCCACACACACACAAAGACTTCAAAGCAGGGTCGTGTCACTATTCTGCTGAGTGGCATTGCATAACTGGACCCAGTGCCGATGTAAACGGAGATACAAGATGAAAGGGGATTTACTACATCCTGAGGTTAAAAGGAGAGCTAAAGCGCACAGACAGGCCATCAAATTAGGTAAACAGTATCGAAAGAGGCTGAGTCGGGACGGCAGGTAATTGGTAGCAAGATGTTTGCAACAGGCAATCAGGCCAGAAACTGATGGAAGCAGGTAATGGGCTGACAGGTACAGGTAGCAGGGATGTTTCGGATTTTTATGGCAGCTTAAATGGCAACCACCATCTGGTAAAGAGCCTCTGAAAACGTACATGTGTATATACACTGACGAACTGCGAGGTGGGCAGGTGACTGGGTCAGGATGGACCCTCTGAGAGATGGAGGAGAAACACAGGAGATGGGAGCTCAGGGGCACTGATGATCAAATCTGCACAACCTAAGCTGGGTCTGGGCACAGAGCGAGGTGGGTCAGAGAACCAAGGAGGACAAGCTTGACCCAGGAGACATGATGCCTGGGATGAATAAACGGACCGCTGTACATGCAGGAGGCGATGTTGAGCAAGCTGGTAAAAGCCCCAGAAGGTTTCGGCTCATGGGATTCACTCCAAAGATGCAGACTGTGGGTGGACAACCACTCCTCAGGCTCAAGGTTGTAACGGCAAGCAGAGGTGCAGTGACTGAAATCATGAGGCCATTTCTGGGTAGTGAAGAAGCTGGTGGAGTACAGTAAGGCCATCCTGGGCCCTGGAGAGGTCAATGGACTGAGCAGAGCAAGGCTGTTTGTGAAGGCTACTGGGGAGTCAAGGATCAAGACAGAAGGTCTTGAGAGGACGATTACAAACACCAGTGGCATGTGAAACACCCCAGAAGGCCAAGCTGCAATGCCAGAGATGGTTAACTCAAAACACGAGGAAGAACCCGTACACAAGGTGACGAGCCCAGAAACAAGTAAATGCTGGAGGACTGGACTTGAAGGGGAAGCTCCAGGGCACTGACATGTGTCCAAAACAGTTGTAGACAAACTTGAAGCCAAACCACAGCAAAGGCAGGCTCTGCACTGGCTCTACAATAAAGATAATAAAGAAGCAGGTCCTGGTGAGGAAACATGAAGTTATTTTGGTGGGGAGACTGGAGCAGACTCTGAAAGTAGATGGATAGATAAAGGCTTACTCTAGTGGACAGAACAGGCAAGCTCTTGAGCAGACATAGGATGAGAAGCAGATATGGGCACTGTCTAAAAAGTGGGCACAGGTTAAGAACCTGAAACAGGCTGAGGCTGAGACAGAGGGACAGGTCAAAGCTCATACCCGGATACAAGGAGAGGTTCAGTCTCAGCCAGAGAAACAGGAATCAGCTGTGAGATGTGGAAAGTCTCTGAAAAAGAGGCAGAGTCAGGTTCCGACTGTGACTGATACAAACTGCTTTGGGCCCTGACACAGACAGTATACTTGAATGATGTGACTGCAGAGAATCTGCAGAAGACTGCCGAGCTTCTTGGCATTATAAAGATATAAATAAATCTAAAAAAAAAATTATGCTGTACACATTCACACATGATCCACACACAGATTTTTTTTTCTCTCTCCAGGCAAAGCTGCATGTTTTAAAGGTGTAATACAAATTTAATGGCACTGTGAAATGTATCTATTAGGTGCGATCCCATGTTTACATAAACTGAATTACTCAGGCCACCTTTTACAACCTGTGATGTGGTTTTGGCTTTACGCAGGCAGCTTTATAAATGTTGGCTACTGTCGAACTTATCTCTAAGATTACTGTCCCTCTCGCTTCACTCCTCTCTCTTTCTTGCCTTTGCTGTCTCTGAGCCCCTGTGGGCTCTGCTGTACTTTAATATTTATCAAAACAATTTCAAGTGACATGTTGCCTCTCTTTTAACCCTGACGGGATGGCTTTAGGTGTAGCAAGACAGATGCACCCAGATATGTTCAAAACAAGCGCACATCAACTGGAAAGCTGCCCATTAGTGTGTTGTCTGAGTGGAAAGAGAGAGCTATGGTGAAGGGTACTTAAGTTCAGTACGCTGGCTAATCAGCCTGCAATCATAAATTACTGTGTGCCTTTGCAATATCCTACCTTCTGCACTGCAGACGTGATTGAATTGTTCCTCTGTGTATTAATATTGTATACACCGTGTGCAGACGTGTTGCAAACATCAATAACAAATGATTGTAATTATAAAGCCAGAGCCTGAGTTGTCCATTTTGCATAGGAAGCCTGACATGGATCACATGTATGTAATGGTTTTTTTGAATAATTAATCCAGTGGGCTGCGATGTCTCCGGAATGCTAAATATTAACAAGTCATCTAAAGTGCTATTAGGAACCAGTGGTATCTGCAGCGCAGCCAAATGAATATATAATTACACCACATTTCAAATGTTGTCCACGGAATCACCCAAGCGTTTGCATATTCCCCATCTGCAGGTTCGGTATGCATCTATCAGCAGTGACGCGCAGGCACGCGCACACACATACGTTTGTACGCGGTGCTTAATGCTGTGACCGGCCGAGTGATCCGTCTTGTGTTTGTGCTATGGGTAAATGGAGTTCTGTGTTATTCCGGCAGGCGCGCTCGCTCACTGCTGCCCCCACGTCTCCCTGGGCTCTGTTTCTAACCACTGCCACAGAAACGCATCAATCATCTCCCATGGCCAGACACTTCGATGGGCGCGGAATATTGATACGGCTTTTAAGATGTGGGGCATGAATATGATCTCTGACACCTATCAGCCTTGCTGTGCAGCTGCTCTACATATAGCTAGCTGCTGAAGTATAGGGAGATCTGTGTGACGGGTATTTATTTAAAGGCAACTTATAGCTGGTAGACTGAAATACTAGAAGGGCACTTTCCAGTTGGGAGGAGTGGAATTCGAAACGTGGGGGAGCTCTGAAGTAAAAATTTGTGCAAATAACTCAAAACGTTAATCTTCTTCTTCTCTCCTCGATAAAGGATAAAGGTTAAACGGGAAGTACGCTCTAGAGCAGTGTGGCTTGACGCGTCCAGTGCGTCTTTCTCAGTCTGTCGTGCGTGTACTTCTGTATGCGTACTGTTCCACGATTAACTGGCGAATGGAAACGTCTCCTTATTACCTGCTGTGTGTTACTGTCTCCTCAACTGGAAGTGTCATCCTCACCGTAAATACCCCCCCATGCACACAATTTTCACCTGACAGTCCAAGCGTGCCTCCTGCAGCTCTCCTGCATGAAGATTTACTGCTTTATATATCATTTAGGAATCCATTTACATCAGTTATGTTCAAGCAGAAGTGAGGTGGCTCGATAGATACAGTATATCTTTTACATGTATTCGTAGGAGGACAGTGATTCTGTCACATAAATAAGTTGTCTCCAATGCATGCATGTGAATTTTTGCCTTTATTATTTGCCCACAAGCCTGAGGAACGACTTGGGCTGAAGAAACCGAAGTTCGTTGTAATCTCAGTTTCATCAGTGAAAGACAAAGTTGATTGCATTAGGATTTGCTACCACTTTAATTATAGTGTACCACTTTCCACACTGCCTATTAAATAGGACAAAAAGCTCCTAAATGCATGGTGTACACAGTCACACATGCACACACACTGGCATGAATGCTGGATCCTGTGTTGGGCTCTGCCTCCCTCACAATACCTTCACAATAAGTGCAGAACATTTCTTCCTTTGCCTGACAGCCAAAATTGATTCTGTCCAAAAATGTGGTATCTTGAACCACCCTGTGCAGAGAAAAATGGGGAGAGCTTGCAAAGTTCAGACTCTGTGCTTCGGGTAAGAGCGCTGCATTTAGAGAGGCAGAAATGTGATAGATTTTCTACATAAAGAAATCCATTGTAGTTCTCAAGGAGACAAGGACAGTCTTTTTCTCAGGCAATAGAGCCACACATCTAGATGTAGCTATATTTGTAAAATGCACATCTCAAACTCGTCTGGCGCTCTCTCTACAGCGAATGGTGCTGATTCAAGAAATTATTTTTTCATGCATTGAAATTGGGAAACTTCTTGCATAATACAAGAGTGGATTAAACTTGACAGTAGCTGGTATTTCTTTTGCTAAAGGCTCAAATGAACAGTATCTGTCTCCAAAACATTGTTCTGCATCTGATGTGTAAAAAAACTAAGCAAACTAAGCAAATCTGATTGAATATAACTTTCTTGAACTTGTGGAAGACTTCACATGAAGGAACTTGCCGAGAAAGAAAAAGGGAATCAAATACATAAGTTTCATTTGTTCTTTTAGAGAGATACTTGCAGTAAATACTACACTTCAAAGCTTTAACAGTTTAGATCCCTATTTGGTTAAAAACTATCCAAATATTACTGGTTAACCATAGTGTTGGCCACCTTTGATTAACATTGCATATGATTGTTTGCTTGCTTGTGACAACTGGCTCCATGATGCATTGCCACCCTTAACGAACTTTGATTTCCTTTCAAAGACTTTGAAGGAGAATAGCATTAGTGGTGTGTTGTTTGTACTGTATATCAGCTGCAAAGTGTATGGATGTTTGTCAAATCAGAGCTTGTGGCACCAACTGTCCCCATTTGTCTTCTCTTCATCTCCATTTCTTTCATTTTAACAGGTATAGGACAAAATTTGTATGAAATTTTGATTCAGCTGTGGCACATTCTGTGTTTGGAATTTGAGTATTTATAGCATGGAGACAGTGCAGGAAGTATGGCAGAGCCTACCGTTTGTATTTCTGACATTTTGTCTCCGGATGTACCTGTTGAGCCAAGAACTATAAATAAGGAAATGTTTCTGCTGTTGGACAGTCATGGCTGATAGAGTGAGACCATCTGTGTCCTCGCTGGAGCCGAAAAGGGGGTGAGGGGTGGGGGCGGAGGGGGACGTTGAGGAAAGAGAGAGATGAAGGGATGGAGATGGTAAAGGCCTGCGCGACGGTTCTCGGTCACAGCCCAATGCACACATCCCGCCGGCTGCCCTCAGGCTTCACCTGCATGTGTGAGCCCTGTCTATCCCTCACGGTCTGAACACCTCTGGACAAACAGACAACACACACAACAGTCACAAGGGCGCACAAACAGGTCTGCCTGTCCTGCAAATGCAGACAGGTGTGCAGACCCCGTCAACAAGGTTTTTAACACAGCGCTTTCAAGCGCACATCTGCGCAAACATGTACAGCGCATGCACTCGGCTGTCACCTGAGAAGCAGATTTGACAGACACGTCCGCTCGGCTGCGTGTGGCGCAGGTGTTTCCTGCTGCTGAAGTTGTTAAAAACACATACTCCCCTTCCCAAATAATCTCCTCCCCTCTTCTTTTTTTCCTGGCAGCGTGCACTCTGTATCCAGATTACCTGTCAAACTGCCGTGCTCACGTTCACTGAGTTCAGTTTCTGCCACATCAATGCACAGTCTCATCATTATGCCCCGAGAGTGATGTAGCTGCTGCACTATTATCATGAATAAACAGCCACTGTTGCTATTTATGCAAATAACATTGGACATCAGAGGATGCATGAGATGCAGCTCTGGGTCTTACCTGTGTCACAGGAGGAATGAGTTACAGAGATCTGTCTGCAGAATTTATTAGCATAACAATCCCTGGACTGAAGCGAGTTTGTGCAAATTCCAAGTTTCAGGGTGCATGAATATGAAACAGTACATTAGTAAATCTATACGCAGGTACATGGTTCACATGGAGAGTGCTGTGAGGTCAAGGCTTATTTCTCATGATCTTCAATTTCTGGGGCAAAATGCATTACTTGCTCAGCCCGGTATCTGTATGAGGGTCACAAAAACGTGCAATATCTGACACTATGCAAAAATGTGAAGACTAAATATCTCCATATGCAGAAGAGTGATTCTCCCCCTGCAGCCCTGTATATTATTGCTGATGTGTTGCCAGTTGCGAGCGCAAGACAGATTGGCCTAGCGAGACAGTGCCTCACCACATGATCAATATCTATCTCTGTCACCCAGTTAAATGAAAAAAAGACAATCCTCAGCTAATGCGTCTCCTTTATTACTTGTATTTATCACCAAGTGAGATGAGAAAGAAAAGGAGGGCGGGTGGCAGCAGCGCAGCATGTTGAATATGAACATAGTGAGTCACACATAACAGCCTGTCAGCCACACACGGGGCGACCGAGCCTTCTCCCACCATATGTGGACGTGCGGCTCTGTATGAATATGGTAAAACAGACCAGATTTTCATCTCCTCCGTCTTGTATCTGAAGCGTGATTCCCGCTTCAGGAGTCCTGTGTTCCCCTACAGCCATCCTCGGCTGCCGCTTTAATTTTTGATGAATCTCGTAATAGCTAGAGCAGAATATATTGAGAAAGTGGCCTTTGTGTGGGGGGCGACAGGCGTGTTGGAGGGAGGGCGGCGCCATATGTTGCAAAGTGGAGATGAAATTGGCTTTGTCTAAAAAAAGAGAGAGAAATCTGGAGAATCTGGTGGAGCCCTCGAGGAAGAGGAAGAGAAGGGGGGGAAACCCTCCCCCTCATTTCCTCATCACCTCCAACAAAGAAAGGTATTAAAGAAACACCTGTGGTTTGAGCAATGAGAGATCCAGAGCTTCCCCCCACCCACCCCTCCTGCTGCTGCATCCCTTTCTGGCCGGGGGCATAATCTCTTCCCCAGACAAAAAAAAAGAAAAAGAAAAGAAAGGAAGAGATGCTGACATGTAATAAAGCAGGACTGATTCTGTTCGGGGCTGAGGTTGGCCGCCGGAGCCTGGCTCTTTTCCCACTTTTGGGTAGTGGAATGACAAGAGAGAGCAGAAGAGAAGGGCTTGGTATTTCTGCTGCAGAAAGATGAGATTAGTGAGTAACAGATGTCTGCTAATGAAGTGTTGACAGGCCCGGGTTGAAGGGCCAGGCTAAACTACTGTAAGGGAAATGATGGAAAAGGGGAGGGGGAAAACGGATCGCAGGAAGACTGATGGAAGCAAGGGAGGAGTGTGTGTTGTGTGTGTGTGTGTGTGTGTGTGTCTGTGCATGCAAGCCTATCTTAAGCTCCTGTTCTCCAACCTCAGAAGTTGCGCTGTGCTCTGTCACCAGGGGAACGGATAGCTTTTAGCGAGCTGCCCTGAGGTGGAAAAAGCCGCTCAGCCTCCCTCTCCCTCTTTCTTGCTCTCTCCTCTTTTCATCCTTCTTCGTTCGAAGCATTTTGTTTTCCTTTGGTAGCCCTGTGACACTTCTTTCCTTTTTTCCTTCTTCTTTCCGAGGCAGGTGTGAATTGAAATAAATTTATTTTCTTCTCTCTTCTCATGCTGCTACTGCTGTGGACATAAACCTTTTTCTATCCACAGCAGTCAGCACTGTCATTGAAACATATTACCTCTGCTTCCTGCTCTCCTCACACAGGTGGTAGCGTATTTTCGAGGCTGCAGATGAATAACAGGGATCATTTCAAGTTGACATCTTTTTTTCTTTTTTGAAAACTTATCTGCTTTGTTTGTTTGTCTACCATCTCTATTCCCTCCCCCTGAGAGCAGATCTGAGCTGGGTGGCAAACAGCTGAGAAAGACTCGGCGGGTGATGAAACGCGAGGACACGCGATGTGGCGGTGGGGAGTCGGGACGGTGTGGGGTCTGGCGAGCAGGTGAGAGCGGGTTTTTTTTACTGAAACAGGATGGAGGCGCTGGAGAGAGTTAGCTGATAGGAAATGAAGCACTTTAAAAAGAGAAGGGGACAAACTGCATACCCCTTGGATCTGCACGTTTGACAGGGAGCAGCCTCTTCTGAACATTTTTCTAGCTTCCATCTACCTGCCCGACTCGCTCACCTTGGAAACTCATGATCCCCGTGAAAGGTCATTTCTAACACTGTCTCCCTCTGCCTCCTTTGTTCTCGGGAAATGAGCACCTAAGATCTGCTGCCTCCTCCTCTGTTTGTGAGCGAATGTACCAAGCAACAGCAATTTCCTTGAGCAGACATTGCCTCCCGCTGCTCCAGATTACAGCTCATTAGTAGTTGCTGCAGAGAGACAGCCCACACCATGCCACCCCTCTGATTCCCACATTGTTTCCTGTGATCCGGGAGCGGCGTGCCACAGCGACAAAAATGGTGGAGGTGTCGGTTATGAAAGTTAGGGGGTTGGAAGGGAGACAAAGGCGAGTAGCGAGCCACTTGTTCACAGTTGGTCAGCTGCTGATGAAGACGTGATTTATTGACATTGATTTATTCTCATGGCACAAGGTGCTGCACTGACGTATAAAGTGAAAGTGGAAGTGACGTCGTATCAGAGATAGAGTTTAATTAACAATGGCAACACTGTCACTTCTGCAAGAAAAGTACTGGAGGTCACCGGGGTCGTGTACACGATGAGCACTAACGTTTTCTTCCTCTTCTTTTTTTATTTCTGCATGAACAGGCTACAGCTTGTGGGCTGCTTTGGCAGTTGAGCACTTGTACATCTGCTTAAGACTGTCTTTTGTCTTTTGTTTGCGAGAATAAAACGCGTTGAGAGCGCTTCTCTCAAACTGTCAGCTGTGCCAGGCAGCGCGTGGTAATTGCCATTGAACGGCTTTGTGTTTTCTGAGCATTCACATTCATAATCGTTTTTCTCTTCCTTCCCGTTTCAGTAGACCAGTGGAACTCAAGCACATCTCTCCAAAGTTCCAGTCTCCTCGCTATCCTTGGGAAAGTTTTGGCAAAGTTGCAAAAGGAAAACAGATGCCAGATGTGTGTGCTCTTAAACTAAACCCTTTTCTCTGCTTTTGTTTTTGTGCTTCCTGAAAAAAATGGGTTCAGCCTTGTAAATTTCCATATAAATCAGGTCACAATAATTATTGTCATTATTGGAAAGGAATTTAAATGCAGTTAGTGTTAATAGAGTTTATTTTTCAACAGGGAGTAAAGAAAAATGATACAGCTACTGCCTACCCCAGACCGATATTTATTCCCTTCACAATTCATGTCTAAAAGAAAAATACTCTGTATTTCACCAAATTATCAGTGAAACAGTAATAACACGAATTTAATTTAATGCTGCAGCACAGTAAAGCAATACTGTGTCAGTGGCTGGAAGTTCTGAGATAAAAAGCAAGTTGTGAGTAAGAATCAGACAGTCAGTTGATGCGTTCAGTTTGAGTTACAGTTTACGTATTCATCCTTCTCCTGAAGGGGTAGGCCTCCATTGTTGGATGTTTTAAATCGGCTTTATCCACTGGGACCCCTTCAGACCGAATAAGCCAGGATGATAACGGTCATATGGGCAGTGGGGAGCAGTGGAAAAAACAAAACAAAAAGACGGTCCTCTGCCCACAAACACAGCTTTTAGCCATTGTACACTGCAGTACACTGCTGCCTGGAACCGCTCTCCTGCCACTATCCATTTTCCGCCATGACCTCTGACCTTGCAGTCATCCTGACAGCCTCTGACAGCCTTTCCCCTGAACTTGTTCTTGCCTCCCTGAACAATGGAGCATGAAGCATGCAGTACAGCAGGACTGAGACACTGACATTCTCAATGCCAACAGACATCAAGCCCAACTAAACCCCAATTACATTATGCTGACTGCTTGAAATTTCCTTTTACAGTGGACTAAGCACAAACTTTGATCATACATGTGCATCTATATGAACACAAATGCAGTGTAAATAGTTTGGTGTGTCAGGGCTGACTGAATACGCATTTTGATTGTGGTGGTGAAAGGTAGAAATAAATCTTCTGAGTGTGTGACTCCAATTTCTCTGCGTGTCCACACAGAGCCAGGGCGATGAAATATGCTGCTTGTGTCTCTGCTCTGTGGGTCACATTCAGCTGGTAGAGGATGAATTTTTTTTTCTTCCTCCTCTCTTTTGTTCGGCTCTCTGCTCGGGCTGGGCCACTGGGCCACTCCTTCAGCACACAGCCATAGCTCAGTTGACCCCGAAACAGCGAGTCTCACCTCGGACCGGCTGCGGGGTCAACCCATTTTCAACCTGAGCTCTGCAGACCACCTAATGCTGCGCTCATGAACCAAAACAATTCCGCTTAATTTCTTTTATAGTTGGAAAAACTTGTGCAACTACTGCTGCTGCAAGGTCGGATAATAAAAGTCTGAACTGAGGACCTTCAAAAAGCAGCAGTGTCGATTTCAGACGGTTCCAATGCCAGGCCTTCGCTCTTTCTGCTTTTCATTTTCTTCAGTTTGAAAATGTACCAGCCCATCCTCTTCCCCTTAGTGACATCCCATACCCCACACCATGTGTCAGCATGCTGGGACATTCCCTCGGTTACAATCTTGACATCTCCCATCTAAACAAGGCTGTCGTCATTTGTCAAACCCCTCTGTCTCTTCCCCCTGCATCTGCAGGAGGAGCAGAGTGGGACTGATGCCGACATGTGATAGGTGCCTGTCAGGACCAATGCATTTAGGTGCACGCACACACACAGACACACACTGTGTGCGGTTGATAGTGATGGATGCCCTGTGCATTTGAGCATTCAGAGAGAGTGAGTGCATGTGACAGACAGTCAATCAGTCCGTGATGAGAGGTAATCGCACAGTGGACAGATCAATTAGTTATTTCCTCAGGAGACAAACAGAAGAAAAACACTAGTGTTCTCCAAGTAAATCATTTGCATTTCACCACTCTTTCATCTCTCTCATCCCCTCTCATATCTTTCTCTTTCTGTTTTCTTCCAACCTCCCATTCCTCGCCTCTGTGTGTCTCCCTCTCTCCCACTCCACTTTGAATTTGGCTGTTTGGTTGTTTATCTCCGCTCATTTCTCCTCCTGCCTCTCTCGCAGGGAGGGAGGTGGAGATCCAGCCGATCAGGGCTGAGTAATGGTATATGAGCCCAGCCTGTGAGCGATGAGAGCCTCCACTTGGCTGGATCATTTTTATACCGGGCCTCACGGAGAACAAACATATGTATCTCAGAGCCATCAGGGACGGTCAAAGGCAGACCAAGAGCGCACACATACACCCAAGTGAACCGCAAAAACACTTTGGGACATGCCGTGCAGCTGCTGCAAACTTTGGCCTCCTGATGCGCACAGCTCACGCTCTCTGTGCTTCGCTGTTGGGCGAGTGCAGGACAAGCTCGCAACATGTGACCTAGCATGGGTGAAAAGTCATCCGCTTCAAAGCTCCATTTCCTTGTCATTCCCCCTTGTTTTCCCGCTGCGCATTCAGCCGGTGTCAGTTCACATCAGCAGCTTGGTGGACAGGGGATTTACGGTTGTAATGCATGTAGGTCATTCGTATGTGTGTGTGGTGTTGTTTTTTTCCTTACAAGCTGTAGCAGTGGACATTCCCTGAGGTAGCAGAATTGTGGTACAGTCTCAGCTCTCACTGGAGATCGCTCTGTCCTTCACACCCACTTAAGAGCAATCCTACACAGCAATCTTTATTTACAGGAATACCTCCACCCTGCACAGTCTCACACACCCGGCCACACGCTCCAAAAAGTTCACATTTTTTCTTGAAGACAGTGATGCAGCCACCAACATATGGTGCTCTGCTCCTTGCTCACATTCCCACACAGGACCATGCGTATACGTTAACGCACCCAGGCGTACATATGAACACGTCCTTCTCAGTAATACAAAAAAATCCAACATCTGCCATCGCAACTGCCACACATCAGCCTCCTGCGTCAGCTGGTGTTGCTCAGATATCCTCAGTCCTCCAGGACTGGCCCTGCACGCTCTATTCCCATTTTTCAGTCCATCTTCTACTTCGGTGTGTTGACAGGGCCACCTGGTGCTGCTGCTGGTTGCCAGATTTTGGATTATCCTGCAAAACAATGGGCCAAAGGACTGTTTGGACCAGTTCCACTCTTGGAGCTGCCGGGGACCACTCTGCCTCTTGCCCTTCAGAGACAGTGGCTCCCTTCCCTATTGTGCACACATGGATGCATGGCCACTCTGGGATGATGCCCCCCCTCCCACACACACATTCAAACCGTTAATTAACGTGTCCTTGTGTTTATGGCCATCCAGTGGCCCACAAGGGAGTGAGTGGGGTGTATGCTTGTGTACACATCCCAACACACACACTTAGTAAGCTCAAAAACAGCACCACATATTCACATATAACAAGCCCGCAGTGGGCAAAACAGGTGATTTCCAGGGATATTAAAAATAAAGAATAGAAACCGCAGTAAAAATCTCAAACATGGGAAATGTTTGAAGATAATAAAAGCCTATTTCAACTTAGTGTGAGCTGAATATTAGCAAATCCTTCCCTCCAAACTGATAATTGACTGTAATAAGCTGTACACTACGTGTCTATATAATCTCTCTTTGCAAATGCTGTTACATCTCTACAGCCTGGAGTGACACTGACATACAGTATCTGGCCTTCAGGCGTCCGGACAGATTCCTACTGTATGATAGTCTAAAACAACATTTCTGACGTGGAGTGGTTTCTCAGATCACACTGCAACTGTCAGAGTCATGACCCAACTGGAATAGACTGAAACCCGTGAAATAGAACCAGCCTCTCACCGTCTGAACCACGAACCAAATCTGTCACTCAAACCGCAAACGGAGACCACAGAG
The DNA here is from genome assembly GCA_016785225.1 of Psettodes erumei. Lineage (NCBI taxonomy): Eukaryota > Metazoa > Chordata > Actinopteri > Pleuronectiformes > Psettodidae > Psettodes > Psettodes erumei. Next base: position 3,727,938 of record JAFBJZ010000863.1, on the reverse strand, counting down.
AGGCAGAGGCAGGGAAAGAGAGAGAGATACCTCGGTAGAGAAGTAAGGTGAGTCACGGGGAGCATGAGAGAAAGTCAAAAACACAGAGAGACTGAGGAAGAGGCCAACAAGACAAAATGGATGAGTGATTGTGGCATCAGCTTCGAGCGTATTTCACGGAAGCTGCGTGCGATGAGACTCTGTCACGGTTGCACTCGGTTGTGTGTTGTTTTGTATGGAGTAACAAGGCAGCTCGACATGGTGGGGAACTAAAGAAAATACACTTCACGCACTCCTCTCGAGGACAGAGGTGTCCTGCGCGAGCATTGCGAAAAGCAAAGCGAGTCATTCTCCCGCGAAATAGCAATTTGAAATTAAACTTTCGTGAAGAGAAGCTGCCACTGTTTCAGTAGGTTGGACTGGAGCCGGTGCTGTTGCTATTGATATTCAGCCCCCCCCACTCTCCTTGTAATTGTAGTATCAAGAAGGAGCAGCTTGTGGCCAGATGTCATGGGAAGACACTATTTCCCATTTGTTGTTCATACGCAGAATAGAAACTGCAGGAATTAGAGGTTAATTATGATAGAGAAAGTTAGGGAGCGGCGAAGAGAGAGCGAGATAGAGGAATGGACGAGTGTGGCGGGGAAAGTTAATTTTCGGTGCTGTTCTTACTGTGTTGTGCTGCAGCTGGTGATGAATGGCAGACGGAGAGCTCTCAGCTGGAGGAGGACGGCTAATGGAATTGTACCGCGTCAGGCCCGAGATTCGCCAGAGCGCAGGAGGTTACTATTATTCTCTCTAAATGCCGTGCCTTGTTAGTGCCTTCATAAGGAGAAAGCCCTTCAAAAAAAGGAAGAGATTTGGGTTTTATATTGTCTGTGTTGACTCACTTTATTTTGATTCATTGTGAAAATTAGCTTTAAAAGAAGAGGGGGGCTATCGAGTCATTTACCGCAGATGAGATTGGTTCTGTTCTCTGATAATGACAAACACTGCAGGTACAAGAGGCAGGTGAAAGAGGACCAGAGGAGGGTGCTGCATGTCGACTCGGTTCGAGGCGCAAGTGCACACTGGTGATGTTCAGCAGAGCGTGAGACCAGCCGAGATGAGAATGCCCTCACACATTCATACTTTCCCGTGCACCCTTCAAGTGTACCCTCTGTCCAAGTGTACCCTTCAACCATAACCACGCCACCTTCTTCAGCATGGTTTACAGTCTTATTGATTCACTGTTGTATTTACCGTATTCACTGCTGGAATTATGCACTGTTAAATCAAAGCGAACAGGCAGAGCGGATGAAGTCATCAGATATAGTAGCATTGATTATTCCCATTACATCTCTCCCTCCCTCGCTCCCTCCCCTCCTTCCCCCTTCGGCAAGTGAGAAGTGGCCAGTGGCCGAGCGGCGATAGATCATTAGGCGTGCCAGGTGAGCTGCCTTTTTGCAGGCAAGGACCGAGAAAGCAGAGGAGACTGAAAACAAGAAGGAGAGACAAGACAAAGACATCAACTTATCATAAAAGCTAAACTCAGGCCAGTCTCTGGGTGTTTCACAGTCTGTCTCGGTATTTCCCACCCCCCTCCACACAGAACTATATTCTTCATTCTCCAGTCTGCAGCTCTAACCTCTTTAGAGGATATTATGGTCCCTTGCCATCAGGAAAGCCCATTACTCCATCGACAGAGCTTTATCCATGGAGGTATAGCTTTACTTTTCCCACTTTGTGTGTGCGTGTGTGTGCCCATGATAATGTAATCAGAACCTTTACAGTGGTGGAGGGTAATGCCTGTAACAGCATCAGTTCTTGTTTGCCGGAATGGAAGCTCAGGACTACGGGATAGGATCAGTGTCAAGATGAGAAGTTGATCCGTCACTGCTGAATAACTGTTGTAGCCCTACATTTTTAATCCAACCCTATGTGGCCAGACAGAAGAAAACAAAAAACTAAACATGGATTATCTCTGTTCATTGCAAATAATTTCCAATGGTTTCTTTCAATAATATCTGTGCATGGCAACTACAGTAAGATATGGCAATATGATTAAGTAAATAAAACAAAGGGGTTTGGGAAAGATTGCGGTTACTTTCAAAAAAGGAAAAAGAAGCTAAAATTAATCGTTGGCACTGCATTTTGGATACAGGTGCAGGGAAAAAGCTCCCAAAACATTTTTATTGCTCCAATGTTTCAGCCTACGAGGTCATCAGACATGAAAAATTGTCTTTTGGGAGTTTGCAAATTTTATTCTATGAATAACCCAGTCTTTTCTCAGATGGGTAACATTTCACTGGTATTGCGTCTTTCCTTCTTGCTTCCTTGCTTTCTTGCTCTCTCTCGCTCTCTCTACATGAAGCCAGATTGCCCTTCACTTGAGATAATGAAGCCACTCTATCAAATACGTGTACCTCCACCCGCCTGCCACCCACCCCCCAATTCCTCACTGAAAGGACAATAGAATGCGGTCGTGGTCGAGCTACATTGCACAGCTTAGGGACAGTACTACTTGCTGCATATTTTGTCTTTAACTTGTTGCTTTTACAAGAGCTCACAGCAGCTCATGATTCACGTTGTGAAAAATGCTCTCACCACCCGTCACCGCGGACTGATACTGATGTTCTGTCACTTAATGTTCTGTTGTCCTGTCATGTCGTACAGTTCTCCACTGAATGACCTTGGGATCCTTCAGCCTTGCAGCTCAGTCAGGTCCTCTGGGGAGATTCTACAGTACCTCGCCAAGCAAGTCGGCCATATGGACATGGTTCCTAAGACCAGCACTCCACCACTTAGGAGCTTTATGGGCATAAACGACAGTGAGACAAATCCCTTTTCAGGGGCCTGATAAAATCTCTCCAGTCATCCATTTACTATATGGCCAAAGCTGCTTTTGCTCCAACTGTTTCCCTGTCCCCCCAAATGTCTGTTTTTTCTCTCCATCCGTGTGCTGAGTGGGGTCGTGGCATCAGCGGTGGCAGCATCTGCCAGTGAGGAGAATGGCCAAGGAGAGTGAGTGCCTCCTGTTTGTCTCTACCGTCTCCGAGCCCCCAACCATATTCTTCCTGCTAATTAACCTGCTGATGCCTCCTTACTGTGTACATTTTTGGGGGGGGGGGGGGTGGAGGGAAGGTGTGCAGCAGGTGGGGGAGGAAGGGCAGCTGACAACGGGCGACTTGAGCCCTGAAGCTTGAGGATTAATTTCGTTCTTTCTCATTTTTCTGACCACACGTATGCACAGTCATGCACACTCACCTGTTTGTGCAGAGCATCATCAAACATTTTTATGGAGTTTCAGCCTGGCTGTGCGATTGACAACAGTCTACACAAGGTTTTCTTTGTGTCTAGTCCAGCACCAACATAGGAAATTTTGAGGGCATAATCGCAAAACTATGACAGGGAGAAAAGTGATTGAGTTGCTCATTTCCAATCCCAAAAAGCATGAGCAACTCAATCACGTGATCAAGCAAGATGGAGGCAACATAGCAATGATAGTGGAGCAAAGAAGGGAGGTCTGAACCCGCCTGCTGACACACACTGTGAGGTTAGAGATGCAGATGGCAAAACTGGCTGCTACTCCCCCCATCTTTAGGTTGCCAGGCCTGGAGCTGGAGAATAGAAAATGCTTCACACAGGCCAAGTGTTAGCCTCTTTAGCATGGAAGTTCAATTTCCTCTAATTTATTTTTGTTGCCAGGGCCCATTAGCATCCATTCTGACTTTTCCACTTTGTGTTGAGAGCAAGCACTTTTGTTTATCCTTATGAAAATGAGCTCCTGAAGGTAATTGCATCCGTGTTGCATTCGGTGTGTTGTTCATTAGGAGAAGGCGTTATAAATGGGAGCTCTCACAGCGTATGTTCATGTTAGGCTCCGCTGCTCCCCCCGCCACCATGGGCGACACGCACATCGCTCACTCTCTCGCAGGACCAGGCAAATATATGGCTGCACCCTGCCAGCAGGAACGAAAACTGGAAAGAGGGTGATGGAAGGGGGGGAGGAGGAACAATGAAACAGGAGCCGGGAAGGCCACAGAGAGATGGAAATATGAACAGGATTAGAGATGATGACTCTGAAGATGAAACAGAGAAAAATGTTTTTGACTAGAGACAGGGAGGGATGAAGAGGTGGAATTAGGAGAATCAGGGGGAAGTATAGCAGAACAGGCAGACGGGCAGGAGAAGTTTCCAGCCCTCCACCCATCAGAGAGTTCGGCTGTTCAGATGTGTGGTTGGCGATAAAGGCAGACAGACAGATTGCAGCCAATGATATGTGTTGGGAATCATCTCAAAGATGGGTTAATGACAGGAGGAGAGAAGCAGGCAGATGGCTCCCGTCAGGGAAATTCGCTTGCAGAACCGTCCCAGCGGTCTGGACCGAGACTGCATGAACATTTGGGATTGAAGGGAATACTGTAAGTAATGGTTAGTATAAAGGCAGAAGCAGATCAGGGAAGCTGGGACAGACTGTCCTCTGCTGGACCACCTGTTTCGAAGACACTGTCTTGTTTGTATGGGTGCATGTGAGTTAAGAGGCAGAGACGCAGATGGTTCTGCTGGGCGAGTGAATGGGCGGGTTACCTGGAAAAAATGTCACAAAAGACACTCACATTACCTTACTATTTACTCAATAACATAACTGTTTATATTATCCATCAGTCCAAGTTGACACAGATGTCCTGTCCCCACAATAAAGCTGAACCTGTGACTTACTAGCCATAACATGTACATACCACAACTTTTGAGTCACCAAAGTCTGTATTTCCCCTCTTTTCAGAGACAAGGGACATCCTCCGGTCTCGAGCCCCTGCTGCAAGCTAAATATAGGGGTATAACTGAAACAAACTAGCTCAGATGACATGCCAGCAATCATGTGTGGAGGCAAACGTATTTACAGCTGGTTTGGTCAGCCACACTCAAAGGCAGGGTGAAAAACCTGTCGTCGTAGAAAGAGGCCAGACATGATAATTGTTCAAATGTGCACAACATTCCACACTTTTCAACAGTGTCTCAAAGGCATGGTGTTGCATCTGGCTGTACACACAAGAAGTGACAGAAATAGTTAATGTGAAGGATGAAAAAAGGTGAACTTAGTAGAAAAGTTCAAATCCTTCTTTTTTTTCTCATCTCAGCAGACCTGACCAGTGACTGTTAGGAGAGGGTGTTTATTGGACTGTCACGTTCAGAAAGTTATATTTTAAAAAAATTGTGCAAGCACATACCCTCTCTGAAATATGGAAAGGTGCCTCGGAAGGAAGAGGTTTCAGACATTCCAATTTCCGTGCCAAACTCTCCAGTGAATGCACAGTGGAGCACTCTGCTGTGCATTCAGTGGAGAAGAAGCACATGCCACCCAAATCCACATATCAGTCGACTTCCCAAAATATGGGAGTAATAGGGTGTTACTGGAATTAGCAGCTATAAACTGCTGGACTTAAGTTTGTAATCCTTTCAAATACTTAGTGAAAAAAACACAAAAAATATAATCTTAATTACTGCCCAGCAACAGTGTCTCCCTCTTTTCTCTTTCCCTCAGTCCCTGTCTTTGTCGTCTTTGTTTCTCTGTCTGCCAATAAAAGCAAGAGGCTGCTTCTGTCAGCCAGTCCCTAATATTCAAGTATGTGTCATCCACTGATGTGGGCCCATTGTATTCCCCTGAGTAGCAGCTAAACAGATCAAAATGGACTAATCTGGTTCCGGCTCCTCTTGTCTGCTCCAGTAGCACTGACAGTCTGCATCGCTTCAGTTGCACGTTGTCCGACCGTCCACGTCTGTGATGCTCAGCTTCTGTCGAAGGACTCTGGATGAGAGGGTTTCAAATCAGCCGTCAATACAGCGAGGCAGCTGAAAGCCCAGTAACAGATTGACGGCGACATTGTCTCGTGGGCAGATCTGATACAATCCACAGATCACACGCATCCGCTGTCTCTGAAACCGAATCTATTGTTTATTTACAAAGTGATGCACAAGCGTCACGTCGCGCAGGGCATGTCAGCATCTGCCTCCTTCAGCTTGCTAGTGTGTCATGCGGCACAATACTGGTACATCGATGCATAAATAAACAAAAACAGTTTGGGTTTACTTTCGTAAGGAGTGCTGGGTGAGTTGCTCCTTCCTTTGCTGTTAGCAAGCCATATAGCCTTAAAAAGGGAGACAAGAGGTATCTGCTTCTTGTCTTTGTGTTCACTCTATCGGAAACACAAGGCAGTTTTTTGGCCAAGACCAGAAGTCTCCTGAGCAGGACACAGTGGACAGAAAGATGAGAGAGTGGATAATATACATCCATTACATTTAAAATGATCTTGAGTGATGCATTTCCAGTTGCCCTCTCACTGTGTCCTACTGGATTGTGTGTGGGTGGACGACTCCGAGTGTGTCAGACAACTGATGCTGGCTTGTGCATTTAGCTGACGCCATTGCACCACAATAAGGGGAAGTACTCTCTAATGCAATAGGGAAATGGCCATTAGTTTGGCAGCTCCATCATCATTATGAGGCTTAAATAGGTCAGCCGCCGACTTCAAGGAGAGCGAAGAGAGCAGGTGGGAGATCAGATCTTTGTGGTCATTAAAGTGCATGGTTTATTCACGATCATCTGAAAATGAATTTGTCAATTAAATCAGTTTAATAACCGTGCATACTTTTAGATTTACTGTTATTAAATTAGCAATCCTGTGCAGCAGCTTGCACCCCAGTGTTTGTGGATTGCAGCTTGCTAGCTGAGATGGCAAAGGGCCGTGGGAGAGCTAAGATATGATAAAAGTCCATTTATATGCAACCACCATCACATACCCACACAAACTATTCCCCCCTGGCAAAGCGTAGCCCGGGATACGCTATGGTCTCCGAGACAGTAAAGGTGCTGAGGGAGCAAACATAAATTTCATTTCACACACCAATCATAGCTTTATTTGACTCCACCTGTTTGATAATGTTCGCACTGTGGCTTATATTGTGATTTGCCGGGCTGAATAGGATTCTTTATGGCCTGAACAATAATAAAGACAAAATATGGATTAGATATAAATTCATCATGCACTGTGAATGAGTGTACGGGAATGTGCATATAAATATGTATTTTCCTCAGCCATGGGGATAAACAGGTCTGTATATTTAGAAAAATGTGCTTATTATTATTCCAGCATGAGATTCATCTGAGGGTGCTTCACCCTGATAGAAAGTGGTGTTCTTTGATGTTCAGAGTCAAGATAAAGGAGTCATTGTTTTATGTTGGTGCCCGTGAAAGAAATATATCTGTATTTCACTGTTTGCCAATTATGCGTCATGTTTTTTTCTGCTGCTATAGGCGAATGTTTAAGATCTTTTTCATCACATGGAATGAAAGTATGAGGAGCAAAAGAAAGAAGTAGCCAGTTAAATCTCCGTTTTGCTGAACATTCGAACAGTGAATTCCCCGTAAGAGATTCTGATATTCAAGACACTGGGCTCTCTCCAAGTTTTGAGTTTAGCAATACAGTGATGTTCTGTAGGGATTTCCAGCATGTCTTCCAGACAAAGTATAAATTTATGTCTGTTTTTGGTAACTTTTGACTTAACTTGTAACTGTTCTTGTCTATGAGTCATATTTTTAGTTCTCTTCTCATCCCTACATGGTTAGTTCATTTCAGTCTGTCTTGTGGTCTTCTACGCTGTCAAGAGTCTCAAAGTGGTCTGGATAAATACGTTTTCTAACAGGACCAGTTTAATCAAATGGTAATTGATTATTATGTTTATATATATAAAACCCACATACTGTGTATGTTGAATACTAAACAAACGTGCCCTTCTAAAGTGGGGCACACAAAAGGTCAAAGGGAGAAAACTCATCATTAATGTATTAGTCCATACACACACACGCACACACGTGTCACATACTGTACAGATGGCTTGCCTTTGCTCATACTGACATTACCGTACGACTTGCATTGAGTGTATATACACATATCCCAGAGACATAGACAGGGAAAGCTGACCTTGTGGTTTTAGTTCCAAGGACACTGTCATCGATCTCCTGGTGGAGGCGGTCAGTCTGCAGGTGTATACTGGATTAGTCTGAAAAGGATTGGAAAGACAGTGTCAGAGAGTGTGTGTGTGTGTGTGTGTGTGTGTGTGCAAAAAATGCCTGTTTGTTCCTTCATGAGTCTTTGTCTCCGTTACAGAGGACAGTGAAAGCCTGTTGCGTTCGTAACACAGGAGTGCACACTTGCCATTTGAGCACATTTAACCTAATGAACATTAACATGCACAAGTATCTGCTTTTTGGTACGAGTGTTGCCTTCAGGGCAACGAGAATCCCCTTTGTTCGAGCAATGGGATGTCTACTCATTTAATATGCAGTAGAGTAGAATATTGAGCAGCAGCGTGACTACTGTCGCAGAATGAACTGTAAACCAGTAAGCATTGATTACACATAATTTTCTACCAATGATTTATGATGGCAAATGGTTGCGGTGCAGGGTGTGGCACCCTGCCTCAATTTGTCATCGAAAAGAATACGTCGTGGTGGACAAACTTCATTTTTGCCCCCCGTCTCTGGAGCTGTAAAATAGTGCCTTGGGGCAAACTCTTTGAAATACTGTATCTCTCTGTGACAGGGCAAACCTTCACCTCTGCTCAGATCTGCCTAAATGATTTTAGCTGTAGGTGAGAAATCCCAGCCTTTGATTTAGCAAGGGTGCACGCAGGTAGAGATTTCCCAGAGGAGGGTGAGTTCACAGATATATATCCAGAGAGGTAAATGTCTAGCTCATTTCCAATTATGGTTTAACGAGACGGATTGAGGTCAGAGCCAGAGAGCGGCAGGGACCAGCCATCAGTGCCAGCGGAGAGAAGGGGGCACGAGGGGTGTCGGGAACATTGGAAGTCCTAGCACGCCACCCTGAGTGAGAGGAATGACTTTCTGTCTGCCGCCCACCCTTTCTCTCGTGCACACAGTCGGGGAGCGGTCGGAGGCAGGGGGCTGAGCGGGTGCCAGCTGCCCATAAAGGCCCCAGTGATTCTGTGCGCAGAGCTAGCCTAGCAACCGCGGAGAGAAAGTGAAGAAGCCAGCTCCTTTCTCTCAGGTCCACTTAAAGACTGTGTTTCAGGGGAATATTGTGCTCTATGATAGCTCCCCCAGCACAATGCATCATTTCAGGGGGGCCTGGCAAACGTGCTTTTAAGTCAGTGGCAAGTCAATGATATGGAGAGGGGGGAGGCGACAGACTGGTTGGGACTGACAGCTCGGAGACTGGCGGAGAGAGGTGTCAGTGCCACTCTGTCTGAAAAGGCTGGCTGTTGTCTCAGCCTGTTTGTTCACTTGGTCTTTTCACTGTGGCTTCCTGAGGACAGAACAGAAGAAAGCCTCATTACCAACACAAATCCCTGTTTAAACATATTGTGCTTGGTAGTTACTGATTTTTACCTGGAAACAAACATCTATTTGTCTCTTAGCAGATGTAATCCCCGAGGTGGGGTCCTAATTGAGAAACGCATAAAAGATTAAACACTCACACGTTTAAAGGTTTTCCTATCTATATGCAAGCAGGCATATGCTCATGCACAATGCAGAGCCACATTGGCACATGTGCTGTGAACAGTGTGTAGACACCAGTGCAAACAGCTGTAGCTGCAGCTGTATAACCAAACTTTTATTTAACATGACTTCAAATCTGCTACCTAACGCACACACCAACTGGATTTGTTTCACAAGATCTCTTTCCAACACTCCCTCAATCAATCAGAAAAAAAGATGTTGTTTGGTCTTTGCAGTAGCTGAACTTGCGGCAGGTGTTTGCCTGGCGATCTCATTGTCCGTACTGGATAGTAACTCTGATTTGATCTACTTGCCATAAGAAAAGCAACTCCCGGATTTCACTTCAAATTCCCCTTTACTGTATTTAGTTTTTTTTACCCTGCCGAATCGAATTGAAAATGGAGAGGAAACAAAAGTGCTTCAAGGAAAAAAGATGAATCTTTGTAAAGGTCAGAGCATTTGGTCCTGCAGGATACCGTTCATGTTTTTACATGCAGATTTATGTGGCCATATTATGTTTATGTGGGAGCAACTGTGCATGTGTGTGTGTGCATTGTGCGTACATAAGTGAAGGCCTATACAAAAAGGGTGCTCTTTTTCGAGAGCGTTTGTATCTTTAAGGGCCACTGCTTGTATCAGTTTACAACAGCCCCAGAGCTAATGCGATTCAGAGCAGAGAATGAGGCCGTGCATTTTAACAGCTTGGCCAGTGGCGCACGGCAGCCAGCAACGCAAGAAGGAGCGACCGTATATGTCTGTGCCAGATAGGCTAGCAGGGCTGCTTAGTAAGGGACTGCAGTTCCAGCCCATCTCTCCGAGGACTGGGCCAGGCTGAGAGACGAGGAAACAATCTGAGAGGGAACAGAAAATCATTCACCTGTTTATATCTTAGTAGCTCACAGGTTGCCTTCTGCTCCAATCTCCTTTGCCTTTAGCCCCCCCAACCCTCTATTTCCAGGTTTCCTTTCAAGCTCACCCATCTCTCCAGCTGTCAGTGCGTGCGTATGTGTGCACGCGCCTGTGTCCATGTGTGCATGCTCATAAATCTCTATGAAAGCTACTATCTGGAGTAAAACCATTTTGTCCATCAGGGAGCAGAAAGTATATAAGTGCACGACCATGGACGTGCACGTACACAAAAAGCGATGCGCTGTGATAGATGCCTCATGCTCAGCACAAAACCACATGACAGGCAATCGTGGTAATTAATGTAGACAGGGGGACTGATATTTTCAGACCGGACATATCATATCGGAGCAGCAGAGAGGGAAGTCATACATCATGTCTGATCTCTCTACTTACTTTGTCAGTCTAATGCTGTGTGTTTGGCACCATGCCATTCAAACACAAACTCAGTCAGGACATACTGTACATTCTTACAGCAGAAAACAAGGATTTGTTTGATGTTATGTAAAGTTCCAAATTTACATGTTAGGCCTACAGTGGCAGTCGACCACATATTCAGGTGTTTTACATATAATAGAAGTAAAAGTAGCTGTACTGCAATTTTTTAAACAAAAGTACTAGGCATAATATAATGCAAATGTATTTTAACATTAAAAGCAGAAATAAGGAGTTCTGCTTATAAAAAAAAGATTTCCTTCAAAGGGTTTAATTATTGGCAAGAGAGCATGTAGGGAATATGATGTCATAGCTCTGATGTTGCTAAATCAGACTACTTTATACACTGTTGGCTTAAACAATAGAATTGTATCAGCTTAAATATCTCATCGACCTGTTAAAATCTCTTGTCAACAAAAATGATGCACTTGTAGACAGGTCTTTCGTAGTCATATGACATGGGAAAAAATGAAACTGAAATCTGAAAGACTTCATTTTGACATGTGAAACAATTAGGACTAAATGAAAATTTTGTTTAAGTAAACTACAAACTACAAGCTGTACAGTTCGGGAAAGTACATCCACAAGCACTTACTGTTACAGTACATTCCTACTCTCTTTAAGTACTACTGCTGAGTGTGGACCAGAGGAGCAGATTTCTTTCTGTTGCAAAGCAGAGCAAACTATAAGAAAAAGTTACAGGGGCTGAGAAAGAAGATAGAGAAAGCAACTTAAGAAGGCTGAATGAAAATAGATGGAAATGAAACAGGAAGTGAGAAACCCTTGAAGAAGGGATAGAGAACAAGATGGGAAAGTGTGCAAGGGAAGATTGCAGAATAAAGGAACGATTAAGCATGGCAGATCAGGAAAAAGAGACGAGAGTAAAATGCAGCGGGGAGACGGGGAAAAGAGAAGGCAGAGCTTGGAGTACGGCAAGGAGAGAAAGCTTAGAGGGAGGGATGGGAGAAGGGTGTATTAGCAACGTAGATTAGTGCGGCAGCAAAGGGGATTGTTGACAGCGTCTTTCATCACAGAAGAGGGCGGTAGAAGTGTGACGGTTCGCTCCCACTCAGGTCCTGACCCGTGTTATTATAGAGCTGCTCTCAGCAGATCGCCGGGCTAAATGAAGCCATCGGGCTGGATGGTGCACAGCCTGATGTCGTTCCAATGAAGACAAAGCCGTGTGTCACATGCCACAACCTGCAGCTATTAACCAGCACGCTCATGTGCACGCACAATCAGCTCAGACAGACAAGGTTACATCAGTATTTCATAGACACCGCATTTGGCGCATCCCAGACAGATGCAAGACGTTGCTTGTATTAAATTCTGGATCCCTGCATTTATTTTCATACAAAATTCTAGTGTTATCGGTAAATATAGCCAACGGAGCCTGATGTTAGGTTTTGAAAACAGGGATTGGAAAGTCATGCATAGTAGGAGATTGTCTTGCATTTCAATATTTCAAGGTCCTGCTTACTTATACACAACCCCCACACCCCTCTTCCTCCCACACACACAGCAAGAGAGAGGGGGGGAGGCCAATGATGTTTGAGAAAGGTCCAGTGGGCTGCACTGGTTATGTTGACTCATCGTGTGAAACGGAGACCAAACATTTGCTCTGCATGGCTTCAGCTCTTCGACACACCTGCCTCTGACCCCCCCCCCCCAGCGATCAGCACTGCAATAACTGGCACGGTCATTAGATTTCTGCTCATCACGGTCAGCATCTGGACCATGAGGGGAAGAAAACAGAGCCAGGGAGGTGGAGAGCAGGTTCGTCAGTGGTGACATATTTATCCCTTAGGATGAGTAGGGAATTATTGAAGCGATCCATCTTTTTCATAATTGTATATTTCAGTTTTTTAAATCAGCTGTGAGGGGGAAAAAGCTTTCCCAAGTATAGCAGTGGCAAACTACTGAATGCAGATCAAACTTATACAGTATAAAAGCCATTTTGGATCAGACTAATGGATTTTCTTGAAATTTTGTTCCAACGTTCATGGTCCTTAGGGGATGCACTGAAAAATGTTTGCTGATTCCTTAACTGTTCATCTACTGCCATCGCCAGCTTAAAATTTCAATTTATCCAGCACTTTGCCATTGACATTATCATTTACTCTACTTACTGTTTAGCGCTAATTAGCATTTGGCATCCTCGTTAGCATGCTTTCATGCCAAATTAAGATGGTGAACATGACCTGCTAAATATTAGTAGAATTGTCATTATCAGCATGTTACAGTAGCACGCTGACATTAGCATTTAGCTCAAATTACTGTTGCGTCTAAGTACAACCTCGCAGACGCACGTATTCCTGTAGACACAGTCTTGTTTGTGTGCTTGAGGCTGTGAGGTGTGTTGCTAAGTGATCCAGCCGTGATACAAGTGGGATCAGAGCGACTGTCAGACACCCTTTGCATGGCAGCAACGCTCCCAGGTCAAACCGAGGGCATTTCTGCCTGTCACTGCTCCTCTACTGTGTGTGTGTGTTTGTGTAGATGTGTGTGTGTGTGTGTATCACATGGTAGTTTTGCCTTTAAACCAGTGAGACTAAGGCGCCATCAGCTGAACTGTTTCTCCTCCCAAAACCACAAAGTAAGAGTTGAGACAGATGTAGTCAGGAGAGGTGACCTCAGTCAGACCTTACGCCAACAAATCAGACTGACTTTCCTCAACCAGGCAAAATAACACACAGACTGAACATAAACTCTTACATCAGGCAGCGCTGTCATCATCTTCAGCACCTCTCTTTTGCCTGTGAGAATACTCTAGTGTAAACATATTTATTCTGTTAACTATGATTAAACTGAATTACAGGAGCTGGAATACATAACATGATGTAGTATCAGTGCTGAGCTGGTGTGTGTGACATGTGGAATTAACAACAACAACAGTGCTTTTCTTCGCTGGTTTGATATAAATGTTTAATCACGGTTTGGTTGGTGTGTTGTTAATAATGGATTAGATTTTTTTATCGTAAAATCTGAAAGGCTTGTTTGAAAAGGGTGTGGTTTTAATGCAAATGAGTTATGAGAAAACTAAAGCTTGCTCTGAGGACAAATGAGCGACCCAGTGAGTGCTTCTGTTCAGTCATAATATTAAATTCTTCCCATCACATTCACTGGACCTGGTGTTATGAGTGCAACACAGAACAGGAGAGTGTCAGCCAGAACAAGCCACACACACAAACATAGTCCTATTGACTGTAATAATGTTCTTTAATAGCTTCTCTCTCTAGTGTGCTCCATCGCCGCCGTGTTAGAACCTCAGATCTTGCACTGGACAGTAACTGAAGCCACACAGCCTATCACAGCCTCCATAGAGACACTGAGAAAGTTTAAGATTCTCATCGGACCCATTGAGCTGAGATGGCGTCTTCTTCAAGGGGTCGGCATGCTTGGACAAGCTGTACCTTCACATCAGTCTCAACAGAATATAGCTGCTAGTTAGGGCTTGTGATAAAAAGAAGCACTGACTACACCTGATGTTACGATATTGAAAGAGCAAGACCTAGATTGTCTTCAGAGAAGATGCTACAGGCAAACACATAACACATGCTATTTGTTCTTCGCAGCCCTCCAGGCTACTCAGTTCACAAACTCAGGGTATCATGAAGGTGTTTTTTCAGTGAACATATCTTTAAAAAAAACAAATCACTTATCCTCTTCTTTCTTCTTCCCCGCTGAATTCACATCTCTTCTTTAGAGACACCATTGCTATTATATTATTTTCATCAGAATTTTGGAGCCCCCTCCTTTCTGCTGAGACACAAACTTCTATCTGCTGACCCAGTCTCCCTCTCCTCCTCCTCCTCCTCATTTGCCTCGGATGAATGCAAATGTTGTAGCTGACAAGTACCTGGCTTGGTGACATTTCGTGTTTTTTATGTACCCAAAGGCCAAATCGTGCACTCATCAGCGGTTCCTCAGCATCGGTGCATAGCCTGCCTGGACTGTGTGACTCCCTGCTTGTAAATTCAGAGTGTCACTGTTCCAGTACAAGCACCCTGATCCAGGAGCGGCTGCAGCAGAGCCTTTAAAAGTTTGCGCCCATCGCTGAAAGGTTTCATACTAACAATATCAGCTTTCTGACAGTTGCAGCTCTCGAGGAGACAAAAACTTCTTTGCAGACCACGACTTCTTTTTTTTTTTGACAGGGATGAATGTATGGGTGGATGTGTAGATGGGGGGGGGTAAACAGGAGAAGCAGGAGGCTGTTTGGCTGCAGCAGATGGAGGAGCAGCAGGTGTCGGGGCGGGGAGGGACCGAGGTTCCCATCGTCAGCGTTCCACTATGATGCTCCTTGACAGCACAGGGAATGGATGTGTGGGAGAATATACTCCCTCCCCGTTAGCACATCTTCAGCCCAAAGCCACCTCCACTCCAAGCTCTCCTTGCTCTCCTGCCTCAATCTCAAGCAGTGGGAAATAGAAACAGGTGTGGAGGGTATTTCTCTCCCGGAGGTGGTGGCAGAACCATGTCGTAGGGGTGATGGATAGATGTGTGTTGGACTGGTGATGTGTCACAGAGGTCATGGGCTGTGCCGGCGCTTGTCTTAATGCAACATTTATCATCCGATCACACTGGGGTGCAGTAAGTGACAAGTGTGAAAATTGAACTTTTCTCACATTTTTATATTATTTATTTTTGAAAGCAGATAGTTGGTTTGGATTTTTATGTCAAATTTCATGATGTGGCTGCAACTCAAACCCAACAAGTAAGAACTGTAAAGAAGAAGATGGCTGTAAATACTGATGCTAAACTGACAGCCTCTCAAAATAAACAGACATCAACAAGCAAAGAGGCATAATGGCGATGTGTGAAATCAGACATCAGAACCATGTCAAACTAAAACCAAAAACCAGGCTGGCTAAGTGAGTCCATAAATGATAAGGCTGCCGTGCTTTGTGTGAGGAGATTAACTTAGCTCTGTGGAAAGTGGGTGAGTTTAGGAAACCACAGGCTGCTGTAAAGCCAGCACAGTCAAACTGCTTCAAATGAGGCTGGGAACTTTTGCTCTGAGGGACCAATAAACACCCAGACTGGTGCCTCAGCAGGACACACATAAGAAAACACACACAGCTCACACATGCACACAAACCTGCTTGCCACGGGGGAGAATCAGGGCTGATGAATAGTGTCGTGCAGCACATTACTGGAGAACAAACAAATAAGCAGCATGTGCCACGGCCGATAACACACATCCCTTGAGGAGATGTGCGTGAGTCTCAGGACATCTCCTGCGTATGAGGTGGCAGCTGTCTTTCATGAATCCTCAAATATTTTTGTTCATTCAAAAAGTCGCCAGTAACGACTCGTGTTGCTGCATCTGCCTCTCAAACAGCCTGGCTTCTTTTACTGTGCCGCGGCACTCTGCATTGACTTAACCTTCAACAAAACATGGAAAATGCAAGCTTTTTTTCTTTAACCGTGCAGTTTTAGATGTCTTTATAAATGTAGCCTCCACTTTCTGACTCATATGGACTCAATAAATACAACCTGTTGTCAGGATGTCTTTCAATATACTTCCTCAGGGCCAAAGAACGCACACTTTATATTCTATTATATCATCTCTGGAAGGCATTTCCAGAGGCATGCCCACATGCATTTGTATCACAGCGGTGTATTTCAACCAAAGAGGAAAAAAAGCAGTGAAAATTTTTGCTGTTTTGCTTGATGCGTCGCTGTTCATACATTTTTCAAATCGAACTCTGCTCTTAAATGAGAGCTACCTGACACAGGAAGGTTATTAAATTGTTTCTCATTATGAACAAATTCAAAGCATGAATGCAGGGAAATACTTGAGCAAGAGCTATCCTCTTAAATGGTGATTGAGGAAATTAGGAGAGGTGAGAGTTTTAATTGATGCAATAGATGTTAGTTCATAATATGCTTACCAAGTTACATGAAGTGCATTAGGGCTAGCCCATTTAGGGTCAAAATATATTCATGGAAACACTCGGTGTAACAAGGATGATGTGTTAGTCTCTGGAAATGGGCTGCTAAGCTAATCATGGTATGAATACATTAACTGCAATATGGATGATCTGTTAAGGATACGTCGCCTTACCTCTCCTCTATATTTCCCTACATCTATGTTTATGTCAATTTGCCCTGCATTTTCACAGTGACATTCCAATATTTGTATTCATATCTCATACTATATTCATGAGATATTACTGAGCCAAATCATAAGATCCAAATGAATGGACAATTTATTCAATATTCAGTGAGACCAGGCATCATTAATGAAAATTACCATTCTAATTGATGAATGACTATCTTCCTGTAATGGAATTATGGGGTGAAAAGCTAAAGAGTTATTTTTGGAGCAGAGGATAAGGTGCTTTTGTGGTAATACCCCCTTTTTTATCATAAAAGATAATAGGCAAACTCTAATTGGAGTGTTTATGAGGACACTACAATAGGTCCTCCCTCGAGAAGGGATTTCTGGGGGTCTATCGTATAAAGATAGGCCCACCATTTCGCACGGCTTTTAATTGAAATCCCGTGGAAAAAAATAGAAAGAAAAACTTAATAGCTTTTGCCTGAGCACTCAACCATTCACAGAGATAGTAGCACCCATTGACTTGGGTAATTATTTCTGAGTTTAACTCTTGTGTGCAGTGAGCAATTGTACTTGTTCTTTACTAAGGAGCTTCTCTAAATAGTGGAATTTGTCATGTTTGGAGGCTTGAAGCAGACAGATGTGCCAGGTAGATTTTTTTTAAATGAATGCTAAGGTGTGTTTATATTTGAGCTGATTGGATCTTTCCACCCTGCTGGGGCGAACAAATCCTAGAGAATGTGAGGCTAGAGTTTCACTCCAGAGTTTTACTAAGATGGATGACAAGGATCTGTGTCTGGATGTGTAATTTAATCACAGGTCTTCTCTAGCAGGGGGGAGCACAGTATAACCATCATGAGGCTATTTATGTATGCAAGTTATTAGCTGGATGTCGGCAGCTGGTTGCCTTGATGGAAGCCACCAGGGATTCACAGCTGTGGGTTTGGGAGCCTACTGAAGCCCACTGTGAAACCTAGGAGCTTAAAGGGACTGCGTCGCTGACTGACAGGTGAAGTGGGGGTGGATAGATGCTATTCGTGCATTCGTGACAGTACCTGACTGTACCACATAGTTCACACTTGTTACATCAAGCAAGAAAGCAGAAAGCTAAACCGCCTGCCCCATCTAATTCTGTCTGTATCGTCACTGGTTCAGTTTTAGCTGCATCCAGACCTGTCAAAGGGAGCCCATGAAATACACATCACATCAGAAAGAGAAATTATACCCTAACTACACAAAGATAATCGCTGTTCATTACATGAGAAAGTTTTCGCTGTTGTTTTGAAGATTGTGAGGAGAGCATGATTGCCTCTGTTCTTTGAAACATGAAGACCTCCATAATTACTGTGTGAATCGTGCTCTGTACACATCACTCCTGTGTGCACCTCAGGGGATGGCAGTGCGGTCTGTCGGACCGTAGCTCAATCAGCTGGTCCACCACTTAAGTTCCGAATGAAATATCTTTTAAGCCTTGGGCTGAGTTTCTACAAAGTTTTGCACAGGCATTCATGGTTCACAGATGATGACTCTTGATGACTTTGGTGACCCCCTGACTGTTCATCAAGGATCAGCAACAAGTCAAATCTTCACTTGTCCAATACAAAACTCACCTGCCATGGAGATGGATTGGCACAAAACTTCACAGTCATTCTCCCAAGATGATGACTCTTGAGGATCCCCCTCCCCCATAGCACCATCACGAGGTCGACCTTTACGGCTTTGAGGAAAGTGTCTCAGCAGCCATCAAATTGATTGCCATGTACTGTAATTCATGCCCCCCTCAGGAAGTATAAAACTTAAAAAAACACTTCTCTCATAATTTCATCATTATTTTCCCTTGAAACAAATACCTCCCCCCCATCTTCAGTCACTCCAACCACAACACCTTCCCTTCTCCTCATTCTTGCTTTCTGAGTACTTATTAGAGGAACAGCCGTAGTTATATTTAGCTTGCTGTTGAGAATATTCTCAGGGATCGCCACTCTCCTGTGAATTTGAAGAGACCTTAATATAGGACAGGAGGTGAGGACTGTTTATTTCTAGCTCAGCTAAGTCTTCATAGCCTCTGATGGCTAACAGGCGGTACAATTGCAAGTATGGGATAAGAGGAACAGGTAGAGGCTGACAGACAATAATTATTCATTTTAGTTAGGCAACTCCCTGCAGTGAGATGGTCTGAAATACAACACATCAAACATAAGAGAGAGCAAAGCAGTTTTTGTTTTTTAAATCTCCTGAGGCTCCCAAAGACATTGCAATTGATTTAGTATAAAATCCAAAAAAATGTGTATGTTCTTTCTGGTTAATTTCAATGCAAAAGCATTTTCGGTGTTTTTAAAATAGCTATGTGATGCCGCTTCCCTCAATAGGTATTCGAGTAGAAAAGGGGACAGTGAAATGTCAAATTCTTTTTTTAATCTTCTTTCCATTTCCACATTTCCACACACCTGGGAATATCAGCGCAGAGCTCGTCTCTCCATCATCCCGGGCTCTCTCTTCTCTCTCTCCCTCGCTCACCAGTTTTCATTCCATTCTAGTTTCCCTCCATCTCTAATCACAAAATCTGTGTTGTGTTTGTGTACCACTGACAGAGATTGTGTGTGGCTGTGGGTTTTTAAAGAGCAGGTGATCCCTCTGGGTAGCTCTAAGCCTGGAGATGGGGCTGCTGTGGTCTTCCAGATGATACAATGGGTTCCTCACAAACACACACACACAAGACAGATAAAAGACCATCAGCTTCACACATACAGACACACAGCTACATAGGCGTGTGCGCACATACAAAAAACTATTAAAATGAGGCAAGTTTGCTTCATGTGTTTAAAAAATATGTACTGTACACACAGACATGCGCAACTTGAATGCCGACACACAAATGAAAATATACAAATGCAGGAATAAAATTTATAACAAGTTTTAGTTGCATTAGTGTCTTAGAGCCAGCTGTTCCCATCAGATCTGCATTTCATAGTTAGGGTTAAGGTCAACTACCCCCCCAATCAACTATCAATATAGTTTTATTTTGCCAGATTTTATGACAGATTGACGTCTGTCTGTGAACATTCTGCCACCACCCCAGGATACTGGAAGTGAATGAAATTTAGTTTACGGTGCAAACAGCTTTGAAAAATTACATTTAAATAATTAACAGCATCATCTCTTTCCAGAAACCACGTCCCAGTTACTCTGAATAGTCCCCCCGACCCCCTGCAAAAAGTACAATCACTGGAGCTACTTTTGATCAAACAAATAGTCCCCATGAAAAAAAACAATAGTTGATACCAATACACTTTCATTTTTTATATCATGAATTGACCTTTCAATCATGTATGTCCCAAGATAAACCCATGCACATAAAAATTTGGTCCAACTGAGCCCAGTGATTTTGGCATGTATTTATCATATTCACTGTGAAAAATGTCACATTGCACATCTTTTACATGACACATTTGTGATTGTTTTAGTGCATGTACAGATGGGTATGTGTATGTGTCTCTGCATGTTTTATACCTCCTAAATGTGGATGTATACAAAGATGTCAGGTTACTGATAGTGTGTCTCTTTCTCTGAAAGGGCCAATTAAGCCTTCATGTGTCACCGCTCTGTCTTCCCCTTCACTCTGTGATGTTTGTGTTCTGTGCTCACCGTTGCCTCTCCCGCCCTCTCCTCTCTGCTCTCCCCAGGCTTCTTCGCATGCAGTTTTTGAATTGAGTGTCCAGTTGTTTGTCTGCATCTGACTGAAGGTTGGAATTTGTCTTTCTCCACTATTTTCTGCCTGTCAGGGGGTTGTTGTCTCAACTAGGCAGTATGCCTAAGACGACAAACACAATAATACCCTCAGAAGAAGCAGCCTCCTCACCAAAGGCCCCCCAAAGGCAGTCCAGTTCCCCCTCCTGTCAGCAACACTGAATAAGGTATAATTTTGTGACATTCTGAAGGTGTAATTATACTAATTTTCCCATCACGCATTGGATGGGTGTTACTGTTAGAATTATGAAATTTGAATTATTGAACACTTTTCCTGTTGCTGCTTTTCCTTACCCTTGTGCACTCTGACCACACACTTTGACTACACACTTTGACTCATCCTCTAATGCAGAAAGCCATTATGTGACTGTATTGATCATGCTAATGAAGAAAAAGAGCAAACGTATGCAAGCAGACACGGAGGTCAAGCAATGACACATTGAAAGCTATGTGACAAGAACAGGAGGGATTGTGATTTTGTGTGTGTGTGTGTTAAAGAGGGCGTCTCAGGGTAGAACACACACTGATTGGTGTGATAGGCCAAGTTCAGGCACACATACATACACACTCAAAGTTTCAAATCCAATTCCGGGGAATGAATGTGACTTTTATTTAAGAATCCTTGTTCTGAGACACCAGCCAGCAGATGATATGTGATGGGTGATGGGTGATGGATGCCGTCACCTTGTGGTGTCCCTGCTGGAATGGGAGGGAGGGAGGGAGAATTATCTCCGCAGAGTTCAGAAAATGTGAAACAGCGGAAACAAAATGTCAGAGCTGGGAATTGCGAACAGACGGCGGAGCGCGTACGTGGCGGCGTGCGTGTTTTGTACAAGAGTGGTGGGTGTGAAAGTCAGATGGGAGAAGTGCTCTTCCCCCATGCTACAGATAAATCATATCTATCAGGCGGATCGCAGTATAAGACATGAGATATGACAGAGAAACACCACACATCTGCTGTTGCTTCCCTACGCTAGGGAACATTACCCTCCTGGAGCTACAAGACTGTAATTAGGATCATAAAACTTACTCCAAGTCCGTTAGCATGACCCCCTTGGTGATACAGATCTGTAATCAGCATTTATGTGCCTGGCTTTATGTGCTTGACTGTATTACAGTTGGCAAATAATGAAGTGTGTTTGTTCTAGATGTGGCACTAGTCAAAGTGTGACAGCAAGGTTTGACACGGTTATAAAACAAGTGTCAAGCTGAAATATTATAAGTCCATGACACTGATTTACTAGCTGCCTGTGGCTATACATTTCTTTTCAATGCATTAATGACAAAGGAACCTATTTAGTGGTTTGATGCCAATCAGGGTTTGGGTCGAAGCGGGTAGGAGAGTGAAAATGTCAATAGATGGCTGCACAATCCAGTTTTTCTCCAGTTTTTTTTCAATAAAAATTCTGAGCCCCAGCAGGTAATGAAAAGTGATTTAAAAAAATAAATTACTTTCTTCCTGCATTAGTTTGGAAATTGCACCCTGAAGTGGATAAATTGCCTCCACAAATTACTCAACTGAATAAATAAATCATATCTGATTACTTAATTGTCTCCCTGAATTAATAATTGTGCCCTTCTTTTTTGCCTGCTTGTGGTTAGTGGAAAAAAGCTGTAAACACAACTGTGTCATATTGCCATCTTTCTGTCTGTGAACTTACCATATGAGCTAATGGTTGCTTATCATGCGGCAGATACAGAGCAACATTAGCATTTATTGGAGTCATTTTAGTGTCTACCTGATGAATGTAAGTCATTAACCACCATGCTTACAAGCTAGTCTGTAACTCTGTCTGTTGTTTGATGCTGGTCAGGAACAGTGCAGTGAGTTTTAGAGCTTCTTCTTGTGCTAACAGCTGCGGACAGCTACTTCCTGCTGCTAAAATGATGGGAGTGGTGAGGGTAAACTAAAACAGTGTTGTTGTGAAAAACTGAACTGAACGACGCTATAAAGGGAAATTGAATTTGTGGATAATTCAGAATGGGTTCTCCACGATGGTTGACCCCTTTCACAGTCACTTCAGCCATAGCATAAAAATACTGATAAAAGCTGCTGGAATACATTAGCTTAGATGCAGCTTTACCAAGTTGGCCTACAAAAGTTGTCATGTTCTTGGATATTGGGTCATTGTGGATTTTATATGTAATATTTGTATAGTCCAACTGAGACACAGGAATAAATTACTCTCTGTCTTGCAAAAACAACAGACTGGCTGCTGTTAATTTACGCTTGAAAAAGTGAAGGAAGATTCCCGGTTGATTCAGTGTAGTTTTACTCAAGTAAATCAACACAACTGCACTGGGACACTAGGATTTATACAACTGACATCCCTGGCCTGGATGTTGTCATTACATATCCACATTGTAGGACTGAGAGACAGGATGGAGCTGGTGGACTCCTGCTGACTTACAACATGAGCAGGAAAGGGCCCACTGCTGAGAACAACTCATCACATACACACACACACACACACACACACACACTGGGTACTGCTCACAACTGCAGTTCACTTCCCTTGGGTCAGACCAAAATTGTTTAAGCTATGAACTAATGAAGTAACTGCTTTTAACATGAAGTCACACTGACTGACTCACAGGTAATGCATTTAATGGACAGTGTTGCCAAGCTGTTCTTCATCCTGTATCAGTGGTTCACTGAGTTAATTGTGTCCACCTTGTAGTCATGGCATAACCAAAGGAAAATGGTGCAACTTCATTCCACCACTGAGAAATTTCCACTGACAAGAAAAATCCACCGAAAGAAGTATTATCACTGTGATCGCACAACTTCAACAGGGGAATCCAAAACTGACTTTTGCCCTCTTTAATGTGAGCGTGATTGGCGTTGGTGCAGCTGGGGAGGCTAAACTGTGAGGCCCGCTCGGTATTAAAGCAAAGACCAGAGGCTCGATGAGATTTCATCAGATCTTTCGGATGAAAGAGCCAACTTGACAGAGAGATTTCTTAAAAAACAAAAAAAGCTTCCCTAATTTAACACAACCTGCAAAACCGAAACCTGATAGCTGTTTACCTGTTCCGTCTAGTCATACCATTCTAATAAAATCACAGCTGCTCTCAACTAGAGAGCAAAAATGTAACATTCAAGGGATTAAATGTTTAATAAATGAACATTTTATCTTTGTGATGTATGGTAACTGTTTCCAGTGACAACACTTAATAATCCCTAAGATAAAATACCTGCATTCAGTGTGACTTATCTTTAAAGTAAATAAAGCTATTGATTAGTGTGACAGTGAAATCCCTACCCACTGCATATTTGGGCTTTCCAGTTAAATCACAGCCTGGCACAGTTCTGTGGTGGAGCTGCCTGAAGAAGTGGTGATGGCAGCTCTTTAATTGGAATGACTGTTGACTGCAACTTCCTCTAAATGGTGTTCGCTTGGGTTTTATTGATATTTGCTCTCATGTCGTATCAAAGGATTAGTTCTAAGATGAAGCAGTTAATGTATCTTTTTTTTTTACTCAGAGATGTTGATGTTTTACACAGAAACACTTCTCTCAGTAGGAAGAAATGAGCAAAAACAGTGACTTTTTTCCTTCTTTAAAAAATGATTATTAACATAAGTTTATATGATTCAGTGTCGAGTGTTAGCTCATTTAACAGGCTGCATATTTGACTAAATGACCATCAGTAACACTATTAAGGAAGAAATTTCAGTTATCTCAGAACTGAAAGAGTTTGCCTTGCCAAAAACAATTCTGTGAAGTCAAACTGAATTTGAATTGAGAGAAAAGTGGGGGGTTGGAGGATGCTGGGTGTCTGAAGGAAAGCTTGACAGTGTGTGGTACCCTGGGGGACTCCGAGCTATCTTTTATTCTTACTAATTAGCTTCTAACTAAATTAACTTTCTCCCCCACAATTTGTAGAGAATGACATTTCCAATGCACACCCTTCCTGATGGTGCACACACCCACAGACACGCACACAACTTGAGGAAATCTCATTTATGTGTGTACACGTGTGCATATGAAGCAACAACACAATGTATACAACAGCAGCCCATTTCACTGATACACAAACTTTTACAATCGATGAGCAATATTTATACACATGTAGTAGTAATTTATAGTACTGCTTCTTGTGAATTCTATTCATTCCCTACCCCACTGTGTGATAGGATGATAAAGACTTTGTAAGACATTTACCTAATAAGGCACAATTAAATGCATGCAAGCATTATATTGTTAAATGTGTCAGTGCTTTGTTTTGTTTGTCATGTGTAGCCACATATACAACATTTTTGTACACCAAAGTATCTGTCTTACCCATCTATGTATCAAAGTAACAAAGTAACAAGTGAATGAGATACTATTGAGAAGACCGATGTGCTAGTGATGAGGTTGGTTTGCATTTTAAGATTTCAGGGAACCAGATGAAATGGGGGGGCTGGTTGTCGGTCTAGTAAGAAGTAAATAAATGAGAAATGGAAAAACTAGCGAATTTTCTGAATACATATCGTAAACAGGATGTCAGGCAAGTTAGACAGCCAAACAAGAGCAGACTGAAGTCCAGACCAGGAAGAAAGCTGTAAAGATCAGAGAGAATATGAAGGAAATCCAGTTCCTTTGGAGGGATGGTCTCCGGAAGGAAGACACTGTCAGGGTCACACCTGTCTGGAGGACAAAAGCAGGATCTGGCCTGCCCTCGAGAACTATTCTGAAAAAAGGTTAGGATACTGGTACAGAAAGTGAGCCGGACACAGGAAAGTAAAAATAACATACTGTGCAGTAAGAAAGAGCTTTGACCAAGAGCTGAGAGGAAAAAGCAGAGAGTAGCCAAGAAGGTGCAGCGCTCTGGAGGACAAGAGCGTACAAGATGAATGGATGTAGAAGGATGGCACAGCCAGCTTCTAGAACACCGCCTTAGTGTTAGCAGATCTCTGGTCAGCACCATGGCCTCACAGAAAAAAAGATCCCGGCCTCTGACCCGACCAATTGGGGGTTTTCTGTGTGGAGTCAACATGTTCTGCCATCCCCCACCCTGTGGGATTCCTCCTTCCACACAAAGACACGCAGGTCAAGTGAGCTGAAACTTACTCACTAATGTTTCTTTTTAGAAACAGAAACAGTTATCTGAATTTCATATTGAACTGATGGCTACCATTGCTGTGAAGAAGTACAGGTCTTGTCTGTCAGAACAGGCCTCAGTGAAACACTGCTATATGTTTGTATGCTTGCATTTCCTTAAAAAGGGAACTGCACTAATCAGGTTACATGTTTTTCCCCCTCGTTTTTAATCTCACACATGTTCAAAGCACACAATGTATCTTTTGAACGCTAACACTAAGTGAATCATGTACTTGTTGTTTGATGCTTGCACATATATTAAAGGGATAGGTCACAATTAATTCCTTACATGCCTTAAATTACAGATACTGTAAATGCTAATTTTTAAAAGCATAACTTTGTGTGTGTGTGTGTGTGTGTGTGTGTGCATGTGCGTGTGATCAGCAGAGGTGAGGTCTCTGCTTCGTTGCTGACTCTATGGAAATGTAATGAGACGCTGATGGAGGCAGAAGTGGCAGGAATTTTCGGTGGGATCAATAAAACACAGAGAACTCTCCCTCTATCTGCTGTATTGATGACCTCTGTTGATCCTGAGTGTGGCAGGACGTGTACTACAAACAGCTGGCAATCATTTCATAATGCACACTGTGTATCAATCAGCTATCACAATGCCAAACTAACACCTGTTAATAGTGATTAAAAAACCACCTCTTTATTATCTACAGTAGATTGGAAATTGTTCAGACAGACATTACACAATGAGAAGGCCTTTTTGGTGCTCATTATTATTAAATGGCTACATGTATATAGCACTCATTCACAACTCCCATTCTGTCCACCTGTCAAGTGTCCTCATGTCTTTGGGCAAGAAGGAGGAGGAGAAGTTGGATCCTGGGATTCAACTGCCAACCCTGAGCAGGGCCACAGCCACCTCTAAGGTTTAGGTGTTGGTGGCTCTGTTTGGAAATGGAAGAAATGTCACATAACAAAGAGGAGCAGGAGTTAGTTAAAAAAAAAAAAGAAAAGAAAAAGAAGCTGCACCATACCAGTGCTTCACCCCTTCAGAAGCATCTATATTGAACTAGGATACAGGATACAGGCCTACTGTGCTTCAAATTATGCAGTGGTATGAATCTTTGGACCATACCATCAGGGCCGGTGTTACACAGTGTGGTCCTGTGCCCCTTTATTGTGTAAAATAACCACCCCTGTCCTTTTCTTCTCACTTCGACGTGGTCCAGTCTCAGAACCTCTCTTCTATTCTTCACACTCACTGTCTCTTACTCTTCAAAATCGTAGAACACCTTGGGCGGAGAGACACTCACGATGGATGTTACGATGACTCCTCAGCAGACATCTGCTACACATTTTTTTTACTGTGAGACTTATGTGGCCTTAAAAAAAACTAACATCTCGTCAAAACTCCAGCTGGCAGACGTGCTGACCTCTGCATTACAGATGCTGGTTGATGACACAGTTGTGATGGAGCCGTACTGGCTCATGGTTCTGTAAATGAGCTTACAGTGCACACATAATTATATTCAGGCACATGTATCATGCCCCCCTCAAGACACTCTCACTCATCCAAACTGCATGCATCCTATCTTATATGCATACACACACACACACACACACACACAGACCTTGGCTGGCGACCATTAGCCCCCGGGTCACAGATGTCTGTGTGTGGGGGGATGACAGTAATGAATATTGAGTAACTGTAGTGATATCTTTGCCATCCTGCCTTCCACTCTTACCCTCCAGCCCTTTCACCCCTGTCTCAAAGCCAACCCCATCTTTTTCCTCCAGATGGCAACCTTTGGCCCATTGGGAGTGCTGATGTCTTCACGCAGTAAGGATTTTCCAATTATTAGTGTCACTGTCGAGAAAACAGCTTTTTTGCTGTTATTTCCAGCAAATGTGACGCAAAACATCCAATTTTTCTGTTTTGGATGAGAGAAAGTTGTCTGCTGTTGCTACGACATTATAAAGACTGATAATAATTGCAAGTAATTGCCACAGTGGTCTGCTGTTTGACAGTTGCAGCAATTTGACTAGTAACTATGGTAATCTGTGTTGATGTGCACACTTGTGGTCTGTGCGGGTTTCCCAAACTTTTAAACATGAAGCAAAAGCGTGGTGGCATATTCACAAGGCCTTGAATAATTTGCAGCAAACTTTATTCAGATTTTTTTTCCGCAGAAGTTGCTTTAGTCCAGAAAACTTTTCACCACTTCCATAAGACCACTGTCCTACACGAACCTGAACCTCCTCCCAAGATGTTCAGGGACTGCACATGGTTCCTGTTTCATCTGCTGTAAATAATGCCAATATCCCTTTGAAATACAGGGCAGGAAATCAAAATCCTGGAAACTACATGAGTTTGACTTGGTTATGCAACACGAGGTTCCTGGTTTTCTGGTGCTGTTTTTATGCAGAAATCCTTTGGGTCTGTACAAGGCTTTTCCACTCCCGTTGGACTGCAATTAGGCTGGTTGGAGTGATGTGGTGCCAGAGGCCTTAGTATGAGCTACTTCACACAGGTCCTCAGAGAAATAACAGAGCTTACCTCTATCTAACTCTTTCTGTCTCACTCGACATGCTGGCAGCCCCTCTCTTTGACTTTCACTTTCTTTCTCTCTTTTTCTTGGCTTAATTTCTTCTTCTTCTTCTGTCTCGGTTTTGCTCTTTCTTATTCTGGTCTTTCTGTCCCTCTTCCCTCTTGTTTCTCCTTCTGTCTCCCTCACTCTTTCTGTTTATGTTGTTTTCCCGAGCTGACTTGATTTGAATAAACTGCCGGGGCTGGAATGAATTATTGATTACGGTGCAGACTTTTAGAGGATGGGTAAAGTCCCGTTAATCACGATTTGCAGCGGGTTACAGTTATCTTTTAATTAGCGAAGGAAAAGACCTCACCAAATCATTATTGCTCAATTTCCTGTCATGGCTGCTTCAGTGAAATACAAAATCAGCTTAATGCCTCCCTTAAATCAGCTTTTAAATCCTGCCCATGCCTCCCTGCTTGTTTGAATAGATCTTTGACCTGTATCGTTGTTCTTCACACCCAACACGTCGATATTTACTGAGTAAGAGTTTCTTTTTATTTTCATTTTTGTGCTCTGCTCTTGAAGAGACGTCGAGCTGCTTGCTCCTCCGTCATACTAATACAAACCCCACTGGGAGTCATTCATATTTCATAAACACACTTTCTCTTTTGCAAGGGGAGTCTGAATTGCAAGTGAAACAGGTGAGAAACAGCCCGGCCCCAACACAAAGCTGTCTTCTTTATTAAGCTTCTTTTCTGCAAAAATCCTGGCATATATTACCTGTATTGTGAGATATGGCCTCATGTTCCTATAAAGTACCTTTGATTCTTTCAGCTGTTTACTCTTTGGAGACTGAATGCACTGGTTATCATTTTATTCCAGGACACAAGCATTACAAAGGCTTTAGTATCTCTCCTCAGACAGTATGCGGAAGAAAATAGAGTTTTTGGGACTCAAAGTATTTCCAGAGTGCAGCCTAACAAACATTTCTTACATTTTAATCTGACCAGGTTTAGTCATTTTGCACCAGGCTGTTTTTGTTGCGTGTGCCAGTGCCTTCAATTTATTCAAAGACTTCAACTTAATTTCCCGTTCGCATTGATTTCTAGCCCTGCCACAAGGCAGAGTAAAGAGTCTATTGATTCACACTCTCCCTTTCGCTCTTCGCCCTCTTCTCTGACCAGCAGAGGCAACCCTGGGGTACGTTAGCAGGAGAGAGAAGGAGATATGTAACAAGGGTGGGGAGCAACGTGAATGGCAGGAAATGAGTGCGATCAGGTGGGAAATATAGTTGTGTAAGAGAGAGGAAGTTTATGCAGGAGTTGGAAAACACTGTGAATGAGAGATGTGATTGTGTATGTTTGTGCGGCCACTTTGCATCTGTGCAGGTCTCTATTTCATCGAGAAAAAACTTCTAAATCTAAAGAAAATCCACAGGAACAGTAACAGACTCTAACGTACACTCGTGCAAGGACTAACAGTGTGAGCATAAAGATGCATTCTGCCTTCATGGTTGTGAAGTATGTTGACCCACTGACACCCACTCCAAGCCATGGTTTCACTTCAGAGTATGATCATGTTATGACATGCTTTATTGAAGTAAATTTCTGTGACGAATGTTTTGTGTGATCCTATTTCAAATGGCAGTGACAGAAGGAAGTGAAATAAAGATTTCAAATATTCAAATGCAGTACATTCATATACAACATGTGCAAACTTCACTGTTGAAACTCAAGAACCTACCTAGTAGCAGAAAATCCTCACCACAGATACAGACCCAGGGTCAGTTTCATCCCACCCTCCCTACTCTACCCTACTATACCTAAACCCCATGGGTGCAGGTAAAGATGAAATAGATGAATGAGACACTGCTATTGTCATGTTGTCAAGATTTTATACAGAAAAAGAAAGTAAACTAATATAGTTTTGCTGTGTTCCTTGCTGTCACCATGGATATGATGATATATGCACACAAAACAACATAAATCTTTGGTAAATAAATAAAAATCGAGCCACAGTCTGGAATAATGTTCGTATTCATCTATTTCCTTATGTTACTGATAGGCCCTCCAAGATTTCACTTTTTTGGGGAGGGGGGGTTGTGGACTAAAATGCCTGATTTCATAGCAGCTTTTCAAAAAGATTGTGATGCATGTTGTCATGTTTTAGCTTTTTTTTCAATGAAATTGTGGGAGCAAGTGAAAATTGCAAAAATAGTTGTTTTTTCTTTTGTATAACGCTTTCACACACCACTTTTAAACACGTTATTTGAGATGTTTTCTTCTTGAATGTTTACACACACACACACAGTCTGTCACAGACATAAGCAAGCATGCCTCTATTGCCTTGTGATTTATACCAGACTAACGCTACCATTAACCAGGCATATCTAATCTAACTCGCCTCGATTCTTTCGGCACTTGCAGTAGATCTGGATGCAGCGGCCTCTGTCGTGGTGATTTGTCTTGTCTGTTGTCCACTCGTTTTGGCCATTCTCCAGGTGTGTTTGTCAATTGATGACTTGTTTGTGTTCCAACATAAATTTGCACACAACAGCAACACAACGTAGCTGCAGAAGATCAAGGAATTGCTGTGCACGGTCTTAAGCAGTAATTTTTTGTTGGTGAAAGCGAGGTGTCGCGCGTCTTCATCTTCACAGCGAGACAAAGGCTTGAGAGAAGCGAAACGAGGAGGCAAGTTTGGAGATATATGTGAGTACGCTGCTCTGATTGGTGAATGTTGGGGATTGACCTCTGCTGTTCTGATCGTGACATCCTGGACGGACTGATTAAAGGCTAAGAAAGATGCGGAGTGCTGCAAAGAGCACGTACAACTCTATCAAGCTTGACTAGATTTGAAGAGATTTTGTGTTTGTTTTCCACCACCCCCTATTCTGTTGTGATGAAGTTGTCGTCCCTTTACAAAGGTAAACAATATATACTTTGAACTGAAAACTACAGCCTGAGTTATTCTGTCTCAAAGAGCTCTCTGTTTTTGACTCGCTTCTTTAGCTGCGGGAAAAGTCAGCAAACAAAAACAATGCTGTGGCTGAATATGAGAAGTTCTATTTTAGGATGAATACCTAGGGAAAGTGTGCTAAGTGTGTGTGTGCGTGTGTGACTGTGAGTGTGAATGTGTGTGTGACTAAAAGTGACTCAGACCCTATACAGTCAAGTGCAGGTACTCACCCATTAATGGGAAACTTATCTCTCTCGAACACACGGTGACCTTCACTGACCTTCACCACCAGCTAATTGGCGTAGGCAGGCTTTTGCTTTTACAAGACTCTAGTTAAGTATGTGCATGTGTGTGTGTGTGTGTGTGTGTATGGCTGAGCTTTCAAGTTGAGAAGCTGAAGAAAACACCTGCACCTGCATCCTACGCCAATTACCTCACTTAACCCTCTCCTGACCTCTTTTCCCCAAACTCCTCTGTGCAGGAGCACCACTCACTGTGAAGCCGATTCCTCCTCCTCCTCCTCCTCCTTTTTCTTTTACCCTCAGTCTGTCACCTCCGCTAGCTCTGGCCCCTCCTACCTCCAGTCTGTCCTCATTAATTTTTTTCTTGTGCGTTCAGGATGCGTGTGAGTTTCAGTGGGATTTTGTCCATCTGTATCTCAGTGTAAGTTAGTATCAGAAATGAACAGGAACTCGAGGCAAAAATACACTTGAAAGGTCGTCAAACAGAGATTGGACTGAAAAACTCTCAGATGCAACAAGAAGTATTGTTTTTTATTTTTACCTCGGCCTGGCCACTGTTTATTGAGGGGGGGCAGTGACTGGGGACTGTTTCCAGTGTTTTGGTCAGAGGATAATTGAGCCGTTTTGTAACCAATCAAACAATGGAGCACTCTGCCTGTAGCAGTAGGAGGCGTTGGCTTCATGCAGCCAGCAGTAGAACAAAATGCTGACCCTATGCAAACACAAACTGCTGTCATCAAAAAATAGAACAACCCCTGTTGTAATAAAAAAAAAAAAAAAAAAAAGTCAGTTTGACAGGGGGGACGATAGACTGGATGGGAACACAATGTGAGGAAAACAGTGTCATCCATTTCTCTAAGGCCTGTTTCCAGCAGTGGGGAAGAAAATGTAGGACAAGTGGATTATAATGATTTTCAAAGAGGCAAAACAAACCATGCACTGTAAAAGTTTATTTCTCACCCTTTTCAGTGTGTCCCTGTGTGGTAGTTACTGTGCGCTGCGCTCTTTGTATGTTGCGCGGGATTCTTGAATTGTCCAATTTGTCCATCTCAGCTGATCTTTGTCAGTGTGTTTTATTGCTCGGTATTGTAACCCCAATCACATTTAAAATCTCCAGCTGGATTAAAGACTGTGAATCACTCTGCTGGAATGGCTTCATGTTAATTTATTGTTTTAATTGTTTTCCCTTCAGACAGAGGAAACAATCAGAGTCGGTGCCGCTCAGCTCTCGCCACAGTGGGAGATAGAAGACAATCCACGTCACTTCCCCACGCTGTGAATTATTCAGTCACACCTCCAGCCATTGTCTACTGATCTTCCTATAGACTTCCCTAATGCACGATTGGCAATCCTGATGCCAGGCACATCTAACAGCCCTCCTCAATCATTACTATTTTATCATGTGGATGTGTGTGTTTTAATATTCATACCAGTGGAAGCACAAATTCTCCCCCAGATGTTGTAAAACATCGCGGGGCGATTAGCGCACTCTGGATGGAACTAAACGTAATAATCATTTTATGAAGCTAATACATCAGCACTTCAGTATCACAGCACATTAAAAGATACAGCTACCGGCTAAACATATGTTCCATTTACATATGCAAAAGGTAATTGTGAGACTGAGAAAATCTTAAACATTTTAATGATCTAAGTTATCCAGCCCATTCTAATTGGCCAAAAGCACTGAGAACCCTCTCTTTTTGCCATTCGGCTTCAAGTATCCCTTTATTTGATTTCTACAGGCATCGCTAGATCAGTCTCTGATGTTCAAATGGTCAAACCCCACCATTAGTATTCTCTCCAGACCTCCGACTGTGATTGGTTTCTTTTACACCGGCTGTTCAAAGCATTTGCTTAATGTTCACCAAAAGGCCGATGTGTCTGTGCTGTTTAGTACAAATGTAACATTTGGTCTGGCACCTCTTTCTCTTCCTCCTTCCCATCCCGCTGAACTGAGCAGCCCACTGGCAGTGTAATACAAGAGCAGAGCACATGCTGGAAACAGGGTGGTTCTGCCGTTGAGATGAAAGGCACAGATTGAAACCTAAACATATGAGTTACTCATACTGTTAGCAGCTTTATGACCCAACCATGCCCCGTGCCTCGCTGAGGGCGAGCAGCTGTGTCTCAGGATGTCTCTCTGCAGGTGCGAAAGCCCACATGCGCCACGGACAGGAAATTACAGCTTCACCTGGGCCAGCACTCACCTGTGCCTCCGTCCTGACTCAGCCCCTGCTGCCCTGTGGGAGTGAAACCCTCCGCAACAGTTCTCACGCGAGCTCCTGTCCTCTCTCTCACTCTCCAGTTGTTGACCATATTTTCTCCTTTACTCTTTTCCTCTTGGTGCTTTTCTTAGCGTCTTCATTTTTCCACCTTTTAACCAACTTCTGCAGGTCTCAACAGGCCTCCTTTGTTGGAGTCAGCACTTATAATGTCAGTACAAACACACGCTCTCTCAAGCACTGCACACACAGCCTTCGGGTATTTCTGGACTTGATATATAGATAACCTTGGAGCTGTGTGGGCTGTGTGGAGCCCATGCCTCTCAGCGTGAGAGCCGGAGAATGCCAGCTCTCTTATTCTGCCTCACCTTGGATGTTAGATACACATTCTGTTGCCTTTCCTGTTGAACCTTACATTTAGTCAGCAAAGTAGAAACGTAGTAGAAAAGTCCAGTGTCAAAATGAATACTGCATGTCATTTTGTGCAGACCATAAACATGTCTCACTTTTGCCATTAGAGCCACTGTCATCATTACCATTCAGGTCTAAAATTAATCATATAATTTAGCTAAACATAATCAAAGCTGAACTGTCTGAAAACGCAGACACAACACACCTTTTAAACTCTTTCAGTCATTGATATTGATTAAGAACTAAATTACTGCTGCAGCTATACGGTACAGTATTATGGCCCTTAAGTGCACTGAGGACAGTAACAGTATTATTCACTGCTCCTTGGAGATTTATTTACATTAAAAGATGATACACAACAGCTTCAGCACTTCGTGTTACAAGTCTAGAAAGTCTAGGGGCCCTAAAGGAAAAAGGTCAACTGCTTCTTCTTTGTAATCTACGTTTTGGAATAGCCTGCAGGGTAAGTCACCCATGGACTTCAGACTGCAACTTGTGGTGCAAAACCTGATCCATAAAGGGCTGCATTTCGAAGACACACAGAAACTCAGGAATTCATAGACATGAAGGAGAAAAGATAAAAGCATCGCCGACTTCTTTCAAATCACCGGGGAACAAAAAAAAGCCCTGTTTAATTCTGGAAATACTCTTCAGTTTGAAAAATGAGGCTGAACGTCCTCCACTCCTGAAAGCTTAAATAAGCATTAAAAAATTCACCTGTTACTTCTGCAGCTTCATGTTGGGAGGAAATGAACCCAGTTCAGGGCCACTCATCTTAATTAAGCTACTAATTAAGTCGGGTGGGCTGCGACTGCATATTGAAGGATTCCTCTTGTGCTAATGAAAGTTTGTCTCGCTTTCAAGATTTGGCTTTACTTCCTGAAATAGGGATATATGTCCATGTTGTTATCGAACATTTAGCTCCAATACCACTGGTATATGCCACTGGTTTCCTTTTGTTTACAATATCTAATACAAACTTGATTTAGAATATTTAAAGGTTTTTAATGAACAGTCATTGTGAAGTAAAGGCAAGTACTGTTTTTGGTGAACATATCCGAGGTTCAGTTCCTCTTTCAAAAACTTCCCTTGAGAAGTTAGATGTGTTTAAACCCTGTGTGACTTTCTCACCATATTGTGCAATACGGCTAAAAGTTTGTTGATCTGCTTGGAAATGATCTTTGTCGACTGAGCTAACTTTATCATCTTTTCCAATTTATCCAAGTTCCAATTATTTGGAGCCAACGGGTAATGAGAATCTACCTTTTGTTTTGATATCATGTTGCTTTTCAAAAGTTTACGCAATTACATAAGAACATTATTTATTCTGGCAGCAATAAAACATAAACAATAATTTCAAGTGAAATTGCTGACCTGAAATATTAGACAGTTTCAGAATTGGGAGGGGGCATAATCAAAGAAAACAAAACTACTGTGTGTATTATTATCAAAATAACAGCCAACTTGTTTTCTTCATGATGCACACTCGCCACTCTGTGTGTTTAATGGATTGAGCTACAGTTCACGTCTTACGGCTGCCAAGGATGAGCTCTAACAGTCTGTCAGCGACCTTTCTTGGCTTTCTGTCTGATCAAAGCCTATGCTCAGCAGCACCCGCTGCTGCAGGTCCCAACCCTCTGTCCCGCTCACTTGATGCGGGGAGAACAAAGGCAAGCCGGAGAAGGACAGACAGAGGAGAGGAGGAGAGAGAAGAAAGTGAGGACTGGAGAGGGAGAGAACGGGGAGAGGCCGTGCTGAGAGGTCATGTTTGATGAGAACTCTGGATCTCCTGCAGATAGCCGAAGAGAGAAAGGTCGACTCGACTCAGCCAAAATAGAAATACAGAGGAGGTTGGTAGAGGACAAAAGATGGGGCAGAAATGTTTGGAAGACTGAGGAGGAGGAAGAAGAGGAGGAGGAAGGGGGGAGCGATGAGACAGGAGGTGGGGCTCATCAGACAAGAATAGCAGCTCTGATTAAGATTGGTCGCCAGATAAACAGATGCCCACTGTGTGTGTGTGTGTGTGTGTGTGTGTTCATCTCTCAGTGACTGCAAGAGTGTGAGATGAGTCGACGGAAGTGTTTACAATGTGAGGTTGTGTGTGTTGATGAGTATTCATTAGTAAACTTTTTGCATGCATCTGTTTCTGCTTTTGTGTGTTTACACGTATCCATGCGTGTGTTCTGGATGTGAGTGCACATGCAGGTCTGGCTGAAGCTGTGGTCATATGTCCATATGGCCTTTTGGCCTGAATGTTATGGGTTTTTTTTACCTGAGGTAGATATACTGTAGCTGTGTGTGGGTGTGGGTGTGAGTGTGTGTGTGTGCCAGTGAGCCTCGCTGTAATTAAATCCACTGCTATCCAGCACGCCTACATCGACCTTGGTTGCCATGACGGTCACTGTGGGGACAGTGTCAGTCAGATCTTAACTGCAGGGAGGGCTGTGAGCGTGCTGCACATTAGCAGACCGACTGCACATTAAGCTCATCTCTGCATTTTGTAGTTTTGGCTTGGCAATGAAATACAACATCTGTATGTGAGTGAGTGCAGAGTGCAAGGGATGAAGAATTTCAGAGTGTCTCCCCATCTGTTGCCACTGGATACGGATGATCTTTCAGCTCCATTTGAGGGTGGCAGGGCAAAGTGACAACACCCCCCAACGTGGCTCCATCTTTCCTTCTCCAGTGTCTCTGCCTATTGTTGTCGCTGTCCTTGTCTGTCTTTGTCTGTCTTTTTTTCCTTCTTGCTCCTTCATGTCATTAATTGTTAACAGTAAATCACAGGAAAGTTGCTAAATGTATGAAAAAGTATGAAAAGCCTCTCCGTGAACAATCCAGTCTGTAATTTTTTCTTGGAACTCATCAATATGAGATAAGAAATCTTAAATAATTTGCTTTGTTTGCCTTGTTTATCAATTGTGGACTGTAACACACATTTGACTGTTTTATTGTGATCTGTTGATTATGCATGATTAATTTAATCAAACATATGCATAAAGTGTTTAATTAAATTTACAGTATAAGATGTTGAAAATTACAAACTAATCATTAAATGTGCTAATTTAAAAGGGCTTTTTATTATGTAGTTGAATGATGACAAAACACAGAAACAAATGTAAATACTTCCCCTAAAAGGAAACCGATGTGTAATATCACAGCTAAATATGCAGCACCTCACTTTAAACTATCAATGAACAAAAAAAAAAAAAAATAACACCTTTGGTTTATTATGTTGTTTTGGTCCCAGGTGGATGGTTGCCGATTGTTATAGAAAGGGGGGATTTCCACTCTGCAGTTTAGAGTTGAAGCTGTTTGTCAGAGAATATCACACGGAAAAAAGAGATTCCAAAATGCTGCAATTGTGGGAGTAAAATGCTCTAACAGGGATACGCCAGCTCGTGTTTGACAAGATTAAAGGAAAGCGTTGCCACAGTTTTGAGGACGTGCATCTGTGCTGGCCACATGTTGTCCATAAAGGACTATTTCTTATTTGAAGCTAATAGAGTAGGCACACTCGTTTCTTAAGTCTTGACAGTCCCAGGTGTTGCTGTGCCACCTTAGAGGACCCACGAGTCGGTGTGCACGACGGGGTGGACACTTCTAGGTAGACAGGTATGGGATGACCTGCCACCCTGCCACTTCACACACAGAAAGCAGGAGTGCTACAGCTGTGACTGCTGCACGGCACATACTGTAAATATGACAACCTTACAACTGGTTAATTGAAAAAAAAGGTGGAAAATATGCCAGATACGTCTCAGCTGTTCCAAATATTCAAGGACATATTGAAATATCTCTTTCCCTATCCTCTTCAGCCATCGTCACCATGACAAATCTTATTAGTGACTTAGTGTGTGTCACATCACCTTGGTGCGGGCTTTCACATAGTCCAGATAATTTCAAGTTCCCCCTGCTGCAGCTTTTATTCCCCTCTCTCACCCTCTGTTCCTCTCTCCATCCTCCATGTCTCAGCAGCTCTCAGAGGTAATTTTCTCTATTCTTCAAGGCTTGTTGGTCACAGAAAGGGATCTGTTCTCACTGCCCACCAGTCCGGGACCTCGAAGACCTGTAAAGGCCGAATGCTGTAGTATAACTTTATTCCCTGTTTGACTGGAGGGATGAAGGACAGAGAGGATCTGCCTTTCTGACC
Source organism: Psettodes erumei (assembly GCA_016785225.1). Classification (NCBI taxonomy): domain Eukaryota; kingdom Metazoa; phylum Chordata; class Actinopteri; order Pleuronectiformes; family Psettodidae; genus Psettodes; species Psettodes erumei. The sequence continues at coordinate 3,689,742 of JAFBJZ010000863.1, read as the reverse complement.
TGACGCGAGAATGATTTTTAAAAAATAGTTTTCTGACAGGGTTCCTCTGCGCTCTGTGGTCTGTGCTGTGAAATATGCCTGCCACAAGCAGACTTGGTTTAGAATGGGGGAAACCCATCTGTGGTGCCACAGCATGCAAATGCAATCACTTAGAATTCAGAAGTTAGGTGAGCGAGTCAATTTACATACAGATGTGTAATGCAGAGCCCGAACAAAGTGCCTGGCTAATTGAATTAGCGCCGACAGTCTCTGTGGAAAAGTGCTGTGCCAGCAATAAGGCTTGGCTGCAGCAGAGCAGGGCAGCAGTAAGAGGAAACAGTCACTCCGCAGGGAGGCATATATCGTTATGTTCCTCCTGTGGTCAGTTGGGACGGCGGAGCTGTCAGATACAGGGCTGGGCTGTTACTTCTCGGTGTTTCAGTGTGCCATTGCCATTCTCGCTCTTTACAAGCACCTTTCGTGCAGAGACACTCATCGTCTCCTAACACCCTTGGTCACCCCTTGTCCCTGTTCCCTCGGGTAGTTTCTCTTTCTGTCCACATCAAGTACCCATAGGCCTCTGTGACCAAAAATCTTCTAGGTACAAAGACCAAAATTTGAAATTGACTTAGAAAACTAAGAAGCAATGCTTTAGCCCATTTGTGTTTGCATTTGGACTGCATCAAATAATGAACACAATCTAATTTAAACGTGATGTCTGCATAAAAGTTAATATTACATGCAGTGAAATGAACACAGAGTCATTTCATTGTTGTTGCACAACTGTGTGATGTGTGCAGGCACGGTGTGTGAATAGATGATGCAAGGAAGCTATGCAGAGGTGCAGAGGCAGGTTAAAGATGCTGATTGCTTTAACTGCACTGATATAATTAGCAAATGAAGTTGTTTCATTTTGCCTCATTACTTGCAGGCTGTCATTCTCTCAGTAGCCATCTCTTCTTCTTGCTTCTTTTGGCAGGTTGGCAACTTAATTGTCTTTTAATTGTCAACTGATAATACTTGATTGATAGTTATTTTCATGGAATCAAATCTCAGCATTGATGTAATTTATACTCAGAATTTATTTAGGACAATTCCTTTTCTCATTTATTTACATCCTATGATTTGTCTCCTGTTCATAGGCTGACATGAGACATTATTCTCAGCCTCGCTGTTTGCTGATAAGTCTCTTAGAGCAGCGTCAGAGTGGCATTAAGTTGCTGTCAGTGCCACTTGAACACTTTCTGCTGCTACTAGTTCACATTCAGTCGTGTTTAAGAAAAGTAAACTCCCTGATAGTAGCTTGACCATTGGGAGGTTCCAGTACAGGGGGCAGTGACCTGTTTGGGAGGAGGAATTACAACCCCGTGGAGCCAAAAAAACCAAAAACCTTGAGTGTGGATTGTGTGGGCTGGTCTTTTAAAATGTTCTTGGTTTCTTGGAAAAAAATTTTTTACAAGGAGTGTTTCACTATATTTCTCTGAACTAATTTGAAAGTGTAGGGAATACAGTGGGCCTTATCAACTTACTGCACTGTATTACTGCAGTGAGACCTTTGATCAAACCCCTGTTTATGTGCATTGCTTTTGGCTTTACTTTGTGGAATCAGAACATTGCATATTACAACAGCTGTTGGCCTCTGGATCAGAGGATCAGACACTGTTTTCAAAAGGCTCGGTTCTTCTCTTCTCCATCCACTTCCACAACATGACATTTGCATTTTCAAAATCACATTTTTGCATGGATGTGGTCTCCAACCCCCCGCACCCCCAAACAGCCCCCCTACCCACAACTCCTCCAACAGAACATCCCTCTCTCTCGCCTCGGGGTCTGCTCTCACCTCCCTCGCTCAGCCGTGTTAGCCATTCACACTTGGCCTGTGAAATCACACTCTCTTCACAGGGGCTCTTCAACACGCCACACACTCTCTTTTTCCTACCCCTTCCTCCCTCTCTCCCCCTCTCTGTGTCTCTGAATTCTAATTGACTGCACAATGAATCCATCAGTATTTTTCTCGCCTGTAGCAAACAGATGGGGCACTGCCGCTCTCTCTCCATTTTCATTGTCCCTATACATCTAGCCCTGTCATCATCAGTCTACTTACCTGGAGGGCAAGCCCTGTCCCTCTCTCACCTGTTCCAACCCACAGGATGACTGTCCCTTCCAAACATAAAGGGGAAAAAAGACAACACTGGGGCTAAATATTAAATTTTAAATTGAAATGTAAATCTTAGTTTGAGATGGCACCTGCCTGCAGAATGGAAACAACTCGTATGATGTTACAAATCAAGTAGAGTTTGGGCAACATTAAGATTTTAATGTTTTCCAGGAGAAATTATTCCTGGCTCCATATGCAGCTATTGAGGGGGTTTTAATCACCTCGACTCCTCACTAAAATCTAGTTTCTTATAAACGAGAATGTTTTTTCTTTTCTGTCAGAATATATTCAGTGTTACCATTGTTATCAGCTTCATTCACAGGCCATGGAACGATGAAAACAGGATGGCATTCAACATAAATGCATGACAATTACAATATAGCCCTCAGTGAAAACCATATTTTCACTTAGAACCATGACTCAGTGCCTGCTGTGTGTGTGTGTGTGTGTGTGTGTGTTGGTATTGTCAAGTGTAAGCTGTTTGTGTAAGAGTGAGAGACAGCCTGAAGTTGTGCATTATTATATCTGAGTATTATTACAGCAGAGTAAAAAAAACAAAAACAAAATCATAGATGTCATGTATGGTTGAATGCATTGAAAAGCTGCTGCATTAACATGTTTGATATGAGTTTTACATCTGTTCAGTGCTGTGCTACCAAGTGACAAAACAGCAGTTTTGACACAGGTTTAGATCAGAGCTGAATTCATTCAGAGAATCTCATTAGTAGTGAAGTCGGGCCTTTCATATGTCACCGTCAAAGATGACAGTACACCAATTACAAGTTAGATCCTAATTTTCCACTTTTGGCCATTACTACTATCAGTAATTATGACATAATGTGACAGATGATCCTTAAAATACATGTTAAATATTGAAATTATTACTCAAACTGTCCGTTGTCAAAATCCATTACAGTTACAGACTAATTTCTTGGTTCAACTTGACTTGCTGTACTTGCCATAATTGTGCGTGCACATCTTCTTTTGTGTAATGAGGGATGTTTGTTTTCAAGATTCTAGTGTTTTCACTTCCAAAAAAAGAAATTTGTCTAATCTGTCTTAACTGTTGACTTGTAACCTTCCAACCCATCACACTCACATTGAGTAATTTCAGAACTGACCTAATGATTACTTTAATGGTTTTTTTAACTGATGACAAAACAATGTTGTAAGTCCTGGGGGAAAAAATAAAGAGAAGATGTTAAAAATGATAAAACCAGGACTTGTAACTTCAAACTATTAAACTAACGTGTCGCCCGTGTGAACATTTCAATGCTGAAACTGAGGAAGCACTCCGGAAAAAAGATCTAATCAACCTCCTACACACTCAATACTGCAGTCAAGTCAGTGTAATGCTGGGACTGAGGGGGCCGCTGTGCAGCGTGGTGCTGTGTAGCGCACTGTTGTGTTGTGCTGTGCTGTGCTGTGAGGGATAATGATCCGTGGCTGTGTAAGCCATTAGTGAGTAAGTGGTTATGTTGGAGCCCCTGTATCCCTGACGCCTGCTGTCACTTTGATAAATATGCAGTACACAGATGCCCCACGCATGGAACAGTTCTCTGCTGCAGATAGAGGTGCCATCTAGGTTATTATGTTCCCCAGAATTTATTAATTGTCATGAATATTTTGTGTATTCAAAGTTCAGAATCAAACCGCAAAGTGTGAGAGTGTTTTGCTGGTATCTCCTTATGTGTGCGCTCATTTTTGTGTGCATGGCAATCAGTGTGACAGGCTGTAGTGTAGTGTGGTTACAGTTGGCAGTCCAGTCCTGTACGCGCAGGGCCCAAAAGGCAGGGAACCATGCGTCGAAATCTCGCGATGACAAAATGACAGCACCAGGCTCTGACATGCATATCCGCTGACAGCGAGAGAAGCCTGTGTGTGTGTTTGTTTCCCAGTGTGCTTTCACCCTTGACTCCCTTCAAAAGCTGATTTGTTTGGGTCACTTCAGCAAACCACCGCGGACAGTTGTGGTAGACTTCCTGCAAAGCTGTCTCTTTTAAGTCTGCTTATTTTCACCTCATTTCACACCAGTATGAGATGAGCTCCTATGAAAAGACTTAATTCACGGTCCACTGACTGGCAGTTCCTAAAAAGAATACATTAATAGATGCACTCCCTGATCTCCCTCTAATGTCGGGCAAGTAGCCGGCCCTCACAACCGTATGCTGGCCTGCCCTCTTTTCACAGTGTTTCTAAGAAAGGGCATTCAGTATAAGCAAACGTATATATTCATTCACGGTGAGTGTTTGTTTTTAGCCAGGGAGCCTCCGTCCCACAGGAAGATTCAAAGCTTGTGATTCTCACACAGAGTGGAGATGCAGCAGCTTTTTGTCTGTGTGAAAGGTTGGAGGAAAAGAGGCTTTTTCATGGTCTGAGTCCGCTGTGAATCGAGCTTTACATCCTGCTCAACTCTTCTGCAAGTGAATTAGATCCATTATGCTGTGAATTCCCCAGGGTCAAGCAGACATGGATAATTCTATTTTCTCAGCTTTGCCTCTCCTTTTGCTTATGCATGAGTATTGGTTTGATATTTGTGTTGATCATCTAAATCTTTTTTGCCTCTCTTTTTTTTGGGAGGAGGGACCAAGATATGGTAAAATGAAAAAAAATGAAATGTGTAATAAATATTTTATCTTATTTCTCACAAAAGAAAAGAATGTCATAGCAGCGGTTCCATTTCTCAACCATGCATTTTGGACCTCTTTGGGAGAAAATGTAGTTGCTTCAGTCAGTAAAATGAAACCTTTGTAAAATCTTGTAGCTTTTGTTTTCATGAAATAACTGTATAATGCCCCCTGAGGTTAGCAATTAGGCCTTGAGTTGTGAGCAAATTTAGTTTTGTGCATACTGTGGAGTCTGTGTGCATGTTTCCAGGCATATTTGAATAAGAGACTGCAACACAATAAAAGCAGCAGCGCCTCAAAGAAAAGGCCTGGAACTTTTTCAATTGTGCTAGTAGGTTAATCTTCAACGTAGCGCTGGGCTTTTCTCTACCCAGCGCACTAGCAGGAAACACTGGTCTGGCAATAGGCCTGACTGGCTTGCTGTGGCTCTCCCAGTTAGGACTGTCACTACTGTGGCCAAGGGATGGTTCTGAGAGAGCGGAGATACCAGCTCTGTTTTCAGGCCCGAGCCAAAACCACCGTTTTGTCTCTGTGTGAGTGCAGGAAGACAGGCCTCTTCTTATTTTACTAATCTCAGGATTAGGGAAAGCAGCTTTGGGCCTTCAACTCGTCCCCTATAATCAGCTTCACAGCATTCAACAAATATGATCTATAACTGCTCTTATGCTTTGCAACCGTGCAAACAAACAGGCGCTCTCACAAAACAAGAATGGAGTTGTGGGAGATGATGTCGGCTGTTTCACTGGTATTATTGGTATCACTGCTTCAGTGGATCAACATAAAGAAGCTGCACAGACATGATTTTGATTGACTGCCCTGTTTTGGCATCATCCTTCATCACCCAAATTTGTTTGATCACCACTCTCTTTGTTCACTTAAGCCCATAAGTGCTATCAATAGACCTGCAGTATTAAGGAGCTAATCTAGATTTTTGAAAGAGGGCTTTGGCAACGAAGTATCCTCCGAATTGATCTCTGCCAAATCACTAAAATGTTTCTAATGAACTTTTATGTCCCTTTGGCAATGCCAACTGTTCACATTTACATCCCAGTCATTTATATTTCATGTTTCATATATTTCCTCCAGCTGATCACAGGAATCATAGAGGATGTGAGCAATACAACATCTTAGATCAAAGCTGCCTACATCTGATTTGCCTACAGTTATTACTCACATTCCTTAATATCACAGGACATATTTGCGTGTGTGTTTGTCTGTGTGTGTGTGTGTGTGTGTGTGTGTGTGTGTGTGTGAGAGAGAGAGAGAGTTTTTGCTGGAGGCTTTGTTCAGCTCAGTGCCGCCTGCTTTCCTTGAAATAGGATTTTGATCTTTCGCATTGAGAGTGATTAGAGTTCACTTCGTCCGTACCCAAACTTTGACAAGCCGCAGCAGGAAGGATGCTGAGTGTGTCGGAGAATGTGTACACGTGCTTGCATGTGTGTGACTCCCCGTGTGTTTTTGAGTGTGTCTAACTCACCTTAGCCAGAATCCCTCGGGCTTGCAGATGGCAACCAAACATGCCAGCCTTATACACACACACACACCTTCAGAGCCAACCTGGAGTCAGGGTCTTGTATCCTGGAGGTGCCTGCTGCCAGGTTACAGCTCTCTTGGACAGCGTGGTTTTCCAAGGCATCCAACTGCCTCCCTGCTCACCACAGAACCTTTTCAAACCGGGATGAGGCTTTGTCTGCTTCTTTACAATGACAGCCAATGAGATGCAAAACCAGCAAAAACATATGCTGCATATTGTGTACATTACAGAGTAAGATAGTTTTGGAGCTAGGCTACAATAGAGTGGTACAATAAGAAAAATGGAGACTGTGCTCCTGACAAAAATTATCATCAAACATCAGTATTTTTCAGGAAATGGCCAAAAGCAACATTTGTTTACATTCAAGCCACGAAGCCCTCTAGTGGAGTGATCATGACGCTTGTCCCTAGGAGGATGTACTGAAGTTTGGCAATAATAAAATAATACAAAATTCTCACAGGGAGGAGATAAGGGGGTGAGTGGGTCTGTAAGAGAGACCATGATTATTCCCTCTCCATAACCAAGTGGTTATTATTGTCACCAGGATGAACAAACCCAAACCTTAACTACCTAGTTACTTTTATTCCCACCATGACCTTTCCAAAAATGCTTATTATATGCTTTTTTCAGCAGCTAACCCCCCATCACAGCCTTCATCATACATAACGCAGATACATGGACATACATGTATTAATGCGCCCAAACACATTTACACATTTATAATAGATACAGAAAGTCATATATTAGTGTATGCAAACATAGATGTGTGCAAACTGCTGTTAATTTCAGTCAGTGAGTACTTGGTGGATTGAAGCAAGGGTCAGAATTAAACATTTATTCTCAGAGGTGAGGCAGAAGCGAGAACAGCTTTGGGGAGAAGGTGAGCAGGAGGACAGAGAGAGGGAGAGCAAGTGGAGTCCTGAGTCCTTAAGATGTTTGTCACAGAAGTGACTCTTACCTGACCCCAGAATCCTACGCCCTCTTCCATCAGGAGTATGAAAGTCGGGACAAAAGAAAACCAAAAAAAAGACTGACAATACACTGACAGAACAACCTGCCTGTGTGACCCAGTGTGAGGCAGGGTGCTCAACTGTGCCGGTGATGACAGACAGGGATGTTGATTTACCAGCGTATTACACCCCTCCTGATGTGCACATGCAAACAAGTACACACACATAAATATGGGGCGCGGGGAGCTTGATCAAACGGTGACGCACAGAAATATATGCAAACTCAAACAAGGACCCCCCCAACGCCCAAAGATGCTATCCAGCTGCTATAATCAGCAGCGCACAGCGAGCGATACTTATTTTGGTCCATGTCCAGTGTTTTAGCTAAAGGATAGTCCTGTGGCCTCCTGCCTGTCAGGCCCAGCAGTAATCTGTCTCTCACTTAAATGGCTGATCAGTTTCCAATATTGGCATAGTGTCTGGATTTGACCCTGCCTCTGCTTAGTTGGTATGACAACTGGTGAAAGGAGATACTGATAGAAGCATCACTGGTCAACAATGTAATCTTGTCCCACTGAAGGGTTTTTCAGGCATGAGTCTTTGATCCTACCTTCCCCATATTTGCCAACCTCACTTTCACTCTCATGTCATCTCCTCTGTCCAGTTCCCCTGCGTGCCTGCAACAAAAACAAAAAGTGGCTGAACTAGAAAAGAAGTAGGGCGTAGCGCTAACCCAGCTGCCTAGCCAGGCATTCCTTATTCTTTTGGCTTTTAATGCTGGCTGTCATAAAATATGCATGGCGTGGCGTGGAAGGGAGCTACTTAAGGTGGACTACTTTATGTGCCTATAGTCCACATTGCTATCGTGTGTGTGTGTTGTACAGAGTGCACATAATGGAGTCCTCTTTAATGGGCTAGAGAGCAGGACAATCTCCCCCTTGCCCTAACGGACAGTGTTCGGCTGTGTCTCCATTTGCATACACTGAAGATGCTATGGCAGATGAGAAGGGGAAGTCTGGTTCCCATAGGAGGAAGACCTGCAGTAATATGAGGTCAACCAGGATGCATAATACATGTAGGATTATACTGTGCATCCTGATAGTCCATTTGTTTGTGGCAACAACACACAATCTCCCACATTAGCCGACGTGTTCATCAGCCCCAACAGCAATTTAAAGGACCACAATGCAGTCATGCAATAAATTTGATGCTAATCTTGACCGGTGGTTTTAAAGGACAAGTCTATAAAGCAGTCACATAAGTTAACACACTGCCTGGTGGATTAAGTGTGACCTAGTATAAATTTGAGCTCTCCGATTTGATTATTAGTTATTTTTGGATTACCATGATTAACCTCAGACTTACATCAATCCGTTTTTAAAGCTGACAGACTTATGATCCATTACGCTCCACTGCTGATGTATGACATCTATTACTTCTTAAATCCAGCCTAAGTCAACTTCATGTTCATACTTTTTTTCATAATATGGTGTATGACTCATCTCTTTAAAATTAAACTCCCCCCCACCCCGCGCACACACAAATCCTCCCACAAAGTCACAGTGTTTGCAATTAAAGAGTGGTTATTTGCAGTGTCAGGGAGGTGAGACATTAATTTAACAATGGCAGTAAATTACATAAAGGTGATAGAAATTACTTTGCAATTAACAGTTGAGCACTTGTGCTGAGAAAAAGTGCTTCTTTACAGATATATAGCCATATCTGTTGGATGACCTAAAAAGTCAGCGTTTCAGGAACCAAGTTCATTCACCTTCTTACAGAGTTGTAGATGAGAAGACTGATGTCATTCACGCATCTGAATCAATGGATCTGACTATTTCTTGGCCAAAACCAGTAACTTCCTGGAGTCCCCACTGGTTTCCTGGTAACTGACCCTGTGCAGGACAAAGTCCAGCAGCTAATTGTCACCTTTATGGATGTGACAGGATGTTCTAATTGGTGAGCTTTGGAGATTATGGTAGGTGGATTTTGAACCCATTGATCATCATACACCTAATTGTACAAGAAGTACAGATTTTCACTGACCCCCCCAGTTGTAATTACTGACACCTATGTGCAGGTTGATCATTCCCTACATTTTATTGATTGTCATTGTTATTCACTGCAGATACCGACTGCTGCTAATTATAATGTCTTTGTTCAAAAGAGATGCAGTAGGCAGGCACACATGGCCTGCTCTCTGTCTCTCTCTTTTTGCTACCTAAAAAGAAATAAATCTAAGAAAAGTGTATTTATTTTGGCCAGGAGATTACTTGAACTGTGCATTTCTCTGACTCTGGGCTCACCATATGAAATCTGTCAACTCTCATGCGACTCAGTCGTCCCAACATAGTCCATTCACTCACTTGCTCCAGGCTCAAGCACGCTCTAAACAAAATCAGATCTAATGCAAAAGGCCATCAAACTGCTATTACAGTACATATGACTCTGTGAGCCACTGCCAGCTCACTCACTTCAGTTCAAAACCCATACATATAATGATGCCCATGCCAAACAGGGGAGCTTATGAGGTTTAGTGGGAGGAGATGGGATATCAAGCTCTTTATGGCAGGAAGTGGATCAAAAACATGCAGCCCAAAAAACATGCCGAACATATTAAATCACACGACTGCGGGCACGGTGTGCGCGTTGCCAGTGAATGAGGGGTCTGTTTGCCAGCCTGCACACGCTGTGAATGCTACATTTTGGCCAGAAATCCACACACAGACATATCTAATTTCCCCAAGTACACTGCCAGCCCTTACTATTACTATATCACCAATTCACTCACTCATCCACCCAGTTGTGCCTCTGTGTCTGATTTAATCAGGAAAAGAGTAAGACAAAGCCTTCAGCCGCCCGGCTGCCTCACCACTCCTGAAAAATTCTCACCGTCTCGTACCATACATCAAAAGAAGCTTATCGAAATCGGCTGCCTCGTGTGTTTCGGAAATTAGTGTTTCTCCTCTCATCTTTTTTTCTCACCACTTTTAACCAACACACACATACACACACATGCTCACCGCACTGCCTGTCAATTACTGGGCTGCTTTGCAATGCTGCAATGTACCTGTAATGTGTTCAGACCTGGTTACTGAGGGACGGTAGCTCAGGCCTACAGCACTGCATTTGTCTACCTCACACTGTGAAAGAATTTAAAATTTTAGATAGTTTTGTCCTTTTTTGTGCATGATAGCTCTTTGAGATGCTAGTGGACATATAGTAAGTGATGTGAGGCTCAGGAGCCTTAAAGAGAGTTGTCATTTAAGCTGAAAAAGATGCTTGCATGCAGTTCTGACATTTTTCTGAGAAGGTGTGAGACATACGCTGAATTATTTAGCAGTTTTTTCAACTCACGCAGTATCAGTTTGCAGGGTTAGCGAAAGCCATCAACATGACAACATTTGTCATTTTATTGTCCCTTCCAATCAAAACAATTACCCAAGCTTTTGCTCATCAGAAATAGGTAAATAGAGAAATTGTCTTTGCCCGATTTAAGAGGCAGCTGGAGGTGCCTCCAGCAGTGAAGAGCATCTTGAGTTTGACACCTCTGCCTTCATATGAGCTCCTAAATAATAATATAAGCCAATAATGCCACACCTTTCTTATGAGAATTCTAAGCTACTTTTAATGAAACCCGACCTTTTTGAATCACTGAAACAAACTTTACAGATAAACACAGTAGGAATAGACAAGTTGAGTTTTTGAGACTCAGAGCTCAGGCAACCGCTGCTCTGCCTCGTGAAACATGTCTGACAGGCTTCCTGGCAGCTGGCTAATGGCGTCATCAGTGTCAATGTAAATGATCAGGCCATCTCAGGCAAAACCAGCTTTTTCTGCTCTGTACAGAATGACAACATCCTTCACTAAGAGCCCCAGAGGACACGCATAACCCTGATTACATTTCTGCTACAGATACTGTATAACCACGGGGCTGCAGGAAACAAACAGAATCAGTCTCTTAATGCTGCCCTCACACACGCAGCTTTGTTTTCATGACCCTGCTCAAGAGACGCTTTAAATCTCAATAACAACACGGTTAGCCACACATATCTGCCAGACCCAAATACACACGTCGCCAAAAATACAGGCAGTCACACTTCTACGAAAAACACATGTAGGCACACACACGCACAATCTCTCAAGCACCTACATGCCAACAGCTGTGTGTTCTGGCAGGGTTATTAAGCCAGTGGCAATGATTGAAACATGCCTACTTAAGCTGGAACCGTGAGATATGGCTCTATCTGCAGTTCTGCAAAGCCACACTTAGCTCACAACCCCCATTTTAATAAACCATACATCCTCACAAACACAGCTTCACTGAGCCAGCCCGCCCCCCCGTACACACACACAGACACAGACACACACACACACACACACACACACACACCACCACCACCTTACCTCATCCCCACAGTAGTCAGCCAGAAAGCTTGTCTGCTCTCTTTACCTTATCCAAACCTCTGTTGTTTTAACTCTCTTCCCACATCTCCCCTGCTCTCCAGTCCTGTTCACCCTGAACACCGTCCTGGCACCAGGAGCTTACTGGGGCCCCTTGATGCTCTAGTTAAAGCCGCAAGGGATAGTTACCCTAAAAAAAAACACTATGCTCTCTCTGATCAAGCCCCCTCCACAATATTGGTATCCACTCCCCCACCAATGACAGTTTAAATAAAAAAAATACAACAAACCCCCCAAGGGAAAAGTCATGCGGTCTCATTGTCTGAAAATAAGCAGCAGCAGAGAGAGTAGATGAGTCCTCTAGGAACATGGAGGTACTCTCAAGCTGTCAAACTGTAAAAAAAACAGCACCCACCCCTTCAACCCCCCACATACACAAACGCACTTCTATTTGCCAACGACATTCCTCTGTTTCTGTGTGTAGTCCTGCTTTGTGGATCAGTGGACAAGGTCGCTCTGTTGCTCTCAGAACTGTCTGCTGCGCTTTCCATCTTCTTTACCGCCTCTATACTCCCTTCACCTCACCTCTTTGCCTGCATAATATTGCAGAGACACCGAGGGCGTGTGTGAGAGAGATAAAGAACAGGCTGGAGTGTACAAGTGTGTGTCAGTCACGCTTTCGGGATCCAAGGGCAAGTTGAAACTCCGATGGCCCACTCCTTTGAAAATAATAATAAAAAAGGTTCAATAATGTACTGATCTGCAGAGATAGAAACAGCCCTGACGTGATGGGTCTTGTAGGGCTGTCACCAGTGTCACTGCACAGAAAAGAAAACGTACTGAGAGGCACATTGCAATGACAGTGTGACTTGGGAAAAGAGAGACATTCACAACAATTCACAAATGTACATGACCCGCTTGCACTGGGCAGACAGGCAAATATCCACTAGTAACAGTCATTGCTCACAGGGCTTCAAGCCAAAGAAAGCAGCACATACCTTAGACGTTGAGAGGAAGAGGATATGAAAAAATGCACAGACAGGTCTGGGTTGGGGTTATGGTAAATCAGGAGCACAAACAAAAAGAAGAAAGAGAGGAAATGGGAACATTATTGCCTCATCCACCCACACAACAAAACAAATCCTCTTGTCACAAGATGCAAAACTCACAAGAATAATAGGGAACTTGATTGACAGATGTAATAATTCAACCAGGGGAATTTATCAGTGAATTCTGACGTCTGTATGTGTGCATATGTGTGTTTGTGCGTGTATGTGTGTGCGTGTGTCTGAGAGACAGCAGTTTGTCTGAGGGAATGAAAATGATGGTAGAAAGACAGTTGTTGTCCTTTTGGCAGCATAAAACTGGAATAAAATTCACTACTGAGAGACTGACAGAACTGCTCAAATCATGAGCCAAACCCTGTCAGTCTGTGTGTGTGTGTGTGTGTGTGTGTGTCTAGGTATGACAAGCTGTCAGTGTGTGTGTGTGTGTGTGTGATTGAAAAGAACAGCAAGTCTTGCAATGAGGCATACTGAGCCTCTGAGAGAATTACTGTGTGTGTGTGTGTGTGTGTGTGTCTGGGACCCTTCTCACCATTATCACTTTCATTCCCTGCTCCTTCTACTAGACAGCACATTGATCTACCAGCCCCCCACCCCCACACCAATCCATTTAGTTGTAAAGCAGACAATTGGGCACAAAGAGAAAGGGCCGCTTCTTGTCTCAGGCTGCGAGACAGCGGACACCCCTGGTACACCCGTTGCCGCCTGTTACCTCGGTACTGAATCAGTACAACAGTTCTTTTCTCTGCATCCATAAAAACTGAGCCAAGCGCCATAACTTGATGCCGGTGCTCCCTCCTCTTAAATCAAGCACAGAAAGTAAAGCTGTCAGACAGTAACTCATGCCCATGTACTGCAGGACAGTTCAGGCATAGCTGTTTAATTTGTGCCCCCGGTGCTTCATAAAGGAAGGAAATATCAAAAGAAGGGCAGAATGCACAGTGAGGATGCAAGAGGGGAGAAGTGAGGGAGGGGAGTGAAGGAGGGAAGGAGGGCACACGGTTCCCTGTAGATATTATGCTGTGATATAATGTGGTATGAAAAATGGTTCATGGCACAGCATATTCACCCTGTTTTCTTTAATATTTCTGGGGCAGTGATAAGCTACACTTATGAATTTGCTTATTTGCTTATTTAAACTTCATTATTTTAGGATTAACTACTCTAATTTTATTCAGTCTTGTTGTTTAACTGTGAGTGCAGCATTGCTCACATTTATCAGAGCAAAGGAATGCAACAATATACAAAGATATAAATGCTAAATCAAACAAAAAAATATGCAAAATTTACTGAAATCCTGAAACTGAAACAGTGCCCTGTAATAAAAGAAATGCTATCAGCTACTCTGCAGCATGTACTAAAAGCAAAGTGCTGATGATTGGGGGCTGGCAGTTTGGTACCCCTGACATTACCCTCGCAATGTTTGTAGAAAATATTGCTGCTTCTTATTTGTTTCATAATTAACATGATGAATGGTTCACACTGCTGATGATAATTCAGTCAGCAGTCCCCAAGCCATTTTAAGACAGGGATACAGATATACACTAATTGGGTTTGGTTGCTTGTGTGTGTTGTGATACTTGATGCATCACCAAAACTGTGCTCTCACTTAATGAGAGATGAGAGGTGATTTTTCTTTACTGAAACAACCCTTTGGTGAACAGGGCCTAAAATACACAATGTCTGTCTTTGGATGAAACAGGCTGTAATGTACATATAAAATCAGAGTTCCCATTTATTGAAGTGTGGGTGCCCTGCATATCATTTGAGAAGCTGTAAGCAAACAGATTGGGCTTAAGGAAACAAGGTAAAGGGTGAAAAGATAGTTTTCGTCTTCTCATTTGGAACTGCTTGAATTTTAATTCTTCCACTGCTCTGCACTGCTGTTAATACGTCTCATCATCAGCACTCCTTTGCTTTCATTTTCTCCTCAGATCCAATCCTCTGCCTCAAATCTGTGTCCGAGTGTGAGAGAAAAAGAGGTCTAGCAAGGGACAGGAGATGGTGGAGAGAAGCTGGGAAACATAAGAGGATAATTAGAGAGCCCAGATGGCACTCCCTAACTAATAGTCCAAATTATCAGTAATGGGGGAAGGTTTGGGATCAGAGCAGTCTCGCCGGTGACAGCTAGCTCGTTGCTGGGAAGGAGGCTAACGGCCACTGATTGGGGGAGAATTGGTCGTAACGAACCAGCAGACAGCCATCTTTAACCAATCATGTGTCAGAGGTTAATGAAGCACATGTCACTGGATACAAGCCTAAGCCATACCAATGGTGTCAGTTGCATTAATTGCTCCATTCTCAATCACTCTGTCCCTCGCACACGCACACACACACACACACACTTGGACTTCAGTCTTTGTGAGGACACTCATGCATTCCCTCGCCCCTTCACCTTACCATCAGAACTCAACACTGGACCAGCCATGTCTGAGGATATAACTGATCCTAACAAACACATATTTCTGAGACAGATACACAAAAACACGCACACATACATCATAAAGGTGCTCTGTGATGTACAAAACAAAAAACCAAATAATAAATGTCTGTTTCTAGTTGTACTTCCAGGCACTCTGTTTTAATTTAAAGGGTCAGTGGTCCCAAATTACAAAGAAAACATATTTTCTTACTTTCATTACACCGAGCGATACCCGGGTAGTTATGGGTTTATTTGCGCTGCAAGCTTTAAGATAGCTGAGATTCAATAGAAACCAAATCTCTGTAGGGGGTGTGTTGCTTTTCAAATGTTAAATGCTATTTTTCAATGCTGTGTGCGCCACAAATTACATTGCATTCAACACTGTATTCAACACAGGTGGAGGTAAAATGTCAGATATTCCAAAACAAGGCTCGGTACAATCGAAACATGGGCAGATTCCGCTGAGGATAAGAAAGAAAATATTTTTGTTTTGTTTAGTTTTTTGTTTTTTTGTTATTTATGCACTTTAATATTCCATCCAATTTTAATGATAGGAGAGATTTTCTGGAGGTGCTGGCAGGACAGTAGTGGATTTTCATCTCAGAGTGACAAGCCAAAACTTTTTTTTGTCTCTCCCACAATGTAGTTTTCAGAGTTGAATTACATCATTTCTTTCTGCTCGAAGTTCACTTTGCTGCACCTGGCAGGTCAATAGGGACTGATTTTCCCCGTATAATCCCTGCATTATTGAAATGGCGATATCCACAAGGGGACTCACAGCGTTCATAGGATTTCACTGTGTGGGCTGCTACAGCTGGCAGAGGGCCATCGCTCAGAGACCACAGACAGATCCCACACATATGCAGGTCAACACAGATATTTGACTCTGATCTCCTCTGGCTTCTCCTCTGAACCATACCTCACCAGAGCACAATGAACCTGCCACTGAGGTTGTGTTTACACACACACACACACACACACACACACACTCACACTCATGTATACCCACCAAAAGCATGCTCACAAACATGGTTCCTTCTGATGGAGTAAAGAATAAACCAAGCTCTGAATGTCATCATTTCCTTTTCACCACAACTTCTTCTGGTGAAATGACTGTGTAAAAGAAAGGCCACGGTCTTGCACGATTCTGTGATTATTTTGGAAGTGGAAACTTCAATAAATGAGTGGCTGCATGTGATTATTTCAGCTGAAATGTTTAGCGGTTTGGCTACATGCAGAATGTGGCCAAAAGTTCAAAGTTAAGTATACAGTACATACTGTATGTAAAACCCTCACAATTTTCTTCCAGACCTTAGAACTGTGCACACAATAAATTAATTCACAACGCTGCACATCATCCATTTTGCAAGGGAAGAAGACTTGTCTGCTAACAGAAGAGCATACAGCTATTAGTAAGCAACCCACATTTCATGAGGCATTTTTTCTTTCAAGCCAAACAAGAAAAAGTTTTGTTATTTGCAGTGTAATATCCTTAATTCTCCCAAGACACCGCTGTTGAATATTGTGATCTAATTAGCTAACTCTCTCATCTGTGCTGTAACTTTGCTGTTTGTCTTAAATACAGGCCTCTGTGACTCAGGGGGACAGGAGCGGTTTGGTCTGTGCAAGAGAGTTGTATCAAAGCAGAACAGTGTTATTGATGTTGCTGCAATTCCCTGTTATTGCTGATATAAGCCGAGCAGTGTCTCGTGACTCTAGTGAGTTATAAGTATGCTGAGAAAAGAGGCTAATGTATACTGAGGTTTTATATTCTACAAACTTTCTTTAATTTGCTAAAAACAACACTGATTATGGCAACAACCACTACGATAACCACATTTGCTGATGTAATTATTTGTATAGGATTGGCAATGCAGCCAGTCTGTACTTTTTCAGTATGCATTTGAATTCCTCCTGGTTTAACGTCTCTTCAGATTCATAGCAGCCAACTATTGAACACTGATCTATAAGTCACACAGATTTCTGGTGTCTACTCACAGCCAAGACTTAGGTCATATCTTCCATTTGCTCTGAACCACAGCCAGAATATTTCTCCATTATTCATATTTATCATTTTCTCTTTTTCTTTGTCTGACAAAATGCAAATGAATGATGCCTGCATGACAATATTCCCTTGTGGTTAATGCAAAATTACTCTTTCCATATGTCTCTTTATCAAGATGTCACTTGTACAAGGGAAATGAAGTGCATTCAATTCTTTGCATCCTTGGCAATTAATGTTAATGTTCTGCAGGGAACATCTGGTCCTCAGTACTTCAGTGCTGTACCTGTAAAGAACTCCCAATGTGTGTGTTTGTGTGTGTGTGTGCGCTGAAGCATTCTTTTGAGAAGACAATGACAAATGTAGAGGAGCAGGCACTTCAGCTGACTGCACACCACAGAAACAACTGACTGTAAATGTATTCACCTTTGCCTTAATTTCCAGCGGCCACCTTGCAGTTTTTGTGACTGAAGTAATATTTGGATAATTTATGTATATGACACATTTATGTCTTTTGTCTAGAATGACAGGTAGCTACAGTAGACCTGTTGGATCTCGATTCCATCAGTTGAACTTTTTTGTATGTTTGCTCCTCTTGGTGACAACTGAGATTAATAATAAGCATTTATCTGTAGAGTGACGTCTCCCCCCATGGGAGACACATTCATGCACTACTATACATGTGTATGCCCTAACACACACACACGCACACACACACACACACACACACACACACACACACACGCTGCAGGTTTGGCAGTTTGCCATATGGGCTAATTGTGTGGCATCTGACAAGGTCTCAAACCATTGAGTTTTAATCATGATGAAATGATGTTTTCTCCAGCAAGTTGAAGTTAAGCTGCATTCCCCCACAGATCCATCCATATTGCTGATTTAGCAGACCTGGGCAGATTATTAATTAGGAGATGGACTGCGGCTGTATATAATAAAGGGTTATTTCCATTTGAGCTGTATTGCCACGGATTTGGAGGTCAACGGGTGACTGTCCCTCAACTTATCCATGCAATTAATGATGCGATAATGATGATGATAATGCGCTTTCACATTAATCGTAATAACTTTCCTGCCCCCATTCGGTTTGTAATGGGGAATTTAATATAATGGACAGGAAAAAAAATGAATGCAAAGCCAACAGGTTTTCCACATGAGCGGCCGGATGAGCAAAGGTTGGAGAACTTCATTGGTTGAAACACAATAATGATCTGAGGGTGTTTCACAAAAAAAGCACCACATAATGCAGATTTTAGTCCTGGTTGATTTGGCGATAAATGCAGTTCAGTACCACGGGTCACAGAAATCTTGGGGCAGCAAAACAAGCTATTGGCATTTTAATAAAGAAGTCAGGCAGTAATTGGCCTCTCACCATTATTCTGTAAGCAACTGTGATCTGATTTTATGCTGCATGAATCTGCTAGGAGCAGGGTGCAGTGAAAGGAGCTGGTTACCATGCTGAGAGGCCGGAGGTGTGCAGCCTGTCGCCTGCAGCTCTTCATCTGACAGCCCACTGTGGCTGCTCCTTCATCTTCCATTACTCAACTGCAATATTTCAGACTGATAGGCTGTCTTGTTTTGCATTTTCGATTAACGATATCGGCAAGCTCACTGACACACACGGTGCATTTCCTATTACTACTTCAAAATAAGACTCAACTTGTGTTTCACTTGTTAAGTGTTTTTAATGTGAAGCTGCAGTGATAGGAAAGTTTCTGTTGACATTAGCTGTAAGTGAATACAGCATTATTTCCAGGTATTTCACCACAGGCAATCCTGCATGGAGTAGCACGTCACACTTAATAAAGGGGGACTTTTATTGATGCCTCTCACTATTCTTAGCATCCGTCATGAAATACCCTTCTCAGGAGGATCAGGAATCGATTCCTCTGGGTCTGACCAACAACGTGTTCCTGCTGCTCACTGAATGAGCTGCTGAGTATGTTGTAAAGTCTTTTTTCAGCCCTGATGAAAATTGAGTGAACTGAGCAGGCAGGTGACATTCCTGCTGCAGAGAGGGAGAGGGGGGACTGGTGGCCTTTACTGGTCTCCAATTGTCTAGACTGAACACATGAAAACCCAGTAAATGTCAGGTGTTTTCGAGGAACGTCAGAAGCTACATTTCACTCCTCTTTATTCCACTTTTCCCCCCCCTCCTCCCTCTTCCTTTCATCGTTTCCCCTCTCCCTGATGCCTGTCTCTCCAAGATAATGTCAGTGCCTCCAGGGTGAATAGCACAGTGTGATCCACCCTCCCACCCCACCTCTTCATCTGTGCGTCCATGCTCTCTTCTCCTTCATTTCTCTCCTCATCCTCTCCTCGAGACCTTGTTTCCCTGATCTGCTGCTCTCTTTCTCTCTCTCTCTTTCTCTCTCCATCTCTGTCAGAATTTTAGGGAGGGAGATAAAAATCACTAAGCTCTGAATTATCTGGCTCTGCTAAAGGTCACTGTCCTAATCATCTCAGATGATTGTGAATGGAACCAGCAGCGGTCATTAGCGGCGCTGTGTCTGGAATCGTACCAAAAAAGGATAACAAGAACAAAGTTGTTCCTCCGGATCAAATGGAGAGACAGCTTGGGAGTCTGATGAACAGGCAAGAGTTAGAAATACAAAGTTCAAAGTTTTTTTTAAATTACCACCCCAAGCAATACATTCTCAGCATGTATTCTGCTGTGCATACTCTTTCTAAAAATGTATATATAATTGAATGTATCTTCTATAATCCATTGTTTACCATATTTGCACAGTGATAGAAGACAGGAGCAGAAAAACAGTGCAAAATCATTATGGCAAAAACCACTGAAGGGAGAGATGTAATCGATAAAAAGCATGTGGGAGACAAAAACCCAAAGAGCATCCAAAAACATCTCACTGCAAACAAAAGGCAGACAAAACTACAATAAAATAAGATCAAGACGACAAGTTAGGACTGCATGGATAACACAGTCTAAATTATAACCGAAACCAATGATGTGTAAGATATCAAAGGAAATAAAATAAAATAAAATATCCAGATAATAAAACCAGAAAGAAAAACTATTAGAGATATGAGTGTGGCAATTTATTTGGGAATGTGCGTATAAGAGAGAAAGACAGTAGTTAGAAAAACAGAACTGTGTCCATGATAGTGACAAAAATATATCATATAAGTTGTAGTTTTAGCTATACAGTAACTCTTTTTTTCCAAGACCTATTTTAATTTGGCATAACTGTATTTTGGTTTCCTGCCACAAAGTGCAACTGCCTACAAGAACCTGCATACCTTGTACTGATTAACTGATAAAGTGATTTCCACAGAATTTCAGACTCAAAGGTCATAAGACGATAGGGGGATGGGACCACAAAAGCTTTTAACTTCTTCCTATTCCCTTTCAAGCATGGATTTAATATTATTTACTGGAATTCTGATGGTTCTGCAGATTCTTGTGTTCGCTTGTGTATTTTATATTAAGATGTTCAAAACAAATCAATCAATCTGCTCCTTTTGCTGAGGAACACTGTCTAGAAACATAACTGTGTTTGTTTATAAGAAAATTCCATAGGTTACCTTTGTGTTTCACCGTATATTCAGTATAACCCACACAGCACCTCAGAGCATGCCCAGACAGACAGAGGTGAAAAATAAATAAATAAATGTCTAACCATTAGAGTACCCGACAGTTCTAAGCAAACCAGCAAAGTGCTTTGTTTGCTGTCAGCCCAATGGCAGGCCATGCCACTTTCACCAGTCAGTCATCAGTCAGCTTCCCAGCGCCTCTTCACCCTCACTCTCTTCCTGATAGCTCTCTATCAACTCTCTGATGCTATCTATTGCACCAGCTAGCTATCATCCCATCAGCCCTGCAGCACATCTTCTGCCTCCTCCACAACCTCCTCAATACCCCCCCCATCTATCTATCATGGTGTCTCTCTCTCTCTCTCCCTGTTGTTTGTGGATCGATGAGTTACTGCTGTGCTGAATGTCAGGCTGTCTGACAGAGGACACACCGGCTGCTGGAGGGACGCCAGGGGACAAGCGCAGTCTCCATGTCCCCGCAACATCAGCATGACGGTCGTGGCAATGAGTGTGTATGTAGGTTTGTTTGTATATGTGTGTGTGTGTGTGTGTGTGTGTGTGTGTCTGTGTCTGATTTGGGGGAACCATTGATTCTCAACACCAGTCAGGAAGAGGAGCAGGGCAGGTAAAGGTCACTGGAGAGTCAGCTCAAGCTCAATGCATGCAACACTGCTATTGTGTTTATGGATGGCAGCAAAGGCCGTTCATGGCATAAATACAACTCTGCAAATCATCTCACAAGTAGATACTTGCCCTTATTGCAGTGTCTCAGAAAGTGTGTGTGTGTGTGTGTGTGTGTGTGTGTGTGTGTGTGTGTATGTGCTCACAGGAGCACCAAAGGGAGTATTTTCAGCACAGTAACTGTACCTCACTAAAATCCCCCTGCAGAGAAACTGGTTTCGGTCTGTCTCTCTGTCCCCTCTATGTTTGCAACCACAAAACGATGACCACCTTGTTCCACACTCTTAACTGCCTCAGACACACATACAGGCCCAGTGATTACCTGAGTGCCAATTTTTGGCCCAGACACCAGTGCTCAAAAGCACTTTCCCTCTGATGCAAGAGAAATGTCACTGCGACATTCTCGGTGTCTGATCCAGGCTGAAACTCTATTAACTGTACCCAGAATAGACTTGCTTTCACCATACCCAACAGCGTTTATGAAGCAGACTGGGGAAAAGGTTGAAAAATCAATGTTTAAGATGCAGGTGGCATGATAATAAGTATATTGGTGACAGTGATGACCAATGTAAACAGGATAGATATAACCATGCAGTACTACACTTGCAGAGGGGCTAAAAAGAAATACATGGATTTCTTTACAAAATATAAATACATTTTCCATTATTATATCTTTTTTATTTTTACTTAACAATGGATAAAGAGACGTATTTTGAAGGTAGTCACTCTCCATAATGATCCCACAAAGATCAACTCCAAACTCCACAGTTCCCCTGAGCCCTTTAGAGTGTTTTAGTGTCTTTCGGCTCATCGTTTTCATTTTGTGGCCAGCAACACTTCTCTCATCAGCTTCATTTCCAACTGGCATCAGGCAGCTGTATTCAGTTAGAGACAGCCTGGTTAACAGAAACAATAGGCTAAAGGGACAGACATTTCCATCTAGGTTTGGTTGAGATCAGAACAGAGATAAAATAAATTGATCAATATTCAATATGAATATAATTCAGATGATTGAGACTCAAAATTAACACTAATGTTTCTTCACATTTGTTGGATGTGAGCAACTGTTTTTCATCATGTTATTTGTAACAAACTGATAACATGATTATCATATGATGAGTGTTGTGTCTGTAGCTCATTCTATTGGTCCTAATTGATCCTAATCACCTTTAAATGCACCCTGCCCTGTAAGAACAGTTTTACCTACAGAAACTGTAGATGTTTTGCTCTTTTTGAGTTCCTTTTGTTTGCTTTTTCTGTTGCTTTGAAACTCAACCTCAGAATAAATGTGAAGCCCTGCAGTCAATTCCCAGTGGTTTTTTTCTCCCATTCAGCTACCAAACAGAACAGCTTGCATTGCACCTGCTGAAACAACAAAGTGGTGTTACCTGGGAAAAGACACGTTGGATGAGAGGCAATGTTTATCTCTGCCAGTGACATTCCTGTGTCCTTTTTCCCTCTTTTGCCTCTCTCCTCTTTCTTTTCTTCTCTACTTTACCAGCAACCACCACATAACAACCCCACCCTCTCTCTCTCGATCTCTCTCTCTCTCACACACACACACACACACACACACACAACTGCTTCACTTGAAGTCAACAAAGGTCAGTCTCTTTAATCTCAACTGACACAATCTGGATTCTCCTCTGCACTTCTAATGAATATGGATACGCATACACACATAAGCAAGCTTGTGAACACATGCATACACACACATTCACATTGGCTCACCCTCTACTTCTATCTGTTGAAACCACTGACAGTACATGCAGATGCATCTTGTTGCTGTTACCCTTGTGACTTGCAAAAAAAAATTAAAAAGCAGGAGAATGTGTCCTCACTGATACTTCTCCAGCAGAAATGTTTCAAGAGAAACAGCGTTCAGATGTTAGGTCGTGATAGCTTTAATTTCACACATGTGTGGGCACAACGGACATCAGCATGGTCGTGTGCACCACTGGTAATATGAAATGTATTTGTCTCCTTTTGAGGAGAGCAGAGCCTCGAGAGCTACAGATCACTCATGGTCTCCAATGAGTCGACATGGTCATAATCTCAGCCTCATGGGACACTCTAAGTAAGCTGAACCCCATTGCTCTTGTTAATTATTGCTGTTTTGTCATGAAACAATTTGACAAGTACGGCTAATGCTGTGAGGAAAAATAGCTGCATTGAAGGTTTGCTCAAAAGCTTAAAATTACTTTTATTACATTTTCCTGACAGTGATCCCTTGTGGGTGTCAACATAATGACTGTGCTTTTAAAGTAGCAGAGGCAAAAGTTGTTACCACCACAAAGATTGGGTGCACAAACCAGTGACTATGTTTTGCATCTTAACTTAGCCAGCGGGGTGGCATTTAAATGAGACAGGCTAGTGGCCCTGTAAGGCTGTACTTGGGCATAGTGGTGCTATGCGCATGCAGCTGTTTAGCTGGTATAATGTTCAACATGTTCACCATCCTTGTTTATCATGTTAGCATGCTACTACATGCAAATTAGCATAAAATATAGAGTTCATCTCAGGATGTCAGGAATGTTGTTAGTTTAGCAGGTATTTCATTATAAACAAGTGCTGTACAAGTTAATTTCTCCTCTGGAGGACAGGAATGTCTCGTCAGACTGCAAGACAATCTATCCAACAGTTGTTGGGACATTTCAGTCAAAACCACAAAAGTCAATCTTGTGTTCTTTTTAGGAGAAGTCATCCTCTGTGGACCATCAGTGTCTGTACAAAATTTGAAGGTTATTCAAAATGGCGCACTGTGCCACCCCCACCCCCACTGACAGACTGCCCGACATTGCCAGTCCTACAGCCATGGTAAAAGCATCACTAAAATCATGCTTAGATCAGTCTGGATCATTCATCAGGGTTGCTTCAGAAGTAACTAATGAACAACCATTTTTTTCCAATTTAGGAATGAGAACTCGTTGGCTGTGAGACATGCTCTTGTCTTGGTGGGTAGAATTAATTATTCTTGGATATGTGCCAACATTTCATGCATTCACATAACAGAAGGTTGATCTGGGAGATGAAACTCTAAACACACACACTGGCAGTCTTCAACTTCCTTCAAGCTATTATGGTGTGATGAAGCGCCAGCCAATGACAACAGTTTGACAGTTACTTCATCATTTAATGTCCTCCAGGAAGCAGTCAGCTTTCCATATGTAACTGCTAGCCAAATAATGGAGGTAATATGAGATTTGGATATGGTGCTCCAAGATGGAGCCCCATTCATATAAAGGGATATTGCTGTCTTGGCCCAAAATTCGTTCGCATTAGTGTCTTTCTCTGGCCAACAGCCGGCAGGAATGAATGACGCAAAAACAGTGATCAACAATCTTCAGCTCTTGGCGGCTTTTAAAAACTGTAACCTAATAGTTGTGATAAATAAAGAGTCATTTCTGAATGCATTCGAAACTCAGGAAGTTTTCTTCTTAGTTTTGACTTTGTCTCCAAAACAACATGCAAAGAGAAGGAACAACAGATAAAGCAATGTATCATAAAACACCTGTAAAAACAATTCTGAAAAGCAAAGTAAGCAAACAACTTTCTTGCACAGTATTAAAATATAACTGTTATGGTAACATTATAATAGTAATGTCTTCAGTTTCAGTGTTCTGTGTCACACAGAAATGTGCAGACTAAATCACATAAAGTATACATTTAAACTTAATGAGTAATGATTATAATAACAGTATGGATGCAGCTGTTTAGTTGTGGATTCAGTTATATGTACATGCATGAGAATAGATGTTTTAAAGGCTCCACACAACCTTTAGTTAATCTCGCTGATTAGACCCGAGCCCCCCATGGAATGGCCAGGGCCTACAGGTAAATTTGGTTTGGTAGTCACCACACTATATATTATAAGGTGGGTAGTATTGCAACTTTTGGGATCATCACAGGAAGCTTCTATGTAGTAATGTCAGTCGGGATGGATGGGGGCACCATCTTTAATAGATATCCAGTCCTCCATAATACACCCCTAAATGAATGATTGAACACATACCCACATATTCCTGATATGAGGTTTAATATCAATTGAATAATCTGAGTGGATGTACAATGGTTGTGCAAGCCTTTAGAAAGGAAATGGGGATCACCGACTACATAATGCACAGAGCCTACATCCTCACACAAGACCCCCTGCAGAGTGCCGCTGATATCCTGTCACTGCTGCTAGCTAGATTAACCATTTTTCATCTTTTTCCCTGAACTACTGAAGCTAAATGAACAATTAGCTTGAGTTGGATACAGTAGTTACTGTTAAATAAATTCCCCATGAACTGTCTGACAGTATTCTTATTAGCATGACTGTGTGTCGGTGCCTGAAGGTAGATCTTGACGACCATCAAAATGTGATAGCCCCCCCTCAGGGGCACATTGTTGAGAAAAGCTGCCGAAATAAAATTTTAATTCAACCTCGAAGGGCGCCATTGATGGTTTCTATGCACCAGCAGGTACGCCAGTAAAATTGTAGGATAGCACCACTTTATATTTCTTTCTCTCTGTCTCTCTGTGGCACTCTGTTTCCACAGTGAGTCATGATGGTGTTTCCTAATGAGGTTTGGCTGTTTGAAAACCTCCCATTTACACTGCAAATTATAGTGAGCTAAAATTAAAATTAGTGTTTTCTGACCACACTAGCACACTTTACCTGTGTCTTCATTTGCACGTTTTATGATGTTTTGCAGTGTAAACATGCTAACAAAACAAGATCTTCAATCTGTTTCTCAACCATGGTTTCTGTTTTTTTGGGCTCAAAAGGGGGTGACCCCAGCTGTGTGAATTGGGGTTATACAGTATATGAATATGATAAGAATGAGAGAGTGCAATTTTCGACTTTTCCCCCATACCTCTTCATGCACTGCATCTTGGATGGGGGCGACACCTTTTAGCTATTTGAATGTGCACTTGGACTGTCAGCACACAGCTGGGAGTGAATCTCAGCAACGCTGACAATGATGTGGGCAACAGAGAGAAAATAGCCATATATCTGGTACATTCTAACAAAGCAGAAAAGCCTAAATGCACTGTTGCAAAACAAGTCTCTGTCTCTTTACTTGTATGTGCATTTCAAGGGATTCATCCAAAACAAGTGAAACATTCTTGAGAGAAAAAAAACCCCAAATGCTTTTTTGCTTTGCAGATGCTATGTTTTCTTCAGGTCTCGTTGTGATGACATAAGTGAAAATTCTCAAATCTGGCAAAAACTGCAAATGCAGTGCAGTATTTTACATTTAAATATTTGTAATATGTTAACTAAGCATGAATACAAGATAAAATAACTTGCAAAGCTTATCTTTTTCGAAGTGTGGCCACCACATTATGAGAAATGAAATGAGGTTGCGTAGATATTTTATTCTGTATTTTCTCTGCCTAATTTTAGTTTTTGCTGATGAAATAATTCTTGCCGCTCTCTGTAAAACTCCTCACATAGACTGTTTAGCTCTCGAACTTCTGATCATATCAGAATTTATACTTCTGCTAGGTCACACTGCTTTAATTAGCAAGGGGGGGAAAGGGTCAAAGGGCAATAGAAACTGTGTTGAAGGAACTAATTGGAGTGTGTGTGTGGGTGTGTGTGTGTATGATGGGAACCGACAGAGTCAGGAAGTTAGTAAGGCAAATAATTGAGGCGATGTGAGAGATGAAGGCAGGCCTGCGTTTGTTCTGTGTTTTGTCACCAAGCAGATCATTTGTTTAAACCAAAAGCTCTTCCATAACAATAAAACGTAAGTAGAAAGTTTGTAAACCCAGCATGGACCTCACAAGATCATCATCTTTGTCACATAATCAAGGCCAATCCTTAATTTTTTCCACAAATTAATATAGACTTGGTATTTACCCAGATTTCATTTCCCTGTGCTATGTAAAGTTGTTGTGTCTCCTTTTGCAAGGAGACACAGTATAACACAATTTACCCTAAACAAAGACCTCTTGAGGCATGCCAATGGCTCAGATTATATGCTTCATCCTGATCTTCATTTTGTTGATTTTTATTCATCAAATTCTCTTTAATTCACAGCAATACATTTTAATAAAAGTACAAGACAAAAATAACTCCTTGTATATATTAGTGCAGGCTAAACATTTTAGAGAGAAATTTTGCACTCGATGAAATGTCTGTAGCTTAATAACAACAAAACACAGCCGCTAATAATAATGATAATGAAAATAATATTATCCATTTAATTGGTTGATTTGAAACCACACATTATCATACATTCAAATGCTATTTCATATGGAGGCTTAATTTTCCAGTCTATTAAATGCTGCCATAAGATAAGGTTCAAAATGGAATATCAGTGTCTGTGGTAAATGAAAGAGGTACACAACTACAGCAAATTATAACTTTAGGAAATTGCTGCATTAAAATGTCTGGACTACATCTGCTGATTCTATTAATGGTCTCCGAAGTATTCCACCTCTGACTCTTCAGATGCCTCTCCTTACGTAATGTTTTCCATCCAGGTTTGGAAATTCTGAATCCTAGAGTTTGGTTAAAGGGGTGAAATTGGGGCCCTGTGACACTGACCTAGACTCTGTCTCTGCAGCTAAGATACCAACTGCCACAAAAATGACTGGTTCCAAACCCATCTAAGAAGAGCCTGTAGTCATCACTTATCCAGCAAGCTGCAGCTCACATCAAAACCATGTCTAATGCACAAAGTGGTAAATTCTGTTCAAGCCACTCTGCTCTGGTGCCAGCAGTCGTCTTTACAATTACCAGATGGTTTAGATTAGGAAGAAAAACACAATAAAACACTTTTGGCCACATTTGTCTGATAGCCCTCTGTAGGGTGCGTGTGTGTGTACGTGTGTGTGTGTGAGTGTGCGTGTGTGTGTGGTCTAGGTATTACTCAGGTTGTGGGGACCTTAATCTGTTTAGAAAGTCACATTATGGGAAATTTGTTTTAGTTCTTCTATGCAAATCCTTACATTTGAAGATGAAGACATGTTTTAAGGTTAGTTTTGGTTAGGTTTGGGGTATGCAAGTAATTGTTCAGTTTGGACTGAGTATCTAGGAAATCTATGTGAGTCAATGTCAAGTTCTCTAAAGTAATGGACAAGACTGTGTGTGTGTGTGTGTGTGTGTGTGTGTGTGTGTGTGTGTGTGTGTGTGTGTGTGTGTTTTCTGGACTATTATTTGACTAGAATTCCATACAAAAATGTTCAGTGACATTCACTTTTATTGATGTTATAATGGCCAACCTCACTGGACCTCATTACTAACATATAGCCGTTGCTACAGCAGTTCAAATTAGTTCACCAAACACACATTATAGGAGTGGAAACTCTTCAAACTAACAGCCTGCAGCCTTACTTATTTGGGACTGCTGACCAAAAATAAGTTGCATAAAATAGGGAAATGTGCTTTAACATCCATTAAATTAAGGTCCATTAAATTAAATCATGTCTGGAATAGCACTTTGCACATGCAATATAACACAGTATAAATATGTTAATGGTAAACATTTGTTTTTCTGTATTTTGATGTTTAAAGTAGCATTGCATCACCTGTAAATGATATAGATTATATTGTCCTTAATTTGCTTTTCACCTGCTTATGTATTGTGGTGTGTATTTGTAGAATTACATGGGTTTAATGTGTGTTTTTGCTCTCAGGAGCGTTTTGACCTGTAGGGGCCACAGAAACTGCATTCTCATAAAGTATTAGAGACTGTAAAGAAGGTGCAGGATTGTTTGTTAATCTTCTCCCGCTATAGTCGATGGCCAGTGAAAGACTCAGATAATCTTGAGACTTTAAAGTTAAAAAATCCTGACAACAACACAATAATTAACCTGCAGTGAATGCTTGGCAAATGAGGAATGGAGATAAGGAACATGAAGATTTTTAGACCACCTGAGGAATGAAGCCATTGTGGTCACTGTGAAAAAATCCCTTTATGAATTCAAAAACACAAAATGTCATGTATAATTTTTAAGCTGTGTGTGGGTGTTTAGAAAAGGCAAACATTTGAAATGAAGCCTCACAGCAAACAAAATTTAATTGATGATTTTTGATTTCTTCATACAAAAACAAACATGTAGGAAACAACTCAAACAAATGATTTAAAATCACATAAATTACTGTCTTCCTTTGCCAAAAGGGCAGAAAATGTAGTAAACACTCTCAAATTTCAGTCTCTTTTTGTATTTAGTCACAGAAAATGGTGGTGGTGGTGTGGGTGCTCTGTGGTTGACGTTCTTATTGTAGGCCTTGATGTCTGCTGAGCCAGCAATGCATAGGTGGCACCTCTCTGGTCCTTCTCTCCTCTTTAGCCTTTCCTCACAAACACACACACACACACACACACAGGCTACAGAAATTTGCCTTTCTCACCTCAAGCTGTCGGCTTGATGTGCCAAACACAGATTCACTCCCCTTTATTTGGAAGAAAGGTACCAGCAGTGCTTTACAATTCAAATTCCTTTGCGTTCTTTTATGTGGAACCTTGCTAACACGCCTGTCATGTCATGCTTTCCAGCAGGGCTGCTTTAAATGTTGCACT
Organism: Psettodes erumei; assembly: GCA_016785225.1. NCBI lineage: Eukaryota > Metazoa > Chordata > Actinopteri > Pleuronectiformes > Psettodidae > Psettodes > Psettodes erumei. Next base: position 3,659,832 of record JAFBJZ010000863.1, on the reverse strand, counting down.
CTCAAAGCTGTGGTCAGGATCAATGGTTGTGCTGCTCTTAACCTGGAGTTAATATTTCATAAGTGGAGAATCTCTAAGTCAAGCTGGGTGCTCCCAAAGCAACCCGGCCTCACTCAGGTGGACTCATGATAGAGAATAATTTAGATGTGAATGGAGAGGAATGTCAGCAAGTGTAAGAGAGGGAGGAGGAACTGAGACCTCTGCCTCTGCTCTTTCTTATGGTGTTATTGCCGAGCTATGGTCAGACATTGCATCATGTGTTTCCTCTGGAGTGCAATAATTTTACATTAAGTTCAGCAAATGTCAAAGGAAGCACATTTAGCTCTAGGCCTGATTTGGCATGCATATTTCTCAAGTGTTGTAGAATTCTGTTTCTACCCTGTAACTATAGAAGTAGAGCAGTTTATTGACAATCATCTTGCTTTTTTATTATTTATGATGAGAGAAGTTGCTTTTGTTGTGGTAGATGGTGGCAATTATGTCACTGCTCCATTCTCAGTGTGATGATAAGACCCGCAAGAACCCAGTGATGTCCTCTGATGCCCTCTACAAACACAAGTATACATCTGCTTATCACACGCAATTAGCGCACAGTCCCAATGTATGCACAGGAATATTAACTCACCCACACAAACACGCAGATATACTATGCACACACACACACTGTTCCAACATCAAATCAATAAGCCCACCTGATGATGATTAACAACATAATGAAAGCATGTTTTTTTCTGCCTGATTGGCTGTTTTTATTCCGGATATGTTACGTTCTAGTCAACACAGACCTCTCTCATTTTCATGAAAAGCCATTTCTGCATGCCAAATGCCGTTAGGATCACAGGTGTACGAGTATCATATTGAGGATGTCACCTCAGGAGAAATGTGAGACGTCCAGCATACTGAATTGGGAATTTGTTTCGGCTTTCAAGTCTCATCTGTTTTGTGGTTTACAGAGATGCACATGAATACAATTCAAAGCTATTTGCATTTTCCATACCTTTCCATGCTGACAGGGAGGTGAGCCTCACTAGAACCTCAATTACCCCATGCTGTAATATGTTGGTTTTTTAATATCAAAGCCAGTACACAAGTAGGCACAGAATATGGAAAACACATTGTGTGTATGAAATGACAGATGAAAGCAAATTTAAAATAATAACATCCCTGTGTTAGGTTGTTTTATGATTGGGTTGATGTTGATTACTAATGCAGGTAGGGATTAATGTGATGATTATAAATGACAAATGTAGGTTTGGTTTTAAAACAGATGTTTTAAAACACATGCACATGTACATACTGTATATGCTGTATCTTTTAAGGCTTACATAACTTCACCTACCTGGTAACTTCAGGATCATTTTCACTCACTGTTTTTTAGCTGTATATTTTGTCATGTGCCATCTGTGATAGTTAATGAATTGGAGACACGTTGATCAGACAGTCATTATTTTTATGTCCTTGGTGACATAAATGTGAGGATGGAAAGAATACTACAATATCTCACTCAAGTAGATGTGCCGTTCTGTAAAAATGTACTGTTGGTAGGATATAATGTCTTCTGATTTAACATTGCAACATTACATTTTTTTCATGAGTGGTATATGACAATGATGTTAATTAATAGATCTATGCATTTACAAAACACCTTCAGGTTACAAAATGAAATGCATTATGACAAGTTACACACTCCCTTGCCAGAGTAGAAAAGAGGACAAAACTTAAGACAATTAAAAAAGAATGCTGAAAAAGAGCTGTGGGCTCTGCAGCAGGTGCAACAAACAATATTAGGCTCCGTGATTTAAATGATCTGCCACTTAAACAGCAGCTAAAGCCCACAAACACACGTCAAAGCAAAAAGGGAGCCTGCGAGCGTTACTCTCATCCTGAGTTTGTTGTTGCAGTCCCCTGTCTCACTGTCATTCTGTGAGTATTGTAAGTTCTCCTCAATCTGCTCTGGAGTCAACTTCAATGCTCATTCATCCTTTGTGCATACAAAAAATTAACAATAATAATAGATTTAAAAATATTCAAATGTATGACAGAAACAAGAGTAAATGTAGTTTGCTGCTTCCCCACATGCATTTTAGCTCATTGTTTTGGTTCTTTGGGCTGGTTTTATCTTACTTTTTGTCAAGGTCTTGTAGTTATAGCCAGGGACAGTATAAGAGTCACTTCAAAGGCTGAAAGGCTGTGTTTCACTCTCCAGTAAGAGTCAGTCCATAACCATCTATACACACCTTGGAGAAAATTTCTGCACCACTGAAACCAATGCGGTTTATGATTTTAATGAGTATGTAGATATTTGGTTATCCATACAGTTTAGCCATAACAGCTGGGAAAATCAATTGTGTAGCAGGGCTGTGTTTATCTGAATTTGTTTGGTATCTTTTTTTCCAAGAAAATTTAATTAATCAAGTTTTAGTTCTCATGGTGTAAAATTTAGTGTTATGGGATTTAAAAAAAAAAAAAAAAGCTAAACTCCAGTTCCTTGTTGAGAACATGCTAAAGATACTCCCTCACTATCTTTTTCAAGGTTTTTCCTCAAAGTACAATTTAAATCTATGATTGCTCTTTGGTCGAACTCAATTATTTCCCTCAGAAAGAGATATAGAAATCCTTTGTAAAAGTTTTTCAATAAGAGTTTTACGATGAAAGATGAGTCCCATAAAAAGCAATAACAGTAGCACATCCTCATTAAAAAGTGCTTTGTCATATTTCAACTCCAAAGGCAACGTAGGACCAGGAGACTTTTATTAACCCATTAGCATGCTAATTACTCCAGACGAATAACAACACATGGAGGGATGGGTGTTCAAACCCACCGGGTCATTGTAGTAGCACTGAATGTGCTTTGAATGGTTGAGATCCATCTCTCATTTAGACAACTTGTGGGAAACATGTTCAACTCGCTGCTGAAAAATGATACTGTCAGTATAATGAGGCAGCCGCATTAAGCAATCCTGGCTTTACTGTTTGTAAACAAGCATCATTCATGATCAATATCCACGGCTATGAAAGGTGATCCTCCAAGCTTTTCTTAGAAGCTCCATTGATTTTACTTTGTCTTTTGTCTGAGGTTTATGAGTATAGTTTTGTGCCATGCACTGCAAAAAAAAAAAAAAAAATCGGCAGTTTTTTTTTACCTGCAATAGGCCTATGTAGCTAAAGGCTGTTCCTTCCTGTATTCCATATTAGAGAGGTTTTAAATATATGACTTCATGAGAAGGAAAAGAAAGAGCAGTGAGGATAACGAACACTAACACCATCATCTCACTGAAGAACATGGCTTTTGGTCATGTACAGGAACATACTAGAGATCCATGTGGAATTGCATGTGTGTGTGTGTGTGTGTGTGTATATAAGCTAGAGACAGAAAGACAAAGAGGGGGAGTTAAATGGAGTGTCCCAGGGCGAGGCTCCGTTGTTCCCCCTCATCAAGCACGCTGGCAGTGCTTTAGCCCCATAATGGTTACCGTGTGCCCTGAGCCACTACACGCTCCACAGTTTCCTCTCACTCATTGCTCATTCTTATAGGCCAGGTGCATACTGGGGGGTTGAGACGATGCACTACATGAAGAGACAAGAGGCAAGTGGGTGCTGTGATAGGAGAGATTGTTTATGAGGTGATTATGGAAGGAATCACATAACAGCACAATCTAATCACAGAAGCAAACCGCTTCCAGTCTCTGAGAGGGCAACGTTTGCTCTCACCCTGCCCGTCTGAATCAAGTCACACACACTGTCAAGTACACATGCAGTAACTCACAGCTTTTCATGTGTATACACCTATACACACTCAAGAACATCAATGACAGTAGCCATTTAGAGGAGAGGAGTGATATTTGGCTGAGTGGAGAACAGGCTGGGGCACCTGAATCCCTCCCTCATATATCACTGGCAGAAAGCATTACAGACAATCATAACAGTGTCACTCAGTGCACAGAAGGAGGACATAAAAACAAAGCTAAATGGGCTGCCTCGCCGCTTCTCACACACACTCTCCGTCTGCCTCTGTATGTTTCTTCTTCTTGTCCTTCTGGTCACTGCTTTGTTTTCTCCCATCTTTGGCTGATTCACAAAACAGTTGCTGTAAATGAGTTAATCTCCATGTTACTAAACAAGAAAACACCAAACAGATTAACTATTTACAGCACCGAATGCTGTTATCTCTATTGTTGACGTAAATGGTTTTAGATAAATCTCAGGTATAAGAATTATTAGTCAGCCCCTAAAATGGCACTTTAATGCGCTTGCATTCAAGCTTTTTGCTTGGTCTCTACTGCCCCCTAATGATTATAAAAAGAATGTTCTCACTACAATGACTAATAAAACAGGTTAACCCAGAGAAGAGTATAATCTATCTAACCGGCTGTTTAAAAAGTGACAAGGACAATGTCATCATGACTAATTTAGAAATAGTAAAAATTGAAATCAAGCAGTATTGAAATTGGCATTTTGAAATAAGTCTTGCAAAATGCAGTGCTGGCATGAATCAAAGAGGGAAGAACTATTTCTTAACACATTTAAAGGTGATAGAATCTGATTCATCTGAATGACAGGATGTGAGACACTGTGTTTGCTGAGTGCCCTCATTTCATATCACCCCCTGTCAGGGGAAATGATGTGACTAAGCATGGTGTTTTCAACTCATCACTCCGTCCAATTACTAAGTGTCACGCAAAATGACTACAGTGATAATGAAGGCTGATTGACATAGAACATTTTTTAAAGATAATATTAATTGCTTTATTGCAGGGGAATTAAATTTTGTTTGCCACATCATGCAAAGTGAAGTCCTGCAAATTACTACACCATAACATATCATTAAAAAGATGTACATGAAAGATATACATGAAATATTGGACAGTCTTGCGTTGTCTAGTGTGTGCATAAAAATTAAATTAGTTTGCTGAGTCAGATTTTACTGCAGTATCTCAGACCTTTGTAGTTTGAACCTAACTGTTCAACCGACTATTACTAACAGTAAATAGATAAGAATGAGTTAGAAAATGAAAAACATTTAACTATGTTGGTAGTTGCAGGGTAAAAATAATAATCTCAAGCTGTGCACATGTGACAGAGTCTTGACTTCTCCTTGCCGGTACCTTATGGCTGCTGTTTGAACAAGAATGGAATAGTCTTCACCATTTCTCCAACCCATAGACCTCTTCCCTTTTTTGTTCCTTCTCTTGACAGGCTTCATTGTTTCCTCAGCACAGATAAGAGGCTTTTTATGAGCTTCCTTTAAAATTTACAAGGAATACAGTATGACCATCATCAAACTCAAGGTCTTTTAAAGTGCTGTGGCTTTGCACACTCTTTTTCTCTTTCTCTTACACACATATCACTCACTGAGAGTGATCTCTCAGTTGCTTCTCACTTTAGAAGCATCTTATCAGTCCTGATAGTCCAGATTAATGATCAGCCAGAGCAGAAAGACACACACAGACAGAACCATTTACAACAGTGCACTTTTAAATCAGGCACTATTCAAAAACACCATTTATTATAGCAGTCCTTTTCTCTCATATCTAATCTCCATTAGGGGGAAAAAAAGGTCCTTTTCAAATCTGTATACATTTCCTCACTCTCAAATAGTTTCTGTTAAATACTGTCTTTCACTCAGTGGAGGCCATTGTATGACTTTGAAATGGGTATTAAAAGGACTATATCCACTCCTTACTCCTGCTACACTGGATCTGGATGTTTGACACATGATGGTAATTATCGTTCAGGCAGCTAGCCAAGCAACTATGACAAGTAGTATATCTGAACATTTTCTATACTTATATAAAAATAAATAAGTATATATTCTAGCTTTCTAACATTACAACATACGGAGAGCAAACACTTTCCTAATCTTATTGTTGGCTGTCTGTTTTTTTTTTTTTTTTAATTCACTGTATTCAGCCAAGATATAATCCAGATAATCTCACTGTAGATTGTTCAGACAAGAGTGCTGTGTGTAAAATGGGGGGAGGGATGGTCAGAGCTGCCCTGCAGCAGCAGTGGCACCGTGTGGTATAATCATTTCCTCCAGCTCTATAGGCTACCACATTCCTGGGGTCCATCCTTCTGCCTGAGCCAGATACACGTGTAAATATGTACTGCATATGTGGATGGTAGAACATGCACACATACAGCTACAGAGTACATTTGCAAGGAAACCAACAAAGATAGCTGTGGATTTGGCAGGATAAATAGGATAAATGTCACGAGAATAGACAAACACATACATACATGCACACACAGATATCTTTGTACCATAATAATTACTACTCCTGATAGGAATGATTGCCAGGACACACAAACCAAGATGCTCGCATCCTTTAATCATACACAAAAACAAAACAGCAGAGGCCCCTGACCAGTTTGCATCCTCTTTACTTGGTTGCATCACTGCAAAAGCATTTGCTTTGGCGAGTTATCACTGGTCAACAGCACCCTCTTCTGGTAAATATTAAATTATATTAACTCTTCACCAAACAAAAAGTAACAGTATAAGTTGCAGCCAAAAGCTAAGATTTATCCTCTGACAACACATACTCTCTATATCACTTAATATAAGATAGAAACCCATGGCACTCAATTACTATAATACAGAAATGTCAAATTTATGGGGGCCGTGCATCTCATAACCTGCTGTAAAGTTCATAGTCTGTTTTATCATAACAAATTAACACATTCAGGTGGTATGCTTATATACCACAGATATGGGTCTTCTTTCGACTTTGTACAACTAGAGTAAATGTTCCTGTTTGGCACTGACAAAGGGTTTGAGGTCTAGTTTTTGTATATTTGATTGACTCTTACAGGAAATAAGGAAGAGGCAGTAAAACCTTATTTTATGAAACAGATTTGCTGTGCCTCGTGTGTTAGAAACCTTTCAAAATGCAGGGTGAGTTCAGGAAACATGTGAATTTGTCATTAGTACAGTAAACTACAGTATAAGCACAGTGTCTTTTCCACTCACTGAAAAAGCTGTAGCCTCAGACATCAGACTGTGTGGGACCTCAGGGTTTACCAAAGCCATAATGTTTGAAATCCATCATATACTGTAGCATTAATTACAATATGCTACTTTGCTACATGGCAGGTTGCCTTTGTTAAATAGTTGACAGAAGAGAGTGACAGGAAATACAAAGAAAGAATGGTGCAATGACACTGGACAAAGGTCCCCTGTCCAAAGTGGGATTTTGCTGCTGATAACTTCCACAGACCTCTTGACTATAACAAGGTGCCCCATGTGAGACACTTAGTCCCAGAAAAGAAGAAAGTAGACTTTGCAGTACTTTACAGTATATACAGTTGTGTATACACAGGTGTCTGAATGAACCTTACTACTGAGGCCAAAATGACAGAGCTTGTTCCTCTGTTGACCTCTAGTGGTTGACTGCAGAAGAGCTCCTTTTACTTACTGTCATCCAGGCAAAAAAAATCACAGTACAGTATCATCATTGCTTTATTAAGAAGAGTCACAGTTGTGCTTTTCTACTGTCACTCTCCTTGTTTGTTAACTAGGATAGAGAGTGGTATTTTCATTAACTTCAGCATGAGAGCTCCTGTCGGAGCAGATTTCTACAGTTGCTTTAACTTGATTCCACCTGCTCCAGCCTTTGACCCTGCTAAGCAAACTAAACATCAATGACTGATCTCACTTTCACTTGGCCAGTTATGTCTGTCAACATTCTGTATGCATGTCCACCACTGTTCAAACTGTGGCATTTACAGCTCAAAATATGACTATCCATCTACTATCCAGCTAAAGGTTTTACCCAGATTTCAATATTGATACAGCAATAAGTCTAGTTTTATTCATTTGAGAATATGGGCTAGGATAACACAGTTAGAAACTGCATATTTGAATAAATCAGACCTTTCTATGCAAATGTTTGAAATTGTGGAGAAATAAACTAATGTGTAAATTAGCAAATTTGATGTGCAAAACTGAATACCAAAGTAAAGTGGCCTGGGGTGCATGCAAGTATATAAAGCCAGTACATAATATAAACAAACATGCCCACTCTTCTCATCTCCCTTTCGGAAGCTCATCACTTTCTGTCAAAGTGATTCAGCAACCTGTTGCAGCTCAGATAGGATTATAAGCTTTAGTAGGGTCTCTCTCTCTCTCTCTCTCTCTTTCTCTCCGTGTGTGTGTGTGTGTGTATGTGTGTGTGTGTGCATGCGCGTGTGTGTGCACATGGGTGTTTGTGTACCAAGCCCTTGATCTTCTCTTCACATTTAAGAACCACCTCAGAAATCTGACTGAAACACATGCCATCTGGTCCTCTATCCTGCACTTCGCATAGAAGAGCTCATGTTTGTGTCTAACAAATTGTACACTACAGCATATCACTCATATGCTCAGGTACTTGAAAGGTAAACACATGCACATGCATTGTGAGCACGGGATTTTTCTAAAAATAGAATGGGGTTAGAAGGCAGCCCAAATATGAATGAGATGGAGAAACAAAATCAAGCTCAATAAGGTGGAAATGAAAAAACAGGTAAACATGTTACAGAGATAGAGGAAAGTTTGCTACATAAACACCCACCCACGCACAATAAAATTGCATTGTTGAGCCAAGAGACTGACCTGAATAGGCTTCTGAACTCCTGAATAGGAAAGGAAATAACTCATACACACAAACACATACACATCAGCAGTGGCAGTGAATCATCCCTGAAACAACTGCAAGGTGTGAGAGATTCATCAGTTAGCCCAAGGATGCCTGGACAGGAAAGAAGGAGAGACAGATGGACCAGTTTAACCACAGTAAGAGAGGTTGACCTTCTTCAGAGAGAGAATGGGAGGGTGTAGAGAGAGAAGAGTGTAGAGAGAGACAGAAGAGAAAGGACGGTGTCAGAGACGGAGACGATGCTCTGAAATAGCTGTCATCAATCTTCAGTATCTCTGCAGACACAGAAATCTTGGAGAGTCTGAGCAGGATTGCAGTGTGTGCGAGACACAGATAGAGGAGGAAGAGGAAATGGAAAGTGAGAACAGATGAGACTTACTGTATAATAGTGAAGCAGGTGTGGGTTAAAAAAAAACCCTGAATCAAATTAGGATTCGGCCAAAAGGGGGAGGAGTGGTACTTATACTCAATCACTGCTAGAAAACACCTACTGTTAAAAAAACAAATAAACTTGTTATGAGAACTGCAAATGGTGAGCAGCTGTAATTTTTCCTCCAGGAGAGAAAAAACATTAGCATTCAGCCATTCAGAGGCCCTTTCTACCTTCGAGAGCACTTTTTATCTTATCAAGTGTTACTGTAATTTTGGCCAAAGATGATGCAGACAGGCATTTCAACCTTTCTGAGATAGCGTGTTCATTTCCAATTCTTATATTAAAATTAATAAATAATGAAACCTCTATAGAACTCCATCAAATAAGCCAGTTCAGTTTGCCTCACTGAGAAATCAAAAATCATTTTGTTAAGGATGCATACTTTCAAGACAGCATTTATAACATTCAGAACAAAGCAGAAATGCAAATTACACATAGTATGGACTAAAATGTAGATATTAAAATAAATATTATGTGACAGGACAGCTCTTTCACAGTATTGACTTAACTGCAGACAAACATTACTATTAACATAACATTATTAAACAATATAATGGACCGGCACTCACTAGAAGAACTGCAGCATTCATTGAAATACTTGAAACAACCTAATATATGTATGAGGATGTATGAATTGTTACACATATGATCTAGATGTTTTTTGTTTGGGACAGTCAGTCCCCAGGAAACATGAGGATATAGATTGGTACAGCATGAACGAAGGTCCCAGAGATTGGGATGGGATGGCCTCCTTTAGTCCTAAAGTTTCCAGTTCTCCAGTTTTGCTCTGAAATGCTAGACCCTGCAGTGCTTAAGATTTGAACAAAAGATTGTTTAAACTCAATTCTGCTCTCAGTGGGTAAGCAATGAAGGGTGGCAAGCACTGGGGCAATGTCTGCCATTTATCATGTCTGAGTTCAAATTCTCAGAGCAGCATTCTGCAGTAGGAGGATGTGCAAAGGCAGTTACAGTAGGTGCTGTAAACATGACAATATTAGTCTAGTAAAGAAGAGAAAACATTAATATGTTTTTTGACATTTTTAGTGGTTACCATACAGTTCAACAGACTGTCACATCATACTGTAGGATTTTTTGAGTGTTGTTCTACATGTTATTCTAAAAGACCAATTTGCGTTCCTCTTAGTGTGTCTGTTAAAATGCACACATCGAATGTTGTTTACAGACACTGTCCCATTCTAATGTCCCATACCGCTTTCTAATTCTTTCACGTGCATGAAAAGCTTACATGGTTAAAAAATGGCTTACCCCTTCCGCAGCTTTGAGTCTACATTACACAAACTACTGTGTAAAGTGGTAAGTGTCATCACAGGCTTTATAAAGAGTCTGACCTCACAAAAAATTTGAAGGGTAATTTCTGTGCCTCAGTAAAACCATTCAGTTTTATTGACACTGTTGTGAAATGTTTTTCTCTTATTCTTATCAAAGCATTCTGTTTTTAAGGGAAGACATTGTTTTAGATTGAATTGTTTGACTTAAAGACCAAAAAGAAATATATAAGAAGTAAAGTAAATACAAATTTAGTGTAATGTGTCCGTGGTCAAATTTTATTGATGTTAACAGACTTCTGCCATCATCATAAAACCTTTGTTGCTTGGTAAGGTTAGTCCATATAATAAATTATAACTACTTCCAGTCATGTGTTTTAAAAGTTTGTTGGTGACTCATTTTACATTCATATCGTGGAGTGTACCTTTCTAACTTATTCACATGTTTTTTCTTTTATTTGTGCATGCATCAAGTATCAATCAGCTCCATGAAATGTTAGGGAAAGGCAGATGAAGCTCGAGACACAGACTGCACTCAGCGTGGCGGTATGAGACCGGAGGCATCTCCTACATGTCTGTTAATGAACAGGGTGGATAGATGAACACTTCTGCTTGCTCTGAGCCTTGTTCTGAAGGAGACATGTATGATCGGTTGTGATTCCCTATCACGTACAAAAAGCCTTGTTCTTTGGAATGTAGCATAGAGAGTAGCTAGTAGGATTAAAGTGCACAATGTATAAAAAAGATGGCTGTGTGTATTTGTTCATTATACATTATATTGTTTTCAGATTTGATTTAACCAAATACACTGTAATAGTTGGGTATTGTTTATAAGAAAAAAGGATCATATTTAACTGAAGAACTTTCATTTTTAGCTAAGAGCTAATAATGAAACTTAGCTGCAGTTCTGAAAGATATCTTGACACCCCCCCCCCCCAACACACACGCACACACACACACACACACACACACACACACACTTACACACCAGGTAATATTTCAAAGTAACAATCAACATAATCTATATCCTGGGTTGTTCTCCTGGACCCCATTTACATTATGTGCATTCATGGCAATTCTTTTATCTCGTCATTTGTAACAAAATGCTATTCAAAACTACAAACATGTTCAGATAGCCGGTGAGTAATTATTTCAGGTATTCAGTTCTCCCTGCACATCAAGGACCACTTCTTTTGAAATAGTAACAAGGCAAATTGCACATGCCAGTAGCCAATACACAGTGTACAGCATGACTGACATTTCTTTTGGTCATTAAATAATTAAAAAGATTACTTTGAAATTCCTGCTAATTATTGTAAACAGAATCTTATTAAAATGCTGGATTTGCTTTTCTTCACTTGAAATGTGTAGCCACAAGTCACCAGTGCCCAAGCTTTTATTTACCTCTGTATAAGTGTTCTGTTTTGATACAAATAACAAAGGCATTCATACTATAAATATTGATAGATCTGCATTCATTAAATTTCACCAGCATGCAGTGATTTACTCCATTAGGATTGTGTAGAGGCTCCATTACATGTTTTGTCCTGGGGAGCAGAATGCCTTGCACCTTGGGGCTACACTGGATCTCCCCTCCAGCTAGCAGCCATCCATGAAATGAGAAAATCTATAATGCATTTAATTCTGTTCTCTGTAGATCAAGGCTCTGTCTCCCAATGGCACCACGGGGACGACAAACACTGCATCAACCTCCCCACAACCCTACCGCAATATCCAGACATACAGTAGCAATTATTCATAGAGTCCACCATCTCTGCCTCTTCTTCACACCTGCTGTACACACTCTTACGTGAGCCTTGTTTTTACCTCTAATTATACTGTTGTCTTCACAGGTTAGTTATACAGTAACAATAGAGTATCCTTATAGATGCCTCTCTGTTGGCTCTGTCCTCAATCCTCTCAGCACTCTGGGCTAATTGCACAATACCTCTGGCACTTTAGGGGCGAATACTGTGTTTCTCAATTAACAAAAGTGGATGTCTTCCATCATCTCAAGAAAAATCAGTATGGAAAAGGCATGCATGATTAAGCCATCTAGTGACTAGTAATCCGCATGAACCTGTCCATCTATTTCCCTCTGGGCTGATGAAAAGGGTCAGGAGTACAAATGACCTTAAAAACATTTGACATATATTAGCCTGATTATTTTTTTCAGCCAGAGAGAGAGAGAGAGAGAGAGAGAGAGAGAGAGAAGAGAGAAAGGGGTGCTTCAAGGTAAAGACTTCAGCCAGGAGGGACGCACTCCAAGCCTTACTCACACGCCCTCACAGTCTGCCCTTTAAAATTAGCCAAAGGCACAGGAACTGAAAGAGGCAGATTTCTGGCAAGATTTCACTGACATTCGATTTACCGGATGAATATCTTAATCATATTATACTTCATACTCATCTCAAAATTTCACTGCTCATTTATTGTGACTTACAGTGGGCTGTCATATCCTGGTTGCATATTATAACAGCAGTACAGATAGTATTTTCCTATTCTGAACCTATTGCTATGCATCAGTCATTGAGGTGAGATTGCAGAACAGCTGTAAAGTCTGGCACTTGCTGTTCAAAGAGCAGTTGTCAATAAATGCTAAATGGACAAACTCAGTATTACACATGCTACATGATGAGTGTGCTGGGCCATTGTTGTTGACACTGTTTATGTGCATGCGTCACATTCTCTCTGGGCCACTGCCTCTGCTGTCCTGTGTGTCATGTTGGCTGGCAGGCAGGCCCCGACTGATGATGAGAGAGCAGCTTAAATAACTAGGCCAATGTCATGTTGGTTGGTTGTGTGTCTCCACCATGCATCCCGATCAGTCTTTTCATTGATTATCAAGAAACAGTGAAGGAGTAGGTGTGACAATGGATATGTCAGAAGAGGTGCAAGGAAAAAGGGGAGAAAAAATATTATGATGATATGCTTAAACTACAGCAGCTACAGGTACAATGAATGTCAGCCAGGTCTTGTTCTAGCTCACTGTCTGCTCTCTGTAAAATATCAGTTGACATGACAGTTTTTTGAAAAGCACTGTGCAGATTTAAGTGATAACGCTGTCAGACCTCTCAATGGACCATTTAAAAATTTACCAAAATCCAAGAAGAAGTTATATTGGCCTTTTCTTTCCATGCATTTTTCCAAAGAGGATCACCTCTACGACTTGAATGCATGAAGTTACATCATTTTAGGTAGTTTATCAGATTTCTAGCTGCTCCCCCTGATGTTGCAAACACTCACAGTTACACTCTTCCATCTGAGAAAAACAATAACAACATAATAAAACCATAACTATTAGGGCTGCAACTATGAGGATTGTTGTCGAAATCAATTAAACAGGTTATTATTTGTTTGTTCTCGGCGACAAAACACCAGAAAAGACGTCAAAAATACTTATCACATTTCCCGACTGATTGTCCTGTCCAGCCAACAGCTTTTTTTGGACTGAAAAGTCAATTTATGTTAAAGTATCTGCTGCATTTTAACTCTGTTTTATGTCTACGGTTTTCGCTCGTTCGATAATATATCGTCTGTCACTGAGAAAATGATTACCCTATCAGTTTTGGTCTTACCCTCTTACCCCAGACCGACCCAACATTTATGATCAATGAACTCCATTCGTTGACAGAGGGGGGGCTACCTTTACAAAGTGGCGCGCCGTAAACATAGAAGGGCAGTGCTAGAGCAGCTGTACAGTGTCCCAGAAAGAAACAAGGTTAATCACTGACAGATATTTTAAGTTATTCTTAACAATAGATAAGACAGTGTAAACTAATGTCTTTTCCCCGCGGAAATAAACCTAGTGAAGTACCGGGTGAAGTACAAGAGCTGATATTTCACCATCTAGATTATGTAGATCTATAGCTATTCTGTCGTGCCTGGAAAACGTCGTGAACGCGCATGTCAGGTTCGCTGCAGAGATCCTGCTGCCTCGGCTTCCCACGATTAATCGTGGGGATGGTGTTGACAGCGCAAGGCGACGGACGGCTTGTTTTACACGTTTAAATGGATGACAGGGTCAGGTGAAATTACACTTAACACGGGTCGAGCACAAATTCCCCGCAGCCGCTACGCCTGTGGAGGAGGACGACATGCTGTCAGGCCGAGGACAACGTTAACGAAACTGATGGAATCCCCGGTCGTTGCTAGACGGAGAAACCGAAAGGGTGGACTCGTTATAAATAATTAAAAAAAACACCATCTGCTGCTAAAATATAAGGAAAATGCATCTGCATCAGGTGCTGACGGGAGCTGTAAACCCTGGAGACTGCTGCTATTCTGTGGGAAGCGTGAATGACATTCCTTTCACGGTGAGGTTTTATTTAGATATTATTATTACTCAAGATGACACCCACTGAAGCTAACGACTGACTAGCTAGCTGGGTAGTTAGCTAGCTAGCGTTACATTGGCTGCAAACGCAGGGCTGGCTGGCGAGCTAAAACACTAGCTAGCCGGGTAGAGTGCTAGCCAAACTGCCGCACCGACAGATTCACAAACAGTGAGTCGCGACTACTTGGGGGCATCCTGACCACAAGCCGCTGTTTCGTTTACCCTGACAGTCGTTCAGACGTCCGACAAGCTAATATTCTCAAGCGGATGCTCAGCCGTAATGTCCGCATCTGCTCGCTCACGGGCATCGTTTTATTATTTAAAGCTCCAAAACAGTTAGCACTCCCGTCTCAAATGACCTTTAGCTGCGTCTCGTAACGTTAGAATTACTGCAAGGGAATCCCTTTTGCGCAGCCATAACATTATCGCCGGATTATTTGAATTGGGACACGCTCCGACGAAATTTTGCAGTGCACACTACAGGTGACTGTGCCCTAGGCTTTGGCTATATAAAATGCGCACCACTACGGAAGGAAAGGGCTGTGTGTATTTGTGTGTGCGTGTGTGTGGTTGCAGAACTAGCTAAACTCGCTACCGTTTGGCGTTAAATCCTCCTCACGGATCATTAGCTCGCTGTCATCCCAGCATCAGCTGCACCAGCCGTGACGTAGAGAGCCATATATGGATACATGAGCTAGAGGGTTGGGTGTTTTGGTGCTGAAAAATAACACTAAAGCCGTCGTGACATCTTTCATTATAAAGCTTCATTTTGTTTGTTATTCATGTGTTAAGGCCCTATATCCGTTTATATGGACATCCATGTATTTTTGCACATGCTGATCAAACGTGTTACACTGAACCAGTTTCCATGTCTTTATATACATATATATATATCCCTTGTCTGTCTGAGGTCTGGCAACTTCCCAACATTTCTCTTTGCGCCTCAAGATGACAGGATCCAGAATCCCAGTTAATATTCCAGTTAGCACGCCAGCTACAGACATAAGAAGAACCTATTGTACTTCGGCCTCTTTTGTGTTGGCAAGTAGGGAAAATGCACAATAGTTCTTCAACCCAACAAATGTTGTGGCTCTTTTTTTTTTTAATAAAATGGATAGGTTGAAGTTAAAGTGGAGAGTGGAGTGTGGCATCCACAATCATCTCTTGTATTGAGCAGAGATGATGAATGATGATGGCTTTACTGAATGCTGGATGATCTTTCATAGCATCCCATGAGGAGAACCCCTCAAAATCCACCACTGTTCTCTTTTACCTCAGTGGTTTAACATTGATTTGCCATCTTGACTTGATCTCAGTTTCTATATACCACAATGTTTATACTTAACACATATTTCATAAAGTTCAGAATTTTCTACAGTAAAATGACAGAGATATGTTCTGTAGATTTTTCCACAAAGACTGAAAGGTGGTGGATTATGGTAATAGCTTGTCCTTACTGGATAAAAATCAGAAGGTGGAATCTTTAAAAGTTTAGTTCATACCAGTGACTGCACCAGTTTAATTCTGGCAGTGCAGGCTCCCAGTAAATTCTTGAGCAGCTATGTTACATGCTACCAATCCCCTCCCTCGTGCTGAGAACACTCTGAGCCTGACTAATGGCTGCCAAATCTGGGCTTGGTCTGTTCCTGCTGCCCATTAGTGAAGTGGTGGTGTTTCATTTTTGTAGGTTTCTTTTCAGTGTTTTTTTCAGAACCACAGAATCCTCTCCGAACTTTCTGATTCCCTCAGTCCAATAGAATGTGGTGCAGTAATTTATTGTTCATTTCTGTTAAAGCTGTGGGGAGGAGTTGTCACCCACTCCCCTTACCCTGACCCCAGATCAAGGCTGTTTGAATGTAAACAGGCAGGTTTATTTTTTACCCAGGGTCATATCGGCTCAACAACTCAGGACAGAGCTGGTTGTGGAGCTAAAGCCTTGTGCGTTGCCAGAGGGCCCTAGTTTCTGTGCCTGGTGTTTTTCTTCATCTGTCTGCGAGGGTATCTGAAGAACATGAGGCATCATGTCCGATGCAGTTACAGTCACACTGACCCCTAGGGCTCCAGGGCCAGACCCTGGAACACACTTGCGCACACACACACCTAACCTACAGCAGGCATGAGGGCACCGGTTCAAATGAGCAAGCATTAGGTTCGCACTTCCGTTGACACACTGACAGAAATTGGGAGACATATATATTAAAATAGACCATGAAACACATGTGCCCTGTCTCTGTCAGTCCAACGGACCGGTGGAGTTGTTTTTTATTTAACAATGTACTGTCAGAATTGTCAGAAAAATAATTAGGAATGTCAAGGACCTAGATGGCAAGAAGTAAGAAGAAATCTTTTAAAGCTTAAGGCAACAGAAAATGTTCTTTTTCATAATGGTAAAGTAATCTGAGTTGATTTTCAGTGATACAGGGAGTCCCATTACACAAAATTCCTTTATGATTGTTTACAGTTTTGATTGTTGAAGATGGTGCAAGTGTATTGTAATTTAAATGGTAAACATGAAAAACCAACTGTTTAGCATTCTGTGCGTCTGATCTATTGTGGTAGTCAGACACTGAAGACCAGACGGTAATGTCCTCTTCAGAGGCTGTAAAAATCTATCTGAAAGAGTATCGTTCTGTCACTCTGCCTTTTGACCTGGGATTGATGTTGTAAATGTGCATGCGAACCTAATGGGTTGAACACGCAGAGCTGCAGATGTGTGATCTCCTAAACATAAATTACATTTAAAACCACAAAGCACTCAGAGTACATACCCCCACAAGGGCTGCACAGTTCTCTCAGTTTAGTCATTTTAATGATTATTTTAATTCATCTGGATCTTGATCGCCATCAGAATGCAGATATTGTCAAGTCACATAAGACGTAATGTAAGTAGGTGGATTTGTCTGGGAATATTGAAGTTTCAGTATGTTGTGCAAATCTGAATTTTGCAGAAATGACAACTGACTTGTGGCCATTTGAATTTAAAGAAGCAACACTTGTAGGCAAAATGCCCTCAGACATTGTGGGGTTGCTTGAAGTAGACCACAGTAGGCCACACACGCTGGAATTTGGCTACCAAATGATGGTATGACATATCAATACTCAAATGACACTAACCTTTTCCAAACTCATTAGTTATCTACCGAAACTCAAAATGATAGAAGATCTGGAAGAAATAGGTGTGGCCTGTGCTAAACTGAAGAACTGAGGCAAAAGAAAAATGCTTCCATGTTAAAATTTAATAGAAATCTGTTTAGTAGTTTAATATATTTGTTTATGCGTACTACGATAGATAAACAAACATATTAACAGTTTTAACAGTGTTAAAAAACAGAGCTCCATTAGGTTGCTGCTTATCCAGCCAATTTAGCAGAATACATTGATTAAGTTAGATACGTTATAACCCACAGACAATATGGAGGCATATCGCTGCCGGACCTGGTGTAGTGTGGCTGTTGACGTCTGCTGTTTCGCTGCAGTCATGCTGCAGAGAACAACAAGGCCCATAGGTTATGACTGTGAACACTGGGATCAAAGTACAGGACTTTGCTATAGGCTTTGCCATAGATAATGCCTTTTATACACAGTGACAGAAAGACCAGGCTGCAAGAGGTTAAAACAAATCAATTAGCGTCTGAAATTATTTGCAGCTAAGGCTTTTGACCACAGCTCAATGCCAGCTAACCTACACAAATGTGGAAATGACACACATGGCAGCAACTGTGACTGTGTAATCTGTCTATATGATTGCGTTAGGCCTGTGGAGTGGGGGGCATTTGATGGAGTGGAGGCAGAAGTGATCTTTCTCTCTCTCTCTCGTGCTTCCTCTTATATGCTTTCGTTTCGTTGTTTCACATGACTACATTCAGTCTTCTAAAATATACTTACCCCAAAAAGCAGCCACATGGTGGGTACCATTATGCAAACAGCATTTCAGATGCTCGTAACTGGCAAAATGTGAAACGACTTCTTTGTATTATACACATGCCATTTGGATGATCATTATATTTTACGTCCGACCGGGAATGGAGTTTTCGGCCCCAGCCTTTTAAAGTTTTTTTTTTTTACAAATGACAGCATTGGGTAATACTATTCATATCTTTTTTCTGACTAACTTGGACCAAATTATTAAAGTCATTTTTAAAAATATACACTTGCATTGCAGCTCACCTTAGCTGCTTTGTCACTATTAATGTGTAGCAGCGAGGTGATGTTTTTCCAAAGGCTGCAGCATTCTTGATGTAAACAGTCTACTTGACTGACGTGGAGGAAACGTTGCTTCCAAGGTTCCACTCATCAAGTCAGCGTATTTTAAGATACAGATACTTGTGTAGATCCAAGTTTATAGAGAGAATCTATAGATTCTTGATGCTGACTTTTGCTGAATCAAATAACTACGCTGACAGCAGAACATTAAATTGAATGGAAGGGGTGTCCAGCAGACCTCTTTGTATTCATTTTATGTGTTTTAAGGGCTGCCTTAGATTGAAATAGATTTTTTTAGTCAGCTAAAAGCCGTGAGGTTTCTAATCTCTCCGTCAAATCGCTTGAAAAATCTGTCAGGCTGTTTCTCCCGTGTTATTGCCCCTCAGCATATGAGCGCAATCATGCTGACAGATCTCTTCAAGTCTGGTGTTTATTAGAAACCAGAGTGCAGCCTTTTTTTGCAAACGTTACTGAGACACTAGAGATGAGAGATGTCATTTCCTGGTAATGACTGCTGAATGCCGCATTCCCTGTTAAACAACACACAAAAACAAAGCAAAACATAAAAACAGCTGATAACAGCAGACTCAAAATGTCTCACTTGATGAAGGCGCTCATGACATTTGCGTCCCGTTTGTTTATGCTGTGCTACGTCTTCCGTCTGTATCCTGTATATTAAGTTGTGTCAGTGTTTACTGTGACACAACAACAATATTGTGCTGCTGCTGCTGCTAATGAATCATCCTACATTGTATTGCCAACCCTCAGTACCTTGGTCTTTGCTCCTTAATGATTCGTCATTCAGTTTGAGGCTGATGCACTTAAGGTTGTCTGTGTGTGTGTGTGTGTGTGCACATGCGTGCGCGGTCCTCGACAGCGCGTGACGGTGACCGCTTTTTAATTCCAGCTGTAATGTGCAGCAGCAAATGTTGTGGTCGTGGTAAAGCACGGCTCACATCTCCCTCGATTCGCCCCCCGCCCGTCCCTGCAGTATAACGTTATGGTGTAGTAAAGTATAATGCCGTGAAAGTCTTCGCTCCGACTTCATCGCCGTCCGTCACTCCGTGTTATAAAACTGCCCTGTTGTCCTGCTGCGTGACCCAGCGGTTCCCGGCCTCTCCTCCTGTTCTCCTGAATAATGAAAGACGCGGTCCGTCGTCCCGACTGTACCGCAGCTTTGGGGCCAACTCGCCTGTCTCCCAGGTGCCGCTGTCGCTGCTGCCACTCTGCACGGGGTTGCCAATCGCCAGCAACCACCACTGTATCAATTTACCATCCTGCCCATAAGCCAAATCTTAACACCGCCTGCCCATTAAGTGTGGCCACTTATTGCCCACAGGGCAGGTGTTAGTTTTTCATGCAGTGGATCCATCTCATATTAGTTATATTGTTCTGCTGTGTGGTTTCGTGCTAGTTTTACCACCGCAACCTGCCAAAGTGGTTTAGGGTAACTGTCATGCCGTGCTAGTCCTGTTGTAATATTTCACCCCTGCTAATGCAATATTCATATTAGTGCCAGGGAGTCCTGTCATTCTCTGTTTATTGTCATTTATAGGACATTAGGTATGTCCAATTTAGATGCATTCTTTTGGAAATTCAAACATGTAAGAAGCATACCAGACGGATCTGCAAAACATTAGACTAAATTAAATGAGCATTTTATTAATAAATGGCACTCAGTGTTTCAGTCGTTTGATTGTTTGTCGTGACTCAGTCTGATTTGGTTCTCCCTCATGTGCCCACTGTTTTCTTTTGTTTTTTTTCAGGCCTATGGCTCCGGTTGTGATGTAGTGATCTTGGCTAGTGACTTTGAGTGCGTGCAGATTATCCCTGGAGCTCAGAATGGCAACATACAGGTGGGCTGTGTGGAGTGCTCCCACCAGCTTGGCAGGGTAAGTGTCGACTGCACACACGGGCACGCTCCCACTCCCAGTTTTCATCTTCCCGTGCAGCCAGAAGACATTAGACATCGACACTGTACATTTTAGTTCAGTCCCTTCCCCGCTGTCCTGCTTTCCCTGCACCACTCCCCACCTACCCCTTTCCTGTGGGAATGACTGTGCAGAAGCACCAGTGGGGTGAGTAATGTTGGGATGATGAACACAGCTCTTTATTTTTAGATCGCTGCATCCTACGGAAACACAGTGTGCATCTTTGAACCTCTCTCCACCAACCCAAACAAACGCCATAAGGTGAGCGGGACTGTCAGAGTTGAAGACGTGCAGTAGGCGGTGGTTTAAATCGAACAAATCTAGTGCGTTTTGATCCCACTTGTGTGCCAGTAACATTGCATGGTTTGTGTCGCTCTTCTGTCACTAACAGCAGCTTAACTATCAGTGGCAAAAGACAGGACAGTTCTTCCTCGATGCCATCACCTACAACCTGGCCTGGGACCCGCAAGGTACGCCTGTGCACACTGCGTTTAATGATTCACCGACTGGTGTGACCAAATTAATCCATGCTACGCGCAGCCCTTGCTCACAGCTCCTACTCACAGCCTTATTTGATTTGTCTGGATTAAGGTGTGTAATGCGTGAGAGTCACTGGGTGCATGTCGCCCCCTCTGTACTGTAGTCGTCAACGTGGGTCGCGAGGTGTGTAACACAGTGCTTTTGCGTCCTCAGGGAACCGTATCCTAGCAGCCACTGAGCGGCTCCAGCTGTGGGCTCCTCCGCTGACGGATGCCCTGATAGAGGAGGAGGATGGGCAGATGTCTGAGGACAAGCCCCATCCTGTCCTCAATGACTGGAACTGTGTCTGGCAGTGCAAGTGCGTTTCCACTTTTATACATACCATAAAAGCATCTGACATAAAAATGCAAAATAATAATTTAAAAAAAACAAACAAAGTCTTTACTGCCTCAAGGTTATTTCCATTAGCAGAATCAAAATCCAGTGTATGGTTTCATCATGCTATCAAGGAAATGCATAAATATCCTGAAACTAGCTTACCAGTAAATTGATTAGACCTGCATATCTTCATTCTTTCAACTCTTGTTCTCTTGCCTTGCGAATGCTAAGTCAGCATGGCAAGGCCATGTTTGATCATAGATGGTTTTAAGTGAAAATACCTTGCTCATCTTTAAAAACACCAAAAGTTAACCATCAGTTTTGTGATTGAAAACTGAAGTGGATTTTCTTTTTTCTGGAGCATTCCAGGAGCTTGTACTGTTTTTTTTTCCATTTTGCTTGTCCACAGTGTCAGAGGAGCAGTTGTTTCTGTCTTTTTCTGACATCCAATAATTTTGGTTTATTTTTTCCTGTCACACTGTAAAGAGTTAGCCCCTGCCCTGTGCAGACAAAATATAAACTTTCATTTTTCCCATTGAAGGTTGTGGAATTACATAATCTTTTTTACGAATAAAAACTCATAGACAGTTACTGGTTATCCAAACCCAGCCTCGCACAAAAGGGTTGCGTACATTTTTGCAAGCTACTCTTGTGAGTCTGTGGCTTTTGCTTAAAGCTGTGTAAACAGACATATAATACCCTCTTAGTAATTGTCATCTGATGACACATGTCTCGGAAAGCCACTAGAACAGGGAAGTGCAATCTGAGAAATTACCAGCAGCAGGTCGTGCACAAAGCTGAGAGGGCAGCCACTCCTTGGTGCGTTTTTTCACGGAGAGTTTCCAATGAAGAAGTGAATGTAGCTGATTTCATGGTTTATGCTTGTCTTTCCCTCAGGACTGCTGCATCTGTTCACATTGCGAAGTGGTCTCCTGATGGGGAGTACTTTGCAACAGTCGGGAAGGTAAGATTCATGTAGAGACATTGCATAACCACAAATTGTCAATTGAACAGTTTTTGTAATGATAAAGCCTGTGGTGGTGCTTGTATGTAATCACGTGTGTGTGTGTGTATGTACCCAGGATGACTGTTTACTTAAGGTGTGGTATCCCACCACGGGCTGGCGTTCTGCGGTGGTGGTCCAGGACACCTCTGATAAAAAGCCACTTCCTGTCCACTTCTCCTTTGTTTACCTGGCCCATCCTCGCTCGGTCACTGGCATGTCCTGGAGGAAGACCAGCAAGTACATGCCCAAGTAAGAAAGCACACATTCACACTGTCAGGGTGACCTGTAAAGGGTTTATTTTTTACACCCTCCCATACGTGCTTGTTATCCTCAAAAGAGTGACATAATCTTGGGGCTCAAAAAAGATCGTTTGCACCTTTTGAGTCATGTGTTAATAAATGTGAGGGGGAGGCGTCTCTGTCTTTTTCAGACATATTCCCAATTTGTATTCAGTACAGCCAGTAAGACCATTTAAATACTGCCCACTCTGATGTCCTCTCATGCATTGAGAATCTGGAGATGTTAAATTTTATTCCTCCCACTTACACTCCCACTCTTTATTAGCATTTTACAGCATAAGTAATCATGTCCATAGTAAGCATTGTAATGCAGAGGTTTTTTTTGGTTTTTACAAAATAGTTAAATACTGGAGATGGTTTATTATAAATCATACCACTGACTGCCCATATCCCACATAATTCCTATACTGTCCAAGTTAGGCACTGCCATAAATTTCTTGGAATTCAATTAACTTTTCTTCAGCAATATAATAATTTCTTACCAAGATATGCTGTTATGTATTTTGATTGCATAAGCTTGTGGCATTCTCTTGCTGCTTTCTAGGGGTTCGGTGTGCAACGTGTTGCTGACATCCTGCGAGGATGGAGTGTGCAGGTTGTGGTCGGAGACCCTGCTACCAGAAGACAGCCTGCTTGGGGGACAGATCTCTGAGAACACGCACTCCTTCAGCTCCAGCTTGCCAGGCCTGGCAGGCAATAAGGACAAGATCCAGCATGCTCTGGAGGTGCACTCACTTAGACTTGCAGTAAATCGTAAAAGAAAATGAAACACAAACTTTGTCATTGCTAAGAAGAATGACCAAAAACCCGTGTTTTATTCTCGTGCTCCACTTGATCAGTCAATCCACCACCTGAAGCATCTGCGCCGGGGCCGGCGGCGGTCCTCCGCTCTGGTGGCGCACAGTGAGCTGCTGCCCTCTCAGCTCGGCACACAGGACACGCACACTCATCGCCACATCGCTCATCATGCCAATGCCCTGTGTCATTTCCATATCTCAGCCAGTATTAACCCCAACACAGGTAGGGTGTCTTTGTTGGACTTTGCTGGACAATATAGAACACCCTTATACAGTATATAAGGGCGTTCTATATTGTCCAGGTTCTTCTTCTGTAGTAGTTACATCGCACAAAAATGATTATGCATTTATGTTTCTGCCAAGTGTTTATGCACAGGCATTAGTTAATTGCAGAGACCCTTCACTTATGTCTCATTACGATTCACTTGATTATGGCTTATGTAATTTTTTTTGTTATAAAACTTGATTTCATGAAATGGCTTCATTGCAGAATGTGTTAGACTTCTAGACTTCTATCCATAACAGAATTTGTTTTGCATATGATGCATGTTGTGCGAGTGTTACAGCATAAATTCTGTGTCTGTGACTGGAAACAAATTCAGTGCAGCAGTGAACCCAGTCTAAGCCTGAGTGATATTTAGCTGTTTTTTTCACTACTGTTATCCATATCTCTCTCCTCCTCCTGCTTCCCTCTTCCTCTGTCAGACATCCCATCAGTTCTGGCTGACTCTGCAGTGTTCAACCCAGACGACGGCACTGGTGGTGGAGGCTTCGTGGTTCACTGGCTCAACAATAAGGACCTCAGCTTCACTTCTTCCATGGACCTCTTTATGCTGCAGCTTCGTAAGTTCTCTGAGCAGCAGCTGGACCAGACTGCTGAGGACCCCCTGGACACCGAATGTTCCCCTATGAAGTTTGACTTCGGTATGACCTACAGCACTCATTCCTTAAAACACTTAAACTTTAAAGCCACATCTTGTTGTAAAAAAAAAAAATTGCCTTCTGGTTTTATAGATCTTGACGAAATGTCTGACAAAGCCTCCTCTGAGCATGAAGAAGGTGAGCCGGGGGAGCAGGGAAGCACCAAGGCGTCCTCACCCGGATCCAGCTCCAGCATGCCTTTGCCCTCCATGCTGCTGGAGAGGAAGATGGACACTCTGACCACAGAGTGGAACAAGAGCCCTGACATGCTGTTCACCATCCACCCCACCGATGGATCTTTCCTGGTTTGGCATGTGAAATACTTGGATGAATTCAACCAGGGAATCTTCAGACAGGTTCAGGTAAGCAGAAAATAAAAACAAGGAAAAGCTCCATCACAACCTGCTTGTAATTTTCATAAACAAATGGTAAACCTTTTCCCATTTGTAGCTATTTCACTGAAGGGCTGTCGACAACATACCGGCCTGCATTCCTAACAGTTTCTGTTTCCCTCTAACTCTCCCAACAGGTGTCCTTCTCTTCCCGTATCCCAGTGGCATTTCCTACAGGTGATGCCAACTCACTGAGTAAAAACATCCTGATGTACGCCTGCACTTTGAGTGAGGGGGAGAGCGCTGGGGCAGGGGAACAGGGGAGGACGATCCAGCGCTTCTCCCGCTCTGCTTCAGCCTCTGCCGGCCTGGGTTCACCCGCCCTCGCCACCTCTCCCAACCCCCGCCCTGGTATCAGTCCTGCTGTCATGATGGTTTCCAAGCATGTTGATGGATCTCTCAACCAGGTAACAAAGGACACAAAGTTGAGGGCTTGTCATGCATCTTTTGTTTTTCTGCCAGGGAGCAATGCATGCATGCATTTTCTTAAATGACCAAGTTGACCAAGGTGTTCCAAAAGAGCTTGACGTATTCCTTTCACTCTGCATGTATGTGCGTATTCAGCCTTTCCAGCATTACTAACTCACTTCTCTTGGTACCTTCTGTCTGCAGTGGGCAGTGACATTTGCTGAGCGCTCTGCCTTCTCCAACGTATTAACTGTATCTCACAAGTTCCGGTACTGTGGTCACCGCTTTCATCTGAATGACCAAGCCTGCCACACAGTGCTACCACTGCTGCTGACCTCCTCTCACCATAACGCCCTGCTCACACCTCCCTCGGCTCCTGGCAGCCTGGAAGGAGAGCAGCCTTCTACCTTTCCCCTACCAAAGGGACTTCCCAGGTACAGAACAGAGGGAAGGAGAAGCCTGAGTGTCTCTCTTGTCCATTAAAACCGTTTCAAAATATAGTAGTGATAAAATTATTCTATACTCGGGGAAACAGTCTTTGCAACAAGAAATTAACTACCTAGCATGTTGCAAATCAGCTTTATCAGGTTCAACTGTCCAGTCAGTGAGAGAGACTGTTTACTAGTTTCTATCCATATGTTTTGATGCAGCCTAAAAACAATAGGTGAGGAGAAGAAAGAATGGGTGAGGAGACCATGAAATGCCACAGATGAGTTCTGACCGTGTGTTTTTCTGGAATTAGCAGGAAGCAGCTTCGTAATGCAGCCACAAGGACCTTCCATGACCCCAACGCCATCTACAGTGAGCTGATCTTGTGGAGGGTGGATCACATCGGACCTCTGTCCTGCACTGGAGGAGTCTCTGAACTGGCCCGAATCAACTCTCTTCACACCTCTGCTTTCAGCAATGTTGCTTGGCTACCTACACTAGTCCCCAGCTCTGTGCTTGGTAAACACACTGTACATTTTTAATATGGATTTCAATTTTAACCTCAGGAAAAAAAGAAAGTTACACTTTTGCAGGATAATCTTTGCTGTTGTTTCTCATGGAGCAATAAGATATTTGGTTCACATTTGTCTCTGTGAAATTAATGCACGTATTTAACAGCAGTCAGACCTCTACAGTTTATACCCCCAACGCTATGCAGCAGTAAATTGAAGTTCTATATGCCAGATTTGTGCTAAAAATATCTTTTAGACACATGGCTCGATTTGTGATTATTCAACTTTGCATAAAAAACCTTATTGATCTTCCGTCTTTGAATCAATCTGTGTTTTAGAGCAGATAGTAATAGTAGTAAGAGTAGTAAGACATTCGTTGGCACTTCTGGACTTTCCAGTGAACT
This sequence comes from Psettodes erumei, assembly GCA_016785225.1. Lineage (NCBI taxonomy): Eukaryota > Metazoa > Chordata > Actinopteri > Pleuronectiformes > Psettodidae > Psettodes > Psettodes erumei. Next base: position 3,632,978 of record JAFBJZ010000863.1, on the reverse strand, counting down.
TTGTGTTGTGTCCCTCAGGGACTTACTGTAACAGTGCCAGCGCCTGCTTTGTGGCATCAGATGGTAAAAACCTGCGTCTCTATCAAGCTGTGGTGGATGCTAGAAAACTACTGGATGAGCTGTCGGATCCTGAAACGTCTGTGAGTGGACACACACTCATGCAAAGAACTTAATGTTATTGCTCGCTGGGCTGTGATAATTACTATTTAGCATCTGTGGTAAATTAATTTTACGTATCTGGGTTTTTATGTCTCACACTATAATTCTGTAAACTGTTTTTTTTTACAAAGGCATAAGACTGGAGTCCAAAGCAGGATAATTGATGTGCATAAACCATGAAGCATCACAAATCTGAAATAACCGCTTCATTTACAAATATATAATTTTTGATAGAACCCAGATTTTCAACATCTGGGAGCTCCTTTAATAAATTTCCTTTATTTTTTAGTGCTACCAAAATACCATCAACATCAGGCGCACAGATCTCACATTCATTGGAAATGTCACTGTTCTTCATAAAGCTAGTTTTTCCCTCTCTTGCTTCATAACAACGGCCAGCATACATTCCCCTTTACTTGAAATCGTTTTATGCAACATTTTTTCACCACACTAGCTGTTTGAAATGCTGTACAATAAACGGGTAGGTTACCATTTTTCACGTGTGTCTCTGTTTAGAAACTGGTGGGTGAAGTGTTCAACATTGTCAGCCAGCAGTCCACTGCCAGACCTGGATGTATCATAGAGTTGGACGTCATCACAAACCAGGTTAGGAGCTGCTCTGGGTTATGTTAACACCCAACTCAGCTTGAAATTGCGAAACCTTCTGATCAGTAGACATAGTAACCTGTTTGATGCCGTGTCTACTTATATCCAGTGTGGCGCCAACACCCAGCTGCTGCATGTCTTCCAAGAGGACTTCATTCTTGGTTATAGACCTCAGAATGAACCAGAAGCCGCACTGGCCTTTCCAACGGATGAAGATAAAGGTTAACAATCTTAAATTTTCATTCTGTGTATGTTTGTTTATTTATACCTTTCCAAATCAGACTGTCATTAGAAGAAGATAATGATGTACTTATACTCTATCCAGATTATCAACCTGCCCCCTTCTCTGAGAAGTTCTTCCTGGTGGTGATAGAAAAGGATCTCAACAGGAATTCGGTCCTGCAGATGTGGCACCTGCACCTCAAGTCTGTGCAGGCCTGTGTTGGTAAGTGAGGGATACACATAGCTGAGCAATTATTGCCATGGTTGTTCTGGGCACAAAAACATGAATTTTAAATGTGAAGCCTAACTTTTTTCTACATTCAACTGTTTCCACTGAGTTGTGGGCCAGATATATTAATCCTGCATCTGTGTGCAGATGAGCCGAGCCCAGATTATAGCTTCCAGAGCCAGCTGATGGTTCCCAACCAAACTGTGAATGCCGACTCATCTCCTGAGATGTCTCCCATCAGACCCCTGCCGCGGTCAGCATCTACAGCCAACTTGCAATCAGCCAGCAAACTCATCCTCAGCTCCAAGCTGGTGTACAGCAAGCGACTCGACCTGCCTCACGGGGTGGAGGTTACCAGGGCCACCCCCTCTGCAGGTTGGGACGGGCATACATGTCATATATACGCCTCACACCCTCTTATTGTTGCAAAATTAAAGGAATTTGTAGAACTCTCAACTTTCCAAAGTGACTAGGTAACATAGTCCTGAAAGATATACATTTATTTTAAGATAGCAAACAAGAAATCAGGTTAATTCAAGAAATCATAGAACATGTTTAAATGTTTTGCAGTAACCTATTTGAAATTTTCTCGTCTTTTGCGCTGCCTCCTCTTTCTGCCAGGTCATCTCAGCTCGTCCTCCATCTACCCTGTGTGCCTGGCCCCGTACCTGATTGTTACAACTTGCTCTGACTCTCGAGTGCGGTTTTGGCGCTGTGCCGTGGAGGGTGATGACGGGTACAGTGAAGATGAGCATGACAACCGGGCATACCGCTGGGAGCCCTGGGCCCTGATGAACGAGGAGGAAGACAACAACAGTGCCGTGTGTGTGTCGGGACGACCCGTGGCCGTGTCCTGCTCCTACATCGGCAGGCTGGCGGTGGCCTTTAAACAGCCGCGACAAGGACAGGTATGAAATGAGAATTTAGCTTTGTAATGTCATTTTCCTTTGGATTGTGTTAAAAAAAACTATTAGGATATGAGAATTAATTTTAGTGTGGCAATCCCAGTGAGGTGGAAAATTGCAATAAAAATGGAAATGCAGTGAATTATTACCATTCGACTGTTTAGCCTTGACCCTGCCAAAACAGAGTACGATCCCCATCAGCATATGAATACATATTAAGGTAAAGCTGAGAGTGGTGAGAGAGGAACTAGATTAGATAAACATATGCACATTATACTCTACAGTGTGTTAACAGCCATTAGTGAAAAGGGAAGTGATAAAACCAGACTGTCTGGGCATTTCATTCAATTTCATACAGCTATTCTGTATTTGTATTATGTGGAACTGGATGTCATTGAACTGAGCTGAGGTTAATGTAGAGCTGTCTTGCTTTTGAGTCTGGCTTTTCACAGTGCCTTGGGATATGATGCAGGATAATGGTCTTTGTGGGCGCCGATGACATGTTTTCTCTATGGGGCCATGCTTGGTTGACTGCTTCACAGTGTCTGCGGTATCTTCAGATTTCACATATTCTAAAAAATAAGCCTTTATAAGCAAGCAGACCTCTTGTCCTTGGCTGCAGGTTTCAGGGAAGGACTTCTCTATGCATGTGTCCATCTATGAGTGTGAGTCTACCGGTGGCTCGGAGTGGGTTTTGGAGCAGACTCTCCACCTGGACGACTTTACCAGACCCTCATCAACCCTGGATCCAAGAGTCAGCGTGGACTCCAACCTCTTTGTCTACAGCAGGTCAGGAGGGCGCTACTTATGTGATTGAATCAGATTATCTCTACCACTGTATGGTTACCACTACTGGTGTCTCACAAGTTAATAATGGCTTTTTCCACACCAGGTCTGACCTGTACATGAGCAGAGACCATAGCTCCCCCAACATTAAGCACTATGTGCACCTGGACTGGCTGTCAAAGGAGGATGGGTCTCACATCCTCACCGTGGGGGTTGGCTCCAACATTCTCATGTATGGCCGTATCTCTGGCATGGTCAATGAGCAGACGAGCAGCAAAGAGGGGGTGGCTGTTATCACCCTTCCTCTAGGGGGCAGTATCAAACAGGGGATCCGCTCACGCTGGATCCTGCTCCGGTCTGTTGACCTTCTGTCCTCCGTGGACGGCACGCCATCCCTGCCAGTCTCCCTGTCCTGGGTGAGGGACGGCATCCTTGTAGTGGGCATGGACTGCGAAATGCATGTGTACGCCCAGTGGCATCAGGACAAGAAGCTTGGTGAGGGAGAGGAGAGCAACCTTTCATCTGCAGACATTGCTGGAGGTCAAACCACAGGTTCCTCCTCAGCCTTTGAAGGGAGGGCCAGGTCTAAGAGTGTGTTTGAAGGGAGCGCTGCAGTGGATGAGGCCCTTCGTGCCCCAGCAGGACTCCAGGAAGGGGGACTGTTTGAAGCAGCTCACTCCCTGTCCCCGACACTACCCCAGTACCATCCTACCCAGTTGCTGGAACTCATGGACCTGGGCAAGGTTCGCCGTGCTAAGGTGAGTGTGTCAGTGTCAGTGTGTCATTCACTGACTCTAAAACCTGCAGAATTGATATTTAAAGCTCTCATTTAATTATTTTATAATAATATATAATTAAGATCTCTGGTTAGCCAGACTCCAACGAAGGCCACCTTTTCTGGATCAGACTCACCAAGAAGACTGATGCCCACTGACACTGTCTAATAGACTGTAACGTATTGCTCTTGAATTTCTCAGGCCATCCTCGCTCACCTGGTAAAGTGTATTGCCGGGGAAGTCGCCGTGGTGAGGGACGTGGAGGCAGGCGAGGGCGGAGCCAGGAGACATCTGTCTCGAACCATCAGTGTGACCGGCAGCACAGCAAAAGACACCATTGTGGCTGGCCGCGACGGTGGCAGGGACTACACAGAGATCAACTCCATCCCTCCCTTGCCCCTTTACGCACTCATGTTGGCGGACCTAGACACCTCGTACAAGGGAGCAGAAGAGGCTGCTAAGGGAACTAAGGCGGCCGACGGTGAGGGAGCACAGAAGTCCACAGAGGACCAGTATGCTGACCTTTTCCAGGTAGTTACAGCAGATAAGAGGGCTCGAATTTAATGGTTAAAGGTCTAGTCCACTGATATTTTTAACTCCTTTCCTCCTGTGTTAACAGGTGCCAACCGTTACCACAGATGACTTTGTGAACTTTGCTACCGACAAACCAGAGAAGAAGTCCCGTGTTATCAACCTTTCTCAGTATGGACCTACCTATTTTGGACCAGAACATGCACAGGTATTGGTTTATAGTTACATTTCCCAATTTAAAAAATGGGAAATTACCCTGCAAATATGGGCCATTTATGATTAAACCCCCAAAATGATTGTAATAGTGAGGAAACATGCTCATAACATGCTAATAATAGGCATTATAATCCAGACATATCAGATAAATATTTTTCACAGATTATATGTTTAATATTCTATCATTTTTGCAAATTCAAAGTAATAATAGTGCACTATTAAGGTAGGGTAACTGTTAAAAAGTAATTAACAGTAATGTAACTGACTTTTTACTCACATTCTTCCCTCGTGTGTCTAGGTGTTGTCCAGTCATCTCATGCACTCCAGCCTGCCAGGGCTTACCAGACTCGAGCAGATGTTCTTGGTGGCCTTGGCTGATACTGTTGCAACCACCAGTGCTGAGGTCACCAGCTCCACTGACCAGCAGTACACAGGTCAGTGTGTGAGTTTGGGTGTACAGGTTATATTTGTGATACGCACAGTAGATTATATTTCAAAGATACAAGAATGTAAAAATATCAGATGCTGCCTCACCTTTCTGCCAGGTGGGAAGATAGATTGTTATTTCCTCTGTGGATGCATGAAATGCATGTCAGCAAGTGTTGCCTTTAGATACAACCATACCTGAAGAACTGGCGCCCTAATGTCTACCAGTCCATTAACTGCTACCCTTGGTTAGAGATAATACTGTATTCAAGGCATAAAAACTAAGCATAATTTTTGCTGATTGTGTGTTCCTGGATATAGTTAATCTCCAGCCATTAAATCTTTATCAACATAAACAACAGTGCTTATGCTCTTTAACTGTATATAAACAAACTCTGCACTTTTTTCCATTATCTTTGTCTTTTTCCTGCAATTTTCCATCCTATTTATTTAGTCTTTTGAGATTAAGACATTAACGGGTTGTTCCAAGGATAAGTAAGCAATGAGAGGGTAAGAAGGTTCAGGGACAAGAGACGGAGTCTCTGACAGGATTGCGTGAACTTAAGTGATACTGGAGTTTTAAAGGACAATGCTTTCAGGCTGCCATTGAATAGAGTGGGCTGTTTGGAATACCACTGACAAGGCTGACAGTTCCCCGGTGTTGTGTTTGTCCAGGCGGCGAGGCTCTAGATGAGTGTGGGCTGAGGTACCTGCTGGCCATGCGCCTTCACACTTGCCTGCTCACGTCTTTGCCCCCCCTCTACCGGATGCAGCTCCTCCACCAGGGTAAAACACACATGCTGATTGTACTGCTGCTGTTGTGAGACCTATATAAAATATTTTGTATGACAGTAATACCACTAATATGTCAGATATTTAGATTGTGAAATGTAGATTCCTGAACTTCCTGACATCAGCTTTCTCCCTCTCCCTTTCTCTGTTGCCACGCCAGGCCTATCAACGTGCCACTTTGCGTGGGCCTTCCACTCAGAAGCGGAAGAAGAGCTACTGAACATGATCCCAGCCATGCAGAGAGGCGACCCACAGTGGTCTGAGCTCAGAGCCGTCGGAGTGGGCTGGTGGATACGCAACATCAACACCTTACGGAAAATGGTGGAGAAGGTACCAGGACGAATACAAACTTAGTAACACAAGTTCCGTAATATTGATATTGATATCTTAATACTGTTTCAGATAGGTGGTGGTTCCAGCTATGACTGAGAAATTTATGGTGCACCTCATAGAAATAGGCTTTAAAATATATATATTTTTTTTAAAAAGGAGTATTCAGATCAGGTTTTCCTGTCATTTATACACCCCCTGCAGTTCAACCTGTGGTGCCTGCAAAATTTAAATTGAGTGTGACATTGCGGCACCTGGAGACTTTTACTCATTCTTCTGAACAGCTGAAATGTATTTCCTACAGTGAAGTATACATTTATAAGCAGATAATAGTATTCTGAAGAGCAAAGTGCAAAAACAGAATAGTTAATGCACAATGCACGTCTTTAACAGTAGCTAAATAAGGGGAACATTTGTACTGGCATGTCTGACGATGTGCAGTTTGTGTTTTGTATTACCAAAATTAAAAAATGTATGTGTGTGTTTGTGTGTCATCAGTTAGGTAAAGCTGCATTCCAGAGACACAATGACCCATTAGATGCTGCTCTGTTCTACTTGGCCATGAAGAAGAAAGCTGTCCTGTGGGGGCTCTTCAGGTATTGTTTAATTCCAGTGAGGTTCTAAGAAAAACTTTTGTGGGATTCTGAGTTATGTGTTTTCTTCTGTCAGGTCGCAGCATGATGAGAGGATGACTCAGTTCTTCAAGAACAACTTCAGTGAAGACCGCTGGCGAAAGGCAGCTCTGAAAAATGCTTTCTCATTGCTGGGGAAGCAGCGCTTTGAACAGTCTGCTGCCTTTTTCCTGCTGGCTGGATCGCTCAAAGACGCCATAGAGGTGTGAACCACACACACATCATAAATTACTGCTGAGTGGGCTCCATTTCCATTTATCACACAATGTAAACAACCAGAAATACAATACAGAAAGTGAAGGTGTGTCTGCACGAGTTTGGTTGCTACATCATTAACAGAGCAGATATCTGCTGTTGAGAGAGCTGGATACTCTGCAGCCTTTAAATCACAAGAGAAGTCTAAATTACTCTGATAAGATGCATAAGTAGCTGGCAGGGTTTTCCTTGGCCTGGGGGTTTCCACACCACACAGTCAAAATATACAGATAGCCAAAAAAGGAAGTACAAGTATGAGCCATGTTATTTCGGCTCCATGTACGGTAGCAGTGAAAAAATACTACCTTTAAAATTGGTCAACTCTCTATACTTAAATGTGTACTTAATTACATTTCCTAAACTGTAGTTTAACAAATCCTCAACTCTACTCTCTTGCCCCACGTTGTGTAGGTGCTAATGGAAAAGATGGAGGACCTCCAGCTTGCCATGATAGTTGCAAGGTTGTATGAGGCTGACTTTGAGAACTCCTCCACTTGCCAAGGCCTCCTTCATGAGAAGGTCCTGGGCTGTAATAGGGATGGAAGTGGGTACCACTGTTCCAGACTGCACCCTGACCCATTCCTCCGCAGCATAGCCTACTGGATCATGAAGGACTACACCCGAGCCCTGGACACGCTGTTGGAGCGAATCCCCAAGGAGGATGATGAGAACCCTGGTCAGTTGCTTGCAGACATTTCAGACAGTGTAACTTGATCACAAGATCGGGACAAGGTCCTCTGAAACCTGTTTGCTCGGCTCATCATGTGAACTGTGTTCTAAGGCTATTTTCTTTCTCCTCCTATTATTTCATCCCTCTGTGTTAGATGCGATGGTGAAATCTTGCAACCCTGTGGTGTTTAGTTTTTATAACTACCTGAGGACACATCCTCTGATCATCCGTCGCCACTTTGCAAATCCGGAGGGCACCGCAACAACCGTGGGCCTCACCGCTGAGAAGAGCAGCGCCGACGAGATCAACCTCATAGAGCGCAAGCTGTTCTTCACCACTGCCAATGCACACTTCAAGGTGGGCTCATCAGTAATATGGCCACTCATTCAAATTCAGTTTTTTTCATTTTTGATAAACCTCACATAAAACAGTTGTTGTGGCTGATAAAATGTTTGAAAACATGCTGCAGCAAGTTTTTAGATGTCAATCTTCTGTAGGTGGGCTGTCCAGTTCTGGCTCTGGAAGTTCTATCCAAGATTCCCAAAGTTACCAAGAAATCAGGCTCCTCACCTCTCAGCAAATCTTCATCCAAAGCCAACTTAAACTCAACCCAACCCCTGGAAAATGGCACCCAGGGAGGCGTGGACTGGGGCTCACCAGCAGCCCCCACCATTGCCTGGGGAGGAAACAACAGCATGAGCGAGTTGGACTGGAGCCAGCCAATGGTCAAGGTGGAAGAAGATGAGCTGAAACTGGACTGGGGTGATGACAAGGAAGATGAGGAAGATGAGGATGAGGATGGTCTGACTATGAAGAAACCAGAGCCTGAGACCAAAGTGTGTGGGGGCTCAGAGAGTGGTGGGTCCAAACTGCAGAGGGCAGACTCACAGGTAAGAATAATATATCTAGTATCCACTAATACAATGAATGAATGAGGAAGGAATGAAGATAGGATGATTAGACACAACACATTTTTAAAACAACCTGCAACCTATTGCAAAATTCAGTTTTGATGTATAAACTTGAAGCTGTCTTTCCTCAGCAGTGCAGCAAACACACAGTCCATCATTCTGATTTCCTCTGAAGACAAATCCAAGACTAGGGCAGTTCCTGTGCTGAGTTCCTTGGGGTGTAGGGGGGCTTCTCAACCAAAAGAGAATTCAAATGAAACTCATTTAGATTTACGTTTAACATTAGCTGAACTGACATGACACTGGATGAGCAGGGGATCAAATGTTTTGCAATAGATATGACCAGCGCTGATGTTTTGACCCCAATTTAAAAGATACAGCTTCACAATGTTGAAAAATAAGTACTTTTGGTGCAGTCTGCCTCTCTCTCTTTCTGGAAGCCTGAAGAATCTGTGCCTGAGATCCTTCATGGACTTCCCTCAACACTAACTCATTCTCATATCTTCCAGGGTGAGTCAGAGGTGGATGTGATAGCAGAGCAGCTGAAGTTCCGTGCCTGTCTGAAAATCCTGATGACAGAGCTGCGCACGTTGGCCACAGGCTTTGAGGTGGATGGAGGGAAGCTCCGCTTTCAGCTCTACAATTGGCTGGAGAAGGAAATAGCAGGCATGCATAAGATCTGCAACTACAAGGTACACAGATAAAATTCCATGTCGGTATTAGCAAGAGGGTTTGACTCGTCATGGTTGATGATTGACCGCAAACTGTTAACAAAGGTGGAGGGAAAGGAGGAGGATTCGGAGGCAGAGCGCTGGGGTGAGCATACGGCTTCGGTGGACATATCAGACGATGCCCTGGAGCAAACGGAGGCCGGGGCCTACGAGCGTCACCAGATGGAGCGACGTCGTCTTCAGGCTAAACAGCAGCACTCTGAGAGGCGCAAGGCATGGCTGAGGAAGAACCAGGCCCTGCTGAGGGTCTTTCTGTCCTACTGCAGCCTTCATGGAGCCAAGGGAGGGGGGGTCACCTCTGTTCGCATGGAGCTTCTGTTCCTTCTGCAGGAGAGCCAGCAGGTGCACATGCACACTCCTACACACACGTTTCATGCACTACTTCTGGATTACTGCAAATCAGTCTTTCTTCAGCAAAAGCAAATCTAATCTCTTGTGTCACTCTGCAGGAGACCACAGTGAAACAGCTGCAGTCTCCTCTGCCTCTGCCCACTACACTGCCTCTGCTCTCAGCTTGTATTGCCCCCACCAAGACGGTCATCGCGAATCCCGTTCTCCACCTCAGCAACCACATTCACGACATCCTCCACACCATCACCCTCCTGGAGGCAACGCCACATCCCGAAATCACTGATGATCGGGTCAGAACTCAAGTTAAAATCTAACTTTAGCTCTACAGAGTTTTTCACAGTCATCTGAAGTCTTTTATTTTGATGTTGAATAATGAAGTGTCTGTCTTTTAACCCTCAGGTGAATGCTCTCCACACACTAGCAGCATCTCTGTCTGCTTGCATCTATCAAGCACTGTGTGACAGCCACAGCTACAGGTAACTGTGCCTCAGTGCAGTGCCACAGGTTCAGCAGTCTGTAAGATTTGATTTGCCTACCTGACCAGAAACAGAAATGTTTTACAGCACAATTGGGTTTTTTGGCTTTCACAGCTAAATTTTTTTTCTCCTTAGCAGCATCTTTAGATTGGCTAAACAAAACCCTGACTCCAGCACAGGAAAGAAACTTTTATTTATCATCTTATTTCACTTGCAGCAGCCAGACAGAGGCCAACCAGTTTACAGGGATGGTGTACCAGGGCCTGTTACTCAGCGAGAGGAAGCGACTCCGCACAGAAAGCATTGAAGAACATATAACCCCCAACTCTGCTCCCGCACAATGGCCAGGTAAGGCCCTGCTTTCCCAACATCTGGCAGATTTGCAGAAAAAGAAAAAAGGACAATTTTGCTCTCAGGCACTGGATCTTGATTAAGGTTTTTGTCTCAATTCTCTCAAATATAGATTTAATGAGACTGGACTAAGTTAGATCATATTCGTGGACCCTCGAAGAATGCAGAGATGTGTGCGTGAGCATCAAAGGGAAGATTGAGGGAGTGTATGGAAAGCAGTGTGAGGAAGAGCAGAGCAAAGCAGGCAGTCCGTGTTTACGCAGGGAGGCAGATGGTGTTCTATAATAGGAGACCCATGGCCTCTGGGAAGGAATCGGAAAGACAGACTGATCACGCAATTATGCAAATGTTGTATAAATCCGTTCTGTGTTGTGCTGACATTGTGTTTTTGTGTGGCTACGGAAAATATTTCTTTGTAAATCACCGGTCAATCTATTCTAAACACCATGCTGTGTGCACGTGCATCCTCTCTTCTGCAGGTGTGTCGTCCCTGATTTCTCTGTTGACGTCTGCCAGGGAGGAGGACCAGCCGAGGCTCAACGTGCTGCTGTGTGAAGCAGTCGTGGCTGTCTATCTTGCACTGCTCATTCATGGCCTGGGCACTCACAGCAGCAATGAGCTCTTCCGCCTGGCCGCACACCCCCTCAACAACCGCATGTGGGCTGCCGTCTTTGGAGGAGGGGCCAAAGTCATTATTAAGCCAAAGAGGCCTGAGGCCCCACCAGGTAAAATGATTATTTTGTATTTAACTACTAATACCTTTGTTTCCATTATGCCGTTGTTGTCTTCAGTCTTCCTCCATGGTCTTCATTGTCTGTCCTAATCCCTTTATTCTGCTCCTCCCTTTGTCTTTTTCTAACTTCATTTATTGGCTTTCTACATCCTGACTTATCTCTGATCTGATGCATCTGAGGCAATGCTTCCATCCCCTCTGGGTCTGTCATAATTACATAGATATTCACCAAGTCCTGTTGATGCTCCTAAGATGCTGCTGCTGTGTAGTATCTTGTGTTAGTGTGCCCTCTGCCCTGTGTCCCAGTGCCAGCTGACTTTGAGGCAGCCAGGCCAGAGGAGTCTCAAGAAGAGACAGGAAGACCTGAGCAGAGCAGCCTCACCCCAAACCCCACTCCCATCCCCACTGAAACCCAGCGCCCCAAACGACCCCCTCCTCCCCTTTCAAGGGGAGAGGGGTTGGGCACTGTGGCACCAGCAACTAAGACCAGCTGTGAGTAACTGGGCTGGTGGATTGCAGTGCTGGTTTGCAGGATTGCAGTGCATGGTAATTGTACCGGTTTGCATTGTTGCAAATGCTTGACTTAACCCTCTCTCTTTTGTGCAGCCACGACTGAATGCCCATTACAAACAACAAAGCCCACTAGTGCTATGAAGACATAGTCATCTGTGTTCAGTGTTATGACAAGGCAACAGCTGTGTGTGTTTTGTGTGCGTGTATGTGTGCGCACACGCGTGTGTATGTGTGTATGTGTGTGTGTGTGTGTGTGTGTGTACTGCATTGCATGTATTCGTTGCGATGTCCTCTGTGCTCATCTCATTGTGTCATTTCTGCTACACCACTGAAGCGACCGCTGCACCTAGCCAGGACTTGTTCAGGAGCCAAGGCTGAGCAGCCCTCTCAGACTAAATGTGAATCTGAGACTAAACCAGGTACACCTCCAGGAGTCATCAGGCTAGTGAAATATCCCTGTGGAGCTGGAGCTAGTTCTGTTCGTGCCATTAAATATTGTAATTTGGATGTGACTGGACCACAGTGACTGTATTTCAGTAGTTAGTAATAGAGGTAATAGCTACATCATAGTATGTGTGTGACTTGATTCAGCTGTTTTTAAATGTGTAGAAATGACTTCCTGTGCAGCTGTGCTGTGTAAGTCTGTTTGAACATTCGTTAGGGCAAAGTAATCTGTGCTCCCATTGTTTTTAGGGCAGGGCGGGGGCTGGCATTTAGATGCACTGTACAGTCAGAGATAGCTCTCAGCAAAGCCAAGAGCCTTTTGAAGAGCTGGGTGGGTGGGGTGTGTGTGTGTGTGGGGGGGGGGGGTTACCTTACAATAAAATGCCAGCCTGTTGATAAGTCTCACTTGGCCAACTCTGCCCTTTTGAGTGCTGCTGCAGACTCGCGTGCATGTCATGAACACAGCCATGCACACATGATGAGCCTCCCTATCATGTTCCAATTAACACCCATTTTTGAAACAAAAGAAACATTTTACATTCACTCATCGTGTTTGCCTCCTTCAGCGGCTGTGGACCACCCCCCCAAAAAAAGAACGCTTAGCACACTACTGCTCAACAACTTCGTCATTGTTTGATGCGTTTTCTTGTGTGTACTTTGTGCCACGCACTACATCAAAATATGTTTGGATTTGGTTCTGTAATGGTCTGTGTAGTATCTGTGTGTCTAACTGCACTGTCTACTCTGGTCTGTGTCTTGTCTCGTTTTGTCTGGTGTGACGCCAGAGAAAGTCACCCAGGATAATGGTGCAGGTTTGTGCACAACCCAGCGTGTCTTGCCCTGTGCCTCCATCCTCAGTGTTTGTATTTGTGCATTTGCATCTCTTCTTCTCCGAGTGTGTTGATTTCCATTGCACTATGACTCCTCAGAGTCATAGGACTCAAAGTTGCATTGCAGACAGGAACCAGGTTATTTTTCAACGTTCACAATTCAGCTATTGTGGACGTACAGTAAACTGTGCTCTAGGGTGTGGATGAAGTTCACTTCCTGCTGATCTGTTTCTTGGCCTTCATTTTGGCTTTGAAATAACTCTGAGTCTCAGCTCATCCTCAGCATTTCTCTGCTGCCAATTGACCTCTTGACTGTGTGTAAAAGATGCCATCTCTTCATTCCACTCCTCCCTCCCTCAGCTGCTCCCCCTCAGCCGCCAGCAGAGGATGTGGACCGATACAGGCGAAGGTTCAACATGAGGATGCTCGTTCCTGGACGCCCCGTAAAGGAGACGCCAGTCAACCCGCCTCCAGTGCCCATGGAAAGACCCACCTACAGGGAGAAGTTCATTCCCCCAGAGCTGAGCATGTGGGACTACTTTGTGGCCAAAGTAAGGCGTTATATGCTGCCTGCAGGGAATCAATTGACAAACTCCACAGTTTACAGATTTCAGGCTAACTCTATCTCTCTCCCTACTGACCTTTTTTGCTTTTTCTTTCTCTCTTCCATCACCATTTCCTTCCTCTCAGCCTTTCTTGCCATTGTCCGACAGCAACGCTCTGTATGACTCAGATGAAAGCGGCGGCGAGGAGGACGAAGATGACGATGACGCTTTCCTCTCTGACACACAGATAACGGAGCACTCTGACCCTAACTCCTACAGGTATAGCCAGACTTTCCTGTTTTTATGCCATCAAGTTGTGGAGCCTGTGCTTCAGATTCTTATCTCCATCTATGTGGTACGTAGCTGGGCTCTGATCCGCCTGGTCATGGTGAAACTGGCACATCACAACGTCAAGAACTTCCTCCCTCTCACTGGCCTCGACTTCACAGGTACACACTCACCTCAATATACAGCAAGATGTGTCTTTCACGAGGATATACTGAAATAGCTTTATATATTCTGAGAATATCTTGTATGCATGCACATACAGTAAATAAAGTGTTCATTGGTGTTTACTGCCTGAATATAGCATCTATACGTATGTATAACCTGTGGCTTAAGAAACCCCTTTTACTTTTACTTTTTTCACATTTTATTGTGTTGTCAATTTAATCCCACAATGATGAGGTGAAAAGTTTTTTTTTTTCTTTTTAGAAATCTTACAAATGTATCTGCAGTAGAAAATAGGAATCACTCATTTGCAAAACTGTTCAGACTCAGAATACATTAGAAGCCTCTTCTGTTGTGAGCCTTCCTGGAACAGTCCCCACAAGCTTCTGACACCTGGATTTGGACAGTCTGCACTTTTGGCTGGGGCACTCGAGGACAGTCAGACTTAGGTGTTGTTGGCTGTATGGGTCGGGTCATTGACCTGCTGAAAGGTGAACCACTGCCTCAGTCTCAGGTTGCGTGCACTCTGGAGCAGGTTTTTTTGTCCACAGACCTGTCTATAATTGGCTCCATTCGTCCTTCTCTCAGTTCAAACCAGTCTGTCCCTGCTGCTGAGAACCCCCACCCCTCCGAGCAGTGACGAGCAGTGCCTACCCAAAGGGTTAAAATTTTTGTCTCATCAGATCAGAGAGGCTTTTTCCTCATCCTCTCAAAGTCCTTGAAATGCCATCTGGCAAACTCCAAGTGGGCTGTCAATTGCCTTTTACTCAAAGTGGCTTGCATTTCGCCTCCACTATAATAGCCTGATTGATGGAGTGCTGCTGAGATGGTCATTCTTTCTGAGGTGCAGTGTGAATTGTTGGACTGTTTTGTCATGATGGATTACTGGGTGTAGACTGAAGGGTAAAGATGACAATCTCATGCATTAAAAATTAAATCTACAACACAATAAAGTGTGAAACCAGTGAAGGAGTCTGAGTGCTTTCTGAAGCCGTTGCACATGTTTTTGTGTCACAGACTTGCCGGTCACCTCCCCTCTCAGCAACGCTGTGCTGAAAACTTTGGAGAACTGGGAGCAGCTCCTGCTGGAGCGAATGAACAAGTTTGACGGCCCACCTCCCAACTACATCAACACTTACCCCACTGACCTCAGCGCAGGAGGTGGCCCCGCCATTCTCCGACACAAGGCCATGCTGGAGCCAGACAACACACCCTTCAAGTGAGTATGAAATCATATACAATACAAAAAAACAGACACACACAACACACTCAGGCTTGGAGATTAAAAACTTTTTTCTTTTTTTTTTTTACGAGAGCATCTAAATTCTACCCGTGCATATACTGTATATTGTTTCGGTTGGATTTTACAAGTGGTTTCATTGCTTATAAGTTTCATACTTTTCACACAATACAAAACTAATAGTTTGTCCAACATGTAGTATCAGATCCTATCACATTCAGTGACAACACACAGACCTTTAGTAGATGCAGTCATGTCTGATCAGCTCATTTTTGTCCGTTTTTATTTTTTCTTTCAGGACAAAGAACCATCAGTCCTTTCCAGCCCGACGTCTGTGGCACTTCCTGGTCAAACAGGAAGTTCTCCAAGAGACTTTGATCCGTTACATCTTTACTAAGAAAAGGAAGCAGAGCGAGGTCAGAGGCCCGTATGCATAAAAGACAAAATGTCTGCTTATTTATTCCTCCAGTTCAGTTTTTATTAGTTGTGATTATCCTGCCATTGTTTTATTCACGTTAGTTCATATTTATACAACATTTTTTTCCTTTTATTTATTTATTTTTTTTTCTTCACTTCCCTTAACAAAATTACTGTATCGGTCCAAATATAAGACTGTGTTGGGAATGACATTTTTAATCACTGGAAGTCGAAAAGTCATTTTCAGAATTACCCTTTTGACTGGTCCAGTGGCTGTCACTCAACTACAGTACCAGGAAGCCTTAAAAAAGAATAAAAATATATTTCAACTTCTACGAAGATAAGGATGACAAGAATGTAAATTTCCTGTTTTTCTAGTATGTATGTATGAATGCCACTGGTATTTCAAACGGGAACTATATATTTGGGCCAGCTCAGTATATATATTTTTTGTTTAATTTCTGTTTTTATTGCGCAGCATGAAAACAGTAGGTAACCCAGAAGAATGCAAATCAAGCTTTACACACTATCCAGATAGTATTTTGCTTTGTAAGACGTTTGGAGATGATGATTTATTGAGGTCTTTACCAGTGGCCTTTCAGCTGATCACTGATCATAAATATAAATCCACAAGCCTGTGAGGTATTATGAAGCCCAGGTGTTACCCACTTCACTTCACTGTAATACACAGTGAAGCGTGCACTGATTTTTTTGTTACTCTCGTTATCATTGCTTTGACTCCGTAGACATCTATAATCAAGTACGGGACAGTTCAGCGCCATCTCTGATGTCTGGAGCACTTCATTGCTGTGTAATCATCACTTTCATGACAGTCTGCCACTGCGTCATTCATCGCAGTTTTTGCTAACTGGAGTAAGCAGATGACTTCAGATTAAACTGAAGCAGTTTCTTCATATCTGCTTTCATCCTGCTACATGACTGTGGCTCCACGCTAATGAGATGGATCAAGTTCAGAGTTCTTGACATTTTAGCACCAAGTAAACATCAAAGATCCTGTCAACCGTTTTCATTTCCTTTCATCCCATGTTTTATTTTTCTGTGTTTGTGCATGTGTTTTGTGCCGTGCTGTGTTGGTGTGTTCTGTGTCTATATTGCCTCTGTGTGTGTTGTGTAGTCTGTAGAGAACCATATGGACCGTATAAGCCCAAACTGCATAGCAGGAGCTAGCAGTCTCTATAAGGTAGTATCATCATTCACTGTACCAGCCCAGGCCCTGGCTCTGTCTGTCTGTCTGTCTGGAAGAGTCACTGCAAAGCCAAGCTTGAAGGAGCAACTGCATGAAAACTTAGAATAATGCACAACAGGCTGCACCGGGTTCAGGTTTGCAGGTTATGCTTAGAGGTCACACCAAAGTGGGTGAAGCTGCCGTTGTCTCCTCCAGCTTGGACTGACGGTGACTGCTCTGGCAATTTTTCTGGCATAAAATCTCCTCGAGACTCTTACGCTTAGATCTAACGTCTGATCTTTCCCTTTCACTGGGACACCTATGGCATCTGCTCACATAACCCCACACCCTATCCCTACCAATAACACGTCTCCCTGTGTTTCTCACGCCTTTTTCCTCTCCAGTTGGAACTGATTCTCCTGGACCCAAAACAAAACAAAAAAAAGACCCCCCACCCCCTTAAGAGATTTGACACATGCAGCAGACCTACTAACTTGCATGCTCACGGTCAGGGCTGTGTGAGGCTTGCTAATCATGTCGGGTGTTGTCTTTGAGGAAACCCAAATCAACAGTCATGACTGTAAATATGTAATTGTACAGTTCTATATGTTAAATTCTCATATGATTGCTGCTCTCCCCCTGTGAATGTGGCTGTCCGTTACGCTACTTTCAAGCCAAGTGGGAATTTTCTTTATAGAGCATATTGGTGGTCCATAGAAGGTGTTCTAGAAGTTTACAGTATATTTTTCAGCCCTACTTTTAATAGATATAATCAGCATTTCTGAATAATATTCTTGTGATTTGTATTTTGTCAAGTCAGAAAAGTGCGTCTTTACCCTTGCTGTATTTTGTTTTCTCTGCTCTTCCAGGTGGAGGCGGATCTGGGATATCCAGGTGGCAAGGCTAAAATCATTCACAAGGAGTCCGACATAATCATGGCATTTGCTATCAATAAGGTGAGCGGTGTATGGTTGTCTGTGTGTGACTAAAAATAAATGGGAAATTCTTTATTGTGCAAACCTATAATACTTATTTCCCAGGACATTTCCTGGAAGAATCAGACATTGTGCGAGAGCACCATATTACATATTCCTTTCTCAGCTCCTTTCTAGGAAATTATATTGTAACTGTATAACTGTTGCCAAGGCCACATTTAATGTCCTCCCCTCCCGCCTGATCTCTCTCCTCCCTGCTTCCCTCCTTTCCCAGGCGAACTCCAACGAGATAGTGTTGGCCTCCACTCATGATGTCCAGGAGGTGGATGTGTCTACTCTCGTGGCTGTCCAGCCCTACACCTGGATAGGGGAGGACTTTGATAAGGAGTCCCGCAGGTCAGATACAGGGCAGATTGTAAATGCCATTTGGCACTGTCCCAAAGCTGCTTCACTTGTCTAATCCACAAATCCTCAAGTGACGAGTTGTACACAATGTGTTTTGCAGCTCTGACGACATAGACCATCGTTCTTCCCACACCAACATTGCCCAGGCCAGCTCCGTCCCTTTTGCACCGCCGCAGATGCCGGTCTCTGCGTCCATGCCATGGCTCGGCAGCGGGCAGACCAGCATGGGAGCCAGTGTGGTATGAGCTCATTCACAGTAAACACACATGTAGATTCTGTATACACAAACACACAATCAAACCCGGTCATCATGGATATGCAGCTGTTATTAATTGCCACCAGGGGGAAACAGAGCTCTGTTATGGAGTCAATACGCAGCATTGACCTTGTGGTGTGTCTGCAGTCATTTCCTGACTGTCTGTGGTTCCACAATAGATGCATCAGTTTTAACATTTTTAAAGGGAACATTGAGAGAAGCCTCTGACTTGGAGAAAGGCGCTTGGATTCCACTCTGCAGTCCGTGGCCCCTGCACATTTTCAGAAGTGCGTATTTTTAAATGTTATCGCTGTTGAACCAAACTGAGCCATGACGACTAAACAGCTGGCCTGCTGAGTCTATGGAGGCTGATACAGAGAGGAGGTGTGTTTCCAATGGCAGAGATGGATGCACATAAACACAGATAGCAGCAGCTCTCCCAGCTGACTACCCAAGGTGCAGTTATGCGTCACACTCACAGGCAGCCAGGGTTCTCCATGTCCCAGCCATGTTGATAAATGTTGGGTGCGATACACGAAGCGAGACAGGGCGGTGGGAGTCGCACAGGTTCATGGAATTATGAAAGAGGGTTTCTGAAGTGTGCGGCAGCGTGGGCTGAGCTGCGAGGGTAATGAATAGGTTTGCAGACCCGACTGTCTGAGGCTTTTATCTGCTAGGAGATTTAAGACTGGTCTTTGAGCGTGGCACGTTATTCTGTAATGAAGAACTGACACACTGTCACATCCTTCAACTTTGAAAAAGGCAAAATTTTCCGAAGAAAATGATAGCCTGGTGGCTCACGTCAAAAGTCACATTGCAGGGATATACGCTGTAAGCAGGTGAAAACCCAGGGAGCAGTCAGAATCAGTCGAAGTTCAGTTTATATGTTAAGAGTTGAATCAGCTGAGCTTTCTGACACAATACAGCTAAAAGTATTTATCCAACAACTATAGCACATCTGGACATCATTCTATGTATTATATTAATTGTGTTTTTATGTGAATGTTTGTCTTTTTCAGATTATGAAGAGGAATCTAAATAATGTGAAGCGAATGACATCCCACCCCATATATCAGTATTGTAAGTGCATATGAAGTCATCACTGAAGTACAGCTGAGTTTTTGTCTCATATTTCATTATTCATTTCTACTCATCTTTCTCCCATGTGTGTGTGTGTGTGTGTGTGTGTGTGTGTCAGACATGACAGGGGCTCAGGACGGCAGTGTGAGAATGTTTGAGTGGAACAGACCTCAGCAGCTTATTTGCTTCAGACAAGCAGGCAACGCCAGAGTCACCCGGCTTTATTTCAACTCCCAGGGCAATAAGGTACACACACACACACACACACACACACACGACAGCGTCTATGTTTTGTCTATCATCATTCTGATGGCTCTGTGTTCTTCTTGTAGTGTGGAGTTGCTGATGGAGAGGGCTTCCTCAGTCTCTGGCAGGTCAACCAGACATCCTCCAACCCCAAACCCTACCTGGTGAGGTCACCTCCCCCCTCCCCCAACTCTTTATTCAACCCCCCCGGCACAACATCTTTTGGTGTAGAACTCAAAGCAGTGATTTAAAATTAATGTGTACTGTGTTTTACTTGTTACTGTGTTTTACTTGTCCTGTTCCTGCCGACAGAGTTGGCAGTGCCACACTAAGACCTGCGGCGATTTTGCCTTCATCACGTCCTCCAGCCTCATCGCCACAGCTGGACAGTCCAACGATAACAGGTCGGAGTCTGCACTGAGCAACACCACTGTTAAACTGACACTACTCCTTTTCTGTTGGTATCGGCTGACTAATCTTATCCTGGGTTTATTTTCCCACAGAAATGTTTGCCTGTGGGATACTCTGATTTCACCTAGCAATACCATGGTCCATGGTAAAAAGTCTTTAGTGCTTCAAACAAACCTACTTTACTGATTTTTCCCAGTATATGAACTTGTTTTGTGATGCAGCTTTGCATTTCTTTCCACCCACCCCCTTAGCGTTCCCCTGCCATGAGAACGGGGCCACTGTGCTGCAGTACGCTCCTAAGCAGCAACTGCTGATCACTGGAGGCAGAAAGGGCTTTGTGTGCGTGTTTGACATCCGCCAGAGGCAGCTGCTCCACACTTTCCAGGCCCATGACTCAGCCATCAAGGCCCTCGCGCTGGACGCCTTCGAGGACTTCTTCGTCACTGGCTCCGCGGAGGGCAACATGAAGGTGACTCAGGCGCCGTCACTCACTCACAATAAATGTTTTGGAGGTGATAACATCAGAAAATCACCCTCCGCATATAATAATACAGTCTAGCGGTGAAATCCTCATCTCTTTGGATTGTCACTGAAGCGTCAGTTTCAATGACATATAGAGAGAGGCTTGATGCAAGACAAATGTTGCATATACAAATGGTCTGGAGAGGGTCAGACTTCACATTGTTTGGCATATTTTAGGAAGCAAACCATGACTTGCCAAGTGCAAGTGGAAATTTCCAATCTCAGTTAATGGATATTCAGTTTACAGGAAACCAGCAAACAGTAACATTCAAGAAACTGGGTCCAGAAAATGTTTGGCATTTTTGCTTGAAAGCAACCCAGCTGGTTGCCAAGCATCCTAACAGTGACATTCTAACAACACACCCACCCAACAAATAGTCGCGTACAGAGACACTTGTGAAAACACGTGACATTTAAACACTTTATTTTTTTTTTTTTAACAGATAATTTAACAGATTACAAAAAGAAGATATAAAATGTTAATTTGTGACATTTATAGGTGTTTGGTGGGCAGATGTTCAGTGTAACCAGTTCTGCTCATGATCTCATACCTGTTACGATGAGTAGTGTCAGCTTGATCATCAGCTGTGGTCACTCGGATGCTGTGTAATAAAGAACAGACACACACTTGTGTGGTTACAAAATAATTATGGCTTTGAGAAAGCTTCACAGCACTCAAATTGAATTTGGCACTCAACATTTTCAATTTCACTCAGTCCTTTCAGTCTCAGGGCTACGCATGATAAAACAAATTTAAAGAACAGCAAGAAAAGGGAAGGGGGGAAAAATATATATATATATCTTTCACCCCCTCTCATGCTTTTCCCGTCTCCAGGTGTGGAAGTTAGCCGGCCATGGGCTCATGCACTCTTTCAGCAACGAGCACGCCAAGCAGTCCATCTTCCGCAACATTGGAGCCGGTGTGATGCAGGTGGAGACGCGGCCCGGTAACCGCATCTTCACCTGCGGAGCCGACGGCACCCTGAAGATGAGGGTCCTCCCTGACCGCTACAATATCCCCAGCAGCTTGGTTGATGTCCTGTAATGTGTAATTCCACTTTTGAGGGTCCAAAGAGGAAAGAGACAGAAAGGAAAAAAACCCACTAAAAGCTTATGTAACACTCACTTGGCATTAATAGTATAATTGATGGTGGGAGAGTTAGTCAAAAGATCATGCTTTTGGCGTCTTTCAGAGTGTGCAGTGTTGGGATTGCTGTCGATGTAAATCATATCCAGAACGACAAACAGAGCTGCAAATATTTTTTTTCCCAAAGGCTGAAAGCAAAGTTACAAGAAAAAGTTATGATACTTGATTTTAAAGCTAGATTTATTGTAATTTTATTGAAGAATCTCTACTCTTAGAGTGTGTCCATAGGGAAGCTATGCATGTCCTGTTCTCGTTACGCGGTGCAATCACAGGTCTATTGATAGTGCTCTGTAAAAGTGCTCAAGCAAAAATTTTAAAAGTGTGTAACTGTCGTCATTTTGTGCCCACAGCTGAAATCTCTTAGCATCTACTGTAACCAGCACTGTGGTTTGTTATTAAGTCAGTGGTTTCCAGTGTGAATCGAGTTGTTGGAATCTGCATTTTGTTTTAATGGTTTTGCCCAACTCCCCCGCCCCACCCCTCCCACCTTTCCCCCCACCTTTCCTCAGCCCTTATGAAAGTTGATGGTCCATTGCTTCTATAGTGACACCGCGCCCCGCCCCTCTTTCACTGGCTGCCCGTCACTCACTCTGGCCTCTCCTGGTTTGGGCTCGACCCGGCTCGGGTCGTTGGTGGAGTGTGCGTTCACTCTGCTGTGTCTGCCATCTGTACGCCTGCCCGCTCACCTGCCCTCAAATGCCTGTTTGTGCGGCAGACTCCCTGCTAGAACATTCCTGTTTGGAAGATGACGTGTTTAGCTCCTGTGACTGTGATTTAAATGTTTTCCATCTGTCTGGTCCAAACCTAAGCACCCACCCACCCAGAGCAGAAACACAAAGGTTCACTTCTGGTTTTGCACAAGAATTTTTTTTAGATTTGAATTTTATTATTTAAATTATTTATATGTTTGTGTTTGTTTGGCCATTCCTTTGTAAAACTATTTAACTTATTGCCTTTCATTTTAGGAACGTAAGGGGTTTTACTGTATCTGACAGGGAGATGTGCAACACAGTCTACTGTATGTAAGTGTGTGTTACCTCGCTAGTTGTTTTTACTGTTTCGTCCATAAGGAATAAATATTTGCACTCAAATTCTGGAGACACTAAAAGTTTATTTCAAATGAATAGGTTATTGAAGAAGAAACTGTTATCTACAAATGAATGTCTGGCTTTATTTGGCCTAGTAGTAAAATGTTTCAAATAGTTTTAATATATAAATTATATAAATAAATTATATACATATATATGTGTATGTATAAATATATGTATATTTATACAGTATAAATATGCATATATACAGTATATACATACATATATGTATGAGTATATATATATATATATATATATATATATACATATATATATATATATATATATATATATATATATATATATATATATATATATATATATATATATATATATATATATATATATATGAAATACCACAACAGCTTGTACAAACATGAAAGCATTTCTTTATTTTTGGTTTGTATCATACCAGCTGGATTAGTTGTAACTTTTGTTAAGTGTATGTATGGTATTTATTAAAGAGATTTGTGTTTCTCTCCCTCTTTCTGCCCACTATGTGTACTGTATGTATCGGTTGTGTTTTACCAGTGGTCCTACTGGTGTCTAGTGTGTGCATGTGTGCGTGCGGACATGTAATAATGAAGCCAGTATCATGGGTAGATGCTTACTAGGGCACTTGATCCTGAAGGTGTGTGAGAGAACAGGTCATGGTCAGAGTTTTACCTTTGTAAAGTGAATAAATTCTTTTTATTTCATCAGGGTTATTTGGCACTGTATTTTCTTTTTCTTTAGTTTTCTGTGAGGGGAAAAAAGTGAGCAGGGACCATGCTGCTTCTATACAAAGGCAGGTGGACTGTGTGTACAGAATATCTAGGGTGATGACATGTACACCTGTATAAAAATACATTAAAAAAACGCCATGCAAATACATAAAATAATGTAACAGCTTACAACACAGACACAAAAATTTTGTTATAAGTTCCATTTGTATAAACTTTGAACTGTTTGGTACAAAATAAGTTTTCACACTATTAGAAACTCCAAAATCGCACACATACATTGAGAAGAGGATATAAATACAGCAGTATTTATCTTTGACAATATCACAATAATTTTTTAACCAGACATTGTTTTCCTTGAGTGAAACAGTGATTTTTTTTTTTTTGTTTTAAACAACCGGGTGAAAGAGATCTGACAAGGATGAAGCTGAGACTGATGTGTGGATCTCTCGACAAACCTATACAATATTTGATTTCCAAAGGTGGGTCGAATAGTTTCTCAGCAAGCATGTCTGAAAGTCGTCTCTCATCTTCATGCTTTTTCATGATTTTCATTCATCAGAGATGAAGTGGACCACGTAGAGCCTGATGTAGCTGTCATCCCACACGTACAGATGTCTGTCTTTCGGGCTGTAGGAGAGCATTGACAGCACTCCGCCTGGAGGCCTCAGGTCAAAGGTCACATTAACCGGCTTCCCCTTCAGCAGGTCAAAAGCAAAGGTGACTCTGGTGTCTTTCGTGTCTGTGACATACAAGACACCGCAGGCAATGAAGGCATTGCCGGCCTTGGTGCGGGGGTATGTGGTGTTTATGTAGGACGTGACGGAGAAAGTCTTCTGGTCCAGCTGGGCCACTGTGATGCTCTCATCTACGCTGGAGGCAAAGATCAGCCACAGGCCGTTCTCGTCTGCTGCGAGTTTGAAGTAGGTCTTGGAGTTTTGGAGCAGATAGGCGAGATTGTGGTGCAAAGCGTTCTCTATAGCGAGAATGCGAAGCCTCTTGGAGTGAAAGTGAAAACTGTGACCAAACAAGGAGCTCGTCGTTAATGGGTGGAGGGAATGGAATGAATGGAAACAACAGCAAAGCATTTAACATCGCACTTCATTGTCTTTCAGCTTACCTTCCGATGCTTGAAGTACCAGCAATGTGATAATAGAAGGAACCGTTGTGAACGGTGTGGCCGCAGCCCTGATAGAACTTTCTCACATCCACAAAGTTGCTGCTGTTGGTCTGGAAGGAGGCAATGCGTTCATACTCCTTCAACACACGACCTGCAGGAGCAACAAGGAAGAATGAAGAAGAGGTTCAACAAGCCGCTGCAGGAAAACAGTCAGAGACCTTTCAGAGGTCCTATAGTCTGACATGCCTGTATAACTTTGACACACAAAGCCTCAAGATGTGTATGAAACACGTTACATTCTTTTTCCTCAGTATTCATGCGGCTGTTCCTCTGTAACCAACTTACCAGAAAAGTGTTCTGCCACCCATATGCGCTCATCGCTCAACTGAGAAGTGTCTTTCATCCATGTGCCAAATGTGCTCTCCATCTTTGTTACATTTCTAGGGTTAATCAGTGACCTAATCAGGCACTCTGAAGGGAAACCAAAGAACAGCAAGTTTAGATGTTAACGGATATATTTATGTCTCTACCATGAAGCACATACTGTATAGGTTGTCACTTCTCTGATTAGACCCACCATTCTTCTTAGCAGGCGTCTGGTGTAGTTGCACAGCCTCTTTTACAGATGACGTTTCGTCATTTGGAATTGCATGTAACAGTCCTGTTAGAAACAGTTTCATCTCATGTTATTCAGTGTTTACACACAGTTTATGTTTGGCAAAATAATCTCTCCATGCAGTATCCAGATGTTCAAATTCACAATTTTGGATCATGTAGCTTCCTGAGCACATGAAGTGCCCAAAAAAGTGGAAAAACCAACCCTTTAATTTAATAAGTGGGCAACTCAATCTACTGAGGACGATTGATATCAAAAGCTGCACAACTACTACATGGAGGCTGTGGAGAGCCTGTTTGCCAACTACTGTTTCCAAGGTCAAGACTAATGTTTCAAAGTTTGATGTTGGTCTAAAAAAATCCTCTCACCCAGGGTCTGAGCAGCCTGAAGGTGGGCTCTGTGATGCCTTGTTCTGGGAGGCCCTTGAGGGCCAGGGGGTCCAGGAGGCCCAGGAGGGCCCAAGGGCCCAGGAGGTCCTGGAGGACCAGGCGGACCTGTACAAAGAAGAGGGGACAACATCTCAACCATCTGGATACAAAAGTAGGTTTATTATAAGGGCGGTGCATTTGGGGGTGCAAAATGGTGCAAAATTGCAGTGAGTAAAGCTCTATTCACCTTCAATAATCACATCGTTGGATGGTTGTCCTTTCTCTCCAGGTGCACCGGGCTCTCCTGGAGCTCCTTTTTCACCAGGTTCTCCTTTCTCACCTGGCGGCCCTGTGGTGGTCATCATGCAGTACATCAGTGAGATTGCATTCATAACCTCAGTAAACTTCCAGCCTATTGTTAAGTTAAAAAAAGTGAATGAATGGATCCATAGACATGCTGCGGTGAATCATGCCATCCGCTGAGGAGGGGAACAGAGTGAAGTGGGAGAACACAGGGACAGAGTTTCCCAGTTCATTCAGCTGAAGCCCAAAACCACAGACATGAATAATATTAGTGGAGAGAAAGGCAGCTGTCTGAACCTCTTCAGTCATTCATGAATTACAAGTAGATTTCACTGTCAATAAAAACTCAGTCATTATAATTCACTGATAGATCAGGAAGCTAAGTGCATTACTATGTTTTGAATTTGTGTCTTTGTGTGTGGGTTACTTTAAGTGATTGTGTTATTTTGGTATTTTGTTTTGTTTTGTTTTTTACCCAAAGGTCACTCTTAACCCTTTTGCTTTTACATTGCACCAGTAGTTCTTTGCTTAAATGGCCAGCACTGCCTGAGGCATTAATAAAATGGGATGGTGAGTTAAAAAACAGAATGGGGGCCTTGCTCTTTCCTTACCTTTTTTTCCTCTTTTCCCATCAGCCCCAGGCACGCCATTCAGTCCTGGGATGCCATCAGTCCCATTGTGGCCAGGAGAACCATCAGCACCAGGCAAACCTACAGCAGCACACACACACAAAAATCTTCACCACGGGATGAATGGAAAACCTATTCAGAGAGGATATGGGTCACTAAACCACAAAGGAGGCGTACAGTGTGGCTAGATTTAAAATTTGGATCCAGAATGAAGGGTTCACTCACCAGGTGGTCCTGGAGGTCCTGCAACAGAAGGTTTGAGGATTGTTAATAAAAAGTGATGTTTTGGACATGATTATGACATATATCAGTAAGCCATACCGGCTATGCAGACTCCCTTTGTGCTGTTGCAAATGTCGATCAACAATTTGATCTGAAAAGAAAGAGGAAAGTTCAAGATATAATCAAAACAAGCCCAGTCAGGTTAACCAACCATGAGGTCTAGGAGTGAAAATGACTGGTGGGTCAGTGATCCAACCAGTGATCCAACCAGTGGTCAAAGGTCATACTACTACTACTACTCAAAATAGTAAAAATAGTGAATTGTTACTAAATATTACCAGCAAAATATAATCGAAGTATCAGATGTAAAATCATTCATGCAGCAGAATGCCCATAGCCAATGTTTTCAAATATATTATAGGACTAGTATTACTGATGCTTACCATGTAAAAAAAACATTTTATTTTTTTTTATTGGTGACGCTAACTTACCTATTTGAAATACAGGGAGGCAATTTATTGTTCATAAAGTGATCATGTTTTCTTTGTAGAAGTTAGAGAAACTAGTGACTTCATTAGTCATCAATGACAAGATAATACAAGATACAATACACAGTCTCATTCTTTCTCTCTCATTAACCCTCTATCAGCAGGTATGTCTTCTCACCGGGACCATGGAGTAAGTCATCATCATCATCATGTCATTCTGCACGTGTGCCTTGTGGTAACTCTGGCTGTGTCGGTGCTTGTGTTTCAGCTCGTGCTTCGTCTTCTTCTCTGTTTCCTCTCCCACCTCCTGGCTGACCTCCTGCTGATAGAACTCCTCTCCCTCCTCATGGTGAAGCTCCTGCGGCTCAAGGTGTAGCTCCTTCTCCAGCTCTTCGCTCCTTTTGTTCCTTGAATACTGGTATTGATACTGCGGCTGTTCCCCTGCGTTTGCCCGCATACCTGCCGCCCCTCTGGGCACCTCCTGCAGGAACTCCACCACTGAGCTTTGCTCCACCTCCGTCAGCCTCACCTCCATCTGCTCCAGCTGTGCACGTTGCTGATTCTGCTGGACCAAGAGCACTAGAAGGCCCACAGAGTTCATCAGTGCTACAACGCACGTCCCATACAGCACCATCCGCTGAGGGAGAGTCATGCTGGGTGTCGGGATCCACATGGTAACCACTTCACCTCCTCTTTTCTGAGGGTCACCCAGCAACCTCAGCATTCAAAGGGGAATACAAGTCCAGCACAGCAGTGAATATGAAAAGGCCAAAAATCAAGCAGGACAGAGAAAGTCCAAGTTTTGTCACCTTGTGGTCCAAGATGCTGCCTCCAAAACTCAAATAAAACCAATGAAACCAAACTCATCCAACAGGAAGGAAGTCCTGTACTGAACTCAAAGGTTCTGTCCAGGATCCAGTCAGCTACAGTGTCTGTGCTCCACCCGTGTGGTCTCTCTGAAGGCAGTCCAGTAAATACAGTGGTTGTTGTGTTGTTCTCCAAGTGGAGAAGGGTTGTGTGTATGTGTCCACATGCAAACTAAACCAGTAATGTAGGAGTGGGCATTACACAATCTTCAGAGCTTGTCTGGGAAGAAACCCCCGCCTGTTCAGTCACCTGATTTATATTCAGTACAACCCATTCTACTGCACCGCCGTGGGCAGACTGACATCACAAACACAAACACACACACACACACACGGACATGCACAAGTGCACGATGTACCATGAAAGCACTCACATACATAACAAATGAAAGCATGCATAACACCAGAGAAACTGACTAGTACACATTATTATTATTATTATTATTGTTGTTGTTGTTGTTGTCGTCATCATCATCATCATCATCATCATTAAAATCATTATATAAAAATGCAATAACATTGTTATACTTCATGCCTGCTCTTCCTCAACTTTGTCCTTCCCTCTCCATTTTTCCTCTGGGGGCTGCCCGTTCTTCCCAGCTTCCATCATCCACCGACTTCAACAATGACCCATTTCCATTGCTTTGATTTGGGCCAGAAAAATGACATTTCACCAGAGAAATGACAGTTCAGAAAAACAAATCAGCTCCAGGCATTCCGGCATTCTCGAGCTGTTACTTTGAAAGGTAGTTGTAGCTGCCTCTTTTGATTTAAGCTAAGGTGTAGTTGGTGCATTTTCTGTAATTGTCCAACTAATTATTTCAGTCGTCAAATATTATATTTCAGTTAGTCACTTAATTGGCCTCTCTTGTAACATGGTGCAGTGCTGGATTCATGTGGTTGACCTACATGATCTTGCAGCTATTCTATGCCCCCATATAACACACACACACACACACACACACACACACACACACACACAAACACAGACAGGAAGAGGTAGAGAGACATGCAACATTACAAGGTTTTGAGGTCTGTTGACCAGGGCTGAAGTGAGTGGGCTCCTGCCTGAGGCTGTGGGTCACTGACAGCTGACAGCTGGACAGCTTCAACTCCTCCTCCAGCAGATGTGAAGATGTGGACATACATACAGTCTGAAGAGCACTGAGGTTATTGTTGTCTCTCATTTACTTTGTTTTGAACAGAGATAATTAGTAATTCCATACATGGATCTCTGAGTTAAACTATACACTAAAGAGAAAGAGCAGCACTAATGGGTTTTTCTTTTTTACAAAGCTGCTATATGATTCAGAAAGTCAGGATTCATCCAAATGAACCACTGAACCAGTGTTGTAGATATGTCAACATGCCAACACAATCTTCTCTACCTCTGTCGTCTTGTTGACCTTTTGTGGTTGTGATTCCTTCCTGAGCTGCAGCTGCTTGGAGAGAAGCCTTATCTCTCTTCTTACCACAGAGCTGAGAGGTCCATGTCCGTCTTCCAGCTCCCATCCAAGGACAGCCAGATGACCTGATGTGTCTTCCGGCCAGTTTTAAACCTCCCACACAACTCTTCTGTCTGTGTGAGAAACCTAGTCTTTTTTTTCTTTATACCATCATATATCATGTATAATTTGACAAGTTTAAATGCTTGATTTGTGAGAACAGAATTAATTATATAAAATTAAACTTGGAAGAAAATAAAAGCAAGTGAAGAAATACAGTAAAATAATTCTGTAAGTGAAAAAAACGCAAAGAAACAGATACTACTGCAGAAAGTTCCAGATCTTTAAAGATATATATGTATGTAGAAGTATGTTATTTAAGTTTATTACATTAGAGTAGTGCCTATAACCGCCAGTGAGAGAGCTGGGGGGGGGAATGAGTTATCATATCTATTTACCAAGTCTTCAGTGACACTTTAAAACTGAATAATGACATCACCTGGTCATCCAATTCATAAATGAATAACATCCATTTCTGACATTTAACCATTTTTCTTTAACTTTCTGTTAATCTTGTTTTTTCACCTCTGAACGACTCCCCACACATGTGGTGGAGAGACAAAGATGTGGTTGACCAGAACACAGGGCTCAGAGATAAGGTTACATTAACTTTTGTCTCTGGGCCAAACAGGGTGGGGCTTTCTCTGCTTAATCACGTAGAACAATCTCGGGTCTAAGCCGTCATACAGGGCACCATTATTGAGTAAGAGCCTCAGCACACAGACAACCATTTCAACGTTGCACATTCTTGGACTGGAGTGTGGGTGGTGAGTGAATTCATAGAGTCCTTTTCACTGAGTGAGCAACAGAACAAAGGCAGAGACAAAGCCAGACAGCATGGTGTTTGTCACAAATTAACAAATAATAAAATATAATAAAATCACAGACTTCATATAATCTGTATCAAAAATATCAGATTATACATTCATTAAAATATAAAAAAAATTTAAATATGTTTTTCTTTCAGTGTCTCATATTGAGATCAAGTTTGGGATAAAATATTACAGGAAGGGACTGTAATGAGATGAAATTTATTGTAAAAAAAACAAAAAACAGTATAGTGAACATTTTTAAATGTAGCATTTACTGTAATTCCAGCTTTCCTTGGTCTCCGAAAAGATAAAAGAAACCTAAAATATAACAGAAACTTTAGTTTCGCAAGACAGATAAAGTTGTCATAATAAAAATAATTACACTGATTTTATCTTATTTTACCCTCTCACAGCCCATACATTGTTTTGTGAGGTTTTGATGTTCAAAGGAGTAGTGATGCATGCTTCTCATCATCAAAATGTCAAATACACACCATGATAGAAACTCACTTGTAGTGCAACATGCACCTGCTGGACGAAATCCTTGTCACTCAAGGGCGAATACAACCCCTCAAGGTTAGAAGTGTATTATTTACCTTTTCACTCCTCTGTTGTGGCTTTGCTTTACCCTGACCTGGCGTGTAACCAGCTCTGGCAGCTTATAAAGAGAAGGACTGTTAGGGCAGATTTCACCACTGGTCATTGGGTCTGTGCGGCGCGTGCAGGTTTTACCTTCGCCTCCCTATGGATCTGATCCCTGCCTGTGAGCTGGCGATGACTCCTTTAGCTTTGGATGCCGTACTGGAAGACCTGGTCTCCATGTCCCCAAACACCTCTGCGGTGGAATCAGCGGGGAACATCTCTGTGGCAAACAGAACCCTGGCACTGCTTGTCTGTGTTCTGCTGGTCGCCTGGAGCCATGCAGACAAGAAAACAGTACCAGGTAGGATCAGTGGTCACATATCAGCTTCGACACGTTCACGGTTTCTTCTTCTTGTGCTGGTGCCACTGCTGAAATATATTTATTGCCATTTTCCATGACAGGACCTTGTTTCTATATGGGTTTGGGGCCACTTCTCTCATATGTGAGATTCATCTGGACTGGTATAGGCACAGCCAGCAACTACTACAACAACAAGTATGGGGACATTGTCAGAGTCTGGATCAATGGAGAGGAAACCCTCATAATCAGCAGGTTGGTTAAGTGAACGAATAGTCCATCCAAGTGTAAATCAGTAATCTGTAATTTAATTTTCTTTCTTTTTCTTTTCTTTTTTGTACTATTAGGGCATCTGCAGTTCACCATGTACTGAAGAATGGACAATATACCTCACGTTTTGGGAGCAAGCTGGGGCTCAGCTGCATTGGCATGAATGAGAGAGGCATCATATTTAACAACAATGTAACTCTGTGGAAAAAGATACGCACCTATTTCACCAAAGGTAACCTTTTACCTCATTCAGCCTTGTAGACATTCAGAAATTTCAGATACAAAATATTTGACTAATCTCATTCAGAGAAAACTTTTTCGCCCACAGCTCTGACGGGTCCAGGTTTGCAGACGGCAGTGGAGGTTTGTGTCTCCTCCACACAGGCTCACCTGGATGACCTGGACAGCTTGAGTCACGTAGACGTCCTCAGTTTGATGCGCTGCACTGTGGTTGACATCTCCAACAGGCTCTTCCTTGATGTACCTGTCAATGGTTAGTTGGCATTCATGGATTTCCTCCAACTCAGTTTTTGTTGTCTTTAATTTATCTCACTACTGTGTGTTCTTTATAAATTTGTGAACACGTGGGTGCAGAGAAAGAGCTGCTGGTGAAGATTCAGAAGTATTTCGATACATGGCAGAGTGTGCTGATCAAACCAGACATCTACTTCAAGCTGGACTGGATTCACCAGAGGCACAAGACAGCAGCGTAAGTCTGCTTTATCACTTTATTATTTTTAAATCATACCACTTCACACAAGCTCATCTTGTGTATATATATATATATTTTCTCTCTAATTGAGTGCTAGTGTCTGTTGTTTCACAGTCAGGAGCTGCAGGATGCTATAGAGAGCCTTGTCGAACAGAAGAGGAGAGATGTAGAGCAGGCAGAAAAACTGGACAACATCAACTTTACCACAGAGCTCATATTTGCACAGGTCAGTCTGAGAATTCATTTGCTGTCATTTCTACATTTCAGCACTTTCTGAGTCAGCCTGTTCATACGTGTGTGTGTGTGTGTGTGTGTGTGTGTTTTCAGAACCATGGTGAGCTGTCTGCTGAGAATGTGATGCAGTGTGTGTTAGAGATGGTGATCGCAGCTCCAGACACTCTGTCCATCAGTCTCTTCTTCATGCTGCTGCTCCTCAAACAGAATCCAGATGTGGAGCTGCAGTTGCTGCAAGAGATAGACACTGTTGTAGGTGAGGTGCTGGGAGAATTGACTTAAATATACTCATGCTGATAACATAAACAACATACATACTGTACAGATTAAGTTCTATCTACCAATGTTAGATTTTTTAAAAAGCTTGATTTAAGTTTGGACCTGATCTTCTACACATCAAAGGTACATTTTAATAAATACACTGTGAGATACAGTGTGTAAAACAAAATAATGTGCATGTATACCAAATTTTTTCACCAAAGTTTTTCACACACTTGCCAGTTCATCAGTGTGAATCATATAATAAATCCTGCCTTCATGAAGGGTATATTGTTTTTCATAGTGTTGAACTGTTTTGCAGTGTATACAGAAAGGTCTTTCTGTTTTTTTGTACATGTAAATCAGTAAGGGTAGGCTAAATAACAAAAACACATCTCTTTAAAATGCAATAAAGATTCAGCAACACCACAAGCTACATCCTCCAAAATGATTGAAACGGCTGAATCCGCAACAGTATAACCTTCATGAAGGTGGAATTTAGCACAAGCTTGTTTTATTAGACAGAAATCCTTAATCTGGGATCTGAGAGTATGGTAGTAATGAAATCTCATTGCCATTATCATTGGCTGTAGGTGGAAGACAGCTTCAGAACAGCGACCTTGAGAAGTTGCTGGTGCTGGAAAGCTTCATCAATGAATGTTTGCGCTTCCACCCGGTGGTGGACTTCACAATGCGTCAAGCCCTGTCTGATGATGTCATAGATGGCTACAGGGTACCAAAGGGCACAAATATCATCCTCAATACTGGCCGAATGCACCGGACAGAGTTTTTCCACAAACCAAATGAATTCAGTCTGGAAAACTTTGAAAAAAATGTAAGTAGAAGTTTTAATTCATTTATTACTATTATTCCTCATTTTTTGGTTGTTTTTTTTTGCCAACTTGAGGTTCTGTATGCAAGTTTGGGACTCAGATGACTAATGGTATAAGATAAATTTGCAAAATTGAATAAATGAACTCTTAAAGACTGTCAGAGACTGTGAGTCTACCATTATCCTCCTATAGGCTCCTCGCCGTTACTTCCAGCCGTTTGGTTCAGGCCCTCGATCCTGCGTTGGTAAATACATCGCCATGGTGATGATGAAATCCATCCTGGTGACGTTGCTCTCTCAGTACTCTGTTTGCATCTGTAAGGGCTTGACCCTGGACTGCCTTCCACAGACCAACAACCTCTCCCAGCAGCCCGTGGAGCATGAGCAGGAGGATGAACATCTTGGTATGAGATTCTTACCCAGAAAGAGAGGAAGTTGGAAAAAACCAAAAGACTCTGATCTTTAGTTGTACCTATGCATTTATGCAGAAAAATACTGTACATCTACGATCACCACTGCTTCATTTATGTTATCTCATGTCTGTACAAAGCTAGCTTTTATATTTTGGTATGATATATTATTTCTACTGGGACTATTATGCATCATGTGAGGGATTTAGATTAACAGTGAATTAAATGTAAATTATTGTGCCACGTTAGTGTGTTTTTGTCTTCTTTTTGGGTATATCTGTGTAATCACATACAGTACTAGTAAATATGGAATGTTTACAACTGACCCTTAGCTCAGGGGGTTTAAATCACCTACCCCAATACAATTAGACCATTATTTCAAACCAATCTAATTTAATTTAATTTAATTTAATTTAATTTAATTTAATATATGCATATTTTATGGTGAGAGTGGAAAAAATCAAATTTTTTTCTTTGTATTTGCAAATTATGGTCAGGAGAGGGCACTACAACACATGGCAGAATTATATGGTCTTTATCTCCAGCACAGCCCAAATAAAGAAACCAATCTGTTCATTATGTTCAATTGCTCTGCCCCTTGGCAAACGTGGCGAAACATTTTACACACAGATGCTTCAATTTGCATTGCTTCCACTTTACTAAACACTGGGACCGCTGAAAGGATTATGGTGACAGACCACGAAGGCTCCTTTAGCAAACCTATATGTTTGATAGTGTATTTGAAAGATAAGAGAACCACAGATGAGGGTATTATAGAAGAAACTAGGAGAAAATACAAATGTGCATGAGGTTTTCCTCTTTGCAGTGCATTTCCTCCAGACATGTCAACCGTCAGTTTCCACTCAGTGATGTAAGAAAGTGAAATGTCTAAAACAAAACACTACTGTATGTGTGAATTGTAAGTGAGTGTGTGTGTGTGTGTGTGTGTGCATGTGTGCATCCTGTATTAGAGCTTGTTCTCAAACTGAAAGTTGGTCATATATACATTTTGTCTCTAGAAAATATTCTTTTTCAAGTATCATCTATGTCTAGTATCTATTTTTTTCTTGTTTGAGTATGTATCAAAGGCTGTTCCTTGCAGGTGTCCTCACTTGGTGGTGTTATCACTTCCTTACATAAGGGCCTCATACTGTCATTTAGAATCACCATCATTATCTGTCTATCTAGCTATCTATCTATCTGATAGAGTGGCCCTATCAGCGACCACACCAATATTTTCATCCCGACAGCCACTTGCATAACAGGGCACACAAAATGCTTACTGTCACTGTAAGTTGTAATATAGTAAGGCAGAAATGTTCCTTAAAATATGTCATAATATAGTCATGCAACAATTATTCATGAAAAGTTCATAGTATAACAATTACATTTTCGATGGAAATTGTCATATTATGGTTAAATCATGAAAAATGTCATAGTATATTAAGGCAAAATTTTTCATGAAAAATTGTGTAATACAGTAAGGTATCAAAAACATTATAGTACAGTGATGCATCACAAACATCATGAAATGCATCATAGTAAAGTGTCAAAACAATCATAAAAATGAGATATTACAGTAAGGCATCAAAATGATCATTCTTCCCCATTGTAAGAATGGGAAAATTTCACATTTCACTCATATCGCCACAAATACATGAAGATTTGACGTAAGAAAAAGTGCAGGACACAATCTCAACGCTCTCAAGAAAACATCACAAATTGATCCACATCAGGACACTGTTTTGGATCCATGGACAAGATTTACACAAAAGATTTACTCCATGGTAGCATATTCTTCCAGAAATGATATAAACGTTTTTTTAAAGTTCCATTGAGAAAAGTTTGAGACTTTTTTGGTAAAATCTAAAATTTTGGGGAATGTTCAGCCTTGGCAGAGTTGTGCACTCTTAAAATTCTCAAACGCCAGTGGCCATATTGTTTCAGTCCCCTGCTAGATTATTGCTTCATCAATAGAGAGCCTTGGTTGCCATGGAAACATCTACCAGAAAGGGTAAATTGGCAATGTACTCATCTATCCACATTGTCAGTACATTGGAAACATCAACTATACCTCCCACAGAACAAT
The DNA here is from genome assembly GCA_016785225.1 of Psettodes erumei. Classification (NCBI taxonomy): domain Eukaryota; kingdom Metazoa; phylum Chordata; class Actinopteri; order Pleuronectiformes; family Psettodidae; genus Psettodes; species Psettodes erumei. The sequence continues at coordinate 3,596,779 of JAFBJZ010000863.1, read as the reverse complement.
GCTGTGAGACATTTGCTTGTTTGAATGTTTCTTGGCCTCACTGATACTGACATCATGTGCTCATAAGAACATACGTGTTTCAGTGCTCCTGACAAGAGGGTACAAAATATGTATGTGAACATGTATGTATGTGAATCTCGGTCATCGGGCCCATCTGTTTGAAGAAACCCAGACTACAAGGCTATCTGGCAGCAAAGGCAGTGAATAAAAGTCTCACTTCATAGCCTGACACAGCCCCCTTTCACAACGTCAACTCATTTGTTTCTCATTGAACATCAGAAGAGGGTGATGCTGCACATTACAGGAAGCTCTTCTGCATCTTCTTCTTTTTCCTTCAGTCCACCTCTCTGCCAACTCACAGTAAGCCAGCCTGTTGGTTTCAGGTTGAGACTGCAGAGTTTTGTACTGCTGCTGGTCGTTTCTTTTCTTTTTGGGTTCAGCCGGTTGTCTGTCAGCTCCAGTTTGGCTTCAAGTGGTGAAATGAAGTTCAAAAGATTTCCAAACATGTCCTTAACAAAAGCATTCAACCATCACATTGAAGTTGGGTTATTAACAGTGGCCGTGGATTTCAGTACAATTTAAGACACTTGAACTTTACATTTTAGTCTACTTCCATGCAATTTTAAACTCAACCATTACTTTTTTACAGTAGTAGTGTAGTGTTCTTTTGTGTGCTCAGCCTGTAGACCTATAAGACACCAAATATTAAGTGAAATAACATTAGTCATAAAAGAACATAACTTCTTACATATAACAGGACATTGTAAACAAAGAATTTTGTCTCTTCTCCAAGGGTCTGCAAATAAAACCTGCCATTACAAAAGAAATTCATTGTATTTAAATGCTTGAAACTCAATGTAGTCTGGGCATAGTTTGGCTTGCTACCTGTACAACGAGCCTGCGAGTGAAGCAGTGCAGCTCATGTTGCCCAGGCAGCAGGTGTTAGCCAATGAAGAGCATTCCTTGCAGTAGAATGCAATTCGCTTTGTTAGGCTACTGCTGCGCTGCTTGTGCTCAGCACTAGCACCCCTGTTTGAAGGCAACAAAGTCTGCAGTGTACTATTACCAGTGTCCTCAACATATGTGTGCTCTAGTGAGTCAGCTAGCATGGCTAGTAACACGCCTCTTAGCAGCAGTTATCAAAATACACCCTGGTGACACAGAAGCACCCAAGACTGTTACCTTTCAAGAGGTCAAGCGATTCAGGGACTAAAGCTGTGCTGTTAGCTGGCGCTAAACCAGACAGAGAGTGACTTGATGGTGCTTACATCAGAAAATGAATTTCTGAGGCCTAGTCAAGACTGGAGAGTTTGTGCAATGAATCACAAGGACAGAATTGTGCTCAAGACTAATATTCTGTTTCAATTTCATTTTTGCATTCCCATGACTTTTATGGTACTCTTCCAAGCAAACCAAGATATTGTAGACTAACTTATGGTTCTCTGTCTCAGGGCAAGTATGTTTCTATTCAAGCTCTAGAACCATCACACACATTCCATTTGACTCCAGGTCAAGAAGTACACAGCTTTATTGTGAGGATCATAGAGGCTCAGCTTGTTGTGATTTCTGACGTTTCTTTTTTTCCTTACTGCAATATTGCAGGAAGAGTGCACATGTGCGCATACATACACACACAAACACAGTGTCGAAGATAAGTGCGCTTCGGGCAGCGGGCAGTCAGGATAATGCCATCTGGTGCCCAGCGTTCATGCTGAGCAACAGTCAGCTCAACACCTGGGGGATGGTATAGCCTGCAACTGTTGTCGGACCACCAACTGCACACCCACCTGCCCCCCTCATTTCTGAATTGGAGCTTTGTGTTGTCTCAGACTGCAGACAAAATTAATACAAGTTAACTAAAAGAGAAACCCACCCTAAGAGGGTTTACACATTTTATACGTCACCAGTCTGTCGTAGCAGATGCTTAGGAGCTCTTTTGTGATTGTTTCACAAATAGGGACTGCCTTCATACAGTATTTCACTGTAGCCTATGCCTCCATTTGTTTCTGATTTTCAAGTGTGGCGAGAGAGCTTTTTTTTCTTGTGAGATTTACAGTGAAGTCACAATTTTTATTTTAAACAAATCCTTTGTAGCTTTAAGCAGAAGGAGAAATTGTTATATCTATATCTCTCTTTTTTCTTTCTTGGGGGGCTGCTTAGGGCAGCAGAACATACTGTTAGTATAACATGGACATATTATCACCTTCTAGTAGCAAAGAGTTTTGCTTTAGTTAGCTTTCATTTTTGTTTTCTTGATTTGAGTTGTGTTTCAGGCCACCCAAAGAATGACCAAGGCTTGCTCTCAGTTTACCAAATTCAAGCAAATATCTGGCTCTTTAGCTGCTGATTTCATGCATGTAGTCAGCAGTCAGTAGATTTCTCATTGTTTTTTCCTTTAAATTCGCTAACTGCTGCTGGCAACAAAGTAGATGAGTGCAGTGAAAGCTAACATAAGGAGTAGTGGGCTTTAAAAGCAAGACAATACAACAAAAGACATAAATGAGAGATTTAAATCCACCCAGTGACAGATAACCTATACCTTACAATCTTGCTTAATTCTTCAAGTTATATATTCTCTGAAAGGTAATCAAGCAGGGAGTGTTCTGAAAACTCTCCAAGGATGCAATGACACTGTGAATGCTGTAAGAGGTTTTTGGGGACATATTTTTTGTTTGTTTTTTTACTTTAAGAAAAGTAGGCATTTGCTCATGAGTGATGGAAAACATAAGGCTGTTTTGTTTCTAAATGTAAAACATTATCTACTATAACTAAATGCCTGCTGTCCTATTTCATTTCCTCTGCAGATAGTATATAGGTAACCTGGCTGAACTCCACGTGACCACCATAGATAGTGACTGATTTTATAACAGCCAGTAAAAAGTGGTCATGGGATTTTTCCTGCTGGAGATGAATTTCAAGTTGCCATGAATGACTCTCTCCCATTGCTCTGCTTAAACACAGGCAGCACTCTTACCCTGAGACAGGGTGAGGGAGAGAGAGGAAGAGACAGCACTTACAGCATACAGAAAGAGGTAGAGAAAGAGTTTGAGCAGAGAGAGCGTGAAGAGGCTGAGTGTCACAGCACCGAATGAGAGGAGGAGGAGGAGGAGGAGGAGGACGGACTGAGCAGCAGGGACAAGGGAGGGAGAAACAGAGAGGGGGACGGACCACGAGTGAGCAAGGGGGAGGGAGCAGCAGAAACGGGGAAAGTAGATGAGTGGGAGAGGGAAACTGAGGGAGTGAGGAGAAGAGAGGAGAGCAAAGGAAGAAGAAAGCAAAAAAAAAGGAGGACAGCTCAGCAAATCAGCCCAGTAGCATTCCTCTCACAGCTGCAGTGATCCAGGCTGGGAGGGGAAGTTAAGCTCACCAGGACAATAAAAAAAACGACAAATTGTATTTTTTTCTACGTGTGAAGAAATCAGAAGGCTCCCTTAAAAACGAAAGGGAATAATTAAAAAAAGGAATCAAGGAGCTTTTGCAGCCTCCAAGTGTCTCACAGGGGAAGATGGATTCAGACTCCGGAGAGCAGAGTGACGGAGACCTCTCTCCAGGTAAGCTCAATGGGCTCAATGGGCCTCAATACCATTACTCCTTCAACTAAAACATCACTTTCTGACATGTTATCATAACTACAGTTTAAGTTAATACACTCTACACTTAAGTGGACTGGTCATCCAGAGGCTTACTGACTTCTTTTGTCCTTTTTCTCAGCACGTTTTCAACATTTTCCAGCATCTTTATCAGCTGCTGGGCTGTACAGAGAATTCTTTGCACTGATCAGCAGCTTGCCAATACAAACACCTGAATAATCATTTAAATGCCCCTAATAAACCAAGAATCACACAATTGTCAGTTATTCATTCAGTCTTTCACACATCAGTATCTGGAACTCATTGCTGAGATGTGTCAAAAAGAAAAGCTGCTGCTGCTGCTGCGAGCTCTGATCTATGCACACTTTGATGCCGGTGACTGGCAGAGCCTCGCTGAGTGTGTGGATGAGAGCCGGCTCAGTCACCACCAGGAACAGGCAAGCTCTAACACGTGCAGCCAGTTTGTTCATCAACACGTCCAGCTGCATGAGAGAGAGAAGAGCCTCCCCGAACGCTAAAGTCGTTTCCCTCTCTGTGGTGCATCAGCAATGTTAACAATGTTTAGATTCATGTTTAGTTCACTGGAAGTTGAAAAAACAGTTAAAGATGTTTTATGGTGTCAGAGTACAGGACAAAGATTTATTTTAATAATGTGAGACAAAGTAACACTCCTTAAAGTTACTGTCTCTCAAATATTTCCCAACGTTCCAAGTGGGTGGGCAATTTATTGAACTGTGATCCTGTGGAAAATTCAAACCAGGAGACGAAATCAACCTTCTGAAGATAAGTTTGAGTTCAAAGATCATGAATCAACTGCGTCTTCATGCAGGAGGTTTTATAACACTGTGCAGCACAGGGTAACAGTCAAAGTTTATCCTTTATTAAGGAACTGTGGATTTCTCTAAAATGATCTTTGAATGGGAATGTGTAGAACTGTCCTAGGATAGTAGTAACAGATCTGCTAAAGGTGTCAAATGATGGACATATCATTTATCAGAATCTCTTGTTGCAGGGCATGATGCTCCACTGAACTCTGGTCATCTGTCTGTCCATCTGGTGTGTCTTTGGTCCTTTTGCAAAAGGAGAGGAAGTTTCTTATGAGCTTTTAGACACATCCTTAGTAGGTGATGCCATAAACAGTAGGTATCATCAGCTGTTTCAGGCAGACAGATCAAAGTTAAAACTTCAAGCCAGACTCTCCGTTGAAGCAGGAGTTGATGCACCATGTCCAAGTCTGTCGGAAAAACAGATGTTTTATCCATTTCACGTTAGTGATGTACACTATTTTCCAGAGACTGGGCCAGAGGGAAATCACAGCGACCTTTGTTTCTTTATACAGATGCAATGATTTGCTAAAACTTCAAGCAATGTAAAGTGGCCTAACCTTTTCTAGTCTAAAAAGCAAAGGTGAGAGGAGACGATGAATGAGAGAAAGCAAGAGCCTGACTCAAAATCATGGTGCTTGTGGTTGTGTTGCAGTTTCTATTCTTCAGTCAACCGTCAGAAAAAAAACTGGAAAGGCTTACTTCATAAGGTCAAGTGTCTCAATGAAACCTGAGCAAACGTATTTTGAAAACAGCAGTATTTTGAGAGAACTGCCACACACAAACATAACCCTTATTCCTGGATATGTGGATGAGGGATGTGTGATTGATCTATGGTTTTAATATGTATTCTGGAACCAAACTTCAGCAGTGTAAATATTGAGGTATTTTATTTCAGGTGGCTTTAAATCTGTAGTTTTCTTCTCTGCCCTTGAGTTGTTAAAAAGTAAGTCGGACATCTTAGAGTTCTGTGCTCCCTTGAATTCCCTCTCAGATAGGGCTTTTTTAAATTTTATTTTTTAACAATGGTGTTTGGTACATTCCTAGATATCATTCGCAGTTGTGCCAATGTTCCTTCAACCTATAGTGTATGTTTTTTCTGTCCTACATATCCCTTTTGAAAAACCCCAGAGGACACTCCTGACCTTGGTCCATGTAGCTGCAGGTTACTCTGCCTTCATGCCAAACTTGTGAGTTTGAATTTTCAGCACAGGAAATAAAGGAAACGCATACGGCTGACATTTGAGTGGTTTAAGTCATGAGAATGTTGTTGCTAGGTGACCAGGAAATAGATAGACAGACAGACAGACTGACTGACTGACTGACTAACTGACAAATAGACAGAAAGACAGATAGATAGACAGATAGATAGCTCAAAAGAGAGAACAGTTTCAGGGGATGTGGTCATTATAATGAACTTTTTTATGATAGATGATCATGTGAAAGTCAGCACTTGGACTATGGAGTGACACAAAGAAACACAAAACAGAGTTAGGATTTGCTTTTGCCACTGTGTTTTTCTCTCTGCTCCACTGTTCTCTGTACCCTTTGTTGTGTCAAAGCACACGGACCCACCACAATACACTGAGCTCCACTGTACTAACTACTCTGAGAGAAATGCTATTTAGACCTTAACACAAAACACACAAAAGCTCAAATTTTTTTCCCCATAATCATCCAGTCATGCAACGAGCATGCTGCTGGCCATCTGAGTACCCACAAACTGATTCATCCAGCAGTCCTGTCCTCCTTTCCTGTGGTGGAGTGGAGATGACCACACCTATCTTATGAGTCATAGCGAGGCTGAGTGTCAACACACCTGTTCTGTTGGAGGATGTAACAGAGACTATACATTTGTGTTTTACAAATCACTTATACTTCAGGAAGTTTAAATTTCCAGATACGCCTGCATTCTGGTTTGAGTTTTTTTAACGTATAACATTAGTTTGACATGTTTTTGCAGAACAGTGAGTAATCAGCCCACGATTTACTTTCGGATGATGCGACTCATTATAACACCTAATCTGCCATATGCAGAGCTATTTCCAGCCGCTGTGTGTAGTGCAGATTCTCTATGCAAAGCACAGACGTGTTGAAAAGAGAAGCTGTTTGGCTGTTGTAATAACAGCTGTGAGATTCATGAGGGCACGAGGGCAGTTGCTGTGGTTGTATTATAAACAACAAAAAAACTGCAGATGTTTGATGACACAACTAAGTTAAGTTTAATGTTCAGACAGATGATGATCTTTAAGTGCTGACACATCCACATACTAACAAACTCTACAGCTCTATTGCCTTGGTTAATTTCCATGAATCCACGCTTCTGCAAACACTTCAAAGATCTTAGAAAAAAAAGAAGTCCCAGCTGCATTAGAGCAGGCAAGGAGCACCCAGCAATCAGAGGAGAGCTTCTGCCTCATGATTGCCATGTTGGCAGACTGGCCACATGCTTTACACATGAGAGACAGGCAGAGTGGGCCAGCCTTGCTTACACTGTAACACTCCCATACACTGACAAATGCACACAGACTGAAGAAATGCCCACATTCCCTTGTGAGTCTTGAGCTCTCCCAACACATGCATCCCTGAGTTTTTTTCCCTCTGCCTTTAATCTGGCCCACAGATGGAGAGTGCTCATTGCACCCCAGCCCTGCTACGCACACACAAACACACACAAGACACCAGGAGCTGGTTCTGGAAAATTGTAACATGAACTGAGAAAAAAAAAAAAACAAGTGAAACCGTGAAACCGTAAGTGGAAAAGACGACTCAGGAGAAAGTGTTTTTTCTTCCTAGCTGCAGTGACAGACAAATCTTTAAAACTCCAGGTCCAGTTCCCTGACCGGTGCGCGAGTGCGTTTTTCCCTTGTATGCACATGCATGTGCTGACAAAATTATATTGTGGCATTTCATAGTGTCTGTGGGACATTTGGAGAGAGGATTGTTTCCCCAGGGCTGAGCCATTACTGAAACATGGAATTAGACCGCAGAGGCATTTTGACAAGGCCTCATAGACGCACACTCAGGAGGAGGAGGAGGAGGCTGCGGTTTCACTGGAGGGCCAGTCGAAGCAAGGCAAATAGTCACTAGTGGCGTCTGGTGTGAGAGGCAAGCTGTTTGAGGCAGTGTAGTGTGTATTAAGGGAAGGCCGGATTGACGTCAGTGGAGAATTGAGCTCACACAGGTATCTACAGCTGCGTTTGGCTGTACATAGGAGCTGTGATGCAGGCACTTGTATATGTGTTGTTTTATTTCTTCATTCGTGTTGAGGAAAGTTCTGTATTTAGGTCTGGTATCTGGTTTCACCTTAATGGGTTCACACAAGTGTTTTCACCATTAGTGGCCTGATGTGTCTGTGGAAACAACTGCAGCCCGGGTTTGTCTCACCTACCATCTCCTAACGTGAGCACCACGCAGATCATTTCAGTTCCAGTGGAGACTTTTCCTCTCCCACTTACCTATGGTGGCATTAAAAAAAGGCCACAGAAAGTGAGTTTGAGTGGGAGGTAATTACACACAGAGCTTTTCACACTTAACTCCGGCACAACTCAAATAACTCTGCTGATTATTGCACTAAAGGTCTGTGGGAGTGGGACTATCACAACAGTTGGTGTAGCTGTACTCAGTCACTTTAAGCTGCTATTAGTGTACCTTTAAACCTATATCTTTCTGGGAGGTAGAGGGCAGCAGGGTGTACAGAAGTAGAAAATATGGCAGCTATATTTGTGGATTTAGACATTTCATGGGCAATGATGGCAAAAGAGAGAATCTAAATTCCACACTCTGTTATCCTTTAAGGCTGGGATTTGAATTAACTCATGGAAGGATTAGGTTTCAGCCGGTAGTGAAGAGGGTTAAGCTGGAAAAAGGAATGTAGTCGCTAAAAGTCAGAAAACAAATCTACAAATGTGCGTGTGTGTTTATGTGTGCATGTGTGTGAACCACAGTTATTTCCTGGTCATTAGTTAGTGGTGGGTTGGCAGCCAAGGGAGCAGCAGCACTTTGGCTTTATGCTGAAGTGTGTCATGCACAGTGAGGGCCTTCAAGGCCAAAGCTCAAAGCACTGTACATCCAATTTTATCACTCAAAGCAAAAGCAACCTTTTAATTGAGGCAGCATGGACAGCTGAAACCCCCACCCCCACCACCCCCACCCCGATCCTTGCTAACCTTTGCTCCCCTAATGTTTATAACTCCATATTATTTTCTCATTCAGGGTTTGTTATATCTGCCTTCCTGAAAAGCTTTCTTTTGCCTGTTTTTTATTAATGTTAATCAAATATAACTGAGTTCTACCATAAAACGTGCTACAGTTACAGTCGTCGTTTGCTAAAGGCTGCTAAAAACACAATTAAGTAAACAATAATGTGCTTATACAGCGCTTTTACAAAATGTTGGTTCCAGACAAATTGATTGAACTGCATGACATGCTGATGAGTAAAGTAATGTGGGCTGTACTAGCTGTAATTTGCATGATTACAAGTGTTACTATGATCCCATTAGCCACTGACATGCTGTCAAAGCCTCATGGGAACTTTTTTTTATAATGAATGAAGCGCTTCATTTATAAACTGCACTGGAGTCTATCCTGTGGTTAGGTTGAGGCAACAAAAGCATAAGCATAAATGATGTTGGGCCTGAAGAAATTAGATTTTTTTCTGTAGCTATCTGAGTGGATATTGTATTGCATCAAAACAAATTTGCCGTGTGTGAAAATTTTACTGAATATGTTTCCGTATCAGCATATTTGCAATTTGCCAAATATATGTAAACATGTTATCATAACAGTAGAAAAAAAGTCGCATTTATGTCAAAGCATATATGCTGATGCAAATTAGCTACATAAATAATTTTATCAGATGTGGTTGTTTTGTTAAAAAGTTGGGGCCTTCAAATTTTCCAGTTAAATATCTAACATAGATTATGGACAGAGAACACTGCTATGGTTTTTTCATGAAACCCACTGAGATGTGGACACCAGCAGTAGAGGGGACAGCTGGGGTGGGGGGTTCGGCTCTATATACACTCAATGACAGACAGAGCTTCTCTGTGAGTGATTCGAGCTTCCCAGTGACTCGTTTTTATGTAAACTCAGTTAGAGTGGGTGAACTTGTAAACAAACCGGGAGGCCAAAGTTATGGGAAACTCTGGCAAGGCCGTGATGATTGTGCATGCAAGCATTTGTGTGCATGTGTGTGTGTGTGAGTGTGTCTTTGCATCACACGTGTGTGTCTCTTTGTAAACGATGCCACGGCATGCTGAGACTTGGCCGAGGTCTATGAGAGGAGCAACTCACCCAGGGCCGGAAAACACTTCACTTCCTTGCCACTCATGCTCAACTCAGTGTTATAGATCTGTTGAGAAACAGACAGACAGGAAGAGACAGTCAAATAAAGAGACGATAGCTTCACAAATGTAAGAAAAGGACACGTTACAGCCAAGGTTTAAATAGAGCTGCAGATGAAAAGGGAGCGAGGGTGAGAAGATGTTTTTTTCTGATGTGGCGTAGGCCTGTGTCTGATGTAAAGGGACTTTGACAGGAGCAAAACAATTAAAAAAACGGGCATATGGTTTCACCACTCTTTCTTCAACACCCCCACCTCCTCCTGCCGTCTTTCCTTTACTCTTCCATGCTGCTCTTAAATGATCTGACACATCTGCACACGTTCTGAATAGCTGCGATTGAACGTTTAATTCGGAGCATTTTTCAAGCAAATATATCTTGTTCTACTTTCTTCTTTTCTGCCTCTATTAATCTTGACTAAACGGTGTGAAATGAAAAACTTGTATATTGCCAGCTCTGCCCACATCCTGCCTCCCTCTCTGTCTCTCGGTTGCTCTCTCCTTCTTTCTCTGTCTGTAAATAGCTTAGTTTTTTATTTCAAATGGAAAAACTGAAAAACTTAAGGGAACTTTCTGTCCTGGTTCCAAGCCAGATAAAGTATAGGAAAGCCCCAATATTTCATCTTCCTGTGTTTTTTATTAGGCCTCAGTCTCACAGTCTGTCATTACAGTTCACACACTAACACACACACCCACACATTTGCATCAGCTCTCTATAAATAGATTGCCACTGCTCTGTGAATCAAATAATCCTTGAGATGGTTAGTGACTAGACTTTTTTTTTTTTTTGCAAAATCTTACACAGCTGTATTTCTGAGCGATCACACGCCAATAAAAAAACAGCATTTTCTGTGCTTTGGTGTTGTTACCTTGTGTTTCTCATCAACGAAGACAGAAGGAATCATTGGCTGTCCTGTATTTGTTTACGGTCACGGTGGATATCCACCCAGTTCCTCTTTCTTAGCAATTCCAAACAACCTGCCGGTTGTTGCTGACAAAAATATACAAAGCATCACTTCCTATGTACCAAGATGGATTCAGGCACCCACCTGACACTAGCTTTTTATAGCCTTAAATGCAAACCCTGACTAAAGTTTGAACATCAGTAGGCAGTAGAAAATTTATCATTTATTCATATAAAAATATTCTGTATTTTTCACTCAACCAGCACCCACCTAATAAGACTTGTCAGCTGATGCTTGTGGCAGAGTACTTTTCCAGGGATGCTCCCAGAGGACAGAGAGGGAGAGGGAGACAGCCTCCAGCCATTTCCCATGCCCAGATAACCAGCTAACTGTGGCTTGGCTCTTTAGTTAAACAATGGCAGACCTCAGCTGGTGGAGACATTAACTTTACAGCAGAGGAGAGGTCAAAGGTCAGGGATCCCAAAGGGCCTTGCAGTCCACGCTGCTGTCCGGATGTCTTGTACCATTCCTCATACCCTGTGGGTCAGTCGCTTTTGTGGTCTTCAAGGGCAGAGCTACAGGTGGAGGTCAAATCGCTGAAGCCCTCTCCCTCTCTTTCACTCTCTGTACCCCCCCTCGCTCCTGGTGACAGGGGCGATCAAGCTAGCGGCACATTAATCAGTCAGACATCTCCTGCCACTGCCTCATTTTGCTTCCTCTCTCTGGTTCAGCTCTTCAGGGACGTGGTCAATAAAACTAAGAGACAGAGAAAAAGAGAGACAAAGAAAGAGATGAAGGATGTAGCATTAAATAAGGCGGTGCAGCGGGCCAAAGGCAATCTGCTCTTGAGTCCCTCCTTACTCAGGAGAGGCTCCTAAGTGCTTTTCCCCTAGACTGTTAGTCACAGGACAGACACAGACCAGCCCCAGGATAAACACACTTAGTAGTTTTAAACCCTGTTGTCTCTTCACTAAAGCTAACATGCACCAATTTGTGTTACTGTAAATCACCTCCACTGGGTTTGTTCCATTTGATCCATTATGCATTTGTGAGAAACGCTGAGCCAAACTTTGTTTCACTGTATTACACCTTAGTTAGACTGCTGGTTATGCCTTAACAATTCCATTCAATTTCATCTTTCTTGACTCACTATTAAGTTCAGCAGACAAGAATGCAAAGGGTTTACTTAACGATTTGTTATTCACAAAAAAACAGCTACCTTTCTTCTAGACCTGACTTGATTTTGTATTCAATATTACACTGTGAAAATCTTTAACGTTCAAACCCAGCAGAAACTCACGTTAGGTTTTTAGTATGCTTGGAAAAAATTAGTCTGAAGAACGTTGTATCCAATAATGAACATTAACATATAACAAAAAGTTATGCTACATATGCAATATTGTTGGGTTATTTAATAACTGTCACCAATAAATGTACTGAGACTTATCATGTGATGAGGATTAAGCTGTATTTCCTGCTAGTGTACTTTCTTCCAGTAAAGCATGAGTGGGATCTGACCAGTAAATTCCAGCTTAAGCCAGAGACACTAAATGAGCCACATCTACAAAAGGGGATGAACTTCAAACTCTGTGGCCTAACTTTACACCAATGAAAGTCATTATGGTATTAAAAGGGAGTTATTTATTAACCCTGAAGGTCTGAATGCCCCTGTACGACCAGCTGTTAATGGCACGGTGAATGACCTCTTAGAGCAGCTGAGTGTCCTTTGGAAACTGGCTCAGAGTCAGATTTTACATGTCACGAATTATGCACATCAGTGCATTGCACTGCACTGTGTCTCACTCTCTATCTCTTGGTAAAAACCATCTTTATCAGTCTTTATCAGCCCCAGTCACTTTCATCTAGACACAAAGACACACACATGCGTTACATCAGACAGAGAGTGTGTAGGGGCGGTAGGTTTGAGTCATCAAGCTGGCTGTCAAAAATACGCCAGTGTGGAGCCTTTGCACGTCTGGAGTGAGTGGAGGAGACATTCAATGACAAAAAATCCTAGACTCTATTCCACCATCTCAATACTTCTGCAGCTCTTTCTTTGTGTATGGGAGTCCACATTACGATATGTCTGTGTGCATGTGTGTGTCTGTGGAAGTGAAATCACAGCAGTGAATAAACAAGTCTGCAGCCCAGAGAACGGCGCTGGAAAACAAATGTGTCTCTCCTACAGCTCTGATATAAGCTGGCACAACAGACCATTCTCCGCTCCTCACTCCTGTCCACTGGCCTCTCAGTCTTGCTTAACCCTGCAGGCTATTAACCCCCCTCCCTTACTATTGCTGAATGACCTATTCAATTGTTTTCCTCAAGCAAATGCAGCCAAAAAGAGTTTGCAGCGACTCCTCAATGGAAAGCAAAGCAAACGGAAAGGCCAAGGCAAAAGAATTGGAAGTCAAGCTGTCACCCGTGTTTTCCTCCCCTGTGCAAAGAGCATTTCCCCTGACATTTTCTTGGTATTGATACAGTGCTGATGTTGTGTTTGTAGACTGTGAAATGGCAGTACAGATGGATGACCAACTTTATCACTGAAGGCTTTTCCTGGACTCCTTGCCACAGCATGAGCATATAAGCTGGCAGACTTTAAAGTCAGCCTCTTGTAAGTGAAATATGATTGCATGCAACTACTGCAGAAGTTCAGCTTTACAGTACACATGAGGCAAAAAGGGGTTAGCAGTGAATGGCTGTTCCCCTTATAAAAGAACATTTCTGAAGAGGAAAATGTCTGGAAAATTATTGCAGTTTTAGCATTTACAGGGTGCAAAGACTAATTTCAGAGAGGCGTGTATTGGCTATTCAGTTATTGCCTGTAAATGGAAAATAGGTTGCAAATGGAAAGTTAGTGTACAACAGGGAATTTTGGTGGTGGCTACAAGTAGGTTACAAGGATGTTCTTGCAGAGCTCAATAGCCTTTTTGTTTGTCATGTACCAAAAACAGTCCTAACCTCTGTGATCCTTTTTGCTTCTCTGAGCTATGTTGTCTGTCAACAAAATCTACTGTTTAGAGGAGGCAGTGACAGGTGCTCAGCTGTTGCAGTTGTTTTTTTTTCCTTTTTCCCTTTTAAATCTTCTTGTTGTCTCTTTCTGACTGTGCATTAACACTGACACACAACCCTATATGAATGATTGTCTGTTGAACACACACATTTAAGCCTATCTGTGTTCATCTGGCAAAAGACAAAAAAGGAAATCATCCCATGCACCTGTGCAGAGAGTGACCTGGTTTGGTCCATACAAAACACAAGCATGTTGTCATTAGCAACCCCAAACAAGAAAGCACTGATCAAGCATTGTGTTTGTGTGTGCGTTTCAGATACCTGATACGGTCGGGATCTTGAGCCCAGCAGAAGCTCTGAAAGGCAAACAAGAGCAGAAAAATCATGTTATTAGTGGCTGCAGAAGTAAATAAGTCACAGCTCAACGGTTATCTCAGTCTAACATTTTCATAATTCTATAATAATTTCTACATACCTTTGTTCCATTAGTTCCTTGGGTTTGTTGCTGCTGTTGTTGTTGTTGCTTAGTAATAATTTAGTATTATTGTGTTTGTGGTAGCTTAACTTAGATTTCAACAAATAAAGATGAAAATGCATGTGTTTACATTGTTACATATTGCAACAAAACATTTTTTATATATTAAATTTTAACTTAACTTAAGTTCCTGATTTGTTACTTACTGATTTTGTTACTTTTTATCAAACGCATTTCAATTCAATTGAGTTTATTTCCATATAATTGAAAAGAATTAAAAAGAGAAATCATTTCATTTACTGTCAATATGTTTGAACATCATTGTAAATACATCACTGTCTTTCTTCTAAATTGTGATGATGACTAATTGGATTCTAGTTATCTCGTGGAGTTGTTTTTTCTGCTGTCGAGACATGAAGCCCAATGAACAAAAAACAGCTACTGAAAGACACAACCAGATCCACACACACACACAGTTGGCTCAGTCAGACATGTATGTTCTGCAGTGTTCCGGCTGATAAGCTCACAAGTGCCTCCAGCATTGACTCAGTAAAGGCCAGTCAGCCCTCGTCAGTGTTAGCCACCGGTCCTGCTAATGGCTCATTCCTCTGGTTTCTCTGGAATGAAACCAACACAAGCCTCATGACCTGGTCTCACGGCCCAGCTGCCCAGCACACTGCAGAAAATGTCCAGATTAACAACTCATTTGATCTTGTGTTGAGTTTTATCACTTAATGAAAATGACAAATCTACTGATGGGGCAAGATCAGCTCACCAAATTTCCAAATAAAGCCTATGTAGTTTTTTGGGGGATAAGAGTGATTTGTAGTACACAGAGGTTTTACCAGATGGTGTTTCAAATGATTGATTCTTAGTATCTCTGTCAACTCAGAGACCACAGTAATTCTAAGAGTCTTAACTTCAGATGACTGACAACTGCTGCTTCATTAATGCTTCACTATCACTGGCTCAAACATCAGCTGACTAGTTTTGTACAAGCATGTTCAGGCAGGTGTATGGGTGTTCCTGCCACAGCTTTCTTCACAACCCCAGCCTCCTCCACAAACTACAATTTAAAGTTTGCTTTTGCAAGCATGCCTTTCACTTACTGGTGGGGAGTTAGATAAGAAGATCAGTACCACTTTCATATCTGTAGAGATACAGCCAACAGCCTGTTAGCTTAGCTTGGAAAGACAAAGACTGAAAATTAGGGAAATGCAAAGATAACTCCACACATTGCAAAGATAACTCCACATACCAAGAAAAAAAAACAGAGAACACATACGCATACACACACCAACACATATGCTCACAAAAGCACATGAAACAACATTCAAAAACCACAATTTCCTGTTTAATGCCAGTTGTGTGGAAGACTGTTTCTTGACACTGGCCAGTTGCAAGAAACAATAAAACTTCAGCAAGTTATTGTTCATGTGCAGAATTTGTCTAGCACCTAGCCATCCATCAAATTGCAAATTTCAATTTTTATATTGTCAAGATTAAACATCTTTAGGTCCACTAGAATTTTCTTACCTTTGTCCTTCTTTTTTCCAGTCCTTGTGCTTAGCTAAAATTAACATCTGCTGGCTATGTTAACTGTCTCAGATATTTACTCTTTTGCATCAAGCTCTCCAACAGAATCTTTTTTTTTTTGCATAGCAATTTGCTATAAATGGTCACTTCCTTGATTTAAGGGTCTCTGACTAGGAGGAAAATAAATCAGTCCAGATGGCCATTTTTTGTAGTGCACCATCTTTAGCAGGGCAGGTTTGGCTGGCCTCCATGTTCCAGACTGGATGTATGTTCTGATGCAGTGCAGCAGAAACTGTTGACTCAGCGCTCTAAAAACATCAGGCGGGACAAAAGAGAGGCTGTCTGGTCAACAGCCACGGCCAGAGAGCAGCATGCACCTTACTAATCCTGATGTTAAAAGTAAACTTCACCAGCTCCCAAAACACTCTTATGTAACCACTCTGATGGGCCGACAGCTCCTGTAACTGGATTGGTGGAGAGTTTGTTTTCAGCATACAGAGAGCCCGCTTTTATTTTGTTAAATCTTCACACTTAAGGACAAGCAATGCAGAGAAAATAATGAGTGGAGAGAAGAGGAAGTGTATGAGCAGGGCGGAGATAAATAAGGCAGAGACAGACAGTTTTCTAGCCATCTCTCCCCTGACAGTTTGGAGTCTTTAACTCGTTCTGACACCCCGGCTCAGGCATGTCAATCATCTCAGCCTCTGGGTGACAGGCTGTGTGTGAGTGTGAGCTTGGACTTCTCACTGTCTCCATGTGCACCCTTATAAATCATCTACCCTCACTTACTGTATGTGCTAAAATCTCCAGCCACACTCTGCATCACCCACCACTCTGACTCACACCTCAAGCAGCCTCGTGTCCATTCTTCACAGTATCCTCCCGCCCTTACACTCCTTCATTTTTGCTTACATTCTTCACCACTCTGGGATGTATAAACAGTCTTGAGACAGGGGTCAAGGAAAGTGAATCTACAGCCACCTGCTGGTCCTCAGAAAATGGCTCCAGGCTGCGTGGTGGGGGGGTGGAAGAAGAATAATTAGTCTAGTTTTAGCTCTGCACTAAAAACAGCAGTTCCTAATCAGTTCCTTTCACACAACATTGTTTTCATTACAAGTTAAACTCATCTGTTCAATGATGGTCACAGATCGCGGTTATTTTATTGCAGAGAAATTCATTCTGAAAGCCTCTGGTCATGCACAGACTGGTGGTAGGATCCAAACCCAAGGAGCCTGCGCAACCATTGGTCTGACAAGGCCGGCTTTATGGAGCAAGCTGTCACCTTTATCAGTGTGCCAGGGTTTCAGAAATCTATCCAGTTGGGTTTCTGAATATCAGAGGCTCACTGGAACAAAGAGCTGCTTCAGAGAAACAGGAAGTGACAGCAACAAAGAGAGCCTGTTGATGTGAGGCACAGATCTGCCTAATGAAAACACCAGTTAAATATCCTGATGCTGCTATTCAAATATCATGGAAGGTAATCTTTTGCAGTAGTCTCTAAACAGCAGACTGCGATAAGACTCTGAGCCACTAATTCATCCCTTTCAGACAGATGTTGACTGTAGAAGAGCAAAACTCAGCAACTGGTTGGTGAATAAATTGTAGCTTTTAACTTCTATCTTAAAGTCAAGAAGAATTTTAGAGACAAAACTGGGAATTAGTAACTGTCGCTCAACGTTTTTGGCCGAGCTGCGTTTTCACATTTCACGACACAGTCTCACTCCTGTTCAGTAAGTTTTATAGTAAGTTATTATACCTCACAAGAGTATTCATGCTTTTGTGTGTGTTTACAAAGCAGGTGTTGATTTACATACTATAATCCCTGGGAACTTGGAGTTAAACAATCCTGGTAATTTCTTTCTGCAGGTTTGACATCTTCACCCACCCACTCACTCCACTTTTGTCTGCCATATAATAGGTCTCACCCCCACTCTCATGAAGTTGTACAAAGGAGAGGAAAAACAAAGTAACATTCGGTCTTTTGTCCTGGGAAATGATGGTAGACAAAGACATTTGCCTTATTAGTTGTTAAATGTCATGGTGGGCTGTCTGTGGTGCTTCTCAGATGTGGGTAATCATGGTGGGCTAATTCTATGTGCATGAAATGTCAGTTAGCTTCAGACCAACACATGAAATGTCACTTCTGTACATTTTCATGAAATGTCACAGATTGGGTTTCACCCAATAGTTGTGCAGCATTCAACCTTTTTGTATGTGTGTATTTAAGTAACACATGTGCAAATGTGGACACGCACACATAACAATGGGGTGAATTCTGCGTGGTCACATAGCTGTCTGTTTAATCAAAATTATAATGACAAATCTTTAAATTTGGGCTCATCTGCTCTTATGCGCTGAGCCCACTGGGCAAAGACGCCCCCATACACTGTCACTCTCACTCTTTCTCTCTCTCTCTCTGTCTCTCTCTGGACATACATTTGAAGGAGGAAGAGGCTGATAATGTGGCCAACAAACGGGAGGAAAAAGTGAAGCCCCTTTCCTTGGATTTAATCATAATAGGAGCAATCTGGTGTGTAATTTGTAGCTGGGTGGCACCTTAAATAAAACCCCCTTTCCATCCTCCCACTCCTCACATTCACACAGACAGAGCCTTTGATGTTCTCCTCTGTGATAGATTGAGACTGCAGTGGGACACGGCACAAAACTGCAATCAATCGGAACTTGCAGAGAAATGGCGTGGAAACAGGTTCTTATCTGTGTGCAGCTGTTTGATATTATCCAGAGGAGATAGTCATTCCTTCCATAGTCAGCCCGCCGAACCACTGCAGGCTCCAGGAAGGACGCCGCCCTGCCGTAGAATGTGGCTGTACCGCGTTTCATCTGCCCCTCAGCTCTCCCTATTTTGAGTTCTGTTATTAACTTACTTTTCTATCTATAAACCCCCTCAAAATATAACATTCTTTTTTGTCAAATAAACATTTAGTTAGGGGAGGTTCTGTATAACCAACTATCATGTAGATTGGATATGGCCTTTGTTCATGCAAACAAAAGAAAAAAGCTGAATCATCTTAGAGCAGTTTGCATCAATGCCTTCATATTTACTGATATAACATGAATTAATTCTACCAGTTTTTCTTACACAACAGTAACTTGTGTAACAAGAAGAGTCAGTGTCTTCTGCTGAATTAGAACTAACTGACTAAGATATCTATATGTACGATCAGACTTTCTCTAGCACACAGAGTTCTTTATGCAAGAACAGAGTGAACATAGTGTCAGTGAAAACTGGAAAAAGGAAGGATCCATATTATTATTAAAATGGGTCAAGAGAGTTTCAAAAGCCTTTTAGTCCAGATGGATGTCAGCTGTTACATATAAACATACTTAAATTTGAGGGTGGTGGTTAAAGGCCACAATAATAACATGTACAGAGAAGTACCGTAAAAGGGCTCAATGTTTTCCAATATTCTTGTCCACTGCACCCTCTTTCCAAGATTCAGTCTTCTGTAATTAAGAAAAAAAATACCTGATCATATCCATTCAATATCAACACTGTCTCTTAATTTGTACCACAATTACAAATTTTCTTTTGGACCAATGTGTAAAAACAGGATTCACCTTTTCAGTTATATCAATTTCCCCAATCGACGTAATGTCCTCAACACCAGATGTACAAATGGGATAAAAATAAAGAGAAAGAAAACACTGTGCACTTTCTGTTCAGCAGCAAACGTCAGACAGACTAAATGACTAGGCGGTTGAACACAGTGGAGCATTTAGAAGCTAAAATGCCAAGTATTTCCCCCAGGAGTTGTTATCCACAAAGCAGAGCTAAAACAAGAATGAATATTGGACTTACATCCATTATGTGTAAACAAGCATAACTCGACATAACTCAAATCAGCGCTAACATTCCATGTCTACTGGATACAGGAATTAGAACCTGCTAACACACACACCATACCACCTCTATCAATTGATGGTGTTGTCTTTCCGGCTTGTTCTGCTGCCCTCAAGTGGCCAAACAATTTATTAATACTGCTTTAAAATATCAGTTGTCAGATCATTCTATTGTTTTATTTGTTCAGTCCAATGTTACAGTCAAGATATCTGACCTTCAAGATGAACCTCACACTCTTCCCCTTCCTCTATCTTTGTCTTTTCTCTCCCCTCAGGACAGGAGAGCTTTAACTCCCGCTCCCTGGCCCTGCAGGCCCAGAAGAAGATCCTGAGTAAGATGGCGACCATGGTTGTGGCCAACATGCTGACAGATGACACCAGCAGCGAGATCTTGGATGAGCTCTACAAGGCGAGCCGGGAGTTCACCAAGAGCAAGAAGGAGGCCCACAAGATTATCAAGGACGTCATCAAGATTGCCTTGAAGATCGGAATCTTGTACCGCAACCACCAGTTCAGCCCCGACGAGCTGGACACAGTGGAGCGTTTCAAGAAGAAGATGAACCAGGCGGCCATGACGGCAGTGTCATTCTATGAGGTGGAGTACACCTTTGACAGGAATATTCTGTCGGAGCTCCTGCTGGAGTGCAGGGACCTGCTTCACACCCTGGTCGAGCAGCACCTGACCGCACGCTCACATGCACGCATCGATCACGTTTTCAACCATTTTGCCCACGGGGAGTTCCTGGCCGAGCTGTACGGGGATGGAGAGGAGTACAGACTCTCTCTGAGGAAGATCTGCAATGGCATCAACAAACTGCTGGATGAGGGAACACTTTAACCTCTCATACCCCAGACCCCTTTCACCTCTGTCTGCCTCTCTCTCTCTCTCTCTCTCTCTCTCTCTCTCTCTCTCTTTGCTCATTCTTTGCTGCTTTCTCCTGCTTCCTTTTATTTCACTCCCACCGCTCACAACCTCTACATTGTTTCTGCTTCCTTCTACATCCACCTCCATGGAGCTAGTTGTAACATCCTGATGCTGTGGTTCAATGAGGGATTTTTTAAACTGTCTTTTCACTCAGTGGATCATTGCTGCACACTGGGGCCTGTTTCATGTTGTATGCATTTCAACTCATCCCCTTTGTCTGCAAAAGTGTACTGTACCAATGGCCAAAAAGCATACATTAGGTATATTTCCATATGGAAGATAATCAGTAGTAGTGACCTGTCTCTCTCTCTCTCTCTCTCTCTCTTTCGTGTGTGTGGGTGTGTGTGCCCATGTGCTTGTATGGGATTCTCTTAAATAATGTGTTTGTACATAAGACCAACTATGACATGGTGTGTATTATGTATCTGTGCCAATCTTCATACAAGGGTGTAACACTTGTCTTTTATTAAAGATTTCTTGTAAACGTTATTTTTTTGCCGTCCCTCTAACAACACTACCTCTGTGCAAGCTGGGAGACATTATAGGAAAAATGGGTTTGTTTCCATCTTCCTGGCAATCGTGATGATAAATTTCTCTCATCACTGATTTCTTAGTCAGCACGTGAAGGAAAACAATGATTTGCCTGCATGCTAACGTAAGACTTTCTGCTGCCTATTTTTAAGGGGAAAGATTAACAACGGGAGAAAATGCGTGGGTGGATCAGATCTGGAAAATAAGCCACAAATGGTGCATTAAGCTACTACTTTCCCGTCCATTTGACCCACATGCATGCCAAGCATAAATATGTCAACACATGTTTGGAAATGAGCAGGAAAATCAGTGATTTGTCATTTCTGGTTCATTAGATGCCCTCTGGTCTATTCTGCTCTCCAGTCCAGGAAAACATATTACTTGGTGGCTTGGTTTGGCTCCAGCTGAATTATTTGGCAGCTAGTAGAGAAGAAGTCCAGTTTTATGTCTCTGTCTCTGCGCAGAGAGACACAAAACAGACAGACCACCCACCTACTGAGCACCCATTAGCGCTCTCATACTTGCTGTCAGCCAAAAATACATCCACATCAGGTTAGTTATAGTTAAAGTCTATATAAGGTGGCTCACAGTACATGTCGTTAACCGTAGACTTCACTTATTTCTGTTGCCCTTTGCTATTTTAGTCTCCAGCTGTTTCCAACCTCTTGAATCAGATGGTCTGGACATGAAAGAGAGAGTGTGTGCAGTGTGTCAAACACTTAATTTGTTGCCTCGATAGGTTTTGATTACAGAACTGTTACGGGAAGAACGGACCACATGCACAAGGACACATAGCTGTCTTTTGATGTTGCTCTCGGTTTGACTGCAATAGACTCTTTATCATCCCTCCAAAAGCCTGCGTGCCAACTCAACGTGACAGCGGTTTGTTGCAGCACATGCATGTGAATTAAACGATGTGAAGTACGACGTTTCATATATGTAGTTTTGGTCAGGTTGTAACCTCTATCATTAGGCCACTCACAGTACTGTATATACATCTTTCTACCTCAATGCCCCAAGTTTGTAACACAGTCTCCAAATCTCAGAAGTGCAATTAAATGAGAGCACAAAAAAACTTCTCACAAACCAAACACAAAATCAAAGCTGCACACTTTCATTTTGAATGGGGCCTCGCACCCTCGTACAGGACTGCTGACAGGACGCCAGAAGATGCAGCCATGCACTTTTGTGACCATCGGAGGCCATCGGAGAGGAGGATGTTAAACAAGCTGATGTCAATCTGTCACATCCGTCATTGCTCACAGCCTACAACCTCAGGTTCAAACCATCATGATCAATATTGTGAAGAGATTGTGCTAAAATGTTTATAGATCAAGAAAGCTTATCTTATCTTAATATTGACTGAGGACTGAGGATGCTGCTGTCAAGCCGACAGTTCTCAGTCAAAAACCATAATAACTAGTTCGCCGAAAGGTCATCTCAAGGTCTATCAAAAGGATTTCACTGTGTTACTGGTTATTTTTAAAATTTCTCTCACAAAATTGTCACTTGGATGGAACAAAGCAAGCATTTTACACTGACCTGGTGACCACAGATAGCAATTCTGAATATGTGAATGAATCAGCGTGTCCAAAGAAAGGTTTGTTTGTCCCAATTAGCCAGAAGGTTTCTGAAAAGGCACTACACAAATGAAACATATCCTGCATGCTGTTCGTAAACAGATGACATATCAAAAGCTTTGCCTCCTCTGAATTTCCTCAGAAATGATCCTGAAGTCACCGCTGCAGTCTTTGAAGTCCTGCAAACAGTTTGCCTCTGGGTCTGATACAAAGAGAAAATTTATGTTCTCCCATCTCTGCCTTACCCTCTGGGGACTGCCTCTGTTTAGATCTTTTCAAAAAACAGTCAGAGGGCAATTTCAAACATCAAAAAAGACAAATAAATACCATGTCAACAGTGTGGCCCACCACTTCCCCACTCAAACACACACTCATTGTACACAAATACACACACAACCAGTGACAATGGTTCTCATATTTTTGTGTTTGTTTATTTAAACCAGCTGCATGTCAGGTCAGGTGCATGTCACAAACTCTGAGAAACCTCTGTCATCAACCTTCCAGAAATGTTAAGCGGTGTTTTTAAATGGTACACTGAAAGTACTCACAAGGGAACTCCACCAATCAGAGTCTGTTCACAGGGAGGGGAGTACTTCATGTCCGTTTAACAACCTTCACTGATTTCACATGGGGCAGCATCATTTGGGGTTGAAGAGTACAAGTTTTAAAATTTAAAAAATATAACTGGGAGGCATGAAGTTGGAGGGAAACGCAGCACACTTGTTCTCAAGTGTATAAAAGGAGCTGTGAACATTTATTGTGAAGCAATGATGGTAAGGTTTAGGGTCATACTCACTTTCCTGTTAAGAACTACACAATATGATCAAAAGGTATGTAGACCCCTACTGCTACTTCTTTAACTAACATGAAAGACTTAATATTCTTTTTTCAAATTCAACAATTACTCCTTCCTTATTAGTCTTTGACAATGCCTCTGGTGCTCCAATTATGGTGTTGTTAAATATAAAAAAAACATAAACCAAGCAATTCTAATTGTTTTAGTTATGATAACGTGATCCACTTTCAACAGTTGGTGCAGCAGTAAACATTCACTTATCTTACTATGTGAACGGAAAAACCTCTGTCTCATCTCTCTCTAGTCTCTATAAAATCTATGAGAAAATGTTTTATGGACAAGTATACTTAGGACTGTCTTACAGTTTAGAGCAACTTGGGGTGAAAGGAGAATGAAGTGGTGCAACATTAACAAGAGTAAAAGTATGTGAACAAGCCAAGCTTGCAATTAGACCAAACCAGTTGTTTACAGGACTTTTTTGTATCAGAGGTCAGGAAGTCCTTGCTTTCTCTCAGGGGTGGAAGTCAACAGATAAACTCTTTTCTCCATGGAGTAACTGGAGCGGATTTGTTGGGTTGTTTTGGGGTTTTTTTACATATTGGCACGTTATCAAGATACTTCTGGAGGAGACGTGCAACAGAAGAGTGAGTGTAATTACAGCTACTGTACACAAGGTGTCAGTAGTGTAGTACATTTTCTGCATGATGGCTGGACATAGAAAAAATCAGTAAGAAAAATCAAATATGAAGGATTGGTAGTAAAAAATAGTTTAAAAAACAACAACTTTGTAGAACAGGATAATTAGTACTGAGGCACTTTTTCATAATCTCTCCTCTACTGATCGCTTTGCTTTTGGATGAATACATGAGCTTTAAGCTCTTGGCAGTGTTCCTGTTCTTAGACTGCTGAGGCAGGCAGTGCGAATACAGGAAGTACAATCATCCCCACAGAAGGTGGCCAACCTCCAATCTTGCACTGCAAAGGGCACAGTAAGGAGGCAGAATTAATGTTACAGTCTCAAAATGGCACAGATGATGATAGATTCTTTATATTAATATAACATGTCACAATGGTTTTCTCAACTGATGAATCTACTCTATATGTGACACAAATCACGAACGCTTGATGAATTCACATATAGCCCACAGATTTGTGCAAAACAATAATACAGCTTTGGATCTGGTGGTGTTCAGTGTTTATTGCTAAGAAAAAGGTGTTGGATTATTTTTTAAGGCCACATGATGTTGTTGGTTTGTTAGACTGTCTGATAAACTTTTACTAGGGTACTATTATTCTGTCCACCCCAATGTAGCGCTTACTGCTTGATAACTGTTGTGTATATTGTGCACTACATGTTTCCATGTCTTCACTCACACTGAAACTTTCTTTAAAAAGTCCTATTGTTGTTGTATCATAACCTATTTAACTTTACATCCTGCAAAGTCTCAACACACCCACACCAGTGTTTTCCATCAGACCTCTTCCTCTCAGGACTCTGTGGGTGTGTGCAAACTGGGCTGAATTGACTGTTTGTTTTGCTGCACCCAGCACAGCATCAGCATGACTGAAGGTCTAATTAGCCTTTCAATAGAAAAAAAACTGTGTAGGTGTTAGTTTCCTTTTACATGATGGGAAAAGCACAGGTGTGAGAAGATATTTTAAAAAGGTATATTTCTACTATTTCTAGTATTGTGCATGTACAGAGTGGTGAAGTTATTAGTGACAAACAAATGCCTGCTGTGACAAAAAGGAGTATTGCATCATAGTACATGATAGAGCTTGGCGTCATCGTGTTGTACTGTACACTAAAAAATATGCCTATGGCAAGCTGAACTGTAATAGCGTGGAGACACACAAAGAACAGTAATGGCATAAGAGATAGAGAAAGACAGGGACAGACAGATGATAAACAGTGACGTACCACAGCATCATTCACATCATGTGCCCCATCGCCCGTGAGTCCTCTACCCCACTGCTTCCTGTCACCCTGTGAGAAAATAAATGTGTGGGTAATGAAGGCTACTGTAGATTGATGCCTGACATGAACAATATGATTTTTCACTTGAGATTTTAAGGAACCCCTTTTTAGAAGGCCCCACCATTGCTATTGTAGTTTTTTTTTTTTTAATTAAAATATACAGAATCATTGGCTAAGGGAAGAAAACCAATAATCTTAATTTAAACTCAGTAATCTTCTGCATCTGCTCCTGCTAAAATCCAATAACAGAACTCATTTTGATTTTGCTGGGAGTCTCGCTTTGGGACCTGAATAAGCCAGTGGAAACTGAACCCAATAACAACTGCAGAATCACCAACAAGAGATGTAAGGCCTACATCTAATTAGCGACAGACTGGCCTTATGAAAGCAAAGTGGTCATAAAGATGGCCTAATATATCTCCCCCTTTGTTTGTCTGTCTAATTGTTTGTCGTTTTAATAACGGTTGCTATTGACTGGTCAGTGGAAGACCTACAACCATGACGCAGGTTGTGCGTGACGCACGGAGTGGGCGGAGTTTCTGCTCAAACGCTGCAAAAAAAAAAAAAAAAACGCAACTCAGCATTGTCGTTTACTCTCTTTCACACACTTGGCAGTATTACGAGTTAACAATAGGTTGCCTCTCGCATGTAATATAAACGTTGCTTACGTGAAGAGCGGGTTTACGTGTACTTTCGAGTTTTTCTACTAGAAAAAAAGCCAAAAACAAAACAGTGTGAATGATGCTCACTCCACTGGTGTCAAAACACCTACTTCTTTCAGTCCCAATGAACTCTTAAGCTACTTCTTTGCATTATTGCAAATATGTGAAATCGTTACAGTGCCTTTCTCCTTCTGATTCGCCCGATTAACAATGGAAATATTAGCTTGGCAGAAAGGCCACTTTTTGCAGCGTCCTCCTCCTCCTCCTCCTCCTTTGTAGAGACAGAGGGGGCAGGTCTTAATGTAAAGAGCTCTATTACTGCCTTAGCAGGTGACGCTGAAGCGCACACGGGGCTTGAGGAGCCTCCTTGCTTATCTGGCTATAATTAAAGAGAGGTGACCTGGTTTTAGCCGCGTTTACCAGCTCCCGTGCACGGCGGAGATTCGGCCAGCCCCTCCACGCCCGGTGCGTCCCACAGAGCCGCTGCAGCCTCCGCGGCAGTTTCAGCACCAGCGAGCCGGCTGGAGAGGAGCGCAGAGGAGCGGAGCTGTCCACACATTCAGCACTTTTCTTCTGCTGGAGGAGGGGAACCGGACCGCAGGGCAGCAAGGACGGTAAAGGAGACAGGCTATCTTCCTCCTGGACAACTCCGAGACAGCTTCTTTTCGGGATGGCGTCAAAGTACCTTGGCCTTTTCGTCCTTTTCCAGCTTCTAGCCCTGAATGTAGTGAGCCAGACATCTGCCTTCCCCACTCCTACAGCTTCAGCGGATGGTGAGTTGGTCACTGCCTCTGATCGTGCCCATAGAAACAAATAATAGTAATATCTGCCGTTATCTTGAACTTTAAAACATTTTTGTACGAATAGTATAGAAACGGTAGAGAAAACTGCTATTGGAGGTTTTTCCACCAACGCCACAAAGTACAATAAGGTCATAGAAGTCTAATGGTAGGCTACGGGAAAATAAAGAAAAGCAGGCTACTACAAGGTTCATCTTCCATTGGAAAACATCAGAAGTAGTAGTAGAAAATATCTGCAGAGATGTGAACTATGGCCATTGCGTGTTTTAGATTTTGCACAGCGCGTATTGTTGGTTAAAGGCATGTTATTGGAATTTATAGGCAATGTCTGTCCATCTGTTTGAGGTTTTATAGTGCTTAGTGTACTGTTCAGGAGCTCCACTTTAAATTGAGGCGTGAAACGTGTTAACTGACAAAACAAAGGCGAGCAAAAAAGCAGCGCATGTAAAGTTCAGCAGCCCGGGTTCCAAACGACGCCTGTTTAGGCCGCTTGTGGTCTATTTTCGCCGCAGTTTAATCTTTTGTTTGATAATCCGATTAAGCTTTGCCTTTGCTGTGGTGAGTTGGTTGGGAGAGCAGAAACGATCACATGGCCAAAGTCTGAAAGCTAAACATGTACTAAGTGACAATGAAAAAAATGAATCAACATTTTTTAGCCGTAACATAATATCTTATCAGAGGTTTGTTACAAAGGATTTCTTATTAATTATTTTCTTGTGACAATTTCCAATTGTGACCTAAATAATTTGGGTCTTCTTATTAATACTAAAATCTGTTTTTAGCCACCAGTTATTACATTTCTTATTACTATTGCATTTCTTCTGCTGCAGGTAAAACTGTGTACAATAGGCAGCTGACAGAAGAAAGACCACTACAAGAACAGGTGAGCGCCTCTTTCTCCATGACCCCTATCTAATTTTCTCATCCAATATCCGGCCAAATGGGCATTATGGTCACTTGTCAAACAACCTTGGTATTAGCCGGCCAGTGTCATTAATTAAAGCTTATATCCTGAGTGGAAATTGTTTGTTTGCTGTTCATGGTTTCCACAGATTGCTGAGGCAGACAGCGTGAAGGCTGCAGTCCAGTCAGCTGGTAAGTGGAAACCTCGTTTCCAATCAATTAATGACTTTATTTCTGCCTGCTGAGTGGATTCATGTTGCAGCACTTCCAGTAAAACAGGCTTCCTCCATACTGAGAAATAACAACTAATTAGAACCGCATTTGACGTACCTCACCCGGTCTGATCATTTGTGGGTCTTTGCTGCCTTTCAGAGAGCAGGCGTCCAGCTGCCTCCAAGGACGCAGAGTCCAAGCAAGACAGTGATGACTTGACTGTGCTGAAGTCACTGGCGGATGGCCAGAAATCAGGGGAGAACGCTGAGGTACCAGTCAAGAAGGAGGACCAGTACGTTCCAGATGAATCAGACTCCACCAAGAGCCGGCGTCTGGCTGAGGACTACGACTCCACCAAGAACGGGATGAATGACGGCAAGTACCAGGGTACGCACGCCTGTCACCGTGCACCTTGTACTGAAAAGCACCTGTCCTGGCATTTGTTGGTGCGGCTGCACCCATCGCCAAAGGCACCAGTCTGGTGCTGGCAGGCGACCAGGCAGACATTTTAAGAAAAGAGTAGGCAGGCAGAGAAAACACGTGCATGTGATGGGGATAAGCAGAGGCAGATAGAGAGAGTCAAAGACAGAACATGTGCACCAGAGAGAGAGATTATCTTTTCCCTCTCTGACACTGCGGTTTATGAGAGCACATGCTAGGACACTGACTCTTTACAGAAGAACTGTAATGAGATTGGATTTTTAGAAAACATCATCGTTCTTTCAACCTCATCTCTCATCTGGAAAAAAATGCATGAGCATGAAAAGTACAGATGCAGTCGATCACGTCTAGCCTGAAAATATCCAACATTTATGACTAATCTTCCCCCTTCCCTGTCACTCTTCCTGGCTCAGATGCAGTCCTTCAACAACCTTTCACTGCACTTTGTGATTTCATTTAGAAGAAATTTATATATTGGACATCTAATTATATTTTTATTTTACCTGCAATAGATTTCATCAGCACACATTTCACTGTGCACGCAGGTAATTAGATATCCACTCCAATCATCGGCATAAAGAATAAAGTCTCGCTGAGGTGAGGTGACTCAGACACAAAGAGCTGAGTGCTACACTTCATCGATTTCATGCGGTCATCATGGCAATGACAAGCAGCTCGTCGGGTTACGCTGCATCTAAATCTGGCAAGTGCAGTCTGGGTTTCATTCCTCATCTCCCAGAGTGAGGCAGACACAGGCCCCTCTCTTTTGAAGGTAAACTGCATCACTGACGAGTCAAACCTCCAATGAAGGCAGAAGTATTCTGGCTCTGTTTATTTTTATTGTATGTGTGCGGACCTTTAGAAGCAGCAGGGGGCTGTTACGTAAGAGTCAAGCTGTAACAATGGTAAAAATTCTTACCGATAAAGATATGTTGAATGTGAGGAGAGGACTGAGGAAGAGAGGATGAATCATTTCTGAGGAATCTTAACATTTTAAGCAACTATATATATATAGAGAGAGAGAGAGAGAGACATGCATGTTTTATTCCCCCACACAACTAACAGGGAATTTTAGAAAGCCACAAACAATAACATATGTGTCGTC
Organism: Psettodes erumei; assembly: GCA_016785225.1. Taxonomy (NCBI): domain Eukaryota; kingdom Metazoa; phylum Chordata; class Actinopteri; order Pleuronectiformes; family Psettodidae; genus Psettodes; species Psettodes erumei. Next base: position 3,567,300 of record JAFBJZ010000863.1, on the reverse strand, counting down.
TCCTCTCAGACGACCCAGAGAGCTTCCGTCAGGTCGACGGCACTCCGCTGACGGCCGAAGACATCGTCCAGAAGATCGCAAACAAGATCTATGAGGAGGATGACAGAGGGGTGTTCGACAGGATTGTCTCCAAACTGCTCAAACTGGGGCTGGTAGGTCCCCCCCCCCGAGAAGAGATGTGTGAATTGATCTTTGGTCTCATGATTTCGGTTGTGATTTACTTGTCTGGCACTCTATAAGTAGTTTTGCCATGTTCAGATTTCTCCCCGAGGGGGATCTCTCGGTGACAGTGATACACGGAGGTTTACAGCCAATAAATGTTTTTTTTCTGCCTGATCTTGTGATTGCACACACAGTCTTTCTCTTGGTGTTTCTGTAGATCACAGACAGTCAGGCAGATACCCTGGAGTACCAGGTGGCCGAAGCTCTCCAGGATCTCATCACCAAAAACGCCCAAAACAACGAGATTGAGGACAGTGAGAGCGACGGCCAAGAAAGCAGGGGAGAACAGGACGACCAAGGCTCGGACGCAAACGTGGTAAAACCTTCAAAGAAGTGATGGTGATGATGACAATGAGAAGGACATCAATAACAAAATCAAAAAATAACTCTGGCATCTCCAGGACACATGGGAGCCACCCAGACGCCGCTACAACGAAGACGACGAGGAAGAGGGAGAAGATGACGATGAGGTTGAGGACGAGGTGGACAGGGATGCGGAGGAAGACGGGGGTGATGGAGCTGACAACAACTGGGACAAAGATAGCGAGGGGGGCAATGAGGTGAGCCCTGAAGACGGGCTCCAGGACCTGCAGTACTTCCCCAACTTCTACCGGCTTCTCAGGAGCCTCAACTCAGGTAAAAAAAAAGGAAAAAGAGGGTTGCTGTGATAGTCCCAGATTAGATCACCACATCCTCTGTCCATAACAGATGTTCTTGAGGTCAAGAACAGGACCGGATAGCTGCTGTTGTCATGGCGATATTGCTTTCAAGGATGAGTCATTGCTTGTTTTGTCCACCTTCACTTCGTCCATAACATCTTAATAGGAAGTGCGGGTGAAACACACAAAAGAGCGCACATAACTAATTATTTATGAGCCTGTCGTCATGAACCCCACAGTCAAACACCATGTGGTAACATTTACACCGTGGTAACCAATTAGCGCTGGCTGCTCGATGTCAGTTATGAATTTGTGTCTGGGTTTTGCTGTTGCAGATCAAGACACGCAGGAGAGGGAGACACTGATCACCATCATGAAGACACTGATTGACTTTGTGAAGATGATGGTGAAGTACGGCACCATCACGCCAGAGGAGGGGGTGTCCTATCTGGGTAAGACATAATACAACACCAGCACCATTTTCTGTAATGTTGGGGACATTCAGAGCCAGAACATGAGACCAGGAATCATACAATAGAGGCCACAGACTTCGATGCATTTGTGGTAAATAACATTATGTTTGGCATTATGGCATGCTTGGACCTTGGGAACAGCAGTTTGACAGAAATCATCTTAACCCAAGGTTCATTCTTCAGGTTTTTTGCTTCTTATGATGCAAATTATTATTATTTCATCTGACTTTTTAAAAAAAAACCCATTTCCTTCAACTTTGAAATTTAAGTTTGAGTTGGTTTGAGTCATGCATGTCTCCGTCTCTGTATGTGATTGTGTGCATTCAGTCAAGCCATTTCCCTCAGTCAGTGCAGTGGAGTGTGAATACAGTGCGGACAGATTAGTGTCAGGGGCATCCGACATAACCAGGCTGATTTTTTTTGTTATGGCCAGCCCTCACATCAGAAGCTAGTCGAAAGGTCAGGTACCTGTAAGGGACAGCTGTTACTGCCAGTATCTCTCTCTCTCTCTCTCTCTCTCTCTCTCTGTTCAAAATGACATTTATACCCAGAAAGGGCAAAGAGAAATGATATCCTTTTTCATTAGCAATTTTTCATTGCAATTCAGATATTTATAATGGTAATATATCAACACACCTGTTGTTGTTTTTAGTCAAACAATTCAAACTGAAGAGATATTTTCTCATTTAAAGAACTTGAAACAAAAATGTTTGGCATTCTTGTTTGACAAATGACTGAAATAAGTTAGCCAGTTGTTAGCTGTTAGCCAATTCATCTCCTTAAACAAATGTTTCAACTCTAGTCTTATAGCAGATGAGAAATATAATCTGTGGCTAGCTGGAATAGGTTTATGATGTCACATCTGACCATAAGAGCTGTGATCAAGTACTGTAACTGAAGCTGACCCATATAGGCTGCAGAGGGATTAATCAATACTCCTTCAGATGACCCTGAGCGGCGGCTGGCTATTGTTGTGTCCTATACAGCTGAGCAAATGACCAGTGCTGACATTACGCACCAGAACAAATCCAGCATACATCCCTACGCATGATGTGAGTTTCCTAGGCAACCCCTTTGGTCTTATGTAGTATAGGATGTGAGGAGATAATAAGACGGACAGAGCACCATTGCCTAGCAACATGTTAATGCCCCCAACCAGTCGAGATGCTCCAGTGAGTCACCCAGGTGCACGAATGAATACGCACAGCTGTCAATCAACTCTAATCTTGCGGCGCAGGCCTGAAGACACAACAGAGAGGGGGGGGGGTGTTGTGTGTGTGGGCACAGGGAGAGGATGAAATAATGGGCTCCCACTGTGCTACAGGTGGGTGGGGGCGGCTTGAACGCGCGGAGAAAGCAAAAGCGAGACGTTAGATAATGAGGAACTAAACTAGGCTACAGCAAGACAACAGATGAGACTTATGAAGCCTCACTGTCACTAATAACTCTGGGTTGTGTTTGTGGGCCTCTCAACGTGACTGACTGTTTGGGACCCCCCCCACACCCACCCACCCACCAGTACCGCCATCTTCTTCCACACCTGCAGTGTCACCTCACCTGGGCATTACTGCTCCCTCTTGCGCCCCCTACAGTCCTTAATCCATCATTAACAAACTCACCGCCCACTCTTCGCCCATACAGGTCATCAGTAATGGAGTGGGTATGTCATCTTTCCTAAGCACCATCGCTCTCCACGATCCTCAGTGCTAAATGACAAAAAATCAAATTCAAATTGCTCTGCAGCATAATTTACCATCCGTCCCTGTTTCGACTCAACATCAGATCTCTAAATAACAAATCCTTTTTACGTCATGATTTCTACATACATTGTACATTTCTGACACATGTATGTGTCAAAAACCATATATCTCTCACTGTGAGGTACCCATAAGTGGAGGCCAGGGTGTAAACACCACACAGCACAGCTGTAATAATACAAAATATGTCTCCATAGGAAAAATTGTTGACAAATTATGTACAAAGACTTGTGTGTGATTGCAATATAGTCCATTCTAAATCATGTAGTAAATGCTGACATAGTGCCTCTAAACTCTTAATAAAGTGACTTAATGTGAAGTGTTACTAGTACTTGAAATGGAGAACAACAGTACAGTTGATCTCTGGGATGTGTGTGTATCTGCAGAGCAGCTGCTTCCATATAATGTTTGCCCCTCTGCTAATCCCGGGAGGACCAGTTTTCATTTAACTTGATTTGAGCCATATGATCTGTTTGTGTCGTTCCCTAACTGAATTAGGCTCTTTCATATTTTCTAATCCCTTTGTAACAATATGATGCTTCCTAACCCCCTGTATTAGTGGTGGTAACATGTCCTGAGGGCATTTTAACTCCCAAAATGAATGTAGTTGTTTTGGGGTTTTTTTGCATTCTGGCGTTTGAGCTTTATAATTAAATGTTTGTGTGTGCGGTTCAAGAGGCTGTTCTTCTGCTGTATAATGTTTATATTGGGTTGACAATGCTAAATAAATTATTTAAAATTAGAGCACAAAAAAACAAGACTTTGTTTATCCCTATCATCAGACTTTTAAAGCCCTACTTTTCATTAATTAGTTGAAACCCTTTTCTAATGATAATCACTCTCTGAGTCACACAGGAACAACATGTGGGCTTGCAAACGCTTTGAGAGGTTTTCATTCATGGTCTGAAGAGCGAACTGATGACACAATGCTGATCGAACCTAAAGCAAATGTTTGGCCTGTCTCACCCATCTGCAGAGAACCTGGATGCTATGATAGCCATGCAGACCAAGAACAAGCTGGGCAAGTCTCTCGGGCCCCCTGACTTCACTGGACCCAACGGTAAACAGCTGCACACATATACTGTGTCATATAAATTTGAAAATATGGTTTGATTATGTTTCTGCTTGTGGAAATAATTTAGCTAATAATAAATACAGTGGGTCCTTGGGATTACATGGGTGTAGTGATCATCTGGTAGGCACCTTAACCTTTAGACTGTCAGGTCTTAAACCTGCAAAGATGTGGGACAAATGTTATGTGCCATTTTCTACATTTCAGCTTTTGTACAGATCAAACAAGCAACATATGATGGGTTAATTGCAACAAATATATGTATTTCTCAAACTACTGCCCGCGTTTCTCTACTAGCAACTGAGCAGCAATTTGTAATGCTCCACCTACTTTTTTTGCTGTAGGGAAAAACTTGGACGAGGATGATAACACCAAGGCCGAGGCCGCCAAGATGCAGAAGGAATATGAAAACCTCAAAGACTCAACCAAGGAGGAGCAGCCATCAGCTGAGACCAGTCAGTCCACTTCCCAGTCCTGATGACCAGAGGAAACATGATAGCATTTTGTTTAGTGATTGGCTCCTTTGCTAAAATAGTTTGATACAATTTTACCAGAATTTGCCCCTTAAAAATGATAAACTATGCGCCTTGGAAATTACATTACTCTGATTTTTTGTTGGTTTATTTTTCATGGTTTTATGTTTTATGTGTCAAATGCCTCAAATAAATTCAGAATTCTCAAATACAGCAAATTCCCACCATATCAGTTCAACATCTTTGCTTGGCTTCCAACTCAATGAGGAGTCTCAATTCAGGCCTGTTTTCACTACGCAGGGCAGGAAATAAACAACACTGCAAAGCCCAGGCCAATCATAGTTAAGTCCCTGTTTGTCCCTGAACTAGGCCAGTCCAGTAACACTCACAGGAAAGCTTGTCCCTGCTGCCGTTACTGTACGCCCTGTGCGCTGTACTGTGCTGGTTCATTAGTCTAATCCACACAAACACACACAGACACACATGAGAAAGAAAGGCAAGCAGAGCAGGATTACCACCATAACCTTTCCTTTCAGCAGGAAATGAATTAAATCCTGAGCAAAGTCAACAGTGTTATCTGTGTGTTAACAGGCTGCACTGAGTTGCCTTATATGATATTTATGGGAAGAAAATAGGGCATGTGTTCAATCCAAATTAAACTGTAGCTAAGCAACAGTCTGATCTTGATTTCTAGTTATTATTAATTGAAATGTTTAACTATAGATGTCATATACAATCATTTTCCCAAATTGACTCTTTCATGCAGTCACATACTCCATGAGTAATTCTGGCTGTCAGTATTCTGCCATTGGAATTGAAATGATATGAATGAATGAAGCATAAGTCTTGCTGAAAGAAAATTTTCCTGTGAAAATAATTGATAAGTGTAAGATAACATTGCCTCACTGTTTAATGGGAACGAGGCTGTGCTGAGTGATAATGTAGTACGGGAAATTCAGTTATTACCATGAAGAAGCTGATTCTCCTTTTTGTCATTTGCTCCTTCTCTTAATCTCAGGTCAGCCTGGCAAGTCAGAGACGTATCTGGAGGCCATCAGGAAGAACATCGAGTGGCTGAAGAAACACAACAAAGAAGAAGGCAAAGATGGTGAGACATATACACCCTTAATAAAAAAAGTAGATAAGAGAGACCAAACACAGACCTGAATCTTGTGTCTCTGCTGAATGATTTGGTGGAAGGTGGAATGATGAGGTGGAAGGTGGATCAGTTATGTTATGTGAGCTCTACTCTTAACATTTAAACTGCTCTCCAGTCTTTGCTGATCTTTAAGAGCCAGAACGAGAAACATCCTAGTTTACAAACCCACAAAACTGTGGTGGGTCACAGACAGGTCTGACACGATGCCCTAAAGAACAGAAAATTTGAAGCCTCTTTTTGTCAGCCTCTAATTTGCAATTAAAATGAGTGTGGGATACCAGGATAGATGCAGATCTCATGAATAGGGATCATTCTTAATGAGTCTGCCCTAATTAGTCCCGATCCAGCTGCCCGGTGCAGAGAAATAAAGGCCTGTTGGACACCCCCCCACACACACACACACACACACACACACACGTGTTTCTCGACATTTATGGTTTTTGGAGCATGTGCATGTGTGAGAGTGTGTAAAAAGGGAGTGTAGTCACATACTGAACCTGGTCCATGATTAGCACTTCTATAACAGCAGCACAAAAAAGCCATGATACAATCATTGCATCTTTGTCATCATCGAGTATTTGTGATTGTGTATTTATATTTTCTGCCTTGCTCATATTCCTAAAGAAGCAGCATATGACCCCCACAAACCGCACCAGTCTGCTGAAGTGTGAAAGCTCTGGTAGATTCACACACAACAGAGCAGAAGCTTGGTGCTGGTCTCTCAGCAGTATGAAATCAATGCCCAGTGGTGCTTAATTAAGCAGAGGAGAATGAAATGTTAATGAGCTCTCACTATTCAGGCCAATCCATCCACTGCTGATCATCACAATGGGACATCTGAGACTGAATATGTATTGTTAATGTTCACTGGCCTGATCTAATCTGAGACGATCAATAGGTGAATCAAGCAAGTCGGGAAAAAATGATCCAGGAATTACAGATAAAACAAAGTTTGACCCAGATTCCTGTGTGCATCTTAAAACCCAGAAGAAAGACAGACAAGAAAAAAACCCTTAAACTGAGTTAATATTGCTGCAGTGTAGAGGGGAGTAGAGGGGCCAGAGCAGCAGGGAAGTTTTGTTCGATGCTCATCTCAGAGCAGGCTCTTTTACAGGAAAGCTCATTAGCATTCAAGTGTGTAGAACGGTTGTCTGGGACAACAGGAGCCTCCCTGCCTGCCTGTCAGTGACCTGGTCAGAGGAGACAGACAGATAATGGTTTCAGAACAGACGAGCAAAGACACACGGTCAAGATGGGCCCCTCGAAATCATCCAATTTTCCCATAGTGGGACTCTTAAGTTACTAAAATAATTCACCATTAGGACCTAATTTTCTAACACTCACCTTGTGCCACATGAAACAGCCCTCTACATTTTTCCTCTCCCCTATTCTCTCTCTCTCTCTGGAGAAAGAGCAGCTGGTGGAGAACAAAAGCCTTTTCAACCAAAAACAGTGTCATAGTAACAGAGTAGGGCCATTTGTTGTGTTTACTCTACCAGAAGCATCCATTTGGACAATCTCAGCATCTCAGAGTCTGTGGACGTGTTGACACGTGTGTGTGTGTGTGTGTGTGTGTGTGTGTGTGTACACCTACACACTACGTAGATTAGCCAGAGGAACAGATGGACGTAGAAGCAGGCGGCATCCCGGTTTTGGCACTTGGCTCCTCGCAGCCAAGACTGAGGGAAGCAGTGCCATCTCAAATCACGTTCTGTTAAATCCCTCACACACGTCGTGTCTGTCATCAGCAGAGTAACTGTATCGTGAAGCAATTGCAGTAAATTGACGCTGCTATAAAAAGTCATTAGGAAGGCACAGCAGTTGTTTGTCGTGACTTCTTGGCTGTCCTCCATCCTGCGTTTTTCAGAGTCAGTCAGAGCAGGGAGGAGGGGCACAGCAGCTGCTTGACTGCACTCTGAAACTCATTTGTTACCATGATGGATACAGTACAGTTAGGTTGTGATCATCTCAAAAATATAGCCAGATCCTACTGTGGCCTTATGGTACTCTATTAAGTGTCAAAGAGCAAAGGGAATATCCTTAAAGAAATTACACTGAACCTGAACCTGAATTAAATACCAAGAATCATTCCTTTATGAGAAGTCTAACTTGGTAATTGTGTTTCCTTCCTTGATACTTGGGGCTTCTTATATCATCCGTATAGCTTCTTAAACCCAGACAAACAAACTGACGCTGACCTTAATCCACCATGTTAATGAAGGACCGTACCAGATTATAGCTTGTCTGGGTGTGCTGTTTTAAGAAGACGGTGCTTTAAGATTTTGACATCTGATCTCTCCTGTCAACCACCGTAACCATATGATCTTCCTGTCCGGAGGATCCACTTTAAAAAAATTTTCATTCGTCGTGTTTGATTTTTTTTCCAGATTACGACCTGTCCAAGCTGAAGGACTTCATGGACCAGCAGGTGGACTCCTACATTGAGAAGGGCATCATTGCCAAGGACGAAGGCGACACCATCAAAAGGATCTACAGCAGTCTGTAATGCGATCATCCATCCTCCAAACCCGCGTCTGGCCTGAAAAAACACAGGACTGAATCTGACACCACAGTCTCCAACAAAACACATTCCTTACAGTTATCTACCATGGCATGGTTAATTACATACTATGTATTCAAAACTACCTGCATAGGGGAACTCGTTTACCCTCCCAGACAATGAAAATGAATTTGATGATACTATCAACAAAACAGTGAAGTTGTTCCTTACAGCTCGCTGACTGATTATATTTGCACGCCAAGATTGCAGAGTAATAATCACTAGAGTAGCCTATTACTGAGACAAATCAAAATATTTCATGTAACAAACTCACACGTCCAACTAGCATTTACTCCAACCTGAGTGAATGATGCCGTAGCTTTGTCATAAACTGAAGTTTCCAAAACTTTCTTTTTGTTTTTGCAACAAATTACACATATATCACATTGTACTCATCGTGTGTAACCTCTCCTAGCCTGTTTTCTTTATTTTTCTCTACAGTATATGTAAGATCTAATGTGTTCTTGCTTTTTACTTTACCAAAAATATATTTGTTGTGTATCATGTCAATGCCCTCTGTACTCTTTGTTTCCGTTCTGCTGTAACTCTTGGGGCCCACTAGGGGGCGAGTTCTGTATCATCTACTCTCTGCATGTCTCTGCGAGTTCCATATTTACACCTCTGTAGAGACTAAAGATGAAGTATTTTTAAATGTAAATATTTGTGATTTTTTCCTAAAATGTTAAAGCAATTAAAACATTGCCTTTTCTTTACCCGTGTACTTAACTGTGATGACCGAAGAAGCACCGAAGACAGAGCAGTGACCGACATCAACACCTGAGATCTTCACTGTGTGGTTTAAATACATATTTATTCTTCCCAAATAAAACCAAATAGAATTTAAAAGCACAGGAAAAAACAGCTGTAACAGACATTTCTCCACACACATAAATAATGCATTCACACTTCAAAAATAGAGCAGTCCCTTCTGTTTCCAAAGGAAAAAAAAAAAGCTTCTATGAGGCAAATGGAACAAAGGTGTGAGTCCATCCACCGGCTGTTTGGGCTGCACTCGCACAGGGTAAACACCGAAGAGGAAGGCCTGAATGTGCTTTCCAATGATACTATTCTAGGAGCGGATTGAGAACATCAGAGGCAGTTAGCAAGTCCAACAAGCTAATCCTTCTGGAATTGCTTTGCACTGTGTTGTGTTCGAGTGTATGCACCTGTGTGTGTGTGTGTGTGTGTGTGTGTGTGTGTGTGTGTGAACATATGCAGCAGGTGGGTTCTAGACAGCAGCTTCAGAAGCATAAGATGGGCGGATGGGCATGTGTGCTATAGATATCAGATGCTCCGCTGCGCTTGTTAAGTCTCCAAGTAAAACCGTACAAAACAATACCAATCATATACAGCATAATAATTGCATATCAATAAATAAAAGGCAAAAAAACGACAGGTTGTTCAGGCTGAGCAAAATGGTAAGGTAACAGCTGAAAGGTAAAGAACAAAATGAATAAAAGCAAAGGTAGTAGTTTGTGTGTGTGTGTGTGTGTGTGTGTGTATGTGAGGTGTGTGTGCATGTCCAAGACAGGCCTTCAGGTAAACAGACGGGTCTTTTATATCTCCTGGTACGACGTCGTGGGGGCCGAGTAGATCTCCTCATTAGTCCTGCAAACGAGAAAAAAAACATATAAAACCTTGAATTTTTGGAGGGAAAGTCTCCACAGTGGAAACACATTAATTGCACACACACACACACACACACGTTTTTTCCCTCTCTCCCTCGGTGTGCTGAACTGGTCACCATGGTGTGAATAATGGATGAGGCTAATCAAACAGCCGTATTGTTCTCGGTCACACCTGAGGGCTCATCTGGCCAGAGAAGAGCCCGTCCCTGCAGCACGCCAATGCCTTCCTGGGGCCCTGCATTAAAGTTGGATATGTTTCCTTATTGAATACTTCACATATTCATATCAAGCTGTCACAAGAGCTAACGTCCATGTCCAAACGCTTCTCAGAGCTGAGAGAAGAGCGCAGCTGCCGAGCAATATTATTAATTAGGGCATGAAATACGGGAGGCTCAGAATCAATGCAGGATGGAAAAAAGGCTTAACTCCAAGAGAGGAGAGGGAACAATAAAAAGTAGGAGGCTGAAAGAAAGTTGCTCTGACTCTTTCTGACACATTAGAGCTCAAACTGGAAAGCATCCCAAAGGAGCACACAATCAATCTTTTAAACCTTCCAAGAAACCCCTAATGGAAAAAGCTAACTGGTCCAATATATTCTAAAATTATTGATTTCTTCCAGAGGACGCAGCGGAGGGCAAACCTGTCGAATCCCCCACTACTCAGCTGTTTAGAAACACCTTTTAGTTAGTCTGTCTGCCTCGCAAGACATCTCCAAAAATTGAAATATGGTGAGAAAGTTCATTATTTACCATCAGTTATTTAATAAATCTTGGTAAAGAAACCCCAACTTCTGGGTATATACATGAAAATACTTATCAGAAGGACATCTCTGTTTTGTAAATAAATTTTGACTGATCGAACATTTTTTTTTTTTAAAAAGAACGTATTCACGATATTCAAAACTTCTGAGATGCACTAGTATATGTTTATATCAAGTTAGGAGGAGAGCCAGGCCTTGGAATGGAACAACCAGCTGATATTCTAATCATCCTCATAATCTTTTTTTTTTTTTATTCTAATCATCATCTTGTAACTCCCATTTTGTTATCGTTATCAAATGATTACAGTAAATGTAAGTGAGAGGAAACATGTCTTTGGACATAAAATAGATTGCAGGATTGCAGAGTAGTGATTGAGTTAGTGGGAAATGGTGGGATGGCCACTTTCATAATATAATGATATCAAAGTTCCTGATATCAACCTCTGAAGACATATGAAGATATGGGGTCTGGCACAGGAAACGCATCACTCTGCTTAAACTACTGCGTACGGTGAAGCTTCAGAGGTTTGCAGTTTGTTTGATCTTGGAGGGAAAGCCAAGCAGGCATGCCGCCTGTGTTTGCTCTGGGACCGTGTGGAAACAGCGAAGCGAGCCTCTGTTTGTCCAAACACACCGCAGACCCGACACAGGCCGGCCCTGTGACGTGGCTGGAGTCAGAGCCCGGGCTTAACAAAAAGCTCAGCTCTGCCTCAGCTGGTAGGTAAACATTTAAAGAGAAATCAAAGGCTCTGTCTCTCACTTTTACTCAAACCCACCACAGGGCTGGAGTTACAGGCAAATCATGACTAATAAGAAACTAAAAACTAATAGGAAATGTTACGCAGTCACTGGCCAGATAATAATGAACTACCTGCCAAAATGCTGCCGTGGACCAAGTCATGACTGTTTATAACATGATGCTAATCCAGACAGTCCTTTAAAGGACTGGAAATTTAGTTCATCATATAATTCAGTCAAGGAATACTTAAATAAGACTAAAATTTACTAGCTCCACCAAGGAGTCTTTCTTTCCACCCATGTCTGTTTCTCTGTCAGCAGGATTAAACAGAAAGTACTGAACCAATGTGCAAACTTGTTGGAGGGTTGGAACATGGGTCAGAGAAGAACGTGTTAGTTTTTGGTGCAGATCTGGATAACTGTCTATGACTTTTTTTTCTGTGAAGTCTGGTGTATGTTGATGGACCATGACATTGGCCTTAGCAGATTTAAGGAACTTTTTCATCTCATACAAAAACAAAGATTAAAGTAATAATCTATACACTGTAAACCCTCAACAGTATCACTCTGCGGCTGAATTGAAGGGATAAGATGGTGTATAAACTGTTTAGCAGGTTCATGTGGTAAGAAAGTCCCTCCGTCTTCTTACAGGCGAAACCGGAACAAGAAACGTGGTTTCAGACCCCCAGTGATTACATTACATATAGAAATAATATGTTATGGACAGTTGATGCTGGTGTAGCACCAGAACAATCAGGTAATGTGACCCTGAGGGAGGCCAACAGGAAGGACATTCACATAAGAGCTGCTACTAGAGGGCCTGTAGCTGCTCTGACAACCTAACAGCACGAGCAAAATCCTTTTAGAGGGCCCGAAGTGGAAAAGCAGCGAATGTGTCTGACAGAGGAGACTGCTGCAGAGTGACTCAGTCCCAACCAAAATGATAGTATCAACAAAGCCTGGTTCTCCGTCACTGGGTGTGTGCCAGGCATCCATTACTCCCTCACTACTGAGCGGACGTAAAAGTGTCTCAACGTGCTGATTCAGCCAGCCACACCTCCCGCTCAAATACCTGACTGCTGCATAGCGTGGCATCTGACGAGTACATCAGATGTGGAAAAGCCTGACTCCCATCTGGGATCTGTCTTCTGTGAAAAGAGTTTCACTTCCCCTGCAGTGTTCCTGCTGACTGGAACTTCTGACAATCACCTCCTGACCATCGCAGAGATGAGCGTCTAGGCCCCATTTCAAACAAGCATTCTCAGCCCAAGATGATTTTAGTCACATTGTGAGTCTGTGGGCTGCGATCATCTGTGAACAGTAACAACAGCACAGTCAAAAAACACCCAAGCTTTACCTACGGATGCTGGGCGTTATCCCAGAAAACATGCCATGCTGTGTCCTGTCTAGTAAACCCTACATATGGACGTCATGTTCAACAAGCATGCGTCTGGACTGGACCACCGGGGAGGAGCTGATCCAGGTGTCATAGTTTCATTCAGTCAGAAACAGAAAACCTGGCAGCGGGCCTGGTCTCACAGAGAAGAAGAAGCAGTTGTGCTGGGAGTTTTTCATCACCTCACCTCACTTCCTCTTCTTTCAGCCTGCGCGCAGCCTGCTTTGACTGTTTAATTTGCAAGTCCAGTCTGTGTAAGAAGTCTTTGGCTGACAGCTCCTCCGGCTGGGGCTGGGGCTGGTGGGGTTTGGAGTCCCCGTGGCGTGGGGAAGGCGGCGGCGAGGGTCCCTCGATATCCTGCGTCATAATACACGGTGCGCCCGCCTCATGGCACGCCGCTTCGCCGTCCCCGTCGGGAGACTCCAGAGACAATCCGTTAAATATGGAGCGCTTCTCCGACACCACGGGGATGCTGAGGCTGCTCTTCAAGAAGATGCAGTCGTTGCTGAAGAGCTTGTTGGCTCTCTTGATTTGCTCCATCTGCCAGATCAGGGTGACAACAACAGTGAGGGGAGTGTTAGTAACTACTTCACTGTGACTACCAGTTTCTCTTCTGTTTTTGTCATGAACATGTCAAGTCAGTCTGTAAATCTTTACCTTGCAAGTGAGAGAAAAGTAAAAGGCTTTCAACAGATACAAGCGCTCTTCACTTTCCCTATGCTATCTTCATTAAAAGGTCCTTACAAGCTCTTCAGGTGGAGATTCGAAACTTCTCAAACATCAAATTTATAGTTTTACACTTTCAAAACATGCCAATTTATTTTTTTTAGTAGGAAAGTGTAGAAAGTAGATGTTTTTCTAAAATAAAATATATTTAGAAACGAGAGTGAAGAGGTTCCTGAGCAACAATGCTTAAAATCAAATTACAAACAACGGACGCACAGTTAGTTTTGGCTTTTGGGGCCACTGGCAGGGTGTCTCAGGATCTTGGGCCCTGGGGCCGTTGCTATTTTGCCTGGTTGATAGTCCAGCATTGACTGGAGAAGTACGCGTACAAACTTTAGAAACTCTTCACCTTTGCACACCTGTCTGGACAGCTCTGACCCTGGCCTTTGTGTGCGGGAGTGTGACTGGAAATATAAAAAGAAACACCTCCTGTCCCACTACCCCCCACCCCTTCTCATTTCTAAACATTAATGACGCTGTTGCATTGAGTGGAGCTGCCCTTGCTTTTCACTCATCAACTGTGATGGCAAAACTAAATGAAGAAGAAAGCCCCAGTTGTAGAAGCTGTAAAAGATGAAGTGAAACACAGAAATGATCTCAATGTGTTATAACTCTTTCCAGGATGCTGAAACTGTAGAGAGCACCGGCTCTTGCAACATCAGTCTAACCCTGACTGCTGGTATGGGACATGTCTGACCTCAACTTTACTCTGGTCCTGTAATTGACTTTAAAGGCGAATCAAACCACGGTGTGCAGACATATAGGTAAACGTGATGATACACATGATGCAGCAAACAGGCGTGATGCTGTGGCTGGCTCCCCTGACAGTGAACAGACTGAGCGGCACCGTGCATTGCCGCTGATTCCATCAGAACTTCCCGACGAGGTGCATACCGAGCCCAAACTCCCGCTGCGGTGGTCGTGCGGAAACCTTACCGTAACGCCGTATTTGAGAGCGATCCCTTGCAGGGTATCGCTGTCCGTAACCCGATGCTCTATGAATTTCTCCCCCAGTGAGGCCGTGACGCTGGCCGTGCTGCCGTACGACCGGATCTTGGTCCGGGCCAGGCTCTGGGACAGTTCGCTTTCGGACTCGGAACCGGACCTGGACCGAGGGAAGATGGGCTGTCCGAATCGTCCTCCTCCATCCCGCATCGGCAGGACGGGCGAGAACTCCGCCATCTTCTCTTGAATAAATAAAGGACCTGATTGCCTCCGTTTGTTTTAACGCTCCCGGGGAGTCGCGGCGGCGACGCGAAGCTCTGATTTAAGCGGCAGGGAGAGTCCCATCGCCGTTCACGTTCGGCGCGTCAGCACGGGGGAAAACGGACATGTTTCGGGGACCACTACCTCACGGCTCGCTTTTGTCATAGATCCGAGACATTGACGTAAAGCCGTACAGAGCGTCAGAACGTCCAGGAGGAACCGCGGTTACACCATTTCCGGTTTCACCTTCGAAATAAATCGCAATAACACAATGCTTAGTATTTACGATTATTGGGAACAATGGTTGAAATGTTCATAGTTGCACAAGTATTAATATGAGTGAGGCGAATTCACACAAAAATACATTTTATTACAAAAACCTTTCTGGCATGTTGGATGATGTATAAAATGCTTGACGATCATTTCTGTCTGATGGGGTTTTTACCTTTTACCACCTTTGGTGCAAAGGCCCTATTGTAATTCAAGGGGTTATTATTATTATTATTATTATTATTATTATTATTATTATTATTATTATTATTATAACAACTGAATTGCATTTTTCGAGGCCTGAACATGCTCAAAAACTCACCAAATTGTGCACGCCCGTCAGGTCCGGCGAAACAGTCTTCCAGTGTCAAATTTGAACATCGTTTTGTGCAGTGAGGGAGAAACAGCCAAGGGAAGTGACATGGTGACAAGTGGCAAAACCACCAAAAACACATTTTCGAGTGGTAGGGGATTTGAAAACTGAAACTACCAAGACTATTATCTGTCCGTCATTTCAGAGAAGCCGGACATTCATCACCCTGTGCAGATATGAGAAAGTGCATGTGCGAAGCAAGCAGAGGAATGAGGAACAGGGAAGGAGAGTTGTAGTCGCCTTTGTATGAAGTGACATCTGTTTAAACAGAAATATAGAGCACACTTCTACACAATCTCCAAAAGATCGTCCCGGGGCCAATGGTTGGGTTACTAAACGAGCCTACCAGGCAAGAGCCCGGGGCCAGAGCCTCTGTATGAAGTGTTACTTAAAGAGCTCAGTTCAAAGACACAAAAAGAGACAACAAATGCACACACAACAGTTACAAACAGTACACCATTTGTGGTTTTTCTGTGATGATTTCATTCTGCTATTTAGGAGAGTGGGGCCCCTGTATTTCTAATAATCCCCAGACCCTCTGACCAGAGGCCTCAAATTAGGGGTTTTATTGTTTAGTATATATCATCCTATATAGTATGTGTTTTACTATATAAAATTGTATATTATTAACTTTGAAAATTGATGACTGTCCCTTTTACCAGAGATCTACAGGCTAATAATTGTATTGACCTTGTAAAACAGCAATAAAATAGTCCCTCATTTGATGGCTACAAAGTGCCTTGAGTCCATGATTAAGTTTGTTATTAGTCATCTTTTCTTTTCTTGTGTGACAAACAATGAATTGGGGCTGAAGAGATCTTTTCACATTGGCTGGAAACATTCAACAGGTCTGTGTGACCACCATGTGACATCTGGAGCCAATGTTGTTAAAGGCAGGATCACTCTGAGAGGAACCTGGTCAACAGTCCCATGACCAACCATGCAGGAAAATAACATGTTCATGAGTATCACCACACGCTAAAAGCTATGAGAAATAATTAAGGGATTTTCCCAAGCTGGGAAGTCAGCGCCATAAAATCAGCCAAATGAGGAACTAACACTCAGGTGTTTTCCATATCCTCTGCAATTCATTAGCACAAACTGAATATTCACCTTTATTTTTAGAATGGAAAAAAGAATGGAAGTCAGTGGTGATGCAGTTACAGTGAAATGACTCAAATAGAAAATCAAGCATGTTTTTTTTTAGTTCATGTCCAAGAATACATAGTTGCTGTGTGTTTTCCATTCTGACTGTGCTGTTTCTATGAAACTAATTTAGATTGTACTTGTTATATTATTGGCTATACCAATAATTACATTGTGTATGTCAACTTTTTTGTATATTAACGTTTTAATTGTAAACCATTGACTGATCTAGCAAATAAATGACTTTTTCTATAATTTGACATTTAATAATGCCACTTGTTGTTCATGATTCAGAACCCAATGTATTCTCTGAAGTTGTTTGGCCTTTTTGAATCACTGCATTAGGAAGATAAAGCCATGTGATAACTTACTAATGCAAATAAGGAGCTGTCAGTGGAAAGCAATAATTACAAGTACAAGTTTTATTAACATGCTAAGTCATTTTAATGCAGTGTTGGTGAAAGGAAGTAATATTCAATTTAAAGGGAAAACAAAGACCGCAGGTGCTACTTTAGGATGCACTGCTTATACCTCTATTAAATCTAATTTGCTGAGGAACAAATACTGGGGAGCAACAAGTGGATCCTGAATGATTAATTTATTCAGTTCGTCTCCCTTGGTTATAGATGATGCTGTGGTAATCTCACTACCTGGCATTTTCTAATGGAAATCAGGTCATTAAACTTACGTAATGGTGCAAAGAGAGACCAGGAGGAGGGAGATCAATGCATTAATTATACATGATGTTCTCAATGTGAGATGACGCTTTTTAGATTGAACTTCGTACCAGTTCATTCGTCATGCTGCATTTGTTCCAAATCTTTGGCATTGACTTATCCAGTGCACGTGGATACAGGTCTGCTAAATTTAGGGGAGGTGAAGAAAAAATCTTTCTCTAATAGACAAAGGCAAACAAAGGGAGCAAAGGCCAAAATGGAAAGCAGGAGGAGATGCAACAACCCTGTGAGTCATCAGTCACGGCATTACCTTGACAACAATCTTCTAAATCGCCACCTAACTGGACAGCACCCACAGGTCTTGGGAGGGAAGATAATCTAATCACTGCAATATCACTATTGCTATCAGATCATCGTCATCTGTAAGGAGACTGTGGGGGGCAGTAGGCCTCGTCAGTAAACCTGTGAGACTTCAGGGTCATTTCAGTCTCTAAACACTGGTGGAAAATTAACTAGCTTCACAGGAGCATCTATACACTTCTAAAAGTGTTACAATGCTATCTGTGGATTACAATAAAATGGAAATGATAGATCTACATTAACTTAATATGAGCCACAGGGATCTTGTCAGAAGGTCTATAATGATGCATCAGTTTTGTATGACTCCTACTGGACATTTTTCATATCGCATGCATGCTCATGTAACATTTCTTTACCACCAGATGGTGCCAGGTAATTGGTTCTGTAAGTGCCTACCTTGGATAATTCAATGCTTCAGAAAAGTTGTGTATGTATTTGCAGAACTTGTGCTGTATATCTGCATTACATACGGTACTGATATATCTGTATTTATGTGCCCACACACTTTAGGTTGAAGGGAACCACTGTTTTACACAGGCTTTGATCAAGAGGGTTGTTCATCCAAGACTATTTAAAACCTGAACCATTACAAAAGACTAATGAAAAAACCCACAGTTGTAGTAATTGCAGAATAGCACCTCTTTAATCTGGATACAAATTGCTAAAGGCACCCATTCCTCCATATAATGGAAAGTTGTGGTTTAGGCATCCAAGCAGTTCTATAAAGTGTAGAGTTTTTATTACACTCAAGCCCACAGAGAGGATTTCAAGAGCCAGCCGTCATTTTATAGCTCTGTTAATAATTACTTTTCCACTCTGAACAGGGATAGTACTGGCAGTTTCACTTGGCAGAATGTGTTTGACATTATGAGATAACTTGCTATTTTTAACACAAAAGGAAGGAAAATGAATACTATAGTGATGCTGTGGCTGCCTCATAATAGTGACTGCTGTCAAAGCTGACATTTAGGAAAGGACGCACTTTTTGTGAGGGCTATTCACATCGTATTATTCCCGGAATGCAGATTTTAAAAGAGCAATAACCGCTGTTACTTCTGAAATCAACAGTGATTTGCCCGCTATTTCCTGATGATTAGAAACAAACCCATTTCGAAGGACTGGACCAAACACGTGCTGGCCGATGTTGCATACTGCTTATTGTCTACTGTTTACATTTAGGATGATTACATAACCCCATGAAGGAATGAGGCAGTGTTTGAAGGACACCATCATTCATTGCTCTTGTGGCGCTGCTAACATGTCAGCACTCACCTCGAGGGGCTTCAACAATGGAAAAACGATGCTCAAAAATCAATAAACAGGTTTTGAAATCTGATTTGTATTTCTTCCTTTGCCTGAAATAGGGGCGGGAGTTAATTTTGTCACCTGCTTTCCTCTGATATAAATGTATTACCACTGATATAGTACTCATTCTTTCCTCTACCATGTTATCTGTGAGTCCTTTGTTTGCCAAATGCATGAGGTCATGACAGACAGACTGCTTTGTTCAGGGCCAGGCAGGGCTCACACAACACAGCATTCATTCAGATGGGAAATTAACTGCAGGTGACCATACTGTTAAAGAACAAACCTCCTGTGTGAAAGATGGCAGGGGACGCAGATTTGCAGATCTGTAAATGCACAACATCTGCTTCATTTTGCATCACATTCAATTCACATGGATGCAAGACTCGGTCGACACCAGCGTTGGAGTCTGTCCAGTCCATTGATGCTTAGTTTTTGTCAGCATCAGCGCCTGGGCTACACATAAACCAACCTCTTGATCAGCAGCTGCTGCTGTTTAATCAGACTGCCTGTGCCAAAAAAGAACAAAAACTGCTTGAACAGTCGGTATACAAGTAAACACACAATCCTATGACAGAGCTCACAGAACATCAATCTGAGATACAGACATGGAGGAGAAGCATAGTCTATTTTTTTCGACAAGCGGAGGAGCGATGCTTATTTATAGCTGTGGTCTGAGGGCACAGTTGTACTGTACTTACATAAGCGCACAACTGTATATTTTACGGCCAGAGTCTGATTCCAGGTTTGGATTTTTTTTCCTCCCCTTTGAATTGATGCCTTCTGGTGTGTTAAACAGACGTGACATAAACCTGCTGTTCTCTGTTCTCACAGAGTGGAAACACCGGGGAGTTTTCTCTGACAGCAGCTCGCCGCAGCTCTCTGGCACAGCGAACCCAGAGAGGGATGGCGTCGTGCACATTACATCACCTCTCAGGCATGTGCAGACGATCTCAGAAACTGGATTTGATTAAAGGGTGTATACGTACAGCACCTAGAGTACCTCCCAAACCAAAAGGCCTGTTTATCAGTCGTATGGGGGGGGTTCTTTTAGTAGTTTGATTACAAAAAATAGCACAAGGTCACGTTCATTGCAGCCTTGATGATTCTCATCAGCGAGTGGAATTTAGTCCTTTTGTCATCACTGGAGGAAACTCCATCCGCTGATGATGAATGACACATGAATTGAACCTCATGCTGAGAATTATTTATGGAATAAGGCAGTTGTTTTGTTTTTTTAAAATTATAAGGTACTTTTGGAAATTTAAGAGTAAATTTGGTTATCAACCTGTGCCTTATTAATACATTTTAATGAAAGACAAAATGCAAAAGAAATGGCACATAGTGTATGTAAAAACATTTATTGTTGAGGATGTTTTATATTCAGCAGTGCGTTTTACCAGTCCTGTGGTTTTATGATAATACATATTCCTTACGTTGAGTCTACACCTGGGTCTTGTTTGAAGGTACAAAAAAAATCTCAGCAGTGATTTGTGTAGATTTATGTGGCACACACATAAAGGTGTGTGTGTGAATTTGAGATGCCATTTTAACAATATACATACAATATTTTGAATCACAGAATATTATTAACAAGCCCAAGCAAAGAAGCAGTTTTCCCACTTCCAGGTGCTGACTGCCCACCAGCAAAGCACAGTAAAAACAAAGAGGTTCAAAAAAGAAATACTAGCAGATATGGTCATGGAAGAAGTATGCGGATATAAAACACACGACTCTTGTCTCAGGAATGTTAAGACGAAAGTATCGTTTTTGGTTGACAGAAGCATGATGTCCACAACTGATGACTTCATGCCAGCATATTGTTCCTATTACACATAAACAGCATATATACAAGTTTCAAGTAACTCCTGAATTAATCCTGTTATTCCCATCACAAGCAGGTTAGTGTACCAGTGAGCAAGTTATAGGCACACGCAGCATGTTGTCATCTGTTACCTGACGACCGACGTGCTACTGCTCAGACGCTGCAGAGAGCCTGATGTTTGTGTGAGCGGGTAGAGGAGAAATCAGATTTTAAGATCCGAGAGGTGTTGCTCACCAACACCAAACATTGTACAAGTAGCCGCATCCTCAAAAGTTTCACACGAACCGTTGGCCAACTCTTCCTCTCATTTCAGTGAACTACTTGAACACTCCAGTATGAATGGCCCACAAAAAGGAACGTAATGACAGGGGAAAATCTAAAAACAACAATGGTGTAGATCATTGTTGCTGACCCACAGACTCCTTTCCCAGATCTGTTACTGTGAGGATGTGGCTGCAGCTGACAAAGCCAAAACCTGAAGGAATGACCACTGAGTCCAATGTTGATACTTTAAAGTACTGCATGTTAGTCTTTGGCATGGTTAAGCATCGTAGAAACCCAGCATGTTGAGCAGACATGTATGATGTTATATGCGAGAGCAGGTCAAAGCCTCTTCAGTCTAG
Source organism: Psettodes erumei (assembly GCA_016785225.1). Classification (NCBI taxonomy): domain Eukaryota; kingdom Metazoa; phylum Chordata; class Actinopteri; order Pleuronectiformes; family Psettodidae; genus Psettodes; species Psettodes erumei. The sequence goes on along the minus strand of JAFBJZ010000863.1, from coordinate 3,545,892 downwards.
AATTGAGTTAATATCCTTTGTACAGTACAATCCTACTATTACTTGACTGGAATTTACCAAAGCCCAGTTCTAATTTCCTGTTAAGAGATGCAAGTGATCAGAATCCTCTGAACTGTATCAAAACGAGATCTTAAGTTAGAATAAAACTGTAAAGCAAAATAAAACTTAATGCACTGATACTTACAGTATTACACAGGGGGATGAGCCAACAGTATGTCGCCTTAGGCAAACTTCCAAGCCATGCATCCTCTCTTAGGCTCACTACAGTATAAAGCCAGACCCAACAAAAGGAACCATTACACACCGGGCCCAACAGTCATGCTGGATTTACGAGGCAACTCCGCTAAACTTCTGCAAACCAGACTGCTCACGCACTGTACGACAGTGATCAGGTCATCACTGCACAATGCTGCTGGTTGTTGTGTGGTAACAAACTGTGGCACAGACAGACCGGGTTGGCAGGCAGGTAGTCACGGCCTCAGAGCTGTTCCCGTCAAATTCTACAGGTTCAACGCAAGAATTCTGCTGAGAGCTAACAACAACACAGGTTTTCCCTCAGTGTTAGTTATTGTTTGTCCAAAGCTGTTATTGTCGTTTCGGTTACTTGGTAAGGTTCATGTTTATGTCAAATGATCGTGGTATCATATGAAAGGAAAAACAAAAAAAAAAAATCAAGTAAAAAGTCTGGACAGATCATATAAAGGCTCAAAAAAAAGGAGCAGCTGAAATGAAATGACTAAAAACTAATCAGATTTACACCTTCAATAACAACATAATAACAAACAAAAGTATGAACACGTGTATGGGAGCGGGCAATTCCAGTTATTTCCCTTCTTCTCAGATGTATGTTCGGGTTGAGCGCGCCTTGCCCTACAGTTTGGCACAAGACTAAAAGTTTCCACACAGTGAGATGAGACCAGGGCATTGGCTGAAATTATTCCACACGGTGAGATGAAAAACAGGATTGGCTGGGAGAGAATTTGGGCTCCGTTCCTACTGGTCCCCTTCCACTCGCTTCCTGCGAACTGGAGAGAGAAAGAGTCGAGTGAGAAAGAACCGAAGGGCTTGGAAACCCCCCCCACAAGATGGGAAAAAATATAAGAATGAGCAACTGTAAACATGCAACCTTCAACCTCCCCAGGCCTGTTAGTTTATCATGAAAACAGAGTGAGTCATTGAAAGCTATGCGGTCAAAGTTTACAGCTATTTCAACAGGGTGCGTGTGGGCGTGTACAGGAAGTGCCTGTGTGAGATGTCGTCACTCTCAAAGCTGTAAGATCACGCTGTTAATGCAGTGAACGCTCCATTCAAACACTGTGAGCGACAGAAACCACTGTTATGGTTGATGCACTGGCACACTCTGTGACCACACCCATGCATCAGACCTGCACTACGCCGGCTCTGACGGGAGGAGGAGCTAAAAGAGAGCAGAGGTTGTCGTCACTGTTGACCGAAACTACACGTTGCAGAGCCAGTCGGGCAGCCGAGATGCCTCCGGTAGCTGCGTCGCCACAACCTATCACGACGCCCTCTCCCACATGAAGGAGATACCAGGAGGAAGGGCAATGTGGCGGGCAGCGACTCACCCGCCTTCTGCAAGTGTAAACAAATCTCAGCTTGTTGTGTGCGTGTCATACCCAGGTCGTTGTTCTTGGTGATAGCTGCGGCGGCTCTGGAGCGAGGTCCTTGCTGGGTGAAGTGGTAGCCGAACTTCACTATGCTGTTGTTCTCTTCCAACATTTTAGCTATCTCCATCTCTGCAGTAGTACCCAGCTGCTGCCTCTGAAATACACACACACACACACACACACACACAGGGAGGGAGAGGTCAGTACGTTAGAGTCAGAGCCTCACTTTGACTCAGACCACAGGGATACGGTTGAGCTTCTTTTCCACTACTTGAAACTCTCAACTGGTCTTTTATGCTTTATTCAGGCAGCGGTTTGTGTTGGTTGGCTTTTTCTTCGACTGCACGGTGCGTAACACAAACATACTTTAGGCTGCGTGAAACCACTTTATTTAAAAGAGTGCAGAGACTTCCCTGTTCCCTGTAATCACCTGCAGCGCTCCTGAGTGATGACAGCAACAGCAAAAACCAGGCAACTTTATTAACTTTCTAAAAGATCTAAAGAGCCTGTTGTTTGTCACAAAACATCTGGCACCTGGTTGTCGATCTTGATCTCTGTGAGTGTGTCATTGTCTCGCAACGCTTCGACCAAAGCCTGCACCCCTGTCCCGGTGATAAAGTTGGACTCCAAGTTCAAACTTCGCAACGTCTTGTTCTCCCGCAGCATGTCACTGAAGGCCTGGGACAGGGTGGAGGAAAAGAAAGACACATAAGAGATGTAAATATGGAGTTTAAGGTGTCAGAGTCATCCAAAGTCCGCTCGCCGCTGTCTCACCACCACAGCAATTGGGTCGTTACTCCGTGTTGCTGCCAGGCTGAACTTCTTGACGTGTGTGTTCTTCTCCATGGCTTTGGCAAAGTCCTTCAGGGTGGGGATGGGAATGTTCTGAAAAATAATAATAACTTTAACTATTGAGCACCTTTCAAACGTTCGAACTTCACAACGAAGAACAAATGAAGGAAAATGTGAAAACAATCAGTCAAAAACCACAGACTGCTCTCAGTTGAGCAACAGACGAGCGTACACGCACTGAAAGCTCGTGTTTCTCCGCACCTTGATGTTGTTGAGGTTGACCTCTGTTAAGGAGCCGTCATTGCTTTTTATCCTCTGCAGGGTTTCTTCTACATTGGTGGGATTGGGAGGCTCGTCGAACACCGGATTCATCTTCTCCCCTTTGATCACATCTGGAAGAGACACGGGCAGGGGTCAACGTACCGATGCTTTCAGGGGCCCCTCTGAACGAACAGAGCGCAGGTCTAGCATTGTACTTACTGTTGTAACCCTCTTTAGAGCCAGTCCCATCATACGTCTGACTGCTGGTGACCAGCGTGTGGACACCCAGGATCGCTGCAAACACAAGTAAACCACAGAGTCAGTAGCTGCGGTGAGGAATCAGTGTGTCTAAGTGCAACCAAACCTAGAGGTCAGGGCAGATCATTTTGCTCAGTGAGTCTTTTTATTCCTCTGTCAGCACACACAGTAGAGCCCAAGACTCATGTTTTTAAAGCCTTTTAACGATGATGTCTCAGTTTTCCCAAAGGCATTTTGTTCAGTCTTACCTGCTAGATCACACAGCTCTGTGTCTGTGGCACTGGACAGGGCTTCCTCTAATTCTGGGTCGAGGGTTGTGACTTCTTCCTGGCGCGTTTCAATTGCTTTCTGCTTAGGAACAAATATTTTACCTGCGGACAAAAGAAAGAAAGGAGAGGAGGATTTCATTCAGTTTTTTGGCTGAAAAGGAGATGATTCAGCCCTCGTAAAACATTGACGGGCAATAAATCGCCTGAGCATCAATCCAGACAGAAGAGACGGGCACACACAAGGCCGGGTGAAGCGTTTGAGATGTTACACAACCCCACTTTAAAAAAAACCAACAACAGTCCAACTGTTCACTGTCAGTTAGTGTGACTCGTTACTCTTCTAGAGCCGTTTGAGTCCTCTCGCTTTGTGCCACTGACATAAGACTGCATGACTACAAAGTGCTGTGTGTGTCCGTGTGTGTGCGCGTGCCTTCACACAAATGGACAGATTCTGATTGTGCCACACTTTGTGTTTTTTGGCTTTTTTTTTTGTTTTACTATAACCCATTATATGTTTCATTGCTTCTCAGGGAACGAGCACAGATTGACGTGGAGACATTTATTTTCACCCTGACGTCTTTGTGTTGGTCAGCGTTAATAAACCCGATCCACTGTAACTATTCAAATTTCATACATTAAATTACCTGCAGGTCTTGTTTAGGCTGCCACGTAACACTGGAGCTCTGCCCGAGAAGGGGGTGAAGTGCAAACAACAGACGTTCTGTTACAAGAAGTGTGGCCCTCCCGCTATTTTACACAACTCTCCCCAACCATCAGTGGATCGGACGCGCTGAACTCAGTCAACTATGGTATTGCCATGGCTACCTATCTGAGCTACGAAACGGAAAGAGGGAAGGAAGTGATGGAACAATGACTTCAGTCTAATCTAAACTGCACTGCTGGGGCAACACGCACTCACGCTGGATGGAGAGATTATCCAGCCTCTCTATATGCCCGACTCCTTGCACAAAAACACCCCGAGAACAACCCCCACCGCCTCCAAGTCTGTTTTGCCAGTCAAATTGCTCACACTGGTCCGCAGTGGGGGCTGGGGGTTGGGGGGGTGGTGGGGGCTCTGGCACTTCCTGAAAGCCAGTAAACAGTAAATACAGTCATCAGGCAGCATCCTGTGCCAGTCCCTCTGGAACAACGTCTGGCCCCTCAGAAGTGAGGAAAGACGGGGGCAGAGGGGCTGACGGCCCCACAGGATCTGGGATCTGTTTTAATCCCAAGGGGAGTTTAAGTGAGCGTAGCGTTGAAGCCAGTCCATTAAAATATGCCTGGATTGACCCTGATACTGTTCCACGGGATCAGGATACGGTCATCTTGCACGCACACACAGTTAAGAAATATAAGCATGCAGAAACCCAAACAGAAATCCAAACAAAGCAGTTAAAACAGATTTAAATGTTTGGAGGTGTAACCGTAAACGAGCACACCCACATGACACTAATTATCCCCAACTGCACAGGACTGCCGCTGCCATGATCAACCAATTACTCAACTGATTGTAGTTGCCCCAGATGACCCCCCCCCCCAAAAATGTGAAAAGTGACGCCGGTAAGAATTTTGCACAGCTCAAAGTGATGACTTCATGTGTGCTGTTTTGTTTGACCAACTGAACACTGTGCGGTACAGAGTGTTTCTTTCTTTCTTTTGTTGTTTTTCCTCCAGTGCGACGGCCACCACCCTCCGCTGTAACCCCAACCAACACAGTGTTAATCAGATTTCAATGGAAGCGTGTCTTTAATGCTCCAATTATAGTAGAACCGGTAATTTGGACAGTATTCCTTCGTTCCCACGCGCGATGACTAACCGTGCCCATTTTAAACCCCAGCTCAACGCCAACATGCCACCGAGAACGTGCGCCTCTCAAGATGCGCTAATAATAACACATCTGTCTTCGGCATATCCAGCCAGAACTGCTGCGTGTAAATAAACTCAGGGGGAAATCAAGGATGAACAGAAGGATCGGACAATAAAAAAGATGGATCAGAGAAAAATAGGAATGAGCTAATACAATAACACACGCGTGGTTAAAAGGCAGCAGTGGTTGTCATGGCTGGTTGTCCAGCAGGCTGTTTTCCTCTGAAATGACGTGCACCGTGCACCGCACCCACACACACACACACACACACACACACACACACACACACACACACACACACACACACACACACACACACGCGTACGCGCACACTCATGACCACATTATTTATCAGCAGGGGGGCGAGTATAACAAGAGGAAGAGAATCAGCTGCATTCCTCAGAACCACCAGAGTGATCCGAGTTTTCCATGCTGTCATAGGGCGTGCACACACGCATGGATGCGCGCGCACACACACACACACACACACACACACACACACACACACACACACACACACACACACACACACACACACACACACACACACACACACACACACACACACACAGGAGCATAATTTTTAACAGGCCAGGGTTGGGTCAGGGGGAAGATGTCGATTCCATATTTCCTCTCCAGCGAGGGAGTCGTGTTCAGATCCCTGGAGGTCACAAGGAAAGGAATTCTTGAGCCAGTAATGTTTTTACTCTACTCCCTCAACGTTTGTGTGATTTCTGTTGTTGCTGTTGCGTACAACATCTCCTTTTCCTCTCCACGATAAAGGGGATCAGCAGGTAATGCGCGTCTTCAAAACCTGTTAACACAGAACCTGTTTCTCTCGTGAAAGTCTGTTCATCTTGTGTTTTAACATCGCCGTTAATCCAGCCTGGATTAGCAATGACTGATCGTTTCATCTCGTGGGTCGTGATGAAACTCGAGAGGTAACTGACAATTATAACCCCCCGCCCCGGCTTTGGGTAAACAACTCCATGGAAGTCACAGACGTTGTAAGGACGATGCATCCCACCACTCCTTCAGTACTACGAACTCAGCTGTCTGATGAGAAGTCTGATTCCATAAAACCACTCCAGATTACCGGAGGATTAAAGATTTTGAGCAAATGAGCCCATAATGAAAGAGGTAAATGAATACACCAGCTTATATCATCACACAGCCACATTCAAGACGTCTAATACCAACCTCCGATCCCCTGGTACAAACACAACTCCCCCGCCCTGCTGCATGTTGCATAACAGCAGGCATGCATTAATTACACCTGCAGAGACAGACACACAAACACACACACACACACACACACAGGGAACCGCCTGGGTCCTCCGTCCCCTGAGGAACCCTGATGCTGCGCTACATTTATCATCACTAACTTGAGTTAGCAGAGTTTGTTTGCGATCATTTCAGCTGCCACGCCTCGACGAACCGCTGTGGCTTTTCTCACCCTCCAGTCACCTTCATCATCTGCGTCGATCTGCACTTTACCCGTAACGGCCGAGGTTCACCTCAAGTCTGACGCACCGCAACGATTCAGCAAAATGGATTTCAAATCAAGTTCATTTCACGTGTAGAGCCCAAAACCACAACAGAGCGGGTTTAGACTACACAATATTTTTGTCAGATAAGATGGTTACTGTGATACATAAGGAGGTCACAGAGTCATAAACACATCATGACTTGCCTGACGTTATCAACAACAACACAGTCTGAAGTCTGAAGTGGCGTGTGTGCGAGGCTCGCCCCGGCTGCGCCTCGAGGACGCATCAGAAACACAGAGGCGTTGTTGCCATTGGCCCACAAACCATCGCTCTAGCGCACAGTTCCACCTCGCAGCGCGAGTAGCAGGAGTGTCATCATTCCTCTTTTGCTTGGCCTTGCGTACAAGGTGAGCACAGCAGGTCAACGTAAGCCGTCGTGGGAGAGGAGAGCTGAAGTCTGAGACGCCAGTCTCTGTGTTGGGACGGACCCGGATGCAGCATCGGGTGTCATCCACCATGATTCAGTATAGAGATACGACGGCAAGTTGTCCTACACGTCCTACACCCCTCTTCAGTCCAGATGACCCACACCTCTCAGGTCAGGCAGTTTTTCAGCTTTTTATATTGTATAGTTTGAAGCCAGTATAAAAAGGAAGAAACATCAGGAAGCAGAGAGATCAAATACTTTAAAACCCAGCCGCTATCATCATCCATCCATGATTTAAAGTCATGTGTGAACGTTCAGGCTGAAATGACCTCCTTTACACTCACGCACCTTTCTTCTCTCCAGTGAAGGGAACTATATCCTCTCTGTCCTTGTGCTCCATGGCTTCCTTCTCCAGGTATTTGAGCAGACGTTCCCTGTCGAAGGGTCCCGTGGCATCCTTGTCCGTCTGGTCCTTCTGACGCAGGCCCGCTGGGAGAAGAGCATTCTGGGGAGGGGAGGCGAGGAGACACATCAGACACTTCAGTCCCTAAACTGCTAAATGCTAAATTGTGTTTTTAGGCACTAAACGTATCTACCTGCCTAATAATATCTGTTCATTCAATCATGGGACCATTTCTGAAACTGAATTATGCATTAAAAAAAAGTAAAGGGAGAAGAAATTCTTGCTGTCCCCCACACCACGCTGTGACATGGGGCCCTCTCTTTGATGGTACTTTCATCACTGTAATGTAAAATGTAGTTAAGCGGGTTGCTCTGCTCTTAAAGGCATTTTGTTTTTACAATTACACAGCAGGCACAGAGAGACTGAAAGCGCCGCCGGCACTTGGCAAATAGTGTTTGGCAAGTTCACAAACTTGTGTCAGGTACGGAGCGACAAGCGAGCGCCAGTGCATCCCGTGACATGTTTGGATCTGTGAGGTCGCAGGCTTCGTCACCGGATGAGGAGCTTGAGTTTCATGAAGAGCCGGGACGTGAAATACGAGTTCTTCGAAACAGGAAGTGATCATACTCGTCTAACTTGTTGCCCCTCAGCCTCAACCTCGTGACATTAGGCCGACAAGAATGCAACCAATTATGAACAATTAGTGACAGGTAGCTGAAAGTTGAGCAGAACAAGGATGTGTGAAAGATTAGAAAATTTAGAAATTTAGAAAATAGAATTTTGTTTCTACTTTGTCGTTATAACTCATGTTTTCGCACTGATGCTGACTGTTTCCTGTGGGCCCGGTGTGGTCAGTCTCGCTCTGTCTAGATGGAATTTAAATAAAACAGCCCGGGGCCTGGGAGGGACTTCATTATTGTCTACTCCCAAATAAACACACAAACACTTGGCAGCCTGCTGGCGGAGGTGCCGCGGCCCAGACTCCCCCTTCGAATAATGTTTCCAACCACTGAGGCTCGAGACTGGAAGACATGGTTGAAGCCACCAATGGAGAAAAAAAATCCACCCTTGGATTCTGTGATGGTGTGGTAGAATATATATTTTAACAGATCTCTTAATCTGCTTCAGCCAGGTCCACTTTTCTGCAATTTAAAAAAGAAAATGTCTAACCAATATTGTAGTTGTGTGGCCCCTTTAGGAGCATTTTGACTGCATCAAACGCAGGAAGTCTTTGTTTTTAAACTGGCCACTTCCCAATAAATCCCTTTGCCGCAGGAACTCCCTCCCACTAAAGAGCCCTGGAGCTCCTCCAACCCTCACCGAGCCCTGACCTCAGGATCCATCTCCTCCAGGGCTGTCTCCAGCTGTTTGAGCTCCTCCGCTGACAGTTTGTTGAGGATTTCATCTTCGTCCAGGTCCTTGTACTTGCCCAGGTCCTTCTTGTATGACAACGCCATGGTGCCAGCTATATCTTGTGAAGCAACACCGAGCAGCAGACGACAGCCACGCTGTTCCTTCTCGGGCTCACTGCTCCGGACCAGAGAGAGGCTGCCTGAGGGCAAACATCAGGGAACACACACACAGTTAAACGTTTGTGACGATTCATTTTACTTAAGCTGGCTAAAACAAAGCGATGCATTGTAAACTGAAATAAGCGCCGTGTATCTCCACCCCGCTAAACAATAGTTGAGCGCAGCTGGGCTGGATAACGAGGCCTTGCGATGATGCAACATACACACAGCTGGAACAAAAGAAGAACTTTCTCAGGCTCAGACAAATCATCTGACCGCTCCCATGAGAATCAGCCACAACCCACTTGAGAACACCAACTTCGTGGAAAACGTTATCAACTTAAAACGATGAATTTGAAGAAAGGCCTTATCCAGCGGGTATGAGCTGATTCTGTAAGAGTGGGAGAAAAGACTGAAGTGGATTTACAAGAACACAACAGTGCGGTCAGGCTTCAGTAAAGCTCAGATGAGTGGAGGGAGCGAGCGTGCATCCTGTCAAACATCACGAAGAGGCTTCAGCCTGCAGCTCCCTCTCCCACGCCACAGTCCCAACACAGAGTGACCTCATCGCGTCCCCGCAGGACGCCGCAGATGGTCATGGTCCTCATTGCATTTGACTGTACACACGCTCCAATGTAAAACCTGTACTTTCCCATACAGTCGGCTCACGCTGTGGTCAAGTGTGTGCATATACACAGAGCAGGTGTAAGTACCTAATTGCAGATGCTACTTGTAAGTGCCCCAGACTACAGAAGTAATCCAGCAACCCAACTCATTCACGTACATTTTAAAATACAGTACCATGTGACAGATTAAAAAAAGAGAATACCCTGCGTTTAAATTGGGGGTTCTAGTTGAGGATTCTTTAAACATTTAGAGCCATTTCCCCAGAGCTGCCTGAGTGATTTCTCCATTTCAAAGGAATTCACTCAAGAGTGTGACACACTGTGTGTGTGTGTGTGTGTGTGTGTGTGTACAAACTGGGCTCTGTCCTGGGCTAATTCTTGCCCTCACCTCATCCATTAGACCTCTACAGCTCCCCTCATCTTCTCTAAAGTGATTATGAGAGTCATAGCGGGGGCATCCGAGCACCAGCTGATGAAGCCGGGCTAAAATGTCAACACGGACTGCTTTGTGATTATAATGTTCTACAATAACAATCTCAATCTGATGTTCTGTCACTGCTACTGCCGGATATTATCAGAGCTGCAGGCATGGAGGGGGCCGGCCACTGAAGCTGCAGTGAAGCCATGCTGAGGGGCGGTTGACAGGCACGGCAGCGAAAACAATTTAATCAAAACCGAACCCTAGTAATTACATTCAGAAATCAGTATTTGTGAGGAACCAGGAACACACACCGCTAAACGAGAGAAGCGACATACATTCAAATAAGTTTTAACTTTAGCATTGTAAGACAGATTAAGTTGCATTAAACCAAACTGTTTAAAACCGTTGACTGTTGATTTATAATCAACGATGAGGAGTCCCAGGATACAAAAACACATTATGTTTTTAATGCAAATCAGCATTCACAGGTTTCCACAATGTAAACATGTGTTTGATGTGGGCTGCCAAGAGGCCTCGTAATGTCCAGACCTCACTCTTGTTGGTTACTTCCACACCAGTCAAATCTTTGCAGGCCCACGAGAGCGCTTTGGTTAAACTGCTGAAGTGAATTCTGAGACGTGCAGAGGTCGACGCGGCGACGACACTTCTGACCAGGATCTGCAAAGAGCAGAGACGCACACGCCGGAGCCAGGGATAAACATCAGCCGCATATGTGCACACAAACACACAAGTAATGCTCTTATGACAGGATCAGCTGAAAATAACACTGATTACCATATTATCCTACTTTCACAAACGCACTCTCCGCTTAACTGACATATAAGTCAACACTTTGAAAAGAGCAGCCCCCGTTTACAGTGGGGTCGAGTATTTTTTCAGTGGGCGGGCCGAGTCAGTGGTGCAGACACAAGAGTAATGGAGCATGCAGACAGGGATAATGATGGGAATGGGTGGGCTCAGGCTGAGGTGGAGACACTGAGAGGATCCATTAGTCCAATCTGATTGATTCCTTTCTCCGTCTTCTCTCTGCTAATCCGTCAAGACCAACAACAGATGGCCCCGAGCCAACAACAGTGAAAACCCGTCTGCACCCGACACTCACCTTCAGCTTTTCCCTCACTGACCTGTGCCCTTAGGCTACCGTCGGGCAACATAAACACGTCACTGAGGATGCTACAATGTCACTGCCACAAATATCAGAACTTAACCAGACTGATTTAAGCAAGACTCTGTATTACCGTACGTACAAAGTCCAACCTACCTCAACGAGAAAAAACATTCATGTTCTGTGTGTGTGCATAAAAGACCAAATATCCACCTTCTGTTAGAAACTCAGAGACAGAAAAGGGAAGAGTGAAATGTAAAATGCCTGTTTCCATCTTCATCCTCCCTCCTTCCCCTGACGCTGTTTTGAGTGATGTGTCTGAACATGTTTCCGGTCGCCATCACACGCTGCCCGAGATCTTGCATAACCCTCAGCAGCTCAAAACAAACACGAGCTTCGACTCTGTCAAGCAGAATTCTTGCAATCGAGCTCCACTTTAGGTCTCAGAGGCAGCGGCTGGATGGATGCAGTCGTGAGCATCTCTGAGGTGAACAAGAAGCGATGACTGGTTATTATAGAATACCGCCCCAACGGCGCACAAAAAGACTATAGTTAGAATGACCCAGCTCTCTACTGCCCCTGGGACGAGGTTGCACTTCCTCCTCCCACCTACTCTCCTCCGGTTTTATAATCTAACTTTCTGTCCCTCCGCCCTGTTGTAACTCAGTTCTCCTCCAGCCGTCTCATGTTCACCCTTCACAGGTGCCTGCAAGTGTCAGAGGACAGAAAACACACAGGAGGACACAGAGATAACAACAGACGATCTGATCACGATCATCATCTTTCTCAGCTTGATAGTCAGTAAAACTATATGTCTGAAAAATAATCAACATTCACTCAGATATTCTTTTCTTACACAGACTGGGCAGGAAGTGGGGTGTTTCTCAAACAAACAGCCATGACTTGTATACTCCCCTGTTCTAGCCACACGCTCCAGACACACACCCCATTATTACATAATGAGAACAGATTTCAGGGAGCGCCCGGCCTTTCAGCTCAGCAAGGACTTGCAAGAGCTGGAGGATGAATAATACAGACTCGAGAGAGACAGTCCCTTTCATGCCTTTTTAAAAGCTAGTAACAACCACTATTCACTGCTGTGGCTGCATTACACCGAGGGTGAAACTTGGCACCCGCAGGCAGGTTTCACTCGCCAGTGAAAGGTATGCAGGTTAAACAGAGCTGTTTGTTTATCAGCACCACTGTACTGCAGAAGGTGGTACAACAGGCCGCATTGCCAAAAATGCCTTGTCAACAGTCACTCACGATTACAATACCTGCTTCACGGTCTCAGGAAGGCCACCTGCCCTCAGGCTTAAAGGGAAAACCACACTCCCCGAAGCAGACGTCCTCCTGAAGACGTGGACCACACCCTTCATTCAAAGTTAAGACCTGCTGCTCAGACTACCTTTGTGAACACATATGGACACAAAAAAACCCGCATTAGCTCTTGAACGAGGAGTGTGTCAGTAAAGGAAGTTATTAGTGGTAACCTGGCCGCTTCCCTCCACCTCTTATATAGGCAACAGGGCGCTAGCTAACATGTTCTTGACATGTTTATGATGATCTCGCTGACAGTTGACATGTTGATTATCACCGCCTTAGCAAAAGTCGCCGCACTTTAGCTAAGAAACAGTCAAAGACAAAGCAAGCCGTTCACGGGACACTTACTTTGCTAACTGCACACTTTGCGATGCAGCGATACTATTCGAAGTCGCCCGATGAGATGCGGGCAGCTGCTAACCCGCTAGCCTCTGCAGTTGAGTCAAGTTGCTAGCCGTTTAGCTAAAACAGTCAACGACACATCACTTATGCAAGTGACAGCATGTAAAACAGTAAGGCTAGCCGGGTGAATGAAATCCAAAACCTCCAAGCTATCTATTCCCTTACCTGAGTCAAATGGGACTTAGCTTGGGAATCTCCACATAAAACCAGTCCTCCGAGTGAATGCGACGTCTTCGGCGCTCGATTTCTCGCTCAACCCAAGGGCGGTGACACAGGAAGAGAGCAGCGGAGCATTCTGTGAGTGACGGCTGATTGAGCCAATAGACAGAGAGCGTGCCAGGCCCGCCCTCTTTACATGGGGAAACCAATGAAATGAGAGATGGGGGAGTTAAAATAAAATAAAATAATAGTGTTGTTCACTTTACCTGATCCGTTTTTCACATGTAAAACTGAAATATTTCTGTTTCCATCTTACTGTCTTTTCTCTCATACAAATACACACACACAAAAAACATTTTGCTTATTAAAACTTGAAACTTTATCCTTGACTGTAATCATCCTCTTTTTTTACTGCACTGTGTTACACAGTGGTGGCCAAAGAATTCCATGTACCCTCTTGGTTCACACAATATGTGCATTGTAACAAGATGCCTTACGTGTAACACAGAACCTTTGGGAGGTGATGTGGATGCTGAAACAATCTCATATCATGCTATCATAGATTGAAATGTACTGAGGGCAAGACCATGAGTTTACTGTGGTGTACATTGCCTCCTTGTGGCTGACGGCGCTCACTACAACCCCATGTCGGTTTCGTAGTTTGACCCCGGAACCAAAATCTTCCCTCAAAGCCCCGGCGGTTAATTGTTTCCTGTCGGTCGCAATTCACTGCTGCTACAGTTTGAGGAGAAATGGCGGACATGGAGGAATTGTTCGGGAGTGATGGGGACAGCGACAACGATCAGAGAGGTAAATGTGTTTCTCGGCGGCTGAAAAATATTATTGGTCTTTGAAGCAAAGCAAAAACGCAAGACTTTTATTTGGCGATAAGAGGGAGATCGGTAAAAGACGTCATGTGCATGAAAACGGCAAACGTTAAGTTCAGGATGTTTTCTAACACGTTAGCTCTGATGGAGCCGAATATACGTTTGTCCCAGCTTTCGTTTAGCCGCCTTCTTACTGCAGCAAGCGTTCACTGAGAAGCTGCATCATGTTCACCACACGGATGAACCTCTTTGTGTTTTGAATCAAGTATCTGCGCCGGAAGTAGCTCCAAATAACGAGTACTAATAGTCTTAATGTTGCTAACGATGACCACAACATTGTCAACAACGGGTTTTTTGGTACTAGTTGACTAAAAGACATCTTCTCTATATAAAAGTATTTAATTTTACATGCACCTGTATAATTCAGTTTGCATTCATTTGGACAACATGGACAAAAAAATTGTAAAATCTCGACTGTAGACAAAGTTCTATGGTTGTACTACTCTTGTAGCTGTAGTGTGGTAGTATTGCCTTGTTGCCCACCTCTAACATGAAAAAGGAAATACAGAGGAAAAAACTGTCTGTTCCTCTTCTGTTTCAGAGTCTGGCTCTGGTTCTGGTTCAGACTCTGAGCAAGAGAGACCTCGATCTGCCAGCAATGCCTCAGGCAGCGGCAGTGACAGTGAGAGGGACCGCGATGATGATGATGAAGAGGAAGGCCAGGATGGAGGAAAGCCCAGCATGAATAAGGTGGGTGTCTGTGTTTGATGAGACTCAGCACAAACAGTGTGGAGTTAGGTCACCGAGTGCAAGAGCAGACAAGAGTAAGGATTAGCGGGACAGCGTGCAGAGATGATGGAGATCTGTTACTCACCTTCCCTTCTGTCTGACAGGAGTTGTTCGGGGACGACAGCGAGGACGAGCAACACAGTCAACACAGCGGCAGCGACAACCAGTCTGAGCGTTCGGGGAATCAGTCGGATGCCAGCATGCGCTCAGACCAGGGGGACAATGACCACTCTGACGCCGAGCTGCACAGCGGCTCTGAGCGCGGCCATCGGGATGAGGACGAGGATGACGAGGACGGTGGCCACCGCTCAGATGGAGGAAGCCCGGCTGGCAGTGGGATGTCTGGAGCAGGGAGCCCTCGTTCTGAGAGAGGCAGCATCCGCTCAGACAGAAGGTACGACACACACTGGGACGTGCCTTTTATTTTAACTGAGACAACGTGAGGTAACGCCAGAGGGGTCACGGTGTTGATGCTGATACAGAGATCTGTAGTTCAAAATACATTATTGTACAAATGGATTGGTAGTAATATATTTGGAATATGTAATAACATTCCAATGTGTGTTTGTTTTAAATCAGCGTGCACAGTGATCCCGGGACTCCGCAGTCAGGGCCAGGCACTCCCCACTCTGATGGAGAAGCTTCTGGCAGGGAGATTCAGTCAGACGATGAGAAGTGGGATGGAGGGGCTAAGAGCGACCAGTCAGAGGATGAGGAGGAGAAACGTCATTACTCCGACGAAGAAAGGGAGAACTCTGATGACGAGGGGCCGAGGAACAGGAAGTCAGGTATATCTCGGAGATTATTTTTCTCCCAGACTTCTTGCATTTGTTAATTGTCCTTTGTACGATCTGTACACGTGTACCTGTAACATAAGTTTGTACCATGTAGTCATGTGGAAATTGTAAATTGTTAAATCGCCTGTTGCAATTTTAATTTTCAGAGTCTGTAAAGGGCAGCGACAGTGAAGATGATTTCATCAGAATGAAAACCAAAGCAAAAGCCGCCTCCGATTCAGATTCAGACAGTGATATTGGAACAAAGAAAAGTAAGAATAAACTCAAATCAAATAAATATTTCCACTGCAAACCGAACCTCGGTGGTTCACAAGAGTATCTATTCTGCAGTTCAACTCTGAGCTGTCCCTCTTTCACACCGTTTGACAGCAAAGAAAACGGCAGCAGACGACCTGTTCGGGGAGGCTGATGACATCTCTTCAGACAGCGATGCAGAGAAGCCTCTGACCCCGGGACAGCCTCTGGTATCTGTTTATCATCTCACTGTCTCTTTTCTACAGAAAGATCATCAAACCACTTTGAATTGTGCACAGTACTTTTTAAGAGTTCCCAGATCTCCTTTTCTTAGAGCCCGTCATTAAGCCTCTCTGAGCTGATCCCTATTATCATGGCTCATTAAATCATACAGTGTTTTTTGAAATGTTCTCTGTTATCCGTGTGTGTGTGTGTGTGTGTGTCCAGGATACAGAGGATGGGATGGAAGGTGAGCAGGCAGAAGAAGAGCCTGCGCCTGAAACTCGTATTGAAGTAGAGATCCCAAAAGTCAGCACTGACCTGGGATCAGACCTTTACTTTGTCAAGCTGCCCAACTTCCTTTCCGTGGAGCCCAGGTTAGATTAGATTATTTTCAGATATTTTAAATAGACGCTGAGAAAAGAATTTGAGAGCTAATTGTTTAGTTTTTTTTGGTTTGTCTAACTTAAATGTTTATTTATTTTGACTTTCACTGAATCTGCCTTCTTAGACCCTTCGATCCTCAATACTACGAGGATGAATTTGAGGACGAAGAAATGCTGGATGAAGAGGGACGGACCAGGCTCAAACTAAAGGTATGTAGTCCTCCATAAAAGTGTATGTGAAGGACATTGTAGGTGTTGGTGTGGGATGACATGGAAGTAAACTGTCAACACATTAAATCTTTTATACAGTGCTTTTAAGTAGGATTTAAAAGCAACTATGACTGTTGGGTGACCAGAGTTCATCCTTTTCTCCCACAGGTGGAGAATACAATTCGGTGGAGAGTCAAGAGAGACGAGGAGGGAAATGAAACACGAGAGAGCAACGCACGCATTGTCAAATGGTCGGATGGCAGGTGTGTGATATGTCATGCTGGATGTTGGCACTGGCGCACTGTGAACAGGACGTGCTCTCCATGCTTTCCATGCTTTTACACTTCCTGTTCTTGCCACAGCATGTCCCTCCACCTGGGGAACGAAGTGTTCGATGTTTACAAAGCGCCGCTCCAGGGAGACCACAACCACCTGTTCATCCGACAGGGCACTGGACTGCAGGGACAGGCTGTGTTCAAAACCAAACTTACTTTCAGGTAACGGAGTAGCGTGCATTTGGTCTTAATAGTGGCCGGCTGACAATACAACAGAGTTTCAAACACACACAGACACATGCTTTCACATGAGGCAAAAACAAAGAGTTGCTGGGGATATTCCTCCCCTGTCTGGCTGTCTGACAGCATTGAATGCTCAAAATAAGCCCCTGACTGCCTCTGATTCCAAACAACAACAAAGGTACCCTTCATTCAGGCGCCATTCAGAAATGTACTGTATGCTGTAAGTCCCCGGATCACCTTGTGCTAGCTGCCCAGGTTTCTCCCAATAAGAACTACATAATCCTCTTAGCACCCCAAAGTCCACCTGGATGTTCTGTCTTCTCAGACCACATGGGACTAGTAGGACACTGGCCAAAGCTGCTTTATCGCACAATAGCCCCCCCGCGCACTCCCAGACAGGACATTCCCATTTGTTCTGATTCAGTATTCAGCATTAAAACAGAGTTTTGATTAGGATTAGGGCTGAAGCCGCTCAGGCTAAAAACGGGTAGGACAGAGTATTGTTTATTTATTTTTTTTGTGACAAAGGAGCTTTATGCAGCTTCAGTAATTAATGAGATGGAAACATTCTCAGGAGATGGAGACAAGATTAGTTTTAGGGTTCAGATTTTCTGTTATTGCTGGTTGATTAATGAGGCTCAGTCAGCCACACAGAAGAGATTTCAAAAATGAGAGCCATGAATCGGAACGCAAGAGGGATACCTTCTGTGACTGCAACATTTTCATGCTTCCAGTGGTCTCAGGCCAGGATCATGAATCAGCATTTTTAGAAAAATGACAAAGCTGAGGCAGCAAGAAATGTTGGTATGTGTGTGCAGAAACAGAATAAAATGCTGACTCCACTGAGGTCTGTGGGGTTTCAAGACATAGGCAAGGTGCCCTGTGGAGTTTTGCTGCAGTTACATCAGGAGGAGATGTGCAGAGTCGCCTTAAGTCTTGACATCAGTGGCATCTTTCCTTTGTATTTCCAGGCCCCACTCCACAGACAGCGCCACACACAGGAAGATGACTCTGTCTCTGGCTGACCGCTGCTCCAAAACGCAGAAGATCAGAATCCTTCCAATGGCCGGGCGGGATCCCGAGTCGCATCGCAACGAAATGATCAAGGTGGCACACTTTCACAATCTGTCCGTCAGTGCTGTGTGTTTGTGTGTGTGTGTGTGTGTGTGTGTTTGTCTTTCCTCCACCCTGTGTCTGAGAACGCTTTTGTTACCACAGGGACTAAAAAATGCTGCATGAGGCCAGTTGTTGACAAGCATAATGTCCCCGGTTACGTAAAGACCTGACCTGACTCGCTTACATAATGAGGTCACACTGTGGTCAGTGAAATGGAAATAGTGTCAGCAAGCAGGGAGGGGGGGAATCACAGGAGGAGAATTTCAGCATTTGACAAGTGAAGACTCACCAGCTCTGTCAGATATGAATGACAGACATGCTTCCAGTCTGTGTTCCGATATGTGTGGTATGTCCTTACTCTTCTTTAAGCCGCTGCTTTAAACATTTTAGATAGTTGACATTAGACTTGTACCTCCTGGAATAAAATGGATTTGATGAAAGGAATAACCGGCAAAGTCAAACCTACTGCATTAAGACGAATGAGTGAAATCCACTACCAGCCACATCTGTTGTAGAGGTACCACACATGAAGTTCTGATCACAGTCAAAGATTTTAACTCATCAGCTGGAAAACAAAATATCCAACTTGAACCCAGGGCTCTCAGATAATCCCCACTGGTCTCCCTCCTGGCAGAAAGAGGAGGAGCGGCTGCGAGCTTCCATCCGCAGAGAGTCCCAGCAGCGGAGGATGAGGGAGAAGCAGCACCAGAGAGGCCTGAGCAGCAGCTACCTGGAGCCCGACCGCTACGACGACGAGGAGGAGGGCGAGGAGGCGATCAGCCTGGCGGCCATCAAGAGCAAGTACAAAGGAGGAGGAGGCCTGAGAGGTGAGGACAAGGGGCAGCAGATTCACCACAGTTATTTCATTTTTTTAAAAATTCTGTCTCACAAGTGAGAAGATATTTTTTCCTGAAGATACTGAGGTTCTAACAAGCATCCCCCTTTTTCTGGCCCCAATCCAGAGGAGCGAGCGAGGATCTACTCATCAGACAGCGATGAAGGCTCTGATGATGATAAAGCCCAGAGGTTGATGAAGGCCAAGAAGTTGGACAGTGATGAGGTGGGTGCACCATCCTGCTGGGCAGACAGGGGGCAGTGTGAGGCTGGACACTGTGGAGGTTAAAAAGGCAAACATTTCACATTACCCTCATGTGAACCACAACAGGACAGGAACTGCTAGTCATTCTGAAGAACATTCATTTACTTCTGCATTGACTGTTTCTGCAAAAAAAAAACAATGACGCTAAAAAAAACAAAACACTGGTACTAATTTTCTACCATGACAAACAGAAAGTACGGACAGGGTGTACAGAACGTCTGCTGCCGTTAGCACGGCTGACACATCACCGAGTCATCTGCGTTGCTCTCTGTGTTGCACAGGAGGGTGAGGGATCAGGCAAGAGGAAGGCAGAGGACGACGATGAAATGGCCACCAAAAAGGCCAAGAAATATGTCATCAGCGACGAAGAGGAAGAGGAGGATGATGACGAATAGTTCTTTTTTTTCTTCTTTTTTTTAAAAATCACGCCACTGTATTTTCAGTGCTCAGCCCACATGGCTTTATAAACAGCCATATTTTGTTTTGTATATTTTCTTAAGACCTGGGTGTGGGTGAGTGTGTTTTTTGTGTGTCTGATTGTGCGTTTGCCTGTTTACATTGTGTACAGCAGAGGTGAGAAATAAAGAAATGGTTGTCTTATGTAACCAAAGCTTTATCATTTTTAACAACAGTGTGTGTGATTCATGCGCCTGAATCACACACACTGTTGTGAGGTTATGAAACATACTGCTTAGGTCAGTTTGCAAACAAAAAGGAGGTTAATTGGGTAAGTGTTGTCGGTTGTTTACACTTTAAATTAGTTAAATAGCATAGAAGCAAACACATCATTGTCCAGTGCTTTAAAACCAGTGTGCCAGTTTAGCTTTGAAGTTCATGCAGTTCATTTAGATGAAAAAAAAAAAAACACGCCTGTGGAAAGAACTGGAGAGGGTAGCTCAGGGACAAATCTCAATTGCTGCTGAAAGAACCAACTAAACCCATCTGACAGGACGGGCAAGAGATTAGGGGATTTGGGAATTGAGACAAAGGAGCTGTAGTACTGTGAGAGGACATCCTCCTCAACTTGTCTGAAAATTGGCTCCAACCCATCCCCACCCCGTCAACCCACCACTGCCAGACACCCACAACTGGAAAACGATGCTACCTTCTACCTTTGTTAGAAAAACTCACTAACTCGTGGTCATAACTTTACTGTTAGGAAACAAAAGAAGAGGCTGCGGAAATTTAGAAACAAACATTTTTTTCTGTGACATAAAATCACAGAGATTTTTTAATTTTTGATAGTAGACTTCGATGATGATCAGATCACATTTTATATCTGATTAATGCAGAAATGTGAAAGGGTTCACTGTATTATAAAGAAACACAACTAACAAAACTAGCCCAAACTGGCTGTTTCTATTGGTGGAATTTCATTTCTTTAATGCTATTTGTTTATTATTTAATCAACAGGTTGAGCACTGTATTTTAAAATCCAAAGCTTTCACTGTGGCCTTTGTATAATTCAGCCAAAACCTGTTTGAAATCACACAGTATAACTCAAAGCGAACCGTGTGACATGATTCTGAAATATTTAAAAATAGAAATTGGAGGCCTCTCAAAGAGTCAGCACTCCAGTTGTTAGAAAGTAAGTGAGGCTGGGTGAGGTATTGTGACTTGATCCCTTGTGAGCCACGGGTGAGATGGGAATGCTGGAGAACAACAGTCCTGGTTACCGATTCAAGTTCATCGGCCAGAATGACGCACAGCGTCCCGCATTCCCTCACACACAAAAACACTCACAGAAGCATTTCACTTGGTTCCCAGAGGTAGATAACAACCCCCTGAGTCGGACCTCTCCCCCCTCAGCCTTGTTCCAGACAGAACTGGATGTAGCCACTGAGAATACAAAACTGGTAACACACCAACAAAGCAATAAAGTAAGAGTTTCAAAAACTGGCTGGTTTCTCTCTCATGACAACGATCTCCCTATGCCACGCAAAGATGCACACTGCTTTGACGTGGCAACAGACTATACTGTCACTGCAGGGGGAAGAAAAAAAACTCTTAAGCTTTGTTCATATAGGAGCTACAGGCTTGTGTTCAAGAGAGGTACTGTCAGGACAGCAGCATTTAAATAAAGAGCATTTGGTATCTTCAGATTTTTTTCAGGTCTCTGATAATTCACAATGAAGCTGCTTGACTGGAGTGAGATTGCACAACTAAACCACTCACTGCTGAGGGCAAGTTGTGGCTTTTACTCAGAGCAGGCCCATCAGTACAGATGCTTGCACATACATGTTTATTGTGCAGCCCACAGCGATGCGCAGAACCCATGCCTCCTCAGTAAAGCACATGCTTAACTATATATAATACGCACTATGAATGTTTGATGCCGCTTCATGCAAATGCGTGCCTTCAGTTGCCTTGAAAGAAAAGGTGTCGTCAGTAGTTGCGCGCTGCATTATCTCAGACTGCAGTGGGTTATGTAAACCCAATTCCACACAGGAGTGTGGGGAAGGGAGGGGAGGGGGAGGCACTGCTACACACAGTCAGCACTGACTGAGGTGGGATGAGGCAGAGGGGAGGGCTGCAGCATTTCACCCCCCGTCTCCCCTTTCTCTGTGTATCACTTCAGTTGTTTTCTCCGAGCTGCTCCTAACAATCTTCCCACCGTCCGACCTGAACCTGGACTCTGTGACATCACATGTTCTGTAGGGAAAGCACAGGTACTGGCAGCACGCTGAAAACATGACTGAGTCACTTGGAAAAAACTCTCGTGTCATTCAAGGGTAACTTGTTCAATGTTCTGCCAATCAGCCCCCGAGGGGGGAGACGGCCAGCATCGGCCCAGGTGTTTTTCAAAGTAAACAGAGATGTGTTTTCATTAGCCTCAGCCGCTTGTTTGCCTGCACTGGTGTCCTGGTCGACCTGAACGCGTGTATCCAGATACTGCACGTGTCTGCACCTGTTTTCAATGACTGCACAGATGATAACTGGGGTATTCTGCATGCTTATTGTTTGTTCCTTGACTTGTGTTTTTTCCTCGATTTCTCATATCAGTAACACTACCTGCTAGTCAGTGATTGATTCTGGAGTGGGGTCAGTTTGAAAAAAAAGAGATTCTCTTACATCTCTTCCCAGGCCAGGAGAGAAAATATACTTACTGCCTCGTCTTGTCTTTCTGGGTTGACATTGGGTTAAAACCTTTTCTTCTTGTGTATGAGTTATGACATGTAATGTGTATTTTTCTATTATACTTTCATATTTTGTATAGATTTTTTGTTAATGTGCACGTTTCTGCTTTCTACTTGTTCAAGAATATAATTAAAAAGGCACTTAAACTAAATTTCAATCCTGGCAAACCTTCTTCTCCTTCCCATCAAGTGATGGTCAAATTCACCAAACCATAACGTCAATGTAAAGAAATGCAAACAGTGCAGCCATTAAGCTTTGTTTTTCTCTGATGTGTCTAAATATCTTGTCTCTTTTGTTCACTTAATTTAATTCTATTAGTTTTATACAAGCTTCGGTAACAGTCCAACTCCATGTACCCTGACTGAGTTTCATTGCCTGGTGCCCTTTACCCCTGTCTCAGTATGTCCCGTCCCCCTGCCTGTGCTTATATAAGAGGCTAATAAATAAAATAGAAACACAATACTCTCACCACAGGATCCTCAAACACTCACGCATGACACTAGCCCAGAGACTGCAGCGAGGGTCTTAGCAGGAACATTTTCCCTTACGCACAAGCAGGTGTCCATTATTCACACACACTCATGCATATGTACGACTGCGACTCTAACAATACGGTATCGTTTCTTAACTTCCTCCTGACCTTTACAATTTGGGTCAGCCTGTTCTGTTGTGCCAAAAGAACTGGAATTAATCTGTAAACAATGGGTTACCATCGGCTGTGGAGTCCTCTGCATGCAGATTACACTTGCGCTTTTTCAAAACCAGACAAAAAATAATAAAAATAATGATAAAATGAGCAAGGTGACCCTTTATGACACAGCTTCTCCAGAGCCAAGGCCACTCCCCTACCTCATTAAAACACAAGAGGTAGTTTGTCCTCCAAATGCACCATTAATAACAGCTTCATTATTGACACTATCCACTCTATCTACCTGCTATCCATCTACCTTGACGATCTCATATTCTGACTGCATTTTAATACATTGCATAAATGAACCAGAAAGCACTTTGAGAGTGCAGACCAAGGCTGAACTTTTTTCCAAACTGTATTCTTACAGATTATACCATTAGATCCTTTGACAAGTTGTGGATCTGGATAACCTCACCCTAGGTTATCCAAAATGTGAAATGTTTCACAGTGGTGAGGAATTTTTTTACTCCATTCATCATCTAATGACCTCTCAGATTTATCTTATGACCAGCTGGAAGGGGCCAACTCCTTTGTGAGAACTCTGAATTAAATTAAACTTTAAGTATCTAAAACTAGATACACCATGACCGGCAGTACAATGCTGCTTACACATAAAAACATGAATATTTACATTAAAGTTCTATGGGTTTGAAAGGGGGTTTTGTTTGTAGCTAAAAAGAATAAAGAACAATATTATGAAGCATTAAGCATATGAACTTGCGGGGGGATGTGTGTGTGTGTGTGTGGGGGGGGGGTCAAACAAGGGCACTGTGAGAAAGATAGGAGAGGAGTTTGTGGACGAGAGGAGGACGGGAGAAACGGTGCTGAGGTCAGGTGTGGGACGAGAGCTCGCCCAGTCTCCCCAGCCTGCGGAATTTCGTGGCCTGCTGCGACTCACAGCACAGTACGCTCTGCTGCTGACCTTCCATTATCTAACCACCCTGCACCAGCACCAAAGCAAGGAGAGTCTCTCTCTCTCCCTCTATCTTTTTGTCGTTCTCTCCTCTCCACCTTAAAAAAGGACATTGGTTTAGTTTGGCTTAATCAATTCCTGATTGCCCGATAAACAGCTTCACCTCACTGCCTAGTGGTGGGGAACGAAAAGTTTCTGAAGCAGCTGAGCTGATCTGCTGCCAATTTACAGAAGTGACAAAGTAACACAGATATTTGGAGCACATGTCGGAGCAACAATGACACAAAATTGAAGATATCTAAAATGGTTACTCTGCAGCTGCAAACAAGCAAGAGGTCGGGAGCACTCAATCTGACAGCTTCAATTTGATGCTACGCTGGCGAAACCTCCTCAGTCCTCTCAGAACAACTTTCCAACTACGGAGGATCAGAGCAAACAGTGATGGGTTGCTTCTTCAATCCTTGGTCACACCGACCCACGGGTAACATTTGTATCCCCTTTGGGACACTTTCATTTAGATGTCCACTTTGATAGGTCAGTGATTGATGACATGGCCTGTGTTGCCTTGATCTTTTCTGGACTGCAGTTATGAAATCACCCTGCAGTGGACTGCTGAGAGTACCGCTGCAGAGAGAGAGAGAGAGAGAGAGAGAGGGAGCGAGAGGGGGCAGCTGGTTTCTGCTGAAACTAACACCTTTTCCCTGCTCAAAACAGGCCCCTGACAGAGAGGGAATTGTATCTGATAGATATCTCATCGGGGCTCTTTGTGGTATAAACACCAAACTTTTTGGGACCAGTAGTCTTCATGGGGCCCATAGCTGGGTCCTAATGAGGCAAACTGTCATTTCTGAGGTCCCGGTGAGGTTAGTTAAGTTTAGGGTTAGGCTGTCCACAATGACTGGAAGTCAACGCAATGTGTATCTATGTGTGTGTACATCTTCCACTTATTCCCATCTGTAGTCTCCTGGTAACAGTGTAACTGTTACTTTCCGCTAATTACCTGTTTTCCTACCCTGCCCTTCCCCACCCCCCACCTCTTTCATCTCACAAGGCCCTCTGTGTATGCAGCAGCAGTGAAAAATCAAAAGTACAATCAAGCAATATTTTCTACATAAAAAAACATGTTTGCTAACTTTGGGATTTTCCTCTGTGGATTTGCACAGACTGTTCTTTTCACTGTAAATGTTTCACAAACGATGTTGCTAATGCCTTTGGCTGCTGGTTATGTAATGGCCTATACTGTAGAAAAGCAAGGAAAGCAGAACATTACAGCTTTAGTCAGGCCAGTAATGTACAGCAAGGTGTCTAACCGTAAATCCGAATTACCCTCGGGGTCTGACTGTGCTCTATGTCAGCCCTTTGATCTTGTCAACACTCCCTAAACTCTTCCCTTTTCCTTCTTTCCTCAGTGGTTTTTCTGGAGCATTTATACCCACCACTGTTCATTTAACCCTTGTCCCCTTCCAGCTGTAATCTGAACAGGTAAAACAGTCTTGCGGGGAAAGCAGAGCTCTCACCTATGTCTGCCAAATAGACACATCTACTTGTCCATCTGCCTCTTTTCCATGACTGCAAGTCATTATCACCATGGATACTTCCACAAATAGAGCATCAGTTGAATGAGAACCAGTGCATTAGAGAGAAACCAATAGCACACACAAACAGAAATACACACACATGCACACACTCACTAATTTCATACCTGGAGTTAGGGGGACAATGGTTTAGCCTGCTGGGTAGCCTCTTTTCAGGGCCCCTCACATGCTTGGTCTGACCCACTTTCAGTCTCCTTAACTGTGACATAGAAGATAAGTGCAGACACAGAGGAGAAAAGTTGAACGACTTAAGTGTCCAAACTGGGTCAAATCTGATTTGGGAGTTCAAAGTTTCTGTGTCATGTTAGAAGTGGATGGAAGCGAAATTCCTGTTTCATTTCTTTGAGTGTTGCTCTCAAAACACTTTGCATAATATGTTCTATTGTTATTGCTCATTTGCTTAACATTATTTTTCTACACGCAACAGCTGTAATCATTCTAATCAACGCTGAAACAAAGTTTGTTCCTAACAGCAGGCAGCTGACTCATGGATGGCTGCTGGGATCGCAACCTCTGGTAAAGTTTTAATCAGTTAAGAGGATTGATCTGTGAGGTTACATACCTTTGCAGAGGGGATTTTCTCTTTCAACATCATATTAAAAATGGCAGATCAGCACATACACACAGGCTTGCAGACGCTTTACTGAGAACAAAATGTATGTTGCATATGGGGGGGGGGCTGTCAAAAGGACCAAACAACATCAACATATCATGAGAAAATAACAAGAGCAATTAAATCACCTGTACACACTGTGCTGTTCACATTAGACTGAAGGCCAGTTTGCCACCATAAAAGAAGTCTCCCCTGTGAGTGTAACCAATAAAAGGTTCAGACTGAACAACGTGAATCAATGAAAAGTATAACTCCTGCTAAAATCAATTTAAATGAATAACATTTCAGTCGCAGGCTTGTAAAATGTTGTGTACTAAAATGATGTTGGTGTGCTTTTTTGTCTTTTTGCATAAAATGGATGTATTATTAGTTCATTCTTAAGCTACACAGATTTGCTTTATGTTGACATTTAAGGAGACTTTCTACTTCTCCTCCATTAATTTCCAAATATGTTGTACCATTGACTGACTGAATTAACAAATGCCAGCAGGTCTGTTGCATGCTGGAGAGATCTCTGTCTTAGTGATCTCCAAAGCAAGCCCAAAAGGGAAGGAGCAGCATATTCTGCTGAGGACTCAGATTCCTCCTCCGAGCCGCAGACGACCTCACTGAACTAAACCCACCACCTCCTCACTCAGTGCACAATCACACCTGTGTGAAAGCTCTTCAGAAAATAGCTCACTCGCTGTATTTATTCTGTAATTTATGGCCGTTATAAGAGCCATGACAATGTGAAAAGATGACACACTGTACCAGGACCTCTCTCTGTGCAACATATTTGACCTGTGCACAACTATGATCTGTGGTCTGCTGTTTTGTTTTGTCCTAAAATCTTTCATTTTCCATGTAAGTCACTCATCCCGGGTGACGACATGACGGGCTATAAGTCGCTGCCCATGCAACCACACCTCACTCATTTAACGCTGGCAACTTGATGTAAATAGAAAGTTGTTAAAAATAGGTGGTACAATTTAGGTGGTTGTAGTTCCTAGAAAAGATGTTATGAAATACACATTCATCCCATACATTTCCAGTCTCTCACCACATCACCCTGACTTTTGAAACAAGAAAAACTTCCTGCCCCAGCACCTCATTCCTTTTGGCCCGTTACCAGATTAATCAGATGGACCAGATTCTTGTTGGCCATGACATGTCTCCTTGGCTAAAACCCCCTCCACCCCCATGAAAACCCCTCATTAGTTTCCCAGGCCTTTCTTTCTTTTTGTGTTTTGCCACGTTACTGTGTGGACTTCTCCTGTATCTGTCTGTCTGACAGCCCGTCGGTAATTCAGCTTCACTGTATTTTCTTAGAATAGCTTGTTCTCATGGTATGTAGGTTAAAGGTTCTCAAGGACTGAGCTTGCCAGGAGAGTGAAGCCATGCTGTAGTGGACAGAGCCATAGGAGCTTGGGGGGGTGGGGGTGGTGGGGGGCAAGAGTGTCAGCACATATGGGAACATGTGCCCACAGCGGGGAGAATGAAATGAGTCTCATAGATTTACATTTCATTGCCGCTACCACACTGTATGTCTTGTTGAGAGGATTAGAGCAAGTTTTTTTTTCCACATGACACTGACTCTTGACCACATGCTGAGAGTCACTGTGTGTTAGATGTGTTGCAGAATGAGTTTAAACATTTTCACGCTGTTCTGTGAAAACCATTAATCTTCTAGTGGTTAAATTTTCATGAGATAATAACAATGATAATTAAAAAAATAATAATGTTCACATGACACAGTGGGTTTATAAGACATGTGAGACTTTTTAATCCTTAAAGAAACTCTTAATCTTTGAGTTAATCTGAAATTAAAAATAGCCAATCATCAATTTTAAAAAAAGCAAGTCTTTTACCAGACAATGATGTGTCTCTCATTTGTCTCTCATGTGTGTTTCTTTTTCTTTTGCTGCTGCAAAACTACTTTGTTACATCTACTCTGTTAAGACAAATATACTCTGAATTATTTGTTTTTGAGAGGGAGAATGAGGTGCACTCAGACAAAGAGAAAATCACACATTTGTGCAAAAACTGTGTGCGTGTGTGTCATGTTTGTTTATTTGAAGTTTGAAGCATTCAGCTAAGGTTTAGCAATCTGAGTGCACTTTTATAGCTAAAAGTTCCTCATTGCAAAATAGTTCTTTGCTTGAAGGCACCACATTAGTTCCTGTTGGCACATCTGTTGTGTTGCACACAAGATCATAGTGTAGTGTTGCACCAATAAAACAAGAATGGTTCCATTGAAAATACTTCACCTCATGAGCAGAGGCAGAAAAAAAACCCTGACAAACAACTACTTGTGGAGGTGGCTTGAGTTGACTATTCTGAGAAATTACTTTCGTAACAGAATAATATAATTCAGAATAATTGATTTTATATATGCAACATGCAGCTGAATATCATGTGACTTCAGTGAGTCTTGTGGGTTTCCAGAAGGATGTATCACCACATATAGTAATCTATGCAGTGAATATTTCCGTTACTGAGGTCGGTCAAAGTCAGTCTCATATAAACCACGCAGCAAAATAAGGCAATTGACGAATGTAAAAAGACAAATGACATACACTTGAAATAGGACATTTAAGGCTGACTACTTTCAAATTATCAAGACTGTTCCAAAACCAGAAGACGGCTGCCATGTCTATCATTTGAGATAGGTATGTCGTCATAGGGGTTGACCTTTGGATGACAGCTAATATTAGAGAACATGACCAATTCACCAGAGATAGCACATCCTAATTCAAAAAGCCATCAAGAGTACATGATAATTTATTACACTGCCCTTTTAAGCTATGAATATGAGGGCTTGTTGTTTACTAAACTGTAAAACATTAAACTAGAGCAGAATAAGTGCATGGAAGACAGTAGTCTTCAAAAAAGAGATATTTGTGTTGTCTGTTCTGATACTGAGAGTTTATATAACAGACCAGTGAAGCCCTCAGCACAACTTCAGGACATCACTGTAGCTTTGTCTGCATTGCATTAAGGTCAGATTTGAATGTGTGTTGTACGATCGTGTTTGTCTGCAGAGTGTGCATGTGTGCATACTGTCCAGTCTGTTGTGTGTGGAGCATATTTCATGTGAGCAATGTGGGAGATGTTGTGCTTGGTTGCACACACCAACCTGATGGCAGAGAGGACGGCGAGAGCAGATGTTGGCCCACTGCTGCACACTCCGTGGCTCTGTTTCCTTATCAGTAAGTGGGGCACATTTACTCCCAGTGTGCCTAGCTACAAAGCCCCGAGTATCACAGCAGCAAGCAAATCAACGTGCAGGCCCGTCTGGAGGGAGGTGGCTGTTTGTTGGTATCAAGGGAGAGGAGGAAGAAGAAGCATAGAGCAGCTCTGAAAATTAGAGTTAAGTGGAAGTGAAAATGTAGCCGAATGCTACACACACATATAAAAACATTTCAATCTCATATATACACAGTTAACATATCCTTGATGAGAACTAAGTACAACATATCAAGGGATTAAAGAGTGAGAACTGCAGTTCTAACTTGTGAACAATAAATGAAGATTTAGCATTTACAGTATCTATATACTGAGTAACCAACAGTGACTTTTAAATCACAAGTGGCTATGTGTATGAATTCTGGTTTTATCATTATTCATCATCCTTTATTGGCTCCTTTGGGGCTGTGAACACAGCACTGACATATAGTCAAGCTCATCAGTGAATCTGTAAATAGCAACAAGCATTCTAAGTCATGATTCAGGCCATCTGAGTCGACAATTTACTCTCCTTTTCACTACAGGCAACACATATAGGAAATTA
Source organism: Psettodes erumei (assembly GCA_016785225.1). NCBI lineage: Eukaryota > Metazoa > Chordata > Actinopteri > Pleuronectiformes > Psettodidae > Psettodes > Psettodes erumei. The sequence continues at coordinate 3,516,012 of JAFBJZ010000863.1, read as the reverse complement.
CATGATTGAAAAACTGATCTTGTCAAAGGTTGCCCACTGCTTTCCATTCTACCAGTCTCTCATATTCTCAGTTCATGCTTTTGCAGAGATTCTCCTCTGCTGTCATCTCAAAATTAAAACATATCTTCCCAACTTTCACATGTGTTTTTGCTTTGTCTCTGTGATTTGCATATTCCCGTTAACACTGGCACTTTCCCATTTCTTTTCCGTGTAAATGTTTCTCAATAACCATGTCTCTAGGTTGCAGATGCTCTCACACAAAGAGGATTTTAACAGGGTAATATTTGTTCATGCATAGTCTGTTAGAACAGTACACACACCGATGCAGAAGGCATGCTAACAAAGCCTTAGGCCCCTCACCTAGAAAAGCTTCATTACCTTTTGGATATGTTATTATTATAGGGAAGCAATTCCAAAAGTTTTGATAAGGCCCCGAAGCTGCTGAAAATTCAGATTTTAGAATCAAAGAAAGAAACAGAGTAGAGAGAGATGGCCTCATGATGATGCTGAATCTTTAAACATCACCTTGTGCAATTTGCACATGCACCTGAATACACAGCAAGTGATTATCACCCTCACCTTGGACTTCCCCTCTGTCTGCTTGTGCCGTCTACACTAAACTCAGCTGCCACTCCTCATCAGACATTTCTCCTCTCCTCTGCAGTTGGAAAAGGAACACAGCCTACAGAGTTCAGTTGCTCATGCATGACTAAGACGCGTTACGCAATTAAACAAAAACAGCCATTGATTTCTCTCTTATCTGCCCTGATGCACAAAAGTTAATACACTGGATTCTAGTAACATAATCAAGTCCATCTTTTCTATCACAGGAATTGATGTTTTTCCAGATTGTTATTCAACCCTGTTTCAGGAAATACGTGGCAAATGCATAAGTGGAAGATAATGTCATGTGGGTTATCTTTTTTTAATCAATATAATGAGAACAGCTGGATTCTGCACTGGTTGCCCAGAAAGTAACTGTACAAATTACTGAGCAATAGTCTGGCTCATAACCACCCTGTAAAACCACAAATTGTAACTTTGATTTTTGCACAAATTAAACAAATAAGATATGGAATTTGAAAGAGCTTTAGATGGTCTGGTAAGTGGATTTTGAGCTCTGGAAAGAGCCAGGCTAACTATTTCTAGATTTTACACTAAGCTAAGATAACTGGCTCTAGCTTTATGCTGAATGGACAAATGCATGAGCAGTATCAATCTCCTCATCTAACTCTCAAAAAAAGCATATTTTCGAAATGAGTTGAGCTACGCTGTAGAACGAACTCTTGATCTAAATCCAAAGAAGACTCAAAACATGTATAATCTTTCTCTGGATGGAGTCTTTCAGTGCATTCCCGCATGTCTGAGGGGAGAATTAACAGAGGAGATAGAATCAGTCCTCGCTTTGTTGCCGTGACCTGTGTTGGTGGCGCCGGATTTATCTGAAAGCACACGGTCACCCATTCGTTACCAGCTATTAATAGCATGCACATCCATGCACGCATTTCCACATGCACGCACACACACACACAGAAAAACCCTGTGTATTGATCTGTCCCATCTTTACTGGAACATTCAGGCTGTGACATCAAAGGAGGTGTGTTCATTTAGACAGACAGAGAAATGGTTTAGCAGGATGTAGAGCAGAGAGTGGCAGTAGGGGCTCCTCTGTCATCTCCCTTTATGTAACCACTGTAGTATGATATAGTCCCTCTATCCCAAAATTCTGATACGCTCTTAAAGGGATTTTCGGGCGAACTGTGCATCTCCCAATCTCCCAATGTAATCCTTCCTAATAAGAGTTATGCAGGCTGCAAAGAAGTGTTCAGGAGATGCATAGAAGAACCCTAATCCTGTTTCATTTGTGTTTTTTATTATAATTATGCAATATATTCCTCAGCAGTGCAGAGGAGCAGAAATGAATTGAACTGAAGTGACCTACCCACTGAAAAACTCCAACCCATCATCCCACACTAGGGGTGCACTGTGGAGCATGCAGTGCAGCTGGGAAAACATGCACGCACATAAACACACACAAGTCTCCAGGTTACCCAATGAACACACACCTCCGTTGGTCTAAGAGCTGTAGCATTCCATGGTACAGGATTACATGTTATTGCAAAACAAACCTGAGTTCAGTGTCCCCTGATAGAGGAAGGATGCAGCACAGCCAAGGTGCAGCAACAGTGAGGTGTTTTTCCATTTCCCTTCCTATTGCACCATGCCATAGTAGTATAGGTTAATGATTGATACTTGACAGAGGCCAGTCAATAGGCTGCCTCAGACCTGCTTGTTGTCCTATCCTATCCTATTTTCAAAGTCGTGTTACACGGTCACTGGAGGGGAAGCCATATTGACTTTGAAACATGGCCACATCTCTGAAGGATTTCTCTCAGACAAGGACCCTCAGCATTTTTATGGAAGGTGGTCCCTGATGCCAGCCCAGAGATGTGTAGATACAGTAGCCAGTCTGAGTATTATGAAATACCCTTTATCCAATAATTTGTATTCAAGGTTGGCTTGATGCCAGTGACAGCTTGGCTAGGTCAGGCCAAAATTGGCCAGACAGGCCCTCCATTAGACCTGCCACTCTACGGACAGTAATGAACATTGTGTGCTTTTCCCTTGTCCTAGCGCTGCATCGATCCGCAGTGACACACAGAGCCAAAGCAGGGAGGCTAAGGAAGCGGGGCAGGGAGCTGCAGCAATCCTGCCTGACTGCTGCCGCATCTAAGAGACAGGCCTAGACCCATGCTGGCGATCTTAATACTGTTGGCTTGCTGTGTTCTACACAAGCCCATTATTGCTACACATCAATGCACCATCCACCCTGCAGTCCTCCAGAGTTAGGCTGATGGGAAATTCAAGAGGCATGCAGGCCAACACACTGGGCAATCTGCGTGAGTTTCAAGTTCAGCTGCGATCAGTCTGTGATTAATGGAGACTGCTGCTGTTCAGTGCCTGTGACACACACACTGAGGGAAGAGGCCGATCAGTCCCATACGTACCGCCGGTGTGACCCGATGTGAGATAAGAGGCTTGATGCGGTGGCTGTCGGGGATTAGAGAGAGCTGCCCAAAAGTCAGCGAATGGGAATGGGCCTGTGTGGAAGAAAGGCTGAGAGAGGTGAGATGTACGAGGAATGTTATGCAATTGTTGGAAATGAAGTCACGGGTCGTCTGGATCAAAACAACCTTAAGATGTCGACTTGCAAAAATATACAAGTACACAAATGTAGACAGATACGCTTTCTCAGAAAGAATTTTAAAAAACACCAGTATTGCAAATGTGCAATAAGTCATTCAATGGCACAACACACATGTAGATGATTAACATGGAGCACATCTGAGACAGGACTGACAACATGCACCAAACAGACTGAGGGAGACAAAAGCAGGAGTTATGAAATATGTTCAGACAGCGCAGTGCTGATAATGACGACACATGATGTCCTTGATCTTATTTGAAACCCAAATATTATGAATACTGAGACCCTGTAGACAGTAAAAAGAGTGGGAGGACAGAGGTGCGGTGGCAATATTGCCACACATCTAGATAGCAGATATTATACACGCATTTTAAATAGCAGCTGCTCATCTCTCTATCAGTCTCCATCTATCTGTCTATCTCCATAGTAATGCTGAGGACAGTGTGTTCTTGGTGTAATTATCAGAGTTTTATGGTCTCTTTCAGGCACTGGGACAGTGAGCTTCACCTGGATTTGTTCCATTGCAACTCAAGAAAAATAAATTACAGGGAGCTTCTGACTTTGACCTTGTTTTTTATCTTTATGGTTTTATTGTTATAAAAAGTTTCCATGCAAGTTTGGCATGATTTTTTATTTTACTCACCTAGAATTATAAAATTGTTATATACTGTATAGATAATTATATTGTCAGAATTTGGGGTCGTTATCAGAGTTAAACTCCTACTTGACACAATACAAGTTTCTCTTTCTTTTTTCATGATACATATCTTGGAGACGATAGTATGTATGGATAGTGTACAATGTTTGACACAATGCACAATTGTCTGCAACATTTAGCTGAAGGCACAGCACACTGTATTACTCTGTTCTAAATGCGTTCAGGCAAGCTTCTGTGGACTAATTAAGGCTACATCTAAAGTTACACCAGATTAATTCACGGTCATGGCTTTCAAAAGACACCCTGTCAAGATCCAGAAAATTTGGCCAGGACTTTGACAACGTGTTTGTTACCTTGAACCTGTTGAGTCATTTTCAACACATAAGCACCCATGGGTAAGAGGTTTCTGTGTTAGTCCTGTTAAGAAACCTTCTGAATCCAAAGCTTCTGATCCTCTTACATCACCACGAAACACCCAATTTTATCTCTGACCCCATACAAACAAATTCAATCCATCAGCGCACACAAGCACACAATCCTCACACAACGTGCCTGCTAGATCATATAACCATTTATCTACAGAATATCTGGAAAATTTGCCGTCTTTTTTGTTATTCATCTGAATGCAAGGAGCGGGCAAAACAGGTTACATCACATCAAACCCCAAACACACACACACACACACACACACGAACAGAGCCCTGTAGGTCTTCGGATGCTTCACTCACAGATGGTGAAATGACAGAAATGCAAAGGCAGATGGTCCTCTCCTCTCCTCTCCTCTCCTCCTCTCTTCTCCTCCCTTCTTCTCGCTTCCAAAAGTGCTGTACTGCAGATATTCTGGTAAAACAGGTCAAAGACTCAAGACCTGCAGCTGTGCTGATAATTGGACTCTTCTTGCTCTTCACAATTGGCCATTAATGCAAAGCAGACTTTTAATTTTGACCCACTTTATGAATAGGCTTTATTTACAGTATCCTCCCTTTAATTAGCCTGTCACTTAGAATAAACAGTAGAGCAGTATTTAGAAATGATTAATGATGATGATTGCATTTTAAAGCTGAATAGACTGTTATCAATGCACACCCTCCATAAGCATGCAACTTCGATCTGAAACAAAATCATCAATTTGTATTGTATGTTACGTAATAATACGCTCACGTCCCACTAACACTGTGCCCTCAGAGTAAATCATTTAAACAGCTGAATGAGTTCCCATCTGCCCTGCACACAGGCGTTGATCGTCATGCAGGAGGGTGAATCGATGTTGTTTCCTTATAAGCTGTTCTTGCCTTACCTTTTGAGCCTCGGCGCTGACGCAGGGAGAGAGAGAGAAGTGAGATGAAACACTCAGCTCACTTTGAGTTAATGGGTATGAGGAGGAAAGCTCTTACCAAAAATTCAAGGTTTGGAAATGAAGCGGTCATACGTAGGTAGGAGAGAGCAAAGAGGCTATCTGAGCATTTTAAGAGCCGTCTTGTCAGTTATCACCTAAACAGTTGATCAAACCACAATAAGATGCTGTTACATAAACACGTTTGCACTCTGGACATCGGGGAAAATGTACCAACACTTTTTCTGTGCAGGCCTCTTTCACAACTCTGTGAAATGCCTGAGTTGCATGGTACCAGAGGTGAACTGGGTGTGTATGGATGTATACAGCTCCTGTAAGGGTCAAATCACTGATATAAACAAGGGTGTGAGACTTTGTGGCTCGTCTTGATCCCCTCTATGCCTTTACTTTGGGGTCCAGCAAGATGCACTGTTATGTAAGAGCAGACTCTGTATGGAGAAACAGCAGCATCGGAGACCGCTACCGGCCACTCTAACTGCTGATGTTGTGGAGAGCCGGCCACATTGCTTCTGTGAGTTGTGTTATGTAATGGTCTCTCACTGTTCTAATTAAGGTCATCAATGATTAACTAATTAATGATGTTTAACAATCGACTCCAGCATTGCCCTTACAGGCTATCCTTTGAGGGTCAGTTACAGTGGATTTGCATCGCAGCAAGCCCAAACAAGCACACAGGTTTAAGCTGCAGGCATCACAGACCGCCAATTAAGGAAGAGAGCAGTCAGAGGAAACGCAACATATATTCACACAACACAAAACCCACAGCTTTGCCCTCATTTCCTCTTACGTCCATTCAGATATTTTGATAACACACAGCTGGTCCAGACCCTGCAGCCATCTGGTTTAAATATCAAACAAATACGCACGCACACATTTCCTTACAGTCCAAACGTGCCAGTCTGTCGAGACGCCTGCAACCTGCCGTATCAAGGCGGAGGAGGGAGTCCCGCTGAGGGACCGGTCTCACAGGCTGAGAGTGGCAGACACCATGTGGTGCTGCGGGTCTAAGGGAGCAGAGAGCAGAGTTTTCAGGAAGGAAAAGAAAATTTGATTTTGCACGGGGCAGGAGAAAAACAGGCTACATTTGTCCTCCAGAGGAATGGAAGACTGACGCTGACCATTACAGAAAGTAATAAAACACAAAGAATCGCCTCCAGCGAATGAACTGCACACACATCAAAGTGTCTTCTTGTACAAACATAAATTGGAGGCTCTGTTTTTTTGCACAACAGAGATCTGATGACTGTGAAGAGCTTGTGGAAATACACGACCAATAATCCTGTACGTGTATGTGCTGAATTGTGACCAAAAAGCATAAATTTTTCCACTTTATTTGAATGTGTTTTGAAGGGCTTTCACAATCCATTAGGGCTGGGTAATCCTTTGATTTGAAAATGAGACTTCTTGTGAACTCATGAATCACAAGAACTGGATTTGCAAAGGTCTCACCCAGATATAAAACTGTTATTTCACTGCAGGCTGCAAAAGAGTAGTTCAGTTTCTGCTCATGACAGACTCCACTAAAACACGAAGAAAACATATTAGAAGAACAGATCTGAGAATGAGTTTGTGGAAAATAAAGACAGAAGACTAAGAATGTGGCAGTGAAAGAGAAATAGAGGAAGAGAGAGAGAGAGAGAGAGAGAGAGAGAGGTGGTGGCAGTGGACTCCAGCGGTAGTGGGACTGGCACACTGACAGGCCAAGCCATACAGGGAGCAGTCTCCGCCCCTCTCCGGCCGGGCCTATATTTACTCTCCATGGAGCTCCACCTCACAACCACAGGCACATGGAGTGGGATAACACACCGCCAAGGCTTTGACAATACATTCACATACGCAGACACACACAGGGAGATACTGGACTGCACTGAAACCTCTCCACCTGCCCGCCTGTCACACTAGCAGTGTTGGATATACAGTACAAATTCACCTGGATGGACTATTAACATCTGTACTATGTTGCTCCAGTCATCTCAGGAGGATTTCAGCCCCAGTAAGTGGCAAGAAGATTTTATTTTCCATAAAGCAACAAGCAGATGTGAAAGTGACATGTTGGTGATGCTGAGGTTATTTTGCGTAACACCCAGGCAAAGAATTAAAGAAGGAGCACAGGTGAAACGTAAAGAATGGTGGATTTGTTTAGTGTTATGTAGCCTATATAGAGCGGTGGCACACTCAGCTTAAGGGTAAGTGTGTGTGCGTGTGTGTGAGCGAGAGGAAGAAAGAGTCATACCACTAGCACCAGCAGATGAACGTAGATAGCGTAGCTCCCTTTGTCACACAAGTGACAATACTCTGTGCTCAACACCCCTGGACTGCAACAGTGTTTGTTTTTTTGTGGGACAAATAGAGCATTACAACCTTACAGCACTATCAATAACTGTAAGAGGCAGTGATAGATGCCACTGTAATCTTCACTAAATTACATACCCAAACGTGTCTGGTCAAAATTCAGTGTCAACTGTTTGTGTCATGACGTATCAAGGGAGGCCTGCAGCAGAGGCCAAATAACCCTGATGGAAACCTATGGTGCTCGGGATTGTTTGTGACTGGAATACGAGTGACACAAGAGCAAGATTTGTTTTTGTCTGAGCTGTCTTCTTCTCCAAATCACTCAAAATGTGAGGGATTTACCTTCAACAGTTAGGGTGAGATTCAACTTGCAGCCTTCTAACTTCTGACCTCCATTTACACATCCACAGCAGAGGGGAAAGAGCACACATGGGCAGAGCAAAACTTTATCTACAAGTCTGCTTTTTAATCATTAATGTGGCCGTGATCAGAGGCAATCAGAAAGTTTACCAGAGGACAGCGAGAGGAACTCTTAAGTAAGAATGTACAATGCTAATGAAATGAAAGTTTTCACTTTCTTGGTTTCTGACTTGTTGGAGGATGTGGAGTATCTTTGTCATGATCTCTGTCGTTACCTTTGAGGGAAAGTTGGCAGTGGATTCCTTGTGGTGTTCAAGATGTTTCTGAACATCTGCTGTACAGTGAAGTGGCTTACAGCAAATACACAAATAGTCAGAACAACCTTGACCTCTGATCTCTGAATCAAGAAACATGTTTAGTATGAAACGTTACTTGCAAACAATGAAGAAAGAATGAAATAGGAGAAACTCCTTAAAGCGGCATCTCTGTTTTCTCTTTAAAATCTACCTTGTCTAACCTCATGAGAGACTATAATTAGATAACTTTATGTCTTTGGGACGGTCGACGCATGACACAAAATATCATCACCTAAAAATAAGAGTGAAGAAGGTGGTCCGGGCTATATTTCGCTCTCCTTGTCTTGACCAATAACCGGGACCGTCACTAAATCGCTCTCCAAGTCTGTCGCATCCCGTTCAGCCCGCATGCAGTTCTCCGTTCATCCATCGCAGAGCCCATCCCGGCCTGCGCGAGCGGCATCTGCATTCTCGGGCACATGGGTTCTCACATGGTCTGCCTGCGGATGCTGATGTAGTCCGCTGCGGCTGTGATGCTGTCCGCCTGCCTGCCCGCCCATCCATTCACAGCATCCATGGTGAGGGAGGACCAGGCGCTGTCGGATTTACTAACCGCAGTCTGACCGAGAGATCTGAACGGATGCAAAAAAAAGCGCCTTCCCTAATCCCTGGTTTTGTTTTCGCTCGGGATGCGTAAACCTAACGGAGATGAGACGTGAGGGCGGCCCACCGCTGAAAGAGAAACACCCCGCGCGTCACGGTGCCAGATGGACTTTCTAAATCCGCAAGCCGCAGTGAATGACCTGTCCGAGGGATTTTTCTCACTGACGAAAGCAATACTGCGTGCCATAATCGGAAAACAACATTAATTCCCATCAAAGGCAAACAACAAATAGAGAAAATCAAACCGTGGACCAATCTGGAAAACAACAACGTATTTCCAACGAAGAAGCAAACACCTACTGTATGTAAACATATGTATATATGATTAAATATAAATGCATGGCTGAAAATGGGAAAGAGACAAGATTATACCTGCGAACTGACTGTATAGATGTTGGCAGGTCCTTATTTTCTTTTAGGTTTGATTAGATTTAAGAAGAATGTCAATTATTAGGCTAAAATATATATCGAACGAATAAGGCACCAAACCTAAGACCTCTAATTCAGGTAAGATAAGCCTTTTGTGTAAATGTCTCAACCATCACTAATCACGGAGCATTTTGTATAGGGGGCGAAATACAAAAAGTGACACTGAAAAATAATTCACGTCCACATTTTTTGTGTTTCTTTACATGTTTGTTTCTACTAGGTAAAATAGACTGAGTGCACTGACACGGTTACTCTCAGTTTGCTTGCTTAGCAGGTGTGATAACTATATCACTCTTGTTTACTGGAAACAGTTCTGGCATGTCTACGACGCTGTTATCATTTCATCCATAAACCTCTAAATGCTGACTGGGTTTTTGAATCTACCGCTGTCACGTGATGCGCAGCTTTAAACACATCTCGTGAATGACTCCTGTTGCTTTCAAGTGCTGCTCGAACATGTAAAAACGTCCGACTCGCTAGCGCGGTCTCTACATATTTGAGTATAAGTTGTATCAGCCAATAAGTTGACATATGTCAGAATGTCAGACTGCCATGAATCTTGTTCCTCTTTGAGGACCTTCTGTTCACTCGGGTAGCCTACACGTGGAAGCTTCCCTGATCCCTTGTCTTCAAACTTATACAATTTTGCCACAGATCTGATGGACTTTCCCTGCTATTTTGTGTCATTTGGTGCTATCTCCAAAATGCCGTGAGTCAGTACAACAAAATTGTTGTACTGACTCACATTAAACATGATCATCACTGTGTGTTTAACTACAAGGCAGGCAAGTTAAAAATATTTTCTTACCTCAAAATTGTTTTTTTCTTCTAAAATTGTTTGTGTCTACTGCTCACGTGGAAAAAGGACTAAACCGAGCATTTGCAGAGTGAATCGTGTGTGTGTGTGTGTGTGTGTGTGTGGGGGGGTATTATAATTTGTGCCTGATTGGAGAAATGGCTCACCCATCCCTGGTCACCATAACATTATTAGGAATATACAGGAAAATCAGCAAAGGCATCATGATAAAGATGAGACTGAGAACGAGGGGTATGATGTTTCTCTAATTATCAAAAGTATGTGAAAAATTAGGCTACTTATAAAAACAATGTCAATCAAATTGCTAAAAATGTTAGGTTAAACTCAACTAGTGATAAAGAAAAACAAAGTGAATGCTGATTACAACCATATTTGTACTAGTTTACACTATATAAATAAGCATTAATGAACTCAATGATCCTGAGAGCTGCCAAACGGTATTATTTCCAGCCGTGATCAGTCATAGATACTACACAAATTAACTAATATGAATGGAATGGAATGAATTAACAAATTTAAAAATATACATATAAATAAGCAACTTAGCGGTTACAGGCCAAATATCCCCCAACATGTAAGCAAATTACTGCTTCATATCCATAACATCTGTGAAGGCCTCTTACCATAGTTGGGACATTTCCGACCGTCAGGGAAAGCAGCCTCGTGACGTCACGCCGCCTTTCATAGCTCTGCCCAGCCTAAATGGCGATTGCAACAGATCCGCAGAGCTCGGGGAGCGGAGCCTAGTCAAACCTTGTCAGGGTTTGATTAAACATACAAGGAAACTAATGCGACGAACAAGGACTGTAAGTCGTTTTTTCCCTATCGGCATCTGTCGCTGTTATTCACCTTACGCGTTGTCTCGCTTGTGGATTCATGATCTTTTTTTTTTAGTGTAACCGACTTCGGCTTTGTGCTGTGAGGCGATAGGAAAGCTGTACCACGTAGTCAGAAGCCTCCGCCAACAACGGCTCCTTTGTTCGAGCCGTCGGCGGGCTTCGCCGTAACGCCGTGTGTGACACCTACGAAGCCCACGGTGCCTTAAAACCCCCCGTTCCCCCGCGCGCACGTCGGCCCGCGTGCGACCCGCTCGCCGCGATCATGCGGGGAATTAAAGCGAGGAGGACGGAGGTCCGTCGGCGGCGTGTCGGCTCGGCGCTCGGCTTCCATTCTTGGCTTGTGTTTCCGCCAGACCCGGTGCGAGGCCGGAGCGGTCGGTGCGAAATTCGTGTTAAACGCGGAATAGACGCCATTCGCGTTGTCTTTTTAATAGACGACACGTAAAGCGGGTGCTGATGTTTATTTTTTTAGCGGAGCCTGTTTGGCTTATCTCAGAAAAAACATCTTTTCTTTGACCGATACCCAGAAACCGGAGCAGCTAGCGCCGAAACCGGGCGGGGGAGGGCTTAGTTTCCATTAATGTCACCGCATTTAGACGAGAGCCGGGTGGGTAGGCTATTTTGTGGAAATTTCCTGTTGTTAAAGGGTGGACTTTCAACTGGCACCACATAGATGTGTATCTGACATCTCTTTTGTTCTGTTTCCCCCTCTCCTCTTTCTGTCTTTCAGGTTATACCCAAGTAAAATGGAGGATAGTTTTGATTGCGACTGTGGCGAGCTTGAGCCACCTGATCATTGAGGGTGAAATCTAACTTTGAAGACTTTAAGGCCAGACTCATTTCAGTTTTCTACATCAGGTGACTTGACAGGAAAATTACATAGACGGATAGATATATTAAAATAAAAAAAAGAGAAAAAAACACCAGTGCATTTTGGCACATTTCACATGACGCTGCTCAGGACCAGTCATACACTGAATGTATCTGCACTGTGAGGATGCAACTACGTGCTTTTATAGTTTAACTTAGTCTCGTTGCTTTTTAATTAGCCTCAAAGTCCATTCCATTGCAGTCTATAAACACTAGTCCACGCGGAGCTGTTCATTTTAAAGAGATACCCACGTCCCGGCATCGGAGGAAGAGTTCAGATTTCAAAATTTCCCTCCTTAATCAAGATGGAAAGAAAGTTTGTCTACACATTAGTGCGCAGCATCTGACGGTGACGGCTGGACCGGGGAGGGGACTCGGTGGTCGTCTGTACAGGGGTAGGATAGTTCAGCCTCCTGAAGCTGTGGGGGCATCGTCCGCCAAATCCCTCTGCTGGTGTTAGAGTGAGACTTGACCCAGGCCGCAGACCAAACGTCAGGGACAGCAGAAGCTCGGTGCAGAGCCTGTAAGCGGTTGCCATGGCAGAGAAGTTTGAGTCGCTGATGAACATCCACGGCTTCGACCTGGGTTCTCGCTACATGGACTTGAAGCCTCTGGGCTACGGGGGGAACGGCCTGGTGTTCTCGGCGGTCGACACCGACTGTGACAAGCGGGTAGCCGTGAAGAAAATTATCTTGACGGACCCCCAGAGTGTCAAGCATGCCCTGCGGGAGATCAAGATCATCAGGCGCCTCGACCACGACAACATCGTCAAGGTAAAGTGTCTTCCTTGTCCTTGTGACTTTACGTCCCACGTGAAAACGGACCTTCGGCACTGACACCTCCGTTTTTGTCGCCAGGTGTTTGAGACGCTGGGTCCCAATGGGCGCAGGCTCACGGAGGACGTGGTGTCCCTGACGGAGGTCAACTCAGTCTACATTGTGCAGGAGTACATGGAGACGGACCTGTGTCAGCTGCTGGAGAGGGGCCTTCTGTCCGAGGGCCACGCCAGGCTCTTCATGTACCAGCTCCTCAGGGGCCTCAAGTACATCCACTCTGCCAACGTGCTGCACCGCGACCTCAAGCCCGCCAACCTGTTCGTCAACACGGAGGACTTGGTACTGAAGATCGGGGACTTCGGACTGGCCCGGATCATGGACCCGCACTACTCGCACAAGGTAGGGCTCACCTCTGAGTAGCGGCTCATGAAAGCGGGTCTCGTATCGTATTGAAAATGCAGACTTTTTTTTTTAAATGGCGGTTGCGTGACGAGCCAGTATGTTGAAAACTGCAGTCGGCTACATTTCTAAGAAGAGCGGAGATAATGGCGTTTGCACGCTCTCTGCCCCAAACACGAGATGCAACGCGGCAATGCAGCGCTCCCCAGAGTGACGCACTTTCACAGCAGGAAGTAAACAAGACGGGATGTGGTTCCTTGAGGTAGCGCCTCCGTTTCCCTTCCCAGGAGAAGTAAGGCTGTGCATAACACAGCCATGGGAACTGCGCCCCCCCCCATTTTCAAGTGTATACAATTAAACGGGCTCAACCGCAAGTCTAAATATACAAATGAGTGGGCTCGTCATAATGTGGATTAACAAAGATGAAGATAATCCACATTCCCAGGTGGAAAAAAACAGCATGTAGCGTACGCAAAACAGATGCCGTGAGCTTCCGCTGGCTTCTGATGATGGTGATGATGAAGGCCTGAGGCTGCAGCAGAGCTGTTACAGACATGCTGCGTCAAAATATATAACAATTTTACTTAAACCCGAGAGAGTGTGTTTCCACTCGACTCCACCTGCCGGTGCCCGCTTCTCGAGCCTGCTAACATGTGGGATCGTGTTGCCAGGCTTTTTCCATCAGATGCCAGTGCAGTGTTGAGCTGGGCATTCAAAGCCAGATGTTAACGCGCCAAAATGTTGCACGTACATTTTAACGCCGCCCGTAAAGTTGGATTTTGTTTGTGAAGCAGCGGATGGTAGCAACAAAGCAGGCTGCTCGTAGTGCGAGGACAGTAAAGATCAGCCTGCGCGGTTGTGCCCTCGTGTGCTTCAGTCACCTTCTATAGAGCGACGAGGAGATTCCAGACGACGGCCATATGGTGGTGTGATGTGAGGGTGGGAAGTCCCCCCCGCCCCCCCTTCTCTTTCTCTTGCTTTGTGCTGGATCTCCACAGAGCACAGAGGCAGTCAGATGCTGACACGTGTCTCAGATTAGTCATCGGAGAGTCTGAGGTGACTCACGTGATCCGATCCCTCTTGACCGGATCGGGCCTTGTTCACAACCCCGAGGCAGCTGGGGGGGGGTCCTGCCTCGTCTAGGGAGCGCCCCCGAGACGGACCGAACCCCACCCCGTTCGCAGGAACCGCTCGTTTCCAGCGAGCCGGTGCCGGCGGTTCAGATCTGACCTGTGCGTGCTCTCGTCTGAGTCACGGCCTAGGTGGAGACGACGAGTCGCTCTCCGCAGGAGGAAGAGGAAGACGAGGGCTGTTAGTTGTGGGGGTGGGGTGAGAGTTTCTCACGCGTTTCGGTCCCTTCAGTTAACCCGCCCCAAATTGCCACACTCCTCCCCCCTTACTCCTGGCTTTGCCATGTGGGCTGTTTTCCCCGTATATAAGCAGTTTTTTCCCTGACGAGGCACTGAAACGCAGCGTGGCCGGGGTCAGCGCTCTCGTGTCGGACCATCGTCTGCTGTAGCGCTGCGACACGCTGCTGCTGAGTTTTTGTCAAGGATACGAACGCCGTGGCAGTCGCACTGACGGACCCCCCTTTCCCTTCCCAGGCAGCGCTGCTGCGTTCTGTCTGCCTCTGCTGTGATAACAATAGCAATGTGGTGGGGGTGGGAGCGGAGGCGCCCGAGATCTCAACCTCCCGCGTGTCTGGCGGCCCGGCCCAAACGAGACTCGTTCATAAAAAAAACTGAACCTGTGAAACACACGGTTGGTTTCGGTGTTGGTCAGACTTTAGGGCCGGGGGCAAAACGTGAACCACGACCTCCCTCTCCGCCCTCGAGCAGCCGGGCAGCTGAGCGCATGTTATTTGAATAACGTTGTGTCTAAATAAAGACGCGCTGTTTGCCAGCGAACCTCAGCTTCTGGCGTCGTTTCAGAAACGCGGCATCTATATTCATGCATCGGCGCCGTGGGCACCAGGCATGTGTCCCACCTTTTCCTCCTACATTCCTACTTTTTTTTCCTCTTGGTTGTTGTTGTTTTGCTTGGGTTAAAAAAAAAACTAAAACCTCCTCATGATTCCCTGCAGGCCTCTGCAGTAATCCTGCGTGGCTCTGTTTCAAGGCCGGCCCTCATGGTGGCCCAGGATCAAGAATGACAAGAATTCACGTGCACTCATCCAACCCCCCAACCCTGACCCCCCTCCTCCCAGGCAGCTCTTTGTCTGGCTGTGGGAGCGCTGCTCAAGACGGTATCTGGTCTAAAAGCCTGGGTCGACTTCTCGTCGTAGCTCGCCATTAACAAGTGAGCAGAGGTAGCAACGCTGCGTTTGTGTCTCAAGCAGGTTCAGCACAACCGACATGCACTGCAAGTGTTGTGGGTTTTAAATTGGGGGGGGGGGTTGAGGCCGTAAACTTCTCCAGGATTGGGCGATGTGTTCAACGTGTGCCTTAGCTAAGTGGTAACACATCTGCTCGGTGTGGCAACGCAGAATTTAAGAGGTGAAATCCCGTTTTCGTTTTTGCGTCAGGTCTAATAAATTTGTTCTCAAGTCAATAAACCGTTTACTAGATCCTAGTCTTCTGAAACCAAGACGAGAAGTTCGGGCAAACTTGTCAGGGACATAACAGGTCCTTTTTGCCAATGTTGAAAATAGGTTGTTGCGTGTTAATACACGTCAGTGGTTGCACCAATATAAACTTGAACTCCTGACTATAGGATCCTGTGCTTGCCTGTGGCTGTGTAAAATTCAGTAATCTGAGATGCTTGGGAGGAGATAATAACCACAGAGTTTGGCTGGAATGTTATAGGGTTCACAGAGGTCCTTTCAGCCACACAAGCATCCTGCACAACACGCAACTCCAAACCACAACTGCAGCAACACACACACACAAACATCTGACCCAATTATTTTGCCAGCAACAGGCCTGTCTGGCACCAGCTTTCACAGGATCCAGCAAGGGAAACGCCGGGGAGTCGACTTGCTGAATTTCGGAGAGGCGGTTTCGCTCATTTGCCCGAGCCTAAAAAAAGATCCTGCAGTTCGCGAGAACCGAACGCGGCTGAAACTGTGGCGATCAGCAGCAGAGCAGAGAGAAAGAATTGTTAATCTGTTAATTAAGACCATACGGTCAACTCCCTATTTATCCCTCTATTTATAGTGCAAGTTTACCCGTGAAGTGATTTGGACATGTCGCATGTGTGGGTGGATGGCTTCAAAACGAAAATAAATTCAGTGCCAATGGGAAATTTATCCTCGCAGCTCTATCCTGAGGACGGGGGCTGGGCTGGGGAGGATCTGTCACCAACTCCACGCCAACCACCTTCACCGACACCCGGTCCGACTGGCTGCAGGTCGCTGCGACCAACCCTGATACACCGGGGGGGCAGCTATAAGTCATCAAATGTCAACCCGGGCTGATCCAGATGGGGTGGTTGGCTTTGATAACGCCTGTGCGTTTGCCTGTTCTGACCTCCTTTTTAGTTTGGAGTCCATCCTTAAGCAATGACCTAATCTCCGACATGGAGCCCGCCTATCTCCTCCACGGCCACGTTCATGAGCGATTTTTACTCGCCATTTCTCAGAACTGGTGCTGGACGGCGTGGCGGGCGGCCCGTGTGCCCTCCTGCCGTCTTAATTGCCCTCGACCTCTTTGCAAGCTTCTTGATGAAAGCCACCGCTACGCTCAGACAAACCGATTATCTGAGCGGGGTTGGGGGGTTATGTATGCAGTCGCTTATAGGCCTATCAAAACGTGCGGGTGGGGTTGCAGAGATACCATGGTGTGGCATCAGGTGTTTGCAGCTAAATTAGGGCAGAAACAGGAGCCTGGCTCAGTGCTGAGCTGACCATTTTGGTCTCGCCACAAACTCACCCCTGCCTGATGGGGCCAAGGCAGCGAGGAGTGGGTTTACCCCCCCCCAGTGTGTACACACACAGGTCAGTGTCCTTTGTGTTCACTGTCCCTGCAAATAGTCAGGCACTGTGTGAGAGTGGAGTGCAGATTGGTGTCACTGGTGTGTCCGAGTGTGGCAGCAGGGGATTATCCTGCTCTCTCAGACTGCTGACAGGGCCTGCACGTGTCCGATTACCTACCCCCCCCCCCCCCACCCCCCAGGCTTCATCTGTCTTTTCTCTCTGGGGTCTTTGCCTCTGTGCCACACTGCGTACGTGACCAACAGGTCCATCAAGGACACAGCCCAGGAGCTTGGAGGTTTAGCGCAGGCTGGCATGTTTGGTCTCAACTGGGACTCATGTTGGCAGGTCCTGGCACGAATAACGTTCAATCACATTTGTGTCTTAACTGAGGGACGTGCCTCTCTTCGGTTACAAACGGTCCAAAGTCCCACTGAACAATGCCTTGTCTCCCCTGAACGCAGGGTCATCTCTCTGAAGGCCTGGTCACCAAGTGGTACAGATCTCCTCGGCTGCTGCTCTCGCCCAACAACTACACCAAAGCCATCGACATGTGGGCCGCCGGCTGCATCTTTGCCGAGATGCTCACAGGGAAAACCCTCTTTGCAGGTAAACGTTGACTCGGGGTTTATAATCCATGACTCACCGTAGCCCCTCATGCACAGACATACTGGCGAGCAGTCTTGAGAGCAGGTCGGCCCTCTGTGTCAATATGTCCGTGTCGAGAACAGACGGGCCCAGAGTCTGTCTGCTTTTACTACCCTGAGCGCTCTGCTCCGCAAATCCAGCTGGAGCCGGGAGAGACAGGCTGTTCTTGTTTGTCGAAACCGCCCTCCCCCAAACGAAAGGCAAATAACATCCCAGTTCTCGCTCACGGCCGTGCAGGTGTTGGAGGTTGTGCGACTCTTCTAAGAAATGCGCCTGGTGTTTGTCCCCCTGGTCTTTCAGGAGCCCACGAACTGGAGCAAATGCAGCTGATCCTGGAGTCCATCCCCGTACTGCGAGAGGAAGACCGGCAGGAGCTCCACAGCGTCATCCCCGTCTTCATCCGCAATGACATGTCCAAGCCCCACACGCCTCTGGCCAAGCTGCTGCCCGACGTCAGCCCCCAGGGTGAGCGCTGCTTATTCCTTCATTCAGCAGGGCTCTGCAGGCGAGCGTGGGTCGTACCCATCACGTCTCATGTTTCTCAACGATCTCGTTGGCCTACCTCTCCGCAGCCCTGGATTTCCTGGAGAAGATCCTGACCTTTAACCCCATGGATCGCCTGACTGCGGAGGAGGCCCTGGCCCACCCCTACATGGCCGACTACTCCTTCCCCCTGGACGAGCCCGTCTCTCTGCACCCCTTCCACATTGAGGATGAAGTCGATGATATCCTGCTCATGGACCAGAGCCACAGCCACACCTGGGACAGGTACGCCTTCCTGTTCTCTGGTTTAGTTTAGTGGTTTGTTTGCTTAGATAGATCCAGCACTGGAGCTTTTGTTTGAGTCTCTGTGAGATTAGCGCTGCTGTGTTTTTGTAAAGTCCCCCTCTCTTTCATGCTCTTATCAGGTATCACGAGAGCCAGCTGTCAGAGGCTGATTGGCACTTGCACAGTACCCATGACCCAGACGAAGTTCAAGTTGACCCAAGGGCACTCTCTGATGTAACAGATGAGGAGGAGGTCCAGGTGTGTTTTGGGTTTTGACGAAAACATCTGCATACTGTTGTTGTAACAATTACTTACTTACTTTATCATGAGCTGGCACAGGTTAAGCGGTGGTTGTTGTCGTCCGCTCGCAGGTGGATCCTCGCAAATATGCCGATGGAGATCGGGAGAAGTTCCTGGACGAGCCGTCCTTCGACTACTCCGGTCTGTTCCCTCCGGAGCGCTCCTGGCAGGACGACCACCACGAGAACAAGTATTGTGACCTGCAGTGCAGCCACACCTGCAACTACAAGGCCGTGTCGCCCTCCTACTTGGACAACCTCATCTGGAGGGACAGTGAAGTCAACCACTACTACGAGCCCAAGCTCATCATCGACCTCTCCAACTGGAAGGAGCAGCAGAGCAAGGAGAAGGCCGACCGCAAGGCCAAGAGCAAGTGTGAGAAGAACGGGCTGGTGAAGGCCCAGATCGCACTGCAGGAGGCTGAGAAGACCCAGAGTCCGGTGGAGAAGGACAGAGAGCAGGAGAAACACCAGACAGAGAAGCCCCAAAGCCAGCAGAACCAAGGCTTCGACTTCGACTCCTTCATCGCCAGCACCATCAAACTGAGCCTGCAGCCGGAGCCCTGTCAGGAGGTGGCCCTGCTCAGCGAAGTCGGCCTCCTGAACGAGCTCAACTCTTCCGTCTCCCAGCTGGAAGCTGCCCGCTCGGGCTCCATGTCCAAGTCCATAAGTCAGGAGAAGGAGGAGAAGTGCCTGGTAAACCTCGCCCAGTTGGGCGGAGGTGGGCTGGGGGTCGTCGGCGGCGGCGGCAGTGACGGTGCCTGGCCCGCTTGCCCCTGGGAGAGCTTCGGCTCTGGGGAGAGAGTCGGGGAGAGCGGCTGTTTGATCGACGAGGCGTGCTGGGACATTCGCAAAGAGGACCACCTCCAGAAGGAGAGCACTTACACCAGCTACCTGGACCGCCTGTTCAGCCGGAAGGAAGAGGTGGTGGGAGACACTGTGGCCGGCCCGGAGCCGGAGCCCTCGGAGGGGAGAGAGCTGGAGGAGGGCTTCCTGGGCAGGAGCACAGAGATCGTGCTCAACATGCAGCTGGACTCTCTGGCCCTGCCCGGCTTTGACGGCGCCGATGACTTGCCTCTAAAATCCATCCAGGCGTCGCTCACCCCCTGTGCTGTCAAATGCTCCCCGCAGATTGCCCACAAAACGTACAGCAGCATCTTCAAACATCTTAATTAAAGAAATATATCCTCCCTCACAGTGCAAAATTTAGACAGTTTTGTTTTTATGTTTTTTAAAAAAAAATAATATGGTATATTATCGTACTTGAATCATTTCATACCTTTTTTATTATGGTTACTTTTATTTTTTTTGTTTAAGAGTTGAGAGGGGTGATTTATATTTAGAAGAGTTTTTGTCATCACTCTGAGCCTTGATCACCAGGCCTTCGTGAATTAATGTCTACGCCCTCATTGCTAAACTGGCACGTCACTCGCACACTTAAAAAGTACTGTAGATGAGGCAGGGAGCAGGATGGAAGTCAAGATGCTGGAGGAGCGGTGGACGGGAGGAGAGGATGTCAGAGACGGAGGTTCGGCTGTTTGGTTGTGATGAGGAGGAGGATGGTAGATGCTAACATTGCTGTAGGCTTTCAAAGTGCTTTTCAAACAGCCTTTCCTGGGATGGGATACACGAGAAAAAAAAGGGGGGGGTTCGGGGTATCTTTTTTTTTTTTTTTTGTTTTATTTTTTTGTTTTTGACTTTAACATCTTTCCCCAAAGAAAGCTTCCTTTAATAACCCTTTCATACTGTAAATCTGACACATGATGCCAGCAGCAACCATTATCGTAGGCGTTAATGTAAATGTGTTATCTACCTCAAGGTAACAGCCGCGAGAGACACTCGAAGCCGCACTAGTGCTTTACACACACACACACACACACACACACACACACACACACACACACACACACACACACACACACACAAACACGACCATCCTCATACCACGAAATGAAGTGGTCGCATAGATGAAATCTGTCTCACTTTAGGATTTAACGTAGTGAGGTGTTTCAGTAATCATTATTTATTTCTAGCAGATGTGCGCTATTTATTTTATCAAAATGTGTTATTTCAATGTGATTATTGAAGATCGAGGAGTTGGACAGACTTCCATTTTCATTTCGGCACTATATGGGCGTGTAAGTGTTCCTTTTGTTTTACGGTAGGATGCAAAATTCATCTTACATTCAAAAAGAAGTTGAGGCTTTCCATTTTCCATCACTATTGTCCTAACGGATATCATTGTTTCTGTTCATTTTTTGTTTTTTGTTTTTTATTTATAGGTGCATTCTGTTTTTAGTGGAGAAAAAAATGCTTTATGGTTTAAAGAGGCGCCTAAAAGTCTTAATTTTTTATCTAAATGTAATGTAAAAAAATGCGTGCATGGAAGCAAGAGAAAGGTACATTAAAAGTAAAAGTTAATGGTGAGTATAATGTACATCAGTTTTAATTGTACGTTTTTTGTTAAATTTCTATGTACTTTTTCCAGGCAAGCATGATGAATTAGGTTAAGGTGTAGCATGTAGAACACATATGGACTTTTTTTTTTTTTTTTTTTTTAATCATTGGTTCCCCTGTTCTACAGAATATCTCAAAATAAAAATTACTGGCAAAGAGTTTGGCATGCCTCTCTTGTTTTTTTTCTGCTCGGGGACAGCTCTGAGGTAAGTCGTGTTTCAGAGTCTCGTACGAGAGCGCGGCCGTGAGATCCTTGTTGTTGGAGAAAAGGCGCCGACTGCAGCGCCGCCACCTCTAGCCTCTTACTTTCAACGTGTAAGTAGGCACACTAAATTACACGGCAAGTGCTGGGGACATGGGCTCTCAATCAGCAGCTAAATGTAGCTCTGGCTCAGACCATGTGGACTTCTGACCTGATCTGACTGTACGTTTTCCTCCCTCAGCTGCAACATTTCGCCTGTTATGCAACAGTGGCGCATCTCTATTAAGAAAGGAAGCGTAGGAAACGCAGACGCCATTTTGCGTCCTGTCACAGGCAGCCTCGCCGTGTATTTCCATCTAAAGCTTGAGACAGATGAAAAACAGCGAGAGATGACAACATCAGACTGTGTGGAAATAATGGGCTGCCGTAGGCTGCGGTGACATTGTCAAAGTCACCCTGTCAGTCAAGTGTGTGGGATCAGAGGGAGGAGTGAGGAGTCGTATTTTCATGACAAAAAAGGGCTTTTGGTGTTTGAACGTCTTGCTGACAGGAAACCCTGAGGCTATGTGCTTTACTGAGTAATGCGTCCTCCTTAAATGTTGAAATAGCAGGAGGTTTTTTCTAAGCAGTCGATCGCTTCTTTGCCAAAACGTACGTCAGACTCCGTCCGGCTTAACGGATAAATGTTTTTGGTTTAGTTAACGTAAAGTAAAATTTAAAAAGCTGTAAAAAAATACTCTGAGTAAAAAGTGCTGCATTCAAAATGGTATTTAGGTAAAAGTGTTAGGTAAAACATGCTCAAGTATTAAGCTGTGCAGATAACCCCTGTCAGCGAATGAATTACTATTAATGTAAGGTGTAGGTGATAATGCGTGAAATCTTAATTTGCCAAGGGACCACAGGTGGAGTAAAATATCTCCTTCCGTATGTAGTAAATGTGGTAAAGTATGTGGTGATGATAATTTCTCATGAGCCAAAAGGGTTGAAAACTGGTTTTTAATGAGCACGAGTCTGACCCAGTAAAACAAATCCAACCTCACAGGAAGGGAGAAGTTGTAGTGCAAAGGTTGGAGCTGGTTTTCTCGCTATAATCAGCTGCAGCTGGGCCTGGGGAGGTTTTTTTCACCGCCGGTACTTCCTGCTGGGAAAAATTAGGCCAGCTATGTGTTGTTTTTCTGCTCTCTTGGAAACAATGCACTCCTCAGCCGCAGCGATTTAACCCTGCTGGAATACTCGGATGAAACCAAAGGGGCCCCGTTTGTGCTAAGTCGTAGGAAAAGTGTCTGAAGACTAAACGCAGGCCAAAGACGTGTCATGCTGTTTTCGCTGTTTTTTTCCACTGCCACCACCTCCCACGTCCTCTGTCCACGTCTGCCTCCGCCGGCTTGTCTCATGTCTTCTCCGCAGCTTCCTCTTTCTTTCTGTTCTCTCTTCGACAGAAGGTGGTTCTGACTTAACGGTCTGCGCTGACATCACACCACCACACGGTTTTCGTCATTGCCGCCTGCTTGAGACAAACTCCTCCAGCTTCCCTTTCTGCTGCGACCTCGTCCGCACGCTCTCCTGTTAATTGCAGCCAAGCGTTGTGTGTTTCTCCCGACGACTCGCACCTACACACCCCCGCTTTCTCGGGTTCCTCTCATGTGTCCCGACTGCCACACATGCCCCGATACCCTCAGAGGTCTTCCCCGGTTTTCTCGGGCCTGCCAGGTGTTGTCGGGTTAAAAATAAAATCCTGCAACACCAAGATAAGCAGCTCAACTCGCCACCCCATCAGCTGACAGTAGCTTTACGCACCACCTCCTAATTCAAGGTCGTGAACGCCATTCTCTTTCCTGGAGGGCCAATTAAAACTCAGTGTTGGGTTAAGCTTAAGCTCCTATACAGGAGAACCTCCGACGGAAAGTGTGGAAATAAATGATGTACATGCGACGACCTGCCTGGCAGAGGTCTTCTTGCGGTGCAGTTGAATAGGTGAGGAGACAAAGCTTGTGCCACCAATAGTTATGTGCTGCAACTTGAGGCCGCTCATTATGGCTCCACAGTCAGAATGTGAGTCCATATTCAGACCGGAGTTGTGCAGAGCACTGGATACTAAAGTTAGAACACAAAGTGCCTTCATAAATAGACATCAGCTCCCAGGGACCTGCGTGTCGAACGCTTGAACCTCTGCCAAAGCTACGCGGCGTAACGACCGCTGATGTCAGATCAGCGTGTATCATTTTATACGACTTCCAAGCAACACACGGTCTTCTCATCAGTCACTTAACTGTATTGTGGTAACTTTGTGCTCATCACGAGGGTTAGAAAGCTCTCTGCATGTGCTCCTCTGAGAGTGCTCTGCAAGCTTTGGAAAAACTTCTGGATGGGCTCCACTTTTTTTCCATCCCTTCTTAAAACCACTCTGACCTCCCAACATGGACACCGTACATGACACACTGGGACACAGAATTGATTCTCTCTCTCGGCACATCGCTCGTGAACAGCCTTCCCAGCGGGACTCTGATTGGTGGATCTGGAGAAGACAAACGGTGTATTGCACGTCTTCCACAGTTACTACTGTCTAAATATTAAATTTCCTCTGCCCTGATGTGTCACTGATCCTCCACCAGAGCTCAGCAATGAAACCCTGTCTCCCAGGGGGAAACACAAAACCAGACCCAGGACTGACACTGAAGTCACATTTGGAGGGGGATCTCACCACAGCGAGCGTGGACAGGAGGAATATTTACAGCAACCAATCTTTCAATGCCCATATGGGCATATATGAGCTGAAGCAGAAAGTCCACAATGCAACTGCAGAACATAACATTACAAGAGGGTTTGAGGCATTTGTTGAAGCGATTAAAGCATTTTGATGTTTTACGTAACTTTGAACAAGAGTGATCAGTTTGAGATAAATGCATCAGTCCTCAGGCGTAAGTATTCTGGAGCCGACACGATGAACAACAGTGGATAACATTGTCATTTGTGCTCCTCATTCAAAGAAAATCCTTCTAAGAGCTGATTAATATTCACAGTGCCCTCATGATATAAAGTTCCCTGAAGCACATTAATTACACAGACACGCAATAAAACATTTCTTCTTTTGTGCCCAAACAACTGGAAGCAACAAAAATCGTGTGCAATCAAAATATCGTCAGCATAGAAGCTATGTATTGTAGTTGTTGTTTTTTTATTCTCTGGATACTGTTCATACAATACAGTCCTTGCTGCTGGAGCTAAACGAAGACACAAGGTTGTCGGCAGCAGGAGTCATCTGACGCGTGTTAGACAAAGGTTAGCTAATACAGTAGAAGCACAATAGATTTAGACCGTGTCGGTTCACCTCAAATTTGTTCAATGACAGGCTGTGGACAAGAGATTTCTCAGCAGAAAGCATTGATCAAAGGTTCCAAGTATGCTGGTTTTTTGTGTATTTCGCTGCAGAAACTGTTGTGCTCGCTCTTCTGACTGCAGATGTTTTTGAGATGGTTCATAAACTGTTACTTTTCTTGGTTGCTGTCGGTTATTTTCCCAGGTTTACACAGTTCTTTGGTTGTTTTGGGATCAAACTGTGATTCTATTAGAAATGTTATTCATGATTTTTATGATTGCATCTCATTTATCTGTCCTGTGTTGTTTGAAAGAAAAAAGTTATATAATCTTAACTCGGCTTTATCCACCAATAATTTCCTGTATTACCATTTTGTTTTTTTAATGTCTTCAAAAGCAGAACTGATACTGAGTGCATTATCCTTGTACAAAAGTAATACAGTAAATACAGTATACTGAATTCAACTGTTTCACATATGGGGTCACTGTGCTGTACTCACATCATTATGAGGAAACAGGTCTGCAGGTGTTCGGCTGAGCTGGCCTGAAAATGGAAAAAAAAAAAGATGACTTTGTCAGCTGCCCTCATTTTCCACACTGCAGCCAGTTTTCCCAAGCGCCAGTCGCATGAAAGCCTGCATACGTTCCCACCTCTATAACAATTCCTTGTGTTTTCTAAAAACAAAGTTAACCTTTTTCAGGACGTGGACATTTTCACTATACGGTTTCACTCAGGAATACAAAGACATTTCAGTTTCAGACAAAAGGTACAAGAGCCAAACTGATGGGTATCTGGACATAAAAAACACTACAAAACAAGCAGTCGTGTCACAGGACTGTGCATTATCTAAGCTCAGTGTGACAGGGAGATGCCACAGCTGTAATTAGAAGTTGAGTTTCGCACATATGTCCTTTTTATTCATATACATTTGCACTGCTCCAGAATTAGTGGACATCCTTGTACGGGAGCACCGGAGGTGAAGACGGTTTGTTCCTCCGGGGAAAAAGTGTGTGCGCGTATGTGTGTTGGTGTTTGTATTACCAAAGAGTACAGAAGTGCGCAGCATTTGCAGTTGTGGTGTACTGCAGAAGGCAGTGACTCAGTGTTCTTGCTGATTCTTCAAAATGAAATTCTGACTTCACCACGGACGCAAACAACCACTTGGGTCCCTAATGCATTTAATGGGTATGTATGTGGCAAAGGTAAGCCTGGCGACAGGACGTCATAATAAGACGCCCCTGTGGCATGTTATTAGTGAGACTAACTCATGTGTCCATTAGCTGAAATAGTGTGCTTTTTCTGCACTGTGTTTATTTGTTCATCACTATTTTCCTGTATTTTTTATACACAACATGTAATCGGTTTATAAGATAGGATGCATTGTTATCCATTAAACAGCGTGACAGTACATAAAATAAGAAAAATAATAGTTTGACAGGCACAAGCTACAAAATAAATCAGTATGTTCAAAGTTATTGTTATCAAAGATTTTTTCCCCACACACAGATCAGAACAGTGGCTGGCTAACAGCTGTCTGACAACAGTGATGCAGCAGTTTTCTGGTATTAATGCATCCGCTGATGTCTATCACAAAGTCACTAATGTTCTGATAGATTTATTATATTATATTTATATCCATTTATCTTTTTTTTGTCTTTGTCCATCTATTTTCCAAGGAAAGGAAGCACTTTTGAGAGAACAAAAATAAGTAGGGACTGTAGATTCTGAACCCTGTGTTTTCATCAAAAGGGGGAAAAAAAACTTCTGAGGCGACAGAATAATGTTTTCAGTTAAAGAGTGGTGTTGCACTGTAAAACATCACCCACTGTGCATACAGTATTACTTGAGACTCCCACATGAACTAAAATCATCAACCGTTGTGGGTGCTAATGAAGCACATCCTGGAACAATGGATACTGGATCACATTTTCTGTATGTAAATGAATAGGTTTATCATAAGTGCAGAAAGCTCAAGGGTGTACTGAAGGAGAGAAGACATCCTTTGATATTAATGGATTAACATATTTTGCTTTTGACAGTGGCTTTTGGTTTATGCAAGAGAGCCCCCACCCACCCACCCCCCCGCAAGTGACGGTGGGGAGGGTATCGTCATGACACTGATGCTGCAGCATATAGTAGATTTACTTATGGGAGCCTGCTACTGACAACCTTTATTGTTTATTATGTGCCACAGTGGAGAATTTTTCTTATGAGTAAAGACAGTAAAGGGCAGCCTCCTCCTCCTCCACCAGACCTGCGCATTGTACTTTTCACTTCCACAGGATGACAAGAGGTTTTTGGTCAAACAACAGTATCTTTGCTGTTATACACTTACTATTACTTGATTTCAAATATGTTTGTTTTGGAGGTAAAACGCCAACATTTGGATTGGTGTGAAATGAACACCAGTTTGGAGAATTCACTTCAATTTGTCATTTTTGTTTCTTCATCATCAAATACATCTGGCGATTTCACAGCCCAACTGCTTGAAAAATTACAGTTGAGCTAAATCCATAACAAAGCTGACCGATACTTCTGTCCACTGAAGTGCATTCATGTTGGATCAGCAGTTTTGTTCCTCTGTGAAACCCCACTGTCACGGCAGTTCCAGGTCCAGCACTGCTCCGTCTACTGGTAAGAAAAGTGGCAGAAGCAACAGTTTAAACGACACGCACAAGCTGCACACTGCAGTGTGGGGCTTCTCTCTGGAAGAAGGGGGAGGCATGCTCACACAACGTGTGCCACCTACAGGCAAGCAACGAAATCGCTTCTACATTTGTGACACCTCAACGTGCGTAGTGCACTTTATTATTTTCTTTTTGTCTACCTGCCGTTTCTGTACTTCAGTGTTTGAGGATTTATTTTAAATTAAATTTTAAACCTGTAAATGTGTTTGTTTAACCTGAACATATTCCAGGAAAACAGGGACAATGCAGAGTCGCCACCACCACTGGCGTCATCCTGCTGCACGAGTGACGCCTGCAGTCAGTTTGGAGAGGACGGAATGTCGGGTCCTGACTAGATACGGCATGTGGCTTAGTGTCTCATTACGAGTATTATAAATTGAGCAATCTTTGACTCTCTGTTAATGATGTACCAACAGCCATTCCTACAGACTTTCTGGTTTATGATTCACGCAAAGTGAAAAACCTTTTACTGGCTCGCCAACATTTGTAACTGGAGTCTTGATGGTCTCTTACGATGTGGAAAACCCATTCATATTTATTGATGAATGAACATTTCTGCCATCAACTCTTGAAGTTGGAGTGGCTATAAATCTTGTACACAGTGGTCTCACCTGTAGGAGGCCAATTCCACAGGTTTAAAGTGACGTTGGAATTACTTTCCTTACCTCAGCTGTTTAAGATTTTGTTGTTTGATGTTTGACTATGTGGTAACACACTAATCAACTCGAGTGGAAACCTGTTGCTACACTAGTGGCTCCTACTGGCTGGTGAAGACACCTGCATGGAGTAAGGTGGGATCTTAGGGGACATCAGTGTGGTACAAGAAATTTGCCTTTTCCACGGTGAGCAGAGAAAATTGGTGAAATAATAAAAAGATTTTGCTGGACGCTGCTACAGTCAGTCACTGGCACCTGCTGTAAAGGAGCTGGACTTCGTCCAGAAACTTAAAAATCTGCATCGACCCATCTGGTGGAGTTCATGAAAGATTGCTGAGATACAGTGTAATAGCTGAGTTTAAAACAAAAACAAACAAACCCTGAAGTCATGTCATGAGAGCTGCCTTGTGGTCAAAAGTGCTGTGTTTACGAGTTGCCAAGACACTGTTGTCTGGCTGCAGTGAATCCCTGGTGGTGTGCTGCAACAGCAGATTCTCATGTGTGCATTTCATCTGAGAGCAGATCAACACACACCCGTACATGCATACATGTAGAGTACAGTGTGCTGCATTCTGTGTCTGGTGTCATGGAACTTAACAGGCTACTGGGAGGGATTTCAGGCACACAGTAATTTGGCTTTTTTTTGCAGCGGTTTCAGACCAGAGGGAAGCAATCACTGTTTGGAGATGACTTTCTGTTAGACTAAGCAGAGAGGCCGAGATGAAGGCGAAGGCTTTGTCAGTGAAGGAGTGCGCCTGGATGTCAGAGGAGTGCCACCCAGTGGATGAGCTGTGCAGAGATGCCCAGAGGGATGGCTTTTGTTTACCAAATATCTTCAAGTCCAAAAAAGTGAAGCCGCTCACCAGGACTAACAGCGGCCCCACCTACCAGGTTTACCATACAGCCAGAGAGCTGCTGCTGGAGGTTCTGGACAGAGGAGCAGTCCGGGAGCTGATCAGGAGAGCTGCTGGCGTGAAGGTGGCAGCAAACCGCCCATCCTACAGCCAGAGCAGAGAGCAGAGCACAGATCTGTCCGAGGAGGAGTACGCCGAGGCTTTAAAATGGTTCTCTATAGTCCTACAGGGCGGCCTGGCTGCAGGAGATGACTGCAGCTTTGGCTCTGAGCTGACCCTGAAACTGGATGGATGGCAAGGCGTCCTGAAGAGAAACGGCTTTCAGAACAATCTCCTGTCACTGACCAGACTGGAGGATGGAGACAAGTTGGATGCCCTCGCTGCATTTTGTAGCCACCTAACCAAGCGGTACCAGGCCTTGTTCACGCCTGGTCAAAACCTGGCTGTGAAGAAATACCAACTCTCCTACCAGCCGGGTGCCCACCCTCTCCATCTCGCCCTCCTCTGTGACATGAGCTCGGGGTTCATCTGCAACATGTATCTGTACTGTCCAGCGCAGCTCCAGAGAGGGAGCAGGAAATGTGTCATTGAGCAGGTGGTTGAACATCTGCTGGGACCGTTCTGCAGCCACAGACACCTGGTTCAGATGGACAGCTCCGTTTGGAACGAGGGCAGACTCGCAGACATCTTCTCTGGCTTTGGGGTCAATATTAATTTTGTTCCCACTGTTAAGAGGCCAGTAATGGAATCATCATCATCCTCATCTCCACATTTCATGCACCAACGCAGTTTGGAGGACTGGCTTTCTCAACCTGCAGCCCACCTGCAGGGCTGGACCGGACCTGCTCTATTTCCTCTGCAGGACCTGAAAGGTTCTGCAGCGGATGTGTTTTTCCCAGGCCTCTGGGTGACGCTGCACGTGATCTGCATCAACACATTTGTGCTCCACACTCTGCAGAACCAGGGCTCAGGCAAGCAGGTCCACCTGACAGAGTTCACCAGGTCTCTGGCCTCGCAGCTGGCCACGGACAGCAGTGTCACTGTGCCCGTTCTGCCGCAGCTCAACAGCAGCTCATACCAAGAGACGAGTTTAACAAATCTCTCCAAGCCAAGGTTTGTCTCACGGTGTCTTTTAGCATTTTGATTCCAGTTAATAAAGTATGAAAAGTTTGGGAAAATAAATAAATCAGGAAAAAGACAAGTCTTAGCAGTGCTACCGTGATGACTTTCAATTCTTAAAAGCATTTGATTTATAAAAGTTCAAAACCATATTTAAATGATGATACACTGATTGCACAGGAACAGATGTTTATGTGTCCTGCTCTCACAGGGTAAACTCGATCAGCTCTGCCATGAGGTTGCAATGGTGCAACACACCAGGAGTGTGTGGTTTAGACAACTCTGGAAACTCCTGCTACTTGAATGCCATGTTACAATGTCTGTGTTCCACTGTGCCCCTGGTGGAGCACCTCCTCAATCAGGACACTCGCAAAGAGCTGGCAAGGTAAGACCACCCACCGTCATCTGAACGTTGGGACACTGATAGTGATGTTTTTCCCCCGGGTTTAACCTCGGTCGGAACAGGTGTAAGTGCTGGGTGGCCGAGGTGTTTGTCCGCCTGCTGGATGAGATGTGGCTGGGAGGGAGCTCCAGTTGTGCCCCTGTAGAGGCCAGATCTGTTCTGTGCTCCATCCTCCCCCAGTTCAACAACTACTCCCAGCAAGATGCCCAGGAGCTGCTGCTCTTTCTCCTCAACGCACTCCATGACAACCTCAAAAAGGTTCAGTGACCTCTGCTTCAACCTGCACCATCACTCGTGGCAAATCACTGCGACTGCAGAGGGAGTAAAACTGTGTGTGTGTGTGTGTGTGTGTGGTTTTACAAGGTTGCAAAGGGCCAGATGCATTCCACAATACGACCCCTGAGACAAAACCAGAACAGAAATTGTGCCACTGCTGGGGGAGACTCCACCATTGTCTCACATCTGTTTGAGGGCCAGCTGAGCTACATGACCCTGTGCATGCACTGTGGTCACCAGGCACACAGCACACAGACCTTCACTGTGCTCTCCTTACCCATTCCTACAGACATCATTAAGTGCTCCATTCAGGTACCTTCTAACAGCCTTACAGGTGCTTTCAGCCATCATTCTGCACCATTCAACCATCAACCGGGCTGTGTGTCATATTTTAAAGTCTTAGCTGTTCTATGCTTCCTCACCTTCATTCTGCCTCCATGTTTGAGCAGGATTGCCTGTCGCTGTTCTTCGAGCAGACCGTCCTGACCGGGGGGGAGCAGATGCTGTGCTCAGCGTGCAGGCTGAGGAGAGAAACGACAGTCCTGAGCTGTCTGGACAAACCGCCTGAGGTCCTGATGCTGCACCTGAAACGGTGGGTCATCGTTACCGTGAGCCTGCAGTTTTAACCTGATGAAGCTTAAGTGACCGTGAATGAACACATGAGATTTGAATCTTTAAATGCGAAGTGATAGAACAATCATACCTGAAAGTGGCTTTCAGCCACGTCCCATGATCTTCATAAGCAGAAGAATTGCCACGGTCGCCACAGACCTTGTGTGAGAAAACAGCAGTCAGCACTATCAGGCTGAATCATCCTTCAATGCATGATTTGCAGTTTAAGTTGTAGATTTTGTTCCGTCCTTACCTGTGATAAACTTCCATGCTGCCTGTAAAATCATCTGCATTCTGTTCTTACACTGAGCAGCCACAACATTAAAAGCAGACAGGTGAAGTGAATAACACTGATTAACTTGTTTAAGTGACACAGGTCACAGTCAGGTGGTTCCTTTAAGTCCTTGTTGGAAGCTGGAATATTAACAAAGATCAGATTCTTTACTGTTACTCTTAATTTGAGTATTAGAACTGGACCGTGGAGCAGAGGAACAAGGTGTCCTAGTCTGATGAAACACACTTCTTCTACATCATGTGGATGGCCAGGTGTGTGTGTGTGTGTGTGTGTGTGTGTGTTGTTTACCTGGGGAGGAGGCACTGGTTTGCACTGAGGCAGTGTGGTGCTCGGGACTCTGTCCTGCTGGGGAACTTGGAACTTGGGTCTTGGATGTGGTCACGTGGATGTTACTTTGACACATACCACCAACCTAAACATAGTGACAGACCATACATACCCCCTCATCATGGCAGCAGTGGGCTCCTTCAGCAGGATAATGTACCATGACACACTGTTAAAAAAAATGTTCAGGAATGGTTTGAGGAACATGACAAATAGCTGAAGGCTGAAGGCGTCCAAATTCTCCAGATCTCAATCTGATCCAGTATCTGTGGAGTTTGCAAGGAAAACAAGTCTGAACCTACAGTGTCTGAATACCCTGGAGATACTTGACATGGTAATGTCGTGGGTATTGTTAGCTGGAAACTAACATCAGTGTGATCTCCGTCTTCTCTGTAGGTTTGGTTGCAAGGGGAGGAACCAGGTGAAACTGAGGACTAATGTTGTGTTCTCCATGAGGCTCGATCTCTCCCCGTTTCTCTCCAGCTCTGTACAGAACACGTCATATTCATCATACCGCCTATACGCCGTTGTGGTGAGTTAACCCACAAATATGGATAGTTTGCGTGAAATGACAAACCGTCTTTTCTCTCTGCATGGGGGAGTTTTTGTTTCATGCAATCCTGTCCTCCCTCAGAACCACGCGGGTCACTTGAACATGGGTCACTACACTGCTCTGTGCCGCAATGCCCTGACCCGGACCTGGCACTGTTTTGACGACTCGGCGGTCAGGGAGGTGCAGGACAGCCTCGTGCAATCTCCGAATGCGTACTTGCTGCTCTACAGCCGCAAGCCTTTCCAAAAGCCAAAGATCCACGGACTCTGAGCTCTTTTCACCCCCCTCATCGTCTCCCACCATCTTCAGGCCACGTGTGATGCTCGTTCTGCTGCTGGCACGTCCATACCTGCACTTCGAATAAATTAGAAGATCAACCATTGACTTTTCAACTACTGTTGTGGTCAAATGGTTGTGTTAAACATTTGCAAAGTGCTTTGTGTTATAACCGCAGGAATATAAGAAGATAAACAGGGCCGGGCTTCATTTAGCCCATCACAATGCTGGGTGGTAACACCGGACACATATGCTGAAAATATCTTGAAATGCTCACACACGCACACACAGACACTAATTTGAAGCAGTTTTAATAAATAATCATGAGTTGTTTGGGGTTAATATAATCGTTATATCTGAAAGGACATTTCTTTATAGAGCATTAAGAAATAAAATCAACACGTACAAGTAAAAAGAAGAGAGATTATGATCTCATGCGAGGCAATATAACTGGAGTCAGGAAGTAAGAGAGTCAAATCCTGCCACCTCAGTTCTCTGGTCCATTCAGAAAAAAAAAAATCAGGTATACTGTGCTTGCTCTCAGTCAGTCGGTCACTCGGTCAGTTAGGCAGCAAATGTTGAAATCAACGCACTCGTACATGTGAGTAAGGTCAATTTCTGAAGTCTTCATATTCTCCTGGGTCTGTACTGAACACAGAAACAAAATAAAACCCGATATCAATCCAGCATCACCGCTATAAGCCAAAGAAAATGCCAACTTATCCCTGTAATATTTCCATTAAATAGCTTTTTTATGTTTGAATATAGTGATGTAAAGAGTCGACTATGTCTAAACAGAGCATAAATTCAACTACAAACTTTACAGAAGCAGGTAGGTTTTCCTCCCACTGACTGGGCTGAGCAGGACGGACAGGATCTCAGCGTCGGCATCATTTTAAAGCATTCTGAGTTGAGTATTACTGTTAAACACTGCGTTGTACATAAACAACTTAAACTGATTGCATATTGTGTAAGTGCAAGATGGTGGCTAATATGAACAAGCAACAATCTCAACCTCACCCCCCCCCCCCACTCCCTCAGGAAGAATGAAAAATCCAAAGCTCACAGTCTCTTCCCTCCCCCTTAAGGTTAAGTAAAACACCAGAAGGCTATAGAGTTAAACCCTCAAACACATCGTCTTCATGAAGATGGCGATACTGTGATGGCTGCTACGTTCAAGAAAAAAAAAAAAAATCAGAATTTGGTCACTTAACAGATATCCACCTTGCCCTCAAGTATTTACATTTTTTGAATGTGCAACATTAGCATTAGTAAGTATGTACATGTCATCTAACCCTTTAACCCTGGTGCAAGCACAGTACTGCGATCTGTGCGACGGCCATCCGCACCAAGTGCAAACGCAAATGAGGGTGAAGAGCGTCTGAACCAGCTGTCTGTCACACGACACGAGTCGGAGCAACAGGAGCATCTGTTTCGGTCTCTAGGCGATTGGGAATATGAAGAGACGGCATTGTTTTAACAGCTACAGGGCGCTCTACTAGCTGAAGCACTGCACCATGTGCCTGCACCCTTCTCCGATCCCAGACAGGCGGGATCTCGTGGCCACTGGCTCGAGTGCGCCCTCCACACGCACGCACGTACGACTAGTTAACCCGCAACTGTGTGCGCCAGGTCTTCGGAGCTGTGATTTCAAAAAGAAAAAAAACGAAACCAAAACAACAACAACCTTTAGGCTTGAGCATCGCTGCTCTGGTGTAGTGTTCGCTCTTCGCGCCCTACAGCTCCATCACAGGGTGGAGTAAAAAAGGATGTAGGCTGCGGAGGATTTGACGGAGGAGGTGGAGATTTCAGACACCTCGTGGTCATCAAACTTGTACCAGCGCTGTTTGATGGAGTTCTTACAGTACGCGGTGTAATGGCCGCCGTCTAAACCCCCATAATGGTTCTGGTAGTGGAAAAGAAAGAAGGTTAAGCTTGTCTTACCAGTACGATAACATATTTGACTGTTACTGGCTTGTTCTCCATCTATTATGGATTCGACCAAAGGACTGACATTTTTATGAAGGATGTACGTAAGTTTATAGCATAATACTACATTTTTCTGTCTGCACCTCGAATCATATCAAGTCTGTCTTTTCAGTATCTTTTTGGTCATTTTTACATTCTGGTTCAGGGACGAGGTGCTACGTGAGCCTAAAGTCTCTTGGCCTCTCCTGTAACATATTTTTCATAAACTCTTCTTGGTTCTTTTTGTAAAAAAAAAGGTAACACTGATGTACAGAATTCATTTCACTTCTACTTACAGAAACTCCATAAAGGTTGTATCTCTTCAGGTTCTGTTTGGGTCCGATGACATATTGAGCCAGGTCCAGACTGTCTAGAGAGAAGTCTACAGATGTCTGCAGCTTCTGCTTCCATCTCCCCTCATAGGAGAATCTGCAGACATAACGCCCATTAAAGAAAAATATGTTTACATTATTTCACAGATCTCATTTCACCAAAGATTTTAAGTGATTATTGCATTATTAAAAATATATATATTCAATCAGAAACCAGGCTTAAAATTGGACCGACCGTTTTAAGTGCACCAGGAGAATGGGTGGAACTTTCCAGATCTCCAGTTTCTTGGTGGAATCTCTGTGGGCTTTGCAGTGCCTGCAGAACACCTTGTTGTTGTCAGTCAGCTTCTCTTCCTTGGAGAACAGCCTCAGACAATCCTGACAAGAAACAGTAAACATTTCAGCATCACAAAGTAAAAGAAAAACAGATCATATAGATTCATTTTTGTTGTATCAATATGTTTTTACAGAGAAATTCAAGAGCATACGCTGCTCAGGTGCAGGCAGATCATGTGCCCACATTCAAGTTATGAAGTTATGAAAATAGTTTTTCCACTGCTCAGTAATTAATGCTGAGAAATCCTACGGTGCATGTTTAACACCTGACTGACCTGCAGTGAGCACTTGCTGGTGGAGGCCAGAGGCAGCGACAGGTACATAAAAGTCTCAAATGTCCGTGACTTGCGATGGCAGGTCAGACACTGCACAGTGGACTTGAACTGCCCCTGGAACAGCGCTACAATGATGGACTCGTTCAGCAGCTTGTGTTTGCTCCAGGCCAGGTCGGCTGCCATCTGATCGTCCAGGTGGTCGTTTTCCTCCTCCTTGTACCGCTTCCTGTTGTCCGCCTGTCACCAGAGATGGAAAAACAAACGTGACGTACGCAGGAGTGCCCGCAGCTTTCAGTGTTAGCAAAACCTCCCTTCATGACCCCAAGAAAGCTCAGCGACGTTTAGCAGATACAGAATACTCTGGTTGGAATTATAATACTGCAATTAGCTAAGAGAAAAACAGCTCACTGAGAACCACACACTGGATTTCCAAGTAACAAACTTTGTATTCAACACCAATGTAATCTTGACTTTCATCACCATGCATTTCAGCCAGTTCACTCTCGATATAATAGGCAGGGAGATATGGGAGGCAGGTTAACGCTTGCTAATTAATATCTCGTTAATTAACTGAATGATCAATTAGCCTGGAGAGACAAAGTGTGGCAGACAGGTCTGAACGCACACAAAAGGGATGTGATGAGATGGAGAGTGTGTCATGAGAAATGCACGTCTTCAGCCGTTACTCGCTAACTGGCACGCTTCCTTTTGAAGGCTGAGGAGGTTGGATAAGTAAAAATGGGGTTGGTGCGCTACTCCAACTCAACCCCAGGTGGAGACAGTGGTCACCTCCATGCCGCCTGCTCTTCTGTGAGACAGTTCAACAATGGCCTCTGGAAAAACGACCAGGTGATTTAATATCAAACTATGCAAAGGTCTTATTCTGTCCCTTTCACCACTTCACTCAGTCCTTCCCCCCTTTAAATGCACATGAAGCCAGTAGAAATCAGTCGATACAGGCGATGAGGCATGTGTTGGGTCTACATGCACGGAGGTTCTGACAGAGCATCAGACCAGACAGATGCAGACACACCACACTCACACTGCTGCAGGAGGACCAAGGACACACTGTTTACTTACTCTCTAATATGCCATCAAAATGAAACCCAGTGAAAAAAAAACAGAAAGAAGGAAAATGATAAAAGACTATGTTCTTATTGTTAGCAGGCAAATGTGCAACAACATACAGGGGTAGTAGAAGGCAGGTCTTAGAAAACCGTGGCTGAAAGGAATAAATTACTTCATATGTCGTGTAATTCTCAACATTTAATTCAGGGTGAGCATATTTAGATGTAAAAGTTTCTAGTTTCTGTTTCTTGTGCTCCTAGCAGATATTGGAATCTTTTAAAGATTTGAGTTTGTGCCACACTGGTGGTTACCGCATGTGCACTACCTTGTTGAGGTCTTCATGGAGTCCATCCATGAGGAACAGCAGCAGCTCCTGGGAGTCCTGCTGGTCATAGCAAGCAAACTGCTCGTTGATCTTGCCTATGGTGATCTTGAAGTCCCGCGGACTGATGTACTTGTACAGGCCGGCCCACAGGGCCTTCATGATCACACCAAACTCCTCTGCCACCTCCCCTTTATGACCAAGGATGTTGTACCTGGCAGAGGGTGAGACACAGAGTCAATCTAGGTTCAGTATTTCTCTCATAACAGATTCCTCGTGGAAAGCAAACTGCACTTATCTGGGCCCTGACCTGTTGATGTCCTCCAGGTAGTAATTGTTGTTGAAGTAATCAGCCATGGCTGGAGTGTTACAAAGACACTGCAAGATGGAGTTCATGTAGCATGTGTTTCCCAGGTTACGGAGGCCAGTCAGCGATGGACCCTGACCTCCAAACGTAGGATTCAGGTTGCGAAGTTTGGCAGCTGACGGCCGCACAATCTCCACTTTAGAATAGACTTTAGTACTGGCAGGTCTACAGGACAGAGAGGCACAGTAAGGACAGACTAGTTTCTGCAGAGATAAGACAGAAGGAAATGAAATGCATAATAAAGCCAAAGCAACCCAGTGCAGCCAGATTATTATAATGGATGCCAGATGTGGGACTTTGTCCACTTATCATAGCGGCTGGTAAATCCTGGAACAATTAAAGTTGTTCTTAGAGGCAGCATCTTCTGGACTTCATAATAATTTATAACGTTCAGAGACTTTGAGACTTTCATGGTCACTCACTGTTGTGACTGGTGAGAGAGAGAAATCATACCAAACTAGAAAGCATTCAGCACTATAATTAGCACTATATTACTTTTATCAAATTCATTTATTTTATTTTCTTGGTGAAGAATCCTTCAAAACTTCCCTGAATCTGAATCACTTAATATCTTCTAAGTGATTCTTCTGAAAAAAATCCCTCATATTTGTCTTGCATTCCTGCTAAATAACAGACAAACAAACCCAAAAACCTCGCTGCTAACAAAAGACAACATACTTGCCCGGTGTATCATAACACCTGTGTGCGCCTTACTTGGTTTCTCTGTTGATGGTGGGTGTGACGGCAGCTGTGGTTGCGGCGGCGGCCTTCTTCTGGGCCTCCTCTCTCAGGTCCTGGCTGATATCAGGGGAGGAGTAGGAGCGCTTCAGCTTAGACTGCTCCCGCTCTCGTTCACGGTTGGCGTCTGGCTCAGCCGGTCGCGGGGTTTTCTGTTTAACTGTTGGCGGCGTGGAAGGTGGGGTCTGTGGTACAGTGACCTCAGGAGGGTACAGGTGGACACGGTTGGTTGGGGAGTGGTAGTATCGGTAGGTCCCCGTCACCGTGTCAAGGAACTATACAAGAATGGAGGGGTGAGCATGAAAAGGTAGAGAACATTAGGCAGGTTTCATCTTCATTAACTCCAGAAGTCTTGATATATTTCAGGTGTAAACGATGGGTACCTTCATCCAACCGTCTGGAAGGCCTGGTACGCTCCTGCCCATCTCCTCGCTCCTCGCTCTGGTCAGGGGCTCCCTCTGTGGAAGAAACACAGACACACAGACTTCACTTAATAGTTCTCCACAAAAATAACTATGAGGGAGTTTCATGGTGAGGGTAAAAGGAATGATGACTATTTCCTCAGCCTTATGTCATGGACATGTCAGGCAGCATTCACCCATAAAACTGTGCAACTCATCCGTCTCTTTGTGAAGCAGAACTAATGGAAAGTCTGATTGAAAAATAAAACTGCTGAAATAGTTTTGAACAAAACAAATTCAGGAATGTCTGCAAACCTAGCATGCGTCTCCATTGTTTACTTCAAACTGAACAAAGCAAAGAGTGCTGTACTGTATTTAATGGTGTTGTCGAATTGCTTCTGATTTGGGTTTGTCATGTATTCAGTAACACAGGATAAACAGAGATCGGCATTCGCTGTGAAGGAGAGAATGACCTCCTGACCTCGGTTGAAACAGCCCAGCTGTGCAGCATGAGCTAGTGGGTGAGTCTGAGATCAGTCATGAAACTGAACTGTAGCTGAGAGGAAAACTTAACTACATTCAGTACTTCTCTTATTTAGTACAATTAGATTTCCATACTGTAGACCCACAACATTTTTACTTTCATTTAGTACTTAACCTCACAGGAGCAGACAGATTCAAAGCCTTCGGTTCAGATTTATGGACTGTATGCTTATATAGTGAATGGATATGAGGATTTGTGTAAGATGACACAGATCTGAGACGCTGCGCTTTAAAAAGGACTCTATGGTTAACATGTGACCCCTGTTGTGTGACTGGGGAAGCACTGGACGCCTGCGTTGTGACCAGTGAAAGCAGCAATGTTAAAGCTGCCATTAACATTCAGGAGGGATTAACACCGACAGGAAAGAGGACCCACCTTAATTTCACTCACAATGTGGTTGGGAGCAGGCGAATCCAGAGACATGCTCTTCGACGGTGTGTCCGAGCTCTGCTCCTTGCCCCTCCTCTCTTTGTCCTCCCATGCCCTGTTTTCTTTGTCTTCCTCCTCCTCTGCCTTCTGCCTTTCCAGCCTCTTTTTCTCCTGGCATCTCCTCTCCTCTTCTTCCTTCTTTCTCTTCTCACGTTCATCTCTTTCTACCCTTTCTTTCAGCTCCTTCTGTTCCTTTTCCTGCCTCTCCTCCTCAAGACGACGCTCCTGGGTACGTCTTTCCTGCTCTTGCCTTGCCTTCTCCATCACCGCCACCGCCTCAGAGTGTATCCGACTTTGCTCTTCTTTAGACAAAGAATTGTTGGGCATGAAGGATGGCTTGACTGAGCGGTCAGGAATAACTGGGCCATTCTGGGTGGAGTCCGTGGAACCGTTCTGGCTGGGCTTAGGCTCATCTGACACCCTGACGGAAGGTTTCTTGGCACGGTCAAACTGGGTAAGGAGAACAAGAGGGAAAAAAATAAAACATAAGTGATGTGTAGAAACACTTTGTCCTGAATATTTTGTATTCTCTATAAGGTATGATACATATCGAGGTTGATACAATACCTGTGGGAAGGCCTTGGCTGTTGCAGGTGACTGGCTGGATGTTCCTGCTGCAGGACCTTTTGTACCCACATCTAGAGCAGGATTTGTGGACACCTCAACAGGGGAATCGACAGTGTCTGGCAACCTATCAGTAACCAATGAAGTTTTAGATGTGGGGGGGTCTGCCGGTGTCACCCCGTTCACCAGCACAGGCACTGAGGGTTCCCTCGGCTCAGGTGAGACCTCAGGCGCTGACTGAGGTGGTGCCGGTGGCTTTGGTTCCTCTAGCGATGGGTAGCTGAAGTTCACTGTTCAATACAATCACAGAAAATACAGCAAGAATAATTTCTCAGAAAAATTAAGACTAAAACATCCGGTTATATATATAGTCCAGTTTGTGTTAACCTGAGGTAGGAAATTTTGATAACACTTGTGACACATATACATGTATTAATTTGCTTTCAACATTTCCCCAAATTAAAATGACAGAAAGTGTGGATGAAGTACTGGTGACCAAGGCCTAATAAATCCAGAGTGGAAAAGCAGTAAAGTGCACGCTGCGCAGGTGTGATAGGGATACTTACACTGAGGGAGAGTGCTAATGATATTCTGTCTTGGCGGCCGAACTTTAGCGTTGGTTGTGTACATGGGGTAAAACAACAGCCAGTTCTCGTAGCCCCCCTCCAGCACCAGCGGCTCACTGCGCAGGATGGTGATACTGTCCCACTGTGAAGTGTGCAAACACATTACTGTACCTTAACAGAGTCACACATAAGAAACCCATACACCGACAAACACCACACATTTACCTTAAAGAGAGCATCTTTGAGGCTCTGCAAGGTGGTGCCCAGTGTAAGATCAGTGACAGAACTGAACCAGTCCAGCAGGATAATATAATCTATAAAGCCCCGCCGTCTCCAATGCTCCTTGGAAACCTCTGGCAGCTTTGTCTCAATCTGATTCACAGTGATTCTGAAAGGTCATGACAATCTAGTTCAGAAGGGCAGGTTTAGGTGCATGTTTGAGTTAATGACACAAAGAGAGTGAGTGGAAAAACGAGTTAACAAAACAGTACAACATCAGAAGAATGTATGTATGAAGCCTGTTCTCCAAACCCCTTTCTCACCCTGGGCTTATGGCCTCCTCAGGCACGCTGATGCAGGTCTGGGCAGGGACCTGAATGTGGGACTCCTCAAAGTCCCTGTGGCTCCGGGCATCCATAACAATTATGGTAATCGTCTGGTCCTTCATCATTTGGAAAAGTTTCTCAGCTGTGATGCCACCAGCTGGGACCGCTGCTATCAGAGAAAGTCAGTAAATGAACATAAACGCGACAACAACTTAAGACGTAACACAATGGCAACAAATTCCTCAGTTCAGAGAATTTTTTTATCACCAATATCTCAGAAAGAACTATACAGGTCTATCAAACTCCTTGTGTGTTATTCTGCTTACCTTTGGAGGTTACAGTCTTCAGTTCATTTTGCTCTCCCTTGACCTGATAGGCAGACAAAACAAAACAAAACAGATAACATCTTGTTAAAGTGCTGATTTGACCGATTCAGTTTGGCTTAACTACTCCTACATAAAATAACTTTAAATGACAGAAGATTGGCAATACCTACAACAGTCATTTGAATATGTGCCAGTTAATCTAGTCCTGTTACTGGTATGAGGTCAACAATAGACTTAAGACTGTGGAATTTGAGTGAGTGTAAACTGAAATATAACCCAGTTTTGTTCATTTAAATTACAATGTACTGTATATTATAATGTCTGACTGGGCCGCATTTTAGGGCTTTTTCTCCTAAAAAGGCACACATTTATTTTGTAAATGTCTTACTGAGCTGAAGCTGAAAGCTGAAACTGAGACCACAGCCTAAACATCCACAAGGAAAACCTCAAATTTATTCTGAGCTATAGGTCAGGTCTTTTGTGAGGGTGAGCCATTTTAAGATTCATTAACATAATCTTGACTGTTCTACTTGACTTTTAGATGGGCTTACTGTCAACATACACTATACATCCATTTAAAAGACAAGACTAGAGAAAGTCTCATTGGAATTAAGTGTAAGCCACATGTGTTTATGTTTTATACACACGCAAAAAACACACAAAGTTTCTACCTTTTTGCTTTCTTTCTTGTTTGCCGATGATGCTTTTGGAGAGACTCGACCGCTGTCTTTCTCTGTTATTTCCTCCCTTCTTTTCTTCTCCTCTAGTCTCTCCTTCTCCTCAAGTCTTTTTCGAACCTCAATTTCCTCATACCTGTTGAGAAATGTAAAGATGAGCTGCATAATACAGAAAAAAATTGCACTTGCAAAACTCACGTTCTAATGTCCTATTTTTGCAACTCATGCATTAGCGTGGTGTGTGCAGTTGACAACAACCAAAGCCTCTTACCTGAGTTTGAGGCTTTCAGAGAGCTTCTCTGCTTCTTCAATGGCTTTTTTGAAGCTGTTTGGCCCAAGCATGGTCATGAAATACTCCTTTGTAAATTGGAATAGAAAAGAGTTACTTGGAAATAACTACTATTAATAGTACTAATTATAGATTACTATTAATAACAACTATTTCCACTGGTTAATAAGTCTTTACACAAGAAACACTGCACCTTTAGTTAAGTGATTAAAAAAAATCATTAACTATACCACTTGATGCTTGAAGTCTGGTCTTTTCTTGATGATGTCATATACTGTTAAATACTTCATGTACAGCACATAAGCTTTCTCCTCATCTCTGTCCAGACAACACTCCTCCGCCGCCTTGAAGATTTTGCAGGCACTCTGAACATAGCTGCAACACAGCAAATATCAAAATACTTTTGTAAGTATGTGTTTGCAATATTCTTGGGTCATATTTGACTGGGGACCGTTGTTGCATGTTACCCCTCTTTCTCTTTCCCTGCACATTACTGTGTCACATATGCTATTCTGGGTTGACACCACCAAATATAAGACATATGATAAGCATTTAATCGTTTCAGTCATTTGTCGGTTGGACAAAACATGAGAAAACTTGAAAAAAGTTGTAAGACGTATTTCTTCCACAGTTTAACTGATAATGAGTTAGCAGATGCCAGTAAACAGAACCCAGGGTTACCTCCTGGTGCTTGTCTTGTCTGGCTTAATTTCAGCCTTTTTATTGAGGTCTCCCAGAGATGTGGACAGATACAACTCTTTGACCCCGGTGGACACTGCAGGCATCTTCGCGGGTGTGTTTAGTTACAGCCAAACAACCAGTCAGTGCTGCACACAAGCTCTGGACATCT
Source organism: Psettodes erumei (assembly GCA_016785225.1). NCBI lineage: Eukaryota > Metazoa > Chordata > Actinopteri > Pleuronectiformes > Psettodidae > Psettodes > Psettodes erumei. The sequence continues at coordinate 3,472,799 of JAFBJZ010000863.1, read as the reverse complement.
CTGGAAAAATATCTGGTGACAGCAAAAAATAAAGTAAACAAACGCCGCTCCTAAAACTATTCATATTCAAAGTGTCTTCTGTGGGCTGACATTAGCATTAACACAACAGTTACTTTTTAGCTTCCAATATTATCAGCAACGTCTCAGCATAACAACAATTAAATGAAGTTTTCACGCATCGTTACCTGACAAGCGGCACCGAAAAACCGTCAGAATTCTTACACTTTCAGACGAAAACATGACATGTCGAACACAAGTTGGCTTTAACTAGGTAGCTCCAACTGTTAGCTCTTAGCAAACACTAGTTAGCCTGTAGTGGTAGTTAGCCGGCGCAGGATATGTCAACATTGACGATGACGAAAACATGAAATAATGTTTTTGTTTTGGCTAACGCTAGTACTGACTGGATGCCTGCTAGCCAGCTGGCGGACGTCTAAACTGACAGCTTGTTGCACTGTAAATTTACATTAACAACATTCAGCTAATAAAAAATGTTAGCTTAGCTTTTTAGCCATCTAGCTACGTTGGTTGGGAAGCTAGTCTCTGAGCTCACGCAGTTAAGCGTTAGGTTAGCTAATGTAGGCTAGTTAACCAACTATGGCTATACTCGCCTTAACCAGTAAAGAGGTATCCTTCAGAGATAATATTGACTCACATTGCATGTTTGATAAGATAACATCAACTTAAGAAAATTACCTGTTACTGGTCCGTTGCTTACACTTCAGCTACTTTTTGACAGCTGGTTCCTGATTTCTTGTTCCGCCTCCCTCCGACTCTTCTTCTCGGACAGCTGGCTGCACGTCATAGCCTTAACGTTTCGTTACCGCCACCTTGTGTGGTTAAATTTTACCCTCAACACCACCTTTCCTGAAAAAAATCCCCGAAATTCACCCGTTTTGACTTTGCCCAGTACCTGAACCCCTTTTTAAGTTTGTGTTTTGCGGTATATGCCTGTACAGTATGCCCTCTAATTCCACACCCGTACAAATAACTAAATCAAAAAGTGTAAACCAATGTACAGGTATCTGTAGTAGTTGTTGTGGTAATCTGTGATGATGGCTGTGAATATTGTCATTTGCCCAGGTCATGGTTATCTGAAGGAAATTTCCTTGAGATAATCTGTAATGATGTTTTTTTTAAAGGCATTTAGGAAAGCCTGCACATTCTGAAATCATATAACATCCTCTTCTCTCTAATATACTTTGTTGCTTAGGTTATACAAAAATAAAACTATCTCAGCTAAAGTCCTTAGGGCTTCATTATACTCTGAGCAAAGGAGGGAACCCATCTTTCTTTGGCCTAAGAGAGCATCACTTTATTACTGTATTTCAAATAAGACTTCTTTGGAATCATGTTTTATTTGAGAAATGAGGTGAAATTGTATCTAGCGAGTGCAGCTCAGAATGTCACAACACAGAAAAACATTTTAGATACACGGAGACAAATTGTACAGATGTGAGGTCTACAAAACAGGTAATGCAAGTGTTAAAAGGATTACACCCTGGTCTCACTCTGAAACCGTTTGACTGGTTTTAATGCAGGAGACATGTTAAGTAATAACAGCTGTCACTCAGGTCTTCTGCTGGAAGTGACTTTTAGAAGCTCAAAAGTCCTACATCCTCCAGTCAATCTATTTATTCACTCAGTAGTCATCGTGTATCTATTGCTGTTGTATTGTATTGATAGTTGAGGCTGAGACACAATGAAAAAAACAATATCAGTCTAACTTTAGTCAGCCCAAAGGTATGTTTTGCATTCTTTTGCTCACATGCTCCTCCCACATAATCTGAAGTGGATATTTGAGCAACACCAGCTGCTGTGGCTGCTGTTCTTGCTGTGCATATGACCTTTGGCCTATATGTGAAGTACCCAAAAGGTTAAAGTTAAGGGCTCAAATGCACCTCACTTTCAGTAACACTCTTGAAATTAAGATTGATAAAGAGAGGTGCTGTAAAAGAAAACTTGATGAAATAATAAATATTCTTCTAAATATTGTAAGTTTCTACTAAAACTGTAGTCACCACAAAGCAATATTTCCAATCCTATACTTAGTCGTCTTTCTTCACCTTCATACAAAGACAGTCATTAGTGTCTTTTTTTGCCCCTGCTAACGTCAAACCAAGTGGCCAAACTCTCTTTGTTGCTGCTGATTATTGACTTGATTTGCTGATGTCATATTGATATTTTCAGTTTATTTGTATAAAAGCAACAGAGAAAGATCTATGAAGCACTTTGACTTTGATGTTGCAATGCAGTGCCTGAGCTCCAATTGCACAATTATGTTTAAACCTGCTTTCATCAGGCTCAGGCTCACAGACGTAAAGGGACAGAGGGAGCACAATAGTCACAGTGTGCTCTGCTCCATGTCACATAACACTTCTTCCTATGCATTATGCCACACATACACACAGTTTGGTCAAAAGTCTGTGTAGCATTTATTGTAGGTTTAGGCTCAACCGTGGCTCAGAAGACTTGCAAAAAAGCACTACCTATGCTTTAAAATCTGACTACTACTGAGTTGGGCTGACAAATTACCTGTATGTAATTTTACTAAATAATGCAGCTACGGCAGGGAGACTCTATTTCTACTACATGAACTTTCTGAAAAATAACATCTAAGATTATTAAATCTGTAGTTTTAATATTAATGAGAAGGATTCTAGACTTCAAATGGCTTAGATAAACATCCTCTGGTGCTTTATTTCTTTCACTGAATCAATCAAATTAATTGATTGCCTCTCTCCTCTCTAGTATAGCATTAATGTGTGCTTAGTGTGTTTGAACTACGGCTAGATTTGCATCCAACCACTGGCTTCCCCAGAGAAACAGATGAGATCTAGCATGTGTCAAGCACAATGCACACTAAAGGGCACGGTGTGTGAATAGTCCAGGTGCTGCTCAAGCTTTTGTCAGAGTTTAAAAGGCAATGATAAGCTGAGACAAAAATGTGTTTGCCCTCATCATCCCATTACCTTTCACTGCATTGTTTTTTTAGTAATGTTCCCTACACTTTTCTAGTTGTGTGTTTTCATCCAATACAAATACTGATTTGCTCAAACAGTAATCTTCTGTTATATGTTTAGGCAAGAAGAGGAAATAGCAGAGCGGGGTCCAGCTACTGTACATATTTACCATGCAGATAAAACATAAGTGTGGTATTGAACCTTTTCATCTAATTCTCAGCAGGAAAGAAAGGGGATTGCCACGGTCTATTTTCCAAAATGTGTAGCTGCAATATCCACCAAAGAGGGATTGGTTGATCGAAAATTCATTTAAAAAACTGTTTGAGGTCCAAAGAGGTCATATTATCAATATGTACGTAAAATTCATACATTTAAGGCAAAAGTATGTAATTATTATAAACTAAAATTACCTATAACATTAAAAGAAAAAGTACATATTTTGCAGGAAATCAACCCTTGTGACTGATATGGCTTTTAATAATCTAATAATGTGAGGAATCAACATTACAAAGCAATAATAGATTAGAATATATGACGCCACATCACCTATTTATTTTATATTCAAGTTAATGTTGTAAAATATGTAATATATTTTTAATTAAAGGAAAGGTTGCTGAAATATGCTTGAAGACGTTTTCTTATCATACAGAAAATAAATCTAAGATAGGAAGTAACAGTCTACAAGTTTAGAATCTGATATACAACATAAAATAATTACACAGTGACATTTCTGAGATATCGAAAGAGTGTTAGGTGCAGGGGGACCGATGTATTGCATGTTTCATAAAAATTGTTGCACTGTGAAATCAATTACACTATTGATATACTGTCATGTTATGCTAAATACAGTATAATGTCCCTGAGCTATGATTCCAACAACCATTACCACTAAATGAGGGTAAATATTCAGTGGAAATGTGATTCGATGGTGTGATTCCACTGATGGAAAAAAAACATGTGGAGAGCATTTTTTTGGCAGTTCTAATGCGTCACCTATTTAGGGCGTGTTCTTAACAACAGGGTCTATATAGGTCTGTGATCTTGGCTTCTGAATACACAAAGATTCATTGCAGCCACCAGTTACACACAAACAATTAACTCAAAGAGCTCTCATCTTAAAAATAATGCAGGCTGAGGAATACAATCGCAGAGGTAATCAATTTCACTATATTTACTCTGATTGTCTGTGTTAATGTTGTATTTTTCCTCAAATAATAGTAAGTAAATATCAAGTAAAATAGGCATGGATAATATATTATAATAGGAATATCCTTTCAGTTCTTACAGTGTCTATTCCTGATCAGGTAAGGAGCTGGTGGACTACATCACACAGTACCTGGGCTCCATCAGGGAGAGGAGGGTGATTCCAGATGTGAAACCAGGTTACATGAGGGAGCTTCTCCCTGATGCTGCGCCCACAGAGCCGGAGGAGTGGGAGAGCATCTTCAACGACATTGAGAAAGTCATCATGCCCGGAGTAAGTTCCTACCGTCAGTTGGCATCATATCAGCCATTTGAACCTTTGGCAAGGAAGCAAGTATATTCTCATCTTTTTCACCAGGTGGTTCACTGGCAGAGCCCTCACATGCATGCCTACTACCCTAGTCTGACTTCATGGCCCTCTAATGCTCGGGGACATGCTGGCCGATGCCATCAACTGTGTTGGATTCACCTGGGTAAGGGGAAAACCGGCATTTTATTTCTCTCCACTACACTAACAGCAAAAGGATCACAACAATGAAATCTTGATAAATGATCATCCCTGCTGGTTTTGTACAGGCCTCTAGCCCAGCATGTACTGAGTTGGAAATGAATGTGATGGACTGGTTGTGTAAAGCACTTGGACTCCCCTCCTTCTTCCTGCATCACCATCCTGACAGCAGAGGTGGAGGCATACTGCAGGTTCATGATGCCTTGATCTTTTTATTTTAAACCTTTACACAATATGTCTCTGTGGTTACTGGGAGCTTATTATCTCCTCCTCGACTCCCCTGTCAAGAGCACAGTCAGTGAGAGCACACTGGTTGCTCTGCTGGCAGCCAGGAAAGACAAAATTTTGCAGCTGCGGGCTGAGCTCGACCAGGACATGGATGACTCAGTCCTAAATTCAAGACTGGTGGCCTATGCTTCGGATCAGGTGAGCGCTGCCGCTGCTTGTACAGTAACTTCCATTTGATGAAATAAATGATAAAGTAATTTGATGCAACAAGTGCTTTTATAGGCTCATTCCTCGGTTGAGAAGGCAGGTCTGATCTCTCTGGTGAAGATCAGATTTCTGCCCACTGACGAGCAGCTGTCTCTGAGAGGGGACACTTTAAAACAAGCCATACAAGAGGACAGGAGGAGAGGACTTGTTCCTTTCATGGTAAGTATTTGCACAGTACTGCAAATTACTTTTGAGAGCTTACACTACTACTACTTTTCTAAATAGGCTCATCACACATGCAGTCATAAAAACATATGATTTTATATCTCCCCTGTTTAGCTGTGTGCAACTTTAGGAACTACAGGAGTGTGTGCTTTTGACAAGCTATCTGAACTGGGACCAGTGTGTACGTCTTTGGATTTATTTTCAATCATGTCTGCTGCAACAAAGTAAAGTCAAAAATTACACTGTTCAACTGACATGCACTTTCTTCTTACACAGGTGCAGAGGAGGGACTGTGGCTCCATGTGGATGCTGCATATGCTGGCTCAGCGTACTTCTGTCCTGAGCTCCGCTGGTCACTAGAGGGCATTGAATTCGCTCACTCTTTTGTCTTCAACCCTTCAAAGTGGATGATGGTCCATTTTGACTGCACAGCTTTTTGGTGAGCAAGAACAATGAAACCTCATCTCTTCCTCTGTAGAAATTAACATTATTTATGAACCAATAAATCCAAAGTTTTTATGAAGGATTCCTGTTGGCTGTTAATATGTTCAAATATGTGTCCTCAGGGTAAAGGATAAATACAAGCTCCAACAGACCTTCAGTGTTGATCCCGTTTATCTCAGACATGAAAACTCACAGGCAGCCACTGACTTTATGGTAGGTCAATATCACTATTACAGTGGACAATTCCATTTCCACTACAATAATTGACCTTTTTTCAACCTTTTTTTTTTGTACAGCACTGGCAAATTCCCCTCAGCCGACGTTTCCGCTCTCTCAAACTGTGGTTTGTCATGCGCTCCTTCGGACTGAAGAACCTCCAGGCTCATATCAGACATGTAAGAGACAGTCTTCTTCACGAGCACACACAGAAAATCTACAGTATCAAATTAGGGAATTAGCAAAGTGGGTTAAATGTAGAGAATTCTGTTAATGTGGCAACCCACAAATGGTGTGAAGAATTTAAAAGTGTATTTTTTCCCTGCTGTTCTTAGGGGATTGAGATGGCAAAGCTCTTAGAATCACACATGAGGAGCGACCCAAATTTTGAAGTTCCTGCTGAGAGGCACCTTGGCCTGGTGGTGTTCTGTCTGAAAGTAGGTAGCACAATTGTGAACTATCTAGGCATTAAAATGTTTGCATCAAAGCTGGTTTGGTCTTTGTTATACGACACATATTTTACTGGCTAATGATTACTGAAATGAACAAACTTCACAGTCGTGCCAAGTTCGAAGGTGAGTTACTTCAAGACTGACTAGTTTTATCAAGTAGAGCAATATCAGTGATCAAAGAGCTGAAACCTTGACCTGATGTAGGTGAAAGTGCTTTACTGTTTCTTTAAAGCTTTGACTTTTTCTTGGCCCTGTGATATTTAAGAATGGTCTGTATAATTTTCTTATTCTAGGGAGGCAATGCTTTGACCCAGGAGCTGTTGAGGAGACTGACCCGGTCAGGCACCATGTACCTCATCCCTGCAGACATTCACACCAAACGCATCATCCGATTCACAGTGACCTCACAGTTCACTACCGCGGATGATGTCCTCAAGGACTGGGACATCATCTCCAAAATGGCTGCCACTCTTCTGGCCGAGACCCAGGGTCTGAATAAGGCAGAACAGCTAAAATCAAGGGACAATGAGGTCATAGGAGCAGAAGAAAACCAAGACCCAGGGTCAGACACCAGATCTGATGAGAAAGAGGATGCTGCATTCAGGCTGGACAAAGCTCAAGTGGAGCTGTGGATTGACAAGGCCTGGAACCGGTCCAGGAGACCCATGCGCTCTCTCAGCTGCAACAGCGAGCCTCTGCCTTACACTTATACAGGGCCACTGTCTGGCTACGACTTTGACACAAGGCCCAGTCTTACAGATGCTGTGGATGACCTCCCCATGCCATCTGCAACAGGATCTGGTCCTGTGTGTAAGATGACGGAGATGCCTTCAAATCTTCTCGGAAAACATGTCCTGAAAAAGCTGACAAAGTTCTACAGCGTGCCCAGTTTCTGCAACCAGTGGGTGCAGTGTGGTCGGCACCAGGTTTGCTGTCCCCTGAAGGTTTCGCAGGCCAATCAGAAACACTTGTCCTCCACCTGCAGAAGAACCAACTGTATGCCTTCTTCTCCTGTAGCCAACACGGCTCCCCCTCCTACTCCACTGGAAACTGCCACTGCACCTAAGCTCCTGTAATGATCCTGAGAGCAGTGCACAGCAGTTCATACACACACAGCATTTAAGATACCAATGATTAAAGCAATTAAGTTCTGTAGTGGCTGTGCTGGTGCTGAGCCTTTCAGCAAATTGAAGATCACTATCTATGCCAGTGATTTGGGAGTACTTGCTCGTTTTTAAATCTTTTTATTAAAAAGTATTCAAAACCTTACATCCCTTTTTATATCTCAATCTAAATTTGTTCCTTCCTCACAGGAGGTTAAGTTGCTCATGAAATGCGTTGCACATAAATGCTCAACATGAAGGTTCGCTTAGCATTATTTGGCATCCCGTATAAGCTAAAACCTAAGAAATCAAATGTATAATTTGAGGTTGAGAGTTTGATAACAAACATTAAACTCATCAGAGCCTGATTCTTCCCTCTGAGATGGAGTTGAATATCTCCTGAGTCATGGATACGTAGCCTTTGTTTTCCTCCAGGAAGAACAGAGGGTCACTGATGACAGCAGGGTTGAAGCCCTCCTCTGCCAGTGTCACCTTCATTTGCTTAAATGTCCCAGTCACTGCCAGTACATCCTGCCAGAGCAAAATGACATTTTTAGACAAATTCCTGATTTTTAAAAAAATGCTCTATAGTCTTATAAGTAAGTCCAGCAGGACCTTGCTCACCTGTATGCGAATGAAGCGTGGTCTAGCATAGCTGGGTAGGTAGTTTTTGACATGCTGATATGTGGCTTTGCTGTCAAAGTCCATGTTTTCCTTCAGCTTTAATGTCGCCATTCCAATTCGTCCCTCGTGTCCTAATCAATCAAGGTCATAGTTGAGAGGATTTATTTCAGGGCGTGGTAAAGGTAAATGAGCACTTATTTCAAAACCCTTTTTTCCTGTTTGAATTTCTCAGTTTTTGAGTTTTTTTAAACTTTATTTGTAGGATTACATGGTCAAATGAAAGTTATTTAATACAACTTCATATTTTGGAGATGCACATTTTCATCAAAAAATTATTTTAAATAATTATCTAATGACCATGTCCTTTACAAATTTTATGTCATTGCTTGTAATGTAACCATTACCTGGCACTTTCACACCATAGACATTAGCCTCCTCAATGCAGTCCACAGAGAGCAAGTGATCGGCCACCTCTGTAGTTGCCACATTTTCTCCTTTCCACCTGTATGAGGTTACATTGAGAACACAGTGTTTGCATGAAAATAATTCTTCATTTGTAGAAAATTAAAAAGCATGATCAAACCTGCAAGGATGCTACAAAGGTAAAAAATTCATCATGTTCAGACCACCCCTGACACTGTTTCTAGATGTACCAGGGTACCTCATCTTCATAATTCACTCAGCGCATGAAATTTGCTCAGATAGTTTCACCCGCAGACCTGAAAGTGTCTCCAATGCGGTCTTGAAAGAAGATAAATCCCTCGTTGTCTATCTTTAGAAGGTCGCCACTGTTAAAGTAAAGGTCTCCCTTCACAAAGACATTGCTGAGCTTCTTCTTCTCTGTCTGTTGCTTGTTGTTGACATAGCCACTGAAAGGCGTTCTCGCTGCAATCTTTGCCACCAACAAACCAGTCTCTCCTGCAGGTAAAAGCATCAGGCACAGAATATGTATTAGTGAGAGCTCGAGGGCAGAGAGAGAAAGATGTATTTTTGGAGGAGACTTGCTCACCTCTGGGGACTTCAATACAAAACCCTCTGGAGTCTCTGACCGGTTCCTCTTTCTCTGTGTCGTACCTTATGAGGGCATACGGACATCCAATCTAACAAACAATTAAAGGCAATAAAACATGCTGAATGTTTTGAACATTATATCTTATAATTCTGTAAATGGTCTCTTATTATTTTGATTATGATGGAATGAGAATCTGCATCGTCTAAATTCTGACTGTTGCCAGTTTGCTCAAAACAGATCATCCAACCCTGCTTGTTCATCTCATTGCGCTGAATGTAGACAACTACTTTTCCCTTTCTTACCTTGTGTAGAAAATGTTCTTTGCCAATAGCTCCTATTTTCCCAGTGTAGTTAACAAAGCCAATATTTCCCTCCGTCGCTCCGTAGCATTCACAAATATGGATGTCCCCAAATCGTTGCAGGAACTCGGCCCAGGTGTCTGCCCTTATCCCGTTCCCCAAAGCCAATCGGACTTTATGATCTCTGTCATTGTCTCTCTAGAGGAGAGCAGAGTGATGGAGAGGTGAGACAAGGACAGTGAACATCACATTATGTCCACCTTTCGATTAGAGTATGAAAAAGAAGCCTGGCTCCAGGTGTTAACTGCCCATGCAAATTTCATTTTAAGGTATTGGAGTTATTAAATTAGTGACATATTGTTGGTTAAACAATACTACTTATGACAATATCTGACATTATAATTAGGGTTTACCTTTGGTGTGTTGCAGAGGTAGCGCATAACTTCTCCTATGTACTGAATGACCGTCACATTATACTTTCTGCAGTCATCCCAGAAGTGAGAGGCAGAGAATTTACGCCTCAAAACGAGAGTGATTCCTACAAAATGAAGAGGTGCAGATTTAATCAACATATAACATCACACTGAGATGCTCAGTCAGTGTTGAAAACCTATGAACTTTGAAGTACAAACAGCAGACCTCAGTTCAGGCTAACTGCCTGTTATTTGAGGTCCTATACCTGTTAGTTTAACCTTTAATAAACTCAAGTTTCATCATCCGGATACAGCCTGGAAATAATGTTTTGTAGTTTTACGATGCTTCCATACAGTATAACTGTTGTAATGTTTTATGGGAAATACTGCATTACCTTTTTCTATGGCCCCACAGAGTCCCATCAGAAAGCCTGCACTGTGGTAGAGAGGCAGGCATACGTAGATGATATCATCTGAGTGTACACCCGCAATTAACTGAAGATAAGATGCCATGCATAGCCTCTCGTGGTTAAGGACAGCTGCCTTAGGAAGCCCTAAAAGATATCACTGCTATTAGAAGTAGCATCACGAGTGGTAGTTGTATTGTCCTACCTCTGTCGTTCAAGGCCTGCACAGCATAAATGCAACCGCAGATTAGAAGTGAAGGCCGGATCGGCCCATCAGATTACCTGTGGTTCCTGATGTATAGATATACAGCGCAGGACTCTTGATGTTAACATTGGCCCTCAGCTGAGGGGACAGGGGCTCGTCTGAGGCCTGCTGAATTTTATCAGTGAGGCTCTCTGCGCCCTCCAGATCATCATGCTCACCAAGGATATACACACGGACGCCCTGCTGTTTCAGGGCAGGCAACACCTCCTCTACGGCTCCCCGTAAGTCTGAGGGCGAGACAGGCAAAAACAAAGCTCGTGAGGGCTTTGTGGAGATCATTGCAGGGACAACAAAGAGGCAAAACGGGGAATTTGACTGATTTAACACATTGGCCAATATCAGCTAATCAAAATTGTATGTTCAAGTTATTTGTTTACGCTGAAATAAATCAACTACCTGATAATGTATAGGCTACTTACACCATGTACAAAGCAAATTCACAGGAGTGAAATCTACTGATAATTTACTAAAGGGGAGGAAAGTTATAATACATACATAATACATAATATATAAGACTCTTGTGTGTTGAACAAGTGTTAATGAACTGGTATCTAACTTTTAAATGCAGATTTCTGTGAAAATATTCATGATTTAGAGAGGGGGCCTTGAGAAACTGTGTCCCTTCACAATGCAGTAAAACCGGAATTCTTCTTAGGATCACCAGTCTGTTGTTCAATGTCTGGTCCTGTCTTTCCAGCTTACCAGCACCAGCGACCAGGACCTTGGCTTCACAGCAGGAGAAGCAGTGCAGCAAAGACTTGGACCTGATGTTGTAGTTCAGCAAGGAAGCCGTGCATCCCAACTTGACCAGTGCGAGCCAGATCCACACAAACCTCGGCTCGTTCCCCATGAACAGGGCCACCGTGTCGCCCTCCTTCAGGTGGCCATGCGTCGACAGAGCTCTGGCCACTTTGTTGCTTTCCTTGTCGGCCTGGCTGTATGTGTAGGAGCTCTCCTCGAAAATTACGAACTTCTTGTGCGGATGCCTCGCCACTTTATCCAGAAAGCAATCCAAAACGCTGTAAAACGGCTCCTGCTTCTTGATTCTGCTCATGTGGGAGCCGATTTTAAGCATGGCAATTGCGTAACTTATATCTTTCAAAAAATGAGGGTTTCTCACGTAAAGCCATAATGGCAAAATCGCCAAACCCGCAATAATGGTATATAAAATATTTGCAATCATTATCAGCAGAATTGTGTCAGTCCTGCGACTACCAAGAGTCCTGAAACATTCACCTCCCACACGGCACACAGCTTAATATAAAGGGTTTACGCCTCTTGAACTTTGTGCGATTTTCCAAACAGAGCCGAGATCTTTGATTTCAACGGGGAATCCAAAATCACCAGAAAATAATAATAAAAATAACACTAAAACATTTGTCACTTGGCCGTTAGTTTATGACGCAGGCACAAAAAACGAGTAAAAGTTTGTTTGTTGGGGAAAACGGGCGATAGACTGAAGACGATTTTGGTATTTAACAGGTACGATTTGTGGAACACGGAAGTCACCGGTCTCCTCGGGTACCGCATCAAATGCGCTTATTTGACTTAATTTAGTGAATATGAGCGTCAACATCAATAGGCAGCGAGTGTTTTTCCCAAAACACACGCTTTGATGGAGATTTAAGTCACGTAAAAAAAAAACTTGCGTGAACAAAGAAGAACTGAGAGTAGCGCTGACATGGATTTATTTATTTTCCAAAATAATTTGTTGGACGGACCCCCCCCCATACTGACCCTATACTAAACATTAAGTCCAAACAACTGAAGAAAAACTGCTTATCTGAATTAATCAACAAAACAATTAAAAAGTCACAAAACTCATATATGCCAAAGCTGTGAAAAACTGCAAAACTGTACCGTTTGTACTAAATTAAATGACCTTGCAAAACATAGGGGACTCACTGCAATACTTTTATCATTAATATATCTTATAGGTGCAACTAACCATAAAGGAATAAAAATCAACCCTTCCTCCACCTGGATGTTGAGACATGAATATTACACTGGAATGACACAACAGATTTCTGAGAGCACTAACATTGTTTCAAAGGTCTCAAATCACTGGGGAGGGGGGTGGAGGTAGTATGTAGTTTACAAGTGACAAATGACAAGGAGTGACATACAAGCTGTACTGCAGCCGTCAATGAGGACTTTGTGCCACCAAGTAAAATCTGCAACTTGTACTTTTGTTCTGGTCATAGTTTGGACCCATTTACCCCACTAAAGATGACAATTTAGACAATAATATGCTTCCGGATATTTTGCAACAGTTTGGGGGACAATCTTCTATGTTTCAACAACACAAGGGAATGATCAATAAAAGGAGGATTCTCTTTCAGTTTGCTATGGAAGAACTGCACAACAGTTCTGACCTCAACTTTTGCAGCAGCTGGGGATGGAACAGATCACTCACTGCAAGTCTAAGCTTGCGGATAAATAAGGGCAAAAATCACTGTGGCCAGTTTCCAACATTCTGTGGGAAACTTCCCCAGGAGTGGAGGCTGTTGATTAACACCCATGGTTTTGAAACAATCACATATAATTTTTGCTTGTAGTTTTCAGGTTTATGCATTAATTTGCTCAACATTGCACTGGCACTGGGGGTAAACACTACATTAATGTGAGCATTTGTCTCCACCTTGTGGTTTTCCTCCCCCTCACAATGATTAAAATGAGATATACATGCACACAAACCCAGCTCTGGTGTAACAATAGCAATCACTTTAATGTTCAGAAAAGTGGCTTATATTTACAGCTATTGGCACGTTAGTATAGAATTTGTGTAAGGCCCCTGTTCTACTTATTTGTTGGTAACTCTTAACCCAAACACACCACTCACATCTTCTCTCAAAACAAAGTATTGTGTTAAGTACATCAGATACTACTTGCGATAGTAAGTCTAATAGCCAATGCCTTAAAGCAGCACATCCCTGCACCATTATCAGACTGAGTACAGTGAAATCAGCAGTCCTCATACTGAAAACAGTTATCATGCTATTTAAATATACTTTATTTTTAACTTGCCAGTAACTACATCATCAAATTCCCTCCTCCCCTCTTAGGCTAACTCTTGCCCTTGTCATGAATCCTTGCAATTTAATCCTAACTCTCCAAATTATATTTTGAGCTTTGTTTGGTCCCTGAGCTGGAAGTTCATTACTGAAAAAGTCAGTACAGCCAGTCTGAAATGCCTGCTCACAGGTAGCGAACACTAGGAGACCTGCATGCTCATAGTTTGAGGTTTCCCGATATTATAGCGCAGTAGATCTGAGCTGTCAGCGGTATGTAGCTCTTCTCGTTATCGTCAAGGATATAAAGAGGGTCCTGAATATGCCCTGGATCGAAACTCTCCTCCACGAGCTTCACCTTCATCTGCTTGAAAGTCCCAGTCACCTCCACAGCATTCTGCATGAAAGAAAAGAATCAAAGTGTCCTCAGCAGCATGTTACTGATTGTTTTTTCGACTGTTAATGTCACATGAATTTGAGACACAGGATCCCAAAGTGCAAACAAGCAGGTGCAGTAAGGGGATTCAACAGAACGACAAGCTTACAATGACAAAAAAAACAAACCGAAAGACTTTGCAAGTTGGAATCACATGTTGGGTAGCAGATGAAAAGCGGTATCACAGGAGCATGACCAGGATGGCAAAAGGCAAAAACAGGTCATATATGAGAATAGAAAACCTTACAATAGAGATGTTTGTACGCTTCACACAAGGAACAAGATCAACTGACAAGGTGGGAGGGGAAACACAGATTTAAATAGTAAAGTTGGCAGGGGGACAAGTGGACACAGGTGTGTCACACTGGGGCAGGAGCAGGTAATCAGGGAAGGTGGGAAAACAACAAAGACAGGAAATAAAAGCAACACAAGATGCACTGGGAAGCAGCTATCAAACAAGAAAGAAACAAAAGGATCAACAAGAGTCCAGACAATAGTCTCTTGGGGGTATTTGAGTTTAATGTGCCCGGCATCTCTTTCAAAAGTGAAATGCCATGAAGTAAGCGTGAAATTAAATCACCTGTATCCTTATGAAGCGAGGTCGGGCATACGAGGGCAGGTAGGTGACCACGTGGTTATATATCTTACTCCCATCAAACTGGGCGCCCTCATTCACAGTAACCGCTGCCATTCCTATCCGTCCCTCGTGCCCTACATCGCCAAACAAAACAGAAGCAGGCACAGCACTTATTTAATGTCTTGTTTTAAGTTGTCTGTTATTTGTAAGTCACTTATTTACAGTCTGTGTGAGGTAAAATATACAAGGAAATGACCACCACCTGGCACTTGGACCCCATAAACGTTGGCTTCTTTGAAATAGTCGCTGATTGTCAGGATGTCGGACACCTCGGTTGTGGCCACATTCTCACCTTTCCACCTGTGGGCTCAAATGACTCACAACTTAATATCTATTTGTTGTTTTTTTAAACCTGAGGCAAAAGTACAAATTTACAGATCCATGCATGTATGGGAAACATAAAGCCTTTCCTCTTTGCACACTAAAAGCTCATGTCTATTGAACGAATAAAAGTTTGCTCACAACTGCAAGAGCTTTTTTTTAAAGAACTGAACTGACTATTTTGCCCTGTAACAGTAAAAAGTCAGTGCCCTCTGTTTGCCTTTGTTTGCTCAACAACTTCAAAATCAAATCATGGTGCACAGGAGCGCTGTACCTGAACGTGTCACCTACACGATCCTGAAAATAAATGAAGTTGTCCTTATCGATCCTCATTAGGTCACCGCTGTTGAAGTAAAGATCTCCTTTCTTGAGAACATTACGGAGTCTTTTCTTCTCCGTCTGTTCTTCATTCTGGGAGTAGCCGACAAAAGGAGCGATGTCCGTGATCTTTGACACGAGCAGTCCGGTCTCTCCTTAAAGAAAAAGCCACTGACACTATTAACATTATCTGTCAATGCCCCCCCAACCCCACCCCACCCCAAACAACTGCTCTTCCTTCACCTTTGGGTGACTCCACACAGAGGCCATTAGCATCTCGGACTGGTTCATCTCGCTCTGCGTCATATTTAATCAGAGTGTAGGGAAACAGCTTCTACAGGAGGAAGCATCAACATGAATAAACCACTGTCTGCACATGTTGATATATACAAACACAATACAAAGTCTTTTGGTGTGAGCTCCAATACTAAAGTACATATTTCTTAATGACCTGCCTTTTAAACCGCAAATAAATACTGCACTTTACTGGAGTTCGTAAAAACAAAAGCTCAACTCAAGATAGTCTTCCAAGCTTTTGCATTTCATGGTCCTCTACTAGACTCAGCGAATGGATGAAGACTGTCTTCAACAGCTGATCCACAGTCCGTCGAAAAATGTAGGAAGTTATGTTGACATCATTTTTGACACACCACCTGAGTAAATGAAGAGAATTCAACACTGTTGAAGGAAATACAGGTCTCATTCTTACCCGGTGCAAAAAGTTGACACGTCCGATAGCTCCGATTCTCCCTGCGTAGTTGACAAATCCCACATTTCCCTCAGTGGAGGCGTAAAACTCTCGCACCTGGATGTTCCCAAAGCGACAGAGAAACTCTCTCCATATGTCCGCTCTGATGCCATTACCAATGGCCAGTCTCACTTTATGGTCCTTGTCACTGTCTCTCTGTGTTTTCATATAAAAATTACAGAAATAATTTGACACCTGATTAATATGAACAGTTAAACTAATGGAACCACGTTACTGTAGAGAAGATGGAAAGACGGAGGAAATAGTAGTGATGGGGGAATCATTGTCAATATTTTTCCACATGGAAACTCATATGCTTCACAATAAAACAGTCATCAGTCATCTTATTAGACACATGACATATGCCTAATCCCTGTATATATTTAAGAATTTGACATCAGACACAAGCTAAATATTTCATATCCTACAAATTTTGTATAGTAAATAGCATTTACCCTAAAGTCATACAGTAGTACAGGGAGATTTGGTTGCAGAGTCACTTGATATGTTCTTCCTAAGTAAAGGCCAGCATCTATTCTGAGAAGGTGACCAGATAAAGACAAACCACAGGTTCTGACTGGTGCAGGGTCATGCAGTAAATTGAGACTGCACCTCATGTGATGCATTTAGATACTCTGAATGCCCATACATGTAGACAAATTATTTAGTTCACACTTAAATTCTGCTATAGTTTTTTGAGAGACATAAAAGTAATGCATCAAATAAGCAGCCATTCTGAAGCTTTAAAAATCTGTCATATCAGCAACTGATATCTACACACTCCTATAATGTGTCGTGCTGGTCAAACCCCAAGAGACGAAGAAGCAGAGGGTTTGAAACATGATAGTTGAGATTTAACAATTTCTATTTTGGTAAACCAGCTGTGCAGCTCTGTGGGAATGTACACATTTGGAAAGTTATCTCTGACTGGATCTTTGTCAATGGCAGCTTGCTGCAGAACGAGGAAGTTTTACGGCAGGTGAGATAGTGGGGGCTCGGTGGGCACAGCACCCTGCCAAAGATCCAGTGTGAGCTTGTTGAGTTACAGTATCTCCAGTAATAAAATCTACATTTTAAATAATTTGGCATTCACTTAAAACATAAAGGTTGTTTAACGCACTGCTAATACACTAGACCAACATTCTTAAAAATGAGGCATTGCAGGAAAATAATGACAGCCCCTTCACAACCACAGTTACACATATTAATCTGAACATCTTTATAGTTGCAGTGCAGTTAAACTCTGTCCCAAAGATTATTCACTTAAGGGCCTCATCCTGTCACGTTTCCTTGCCCCTGAGTAATTAGGAGGGTCTCATTCACCTCCTGCCAGCCCTGCAAGATTGCCCCTGGTTTGGGTTTCAGTTGCCAGTTACAGGTTGCTGAGGCTTCCCTGCACCACAAAGAAAACAAAATGCGGGGTAAACCTGGAATAACAGATACTGAGTGGTATGAATGTGACCAAAATTAAACAGCACTATCAGCAACTTAAAATGGTTAAAAAATATTCCCATCAGTCTGCACAATCCTCGAGCTGCATAACAAATATTATTCCTACTTATAAAATGCTGAAATATTATAATACTGTTTAATGTGAAATCAGTAAATTTAAAAACAGTCAAAATCAATTTACCTTTGGTGTGCTGCAGAGATAACGCATCACCTCTCCAATGTATTGGATAACAGTCACACTGTGTTTCCTGCAGTCATCCCAAAACTGAGAGGCAGAAAACTTCCTCTTCAATATGATTGTCGACCCTTCAGAATAAGACAGCAAAAAAAAGTAGTAACTACAGCACTGAGTACAGTATGCCAGGTTATCTCTACATTCAATTTATACTTTGAACTGACAGAATTAAATGACATTACTGTAGTTTGTGTAAGACTTGGATTTTTCCAAAAATTCATGCCAGCAGCATTAAACTGTAAATGTTTAATGCTGCTGTACCGCACAATAATACTATGATTGTTCTGGGGCTGTACTGGATACGTCCTAATTTGTGTGTACCTCAGACTGCTAACCCTGACATATTATAGCGGTGTGAACTTTAGCCTATTTACACAAAAGCATTCAGAAAGTGGAGGTAATCTGGTCTTGTTTGACCCAGCTCTGTTCAGATTACTGGTTCAGAGAGACAAAAGACTCTTTCTACTGGTTCCCCAGAGGCAGGAAAACCACAGTAGAGATGGAGAAGCAGGGAAAACACATTTGTGTAGGTGTGGAAAGGAGTTCTGCAAAGTCTGTTTAAAATTTTGCAGCACCGGCCTCATTCACTGGGCACAGCTGTTGTATTGCTTGACTTCCACTACAAGTAATTAGCAAACAGGTTGAGGTGATTCCTCCGGCATCAAATAAAACTACCAGTGATTGCTGATGCATGGTGGAAATAGAATTTTGAGCTTTTATTAGGTTCAAGTGTGAAACCTGTTTGTTCAGTATAGTTTTCTGGAAGTCTTACAAAAGTTTGTCCTAATATATGACAACTCTAGAGTCTTAGTGCAGTTATTTGGTTTTCAGCAACATGGCAACACAGCTGTCTCATCCCTACTGAAGTCAAAACAGTGGCATTAGCAGTTATCTAACCTGTCTCAATGGAGCCAATAAAGCCTATAATAAAGCCAGCTGTATGATAGAGAGGCAGATTGAGGTAGATGACATCACCGGGTGCGACACCATTTGAAGATAAAACAGCCAGAGCTGTTAGGAGGCGGTTCTGATTGACCACAGCTGCTTTAGGGAGACCTGAAATACAAGAACAGAAACACAACAACATAAAACTGAGGCTTGTGGCTTGTGACATGTCATTGTGGGCCTAGATTATAACATCCATCCACTCCATACCTGTAGTTCCAGAGGTGTAAATATAAACTGCAGGGCTTTTGAACGTGATGTGTGACCTGAGGGATCGAGGGAGCGGGGCCTCTGACGCCTCGTCCACTTTATCAGAGAAGCTTTCAATTCCAGGTGTGTCGCAGTGTTTGGTCATCAGGAGGATGGTGACGCCCTGCTCCATCAATGAGGGCAGCACATCCTCCACCGCGCCCTTCAGCTCTGGAGGGAGAGACATACAGTTCAGTCATGCAGACTTGGCTACTGGCTCAATACTGGCAGTATAAGTAGACATATAAAGCTTTACAGAAAAATGCAAGTATGATTAAAACCATATGAAAGCCAGTTTTACTTTGAATTATCATTGGGACAACAGTACCATAGAATGACTTTATTTTAGGAGCTGGAGAATTATAGGTGATTGTATCCCTCACTCAGTTAAAAGCCAGCATTAGACCACTGAAAATGCCTACTGAGTCTTGCCAAACCACACAATGGAATACATCTTAAACTGTATTTAAGTGCAGATTGTTATTTCCAATTATATAACAACTGTATCAGTCACTTGATGGAAATATTTCCCATAACAAAAGGTTTATTTGAGAAAAAATCTGTACCACATACCATGCCAGTTTAAACCTTCAAGTTTAAAGAAGGAAGAGGTTCATGCAGGAATCCTTCATTTTTGCCCCATATATGCCACAAGCTTAGCACATTTTACATTTTGCCTTGTGCCAATCACTTTTAAAACTACCAACTACTTCTAAAATTATCTTGAACGTTTGGGCATGAACGAGCGTAAACTGAATCTAGACACAATAATTCAATTAAGGTCTTTTAGAAGTAAAGTTCATGAAAGAGCACACAGATGTGCTGTATACCTGCGGCTGCTATCAGCACGTTGGCCCTGCAGCAGCTGAAGCAGTGCAGAAGAGACTTGGTGCGGATGTTGTGATTGAGCAGCGCCACGGGAGAGCCGAGTTTGGCCAGAGCCAGCCAGGTAAACAAGAAGGCGGGTTCGTTCCCCATGAAAAGCGCCACGGTGTCTCCGGGTTTGTAACCGGGGTGAGCCTGGAGCGCGTTGGCCACTTTATTACTCCTCCTGTCCGTGTGTGCGTACGAGTGTCTCTCATCTTCAAACACGATGAACGGCTTGTCCGGGTGCGCAGCGGTCTGCTCCAGGAAACGGTCCACAACGAAGAAGAGAGGTCTCCTTCTCCGCCTGCATACAAACCTCACTAAAATCCGCAGCAGATCCCCGAAATACACCATATCGATCCAAAGATGAGGAGAGAACGTTTTGATAGCGAACGGTATGATGAGGATACTTGCTAAAATGAGTGAAATAAGATAGATCTCCATCCTGTTTTCTTGCGTAAAAACCAGAGTTCGAGTTAAAAAATAAATAAGGGACGTGTGGCCCCAGCAGCTGCAAAATGGGGAATGTTGCAAATAGGGATTTTGTTCAGTGGGGCGGAGCATTTTATCGAAAGTGAGTTAAGTTAGTCGAAAAGGTCAAATATGTGAATTTAATGTCGTTATGGTGGTGTGAGAGTACCTGCAGGTTTCACATTTCACTATTCGTATTTCACTATATTAACCATGAAGAATTAACATAATCTACTATTCCACTAAAAGAAAGTTAATTTTCTTTGACAGAACTGATCGAAACTTTCTTTGTAGAAACCAATTTGGGGAATGTGAGACCATTTGTCCCCTGACTCCTCGCTGTGGCCAAGCCAACGTCATTCTCATCTCCGTGGTGGAACCAGCTTTTGAAGCGCATTAATATCCTGAACTTGAATGCGCCAGCAGACTCGGTGGCTACACGCTGTGACGTCACTCATTGATTTTCGAATTGCTGTTGTAAAGCTTCGAGTTTTGCATTTTGGCATTTGCCACCTTGGGCTTGCTGAGCTTTGACCGAACAACCCCCAGTCTGGGGTTGACAGACGTTACCAGTCCAGCGGGGCCAGAAACCGACAGAATAACAAACGCCAAGTTATCAGCACAGCTAGCACCAGATAACTAGCTTGGTTAGTTACACGTGTTGATTGATATATTAGTAGTCATGCTAGTTTTGGCTAACGAAAAACAGCCAACTACTTAGCATGTCTCTTAGTACACCCAACGCTGAACAGGCCATTTCTGAGCAAACAAATTGAAAGACCTAACTCCTGGGAGGCTTTGTTGTGCCCCCTATTCTGACTGAGTAGCAGGTGTCAATTATATTCACTGGTAGTATTATACATGTCTGTATTCGTTACATACAGACTGAGCATAGAGGGAGGGGTAATATCAGAGGTCATTGTGATCTTTGGGTTGTGAAATACTTGTGAGCACAGTCCAGTGAAGCATGTGGTGATACAGCCTGCACAAGACTGTCTATCTCTCTGATTATGTCAACACCTTTTCCACCCTTTGCTGTGTTTGAGAATATTCACCACTAAAATGATGTCACTATTATACTGCAATGATAAGTGATAACTCACAACTCATACTCTGTGATTTGGTGTCAGCATATTTAGACATTAGATATTTATCACTTAGCTTTTTAAAATATTTTTTTCTTGTGGCCTATTTGGTGAAATATCTTTGAGTATTAAAAAGGCACAATAAATTAAGTAATTGTTCAGTCTTAAGGTATTTTTCATTCATTATTAGGTCTTTATGTCTCTATGATGTTACTCATAAGGGTAATAACAATTGTAACAGTTAGGGTTCATTACACAGTTTTCCTCAATAAACATCAGTAAACTGCTTCTGCATAAAATCTCTTGGTCTCTTGAACCTTCTTCCAGTAGCTCACAAGATTTTACATCACACTACATTTTAGACTAATCTCTCCTTTTGAATTAATGAATTATATTTATTTATTTTTTTTTTATCCAAAAAGACAAGGATTTATGCAGCGGGAAGCAGTATTACAGTAATTTGTGGATTTTTAAAATGTGTTTATACTAATACTTTATTATTTTAATTTTCTAATAAAATGACACTTCCAAAGTTACTGTTCTGCACAATAACAATAATTCATGAGACATTTTCAGTAGTTGCCTTTTAAACTTTTCAAAGCCAGTGGCCCAGTCGATAAGGATTTGCTGGCGTAAGGGATTTTGTTTCAGAAATGCTTTTTCTCAAGTCACGTTGCCCCACAACACGAACACGACCAATGGTCTCAGAGGCACGGAGAAGCGCTGCTATAAAGTTGCCTGCGAGCTGAGGCGTCTTCATTGATGCGCAAACTGAGAGGTGGATCCTACGCTGCCGTTTGATTTCACTAACACGCTCACGATTACGTTGGATAATGCTGCGAGTCAGGTGTCTGAGAGGAGGTAGCAGAGGGGCCGAGGCTGCCCATCTGATCGGAGCCATGGTTTGTATTACGGTGGTTTCATGTCCTGTTTCTCCTTCTTTATTTTCAATTTTTTTGTTTAAAAAAAACACACCAATAAAGACCATATGCTCGACATTTTCTTCACTAAGCTACGGCAAAGCTGCTTCTTCCACTTAAGATCAATTTAATTGATTGATTGATTAATTGTCTGGTTAAGCAGTCTTACTAACAAAAATACAATATTCTCGGGAAAAAAATTCAATCCAATCTAATTGACAGTTTGTGTGAAAACCCCCACACTGGTTATGTTTAAGAGAGGAAAGATTGCTTTGTTTCTAATTGCAGAGGTCTTTTTTCTTGCATTTTCTTTGGTCCTTGAGTGGCAGTGAACAGCTGTTAGGCACAAGTGTGCTCCCACCCATTGACATTGGAGCTGCTCCTGAGCCAGCAGAGGCCACAATGTAAGGGCTATCTGTGCAGATAACGCTGCTTCTTAATAACACGTGCACTTTGGCACCAAACCAGTCTACCTTAGTAAAAGCATTTCTCAATGATAACTAAGTTCCCTGTGATTCACTGTCCTTGTATCTGTCTCTTTGTGTGTGAGCTGCCTGCCAAGTCATTTATCTGACTATATTACTTTCAATTTCACTTTATTAGTGGCACTAGAGTAAAGTCAATATTGTGTTCACACAATGAGTGTTGTTTACAATTAATACGGAGATTGCATTATTATGTGAAAACTGTGTTTTTTGTTCGACAAGGTGTATTGAATCTTGAAGAAGAATTTCCCTTTTTTATATAATAATATATACATAATATATAAATATGTTTTCAGTATATCTTTACAAAACTATATTCAATTTTGGGCTGCAGAACATTTTGAAAAATTTCTCATTCATTTTTTCCCCCCCTCAGCTTGGCCGGGCAGTGACTGGATGGGTACCAAGGGTTTTCCAGAGCACTTCAAGTGCAGCAGCTGCACAGTCGTGCCATGCAGTCGAAGAGGAACACGTTACTGAGCCTGTGCAGCAGGAATGTCCTGTCTGCAGCTACAATGAATGGGACCCTCTTGAGGAGGTGATTGTGGGCCGTGCTGAAAATGCCCATGTGCCTCCCTTCACCGTGGAAGTGAAAGTAAGCTTTCATGCCAAAAACATGCCGATTACAGAATACCCATGAGTAGGCCACTGCAGCAGACTGTTTCCCAGTGGGAAACATCAAAACTTGGACTGTGAGACGATAAGATTAACCGCATGTTTTCATATTGCAAACTCCTCGACAGGCTAACACGTATGAGAAGTATTGGCCCTTCTACCAGAAGTATGGAGGCCAGTCTTTTCCTGCGGACCACTTGAAAAAAGCCGTTGCTGAGATTGAAGAAATGTGCAATATTCTGCGCCACGAGGGTGTCACTGTGAGGAGGCCAGAACCCATCGACTGGTCTGTGGAGTATAAGACTCCAGATTTCACCTCATCAGGTAAAAAAAGTATATACAAATGAAAATCTGATTAGCCAATTATATATATATTGTCACTATCCATAAATATCATAATTATATCTAAAATGTATAGCTCACAACTGAAAGCCAGTAATCCTGAAGAATTGTGCTTAAGTACAACTTTGAGGTACTTGCTGTTACATACAGTTATATACTTCTAGTCAAAAACGCTGAAGACAAATATTGTACTTTTTTACAAACTCTGAGGTGCAGGCTGATTGGTAAAATTCACTAGCCCTCAATCAGCTACTGTATAACATTAAAGTACAGTTTACTTGTTAATGCATCAGTAGGCAGTCCAGGAATATTTTCCATTGATATTTAATCCTTACTGATAAGACAGTGTTAATGCACCATAATGTCTTCCAGAACATATTGTATGTAAGCTAATCGGGTATTGTTGATTCTCTTATAGGCATGTATGCTGCCATGCCCAGAGACATCCTCATGGTTGTAGGAAATGAGATCATTGAGGCTCCGATGGCCTGGAGAGCTCGCTTCTTCGAGTACCGGGCCTACAGACCTCTGATCAAAGAATACTTCAGCAAAGGTGCAAAATGGACCACTGCTCCCAAACCAACTATGGCAGATGAGCTGTATGATCAGGTGAGGCTTTGTCTTGTGATTTCAGTCAGAGATGTCTGACTTCCAGTTGTCAAATGCTCCCGGCTGCTGAGGGTTTCCAGTGTGGATTCTGAAATGTTTTTTTGAAGGGTTGACACTGACAAATGAATGATAAGAAAATGTAAGTTATAACATGGTTGCTTGGTGTCACTCAGGAATACCCTATCCGGACAGTGGAGGACAGACACAAACTGGCTGCCCAGGGCAAGTTTGTGACAACGGAGCATGAGCCCTGCTTTGATGCTGCTGATTTCATTCGGGCTGGGAGGGACCTCTTTGTCCAGAGGAGTCAGGTACAAAGACTGTTCAACTTTTATAAGATGCTTCATTCAGCCCGTTGCATAAATGTCAGAGTGCAGAGTGACATGCATAGTACTCAAGCACAGACTAAATAAAGCAAAAATGTGAACAGGAGTTAACCCTTTATTACCTAACTACCTCAAACATCCTCTACTGTTTTATCGTCATCGTTTTTGTGTGGTTGTGCAGGTAACAAACTACATGGGAATCGAATGGATGCGTCGTCATCTGGCCCCAGACTACAAGGTCCACATCATCTCATTCAAGGATCCGAACCCCATGCATATTGATGCCACTTTTAACATCATTGGGCCAGGACTAGTGCTGTCCAACCCTGATCGCCCATGTCGCCAGGTACCATAAGGCAGGAACAGTCGCTTGTCATTTCACTTGCTGCCTTTCTGTGGACTGAGATATTACCTTGCTATGATCGCCCTCCTGTTCACCACTGCTCTCTGATCTGTTCTCTGTCTTGCCTCAGATTGACATGTTCAAGAAGGCTGGTTGGACTATCGTGAAACCTCCAACACCCCTGATCCCTGATGGTGGGTACTGAACCAAAAACTTATCTTCTCCTGCATTACCTGAACATTTTAGAAGTCTTAATGAAACGTAGTCATTCTCTCTCTGTCTGAATAGACCACCCATTGTGGATGTCCTCCAAATGGCTGTCCATGAATGTCCTGATGTTGGATGAGAAGCGTGTTCTGGTTGAATCCAATGAAACCACCATTCAAAAAATGTTTGAGAATCTCGGTGAGCTCATACGTAAAAGTTATTCTATTTCATTTTTGCCTCATATGAGATCCCTTAAGATTCATTTCAACACATATTTTGGTCCTCCAATTCATCTATGAGGAAAATACTCACAATGGGGCCTCCTTGCTGTGTAGCAATGATGCATACATGTGTTTCTGTTGCAGGTATCAAGAGTGTAAAGGTGAACATTCGCCATGCCAACTCCCTGGGTGGTGGCTTCCACTGCTGGACAACAGATGTCCGCCGCCGCGGTACCCTGCAGTCCTACTTCCAGTAGCCTTGCCAGAAATAGGTAGTTTTTATTGAGCTTTGGAGATTAAAGCTTCAGTCCGAATTCTTAATTCAAGTGTAACTGTGGAATGTATTGTCAGTAGTTAATGCATGTATGCACAGGTTAATGAAGTGGAGCTTTGCTGGCACAAAAGCCAGTCAACTCTGGTGGGGCCAGAAACCAACTTAGCAAATGCTAAGTTATCAGTACAGCTAGCACTAGCTAACTAGCCTGGTTAGTAACATGTGTTGACTGTTATATCGGTAGTCATGCTAGTTTTGGATAGAGAAAAACAGGCTAATAATGAAATGCACTTACCGGAGAGCTTGAAGAGCCAACTCCTTAGCCTGTCTCTTAGTATACCTGAACACTGAACAGGCAATTTTTGAGCAAACAAATGTTGTAATTACTTTTATAATCCCACATGCCAAGATGAAAGTCCTAACTCCTAGGAAGCTTTGTTGTGGCCTCCATTCTGATTGAGTAGCAGGTGTCAATTATATTCACTGGTAATATTATACATTTCAGTATTTGTTACATACAGGCTGAGCATAGAATATTCATAAATACAATAATAGGGAAAAAACTTTATCAACACTAACAATAAATTAATAAATATAAAAATAATTAATGACTATTAAGTCCCATATACACACTCTGATGTACTTTCAGTCAGATTCTTGAGGTAACTATATGAACACATTGTCCATAATTTAATACGTAACACTTCAGATCACTTTGAGGGTCTATATAATGGGCTCAACATGTGATGAGGACATGTCATGTACATGTAAACAGCACTAAGTAGCTGGTCCAGGATCAGTCAGTGCAGCAAGTGAAGCCTCAAGTGGCAGACATTCAAGAGTTTCACCAGTTATTTTAAATGTTAGTCATATACTAAAATGGGTGTATGTGTCCTTGTAACAATTTCTTTAGAGGGAGGGGTAATATCAGAGGTCATTGTGATCTTTGGGTTGTGAAATACTTGTGAGCACAGTCCAGTGAAGCATGTGGTGATACAGCCTGCACAAGACTGTCTATCTCTCTGATTATGTCAACACCTTTTCACCCTTTGCTGTGTTTGAGAATATTCACCACTAAAATGATGTCAGTATTATACTGCAATGATAAGTGATAACTCACAACTCATACTCTGTGATTTGGTGTCAGCATATTTAACTCTGTTGAGTTGTGAGTTATGGCTTAGCTTTTTTTAAATACATTTTTCTTGTGGCCTATTTGGCAAAATATCTTTGAGAGAGTATTAAAAATGCACTATATGTTAAGGAATTCTTTGTTCTTAAGGTATTTTTCATTCATTATTAGGTCTTTATGTCTCTATAATGTTACACATGAGGGTAATAAGAATCATAACAATTAGGGTTCATTACACAGTTTTCCTCAATAAACATCAATAAACTGCTTCTACATAAAATCTCTTGGTCTCTTGAACCTTCTTCCAGCAGCTCACAAGATTTTACATCACACTACATTTCCGACTAATCCCTCACTTTGAATCAATGAATATATATATATATTATTATTATTATTATTTTTTAATTCCAAAAGACAAAAAAAATGTTCTTAATGTGTTTATACTAATACTTTATTATTTTTAATTTTCTAATAAAATGACACTTCCAAAGTTACTGTTCTGCACAATAACAATAATTCATGAGACATTTTCAGTAGTTTGACTTTTAAACTTTTCAAAGCCAGTGGCGATAAGAATTTGCTGGCGTAAGGGATTTTGTTTCAGAAATGCTTTTTCTCAAGTCACGTTGCCCCACAACACGAACACGACCAATGGTCTCAGAGGCACGGAGAAGCGCTGC
This sequence comes from Psettodes erumei, assembly GCA_016785225.1. Lineage (NCBI taxonomy): Eukaryota > Metazoa > Chordata > Actinopteri > Pleuronectiformes > Psettodidae > Psettodes > Psettodes erumei. Next base: position 3,445,301 of record JAFBJZ010000863.1, on the reverse strand, counting down.
TATAAAGTTGCCTGCGAGCTGAGGCGTCTTCATTGATGCGCAAACTGAGAGGTGGATCCTACGCTGCCGTTTGATTTCACTAACACGCTCACGATTACGTTGGATAATGCTGCGAGTCAGGTGTCTGAGAGGAGGTAGCAGAGGGGCCAAGGCTGCCCATCTGATCGGAGCCATGGTTTGTATTACGGTGGTTTCATGTCCTGATTTTCCTTCTTTATTTTCAATTTTTTTGTTTAAAAAAAACACACCAATAAAGACCATATGCTCGACATTTTCTTCACTAAGCTACATCAAAGCTGCTTCTTCCACTTAAGATCAATTTAATTGATTAATTCATTGTTTGTCTGATTAAGCATTCTAACTGACAGTTTGTGTGAAAAACCCCCACACTGGTTATGTTTAAGAGAGGAAAGATTGCTTTGTTTCTAATTGCAGAGGTCTTTTTTCTTGCATTTTCTTTGGTCCTTGAGTGGCAGTGAACAGCTGTTAGGCACAAGTGTGCTCCCACCCATTGACATTGGAGCTGCTCCTGAGCCAGCAGAGGCCACAATGTAAGGGCTATCTGTGCAGATAACGCTGCTTCTTAATAACACGTGCACTTTGGCACCAAACCAGTCTACCTTAGTAAAAGCATTTCTCAATGATAACTAAATGTATAGGTCACAACTCAAAGCCAGTAATCCTTGAAGAATTGTGTTTAAGTACAACTTTGAGGTACTTGCTGTTACATACAGTTATATACAAATTAAATACAAATATTGTACTTTTTTACAAACTCTCTTTGTTCAGATATACAGTATATGTTCAGTGGTAACACATGAACATCACTTTCCTTCTCTCAGTAATCTCAATATCAACTGTATTTCTGTCCAGGCTACTGCTGAGCTTCAGTGTTTATGGCTTATACATGTGAAAAGCCAGGACTTTGAGGACAAGGTACAATTTGGTATGTGAACGGTATCGAACTGGGGCACAGGAGGGGGAAAGAAACAACCTCCTCATGATAACTCAGACACCATAATTCTGTCTTTTTCCTCAGTATTTTTGTATTTTAAGAAATGTATAAAAGTTTGTAGGTCATTAAACAATATAGATTTCTTATCGTTAATATAGTATTTTGTAAAGATTTAAACTGATTGAGAGGAGCAAGTTCTATTTTTATTATTCTATTTAATATAAAATTTAATATAATATTTATTTTTCTTTCTTTATTGGATTTCCCGACAATTATATTGTATACCTTTTGCCTTTTTTCCCCCACTGTTTTCTCCTATTGGAAATCTGGGCCAGTTATATGCTACTTGCCATTCTCACTGAACTGCTTGGCTGCTTTGTGTGCAAAGCAAAAACAAGACTGATGTTTTATGATTCTTTTGCTGGATATACACTTGGAGAAGCACATCTGCCTTGATATTTATTTTTGAAAAAATGAGTTCCAGGGAAGTTATGGGTGAGCAAGGGAATGCAAGTGAAGTTTACATTATTAAATGCAAAACAAAGTTGTGTCATTTTTTAATATATTATTTGCTTTATTCAACATATTTATGTTTGTAGATTGGCCATTACTGTTGTGAAAAAATACTGCATAATTGCACAGCCTAACCTTTAACCACCAGTGATGTGACAAGTACTGAGCTCTTTGATACTACATCTCTAATAATACTCATAAAGTAAAAGTCAAATGTGCATCATTTTGTTCACTAAGGTGGAGTTTTTAACTACTTTATAAACTGCATACTACATTTATTCACATATTTTAGAATCTGGTCATGTTTTGGGTGAAACTTTTCATCTGAAAAGTACGAAATGCTGTGACAAATAAATCTAGTTTCATAAAAGATGTACAATATGTCCCTCTGAAATGTTGCAGATTATCAATATAAAGTCGCATAAAATGGGAAAACACATGGATAAAATACTAGTACCTCAAAGCTGTACTTAAGTACAGTAGTGATGGAAACATACTTGGTTATGTTCCACGAGTGATATCACACGTGTTCAATAAAACAAGGCATTGTTGGTCACACAAAGCCGTGAACCTGGGATGTATTCAGCTGTTTGACAAATGACACCACACATACTGTAACACCTTTATGTCTGTAAACATTAACCAGACTGATGTATCAGTTGAAGGAATGTTACATCATGTCATATTACGTAAGACAGACTAACACAAATGCAAATAGCAAAGGTGACTTTAGTGTAAAGATGATAAATAATTGCTTTATTTCTGCATTTATGCTTTTTAAAAGTTTTTAAAGTCAAATCTTAGCGCCTAATGATTTCTTTCATGCATTTATTTATCTGATCTTCATCAAACTTCACACGTATGATAAGAATCCAGTCCCCAAGATATCTGCATAATCATATTAAGTAAAAACGATGGCGCCACCTATTGGTGAGAGGAAATCACATGTTTTGTACTTTGATGTTGAATGTGTGGTAGCTTAGTCCGATGAAGCTGAAATTTACTTTGGTGAGCCCCAAGACATTGTTGATGCTCGATTCTGAAGATGGCGTGCTCCCGCCTCATAGTGTCCCCGTGGCGGCACGGTGAATTTGGATCCCTCGCCATCGCCATCGAAAGCACTATAAGTCGCACATGCCTGGTCCACTCTGCCTCAAATTTCACATGTACGATCGGAGCGGTGGCCTGAAGAGATCTCATTGTCATTGACATTGTCATAGCGCCACCTATTGGCGACAGGATGAAATGTTCAAAAACGCCTCCCCGTCTTGGTTTTTGGGGACATTTTGGAAATTTCGGTGTCGGCCAGGTCCCCAGACTTCGCGCAGGGATACGACAGCCCGTTATCACTGCTTGCAGTTTTAATTTTATATTGCTACTGATTACATTTTACTTACACTGCAGTCTGTGCTAGCTATTCCTCCGGACTGTATTCACTCTTGATTACACTTCTGATCTCTTTTAGACAAGAAACTTCAGTGTTCTTTAATTTTTATTCTGGGGCACAGTACCATAGAGTCACCCATGCAGTTTATAACCAACTGTTTCATAGCATAGTGTACTTCAAAATAATTAGATTGAATTGGCTTGTTAATATTTAATATAAGCGTTATCAATCCTATTGTCTGTTGTCTGATAATAGCTGTATTAGAGATTGACACATTATGAATGTATATATAACATAGTTAAGAGTTAAGTAGTACAGTGTGTTATGATCTGTGTTCTGTTGGGTTTCTTTCTGGTGTGTTTTCCCGTTTGCTTCCTCACATGTTTTGGGTGGTTCCTGGTGTTGCTCTCTGTTAGGGCTCCCCCTGGTGTTCTTCCCCTTTTGGTTAATCATCTGGTTAATCACCTGGCTACTTTCCTGCACCTGTGTCTTGTTTGCTCGTCACTCCCCGGTGTACTTAAACCCCTGCCTTACACTTCCCTGGTGTTGAAGCCAGACCATTTCATGTCTGAGCCGAGAATCCTGTATGCCAGTCTGATCGGTTTCCTGAGACACATTTTGCCTGACCACCGTTTCTTGCCCTAGCCCTTTGGATTTGTTTGCTGTTTCTCTGGTTTTGACTTGGCCTGTTTGATTACGCTTCTGGTTTTGCTGCCCTGGTTTTCTGGACCCGCTTACGGAACTTTTTTGACACAGATTCCTTGGATTTACAACTCTTGGATTTGGTCATTCTTGGATTGTTATAAAATAAAGATCATTGCTGTCACACTGTCTTGCGCCTGGTTCCTGTACTGACCATCACACAGTGACCTTTTCGATGGCTGCATTCTTCCATCTGGTGGTCAGAATAACACATAGCAACCCAAAGTTCATTGAACAATTAGACCGTGTGTGTATATATATATATATATACTAAGTAAATAGCTTCTGTGAAAGACCATCAAACAATGAACTTAACAGTGACAAAATAAGTCACAACTTAAATATGAGTACATTAAATTATGAATTGAATAAGGTGTGCGAGTCATTTCACAGATTCCGTTTACTCTAAATTGGCAACACACCGCAGTCAACCGCATGAAAGACGGCATCGTGAAGACAGACAGGATTCTGATCCTGATTCTGAAAGTTGAACACCCTCATAAATCTGTCACAATTGCTTTGTCTTTTAGAAACATGAAATTTCAGCTTGGGCTCTGCTACTGACTAGGTCACTCTCCTGTCCAAATTAAGTAGTGTCAGCCTGTTAATGCTGCAGATCTCCCAGGTCTGGTCGCTTGGCTCTAACTGCTGCCCCAGTGTGGTCACAGCTTCATGTTGTCAGCCTTCGCCTGGAGCTGCAGTGGACGGGAGAACCACCTTCAAGTCCAGAAAACCAGACAAACTACAGCCTGCTGCCACGTGAAATCCAAATACCTTCTTTACACTCTCTCTCTCACTGTGGAACTTAAAAAGGCTTCGATCTTCATAGTTATTTGCTGTTTAATCCCTTTTCTCAGCACCACACTTCTGACCTCCAAAGGCCTTCAACCATACAGCTTTAACTTGTGACAAACTCCTTGAGGATTGATTCAATTGTGCTGTTTGTAGTGCATTTTAGGCGACACAGTCTGAACTGAACAATTTCCTAAATCTAGTTAACCTTTTTCAGACAGTGACACCATATGACTTCAATGGGACTAAAAACAGTTCACTACCAGTAGGCCCGTCCTAGCTATGTGCGGCTATCTGGCATTCAGCTCGAGCATGCTGCCATTTATCTGCTCCACCTTTGTCACAATGTGGCCTGGATCAAGCGTGACAGAGTGAATGCTATGGGGCTAGAGCTGAGGCCTGTGGCTACCAGGACTGATAAACTACATTCAGAATCACAGCATGGACCGAAGGTGACTTTGTCCGTCAGGATAAGTTCACAAGCCAAGTCGCTTCTCTTCACAGCTGCTTCATCGCACTTGTTCTTCCTTTTTCTTCTTTCCTGTGTTTGTGTAGTTTTTTGCAGATGGATTACTTGTTTGTGCAGCTGCCCAATTGTGCAATACTGTAGCTGCCTCAACAGTCATCTTCAAACACGAGAATTGATCGCTATCTGGTAATGATCAGGCTTCAGTGTCGGGAAAACAGCGGTCGTCTACTCAGATTGACAATTGGGTCCATAACAGTCAGCCAGAGCAGATCCACATGCTCACGTCTCTGGCAACTGAGGCTTTAGAGGGTAACTACGATGTTGTCAAAAAATAGCATCCCAGAAAAAATGCAAAAATTGTGAGCGATTCTTTTATAATGCAAAACGACAGTGCAGAGGTTTGTATTTTTAGTTGTGTCGGTCTGCTGACAACAGTCGTGATTGACTGGCCTAAAACCACAGCCCGTACAAACAAAACAAGATTTCTCCTGTGTGCTGGATATTGTGAACGAGTGACACTAAAATCATGCTTTCTTATGTTTTACCTGTTTTTCTGTTGTATTTTAAAGTAGGCATTTTCCTTTTGAAGCGGTTAGGAGCAGTTACCGGCGAAGGGGAGAACAAACAGGCTGTCCATGCAAGTCCACTCCAGAGGTGGGAACATTTGTCCTGTGGTGTCTTTCCACGAGGTCTGAGCTCAGCAAACCACACCAACCATCCGTTTGACTCACTCATTGCAGTTTTCATGTAATCCCTCAGAAGAAGGCCGGGCTTTCTGGAGTTTCACTTTTTCACTTGATTGCAACTTCTGTATTTACTCTGCCAGTGTCAGTTGATGCCGTAATGCAATAAAACCTTTTCTGCGTATAACCTAACGTGACTGTAGCAAAAATAGCGTTTGAATGTCATGATTTCTTTCCAGTTACGTGTTTATTTGACAAACATGACCATGGGAAACTGGAACACTTAAGGGCCGAGCCGCATGTATAAAGAAACAAGTATATACTGTGGGAGAAATATTCAGCAAAGGTCCTTGGATTGGTCTTAATAAAGGCTCAAGGTGACCTGTAGGAAGGAGCCATAACAGTGTGTTAAAGGACTATTAGTGGTATACAGTAGCTAACGCACTGTAATTATATAAGCATATTATTCAATGAAGCTGGTTGAATGGGAAACATTGTTCATGGCAATTCCTGTTTGTCATGCAAATAACACAATGTGATTTGTGGATTCTCCACAATACTGTGTGTGTAAAGTAGTCTCAAGTATTCCTCCAAATTTCATCTTACTTCTTTTTTCCTTTTTTTGGGGGGGGGGTTACAGCAAGTTGGATAAATGTTAGATGTGCTGGAGTTCATTATAACTATTTACAACTCTGGACAATGAAATGCAAAATTCATGCGCCGGTGCGTCCTTGACCCTCGGCGAGCAGAGAGGGATGCCGAGTTCATCCATATCAGTAAGCTTTCATACACGGGCTTTATTCTAATGCTTTGGACACAGTGTCCTTTAACGTGTCTGGTGAAACCTGAAAGACAGTTTTGCATTGGCTGATGGCCAGAAACTGTGTGCTGAACAAAGATACCACAAGCACAGTGTGTGCAGACAACACAAGATACAGCAGCAGCATGGCTGCAGGTCAGTAAGAAAAAGAGTGCAGGTTTTCTGCGTCGTCTCATGTTGTGTAAAAGACGACCACTGAACGTGACCTGGAGGACCTGTCTACTGTTACGTTGGCCAGTTTACACCATTAAAGTGCAACATTTGACAGCTCTACTTTTGCAAATTGTCAATACAAATGTTGATACTGCACTAACAATAATTTTGACATTTGTATTAAATTGGACATAAACATTACAACACATTAACATTTTACTGCCTTTAGAAAAAAATTAACCACTTTGACTTTTTGGTTTTTATACTGATAAATTTCACCATATAATTATATACTGTCATATTATAGTAGTTGACAGTAGAGAGATATGAATGTGTTATAAATGTCTTATCATTGGACAACCATGAGCTTTCTTAAAATGTTATGGCTTTTTTGGTTTTGGTTATGAATAGACCAACAGAAATATCATTAAAATATTTGCATTAAACCCCTTAAGTTACACCATGTCTTATATGAATTTATATGATTTCAGGCTCTAAAACCATACGATATTTTATTTTTCATATTGTCTTTTAAAACACTTACTATCCTGAATTTGGAGAATTAGGAAATGTGTTCCTTTGGTGCCCCCTAGTGGAAGTAGCACAAAGGAAACCAGCAGACAGGAACGATAACTACTTAAAAACGCCTATGGGAAATTTTGGACACTTCCAACATCATCAAATCACTAAATGCATTACCTTCTGCAATAGACTAGTTTGTCTAGTGACTAGTTTACCCTGATTAAGTAATAATGAATGTTTTATTGCTTCAGGAATGATTCTAGAGTCATTTAGTTGTTTTGTTTAAACCAAAAAACAAGATCTCCTGAAACCCCGTCGGTGTTCTCTAACTAAAGTGATCACTTGCACACAGAGGAGAGCCTCAAATGTTTGAAGAAACACTTTTGCAGCTGTCCACACCGTGCTGCCTGATGCTTTAATGCTGTGCGTTCCTTGTGCGACTCCTTTCAAGGTTTTCCTTCCAGCACTTCTCGATTTCCTGCGATAGTCACCGACAGAGAGGATGAGGTATATCAAAAGAGGAAGGTGAACTAGGACAGGAAGATCAACCAGGGCTGAACTGCTTTCAGTGAACAGTAATGGAACACTTCAGCTTCATACACCCTGCCTGTGTACTTCCTCGGCTGCCTAAAGCGTACTATATATTCCCAGGATACATCAGTTCTCTCTCTCTTTTTTAAATGTCATTCCTCAACACATCGAGGTCTCCAACCACACACCCGTTCACCTACTGAGGAGTTAGAGAAGCCTGAAAATCCCCGCAAATAACATCCAAACTGTACTGCCATTTCTTGTCAGCTTTACAGAAAAGTGTCTACTCATACAAAAATGGAAATGTTGATATACAGCATATGGTTTCTGCCTGCAAAAGTGACGACGAAAACTTCAGACTGCCCGAAATCTCAATAACTAAACTAATTTGACTACAGTTTGAGGATGATATATCAATATTGATATGAAAAGTTGAATATCAGAAATGAAAGGGGTTCAGTTTGGTCTGAAAAGTCATATAATGCTGCTATATTTATTAAAAGTGCAGAGCATTAAGAACAGTCAGACTTGACATATTTACTTTAACGGCGATTATAATCAGTGGAAAATGAATTTTATTAATTAAGCGGTACAGCTGAAAAACACCAGACTGTGTTAACAGAAGTTTACATATAGCATAGATAAATAAAGCGTGCCACCTGACAGCGAACCGAACAGAAAACATATTCCAGCTAAAGAATGTGGCAGCACAAATTACAGCGATGCCACCTGAGGGCCAAACACACATACATGGCAGCAGTTTAAACAAGGCAATAATAAATGTGCCATCCTGTCATGAATACTGCAGCCGAACGTCACTGAAAGCTCATAAAGAACGGAGCACGAGCTGTCAGTGGGTTCATTTATGTGCCATCATCTGACACATCTCTAACACAGATTTATTCAACGCTTCCATTCTTCGTGTTAAACGTGTGTGTTCTTGTTTTATAAAAGCAATAAATCATGTGAGCTGTTGATTTACAGTGATTTTAAAGTTGCTGATGGTTTGGGTTTTTTTCCATGCCCTGACTAAAGCAACCTAACCACACCCTCTTATGATTTGTAGCTTAAAGCTCCAAAAAAAACAATTATTATTGATATTGACAATGAGTCAATAATTGGTCTGTGACGTGAAAAAAGGCTGCTGTTGTTGCACTTCAAACAGAAAATTAACAGCTGAGTCTTTGGCCCTGTGCAGCTTTTAGCCTGTTGAAGCTTACCGTCCTCAAAGGTAACACATGCTGGCACCATTTGACATGCATTAAAGGGGAACTCCACCAATTTTACAAATAAAGGTGTTGGGTGCTGTTGAGGAAATACTAGTCTTCCTGTGAGGACCTTTGTTGAGTCTGAGATCACAAGCCTGGTAAAGTTATCAGGCTATCTTAACTCGGGCTTGTGGACTGCAGATTAAGGACAGAAGAGGACACTGAGTTTAGAAGACGAGCATTTACCGGGGGGTTAATGAAAAGATGCTTCTGGGAGTGTTATGGGAAATGTATGCTTCAGCATCTTTTTGGAGATTACAGGGACTGTGGGCAGGATATCGCTGCTTCTGCCTTGTTTGATTCTGATCATTCCTCTCTTTATCCGTCTCTTGCAAGTCCACCACCTTTTATGGAAGTGCAATACTAAATTGTTAGAGTATCCCTTTAAAAACACCCACGCCTTTTCTGCCTATGTGAGCCCACGTGTCAGCAGCATCCTGCAGGGTGATGCTCATAAAATGCATTGGAATATGCCACTGCCCTTTTTCTCAGTGACAAAGCTCCATAAAAAAAAGACATACCATGCAGATCTTCAGTACATCCCGCCTACAGTACCTTGACTACTGTATTACACACCCAGTGTCAAGTGTCATGATGCCACCTCGCCAGTGTGTATTGCACTCCAGCCATGCATAGAGTGTAGGGCAAATCAGCCAGGCTCACATCCTATTAGCCTGGCCCAGGTAAACTGGTATTAGCATATATGTTGGCTGATAAATCACAAGAAATATTATGATTGTTCTGGTCACAGAGTCGCCAACTTTCAGTTCATTAAAACATGTATGAATATATAGTATTCATCATCAAATCAATAGTGCACATGCCATAAATGACAACAAAGTGATTTTTTGTCTTCACTAAATCGTATGATGAAAAACTAATGCAACAACAAATATGCTCAAATAATCCTAAAGTATCTCTGAGATTGAAAACTATCAAGCAGGATTTAAACAGCCAGATGTCTACACCAATATCTACTGTACAACAATAAGTGCAGAGTAACACTGCAGCAATTACAGAAACAACTGTTCCCCCTTTCACATTGAAGCAAAGCAGAGTCAGAACTGATTTCAACCCTGATCAGGATCACCTAACGTGCACTGACATATTCAGGTTGTTTGCAAACGCATTTGTCACTGTGTCAGCAGGAAAGTTGTGAACTATAACACGTGCTGCACAAGACAAGGTAAGCTACATGGCTGAAGACTGATGTTGTACTGGATTATACTGTATCGTACCCATATATGGTAATATTTTGTTTCGCAGCGGAATATTAAACTTGACAATATAATGCAATCCAGTACTGCAAAACCACAAAGTATTGCCTCACTTGACTATACACTCAACAGAAAACACCTCCCTCACACAATCTTAGTAAAAACTCAGGTTTGACAGTTAAATAAAGTTTTTATTTTCACATACAAGGAATAATGTGTTGTATTAAGGTGTTTCCTATTCCTGTATCAGTCCTTTTGTATTTGTTGTTGTTGTTTTGTTGTTGTTTTTTTGGGTGGGGGTTCAAACAAAAGTACAAATAAAGTGACATTTGCTGAACCTGCTAAGAGGCTCTGGGTAAACAGGAACACTGTCATGTAATGTGACATTATGAAAATAAAAAAGTTCCATTAGTAAAGTTAAACTGACATTATGAAAAGGTGCGAGTGCAAGACCAAAAAACAGACAGCCTGCCAGTCAGCAGCAGCTGATTAATCACAAGCTGTTGTGACATTCAGCTAATATTTTGGGTTATACTTTTCCGCACAAAACGTCAAACATGAAAATGTCAAGCGGTAAAGTTTGCTGCTTTTCTTAGTTATGTGAAAGTAGGATTTGGACGGGACATTTTAACTAGGCTCTTTTTTGACATTTTTTAAGATACATTAATGTTATTGGTATAACTGTCAGGTTTAACAACAATGAAAATAATCACCCTGTTAACAACTGACTCAATATTTTTAGGCCTTTGTTTTTTTACAAAGGCATTTTAAATAATAACGTTTCAAGATATTATAATAGTCTATTTTTTATATATATAAAAAAAATTTGACTATTATCACCCCACAGTCCATGGTGAACAGAATCTCCCAGTCCGACATGGCCGGGTAACATGAGCTAACTAGCTTGGTTAGCTCCAAATGCGCCTGTTCATTTTGACTGTGACATCGCCAGTCATGCTAGTTTTGGCTAGCGAACGACTAAATTAAACCCAAACTCTTTGGAGTTTCTTTTATTATAACGCTGATCTGGATATTAATGGGCAAACAAATGTCATAATTAACTTACATGAATAGAAAATACAGGCGAAAGGTCAAAGGCCAATCTATTCTAATTGAGTGACAGGCATCAATCACACGGTAACCACGCTCTGGAACGTACCACCCTGATTTATACTCTTTTCCCCTCAAAATCAGACCATAATTTACAAAATGAACATCATGTTGTATTGGAAACGAGAATCATAAAAATGTGTGCTTAAATAATAAATCCAGCGTGAAGCACGTCCGCATTGGTTTCATTTGACAGCTACGTGCATTCTATTTAAAGTCGATGGTTCGGCCCAGACCGTCCACAGCCTTGATATTCAACCAAAACCGTTTTACTGAGAGTTCAAAAACTACCGCTGTAAATTATATCTTACTTATTATACTTCTACGCATTGTTAAATTACAGTCCTATTTATTTTAGAGCAGACAGAACCGTGCCCGGTGTGCATGTGCATTTTTGCAGAAAATTATTTTGGGTGTATACCTGCAGCCAGCTCGGCGTTCGCTTCTGTACGAGCTTCTCTTCCTGCTTTCAAAGTTCCCACGGAAAGCGGAGGACCACCCAGCGGCGCCGAGCACGACGCCGATTAGCTGCGCGCAGCTCATTTGCATTAACGTCAGTAAAGGCTGTAGGTCAATCCTTGCGGGTGCTTTTATTGGATGTGCCGCTGTCAAGCAGTGCTGAAGAATTGGAAGGGCAAACGCCAGAAAAAAAGGCAGAGAAAAGACAAACATAAAAATCAGCATTATGTAGCTCGATCCTCTTGCCTTACCTCCGCCCTCGTCCACCTTAAATAATCCGGTCGTCCCCGATCCCAGATCCGAAACTTGCGGACACGGAGCGCTCTTGTTTTTTCTTTTTTTTCTTTCTTTCTTTTTTTTTCTCTGTGTGTCTCTCAAGCGATTGCATTCTCCAGAGGTGGTACCTCCACATATCACAATCTGACAGCCTCTACATCCTTTTTTTCTCCTCCAGAATGAGAGAAATTCGCGGAGACTGGTAACACTGTCGCCAACTGCACCCGGGGTTTTGGACCTCTTCTATCAGGCGGAATCATCCTCGACCCGGGCAGCGGATGCCTGAATGGAGATTGCGAGCCATCCAGCAAGATCTCCGAGCTTCCTAAAACTGGGGAATTCGGGCTGATAGATGGAGTGTTCCGCCGGACTACATGGCGTTATGTTTTACGGAGGGTGCTTGACATCGGAGCGAGCGGCCAGAATAACACTCTGCAGTGTGAATATTTCACCCTGTTGATGATGAACCGCTCAGGACTGGAGCAAAGTGTCGTGAGAACCGGTTTGTGGCCCGTGTCTTGAGCTGAAGTGGGCAACCAGATTGTTAAAAGAGAGAGAGAAGAAGAAGAAGAAGAAGAAGAAGAAGAAAGCAAGCATCATTTTTGATGGCTCCGGGGTGGGGGAGGACGACTACACATGAAACCTTGGACACAAAAATGGATAAAACTATTGCATGAAGCTGGCGGGGGGACTGCATGGTGTGTTATTTTTTAGGCCTACTTGATAACAGTGAAGTTGAGGGGGAAAATGAGAAAATGGTGATGTGGTACGAAGAAGGCGAGAAGAGGAGCCGGAGTGAGGGATAAAAAAAACCGTCCATGGGGATCTGAGCAGCCCAGCTGAAGAATAACGGAATCCCAAGTTTTCGAGGATAAGGCAGCTGATTTGATTAAAGATCTCCAATTAACTTCATGTGAAAAACAGAGGGAGGAAATCAGCTTCCTGGTCGGGGGGTGGGGGATAGAAAGATATATTATTCATGCCTTGTGTTAGAGCAATTGAAGGACCGGCTTTGCTGTGGCCTAGATGATACATATGTATGTATTTATATATATTTTTAAAAATGAAGCTCTAGGAGGAAGAGTGGACCTTGAAAACACTAAAAGAGGGGCCGAATGACACTCTGGTAGCCTCAAAGTAAAAGCACTTGCGCAAAAAGAAAAAAAAGGCTGAAGTGGGTTGAAGCATGGGCTGTGCTTCAAGTATTCATATCTCTGATAGGGTGGTCTACCACAGTGGAAAAGAGTCCGAGGATTCCCACTCACCCCAGCAGACTAATACCACTCAGCATCAAGGAAATCCTGCCTCGGGACTACCCCTGAAACCCCCGAGCTGCAAGGTGAGGGAACCTACATTTTGATTACATTTACAGACATGGGAACAAAGTGTGTGTGTGTGTGTGTGTGTGAGTGAGTGAGAGAGAGAGCTGTGTGTTTAGGTGTGTTACATGCAAATTGTTGAAAAAGAACTTTTCTCTTCCCGTAACAATGATTTTTAGGACCATGTACAAAAGTAACTTTCAAACCTTAAGAAACAGTATGAAAACACAGTAGATATCCCAGTAGACTTGAGGGGGCAATAAAGCCACTGTAAATTTGAATATTCAAAGCAACAGACACAGTGCCTGTATTGGGTTTTTTTAAAAATAGAAATTGCATTATTTTCATTGTAGCTCCTTTCGAACTGTGCTTGCTGAAATAGCTTTGCTGCATTTGCTTAAATTTAGTGGAACTAGGACACGATACACACTCAGTGGAAGGTCATGGGGTCACAAGCCTCCCCACACCAACCTGACAAATTGTTCTGTCTGTAGTTTTTATGTAAGAGTCAGGACAAAGCAACTGTTCTCAGCTGCTTTACATGTGCACGATATGTATAATTGTACTGCTGGATTAATGTACTTTTATAGAACCCAAACCCTGAGCATGAAGCACTGACATCTGTTGTCAAACGTGACCCCCCCCCCCTTTTTTTTTCTTTGGCCTCTACTTCACCTTTCTTCCAGTTATGCTTTGCAGTAGGATGTCCTGTCTTGCGGGACTTTATCAAGGCCTCGTCTTTGTGTTTAACACACAAAATGAAGACAAGTAATTTATTGGAACGTTTAACTGTAAAATGTTTATGAAGTGGACAGGGACACATGAATGGAAAGTGGGGGAGGGTATTGAAATGGACCGAGTGACATGATTGCAAAAAGTTTGCTGTCGTCGTGTTATGTCATCGCAAAAAATAATGTCTCCATTTGTATATTGGACCACAGAATGATTGCACTAACAGAGGATAACGAAATGCGCTGCGCCTGCGTGAATGCAGGGACTAAATTGGTGTTTCTAATCACGATGATCTAATCATGATGATTCTTGTTATTATTTGGCATTTACGCATTGTATAAGAGGTTGCACATGCACACAAGGACAACCTATCACTATGATTCAGATTATCAGGCACACGTGTGTCTGAATGTCATTTCTTTTGCTGCAAATGGTGAAGCGTGGATCCTGGTTTCCGCGTGCGGCCTCATCCCGTTCTTAGAAAACGTGGTAATATTGCCGCGCTGATCCCAGAGCGGTTGGGTGTCTAATTGAAGAATGATGATGTGGAAGTCCTAAGGAGTGGCACTCGGATAATAAAAACAAACGGAGCTCCTACTTACTGTTTGCATGTATATCTTCAGGCGTCTGCAAACACAAAGTGCAACATTAAAACCCCCCCAAAAAAAGAAGCGTGATCTTGTGAATTCGGCAGTGTGTGTTTTGTGTACGTCTTCGTGGACATGTGTGTTTGTGATTGTCTGACGGACTGTGGGCTATTTTAGGGTCTCTGTCAAGCTGAATTTTGCAGCCAAATGTCACCGCAGGATGCAGTGAGAAGTCAGTGTGACAGATGCCCCCATGTCAAGACGCCCACCGTGCCTTTGATTGAATTAGTCCCCTGATTGAGTTAGACTAATGGCATACAAATCTCCTTCAGCTGGAAATGGTTAATCCCTGTTCAACAAGGTGTCATCTTTAACGTCCTCCGCGGTCGTCACCGGAGACCGGCCACGTTTAAGTTGACCGAAATATAAAGAAAAGTAAGTTACAGTTGCTCGGTGTACATCAGCTTCGCAGTGATGTGTTCGAGGCTCAGTTGTTAGTGCCAGCGATTGCTCTGTGTGCGCTTGCACCACCTTGATCTAATAAGGTCTTCTGCAGCACATAATCGACACAGTGTGCTCACATTTCTTTCCCTTCATCTGGAATATACTTGGGAGTAAAGACTTTGAGAGATGTTGCCGTTTGATCGGAACTAGCAGAGCTGCGCCACATCCCTGCAGGTGTCACCACAAAGTGGACCTGAAGCGATTAGTGGATTAATCCATTAGTTGATTGACAGAAAATAATTCAATAATTTTGATAACCATTTATTTTAAGTTTAATAACATTCTTGGTCGCACAAAACAAGCAATTTCTTGTACTATTTTTAGACCAGACGACGAGGAGTTGAATTAGTCCCCTGATTGATTCAGTGGTTGGCAGACTGATCAATAATGAAAATAATCATTAGCTGCAGCCTGAGTAGCACATATACTAGATCCACATTGTTGCATGCAGCTTGTGTGTCTAATTATGATGTGCTTTGTCCTGAGAACTTTTTTTGCACGTTTGTGCCCCGGCATGTGTCACTGTGTTTCTGAAGGGAGCACGCACACACATTCATCGCCTTAAGGATAACAGTAATCACCCAGGTCTACACACAGCGGGCAGTAGCTGCGGGAAAGTGCACAAGTTTAAGCGTGTTGCGAAACCGAATTAAGCAAATGTTAAAAACCGTGCCGTATCTTTGCCTTTTCACTTGGACAGAGAGTGAGCCGGGGGCAGCGCGTGTGCAGGCGTCCACAGTGTGAGAAAGATTCAATAGAAGTTTGGGAGTGTGATGTGCGAGTCTTTGTCAAGGGTACGTTACCATCTGGGCCGCTCTGGCAATGATAAGGCTCAAGTACAAGGTCCTGTGATAGGGGGCATTTTTTGTGTGTGTGTATGTGTGTATACGTAGGGCCAGAGAGACAGAGAAAGGCCTCAGCCAAACACAACACCATTTATCTGGCCTTGACTTTTCCAGTCTGATTGCCCCCCCAGTCAAGGAAAGCTAAGTGCCCCCCCCCCCGTTGCAAATGTAGAATCAGTTTTACCATTACCTCCCACTATAAATGGAAAAGGGCAATTAAAAGAGCTAAGCTTATAAGTATCTGGAGAGTAAAACCATCTTGCTCGCTGCCTGATTTCCGGCCTCCGCATGCATTAACATAAGTGGTGGAATCACTCAGCCATACCTCAAGACCCCCCCCATTAAACCCTCCCATCCCTAGAAGTGACAAGGCACACAAGGTTGCTTTTCTAAAGCTAAAGCCTCGGGTAGGAAACACTTAACTGTTGCTAACTGGCAGCAACTTTTTCTTTTTTTAAGTGTCTGACCCACCAAACACCTCATGTGATACATCTTACTTACTTTTTAAGAGAGGATAGTAAGATATGATACGCCACTGACCTGGGCCGCCTCTCTCCATTTGTCAGTTTTCTCTCCCACCGCTTTTTTTGTGTGTGCTCTCTGGTCAGTCGTGTGTGTGTATGTGTTTAGTCTAAGTTGAGAGTCATTGGGTAATTTATTCCAGAGGAGGGCAAAGGCTTAGCATGGTGATGAATTAATCCACTGTGCCTTTTTCTGCTGGCTGAGAGTAGGGAGACTGATATTGGCTCTTTTTCTTTCTCTCTGTCTCGCTCTCATTCACTTTCTTTCATTTGGCTATCAGATTTTTCTGTGCCCTCTGTTTCTCTTGCTCTTTAAAAAAAAAAAAAAACCAAAACCCCCAACTTTTCTTCTGAGGTATTACTCTTTAAAAGTTTATCCATTTATCTCAATTTAGCTGACAGCTGTTTTTATTGTCACACACATAAATAATTTTATACACAATAGGAGCAGTCTCCCTCTATGTACCCATGGACGTGTCAACATTCAGCTGACTTCAATGGCCCCGCTGTTGTCATTGTCTTTACAGCTGCTGATTGGGTGAAGTGATGGACTGTGCTTATCTATGTCCATCAAGGATGTCATGTCTGTATGTACAATGGTCTTTTAGAACTCAAAGCATAGCACTTGCCCCCTGGCACACGACCATAATTAGCAGTTTGATTCCCTCTGAGGCAAAGTTTTGGTGCTGGAAGGCACCGTGGACAAACACATCCACTTGGAACAGCTTGTGTATGTTAAAGGGGTAGTTCCACAGTTTGCTTATCGCTTAATCTTTCTTGAGGGGAGCTGGACGTGAGGACTGATGTCGCTCTCATGTCTGTAAAGCAAGTATCTCATTGTAGCCTGCAGGCCAGTTAGTGTAGCCTAGCACAAAGGCGGGAAACTGGGGGAAAAAGCGAGCCGGACTCTGTCCAGCAGCAGCAGAATTGCCCTGCCAGTTCCTCTGAAACTCCCCAATTATTACCTGATGTTTAGTTTGTTTAATTCATACACAACCTGAAGTGTAAATCATGTGATCATTTGCTGTTTTCACAGAGAGTAATTTGCTGGACCATGTGTTTTTTGGCTGGGATGAAATGTTACTGGTTGTGGCTAAGAAGTAGCCCACATCAAATGCTGAGTTTTTTTTAGTTTTTATATTTCAGTTTTTGTACACATTAAACAAATGAAATACAGCGTGTTAATGAGTGAGCTTTAGAGTTGCTGGTGGTTGACTGTTGTTACCTTTGGTACAGAGCCAGGTTAACTGTTTTTTTCCCCCCAGTCTTTATATTACACTAAGATTACTGTAGTTTCATCAATACAATGGAGCACAGTATCACTTGTCTAACTTTTGTCAAGAGAGTCAAGGAGAACATTTCCCAAATTGTCAAATGATTCCTGTAAAGACTGATATATATCCTCTCTTTTTTGTCCCACTTTTGAATTTATTGACATGAAAAGAAACTTCCCGAACCACTTGAATGCAGCTTTTGAATATGACTTTAGCCGTTCATCATGCTTTTCTTTTTTCTTTTTTTTTTTTTATAACGTCATCTGCAGTGTGACCCTGTGTTTCCCTTCCTGTCTGGAGTGTGTGCGGGGGCAGTAAGGGGGTAATTTCTTTTCTCTCTTTCTTTTTTTTGCCAAGTCATTTATCTCGAGCTGCACATGAGCAGAAGGAGCAGACAGGAAGCGAGCCGGGGCCCATGGATGGAGCACCCACTGTCCACTGATTGATGTACCGGCAGCTCAGAAGCTTGTTACGCTACGAGATGTTCTTATATAGCAGGATATGTCCAAACGATCTCGGTTAAATGTGTTAACGCAGTATTTATGCATTTTATTTCCTGGACCCAGTTTATTCTTGAGCATTAAGCAGCTCCAGTACTTGATATAATGAAACCAAAGTCTTCCACTGCTGACAGCGTGAGCACTAATCCTGTGTAGAAATCAAATTAAGGATAATATAATAAATCCCTTTGTCACCTCGAGTGTAGATACAGTGCGTCTCTTCATCGGCGAGCGCTCGCTCTCTTATGAGGTGTCAGTCGGGCGCATGTACTCATGAGACAAAACCTCCCATTGTTTTTGAAATAGTCTTAACAAATAGGGCCACATTGAAAGCTCGTTCTGCTCCCCCTCCAGGTTAAGAATTTAATGTCATGAGGTCAGCATGTGATAGTTTCATGAGATTATGGAAATGGTATTCTTCCAAAACAAGGCACTACACAAGTGTTTACTTTGTAGCAGCGCTCTCTGTTCTGTCTCAGAAGCTCACAGGAATGTAGATGTGAGTGGGCCCAGGTCCACTGGTGGCCTTTTTAAGCCCCTCCTCAACTGTCTCTCCCAGTTTCTGTGCTCTCTGAGCTTCTGCAGGGGTTTGCTGTGGTTTGCGGGTGTCATGCTACTGATGTGCTTCGTCTTCCGTGCCCCGAGACTTTCAGGGCTTACTGGACGTTTTTCAGGCGATTTCAAACTTTTCCTTAATGATGGAGTCACAGTGGTCCAAAAACAACCTAATGTATGGTTTTGCTAAAAAAAAAAAAAAGCTATTTGCTCATTGCTAATCGCCATCGCAACCAGTTTTAATTTTATTATTTAGATCTTAATCCTCCACTGAAAGAGTTTGTTTTTTTAAAGTACACAATCTACAGATCACACCGCCACTGCTTCTCCAAAGGAAGAGTTCATCTGAGAGCCGTTTCTCCTGCAGTGTCACACTGTCAGTGTCCATGGGCATGTTTTTTAACCCCCTGTGGAAGAGAGCCTTCTGTGTTACGTGTGGTCCACTGTAATCACACACACAATGCATTGTTAACAATGCTAGCAGCTAACAGCATCTGGTTACTTGAGTGTACTTTGGCCATTTTCACCCTCTGTCACACTGAACAGGCTCGTCCCGGGGGCAAGAGCAAAAAGTGCTAGATTTAGTCTGAAAATATAAACCTCATGTGTATTTCACTGCAAAATTTGGCAGTTGATATTATTCTCCAGGAGGCTTTGACTTCATTTTACTGCCTTTCTTCACGAAAGAAGTGCTGAGCAGACAAGAGCCTGGCTGGATTTAAGGGAACAGGCCTGCAGCTTATTGGCTGTAGTAAAACACGCAAGACACTCATTCACCTGCCGAACACCGCACTGAGCCAGCAGTGCTCGTCCCTTTCCTCCTTACAGTGGACGCAGCTGTGACGCAAAACTCTCTGGAGTGTGTCCTACCATGTTCTGAAGATATATACTGTACCCTCAGGTGATATATCCCTTACAGAATTTTACAGTGCCAAGCACAGGTGGCGTGCAGTAGTGTTGTGTAGTGTAGTGTGAGGTGTGTGTATTTGGGTTGCAAGGACGCATGACGGGGTCAGTACAACAATGCAGTCCAAAGCTCAACTCAACCTTCTGACCTTTCTCTCAACAATAACAAACAGAGACTGGTCGGTTCCACCACTTGGTCACTTTTTGGAGTTTTGGCTAAAGCGACCTACACCCCTGCAAAAAAAATCATTATACGCCAAAAACCTCCCAAAAAAAAACATAAGGATTTCTACTTAATTTTAATTACAGCTGAACCGTGATGCTCTAAAACATTTGGCCATGACATGCAAACGGACCTTGCGGCTTAGATGGAGAGACAGGAAGTGAGCCTGTGCATTGCTCAGCTCAAGCACGAAATTCAAGCCTGAATGTACATATGTACGGTTTTGGCCTGTAACATTTGGGCCTTTCATTGGCTATATCAACCCCAACTTTCCTCCACTGAGATCCAATGAAAATCACTTCACACTTTTGCTTGCACTGTTGAGCTGATGCAGTCAAAGAAAGCATCTCTGAGCGTGACTTTGTTGTGGCAGTTTTCGATGCTCTGTTTTTTTTGGCTTTGACTCAATGAATCTGACGTAAACTTTGGTCTCAACTAGTTCGCTTGAATGATATTTAAATACCAACCACCGTAGAGCATTCAGACACAGAGTGTGTCGAGATATGCAGAGCAGCAGGTTTATAATGTAGTATGCTGGAAGCCACAGGACAGAAGGAAATGTTTCAGTGGAAACCATGAAAGCGCACACCTGATTAAACATAATAATTTGCACGCATGCATGCAACACACGGGAAGACGTACTTATCAGTTAATGAATCAGGAGCTGAAACATTCTTGCATGTCTTTGAAAGCACCTTTGTCATTTATTACACCTGTTGCACCTGCCTGATTGCATTCCTCACAGGTTGTTTGTTTTGGTTGCGTGCAGTGAACTAGAAGCGCCGCTTGTAGCTACTGTACACAAAGTGTCATTCTGTATTATACATAATACACATAACGCATCTAAGTATTTCTCCTTCAGATTATTCTTGCTGCTGTCTGCACACAGTGGCGTAGTTCAACATATCGGCTCCTCTCTTCCTTCTTTTCGAGGCGTACAGTATGTTCCCAATGCTTAATTAATAAAAAAACAGCTTCCACATCATCTTTCTTGGCTAAATAATCCAAAAGGTGTTAAATGTAATGCCTCAAATTTCATTTTGTCAGAGGTTGTATATATATATATATATATATATATTTATATCAGTGTTGCATCATATCGCTCATTATTTAACTGTCAACTGAGACCTACAGGAAAATTGGAAGTCCGCCAGAAAATAATCCCTTAAACTCAAAAACGGTTTTCATGTATATCCTTTTGTTCAGTATTTAATTGAAAGAAAATGATTTGAGATCACGCAGTTTGCATTTCAGAGCTTATAAAAAATACACACATGCATTGCAAAAGGAAAAGGTACATTAGATGTAGTAAATGGGCTTTAAATCTAAATTCTTAGCGGAGTGAAATATTTCAGTACAGCAAGTTCAGTGGTATTTGAATTTCAACAACCGTTAAGAACAGACCACATTTCACAAGTGGGTGTTCGGTTGCTTCTAAAATTCAAATTATTCCAACCTTTCTTTGCTAATAGCCTGAAGTTGCATTAACATGAAATTCCCACTGATTGGGAGAAGAGAAAGGGAATGAATAACATTGTTTAATGGCAATATTTGACTTTGAAATTATTATAACTTTGTTTGTAATACTAATGTAAGCACCCAGTCATATTCATAATGCAGCAGGATACTTTGCAAAAAAAATAAATCTGAGCTTTATTTTTATGTGTTTACAAACTTCAATGAATGTCCTGCCGTGCAGTCACCAAATCCCCCGTCCTCATTCAGTGTCAGTGTGTGCGTGCGAGTGTGTCTGTGTGTGTGTGTGTGTGTGTGTGTGTGTGTGTGTGTGTGTGTGTGTGTGTGTGTGTGTGTGTGTGTGTGTGTGTGTGTGTGTGTGTGTGTGTGTGTGTGTGTGTGTGTGTGTGTGTGTGTGTGTGTGTGTCTGCGTCTGTGTCTGCGTCTGTGCATGCTTAAATAGAGTAGAGTCTGTGTGCCAAGCCCCAGCCCGGTGCCCCGGCTCATGTCATTCGCTGGTCCCTCACGCAACGGTGACATCAGTGCTCCTGTTTTAGCAGGTGAAGGGGGGGGGGCGGTGATTATCTAATGCCCTCGCAGCCATCTGAAGGGCCCCTGAGAACCGCCCCTGATATTTTCAAAAACATCTAAGCTGTTGCGTAGAGGCAGAGCCACGTGCAGCGCTGCAGATCGAGCAGGCGGCGGTGTGGCCGCGGCGCAGGACATATTGCTAATTCTAATCCTCTCTCTATGCCCCAGGGCTGGTGTGGGAATTAAGATTGAGTTGCGTATGGCTCTGGCAACAAAGTTACCGTAGACTAATGATCTCTCACTCAGGCCAGGTCTTCTTGTGTAGCTTGTTTGTACTCTGCTTACCTTGTTGTCATGTACTTGGCTGCACTGAGGAGGAGGAGGAGGAGGAGGAGGGGCTGACTGCAATGGAAAGGTTCCCGGTAAGATTACAGCACACTGTAGTGTCACTGGACCAGGCAATGTCCTTGCTAGACTTCCCAAGCTCCTTTAGCTTGTCCTCTTGCTTTATTGGCCTTTGACCTTACCTGGAATGAGCGAAGGGAGGAAGGAGAGTGCGAACTACACAGGTGTGATCATCTGTGACTCACTGAAAACGACACTGCGATGGCTGAAGCATGAGACGCTGCTGGGGAAAAAAAAGGTTAAAGCATTACAGCTTAGAAATGCAGGGGACACAGTGAATGAAAAATACACAGACATAATTGCAAGTGTTCTTAAGTGTGTTTTATACCCAATGAAATGGACATTGGGAGAGGAGGAGGTGTGAATAAAAAGGGAAATTAAAGCAGTCCAGTAGACTCGCCCACAGTACAGTAACAGTGGTGATGAAGAAGGCTGCTGTGTGCAGAGGAAGAGGAGGTGGAGGTTTTAGTAAGGGGCTGCTTCACGGTCCTGGGTAGCTTAGGATTGTCCAGGTCTTACAGGGATTTCAGGGTAATCTGGATAAGGACAGAAATACCTTGAAGGTGAACACTGGAGAAAGTGCTCTGTGTCCTGTGGATCCGTCTCCTGCTTTCAATTAATTTACGCACACTGGGGCTGGTAAATACAGAGGAAACGGTCTCCATCTTCCCCTCGACGCTACACTCCATTGACTTCTGCATGTGAAATTCAGTGTACTCTTCATGATGTGACAAAAGTTTTGAGGCTTGAAAGAAGCTATTCAAAGACAACATTGCATTATGGGAAATGAAGGATCTGGTGTTCTTGGATCCTCGAAATGCCACAAGTGTAGTTGGAATAATAATTTTTTTTAAAAAATAGCTGTTTTACCCCTTTAACCTTGCACGCTTGCAGCAGTGTAGTGTAGCTGCTGCCTTTCATCAACAGGAGAACACAGACTAGACCATCATGCCACTGCATCCGCAAAACCAGATAATGAAAGGGTTCAGGGCCGCGTTGGGCTCACAGTGTGGACGCATGCCAGCGCCAGGGCATGTATGACCCATTTGAGAAGACAGGGAGGACATTGAGACGGGCAGGAGTTTAGGTAAACTCAGCAGCACGGAGATGCGCAATAGTCAAGGGCGTGTGAAGATGTGATCTGGGTGAAACCTCATCTGCCTTTTGAATTGAAATCAGATTCATCAGCACAGCTTGAGCAGTTTGCTTCCATGCAGCAATGTGGCGAACCGCCTCATGTGCTTTCTTCCCCCGTTTTAATGAGCGCCTATCTGCTCCTGCCCCTGTAGGCCAGTGTGCGGGGGCTCCGAGCGCAGTCTCTAAACCCTCGTCGCTTGGCCTGTCGGCAGGAACCTCTCTGCTGCCAGGCCCCGGTCGCTCTCGCTGGCACAGTGACGCACAGATCACACATACACACTGGCGCCACTATGGACGCGGGGCACGCAGGCGCCCCCGCAGGCAACGGCATGGGCTGAGGGAAAATGCAGCACGCACTCTGATGTCCCACATGTGCATGTAATCCAAATAAGGGTTTAGTTTAGTAGGAACCCACTATACAGATTTTTTTTTGTGTTGGAGCAGAATAAAATGTTGCATGATAATGTCACACTTGTGCAAAGTAAGTATTTTGCAGGCTTGTAGGTGTTATGTATCTGTTTAAATGTAAATTACAGTGGGTGCACTGCACCAGCAGTTCACATCTGACGGTCTTATCTTGTGTGGTAACTGAGGGTGATGCTCGCAAGGTGTGGGACGCCAGTGAGAAACAGGGACAAGTCACCAAGGATGAAGTAACCTATCCGTTTTCTGCAGACTCTGTATTTTTAAACCGCGGACGTCATTCAAGGGCGTTCGGGACTGAATTTCAGGACAAGTTCAGTCTCCCGTGAGTTCTGCGGCGTCTTCCCCCCCGCGCGTGTGTGTATGTGCATTCCCGTACGCTTGAGTTTCCGCACTATCTGGTGAGGTTGGGGAGATGTCACTGCAGACAGAATAAAGGTCAGGGCGTTCTCTGGAAGCGCTGCTCAAAAGACAATAAATGTGTGTGCACATGCGCGCACTTTTATGCGCGACTGATTAGAAATTGTTGCATTTGGGACAGCGTGTATGAGAGGTAGTTCAGAGTATTTCATTTTGCTGAGTTTAATGATTTTAAAGGCCATCATCCTCGGCGGTTTCTGGGTTTTTTCTTCATTATTTAAGAACTACTTTACATTTCAAAGTTTTATATTCATTTCATGATAAAAAATAATCTTGCAGCTGTGTATATTAAGTTGCTGGCCGTTGTATAACCAGCTGAGCCTGGTAAGCTTATATTAGTGAAATGATTAACTTACCCTGCACCCTTACTTGACTCACCAAACGTCAAGTCAGTTACTTGAGGTAATGCTACACAACAAGAACAAACGACGAAGTGGAACGAGGAGCGAAGTGACGGGTGACAGGCTTGTGAGTGATGATACGAGCACGGTCAGATTGTGGCAATGATCTTCAGATTGTTCGTCTGTCTCACTTTAGGCTTGGCAGAGGTTTCCTTGTAAACTTAGCTGAGAGGTAAAAAAGCAAGGCTTGATTATATTAGCGACCTTTAATCCAAAATATAATAATATGTAGTATCTCTGGGTTTTGGACTGTTGCCCCGACCAAACAAGACGTTTGACAATGTCAACTTTA
Source organism: Psettodes erumei (assembly GCA_016785225.1). NCBI lineage: Eukaryota > Metazoa > Chordata > Actinopteri > Pleuronectiformes > Psettodidae > Psettodes > Psettodes erumei. The sequence continues at coordinate 3,420,414 of JAFBJZ010000863.1, read as the reverse complement.
ACTCCTTGAATATTTTGCCGGGCAGTTTATTCTGACAGATAATTGACAGATGGATTGATATTGGTATATATTTACTGATGTTTTATGTATATCATTAATCTTGGGTTTATTGCCCAGTAGAGACATCCCAGTGGTCCCAAGTTGTGTGATCTTTCCCAGGATCTGTTGTTGTCCCATGATTGTTGGGTTTTCCCAGTGTCCTTCTCAGCACGGATTCATATGATCCGTCGTATTTGCAGAGCTCACTGTAAATTCTGACTTTAAAAAGTGCCCTGTAAACATACATTTGAATCGGTGACCAATGGACCGATATAAAAATGATAGTCAAGAGCTGGGTTATTTGATTGTCAGCATTCAAAGACAAATTGTTACTATAAGATTTGCTTCCCTGCCTCTGAAAACATGGGGGCTCTGGAACAGCTGTTGTAGAAAGTGAAAGGAGGGACACTGCATCTGAAACGCATTGAAACACGCTGGGAGACATTGGATGCATTAAAAACAACAACCAACAACATCCAGTTGAATCTAGTTTTACACTGAAAATATTAGATGAATGTTTGTTTTTCGAGTCCGTCCTTTTACGGGCCACTGTAGTTTGTGTTACAGGGGGTTTGGTTTTTCCTCTGTGATGCCTTCCACCACAGAGAGAGAGAGAGAGAGAGAGAGAGAGAGAGCGACAAACCGATCCACAGTGGCCTAGTTTCCCTCAGCCATGCCAGTGACTCAACTAAAGTCTTCTGCCTGACTGACTGTGGGCTTGGTCACCATGGATAAGACATGTGGACAGAGCCTGAATACACACGGTTGAAGTTATTTTTCTAAATGGATGAGCTGCAACATTAATACATAAGACGAAGGTCTAATTTGTATTTGTGTGGGGGAGGGGTGTTTTGTACACGGGAGTCTTTTTACCGCTCTTTGTCTGCAGTATTAAAGCATTACATTTAGCCTGTTTAATGCATTCGCCGTCGTCTGTGTATTTCCACCATTGTGAAGTCATGTCAGGTCAAGCTGGATACACAGTTCTCTCCCACAGTGCTTTGCAGAAAGACACAGATGTGGCCAGTGCGTCAGGTAACAGTCCCTAAATAAGAAATTCTTTTGATTGTTTGGAAAATACATAGTAATATGAAATCTGTGCTGAGAAAAAAACAACAAAAAAGACAGCAACACATCCACCTCTGAGCTCTGGCACATAATCATCACGCTGTCACTTTTTCATCATTTGCTTCACACTTGAGGCTTGTAGCATCTCAGCCGCCTCGCAGTTGTTATATTGTCTACATCACTTCTCTACGCTCACTGTGTGGCCTGTTCCAGTGCTCTCCAAACGTCTGGTGAGAATTACTGCGCCCTATACGGTGAGCTAAAAATATATCACAATGCACCGACAAATATAGCGTACGCTCAGCGGTCACCGCAGTTTGGATGAAGGGAATAACTGGAGTGTTGTCCTGAGGTGTTGCTTGATTTGGCCCTCTGCATAAAACCTGTATAGTGAGTGACGAGCAGTGGGTGAGTTCAGAGACGGACATATTTACTCTTGATAGATGTAGGCTGTAACCTCTCCCAGCATGCAACTGGTCGAATGGCAGGGAAGCCACTTCAACTGGTCGCAACAGGTCGTAAAACATACATAACATTTATACTTGATTAATTTGGCACACACTGTTGTCCACAAGGTAATTATCATAAGTGCATTCAAAGTCAATACTAACGAAGGTGAGAGGTGAACTAAAATTGCATGGGAAACTTTCCTGTGTGTGATAAGAGAAAATATATACTGTGAATTTAATATTCTTAAACTTTTATACTGTATAAATGTCAGACAAGATCATGAACTTTAATACAGTATGTGTCAGCTCAGCTCATCGACACCGCCTGACACATTAATGTGGAATTATTTTAGAACAGATGTTGTTTATCTGCTAATTCTATAATACTGGATATTGCTGCTTTAAAAGAAATGGTGATCTTTTTTTATTGTCTAGGCGTACTGTCTGGTTTATTTTCATTCCTCACAAATTCACTCTGTTTTTAAATTTGACATGTTCTTAACTAAAAAAAAAAAAAGAACGTATACGACATTCATACGTATTCTAACTTTATTTGTACATAGTAATCCATGACATGAGATGCTGATGTGAAGCTGGTAGAAAGTGATTAGGTTTAACTGAATTGGTTTGGTGTTTGCCAGGCTGGTCATTGATTTTGTCGGCGTTGGAAGCGGTTGCAGGTTTGAAACCCCATTGTTATCGATGGCTTCGCCGTCGACTCCATGGGCCTGCAAATGTAATTGGCCGTGCATGAAAGTGAATTATTCTCTTTGAGGTAACGCGCGCGCAGCGTGGGCCGCCAGCGCTACTATCTGAGTGGCCCAGCGTGCGGCGAGGCCGATGTGTCACTCAGTGCCATTTAGCCCATCGCTTAGCGCCGCGTGTGTGAGAGTTGGTGCGTCCGTCTGTCGGTCTGTCTGGTACATAGTGTGCGTCCGCACCTGTGGCCGGGACGGCTGCCCTTAATCAGACCTAATGAAGAACATTGATTCATCTCCATTTGATTCACACCTTTAGACAGACACACACACACACAGACATGCACGCATACGCACGCACGACACCCCACCGCGAGTTGCGAGACCAGCACTTTAACTTCGTCTGACAGTAAAAAAGGCTGATTTTGTCTAATGTTGCTGTCGCGTGATCAGCTCTGCATGCAATATTCTACTTAACCACACGTGGAGAAGTTCTAAGGAGGTTGAAGAAGTGGAATCAGAGAATGGGAGGAAGAGAGCGACGTGTGAGCGGTGTCAAAGCGAGGAATCTGGAGATTGTTAGCGGACGAGGGGCACGCAGCCGTGCACGTTTTCCTAAGAAAGCACAAGCAGGGGAGGCATCCCAAGATTCCCTGCATCCTGGTCCCAGCTCTGGGGTGGAGGAAGCTGTTTACTCTTTCTATCTCTCACTGCTGACGTCGGCGCACCGAACAATGTCATCCAATTTCCTGTTTTTCACTTTAGTGGAAAGCCACTCTCCCAGTGTGCATGGTGTAGTGTGTGTGTGTGTGTGTGCACGTCTATTAGTGTGAGACAGAAAAGCTGGTGGGCTGGAGGCGAGGAGGAGGAGGAGGAGGAGGAGGAGATCTATAGGGCCGGATACACTGGGAGCAGGATGCAGGGTCAGAGGCAGCTCCGCTATGTAAATACATTAGGTGTCTTGAATGAGAGGAGAAGGGGACTGCAGAGTGTCCGGAGAGCTGCTCCAGATGACTGCAGACACCCAGCGGCTGTGATGTGGTCAGATCGGCCTGAACGCGGAGGAAAGGTGTGAGATCACATGACACGAGATCGTTTGAAGCTGTCTGCCTGGAAACTCTCCTTCCTGCCGGGGGTTGGATTTTTGAGGTTGCTTTCATTAAACGATGTTCAGGCTTTTGATGTCAGGAGTTTGCGTAGTTGAAACTAGCTAGATTAACATTTTGGCCAAAACAGGCGAGTGGGTCCTGCACCCCCCCACCACCGGCCCCCACTCCAAGACCCTCAGAGGGCCTGAAGAATCCGAGTGTCGGTTTGTTGTACTCGGATGTAGGGATTTATGTCTTCACCAGATGCGAACCATGTTAAGTGAACCAGGTTTTGGCCTCCATGTTGCCGGTCCACATCGAGCTTCTCTGTCATTATAAAACTGGAGACCTTTTACCATCCAGCCACATGTGTTGAGGCGCTGCGTGCCACTGACCCAGTGTTTGATACTGCAGCATCGCTTTTACATCCCAAACAGATACCTCACAGATCAGCAGAGGTATTAGATTCCACGTGACGATGAAATGACATGGCCCTGGTTTAATTGTGCTCGTCCTAAATACATTTTTGTTTTGTGAAATCCAAGCACAAACCCAGCCACTAATTATAAACACACTGTCAGAAGTTCATTAGGTACAGCTAAGTAAAGCCTGTGCAGTCGTAACAGGGCAGTCCTGTAGTAAATCCTGCCCCGGTGAAGGTTATAATGTTCAGTTTGTGGCAAAACTGTTTTAGGGAGGTGCTGATTCAACTTTATGGTCATTTTGGAGGCGGCAGTTTTGTGTCGCTGTTCAATGGGATTGCATTATACAGACAGGTGTTTAGATTTTTCACTCTGCCCTCTTTGAAATAAATTGGTAAGCCTCACAACATCAAACTACATCTTCCAAAATGCCCATAAAGTTGAATCGACGTCTCCTTCAAACGGGCCCCATTTACAAACCGAGCACTCCAACTTTCACGAAAGCAGGATTTATCATGGCTCTGTTGTGTTAGTATGAGCTAGGCGTACCTAATAAACCGGCCACAGCGCGGAGGGTGGGGAAAACCGCGAGGTCAGTAACATTATCGATCACCAATATAGATTTATCGTCCGGCGTCACCAGAAAACCACGAGTCGAGGAAAGCTGCGAGGGACAGGATTCCCCGCACTCGGCCCAGGACCTCTGTGCAAAGTGTTGGCACCGAGCGTGGCTGCGTCTGCACTATGCCCTGCCACTCAATAAATTTGTCGTCTGATTAACAGGCGGCCCTGCGCACGGAGAGAGAGATCCCAGTGTGACTGGTACGGCACGGCAGCACGCGGCGAGAGGGCGGGATGTGGGCTACGTAGGCACACACACCATGTCAGCCTGCCTGGCCTACATGCTCACTCACTTCCCCTGCTTTTTGTTTGCCTCTGGTCGAGTGCCAGCGCGATGTTTGCGGGATGCAAATGCTTGGCTGAGTGATTCATTGCCTGTGTGTGTGTGTGTGTGTGTGTGTGCGTACTGTACAAGAGGAGTGTGTTGCCCGAAGAGGCTGGCAGACTGGTTCAGCTGTGTGTGTGTGTGTGTGTGTGTGCGTGCATGTGTGCGTGCGTGCGTGGGGCAGGCTGGCTATTCGAGTTACACAACCTCAGCTGCAGTTGCGTTGGCTGTGTCACTGTCAGTTAGAGAAGGAAGTCTCCGCGGATGGAGACGGATCGCCGCGTACTGCTCCTGACAGGCCTCGGCTGGCTGGAGGCTCCGCGGCCAAACTCCATACGTCAAGACCCCGACCTCAGCTGGTTCCCCGGCACCCGGCATCGCGGTGGAAACAGGATTTTTTTTTTTTTTTTTTCTATGTGTGGTATATTTTTGCGCGGCCCCTGTCTGTGACATTTACCCAGCAGTAGTCTATAGAAGAGAGAATGTTTTGTTTCGCCGTCTGTGGGGAAAATAAATGGGCGGTTTGAATCCCCGATCAAAACTCATCAGGCTGAGTTATTTGTCCTGGCACACACTGTCCGAGTAATTGAAATCAAATCTGACACCAGAAAAAACTAGGTCTTGTTTAGTCAAACCCTCCTGGAAGACCGTTAGTATGTGGCATTTCCATACGTTAGTCCCTATTACACACACACACACACACACACACACACAACAACATGCTTACTGTCTCTCCAGTGCACATGAGCCTATCATGCGACCAGGTCCTCATGTCTGTGAAAGATCAGATGATCACAGAGCATCAGCTTGTAGCCGCCCTGATGCCACACACTCCCTGTTTGTGGACGACTACAACAAACGGTCTAGTGTCGCGATGACGTCAATTTGGCTACAACCGAGGGCTAATCAGCTTTTTTCCCCCCTTTTGTTGTTTCATGGGCTTTCAAAAGGCTTACAATTTAGCAAGAAGTGATTCACTGCTGCCCGGCACGCTCTAAAATTCCTCTCTGTATTCCTCCTCACATGTGTAGATTGTTTACGGAGAGCAGGAATTCTAGAGGGATGGCGGTCCGCAAGGGGCTTGGTTGCTATGGTTACTAACCCCTGAGCTGGGTTGCATTTAGCAGGAAGGAAGCTAAATTATTTGCAGACAGAAAAGAGTAAGCTCATGTAAGGAAAGTGTAATGAGATGAAAAGCTGTCTGTCTGTCTGTGTGGAATCTGTTTGTTTTTTGTGACTTTTTTAACAACTCTTCTGTTTGCCTGGATCAGAAATCAGAAGATCAGATCTTTGTTTTTGTTGATTCCGTCGGTGGCATGTCAGCGATGGAAGAAGTGTATAGATCCTGCGCTCAATTAAAGTTAACAATACCATCACTTAGAAACACTCTGTTGCAAGTAAAAGTCATGATTTCAAGGAGTAAAAGTTTTCTGTACTTAAGCAACAGAAAATGACACATTACTGCTGTTTGGGGCCCCAGAGCTGTAAAACATGGTTTAAAGCAATGGGTTTTTATACGTATTGTGTCAGTGATTGGTGTTGACAGCACTTCTTACGCTGCATTAACCCTCCTAAATCCCAAAGAGGTCTCTTCAGATTTCTGCTTGTGGAGGTGTCCCCGGGGTCCAGCTGATCTGGAACACGTGCGTTCTCCTAATCTAAGATGACATACTGTACAGTGTATCAATATTTTTGATCCCGCGCAACCCATGTGTCATGAGAGACATTTCCCTATTTGGTGATGTAATAGCATTTCATGGTCATTGTGGTAGTTTGTCGGCTTCATCCACTGTGTCAGCTCAGTTTGGGGAAAAGCCTGGATTACCACTTCAAACCTTTTTATGTGTAGGGTGGAGAGGGAAAAACTTGATTTGGCTATTAACTGGTACTATTATACAGTGACACAAGAGTACTGTCGACGTAACAGTTGAAATACGAATATGAAATGTTTGTGAAATGCATTTTTTTTCCCTAATCCTTCTGTATTCTTCTTGTTATCTTTCAGACCACATTAACAGAGGTGCAGTTTGGACCAATGAAGTTATTTAAAGACCCACTTCAGGTATCGTAAAACAATGCCAAACATCTGAATGACTGATGCTTATGTGCAGCAATGCGTTGAGACTTTCCACAGAACAACAGAAGAGCTGCGCTGAAATGTTTATGTCCATATCATGGAGGGGCTTTTAGCAGAGCCCTGGAGCTAAACTTGGTGTGACTGTCAATATTTGGTGGCGTTTTTCTTGGATTAGGTATTTCAAAATGTCACCTTCTTTTGTTTGCTGTCAGAAACTAATCTTGAAAATACTCAGATACGGCACCTCTCGAAGAGATTAAAGAAGAAAAAAAAGTCCCCATGCAAACATTCAAAGAAAAGGAGAGAAAAAAACTGTTAATGGACGTATTGTGTGTGTGATGGCAGCCTTGGGTTGCCAAGGCAACGAGGCCAAACATTTATGACTGAGAACATACCATAATGAACAATGCATGTTATGGAAGAACCGCACAGAGGATCCATGGACCAGTTTCATCACTGCAAGTAGGACATTCTCTGACGTTCAATGGTTCTTTATACAGTTTGGTACTGTGCTAGTTCCTCCGGCACGCCGTGCTGCCGCTGTCTGACAACTCCGAGGCCTTCTTTCTCCAGAAGTCGGCTTCTTAGGAATTTCAAAAGCATTTTGAGAATCCTGGTTTCGTCTCTTCGGCGGTTTCAAGGGTACGTCGCATTGCCGAAAATTAAGCAGCCGTTTTGGTAAACAATTATTCGCTCCGTTCATTCGCCAAGCAGAAATACTTAACGTTTGCTGTGAGAATTTGCTGCTGCTACAACCGCAACAACTGCTCAAATCAGTGTGACATGAAGTCGGGCAGCGTTGAAGAAAGGCAACGCACCAGACATCCTGTAATTTAATGCCGTATATAAGTGCAGAGGCTCGGCTTTATTGTCCGATCCGCTCCAGTGTGACCACAGTAGGAAAACGAGGTAGAGAGATATCCCCTTCCTGTTTTTGTCACTCACAGCTGATCCTGTCATGCCCTCCTCCTCTCTGCTCCTCCTCTTTTCTCCTGGCTCACAGGATCTGGCTGGGCCCGTCTCTGTTTTCAACAATGATGTTTTCTAGACAGAGCAATCACACCCTGCCAAAATGCTCACTACCCCCCTTCGAACTAATCCCCCCCCCCTTTTTTGCAGTCTTTCTCTCTCTTGAAACTTTCTCTCTCTTTTCCAACCATTGCTTTGGAGCATAAATAGCTTGTCTACACTTCCAAAACATTTTTTTGCTCGACTGTGCTTTGAGATTGTTGAATCATATATTTTGTGGTCTGTAGCAGCTGGGCGTGTTATTACCGAGTGAGGATTATCTGTTGAGTCTGAGCACAGGCAACTGAAAAGACCTTATCTCGGCCTATATTACCCCCGTTCCTCCACCTCAGCGGGAATGTTGACTTTTCTACCAACATCCCAATGTGGAATTCTGATCTAATTCCCTGTGCGTACCGAACATAGCTGCAGGACTCAGTGGTGATGTATTTATGACCCAGACGCTTATTGCCGCTCGTAGGGAAAATGTTCATATGTGGAATATGGTTTGCATTAGCAGCACCCCCTCTCTGGGGGTAAGGGCTGAAGCTGCGTTCAGGCATTTAAATAAAGCCGCACCGATCATCAGAATGAATCAAAAGGACGACTGTCAAAACAAGCAGTCCTCTATTCCTTCATTGTGTGGAGGATAGTGGTTCTCGTTTTCTCAACAAAGTCACATCTTTGTGCCCTAACTCGACTTTACAGGTGTGATGCAAACTTCAAACTGCAGAACAAACTTTCTCTTCTTTACATTCGTTCTGCTCCCTGCCAACGTTTTGGAGATGACGTCTGTTTGAGAGAGTGACTCATGAATCTGCTCTTAGTGCAGCACTGCTCTTGGAGGTGGGCCTGAATCTCTGGTCCAGTATTTACGCAAGCAAGGGGTTATATGAAAGTATGCTGGCAGAGAGAGAGAGAGAAAGCGCTCTCAATGGCTGGTTTGACGGCAGCAGCACTTTCTACCACAGCCTTGGCAGATCGGTGGGAGGGGCTGCAGCTAGTCAAGGCCACCTCACCTAATTGTGTCATAGATCAAGGCAGCAGACAATAAAATCTCTGACACGCCCGTGTGCGAGCTGAGCCTGATCAATCAGGGGCCCGTCCACCGGGGGCCTGAGGTCAGAGTCAGGCCCACGCTGCAGGCCGATTAGGACGACGGGCTCTGTGAGCGCGAGGGCACCGGTGACGGCGTGGCAACTCTGTGCTGTTTGATACACCGGGGCATCATGTTTTATTGTAGCTCTCTATTGTTTTTTGCTGCACTAATTCACCAGAACAGGGTGGAGAACAAAAAAGTTTCCAGCAAATCAAACAATGGGTCCACATTCACATAAATTAATCATTTCTCTGTCAGGTAGGAATGAGATTTATGCTGAATATTACAATGCCCCATACAACTAAAGGACGGCACAAGTGGCTTTGCAGGTGTGGCCTATGCAGGGAAAATGATATACACTTACATACCACCAAATAAATGCCTGAACCATTCGTTGATGACTCGACAAAAAGAGCATTTAATTGACAACGGCTTTTGGAACCCACTGGTTATTACAGTCGTTCATCAAACAAAAATGTCAGAAATAAGTTGGCACCATACTGTCAAATGTGGGCAAATGCCGGTTCTTGGGTTCATCACATGGTGAACTGGCAGCCACTTTGGCTTCCCGGAAATAGTGATGGACATTTTTCATATTTGATTAATTGATGAATTGCCAAAAAATTAAATAAATAAATGACCTGTATAAAGCCCTTTATATCATTTGGATTTTTGGCAGTCAGACCACCCACCCCCAGCCTTTGTTGACTGTTCCAGAGTTTGGCCTCACAAATACCTGTGATTCCATTAAGACGACTGGTGTGTGGACCGTTTTGTCTGTGGGGCTTGTGCTAGCAAATCCATTGAATCTGTTAAGGCACTCCCTAATACACCTGTTTACATGGAACATTTCTGTCTGTTTTTAATCTTGCCTTTTTTCCAGATGTTTGAGCTGCTCCTCCTTTAGACATAATTCCTTTTAAATATTTGCACTCCTTATGTACTGTGCTTCTCTTTAAAGGCCTCATCAACTCAGATTTTACATAAGTGCTACTTTTGGTTGAGATAATAGTGGTATGACAGTGCAGGAGGCCACTTAAATATGCAAATTGTTCAGCTGGATTTATGTCAACACTTGGCCCTCTCTCTTTTGCAGGTACTTTTAGTTTTTGCCAAAGAGGACAGTCAGAGTAATGGCTTCTGCTGGGCATGTGAGAAGGCTAACTTCAGGTGCAGCATGGCGCGAACACCCGAGTCGGCTCTTGAATGCTTCTTGGAGAAGCATCACGACCTCGTCATCATTGACCACAGACATTCCAGACACTTTGACGCTGAAGCACTATGCCGGTAAGCAAGCCCTCTCCTCGTCCATGCACTTCTACTTTAGGTTGTACTTCTGGAATGATGTTGTGTATGGGTTCACGACGTGTTGCGTTCAATGCATCCACATAGCCCTGTAAACACCCAAGTACCTCCTCACTGACACCTATCCAAATGTGTATATGAAATGATTTGGGTCTGGATGTCACTGTAGAAAAGTTGATGGTTGTTGAACTATGTTTTTCATGTATTTGAACTGTCTGTGTTTAGCTGGTTGGTCAGTATGGTCAAGTGACTACCTGAAGTAGCCAAAGCTGAACGTTGCAACCATTTATCCATCACTTTCAGCTGATGATTTCAACCAGTTATGAACTTCTACATTCAGCCAACTATTTCAACCATTGATTCATTACTTTTAGCTATTTCAACTTGTATCTATGTAATTGCATACGTCCACTACTTTGAGCTAACTACTTTTTGAACTTTTAGCCATTTCTGCCATTTATCCTCTACTTTTAATTCCTTTCTATTTGTCCATTACTTTTAACTATCAGCTATTTATTTATCCACTATTTTCATCTTAACCTTGAACTATTTTAACCATTTGTCCACTTTTAACTGTTTGAATCATTTCTATGTTGCTCAAGAATTTTTTTTGTTTTACTTTGAGCTTCTTCAGTATTTGCATATTATTTCTAGCCCTTTATTTGTACAGCTGACTTAAAATGTAGACACATTAATTCAGTTAAATTGTGATTTGGGTTTTTTTTCTTTTTTTTTTTTTGATTAGTTGCGCTACTCTACTGTCTTTTCATACACCTCCTGGCAGCTGTAATTACAAGAGCGCCTGGTTAGGAATCACTGGTGAAGTTGACATAGTTGAATTGAATTTGAATTGTGGTAGTGACTGTTATTTAAGGCCAATGACTTGATCCAGACCAGATGATCTTGACAGGACCAATTATAGCACCCCTTTTCGTGTGTTACATTACATTTGGTAACACGTGTGATTACGACTGCCAGTGGGGGTAAATGGCCAGCTCGCTCTGGGCTCGCTCGCTTTGCATTGCATGCTACCTACTGGAGTCATGTCAGTGAGAAGTGAGCGGTGCCTGCCCATACCGCTCTATCTTTAGCCTCTGCCCAAACCAAAAACACATTTACAAACATTCATTTGCCCTGCCGAGCGTGTATGTTAACCCTATTCATTTTGGCCAATCCATATGTTCAGTGTACACGCACAAGCTCAGATGGGGAACTAAAGAGCCTTTATGACTGCTGGCTGGGGAAAACCACAGGCGGATGAGTGGCCCTGTACACAGCATTCTTTCAAAGGTCTAGGCCTGCTCGCAGAGCTCCACCACTGGGCTCTGCCTGCCTGGGAGAATCGGAGCGTGAAAAACTGAAAAATACATTGATTTGATGCCACGGTCTTTTCCACCAGCCTGCTCGCTAGCTAAAAGGCTCCCTCTGTTTACATTCAGGTCAATTAGAGCGGTCAACTCCTCAGAAAACACTGTGATAGTCGCCGTTGTGAAAAGGTAAGTACAAATTCGCTGACATCCCCCGTCCTTCCCTCTCTGCCTTTTCTTGCCCTTTTTGTTAAATAACTAATGGTTAGCAGTGTTGTCAGAATTAAAACGCATAACTCAGCAGAGGTCTGTTATATGGTTCAGCCCTCTGATGTCCTCCAGACAAGCATTAGTTATGTTGATTTTCAGATGCTGACATGTTTTCTCTTATTAAGGCCAGACAGAGAGGAAGCCTCTGTGATGCCCCTGATCAATGCTGGCTTTAATAGGGTGAGTGAAATTGTATGTACATGTGTGTGTACATTTTTATTATTGTTTTGATCTGTTTTTTGTTCTGTTTTTAATATCCCCACTGTCAACACTCAATGTTAAGCAGGCCTCTGCTTATAAATCACACACTGAGTTGCCCATGCTTGACTCATTGTTCCTCATAGTATTAAAAAAGTTTAACATATCCCCTAATGTCAATGATTTGAAAACAGGGAATTTATAGTCGTCTTTGACCGACCTGTGTTGGTTGTTGCCCTCTGACCCTCAGAGATATGTGGAGAATGCCAATATGATGGCCTGCTACAATGAGCTGCTACAGTTGGAGCACGGAGAGGTCCGGGCGCAGTTCAAACTGAGGTGAGTTGCACTGTATTCCTCTACAGTGCAGTGCAGTGCAGTTACATTTAGGATCAGTCAACTTACAAAGCTGGTGCACTGAGAGCAAGACATCAGATTGTCCATGGTTGTTTTAGACTTTTAGAAAGTGTAAATATATACTATAGACAGTAAACTGCATGTATAAAGTTACAGTATTTATTGTTTGTGTGTATTTTAAGAATGATTAATGTTGTCTCTCTCTCTCTTTGTACTGTGCAAGGGCTGGAAATGCTATTTTCACAGCTCTAGAACAAAGTCAAGAGGCCATAGAGATCACTTCTGAAGATCAAGTAATTCAAGTGGGTTTCTAATAGACTAATACTTCTAGCTGCTTTACTGTGATGTACATTTGATCTCTCTCTCTCTCTCTCTCTCTCTCGCTCTGGCTCTGTCCCGTTTTTAGCGCCTGTTCATGTCTTGTGACCCCCAGATCACAGTAGTGATAGCTGTGGTCTCTGTCTCTCTGAATGGCTCCTTTTGTTAACATCAAAGTGCCGTAGTCTGTGTTTTTCACGTAGGATATATATAATAAACTTATTGTTTTGTTTGGCGAGATTCACACGTTGTTCGAGGTCATCATCTCAAATGTGTCTGATTCCCAGTGTGGGTTTTAAAAAAAACCAAAACACTCTTGTTACCTCTCCCTTCACAGTACGTGAACCCCGCCTATGAGTCCATTATGGGCTACCAACAAGGCGAGCTAATAGGGAAGGAAATAATAGAAGTGCCTAAAAGTGAGAAGAATAAGCCTGATCTCCTTGAAACAATAAACTCCTGCATACGGAAAGGAAAGGTAATAACATATTCATGAAATCATTTTATCATCTACACTGATGTCACTGTAGACTATCGCTTCACAATCAGATCCCTCTTGTCAGCGTCGTAGATATCTGCCCCTGCCTTTGTGTCTTGTGCATGCATGCGTGCACGTGCATCCATGTGTGCCGTAAGTCTGCGCTGCCGACCATCCAGCAGCTCTGTTTTCATGTGAATAAGAGCAGCAGTTGATGGCTGCGCTGTAATCTCACTACACAGAGAGCGAAGGTCAGCCGCAGACAGGCTAACAGCGGGAAGGTCCTTTTTAAGTGGCCACAGCAGTCTGTAGGTGGGGGGAGACATGAAACGAGCCCACTGGACCCCAGGAGCGCCCCCCCCTTACCCACTAAAGCACCTTGCTGCTCTCTGAAATACTCTGACGCACCACACCTAACCACCTAACCTACACACAAGGCCACAAAGGCTGCCATGCGACACCCAGTCCACACCCACTTTTAAGACATTTTCAAAATGTTATTTTTTTTTATCAGTTTTTATGATGAACGGTTCCTAAGTATGCATGCATTGTGTGTCTGTATGTTTCATTTCCTCTCTTTCTCCCGGTTCTGGGCTTTTTATGTTGCAGGAGTGGCAGGGGATTTATTATGCCAAAAAGAAGAATGGAGACAGCATTCAGCAAAATGTGAAGATCACACCTGTAATTGGACAGGGAGGGTGAGCGACATTCGTTTCCAGTAGCTGAATAATTACACTAGTTAATATATGACTGAATACTGATTGCATCCCTTTATTTTTCCTGGTCCACTAATAAGTTTCTGTCCTTCACAGAAAAATCAGACACTATGTGTCTATCAACAGGCCTTTGAATGATAATAATAAGGTGAGTTGTGTTTTCAGTTTTGCTGATTTTAATAATGATTTAGAGGAGCTTCCTGGCCTGCACGTATCAATTTGCCTTTCTCCTCTGTCCACGCAGAGTGATAAATCCAGTGAACGTGTGCAAGCAGAGTCTCAGACAGGTAAGATCCGTCCTGAAATCCTGATTTGTTATGCCAAACAACTCATACGGCTGTGGAATCTCACAGGATTCAGTCTTTCAGGTTCTCCCCACTGAGCTTTATTGATAATTCTTTCCATAACAGTATCAGCCGTGGTCCGCTACAAGACTCGAGGACCTATGTGCCAGCATTTTATTTGTTGTTAGCAAGCACAACATTCAGTCCGGTCCTATCAGCACGATACATAGTGCTGATATTAACCAATCACTTGCAGACACCACATATTTGCTGGACGTTAATAACCATAAACTGGAGATAGTCACATCTGAGACGCTGAGCTTTGAAAACAGAAAATTTGGAAATATGTCAGTGAATGTATTGCATGATTTCTTTAATCATGACCCAATTTTTAAACAGTAGAGTGTCAGGTCCTGCTTAGCTGAGAGTTATTTCCAAGGAAATTATTTATATCTGTTATTGACCTTGAAAAGGTTTATCCATATGCTTTTATTTCTTCTAAACTGGACATTTGTTCCTTGCTGTATGGTGGTATCAACCATGAAGCAAGTTCACAGCTGCAATCCGTTTCAAAATGCAGCAGCTACATTGCAATGTATGGGATTTGTTGAAATAAAAATATTGGATTAACACCTGACTTATCCTTAAAATGCCTTGTATGATCTGATAATAGAGAAGAAATAGGTTCCAATATCTAGTATTTTCCATCTGTGGAGTTAACTTGTGAGGTTGAATTACCAACCCCAATTTTTCTCCACTGCAGGATGTTTAATATCACATGAAATTGTTATATTTCCCTTTGTTGGGGAAGGCCTCAGTCTCACTTTTGCACCTTTTGTTCCCTACTTTGAGCAACTGTGACAATTTCACCAGACGGAAGCTTCAAAACAGAACTCGTGAGACACCACAGAATCAATAAATGGAGTTACAGTGATCAAAAACAGACTGCTAAATTGTTGGCCCATTTAAGACACCTCATCCTCCTGCCAACGATTTTGAGACTGGGGCCAAAGTCAGCCTTGTTGCTAAACTTCAACTGAGTTTGTGTGTGTGTGTGTGCTTGAGCATTAATGTAAGGTGTTTTGTTCTCCCTAGACATCCAATCCAGTAAGCACAAAGACCGGAGGAAAGGCTCTCTGGACGTAAGATCCACAACGTCTCGGGGGAGCGATGGTGAGAGTGAAGGGAGATAGACGATGGAAAATCTGGGCGTTTCTTGTCAGCTTATGAAACCTCCCCAGTTGTCTGCTTATCTGTCTGCAATAAGTGTTGATTGGACACACACAAAGTCATTACAAAAGTTTAAAAATTATAGGTTGAATAAAAGTTTGAGCTTATAACGTGGGGACGTCTTGTTTTCAGGGAGCTCGCAACGAAGGCACTCCTCAATGGCCCGCATCCACTCCATGACTATAGAAGCTCCCATCACCAAGGTGGGTTCCTCTCTTTCCTCATCGTCCCTCCCAGCCTCCATCATATGATCAGCACTTCGTACTCATGTTCTGTATCTCATGACTGAAGTCTTAGGGTTATAAAACTGCCACAACCGCAATGAGCTCTTCTTGTACAGCTACTAGCAGTACTGAGTCTGCGGCCACGCATACCATGTCAAGAGGAGATAGGCTGATAAAATGCCACATTTCATGCACAAGACAGGAAAGCATGTTGGACCAGAATGACCTGCCGTTTCAGTGGTTTATGTAGTCTGCAGCCTGGATAGTCGGAAACAGAGAAAGTCCCCGGGGATGGGTCATATGACACACTGCAGTTCCTCTGCTGTATCATTTGACTGTGCAGTCAGTCCCTGTAGGCGTCATCCTCTCCAGAATAAAGCAGCGATAGAACTGCTCGTACAGTTTGTGTTTGTGTGGAAGAGAATTAGCTAGAACTTGTGTTCTGGCACATGCTGGCTGACCTCGCCTTAGGTGTCCAAATGTAAATCTCTCTGTATGTCATCTGAGCATCATACTGCTGTGCTTGTCAATCCTATTGGGTTTGTTTCACACTTTAGAGATTTCTTTTATTAATTTTAGAGACAATCTTACATGCTTTTATCTTGTGCCTTGATTATTGCACTCACCACTTAATTTGAAGAACTTGTCTGAAATGTTGAATACACTCTTATATCTGGCTGGGAGTCAAATAAGAGGATCAGTACCATTCTGCAAACATGTTTAGCCTCTTTATACAGTCAGGGCCCAGAGGCTTTGTAGTGACCTACCTGAATAGAGTCAGGCTGAATCAGTTTCTAGTTGAAACACACACTTATTGGATCTTTTATGTTATGCCATCAGAACTCACTTTGCCAATTTTATTTTGGTCTAGTAGGTTCCTTACCTATGCAGTTTGCTTATATTGTTGTTTTTTTTCACCCAGGTAATCAACATCATCAACGCAGCACAGGAAAGCAGCCCCATGCCCGTAGCAGAAGCCCTGGATCGGGTACTGGAGATCCTGAGGACCACTGAGCTCTACTCCCCACAACTGGGCACCAAGGATGAAGACCCCCACACCAATGACCTCGTGGGGGGACTGATGACGGTAAGCAGCAGGTCCTTCAGAGCACGAGGGGCCTTCAATAAGTCTGAAACACCCAAACAGCTTCCTTCCGCCGCAAAAGAATTGACTCCCCATATGATAACACACATCAGAGCCTGTGCAGGATTCCACAAAGATAACACGCATGTCTACACGAATGTCCGTGATAAAGTGTTGAGCGGCAGAAACCTGGTACAGTAATGTTCGTGGGTGTCTTGTTTTTGTGGGGCTTTCTGGTCATATTTGGAGGAGGGAGAGGGAGATTAACAGACAGCAATGGTGAAGTACAGAAGTAGAAAGAGTGCCAAGTTGGCAGTCTTGGCAACGACCCCAAAGGAAGTGTTAGATTGTCCTTTGTGCTCCTGTAGGCTGGAGAGGAAAGCCCACCCCACCCCCTCTCCCCCTCCCTCCCCCTCTCTCTCTTTCTCGCTCACTCTCTCTCTCTCTCTCTCTCTCTCTCTCTCTCTCTCTCTCTCTCTGCACACATGCACACAGTCACACTCACATGAACCTCTTCCTCCCAGCTCCGCAGGCCTGGAAAAATCCTGTTCTTTGGATCAGATGAATAAGCATGGCTTTACTTATACATGCGCTCTCCGAGCACACAGAGGCGAGAGAGGTGTCACACATAGTCCTTCCCCAGAAAGATTTGCTCTGCGTAAGTGATAAAGGCTGATGAAACCAGAAAACCATGAGGTGTCTGTTCGGGTTTAGACGATTATTTATGTACAATCACATCGGTTTATGACGTGCCTGGATGCGTTTGTATGTTCTTGGCTTTGCAACTCCAATTTGTCACGGTGAGGTGTGCTGGGAGTGAACTCAGAAGACCCAGTTAACATTAAGAGAGGAGCTGTCATCTTTCTGTGGAGAAAGTCTTAAAATAGCCAGTGTGTACAGAGGCAGCGCCACCATGAGACAATGCTCGGGTCAAAGATGAGCCCAGTCTCCTCTTCCTTTTTCACTTGTGAAGTAAACATTTCACTCTGCAACACACACCCACGTACTCACTAACGCCCAAAATATATACTGAATGTCTTGCACCCGAATGGCTGGGTGATATTGGACTGTCACTTGCATGGCTGACAAGTAGTAAATATATTGTTTGAAGGTGTTAATGCTCACAGTGTTTCATTTTTTTTTCCTTTTTAGTCTTTTAACAGTTTTATACCATACAGTGGTCTGTGGGCACAGTTTCATACCACATAACTGTATATTTTCAGAATGTTTTTGGTGGAGTTTCTTGTCACAGCTTTTCTTTGTGAGACACATTTGAACAACATTTCTGTTTTTGATAAACTGTAATGAATTCAGAATTCAGCAATGGTTGGTGGTAACATAAAAACAAGATTCTATCGGCTACGTTAGCCTGTGCTTTTAGCTAAATGCTACCGTTGTATGCTAACATGCTCGCAGTCACAAATGCTAACATCTTGATGTTTAGTAGGTACATAATTTAACATAGTCATCACATTACTTTAGCATATTAGCATGCTAACATTTGCTAATTAGCACTGAACACACAATACATTCTATTGGACAAATTAATTTTGGTCAACAGAAAGTCAACAAACTGATTAAAAATGTATCCTGTGAGGAACATGAATGTTTGTACAAGATTTTACGCCATGTTAAAACATTTCAAAACTACAAATGTCAGCCTCATGGTGGAGGAAAAAAAAATTAGGATTCATCCTCTGAGGACCCTGACTGTGTTAAAGAAATCATGGCAAATGTCATAATAGATTATCTGACATATGTACATAATTTATCCTGGTGTCATTTCTGTCACAATTATTACAGTTCATAAATATGGTAATTGTTTTAGCACAAACACTGTGTTAATATGGAAAATCAGCAATCAGTAGTGTAGTGTAGTGTAGTAGTGTGGTTTTGTTTTAGTGTTGTTTGTTATGCTCTCACCTCAGTCCCTAACTGAAGAGAGGCAAAATCCAGCTCTTGTTTTAGGCTGTCATTAGCCCACCAGAAATCTGAAAATCCAACTCATGTTTAAAAATGATAATGTTTTCCTTTCTACTTTTCTAATGGAATTACCCCCTGACCTGTGGCTAAAACTGAATTTGTGTTTTTTTTTGAAGAGCCTTGCTGTTTTTTGACCGACGTGATGCTCGTGCTCCTAACAGAGACACAAACTCCTTATTTGGCTTTTCAGAAAGGATGAATGATGAACTTATGAACTGTGCAGTCAGTTTTTACACTTAACTACCTCAGTCCCTGATTCTTTCTCTCTTCCTTGTTCACAGGATGGTTTACGCAGATTGTCAGGAAATGAATACATATTTTCCACAAAACGTAAGTTGACATAAAGCACACAGGATGATGTGATGTGCTATGCTATGTTTTAGAGTTTATTTTTTCTCTCTGTTATTACAAGCTAAAATCTTTTTTTTCTTCTTCTTGTAGTTCATCCAGAGGTAGCAAATGACACTTTTCTAACCTCCCCCTCTTCGTACAGTATAAAAGCCTCCTCTCTTGTCTCCTCCTTTGCTCACAGAGCCCCATCATATCCCCAGTCACCTGACAACACCGCTGTCGTTAAACGACATCCCCCCTCGTATTGCCCAGACCATGGAGAATGAGGACTCTTGGGACTTTGACATCTTCAACTTGGAGGCTGCAACCATGAAACGGTGAGGCAACAACACAGTTAAGGGCTACCAGAGGGACTGTGTCTAGTCTTTTTATGATGTGGAAGGAGAGCTTGGTATAAGCATTTGTATTAAACTACCATACTGAATCCTCCCACAGGCCTTTGACCTACTTGGGCCTGAAGATCTTCTCCCGCTTTGGGGTGTGCGATTTCCTAAACTGCCCTGAGGCAACTTTGCGCTCCTGGCTACAAGTAATTGAAGCTAACTACCACTCCAGTAACTCCTACCACAACTCCTCTCATGCAGCTGATGTCCTTCATGCAACAGCATATTTTCTCTGCAAGGAGAGGGTCAAGGTAAATTAGCAAGCAGTGATAGTTTCTAATTAAGTATGCTGATTTTAAAAATGAATGCCAGACTTATTTAGCCATAATAAAACTCAGACTGAAGGTGTGGTTTGTCCATTAGAGTCATTTTTCTTTTTTTAAGTCATTTTTCTACTGTGAAGAGCAGCTCTCTGCTCAGTCTTGACCGTCAGGTGTCCTGTCTGAGTCCACATTATCCTTGAGAGTCGTGGTTTTGCCCAAGTGTGTCAGTGGCTCAGTGAACTGGTTGAGGGCTAAGCTGATTACCAAAATGTCTATTTCTGATCTCAGTGGAGGGATCTTTCATTGGCTTAGCCAGTGAACTGTAAAGTTACATCATCCAAGGTTATTCAATTCCTAGAACTCCGCAGACATAAGACAATTGAAGATTAATTTGAAAAGGAAGGAGTTATTTAGATGATGTATCTTTTGTTGGGTTTTTATACTTATACTTTCATATGCTACTCGTCAAGCAATAAATTACATCTGTCTGAAATGGATGAAATTACCAATAGTCAAGTGCAGCTATTCATCTTCTTCAAATTCAGCAAAATTACAGTTTCTGTTTTTTGCTTGATCTGTTGCTTCGCCGGTGTTGTATAATGCCAACATACTACAATATGCATATTTTCCTATCAGTCATTCATAAGCTTAGTGTCTCCTGTAAAGGCATCTTTCACATTATTGATCTATTTTCGGGCTGCAAACTAAGCTCAGTGCACATCACAGTTGATGGTGGGATGTGCCTTTTTTTAAAGAGAAAAGGAGAAAGTGATGTTGTGTAAATTTTTGGCCTTGTTTTTCATCCAGCTCTGACAGCACTAAAAACCAAGGTTGTAACATAAAAGACTTTCCCTCTAATCCCCAACAATCTGCCCAATTTTCACATCCCCACTGTTTTTCATGCTTTTTCCGCTGACAGCAAAGTTTGGATCCCATCGACGAAGTGGCTGCCCTGATTGCTGCTACTGTGCACGACGTGGACCACCCAGGCCGCACCAACAGCTTCCTGTGCAATGCAGGAAGCGAGCTGGCCATCCTCTACAATGACACTGCTGTGCTGGAGAGCCACCACGCAGCGCTGGCCTTCCAGATCACCACGAGAGACGATAAGTGCAACATCTTCAAGAACATAGAAAGGTGGGAGCTTCATTACACAATGCAAAAAAAATGAAAAGTCATTATCCATCTGCCTTGGGTCTTGCACTACTGAAGTTAAGAGGATGCAGTTTCAGTGTGTAGCTACAAGTAAGAGTTTTAAAAGGTAAATCTACAGATCTATTTATCAGTATGTAAGACTGACAAAATTCCTACTTTGTGTACGAAAATTCTTAAAAATAATAATAAAAAAATAAAGCTTGTCACAGACTTTGCTTCAAGTAGCGCAGGGGATAAGCTAAGTCTGCGTACATGCCAATGAAAGCAATGCTGTGTGTGTCTGTGTGTGTTGACAGCAGCAGGGTAGTAATGTGATTTGAGTCTCAAAGCAGAATAGCTCACATGTGCTGGTCCCCTCAGAGGGGGAAGGTGAACAAAGCATCCATTCATCGCCACTGTCATTGCAGTTCAGAAGAGGAAAACTATTCACACGGGTTTCTGTGCTATTTACCACACTGTCATCTCACTTGCTCTGTTCTCTCTCCTCTCTCCTTCACCTCCTTCTCCCATCTGATTTCTGTCAACCCCCATCTCCCCCTCTCTCCCTCTCTCCAGGAATGAATATCGAACACTACGTCAGGCCATCATTGATATGGTGCTCGCAACTGAGATGACTAAACACTTTGAACATGTCAACAAATTTGTCAACAGCATCAACAAGCCACTGGCTGCTTTGGAGGAGAATGGGGTGAGGCCAAAAGTGAAGTCATTCTTAAACACTTTTAAATGTTTTTTTTATATTTCATACATGCGTAGAAAGAGAATATTGCATTTAAGCTTTTTTTTCAAAATAGATCAGTGTCAGAGCAGGAAGAACAAACAGGAGCATACAGACTCAATATGAACACAACTGTTGTAATCTCATTCTGTCGCACGCCATCGCAAAATCATACTTAGTGCAACAGTATGCAAGCAGCAGTAGTTTAGGAGCTTGAGAGATGAGGATACTGGCTCAGGGGACTTTGTGGGGAGAGAATTTTACAACTTGGTAACATCTTTCTCGTCTCTGTGTGGAATGCTCAACACAGACATTTAAAAGGTCTCTTGCCCTTTAAAGGCAGGGGTGGTACAAATAAATGATCTGGCTGCTGATTTTTGCCTAAATTCTTTGAACATAATCACTTATAAAAACAATCCTTTTGGACACATTGTGCATTTGAGTGTTTGGTGTAAATTGTAAAAGAGGTTACATTTAGATAATAAAAGAATCACTTTGAGAAAAGAACACATATGCAGTCATTAAACTCTGGAGTTAAGTTTGCGAGTGTTGAGTGTTTGGAATAAAACAGAGACATCACTCATCTTGGCGCAGAAAAATAGACCTTCTGTGTTTCTGCTTAACATAATTGTCAGTGAATTCAATCTTGAAACATACAGTATACTGCAAATCATATGACTACTTGAAGCATGCTGAGCTCTTTTACATCTAAGTGTAACTCATACGGAACGTGCACTGAACGCAGACTCTCATTCTCCATAAAGAAAACTAAAACCTTTCATCTGCTGCCAGCGCTGTACTTTATCTTTCTAGCTTTGGTTTACGCGCAGATACGGTCACTTATTTTTAAAGTCGTTCAACCGCTGTGCACAATAAGGAGCTGTCTATTGCCACCGATAAGTAGAAATGATTTTTTCTTTGTGGCAACTGCTCTTTTTTTACTTAGGGAAACAGTGATGAGGAATCTGTCAAAGGCATTCTGACGTCCCCTGAGAATCGCATCCTTGTCAAGCGGATGCTGATAAAATGTGCAGACATCTCCAATCCATGCAGGCCTCAGGAGCTCTGTATAGAATGGGCCGGACGCATCTCAGAGGAGTATTTTGCACAGGTAATGAGAAAAAAATGCCACTGTGTTGATGGTGTTTTCTTGTTGTTAATTTGCGTATTTATTGTTCCTGATGATCACTTGTGCCTCCATCTCTGGTACAGACGGACGAGGAGAAGAGACAAGGTCTACCAGTGGTTATGCCTGTGTTTGACAGAAACACATGTAGCATCCCAAAGTCCCAGATTTCCTTCATAGACTACTTCATTACGGACATGTTTGATGCGTGGGATGGTAAGACTGCACGGCATGATGGATACACTAAAGATGCATACTGTACACTGCAGCAGATCTGCACACTATTAGCCCAGTTAATTTAGACACACAATGGCGAAATATTTCTTCAATGAAAGCGATCGTTAAATGGTATGTGGACTGATTAGAAACTTCCTCATACTCAGTATGTCATTTAATATAAATGTCAAATCAGCAGCTAGATTAAAGTATCATCGTATTTAAACACATGCTTTTATGCCTACATCTGTACTAAATGTTGTGGAAACACTGATGTCGCTTCAGATGTTGACCCTGTTAAGCCAATCAGATACTGGTCAGGATGTGCGATCAGTTTCTCTGTCAGTGTCATTATAAAATTCATTGATTCTACCATCAGTCCCATTCATTAAGTCACTTTATGCCAACAACATAGTTTTTCGTGTCACAGCACGCCCTGGTCTCATGCTACTTTAAGTAAAAATTAATCCAATGATTAAAAAATTTAATTGGTGTTTTTGATTTTTTTTACAAAAAATAAGATTGTGGTGTTGGTTTGAAAAAAACTCTGTCAACTCTGATATTGAGTTCTTACTTCTGCTTCTCTCCTTCAGCTTTTGCAGACCTCCCCAATCTTATGCAGCACTTGGACAACAACTTCAAGTACTGGAAAGGCCTGGATGAGAGGAAGCTGCACAGTCTGCGACCGCCTCCGGAGTAGGCGCTGCAGTTTTCGGCCCTGGGACTCTGCGGTCCGGGGCAACCGTCCTCTCTCCTGCTGGGGCATCTCTCTCCCTGCCAGCCCAGCCAGCCAAAGGGCCTCCTCGCCTTCACTCTCCTGCTTCTGTAGCACGCCAAGCGTCCACACGTCTGTCGATACAGAAACCACAGAAGGACTTCCTGACAGGCAGTTGCAGCAGCAGTAACGTTGCTGGATTTACAACCCTTGTCAGATAGGAACTGTGACAAACGGACACGGACACAAACGGCATCCTTATGAACTTCTTGTGCCTCTCAGGCATTCGCAGTGTAGCTGGTCAAGTGACAGAACTGAGAGAGGGTCCTTACAGGCCTCTTGGAAAAGCATCCGTCCCCCTAATTACCACGTGGGCTCTCCCGTTTGCCTGTGAAGTTGCTGTTGAGTAAAAACTGCTTGTTTACTGAAGGAGCGAGCACCACTGGAGGAGTGGATGGAAGCGTGGTCTGGATTTGAAGGTGTCCAATCCTAGTCAGGCCATATAGTCACCTTTGACCTCCGTCCGTGTGTGCTCGCATCAAGGCAGGACTGCTCCGTCTGCCCCCGGAGGCCACACCGTGAAAGAACACTCCACTGCTTTTTTTGGGGGGGTCTTTTTTCTTTTTTTTTTTACAATATTTTTGTGCGTCCTTCAGAAACACATCTAAGTTGACACGTAGCTGTCATAACAGACATGTGGGGGGGGGTGCTTTCTGTTTTGGGTCAGGGAGTGGATCTTACCTTTATAGGCCACTGCTGAGAGACAAAAACCTCAACATCATGATCATAGGTAACTAATTACAGATGATTTGGTATATTGATTTTTCTTAGATGTTCCATATTTTCTATATCAAAATTCATAAATGAATTAGTTGATAAATAAATAAGAACAAAATGAATTTAAAAAAGAGAAAGAAAAGCCAAAGCTGATGAAGACAAATACTACTATAACTCAAAAAAAAATTACAATTATTATTCATATGAAGCATTACCATATTAAACATTTTTATTTTCTTATCAAGAGTACAGTACCAGTTTGAATGAACACTTTTGTATTGCACTGTAAACAATATTAGAAATGTCTACGTCTCAGTGATTTGTCCAGGGATGGGATGTTGCATTGGAGAATAAGCTGTTATTGTTGATCATCAGGAGTTTGTGTGTATTTGCGTGTGGGTCTGTGTTTGTGAGTGAGTGAGTGACTGCATGTGTGTGTGTGTGTGTGTGTGTGTGTGTGTGTTTGGGTTGCAGGTGCGGGTGCGTGGGTGCATTCATTGTTGCAACAATCCCTTACTCTTGGTTTAATGCTGTAAACCGCTTGACATTTGACAACAGCAGAAATATGTGAAAACATTTTGGACTTGAAAATTTTTTCTCCCAGAAATTTTTGTATCTGGTTTATCCTACTGAAAAGACTGCCTTATTTTATACAATATTTATACAGTACATCCCACTGTGCAACTGCAACGGACATCTGGAGTTTTTATTATAACATAGTCAGAAGGTTATGTTCAAGTAAATCTCAATATTTTTATAGACAATGAATTTTACACTGGATTTGCAGCAAATGAGATCAGCCATTCTAGCTATCTGAATACCTGTGAATTTGATGGTCACACAGAGCATGTATACAGAGAACTGAATGGTTAAGAAGGATGTGGATCGCAGAGTTGTCTATCACTGTCTTTAAGCAGTCTCCTAGAGGCCAGCTTGCGTTGATTTTTGATCAAACATCATTCTATTTTGGCCACTTGTCCAACATCCTTATGCACAGACCCAGGGAACAGCTTTTTGTTCAAGGTTGGTTTCAGATTAGGATACTAATATATGTTAAAGATTGTTGCTTATTAAGAATATTTCCTCTTTAAACAGTATATAAATGCCATAACAGCTAAGCAAATGATGGTTAATAAGACGTATTGACCATGGTTATCTTTGTTTCTCTCTTATGACAGAATTGTACACTCAAATCAGGGGATTTGTTTGTTCCTTCTGATTCACATCTTGGTCTGAAGGCACGGAAAAAAATTAGAAACTATTCAATGAAAAATAAAATAATGTCAATTATGAGTTTACTGTCTCTTTTTTAAAGTCATCTTTCTAAATACTTCTTTATTAGCTGAAATATGTCTATGTTTATGTATGTATGTATGTATGTATCTATCTATCTATCTATCAGAACACCGCTTTAGGTGTCTTCAAATCTGTTTTTTGTCCAAACTGGTATAACTGTCCATTTTCAGCAATTAGGGCTAAAATATCAGATAATACCAAACTGGTGTAGGATCATCTATAATCAAAACTATTAAAGCATTAACAGGCAGCTGCTATCCTTTTTCATGCAGCTCTAAATATCTGTCACGCTGGATATGAAAATAAGGGTGTATGATGTACTGGCTCAGATGCTGGTAATAAATTAATAAATAATCAGAGGGATTTAAAACTGTGAACAGTCGCGATAATACAGTTTGTGATTAGGTAGTCTAATGCGCTAAACACAGTAATGAAAAATGCTATATTTTCTATTTTCAAACTCAGTGCATTAGTACTGTTGGTGGCATGGTCACAATTAATGTTTATTAATATTTTCTTATGTCAGATGAAAGTAAGTGAATTGGAAAAAAAATTCTGGGACTTTGCTCTACAATCCATGGCAAAATCTGAGATGTTAAATCTCTAACCAAAAAATTGAACTGCAAGTCTGCTGTAGCTATGACTATAATAACTTTGAGGGCCCAGCAGCTCATTTTTGCCCCAGGGTCCCTTCTAGCAAGTCAGTCCAACCGAAGTCATTCAACTCTTTAAACTGGGGAACCTTAACTTTTTAGATTTTTCTATGCTTATCATACATTTTAAATTAATAGGCTGCTATCTTTAAAAATGCTGAGTTGATTTAGAACGTTACTATAAATTATATTGCCCAAGGGAGGAACTCTGGAGCAGGAGGACGATTTTTAATGAAAATGGTCAATGCATGCTTGAACTTGCCCAGCGTTTGGTCCTCAGTTGAAATGAATTGGGGATAGAGGAAAGAGAAGTCAGTGGAAGGGTGTTTCACCCTTCAGAACAACTATGACATTTTTTTAATTCTCCAGCTTGTTCCAAGACCAAAAAACGGCCCGGACTGTACCTTTAATGGGGGCCCAGCTGCTCTTTTTTTCTTTCCCCCGGGCCCCCCATACAGGTCTATCCTACCATGGTCATGAACTCATGATAATGGCAGCAGTAACGCTTTGGACGTTTCTTCTATAATTCATACATTTGAATTAACTGAATGCAGAATCCCGATTCAGTTTAACCTGTGTGTTATATAAACTGCGTGACCTTCATTAAAGTGATCTACAAGTATAGCAGCAAGTTAAACGTCAGTGTTACATAACAACAAAACAGCTCAGCTTCCGCTGGGTCAAACTTTGCGACAAGTCGTCAGAAGAAATCGCCGGCGCCAGAAAGAGAGCAGACCGATGGCTACCGTCGTCCACCGTCAGCTACATTAAAAAACTGTTCTTTTATGTTACCGCGGACTTTGGTGGAGTGGTGCTATGTCTTCTGGAATGACTGGACAAACGCCGTAAGTCTCCATTTAGTCTGTTCGTTTTGCATTTGTTTGGTAACACGAGTAACGTTACACGAGCCAGCTAAGCTAACGCTTGCCGCGGTGAAGCTTTACCAGCACCTAGCATACACGGCTGTGGCCTGCTAATAAAAGTTAGCACCGCGGGGTATGATTTGTTCGTTTGAAAGACAATATGTGCTGGATAACGTGAGCGTTTGTCGTGTAAAATACCCGAACACTGCATTCGATAAGCATGAGATGTAATGGATATATTGGCAATACAAATGTGCAAAATAGGATCGGAACTTGCTAAGTTAGCCACCTCAGCCTTAGCTCCAGTGTTAGCCAACGCGACGCTAACGTTGGTTTAGCTAGGAATAAACAGCAAACGAACGTTAAACATAACGCTTGATAATGTAACAGAAATAATATTAATTTTATATTAATATACTAGAATACACATAATAAATCAACGAACGATGTTTAAAAATCCCAAGTAAGTTAGTCTTAATATGTAGCCATTCATAACGTCTGTAGAGACGTTATGAATGGCTTTTCAAGTATTGAGTATATTCCGTCAAATGTTTTCCTTCTGTCGTTGCCGTTGT
This sequence comes from Psettodes erumei, assembly GCA_016785225.1. Taxonomy (NCBI): domain Eukaryota; kingdom Metazoa; phylum Chordata; class Actinopteri; order Pleuronectiformes; family Psettodidae; genus Psettodes; species Psettodes erumei. The sequence goes on along the minus strand of JAFBJZ010000863.1, from coordinate 3,392,675 downwards.
CTTTTTAATATGAACGAGTAAAAGTGTATCTAAGCAAACGGCAGAGCAGAGGAGATAAATGCGGGCCCCACAGTTCAGGCCGCACAGCTCACTAAAGTGACTGAGGAATGTTTTAATGGGAGGTAGTTGCCATTTTAATCTTGATGATGTTTCGCCACTCATCTCAGGTACAACGAATAATTTTCAAGATTAATGTGACCAGTTTTTCTCTTTCCTTTTTTAATTCTCAGGTGCCTGAGCAGCCGATGGGATCAGCCAGCCCAACCGAAACAGAGTGTAGATGTAAGGCAGCAGAGGAGCGGTGAAAATGCAGCCCACCCAGTCTCTTTATCAGGGGTTGTCAGCACTGCTGGTTCAGTCAGCGCCGTTTCCCAGCCACCACCAAAGGGAGAAAAGCCAGCGCCTCAGGGAGGAGTTGAAATGGCTGCAGCCATGGCTGCTAAAATAAATGCCATGTTAATGGCGAAAGGAAAGCTGTTGACTCCTCCTCCATTACTTGCAAAGGTAAACTTGATGTGAAAATCGGTACTAAACAACTGTATAATATGTGTGGTTTGTGCAGTCGTTAGATGACTTACAGTTTTCCTTTATATCGCATCTCGTATCATTAGACCCCTCCAAGTGTGCCTGTGCCAACCACTACAGAAGAGATGGTGGTCACGGAGGTCGACATAAATGATGTACCACTGAACTGCAGGGACCTCCTCACCAAAGGCAAAACACAAGAGGAGGTAAGTGAAAAGCAGCCATGGCAGAGTTCCATGTGACACGCCACATGAGTTTAAAAATTGGGGAAATGAGAAAAGTGTTAAGTCGTTTAACAGCATGTAAGAGTCATTAAAAAAATCTCTCCAATGTCTTTATCAAATCTCCCTCTACCTTTTTCAGATCAGACAATTTAGTGGAGCAGTCATTTCAACAAAAGGTCATTACATGACAGACGCTGAAAAAGGAAAAGGAGGAGGGTATGTATAAAGATGTGATCGTGTTCCCGGAAAAGTAGTGAGTCATATATTAAGGTTTCACATTACTAGGTGGTAGAGTAAGTATATGGTATTTATTTGCTTCAGAAAACAAATCAAAATCTCTTTTGTTGTTTTTGAGTTAAGTTAGACAAGAACCACAGTCCTACAAATCTTGGCAACTGTAGTGATAAGAAATTACAACATATTTAGCACTATCCATTAAACGAAAATGTAATTAATCAGTCACCATATAACATGAACTTCTGAGTGTTTGAAGGGTGCAGAAGTTCTATGTTGTCCTTGACATTTCTAATTTGCTTTCTTTTAGACTAAGACCTTTGTATTTGCATGTCCAAGGAAAGACCCAAGAGCAAGTTAATAGTAAGTAACACCTTTTAAAAAAATCTGCTCATTGTACAGTCTCACATTGATGTTTACAATGGAATTCACAAATGTCATAAGCAGTCCTCAGCCTGTTCTTTGTGGCAAAGGGGTAAATATGGCTGACGCCCATGTTGACTTTTCTGAACACCAGAGGCCGTGATGAGGATAAAAGAGATCATTTCTGAGGACGTGATGAGGGCCTCGGCGGCATCCGGAGGACAACAGGTGCCTGTAATGCCTCCGCTCACGCTCTACCCTCAACCCCCTCGGCCCGTTATACCCCCTCCTGTGCCACGGGTGCCCAACGCCAGCTCCGTGCCAGGCCAGGGACATCGGCCTGCTGCTCCTCATTCAGGGGTAGGTACACATGACATCTATGTTGAAGTTCAAGCCGCTACAATCAGTGGTGAAACCTGTGAATAATACAACACACAGCAATACTGTGTGCTGTCTATTATATCTCTTTTTACTTCAGTTTTTTAGACACTCAGGGATGCAAGAGAGGGCATCGTGTGTAGTTAAAATAAAATGAGGACTATTTTGCATTAAGTAATATACAGAGAATATTTTTTTGTTTAACATCTGTGGTACTCGGCTTATCATTGTGTCAAAATCAGGACTTTACAAATGGAGGTAAAAGAAAGTGAGGCAAGTAAGACTGTGTTGCCTTCATTGATACCCACCTCCCAAATTGAGTAGCAGAGAGAACGTCCTGGGTCTACAGGGAAAAGCCTCGGATTACTGCATCTGCTTACAAATCTGCTGTACCTCTGTTCAACCTTATATGTCAGCAAACAAGCTAAATGTGCAGTGTGTGTTAGTAAAGCACTTTTTCCCCTCATCCTCAGAGTTTTGTGCACACAAAGATTTTTGTGGGTCTGGACCAGGCGCTGCCTTCATTTAACGTGAATGAAAAGGTGGAGGGTCCAGGAGGTTCCTACTTGAGTCACATCCAGACAGAGACGGGGGCTCGAGTCTTCCTCAGGGGAAAAGGTTCTGGCTACATCGAACAAGCATCCAAACGAGAGTCTTTTGAGCCTCTTTATGTTTACATCAGGTTAGTTCATTCTAAACGGTCGCCTTTTATCGGGATTCAGATTCTTATGACAGGACGTAACGAGACATGGTTGTAAGGAAGTGTTTTGTCTGAATCATTGGAGTCAGCACACACTTAAATCCACATTGTATGATTTCAGTTTTGTGAATTTGTGAATCAAACACCAGCCTAAAAGCCCAACATATGGGTCATTCCATACCAACTGAGCTTGGACCTCCCAGTTCACACCTGATTCCCCTTGAGCTCGATTTTCATTGGGTTGATGACATTTGCAAGGCTTAGAAAGCGCATGCAAAGAATAGCAAAAAATGAGGAAATTTAGCTCTCAGGGTCAAACTATAAATAATGATAATAAATACTAAAAATATTTGAGGATTTTGCAAGGGCCCATGCCTTTAATAGAAGATTTAAAGTGTGTTTTGAAAATCCATGAGCTTCACTGGAAAAAGCTCTGACTTCTTGATGAGATGGCGTAGAAGACCCGAATGTTAAAAGCTTTTTTTGTGCTCACTGTTAGTCCTTTCCTGAATCCATTTCATCCCATTTAACTCTCTGTGTTCCAGCCACCCAAACGCAGCTGGATTGGAGGCAGCGAAGAAACTCACCGAGAGTCTGCTGGAAACTGTAAATTCCTGATCTCATCTCCATAAATACATAAAGTTGTGGAGCTGTTCTGAATTTAACCAAAGCTCATTGGGAGGTTTAAGAAGGTGAAACTATTGAAGCTTGTAGTTTTCACTGATACCCACCTCCAAAAGTGAACGCGGTAGAGTGAACCACCCAATATCCAGAGATAGGTTTTGAGTGCTCTGCGCCTACCCACAATGCCACTGCTTAAAGTGAACCATCACAGTTGTCCCAGGATGTTGATCCAACTCTTTGACATACTTGTTGTTTTCCGTCATTCTCCAGGTGAGAGCTGAACATGCACGAATGGTGTCAATGTACACGGCCACAGGCTCAACACAACGTGAGTGTTCTTTTAGACTTTCTACCTAAAGAGGCAAATTCCAGCAGTGCGGCCAAATGTCAGGTCCTAGCCGACTGCATTCTTCTTGTGGTAATTGGTCCTTTGACGTCTGTAGTGGCTCAACAATAGGCTGAAATAGTAGGTCAAATTTGTCAGAACACCCTGTTATTGATCCATGCGATATATGCTATTAACTCCACATTCTATACTTTCATTTCAGCATACGCAGCACATGGATATCCACCTAATAGCAATTACTCTAGCCAGGGGTCCTGGTATAACTACCCAGCAAATGGGTATGCTGGCGGCTATTCAGCGTATCCAGGAGACCGTGGTTATTGGAGTAATGCAAATGGTCCCCCAAGTCATTCTAACATGTCGACAAACCCTCCATCTTCTCAGGCAATGGTTCAGTATCCAGTGTGTCCTAGGAAACCGCATCCCTATCTCGTCCAGGTAATTATCAAGGATTATGGCTGCCACGCTTACCGACGACGGCACCGGTTTAATCCCACGCGCACACACACACACACACACACACACAACAGGGCTCATAAAATTTATTGTTAAAAGGTTCTGGGCCCATTGCTTATGCAGTCAACCATACCATAATGAAACTCGCCGAGGCCTTTAAATAGTTGTAGGAGCATCAGTGTGTGTGTGTGTTGGTTTCGATCTACCTAAGGATCCTGGCAGCAGTGAGACAGTGGAGGCTGAAGGATCTTTAAGCAACCCCGCTGACTCAGGAAGTCCCAAACGTCATTTCCACGAGGCGGCTAAGGAAAAGCAGGTTAGCTGAAGACCACGTCCGCACACGTCTTCCACAGTTCGTTGTGGCCATTTTAAACAGGAACGTGTCTTTTGCTCGTTGATCGAACTGTTTGAGTTACTGCTGAAAGTTTAACCATCTGCTCATCGCTGCTACACCACAAAAAAAACACTGGACTACACAATCCATGAAATGTGTTTATTAAGACTAAGTCTGTCAGTATTTGTAAGGCTAAGGAACATTTTTTAATTAAAGGAAAGGAGCAAATGAGCTGCTGTTTTATGCTGCTATTTGACAGAGTAAAAGTGTCTTTCTTTCAAAAGCCAAAAAAACTATTGGCTTTTGAAAGAAAGACACTTTTACTGTGTCAAATAGCAGACACACACCACAAATTGAAAAATAACCAGCCCTAAGCCTCGGGAAAGGGTTTCACATGCCAAAAGAAGCTCTTCCGGGGCTCAAACCTTTTCTTGAGAAGTGAAATTTACTTTTACTTTTCTCTCTTAGCCAACCAGCCGCTCTCCAGAGGGTCCTGCTCATCAGGAGTCTGCACTTCCTGCCTCCAGTGTTGGAGAGGAAAAAGCCGTAGAAAGGTCTGTTAATAGATCTCATTTCCTTTGTATGTTATTCTTTGTGAATCTTGTGTGGGGAAGCTATTGACGTTTTTTTTTCTCTCTTTTCAGGATTCTGATGCCTCCACCGCCACCTCCCTTCGTGGCTCCCGCCCCTGTTGCACGCAAAAGGCCGCGAGACGCCGTGACGGATGAGCCAGCCGGTTTGCCCAGCGGCGCCGCATCAATGGGTACGCATTTCTTTATTTCCTAATGTTCCGATGAGCTCGAGTACTCAGACATTTCTTCTGTGGAGTTGTCTGTTGCATGAAATGGCATCTCCCCCTGTGGAGGAATGGGGGAGGAGTGGAGACCTGTATGAGTCTCTCCGCTGGTAGAAGCCACTAACACTGTCTTCTTGTATATGTTTTTTGTCTTTCCCTTGTTTTCTCTCTCAACATGTGTCCCCGGACCTGCCTGTTATGGATGTGTGCTGTGCTGCCGTTTCATTTGATATCTTCCCTCCACTGGCTGTGGATCATACCAACTCAAAACCCACCGCTAACATGGGGCTCCTCACTGGGTTTCCTCTTTGTTTTGTTCTCTCGCTTTGTCTCTCCCCGCTCTGTCTTTGTCTCATGTCTCCCACCTCCTCTCTATTTTTCTCTGTCTCTCCATTTTTATTGTCGCCCTCGCAGGCGTCCGAGGGGATGTGTACGAGAAGAAGACGAAGGTGGACGAAGACGCTTCGGGGCTCGTGCCCTACGGAGGAGACTCCTCTGACGAAGAGGAGGAGAGGACACGCAGCAGTAAGACAGATAACTCATAACCCCCGCCCCGCCCCGCCCCCAATGTCCAGGATACTGGCAGACCCAAAGTCTACATTCAGTCTCTTGATGCAGATCTCAGACTCAAACCCTAGACAAGGAAAAATCCACCTTTGTATTATCATAAGCTCTTTTTGGACAATATTTCGACCCTTTCTTACCACATTTACTACAAACCATTATCCAAACAAAGTGTTGAAATGTTTTTGTTTGACTTTTTTTTGTTTTTTTTTTGTTTCCTTCCAAGCGGACACGATGTTCCATTGAGTTCCTTATAAAAAGCATTTTTTGTATTTCTGGAGCCTCTTTGTGTACTGACGTCAGTTTTAAGACTTTGAATACAGGCGACTGAGCTTGGTCAGTTTGACATTCTTTATATAGCAGTAATTAGGATGGGGCAGTCCTCTTATGTTTTCATATCATCGTATAGATTGTCCGATCACATCGGTGGGGGGGGGCTTCCTCTCTCATCACTCATTGTACAATGACAGTGTGACTGATCTCAAAGCACAGCTGCTGCCATTTACCGTTTGGTTCATTTTACAGTGATCATAAAATAAGTTTATCTGCAGTAACAGCTGCCTCCCTCCTTCTCTTGGACTCGTGTTTGTGTGTGTGTGCGTGCGTGCATGCCAGTGTCTCTCTCTCACTCTCTCTCTCTCTCTCAAACACTCCAATACATTGCACATGAAAAACGAGCTTCTGCCGTCGGCCTGTGCGTATTAAGAGAAAGTCAGCAGCATATCCAATGCATTACATACGTTCACAAGTGAATTTGGCGAGGCCGGCAGGGATAGACTCGGCACGTTAAAGATAGAAGGAGTGGAGAAAAGAGCCGCGGTCACATGTGCCTCACACGCCAGCTAGATTCAAGCAGCAGGCGTGTGGAGAACACAGACACGGGGTTTCATCACATTGCAGCAGCACACTCATCAGTACTGGCAGACGGAGAAGGGTTCACTGAAGGGTGGCTTTAAACAGAGTAACAAGATGATTAACTGGGGTTTCTGATCAGAAAAAAGAACAAATCAGCGTGCCCTTGATTGTTGACACACCATCTGTTTACTCTTCCGATCGGTAATGTAAAGCACAGATGGTTGCTAGTAGAAGTTGAAGATGCTAAAAACAAAAAAACACTTGTGTGTACGATGTTTCTCCTTTTTGATGTTTTGGTGCTTTCCTGCACTCCTCCTCGCAGAATGGTTTTGATTTTATTTCCCTGGGGTTGGTTTTGCTTCGTCTGCGTCTGTTTCCGTTTTTCTCAGGCATCTCCCAGAATGCCTTTCTGTAATCCCTCACACAATGGCCCTGAACCTGTTGGTTTTAGTCCAGTGTGGGCAGAGTTAAATGTCCACCTACATAGCAAATGTAAATATAAATAGCCCGCCGACCAGTTCATCGTCATTGTACATGTGCTTGTAGACTCATGGCTTCAAATGCAACACAGCTCATGGAAGCTTTGAGAATGGGGATTTTTTTTTTGTTGCTCCACCAGAAAAGCAAAGCACATTGTCTGTAGCCATGTTTAACAGGGTGGATTTTTCCTTTTTAAGATGTGAGTATAATTGTATGACAATTTTTTTTTCTCCTTAACTTTTATTTCATTTTTCAATGAATCTTTTGTTCAACAAAATCAAGCCCCTTATTTCCTTTTCTTGAATTCCAGCATTTGGTCTACTGCAGCTACTAATGGTATAAGTACATATTGTAAAATTCAGTGAAACCTTTTCTCATCTTGGAAAATGGTGTATGCCTGTTCCCATGGAATACTATAATAAAAACAACTGAAAACCCCTTAATGTCTTTAGATCACACACATTTTATACTGCAGAGGCAGGTAAGCAGAGGGTTTTTCCATTAATTTAGGCTACACAGGGGTAGGGGCTACTTTATTGCGTCTGTCACCCAGAACATTTGATTCATGGCGTCAGATGAACGTGTACTCGGGAGCCTCTATGTTGTTGTGTATAGTAAGAGCTCCCGGGTTGTCCAGGCCAAAACAGGGGTGGACATAATTTTGGAAGTGACAGTGGAAGGTGTGCAGGTGTTGTTCCTGGTCCACGTTAAAGAAGGACAGAGTCCCTCTCTCGTAGTCCAGAGCCACGCCTATCCGCACGGGGTTCACCGTAATCCTCAAGTCAGGACTCCAGCCACTGTGCAGAAACTCGTATTTATGCCTAATGGAAAAGGGGGAAAAAACAAGATGAAGGCGACTTTATATTTGCGCACAGCGAAGAACTTCTAAAGCTTCCTCCCTCTTCCTGTTGGGATAATTCCCTGTCAGCCACCGGTGGAGCAGATGCTGAACCAAGAGCCAACAGTGGTCTTTCAAACGGCTGCGGATTAAAGAAAATGAGAAATGCCTGCTGATGATTGCTGAATCGTGCGTAGGCAGAATCACCAAGATGAGGCCCACAGAGGAAACGGCATTCAGGGCTTGTGCGAGTCGCCGCTCCGAATGATTTGCTTGCCTTGTTCCAAGAAACGTTGCCATAGCAACACTTCCAAAGTAACCGATATTTCAACTCTGGGCTTTTCTATCTTCAGCGGGCTGCGTTTTGTTAAGAGCGGATGCACACTTTTTTTTCTCTTTTTTTGCTTAGGAAAGGAACATTTCTTGGTGCTAAAAATACGGTCTTGGCCCAGTTACCGTGAACAGCGATAGCAGTCCCTGAGAGGATCAACGCGCTAATTTTGGTTTCAAAATGCCTGAAAAAAATCAGGGACCGTGTTGTCCTGGGAAAATCAAAACCGGCTTGCACAACAAAACGGGAATAAAAAATCAGTTTGAACACATGACTGAGCAGCAAACCGAGGCTCTTTAACCTCAGTGTTTTGTTTAAATCCCACTGTCGTTTGCGTAGAAATAATAGAATTGCGAAATCAGTTTTGTCTTTGCTGAAAACACCTGAAAAGCAATGAAGTTGCAACTGTCCACAAACCTGCTCTGATCAAATTGACCTTTAAATGTTACCACACCCAATAAGAAACTATTTCATGTTTTAGAAGTTCTATTTGTTTTCTGAAAGGTCGGCCACCATACTGAACCTGCTGCACATAACTATGTTTTACGGACCCCAAACAGAACACCGGGTAAATAGTATCGGAGATGGTGCACCGTTACCTGGATGGAGTGAGAATGTGTCTCATACACCAGGAGGTGTTGCTGGCTCCCAGGTACGAGTTCCTCTCCGCGTCCTCGTACGCAACTCCAATCCTAAACTCTGTCCCGTCGTCCACCTCCACTTCCCAGTAATGCCTGCCTCGCACTGGAATCACATCTCCCAGGACAGCTACACATCTGTGTACACACACAGTCTCATTTTACACGATGTTTCTAAACTCTTCGAGGTGAATTCAAATTATCCGCAGCCATGTTGTACTTAACCTGGAAAAGGTTTTATCGTCAAAAGCCATAGCGCTGATCGGCAGCTCCTCGTCTCCATAAAACATGGTGAAGCCATCTTCAGAGATGGACAGGCAAGGGTGGGCAGTGTCCTCCAGGAGGTGGAAGAATGTACCTGCGCAGGTAAACATACACTGTTAGACGTCATATGTTTACATGAAGGTTCAGGTCCGCATTGTTCTGTATCATCGGGGCCATGAACAGGTGATCGATGACGCTCCTCACCTGTGGTGGAGACCGTGATAACGTCGCTCCTGTCGCTGGGCCCGCCGATGTTGACCGCTCTCACTGCGATGACGTAACGCCGTCCTGACTGCAGCTGGATCAGACACTGACATGTGGGCACGGCTACTATAGACCTGGGGCGTTAACCAGTGGGACACAAGATTAATATATTAAATGCATAATGATGATGGCAACTTTTTGGATTTCATTTGGATTTTTCTCACTGACCAGATGGAGAGAACATATTATACCTGCTCTTTCACGTGGTGTATTTTCCTTTACATTTTCTTAAATTTATCTTAAGCAATTTCTCATCTCGCTTTTATCTAACTCCATTTTATTGTAAGTATAGCTACTATTATATTTATTTTCCTCAATTCTAGGATTTTTATATTTTTTTAAACTCCATTTCATCTTGTTTTAATTTCACTCTAATACTGCGTGCACTTGTCCTGTCTTATTATCAGCTTATCAGTGATCTCAAGGCACTTTGAACTGCACTTACCTCATGAAAGCCGATATACAAATACAGTTTGATTTGATTTCATTAGACATGACACCTTGTCTCACAACTTACATAATACTCTGTGTATAAATGTGGTGGTTGTGTTTGGACTCTGGACCAATTTCAGTTCAGACATTTCGGAGTCCGAGGAGTGAAAATGCACAGATGATTCAAATAAATGGTTTGACTCTTCTGTGAAGTGACGGCATGAAAAACTAAAATGACCCCAAATGCGAGGACAGTATTCTAGCTGAGGCCAACAGTGCTGCAGGAGCTGAGGCTAAAAATAGATTTTCTAGGACAGAGTGTGTCTTGATTCAGCAGCTCTATAACCATGGGACCTCAAAAATTCCCAGGCAACAACTAACACGGGCTTTTGTTTATGGATGTATTGAAACAAAAGCCTTATTAAAAGGCCTGGCCAGTGAGGACTAATATCGTTGTCTGCTGGATGTTTGAAACTCTGCTCATCCAGTGGAGAAAAAAATACGGCACATTTCAAGGGAAGCCCAATTAAATCTTGATCTTTTTTTCTATATCAAATCTGACAACTGTATGTTAAGAACACAGTCCTTACTCAGTGGCACCGCTCTCTGTGCCATCAGTCCCCATCTCACTGAGCTCCACGGTGTAAGAGTCTACTGGGTTGGTGTTGCCGGACTCCCAGCGGATCAGAGCAGCCTCGGGACAGCTAGTACACTCCCTCTGCTTGATCACTGGAGGCGACGGCACTAGGGAGGTGAGGATTTAGACTTTATTCTCTCCAACATCAATCATGTGAAGCTGGAGTATTTACAAAATACAGGAAAAAAATCCACCTGACAGTGGGTTTTAGGGGATGTCCAGACAACAGAGCTATTATTCCACCTGCCACGAGTTTAATGGCTCTTTGAGTCGTTGCAGGAGTGTGACATTTATTACCTGTCACATATAAGGCCTTCTCGCTCGCTGGGCTGATGCCTGTGGTGTTGGTAGCCGTTACCCAGAGCTCATACTGAGCGTTGGGCAGCAGATCTGTCACAGTGCAGTGGGTCTCCTTCACTGTTACCTTGCTCACTGGAGAGGAAGCACAGATTTCACTGTGGCGGCTTGACAGATTGAAACACCAGCGTCCCAGAGATTTCGACAGTTGACGCTGTCGTCATGCAGTTTGAATCTGCGGTCAATGTTTTTTACCCTGCGGTGCGCAGGTGCTGTCTGCTGGCGTGTCCTCCAACACTGGTCTGTAGTAAAGCTCGTACAACTCCACAGTGTCGTCAGAGAACAAGCTCCAGCACACACGCAGGGACGTCTGGGTGGCGGAGTTGGGCATCTGGGGGTTGATTACTGGGGCAGATGGAGCTGTTTACACACACACACACACACATATTGGACATATATTATTCCCGTTTTGTTATCAAGTCATGCCATCAAAAGCTGTCAGAAAACAGTACTGCAGCAGTTTGCATTAAAAAAAGCCATCACAGCTCAACAACGACACCTATGTGCTTTTTTGGATTATGATTCCCATTTCTAAAAAAAGTCTTCAAAATGGAATTCACCATTCACAATATCCTAAATATCCCTTCCTTCCTAAACACATAAACAGCATAGTCGGCCAGAGATTTAAATATTAAAGCGTATAATACTCTGATTTAGACTTCAGTAAGGACATTTTTTCCCTATTAGTCCTCTATGGGTGAAGTCTTGCAATTTCCTCTTGCTTTAATCTTCAGCATCATCTGTTTTCCCATGTTATTCAGGTCCCTACATTCATAATTAACCTTATCCGACCAGTGATCTTTCTACTCGAGTCCTTGGGTCAGATCGCTCCTTAGATACTTTTCTTTATATATTAATGCATTCCTGTAATTTTGCCTTTCAAACCCCACTTGATGCACAACCCATCTCCCATCCCCAAACCCACCACCAGGATGTTCAGGGACATTGAACCACCTGCTGTCTTTACTCTCCTGTCTCCCCATGGGCCTAGCATAGTGAGGATGTTTCAGATCGATGGGGTTGAATCGGTCTCTACAAAATTACACCACAGACACGTCTACATTATAGATACAGACGAGAAAGTTAAACCTTCATCTCTTTGTAAATCAGACCTGGGACAACATTGATGGAGTCCATCATGGTTTTCACATCTGACAAGTCAGCAAGTGGCGTGTTAAACTCAAGAGGTGTTGACAGCTTGAAGTCGACCTCTTCCTTTTTGGCAAACTCCTCGATTCTAGTGTAGTAAAAAAAAAACAAGCTCTGAATATCAAGATTTTACATAAAAGGGGAAGAAGCTTGTATCATGCCATTCTTCTGGATCAATCAAAATGTATTTATTTTGAAGACATAAGATCCACTTGCTAGCTTTTTCTTGAGCTTTTTGCAGACCAACTATTGCCATTTCGTGGAAAACAAGCTTACTCAGTACTAAAAAAGCTAGTATGTGGACCTTGAGAAAGGATTTCTATGTCAAACTGCTTTTCACAAAAACATGTGGAAACAATAATGCAATATTAGCCCTGTGCCATTAACGGTTGGTCTCTTGAAATTACATTGCAGTGTCACACCATGTGCCATACTCACTTAGCAGCATCATAATTACCTTTTAATGCTGGGCATAACTGCCTGTCAACAAAGGTTAAAGAAAGCAACTGAGCAACAAAGTATTGCATAATCCACACATTCTTGTAACTTGCTGGACACACACAGGCTAGGACACCTTCAGAAAAAGCCTTTTGTCCTGGCTGCGGTAGATCTCCTGGGCCGCCTCAATGAGCTCCTTGGAGGCATCCAGCGCCCGACCACAGGCCAGCAGCTGACTGTACAGGGCCTCCAGCTTGCCCTTCTTCTCCTCCTCCAGTGCAGCCGCCCTCTCGTCATATCGCTGAGAAAGTGTCTGCAGCACGTCATTGTAGTGCTGCTCCAAGTGCTGCTCCTGACGGCCAAAATTCTCCTGTAATCATCAGTAGGGGCAGAGTTGGAGATTTCAGAACAACGTTTCTTAGTTTAAGATTTTCCAGTTAAAAACTGACTGACTTGAACTTTATTTCCATCTTTGAGCTCATTAAACCAAAATAATAAAAAACAATAAAAAAAGAAAGTATTCCCAAATGCTCACACACCCGTAATGGAATTTAAAAAACACATAACAACAATTGGTTTCACTAAACTCAAAGACTTGCGTGTGATGTTTACCTCCACAGTGAGAAAGATTTCCTCCAGATGACCTGCAAAGTTCTCCATCTCAGCAACCTTCCCTTGCAACCGATCCCTGGTTGTGACAATCTCACTCTGAAAACAAAGTCACATTTCTTCCCTTTCTCTTTTTAATTCAAACCAGAAACAGAAAATATTTTTCAGCATGTGCCGCCAGGTCTTTCTGCTCATGTCTGTGGCTTGGTTAAAAAAAAAGGGGCCTTCATGTGGGCAGCTTCATATTCTTGGAATCAGCGGCAAAGAAATTTCAAATTATAGACCACAGTGCTTAAAAGTGTAATGTTATAGGAAATGACAGGGAAATAAACTGACCAATGTGAATGTTCTAATGTACAGTTGTCATGAAATTCAGTGTTTTCAATGTTCTTTTTTCACAACTCCTTGCGCAAAAAGGGGTATGAATCTATAATTGTGTGAAAGCATTTAGGTTTAACATGAACATTAAAAATTATGAGCCAAACTGTGTTAGTGTCCCCACCTCAGTTTCTCTCTCCTCAAACACATCATCGTCCTCATCATCATGTCCATCTTCTGCCCCAGTGGGAGAAGGAGAGGTGTCCTCACAGGGCTCAAACTGAAGGGACTCGTGGTGTTGACAGAGAACCTCTGGAAGGTGGAAACTTCTCGGGTCTCCCTTCCTCCTCTGTCTGAAACCACACTGTAGGGCTCCATGGTGATTGTTTTTCTGCTCAACTCCTGGTGCTCAGCTTCTTCTGCAATCACATCCAATCTATCTCCTCTGATATCATACAGGTCCATGAGGAGGAGAGACTGTGGGAGGACAGGTTGCAACTCAGTTGTGATTTAAGTCTCTGATGCAAGATCTATTCAAGTCAACCCTTTAGAATATTCTAAAAAACAAACAAACACAAAACATGCATGCATTAATAGGTGAACAGAAAACAAAACAGCAGCTGAGATCTCAAAACTACATCCTTCACACTTGAACCAAGCAACTTGTCTGTGCAGAGCAAGCGGTTAATTAAATTATTATCAGTGACTGAGCAGCTGACTGCAAATTTACCTGGATAATTCAGTAGTTCAGTCTGTCCTTAACAACCATTTCAGGCCAACAGTGTTGTTCCGACAAGCCTGCTCTGCAAGCAGTCCAACCCTCACCCAGAAGCTGTGACAAAAATAGAAGGGACTCAGATTGCTCAAATGTCACAGGCATGTCAAACATCCACGCAGAAAATAAGTTATGTTCTGAAAAAACATACAGTAAGACGAGTCTGGTTAACACTGTAAAATGAATAAATAATAACAAATTGAAATTTGTGCCACTTTGTTAATTTCTTTAATATCTGGAGCTGGAAATCCCCGAACATGTGATTCAAAGGTTAAAGTTGAACACAGTGAAGTTGCGGTGCCTTCGGTGTTCCTCGTAAACTCTCACTTCATTCATTGAAACGCTTCTGAACCGACATTACCTGAATAGTGACCCCGGACGCTCTTTCAGCACCTGAGTCGTCGAAAACGGAGGCCGGCAGTTTTTCGTGGCTTTTGCTTTATTATAGAAATCAAGCAACATCACCCTGCTGCGCACTAAAAGGAAGCTGACTGGGAAGAAAATGCGTGTCATCAATAATTGAAGTTGTGTTGCACTGCTTTCATAGCAAACTAATGTTTACAAAGCTACACGACTTCCGTTATCTCCTCCATCTGAGTAAATGTGATGACGTCCTTTAACTTTAGTTTTAGTCGTTACCCTTCGTTTTTTTTAAAATAATCATTCCGATTATTTCTAAGGCGCGTGAAGGCGTCTTACGTCACGCAAATGGCGGACGTTGTAAACAGAGCCAGCAGCTCCTCGGAGGCCAAAGCGAAACACCTCTTTTTAAGATGAATAGCCTCGAGTACGAGCGTTTGGACAGTCTGGAGGGCTGGGTGGCTGTGAAGAGCAACGTATTTGAGGAAACGGAAGCGTTTAAGCTGGGCTTTATCGTGCAGTGGAATGTCATCGAGTGTAAATTCGCGGTCACCTGCCACAATCGGACGTTACAGCGGCAGACGCGCAAAGCCGAGGTGGCCGTCGGCGACCCCCAGATGAGCTGGGCCGGACTCTTCTCCGTCAGCGACCTCAAACACGTCCACCAGCAGTTCACTTGTGTGGCGGACGTGCTGGGGGGCTGCTTCCCAGATTTGTCTGAGTTCGACGAAGGCAACATTTGGGACTTGCTCTTCCTGAATCGGAGGTCGGGTCCCGACGACGAGAGGAGAGGGATTTTGACACGCCGTGCAGGAAGCTGGAGAAGTACTTCAGCGCAGCCATCGACACCTGCGGACGGAAAATCGTCCTCGACACGCTCTTCACCCAGGATGAGCGCGGTGTGGAGGAGTACTTCGAAAATCTGCAGGAGTTCAAGCGGAAGACCATGCAGGAGGAGATGTCCAGGGCCAAGGGTCACCTGCGACAGGTGAGGAGGAGTCACATCTGTGTGAGCTGAGCGCATCCGTCCGCAGGGGCCATGGGTAAAGCCGCTACAAGTACTGTACTGAAGTACAGTTTTGAGATACTTATACTTTAATAATAACGGATCTCCAGCTTATATTACTTTACACTTCTACTCCATTACAGTTCAGAGGCGAATACTCTACTTTTTACTCCACTGTCTGACAGATATTGTTGCAGGATACTTTGTTTAGGTTATTTATAGAAACATAATTTCTTGTCAAAGTCAGAGTGTGTTGGTTTAGCTGTGTATTGACTCATATTGTAATGTTGAATATCGATGTTGATGTTTTGTTTGGCCTGTCCGGGCCGTCCCCTTCCTCTTAGCAGCTGTTTCTGCTGCATCATAAAAATATGCACTACATAACACTGACAGAAGGAAGGTTTCACTTGAGAAACAGAGAAGGGATTTAGTGAAATCTTGGGGAAACCTCTGTAAGATTGAAATGCTGTGCAGGACTAGCACCACACAGTGGTGTTACAAGTCTTGAAAGCAGGCCCGCCATGACACAGCAAAACCCCTGTTGCATCATTGCGCTGCGTGTTGCACCACCGCCGGTGCTCATGTTTGTTTTGCAGCCGGTGAGTTCTGTCCTGCCTTTTGAAGTACATTTGAGTTCGAGTGATGCAAACGCAGTAGTGCACCGCGGCGCCTTCACTTGCTCGCTACACGAGTAAACAACGGGGTGGGAAATGCCTTACAGTAGAATTAACATCGGCACATTAAAAGCCCAGAGGTGTGAGACACGAGAAGAAACTGCATCTGCAACATCTCGATGAACTAATGCAATCCCCTACACAGCCCTGAAATCCTCTGAGAACATCACGCGATGTTTGTTGAGACTGGGTCAGAGCGCAGACGCGCAGCATGCAACTGGTGATTTTTGAGGCTGTAGTTGTCAAACACATAAACAAAGCAAGGAATCATATTGTACAGGATTGTGTGTCTTTAAATTAGACACGATCAAATATCACAATATAGAAAAAGTCACTTTTTTCGCTGACCTCTGGCTTCACCGGTCCACCCTCGGCCCATCTGGTTATGGAAATTGTTTTTTGTCCATTTCGTTGCAAAAGTCTCGTGAAGCAAAGATAAGAGGCTGCGAGCTCAGACTAAACCGCGGTCTTCTGTGTTTGCAGCTGCTGCAGAGTCATGCCGATGCCGACCGGATGGTTGCGCTGCTCAGCATCTATGAGGAAGAGGACGAGGGCTACCAGGACCTGGTCACCATGGCCACCACCTTCTTCCATTACCTTTGCAGCCTTTCAGGGACATGAGAGAGCTGGCCTGCCTCTACAAGATGGAGATCCTGGTAAATATAGCCTTGTATTTAGCAGCTGTGGGCTTTTATTCTAGGACGTGGTCAACTGTTGTATACAGACGAAGCCCGAATAATTGTCGTCTACTGTTTCGCTCCTTGCAGAAGTCTTTGGAGTTCGAAGACTTGGGTCCTAAGAGGATCTCAGCACTGGAGAAGGAGGCGGAGGAGTGGAGAATGAAAGCAGAAGCTGCAGTTGCCTCAATCCAGGACATCACTGTCACCTACTTTGCACAGACCTCAAAGGCTCTGGCTGGTATAAGTTGTTTTTTCTCTTGTTTTTGTAAGGATGAATTCCTGAATGACTTTTGTGTCTTAGTCTTCTGCACACATGGGAAAAAGAAAGAGGTGTAGAGTCGCAAGGTGCACATTGTTATGTTGTTCAATATTTTAAAGCACAGTAAATTATTGGGGGCAGAAAAAGGCAGGAAAAACAAGGGAATTAAGAAGTATTTTACTGCCCCTTCCTACATTTAAATTGAATCCAAATTCTTGATTGATTGGGCAGCCATCTTTCATTTGGGCATTTTGAATTCCCACCATATCTGAGAGAAAACATCATCCAGAAGCAAACTTTTTTTTACACAGCCTAACAGCCACAACCTAATCTTGTTTTTTTTAATCTGTCATGGAAATATACAGTGTACTGCATATGCTTCTGTGTGACGTGGACATTCATAACAGACCCCTTGCGTACGTCCACGTCCAGGTATGCTGAAGCAGATGGAGGAGGACAAGGCTCGTTTTGGAGCCGCTGCCTGGGCGTCTGCGGCTCCCAGACTGGAGAAACTGCGCTTCCTACTGGCCAAAGAAACCCTGCAGCACATGAGGGCGACAGAGATGTGCCTCAACCGCAAGAAAGACAGCATCAGAGAAAGGGTGTGTGTCTTACGTTTTTTTGGATTGACGTGTAAACAGGTTTTCTGGCGGCTCTTTAATTAATGAGCATATTCCATGGAGTGGTATTGGACTCTGACTCAGTGGTAAGGCTGTCCTTGGCTGTCGCCGTCATTCAGATCTTTGTTCCCGCTGCTTTTGAAGTGGTTGTAAGACTGAGGAGAGGTGGCACGGTGCCTACTTGCCCTAGTGTGTCTTTCACTTGGTATTCCAGTCAGATGTGAATCTCTGGCTGCGATCGTCCTTTGATCTATTTATAAAGCCTCTCGAAAAACACAGAGAATTCCCCCGCTGCAGCCCCAAAACCTGCACGCATGAATAAGTGAGTGTGTCTGTGTTCGTACGTACAGTAAATACTGAAAAACGTGCCAGCTATACGCCTGTAGCGCGTCGTGCTGTGCATTCTGAGCTCACAGAGCTGAGGAGACCTTGAGCACCTTCACCTTCATGCGGCTGCATTATTCATGTGATTAAGCTCTTCAGCTGGGAAATCAACACGGGCCTTACAGAGGCCGCTGTGCGCGAGCGTTTTGTGACGCAATCGGTGAACTACACCCACTCAAAGGCTCGCGGTGGCTCTGCCGAGGGCGCCGGCGTGCCTGCATGTGTCACAGCCTGACGCCTTTTAGCGTGCGTTAATGTATGTGTGATATTAGCTGCGCGTGATCCCAAGAGGAATTTGTCGAAGGATCTAAGGACGCACACGTGCTCTGAACGTGTAGGCTCATTTACTTCGCATGAATTCATACCTCGCAGGTAGCTGATGGTTTCAGCTCATTTCATCACAGTCTGAAAATCATCTCGCAGATTAGGCCGGAGAGAAGTTTTCACCATCGGCCCCCTGCTTTATTTTCATGTCAGATTTAGTTTTTTCACCTGGTGGTGTAGTTTAAAACAGAGACTGTTTTACAAACTCCTTGTTCAAGGACACTCCCAGAGTTTGACTCAGCTCTCAGTAAGTTGGCTGGCGTCCCCAGCCAGCTGTGTCCAAAAATGAAAAGCAAAGCAAGCGAATGACAAGAAACACACGTCATGAAAAGCAAACTGTGAAGGATGTTCTTTTTCTTAATAGGCTTGTGTTGAAAGCTGGCTCTTTAAGTACGGTTCATTCAAGGTTTCTGTGAAAACAGAGTCTTTTTTTAAATGTTGAGAGATGAACGCATCAAGTCTTGTGTCTCTGTGAGTTGAGGGGAAGCGAACTGACTTGAAAGAAGGCAGACCAAGCAGCTAAATAAAAAGTATTCACAGTACGGACGTATCAGGCTGTGACATACAAAGCCACCGGTGTGATCCTTTAATGGGACTGACTTGACTTTTTTTCCTGATGTTGTTGGTGCAGCTGGGCAACATGTCGCCCGGAGTCCAGAGCCAGACGGCCGAGTCTGCGTCCGAGGACAGCCGGCCGCAGGACACCGTGGACCAGCTGGAGCTACAGTTCTATGATACCCAGCTGGAACTGTACGACACCAAGTTCGAGATCCTGAGGAACGAGGAGAAGCTGCTGGTGGCTCAGATAGACAGTGTGCGACGGCAGATTAAAGGTACACCTCAGCACAGTTCAGTAGCACAAAATCAATTTTATAACATGAAATGACGGTTGTAGACTGTGATGTCCACTTAAAACCACACAAACAACATTAATTTAAAGATCTGTAACACACTCCTTCCCTACAACTCTTTAATAATGTTCATAAATCATAATCCCAGTTCAGCTTCAAGTTCCAAACAGTAAAGAGCAAAGCAGAGGGAAAAGGTTAAGACTCTTCACAGGAGTCGCCATTTTTGCCTGAACACTGAATTTAGATTAATGCAGTGAATGACTGCAAAAATAGATGATAAATATTTGAGCAAGGTAATGCTTTGCACTGTAAAAGAAGCTACACAATGTCAGGGGTGCTGTATCGGATTACATTATGTACAGGGTCCTTTGTTTTTCTGGTCACTTACAGTCATGTACTACTGTGCAGGGCTTTTACTTTGGGGACCTATTTTGTTCATGTAAATATTTTCCTAATTGCTCCTCAGGGGGCATGTGATGTTTGCATGTAACTGTCTGTGTGATGTGTTTGGCGGCGTGCATCCTCATGCTGACTGGTTTTAGGTTTATTTTTCCAACTCCAATGCAGGAAGGTCGACGGTAAAGGAAGCAGGAGGACAGTTTACGTTATATGAATTACAGAAGTTATATATTGTGGTTAAAATGCTCATCAATTTTCAAGGACACAAACTGATGAAGCGTAATTGTCTGAGTTGAAAGAGCTTGTGTTGGCCGGAGCTGCAGTGAGCGGACTTGTTTTGTTTTGCAGAGCTGAAAGAGGAGGTGGTTTACTATGACGTGTGCGAGGACCCGGAGGAGCTGCAGAGCTTGGTCCACACAGGCGTCCAGCAAGCGGACTCCCCGGCCGTCGGTCAGCTCCGGAGGCGTCTGCAGGCTCTGGAGACCAAGAGAGGCAGCATCTGCGCCCGGCGAGCTTATCTCCGCAACAAAAAGGTGCAGGGGCGAGCGCCGCTGACATTCCTCCGCTTTCAGGCGACGTTTTCTGGCCCATTAAAAATGATTTTTAGTGGCATTTTTGCTCTTTTCGAGGTGGAATGTGTTGACCTGCGAGAAGTACATTGGAAGCAGTTGAAAATGTTAATGAAGAAAGATGATGCCATTTTCTCCACTCGCTATCCCATTCATGCCCCCCAACTGCTAAATTTTTAAAGTATGTTTTGCAATACTGTTTTATTTTTAGCTGACGGAGTAATTTAAGTACAGTACAGTCAGGGTAATTGGTATTTTCTCCTTCTCCTGGCTGCATGCTCATTTTTCTGATTTGGAAAAAAAACTTCTATTGCTCACAACAAAGTGAGAGGAATCATCTGGAGGTTTCCACACATCACCCCCAGTAATCCCCAGAGAATATGAGTCACATGCATGACATGATGTGATATTGTGTGTATACATCAAACTGTACCTGTGTCTTTTTCTGTGTATTTTTGAGTCTATTCATGTTTGTGATTCTTCAGGATCAGTGCATGGATGCCCAAGAGCAGAAGCAGCAGATAGCTCAGCAGAGCTCCAAAGTCTTCAACCAGCATCATCAGGTCCACCTGGTACGTCGCCACGGCAACGAGACGAACCGCAGACACGGTCCCGGCAGAAGCCGGTAAATGAAACCGGATCCAGTTCCAACCGTCTAATACCTCTCACTGTCTCCCCTCTGTTGTCTGCAGAAACGAGAGAAGAGGAAAGAGGAGGATCAGAGGAGGAAACAGTGGGTGGACCAGGAGCGGGAGAAGACTCTGAGCAGATTACGATCCTTCAGAGAGGTCAGGCTCTCTCACTGTCTCTGCTCCGCCTCGCCCCGCCGCAGCCTCTGCACCTGTCCGTAAAGCCCCAGAGGCTCCTGCTTCATGTCGGCCTAATTCAAGAGTTCACCTCAAAATTAAACTTTGGGTTATTAATGCCACATCACGGGGGTGGGGGGACACTGTCTTACACCAGAGATTTAAATGGTTGACAGTGAACACAATAAGATAAGGAAAGCAATTTTGGAGCTTTGTGGCTCGGTTGCAGTACAAGCTAGTTGTGTGCACAAATAGCTAGCGGTCACTAAGAACTTAGAAATGTCTTCCCAAAGGAACTCAGCGCAGGATTTACAAGTAGCTGGTGCAGCTCATGAGTTATAGTGAGATGGTTTTGTCTTGTTTTCAAAGATCATCCAGGAGCAGATTGGGAGAATTTACTGTGTAGTCACTGTGAGGCCTATTTAAAACAAAAGAACGTGACACTGTTGTGTCTTTGTGGTCATTTTCATATTTGCACAACTTTTTATCTTCTGCTGTCTTTCTTCAAGAAGCGACAGGGCCAGTATATCCTGAAAACGCCTCGGTCTAGGATGCTTCCGTCAGAAGTCCCCTGTCCCTCCCAGCCGCTGTCCATCATCAGCCTCGGCCCGTCTCCCTCCTCTGAAGGGTCCCCGGCCTCCGTCCGTCCTGCACCCCGGCGCAAAAAAGCACCGAAGAACCAGCAGCCTAAAGACATCCCTGTCCAAATCTACACTGCACCGCTGCCTCCAACGACAAACGCCCCGACCGCACCTCCTCCTCCTCCCCCTCCACCTCCACCACCACCACCACTGCCACCTCCACTGCCCCCTGCCGTGCCTCCACCTGCCCAAGTTCCCTACGAGGACACACCAATGGCTCTCAGTGAAAAAGAGGACCCTCCTTTCCCGGCCAAGAACATGCTCAAGCAAAATATAGGTGAGAATTAAACACACGGTCATTTTTTTCCTCTTTATGCATCTGTAAACAGAGACCACAGACAAAACATTGTGATGATACAGATAGAGCAGGATGTGAGAAATTGTGCATCTACAGGGAAGGGCATGTTTGTTTGTTCCACAGAAAAGTGTGCTGAGAGAGTGTGTGTGTGTGTGTGCGCAGTCTGCTTGTCAGTGAAGGTGTTTCATGCACAGTTGACGTTAAAAGGGACGACTGCAGAATCTCCAACAACACCGCCAATTTCTCCCGCCGTCGTAAAAGTGCCTGTTCTCCTTCATTGTTGCAATGCTGCAGGGACGATGGACGAAGTGTTGGCCTCGCTGCAGCGTGGACAGGTTCAGCTTCGAAAGGCCCCCGCTCCCAGGACGCCGCCCTCCGCTGAGGACCCGAGGAGCAGCCTGATGTGCGCCATCCGACAGGGAGTCACCCTGAGGAAGGTGAGATGTTTCTGCCAGGACAGAGAACAACGCCACAGCCATGTTGCAGATTTACAGCTTCGGTATACGTGTCGGCTGGCAGGTCGCAGCGTGTTGGAACACTGAAAGGCAGAACTGGGTCATTTTGAAACAGTGCAACCGTCACATGGTTGTTTACTTTTCTATCTGCTGATTCGTCATTATTAGATTAATTAAACTCCTACATATCGATCTCCGTGCCAGCTTCAGAAATCCAGTGTTTCATAAAAACTAAACTTGAATTGACTTTTTATTTTATAAATGGTTGATCTACAGATTATCAAGGTCCAGGCAAGGACCCATGAGCATAGACAAATACCCCCCAATGCACTGATAGACATACATGCATACATACATACAGGGGACTTCCAAAATTGGTGGTCCCTTTCATCTCCTTTTATTTGTTGACTCTTTTACTTGTTTTGCATATCTGTTTGTGCAGGTTTTGCATTTATTTGTGCTGGTTTTGTGTGTCTTTGTACTGGTTTTGCATCTTCGTGCTGGTTTTGTGTGTCTTTGTACTGGTTTTGCATCTTCGTGCTGGTTTTGTGTGTCTTTGTGCTGCTGGTTTTGCATCTTCGTGCTGGTTTTGTGTGTCTTTGTGCTGGTTTTGCATCTTTGTGCTAGCCTTGCATATCTTCATGCTTGTTTTGTTTGTCTTCATAGTGGCTTTGCATCTTTTTGCAATACGTCCATTGGCCTTATCGTTCTCTTTCCTTCATTCTTGGACCCACGCGGTATATATTAAAAAAATATGAAGTCCCATATTTCATTCGGTCATCCCTGCAGAAACCCACGAATATGAAACTTAAGTTGACCCTTGTCGTGACACAGGTGGTTCCTGTACGTGCAGAGATTCCGAGCAGTGGAGACAATGAGCTGGAGCGCAGCATCAAAGCTGCAATGATGAGGATGAAAAAGGTGGCGAGCGACTCCGATGAGGAGGACCGCGGAGATGAGGAGTCACACAGCACAGACTGGGACAGTTGAGAGCGCGCACACATACTGATGAAACTGTTCCCTTTTATCATCCCCACTGTGTTTTATCCAGCTTATGTTGCTGCCAAATTTTCACCAAAAAAGCATCGTCTTTGACAGGGACAGGATTACGCCTCTTCTGACTTAAGCGCTGTAGTTTTTTTTTTTTTTTTTTTGAAGTTGTCACACAGTAATCATATTTGCTTTTTTAAAAATCACCCCGAGATGTTGAAATGCATCCAGAAACTGCTTAAATCCAACAAGCCGGCAAGCGGCAGAGTCAGGATTTTGTCTTCTATGAAGCATTTGGTTTGCAGAAATCCCAAACTGAGCGAATGAAGCGCTGCGCCAGGCAACAGTACTGTAGTACAGAGCGTAAACGACGGGTTTTCGCTTCCCAACGCTGCGTCTGAAGGCCTTTTGTGTCGCACAGCAGGGGAAGCCTGTGAGACGACTACACTACACAACTCCACTATCACAAATACTACAAATACTCAGCTACTACTGTTATTTTGAATGTAATTAAATCTGAGTGTTTTTTTCTCGACTTTACCCCTACAAGGGCTACAGCAATTTGTTTTGTAGTTTTTCTGCATTTTATTACCCAACAAAGGAAGAGTTATGTTGTATGAGCTCCAGCAGTGTTAAGTGTTTTATGGACTACATCGTCGAGAAGTCGACATCATTGTTTGCGTCGGAGGCCGTTTCATGCACAGCCTGTTTTATCTTTCTGTGTAAGACATGTGTGAGTGTCTTAGGTTTAATTTTGGGGCAGTTTATAGATGATATCTGTTCCTCCCTGATGCCATTACAAATGAAGTGAGAGTAACCACAATGTCTGTCTACTGGTGGAATTACTCTTTTCGTAAAGCTTGCTGACAGGTTATTTTTGATATAGTTTAGGGCCTTATGACCTTTGAACCTGTGACAGAGCTCTGGACTTATGTGAGCAAATCTGATGTATTTTGCACAAACAATACAAGTGTAGACAGAATGAAATGGGTTGCAGATGAAAGTACTAACAGCTGCACTTTGTTTTAAAAACGTGTGAAGAAATGAAACTGCTTATCCCATTGTGTTATGGATGAGCATGTGGGCTGATGATGGCTGCGGCTTAACAATAAAAGAAGACACGTGAAATCCTAAACTTAAATTTCCTTTCTTTTTTTCATTCCCAGGTGCTTTTCCTGCATCAACACAGGTTAGCTAAAGCCTGGTAATAATAATACTTTTTTTTAAAAACCCTGCTCGTTTTAAATGAGTCACGTCGTCCAAAGAGGTGTCAACCTGTGCTGGTGTGAACTCCGGTGAGTGCGCTTTGGCGATTTGTAGCCCACACGGCGATGAGTCATATTGTAATATCCGCGCTGGCAGCCGTCGCTCCCACAAATCTCTCCCGCAGCGACAGCTCAGACACACACACACACACACACACACACACACACACACACACACACACACACCAGCCAGCTGCGACTGGGTTTGTTCAGCCCTGTGTACTCAGAGATCGGCCGCTCTCGGGCGTCACCTCGCCCGGTCGCTCCGCGCTCGTCTGGGGCGGAACTCATCGGTGACGTCCGGCTGATTCAGGGTGGCGGTGGACGGGGGTCGCGCTTCTCGTGGGAAGACGCGCACGTGGCGGGCCTCAGGAGGAACCCGCCGCGTGAGCGTCAACGTGAAATTCCGCAGCCTGTTACCATGGCAACGGGAAGTCTCGGCGGTACTGGCCTGCAGTGCCATCGCCGTCTCTCTCCCTCTCAGACACATGTACGCAGCAGCATAGTCTCTTAATGATGTTTCACCAACTCGCCCACTCATCACCAGTCACACAATGAGCCTTGCTGAGAGAGTTAAAGAGACAACGATGAACAGGGGAGAGAGAGAGAGTGAGAAATGCTGCTATTGCTGCAACATCGTTGGTTCAGCAATGTAATGATGACTAATAATTCATATATGACAAGAAGTAAGGATGAGGAAGTGGATCATGGTTTCCCTTATATTTCATTGAACTGATTCAAACTTGGTGGGATTGCTGTGTTGTGTTCTCTTCTGGCTCAAAAAAGTTATTATTATTATTATTAGTGGTGGGATTGCTGATGGTGTTCAGGTCAATTACATTACATTAGTACATTATCCTATGTATCCATTTAAAAAACTCTCATACTAAAATATTCAACATGTTGTAGGACAATGTAATGACAGGATCCAGAGATTGCCAACAGGTAGAGCTACAACTAACCATTTTTTAAATGTCAAACATTGTAGAAATGTAGAATAGTGGAAAGAGTCTTTGCATTGATTTTTTTTTTTTTCAGCATTTGAAAACCCAAAGATGTCCAGTTTACTGTGACAGATGCCAGACATAGAAGAGTGACTCAAACTGATCATGAAAGTGTTCTGGAAATTATTTACCAATTCTGATCATTTAGTGATGTTTATCACTTTATCAAGCAACAGATGTTCTGTGGCTCAAGATTTTCTGTTTTAGTTTCATTGTAAATTAGATATCTTAGAATTCTGCACAGTTTGTTGGAGAAACAGAGCCATTTCAAAACATCACATTAGGCACAGGGGGACACTTTTGTTCTTTCTTTTTTACATTTTATAGACTAAGTAATAAAGTAATTAATCAAAGCAATAACGAACATATTAATTAGTAGTTAAAATAATAATTGCAATGCTGCAATCCTACAGCAATCAATTTTCAATCAACTGACTTAATTGGTGAATTAACTAATCATTTAGTACCAAATTGATGCACATTGATTATGTTTCCACCCAGATGTACCTTTGTCCACCAGCTGCTCGCTAAAGGTGACAGTGAAAATTAAAGACTCTCAGGGAGACCAACTTCTGAGAGACAGCTGAGTCTCTTGTCTAATTAGCTAATTAATTGATGGATGGTGGCACTGCATCTATACTTCTCGAAGCCCAATAGTCATTCACACTGTTATTTACAAAAACAAAAGGAAGGAGTGGGATTAAGTTGCCAGGGCAACATGTCCTCTGATCCACAGATCTGCATTTGTGTCTTCAGTGCTGTGAGGGTTTTTCCTTCCTTCAGACAAGCTCATACGAATATTTGCTTTATTTGTTCTGATCTCAGAAAAACTGATGCGTGTCACTGACTGCGATTAAATCCCACCTCATTTGCTATGGTTATCTGTGTGTCTCTGTTAGGATTACAGCTATATTTAGAGCTATGTAAATCAACATCAGAGAAAAAAAGACATGCGGTGGCGGAGCTTCTGTACTCAAGCCTCGACTGGATGCCGCTCTGGCAGTTTAGGTTCCTTCCACCTCCTTCGCTGAGCTTCTCATCCTGAATAAAACGCCTCAAGACTTTCACAATGTCAGGCGGCATATTTGTCAGCTTTAACAGTTTCTTAGTTTTTACTTTTTTTAGTTACACAGAACCCACAATACAGAGCTGCAACTGAGTGGGGATTAGGGAAACCTTCAGTCTCCTCTCAGTGGAGCTCTTGCCAAAATGTGGCCTATAACTTACACACACACACACACACACACACACCAACACCAACTCAGCATCGTAATTAAACTAAATTTTAACAATTGTCATTTCTATTGTACAATATTGAACAGGAGTCACAAAAGTGCACAAGAGGCATTGGTTCAAAAGGAAGGATCTTACATTGTGTTATCCAGTGGGGCTCAAACAGAGAGACAATAAGCAAAAAGTCCCTTCGTAGGCATCTCAACAGTGAGGAAAAATGTAGATTTCTAACATCGTAGCATTACCCAGTAAATGTGCCTTTTGATTTCAAATGCACTACACTTCAAGATAGAGTTCCCAAAAGCAGCTGTGACGCTTTCCCTGCAAATAAATCTGAATCCTGCCAGTTTGTCATATTTTATATATCATTGTACATCTGTGGAAACATTAGATGAAAATAACATTGATTTACTTGGTATGGTGAAGAAACGCCAGTTGCAGAGAGGCACCAAAAATAAATAAACATGTAAAAACAAAAAAAACAAGAATCTGATAGGATTTTCGTGAAAAGGCCCATGCCATCTAAATGTTCTCAGTGATGCACACTGTCACATTGTTCACCCACCGAGCAGCACCAAGTCCCCTCACCACAAAGTAACCACCACCATAAGAAAAACTAGTGTGTAGGAAGCACATCAGCAGCCTTGGAGACGCGACGTCTTTGTTCAAATGTTCACAAATGGACAATGATACTATTGCACACACACAAGGACCTTTAAACAGCACACTACACTCATGGCAAGATGGGGTTCGTATTATCATATTTGGATGTTTTTTTAGAAGCAAAGCTCCTGAGACGTTAGAGTTTGCCTTCTTTATGCAAATACAACCAACAGGACCCACAGGTGATGGCGATGGCTTCCTGCTGCAGTCCCTTCTCAGAGTAGTTTTTGTGCAAACGCCTGTTTTATCCTTTCAGTTTCTCGCAACACTAACATCCTCGAGATGGGCTCAGCTGCCTTTGTTTTCTTTTCATCTCATTTTATTAGTGAGGATGTTTTTTTCTGATGTTTTTTCAGTTCAGGTTTTTCTCACAAGTTTTTACTCTCAAGTTGTTATTATGGTGATGGCCATCACTTGGCCAGTTCTCCTTGCCAGGTGGATTTAGACTCACCTGGAGGCACTTTGTGTCACGGCCATTATATATATATGTATATGTGCATATAATCTAATGAGTACAAACTGTCTTCTAACACACCTGAGATAGACAAGAGGCAACGGCGAGGACAGTCTGTAGAAAGATTTCATCTCTAATTCTCTGAGGGGGCCACAGGGATTAACACCAATTATTACTTGAGTGATGCTGAACAGCATTGTCTTTGTGTGTTGTTCATTTTAGCCCTTTAAAGTCCCCTCTTCTACTCTAAGGTCAGACTGTGTAGAAATGCAGCAGCCTTCAGTAAAACAAAAAGACAGATGGACAGAATCTAAGAACCCTCCACCAGCTCTTTAAAACCGCCCCCCCCCCAACAGAAACAGAGAAGTGAGCCCAAAATGTGACTCTTGATTTAGTGTCAGAACGCCAGCGCACAAAATGGTGCCATTTGGTGGAGCATGCTGGCCCTCCGCCTCCTTTTAGTCTGCCAGTCTCTATCTCTCTCCCATCTACAAAAACATCTCTCTTTCTCACATAGTAGTGTTTATTAGAAGCCAAAGCTGACCTTTCTGAGTGGACATCACCCTGGGGGAGTGGGTGCCACATAGTTTCTACCCTGAAGACATACTGTAGTGAATCTTTCGCACCCCGACCTCTGACCCTTTCAGCTCAGTGCCACTTTTCTCAGTTATCAGCACCTAGCTTGGAAAGACCCTGCCTGACCTCATGCAGCTCGTCTATCTTTCCATCCAGAATATCCATGAACTTCTTCAGCTCGCCCTTCATGTTGCCCTGCTTCTGTTGGCTGTCGTTGATGTCCAGCTGAAGACCCTCTATCCTCCCCTCCAGTTCCTTGTTCTTCGTCTCAGCAGCCTGTGGACAGATATTTGGGAAAAGAGTTGTCAAGGACTGTCAAGTCTTAAAAGGGATGTCAGAGCATTTGATGTAGATTAATTAGTTTTTTCTTGATCTTAGCAGAGATGCCAAACCAAAGAAAGAGCTTCTTTCCCTTACAGCTACTTGTAAATAAGATACAAGAAATACAGCTGGCCTTTCAGCATCTTACTATAGTAAAAGCATTTACAATTAAAAAAAGGAAGAGGATGCATTTGCACTGAGAACCAAGTGCTGCATTAAGGAGTCATGTACATTTTTGTGTGGGGGAAGGGAGGGGAAAGAAAGTCTTTCAGACTCGCAGGCGACACGGGTGACACATTAATGCCAAAGATACCATTGAAGGGAGGGGTTTAAAATAGGAGTGCTAAATGGGTGTTGCGCCTGCATGGCTGTATCCTCCAGCTGACTCCTGAAACCTGATCTCCACACGGGGTGTCATCTTTAAATAGAGAGGACCAGTGACCACAAACACAGAGGTAGAGTCGGTTGAATTATTTTTGAAAAAATCTAAAACGACCAAAACAGACACTGGCTCCGTTTTTGTTTTAGGCCTCAAGCACAGACAAAGGTATCCGAGAAATCCCATTGTCCGAGGTTCTCCTCAGTTTGGACTGCCGGTTTCATAAAGTCCTGCTCCAGCCAGTTCTGTTGTCACTGTCATTCATCCAGCTGGCCTTTGCAGAAACAAACCGGGCTAGTCGAGCTTTGTGAAGCACAAGAACTTCAGGCATGTCACTGTTGGTTTTATTCTCCTCCCTGCCCGGCTTGAAAGGCAACACATGCATGACGGCCTGGATGACAAAACCCCGGCCTGAGTCAGTCTGAGCAGGGCGAGATGAGCATCACGATCAATGCACCTCGTGTCAGACTTGGCACTAGAGTGGGCTTACGGTCATTTACAGAGCCTGGTACTTCTGGTTTCACAGAAAGTCTGATATTACTCAACCAGTGATCAGCCTTGAAGAACAGGTGCTCTTTGTTTGGATGGGAGGTGTTGGGTGTGAATCCATAGAGGGTTTTTGGCAACAGTAAATTCTCACACCCAACTTAATGCCACAGACATAACCTGTACAGCCTTCAGAAATATTATAAGGCCTGGAAATTAAGCCCTCATCAGAGCGCAAGCAGCTTCAGCCGCTTTTGTAGTCGGCCAAACATTTCAAATCTGCATCAAATCTGCCTCACTAGAAAACTAATAAGCCATGACAGAGATGTAGTATCTTTGCGACACAAATGAGGAAGCGAATACCCTTTTCAAAGAGGCTATCATCCACTCTGCACTGTACAGGGGATGGACCTTTATTAATAGATACACTAACCACAATGTGCGTTAGCAGAGACACGTGACAGGAATGTTGTGTTGCCACCAGCCCTGGGGCAAAACGGTGAATAGGATCTCTCATTCTCTGCCTCCGTCTGAAAGCGCAGCTTGTGCCTCAGACCCTGCATGTTATACTTCTCTGTGACAGCCATCGTGTCCTCGCGTGTGCTGCTGTAAAGCTCAGGGTTTTTTGCAGCTCTGTGCCGTGCTTTTATACCCTGCTGTAAATCGTGCCAGAGAGAAACATGGGATCTCTGGGCGCTTTGAACGTACCTGCAGTTTCGTGGTGATGGTCTCGCACTCTGCCATGAGCTGAGGGATTATCTCTGCCTGCTTCCTCAGGTTCTCCAGCTCCTGGGAAAAATAAGTTCAGAAATCAGTGACTACAAATCATATCAGATCATTCCTTCTGTATGGTTTTCTTCAGGCGCTTAACTTAAGAAATGTTAAAGAAGTAGTTTAATATTTTGGGAAATATACTGGTTATTACATGAGACAATTGACAATAACTTTGCCAAAATAAAATATAAAATTGACACAATTATCTAAATTGGAAACTGTCACATCAGTCCCTAAGTAGAGTACGACTCATGCACTGGATGCCAGTTTTTTGACACTCGTGCTGCAGATATGTTTGAGGCTGTACTAAAAAGAACTGAAGTCGAATGCCTAGCACCAAGCTTGAAACATTTACATTTATGTTTTCCAGGTGTTACTGTTCATTCATGTGAACTGTCCCCTGTAAATAAGAAGACTAAGAGAAACAAAGGTGGCAGTGACTTGAAGTTACGGACACATGACAATGAGGAAAACCAGCACAGTCCCAGATAATTACTGAAGTTATATCCGTGACTGTTTTAATGCCTCTGCTCACGTGTTTGTTCTCTCCTCAAATAAACATGTACGACCGCTCTGAAAATCTCATCCATCTGCTGCTTCAGACCAAGCACACCACGTACAGTTTCCTAGCATCAGTTACCGCTTCCAGCACTTCCACACCGAGTAATAACTGGCCGAGTCTTTGTAGTCACCTGCAGCAGCTTTGTTCTGTTAGTTCACGGCTGGCCAGCGCAGGGTCGATGCTTAATAATTCATAGGCACGTTTTTAATTGGAGGAGATGAGCGTGTGCATGTCTAGAAGGGGGGTGAGTCACTCGGCAGATGAGCCTCTGTGGGCCGTCGGCTGCATCAGTGCTCTGCAAACAGTGAGACTTTCTTCTGCAGGCCCCCCGCGGTCAGTGTGCGGTGCATCATGGTTGATAATCGGGGCTGTGGATATGCAGTCCCCAAAGGACACGATTCTTGCTCATAGTCTTTCAAAAATCAGCTCCAGCTCTTTGAACTGCTTCCTTCCTGTTGTTGTTGTTGTTGTTGTTGTGCTCTCAACAGAAAGATTTACACGTTCTATTAATACTCAGGCTGCTGGGTGGTAAACGAGAATATCCCAGACATACTGTTTACCTCAGGGAATCTGACTGGGTCTTCACACAGCAGAGTCAGAAATGTCCCTGTTTTACAGCAGTGTCATAAACACTCCCCAATTCAAACTAAATGATCAGGTGACTGATTGAGTGGACAGCCACAGGAAAATGAATCATTAACATAGTTTGGGACTGATCAGTCACTTAAATCTTGCACTGCTGGATGTACCGCTTTGTCTCCAAAAAATAATTAAGTTGCAACTATTGTCACTAATTAATAATCAATTAATCCTGTAAATAATTTTTTCAAGAAAAGCTGTCACACAGTTGATGGATTTAGGTTCTCAAAAATGGGATTTTGGTGCTTTTCCCTGTCTTGCATTATAGTGAAAGTGTATTAATGCTGCAGTAGGGAGCTTTTATAAGAATAACTTTTTTCGCATAAGACGGTCCCTTTGTCCTGCAACCATCATATCGATTTTAGAAATGATTTGCTGAAGTGTTCAGGTTTGTAACCTGCTCCAAAAACTTTGACAGAAAGCAATTACTATTATTTCTAACTTTTTGGGGGATCAGCTGCAGAAAATATCTTAAAGGAATTGGATAAAGGAGCTGCTCTACAGTCCATGCTGATACTGCTGCAACAGAAATATATACAGACTGAGTCCTATTTCCCTCTTGCAGTAGCTGAATTAGTTTTATTAAGCTTTTCCTCTGCTTCACAGGTGTCATCTGTCTTCCCCTCATGACACTGATGGGGGAGGCACAGTCACTATCGGAAAAAAAAGAAGCAGCGAGACTCTCAGAGATTGTGCGACGTCCGTCCTAATTATTTGTCTGCAGACAGAAACAGCATTTAACCAGAATGTGGCAAAGGTCAAAAGACTGTGTGGCCACACAGCACTCATCCTCATTAGAAATAACAGCAACATTAGGCTCCATTGAGCCGCCGGTCAGCTAGTTTGGATTAAGGATGACTGACATAGTGGACATAAGGCAATGCCACTAATGGCATCTGTGCCAAAATTCCCTGCTGCTCTGTCAAAAGATCAAGTCAGTAGAGGAATTTACATTACAGGCTGGATATTTTCAGAGAGGGGTTCAACAATGCCAAAACAGGATAAATATCAAGCAAATTACTGAAACAATAAGCAGCATGGAAAGAAAGAATAAGTAAACTGAAAGAGCAGAATAACTGGGGCAGTATCTGTTTCAAGAAAAATGTCTCACCTGCTCTTTGTCCTGTAGCTCAGTCTCCAGCTCCTGCACTCGTACAGTCAGCTGTGCGTTTTTCTGCTTCTCCTGATTGGCTTCGTTACACTGGGCTTCTAGTTCTGCAATCTGACCAAATAATGAAAAAGGAATAAAAGAGCTGCTTTTTCAAAAATGTCAAGTTGTCACAGTGAAAAGTGGTCAGCGTGTCAGGTTTGTGAAAGGTGTGTTTGTGAAATACTGGATATGCTCATTTTATAAGTGGTGTCATCTTGAAAACTACCATTAGCAATTAAAAAAAAGAAAGACTCGCTCCATGTTACAAAATGAAAAGTATCATTGCAACACCAGCCCAGCTGCAGTAACAGCCCACATTGATTATGAAACTAAAATGATTCTATTTATAGTGGAGTTTGGTGCAGGAAACACAGGAGCTTATAAAATGTACAGTAATCTTCACTCAAAGTGAACAGTGAGATTTATCACAATTTGGTGAGGGATTCACACATCCCCCTATACAAATTTCAAGTGATTAAATTCTCATTTTGTGAGTGTTTGTGGCGCAATTTTGTTCCTTTGATAAAAGAGGCAAGAGTGTTTCTAACATGTCACCTTTGCTGCTAGCAGGATCGATGGCTTTGTGTTCTTAACTTCCCAATAGGAGTGGAAGACTGTATTACCTTTTCCCTGAGCGTGTCACTCTCCTCCTTGCAGGCACTGAGTTGTTTCTTCCAGCTCTCCACATTAGCTGAAGACTCCTGCAGTGCGTCCACCAGCCTGGCATTATTTTCTCTTAAAGTCTGCAGCTCTGTTTCCCACTTCTTGGCGTTGGAGTTGCTGTTAGACAGGAGAGACAAAAAAGATCCAGGAGGACAGTTACTAATGGAGGGAAAATTTAGACGGGTTAGTGCTGAAGTGCCTGGGGCTTGTGCCCACTAACATGACACATAATGCTACCCATTCCTTCGAGTCATGACTATTTGATTAGGTGTAATGTACATCACACTGTCAAGACATATTTAGACCATAAAAAAGAAATAAGTGGGAAACGTGTCGAAGGTCTGATGAACCTTTGCCCTGACATATAGCAATGCAGTTTGCTATCTTTTGGTACTGCAGAGAGCATGTTTCTGTCTTATCAATATGGCTCCAGAGGTTTTGATGTATGTTTAGTATGCATCACCGCCCCCTTCCTTATGCACGGCTGAGTTGAAGTGTGCTTCTTTGTCAAATGTGGACGGACGTCTGCAGCAGCGGGCTGCAGTCCTCGGCTGTTTCACTGCTCTGACACACCTCCGAAAAAGAAAATCCCAAAGCCTTGTTGAAGGCATGAAAACAGGGCCAGATTCAGAGGGGGAGCGAACCGTGGCTCACAACCTCCACCTGGAGAAGTTGAGTGCAGCTCGATGCATTTCTGTGACACAGTACGGACAGAAACCTCTGATGTCTCCTGGAAAAAAAAAGATTTCTAATTTGGTTTTAATTATAAGGCAGATCCAGTTAGTTGAATGTAATTAGTTGTCAAGAGGAATTTCCTTAATTGAACTGTTCAATATAAAATTGAATATCTTTTTTTGCTAGCCAGTACTTCACTGCAGCTTTTAGTTGACTCTGAGGCACCGGGGGGTCGTTTTAATCCCATCTGATGCTACATGTGGTGTTTCGTGCAATTACTGATTTAGACATTCAGCGTCTGGATTATAAGGGGCCAGGAAACCAAACAGTGGAGTGGAGCAGCTTCACTCTTTAGACTTGATGAGATAACATCTGAGCCCTTTGAGGACTTGATATCATCCCAGTGGCAGTAAAATGAGGAGGGAACATTTTTGGGCCCAGTGTGGTAGAGAGACACAGAATACAATGAGCATTCTGGAGCTGCCATGTGTGGAGTTTTGCTCGACTGTAACAAGATTATGGTGTGTTCAGGATTACTGCACTTGATAGCGCTCCATTTTGGTGATTTAGTAAAATTACTGATGCATGGTAATGTCAAATAATGTCCATATTAGTTCCACATTAGATCCCACAAAAATCCTGAATAATTGTGAATGCTCCAGAATGAAAAGTGGTAAATAAGCATGTTTATGTCCATTGTATTTGATTCTGACAAAGCACTGTGACAAAATAACTACCATACTCCTGTTCACAGCGCAGTGTTGGTTCATCACTCCTCGAGTGGTAGCCACTCTGCTTAGTTTTCATTCAAATGACCAGATTCACAACATCTCTATATTTTCTGTTGCTGCTCCAGAAAAAAAGGTTTATACTGCAACATCACTTGCTGGAAAAAATAATTTGTGAGTATTTAAATTTATTTTGCTGTGATGAGACGATTGTAGAGAACAGAAAACAGCGAGATCCAGAAACAATGTTTTTAAGGACTTTAAGAAAATTGGTGTTACGTGCAATGTGGATCAGGTTTGGACTTGAGGTTTGAAGCTTTCCTTGGCAGAGGAAAAGATTTATAAAGAAAAACACACTCATCTGCTTTGGTCAGTGTTCACGTTTGTATTTAAAATAGATAGTGGTAGCGATGAGATACCGGTTGAGGCAGAGGGCCGTCCACTCTGATTCTGCTACAAGTTTCCGTCCCTTAAAAGGAAGTTTTCCTTCTCCACTGCTGCCAAGTGCTTGCTCAGTGTGGGAACTGTTGGGCTTCTCTCTCTAATATTGTTGTCCCTGTAAAGTGCCTTGTGATAATGTGTGTTATGAAATGTTGCATTACAAATAAAATAGGATGTGATTGGAGATATTGCATTAATCTGACTGGTCTGATGTAGAGTAGACATGAGGAGGAAGGCTGAGAGATCACATATCATTATGTTATTATTAAATATAAAAAGCCAATTTAATCATGAATGGAGAAACACATTAAAAGAAAATTACACGCACATCACATTAAAGTTGTTCCACTGATGTTTCTGTAAAATGAAATCTTACCCCTGTTCAACTGCACTCTTGAGGCGCTCGTTCTCGCTCTTCAGCAGAGCAGCCTCTGGGCCAACATGCGAGATCTTCTCATCGTCTGTCCCGTTGATGCTGGACGCCTGGTTGGTGGAGGGCGTCTCACGTCCAGACTCCTGGCAAAGGACAGCGGGAGACTTGTTACGGGTCAGGGCAGGTTTGACTTGAAGCCAACCTCAAGTTCTCTGAAGGTCTGATGGGTTCTGACAGAAAAAGGCCTGTGGGGCTTCTTTTGGTGCAAGACTGTAAACAAGTTGGACACCTCCACCATGACGGTGGTGGGGGGTGGAGAAACTTTTGCCAGTTTTATCATGTCATATGGCTCGGCAGCTTTGTCTGGGAGCAGATTCTGATTCCTGCCATCTGGAGCCGGTGCGGGCAGAGAGCGGGCTTGGCGGCTGGGTTACTGAGCCGTGACTGCTGGCTCCACCTCGAATCACTGCTGTTCACTGACAGAATTACCAAGTTGACATTATTTGCGTAGAACTGAGAAGTTGTCTTATCACTTTCGCTTGCCTCCTTATCTCTATTGTTCTGGTGCCAGCCAGGGAGAATGTAGCTGAGGATGACCTTTGACCTCTCACGCATGAGGATTCAGACTATTACATGAATGAATTTCTAGCGTGTTCACATGTGATACTCCAACACACGAGTCATAGATCTGTGTTCATATAAATATTGGAACTTTGAATGCTTGATTATGTCAGAAGCCATTTCTGGTGTTTGGATCCTTAAGTGTTTCTGGAGGAGAGCGCGCTAAACTGAAGCATTTTTCATTTCCCAAATTCTTCTGCAGTGCTATTTTTCTTGACATAGAGGACCACAGTGACTGCAGAGGAAACAGTTGGACAGCAGAGGTGTCGTACTGAATCAGAGTTTCAGACAGCACAGCGAGATATGATTTACCTGGGAGTGATTACTCAGTGTCTCCGCCTTCTCTTGAGATTTGTCCCTTGCTAGCTTGGCTGCTTCTTTTACCTCCTGGAACTTCTCAGCAAACTATAAAAATACCAACAGAGACATGAAAGAGCTGCGATGATTAGTGGCAATACATGCTGATGTGTCAGACGCAGTGAGTCTCACCTTAAACAAGTTTTTGGGAGATAGTAGAAATAATTGGGTCCAAAGTTACAGGAAGGACTTATGAATCAGTTTTACCATTAAATCTTGTCTGACTGCAATGTCACAACTGAGGTTTAGGACAAAGACATAAATCAGCTCTTTCTAAGATATGATAGACTTCCTGCACAAACGTTTTTTCCTCTCACCTTGGTCAGCTGCTGCTCCGAGGCGAAGCCCAGTCCAAACACAGTGTTGGCCCTGCTGTCTGCCCACTGGCCGAACTTCTGCGACGTCTTGGTGAATGTCATGTTGGGTGTGATGGTGCTGTTGATGATCACCTGTTAGGAGAAGAGCAACTTTCTTACTGTTTCTAGCTTTATTAGCGATCTTATTGGCGAATAGTGGTGTGCAGACTTCCAGCATAGTTAACATAACGTGACACGCTGCCTTTTAGTGTGTATGTCTGCTGCTGTGTTTTTGAAAATTGTGTATCTCAGTTCAGCCAAGACACACTGGAGAAGGAGCTCCAGCAGCTGCATCCACATGATGAATAGTCCTATTGATTTAGTAAAGGACAATCCCCTATTGTAGCTCCATTCAAATCAGAGTGAAGCTGCCCATCTTTCCCTATGCCCACACTGAGAAATTCGATGACACTTATTAATATTAATTTCCCCTTCAAATGTTTCTCTTCATAAAAACAGTCAGATCAGTGTGCATGTTTCAGAGCCTCTCTGCAACACAAATCTTCCTTAATGTCATACATCACAACTGTTTAAACACACAGTACCTATCCACATGCCGTAAGAGAGAAACCTGTTTTCTACTTCAGGGTTAGGTTTAGGATGTCAGTGACGCCACCGCATTTTTTGCCGTGAGAGTTTCGGTGTCTCCAATGTCCTGTGAGCCAGAGAGGCCATCTTCAACCTCATTTTAAGTTTTGTTAACCAGGTTTCACAGTCTAAATTGTGCAATGCGCCAACTTAATTCACAGGCACACTGCAAACACCTGAGGTGTTGCACTTTAAGACTTTTAGGTTTGAGTATCCAATGTTTTGTCTGCACTGACAGGTAAGGCCATAGCAGAAGACAGACTTTGATGACGGCTCAGAGCCAAATGAAAGACGACAAACTGTTAATGTTTTTTTTGTTTTTTTTTTAAAAAGCTGTTAAAGATCGTTTTAATGCAAAAACCTGCACTTTGGAGATACGCTCCCATGAAATGGTGCACATAAAGTCTAAGCCATCAAGCCGTCCATGTGAGACCCCAGGGTGACGGGGGGAGGGTATATCCTTTTGTGTGTATGCAGGAATATTTGAGGAAGAAAGAAAGATTTCTTCAGAAAAAGTTGTCAGACTATGCCGACTGCTGACCCTCTTACCTCCGAGTAGTCAAATTACAATCTCCGCTACAGTTCACATTCACCTGTTGTAGCCGTGCAGTAAATCAGCTGCCAGAAACCATTTGCTGCAGTCTAAAATTGTAACTAGTGCATGAGACAGCGCGAGCAGAAGCCAATATATGCTTGACGCACTTGTTCGGTCTGACCAGACTGCACCGACTGCGTTTGCTGCATGACCGTGAATATAGACATGTCTAATCCTGTATGAACAGCTAGATGTGCAGGCAAACACAAAAAGCTACTCTTACTGCGCATGTGCATAAACTCTCTTCTGGTCTCACCAGGGAGATACCACAACTTAAAAACAGCACATGTAAATTACCGGCAATTAAGAAACAATAGGAGACAGTTTAATTACAGTGCAGTCCCTTGTTTCATAGCAACATGGTTCCGAACACAGGATTTGAGAATTCAAACTGATGACAGACTCGTGTCCTTTTCTACGCCTCCACCGTCTCCCTCTCCATCTTTTCATTGGCCAAGGTGTTAAAACACTTCACACTGCATCATTACTAGACACAGACACCCCCCCCAAAATAAAGCAGAGGCTGAGTGATCAGAAAGAAAGAGCAGACTAGCATTCAATCAAGCCACTCTTAGACATTTCTGACCCATTCAGAGTGATGCCAGTGGCTCCTGAAGAGTGAGATGATTGCACAAACACAAAACAAATGGGTGTCACACACTGTGGAGATCATGGCTGCCACCTCTGATTCAGGCTGCATTCCTGCATTGAGGGTTCATGAGGAGAGTGGCAGTTTATTAATTTTAAAATCATCATCCTATCAAAGACTTCATCAAAACAAAGGTGACCTAATTTCCCCCTCAAGAGGAACCTGGGCAGAGCCTACACAACACGTCTTATCTCGAGCAAAGTCAGAGTGAATATTTAACTGTGCTCATCGCACCGACTCAAAGAGAAGTGTTAAGATAAGTTGAAAATTTAATGATCATTGTGAGGAAATTGGGCCGGCGCTGCAAGATAGGAAGGATCGTAAACACACATAACCAGCCATTTAAATGCTAATGTTGAGAAGAAATATGCCTAATCGATCAAAATACTTTGCTTGCTTTGTAAAAACTGATGTGGGTTCATTTCAAATGTCTCACAGTTATCAGATGTTGTCAATCGGCCAACTCTCCTCCAGTTATTTTCCTTTGTTTGCTAGAAACCCTGTCAGAGTCTTCTCTGCATATGGTGTTCAAAACTTGTGTTTGAATTTTTACATCTTTGGGTTGACAACCGACTTGTCATATTAAACTGAGGTAGATAAACCTGTACCTTGGGGGGCTGATATGCCTGAGTCACTGGATGCTATGACAGAAAACTCATGTAAGAGACGCTTGATTTAAGAATATAGAATGGGCCTGCAAAAGTGAGATGAATTGGTAAAAATAAGACGAGACAATTCTGTTTTCCAAATAGCTTATAGGTGGAAATGTACACAGTAAAGCTCCGGTAAGTAACTGAACCTGCCTCCTCTGTGGTGTGTAAAAGGATAAAGAGCAGCAAGAGTGAGATCAACTTTACACCTATGAAACCAGTGTCCGATTCCAAACCCCTGTGACAGACTTGCAACTCAAAAATTATCACTCACGATTAAAGCTGGGTGATAATTCACTATTACCGATGTTATTCTTTGCCAAAAAATAATTGGTTTTTATTGGTCTTTATTTTACACAAGGAGAGTACCGACTGATGTAGAGCTAAATGAAGCCAGTCATTTACTTTATCAGAAGAAAGCTGGAACTATTTTATCAGTCTCAGGGACCCCCATGGTTTGCCTCAGAAAGACAGTGTGTGTCAGAGTGTGTGTGTGTGTGTGTGTGTGTGTGTGTGTGTGACAGAAGGGGGGCAGACTGACGCTGGCAGCTGTGTATGCGGTGAGCCGGGTCCGCGGATCGAGTGGCACGGGAGGTGCAGCGTCAAGCTCGGCTCGCCAGCGGCCCGAGGGTCAGTCGGAGAGTTAGAGACGGCCGAGAGGTTACAGGAGAAACCTTCATCTGCTGATTATGTGTCTGCAGAATCTGCAGAGTCAGCAAGTACAAAGAGAGATGCAGAACATGGGAGAGGAGGGTGCAGCCTGGGAGGGAAAGAGCTGCGATCACTCGTCAAGCAACAAATGCCACAAGATTTTGTCAGTGCTGGGGAAAAAAGGACACCTGCTGAGCAGCAGCTTTTTGAAGATGATAAAACTTTGAATATCTTGGTTGAGGCTTGTTGCTCCGCTCCATATATCATAAAAGTATTTTGTCTCAAGAAACCTGAAACAAGATACTCTGAAACACGATACTTATATTACTGAACTTGCTTATAACATTTGACTACCTCCCTCTGAATGTATGGCAAGAAGCCTAGTGACGATCGTCGTGATGATGACGATGATGCTGAACAGGAGAAACTGGCAGTGGCGTCATAACTGAAACGCAGCCAAAGACAGTGGAGATGATGGGCGGCAGCAGAATGTAAGGCTGTGATTGCTCATCAGGCAGAGGAGTGATGCGGATGAGAAATGTTAAATGTTTCTTGTACGCCTACTGGCTGCTTTAATGGCCTGGTGCGTTTCCACTCACCACATCTCAGTTAGTAAAGGCGGTACTCTGCATTTCCATAAAAACCTATGAAGATCTCCTGATGACTGACACCCGTGGACAATGCCCATGTGTTGAAGGAGTCTTCCCGACAGGAAGCTGAATCAGCTAATCACCTCGTTTGACACACAGGGCTCCACAATGTGTTTTTCTGCACAGACCTTTACACATATCGTCGCGGAACCAGAACTTCAGCTCGAGACCGAACAGATGATGTTTTTGAAATGTTCATCACGGTGTACAGGATATTCAGGCTGGATTCGAAGGGGGGGGGTCCTCTGCTTCCCAGCCTCCAGTCTCGACAGTCGGCTAATGAACAGCAGCTCTTCCGTTACCCTGATGCAGATTATGGTTTAGATTACTTTATTAGTGTTATTATGATTTGTTGTCCCAGTTTGTTTGTTTTTTTCCTGACATATAGTCTAATAGACTCTGGAACTTATCCTAGAAAGCACTGATAGGTTGAAGAATAAGATTAATATAAGAGACAATGACCTGCAGTCAGTAGTCAGAAAGATATGTCTCTCCCAAGGTCAGCTTTATAGACAAAACTACAAGTGATTGGCTCTCTGTTGCTTTCATAAGACAGCCATCCAATGGCAAACTGCCAAACCCTAGAAAGACAGTGTGGACATCAACATCACCCTTTATGACACCCACACAATCAGGTCACTGGGACAAGATCCTATTTCTTTCTCAGGAACAGGCTGAAGGTGTCTGGGTGTCACACGTGCCAAATATTTAGACCGGCGCGGCAACAGAGACGTGCAGAGAGGCCGGAAAGGGAATAAATGCCGTTTTGCTCTCCCGTGGACAGAACTGAACTTCCTGATTTCCTGTTGTAGCTCCCAGCAGCTTTGGTGCGAGTGCAACATAATCCATAAGCCTAATAATTATTTTAGGACTCGTATCAACCCAGTGCAT
Organism: Psettodes erumei; assembly: GCA_016785225.1. Classification (NCBI taxonomy): domain Eukaryota; kingdom Metazoa; phylum Chordata; class Actinopteri; order Pleuronectiformes; family Psettodidae; genus Psettodes; species Psettodes erumei. The sequence goes on along the minus strand of JAFBJZ010000863.1, from coordinate 3,351,036 downwards.
TTTCTCATCATGACAGCTGGGTATACAATTGCAAGTACTAAAAACTAGCTGGATTTTAGGAATTCACTCCAGCTCAAGTTTTTTTTTGTGGGGGGCGGGGCGGCATCTTAAATTCTAATATTGACATATACATTAAACGAGAAAAAACAGAATATCTTGGCAAACCTTCCAGCCAAAAACACGTTTAACGAGCTGACATAGAAGAATGTGAATCTTGGCAGAAACATGTCAAACAGATTCAAAAGAGCTGACGTGCTCCTCTACTCGTTGCATCACCGTCAGCGAGTCGCCCGGTCATCACGGGTGGACGAATGCGAACTGACGGTCCGTCACACGGTGTGCGGCGAGAGCACGGGCTACTCTTCTGGACAGACCTGTCTCCCTTGCAGCTAGTGTACAAACTACAAACTATATCTAACATTCATTCGATATGACTCAACACTATCCTACTTCAAGTTATTTTGCTCACATCGACATCCCTTTGACGAACTTACATTAACTCAGAACAGATAAAACTGAAATCAGCAGGAGTACTCTCCATTCAAACGGATGAAATTTATGGAATTTTATCCTCATGCATCACATTACAGCCGTAGCCGGCAGACATTCGATGACACACACTGCTCTGTTACTCAAGGTTACAGGAGAGTGGAGAGAGAGGAGGACGGGGGCAGAGAGAGGAGTCCTGGCCTTGAGGATAAGGAGGATTTACAAAAATATACAGTAGATGATTTGAAATTAAGTAGATTTCCACATCTGGTTTCATATAAAAGAAAACTTGGGGACTTGAAAGATAATGTAAGTACATGTAAGTAGTTTATCTTCAGTGATCTATTGTCTGTTATTGTCAGTGCAGCAGCTCTTCGAGTGCTGCTTGATGACATAACAGATTAGAGTCTTTGCCTCTCTGGTTTCTCTGTGGGAAGAAATCTGTTGTGAAGCTGACAGAGCTTGACTCAACAATGCCTCGCTGCAGAAGGAATGGTGCTTTCTAATTGTGTCTGAATGTGAATTTCACTCTTTATATTTGAGCCATATGTTCAAAATGCACAAATTTATTCAAAGCTACCAGATGTGTAGCTTGTCCAATACACACACACACACACACACACACACACACACACACACACATCTTTCTAATTGTAATAAGGCCACTGCATTATATCAATGAGGACTTTCATTGATATACTGTAATGCATTCCTTGGCCCCAACCTCAACTATCACAAATAAATGTAAACACTGTAACTCCTGTGGGGACATTTTGGCTGGTCCTCACTACTTCAAATTGTCCTCAAGATTTACCCACACAACCATAGAAAGCAAATGCAACCCCATGTGGTTAGCACTTATTTGTCACTATTAAGAGCTTCTCAGGAGCAACAGCCGAAAATGTCTAAACTGAGTTCCTGTGGGACCCGTCGTTCAGATGTTAGGCTGGTAATCCGGAACACACTGAGCTCCACAGGCCCAAATGGAGAAGCATAAAAAAGGTTTTAAAAAAGAAAAAAAAGGAATGAAAAGGACCAACTACAGGGACACAAACAGACCCAAACAACTGCCGACCTGCTCAGCCTCTGAAGTGGCTCTGCAGGTAATCTGAGCGATTTGTGTGTGAAAGGTGATCACCCGAACAGTAGAGGGATGCCGCTGTCATAACTCTCCCACAGTTTTCACACAGAGAGGGGGACTCTGATCACCATGGAAACACATAGACTACTCTCTCAGTTGGCGGGGGAAGAAGGTGTGAATATGGGACGTATAGGGCCGCTCATACGGCGTCTCTTATCACATGCATGATTTCATCCCAGCATCACGCTCCTGTAATGACGAATCAAAAAAAGAATCATTTCGGAAAAATCAAGTCTGTTGGTTTTACCCGAAAACGTTTGCAAATGTGAAAAGTGCGTATTCTATAACCGATTCTCACTTCTTTTGACACACAAAAGGTGAAATATAATTCAAAAGAAAAACATTACATCAGGTCTAAAATCCCTGCAAAGGGATTTGACTGGGAAGAAGAAGAGCTGATCCAGTGGGACCAGTATTTAAAAAGCTCTTCAGTCCTTGAAGCATGATTACTGTCGGATGTTTGTTGATGACTGTAAATTACAGATAATTGAGTTTAACTGCAACTCAGCAGGTGTGCTCTTGGCCACTCTTATTAATTTGTTAGAGAGGATGTTCGCTGATGTTCAGACTGATTTCAACCTACGTGAGTGTTGTTACTGTTCGGGCCTGTGTCAAACTATTAGCAGTCACTTGTAAGCTTTGCAAAAACCCATGCACAAATTTATAAATCTAACATGTATGGCATATACACTGTGTACCTTTGTTATGTTGTGCTCGTTAATGCAATGATAATATAGTGTATTCTCTCATGTGATGATAATGAAATTTATTTATTAAAAATTTATATAGTGCGTAAAATAGGGGGACTGTAGTCTTCCCATTTATTTTATGTGATTTTTGCCTAACGTCAAACCATCCCATCCCTTCTATTTTACCAGGTGAGATGATGGAAATGAATGCTTACGGAACACAGGAAGCTGGAGAGAGTAGAGAGTAGAGACGTACTAAACGGTCTCATGTCAGGTTGATAGTGTGGGAGCAGCTAATGTAAAATTAATGTTTGACAATTCCTTTTCAGTTCCATTTTGAGTGCGCTCAGCCCCAACTTTGTCCCCACGAGAGCAGTGAAATGTTTCCAATCATCTCTTGCTGATATTACAGAATCATAAGACCATAGGAAGCATGTGTGTACACACACACACACAAACACACACACACACACACACACACACACACAGACACAGACACATACCTTGGATCCATCCACGCTGATAATGCGGTAGCTGTTACGTGTGCTATCGTAAAAATAGGAGACAGTGACCGCCTGCTTGCTAGCGGGAACCCAGTTCTTCTTGGTGGTTGGGTCAATTTGGAAGACGTGGGCCCTGGTGGTGTAGATCGGCTGCTCCCTGGAGAGCAGAGGACAGAGGGGAGGGACAACATAAGAATGAGGACCACTGCAGATAAGGCGCACAATATGTAACCACAGACCAAGATAAAACCCTCTGATCAACAAGCCACGTTTCACAATGATCAGCCTAACACATGCTTACACAGTGTGTTCCCAGTTCTGAATGTCCCTGCATCACATCACGGCTGCAATGAGACTGTGCAGTGTCTCCAGAGATGTCCTGAGTGTCTCAGCGTGGACAGGCAGGTGATAATGTAACACAAAGCTAAATCCTCATAGCAACCCGAAGCAGAGCCGTGCTGCCACATCCAAGAATACATGTGGGACATTGTTCACTGCTGAACAGCTTGAGGTAAAAATAAACACACCTGCATGCTGTACTCCTGCTCTCAGTTCTACAAACTGTACAGGCAGTTGACAGTGACCGAACACCGCTGCTGAAAGTGAAAAGCCTGTTGCACGCCCCCTTAATAGTAGTGTTTTTACAGGGTCTGGACCCATTGGGTTGAAATTATCCACAGGAGGTGCAGGTGGTCGCAACGTTCTTCCATAAAGTTTCAAGAGCGGGGGACAATTAGGTGGAGTGGCTGGATGAGAGGCATCAGAGGACACCTCAGGGACAGAATAATGAACGCAGATAAAGCATAAGGGAGACAAAGATGGAAAGTACTTATCGTGCTGGAAATCAAAATGTGAAGTGACTGTGTCTTTCAGACAGGGTGAATTCATTCTCTAAAATGTTAGTAAATGATGGAAATGCTGGTATATGACCTCTATCTTTCTAAGTTTCTCTTTGACTTCTTGATTTATTTTATTATTCTACTGACTTCATAATGACGCCCATACCCGAGCCACCCAGACTGAGAGCACTGAGAATTTATTCACATCCACATGCACTTTTGGTTGCTGACCATAGCTGTGTCTCAAGTCCTTTATGAACTATGACCCTCAGAGTTTTGGGCTACCACTCAATACTCGCCTAAAAGCATGCATTTGCAACAATTTGCAACTATTTAACAATGCAAATGTGCAAATTAAAGTGCACCAAAATTGAACTCCATGCAAGAGCAGGAAGTATTGACTTTACCTTTACTTTATAAGTGAATTCACTGATTGCAGAGGCTGTTTTGACATGTTTGCTATGAAATTTTGTCATTGGAAATGCTGATAGGAACATCCCTGGAGGCTGGTGGTGTTTGTTATTCTAGGTTATGTTTTCTACACTTGCTGCTCGGTTGTATTTTATTTGCATGCTACTCCTACTCATTGTTTTGTCCCCTGATGATTAGTTTGATTTTTGCAGGCTTGCTCTAAAGTCCCTTATATGCTTTAGATGGGGTGCTAATGAAACTAAATGCTCCACAGTCGCCCCACTTGATGACAAACCTCTTGTAACATCACTTTTCCATTTTGAACCTTGTGAAATCCTGATATTTTTCTAGTATTCTCACTTCCTCTGCTCTCCTTTGCTTTCCCTTCTGTGTGAAGTTGGCACAAGCGTGCTGAGCTGGACACAGTGGCACAGCCACACTTTGCTCGGCCCAGTGAAAAAACCCCAAAACATTTGTGAGCGCTACAAAATCTATAACATTTTGCTTTTTTTTCCAGAGCACGAGGAAAATAAGCCAAAATCCAAATTATCTGAGAGCATATTCTTAAAAAGCCACTAAAATTAAACGGCAACAAAAACATAAACATCTCCTCCCTTATGGCAAAACTAGGTTCCATTAACTGGGTACAGATGGTGCCATTGTTGCTGTAATGCTTTACAATGTTTGGCAAAAGGAGTTGTCAACAGGACATTCAGTTCCGTATTACTTTAATGCACTACCACGAGGTCCCAGTGAAAATAATGTCAGAGATAGACAGGCTGGCAGGCAGCAAGAATTCATAAGCTAATAAAGCTTTTACTTCCATCGGGATTATGGTTCTCACAGAAATGAAAGCCTAATAAATTCACTGTCCCCCTTAAGCCTAATCTCAGTCTTCATCTGCTTTGGGAACAACAAAACCCATTATACAGATTACTGTTGTCGCTTTACATACATACACACAGGAACCCGCGTGCACAGGCTGACCTTTGCAGCGGCGTCTGGAGCCAGCTAACACTGGCAGGGAAAGAGAAGCGAAAGGCTACAGCTGAACACATGGATGCACTCACACAACTGGTGGTGGAATCCAGTGATCTGCTGTTCTGAGATAAAAAAACAAAACATTAGGTTGATTGATTTTACTGGATTAAAAAAGAAAAAAAGAAGACAACATTTGGGACTTTATGACTGCTGAATTCTTTGTCCTGCTGACTGCTGGGCGCTCTCTGTCCCCATCTGGTGCTTTAAATAATTTACAGGTGTGTGTGTGTGTGGGGGGGATTTGAGTTAGCCTGCACTGTCTGTGCCTACATACACCTACACACACACCTCAGGCCCATACACGCTGATGATGCAGCAGTCGTGTTGTGCACCAGCAAAAGAATAAATTAAAAAGGAAGGAATGTGCTGATGACCGTAGACCTGCGCACTGTCAGGAAAGGACTGCTTCAGCCCAGAAAATATGAACATTTGTTTTTAAATATGGGGAATCTACATCATAAAAAGCTGTGATAGATGCACGCAACAACTGTGATTTCAGTTTGGAGGAGGAGAGGCGATGACAGGCTGCCGTGATAGCGTGCCAAACGACTGCATAATATCACCTGTGAGGAATATGAGGAAGCAATACTGAGAGCCTGTCTGCCTCCTGTTCTCTCAAATTCTTTAAAATTTTACACCGACCACTACCTATGATTTACCCAAACACTGTTTTGTGTTAAACTGAGTTTAAGGGTAAGTTTGTTAGAAGGATTATCCTGCTGCTTACAAGGAGACCTCTTTAGATGATGTGGGGTGACACCATGTCCAGAGTCCAGACCAGGAGTTGAATGGAGATTTTAATGCGTGGGTGGGGACAGGGGCTGGAGTCATTTGAGCTCTGCTACACCCATAGAATCCGGGCACGTTTTGTCTGGCGAGTTGAGAAAACGGCCCCGTCCAGATTCCTGAATTGTACTCCGGGCTCATTTTTCCAAAGCAAATTTTCCTCATCGGTGGCAGCCGATGATGTCGACCTGTCTGTGCGAACCAAAGTGACAAGTGGCAGCTGTTTCGATATTGATAGATGATTTGGGAACCTGCGGTCAAACACCGAAGCGTTTCACGTCAAAGCGTGAACAGGCCCTGTGGCATGCTTTAACATCAGCGGTCTTCAGATATGTGCGCTGCAACATTCCTGACGTTCCCAGAGAGAGTGAACATAATGTTACTCCACCAGCTCAAGAAGTCACACAACGCACAGGAGGCAGCACACGTAGGGACAGATACTTATGTATGCTTTATATCTTGCTATAAATTGTTGACTTGCTGCTGCACAGTATATTTTGTCTACATATTTCATTTCTTTTTTTCCACTGATGCGTCACATCTCCCTCTAAATGGGTCAGGTGAGGTGGAATCGACACACAACGTCTGGGTTTTACGCCACGTTTGTTTGAGTGTAAAGTGAGCTGGGGACAGATACGACAGTCGGCTGTATATCCAGGTCGTGCCGGGTGCAGGCCCACAGACACGAGGATATGAATGAGCCTGTTATACTATAGTGGGATCTCTTCATTAGCGAGACAGCATCTCTCCACCGGTGGGATTTCATAAGGTCATTGGCCTGTTTTTTACATTTTCCCCCGTTTGAATGAGGCAAAAAAAACAAAACAGCAAACATAACAAAAGCCATAACTTTGTGATTGTTGACAGTGTTTTTAGTATGCTGCAGTGCACAATATGTATGAAGTGAACATACTGCATTTACTCCACAGCTTCATATGCTTTGTTAAATTCATGCATGTTTGCAATGCAGGATAATTGCTGACTAATCATTATATCATTCGTGGAATATGTATAAAGTGTTGTCCTTGAACCCAAAGTGGTCCTACAAATGCAAAGCATTTGAATTTCTGTCAGTTCAGAAGAACTTCAGTGACAAAAGCTGCATTATTCACTTGTCACATATCTCCAGTACAGTTGGAAAGGAACACTGAGTTAGAGCACTTGTCCTTCCTTGCTTTCTGAGCTGGCGCTGACAACAACACGCTAAGTTTCCACGGGCTTTCCTGTGGGGCCGAGAGACAAAATAAAACTCTTCTCCCCGAAATCTGTCAAAGGGAAAATGAGAATATGCTATCTACGTCACAAGTGCACAGATCCAGTGACTCAGGCAATGTGAAAAGGGCAAAGTAGACACGTTCTATTGTAAACCTTAAAAGAAAAAATACCAGAGTTTAATAAGTTGAATTCTCATTAGCCGGGTGTAATGCTGTACATAAGTCAGATGAAGTGAGTCGAGTTCTTCTTTCTGCCTGTGAGCCATGCTGGAGAGCAGGGCTGCCTTATTAGTGAGAGCTCTGCATTTTGTCCGTGCGAATGAGCAAAGTAGGCAGGAGAGGAATGCTCTGTGGGATCATCACGACAACACCACCTGGGCTTTTATCGCAATAAACACACCGCTGCACTAATGATGCTGGGAGGTCACGGGGAGGCGGGGGGGTTGCCTTCAGGTACCGTAGCATGCAATAACCTGGCCTCCAGGATCTGCTGAGTGAGATGGTCTGATACTGAAATGTTGTTTGGCATTCATGAATGAATGCAGTGGTTAAATTTACTGGTTGTCTCAGCTTAACAGTGACTTCATGTGAAAGTTTTTATCGTCAGCATTATTCGTTCATCAAAAAGGTTTAGTTCAGGGCATCTCTTCTTCAGTAGAGGCCAAGAAATGTTGGATGGGACAAAACAACACTGGATACTGATAGTTTTATTTGAAGGATTTTCAGAGCACAAAGGGGTAAAATATGCAGAATTTAACAAAAAAAAAAAGCAAAAAGGAAAATCGTGTGTCAGAAATATCTATTTTTTACTTTTTAATACTTACATTATCTGGATACTCTATCCTAGAATCACTGGACTAAACCACAAGTTAAAAAAACAGATTGATGAATCAATTATTAAAGTAATCATTAGCTGCTACCTAATTTCATTGTTGTTCTACTGTACATTTTAGCCACTGTGGCTTCTATTGTAAACATAATTGGGACTAGCCAATTTTTATTTCCACTGTTAGTGTACTGATTGTAGTTGACGGCAGTAAACTGCAGAGAGAAAGACAGTATCCCATTCCATGCAGCAAAGGCACTAGGCCAGAGTCAAACCAGCAACCCCAGCAGGTCCCCCTCCAACACGCTGAGACAACCGGATGCAGAGCCCAACTTAATCTGAGAGCTACAAGGAAGAGGAAGTGAGGAAGTCTCCGCAGAAGCACAGCACGGTGGCAGATGGCCTCCAAGGCCTCAACCATCTGGTGAGGAGACGTCCAATCCGCCGACAGGCTGTCCCCTTCCTTTAACAGTGAGACCTGCTTCAGCTCCCCTATCACACCTCAGCCTCCAGCCACAGAGGACTCACACCCGGATTAGGTTTACAGTCCACTCTCCTGCCTGGGCGGCCAAGAGACCCACGGCCACGTCACATGTCACAGAGCCTAATCAATGAGTATTAAGCCTTTGGCTGTCACTCTCTGGCGAGCCAGCAGATTATCATCCATCCATGTGTTGGGGCTGCTCCCAGCGTGACTTACTTTAAATAGCAATATGCTGATTGCATCGCTGTCTGTGTGACCGCTTTCGGGGTCACACAGATGGGGCTTTCGGACGATCTGAGCTTTATTTTGAAGATGCAGCGCTAAAGCTGTGAAACTGTATTTAAAAATACAATTGCCGTCACTTTCTTTCCCACTTCCCTCCAGCCTCCCTATACTCAGTAATCTGGAATTACACATTTTATTTACTGGTTATGCTCCACGCATGCAGTGTCATAAAGTGGACCAATGCATACAGTATTGTTCTTTATAAATCAATAGGAAATGACTTAATCAATGATAACTATGTCAAGGTTAAGAGGCTGAAAGATCACATAATCAAAGACCTGACAGGAAAGGGACAAAGGAAGATAGATACTGAGAGTGTTAATGTGCGAGTGTGTGTGATTTATAGTTAATCTATAACTCCATTTAGGAGCCCAGAGCTTCAGGGACAAAGGGACGCATAAATCCTGCAAAGAAAAAAACAACCAACACACTACAAATGATCTATAATTCCCACCACACATACACTTATCTATATTGACTGGTCACTTAGGGCAGGACACATTGCATCATAACCAAGTGTAATAAAGATGTAATGTATCACACCATTAAGCACAAATGTGAACTCAATCTTGATTTTTACTTTTTTTAAAAGATACTCTGAATCGCTTTTGAAGAGAAAAACAGCAACAATTCCCTAGTTTAAGCTTCTCAGTAGTGGAGGCTTTGCTGTTTTCAATAAGAAACTGAATATTTCAGGATTTGAAGTGCAGCTTGACAAAACAAGTGATTTAGTGAGGTCATTAAAATCACTGATAGATGGAGCCCAAGAAGTGATTTGTTGATCAGTAACAGAAAATTACAACCAATCATTAGATGCAACTCTGAACAAATTTCAAGAAGGGCATGAAATTTAACTGGGAGTATTCACCTGTCAGATGATACCACAGGTTGGCACTGACTGAAACCAGGAACTGGAATAAAAAGGAACTCCTTTTTGTGACCCCCTGCTTTGGATTGGACTAGCTGCCATACTGCTGCCGCCGGTCCACTGGGCCAGTATCATGACAACACTACAAACTCCTCTCGGTTTCAAACCTGCTGGATGAGTGACGGCAATCTCGTGCAGAGTCGTCAGGACTGTTGAACTGGTTTCTTACACATTAAAAAAGTAGTCATGCCTACTCTGGAAAAACAGGCACTGCGGCACATTTTACTGAACATTGACGCTGAGTGTTAGTCACACCTTGCCTCATTTTTAAAAAATATAAATCAGTGTTTCTTTGTCTCTCAAATGTAAGCAATCGTCTGATTTTGGAATAATTACTTACACTGTGCTGTTATTTGTTATCTGTTGTGATTTTAAGTCAGATATAAGTCATACAAACAGAAACTTCCGAGAGAGATAAAACTCAGTCATGTATGAAGACGTGAGGAGAGCTCATGATTACATAACTATGGCATTAACCCCCAGGGTAAACATTCAGACACTATGGAGGCAAAATAATATTCTGTGCCCTGTAAACAACTGTGGGAGTGCACCACCTCCTCCAGCTCCGTGGACAACGCACACACCAAAATACACACACTCCCAGAAGTGCCACCTCTCCTCATTAGTGGGCAGTGTTTGCTCTAACACCTCCATATCTTAACCCTCTCAAAAAACATATTCGTGCAGGCACACAAGGAGGAAATGAAGTACTCCGAAAAAAAATAGTTAGATCCATCTGAAATCCTGCGCAAAAAAGGCTACATGAAACCACAGATGGAAACAAGGCACCAAGCATTTTCACACATGAAAAGGGGGAAACCAGCCTCGAGCCACCTCTGAAAAATTCCTCACACTGCCAAATAATCTGGCTGTAAAATAGTAAATTGAGGTCATTTCTCAGTTCCCAGTGCGCACAGGCAAGCGCCGGGGGAACGACGACAAAATCCGACAATCAAATTTATTCCGAAGGCTTGACAGGTGAAATAGACAGCTGTGGAGGTATGTTTGCCATATTTTCACCGCACGCACACATTTCAGCCAGTGCAGGTGTCATAAAGAAGCGCTCTGAAGGGCAGCGCTTTCTGGATTACTCACCCCATTGCCGCGGACTTGAGGAACAACTCCTTTTTAATATGTCGGTTTTATGACCGTGGGTTGAAAGGGAGAAAAAATAATAAGGTTTTGAGAAGCGCAGTCAAAGTCCAGAGCTGATTAGTGGTCCAAAGAGTTCATTTTCCGTGTGCCAGCTTCGAACAAGTCCCCCTTGCTGCTTGAGAGACAACTGAAATATGAGAGCACTTCTTCGCAAAGTCGATTCGCCGGCTTGTCAGGCTGACAGAACCCTGGTCCTTTCAATAAGTTTTTTTTAATCGTTGCCCGTCCAATTTCCTCTTCGCATATGCGGTGGGATAAATCCCACTTCGGAATGCCTTCTTCCGCGCTGTCGTCAAACAATCGGCGTCGATGAATTAAGTAAAGAGTTTCTTCCTCCCCAGCGGCAATGTGATTCATGTGAAGGGCGGCAACGGTAGCAGCAGCGACACGGAGCGGCGTCCACCTGCTCAAGCGGCGGTGAGCGGTGCGGTGCGTCGCTGTCCGCGGTTTCGGTCAGAGTTTCAGCCCAAACTATGGGGCCCGAAATCACACGCAATTAACACAACGACCAGCAACAAATATACGTTTTCTAAATTCAGTTGCACTTACATGTTTTTTATGCTCCCGGCTGTCGGCACTTTCTCCCAAATTAAGCTCAGTAACAGCTACAGCAAATTTAGGCGATTTAACTGCGCCAATCGTCAGCACCTTCAACTCAGAAATGTGTCTCTGTGACATGCCTTTTAAAGTCGACAATTGTTCAAACGAATTTACATCGACCGTCAGTCCTGTTTTCTAACTGGCAGATAACGGCCATCAATCTGTGGCAGGTGTGCGCGCTCCTGGAACCATTAGAAAGTACTTCTTTGTTCCCGGAGGAAACATTTCAGCGTCGCACTGACACAGGGATTTAGGGGAAGTCGTTTCGAGACAACACGTATTTATGTGTAGCTAAAGTTAGCAGCATTCGCATCGTGTCCAGGTATGTTTTCAAGGCTTTAGTGTTAAAAAGCTTTCATTGTGTTTGTGACTATTGTGTGTTAGTGCTATATATGGTGTTTTTTGTGTTGCAACAGCTAAAATGAGCCAAAACGGAAATGTCCGCCAGCAAACACAAGTTTTCTGATATAGCCGTGACTGGTGTCAGCAGCTGTGTCGTGATGAATTGCGCTTTAGCGACCTTTTCTCTGTGACTGTAGAATGACCGAGAGTACGGAAAACCCGGAGCAGTATGAGGAGCTGTTCGCCAACAGGTTCTCATCGGAGGACCATGAGTACCAGCAGTACCTGAACCGCCCAGCTGACCCCCCTCTCACTGTCGAGGATTGGAGGGGTCGTGCGGGAGGAAACCAGAGAGGCAGGGATAACAGGTAATGGAACTGCAGCTTGCAAAGTGGGGGAGAGACGGAGACAGAGCTACTTAATAACCCGTAGTTTAGTTTGGCTTTGTGCTGTTGCGGTTGAATGTTTATGGTAAATAAAACTGGCGCGATAATAACCTGGTGATATAAGTGTGGTTGTCTCACAGCTTGTGCTTTCACTGTGATCATATATCTCAGAAATGACTTCGGTAGTACAATGTTATGGCTTGAACTATGAAGATAACGCAAATGTAAGATGCAATAATTCATAGTTTTAACAAAAGCTACATTGCTACCACTGGAGCCGTTCTATCTTAAATTGGGACAAGGGATAAGAGAAACCCAGGGAACACAACCAGGTTTACTGTTACTCTGGAGACACTTGTTTCTTGGATATTCATAAGAACAACTTAGGTCTTAAACTGCCTGTTTTCCATCTGCTGTATAATGCATCCATTAATGCCTGTCATTGAAGATTGATTGTTGATTTATATCTGTATCTATAAAGGTACCAGGACCGTCGTGGCCACGGAGGTCGTGGGTGGGGAGGAGGCCGAGGTTGGGGAGGGGACCGAGGCTGGAGGGGGGACCATCGCCAGCAGCAACACTGGCATGACAGAGAACGAGACAGAGACAGGCAATGGGGGCATGGAAGTGGGTATCAATCAAGCCCTCCAAGCTCCAACCAGGGATACAACTCCCATCATCAGAGACCACATTATGACCGTTACTGATCTCTACTCCTATTTTGCAGGCGTCATCAGTATTTATAGTGTTCACAGTCTTATGACTGGTGTTGCAGTATCATATGTGGCGATGTGCAACTGTTCATTTTTGTGTGGATCTCCATAGTCTCATAAGCAAGGGCTGAGCAATGTGTGGACCCTTTTTAGAACTGTTACACAGTTTTCTCATCTGAATTAAAAAAAAAAAAAAAAAAAAATACATTTTTCCAAGCCTGATTAATGAAAAAAACGTGACAGTGGGAAATCATTGTTTGATTTCCACTTAGCTTTCTCTTTCCCAAACAGTCATTCTTTTCCCATATGCTCGGCCCTTTAATCATATTGAATTTTGTCATTGCTTTTTTCAAATTATTTGGTTTTCAATATTGAAACGGATGTTCAAAATTACACAGAAAAAAACCATGAAGTTCTCTTTAATATTTCATATATGTCGGCTGTTTGTGTCCAGATTTTTGCCACTACTTTTTACACGGTTTGATATGATATTGTAAGGAATTATACAGTATTGTTGGTGAAGCTGAATTTCCAGAGAAAATCTTTTTCTATTGCAGCTTTATTTTTCTGCATCACAGTGTTTCATAAGGAAAAACTGTAATTGTTGTCAGTAAATGTGTATTTTCCTAATGAGTGATTTTGTTTTGTGCGATTGTGATGCTCAATAGTTAGTAAAATATACAAGTGTCAGGCCAAGTCAACACATTAACATTAAGCTGCAGTTTTATATGGATTCATCAATATTAAATGCTGGAAATGTTAGAAACCATTTATGTATGAAGGGTAAAAAAGTGTGGATTTCAGATGTCCTCTAAAAATGCATCCAAAGGTATTGAAAAGTCTTAAAATTTTCAAGATTTTATAGCCAGCCATTAGCAGTAATATTAGTGATAGAAAATTTAGCAAAACTTGCCTGTAGCCCCCCAAAAAATACCACAAGCGTTAACTTAAACCTTCCTGCAGAATTATTCAAAGGGATGAACTGCATTTGCATTGATAAGAGCTGTTTAACTCACCTCTTTCTACAATTAGATTCCCTTGCCAAGTGTTCCAAGGCACCCCTGTCAAAGAAAATAACCTGACCAGTGGCCCCCGGGCAATTTGAGTTTGGGACCACCAGCTGTGAAAGATCTGCTCTGATAAAGAAGTTGTGATGGCACCTGATTGCACCTTCTCAAAGTCTTAAAAAAGTATAGAGCAACAAATTATATCCTGGAAAATTAAATGACACTGTTTCAAAACTCTTCATACAAATCTGTTTCACTGCCTCACACTTTGATGTTAATCTGTCGGATGGCACATAAACAAAATGGCCTGAACAACTGTACTGTGCATGGAAGGAAAGCAGAAGTCACTGTAAATGGCTTAGAAGAAGCCTAAAACCAATAGTTCTGAAAAGCAACTGAAATATTTATGTGCATCATTAATACATTAGTGCGACATGCATCAGGCTATGGCATATGTAGCTCATTGCCTAAAGATGTCAGTGCTTGTGTATCTCAGTTGAAGCTCTCAAATAAGTCACAAATGGTGACTTTGGACACATTGGCCCACTCCACTGAACCACAAGCAGAAACTCTCTGCATTTTGTTATCACTGCCTGAGTGTCATTCTATGGTTCCTATTTATGGCTGTGGCAAAAACGAGGTTAACAGTTCATTTGGGCTTCAGCAGTGCAATCAGCTGTGATGATAAGGGAGGGAGGGTGGCAGTTAGGGAGAAAGTGTGTGGGAGGGGGTGTGCTGAAAGTGGCACACAGTGGGAAAGGCTGCCATCACCACTGTAATCAGTTTAGATTAGAGAAACTTCACCCCAGATAACTGTGTTTTCAGAGAGCAGGGATGTACTGGACAGGGAAAGTAAAACTAAAACGGATTTACTGACAAAAAAGTATCAAAATTTAACTGTTGCACTTTTTGGCATGAAAAGGGATTATTGGATTAGATTAGCATGTAGGAAATATACACAAATTTTGTAAATGGTAAATTTTCACTTCCGTCCATTAAAAATTAAGCTACAGCTGGTAGCTATTTAGCATCACTTTGCACAAAAACTGTCAAAAGGGAGAAACAGTGGTTCTGTTCAAAGTTAACAGTTACAAGTGTAACAACATTTCTGTCACTCTCTAAATAATATATATAGTTTGTTGAATCTGACATTCGCAGTTTCAGATGTACTTCATGTGTAGGTGCTAATTTGCAAATGTTAGCATGCTAACATGCTAAACTAAAGTGGTGGTGAACATAAACATACCTGCAAAACATCAGTGTGTTAGCATTGTCATTGTGAACATGTCAGCATGGTATGATGGCCTGAGAACAGCCTCACACAGCTTCTGGCACGGCTGTCAACTCTCTCTCTTTTGTCTTTTTGCCAGTGCCTTCTTTGAATGTGTATGTAGTGTGGAATTTGGTGCACAGCTAATATAAGGGGTTTCAGATGGAAACAGCTGTGTGAGATGCACTGCTCTTAAAAAATCCTCAGGAGCTAGACCCTGTGTAAAGTTCACACAGCCACCAAAACTAATCCAGGGGTCATCATGTTAATCCGGTCCTTTGGCTGCCACACACCACTGAATTTCTCTTACTTATTCATTGCCATCATCTCATTAATGGAGCCTAAAGAATCTGGATTTCAGGGTGAGTACATTTTTATTTATTTCTACAATGAAAAATAAAATCAGTGCCACAACATTGTGTTAGCTAAGTATTCATTCGGCTACCAACCGGATAGGAGCTCGTGAACCCTTTTAGTGCTGCCTGTGATCAAATCCATCACTCACGGCCTGTTAATGCACAGTCAAGCTGTAAGAGTGTAAGTAAAGGAAAACAATAGAGAGAGCTGGAGTGAGGGACCAGCGACAGTCCCCTCGGTCTGGTCTGCCAGGCTGCCAGGCTTCATGTGGCCTGTTTGTGAGAATGCAATGTGACAGCAATGGAGACAGTGTGCTGCAGGCCATGTCCTTGATGATGAACTCATCCACTACAATCACAGCTCTAACCCCCCCACCCAACCCTTTTCTGAGTGCATGCACATACATGTGTGTGCACAAAACTGTACAACCTCCCAACAAACACGCACACGCAGACACCACCTCCCCCAGCCCCTGCAGCACTCAGCGGCCTACATCTGGTGTGAGAGAGTGCAGGGGGCTAAGGTTGGCCCAGGCCAGCCATCCCCCAGCAGACAGTGCAGAGTGTTCATGTTGTGTATGACGTGTCTGAATGGTGGCGTACTCATGCTATGCTCTTTCTGCTGAAATAAATGCCTCCAGCTTTGTTAGGTACATACAAATCTGCACACCCTGCCACATGAACACATACGTGCAGATAGTATGCAGTGCACTTAGACTATAAGGATAGACCCAAATAATTGCTGCTGTAGATCAGTTTTGATGACATTTTGTCCACTGCTCATCCAGCTGCATGGTCTATAAGTTAATCATGAAGCCACTCAGGTCATCCATGGAGACACAGCAGACTCTGCTGCTGTGGGGTGCTTGTTAGCCTGATTATATCTGGTTTTATCTCCACTGTGACATGTAGGCAGGCTCCAGGAATACTCGGTGGTGGAAGAATTCACATCCTTTACATGAGCAAACATATCAATACAATAATGTACAAATCCTCTAATATGAATAAAGGTCATTAAATAAAGGACATTAAAAACCTACATTAGTAAAAATACAGGAGTATTATCACAAGAATACTTGAAGTATTAGAACTTTCCAGGATCTTACAAATACTAAGTTCATAAGTCCCAGATAGGATCCCAGCATCCTAAGAAAATTTTGTTCAGATCTCAACCAAACTCTATATCTTTTGTGGGTAAAAGAATTACAAAATGTAGCATTTTTAATTCATTTAGCTACTGGATTATATCATCTGTAAACTTTCTGTGTTATTCCTAAAATTTGTCTGACCTATTAAGTAGATTTCTTTTCTTTTTGTGCATACACTTGTGACTTTTTATAGATTTATCTTAAAATAATCTAAAAAAACAAAACAAAATAAAAGAAGGAAGTGATTTTGATTCTGATATTGAATCATAATCTCTAATTATAGTGCTTCTCTCTATAATATTGTACAGTCCTGACCTTAATTTAAGTTTTATTACTTCCATAATGGAGGATATATTTATTTATTTACTGTCAGAGTCACAGAAGTAGCTAAGGTGTAAATGACTGATGATGAGTGTGGAGCTGAGCAGTGACGTCATCAAAGTCATCAGGACCACTTGCGCCCATCTGAGTCACGTGTTCTTGATGACCTGAAGAGTGCATATATGTCTCAGTTTGGCTGGTGGCCTCGTGGTAAGATGCGGCTGCAGACATCATAACTAACGGCGAGGGGAAACCGCACAGAACGTGAGTGTCGGTCTTTCAGAGATTGAGGGGATGGCACCAACATTTCTGTTGCCAGAAAAAGTTCGTGATTCCTAAACACGTTAAGGCTGCAAGAATGTGAAATCAGAAGCCCAGCCAAAAAAAGATCGAGACCACACGCGCACAAAGCCGGACAAAGGACACTGGGTCGATCCAGAATCCAGAAACGGGAACAGAAAGGTGAGTGACGCCGGTGAGGGCGCCGGTGAGGGCGCCATGTTTAACCACGTCAGGTGTGCGCGCGCGTGTAATTAATGATGTTCAGGTTAACGGGTTGTAACGTGAAGTGTGCTTCACACAGCTATCTGTTCTTATTCACCTTAAACGGTAAATTATTTAGTTTTACTTCATTTTGTCACTTTGTGTCTGAAATCGCCCTCTCAATCACTCGCTGTAGAAGTAATAGGGACATATAGAGTTTTATGTAGAGAAAGCTTATCTGCAAAATAAAACAATTGTTTGCTCCTGTTGAGACTTGGACTTTTTCTTAACATTAACAGGAAAAGTTGGATCCTGCAAAGGCTGCGGAGACGTTGGATTGACCTGATAGGACTCTGACAGGAACAGAGAAGCTCTCACACAAAGGTCAGTGATGCCTATGTGGCTGCTTTGAATTTATAATTTCCTATAAGAAAACAGTTAAAGGTAATTTCCAGGTTATGAAGATAGCACACTTGTTATTGCAGAGCCTCAGAAACATGAGAGGCTTGAGACCTGACACAGACAAACTGAGACTAACTTTAACTATAATGTTGGGTTAAAGCTTCCACGGCAGTTTTTTTTTCATCTCACAACTGTTCAGGGTTAACTTTCAAGTTGGGAAACACTGGTCACCCCTTACCGCTCTAGGGACTGGTCAGTGCAGTAATTTAATAGCAAGCTATTTAAGAGTATCTGGCATCACCTAGTGACAGAACATGGAATAATATGGAATTCATCAGAGTAAACAGCCTTACTTTGGTCTAACCACAGTTTATTCCCAAATCACTAAACAATATAATAAACTTTTTTTTTCATTTATTTATTCATTTTTCATATTTTCTTTATACATTAAGTGCTAAGCAAACATGAAGTCAGAAATTACAGCATGTACCACTGGCAAAGTTACACAACATACATGGAACACAGTGCAAAAACAAAGTAATCGAAGACACCTGCAGAATAAATGATAACAGTGCATAATAAAAAATATGCAAATATATTTTTGATAAATGCATCAGCTAAAACTGACAAAGTAACAATGAAATGGCATCAACCAACAAATGGTAGGTGTCTGTAGTTTCACTTGCACAGGATAACGCCCTGTGCTGGCAGCTTACTGTTAACGACACACACGTACACACAATCAGTATTCAGATCATTTAGAACCGATGATACAGTTTATGCCCCAAAAGTTTCCTTTTTACACCAGAGCTGTGATTTTCCCACAACTCTGCCTGTTTTCACATGCCTGATCATGTCTGTACACCCCTATTGTGTAGACAGATGCGCACACGCGGCGCGCGCACACACACACACACACACACACACACACACACACACTCACTCTTTATTACATGGGATCATGAGGCACTACATTTATCTCCAGCAGTCCAGTCTTCCCAGCAGTCTGAGGTCTCACTGGTTCAGTGTACCTGCATGACACCGTGTTAAGTCTAGGTGTAGTAGATGATCTCTGGTATCTGCCCATCCTCCACTGATGTACCATTGTTATTTCCAGGTGAGCTAAAAAAGAAAAACGTTGTCTTGGTCCCCGTTACTGATTCCTGTGTCACTTTCTTCAATCCTTTTGTGCCATAATGCGAATCTGAGCCCTGAGAGTTGAAATTTATAAGAAAGGCGATGGATTAATTAAGTTGATTCATCCGATTTAGGACATTTCTGGAATACAATGCCTTCAGACTGACCTTTAAGGTGGCACATGCAGTGTAGCTGACATTGGGTAGGATTTCCACAGGCTCTTTGAACATCACTCTGAATGTGTGTGCTGTGCCGTCACAGCTGAAGCCTGTGTCGTTCTGGCCCAGTGTAATCCGTTTGTCACTTTCTATAATCTACAGAAAGAAACAAGTTACTTTACAAGTTGCAAAGGAAAAAATCTAACTTTAAATTAGCTGGTAGGATATTTTGTGGTGCTGAGTTCAATTGTTTATAGTCCACTATATATTCAACTGTCATTTTTAGTTTAATTATATCAACTCAAGTTGACTCAAAATGTATTGAAAACAATATGTGCTGCTCCCAAAATCATTCCCTTGAACTGTAGGGGGATTTTAATTTCATAGTTAGAGTCTTTGAGCCTGTCTGACAGAGTAGTTGTGGGAAATGCAGGAAACCATTTCCTGAGGATGAAATACACCACATACAGGATGAGGGAAAGTTGGACTTTGACTGGATGAAAAACTGTTGAATGTCAGCCCTGTCAAAGTAATTTTTCCGATATTTTAGGTTTTTAGGTAAGTTTTTTTTTTTTTCAGTATTTTTTAATTTGTGATGACTTTTATTAATGCTGTTTAATTTAGGGAAAGTTATTGCGTTGCTGCTTTTGTTGCGACAAAACTTTCCAGGAGGTGTGCATCAGTAGTACAGCAAAAAGTTTAATGATACCCAGCCTGATCAAAAAGTGTAAATTACTCACTCTCAAACACACTGATGATATAAGCAATGAGTTTTTGCTTCATTATTATTATGTAATATTCAGTTACCTGTATGTTGACCTGGTAGTCAGTGGGTCCATGTATTGAACCATACAAGCCAAAACCCACTATGGATATTCTTCTGTTTACATTGAATCTGTACAGGGAGAGAAATAAAGAAAGTGAAAAAAAGAAATGACCATGGGATTACACAGATTACCAAATGCCCACCGATGTTCCCCATCTCACCTTATTCTGTCGCTGGTACCACTGTACCCCCATCGACTCTCAACCTGCTGGAATCTATTAATGCTGCACTCCTCCCCCCTGAGGCAGCAGCGGGGCCTGTCAATGTAGTCGACCCGTGGTTTGGGGTTTACTGTAAAGTGTAAAAACAGATTTACCACCTCCCGATCGAACAATATTCCAGACTGGGCAGGCCCTGTTGCACAAGAAAGAATATCAAACTGGTTTCTGTGGTTTGAGTTAAATGGACACATTAGGAACATGACAAATATGTTTGCAATGCTGCAGCATGAAGAAACGATTTGTATTTTTGTGATGTGCTTACCTGCAGCAAACTCCTCAACAGTCATGAGTGGAAAGCGGATGAGTGGGAGTGCTTTCCCCAGAACCTTCTGCTTGTTCTCTGAGGTTAGGGGAAGCTGTTGTCTGTAACACTCAGCATCTGCCCAGCGTACCACCGCCCCAAAAAGACGGTTTTCCCTGATGCTGAGTGTGTCTCTTTCTAGCACTGCACATAAAGTGTCTGCGCATGCAAATACACAGAATATTGATCGTATCACATCCAATCAAGCTGCAGAAAAGAAAATATCAGGTCCGTGAGACTCACATACCGAGGTCAATATCTGTGAAGCCCTCTGCGTTTATTGCATCTGCAGTGCTTTTGTCAATGGTGTCCAAGCAGAGACTTGCAAGCTGAGGCTCATCAAATAACCTTGCCTGTAATTAAAGCACAAAACAAGCTGCATAAGTATCTATTGGTCAATCCTGGGCATTAATGTTTATCAAAGGAAACTGCTGCATTTTACAAAAAAAAGGTATGAAAGAAGTGAAGGCCTTCTTTTATTCATTAAATATTATTGATTAACATTGTGAGTTCTAACATCACCTGACTGGACTTAATGTGGTCTTTGGTTAGAAAGCAGCTGAGCATGCACCTTAAAGCCATAGAGGGAGCAGCAGAAGAAAACCTTGAAACTCAAAGAACCAGCAGCATAAACCAAAAATAGAACAGCTGATGTCATAAATCCTCAAGCATCAATGGCTGTAAGACAGTCTGGTGTGGACACAAAGAGAGAAAAATGGCTTCTCACTGCATCATAAAAGCTGCTGTCAGACAGTTTGCAGCAGATTGAAACAAATTAAGAACATCTTTGAAAATCAGATTAGCTTTTACTGAAACCATCCATACCTGCCCTTCTTTAAAATTCTCTTCTCTCTCATGTTGCCTGATGTTTTAAAGGGTGAGTTCACCTAAATTACTATGAATATATTTTCTAATTTTTTGTGAGTTTTAAATTTGTGCTGCTGAAAACATCATATCATCTAAAAATCTGACAGACAGAAAACTTAAAATCCCTTCACATTGAATCTAAATGTAGTGGACTAATGTGCGTTTTTGTACGTTTTGTGTCATAGATCTGATGCCTTGGGGGCAAAATAAATAATTAAAGAAATTTGTGATTTGGGTAAAGTGACATTTAAGGTGCAAAACCAAAGGTGCACGTAAAGTTGTTTGATGCCAGGCAGTTCATGTTCCAAGTATGTTCAATACAGTGAGGGGTGATTGACAATAACCTGAGTGAGGAGCATGAATGCATTGTCGGCTCTGAGGTGCTTGGTGAGGAACTCCACGCAGTGACCCTCCAGAGCTGGGACCGCATACTTCTTAGCCGTATACAAAGTCGTCATAACGGTCTCTGGGCCAATGTGGACCTCGTCAGAATACAAGAACCTGTACAGAGGAAAGCAGGCCGTCCTGTTGTTATCTGCAGCGTAAGTTTGGAGAAGTTTAGAAATGAGATTTTAGGTTGACACTGGTTACATTGTGAAGCAAATCTGCAGTACACAGGTGGTGTCAAAAGATAGCTAGATGTCATTTAATTTGTCATTTTTTGACTTCTTTTGTGAAATGAGAATTGAACATTTGTGAGAATTGTGTATTTTCAAAATGCAGTAATTCAGTGTGCAAAAAAATCAACATCGATTGATCCAGTAATTATTTTTCTATTAATCGATACCTCCTTTTGGGGCTACAATAGTGTAAAAACCCACGAACGTGTCCCGAGGATGTGACTTGCTTGCCACTGTAAGACAAACAGTCCACAGCTTAAAGATGACCAGTTTATTATCACATAAAACAAAGAGCAGCTGTACATTTTCAGCGGGCTGCAACTTGGTCGCGTGCACGGCGCACCACCTGACCTACCTGAGCAGAGAGAGAAAGGCTGCCGGCTCCACATCGGGCAGCTCTATTTCCGCCGAGGTTGTGGCCATCCCTCCGTTGAACATTGCATCGAAGACGGCGCTACCGGCGGCCAGGACGAATTTATGGGCCGGTATCCTCTGGGCCTGCCTGCCCTTCCCCACAATGAACCTGACGTCGCTGAGCAGCTCGTTGTTGAAGAGGAAGGCGAAGCGCTCCTTCAGGGAGCTCTTCGTCGCCTGCCAGTTGTACACGGGCTCCCGGTGAAGGCCGAGGACTGGCGGGGAGGCTGACGGTGCGGGACGGGAGGCTGTCATGTTGGCTCCGGACTGAACCGAGTTGGATGCCGCCTCCTGGCCGTCATGGTTAGACGCTAACCCGCCGACACTGCCGCCGCTCGCCATAACAACACACTTGTGTTTTATTTTACCTGTACTTCCGCAATGCACCGCTGATGACACACGAACAGACACCGTACCACCGTACCGTGTGTGTTATTTATTTACGTCGTATCCAACGCCGCGGACGCCATCTCTCGAAAGCTACCTGCTAGCCTGCGTCTCTCTCTCAGAAATGACGCAGTGTACACTTCCTCCAAAACACTTTTTAAAAAAAAAAATCAACCTTTATTGCTATTGCCGGCATGACCGCCAAACAAACAAGTAAATGAAAGATAGCTAAAATGTTTCCCCCTTACGTGCTTAGGGAGGGTGATGCCATATGAGATTTTATTTAGATAAGAGGAAGTTAAAATCCGTTTTAATTAATAAATTAGAATTTGTGAAGGATGTACTTCTAACCCCCCCTCCAAAACCCCCCACAACACTAACATACAGGTATTGCAACTATATGCATGCCTTGAAAAAAAGCCAAGCAGTTTCCTATAAAATGATAAGAAACGTAATTAATAAAATAGATTAAATGTTTCTTGAAGAGAAAAGTCTTGAGTAACTTTCAGAAGATGAATTATATATGTACATATATGAAACAAACATATTTCTATTATATACACATTATTTTGAGTTGAATTGAGTTTGTGTTGTAAATTGCACATTATTCGTTTGTTATTAAAATACATAAACGTATCGCGCTACCAACTTCCCGTTTTCCAATCGACCTCCAGATGTCAGTGTCCGTACTTTGACAAAAACAAGAACATACAGTCTCACTGCATATTTACATATGATAATAATGATACTGTACTGTACTGTAACTCTCAGTGAGTATGAACAGCTGTGAGGTTGGGGAGCGACAGGGGAAACAGGTTATTTGATATGATAGAATTTATAAATTAAATATAACTAATTGTCATGAGTGAGCGACTGAGTGAGTTGGGGGGCGGGGGGTTGGCAGGTGGGAGGAAGAGAAGTGGCAACAACGTGGGAGCGAAAGCGAGAAAGACCAGAAGAACAAGACCAAGCATGCACCGTGCATCGGAGTTGCAACCTTGTTTGCAGTGTCAGACACACTCTGAGATTTTACCCATTCTCTGAAACATGAGTCACAGACTAGCCATCAACGTGTTGAGCGGCTGAGTTATTCCAAAATTTAATTCGCGACTAAGATCAAATCGCTCAAACCCGCTCACACAATGAGCGCGTCTGCAGGGACGGGGGTGTTTGTGCTCTCCTTGATGTCCATCCCCATCTGCTATTTGTTCAATTCCCTCAGTTCCAACAACAGGTGAGTGAGAATAGGCTTACAGTATTTTCATTTTTGAATGGAACCTCTAATGTGTCTGTTCTGATGAACACACTGTATTTACCAGTGGAGCTGTCTAGCATCGTTTGGAAACTATTTAAATGTTTTTTTTAATTGCATGCAGTGCTGATGCTTTCTTCTTCGCTGGGTGTACAGCAGTCCTGATCCTAGCCGTTTCAGCCCGTTTTATGATCAAGAACAAGGCCCCAGCAGATCCTCTTTTCTATGGTAAGAATTCTCAAATGCATGTTTCCTATTATGACCAAACCAATATGTAATTTTTTGCAGTCTTTGGAGAGAAATACTAGTTTAATACCAAGTCAGGATGAATCATAAGGTTCTATTTTACCTTTTAATCAAAAGAGAGATATGCAAATTCATGGTCTTTAGAATTATTATGTAATTGTGTGTTTTTATAGATAAAATCTCGAAGGATTAATTGTTGAAAAGTGATACATAGCATATTATATCCGCATGACATCCATCAGAAATTTGTAATTCCAGTTTTAGGAGCCAGTAAACTTGAAGTGTTTGCTCTGATCTATCACACAACTGAAGTGAATCAAATGCATTTATGTATCTGTGCAGTGTATGCAGTGTATGCATTCCTCAGTGTGGTGAATCTCATCATTGGGCTGGAGCAGGATAACATCATTGATGGATTTGTGACATTTTACCTCAAAGAGGCAAGTCTTGTGCTGTATGTGCTGTTTGTAAATGACTGATACGTTTTACCACACACGCTTGACTGATAAATACACTCTGTGTTTTAGGCAGATCCGAATATTAATACAGCACATGGGCACATGATCTCCTACTGGGATGGCTGTGTGGACTATCTCATGTATTTGCTCATGATTGCTGCAATTACTTGGGGGTAAGTGTTGCATTGGTGGCTCTTGATCACAGCTGCATCACTAAATATGCAAAATTATGCCCCACATTTCCCCTTATACTGTATTGAAGTCTTTACAGTATTATTTGTTAAGTTAGATTCCACCATATTTTGCCAAAGCTGAAAAGCGGGAGGTCTTTCCATCAAATACTTTAGGTTAAAACACACAGGTTAGGTTAAAAGACACAATCTATCCCTCTATCAGTGGACATGTACTGTATAATGTGTTCATCTGGTTTTGACAGTAGCACTTTTACTTGGTTTGCACAGGGACAGTTACCGAGCCATTGGACTCTACTGGGTGGGATCTTTTCTCATGCGTGCCATAGTCTACATTCTTGGGAATGCTGTGGGTAAGCACACCAAAAATAATGGGATGCTTTTAGATGGCTAGTGTAGGGTAGCTGATTGTAACCCCCTGCTCAAACCTCTCCTGATAATACTACAGTGGTCCAAACTTCAGCTCTTTTTGTGAACTAGAACTGAAATAGATGCACATTTTACTGTAAATACTGATAAATTACATTTGATTCTGTGTCTTTCCCTATCATGAGATGCAACCTTGTTCTGTCTTTTCCCAGGGAAACATGGGACCCAAGTTGGTCCTCTGTTCCTCCTTTATATGTTGTATATCTCAGTGTCTGTCTGGGCCTGTTTCCGCATCTTCAGCCAGCCGTCCACACAGGGGATTCAGCTGACAGTAAGACAGGAATAAAACTGGAAGTTTTTACAATACATAATACATTAATGATTCCGATATGTATCTTTTAATATAAGGTTATATATGAAACAATGCAAAGTGATCAGAACAGTTAAGCTAAATGAGATGTTGCAGTTGTAATATGCACTACTCAGTTTTTCTAAATGACTCAAGTTCACCCATTTGAGCCATCCTTGGAGCTGTTTCATGTAAGCAAGGTCCAGGTTTTTCAGGCAATTGCTCCCCAAGAACGTAGGTTTTTCTGTATCTGTGATCGAAACCATTTCAGTCATCCCCTGTTTAAAAAGAAACATGGCAATGATTTCCAGTCAGTTACAGTGCAATTAAGTCTCTTGGCTGTCAGTTCTTCACAGAATGTTTTATACAGAGCTGGGGTGCAATGTAGATTCTGAATAGTCAAAATGGGCAAGTTGAGCTCTCGGTGTAATGTTTTTGTAACACATTTCCTTAGCATGTGACCAGCACCTGTACATAATAGAAAACAGAGTCACTTTCTCTATGTCAGAGCATCCAGGAGGCTGAAAGAAAAAGTTTACACCACAGACCTGTGGACTTAATGTTCATTATCTACCTCATCCCTGCTTTGGCTTTCTGTGTCTTCCGAGGTCTGGTAAGAAACCCTGACATCAACAGCTGCCCAATACATACAATTTTTACAGAGAGCCTCGCTACTTGAAACGGTCTCTTTTTAGGTTGTCCTGGACTGTTCCAGCAAAAGTTGTCAAGACTACACACAGCACTATGAGCCTTACCTGAAAGATCCTTCAGCCTATCCTAAAGTTCAGGTAAATCAGTACAATTAAAAACATACCAAAACTTTATCCTAACAGTGTAATTAGACAAATGTCTGAAGCAGTGAATTGTATCCATGTTTGTCAGATGCTGGTGAGCATGCTTTACTCCTGCCCATACTACATCATTGCTCTCTATGGACTGTTGGTCCCAGGATGTGAATGGATGCCAGACCTGACTCTTGTACACTCTGGGGCACTGGCACAGGTATGTGCTGCTGGTTATTTCCATCTCTTGGGTGGTAACCAGGACTTAGTGAGAGTGTGTGTGTGTGTGTGTGTGTGTGTGTGTGTGTGTGTGTGCGTGCGTGCGTGCTTATATACATATCTGATTTTCCTCTAGTTTTACCATTCCACTCTTGCCATCTTAATGTTCTGCCACACAAAAGTCTGCAATGCAGAAGAGTTATGTGCAAAATATTTTCTTTTCCCACATGATGTTATTGTTCCAGATAGATGAGGTACACTGGGCATCTGGCCAAGTTACAGGCAGCTCCCTAACTTTTTCCTATATATAGTGGTTGCTGTCTGTCTCTGTTTAGGCTCTTCTTCTGTGTGGCCAAACACTGTTGGCTCTGCATAAGCAGCTATGAATCAGTGCTATATACATTATCTGTTTACGTCTAAAGATGGAAACACTGAGGAGTGGTGGGAGCAGCCTGTGTGCCAAACACATCTCCACAACACAAAGCAACTGTTGTGTTTGAGGCTGCAGGCTGGCATGTCACTCACTGGCAGGATAAGGGCAGAAGCTGACTTCAGACCAGGAGGAATGGCGGTATTGGTAGTATTCACTTAAATGTCAGCTGTTCGGCCAGGCTATAAATATCTGTGCTGATGCTCAGACAGCCATAGTTGCTATGAGACACGTCATGCGTCTCTTTTTAGTGACTTTCTATGAAAAGGTAACTGGTAAAGGTCTATTAGACTGAAAACATATTTGCGAATGTGTGTCAATACCAGAATTTGTCCAGGTTTTATGGAGTTTTAAAGGAGTAACCCATCCTAAACCTGTTGTAACCCATATGCTTATTTTGTTGTTTTGTGTTTTCTTTCATTTATCCCTCTATATGAACTGTTAAATGTACTCAGTGTGATGCTTGTCAAGATATTCCAAACACTGCTACAAAGGAATTTGACAACATACTTTTTCAGCAGACATCCAGGATTTGGAATTCTAGATCCCTAGATTCTAGATCCACAGTTTTGTTTAACACATAAATACAGAAATGAACTGTTGTGGAGATGAGGCAATGATAGCAAACTTCACAAATGAGCTCACAAAATCAGAATGCACTGCATTTTCCCCATTTTCTCTCTCTGCTGTACTTCACAGGCCCAGTTCTCTCATATTGGCGCGTCACTTCACACACGAACGCCATTCTCCTACAGAGTGCCTGCTGACAGCCAGCTGGTCTTCTTGCTGGTCAATGTCCTGTACACTCTGGTGCCTCAGGCTCTGTGCTACCGCTGCTGCACCAGGCCTGCCTTCTTTTTGAGGCCAACGCTGGAGAAGAAAAGTGAATGACACAGTGTTAGGCAGAAAGAGAGTGCCAGGGATGCCAAGGATGCCTAAATAAAAGAGTGAGGTACTAAAGTTGCTATTTTTGGAGAAGGAGCTGCCACCTGTAACTTTAATATGGGCAAAATGTGAGTTTTGGAAACATGACAATACTCTCTTGTCAACAGAGTCTCTGTCATCTGGTATTTATGTTCCACTGCTTATTTCGAAAATGTGAAAATAAATTTGAAAATATGAATTCTCCGTGTGTATTTAAAGCACATGTATTCTGTACTGTGTCACTGTGAACAGGTAATAGACTTTTGTTTGGGATTCAAAGTGCTTGCCTATAAGGCCCAATCACCAAGCACCAAGCGAAAAAAGTACTACAAGCTTTTACTTTAAGTGAAAGTAGTAATGACACAGAAACACTAAATACTAAGAAATCTTTAGTGAAAGTCATGCATTCAAATTAATTTACTTGTGTAGTCAGTAAGAAGTTGTCAATGTACCACAGATAAAAGCACCTGTCATGCATAATAGCCCATCACTTTAATAATGCAGCCAAACGTGGGACTCTAATTCATATATTATACTGCTGGGTAGCTTTACCAAAGAAAACAATGTACATCTCCCCATTAACTTATCTCATTTAGCCAGTAAAATTTGGCCTTACAGCCTAATTTAAGAGAATTTAGTTTTTATATTATTAATCTCTATCAAATTGGATTAAAAGGGGGGAAATCATAACTCTATTTGAATAGGGGCTTTGAACCGGTAGTACTTAAACGCCATCACTTCCTTTTCCGTAAACGAGCAAAACAATTCCGCATTCAGAGATCTAAAGTGGAAAATAAACTGAATTCATTTCCTCGCATTAACACCTCGGGAAATCAAACCCACTTCGGAAGTAACTGGTTCAGTCAGAGAACATCCGGTCTAATGGTTTTTTAACTAAATGTCGATGAGAAGACAGAACGGACTGAAATACTTTGTCGTGCTAATTAGCTAGCTACTGTTAGCTATGATGGCAGCATCCACTCCTCTATTGATCCCTGCTCCCGGGTTAAGGTCTGTGCCTCTCTTTAGCTCATATCAAATACCTTGATAATGTTTAACAGAGGTGGACCTCAGTTACATAAAACAACAAAAACGTTTTATAATGCGGTAACAATGCTACAGTCCTACGAGAGCGGCTGATATTCAAAGCTTAACGTCAAGCGTTATCCACCATGTTTAGCATTGGGTTTACGTTTAGAGTACGATGAAAGCCCTTATCCTTTTATACATTTAAAAAAAAACATTTTTAGTTCATATTGCTGTTTGTACATATAAAGGTGTACTTCCGTTTAAGGCTTTTTGAAAATGAATTATTTGCTCGACAGTAATAGTGAAAAGGGTCCGTTTAACTTTTAACATTTTACTTTTACCCCTGGTCATTTCCGCCCCACAGGATCAGAACAACTGCACTAGACTCTACACGTGTTAATGTGCACATGTGTGCACCTCGTGTCTGAAATGATTTGCCAGATACACTGAAAAGGCAGCACAGGACGTTGTTTCAGCTGTCATCTTTTTCCTTTCAGTCAAAAGCAACGGAGAGCTGCTCAGAGGAAAGAGAGAAGAAAGCGGAAACGCCAAGCTCTCGCCCAAGCTAGAGAATGTGGTATGACCATGCAGTAGCTGTGACATGGGTATCAAATGTGGTTACCTTTCATTTGTACAGTTGTCAAAATAATTACCACATTTACCCTTTTGTAGGTCTAGAAAATGGCGCAGGCTATACACCAGGAGAAGAAGAAGAAGAGGAAGAAATTAATCATGAAGTTGATGAGGATAACGAAATTGCTGAGGAGCAAAGGTAGGTCAATACTAATGTCACTCCTGTAGCTGCTCATTCACTGATATCCTGTCCAGACACCTTGATTGCACAGATTGTCTTTAATTTGTGTCTGACCTGTGTCCGCAGACTGCGACTTCATGAAGAGTGGCTCGAAAGAGAGAGGCTCGCTCAGGAGGAATTCAGGCTGAGGTTTGAGAGGGAGGAAGCTGCAAGGAAAAGAAAAGAGGAGGAAGAGGTAATCTACTGTCTCTACCCATCAAAGAGAGCACAACCAGTTCACAGTGATGCTTCTCTAAGATGATATAAGAATAATCAGAGCCTGACAGAGGATGATGAGCGCACCTGAGCCTATTTAAAGTATAATTCCAAAGTTGTTTTTTTTAATGTTCACCGGCTTTATTTCTTTTTTGTGTTGACAGCGGATGATAAAGGAGGAGTGGGAGGCCCAGCAGAAGAAAGAGCAAGAAGAAAAAGAGCAAAAGCAGAAGGAGAAACGAGACAGAGAGGTGAAACGGGCCCCAGGAGGATAGAAACGAAAAGGAATATATCCTCTTCTACTTATGTATTATATTATTTATACTGTCAATCTATAGTTGAATATTGAGATAATAATACCGGTAAACATATCTAAACAGCTGAGTGTTTCTTTTGTAAAAAATTGTTTTTGCTCTGTGCGTGGTTCTTTTCGAATGTTTCCATGACTGAGTGGCACAAGTGACCATCCTACTCCTTAACTAACCCTCACAGCGACTTGAGCTCTCACAGCAAGGATGTATCTTTTAATTTGTGCGACAACTGTCTGTAAAAGTTCTTTACCAGAGTACAGGAATCTGGAAATGATCCCTTCTAATTATGTTTTTTGCCTATGTGTCACTGCGAATGTGGTCTTAACCCACAGAAACAGATATGCTGCAGTATGTTGACATCTGCACATTTTCACCAGCCGTGTCTTTACACCATTTGTAGGAGGCCGTTCAGAAAATGCTGGATGAAGCTGAAAATCAGGTACAAGCACACATGAATTTGATTACACAGTTAAGCACATATTTGGCATCCTCACACTTCATATGATGCATGGTTATAATGCTACAAGGATACATTTTTGTATTCCCAAAACATGGATATGTATTCTACATGTCTAATGGGATGGAACGCACATGTAAAAGAATCAAGGGATGAAAGCTCAAAGTCTTTTTCACAGTGTAAAACACAAAATGCTAAAATCAACCTGAAATTAATAATTTGCACAACATTTAATTCTGTTCAAATTCAAACTGTACAGTACATGTACTTTTTGTTCATATTTTGAATTCCAGCTAGATAATGCAGGACCGTGGATGAATCCCGAGGCTCCAGCAAAAGAGAAATCTGAGAACTTTGGGACAGAGCGCGATGTAGCCAACTGTCCGTTCTTCCTTAAGACTGGAGCATGTCGATTCGGGGACAGGTACTCTCTGCTCAATTTTTTTGTTTTTTTGGAGGCCAACTTGCTACATTCATTTCATTACATTTGCCCCATAGCTTCATTTTAATATTCTCCTGTCTTCTGTTTCTGGGAATGCAGATGTTCTCGGAAGCACGTTCATCCCACAGTAAGCCAGACTCTGATGATCCGTGGCATGTTTAGAACGTTTGGCATGGAGGAGTCACGCCGTGA
The DNA here is from genome assembly GCA_016785225.1 of Psettodes erumei. NCBI lineage: Eukaryota > Metazoa > Chordata > Actinopteri > Pleuronectiformes > Psettodidae > Psettodes > Psettodes erumei. Next base: position 3,319,626 of record JAFBJZ010000863.1, on the reverse strand, counting down.
CGATTACGACATCGATGCGTGCTTGGAGCACAGCGAGGAGGAGCTGCAGGAGTCTTTCCTCGAGTTCTACCACGACGTCCTGCCAGAGTTCAAGAGTGTTGGCAGGGTGGTTCAGTTCAAGGTGAGGTGTGATCAGGACAGTCAGGATGTTTACATGCACTGAGTTACAGTCTTTCTGAAGTAATCTGAGTTTTTTTATGTCATCTTCTTGTGGAGAGATGCGATTTTACATAAGCAGGAGATGGGAAACCCAAATACTCCAGCTAGCTTTCTCAGTCTTGTACACATGAAACTGGCTTTCTAACCACCATTACACAATGCATGAGTGCGTGAAAAGGAACTGACACTGGGAACGTATGTGAAGCCAGCAGTGTAACAGGATGAAGGGAAAGGTCATGAAATGAACTTTGTATTAACAGTTTGAAGTCAGAAGACTGAAACTGACTGAAACATTTCGCCTCTCATCCAAGAGGCTTCTTCAGTTCTGAAACTGATAGTGGGAAGTACTAGAATTTATACAATGTAGGTGTGTATGATGATGAATGTGCCAAATCAATATTAACATCTACTGCAAATGAGAACTGTGTGAAGAATGATATAATCTTTCCATTTTGTCACTAGATCTCTTAATGAGGTCAGCAAAGTAACAGCCTCAGACTGCACCGTTCCAGATGAAACTCGAGAGATGGGTGATCAAATCACTATCAATAAAATTCAATGTTTGATTCGTTAATACATTTTCTTTTTTAGGTCAGCTGCAATCATGAACCACATCTGAGAGGAAACGTTTACATTCAGTTTGACACGTAAGTCATCAGGCTGTCACTCCCTGCCTTTCTCCAAATGAATATACTGGATGTCAGTACGAATGTGTCTCCTGTGTCTGTCTGTCGTCCTGACCAGAGAGGAGCAGTGTAAGGAGGCGTTCATCAAGTTCAACGGGAGGTGGTACGCGGGCCGGCAGCTTCATTGTGAGTTGTGTCCTGTGACACGGTGGAAGAATGCTATATGTGGTGAGTAGCAGTTTCACTGAGTGACATTACTGCAGAGATGCAAAGTTCAGTTCAGTCTTGCTCATGTTGGTTCTACCTGTCTCAGGATTGTTTGACAGACAGAAGTGCCCCAAAGGGAAGCACTGTAACTTCCTGCATGTATTTCGAAACCCCGGCAATGAATTCTGGGAGGCCGACAGAGACCTGCACATATCGCCAGACCGCAGTGTCAGGGGGAGTCGCAGAGATGGGTGGCATTCAGAGCGATACGGTGACCGTTCGTGGAGACAGCGTCTCTGCAGCAGGAGCCCGCCAAGATCGGAAAGGTCCCACAGCAGACGAGACGACAACAGACGGAGGAGCAGGAGTCGAGAGCGGAGGCTCCCCCACCAGGACAGAGATGACAAACGGTCGTCCAGATCCAGGCACCGCGACAGGAGCAAAGATAGGTGTCGAAGCAGAAGTAGAGACAGATTGAGGAGTAGAAGTAGAGACAGAGAGCAAGTCAGGCTGAGAAACAGGAGTAGAGATAAAGACAGGGAGCACAGGTATAGGAACAGAAGTGAAGAGAGCGACGGTAGAGACAAAGATGAAGACGCTCACAGAGAAGCTAGAGACAGGTCAAGAAGCACAAGCACTGAGAGGGGACGAAACAAACACTGTAGAGAAAGGAGCGCCAAGAAATCAGATAAAGGCAAGAAAACACCAAATGATGATGCCAACACACAGCGCCGCCACAAACACTCCAAGAAGAGCAAGAAGAAGAGCAAGAAGAAGCACAAGAAGAAAAGTCATTTGCCCGAAGGAGTGACCTCATCAGGAGAGTCAGAGGAAGAGACGGACGATCACTCTGCAACGAGTCCCAGTGGAGGGAGGAAGGAAACGGAAGGAATTCCCACAGACAATGATGTAGATGAGAGTGTGGACACTGAGAGGTCAAGTCCTGAGGTGAAAAGTGAACAGTCTAACACAGAACTGCCAATGAGCCTGCTGGAATCAGTCACATGAGTAACCTGGGGAGTGAGCCCCCACCACCAATATGTGTATATGTGAATATTTTGCTTTGGGAAAACAGTGCTTTAAATCAGATGTGTGGCACTGCAAGGTTAGCACTGGCAAGTAAAAGCAGCAAAATAAAACAAAAGATCAACACGCACTTTGTTGTTTTTGCAATAATACATTTATTGTTAATAACTTTGAAATATCAGAAAAGAAATGTTGGCAGTGTTAAATACAAAAGTAAGCAATTTTTCCATGCAAATCATAGTTGAACTTAATAACTGCTTATGAATGTTCAACAAAAATATTGTGGTTGTGGTTTTAAGAGTGCAGATTAAAAAACTGGACTGCCATACAGTTGGAGATGAGCGTCACTTCATAGCCTGTTGACTTGTTTTCCTGCATCTCACTGACAAGTAAACAAGCTGATGGCGATGAAGATTATTAATATACCCTGATATGTGCAGTCGCACATTTCCACACTCCTGATCCATAAAGAAACTCGGGACACGCCTGGCTTTAAATGGATTGGAATAATTACATAATACTGGTATGTTGTGGTCAAATAACCCCCACATACATTTGTTTTTCAATTAAGCATCCTGCCAACCAAAATCCCTTTTCTGCTATGATAGCCTTGTGTAGACACCAATGAGAAGATAAAACACAGTGTTCTTTGGTCATTTGTTAAGTCTTTAAGAGTAAGCCAAAGTGTCATAAGACATAAAATAGCGTTTTTTAAAATTCATTTGGGTCACTATCCTATCCCGACCGAAGACTAAGGGAGAGACTGACTAAACTTTAGTCACTAAAGGTTTATCTTCAGAGGCCATGACAAACTTCAATGTTAAATAAAAGATGCCTTTGTCGGGAAATTAGTCACCTGTCAGAAAAATAAAGTGTGAACAAACATGACACTGATCACATGGAAACAGCTGTTGAATAGAAGTAAACAATTGTCAGAATGAATATGGAACGATTAAATTCCAGAGGGGACAAGCCAAACAAACAGACCCACTTCATGTTAATACTGATATTGACTTTGGGTAGTTTCACTTAACTGGTGGGTTGAATTTACTCACATAAAAGTTACTGTAATAGTGTCAGTGATTCCCACAGTAGCGCGAGCCCCAGATCGTGCCTCTGATATATTACCATTACAGTTATTCACAGTCAGCTCGTTCAAAAAGAATTCCTGGCGGTCTTCAAAACAAAAGCACAAAAACAGACGGTCATTTAGCAACACTTGATAATTGATATTCAACTTTGTTTACTGTGACACAATGAGTTTTGATTGCACGTCACTGATGTTCCAACAGACAAAACTGCCGATACATAGCAACGGTTGCTATGTTATGGTAGCTACTGGGGGCGTGGCTTAGTCACAGGACTCTAACTTGATGATAAACTTGAGTTTTGGAGAGACAGATGGTGTAGGCCCAAGTCCAGCCTCCAAACAGTTGGAAGGAATTGGCAGCAAGATAAAGACCATTTTTGCAAAACAGTTGGTCAAAGTCTCAAGTCATTGAATAGAGGCACAACTGAAGACTAAATTTGACCAGGACCATAAAGTTGAAAGCGGGGAGTCAGTCCAGTCACTCATGGCTAGTCTTTGACTCTCTTCTGGACGAGGACGGTGAAAACACAAAGGTGGAAATGGGGGCTAGGTGAGCGGGAGGCTCAAGAACATTTTAAGTGATGTTGAGGTAGTCAAACATAAACTGTCAGCTCCTCTAATGTTATATCACAGATGATTTTCTGAACCAGGACCTTCCATCCATAAAACAAAAACAAGCGTTGTTTAAAAGGGGGCTGTAGGTTTACTCTGGATGCTCTGGTTTCTTCCCACAAAGAGATTGAGAAATCTCGATAAGCCCACAAAAATGAAATAAAATTCAGTTTGAAGTTTAGAGGTTGTGTTTCATAAATCTTGTGTGCATGTAGTACAATACTGGTTTCTTTTGCAGCAGTGTTTTCTCAAATGAAAACCACTTGCATCAGTTACACTGTGTCCTCATTTGCATGTCCCAATTCATTTTTACATAACCAACTCTTCCTGCAGAGCTTCTCTATCCATCTGGATGAAAATATATTCAGTCCAGTCCACCTTAAAATTATTAGCATGTCTCCCATTATTGAATTCTCCTGATTTGAACAAGGATTACAGTCCAAAAAGACTTGCTCAATTTGTATGTGAACCAAACGTAAAACCTTTATTAGTTGTGTGGTTAAATGCTAATGGTTCTTTTCAACATTTAAATTTACAAACAAAAAAATGCAATATATGTATTTAATTTCCACCTGGCTGGACTGAGAAAGAGTGTTTTTTTCTCTTGTGCAACAAGCAGAATTTTCATCCAGATGGGCAGAAGAGTGTTTGAGAGTTGTGGAAATACTAGAACAGCTGTGGGTTTTGTTAAATGACCTTCTGGGTTTTTCAAAGATCGCTGAGTATTCACTCTTTCATGAAATCAGTCGCTTAGCTCTGTGACCCAAGTGGCAACACACGAGAAGCACCAGCTGCAGCTACAACAGCACCTTTAAAAAGAACTCCTTGAAGCCACACACCTCTGCAATCAGTGATGATGGATGATCTTGATGTGATTCACGTTGTTGCTACATTGTTTCTACGTAGTTTTCAAGAGGCTGGGGGAGTGATGTATGCCGATAAGACTGCAGAACACAGTGGGGGAACTTGTACATAAGGAGACACATTAAAACCACATTTGGCACCACACTCAAAGGATATTACAGGATAGTACAGTACAGAGGTGTGATGATATACATACAACATTGACACAGTGAACAGGAGAAGACACAACAGAGACACAGAGGTGGCCAGATCTTCATCTGGAAAAGAACTGCGAGTCAGATTTATGTCAGTCCAATTTCTTCTAAAACGCTGCGTGGTGCCTCGGCCTCCTGCAGAGAAGAAAAGAAAGTGTCCCATGTTGTCAGTCTGTTCACCAGTCACACATTCTGTAGCACAAAGTACCCCCTCCAAATTCTGATTAACAGTATGAGTCATACTTGCAAGTCACTATATGTCTGACAGGAACAGGAGCCCTTTTCCAGTGAGCTGAACCTTTAACAGGCCTGGACAGTCAGTCATGCCATTATGACAATAGTGCTGCATGCTTTGCTAAAAATATCACCAATTCTGTCGAATGAGAAATGACCACAGCGAGACAGCAACGCAAACATGCAGGGCAGCACTCGCTTCAGCGCACTGGCACAAAGGGGAGGAGGGGTATTAATCAAGCGCTGCAGGCTTAAAATAAACAGGTGACGGCAGGTGCAGATAGTTGCTCGTTGGAAAAAAGCCAGACATCTTGTTTCACCTCCTCTATGAAGATTTTCACTTAGCATTGCTGAGTGAAATTTATGTGAATATTTTTAACCTTTATTTATAACCATTATCATCTTTTTTGGGCTATAGGTCGCACAAAACAAGGTATTAAAAGAAATTGCTTTTGGCACTGGAAACTTAGTATTGTAATTTATTGTATATTTTGTATATTTTAAATATTTGATATTTTGACGTCTTCCTTATCTTATTTTATTTTGTAACACCAATCCTTGCTGCTAAAAATCTTGTTGTATATCTTGTACAATGACAATAAAGAGTTATCTATCCATCTATCTAAACTTGCAATGGGCATTTTTCCAGATTATCTGACATTTAACAGACTTTCTCTCGATGAATTGAGAAAATCCAGATGCAGTTCACCTGACTCATGCTGGTCTGTCGAGCATGTTCAAAGATCTGTTGGTGAAGAACTGTGCATACCTCCTGCAGCAGGTCAGCTTGCTCGATGGCCTTCAGCACATTCTTCTTGGACGTCTCCTGGGCCTCTCCGCCCAGCAGGAACTCATCCAGGATAAAGTAGGCCTTCTCAAAGTTAAAGATAATATCCAGCTCACACACCTGAGAGGGCACAACCCCGCAAAGAGCAGCAGATCAGAGGAGATAACATCCAGTAAATTTTCTATTTTCTTTTTAGCCCCCCCCAATCAATATGCATATTACATATGTGACGTTTAAGAAACTCACACTGCCAAAATATTTGTCCAGCAGCTCCACGTATCTGTGGATGATCTCCAGGGTGATCAGCTCATTATCCTGATCCTCTACTGCACAGCAGAAATACAGGCTTGCATATCTGCAACGTAAAGAAAATAACAGATCAATATTGGTGACGTGAGTGGTATTAAGAAATCGGCCATCACGGTTCTCATTCACGTTAGGTGTTCGTTAAATGTTTCATAAGAGACATCACAGACACTTCTGCTGGGCCGAAAATAAACTGTCTGCAAGTGTGTGGTGCTTTTTGTTTGAAAGAATAGTTTAGTCACTATGTAGCAACAAAATCTTTTCTACAGTTAAAGTAATAGATAGAAAAACAAACACTTTTAAAGACCTTGTTGATTTAAGGCTTTATGGCTCTGCTTTTATGGCTGCATCAAACCCTAACCCTCACACCTGTGCATTAGTAAAACAATAAAACCATTAGGTTTTACACAATCCTTCTCTGAACAAAGCCAGAACACTGACCTTTGCATGGATATGATTTAATTTTATTGCATTACATTGTACAGGTGTACAAACCGAACAGGTAACTCACAGTATATCAAGATGTCAGAAAACTCTTCTTTCAACAATGTCCCCATGCTGCTTTGCTGTTTCTGTTCATTATAGTGAACACATCATGATGTGTCTACTGTATTTTCATGACTCAGCAGTCATATATCAGGACAAATCTGTCATTCCTCACATATTTGCATTATTGTCCTCAATTCTTTGGCAGTTTCTACTAGAGAGGGGGTGTTTTTGGATTTCATAACACATCAGAAGGTGAGATCTAAATGCCAGAAATATCAGCGCTTGACAAAATCATCAGTGAATCACTGTTTCACATAAACAAAGACCAACAAAACACCACAGATTCAGAAGTGATGTAACAAACCAAACATTAACAAATGTTACTGCGAAGATCCTCCGCTGAAATGTTTGTTTTGAACATCAACACATCTCACAGTCCTCACCTTGTTCTATACAGATTCAATTATTTTATCCAACTAATGTTTCCGCTGGAATTAATTTTAACAATACTGTAAAAACATTTCAGGCACCTTAAATGTTGAGATGTGAAGGTGAGATTCATATCCATTATGCAACACAATCTAGAAGGCATCTGGTTGGCCCTAAAGTCATTCTGGAACATGAGAACGAGCCCAAACATATAGTGCATCAGAGACACTCACCTGTTAGTTTAATTTACACCAGTCCTGCAATAAATGCCACCTTCATGAAGGCTATAATGTCTTTTGTTGAAACTGTGCTCAACAGGTGATGATTTAACTGTGGTTGTAACAAGGGTGTGTCTTTTGTTTAGCCTACCCTTGCTGATTGAACAGGTTGGACAAAATAATACACCTAAGGCAGTGCATTTCAGTTCTCCAAAATGATCATACAGCTGACTTTATGATAAATGTTGTATTAGACTTGGATAGTCTTAGCAAGCTGTACCTAATAAACAGAAGAATTTATGTGGGTATACATCTAAGTATGTCCAAATGGTAAATCATACTGCGACTGGTGATCTCTCTTATTCACCTACCTCTTGTACACAATCTTGAGATCCCGCCACTCCAAGAAGCTGCACATCTTGGGTTTCCTCGCCAATATGGTCTGGACCAGGTCTCTGGAGATCTTCTTCCTCTCCTTGTCCGACAGAGGCACATACCATTTCTGTAACCGCAGCTTTCCCTGCCGGCTGAACAACAGCATGAACTGCATCTGAGGGAGGAAGTTCCGTCCAAAGTTATAAGTGGTTGAGATGAACATTACCTTACTATGTTTTGAGAAAGGAATACATTACAAGAATGACAGGAATGAGAAAAAATGGGTCGACAGCATTTATGATGAACATTATTTTTCCACGACAAGTACGTTAATTCAGAACATCGAATGGAAAAACAAATAAGAGACGCCCAACACATGGACACATGCATTATTCTCGAGGATAATATGACCTAGTCATGTGAGCCAATGTGTTTGGGATTCGGTAAAATTCTATGTCCAGTTGCCTTTTGCACAAAGTTTCATTATCTTATGTTAGCTAAGAAAGCGAAATGGCCACATATTATAACCAACAACACGCCGTGTGTCATTTGCGCCCCCTCCTGCGACGCTTAGCTAGCTACAGCAGAAGTAAACACGTCTCTTTACCTTCCACCGGGCCTTCAGTTCAGTCACTCAGACGACTCGTAACTTCAGTAAAAATCAAGTCAAACACATAACCACAAGAGAGTGGACTTATGCTTCTGGGTTCCCGAGGGTCAGCTTCTCCTCAGGCTTGATGCTAAAGTAGCTAGCGGATGCTGCTGGCTGGTGAGACAACGATTAAGAGAACGGAAGCTGTGATTGGCTGGTAAAGCCACAGCGGTAGGATTTGATTGGCTGAAATATCCCGTTATTCGTTCCGTTATTCCTGGCACGCAGCCATGGTTTCTAGTAATTGAAAGTTTGCCCGTTTTCACTTCTCTAATAAACTTAAAAAAAAAAAATCACACTGTACTTTACTCAGACGGACTCAGATGGTGCAAGAACTCATATCTCGGTGTCGAAATGTGTAGAAATACTCGTACCACCATACTAATGCCAGTAAAAGACTTGCATTTCAAATTTTACTTATTTTATTAAAAGCAAAAAATATACTTGATGTACAAAAGACTGGATGCTTATCTGTTCCGTTTATTATTTGTATAAAGTAATTTACTTGTATCTCGCCATTATTGTTCTTAAGTGGTGTTTGTACTGTGCATGAATACCATTGTGCAGTGTTTACAAGAGTACATGAGTATTTTCATTTTATGCTTATTTATACTTTGACCCCACTATATTTCAGAGGGAATTATATGTCAACTCCATTTATTTGACTGCTATACATAATAATATAACACTGACAGATGTCAGTTTCGGCATTATCGGTACCACCGCCATCGCAGCTATTCTTACGTATATTCTTGCGTGTCCCCATTCCTCTGCAGTACTGCATTATTATGAAAAGGTGTGCCAAGGAAAATAAGGCTGATCCTTCTGGGAAAAAGGGGAATTGTTCTTTTGAGCACTGGAAAATGAAAAAATATAAGTCATTTAGCGCCCCCTGTCGTCAAATAACCAACAACAAGGACATAATGTATTTTTTCGGAGTGGATGTACAGTTGCATACAGGCGCATTTCCGTCTTTCCGTCTGCGAATCTGTCACTGTGAAACGTCATGCATTGACATCTGCAGGCTCTGACTCTACATAGCAAACAAGTTGACCGGGACGTCTGTGTCCAGCGCGTGAGTGCGTGTGCGAGTGTGGGTGACTACAAACAGTCAGATTAACGTTAAATGCCGTCCAGAACAGCTGGATGCTACTCGGCTAACAAGCTATAGCAGAGAGCAGCCTCCACTGCGGAGCGGCGGTGTCAGCTCATATCCGCGCTGCAGGACTGGAGGGATACGAGGGTCGCCACCTTGTAAGTTCGCTCGGTTAGTAAGCAAAATTAGGTTTCTTTTACTCGTTTCGTGCCGTGTGCCTGCTCGGTCAATATTTGTTGTGTCATGCGTGCAGTGATCGGCGAGGATGAGGAGCCGCAGTAACTCGGGAGTGCGGCTGGACGGCTACGCCAGGCTGGTCCAAGAGACTATCCTGTGCCATCAGGTGAGTCCAGTCACACACAGCAGGGTGCAGGGGACAGTTTTGTGCAGCTGGCTCAAGTGGCACATTTCCAAAAGTGCTCAGATCGTTTGCTTAAGTAAAACTAGCCAATGCTCAGCTACCAACCAGGCATGGCCATAGTACAATATCCATAGGTCCACTCTTGTAGACATACTCTGTGTCGAAATCTATCTGTCTAATTTTTATTATATTTTTTCCCACTTTATATTGTATTTGTTGTTTAGATTGTTTAATCACATTGCTTCCATTTGTTCTGTGTGTCAAGTAATTAACACACAGGACCCCCTGGCACTGTAGGTATTATATTCCATATATATATTCTCTATATATTCCATCACAGAAGAATTGTAAGGCTGCAACCAACATTTATTTTCAAAATGATCAATTACAACAGACATATATTATTTATAGAGTTATTCAAATTGACAAATTTGTACATAAGTTACAGTATACACCAATCAGCCACAACACAACGCCACCTGGCAACTGGTTTTAATGTTGTGTCAGTGATCAGTGTATTTGAGTTATCCCCCACCACTTTATTTGCATGCAGGGAAGCTTCAAACTGAATCCAATTTTGAATGCTTTCTGTATTTTTGTGGTCAGTATCCCCCACCTTTTCTTGCAGAAATATGATAGATATGCAGACATTCTGTAGCCCATATAGATTCAGGTTCAACCAGAATGAGCTGCACAGAAATAAACAAGGCGTGAGCAAAGTTCAGCCCCTGGGATAGGCTGAGGACCAGGAAACTATGCACCTTTATCTATCAGCACTTGAGTTCACATTGAGGCCCAGTCAAACCAGAGGGTTCACAGCTGAGATTGGTTTCATACTGTTTGTAAATTACTGTATTAATGATGCACAAACCCAATTTAAAATCTATTTTCAGCCTTTTTAATAAATACTTTCAGTGATAGAGACCTGATACTTTGTTAATGTTTTTATTTGCAGCCAAACTAAAAATACCTATCATTTCCTGCTTTATCTTTCATTAGTGTTAAGTTCTAAACAAAAATTCAATTAATCAGGTTCAGTGTTTTTTAAACCCTGAGTAGTGTCTGCACATGGCTAGTACTGCCTACATGAGTGGCAAAATCCAGGACCGAAACCCACAACATTTTTATGTAATTGAACCCTTTCTCTCTTATCTATCACATATAAATCAGGCGCTGTTCAAGTGTTGGGAAATGGAGTTCAAGCATTGTTTTTGAGGCGTTTTAGGGGTGAAGATGATACGTTCAACCCATGCTTGCTATATTAAGCCTGTGTGTGTGTTTATTTAGAACCCAGTGACAGGACTTCTGCCTGCTAGCACCCAGAAGAAGGATGCCTGGGTGCGGGATAATGTGTACAGTGTCCTGTCTGTGTGGGGGCTGGGCATGGCCTACCGCAAGAATGCAGATCGTGATGAAGACAAGGCCAAGGCCTACGAACTGGAGCAGGTGAGTTTGTGTCAGAGAGAGAGAGGGATGTTATGTTGGGTTGAATATTTTAATATATATAATGTATAATTTATGAATATTTTATGAGTAACAAGCCTTTGATCTGGTAGCTGACAGAAATATCTCATTCTCAAGTTGATTACTGCTTTTACCACTGGACGAAAAACAGGAAACAGTTTGGATTGTAGTGATGTTTTGTTCCGGTTTTAGATTCATAGTTTACTGATGAGGTGTTTTTGCCTGTTGGCAGAGTGTGGTGAAACTGATGCAAGGGCTTCTGCAGTGCATGATGAGACAGGTAAGGCGCACCACATCTTCATCTGTGTTTGCACTCATGATAATCCAGTCTTCTGGTTTTGAGAAACCACAATATGTTATCTTGGATACTGTGATATTTAAACTGAGTGTTTTATGTAAACAGCGTGTTCAGGTTTCTTGCCACAGTCGGCCACTATCTGCACAGCCATGTTGAACTCTATTACATAGGTCAGAAAAACAAACAACCCAATGATTATCAATATGTTTGTGATCTACATATGGGAGTGACAGTGAAAGCCTGACTGCAGAAAAACTGTGTACTGTTTTTGCTCTTACCTTTTATGACTGGAAACACAATGAAGATGCCAGACTCATGGCAGAGTTTTAAAATGCTGCAGTGCTGAGGGAGCCATAAAGCGAAGAGGCTTCATCTTCTGCTGCTAAGATATTGCACACAATTTCAAAGGCTTACAAATAAATAAATAAATACAAAATTCTAAAGCTATAACAACTTAAGACTGATCACTTAATTCATTGATTGACAGGAAAATAATTCCTAATATGTCAAAATGCTCCGATCTCTGTCTCCTGGAAGTTGGAATGTTTTCTGGGTCTATTAGAGTAAACTTAATATGTTTGTGTTTTGGACAAAACAAGACATTTGGAGATCATAGGGAAACAGGGGAGGTCATTTCCCCTCATTTTCTTACATACTGACCAAATGACTGATCGATGAATCAAGAAAATAATAAATACTATTTCAGGATTCTGAGTTTCATGACAATCCTACCATGTCCCTTTTTGGTCACTTCTGGCCCCCACAACTGAGCTGTCTGTTGGTGTTTGTGCCGATTTGATGAATGGATATTTGCATGTTCGTATGTTTTCAGGTGCCAAAGGTGGAGAAGTTCAAACACACCCAGAGTACGAAGGATTGCTTGCATGCCAAATATGACACCCCCACCTGTGCCACGGTGGTTGGAGACGACCAGTGGGGGCATCTCCAGGTGGATGCCACCTCGATTTACCTGCTGATGCTGGCACAGATGACGGCTTCAGGTACTGCAGTAATGAAGAGTGACGCATGTATTTGCAGCCTTTTCTGTTTTTGTGTTCTCACAGTATATTAACCGGGAATAGTTGGGATTTTTTGTTGAAGACCCCGTATGTAAATTGAAATGAATGAAAATTTCTGAAAAAGACACTGTAGCAGAGAGCAGTGCATGGTGTGCTGCAGCTCCTCAAGAGGGACAAGTAAAGTACCGCAGGCTTGTACTTCAACAGAACGCAGGTTCATTATACACCAGACAGCACTGAACATGAGTTCACTTCGTGTGCGACGTTTTCAGGTCTTCGTATCATCTCAAACCTGGATGAGGTCGCCTTTATCCAAAACTTGGTCTTTTACATAGAAGCGGCCTACAAAGTGGCGGTGAGTAACATTGCCAGAGGTCTAGTAATAGTTTAAACATAACACCTCCAAATGTTAGATGAAATTGTTGGCGGTCGAGATGAATTGTGGCTAATGCAGCTTCCACGGTTTTGTAGGATTATGGGATGTGGGAACGAGGTGACAAGACCAACCAGGGCATCCCCGAGCTTAACGGCAGCTCTGTAGGAATGGCTAAGGTACATGAGCCACAGATTACATTTATTATTATCAGCATTTATCATGCACAATACTCTACAGACCAAAATCATAAAGTGTCATCTAAACTGTATATTGCTGCATGGTGGGGTGGTTGCAGGCGGCTCTGGAGGCCATAGATGAGCTTGATCTTTTTGGTGCCCATGGAGGACCGAAGTCAGTCATCCATGTGTTGCCTGACGAGGTGGAACACTGTCAGGTAACCCCCCTCCAGCTTTTCCTTCAGCCACCTTTGCGTCGTCGCCGTGTTCGTGTTTTGTCTTCTCAGCATGTCTTTGTGATTTCCCTCAGTCCATCCTGTGCTCCATGCTGCCGAGGGCTTCAACTTCAAAGGAGATAGACGCTGGTCTCTTGTCTGTCATTTCCTTCCCTGCTTTTGCTGTAGAGGATGCTGACCTGGTGGCCATCACTAAGTCAGAGATCATAAGTAAACTGCAGGTACAGTCTTTTGGCCATCTCTGCACAGTAACAGTACACAATTGAATACTGAACATAAAATCTTTTCTTCTAATATACACGGAAGTAAGTCAGCTTTCTGAAATGATCATTCTTTGATATACTGTCAGGGTCGCTTTGGCTGCTGCCGCTTCATCAGGGATGGATATTGTTGTCCTAAAGAGGTAAGTTATTCTGCATATTCAAAATCTGAAAGCTGTGTCATATATTTAAGTTGGTGTGAAACACCTAACACCTTCATGTATGAAATGAGACTTTTTCAGTTGTTGTTATAAGTGAATCATTCGAAGAATGTTGTCTCACCAGGACCCGTCTCGGCTGCACTACGATCCTGCGGAGCTCAAACTGTTTGAGAACATTGAATGTGAATGGCCTGTGTTCTGGACCTACCTCATCCTGGACGGTATCTTTGCTGGGGACCATGTGCAGGTAATAAAACACACTGCCCTGGTCCACATGCAGTTAACTCTGTATCCACACAGATGTGGAGTTGTTCTTGTGCTTATGCTGCAGATTTAACACTGAGCCATGTGCCTTGCACAGGTGCAGGAGTATCGTGAGGCACTGGAGGGCATTTTGATCAGAGGGAAGAACGGCATCAAACTGGTGCCTGAACTTTATTCTGTACCACCTGACAAGGTATCCCACTCTCATAGCAAAGCCTTGTGTTTAAATATCTACCCTCCCATAACTGGTCTTAAGTCTATTGGGTAATGTGCAAGACTGTAAAAAATAACATAGTGTCAGGGAACATGATACTAAAGATGTTTGTCATACCTGAACCACTGCACTCGTATATCAGGAAACAGGAAGCATGAATGATATATATATGAATACAGTTTGCCCCTTGCAGGTGGAGGAGGAGTACAGCAATCCTCACTCTGTGGACAGAGTGCCCTTGGGGCAGCTGCCACACATGTGGGGACAGTCGCTCTACATCCTGGGAAGTCTTCTGGCCGAGGTATTCACATTGTCTATGGCAACAGACAATGTAACAAATCAGGAATAATGTGGGTTTTATCAAGATGTCCTTAGTAGATAATGAAGCCATACACCATCTTATAATAAACTTTAAACATTGTTGTTTTCTTCTGTGATGCTTCACACACTGTCTCTCTTTCTCTTTCTGCTTTATAAGGGTTTTTTAGCACCAGGAGAGATAGATCCTCTCAACAGGAGATTTTCTACAAACTTCAAGCCAGATGTTGTGGTACAAGGTTGGTGACGGATGAATACTTTAAGGAAAATGTCAGAGGCTGGATTAGGAAAATGCATTGAACCCTTGAAAAATGGGAAATTTGTTAAAAGAAGTTGTTGATTGAAACCCTGCGACTGTGTCACTCGGTGAGGCTCATGTCAGTTTGTAGTTGCTCATCACACCACTCCAACAACAACACTGCTGTTGTAGATTAGGGTGAGGCCTTGCTTAGTTTGTTGTAACCAAACAAAGTGGGTTTAACTGCTGTAAACTGGCTGTTTTTACTCAGACATACTTGACTTTCTTCAGCCTCACTTGTACTCTGCTGTTACAATCAGTTTATGTACAGATTTCTCTGTAGAACAAAGGATATAATGTTGTTTTTTTTACATGTGCGTGTGTCAGTTTGTGTTCTGGCAGAGTCGGCTGAGATCCAGGAGTTGTTGAGTGATCATGGGATAACGGTCCAGACGATGTCAGAATGTCTGCCTATCAGGGTCATGCCTGCTCGCATCCTGAGCCACATCTATGTCCGATTGGGTAAATAAGCACTGAGCGCTCTTTTCCTTTAATGTACAGGCACATGTGTGTGTTTGCTCTAACACATCTTGTGTCATTGTCACAGGGAACTGCAAGAAACTGAATTTGAGTGGGAGGCCCTACAGACACATTGGAGTTCTGGGAACATCCAAATTCTACGAGATCAGAGATCGCTCCTATATATTCACCCCCCAGGTAAAACTGGCTTGAGATGTTGGGATGTTCGAAATCAATCGCACCACAGATTTCTTGATGGTGGTTGTAATTAATACTATGACTTTTATTTGTCCATCCCTCTCTTTTCTCTTCTGTGCTCGCTGTCCAGTTTCTGGATCAGCACCATTTCTACCTGGCGCTGGACAACCAGATGATTGTGGAGATGCTGCGCACAGAGCTGGCCTATCTCTCCTCTTGCTGGAGGATGACAGGACGACCCACGCTCACTTTCCCCGTCACCCGCAGCATGCTGGGTAATGACGATCTTAAAACCCACAAGCATGAGCCAAACAAGTTTTCTAGCTGATGGGTTTGCTTCCTTTGCTGTGTGGCCCCATTGCGCAATAGTGTTTTCTTCACTTGGCCCATAGACTTTACATTGGGATGAAGACAACAGAGTAAAAAAAAACTTTTTTTTCGGTTGTTCTGAGAAAATTTTCCAATAGATTAATTATTCATTATGAAAGGAGGTGGTATGCTGTTGTGATCATGAAGGCACATATTGTACTCTTCATTTCCACAGTTCCATTAGTTCAATGTGCAAAAATGAATTTACCTTTTATGTCCAGTTGAAGACGGGGATGCGATTGACCCATGTATCATAGCAACCCTCAGGAAACTACAGGATGGCTATTTTGCTGGAGCAAGGTCTGTATCCATCTCTAATGCGGGACATGATACCATAACTGTAAACAGAACACCTGTTTTACAAGTGTGTGCTGGGTACTGTGTGTGGCTGTTACTACAGGGTGCAGATGTCTGACCTCTCCAGTGTTCAGACCACTTCGTTCCACACTCACCTCAGCTTCCTGGATGACGACGACAACGACGGCTTACTGGAGGGTGAGGATGAGGAGGATGACGATGAATATGGAGAGGAATATAACAAATGTGGGCCCTCAGGTAGTTAGTGATTCACAAAGTGCGTGCGTCTGTGTGTGTGCCGCCTTTCCAATCATATTTGACCGATTAAGTTGAACTGTTAGTAAATGTGGTGTGTGTGTCTTTAACTCCAGAGGGCTCAAAGGACATGTTTGACCAGTACCTCACACAGCTCCTGCACAGCACCACTACCAAGAGCCATCTTCCCCCCATCCAGAGGGGGCATCACCACGTCTTCAGTGCTGAACACACCACAAGAGACATCCTGTCCTTCATGGCCCAGGTTCAGGGCCTGAACATGCCCAGTGAGTTATTGTGTACGAATGTAATGAATAAGCTCAAGTACGAGTTGAGGAGTGGGTATTACTTTTCTAGAATATTTGGTGCTTGTGCTCATACTGTGCGTGAGATTTGGTACTAGTATCAAGACAAAATTTGTTAATACCTTACATCAAGGAAGAAAAACGTTTTCTTTAAAAAATGCTGTACCAAAGGACAAAAGGTCTTAAATACTTAAGTTCACAAGACACAAAGCACTGCACAGGTAAGATAAGTTTGTTTGCAGTTTTATTATTCTGTTAGTAGACTGGTCTTGCTTCCAATTGCAAGTTTAACCTGCAGCACAATGAGTGAAAATGCATTGTCATTGTTATGGCTGAAACTGTAGGCAATTATTAGAGATAGATGAAGAGCAAATTACACAGAGTGAGAACACCAGAAGTGTAAATGTAACACATTGTTTTAATTTGCCTGCATGTTACAGAGTCTTCCATGTACCTGCCTGTGACTCCTGCCGTGAACAAACACCGCAAATCTCTCAACCTTCTTGAAGCCCCTCATCCTCAGCACATCCCACACATCAAACAGCACAAGGTGTGATCTGCAGATCCTTCTTTCCATTGTGACTTCAGTGTTGCTCCAAAGTGCATGTCTTAGCTGATATCCCTCCCCAGCCCCACAGTGCTGCTGATCTGCACCTGCCTCGAGACTCCCAGGGCAACACAGACTTCACGGCGTTGGTGAGGCAGCTGAAAGAGTGTCCCACTCTGCAGGACCAGGCTGACATCCTCTACATTCTCTACGTAATGAAGTACGGCCACAGAGACGAAAACACTCACTCACACGCACACACAGCTTGTTGACAGTTTAGAGATAAATAATGTGTTTTTTCCTCTCGTGACCAGAGGAGGTGACTGGCTGGTGGAGTTGTCAGGTCCTGGGCAGGGTGGGATCAGCGTGCGTTCACTGTTGGAGGAGCTGTATGAACAAGCTGGAGCCTGCAAAGAGTGGGGACTCATCAGATACATCTCTGGAATACTACGCAAGAGAGTGGAGGTCCTCGCTGAGGTCAGTGGGAAAGTTTTCCCAGAGAGAATTCTTTGTCAGCAATGATACAGTCAGGTTGAAATAACCCTTGATGCAGAAGGAATTACATTTTTAGACCTGAAACCAAACTGTGCTGTGGAAAATGTTACAAGCTCCAGGACAGGGACCTAAGGATAACCAGATCAAACCAGAATGTGGTTGACCTGAAATACACCTCAATGGAGACAGAACGCTAACACTAGAACATGTAGCTGCATGTACTTGGCAGTTCACACTCTCCCTGTCACATCAAAACACACATTGTTGTCCTCTGAAGATTACAAAGCACCACGTAAGCAGAGCTGGGTCAGATCTTGGTAGAAGTGTAGGAGTTTGGGCAAGCACCCAACACAAAATCTATTTTAAATCTCCAGTAAAGAAGCTTTTTCTTAGATGTCAAGCATGTTCTGCATGTTATTTGCAGCTTCTGGGTGGACAAAAGCTCACACATCAAAATAAAAGGCTCTCACACCATCTTGTGGCCATTAGGAAAACCACATCATAACACACTGCCTTCAGTACTCAGCCATGATGTGACACGCTGATCTGTACCTAAGGAATAACTTGGGTAGTTGAACCGGGGTGAAGGCAAAATGAGAAAAGTGTGTCCTCTACAGAATTGCTGAATTATAATGTTTTTCTAATTTCATTTGACCTGTATTTGTGTGTTCCTCAGGCCTGCACAGATCTTATATCCCATCACAAGCAGCTGACTGTAGGGCTACCTCCTGAACCCAGGGAAAGAGTCATCACAGTGTAAGTGGCAGGAACCTGTGATTCACATTAAGAATTTGTTGAATAAATTACCACATTCTTTCTCTTTCTCCTCGCTGTTTCTTTTCAGGCCACTTCCTCCTGAGGAGTTAAACACTCTCATCTATGAAGCCAGTGGTCAGGACATCAGTATAGCTGTGCTCACTCAGGTAATTTTTCATTTTTTTAATCCCACAGGACTTTTTAAAACACTGAACCTACTGCTGTTAACCGTGCCTGTTTGTCATATAGGAAATCATGGTCTATCTGGCCATGTACGTGCGCTCGCAGCCTGCTCTGTTTGGAGACATGCTCCGCCTGAGGATAGGACTCATCATGCAAGTGATGGCCACGGAGCTGGCTCGTAGCCTGCACTGTTCTGGTAGGAGAACTGAGTGTGCTCGCATGTGACTGTTAACTTGCGCAAACCACTCCTGCACAGTAAAAAATGAAACCCTCACAACTCCTTTTGTAGGGGAGGAGGCATCCGAGAGTCTGATGAGCCTCAGTCCATTTGGCATGAAGAGCCTCCTGCATCACATCCTCAGTGGCAAAGAATTTGGTGTGGAGAGGAGCAGTGAGTTTCTGACCCTCGTCCCCTGTGTTTCTCTGTCTTCATGTGTCAGTGTTTATTTATAGGGGTGCTAGTTTTTTAAGAGAAGAAAACAGGCAATGAAAATGGTCACAATGAGCCAGAATCAAGTAGAATTGAGATTTTTTAGAGGTAGAGGAAAGCTAATCACAGTTGATATTGTAGCTGCAGTAGCTGTGGCAACAACCTGTTTATTTCATGTATTCGAGCCACTTAAGCAGCATGGTCCAGACTGAAATATCTTGACAACTAATTGATCCATCACCTTTTTCCCCACGGCTCTGGCACAGGAAGTTGACCTCCCCATTAAAAAGTCCCACCTAGGTCTGCTTTAGCAATTCAGAGGTCAGGAACCAAGCTATAGAATAAGTGTGACATACTTTTTTAGTTTTTTGTTTCCTTGCATTTGTTTTTTGTCTTCTTGTTCATCAGTGCGGCCAATCCAGTCAGCGGCCACTAGTCCTGCTATCTCCATCCATGAACTGGGCCACACAGGCGCCACCAAGACTGAACGCACGGGAATACACAAGCTAAAGAGTGAGATCAAACAGGTATATTGCACAAGTAAAAAACTGGATCATAATCAGGGTTTATCTTTGTAAATATGATGTGGCATGTGCTTCATATGCTTTGCTCTACCTACCTATCTATCTACCTATCTGTATCGATCTAGCTACCTATCTATCTGTCTACATGATAACACTTTTCTTGCTTTTGGTTGCAGCTGGATGACTCTCGGCCTCTCAGTGTGGGTTGGACTTGATAAAGTCTAGCATGTGACATCATTTCTAACCTCAGTCCAAATAACCAAACTGCCGACTAATTCCTGCTCATGTGCCGCTCGCTGGCTTTTAAACATTTTGTGAGCCACAGCGCCGTCCATAGCCAGGAGGTCTTTCACTTCATCACATATCAGTCGAGTAAACATGCTTTGCTACTCTTTTAAGTCTCGCACAGTAATGGTGTTTTGGTGAAAGGGTTATCACTTTTAAAATAGCAATTCTATGTGAGCTTTTTAAGCAGCACGCCCATTATATATTTCCATTTCTTGCTAGCAGTTCATAATTTGTCATTTTGCAGAATAGTCATTTGTTTCCAAGAGTTTTTCTCGCTGGTTGAGTTTTCTGGAGTTGAATCAACACCTTTTCACCTTACAGACTGTAACATTGTGCACCATGTGGCTTCTGTGTCATCGTGACTGTAGTACGAGAACCATGTGAACCATCTCAAACATGTCCTCTCCGTCATCTCTCATCCTCGTCCGTGCGCAGATCTTCAGCGGTGGTCATTCCTTGAGTAGCAATGTCACATCTCCTCGCTCCACGGTAAACCATTTCACCTCATCTGCTTCATATTGTATGGTTTATCCTGCCTTGGCTCGCTGTCATTACAACCTCAGTATGTTTTCTTTTAATCCAGATTCCATGTGCCTTCCTCTGTTTAAGGATCAGGCTGCAATCATTTTAGCTTGTCATTATTGTCAACAAATGTCCTAAAGAGACCCAAACTAACAATAAATATGTCTGCTAGCTGTGCCATAGAACTCAATTAGTGTGTAAAAATATTTAAAAACACAAAGTAAAGATAGAAAGTTGCACAATGGGACATATGCCTTCATTGCAATAAAGATAACTGGCGTATTGGTTTCTTTATCATGATTAAGCAACATCTCAGCCATTGCAGTGACTTTGCCTTGAAGGGTGATTTATTAATTAAGTTATTTAAAATACAAAAACATCAAATTACATCAGCCTTGTCCTTTAATACGTCCGCTCAAGTGTCTATCAATAGAGCATGACCAATTGCATGGACTATGTATTTGGTATGGTATGCTGACACACCTGTATATGCTATCACTCTTGTCAGTAAACTGCGTCTTGTAAATGGCTCTGTACGTCACCACCAGTCATACCCCTGATGATGCAGTCATCATCAGTAGCATGAAGACTGACTTAGTTCAGATTTAGGACATCAATGATTCTCTCTAAACTTTTTATAGCTCTTGGTGATATCACAGTTGATGTTGGTTGAGTCTGCTGACGACAGGTTAGCTCCATCACGGTGCCAGTTAATGTAGAAGTGATTTGGTGAGCGGAAAAACTGACAAGGGTGATGGTTTATATAAGGAATATATAAGGTGAATAGAGATAAGGTTGGAAATCAGCAGCGTGGTCCATTAAATGTGTTGTCACAGCATCTTTCTGTTCTTACGCAACAGCGCTGCAGCAGCCCCTCCACACCCAGTGGGATCCTGTCCCCGGTGGGCCCCGGTCCCACGGATGGACAGTTGCACTGGGAGGAGAAGCAAGGCCAGTGGCTGAGGAGACGCAGGCTGGACGGTGCCATCAACAGAGTACCAATGGGTTTCTATGAGAAGGTCTGGAAGATACTGCAGAAGTGCCACGGCCTGTCCATGGATGGATACGTGTTGCCTTCTTCCACCACCAGAGAGGTAGCGTCTGGCAGCATTGCAGCTGAAGCTGGATTTATGACTTTCTGTCTGTGTGTTTGTTTCATTCTGTGTTTTCTGTGTAGATGACAGCAGGAGAGATCAAGTTTGCGGTGCAGGTGGAGTCTGTTTTGAACCACGTCCCTCAGCCAGAGTACCGGCAGCTGCTCGTGGAGACTGTGATGGTTCTAGGCTTGATAGCTGACGTGGATGTGGACAGCATCGGTGGCATTATCCATGTGGACCGCATCCTGCATTTGGCCAATGACCTCTTCTTCAGTGACCAGGTGCTACTAATACTGACAAAAGATATTTTAGGTTTTGAAAGGATGTTCACATTCACCTGGGTTCATCCTTTTCTATATCTGTGTCCTCAGAAATCCCACAGTGCCAGTGATTATTTCCTTGAGAAGGATCCAGCAACTGGAATCTGCAACTTTTTCTATGATAGTGCCCCCAGTGGCAGCTATGGAACCATGACCTATCTATCCAAGGCAGCAATCACTTATGTCCAGGACTTCCTGCCAACTTCCAGCTGTCTGATGCAGTGAAAAGTGGTGAAGAGTTTCTTGCTGCTTCTGACAGACTGTCACACACCTGAAGAGCCATGTGTTGCAGCTTAACCATCAACAGGTCAAAGGCAGCAAAGCCTCTAACTATCAGCCCATTCAATTAATGTGGTGCTTGTAAGTATGACCTCAATAAATAATCAGTGTAGCTCTAAATGATATTGTCTGTAGCTCTCATACACTGACGTACCATCATAGCCTTGTCAGCTGATGTAAAACCACCATATGCAAATTTATTTTTTTCTTTGGCTATAACGTGAACTTATTTATTTCTTAATCGTGCTGAAATGTGCAACAACTTAATCACATTTCAGTGTTCTTAGTATTTGTGAGAATATTATCAACAGTCTATCTTATAATTAAATAGCAAAGTGGTTATCAGAGTAAACATTTTGATAATTCTTTCACACTTATTTCCCACAAGTGTGTTCTGTTAATCTGTTACATTTTTGTTAAATCTGTGTTTAGTAACATAATAATAAATCATCCTATTCTGACGGCAAAACTAAATAAATGGGAAACATAATGAAAAAAAATCATAAAAGCAATTTGTACGCTCACTGCCCCCCCCCGACTTATTTGGGCATAGGAATTAACAAATATGTTACCCTGATTGCTTCCAAGCTCTTTATAATTTATGTGTCATGATCGTGTTTTAATATTTTCCTGTATGTGAACAACAATCATAGTTTTCTTTGAATGCCAATGAGTTTGTCTTCGTGTATGTGCGGCATGTTTTGTCTAGTGGTGAAACTGAAGCCATCTTTGTATGGCTGGTCACCCATAAGGTTTTGCTACTGCTATGGCAAGACAACAGTTTGCATGGACCTCAACTTATTGAGGGTTTTGTTCATTTATCAGTTTTATCAGTTTTACTGTTGGTTCTGATCACTGTACAATGATGTTTCATATACTGTATATAAGCAGTATGTATATATATATATATGTGATGTTTATGTAAAGAATGAGATGGCAGTCCAGTTAGATATTGGTCAAGTAACAGAGGTACTGAAAAGAGTTATTCTCCATAAACAGCTCACATCCCTCTGCTTTGATGTTGAAAGCAAAACTGCAGGAAACATAGTAAAATGCTGATATATTTTAATGCTAAATCTAACCCTGAAATATTTGCACCACTAACAGAACTACAGAGAGATTTAAAAATAAAATTACTATGATAATACATAAGGCAGATAACCTGTTTAATATTGAAAGATCTGTTCAGTTATTATGACATTTACAAAGTACAGTCATACTATAATAGTGCCCCTTGACCAGTGATGCTAACCTGTCATCAATCTTTATGTGTATTTGCCACATATACTTTGGAATATTATTGTAGAGGGATCTCTGATTGGCCAGACTGCATCCAACATACAACCGTATGACCGTCAGATTGTCTGCTGCTCTATGGCTTGGACCTTGTTTAATTTTTATTTTGCTAACACAACATACTTGGATTAAAGAAGAGCTGTCTTTAAATTAAATGGATTTAACCTACAAACTGTTCCTGTATACATGGAAAAACTATGTATCTTTTATATTTATTTTTTTTGCAGTGAGTTTTACAATGCATCATTTAAATGCAATTTTAATGTCTGGCTGTCCCATGTCCCACAACTGTCTTTGCGGTCTTGAAAACCCGCCTGGGACTGTGATGTGCAGCAGGAGTCATGTGCATCAGGTGTGCTTTGCAGCTCAACCAGCAGTGTTCGCTGTTGTCCCTGGAAGACATTTCTTCCAGCTGTAGGTGGAGAGGTGAAGGGAGGCTGGGCGGGCACGTTTATATCCACCTTTACGGTTCACACAGGTGGGAACACCCTGCACTCATTAACGTCTGGAGGAGAGGTGAGATTTATTTCACCTTTCACCATTTTGGTTTGTGAGGCAACTTTTCTTTACCGTATAATAAACATCCACATGTGCTGTCATAAGACACAAAAGAGTTGGGTATTTCCATACAGTCCAGTACAATTTGGTTTTCAGATTCTTCACTTCTCTCCATCAGGCTTTCCATGGGGTTGCTGATCCTTGCTGTCCAATTTGTGCACCACTCTGAAGGCCTCCAGGAACTCGGTGAAGTCTATACTGCCGTCCTTGTTGAAGTCGATGCTTCGCGCCAGGTCATCGATGGCTCTGTCGTTGATGTCGACGCCCAGGTGGGCACTGAAAAGACGCCAGGTGTGACGAAACTCCTCAGTGGAGATCAGACCTGAACACAACACACACCACACACAGACTTCATTTTGAGGAAGACATTTTGAGTTATTGAAACACTGTCTTCAAAGAGATATCGCAGTTATTTACCTGAATGGTCTTTGTCTATGATGTTGAATATTATCTCAATGTCAGTTCTGTATCTGAACAGAGTTTCAGCCAAATTTGGAGTGACCTAAAAGGAAAGGAAAGCTTCTTAAAGGAAAAAGTACCTATGGAAAGTACCTTAACCCTAGTACAGTGTTTCACTCCTGACCTGAGGCAGAGGAAGCCCTGGTCCCATATCCTCAAAGCAAGACTGATATTCCACATTGCTGTCCAGTGCCAGACGGGTTAGGTGGGGACGGAGCGTTCTCCAGGGCAGGTCCAGTCTCAGTACAGACTCCAGCACCTGAGCCCATTCGCTGACTGACACACGGCCTGAAGAAAAAGATATGCATGTTACAACTATACATGTCACATGGGGCAAATCCATGTTTATGAGAAAGGCAAACAGGAAGGGGAAAGGTCACCGGTGTTGTTCTGATCGTACTGCTGGAAGCCTGCCATCAGCTCAGAGCGATGGGCAAACAACTTCTCCTTCAAGGCCCGGAGAGCGGAGCCTTCAGCAGCTCGTACTCTGCAAAGACAAAGCATGATTTCTTATGTCATCTAAATATAAACACTGATTATTGATTGATCTGTCAGTTATTTAACAACTTAATCCATTTTTGTAATACACTATCTCTAAAATGTCATAAAATAGTGAAAAATGTCTATCACAGTTAGACAGAGCCTTATGGTTGGGTCCTTCAATTACTGGTTCTGAGACTCAACAGTTTGAAACCCAAATAAATTCAATCAACAGATTAACACAAAATCCAGCTGTGGTCAACCTGATTGGTTTTACACAAACATACACAGTGCATATGCCGGACTCCTGCTTTACCTCTGCGTCAGGGTGAGTTTGCGTGTTGTGCGGCTGACTTGGTACTGGTAGAAGCGGGGAACCAGTTCTCTGCCCAGTTTGATGTAGGCCCCACGGTTGCTTCCTTCCTCATAATAGTTTGATGCTGAGAAAATAGTGATCACCTACAGAGCAAACAATTCACACATTTATTTCTCTGGACTCAAAACATTTAGGACTTTTTGGACAGATTTTGATGATTTTGCTGTATCTCTTCTACCTGTCCATCATGGCAGAGCTCATATCCCTCCTGTTTGCACTCGTGGGACCTGATGAGCAGCTGAAGTCCGTGCTGAATTAGCAGTCTCTGTGTGATGTCAGGGCCGAAGTAGCAGCCTCCTCCTCTGAATGTGTTGGGACTGCAGCCTTCTTGGGTTTTAGGGTCACTCCACAGTATATCCACGATCTGCAAGAGGGAGGAGAACTGATTGAGTGCTGAATGGGACGCAACACACCATGATGTTCATTTCTTTTCCCACGACTCCACTCCTCCGAACCTGTTTCCATTCCTGTTCGTGTTGTGGAGGTGAAGGAGGGGGAACAGAGGACAGGGAGTCCAGGTAAGGCACTTGATGGACACTGATGGTATAAGGCATGCTGGGAGAAGACGGGCACGGACGCGGCGAGAGGCAGGATGGAGTTCGAGGAGAACAAAGCGAAGAGGAGGATGATGACGATGATGAGGTGGATGAGGAAGTGGAGACAGCGCTGTCTTGTCTGATGAGCCTGCATTGCCTCTTTCTTCAGAAAAAAAGGATAGAAGAGAAGGGTCTGTCATTTTAAAACAAGAAGTCTGTTTGTATGCAACTGTGAGCATCTGTGGGCTGGTGTCAGACCTTAGACTGGGAGTTCTTTGATTCTTGCTCTGGCTACGACTGCTACATGGACGAGAACCGTCCGTTGATCTCATTCTTTTTGCCTGTCTGCAGGACTGACCGATGTCCAGCTGCCCCAAACTGCATCTGGGAAACCTGAGGGCAGATTTCACCTGAAGAACAGAGAAGGGAAGAGAAGAGAATAAAGTGAAAAAGGTAATTCTTTTAAAATGGGGTTCAAAGAGACGTATGCATAATCCATCATTAGACGTAAGTGTCTAATGATAGAGGGTAATGGACAAGGTAAATTGGTGACTTGGGGCTACACAAAAGTGTCATCAATAAGTGTCCTAATTAATATAAATAATATACACACACATCACTGAAAGTTGCATGAAATAGCTGAAAAACATGAAAGTGTATGTTTCCCACTCCACATCAAACTGACCTTGTGCCTCTCTATGGAGCTGAGGTAGTCCAGGTCAGTCTGGTCTGATATTCCTCCATGAACGATCAGGACCTTCCCATCAATGACTGTCGCCACTGGCAGGAGGCTGAAAATGTCTTGAAACAGCTGGAGAATCTCACGGCCATGAGTCTGCACACATTCGTACAGAGTTTAAAAGCTGTGACAGTCACATACTACCAACCTGCAGAGTAATGACGTGTATCAGGATTTTGTTGTACCTTGTATTTCTGCATGACTTCTTTTGTGAACCCATATCTGAAACAACAATGTGACAACATCACAGAGATTTTGTTATTCTCATTTTATTTGCTCATAGCTTGATGGATAAATGTCTTCTTTCACTTCTACTCTTCTTCCAGTCCACCTGAGGTTCATTATGTGGTCCTCGTGGTTTCCTCGGTTCAGGTGCATGTAGTCGGGGTAGAGCAAAAGGTAGGCGAAAAGGACGATGACCACTTCGACTGACTTTTTCCCACGGTCCACAAAGTCCCCATTAAACACGTATGGCGTGTCTGCAGAAGGGAGGCCGTTCTGGATCATAGCAACAGGTTGGAAGATCATCACACACAAATGTAAAGTCAGATCTTGGAGAAGTCTTAAGTGCATGCTTCGGCTATGTTTGACATTGCTGTGACTGTCACAAACATTTGCTTTTGTATATTCCCATAAAATATCCAATTTATCTGCACAAAACACAGTTCTGCTGTTAAACAGAATGATAACAAGGGAAAAGATAGCTTTACCTTATAAAATATGAGAAGTAAATCATCAAGATGCCCGTGCAGATCACCTGTACAAAAAGGAAAATAGCAGCAATGGAGATCCTATTATGTGTGTGTTTGTTTTTTTTAGTCACAAGTATTCTTGAGTTTAATCAGATGCGGCTCTACAGGACGAGGCAGCCATGGAAGCGCAGTGAAGTGGCTTATCAGTGTGCAAATAAACAAGACCTCCTTTCCTGGAACGCTACCATTAAGATTCAGTCAGCTGTATTTAAAACACATTGACAGACATAAGCGATCATTTAACCAGTAAGCAGCTCATTCATTCAGCGGTACTGTACTGTATGTGGCTGTTGCACACTCTTTTTCCTGTGGAAGTGTACTGAAGAAATGATTTTGCACCAAGACTAACCAAGTGAAACTGTGGCCTCGGTCACTCACCACATATAGTGATCTCTTTGGTGTAGGATGTCGACAGGTGGACGATGTTGGGCATTTGCTTTAGGAGCTTTTTGGTCTCATACAGCAGCTGCAGAACATATCTGGCATGCAGAGTCTGTCAGGAAGAAAAACACAAGTCCCCAAAAATCCAAACCAGATAATCAAAAGTGAGAGTGGGAATAGACCAAAGACATGTTTGCTACCTGCTGTTCCTTAAAGGCACAGAGCAGAACATTTGTATCAGAGACAGAGAGAGGAAATGAGAGTCTGGGCCCGGTGTATGACTCTGGGACTGGGATCAGGTTGTGGCAGGTCTCTCGGTCTAACCAGGGGTTGACCACCGGGTCCAGCAGCTGGGAGATCAAGTCTGGAGATTACAGTGTGTGGAGCTGTTAACATGCTGAGCTCAAGACTTATTCTCACAAACATCTTTTGAGTTTGATTGAAATAAAAACCTGAGGTCCACAAACAATCTTATCTTGTTCAAGGGATGATGAAAATGGCGAACATTGCTTAACTAACCCTAATGTCGTTGATCTTTGTCAGACCTGATGAAGGTCAGGAACAGTAATGCCACAGATATGTCTTTCTCTAGCAATCAGATCATGTCTTTAGGTAACGTGGGAGGGTTTGCCCACTGAACGCAAACATATGGTCTATACAGATTTTAATTTGTAGTTCCTTGCAATAAACAGATACACCTATATGATACACCTATATGAAACATCCTCTATTCTGTCACACAAACACCAACTCAAATGCTGTATATAATAATTATACACCCCCATCTCTGACTCAATGTAAAACCCATGAAGAGGATGTACTGCAGAAGCTGCAATGAGGGCTGACCTAAGGATTAGCTTGTCAATGGAGCATTCTGCTTTTTAGCTGGATGAGTAGGCCAATACACACTTACACACCACAGCTGTGTCGGTCCAACACACCAACACACTGGCTTCCACATTCACAGCAGTTGCTAAGCAACAGGGTATACGCAATGGGTTTTTCTAATCTAGACTAAAATATCAGTGTTAATTTGACTGAAGTAAAAAAACCAAAACATCAATATAAAACCTTCCTGCATGAGTTCAAAACCAAAAATTATCCAATGTTACTGTCAACATTTCCTCTTTCACTATAT
The DNA here is from genome assembly GCA_016785225.1 of Psettodes erumei. Taxonomy (NCBI): domain Eukaryota; kingdom Metazoa; phylum Chordata; class Actinopteri; order Pleuronectiformes; family Psettodidae; genus Psettodes; species Psettodes erumei. Next base: position 3,290,778 of record JAFBJZ010000863.1, on the reverse strand, counting down.
TTACCAAAAACATTTGTTGGAAAAAACCTTGTTGACTTGTTCAGTTTCACATATTAGCACACTGACCTCAAACAACCTCATGTTTATAGATAAAAACAATGGCTACAAGGTAAACTTCAGCATTATAACCCCACAAAATGAAGTTTAACCATGTCTGAGACACACAGACGCCTGATATATTCTCAAATAAAACCAACTTTCCCTCCAATGAAATTAATAATCTCTAATTTTTTCGATACATATATTGTGGCTCCCAACCTGGCCCATTTCCATTCAGCTGAGTGAAGTTGTCCAGCATGAAGGTGAAGAAACTTGAGAGCTGAGTAAAGAGAAAAGTGTTTAAGCTTTGTGATGCTTCTGGAAATTAGCACTCATTTATTTTTAAATATGTTTTTAAGGCAGGGGGGAAGTCACCTGCAGCTGGTCCTGTTCTCCGGCATATTCGATTGACTGAAAGATGTTCCAGGTGTACCTGCGTCTCATCTCGAGACGGGCCATGTAGCGCCGGTACCATTGCTGGATCAAAACGGCTGCCTTCATAGCTACAACAAAAAAAATTAACTGTTACATTTCATTTAGATTAATAAGATAAATTCCTGGAGTCGTGTACATACATGCAGTCCATGAATATGACATGTGAGACTCCATTTCCATTTCAAAGTGACAGGAACATTTCATGACAATGACGTCTCTGAATCAAGAACTTATTTGTCACTTGTTATTTGAACTTGTATGTCACAGACAGATCTTTAGAGATGAGCAGGGTCTTACTTAGAGCCGGGGCCTGGATGGAAGTCTTAACTGCTTCATCTGCTGGAGGAAAAAACACAAGCTGGTAGTTTAGTTTTAGTTCAGCTGGTAATTTAATAAAAAAAATGAGCACACACACACATCTACACTAAGGAGGCTCATTTCATAGCCCCTTAGTCTAACTCTAACCAACTACCAAATGCCTCACCTCAGTCTTACTCATAACCATAACCTGAACCCTAAAACCAAGTTCTAACCTTCAAATAGGACTCTGTACCTGTAGAGATCTCAACCTTTGTCCCCTATGGTGACACACCCATGGGTTAATGTGCATTCAGATTTAAGCCCACACACACACACCCCAGATGTTTGACAGATTGTGCCTTGCATTGTTTGCTCTTTTTAATGAGTGCTGTTTCTCCCAAAAGCTCTTTTAATTTGCTTAGTTTTTCCAGTCTCACTGTTGCTCATGACATCCCCTGTGTCTTGTTATCTCTTCCCTGTGTGTGCGCAATGAGGAAAATCTACTTCTGCAAAATTATTATCATCAGATTCGTACTACACAATATGACAGTGACATTCATAAAATACAAAACCACAATACTGCCATGACAACTGCTGTACAGTATGTAACACACTATTTATGGAGCAGTTCCTAACCAATGTTACAAATTGCATCTTCGTATGTGGAAATATCTAAATCACAGAAGCTGTCAAATATCTGACGTATTTACTTGTTCTGTGAGTATACTCCTGTTTTCAGGTTTGTGTTTTGAGCTTACACTCCAATTAGTATCCAACACTAGTGGTCCATTTGTGCTCAGCTTTTCTGCCCACAGACCAGGTGTATGAACACGTCTAATTTGACACCCCTGTGTTTTCTTTCACACAGGTTCCTAAGGGGCAGCAGGGCCAAATGTTAAAACTTTCCAGCTGACACACACAAGGAAAACATGAGTCAGTCCTGGATGGATCTGAGGGACCGCGGTCGCAGCTGTACCTGTCTGTTGAACCAGTGACAAAAAAAAAAAATTGTGCAAAACCAGCCACACCTGCTTCCACTCTCTTCCCCTGCGTTTCCGTGGCAACAGAAGTGCCACATCCCATGATGACCAGCTTGAGCAGGTCCAGGGTTCACATCAGTGTCTCCCAGACCGGTAGCAGTGGGTCACATCTGGCTGATGACATGGCACCACCACACAGGGACCTGAAAAGTATGAAAGTAGTATGAAAACAGTTCTTACTTTTCAGTGACTCTCTGAGAGTTTCATTCTCCGCTGTTTTTAATTTTATTTATTTATTTAAGAAGATGGGGCTGTCTATATCTTAAATCCTCTTGTTCAGTCACCTCTCACTGTTTTCTAGCAATTACACTTCAGTGTGTTGTAGGGGTGATACAAAAACATACTTGTAACCAAAAAGTATAATGCAGACCAAAAAAAATCCAGTTTAACAGCACTCATGATTTTAGTTTAAATTATCCAGTTTATCTTCCAACTTATTAAAAACCCCTAACGAACCTCACAAACACATACCACAGTAACAGGCATCAAATTAAGCATGTCAATAGCTGCTGCTTCAGCGCCTGATTTTGTCAGATCAAGGAAACGCGTAGAACAAATTATCGCTTAATGTGCATCACTTCCCCCACTCCCCGCTCCAACGACGTACCTGTTTTTACGCATCCGGTACAAGCAAAAAAAAGCAAACAAAAAAAATCCACCAGTGTTTATTTTCGATGGTTCCTACCTGTAGATTGAATCCGCCCGATCCGGAAATCGTGAATGGGGACACACGATGCGATGCACGAAAGAATAAGGAAACACACGCATCGAAACTGCAGACAGGTTGCGCTTCTAGTCCTCTGGCCGGCTGTTCAGAGGAGGTTTGAGCGTAAAACGCGATGTGTGTTTGCAGAGGAGCTGCGGGCGCTGCAGGAGGAGAGCTCAAAGCGCACGGAGGAGGCGGAGGCACCGTCTCTGCGCTGGAAATGCCTCGGAAGTTTTCCCCCAGGTACCCGCCGCCATGACTCAGGTAACGCTGGTTTCACGCTAATTAATAAACGAACCAGTGTTACTTCTTTGTGGTTTCTGTGCCACATGTATCCGACGACAGTTTGACTTCTCAGCCCCACATGAAGGAGACGCTTCTTTACGAGGCGTTATGAAACGTGGTGGCCAGGAAAGTTGTTTTACGTTTCATCCACGGTTTGTCCCCGGTGAACTCCCCTGGCTCCTTTTAATCTTTCAAAGTGGATTTCAGTTTACACGTGGGGCAAATTAAGTTGCTCAATTTAATTTTAGCTGCATCCAAACTGCTGGAAGCTGAGCTGACTAACAGAACAAGCTGAGCACTGAGGTGGAATTTGCGCATGTAGCGGGGCTCATGTTCAAACTTCTCTTTTTGCAGTTCGGTATTGAATGCCAACTTCAAGACGAGAAGGACTGTGATAAAATTAGGTAGCCAAAACGTGACATGATGTGATCTAATCAGTGCCAGAGACATGCGACCAACATGTCCCAGCATGCATCATCAGAAATTTGCATCCCAAACTTATCAAGCCCATTCATGAATTCTGGATATTTCAGTTTTGCACCATGAATTTGATGAACACAATCCTCCATAAAAACCACTGCAACTTATTGCTGTGGTCGAGTTCTTATTTTATTTATTTACTTAAATGGCAAAGACAGAGTTAAAATGATGATAAAACATAAAAAGACAGTAATAGTTAGTTTGTTTAGCTCTTGTCCAACTCTTCATGCAGCAGCTCTCGTGTGAATCCTCTGCTGTACGAGTGCGACAGCAGCATCCATCTCCTGCAGAGTGACCACTTTTAGTCTGTTTGTTTTTGACAGCCGGTAAGCCTCCAAGCTCACCAGTCTGAGCAGGACCGCGCTGGGAATTCTGAGCCGGCTGGCCAGGAAGTCCGGACTCCTCTTCCCAACCAGACCAACCTGCAGGACAAGATGAGAAGTCACCAGGTGGTGTTCACTTAGGAGCTTCACAATCTCATTGTCAAAAGGGCTTTAACCTACACATGACTTCACCTACTACAGCACTGAGGTCAGCTGTCAAAAGCAAGCATTTTTGGTTAATTTTTAAACAGAATTCATCCATAGAAGTTACTGCCATATACCCTGTCATTGTTCTGACCTCTTTGTGAGTTCTGTAGATGAGAGTGGAGTAGGCCCGACTCCTCTTCTTCGTTTGTGGAAGAATCCTGCATGTTGCTCGGACAGGAGCCTTCATGTTTTTGTTTTGGTTTTTTTTTTAGCTGTGTCAGTTTTGTCAAAAGCACACTCAGAAGAGCTCCATGGCAGTTTTTTTATTTTTATAAGAGCACCTGTAATGAGAGAAGTGAAGAAAAGAGTGTGTGTGTGAGAAGGATGCTTTAATGAAGTCAAATGGGAAACAGCTTTGCTTAATTAGGCTTAATCACTTTCACCCACCTTGCTTTAAAACCCTCACACTGAGTATTTACAATTGAGAGAAAAGTCACATGCCATTTGCAATTTATATCCAAATTTTTTCAATATCTACAATACTTCCAAACACAGAAAACAATAATAAAAAAAAAATCAACATAGTTTGTTTGGATTTAAAATTCCACTTTTTCCACTTTGATTATTTATCCGTCTAAAAGAACCGAGATCCTAGTGCAAATTTCACCTTCTACTTAACTCAAAATCATTAAATTTTCACTTATAATATTGTCACTCTTTTTTAATTAACTATTCTATAAACTCCTATGTATAGAAGTTAATTTTGAGTACAACTGAAGGGGGAACATCATTTCATCTATTTTGGTAGAGCAAAAAAAAGTTAATTTACGCTAATTTGTTTGATTTTTTTTTTTGCCTGATCTCATTCTTGGGCTAATGGAAGATGTAGAATGCTAATTTGCTAATCATTGCTGTGTTTTGGGTCTCAAGATAAACCCATTGAGAATCAAAACTGTGTTGGTTTTTTTTGTTGTTTTTGGAAGATTTTTTTGATCGTCTATCTGTCTGTCTGTCCATATTGATATAATTGGCAAATGTAGCAAAGATTGCGGCCCAGCCATATATGCATCCGAAAACTGACCTTCTGGTCAATCATATGGATCATAAGGCCCAGCATAAGCCAGCACCACCCTCTATCCATTCTTCTCCCTCACTGACTCTGTTGCACACACACAGACACACACTCACACAACCACACTGGCCTTATGTTTTTGTTTTTCCCTACAGGATTTTTTTGACTTTACCCCTGTGAGTGCGCAGTGATTTCTTTTTTTCCAGGATGTACCATATGTATGGTGGTGTTTTTTGTTGGTGTTGGGTGAACAGCTGCAGGAGGGGCTTTGTCAGATAAGGATGGCATTAGCTAAAGCCATTAGTGTCCCGTGGATTATTGTAAGCCAGTCTCTCTATCACTTCTGGTTTGGTTGCTCAGTCCACGGTCGGTCTCGTTTGGTTTGAAGCAGGTTGGAAGATGGCTCTCGACGCACAGCGTTTCCTGCTGACCCTGCTTCTTCTGGGAGCTAACGGTATGATTTCAGTCTTTACACTGTGACCCTTGTGCTGCTGCTGAGTTATGAACCCATAATGTGTATTTGTAGATATTGCTCAGTCTTAGATGTAGAATAGGGTCAGAAAACCTCAGAAACTCTGCTCTCCAATGTCAAAATCCATGTTTTTGTTTGGTGTCATTATACTTGATTCTATGTTGTGTTTAACTCTTTTATTAATGTGATTACTCTGACTTTGTTTTCTCGATTGGGTTACTACTCATTTTAACAGTCTTTATTTCCTCTTCTGTGTTTCACCGGCTGCCTGGACCTTGCTTTATTTCCTGTTCATCTGCTTGGACAGTGTTCATCTGCATTTACGCTCAAGAGGTACAAAGAAGCTTCAACAACACAGCGCAAATTAACTCTTAAATCAACAATATTTGCATAAAACTTTTAGATCAACCCAGCAGACATTTCAGTAAATCTGCTGTGATGAGATATTAGAAGGTTCAGCCGCTTTAATGCATCATTGTCTTTGCAGTCATCCATGAAGTTTGTTTACAAACAGCTATATTTTAAAATAACCATATTTATTTCAGTTATTGCTTATATTATTATTGCATTTGCATCTATTACATGTTGTTTGTTTATGTGTGTGTTTGAGGCGGGTGTATCCGATGCATGGACCAGCAGGTCTTGCAAATGTGACTGTGAAGGAGGAGAATCCCCTACTGAGTTTTCCTCCATTGTGTCTGGCTCCTCCATGACGCGAGGAGTGGACTGCATGCCAGGTAATAACCATCAAATACAGGTCTCTCTCTGCACTTACATCTCAAACTGATGTTTGGCCATTCATAATAGATGTTTTCCTTACATGCTGGAAATGACTTAAGAGCTTTACCACACACAGCAATTAATTTCAAATGAGGCCACTCGTCCACCTACTAATTAAGTGACTTTTGATCGTGATCAAATTGTACCACTGAACTAATAGCAGTGCTGATAACAAGGAGTAAATTGTGATGGGAGTGTTTGATTCAGAATAAACATACAATAAACATACAAAACTATGAACTGACCGAGAGTCTGGAAAGGAATGATATATTGACTGTTTAACCTGCTAGAAATTTAGTGCACAATGCCTTTGCCGATTTTTATTTTTTTATGAATTAGCCTACTAAATAATTTCGTAATGAATGGTTTCATTGTTTTGTTTCCAAAATTCTAAAAAAGTGAATTTACTATATTATATGACAACGTGAAACTGAAAACCTCTACATTTTAGAGGTTCTTTTTTGGCATTTTCCTTGCTGTTGATTTGAACAAATAGAATGTCAAACTAGCAGAAATTGTAATGTGTGTGGCTGCGGGTTTGTGAGACGGGAGGTCTCTATATGCACGTGTACATGCATGAGCGCCTTAGACTCCAGATTTGACGCTGCAGGGTGGACATGCTCCACTGGACATCCTCAGGGAAGGTGATGCAGATGGAGCCATGAAACGAAAAAGAGACAATGTCTCTTTTTCTCTCTCTTGAAATGTACTACTTCTACTGCAATAGCAGAAAAAAGTGGTTTACATCTGGATCTTAATCTGTACCAAAATTCACAGAATATACATGGACAATCATGGGATACATGTGCAGGTCATATTAAAAAAAAAAGGTCAAAGATGCAGGTTGGTCTACTCACTTGGTTGAAACAGCAGTTAACATAATAATAATATAATCTCAGCACCATGTCCTTGAGTGTCTTCTTTCATGCTTTCAATCAAATGACATGATTTTCCTCAGCAGATGGAGATCTGGGCCTGGGGTTTGGCTTTCCCTCACCTCCCTTTGAAATATGTAAAACCTGTTTGATTTACAGCACCCTCAATGAACCTGAGCTACAAATATCAGACTTGAGTAGAAGAAGAAGAAAAAGGCAGAGCTGGTGTGTAGTGAAAAGGTTTTTCCCTCATCGAATCATTGTGTGTCAACTGAGCCGAATTTGAGCAGATAATCATCATCTCAAAACCCGATTCTCAGATTGCGGGGTTGGTAATAGACTGTGCCAATCACAACACTCACAGAAACCAATAATTACCCTCAGGCGGACCTGGTGATGAGGAATGATGAGTGCGACAGGCTTTCCTCTGCTGCATCCGACTCTCCTCTGTTCATCTTGTGCCTCACCTCCTGGTTTCCTCCTTCATTCAGCCTCCTGAGTGTGGTTTTTTGAGTTGGGAAACGCATTAGGGAGGCCTACAGAGTCACTCGTACCGCTGTTATGTAAACACTTAGACGCTGACTGACTCACGCAGGCGCTGCTGTGTGTGTTGTAATACTTGGATTAGACAGGATGTGACCCTGCACCAGATAGACTTAAGCCAGTAGTAAACAAAAGCGACACAGGCTACTGCTACTACAGTTTCACAGATGATGTTTTTTTTTTCTGAGACTTTGGTTAAAAAAAAACTCACTCATGCATCTCTCCCATTCATAAATTTGTAAAGCATATTAACTTCAACGTCAACAAAGGGCTTGTTCTCGTTTGTTCTCATGGAAGCGTGAGGGCAGATTGACGTATCAAAATAGCAGGAACGCGGAGCTAAACATGCAGAGAGTAGAGCAGGGCCATCTGTCTTTTTGCTGCCCTAATGGACATCGCTGATCTCTCACTGGAGAATTAAACTGCAGGCTTTTAGGATGGGATATGGGTCACTCTGGAGCTGCTGACGGCCGGGGCTTTTGGAGAGGATAGGGTGTGAGGATGGGAGTTGGCAGGAGGTGAGGATGAGGAGAGGGGAAAGGATAGAGAGGCTTAGTGCTGATCGTTTGCTGATCACATTTCAGTGTTTTCCTGCTTTAGATGCAGGCAAACGTGTTTGTGTTTCCCTCTGCCAGGGTTGCTACCTTGAAACCCCTGTAGCTGGGAGGTCTTTCTGTGAAAAGCCATATTAACTGAAATAGCAAAAAGTGATTTAAATTAATACATCTTTTGTGCATATGTTTGTCCCTGTTGCAGAGTGTCCATACCACAAGCCTTTAGGCTTTGAGGCCGGATCAGTGAGTCCAGACCAGATCACCTGCTCCAACCAGGACCAGTACACCGGCTGGTTTTCCTCATGGCTCCCAGGCAAGGCCCGGCTCAATACCCAGGGCTTCGGGTAGGACTTTGCATTTACAGAAAGTTACTTCTGTTTTCAAGTATTATAACAGGAATATCTGCAGATTTTTATATCAACTTGTATCTGTGATTAGTTAGGGCTGAGTTGGTTTTTTTTTTTTTTTAAATCTGTTGTTTGCTCTTAACAGAGATGGGTGACCTGTCTCAGGGAAGAAGCCATGTAACCACTGTGGTGGCACCTTTTTTATGAGGAGCAGTATTAGAAAAAAACATGCTCAAAGGAAATGTCTCATTATCCCAGCTGCATTAAGTATGGTTGACATGCAAATACACACTGCCTTAAAACTTAATAAAAATAGGACAGACAAAAATAGAAATGAACAAATGAAACTGCTGACACTGAGGAGCAGTTATGCTCAGCATTGAAAGTTTGTAAAGAGAAACTTCACCCCGTACTATATATATTTATTTAGAAAAAAAAAACAAAAAAGAGGAGACCTATAATGGTGAGAATTAAAAACATAAATGAAAAGAATAGAAAATAATAAAGTCCATTTTTCTCTCTTTAAGGGTTACTTAAATTTACTTACATCCATCCTCATGGAGAGATCTGAATGAAAAAAACTTTTTGAGTACTTATTAAAATGTATCAGTGGAATCAAATATCGAAAATGAAAATGTCAAGCACCCCAAAGTGACAAGTGAGCTTGTTAATCTGGTTCAGTAATTCTTACTTAATATTTAATATTTATGTTATTAGATGCAATTGTGCGTTTTATAATATGACATGTTAAATGTCTGCATAACCCATCTTTTCTCTTTGACATCCATCCATAGATGAGCGTTCAGCCTGTATGTGTGGTGAACTGCTGCCAGTATAACAGTCAGAATGAGCGTTTGTCCCGCAGGTGTGCCTGGCTCTCTAAATTCCAGGACAACAGTCAGTGGCTGCAGATTGACCTGCAGGAGGTGATGGTGGTGTCAGGGATCCTCACTCAGGGCCGCTGCGACGCTGACGAGTGGATCACCAAGTACAGCGTTCAGTACCGCACGGACGAAAAGCTCAACTGGATCTATTACAAAGACCAGACTGGAAACAACAGGGTCAGTTGAACTCAGCCACAGCAACAAAACCACTGTAGAGTGAGGGCACATCTCAGACACCGCTGGTCTCACACTGACAAAACATAGAGTTGTGACATATGTTTTAGTTTGACTGTTCAAATACATTGAACTGATTGAATGATAATTAATAACTGACTCCTGATCTGATCTTTCTCTCTTTCCTCAGGTGTTTTATGGAAACTCTGACCGCTCCTCTTCCGTGCAGAACCTTTTGCGGCCACCCATTGTGGCGCGCTACATCCGCATCCTACCCCTTGGGTGGCACACACGCATCGCGCTGCGCCTGGAGCTGCTGCTCTGCATGAACAAATGCATCTGAGCATCTCCTCCCCATCCCTTAAGCCTTGTTCCAAAACTTCATCTGTACCTAACACCCCCCCCCAAGTGTGCGGTCTGATCTGATATTGCCCCCCTGCCCCTCTTCATGTATAAAACCACAATTTGAGACAAAAACACTGTTCAAAACCTTTTTAAAACAAAAGCAAAACAGTCCGATTCATGTGATTTCATTAAAATATCTGTTTGATATGCTCAATGAGCTTTCATTCACTCCACTCTCCATTGTTTGTGTTAAACCGGTCTCACACTGGGGGCTTTAATTTGGTGAGTTCTCAATAGATTACTCCATTTGCAATGAAATGGCATAAATTCAAAGCAATAATTAGGTGTGGAGAGGGAGAGGCAGCGTTGCTATGGAGGTTGTATCCCCAGGTCTGAGACAAGCTCTTCCAAAACATTCACCCTTCAGTGACAGGTCAGTGAATTTCTGTCATCTCTTAATCCATCTTTCCTCTGTATTTTCCTTAAAAGGCTAAGGCTGGTGAAATCCTATATTATTGTTACCATCAACAAATCCCAGGAAAAGACGAAAAGCAACAATGAATTGATCCAGAAAACTGAAAAGCTGAAAGCTGCTCATTTGATCTTTCTTTAATACAGTATATAATTGTGCCGCTCTTTTTTTTTTATCTTCAGTATGAACAAATGTTCTTGGGTCTGTAAAAATGTTTTGAAAAGGGCCTATGCATGGGCTTTGTTGATAATAATAATAAAAATGTAGAATAATGCCAGACCTTTTCTTTAAATACATGTGATTTCACTTCCTGTTTTCTCTGATTTGTTTGTGTACCTCAGGCACAAATATCAATCTTCATATATATATATATATATATATATATATATATATATATCAAGGGATGGAAAATTCACTAATATTCAGATGTGTTTTTGTAACGTGTTAAACTCCTGATGTTTTTTTTGTGATAACATCTCAGTTCAATTCCCCTTGGTGCTTTGGGAACACATTGCAGGGTCTTATTTACTCTGAAGATGTGCTCTTTATTGTACCTTTAAACTTATTCCTTGATTAAATGAATATTTAGCCTCATGTTTGTGTCCATGTTTGTCTGTGCTCCAAAAAACGTATGAGCCATTAAAAAATGTACAGTTGGCTTTTATTATGAGACCCTATCATTTTTAAAGTAGAATGGTCAGTATAGATACACTCTATTATTTCTATTTACACCCTGTAAGAAGTGGGAAACAGCTAAATGAAAAAAGAACCCATGTTTTACTAAACACATTCATATCTGTGACTAAAGATTCTTCTTTTTTTCTCATCTCAGTTCTCAGTGTATGTGAGTTAGTGGGGGTGGGGGATTGAAGCCTCCATTTCCACCTTAAGTGTTGAGTCATTAAGCTAATGTAAGGCTTCAGGTCACTGGCAAGGCAAGCTTTGTCATCACTCTTGTCCCGTTAATGATATAAACAAACCCACGTCAGCAGTTGTTTACAATCGTTGGTGGTCAGGTTTTTCCATAATAGACAACATGGGGCAGTTTTATTGGCCTGGGTTATGTTCAAGGACAGATTGAAAATAAAAAAATGTATTGCACGGAGATGTCTTGATTTTATACGTGGACACTTCTGTTGCTTTAATTGCAGTCTCCTGCTGAAAATCCTTCTCTGTGCTATATTTGGCTCCAACGTTACTAGCCTCTGATTTGGCTAGTACAATCTACATCAGGAGTCTCCTTCTGAATGTTATTGCTTTCAATCAGCCATAGTCAATTGGTTCATTCGTTTTTATGGGTTTTTTTTCTTCCTTATGTATTTTCATCTCTTTTACAGATGATGAAAAAAACATGAAATTCTCAAACAAAATTCCCTCTCTAGTCCACAGATGTTTAAACTTTTGCACAAATGCCTCCATCCTTTTTTCCTTCACACCCTCCTTCTGTGATGTAAAAGCTTTTTGTATTTGCTTTATTCTGTCAAACTACATTTGGGGGGAAGGAGGATTAAAGGATAAACATTAAACTGGAAGAAAAACTATGCTATAAACTTTGCCTAAGCCACAAATAGTGTTTTGTTCTGTAGAACTCAGTTTTTTTTAATCATCCACAGGTCAGTAGACAACAAGTAAATGTTTTTATGGACAACTGAGTTAAGTAAAATCATCCCTGATTATGATTATTGATGTTAAAAAGAAAAATTGCAATGCAGTACCAAATTCAGATTTACAAAAGGCATTTACAAAAAAAATTGATAACTCAAACTTTTAAAATGCACACAGAAAATATGAACAAACATTAAAGGGTAAGTCTGGTGTTATTTCATATCTTTCTCATTGTCACCAAAGTTCCATGTAAAGACAGCTATAAAAATGTGTCACTTTTGGAACATTTCTTTGTATTGACTTCAATTCACAAAACAAAACAAATTTCCTAAAATAGTTGGCCACTGTGGCTCTTAGCATACATTAAATATTCTGTTTTTCACAATAATGAAGGTCTATGGCACAGACCAATAAGCTACACCACAGACAAATACTTTTTTAAAGCCTGACTCTGTTGGTTTTACATTTCTTACTGAATTTGTCACAATAATTAAAGTATAGAATATAACCAGACTTTCCCTTTAAGATCTTAAAGGTTGCAGGTGAGGAATGTTTTTTTTTCTTATTTTTTTTGCAGAGTACTCTCCTACTGTCTTTTCACCAGGGCTTTGTGGTGATTACTTGCTGTTAAGGCTGTAGACAAAAACCAACATGGCAGCAAGGAGCTGGAAAGCTTTCACTGATTAAAAAAAAACAAACTGAAAGAGCTGAACATGGGGCTCATGTTAAAACGCTAGGACATAATGTGAACTGACAAATACTGTATGTAAAGCACAGAGTCTAACAGTCTCACTCTGGCTGTTCTGCTACCAAACCCTGCTGACAAATATCCCGACTTGTCACAAAACTGATGTCATGAGGGTGATGGGCAGATTTGTACTAGATTATTCTATATTTTTTCCACTTTGGGCAACAAGTATTTATCAGTATTTCTTTACATTTTGATGAAACAAAACAGAAAAAAGGGTAAAACATAACATGATATAATGTGAAACCGTTAATAACATATCAAATTGAACCAAAAAGGACATTCACCATTATTAAATATTCCTTGTGACATACTGTATTATCAACACATAATATCTATGCATTTCTTTGTGTCGAAACTAAAGCTCTTGCAATTACACATTTAATTCTATATTACCTTATAATATTCCCATATAGCCTACATACTGTGTCATTTATAGCTTATATCCTTGAATTTAAAACAAATAAATATTTAATAAATAATGTTGATATAAATCTTTTTTTTGTTTGTTCTTATCAAATATTAGAGCTTGAAAAACACTTGAGTTTATTGGCCACGGTGCGACAGCGGCTGTCAGGTGTGTTGTAGTATTGTCCTGTGAGCAGAAGATGGCAGCAAAGAGGCCACGTGGGCAGTGTCTCCTTGACAGGAAAAATCAGCTTATTCTGATGTTCTAAGCTCGTTCAGTTAGGGAGAGAATAACAGACAACTGATGCAGTGCTGGGATCCCAAAAGGGAGTGGGCCCTTTCCTGTCCATTACTCACTAAATAACACTGTTTCTGGTGTTTGTGTTTGGCCTCTCAACGTCTAGTGTTTGTAGATTTCAGAGACATGAGCATCAACAGATAACTGCGTTTCTGAATGAGGAATTGATCCACTGACATAGGCTTTCATGTAAACTTTTACTACAGTACCATGATGTCTGGTGTGTCTGGCAGATGCTCTCAGGACAGAGCCACATTGGATGGGTTGTGGTTTTTCTAAAGCGCAGTCTCCTTCAGGTCGTTGAGGTTTGGCATCCTGGTGCGGGAGGCTCGGGTAAACGTGGGTCCGTTCTGTCCCGGTTTGATGCCCAGCTGCTCTGGGGTGAACTGAGCACCCTCCGCCCGCTGCAAAGCGGACACGTGCCAGCTGGACTCGATCTGTCCAGGGAGGGGGTAGCTGGCCTTTCGACTCTTGGCCTGAGCGGTGCCACTCACCCCGGAGTGGCCCCTGCCCTCGACGGCGTGCCCTCGACCCTCAGGGTAGCCCACTTTGGAGGAGGGCTGAGGGGGGTTGGGGAGGGGGGCTTGGAAGCGCAGGTCTGGTGGTGGTGGAGGAGGAGGCTGCCCTTGATTTGAGGAAGAAGGGGAGAGGTGAAGGAGCCTGCGGAGCGACTTGAGTGGTTGGCTCTGGTGGGAGAGAAATCATGTTTGTGATTCCTGCATGTTTTTTTGCAACTTTCAACTTTTGAGCATGTGTCTGAAAGATTCCCTCGTTTTACTTCTTATTTTTTGAATCTGTCACCATGCAACAAATCTAAGCTGTGCACACAACAATCTGCCTGTAAGGAATGCATTTGTGACAGGTGACCAGTAAAGTGGATTAGCATTAACAAGGTCTGATGTGGAACTTTTGCATATGTTCATCTACTCTATATGACATTGTCATTAAAATAAGCAAATGAATTTGGGCATGACCACTTTAAGTGTTTGATGCAGAACCACTTTGTATGGCCTCATCTATAAATGTGATTCAAATAACGTGATACTACTACAGTACATGGATGTATGTAATTTTATGTTTGATATTGAGGATCTGCTTGGATTAGAAAACAACATGGCATTATGATAACGTCATTTTGGTGACTTTCAGAAAAATAGGAACTAAAGTCACCAGTATGTACCTGAGAGTGTGATTCCACTGGTTTCTCTGGCGGCCAGTCATTGACCCTTTCTCTCTCCCTCCCTCGCTCCCTCTCTCTCTCCCTCTCTCTCTCTCTTTCTCTCTCCCGTTCTCTCTCCCTGTCTCGCTCTCGGTCCCGGCTCTGTTCTCGCTCCCGGTCTCTGTCTCGGGATCGCTCGCGGTTTTTCCGCCGGCTGCTGTGATGAGAGGAGGACTTGGAGCTCCTCTGCAGGGACAGGTGTTCTGGTCCGATACCAGTGACCTAACATTTAGGAAACAAAGTAACAGGAACATGAATCGATGATTATTTACTTTACATAAATGTCGTTCTCTCTACGGCGAGGTTACCACAGTCTTTTTTATGACACAAATCACATCTCAAATCCCGGTGAGGTTCTACATGCACCTCTCTGGCAGCATCAGGCAAAACACAAGGAGCTGGTGATGGTGATTAGTGATGACTTCATACAGAGTCTTGTGCCTGAGTGCATTTTTGACAAACTATAATACAAAGTAGGGCTGCAACTAACAATTATTTTTCATTAACAATTAAACTGTTGCTTATTTTTGGATTAATAATGAAGTTTTAAGGTTTGTAAAATGAAAAGAGATTAAATATACAAAGATATGCAACAAAAAACTGAAACTAGTAAATATTTTGTGTATTTCATTTATGCTTGATAATCATCCAGTTATTCAATTATCAGTTTGCTAGATGAGAAGAAGTGCTGTAGAGGTGCTGCTACTTAGTTTTTGTTGCCATTTGAGAGAAACAGCAGTTGGCTGTAGCTTCAAATTAACCAGACAGACATGAGAGTGGCATTGACCTTCTCATCTAACTCTCAGCAAGAAAGCTAAGAAGCACATAACCAAAAATGCTGAACTATTCCTTTAATCAACCATTATTTCAGCACTACGATACAGCAAAGTATGGTGTTTGTGTTTGTGTTTGAGTTTGGAAACATGTTGGTTTGTTTCTTCTCGACCCTCACATGATGCAGTGTGTATCTGAAAAGGATGAGCGTAGATGTGCAGAGGTGTTGGCCTCACAAATAGCACGCAGTGCAGCATGGAATCAGTGTCTCACGACGCAACGTGAATGCAAGGCGACTGCATCTGACGTACACTGTAGCAAGACAAAATGGAGGCACAAGCAGCGTGCAGTATTAGACTCATAACATTATTTGAAATCCTTTCAATTTTGGAATATATGTCTCCCATCATTCGGTCATCAGTCGCTTGAGAGGATTTCAAAACCAGGTCATTCTGGCGGGTGCAGCGTGAGTTCACATGCAGCCGTAGTGTTTGAGGTTAGATTACTGGTGAGGCAGGGTAGGGCGCAGTAGGCTGGTGTTGTACCATGGGCGAGGCGACTACAGGTAGGACTTTGACAGCTGAGTTGTGCTTTAAGCTATTCTTAGAGCTAAAGAGGGGAAAAAGACTTTTCTTGATGCTGGGGTTCCTCCCGTCCTCCATGTCTGTCTGTGGAGCAGAAGACGCACAGCTGCAACTCTCAACGCTAGTCTCTTTACAGCAAACACAAATGAGCAACAACTGCAGCATCTCAACCATTTAAAGAACAATTACTTTCTAGATACAGAGTAGAAGAAATCAATAACAGTGTGAATATTTAACTGTTAAAATAAACAGGGAAGACAACAAACGGGGCGAAAGCATTCAAAAATAATTCTGTTTCACTACAACATGTGCCTTATTTTTGTAATTGTTATTATAACAGATGTAAGATTATCAGAAAGGCTGAAATCAAGCATGAAATTTAAGTTAGTTTAGTTTAATCTAAACCGCTCTGCTCTACAATGCTGGTAATGAGCCGTAATTGTACAGAAAAATGTTGAGTAGTTGTTTGTTTATTACTGTAACCATGACAATGAGTCCTGCATGCCTGCGTACGTTCCAAGGGTGGAGACAAATTACCTACTGTATATGGTTGTTGGCGAGTCCATTGTTATGATTACCAATAGGAACAAGGGCAGAAACTATGAAAATAAGACCCATGTTGTAATAAGCCAGATTTAACCTTTAACATGCTTGGTGGGCGATAAATTAAATAGTGTTCACTGTAAATTCACACTATGCTACGGCTATTTTATGATTTATAAATGATCAGCATGTACTGCACAATGAAATATAAAATACTGGAAAACACAGACGTGTACACATATGTGCTAGTTGAAACAACAGGTGGCAACTTGAATGGTCATACCAGTTGTGTCTTCTTCTTTTTCTTTTTAATGGCCCTGAAGAAGCCTTGCTTTTCCTTCTCTTTGGTGGGCTCTGGAGGATTCATGACCATCGCTTCTGCGGCACTCCTGTGTGGCAAATGAGATAAATGTGCATAAGTTTGTAATAACAAGCTCAGGACAAAACTGTCGCTTCTTTTCAGGCGCATCCCGTATGTAAAGAGACGACCAAATAGATTGTAGAAAGTCATGAATAGAAAACGTGTACGTTAAAAGACTCTGGTCCTAAAATAACACCAGAACTGCAGCTGATGTTTGAGTACGTCTCTCTTTTAAGATCTCAGCTTTAAGTCAGCTTAGAAGTATTCAAACTGATCACTTTTAACCGTGCACAAAGATATTCAATGTAAACATAACATGTAAGTTCAAATATTTCAACAGTCAACAAAGTCTGCAAAGGGCAGAAATATACAGTATACTGCATTTTTTTAATGAAATGACACAGGCATGACAATGTGTTTTGATTCATTTAACCTCTAATTTAGACTGTAAAGTCTTTACAGCAACACTACAAAGTGATCTTGTTAGATGTAATGGATCTTAATTAGTGTTGTGACAGACTATCATGTAACAGTGATGAAAACATATCAGATAGTTTGAGCCAGAAATTCAATTCCTCATTAAGCAAAGAATATGTGCAAAAGGAGAAAAGTCTGATTTTTATTGATCCTTCAGTGTCTGCTGCTGATATCTGTACACTGAAAATATTGTAGATGCACACCTTTGATCAGATGTTGTAGCACCGCCTGAAGTTACAGTGAAGAAAAACCATATAGCAAATTTAAAAAGAAACTTCTCACCAATCAAAAGCCGTCGGGCGTTTGGAGTGGTTGGCCAGGGCAACAGGGTCGACAGGTACAACGGGTACGACGGGTCCTCGACCCTGCCCGACACCATCATGGAAAGAGGAGTTATCTGGTCTGGGGGAAGGGACTGGGAGAGAAACACGGATGAGAGTGTATAGTTTTCATACGTGTGCAGATTTTCCAGAGACTAGTCGGTTGGTCCATTTTAAAAGGAGAATGTGCCTGGTTTGCTTGATGTGTTTTGGGAGTTCTTTTGCAGTGTCGTGGGTTGGGTTTTCTCTTCAAACCTTTCCTTTTGTTCTGTGTTTTGGCTTGGTTTATAACTGGTGTAGACGTGCCATCTTAATGAGTCCAATTAGTATGAGTATGTGTTTCGCACTATGCACACACTGCTGTGTAGCGATGGATGTTCCTTACCACGGTAGAAGCTGCCTACTCTCCGAGGCATGGACTCAGTGAATATCATCCGGTTCTCCTTAGAGGAACCGCCGTCCTCTCCGTGCGGGTCGTGATACATGCTGACCTAAGAGACACACACCATGCAGACACACAGAAATACACACGGACACAGAACCACAACAAGGTTTCTCAGTATCTCTTCATCTTTGCGATCAATAATCCCACTGAACCTTGTTTCATCACTTATCATAAGATATCTTGTTCTTTACTAGCTCACATCACAAAGACATTGGGGGCGATCTTAGAGCTTTTGAGTGAGGTTACATTTATACCAGCGACAACGTGCAGTGAAGCTGTTGACCTGAGTAGAAACAGGAAAAAGAAAAGCTATGGAAAACCAGCGGTCAGAGGAGCTACTGTCGGGGGGGCGGACCTCATTTTTAGAGCGCTGTGTATGAAAAGCAGCAGTGTTGTCCCTCGCAGAGTCTTTGATGGGGGCACAAGGGTGGCTCATGTCTTTAGGGGACTGCTCACTCTGTTGGGAAGATGGGACAGGCGCAGCATGAAGCAGTGGCAATGACAATATGAGACACTGATGGTAGCTGCACACATCCGCCATCTCGTGAAAACACCCATACATGCGCACACAGACACACACATACAGTTTCAATGCATATAGTAAAGAAGAATTTCACCCTTTGGCATGTGTATTGATACTGTGAACGTGCAAGCTTCCGACGCGCTTCAGGCAATTTGATTATTTCTGTCTGTGTTCCCATTTTTTATCAACCTGTCTCATCATCTTCTTCCTCAGTAATTTCCCACCTTTTCCATACTCATTTACAACGTTTTCAAGAAAATGGGAGGCTATTAACTTGTTGTCAGATGTGAGTTTGGAATTACAGGTGGAGATTACATTCTCTTGAGGCTACGGTATTGTTAAAGTACAGTTAATTGAATTAAAGCATTAAGCTTTCCTTTCTTTGTGATTGTCCATCCCACCTGAAGGTGTTCTACCTGTGCCTCTTTAAATTTGCCTTCCTTCCTTCTTGAGTTCCCACCTTGATTGGAAATTATGGATTTTTCTTCATTCTTGAGGTAAGTATGTATTTGGTTTTACCTTTTGTGCCAGGTTTGGATACTGTGCCTTCTTTTAGATAAAAAATATTTCACTCCTACCCCCTGCCCGCTTCCTGTCTGCATTTGGGTCTAGCAATCTTAAAACCTGATATATTAAAATATTTCCTTAAGCATTCCCTTTTATATCAACTGAGATCTAACTTCATATTTTATATAGTCATTCAACTATTTATTTACATCGTCTGTAAATTTTATCTACATTTGCAACTAAAAGTTTAAAACCTTCCTGTCATTTCGTCAATGACGCATATGTGATGTGGAGAATATTAAATATCTTATTCAAAGAGTTTTTGTTATTTTTGAAAGATATTTAGTCTAAAAATTATCATAATTGTTACATAATTGGTATAAAACTATGCTGACCCAATATTGTATCTGTGGTAGAACACATATTGTTTGCATTTGGCCTTTTATCACTGGTAATAGTGACTAACAATGACTAACCCTTGTCATGTCTTCAGTGCAGTCCTCTCTGGAAGAGCTCACTGAGTGACCAGTGAGGGTGGTCCGGTGCTGCAGCTGGGGGGAGAGGAGCTGCAGGCTACTGGCTCGCGTCGGTATCACCTGTCCCGGTGCGGGCAAGCCGGCCATCCCGGTTTCGACCCCATGGGGTCGGTGACGCTCCCTCCTCACGTACATGGAGTGGCGTTGAGGCCGCTGCTGAGAAGAAAAGGGGGAGGTGTAGCCCAGGCCGTAATGATAGGACTCGTGTGGGGAAGGCAGAGTGTGAGTCGTGGGCATCCCTGCTCCTCCTGGGTCAAGGAGCTCTGGAGCACCAGCATCCTCTGTAGAAGAGAGGAGAGATTTGATCAGTCGTGGAGTCGATAGAAGGTGAGAAATCTGACTAAAATTTCTAAAGTTTCGTTTGTTGAAGATCTTCAAATAGCTTTTTTTGTCCAACCAACTGTCCAAAGCAATCATACTATAAAGACAGATTTCTATTCATAACAGAAATTTGCAGACAGACCGGCAGGCAGAGTAGCATCCTGAAGAGGCTTTGCTGAGACTTTTTAATGTACAAAAAACTCTCCATGACCCCAACCAAAAGACTTATCTTGAAAACATGGCCTTGTCTGCCTGCTTTAAAACAAACTATTCCTGGAGAAAAACCACAGGACATGAGAGATGACTCCTGAATACAGATTTGACCCTTTGACCCTTAAACCTACCTGGTGCTAAAGGTTTATGTCTGGATTTGTGTCTAGACGAGGAGTCCAGTGTGCTGCTTTCCATGCGGACGCTGCTACGAGAGGCAGGGCTGTGGCCAGATCGATCACTGTGCCGGGCAGAGGGGCTGCCGGGCGGCCCCGGAGGACCTGGAGGGGCGTTGAGATCTAAACAGCTGGCAGGGAAGAAACGGGCACTGGGTCCCACCCCTGCTGCCGTGTTGGAGTTTGGGTCATCTGGGTGGAGTCGACCATCGCTGAGGTTCCCTACAGATTTGGCATCACTCAGCGCGCTGTGGCTCTTGGACAGGCTGAGGTAAGAGGCCGAGCTCTTAGAAGACGACGACATGGATCCGTGGGCGGAGTCGGCCATGCTGTGGGTGTGTCGGCCATGTTGTTTCTCTGCTCCGGACTGCAGTGTGTTGGTCTTGCTTTCGAGGAAGGTGTGGCGGCTGGCCTGTTGCTGTTGCTGCTGCTGCTGCTGTTGAGAACGGGAGGAGCTGGGTTTGCTGTGGCCGTACTTTGCCCCGTGCCCCTGGTCTGGAAGCTTAGGGGAGGGTCCCAAGCTGAAATCAAACTCTGTCTTGCCTTTGGCTTCTTTGGGACTAAGGAGATGTGGCAGGTTGTTGTTAGCCAGGTCTTTGCTGGATGAGGCAGAGCGATTGAGGGTCTGGGACATGTACTGGCCCTTGGGGTGAAGTGTAGGGCTTAAACTGGATGGCGCCGGTTTGTTACCGTTGAGGAAACTGTCATTGCCGAGGTGATGGAGGTCCCCGTGGCGAGGGAGGCTGGAGCACTCTTTACTGTTGGAGCGACGACTCGAGCTCTTACTGTGACTCCTGGAGGGGCAGAGGGAGGGAGGACAGATAATTTAAAAGTCCTCATCTTTTTGAAAAGGAGGTCTCTTCCCCATTTTTTTTGGTGCTGCACAAGTCGTGCACAAACCTGCACTCAGAATGATTCCCACTGAAATCAAACTCGCTCAGCTCTTATTCAAATGAGTCTATAATCCTGCTTGATCTAACATGTGTTCAAGCAGTCACTCTCTGCGTTCTCTCAGGAAACAATGCTTGTATCAAGAGGCAGTGATTGCAGCCATTACAGCAAATTGCTTTGAGTTTTTAAACTTTAAATAAAAAAAGCTGTGGACAGCTTTTCAAAAGCAAGAGCAACCTGAATTTTGTGTCCAAAACCAGTTTCACCAGCACAGGAGGAGAAAAAAATGTTCCAGTTTCAATGGATATATGAAGATAAAGTTTATGCAACAAAGACATAGATATTCTTTCACTCACTTTAACCTTGGCTGAACAGCGTTGCTTTTAAGTTGCTCCTTTCATAGTAACAGAGTGTTCTGTGGTTCCCAGCTAAAGAGTTTACTATACTATTTATATCAAAGTGACTACCCACAGATAACACACATTCACTAGGTAAGCCAAAGAGACAACTATATGTCAGCTGTCAATATTAAATACAATATGCTCATCTAAAAATAAAGAAGAAAAATGTGAAAATAAAGGGATGTGGTGAAACCTTGTAGGAACTGTGTTCTCTCCGTGATGGTGTGTTTTCCTCTTGGAGGAGCGTGGAGGGTTTGGAGATGCAGGCGGAGGCCTCTCTCTCTCCACCTGCCTCAGAGGCTGGAAGGCCGGATGGTTCAAACTCTGCTCCGTCAAAAAACGCTCAGTGGGGTTTAGCAGCAACAGGTTCTGAAGGGAAGGAGGTGCACACAGAGGGAAATTGTTATAGCATCTTTAGTGTTCACATTATTCTGCACAAGTATTAATAATTGGTTAACGTGGACATAAGCAGGCATATTAGATTGAGTTAAGAGTTATGAGTTTGAGTGCTTCTTGGTGTTTTACCTTCATCAGATCCAACATCAAACCACTCAAGATGCCCTGGTACCTTCTCTCCAAAGTCTGAGGATGAGTAACTGAGGGAAACTGGCACACACACACACACAAAACGCAGGATGAATTTCATATCTAAACTTTTTTTTGTGCATTGAAAATTACTATAA
Source organism: Psettodes erumei (assembly GCA_016785225.1). Taxonomy (NCBI): domain Eukaryota; kingdom Metazoa; phylum Chordata; class Actinopteri; order Pleuronectiformes; family Psettodidae; genus Psettodes; species Psettodes erumei. The sequence goes on along the minus strand of JAFBJZ010000863.1, from coordinate 3,268,475 downwards.
GGATTTCCAACATACAGTAGAAGTCTGTGCCAGTGAAAAGTAGCACACAGTTCAGATCACACAGAAATCTATCAGTGGATCACACTTAAACTACCAAACACACACACACACACACACACACACACACATGCACACAAAGTCTTGCTCAGCCTTCTGGGACATTTTCTCTTGCTGCTAAACTGAACACCAACCACCTATCTCATGAGTCACAGCAATCCACTCAGTCATGGTGCTGGGAACACTGCCACAAGAGCGAGAGGGAGAATGAAGGAGACAGGAATGGAGAGAGAAGGAAAGGAGGAAGGAACAGTGAGGAGGAGGAGAAAGAGGAGAAGAAGGAAGAAGACGAGTGAGAGAAAAAGAACACAAGCGTCCATAGAAAGGAAAAAAAATACTTTCTTACCCTGATCCCATGAAATCGAGGGTTGTTGTAGAAGAGTTTCATCTGTTCTGCAGGGAGTGGACCCAAAACCTTCTGAATGGTGAAGAGCTGGAGATAAAATGAAGCAGCAGCATGTTGGTTAATCATATGACAGTAGATTTAATGCCATGTCTAACTCAGTCTCAGTCTTTTAAAAGAAATCCTGAATATTGAGCTTCCGAGTTCAGTCTTGACCGGGGAAAAAGCAGTTGGCAAACATCACTGTCAATTTAGCACACACATTTAGAGGTTAGACTGTTTTGTCAAATTCTGCTTCCAACATCCAACTGCAACATAAAAATCGGTGTGTGTTGTTATGAAAACATGGAAAGAATATTCCTTCTCTGGCCATTTATTCACACCACTGTGGAGATACAGGGGAAAGTGGTGATAATGATAGAAATCAGGAGAAGAAACATAAATCCATAAACTCATGAGGGCTTGGGGCTAAGGCTGAAGCTAATAATTATTTATATCTATTGATTTCTCACTGTTTAATCGGCTCCATGTTTCATCACTACTTGGGGCTCACCGACCTGATCAATCTCACTTTCCCCTGGAAACAAGGGCTGTCCATCGCTGAGCTCCCCGAGGATACACCCCACTGACCACATGTCTACTGCCTTTCCATATGGCGCCCTGAGACCGAGAGAAAGAGAGGGAGGCAAAAATAATATCTATGTAGAGAAACCTCAGTGGTGCTGCATGACCACATTGTTAATTAGATGGGGTAGGGGAGATAATAGCGTTGGTGAAAATGAAAATGAGGATGATAGGGGTGAAAATGAAGAGGAGAGATCATGAGTGTGATGGCAACGAGGTTGATGTCATTAGTGTTGGCAATAAAACAATGGATGCTGCTTTCCTGATGGAGACGCATGTAAAGAAGATGGTCATTTCTGGGGGAAAGGGAGCTGAGGAGTCTAGTGAGAAACGGCAAAAGATCTGGCAGCAGGGAAACATGATGAGCGGCGGTGTTGGAGGGAGAGAGTATTTGAGTGGGTGGCATTCAAACGCTGTGTCAATAAATGTTCCAGGGCATTTACTAAATCAGGCTACAGCAGTGAGGCTTGATGACGGCTCAGCTGTCTCCAAGCTCGAATGGACACTCAGTGCAGCCAACACATCAAACACAACATAGGCAACAAAAAGCGACCAAAAAAAAGAAATTTGACCTCGTGTCACAGTGAATGCAATGGTTCATGTTGTGAGTCTGTAACAAGCGACTCGAAAAGAGTTAACACCTGTTTGACAGTGATTTGAATTTCAACAGTGAGGATGAGAAACATGCAAATTTCACAGAATACTTCCTGGGACTTCATCCAGTGGATGAAGACACAGGAAAAAAATGATATAACGCTTGATAAATAACATGAAATTATAAAAATGAAACAGAGCTGACATTAACCACAAACGGCAATGCTTCGTTTAACACGTGTCTTTTGCTGCTTTTTTCTAGCACAAGAGGTCTGGTTAATGGGAAGACAGCAGGGTACAAATTAAGAGATCAGTACATCTGGCGTCAATGGGGCCCCCATTGACAGAGCAACTTTTTACATGGGCACCATGAACAGGTTCATCTGCTGGTACTCATGCTGGTGAGTTGCTTTATTTGCAAGTTTCTTTGGTGTTATTATGAAAGTCAGTGGTTTTGCGATAACTTGCTTTCATTCAGTCAAAGAGTTACGTTTTTAGTAATCCCTGGCCTCGTGCATAAAAAATATTCTAATCAGTTACTTGCAGAGAGTCAAATTTGGGGGAAATTAGAACACCAGTATTGGATAGAAACCCTGTGTTGGCTGAGATCCTGAACTGATGCATTGGTAGCAGTATCAGGAGAGAGTGATGGATTGCAGTGTCGCTATGTGATACAATTTTACACACAATGCTCCGCCCAGCTGGTGCTCAGACGCACAGACTCACCCCAGCAGCAGCTCAGGCGAGCGGTACCACCTTGTAGCCACATACTCAGTGTAGTTGGCATCTGTTCCTTCAGACAGGTTACGAGCAAATCCTGAGCCAGAGCAACATTGGAATCAATAAATTGCACAGACTTGATCCTGCGTATCAGACACCCCACACTCTGTGATAATATGCAGACAATCTGCATGAAGGCATAAATGGCTAATTAGTGAGAAGGCAGTCCAATTGACACTGAAATTATTTGCTACAGCGACGGTAACAACATGGTCATCGTCCCATGTGACCAGACTCTAATTAGTTATGTCACTGCAGGCGGCGTTGAGGCTGTGCTTTAGATAACTGGTGTACAGAGAGTCCATTTTAAGCATGAAAAATCACAATAAACAGAGTGCCAGCTCCAACAGTGAATAACAAACAAATCTCACCCCAGCTGACTCAGTGAGGCTGCATTAGAAAATTATGCAAAGCTAATTAACCCTGTGATTTCACAGAGACCCATCAAAATGGGGAATACACACCTGGGAAACTGTAAATTGACAAAACTATGCTGCATCAATACAACATGTTATTATTGGTTTACACTGTAAACAGGTAACTAAGAGTAACCTGACTTTCTTTATACCACTGGCAGATTAATTGTGGCACAGTGCAAGTTGGCTCCTCCCCAGTTGCAGAATTGATCTTACTGATACACAACTTACAAGGTGACAAATTAATGGTGTGATTTTTCACAGTGAACTGAGCCCAAGAAAGTAAACCAGCCAAAATGAGATCACAGATTGAACTGCAAAGATACTTTTGACACCACAATAAATCTACACACAGGAGAGCATCTAATAAAATGTCTGGTAAAAGCTCATTCAGTCTGTTAAGCAAATGCCTTTTTAAGGCTACCTTTATTTGACAAGGGAAATGTGCTGAGACCATATGGTTTTACTGCATTGCACATGTAAACGTCAACAACTCACTGAGGCAGCATGGTTGCTGTAAAGAACTTAAGAGCAAAGACTCACCAAAGTCACAGAGTTTGAGGACATCCTCAGAGCTGATGAGGAGGTTCTCAGGTTTGATATCTGGAAAAGGGACACAGACAAAAGAATGTTAACAACATGTTTCACCATATTCAAATGAACTGCTATAAAACATTAAAACATATTTTTGCAGTGAAGACATTAATAGAGACTTAAAGGCAAACGCCTCACCTCGATGCACTATCTCGTTCTTGTGACACCAGTTGATGGCTTTGATGAGCTGGTAGATGTAGCTGCGGACTTTATCGGGCGGTGCACCATTGGGCAGTTCCTCTAATAGCTCCAGCATGTTCTACAAATCGACAACAAATTCACCTCTAAGAAAGGGTGAGGCTGCAGCTCTAAGTGCTTGAGCATGGTGAAGGTGTGCTTTAAAATGTAATGATTCTAACAATGGGGATTCCTCTACCTAATGTGTGTTTTTTCTTCAACTCTGACAGGGGAGTGAGAGGGGACACCATGCAAAAATGACTGGAGCACAGTATGAAAATAAAACCTGTCATGAAATAAACACTTGGCTGGATACCCTGGCAACACAGTGGGGAATACCATTATTCACCAGCAGCATAGTTCATATGTTGCCATGGTGACGCTTTTTTTATGCTTAACCGAGCAGTCTCAACATCCTGAAACTTGAGAGTAGAATAGCAGAATAGTAATGTAAGAGTTAATGTGTGCACAGCATGTGCACACAGTGAAATAATAATGACAGTGTCATGAAGCTGACCCTCTCAACATATTCAAAGACGAGGTAGAGTTTCCCCCTCCTGCGAAAAGCCTCCTTCAGCTCAACAATGTTGTCCTGCTTCAGCGTCCGAAGCATCTTCAGCTCCCGGAGAGTCGTCTCCTTGACCTCCTCATTTTCTGTGTGGGAAATTGAAAGAGACAGGAATGATACAAGCTGTTTGGCTCTACCTCATCCCCTTCCTCCCTCCCTCCCCCCTCCCTCCTCGTGCCTCCACTCACCTTCACTGTCTTTGAACTTCTTAATGGCCACCAGCTCATTGGTTTCCTGTGGAGACAAGGAAGGTGAGTTAAATTGATACAAAAGAAAACTTATGGAGTTAAACAAAGGTATCAGTGTCTTTCTAAGAAAGACAGATGGACAGATACAAAGACACATAGAACATTAAGATCAGAGTAGACGTAACAGAAAGTATTTGTGGAACGAAAGGTGAAAAGGAGAAATAAAGAGAAGCGGTTAGTATATTTAAATTGATTTCCTGCCCACTCTGAACATGAAAAAAGAGCCACAAGAGCCATGCCAGTATTCTCATTTCAATTATTTGACTACAGGGCACTCATGCGCGTGCGCACACACACATACAGCACATCCTTGGCATAGTTAACAAGCATTGGCTGGCTTCATTGACCTTGCAGAATATTACAGGCCAGTGTGGTTACAGATTTAGAAGGTTTACCGTAATTTTGTTCAAAGGTGTTCTGCAGTTATAGTGCTACAGTTTAGAAATGTATATTGTACTTTTTAACTGGAAAACATTAAATGGCTACAGGCTTCCTTTCTGATAATTTGGTGTAATCGTACATGCAGCAAATTTTTGAAAAAGCTTCAGTTTTGGGAAACGTGATTTTGCTGGAGTCTTTAATGAAGCTTCAACACAAATCTGATTACAAACAGGAGACAGAATGATCACGTCTTTAACAGGGTCTACTGGATGCATGAATACATAAAGAAATATTAGGCTGTATACCATGAAATTCCTATACTGAAAATTTGATTTATAATGGTCTAAATTATTACCCCACTGGACTGTGTTTAACCCTCATGAGAAGCTACAGCAAAAACATGAAATATTCTCAAAATAAAAGCAACTGAAGGAGATTAAGCTATAACCTTTGTATGAATAATGGGAATCAATATTTTCATAGAATAGAAACTTTATTGATCCCACGATGGGGAAATTTGAGATGTCATGTCTCAGAGAACATTCACGCCAAACTTTGATTTGAAGGAAGAAATATCTGGGTTAAGGTAAGATTACTCTGTTTTTATATATGTGTCAGCATGTCATATCATGAGTTTTTTCACTATAAATCTACATATTTTTGTGTCGCCGACTGCAATTGGATTGATCTTTGCTGCTCTTTCTTTACATGACCTTTATCCCTTTGTCGCTTTAGTCTGTGTTAAAGTTAAAGCCAATGTTGCCTATGCCTAAAGAGTAATTTTGTTTTATTTCCTGCAAATTGTGTTGATTTCTAAACTCCGATGTGCATATATTTGCAATCGTGACACTGTGTACCCATCTCCTTGATCAGATGGGAAACCTGTTGTCAGTGTCAGTGTTGGACCCTGAGGCTTGAGTGGGTGAAGACAGAGGTCCGGAGGGAATTACAACATCCAGGCCAGTCTCCCTCTGTCCTCTACTACTACTCTCATGTTCCTCTATTGTCCTTTTGTTTCATGGGGGATTCAGAAAACACAGTCGGCCTCAGTGTCACAAAGAGGCTACACGATGAGTGGCTGCAAGTCACCGACAGTGCTCTTACTTACACTAGGCAATTGTCTGACCAAACACATTTTTTAAAAATACAAAGTTGTATACTTTTCAGAAAAGAGGCAATGAAGCTACATGGCACAGATTTACAGCTTTAGCAATGCTTAATCCTGAATGTATAGGTTACAATTTTTTCTGAACAACAAACTAAAAAAACAAAAAGAAAACCCCCACACACATATACCAATGCTTTTGCAGCACAATCTGCGACAATCTGAGCTCTGTGGCGGCACCTTGCAATGTGCTAATCCTTTGTGCTCCCGGGTGGTGTGTCTCTGACCTCCACTGATTTACCTTTTGAGCCACTGTTAAGTCAGCACACCTAAAAATAGCATCAGACTTGCTAATTTTCTGCTGATGTCATTTGCAAGTCCCGATTGTCACATTGCACAAAGGAATAATGCTATAATATCGCTATCTATATGTTGGTAGTTATCTCCGAGTGTCTAGTCTGTTGTATTTACTTCTTTGTGATTGCCTGCCCCACCCTTATTAACCCAGCCTCCCTTGTGTGTCTCTATCCAACCCTTCATCTTTGTTGGTTTATTGTGTTATGCCCCCTGTGTCTCCTGCTTTTCCTGCATTTCCTGAGTTGCTGCATTTTTATCAGTTCAGATTTTTTGGTTTCTTGGGTAAATTTTCACCTCTTCACTTCTGCCCTTTTGTGTTTTGCATTTTGGGGCCTATAATCCTGAAACATGTTGGGTTTGACAAAAATGGACATTTGTTTTTTTATCAAGTGACAAATGACAAAACAATTTAAAACAAGGGCCACTTATTTTTGCAGAGATCTTAATATCTATCATTTAAGGTATCCTAAGTCACAGTGTTGATTGTTATTAATACATCATGATATGAAATAATGTAAACCAAGACAAACCTGCCCCCAAAACAATAAAGTTTTGCTCTTCACGGTTGTAGTCAAGATAAAGCAAAGTTTACTGTACATCTAAAACTGTAGCAAAACCTCATTTAAAACAGCGGAATCTGACAATTATTTTCATCTGCGATTATTATCATCTGTCAGTTATTTTTGATATTTATGTAGTACATAAAAAAAGACATGTGGCAATCAAAAGTAGCTCGAGGTGATGTCTTCAACGTACTTACATTATTAACAGTGCAAACACCAAATTTGTATTCCACTTACAAATACTAAGAAAATGTAAAATCTCAAACTGTAACCAGCAAATAATTGATGTTTTTAACTTGACAAACTGCTAAAACAATTAATCAGTTATCAGAGAGTGACTGATTATTTTTTTTGATCATCTACTGGTAATTAATTAACAAGTCATCTCAGCACTACAGTAGTGCACTGTATAGGCACCAGGAAACACTGGCTAGCGTGTAGGTTGTGCTATTGTCTCTCCCCAAACACAAATTAAAGATAACACATAAACCTCCATACACACACCCACATACGCTAATACAACACTTGCATAAAGTGGAGGAATACTGCACAAACGCTGGCATGCATTTGCTCAACTAATTAAATGTTCCATCAAACACATATATGCATATGTATTGGCAAGTATACATAATTAATTTTTGCAGGAACGCAAATTTAAAGAGCATTTGACATATTCATAGTGCAGTCAGTCTCTACTGAGTCACCTGGCTGGGTTTTAGTCCAGTGCTCGTAGACTTCGGCCTTATCTTCCTGTGATTCCCTCATGCATACAGGTCTGCTCCTAACAGGGTGACCCATTTACCATCAACATAGACTCTGTGTTCAATACCTCCCCCTGCATCTCCTCCCCTCCATCACACATGCATGCACACACACACACACACACACTAATACTCTCTCTCTCCCTCTGCCACCCTTTTCTCTTCTTCCCTCCTTCTTGCTGAGAAAAGTAAAAATAACTGCTGTCTTGCAGCAAAGCTAAAAAGCTTTTATTGCCATGGTCTGAGTCCCTGGCTCTACGTGTGAAAACGAATCCCTTACACTGTTATATAAGTGGGAAACATGTCACATGTCACTTCTTGGCAACTTCAAGCAGCGGAAAGGGTAATCGGTTTTTAACTTAGCTGCTATTTAAATTTTATGAAATGGATTTTTGCCACTCCAATAAAATGAAGAGATTGTGAGAGAAAAATTATGAATAAAAAACCCCAAACTTTTGCAGCACCAATTAAATTACCTACATTGTTATTTGCTTAGGTTTATTTGTGCTTTGCAAGCATGAAAACATATTGTTGTTCAGCCACAGTTGTGTTTTGTGTTGAAAACAGCTGTCTTTTAGGGGACGATGAGAGCAACGAGACTCAACTAAACAGCTAAGTTAAGAGTTCTCCCTTTCATGTTTCATGCAGTAGTATGACATGTCTCCTGGAGACAGAATAGAAGTGTTCGATATCTAGAAGCTTATGTCTCGCCCGCTCGGTCTCTCGGCTTTTTCTCTCAAAAATAGCCTATAGCTATTGCAAACAAATAACAATCAGCCAAGTAATCTCCAAAAAGCATCACCATATCTTCATTTAGGGGAGGTTTAGCCTGGTGGACCACCAATCCACTGACCTTGCAGCAACAATGCCCTGTGTTTAGACAGATTAGTCATCTGTGCAGGTAGCCAGGGTTAACTCTGCAAACATGCACACACTCTAACTCCCCTCTGTAAAATGTGCATGTAATAGATATTTTTCCTGTGTTACCTACCTACCTATGTTGATAGAGAAATGTTTCAGTGTCACAAATGCAGCACTTAACTGCTGTTAACAAAGATCTTAATAAGAGAACAAAGGGCTCCCCAAACAACTCTTTGGAAGACAAGACAAGGGAAATGTGACAATCACGTTCCATGTTCACTGTCAGTGCCGTTTTTTTGTATATTGTGTGTATTTCCACACGTCCAATAAAGAAGACTTTAGCTTTTACCTGCCCCTGCTGGGCTGCATCTTCCTCTCTAACCATCATGTTCTGCTTGCCATGTCATTTTGTTCATGGCTGGAGAATGGAAGCGTTTGCATATAATTTATGTCTCTTTTGAAATTTTCATGAAGCACAGCTTTAAAAGAACTTAGTGTTCAAAGGACAAACAGGAAAAGTAACCACAGGGACAAATGCCAAGTGCTAAGAGTAATGAATAAAACCTGTTTTAAATTCAGAAACACAAACCGTACTGGTTTTACTCGAGTTTCCCTTTCACCTCTCATACAATGTAGGTAATAATTAGATTTTGTAAGAGTTAATAATTTGATTTTAGGTAAGAGAAATTTATATATTTTATTTACATATTTATTTACATATTGTTTGATTCCTCATCATTACCATTGCTCAATGAAAATGCACCAGACCACAAAGCCCTCAGATCACAGTAATGCAAAACAATCATTTTCATACAAATGACATTTAGACCTACAGAGATGAGAAATGCTGTCTTACCTTATGCCTGCACTTTAGCACCACCCCATATGCTCCTGGAGAAGCACAGAGAAAAAGACACAAGATATCAATAAGATGAGCCTGAGACGTGTTGTTAAGTTTCAACATCTTATTTATGTTTTAGCCCCCTAATCAAACGTTATACACATGTATATACTGTATGTGCACTCCGAGACACTCGACACACAAGTATGCCAGACTTACACAAATACATACACGTCAGCCAGACTTGCATTGCATTGCATGGCACCATAACAAAATGGCTTTTCCTTTAGAAGGCGCTTTCGTTGTGGTTCGTGAAAAACAGAAGCTAGATGAAACAACAATTATTTTTGATAACATTCACTGCCACGAGCCCTATGGTAGCTGTGGTCATTGAATGAGGCCAGAATCATTGTTTCATGTTCGTGAAATGGACTATCCAGTAAGATGCCATTTTGTGTATGGATATGGAAAGAAAACTGCAGGAACATAGTCTGGCTATTTGGAAAAAGATAGATGAAAGAAATATTCTGTAATAAAACTGTTAAAACTAAAATAATTATTACTGCTGTTAAAATATGAGAAAGGAAGACTTTTTTTTACACATCCAGCCTTTTTTTCCTGATGGTAATTTGGAAGCTCGGCTGCAGCATCATTTATCACAAATTACTTGTTTTCACAAATTGTAGATACGTTTGTTAGTCCTCCTGCACAGAGCTCTCTCGTGCTCTTAAATGGGCCACAGGGTCAAAATGTGCCAAAATATAATGAGAGGAAACAATCCTATGTTGCAATTATAAGTTACAAGTAGTTACTGTTTCATCAGTGAAGAGACATGTAATCTAACTTTGGCTTGACAAACTCTGAGCTGAAAGTAAAGACTGCGCTTTGTGAAAACCAGAAATTTCAGTCAGTGGATTAAATCAGATACTGTTTTGGATTCTGGGTCAAGTTTGAAAGAATTCAGTAGCTATGATGCAGCGTTTTGTTCCTAACGTCATTCTGAATTTGTTCTGAATCTGACGGGTCTCCTAGCACTGATGGCCATGGCACACAATTGCAGAGGTACTTGCAGAGTCATTTGTATCTAACTTTTTGATGAATGTGTACGGACAAGCAATGCTGTAGATCACAGTTAGTGAGGATTATCAACAGTACAATAAACACTTGGTTACTCTGTCGTCTCACATTAGAGTGAAGCGGAGGATGTGTGTCAGTCCAGCTCACTGAAATCAGCCACAAACGAGGCCGCTGACTGACAGAAATAATGGCTGCGTGGTTTTGTGTGTGTGGAATATCTGAGGGTCATTAGCAGCTAGACTTAAATTTTTATCCTCATTTATTTTGCTTTCTCACCAGCCTGATCCCACGGGGGAAGAGTAGACTGACCTTTTATTCTTTAGCAGAGCACATACACAGAAACTTACATACTGCACATGCACAAATACACAACTGAGGCTTATGCTTAAGATCTCAGTGTTTTCGATTCTGTGAAGGTAAAAGTTCCACTGTGAGATAAATATCAATTTTGGGGAACTATTAAACTATCAAATCACTTAATATATATATTTAGCTTTAATTAATTTAAAAGTACTCTAAACAACAGTCTGAGAAATAAAGGCCTCATTAATGTCTCACAGTTATGTTGCCGCCAAGTACTTTTCTAACCTGATCTTCGGATCATCAGCCAGATAACATAATTCATCACTACCTTACTTACTGCTGATTCATATATGCCTTCCAACCTACCACTGCAAAAATATTTGGTTGTTTTTTTTTACATGAATGCATTTCCACAGAACTCATTCTCATCAAGGCCCTCTGCTGTTTTGAGTTTCTCTTTTTAACACATATAGTCTTTTAATCTCTAATTCCAGCCTCTCCTACTGTGATGTTTTTCCAAGTGTGGTTTAGTTACAGTCTGAAAGTTCCTGCAGATTAAAGCCTACCTCCATAGTGTGGATGAATCATGCCCTTTGAGCGTTTGGAAGGTTGTTTTTTTACGTGAAACAACGAATGCAGGCATTGTTGAACTTCATTGACAGTAACTTCACCATGGTTGAGAAAAATGCAAAATTGGAAGCAACTACAAATTATTACTGAATAAAATTATCGCTTGCGTAAGAGAAGAGAAACTCACAGCAGCGAAGTGGGAAGTATGACATGACTCTGTCATTGCCCTGATGAAATTAGAGCTGTGATACAGGTGAACATGGATTATGTTCTGGGTTTGCATCAACAGCAAGTAAAAATGGGAGCAGATCAGGAAAAAGAGATTCTTGCTGCTAAAATCTGATATGCTTGTAATGCAGGGAAATACCTGTCTATGATAAGCCTGTTTTTTGCAGTCAATGTAAGTAAAGGCTCTGGAACCTACTTCACAATACATACAAATGCCACACTACAATAAACTTCTCCAACCTCTCAGACTTACAGACCCCTTTCATATCCTTCTGTGTTATGTCAGAAATGTTTAAGATACAAACCTGACCACAGTGATGTGTACATGTCAGCTGTACAACACCCGACATTTCAGATAAAGAAAATGTAACGGATGTGACCTCAGTGTCCTTGGTGGCCCTGATCACCAGGATCAGGATTGTATTAAAGGGTAACGACTCGTACATGCAGGCCACATGTTTGAGAAACATGCAGTAAAGATCTGCCGTGTTAACACCACCCACCTTCTCCCACAATGCCAAGGACTTCAAACTTATTCATCACATCACCGAGGGTGGGGGCTTCTCCAGCAGGTGAAACGAGCTGCTCAGGTTTTTAGCACGGCAACTCCTGCTTTGACAGGCGACTGATGGAGTGAACTGTAGAGTCCAGGCGATATGTGGCGAGCGTCTGACCACACCCCATCTTCACTCTTCTTCACTTCTTCAGCTACTCTATTCAGCGAGGTCACTTCTTCAATTTATGGGTCAGACTCCAGTTTGTGCGATCGTCTCTTCACTCCCTTCTATCCAGACCTCCAAACGGTCGTACCTGGTTGATCAGAGACAAAAGAAAATATGCCGTTGAAGGGTCACATCAAGGTCCAACCTCCCAGCATGCCTTGCAAAGGCCAGTGCTGGTGGTATTTCTGCCACAGATGGCAGCTAACTAGGACATGTAGTAGATGTACAGAAAGGCAGCATTTCCTCGAGGACACATTTAAATCATGAATGACTTATGCATGACTTCCACACACTCTTCCCATCCCTTTTATTCCAATCAGCCACACACTTGACCGGCAAGGATGAAAGTCTGGAGTGAATGTGTAATGACTGGCAGCAGCATTAAGCTGTGCCTGCTCTTCACAAGTTTATATCACTGTCAATTAGTTGTACTGCCTCTTTCATCCAGACTGAACTGTGTCAACAACAAACGCATTCCATTAAAATACTGATACTGATCCCCAGAGGATCAATCTTCCTCCGATTTTTTCTTTTTAACAACATGAAATTGACATTTTTCTCTTTTCTCAAGAGCTATTTGATGGCTTGCCTTGAAATTTGGTCCAATGTTTGTGTGAACATTCACTGACTTTTAATCTAAGCATCGTCTTTGGGTCAGAATTGTGCATATTCTATACTCAGTGGGTTTTTTTAGAAAGAAGAAAAAGTAAAGGCTCAGTATAAATTCAAAAGGCTTAGAGGCTTAGATCCCCTCCTGTCACACATCCAAAAACTGACCACGACTATTAAATGCCTCTTTTATAATGTGAATGATTTGGAGCAGAACCATTGCAGCTTCTTCTTCAATATCTGTCCAAATTCATTTGAATAACACTGTATAAAAAAGAAAACAACAAAAAACACTATAGTGTTGATTTGGCTCATGTGCCTGTGTGGGTGTTTTCGTGTGCAGTGTACACTCCACAAGTCTTTACAGGGGAAGAGATAAGGTGGATGTTGAGGCCATCCATGGCAAGTCATCTAAGGCTATGGTGCTGCCACATGTGGAGTGATTAGATCCATGATGTATTTTGTCTGAACAGACAAATATACGTTAAAGGCCTACAACTGGAGCAAGCTAGGGTGCATTATTTCCTGTTCTGGAAGCAGAATATTCCTAAAAATGTGCACAGCACACATTCAGTTTATTGATAAGCTGCTGCTTCTCCTTGCAGTCATCAGGCAGACAGCTGGTAAATGGAAACAAGGTGGAAACACCGCTGTGAAAGTCCAGAAAATATTGATAGAATGGACCCAAGCATTAATCTTGCAACAAACGTCTGTCGGTGTCTGCACATCACAAAAAAAGAAGCCACGGGAATGAGTGAGTTTGGGAGTGTGATTTTAACAAGCAGGTGCGTGCGTCCGCGTGCACGAGACTGTGATGTGTGTGCGCGTGTATATGAGGTGAGAGAGAGAGCGCGCGAGAGAGAGGTTGTAATGCTGCTCTCTCTGCACCGAAACTGCGTCTCTCTCATTGCTGCGTCGCGGAGCGCACCACCATTCCACCGCTGTCCACGCGTTTCTCAGCCTACACAGCAACCCGTGCATACATTATAACGTAGTTCACGGACCGTTCACGACAGTGTTGCACAACAACGTCCACACATAGCGTTTACCCATAAACCCCACACTTAAACATGATCTCGGCCACGCAAACGAAAACCCCCATAAAGGATCAAAAAGAAATCCATCGCAGCCCGTCCGTCAAAGAACCAACGAACCCCCCTTTTTACCTGCAGATGTAATGTGTCGCCTGTGTGAGGTGAGGAAGCTCAAATCTGTGAAGCACAGAGCATCCCATGCCCATGAAAATGATGATGTGGGAAGGCGAAGAAACATCATGTGGAGTGACAGTAGGTGGTGGTGGGGTAGAAAAGGGGCCTGCGCGTCGTGACACGACCAAATATCCTACTCACTTAATCTCTGGATGGAGATGAGACCGAATCCGCAGGCTAAACGCCGATGACGGGAGGGGGGGATATCCGTGTACCGTCAACAGTTCTTCAGCGGCTCCGTGTTCATACCCTCAGCATCAGCTGGTTATAGCAGCAAAATCGTCATTCCTCTGAGCGACGCTGCGGACAGCCAATAGGAGCGCGGACGTCGGCGCGTTCCAGCAGTGGTTTTATATCCACTATGAGGTGTGATAAAATAAAACTTTGGGACGGAAATGGAGTCCAGCTCTTACTTTGTTACATGTGAAATAGGCTTGATTTTAATCACCGTCCAATAAAAACATAGATTTTACATCGTCAGTTCCTGTTAATGCTGTTGGTGCCCCCCCTTTTCAGTCCATCTTTGATGTGTCCATGATTTAAAAAAAATCTTCCTGCAGCTAGTATCCACTCTCTCAGCTAACGCCTCCCCGTCATGGCTACACTAATTGGTTGAAATTAGCGTGAATTAGCTGGATTCTCAGAATCTACTGGTCGACCTGTTTTATAATGGGTAGAGGAGGTGTCAAACATTTTTGTGCATCAAACGCTGCACCCACAGCCTTCTCCCAGAGGCCATGTGTGCTGCATGTGTTTGACCCCCATCCTGTTTGGCTCATGGTTCTGCAATGCAACAACGTTTATCGTGCAGTCTACAACCTGAATGTCCTTCTAATGATTATGCTTTGACATAATATCTGCTTAATCCTCGGACGATGTTTTCAGATCAATACTTTTTCTTTTCCCAGACAAGTAAAGGCAGCAGTACCATAAGTTCAGTGAAAACTCGTCTCAGTAACCGTTTCAATATGTAGAATGACCCTTTTGTGATGTTATTTAAGTTGTACCAGATTGTATTACTCATTCAGCATCTTTTTATTGATGCAGCTGGTTGAAATGGAGATAGTATAAACATTTTATAAACTGCTTGGACACTGACTGACCTTTAACAACACATAATCAGTTCTAAGATAATCATTTACTGCATCTTAAAATCTTATGGGGTGAGGTTAAGTACTTGTCTGATAAATGTAGACCTTGTCCAGAATGCAGTAGAGAAAAAGTAGAAAACGTAGTAAGATGCATAAAATATTTGAGTTATATGGCAGCACTTTTTAATTGAGTATAATACTTCAATAAATGTAGTACAAAGTGTTCACAAGTGGACCATGTGATGGGACAGTGTGGCCCAAGTCATCATGAGATGTTCTTGCTACAGAAAAAACGTCGTTAACCTAGATTTAATGTCACATTTGTTATTTGAGGTTTCAAAGAAGTTTTTCACAGGTTGTCAGTGGCCAATTAATTACAGGAAAACAGTGTTTGGAAAAGGTTCTTCATTTTAAACCATGGTAGGATATGCAGAGGTTTCCACTCCCTACATTTGATTATTCATTGCTTCTCTTTTAGTCAGCAGCAACATTTATTCAATTTCTATACTTAGGAGTCTTTTGCGATGCTTAGAGGGATGCTTGATCAGTTTATTTGACAGGGACGGGGCTTAAAATCCTCATTTTATATCTGTCATCCTTGGTTAGAGGTTGAAAAGAACAATGCAAACCAAGCAAAACGACTTGTCTTACAAAATTCATATGCAAGATTAAAAATGTGCACAAAACAGTAAATTATACATACTACCACAAATAATTTATGCCACAGTATAGCACACAGAGAATCCATAATAAAAAAGATGATGAAAAACGATGCACTTTTACACCTCGAGCTATGCAACAGTTTATACAGAGTTTAAAATGGATTTGGGCACTTTAATTGAATTCATCAGTGAGCATTAATCTCCCAATAATGTTTTTCTTAATAGTGGTTGATTGTAATATTACAATTTTAACTCACTGATGGGTTTCTGGAGTTGGTCCGTTTATTTTATGCCATTCTTTAGTGTATGTTGCAGTATTGGGGGCTTTCCCCGGATACATCTGACCGCTTCAGATTCTGCAGGTAGTCTGTATATAATCTGTGCCATTCTCATCACCTTCCTCTGCGTGAACAAAAAACCCACAAAACAACGACAAAACGGGAAGCTGCAACCAAAAACGTTCACGTTTTCGTTTCCACATCACATGTGGTTTATTATCAAACCCCAACACGAAACGATATCCGTCTTAAAGAGACGGCTAATTAATTATTTTTTCCTTCTGTCTCTGTTTGCTCCCGTGTGTGTACGTGTGTGTGTGTGTGTGTGTGTGTGTTTTTCCTCCAGTGGAAAAATATGAATTACAGCACTGCGCGGTGGACATGCGCGGAGCTGCAGCGAACATGGCGGCTTGCATCTGATAGAAAGTGAGGAATCTCCCATCAGAAATACGCTGCTCGCACGGTTGGTACGGCTCATGTCTCATTATTACTCTCGTGTGCCGCGAAAAAGGGGGGGGGACGGGTTTCTCGCTTCGTTTGTTTTTCCGGGCTGCAGCCAAAATGCGTCCCCCCCTCCCAGCTGTTTGTCCATGCAGTGATAGCAGCAGAGCGTGTTTATACTGTATCCTGTGCAGACAGGGAGAGCTCGGTGCGCACAGCAGCAGCCACGATTTCTTTTCTTTGCTTTCTGTTTACTGGATTCCTGCACGGGGGTGGAGGGTGGCGGAGGGGGGTTCACACTGCAACTGAGAAAACGTTTGGCCTCGTAGCATCGCCCGTTGTCTTTTTTTTAATGCAACGTTAGCAGTGTTTAGCCTGTGCAATGAGCACCGTCCCGCCCACAAAATGTGACCATAACCCGAATGAAAATGCGTCACACACTTTTTCCTCCACATTTAATTTTTTATCTTCTGCTCATTCTGCCCTTCCTCTCATTCCAACATAGACTCTGCAAATTAAAGAGAGAAAATACTCTCACGTATCAGCCACATAGCCTGTCATTTATCGCAGAGGTGTGATGTAATACATCTCAAACCTCGGTTGTAGTATTTTCTGTTGGAAAATGAAATTGATTAAAGAATACCAACCTAAGTTACCATCCAGGAGGTGACGCCCAGCAGCGGCTCACACCCCTCAGCCTCTCAGCCTCTCAGCAGCAGTAATGTGATCCTTTTCACCCTCCTGCCTCCAAACTATCCTGCACTGACAAAGGAGGCATCAGGCCAGACAGAGAAGATAGTTTTCAGTCTGGATCTGAAGGTTCATCTAACTAATCTCAACTTTAAAAATGTGACCATGTGCTGCAGGCTAAACCTACATAAACTCACTTTGTCTTTGTGATTTTAATCAAGTTTATTTACCAAGCCTCCAAAATGCATCAATTTGCTTCTTTTTCTCTGTTTTGTGCAGCTTTAAATTTAATCATCAATTGTACTTATTTAATTTTTTGCAAGCAACAGTGTCAAACATTACCTAGTTTCAGGTTCTTAGTTTGGAGGGAATTGCTCACAGCTGCAGTGACTGTTGAGGTTATTGATGGATCTGCCAATTATTTTCCCAATCAGTAGATTAATGTGTTGTGGCAGTTTCACTAATCAGCTATGTGTTTCAGCCTTAGATGTGTTGTGCTATATATTTGGGTTTTAAACTTGTTTGTCATACAAGACAAGCAATGATGACTTTTAAAGAATGTGATGGACACTTTTCATAATTTTTCATCAGTTAATCAAGAAAATTATCATCAGACTATGATGAAAAAAGTCATACGATGAAGCTCTTTTTTAAGTTTTAAGTTCCAGAAATCCATTAATAGCCTTCTTGGCAAAATAATATGAAAAACAAAGCAAAATTTAGTTTGGGCTTGTGTTAATATTTTAAAAGTTCTTCTGACTTCTTAACATAAATGTAGGTCAAAATAATCTTCTAAGAAGTTAAGGCCTTTTTCTTTTTTTTCCTGTAAATGGAGACTTCATCATTTTATTACAGGTGAAGAGCTTTGTCTAAACACAATGCATGATTAGTTAGTGGTGAACCAATCAGTTTTTTGCTAGATCAACAACAGTTTTAGATAGATAGCAGATAATCAGTTATCACTGAAGTTATTTATTAAAGCAAATACATCTAATGTTAAGGTTACAAAGTCAATGTGAGGAATTTGCTGCTTTTCTGTTTTATTATATTATAAATGAAACATTTTTGGGCTGTTCATCAGACAAGTTAAACAACTTATGTTAGAAACTTCTGACATTTCATAGATTTGATTAATGACCTAATTAAATAAATGCAATTGTAAATGTAGATGACCGATTATTGATTTAGTAAAGAAATGAATCATTAGTTACAGCCCTATATCATTGGAAAATAACTCTTGATGCTTTATACTCAAAGTGTGTGAAGTAACACAATGAAATAAAATTTTTTGTTTAACTAATATATTAAAAAAAAGCTAAATAAAATAAAAATACTATCACTAACATTTTGACAACCCCCCCCCGAAAAAAACAAAAAACAAAACCAAAACCAAAAAAAACTGCTACGACTTCTCCTGAAACCAAATTTTGGGTCATTTTTAAAAATCCTCTCACTGTTTAGGTTTGTCAACATTACACTAATCCCACATCAGTGGCTGCCCAAGTGGAATTGGAGGTTGTAAAAATTAAGTGCTTCCTGGTCTAGCGGGCGGTTTTGTCTGACCCTCTTGACTGAGGCAGACAGACCAGTGCAAACACTGAACCGGTCTGGAGCTGGGCGAGGAGCAGAGTTGGAATCCTTTTCATGTCAGCCAGCAGATGTCCCACATCCACACGTCTTAATGGCTTTTTATGGCAGCCTGGAATCTTTATGGCTTCTTCCAACTCAATGGGATTCGCTGCAGAGACAGAGGGGTCTTCAGAGGGAGGGACAGCCACAATATATAGCAGATGCTAAAAAAAATTTAATCCAGAAGAGAGGAGACGTTGTCTGTCGTCTGGGGAGATTTTAACCTTTGTATTTGTGGATCCAACTTGGAATAAGTTGCATATTTTTGATGCTTTGCTTCTTTGGATTGTATTTCTGCTTCATTTTGAGCTATCACCATGTTTGGACTTTGTAGACGCTGGGACTATGCTGAGAGTTTTTGTGAACCTAATCTGGATCTTTGGGGCAGACTTTCAGCATAAAGAGAGTGGTGATTTTATTTCTATGAATAATTCTTAAGAGTGCATAAGGAGTAAATGTTAGTGGTGCAGCAATGCTGTTAACTCAAGCATTTTGGCCAGAGGTTCATATTGACAACACACGCCATTTGTTGTACACTTTATTCTGAGTCCCCTTACTTCAGCATGAGTATGTGTGTTTCTAGTATGATAATTATTCATTATTAATGGGATAAAATGGTGTTACTTGGCTCTGATGCATCTTATATAAATTGAATGTTTTGATGTGCAAAGTTTCAGTAAATTACAGATTATCGTCTGTTTGTATCCAAATTGTGAGTAACAGATCAGCTGTCATACACAGTGTATGTGGGATTAATCAAAGTAAACCTTAGTCTGAGTTTGTCCATGGTAGTGAAGGAACATGTTGTTGCCCAATGCAACAGAACGGCTCCTTTTGTTTTTAATAGCACAGAAGAAAAACTTATATCAGGATTTTGCCACGCAGACAGTAGTTGTTATCTTATTGTTGATATTGATATTGATCTTTTCATGGGCTTTTTTGGAATTAAGAAAAATATCACCAACCTTTAAAACTAAATAAAATAAAGTAAGATAAAAAAATATATATATACATATAATATTGGTAAAAGTGGAAATATACATTATTTCCACTGTTCAATGTTGCAAAAATGTCAGGGGCAGCTTATTTGTATAGCACCTTTCAACAACAAGAGAATTACATAGACGTAAAAGGCATTAACACTTTTGAGCAGGATTTAAAGGGGTAAAATAATAGATGATAAAAGTAATGTGAGTGACACAGAATAAACAGTAGAATAAAGTGCTTTCAGCTTCACATGAAAACTCCTGAAAAAATCACTTGTATCATGAACAGTGAGAGGTCTTAGCAACTTTTTTTCAACATTCTAGATCAAGTATTTAGACTGTCTGTCTGTTTTTCAGTGTTTGCGTAGGTAACAGTCTGTCTGACTTCACCTCCTCTGCAGCAGCACATTTTAACTCTGGTCATCATGGGCAGAACACCACACAGAGGTAGGCCTTCACATCTGTTCTTCTGCTCATCCTTTAAGTTAGACGTATTGTAGATTCTCAGACATGCTGACAGGCTTTGACAGCAGCCCGATCACTCCCTCAAATCCCTTCCATTGTAATTTGAGTGTTTCAGGTGTTTGGTATGCTCAACGTTCAGATTTTTTTTTTTGCTTTTGCTCAGAGCTATCTCAATCGCAGGTTTTACGCCTTCATTATGCCTCACAGTAATTACAGCCTGCATGTCAGAAGCTCCCAAAACTCTGATGAGCAGTTGAATCACCGTTTTGATTTCAGATCAAAAAGAGGAGAAGAAGGAGAGACGGAGCAACATCACAGCAGGCTCTGCCCTCGACAAATCTAATGGTTGGCAACTCTGATTTCTGGATTTTTTCTCTTATACTGCTGGCCCTTTCATTAGGGGTCTTAAGTAAACCTTTTTTTTGAATTAATAGCTTTTATTTGATTCACCTTGTGCCAGTGTTTGCATTAACAGTGATCCTTTTTTCTTTTTATTGGTATATTCTGGGCTGGGTTAACATAAGCGTTCATATTTTTCTATGTTTCTTATTAACCTTCATAAACTGTAGATTTAGGAAATGTAGCACAAACAAGCATAAAATGATCATTTTCCTCTCTGCAGTCCATTTTACATCCAAACAATTTATTTAGTAGCAGTCGTAAATAAATTGATTGGAAGAAAATGGACTGCAGCGAGGAAAATGACCTTTTATGATTTACTTTTAAAAAATGCTGAAATTACAGTTGCTGCTTTATGACTAAATGAATATACATTAAAACATTTCTTCATGAAAAGTGTTTCTTAAAACATTTTTCCCTCCTACAAATGTTCTGTGAACTCAGCCCTTAGTTGTTTGGGTAGAACCTTTGCAGTACATTTCAGTGCTTGTAGTTTATGTTACTTTTCTTGTTGTTGCCAGAACCATTCAGCTGGGAAGATTACCTGAGAGAAACGTCCTCCATTGCAGCATCGCCCACCTGCTTCAAACAGGTAGCTGATCATTAACATGCATTTCTAGGGTCCTGTGCCATGTATTTTTCCTGACATTTTCTTCCTTAAATGTGTTGTCAAATACAGGCCGCCCGTGGCTCAGCACAAGCATGTTGCTTCTGATGTTGTAGAAATAGGTGTTGCTTAGATGAAGGTGCGGTTTAAAGGCTAAGTCAGGTGATATACTCTGTTTTTCTTATTGTCAACAAACAACAAAACCACCATTAAATGGATTAAGTGTTGTCTTATTTCTCTGTGTCACAGAGCTCCATTATTATCCATAAAATATACCCAAAAACACTTCAATGAGCCAGCTGAGGGACGTGTTCGTTCATTATGATCAACACAGTGACAGAAGTTTATTTTAGAATAAAGTAATATTAATCCAATCCTGTTAGTATTTGGGACTGAAAATATTCCCCCCAAAAATACCCTCCCTGCCCTGTGTCCCTGCAGTCCAGAGTCCCCCCCACCAATGACTTCAAAGCAGGTATGAAACTCGAGGCACGGGACCCACGCAACTCCAATTCAGTGTGCATCGCAACGGTGATGGGCATGATGGGTACTCGTCTGCGTCTGCGTCTGGACGGGAGCGACAACACCAACGACTTCTGGCGGCTGGTTGACTCATCAGACATCCAGCCGATAGGGACCTGCGAGAGGAACGGAGACATGCTGCAGCCGCCGCTGGGTGAGTGTCTTCAAACCGGTACATCCAACGTTTAGACATTTGTGTCATTTTCATGTGTTTGTTTTTTCCGTTTAACGTTTGATTGTGAAACTCAAGTGCTAAATGAAATTCAGTCATCAGTCATTTTTATTACTTACAACTGTCTTTTCCCACTGTGACATGTCAGAACATCTTAAATGTGAGTTTTTTACATGGAGTTTGGCAGATTGACAGTGTCCGGTTTCAGCTGGAACAGATTGCCACTCAGCCAGAATAACTCAAAACACCTGTGTAGGTGTGCAGGGCTCATAACTGGTTTGAAGTAAAGATTGGTAATCAATGGTGAATTTATTTGATATTAATATTAATATAACATGCACTACATAAATACTTTACTATACTTTTAGGTTTCCTGGAAAGTAGTTTGGTTCTAATTGCCAGAAACACAGAGACAGATTTCTGAGACTGACCTTCTACCCTGTAAATAAAAGTGTCATGGTTGTACTATCTTAACAGTAAGAAATAACTGCAGGTGTACCAATTTATTACTTTGTTTTTCACCAAAAATTGGAAAGCAATTTATATGGTTCTTTTCAGGAAATCTCTTAGGAGGTTATTTGTAAATAAACTGGAATACACCCAGATATATGAAGAGGATAGGCCATTTTGGTGTAAACAGCATGTGTTTATATTGTACGCAGGTTTCAGGATGAATGCCTCCTCGTGGCCCATGTTCCTCCTGCGGACCCTGAGCGGGGCAGAGATGGCCCCCGCCTCTGCTTTTAAGAAGGTAACAAAAACCAGGACAGTACAGATTTTTTTGTGTGTGTGTTGAACTTATGGTTAACATATTTAAAATTTAACAGCTGCGCAACACAAAACTCAAAATGTGTGAAAAAGAGCAAAACAGCATCTTCAGTTGATGTGGCAACTTTCCAGAGACAGCAATGGGTCTTAATCCTTGATCTACTCCTAATCCTCGATGTTGAGGAAAACTATGGGCTCCACTCTGGGTTTGATGTTACAAATTTGATAGAAAAACACATCATTTAACATTTAAATCAATAAATAAAACAGAATCTGCTTGAGGGCCAGGATGATAATTGTTACAACTTTAAATCCAGGTTGAAAAATACAAAAGGATGTGGTATAGTTTTAATTTTTCTTTCACAGACATAAGGGAGACACTCACAAATCAACATATACAGTTCAGTTATTTATCATGGCAAAAGTCTTTTGCCAGCAGATGCAGAAAAACATTATCATACTACAATTGTTTATTTTGGCATGTAATTAACTTGATATTCATGGTTCACTTTTCTCTTTTGCCATTTGTTGAAGGTTAAAAACAGAGATGCTTTGTCATGTCCAGTATTTCTTTGCTTGTTTACTTGTGGTCAGGAACCAGCCAGCCCTGCTAAAAACTACTTCCAGCCTGGTATGAAGCTCGAGGCGGTGGACAGGAAGAACCCCTACCTGATTTGTCCTGCCACAGTGGGAGAGGTCAGAGGTCAGGAGATCTTCGTCATGTTTGACGGCTGGCGGGGCGCTTTTGACTATTGGTGCCCCTTCGACTCCAGAGACATCTTCCCCGTTGGCTGGTGTGCGCTGACGAAACACAGCTTACAGCCACCTGGAAACTTCTGTAAGTGCACCTCTCTTTTTTTTTGGTACATTGTGCGGAATGTACAGTTTGCTTTTGGCGGAAAACTTATAGAAATTATGAGTTCCATGTGCCGTGAGCAGTTTTGTGCCCCAACAAAGGACCAAAACATGATTAAAAAAACATAGTGCTGATGCCACAGTTCGCTATAAAGTTCATTATAGCATTATATTTTAGATCATGCACAAATATGCATTCCCATAAAGATGACAGGATTTTCTTCTATAATAATTTTAAAGATGTCATTTTTATACCCATTTTATTGCTAATTTGCCTATTGCCTGAGATTGAAGTTCATATAAGATTCAGAATATTGCTGTTAAGTCTCACAGGTTGCTTTAAGTTATCATCCTATCACCCTCAGAACATTCTCATTTGGGCCAATAGTAAGCCCACTTCTTCTTGTTTTGAGTGAATCACTGAATTTTTTCCACTAGAGGGCAGCACAGGCACAAACTCTGATGTGTCTGCCTCATCATCGCAGGCTGTGTGTTGAGCTGTGACAACTGACATCTCATCTATGGAGTTTGAGAGTAGACAAACATGATATGGCTTGTTCTGGGCTCTCGGGTCTCTTCAGTCAGCCTCGATACTAGCTGTCCTGTAACTCATATCGCTCCTCAGCTGTGGGGAGCAGCGGGGGCCAGGCTTGAGCCGCATTTAAGACAGAGGGGCCTTGTTCAGCGTGTCTTGAATCCAGGGATTCTTGTCAGTCTTGCTAAGATGGTTCAGAGTTTTCATTTTGCATCAGAATCAGTCACTCTTGATCAGATTAGCTGCTCTGCTCACACTTTTTTTGAATGAATTTTGTTATTTGTTTTGTTAGTTTAGTTTGAACATGCTTTTATCCACATTTACATTAACTTACTCTTATTTGATAAGACTATCTTGTTTTTTATTTAAAATATTTAAATTTGAAGTATAAAGTAGCATAAAATGGGGAAAAAATTACTGTAAATTTTAAACTGTAAATAAATACTGTAAATTTAAGAAAATATTCATTCAACTAACTAAAATATAAATTATAAATATAAATTTTATCAATGATGTTACATAAGAATGAACTAGTTATAATATTATAAGATAGTACCATTGTTTGACATCAAGAATTATTTTTTAGGTAATTATGCATTTATCATTTCAGCGAGTGTTAAACAGTGGACGGAGTAGAAAGAGAGTTTACTGAACATTTATTTTATACAGGACCATAACATAATCAGGAATAACCAAGTTGGTTTGGCAATGTGGTGGTCTGAATTTCATTTGTGTGTCAGTGTGTGAGTGGGTGTGTTTGTGTGTTGTTTCCTCTGCTCTGTGCTAGTTGGCTGGTTTTGCTGTTGGGGTTGTGACCTGCAGCTCTGACCTTGGGTCCACTGAGTTGCTTGAATAGATCCAGATTCTGTTCTTTCTCTCATATATGAGCTGATTATTTAAATAATGTGTGTATCATTTTGATTGTTCTTGGCTATTTTGCCACTTTTGAAACATGTGACAAAATGGCATGGCGGTCAGAGCAAATCAGCAATCACTGATTTTTCCACAAAGATACCGTATAACCCATGAATTCCCATAGAGACAGGATTCATGTACACTGTCTAATATAATCAAGAAATGCTTCAGTCTCTTCTGTCAGTATTTGTCCTAGTTGGCTTTTTTCTTTCTGAAGAAATTGAATATACATGTAATCAAAAATCCATCTTTTAAGTATAATATAAACTGTGACCCATTGTCATAATGTCTTTTTGATAATTTATTTTTATTTGGAGAAAAATAGTTCTTATCTTTTTCAAGGAAAATTTTATCTAACTATAGTTCAAATTTTGTAGTTATTTCTATTTGAAGAAAGTATTGTAATCTTATTATAAAATGTATTGTCTCATAAAACTCTCAGATTCTTGTCGGGGTAATAATGCATGCTTAATTAATTATCCATAACAGAGAGTAATTCACATGCACGTTTAGGTCTCTCATACAAAAGGACCATTTTCAAAAGGTTTGTGATATTTGTTTTTTTAGACTTATCATTCTGTCTCTATCCCTAAGTACTGTCAATCATAGATTTAATTATTTCAATTATCTTAAGACTTTTTTTTAAACCTTATCACATTTCGACATTTAAAGAGGAGTTATTTGGCCTGTAAAGTTGGATTTTCATATCATTATTTTAATTTTTATGTGATTAGATTTTAGATGCAGCTGGGACTTTTCAGCTTACCTTTTTCCATTCAGCTTTCTCATCATAATCGTTGATTTAAATGTATTTGTTTATGCTTTTTGTATAAAAACACTTAAATTCATTTATGAATGCTGTAACCCATATAATGGAGTCTTCTTTGCCACTTCAGTCCACTAGGACATGTGGCCATAAATTCAGATGGTAACTGTTTAAATGCTTTTAATATAACTGTCTTGAAACGCCAATTAATATAATATAATGTAAGTGCGAATTTGTCGGAGAGCTCTTAAGATAACGACACTATTGTACCCCTTCCTTTTGTGCATTTTTATATCCTAATTTTTCCAGGGACGCCGTGCGGGACCCCCAGACCTCACTTAAGACAAAACATTCTCCTCCGCTGTATGTGTCTGAGGAAATTAGAGCTTTAGTTAGTCCCATTCAAGTGTGCAGGCAGTACTGAAGTATTAATTATCAATCAGGATGTAATTATATGGTAATTAAGCTGAGCGGTTATGGGAGTGCGTCACTATGTGATTTGGACTAATGCTAAAGCGTGATGTTCAAGGTGTAGCTGTTTAGTTTCTTTGGCAGATATTTAGACATTTGCCATCCATCAAAATCACTTTGACAAATGGCTCTGCTGTGCATCTCTTTTGATTCTCACATCGGAGGTGTTTATAAAGTTTAGCAGGTGTAATGATTAGCAATCACCCATATGTTTGCTGTTAAGTTACATCAGCTCCCATCTAGCACTTTCCTTCCCCCATTCGCCCTGTTTTTGGATGGGGAACATGTGGCATTAAATAAGCTAACAACCTTGATTAAATGGAGGTTTGTGCACATGTGTGTGTTTGGGGTTTTCCTCTCTCAGTTGATGGATGACAGCAGTTACACATCTGTCAGAGGGTGTTCTCTGTCCTCGGTGTAGTGAGGCCATCAAGTTTACAGCAGCCTTGTATCGATACACCAGAAGCACATTGAGATTCAGATGTAGTTTCTTACATCTGTCTGTCTTTCTACATCTGACTATGTGGCCAATGAAACAGTAGTCCCTGTGGGTAGGAAGAGCTGTTGTGATGTCCTTTTTTGCTCCTGAACTCTACAGAAGCTGGTTTCCTTAAAATATTTTAGATTGGTGTGCAGTGTCTGGCCATTTACACTTTTACTTATTAGTGTTGGAAAGTTTCACAAAATAATGCCTGACTTATATCTTATCATATCTTATTTTCTAAGACTGAAGCATTAACCACCATACCACAAGGCTTATTCTGAACTTGTTTTACATTGACATCATGTCTAAATTATCACAATCATAAGGCACTCACGCCTGAAACAAACACTGGTGCCTCATCAGTGGAAAACAGTTGTTAAATGCCGATAACCCTAAAGTTTGTGGAAATGCAGGGATATTGTTGTTACATTGAAATTTACAGCAGTGAGGAAATTGTCACTTGCTTTTTTTGGAAACTATCCTGAGCTTGACTGATGAGTTAGCAGAACTACTAAGTGCTCCCACAATAAGAAGCCACAGGAGTTCAGCTCCACCATGAGTATATGCTACTGGATGTTTTTTTTGGTTTTTTTCTTGGGGGGGGGGGGGTTGTTACATTCTTCACTCTCACTAAAAGGTCTTTGTTGAACTCTTCCAGAAGACAAACATTTTCTGCTGGAGCTGAGTGATTTGACATGGTTACTCGGTCAACCATGTGGTGCTTTTTTGGAAAGCATCTTCAGTTTCCTTGAGTTTGTATCAGTTTAGTACCACTTAAGAAGTCTTAGAAGAAGAGTTAGAGGGCACTCTGCAACAGATGAAGTTAGTCAGTGAAGTCTGCCTGATCCACAGTCAGGGTCTGTATCTGCAGATTTACCTTATGTGTAAGTGCAGTTTAGAGAGAAAGACAACTGGAAGAAAGGATAATGCAAATGACCAGACAGTACTGTTTGAATGCATGTAAGTGAATGCAGTATGCAGTAAGTGGGGCTTGAGCTGTTAATGAGCTGATAATTAGCTGTGCATACATGAGAAGCAGTGAGACTCTGTAATTATGGCTACATTTAAAAAAATTCTAATTAGCTTTCATCAGATTTGTCCTGTTGCGACCTCGCTATGCATTTTTGTAAGAAGCTACAGAGGATGCCAAGATTAGTTTGCCTAATTATTTTCCTTTTTGTACAGTAACTGCAAGCATCATCACGCAGTTAGTTTAGTTAGTTTTTTATTTTTTATTTCGGTGTGTTATGTCTTTGTTAAACTGGGTCAAAATGCAGGATAATTCTCTCTGAATAATACATGAAGAATACAGCATGTCTCTGATAGCAGACACAGGCACAGTGTTGTTTTTGTCTATTTAAAGCAAAATAATAATTCCTTTGCCATTTTATTCAGTATTTGGTTAAAAAATGACCTTGCAGATATGCATTTAATTTTCTAGATACTTGATTAATGAAGACAGAAAAAGGTGGTTATTAATAAATTTTAACATAATTTGAAACATAATTATCAGCATCAAAAATACAAAAAAATGATATCAGTGCCCAAATTATGTCTGCCTTCTGCTGTAACCTTCTCTGTCTTTTATTTTAACATCATCAAATGTCTTTGAGAATTAGATTGTGTAAAATAAACAAATCCCCTGTGTGGGTGCTGACAAGAACAGACATGAAATGTCAAATATTTATATATATCCATAAACTATATCTCTTTGAGAAACACATTCATATCAAAGAGGAGGTTCTTTCCTGAATCTGCAACGTTAGCACTCCTGTTTGTGCTTTTAGCCACAGATTAAGACGTCTTTGACTGAAGGGACTTTTCCCATGCAGGCTTCCTCTGACTGCTCTGCTCAACATTGTTCCAGAACTGGGGTGATATCCGACTATGCCACTGTTTCCTGACGCTGGACCTGGCCCATCTTTCATCAGGGAATGTCTGAATAGGCTAGGGTTACACTGAGGGGCGGGGGGGGGGCTCATTCTGGGCTGTGAGAATGAGTGTGTGTGTGTGTGTGTGTGTGTGTGTGTGAGAGAAAGCTTGCTTATGTGTGCACCAACTCTAGGAGTTTGCCCCTTTTCACCCATTTCAATCAGGACTCTTCTGATCCAGTTTAACCTTTTACCCCCCACCCCTCTTCCCATCCCCCAAGCGCTCCAGGAGCCCCACCGTTAACCCCTTCCCCCCCTCCATCGCCCTCTCCCCAAGAGGCTCGCTGAGAAGCAGGTGACTGATGTAGACTGTCGATATGGCCTACAGATAACATGAATAAAGGGCTCACCCCCCGCCTCCTTTACCACCACCCACCCACTCGCTCTTCCTTCACTCCCTACCCTCACTCTACCCCTCCTCAGCCTCTCCTCTATGCAAATGTCACACACACCCTCCTCCTCTTCCTCCTCCTCCTTCTCCCGCTCATTCATTGGGAGCCTTGCCTGCTTCAACCAGCAGCAGCAGCAGCAGCCGCAGCGTGGGCTTTGTTGTGGACTACTGCCGGGAGAATAGAGAAGGAAGAGACAGCAGAGAGAAAGCAGCTGATAGAGAGACAGAAAACAGACAATGAAATATAGATGAGGAGAGTATTTTCAAGAAAGTAAGAAAGAGGGGCAAAAAACATAGGCAGAGTTGGAAACAAATCAGCAACGGCTGAGAGAGAGAGAGAGAGTTTTTTCAAAGAGAGAACCAGGAAGCAACTGTACTGAGTGACTACTACTGAATTACTACCACTACTGCTGCCTGGTTGCTACTATACTGCTTCTACGAAAGCCTCAACGGCAGCAGTGAAGTTCTGCATTTTTTTGTTGGGAATTTCCTGGTGAGTTTGATTTGTTTACAAAGTTGTTCTTTTAGATAAATGCCAGAAACAAGAAAAAAAATCTCATGGGCTCAGTGTTTTTATTTCCAGCATTGTGTCTTAAGAATATTTTATGATTTGGGCTTCCAGATGTAGTATACGAAATACAGGCACATGTATATATCAATAACATGCTTCACGATGCCTATAGTTTCATGCATCTATAGTATGTGGTTCCCCAAAAGATACTGAATTAATGTCAATGCTGCACAAATTGAAATGGATTTTTTAAATTTGTTTTTTTTCCAAAAAGCAAATTCTTGTCATGCTATTTTTGCTTGGTTAAACACAAAGTAAGAAGGATGTGAAAAACAAACCTTCTGTTCAGATAAAAGTTGTGTGTCAGAGCAGCAGCCTCCCAGCTGGGTGTAAATTAAATGAAGTGTCTGTTTCACACTGTTTTCTTTGTCTTTTGGAATGACATGCATTCATTCTGATTCACTGTAAGAGACTCTGGCCCATGCTCGCCAGACAGGCGGAAGATTTAACTGTACTCTTTTTTGGCTGTAATTAGGTTTGGAGGTGCATGTGTTTTTGATCATGCATTTTTGTGTGTAAGGCTTCAGGAAAGGATTAGCTGATGTCAAACTTAGGTGCGTGAAGTGTATGTGCTTGTCTTAGAAAGCCAACTTGTATGATTAGTTTGAAGGTGATCAACTTAACATGTCAAAGTAGAACAACAGTGATTTGGTTTTGTTTTATTGTTGTGTGTTTTGAAGCTTAAGAACTTGTGAGGGGGAACAGCATCGTTGCTGTGGTTAACTCTGTGGCCTGAAGCTATTTAAGCTACTTCCCTTCCTCTGCTGTCTACAAGCACACACACACACACACACCTAATTCTGCAGTTCATGAGTTTCATACTGCTACAGATTCACTCAAAAGAACATCCTGTGTGTGTGTGTGTGTGTGTGTGTGGCTGAATGGACTATTTCCATTGAGAGTGCTCGGCGTGTGTGTGTGTGTGTGTGGGGGGGTGTTAGATGAGAGGCAACTCTGTGGTGCCCCTCCCCCCACCCTTGTAGACAGCAGACATACTTCTCAACGACCCCGTTCTCATGCGTATGTAACACGAACACCCACACACACACACACACACACACACACACACACACAAACATGCACCACGTTTCCCCGGGCTGTGGCTCACACAGGTCAACGGGTCGAGTTGGAATTATATAGTCATGATCAGAACCATATGTCTTTGTTTTGTTGCACCATATACATGCAGGGAATTGTTTTTTCTTTTGACAACTAATTATTACTTTTTTGTCTGTAGTTCATTTGAATGATGTAAACACAGATTTATAGCATGTTATACACATGCTTACCTGAATGGTTTTCTCATGTTTTAGTCAATTTACAAATAAACACATTTTGCATAAAATCCAACCCATTGTGCAAACCACTTTGCTGTGTTTTGATGATCAGTTATATTTGAGTCATTTTTCAGAGGAAAAATACCAGACATTTGAAAATGTTCCTTTCAGGTTCCTTTCATTTTACACTGAAGAGTTTTGGATTTAGACTGCTGGTAGGAAATAAGACCAAGCAGTTTTAAAAGCTAACTGCAAGAGCTTGATATGTATTTTTAATTAATTAAGTAGATGAATGACTAATGACTGAATTGAGAAAGTAATAGGTGGATTCATTGATAACAATTATTTTAGTTGGTTGTAGCACTAATAGCTTATAAATATAAAAGACTTATGGTTAAGGAGCTAAGACTGCAGCAAAATGAACCTAGTTTGGTCATTAACCCTTTTATAAGCAGCCTCCCATCTGTGGCTCAGTTATTAAGTCTGTGCCGCCAAACATTGTTCAGACATGCTGGGTTTTAATTTAAACTCGTGGAGAAAGTTTCAGTGGATATCAAGTACCTTGGCTGCTTTTTGCGTGAATAGTGAATAAAGAAACACAGCATGCTGGATTTGAATATTTCACTCAGCATAATCATCATTTAGCTTTGATGAAGAGCTTGAACAAGCTGATACAGAATATATGTGATGCTGTCAGACAGCGTGGAATAAAAGTACTTTATTAGCCTATTTTTCATTGAAGGTTGAAGTTAAAATGAGGAGGTGATTAGTCTTTTTGAAATAAATATGATGATAAACTAATATATGGTAAATATGACATTAATCATTGGTGTAGAAATGGTACATGCTGCTTTGGTGGCTGTCATGTAATGTGAATGGATTAGATTTTCTCCTTTGCAACCAGCAAAGATCAAAGAAGGCCCCTGACTCAGATTTCCTACGGTGAATTAAAACCCACTGATACCGATTGGTACCCTGCAAACAAATTTTGATCTGCCTTTGTAGGGCTTACGCCTTCCAGTTCAGTGCGAATAAGCGTGCCACTGTGCGTGCAGGTTGGTGTTGCTGTTCCTCTGTGAGTATGCTTTTTTTGTGCGACTGCTCCTGGTGAGCAAATGAACTTCTCGCCCTCTGAAACAAAACACTGCTCTATTCTACGCCCACTTTCACTCATTTCCCAATTAAGCGGCTTTCAGGGTGCCCCGGCTGGCCCTCCGAGAATACTGTAAGCCTTCCACAGTGGCTCTGTATCGCCTCAGTTGAAGGGGGCTCTAATGAAAGCCTCAGCCCCTTGAGAGTTTCCCCACATACACTCTCAGGCCTCTGCTCTCACCAAGCAGTGGATTTGTATTGAAATAGGAGGATGGTTATCTTTCTCCTTTTCTGGCCTTTTTTCCCCTATTCTCTCATTTTTGCTCTCTGTCTTTCACACATACCCTATGATGATTATGTGATCATATCAGACTCACGCTTACGCTAATGAAGACAGAGGCGGTGTGGTGGTAACAATGCCATAGCGTTTTTTTATCCTAACAATGGCTTTGACTTTTTTCTCCCATTTAATTGTCACTTTTTTCACATTTTAACACTTACGCTGAATTGCATTTTAGAGTCATATTTATTTCCTAATTAGATTTTTCAAGTTGGAGGTTATATGTGATTAATAGAGTGCCTGTCAGTCAGTTGCTAGATTAGTATATTTATATATATATATATATATAGATAGTATTCATGGGTGCAGGTTTTCTATTTGGTTTGGTTCAATTACAGCATCTATTTAAAAACACTCAGATACATTAGGTGCTTAGTTTATGAATAGGACAGGATAGTGTTTCTTTTATTGATGCATTAAAATTTCACACTACATCCGCTAGTATACCATTTATTGTTCTAAGTTTATTTTTGTTATATCCCACTGGCATCGACTCAAAGAATCCAGTACCTGGTGGTGTTTATGGAAAAGAGTTTAAATCTGATCTCGTAATCATTATTTGGTGTGTGTTGCTGGAAGCAGGTTTGACGAATCGTCTCGGAGGCAGGTCTCCTGGGGCTCATGACTTTTGACTCTGATTTCAGTGTAGGGAGGGGCTCAATACAAAGGGCCTGCCAATCTGAAAACCCAAACAAATCTCCTCTGCAGGATCACCCAGTTGTTCATTCTTCCCTCTGTGTTTTGTCTTTCCTCCCAAATTTTTTCACATCAAATCCTGGTGTACTGAAATGTCACCTATCTGAAACTGCAAACCATGCTATTTGATTTCCATGTCTTTGCATGAATGGAGAAAAAATGTTATTAGGATGTTTGTTTGTATGTGTACTAACAAGCTGGCATTTTGTGAAGCAGATTTATAATGTTTTTACGTTATGTATCAGACTTTTAATGAACAAATTAATATTACATTATCATTATCGCTTATTATCTTTTGTCCAGGGAAGTCTTATAAGAAGCATAACAATATAATATTCATCTGTCCCTTTCTGTCTTTCTCCCTGTTGTATCCCATTTCTTCAGTTACTCTCCCCGGTGCACTCCTTGCCCCTGCTTCTTCCACCTCAACCTCCCTCACTACACGTCGCTCCTCTTCCAACTCCTCCTCCTCCATGCACACCTCATACCGACTGCCCCACCCCTTGCCGCCCCTCCCCGTTCGCAAGGGTGTCCGAGGTCGTCGTCCCAAATCCCAGACTATTGCTTTGTTGAAGGCAGCGGCCGAGGCGGCGGCGGCAGCAGCAGTAAATGGAGCGTCCCAGAGCCCTGCCAGAACTAGCTCTGAGGTTCAGCTGGCCCCCAGACCACACAAGAAGAGAGGGCCCAAGCCTAAGAACAAGGTGAGATGTCACAAGCGTTGTAATCTATTATGCTGTGGGCCAGTGACCCTGCCATTTTCTGTTTTATGTATTATGGCAAAAATGATTTTGATAAAGAGAAGACAAGGTCAGAGGTGGACTATTTGAGAAAAGAAGGGAGTTGTTTGTGGACATTTAGGGAACCAACTTTCCTTCAGAAGCTGCTGCTGCGCAGTGCAAAAAACATTAGTGAAAGAGTTAAGAAACACCTTTTAATATATTATTAACTAAAACCTTTGTTGGTTAAAGAGAGTTAATGATATAGGGTTTATTTGTTTTTCCCTCCAGAAGAAGCCTCGGGTGGTGCAATCCCTGGGGTCATCTTCAGTTACAGCACCGCCTCCAGAGACCAGACTGAGCTCCAGCCATGTTTCAGCAGACAGCAACCACAGCAACAGCAACAGCTCCAATGTAGTTTGTACAGGTATATTGGGTGGGAGCTGATTGAACAGTTAACGATAATGTTATCTCATGGGGACAAAAACAGTCTTGTTTTCTTTGTTCCTCACCGATGTTTCCCTCTCTTTGTTACATCCCAGTTTGCGTCTATGTCAACAAGCACGGCGACTATGGCCCACACCTCGACCGAAAGCTGGTACAGCAGCTCCCGGATCACTTCGGTCCTGCTCCAGTCAATGCCGTGCTTCAGCAAGCTGTTCAGGCCTGCGTGGACTGTACGTACCAGCCATCTGTGTTGCTGTCATTCCTACAGAGCCAGTCCCACACAGGAGGAGAGGTCATCAGAGGTAAGGGCAGTAAAACACCACAGCATTTCTCGGAGTAACGGTGCAAAATACAAATTTCTTCAATATGAAGTCATATAAAACAGAGAAGCAGCAAATCTTCACACATCTTCACTTCTTCTGAAGCTGAAATCAACAAAAGGTTGGAATTTTACTTGAAAAATTAGTAACTTTTATACTGATTACTTGTTGGTTAATTATTTATCCTTTAGCAATGATTCAACTAACTGTTTCAACTCTAATCTAGTGAAAGCTAGATGACGTACACTCTGTTAAAGGAACAGTGCAAAACTTTAGGAAATCTGCTTATTTGCTCTCTCATCGAATGTTAGCAGAAAAGGTTGGTGATGCTCTCATGGCTGTATGGTCAATATCAAGCTTAGCATTAAGACTGGAAATTAGAGGAAAAAAACTAGCCTGGCTCTGTGTAACAGAAACAAAATCCACTTACGTGCAACTCTAAAACTCACTACATGTTATATCTTATTTCTTGTGCTGACAAAAGTCAAAATGTAAAAATCTAAACCCTTTTGGACTGTTTCTTGATGACTTCCTAGACCCTCAGCTTTTTGCTTGGTGACTAGTTCCACTCAAGAAATTGCATGGAAGTGTCACTGGCACTTAAGCTTTTGTACTGATTAAACAAACAACATATTGTGTGTTAATTAGTGAGCTTTAGATGTGCTGTTGATTTGGCTGATTCTGCTATCTTTAGACTTCTCTAGCCGGGCTAGCTGTTTCCACCTGTTTCTAGTATTCATGCTAAGCTAACATACTGCTGGTAGTGGCTTAATATCTGCCACATATATACAAGAGTCAATATTCTCACCGAACACTAGTCGGCAAGTAAGCGAGTAACCCTCTTTACCAAAATGTTGAGCTGTCCCTTTAAGTCACTACTTAGAAAACAGTGCTGTATAAATTCAAATGTATTCTGAACATCATATGAACTGGATAGGCAATCAGCCAGGTGAAATTGGTTTCAGATCACACTCGTTGGTCATGAATGTTTTGTGTGTGTGTGTGTGTGTGAGAGGGAGAGGAGAAAGAGAGGAGGAATAAAAGACTGTGCCTGTGGCAGCAGCTGATGTGAGCACTGTTTCTGTAATCAGAAGTGA
Organism: Psettodes erumei; assembly: GCA_016785225.1. Taxonomy (NCBI): domain Eukaryota; kingdom Metazoa; phylum Chordata; class Actinopteri; order Pleuronectiformes; family Psettodidae; genus Psettodes; species Psettodes erumei. The sequence continues at coordinate 3,232,874 of JAFBJZ010000863.1, read as the reverse complement.
CATGTGCGTCTAACCTGGTTTGGGATTCTGGGATTGGGTCTCCCTTGGGGGGGCAGATTGGGAAGGCTATGGGTGAGGCTGGGTGGATGGGTGGGGGGCTTTAATTTGTGGATTTGTGCAGGCTTGGCTTGGGTGGGAGGGTGTAGTGTAGTGTGTGATTGGCTGAAAAATGTGTGCGCGCGCTTATAAAGGGAGGGTGCTAACCCTAAACCATCTGCTGTTTTTCTTCAGCTTTGAATGCATTCAGTGTGTGTGTGGGTGTGTATATGTACAACACGCAGTCTAATAGCTGTTCTGCCTCCCCCAACCTCAGTGCGGTCAGAGCATGGTATCCGCTATGTGAAGCTGCCCTCCGCCTCCAGTGCATCTTCTGTGCTGCGGTTCCTGGAGAACATGTGCCAACATCTGGAGAGTGACAGCCTTTTCAGTTCGCAGCCGTTCAGCCCCTACAACAACAACAACAACAACGCACGCTTCTACAACAAGACCAAGTCAGGTCAGGGTGGCAAATGTGTGGATGGATGAAATTGTGAAAGGGGAAGTGAAGAGTTTTTAGTTATCTTTTGTTTTATTTGTATTGTTGTCAATGTCCAAATTGCAACTTATAGGATATTAATACAAACTTTGCAGATAATGATGCCCTTTGTTTCAGAGTAATAGAAAAAAATTTTAGACCTATTTCCTATGAGCAGTAACATAATTAAACAAATATGGTTACCCTTTACAAAGTGCTTAGTCCCATCATGTTATTGTTAGAAGAGTTGTTCTTGCTTTGCTCCACTGTTTGTCACTTCCTTTTTTGGCCCTCTGACCCTCTGCCGACGCTTTCTTCTTACTTCTTGTAATGCTCCGTGCTCTGGTCGGCAGTGGCTTTTCTAGCCTCCCCACCATGCTTGTTGTGGTCACCTTTCTTTTTTTTTCTTTTTATGGTTTGTGGTGGCTGGCAAACGAAAACGAAATGACTCATCACAACCACCCACTGCTATGTAGTGTTTCAGTTGTTTCTTCGCTTTCACGTCAAAACCTTTGTTCATGCCTTGTTACTTTGGGACACACATGACTCACTCGACCAGTTTAGAAAAAGTGGGATTTAGTGGCCAAACGAAAACAATGGTGGATTTTAGTACACGACTTCTATTGGCTGGAAATTTAACCCTTTTTTTCAGGAGAAAGAGTTTTATTAGCATATCTACACAGTTGGAAAATGTATAATTTTCATATTAGCTACTGTTTATTGGACATAGGTGGTCTAAGCACTTTGCCCCTGATTGTATCGCCATCATTTCAGAGCTGAGAACTCTCCAACTAGTTCTAGCAAATCTCAAGTCCAGTTGCATTACAGAATTCTTTCGATCTTGACAATGACCTGGATTACTGAGAATCTCCATAGATATGTTCCAACTAGTTAATTTTCTCATAAGTCAGTCAATTTATGCCTATGTTTATAGTCTAGTATATTACAGTACAGTTCTTTTAAATTATCTCTGTCTAATCCTTTCTTGAAGCAGAACCACCATCCCATACCGAGAACGGCCTATCCAATGACGATTCCACAAAGGATCCTGCTCCCAGCACCCGCTCCGTTCACACTGCGTCGGACTACAGGGCGACAAAGAAGGAGCGACCATATTTCGCTGGACACGCACACACGCCTCCAACCCTACGACGTGTCAGCTCCAACCCGGCTGAGCTTGGCCCGATGTGTCCACACAGACGAGTGGAGGGTAGGATTAAGTACACACATGCAGTCATCAGGGCAAAATGATTGCCATTGTATTGGCGTGCATTTAGAACTACTGTACAGGGCCAACATACACGATAACTATTCATAATGTTTTGGTTAGCTGTGCTGCCAGCATAAACACAAGTAGAAAATACTAAACAGAAACTCAGACTTGGTGACTGATAAAAGGCCAAGAGGCTGCTTGGCAAAGCTTGTCTTTGTATTCCTTTACCTGTGCTGAAAGGGTCAGCATGATGACGATGAGTTTTAAAAGCAGCAGTGCTTCATGGTCGGTGATTGTCTGCTTATGTGATTGGGTAATGCAGCACTTTATCTGATGACTTCACATTTAGTCGCAGTTGAACCAGAGTCAACTTTTTCCCCGTGCCACACAGTTTGAGATGACAGTTTTTTATTAAATGGCAGTGTGACTATGGCTTGGATTCCACAAATTTCACAGACATTTGTCACTCATGGTAGCACTGATAAATAAAATCATGAGCAGATGGTATAATAAATAAAGGTAATAGGTGTTAGTTTGATTCGTCTTTCCTTTCTCTTGCCCTCACAATCTATAGCAGCTAGCTCAACAACAGGCCCAGACCACGTGAAACAGGACAAGGAAGGTTCAGGGAATGATGCTTCTTCCTGGTCAGTTGACGATGTCATACGGTTTGTCCAGGAGGCTGATCCACAAACTCTCGGCCCACATGTCGAACTGTTTAGGAAACACGTGAGTATTTTGCTTATATTAATCTTTCTTGGTTGTCCTGTTTAATGGTCATACTGCAAAACTTCACTGGTTTCCACCCACCATGCTGTATCATGCACTCACCAAACTTTTCCTGAGCATTTAGTCTCCATGCTCAAGGCAAATAAGACTGTGATTTCCACCATCCACTCTTTAATCAAGTCATCATCGCTTTGATCAAAATGCAGTTGGAGGACATGTTTGTAAAGTGCTTCCTGCTGATGGCACGATCCTCTCTCCACAGGAGATTGATGGCAAGGCTCTGATGCTGCTGCGCAGTGATGTCATTATGAAGTACATGGGACTGAAACTTGGTCCTGCGCTCAAACTCTGTCATCACATTGAGAAGCTGAAACAGACCAAACAGTAGAGGATACAGACGCTGACTGGCAACCAAACACGCACGCAAACATCTACTTTTCTACAAGGATGCAGTGCAGTGCAAATCCACCTTAACCAGGGTCGTCGCCACCACTGAGGACGCTGAACTCACGTCCTCTCTGGGATTTCAGCAACCTGCAGGGAGTAAAAAACGTACACATGGTGGGTATTTTATGAACTGATTTGACTATTTAAGGCCAACATATAAATAAATCAATAAAGGTTTCAGCACTTTCCTCCTGACAGTGTGGAGAAAATAGCATTTAGACTTCAGAAATTTACAGAGAGTATAATTAAACGGTGAAATTAAAAAATATAATATGAAAAATCCAAGTAATTACTACAGCCCTGAGCTGAACATTTTTTCAAATTAACAAAACACAGTTTACTTTTACATTAAAACAGATACAGTGTATAAGTTCATAATTTTCATATATGCACATAGTATCAGATATCTGAGTGTAATCATGATGTTTGTCCAAGGGTTTTTTTTGCCTTATAAACTGGAGGCCATAATATACAAATTAAGTTACCTCTATTGACACTTTTACACACACACACACACACACACACACACATGCTGTACGTTTTGCAGCTCTTTGTCCTCAGATGTCTGGCTGTTTAAGTATTTTTTCCCTGGTCAGAATTTCACTGCACTCAAGACTAAAAAGTGGTTCAGGTACTGGCAGTGGATGTCTCGTTGCATAATTTCTAAAAATGCTGTTTGAAAACTGCATCTTTTGCAGACTGTCAAAGTTCGTTTATGCAAGCCAGTGAATGTATGCAGTCATGAACATTGTTACAAAAAGGTACTTAACAACAGGAATTCTGGTTTTATGAATGAGAAGTGTTTCACTGCAAAATGTTGGAGACGATGTCTTTGTTCCCTGAAGTAAGTCATAGCATAAATGATTCCTGTCCTCAAACAATTCAGTTGTGACTGACAAAGATCATACATTTATTTAAATGGTGGCTTTTTTACTTTAAAAAGAAAACCTTTCATCAGTTGTGATTCTACAGCACAGGCCATAAAAGTAGAAAATCAAGTTACTGGAGAGTTGTTTGTTTGTGTCTGTTTCTTTAGCTGGGAGATATTAAAGCTGGACAGTTTCAGCTTGAGCACTGACGTGGCTACATGATTGTATTATGCTTTGACAGTCTCAGATATACACACACACACATACAATGACTGGAATACTGTAAGTGTATTGACATTAGAATAAAGGAAAGGTCATTAACTGTCAAGTCAAGTTTAAATGCTGTACAGAAAGTTAAAGTGTTTCTGAAAGAGTAAATGATGGAGAACCTGTTTTGTATAAAGTTAAGCCAAAAGGTTGTTTTTTGATATCATTTTGTACTGTAACAGAGTGTATCAACCTGTATCAAGCGTAAGTGTAATCAGATTTTTTTCTGCCTGAAATAGTTTTTGTGTGCACCATCAAATAACTACTTACAGGACAATGTCGTGTCCAGGTAATTATTCACATGTCTCAAGGTATTTATCTGTTTTTGATGGCAGAAATACTAATTTTCTGAACATTTCAGAACCATTTTCAAACCAAATCATGTCTGTTGTAGCTGCATTTCACACTTTTGCTCTCTTGTAGTGGTAGCAAGTTGATACTTGAAACCATCTTGCTTTAATGTGAAACTCAGGTTTTAGTAGCGTTTAATTCTTAGAATATGTTTTACATCATTAGCCTTTTTTTGTTCATTACTGCAACATAGAGGGACTGCACAATAATCAATTATGTATATTTTTATGCCTTGTCATCTATCGATCTGCAGCATTTCACGTGTGTGTATATATATACAACTTTTTACTGTAAGTTCAAGAAAAAATGTTTGTTAAATATGTTTGATATGCATTCACACAATTAAACATTTGTTTACATCAGTTTTGCATTTGAGACTTCAGCACAAGGACAACTTGGTAGCTAATACTATACTATATACTATTTTAATATAGTCCAGCAGTTCCCACACTTTTTGATTTTATGACCCCTTAACACAAAAGAATGTCTACTCTCTGATCATAGTGGTTGGTTGCCTATGTTTATGAGTTATGGCCAAATTTGCCCAGTAGTTTATTTATTCTTGTTTTATTATTAGAGGCTAGAGGAGGAAACATTTTCCAGTAATTTGTGAGAAAATAAGCAAAGTCCAGAAGAACATCTGAAAAAATTAATAGAATTGTGTAGAGCATAAAAGGATTTGTCTGCTTCCCTGTCTTGGTAATCATCTTGTGACCCCTCAGAATTTTCTTGTGACCCCTGAAGGGGTCCCTGCCCCCAGGCTGGGAACTATTACCATTGGCCTTGTTGATTGAACTGATTCCTGCACTGACACACAATTGGGGCACAAGGATAGAAAACAAATATCTGATGGATATAAGGGGTAAAATAAATGAATACACAAATGCAAAAACAAGAAAAACATTCAAAAGGCCCAGCAGAACTTAATGTCTTTGTAGTTTTAGAGGGTTGTGGGTGCGTGTGTGTGGGGTGGTGGTGGAGGGTGCTTGTGTGTGTGTGTGTGTGGGTGGGGGGGTGTGTCAAAGGATCATAGATGTCTTATTTAGGGAAAGCGACAGTCCAAAAGGAATCATTGTTCAAAAGATCAGCAAGTTCAAATTGCTCACCAGCACCATTCAGAATAAACAGGCTCATTATGACTCCTCATTATGACTGGCAGATTCTTCAGGAACATCTTGTTCCCTGGTTGTGAATCCAGCTAAAATCCCAACATAGTGCTGCTTGTTGAAAGCTCTGTTGCCCAACCACATGCTCACAAATATCAATATGATAAACTATCTTAAATAGATACTATGTGTAGCTGAAACAGGGCAGACTCCCTGTCACAAGGCTCTAGTCCCTCTTGGATAGATAATTTACTTAATTATAAGCTGTTCAAATGAATGTAAAAAAAAGAGAAAAGACAAATACCCCCGAACAAATATAATTCATTGTAAATGAAGTCTGTAAAAAAATGAAATCTCTAAAGAACAAAAAAAAGGCTGTGATTGGTATCTGGTGGTGGAAGAAGGAAATATAACGATATCTCATATTAATACTTTGTCACGAGTAAAAGTAACAATAAATATATTTCAGTGAAATAGACATAATATATATAAAACATATAGCTTGTCACTGAAGTACAAACATCAAGTATAAACATCGACATATACTCAAAGTAAAAATGGAAAGGTACTCAGTATGCAGAGTGACAATGAACAGAATAATGTACATACATATTTGGATTATTGATGCATTCATCAAACGTAATTTTAATATTGTAGCTGATAAAAGTTGGGGTAATTTTAATCACTTTATACAGATATATTAATTCATCATAATGAATTTGTTAATTCTATTTTGTAGAATCTGCAATCTAATCTGCAAAGTAACTCCACAGTTCACAAATAAATGTGGTGGAGTATATCTATATATCGTTATGTTGTAACTGTATTCATTATAATTTGTCGACTATAGGAACCAATATCATTAGTTGATGTAATATTCGGGCTAGTTGAGAAGGAACACCTGGAGTTTTCAGTGCGCGCGGCGAGTTTCGGCAACTTTTTATAATTGCACGGGTCGAAGGGGCTTTTATGCGGACTGTTGTACGTTGAGCAACCACAGGAGATACTGTGTGAGGTGAAAGGCACAAGCGCATGCAAGAGTCGTGACAACAACAGGGAGGAAGTCGTTTGGTCGCTTATCAACGCGATCAGCGGCTGCAGCAGGTGCTTCGGTGATGACGTAGAGCCAATTAAGGTAGGCCACTGGAAAACCACCCACGCTCGATTACCGCAATGTGTATCAATAACCAGCCATAAATCAGTCACCTCTGACCACACAGGAATGATGGGGATTCCATTGTCTTTTCGTGTACTTAAATTTTCCAAAATGTAAACGAAATTATTATTTATTTATTTTTTAAAAAAGCGGCATACGTTGTTGTCCGAGCATAACTCACTGAATCTATAGCAACATTATACTTCTTGCGTCTGGTGCTTGCTGCATGTGGTTAGACTTAAGTTGTTCCCTGCAGCACAAAACAAAGTCTCAGGGAAAAGGAATTGGCTTTTGAGAAATTCCCTTTCAAAGTCATTTAATGTATAGTATTTATACTTTCCATGATTTATCCAGGTCCAAACTTGAGATGGAAATGGTCATTCAAAGTCTCAAATAAATTAAGTCTCACGTCCTCATTTATTTTGACTTGTTTCGAAGTCATATTTGTTTTCTTAGTCAATGCAGTGTTCTTCTGTGACTGTTGACAGTATTTTACTGTTTGAGTTGGATTTTTGTTGCATGGTGGACCTTTCGGAGACAGACTGTGACCAGTATCTTCCGTTCATGGAGAATACTGTCGTTGAGGCTGTCACTGGCCAGCGTTTAAACACTGCTATCTAGTGGAGACATTGTCTCAGTGCACTTGGGTCTGGTGGGGAGGAAATAAAGTGTCACACAAAAGGCTTTCTGTTTCAATGCAATCACATTTATTGGCTTTTTTTCTATGCACAGTTACTAAGCAGCCTGATGAGCTGTTAAAATGAATTAGATATAGAATAATGGAATTTTCACAATGTTTTAACCCCCCCCAAAAATAAATACAAGACTGAAGGTGCCGCACAGCTCCAAAATATACAAAGGCTCGGAAATAATCATGTAAACTTTGGAGAAAAAAAAATTGTTTTTAATCTTTTATTGATTTATTTTACAAAAGAAAGAATTTGCAAGATTTTTTTTTCTTTAAAAAGTTATTTACATGTTTATACAAAAATACAAAAGTGATTCAAATCTCTTGATTCCTAGATAGTTTTAATTATGGAGCTTCTTTTAAGTAGTTACACTTTGTCTTCAGCATCTGTTTTTTCTGTTCTCTTTCACATAATGTAAAGTCTGTTTAGTGTTATTCCATACTGTACACCTTTTGAAAAAATATCAAGTGGTTGTTGTCACACTTCCCTTTAGGGTAAAATTGTGTGCAGACATTGGAAAACAGATTGGAAAAAAGAATCTTAGCTAGCTAAGGTTATAGATTCTTTTGTTATATTCCCAAGCTGCCAAGGACTTCGAGAGAGCTAAATGAGTGCTAAATCAGAGTTTTCATGGCAACCACAGTCTGTCTTTCTAATCAAATTGTGTCAGTCATCTAGCCATTGCTTTTACAACTTAAGTAAACAGTACCTCTGTAGCATCACTGCCACCACAGGTACAGTACGGAAAAGTCACACTAAACAAATTTGTCAAACACAAACATTTTTGTTTTAAACTTTTAAATGGCATTTCACAGAGTTATATTTCATTTTTCATATAATACTGTATCAATTCTACAGATATTATTCAGTAATAACGTTTTGAGGGAGTCAAAAAAATCTGTTACGAGTCAAAAGTAAAGACAATGATGTTCTGATCAAATTAAACTAGTTTTGGGGTCAAAGAATGTTTTTTTTCACCCATTCCTCTGTTTGTTTTTCATGTGTTCATACATTTTATCCAAAGCAGCTTGTCCAGATAAGAAATTTAAACTGAATCAGCAGTTTCTCCTTGAAAATATTTGTCTCGTTCCTAAACCTCCACAGCTCCGGCAAGACCAGGACCCAGCACCTAAAGTGTTCAGATTCTCCCTCCTGACAGATTCAATATCATTTTCTTTACAGTCTCTTATACGTGTGATTGTCCAGTGAGTAGATATACAGTACAAGATAAACCCCTGTTTGTGATCACGACTATACAGAACAGAATTAGCCAGACAGTTTGTACATCTATAGAACACACTATTGAACTTGACATTTGAATGGAAAATACAAAATCTTTTCTCGTGGTATGGAGACATCCCTCAGATAAAAATAACGATATGGTGGTATCCTTTTCTTCTTTTTTTCTTTACTTATTGCATGCGATAGAAAACACAACAAATAAAACAATGAGTAGGAACAAGTGCGCTTCAGCAGTATGGGTATGATAAATGTAAAATTCTTGTAATCAGTTCACAGCTTTGTACTCTCTCCATCTTACACAGTGTCAGTTCTGCAATTCAGATTCGCTGAGTATCAAACAGTTTTGTTTTGCTATCTCTATCTATCTTTCTATCTATCTATCTATCTGTCTGTCTGTCTGTCTATCAATCTATCTGTATTGTCTATTTGTCTATGATAGCATTTACAATAAAACAGTTATATGCTTGCTGAGGTATTCACAGAATACAGTGAATGGTTGCTATTGAAGTACGGTCTCTGAATGTAAGAAGTATATGTGTTGTTGTATTTGCTCTGGTAGGCAGGTGAGAGTTCAAGCTTTCCACTGATGATAGTTTACTTCTGTAACACACTTGACACTATATATGTGTAATTTATTGGAAGGATGAGAGATTTTACAGCATACTGCAACCCCGGTGTTGGATAGAAAAGGCAGCATCAATGCAATGGATGCATTGCTGACTTTTAAATACTGATGGTATGTAGTCCTTTCCTCCTCTTGTCTCCTCTCTCTCAGATTTTGTCATAAAGTTAGACAAGGGTAAGACAAAATGGCATTCACCAGCCACTGGGTTGAGCTTTCACCTGTCTAATGCTACTGGGTCAGTGCAAATGAAGGAGAGGCAACAAGGAGGGGAGAACAGTGTACATTGTTAAGATTCATATGTAATGTCAGTGAAACCTGTTCTTTGCTACACTCAGGTTGAATCCTTATAAAATTTCTGCTTGTTGTTTTATATAGATATGACTTTTTATATTCAGTACAAATATACATATGCAATTTCATTATAAGATATATTTTCTTTTCAAGGAATATTCTTGAAGAATCATGAAGTGCAAAAGCGAGGTTGGTTCTTGGAATCCTTTCCAAATTAACCTCTAGTCAAACCGATTGAGGACCTCCTAAAGCATTTTCACCGTCTGCACTCAATGGTATCATTAAAACTAGTTTGAAATGCACCTTTTCCACTTCAAGTCAGCACAGCAGGACTGGCCAGCAGCTGGAAAAGCTTTAATCAGTCTAAACATACTAGATTTTAAGGTGGGGTTTATATAAGTATGTGATTGAATTCTGGTAGAACATGGCGCAGGTCCGTGTATGTGTGCAGAGACTTCTAAATGCCCTGCTTACAACCACCCCTAGAAAAAGGGCCACTGTGCGATTGTCCAAAATTAGCCAGTATCTTTGAGAAATGGGCCCCGTGTAGGCACAAGCCCTTGCTCCTTCTTATTAGAAACTAATTTCCAAGACAAATCAATTTAGATCACTGGAAATGTGGCACATTTCACTAAAGCCTTTCACATTGAAAGGTTAATAATTGTTATAATACAAAGGAACCACAAAAATGTTGACAGAAACCAGGATCCAGGGGATGTTTCCATATAGGGTCATGCAACATGGTGAAACTTTATCATCATGTTCTGAGGCGCAATTTTACAAAAATACATGCATCATGTTATCTTTTTGGATATAATTTATGCGAAGAAATATATGATTGGCTCTGTGTGATATACTCTCTATGCCAGGTCTGCAGATGGAATTATAATAGATAAGTTGGTGCTGTGTTGAGATGTTAGTAACTTCCACATTGGAACAACCCTTACTTGTTGGCAGGAATACTGAGTATGGACTCTGGGAATTCAGGCCGATGCTTTGGGCACCAAAAGTTCAACAAAAATTTAATTTTAGATGAATTTTCATTTTTAATAAGAAAGCAGTTCCCCAGTGACACACACACACACACACACACATCCACGCCATTCACAACACAAGAAATAGAAATATCAGTGGATTTTGCATGTGCTCTGGTTCATGCACACACACACTGTCCATATTCCATAAAATTTCTTTTCTTATCATTTATCAAACATTTGAGACATTTTTTTCTCTTCTTTTTTGAAAGACAGTTCAATCAAAATAGGTCTTTAGTCTTAACTATGAGGGAGCTGTTGTTTTGATAATACAGTGTTTACATATATCAAAAGTTTTCATAATCATCCCTTTATGATTCAGTATTTCAAAACACTCTGTCTGACACTCTTAAATAGAATAGTAGATCTAAAACTGACAAAACATTTTGTTTTTCAGATTTGCGTGTCACAAGAATTACACTTCCCTCCATGACACACCTGTCCAAGATTAGAAAAGTAGAAGGGACCATTTCAAATGTAGGACACTGCTAAGAATAGAAGACAACTCAAATCAGGTGGTTTTAGGATGATCTGTCATCGTGGGGGCTCCCATCTGAATTCTCCGTCTCCCCTTCAGAAATGGCTTGCATGGGGGCTGTGTAGAGGCGGCTGCGTGTACTGTAGCGACTGCTGTTGGCTACAGGGGGGATCCGAGAACGTCCCTGTCGTGATGCAGCTGACATAGGTAGGGTTTTGGGGGTGAAACTCTCAGAGTTGGCCCTGGGAAAAAGGCCTGGTATCTGGATTGATTCCATGCTAGAAATGGGGGGCTCTTGGAATGCAGAGGGTGGCTCCTCAGGCTGTCTAATGGCCCCCTCCTGAAGGGACTCCCCTGGAATTTTTGGGGTGATGGGGCTCTTCAGGATCTCTGTCGCTGACATGCGGTAGCTGGAATCAGACCTGCTACCTTTCTTCAGCAACAGGAGTTTAAACTCCTCATTGGACGTGGTGGATTTTTTAGCGCTGCGGTAGATCGGCACAGGGGCTCGTTGTGACCCAGTAGCAGTGGCTAAGGAGGCTGGGATGTTGAGAGGAGGAGCTGGTGGGATAATGACGGTGGGGACATTGCCAGGGGTCACTGGCGCTATTGGGCAGAGACGAGACTTCACGTTTAAGTCTCCTGAATCTTTACGGCCCAGGACCTTTCTTTTGGATCTGAATGAGGAAATCAGAGTAAAATCGGAATTAAGAATTTGGCAGTGGATGATAGGTTGTAAGGACAGACAAAAAACTGTAGAAACATAAGTAAAAACACTTTGAAATAGCTGTATCATCACTAAAATCTGAGAAAGAGCTTGCAGGACATAGACACTGTAGACAGAAAATCAAACAGGCGGAACAGCAAACACCTGTGTATCATGGCAAACAGGTCCTCAGTTGTTCGAGTCTTGTTGGGTGACGTGATAATGTCATCATCCACTTTGGTGTCATCCGTCAGAGGGGAGAGCGAGTTATCACTGGGTGTGGAATCTGTAGCACACAACGTCCCTATCACATGTCATCTGGTTGTCTGATCATTTCATATACAGTCGGTGAAATATCCAGTAAAAGCTGCTCTCCATTTATGATTAAAGCCCACATGATTAACCAACTATTCTTGCCACAGTTTGCTATTTTTGGATGTAAATGAAAAGTGGCATTCTGTCTGCATTTCTGTCATTCTTACAGGAGCAATACTTGCGCTAGTTGAATTTAGTTTAAAAGCTTACCTTTGCTGAAATAATCCTCTGTGTCAGGAGTGGTGGAGTCGTCTTTACTCTCCTGTGGCTGCTGCTGATGGGCACTTCTGGTAGCACCTGATGTCACTTCCTCCACCTCATTCTGCTCTACTTGTCCTCCTTTTCTTGCATCGCTGATTAGGTAAGGATGCGATGTCTCCATTGTGGTACCAGGCACTTTGACTGGACTAACCCAGGGCCCTGAGTCTGTGTGGGATCCCCCAGCAAACTCATATGCTGGGGGTGGAGGGTGGTCCGATCGCATGCCTACTCTGGAACATGCAGCCCTCGGTGGCTCTTTCACCTGCTCTTCCTCTTCCTCCTCCTCATCTTCATCATCATCATCATCCTGTGAGAATGAACGCTCCCCCAGAACCCTAAACTCAGAGTGTGAGTGGGTTGAGTGTGTGAGCCCTCTGAACTCTGTGTGCGAGTGAATATGTGTGTGTAGATCCACAGGCGATGGGTGGGGAGCACGTGGCACAGGTCGATGCAAAGGTGAGCTGTCTTCAGACAGTTCCGATGATGGGTCCATCCGGGTTCTGAAGGCAGTCATAGCCCAGAAGGTTCCAGGTCCATAACGGTCCTGTCTGAGCAACAGGCTTTCATACGATGGAGGCCCATCGGGATGACGGCCAGGTGGAGGTGGTTGCAAGTGTTCTGGGGAGGAGGTGTGGTCATGAGCTGGGGGTCTGGGAGGTGGTCTACGAGGAGGGAGAGGCCTTGTGTTAAGGGGTGGTGGCGCCAGAGTAGCACCACTTGCATGACATTTGGGTCTCGTAGCAGTCTCTTGTCCACTCACTGTCTCCTGGTCTGTAGTGGTGGTGCTCTCTGTAGACTGGTTAACAGAATGCACTGAACGAAGAGCAGATGGCGTTATCGCCAATAGATTGGAGCTACTAATTGTTGAAGCAGCAGAGTTTGAACTTGAAGTCAGGTTGGGATTTGATGTCTCAGGGGCCAACAACTTTGTTCCAGTGGCTAACACATTTGCAACTCTGTGTTTGCTGTGGTGGAGTGTGTGCATGTGGTGCGTCCGGTGGGATAGTGTATGTCTGACATAGCCACCATGAAGAACATTGAGATCAAGTTGAGAGGGTGGAGGTGGGAAGTCTGGGTCTCTCTTATAGCCAGAGGATATGGAAACTCCATCTCTGGGGAAGTGCTGCAGGGAAGAGAGAGAAGACTTCCTTTCGGGCACTTTGGGCTTTCTCTTCCCTGTTGAGGGAGAAAGAGGTCCTGGAAAGAATGCTGCTGAAGATGAGGGCAAGGTTGATGTTGGAGTCTCTGATTGGCTGGAATAGCCACTTGATGGTGAGGCCAGGCCAGCGAGCTTTTCAGGTGACCCAAGTTTAAAGTCTCCAGGTGGGAGAGGTGGACTAGTTGCCCTGGTCTCTGAAGCCTGGGCAAGGGCCTGGGTTTGGGTTTCTGTGGAGGAGGAAGAGCTGTCTGGTGACTTGATACACTCCATGACAGTAGTGCCTGTGGCTGTACTCGAGTTGGACATAGACGTGTACTCACCATTGTTGGACTTCAGGTCAGTGTTGTGAAGCCACAGGTCTGCATAGTCAGATTGCACAGCACCGTCATCCTTAAATGAGTGTGTATCTGCAGAGCTGAAGGACATGGGCTCTACTATGTCTACGGTTTCACCCAGTCCCATGCCCCATGTTCCCAAAGGCTCTGCCACTAAACAAGATGTCTGTAATGGTTCTGGAGCACCTCCAAGTTCTAGCTCCAGATCCAGCTTCATATCTGTGGAAGACAAGGTGAGCTCTTGTTCACTAACCATCTTTGGTTGATCCTGATCTGCCCGTGTGTCTGTTCCAACATCAACACTAATACTGGTCTCCTTCAGCGAAGAAGTCCGTTTTGGTGGTGGAGGTTTGACTTTCGATTTCTTCAGTGGACGACAGGTCCTCCCCAGAGTCATAGTACCTGCTCTGAAGTCAGTTGAGGACTGAGGGGGGTAAACTCCATGGGATAGTGGTGCTGCCACAGTGTTGGATTGACTAGAGTCAGGTCCTGGGTCTGCATAGTTATACATGTATCCTCTGTAACTCTGAGTACACTCCCCAAAATGCTCAGAAGAGGAATAGAACCCCTCTGTATTAGATGGGTAATGACAGCCAGACTCTTTTTCAGGGTTGCTGGTTTTGTTGTCACTAAAACAGGTTTGGTCTTTTAGACCTTGTTTGGAGCTGTACTCTTGGGCCAACCCATGGCTCTGGCTCAGGCTTTGGGTCTGGTCAGGGTCTTGGTCTGGATCATTCTGGTCTTGGTCTGGAGGGTATGTCCACTCCCCCTCGCTGGCTGTACTGACCCCTGCATCGTCCAGCTGGTCTGTGGCTGAGGATGTGAATGAGCTTGACCTGTGGCCCTGGCCCTGGGGTCTGAGGTCAGAGTGGTATGAGGGATCCAGAGAAAATCCCTCATCAATAGCATTGGGCACAGTGTTGAGTGACAGCTCTGAGTCGCAGTGGGATGAGCCTGTCAGTGGTGGAGAAGAGGGTGGTGGGATGGTCTCGGATGTCTGAGAGGGGCAGGTGGAGCTGGAACCACTCCAGTTCCCGCTTGAGGACTGGTGGTCCTCCTTGTGGTCCACATGGCTGCCCAGGACTCCTGTTGTAGACACAGAGTGAATAGGGCTGCTGAAAGTATCTGAACTCGATGAGATCTCGCAGCTGCCCATGTCAGCTTTGCGGGGCAAACGAGAACGGCCCCTCTCCATCCAGCTGTGTTCTGGACTTCCTCCTCCGCCCCCTCCTCTGTCTCTTTCGCCAGATCGCTGCAACCTTTTTAAGCTCCCGAGTTGTAGTGGCTCAGGAGCTGCCTGGTCATCTGTACTCTCTTCCTCATCCTTCATCATCATCATTTTCATTCTTGGACTAGGGCCAGGTGGGATAAAGTCCTCTGCTTCATATGGTGACAACTCCTCATCTTCATCATCATCATCATAATTGTCATCATCGTCCTCATCACTGTCCATCAGACGTCCACCCTCTCGCGGGAGACTGCGTGAGCGCAAGCGTCCACCATGGGTTGCAGCACTGGTGTATGTGGAGTCTGACTGGTCACCCAGGGAAGAAATGTTGCCTGTTGAATGGGACAGGGAGGCAGGGATCCCCTGGTGGCCACGTTGCGCTCTGATGCGTCTTCTGGAGGGGGCAGCTGTACCTGAAGATGAAAAGACAGAAGAGAGAAAGGGGATAACAAGGAGGCATTTTTTAATTCATGTGGATGTTGACCATATGGACTATACCAAGTTACCATAAATAAATCATTTGAATTGCAGTTTGATGGATGTGTTTTGTTTAGGGATGAAATGTTACTGATTATGTTTCTAGCCTTTAGATGGTTGTCCTGTTCAAACTTATCAATGGTAGCTATCTGAGAAGGAGTAAATCCAAACATTATTCTACAGATCATCTTAGCAATAACTGCAAAGCCTAAACGACTAAAATCAACTGCAATGAAGAACCAAATAAACTTGTCTATTCTCAGAAACGTACATGCTATAAGGAAATCATCTGTCTGACAGCCAGAGTCACGAGTGTGATGGAGGCGACCACTGATTGAGAGCTCTTCTTGACAGAGAGAGAGATGGTGCGGGTTGGCGTGGACGATCACTGTGCGCTCTCTTGCTACGGGTGATTCATCTGAGTCTGAATACAAAGAAACAAAGCATGTTGTGTGTCTCAAATATCACGTACAAACCTTTTCTTTATGAGGCAAAGCCAGAAAATTAAGATCTATAGAGAAAAGTAACCATACATTTACAGTCAATGAGCAGGTGTGCTATAACATACCCATATCCTGATGTACTCTTTTGGGTATTCCTGTGATAGTCTTCCTCCTCCTGAGTTTCCTTCTCCTCTGAAGAACCGACTGGGAATGGACTAGAGAGCAACGAGCACTTGCTTCCCTGTCAAATCCAACTCCTACCAACATAACAACACAACGACTATAAGCCATATATCGACTGTTTGTCAAGTGACTTTGGTCACTTGTTAGCACAGTTGCTTTACAGTTGGGTTTCCTCACCAAGGCTAACATCGCTCTTTCTATATCTTCCCTTTTTTCCTCTATATCGTACCTGTGACGTTGATGGGGATGATACAGGAGGAAATGGCGTGAGAATCGGCAGTTGTCTTCTGATCTGATGGTGGGAGGTTTTCCTTGGACCAGTTCGTCTGTTTATCCTGGGTTGAGGACGCGTTGGGGGCAGAGGCCTTCACTCTGTGGCCTCCTGAGACTTCACCACCTTCGCTTTCCCCTGTCGAGGTAGCCTGGAAAAAGCCAGCAGCAACATTACATATATGGTAGGTATTGATAAAGTCCTACAGTTTTAGTTCATAAGTTAATTAGTTGTACAGACTAAAAGTAATCATTTGCAATGGGGATGAGTTGCATGAAATAGTCAATATTTCTAATTTCTAACACCAGTGGATATATAATGGCCATAGCAGTCCTAAAGGTGGTGAAGAGAGAATCCATCAAGACCCAAAAACAAAATTACTGCACAAGTAAAATGATCAGTCAATAAACAGAAAGTTAAAACATCACAAAATGCTTGATACCTTTCTGTTCCATGGGATGAAGATGCAACTTTCAATAGGGTGAAGTGAGTAAAAGCACTCAAACTATGAACATAAAATATGACAAAAGAAAAACAGATGACATGAGAACTGAAAACATTAAACAACTGTACATAAAAAAAATTATAGGAAAGTCAAAAGGATAGGGATGAAGGACACAGATGATGCAATGTTTAATTTTTCCAGTCTTCTAAAATCCCACATTGTCCTACTCTTCATTCTATCGGCTAAAACTTATTTTGTTTCCACGTGTTGATTGGCAATGTCTATTAATAACTACATCAAGGAGAGTTAAGTTAAAATATTTGTCAGAATAAGTCTGGTGTAGTTAGTAGTTAATTATTCATGCATCTTTCTTACCTTTCTTTGGATCGTCTGAATATCTGCTTCTCTTCCTGATCTCTCCTGTGGCAGCCGGAAAACACGCACATGCAGATTGATTATCACAGATTATTGTTCAGAGTGCAAACACAGTTAAGAGAACATTTTTTAAATTTCCTGACCACATGTCTGAATTTTCTTACTTTTCTTTGTATGGTCTGGATCTCTGTTTCTCTCACGGTCCTCTCCTTCAGGAGATTCAAAAAGAAAGAAACAAAGGGACAGTATTTAAAAAAGACTCCAGACAGAACATACCTATGCTAATAGACATCAAAATATACTAATAAAACACATAATAAAAGAAAAACAAATATACTGGTATCTAATGTAGTATTGTAATCTGATTTTACATCAAACCCCATACACACAGCATAAACCTTAAATACAGATGAATATAACCCAAAGCTTACAGCAGGTAAGACATCAACAGACACATAACAGATTTCTGTTTTACCTTCCTGGGTTGATAGTCGATCTCTCGCTCCCTCTCTGCTCTCTCTTGCTGCATGGCAACATCAGAGTGAGATATTGTGTCAGTTTATTGTAATGCATATTTACTTAGAATAGGACTTGTCAAACAGTAAAAAAAAAGAAGAAATTACAAATTTTGAGTTTGAAAAACCATGGCTCATCACCTTAATGTCTCACTCACCCATACCTCTTTCAACATGCAAGTCTTCAGTTGTTCAGTGGTGACTGTTTAAAATTGGAATTGGAAACTTTGTTTCCATGTTTGACATTTTTGCAACCGTACCATATAGCTGAGCCTTTGTCACCTAAGTCACATACACCCAAAACTTTGTTGCCTCTAAGTGTGATGTTATTGATAAGGCACGCATTATAGTCTTGGTTCCTTCATTAGGATAAATAAGTGCCCCATAATTTGTTGGGTGGTTGGTGAGATTTTCATGTGCTCAGTTTGTTGTCCTCACCGCTCGTGCCAGGCGACTCCTCTGTTGCCGACGAATGGTGTGTGGTGAAGGGAAAGTAGGCATGGGGGGCGCCACTGAGATAGAAATGGTCACCCTGTTTCTCTCCCGACTTGTGGAGCGCTGGCACTGTTGTTCGTCTGTGAAACCCAAACGTGCACACACAAAAACTCACAAACTGTCTAGTTTGTACACAGTACAATGCAGCTGTGCAGACTGGAATAGCCTCTCTCACCTCGGTGCAGGGCCCTGAGACTGAGTTGAGCGTTTCGGTGCAGCTCCTCCAGACATGGTGGTCGGGTGCAAGGATGAAAGACGTTGTGTTGCTGGTGCCATGGAGCCTGATAGTGAACTGACAGCTTGCTCTCTATATCCAGGTTTGACACCGCTAAGATAAGAGAGGAGAGAGAAAAAACTTTAGAGGGAAAGGGAATCTCTTGGATGACTGTGGCATAAAAGAGATAACAACTGCTCTGCACATAAACAAATATTTGTATTTTATTTTACTTCTTTTTTTTTAACGGAGAAATTTGACTGCATATGTATATCTTAGGTTATGACCTATTTGTACGTCTCTGTATATACAGTGAGTGATGCTTGACGGGGGATTTCTTTTTAATGATTGAATTGAAGTCTTTTCTTGTCTGTTTGATTTTGCGTCATTGGATACTGTACCAAGGAATAAGGGCTGTGTACCTTTTGTCACTCTATAAAGCTGTTGTTTTCCTCGCCCCTCTTCTAAACTCCATAAACTTTGTGTAATTTTAACCAGTGACAGGAACATAAGAACATATTTTCATTTATTCGTGAAGAACTATCTTGAGTATGCAGCACACAACATATAACCCATGGCATTTTATATTTTTTCTACAGCTCAAGAAACCACACAGTACTCACAGAGTGTTGTAACACTACCTGCCCCTTGGTACACTGAGGGTCAGTTCATTTTGATTACACATATCAAGACACAGCAGGTGGTTTCGACTTTATTTTGACATAGGACACCTCCATGTGAGGGCCTGGAGATGTTTTGTTGAAAATTGTGCTATAGTGTTACACATTCCCAAACAAATCTACTATGCAACTAACTAACAAGGATCTGAAGAATATCGCAGTCTGGGCTGTACATTAAAACATGAGACAGGGCCATGATCTGCCAGCAGGTGGCAGCTAAACCCACCTTTCCCCTGCAACTCTGCATACACCAGCAGACCACTGTAAATATCTCACAGTCCTCCATGTTTATTACCATTATTGACACAATTTATTATTAGCAGAAAAAACAAAAAACATACTATCATGCATGATGTATAACTGAGGATCTCCAACTTTAATTTCCAAAGATTAGACTCACTGATTATCAAAGAGAGAGGACTCTGATTATCCATCTCTCTTATCTGCTCTCAGAGGCTCTTTTGCTTTTATTATGAATCCTATTTCTCCTCTTTTAACTTGGAATTCAAAATGCAGTTGTGTCCTTGAAAGCTACACTGTACATCAGTAGCCAGGCAACCTTTCATTGCTCATCAAGGCTTGTATATGCCTGCAATTAAATCAGCGTGCTCACATCAGCAGCATTTGGTTGATTTAAACTACAAGGTTAAAGAAGAACAGAGGGCCAGCGTTTTCACCCTAAACATCACACAGCATTCTGCTCTAAAGGCTCTGTCACACACAGAGCAGGTTATTCTGCATATCCCAGATTGTGTCTTTAACCGTTCATGAAGATAATAATCATAAGATAAGATAAGATACAAGCAAAAGATTCTTCAGCTCTATAAACTGTTTATGCTATACTTTTTGTGCTGTGGTAAAAAGAAAAACGTGACAGAGATTTTAAAACAAATTGCGCTAAGTTTTCCCATATTGGTCACATTGGTCATTGATCTTGCTTTCTCAATTAGCTGAAATGATGGGATGCTTAATCAAATTCTTGACAATCCTTTGTTGTAGTTGTCTGCTCATTACCCTGACAGATCTGAAAAACAAATGCTTTGTTACTTTATTATTCATGGATGTGAGCGGTAAGTTCCATCAATTAAGTGGAAAAAAGAAAAGACAGCGTGCTAGAATATTGGAACAAAGGTGTTTCTTTGAGAGCAGCCTGTAGAAGGTGCTGACCTAGTTGTTGTGACACAGTTAAATTAGTGGATTAGTTACTCCCTGTCAGCCCACTTGTTTCCCTGATCTTTGTTCTCATCGTTCCCTCTCGTCTCCTATCTTGAACTGTGTTTTTTTCCTGCTCTCTTGCTGCTGCTGTGGTGATGTCCTCTCGTCATTATCTTCATGTTGTGTTTTTGTGAAGATGAAGCATTTTTGCTGCCGTTTTATTCAGTATGTCATCAAACACCTCACACAAAGATGGTATTTTCTCTTAATGGTCCCCTCCAGATATATTCTAATTTGAATAGTAATTTGTTTCCGGAGTACTGCAAAGTGTGTTCCCCTCAGCCAATAAGCACTTGATCCAGTATCTTGACAATTTTCCCTGTGATGACAACTCACACAGCCCCAAAAGGAATAACGGCTGTAGTCAAAGTTAACACACAAATAATTTCCAAAACATAACTTCACAAAAAGTCATAAGCATACATGCTCCGTATGACTTTTTATGATTCGCTCTTACTGGCCTAGACCTCTTCATCTGAATTTGATTGTAACTGAATTTATGCCGGTAGCTCGCCATTGCTGACACACACTCATCTAACGTGCGCTGTTTTACTCTCCTTCTGTCTTTTACCCAACATCTTTCCTCCCTCCTTACTCTATTCCTCCATCTCCTTTTCCCCCTCATCCTGAATTCTGCAGGTGCAGTGTCAGCAGCTCACAGTGTTATCACCAGGACTTGCATACCAAGAGCACCAAGAGAAGAGAAGAGGTACAGTAAAAAAAAAAGAAAGAAAAAGAGGGCAGAAAAGTGCAGTGCAATATAGAAACAGAAGTAATGCAGCAAAATCAGGAGATCCAGGCAGTCTAAAAACAGTGGTTCAATGATAACACAGTAGCGGTGTGAACTGGGATTAAACGTCCCTGGTAATATCATAGCATAGGACAACATATTGTCAAATATAGCTTATTGCAACACATAAGCTTCATATAAACTTTGACCTAGACAGAACACACTGTCACTAACAGAACTATCTGACATCAGTCATTCACCAGATCTGCTGGTATTTTTTTCTGCTTACACATTGCAGAATCAAGAAAGCTTGATGGGCTAAAATATGTGAAATTTTATGCAGCGTGCTGTCGGGAGAGCCATCTGAGCTAACAACTTTCAGTGTTATTGCAACAGTTTTAAATGTGTGATGTACAGTGGGTGAATTATTGGCTAAAATGTAAGAGTGTTTTTTATGGTGCTACTTTAGCCTCATCTGGCTAATGGGACTCATTTTTATTGCCTCAGAAGTGGATTAGTTTTTTTTTTCTTTAAACACATCTGGAAGGCTCAGCTGATGTGGGCCTCATGTCTTTTGAGATCCAGGGATGAAGGCGAGAAGTGGAAAGGAAGTGGAACAGTACCTAAAAGATTCCATCATTTTGTACACCATGAAATTATACAGAGTCAGTAGCAGACAACAGCAAACAGCTCTGGCTTTTGGATAAGCACAGGGGACACACTATAGCGTGAAAAAAGAGCTGTGCCAACAGAGTATAAAAAACCCCCATCACAGCCAGGCACAATCATCCATGACATTTGCAATGAGAACACTCACTCTTTGCATGTCAGTGCTTAAATATTGCTCTTTCTCTTTGCCGCACATCTATATGTTTTTGTATCTCTCTCTCTCTCCCTCCCTCTCTAGTCCAGATGTGAATGAATGTAAGTCATTAGTAGAGAATGTATTAGGGTGTATCTGGGTCAGACAGCATACTCCCTATGGCAGTAGCTGCAGAATCTTGTCATAGTAGACAGCTGTTATATAAGAAACACTAGCTGCCCAGTTCTGCAGAGGAAACCCAGTAGCTGAGCAGTCACACCACAACACCTCATCTCATCAGCAGTGGTCATATTATTTTTACACTGATGTCACATGTTTGCTTTAGCCACAGTGTTTAAGCTGTTGCAGGAACAGTGCTTTAATTTCCCAAAAAATAGTTTTACATTAACTCACCATCAAGTATCATGTACATCATCTATCACCTTTTTAAAACTTTTCTATAGCTATACTCATTTTCGTTATAGATTATTGTTCATGATACCATACAGATTGTTGTGATGAAGTCTATTATAGTGAAGTAGAGAAGACCTGATAGTTGACAGTGAGTTGATTGTAACAGCATCACACTGACACAATAGCCACATTCCTGTCTTAAACAAAAGGAATTTAACGACATACACAGTGATAACAGGGACTAAAAATGTTATAAGCGGTTTTAAGGAACACAGTGATGCAGTCATAGACAGTACCTTTGGATTGCACTGGGACGCAGCCTAAACCGAGACAAGCCAAAGCCATGGTCCGCAGCTGTCTACTCTCTTTTCTTCTTTTCTTCTTTTTTGTCTTTCTGTGTTGCTCCTCCCTTTCTCCTGCAGACTCCTTGTCATCTGTCTCTCAGTAACAGCACCTTATTTGCCCCTGCAGACCTATCTAGAGCATTCTTCTGCAAGTCCAACATCTGCAGGCATGGAACCTCCCCCTCCACCTCCTCACTCACCCACTCACCCACCTGCTGTCCCTGCTTACTCCTCCCTTCAGCTTGACCCAACACAGTCACTGCTGAGAAATATTTTCTCTCTGTCCCCAGAACATGTGGACACTTTGCCTTGGCCAAACCCAGTCATTTCTCTGTCCTGACTCTGTTGTGACTGTGGTTCACCCCCGTCTGCTTGTGTCAGATGGTAGGATCCTGCCTGGGCATGGCCTGTCCCTGACCGTAATCTCTTTATGATGCCGTAATATGTGGAAGGACCTGGGAGGGGGGGCTTCAGCCACAAAGTATTAATGTATTAATCCACCACATGCTGGGAATATGTATCACGTGCTCAATCCTTCTATTGATGCCACCAAAGAGTGATGATCTAAGAGAGTGTGTGTGATAGAACACCTGATATTGCGCTGGTGTACAAAGATTCATGTTTCCGGTCAAATCATTAATGATGTTACAACAAGGAGGCAGGAATCTGACATTTTTGGCCGTAATTTTAGATGTAAATCTTAATATCACTCAGCATCCACTTGAGGGAAACTTTGTCTTTTGTCTGATTCTGAGTTGTCGACATACCCATGCGGTTGCAAAATAAACAGCATGATGCAAACGCACATGCACACACAAACAGAGATGAAGACAGAGAGAGTATATGAGCACCCTGCCTGGTAATCTGCTGTAATCTGGAGCTCTGGCAGTTCACTGATTTTGCAGTAGAGCCTGTGGATCTGGCAGTGTGTTCGAGTAGCTTTCAGCCTCCCGCCGTGGCTGGGAACAACACAGACACCAAAAATATCTGAACACACATGTGCACGTACCCACGTGTCTGCACACACTGGGCTGCAGTGGTCAGCATCAGCACAAACAGAGGAGGTTGTGAATATTAAATGGGGGGATGTTTCATGTGGCTTGCCTCAGTTATTAGTTAGTTGCAACAGATTTCCTCAACAGGACCGCTGGGAGGCCTTTAATAGCTTGACGTCCCCCGGGTTGTTTGCCGGTTGTGGTATTGAGTGATCTATTAAACATCATGGCAGGATCACAGACCTTTCCACTGCACATGAACTACATCGTAACCTGAGCTTCTTAGAAAGGGCCCTAATGGCTTGTCCTGCCTGAGGAGCTTAGGCCAAATCACTTAATCAGTATCATCTTTAAAGTCACTTAAAACACACTTGCTTTTATGTAGAGATTGTGTTCAGTTGTCTTTTTATATTTCAATTTGTCTTGGTTATGAACATCTACAGAAGTAATGTTGATGATAAATAAATATTTCTAAGTTCATCTATATCTTTAACATTCAATATATCTCTAGATGTGTCTCTTTGTATCTGCCCTCCTTCCTCATAAATAAATAAATCATAGTACCCCCATTCCCTCTACCCGTTCCTCTTTTCCCGGCTGCACACCTGCACTATTGTCCTGCCTCCCTCCTCCTCAGCCCCTCTGTTCTGCACATGTGACCTGCACAACATTCATGTTATAATGACCAAATATTTCTAAAAGGGTTTGAAGCCTGTCCGTAGGGGCTAACAGAGGTGAGTCACAGTGTCTGTCTCAGTAAAGCCCAAAGTTTTATTTATAGCACCCACCACGTCACAGTGAGCCCGATGAGTGAGAGAAAATACCAACAATGTAACAGCAGGTTAAATGTTCAAGGGATTATTTCCTGGCTCTGCACATGCTGTTTACCGAGCAGACACCTCTGAAAGTGCCCCTGTACTGCCCCTTAGTGGCTCTGCATGAACACTGCACTGTGTGTGTGTGTGTGTGTGTGGCCTGAAAGCCAAGGTGGATTTGCAAGTACTACTATGTGTTTATCATATACTTTCTATAGGACTGAAAGATTTACGATTTAAGGGATGATCCAACTGAAAAACAAATCAGCCAAAGTGGGCACTGCACAGTTCTACATGCATCTTAATAATGGAAATAAAATGACTGTTCTGACAAAAACATTTTCTCAGTTAATATCTGCGAATAACTGTGCTAAAACTGTAAAAGATTGCTACCTAATTTTGATGTTCTTCTAGCTTCATTCTTAAAGGAATACTCTCACATGTGACAAAAACTCCTATGAATTAAATGAGAAGTTATAATCAGAAGCTGATTAGCTTAGCTTAGTACACAAAAAACTGGAAACGGGGAACTAGCTAGCCTGGATCACCAGTTATCTCTAAAGCCCACAAATTAAACAAGTTATATGTTTTTTTTTTAATCCTTACCAAAATAAAATGTAAAAATGTTATGTAATGTGCCAGACTATTTCTTGGCCAGTAGAAGTTAACTTCCTGCCAGGAAGTTACTACGTCCAGCAAGGACATAGGAAAATCAGTCAATGTTGTTTGTACACTTTAATCTTATACAAATTAAACAAACAAAATATAAACTTTATATTTAGAACCTAAACTTGGATTAAAATCACAAACCATGAGGAAAAAAAGGGAGAAAAGATAAGAACAACAATGGGTGGATCCATCTTTGAGGATGAACAGATTGTGCCAAGTGTGTCAACTCGAATCTTTCGACCAGATAACTTATCTGCTGGCTCAGCTACATGAGAAAACTCATTTCATATATACACAAAAAACATGTAATAAAATATTTTGTATCTGTTTGGAAATGAGGACTTTGTGAGGCACACACAAGTAGAAATACTGCAATGTGATTCTGTGTCAGTAGACACAAGGTTGCTGAGAAAAGCAGCAGTTCAGTGTTCAATGTTTTATTATCTCATGTTGTTGTGGGGCCTGCTCTCCTCACTCAACCTTTTTGAGGCTTCTGTAGTTCCCCAATCCTCATCAATATTGCAGCATTGTTCCTAAAGAGGCAGTAATGAGGGAAGGAAATATGGAGAGAATAATAGAATAGTGTAAACTAGAGGGAAAAATGCTTCTACTCTGTTCTATTTGGTAAATAGTAAGTAGTAATCTTTCTTTCTGAACCGTGTAATAGTTTGATAACATGCAGACAAATTAGCATAAATTTCCACATACAGACACAGAGGGGTCACCAGGGGTCTTGGGGTCTGGATTAACACTGTACATTCATCTGCTTACATAAGTTACTTGTTGGTTGGAATAGAATAAACAAATCCTTTGCATCTCTCAGTTTCTAGGTTCCCTCACAACTGCTTCCAACCAAAAATCAAATAAATGGTGTCCTCTGACTGCTCTGCGACTATAGCTGATTTTGTTCACACCTTTTGTTCCAGGTTTAGGAATCTCGTCTGATACAACCTCCATGAGGCAGAGTAGCCAACAGAGTAATTTTCTTTTTTTGATAATCCATGTGGCCAAAAAATCTACTAAAGCAGCAGGGGAACAGTACTTAAGTTTACTGCACAAGAGCAAGCAACTTATTTTTGTTTCCCCCTACAAATAACATCTGATATCACCCCTGTATAGACCAGCACCTGGGACTAAATGTCAATATCATGTCTGTAAAGATGGTGGCGGAGGGTGGGTAGGTGTGTGTATTTGTGTGGTCTGGGTATTCCTCATACTGTGGGAACGCAAATCTGTTAACATAGTGGAATTATGGGGACTTGTCTTCTGTCTTATGGTGACAAAAAGCAACTCCCCATAATGTAAATCCCTAAATTAGTAGTAGTAGTTTTGGTTAAGGTTAGAGTAAGGAAAGGATATGAATGTTAAGTCAATGTAATGTCCTATGTCCTAAGTCATGGAGTCATGACTGTGTGTGTGTGTGTGTGTGTGTGTAAATGTGTGTTTGTGAATGCTTCAGCCATGTTGTTGGAATGGCACAAGACAAGCCATCGCCCATGTTATTTTTAACTGAGTGTCTCCATGGAAACCGGCACATAAGCGGGGAGGGGGAGATCTCCTGCTGTGCATGTGCTGAGGAAGACTCCTACCGCTGGTCATAGTGTGAATGGCTGCGTATATGTGTGTGAGTGTTCAGAGGTACGTGCACATCTGCGTGTGTTTGCAGTTACATGCACATCTGTGTGTGTGTGTGTGTGTGTGTGTGTGTGTGTGTGTGTGTGCAGGCGCATGCTGTTAATTGTTTTCGGTTAGATATATCGAGAGACAGGGAAAGAGGGAGATGGGAAGGGAAGAGAGAGGGCTTCCGAGGCAACAGAGGAAACACCAACATGCTGTAGCTGACGACAGGAGTGGGTCTGCTGCTGCTACCTCAGCCTGAAATAACAAATAAATAAAGAAAGAAATAAAGATGGGCTGCGAGGTCACTAAATACACCACCTACAAAATGTCAAGTGCCTAGTCTCCCCTACAAGCAGGGGAGCTGTTACTTAGCCAACATTGAATTATTGATATGCCTTTGTCTACTTTCCTTAAAATTCACCATTTAAGAACATAGAAGCTGTAGTGAGCTGTAGGTAATTCTCGCACCAGGGGAAAAAAAACCCTGGATGCAGCTATTGTGGTTCCGTGGGCTTGCCATCATCAATACTGACTCTTCATTATTTCTAATCAATGGATCAGTGACTCTACAGTGACTAAGATGTTCCTGTGTTGTTGAGTGTGTGGGGGTTTATGTTGGGTGAGGGCATTCTTCTATAGCTTTAGAAGCCATCCGACAGTTATCAACTGAGTGAACGTAGTCGTTTCTATGGAAACAACTTAAAGATTAAAGCTGTGAAGAGCGAGAGCTGTGCCAGAGTGATTCCCATAATGCCTTGTGCCTGGGGATCTCAGTGAAAGAGAGAGGAAGAGAGAGAGAAAAAAGAGACGAGTGGGACGAGGGAGCGTGTTTGTGTGTGTGTGTGTGTATGTGCAAACATTTTTGGAAACAGTTTGTTTCAGACCATTGCAGGGAGGATATTTTGTGGAAATAAGGACATTTTGGCCCATCCTTACTTTGTGATACACCTTCCAAAGGGTGATGTTAAGGTTAGGGTAATTGGCAGCAGAATGCATTATGTCAGTAAGTGTCCTCGCAAAAAAAAAAAGTGTACGCTTGTCAGCTTTAGAGGTGCCATGCTTCAAATCGCCCACTCTATTGTGAGCAGCTCTCACAACCAGACACCAAACTCAGCACAAAGACACAAATATATGATTTTCACATACACAGAGAGAAACTTAGGTCACTTAAAATGACCCTGTGTTAATTTACATTAATTGCCTGGAAACTTAACCTTGACCATAATCATATGATATCTGCCCCAACATTTTGCATGAGATGAATGGAAGTCTAACCTCTGCCTTAACTAGATAAGACTACAAGTTCACAACCATTCTAGCTTGTCTATGAGACCACACTTTGCTGCAGGTACAGTGATACTTGGTGGTAAAAGCTGACATCAGCATGCTAACATTCATAGTCAGTGTGTGTAGCAGGTATACTGTGTACCACAGTTGCCATCTTAGTTTAGCGTGGTAGCATGCTATCATTAGCCATTTATTACCAAACATTAAGTGCAGATGAGGCTGAGGGGAATGTTATTGGTTTTGCAGCAGAGTCGTTAAGATTCATCCTCCGGGAACCATGAATATCTCTATAAACTTTTGTGGCAATCCATCAAATAGTAGTTGAAGTATTTTTACGTCAGACTGCCATTGCTTAAAGCCAAGCAGTGAGCTTTGCTAAAAAGTCTGAACCCTAAAATTTAAGTTTGTCTTGTTGGTACCAGCCTTTTTTCCCCAGTGGATGTGAATGTGACCATGCATAACATTCAATACTATAATAGTCACACACCTTTAGAAGCATCACTGTCTCTAATTGGAGCCTTTTCCCTACTCTCTCACGCTCCCTTTCATTTCTCTTTTTATCCAATCATCTATTTGCATCTTTTCCTCTTTTGGATTTAATGTATGTGCCTCCTCCCCATGCCCTCCTATCTCTCTCTCTCTCTCTCCCCCCCCTCCCCTCCCCCTCCCCCTGGGTGATGCCAGTGCTGTTGTCAGGCTGGAGCTGAAAGCAGCCAATCGTGTGGCTCTGTGCTGAGGAGCTCTGGGGTGATGTTAGGCAGTTTCATGCTCATACGATGAGCTTTGCCAAATGTAGGTCATGCTTCTCCTCTCTTCTTTCTCTCTCTCTCTCTCGCTCTCTCTCTCTCACACTCACACACACACACACACACACACACATAAACCTCTTCACCCCTTCACAGACACACACACACACACACACACACACAGAAAACAGACAAGGAAGTGTGTGTTTCCTCACATGGGTACACACACATAGCCAAAGACACACAAAGGTGTACTCGTACAGACACACTCCCCCCACACTCACTCATTCACACACACACACACACACACACACACACACACACACACACACACACACACACTCGGTCTTACACAGGGTGGGGTTACACTCTGCTTGGTGGTAACACTCTCCGCTGTTTGGTAACAAGTAGTGGATCTGTTTCCCAGAGGATGGACAAGTCTTAAAATGTTGGTTGGCGTCTTTCTCTGCAGCAAATATTTCCACCAGTGATGATCAAAAAAAAATTGATTACAGAGTAAAAGCGCACTACGAAACAAAAAACCCCACTCTTTGCCTCTTCCTGAACTTTTGTTGAACTGCTTCTGTCTGTGCTACATTATAGCACAAGCAGGATTATGATGTGAACACCAGCCATAGGAGTGAGCAGATTATATAGTAGACGGTAAATCGGTGACCTGAATTGAGCAGTCTGACTGGATTTAGAAAATAATGCAATGAATCTAAGAGGGACTTGTTCTTTTCATGAAGTGCTGGTACTCTGATGAGCAGGGTTGGAGCCAGGAGTTTAGAAATCATCTGGATACGCAATTCCACATTTTATCTATTCTTGTAACTATGCAGTTACAGGATACTTACATTTTCACCTTCATGCATGATGGTCCAGGTTAGAACTTACAAAATGCAAACTACTCTTGATGCCATTATCAAAATTTCCAGAAATATTTCTGACCTATGTATGTCCTCGGTGATAGCTACAACTGTACTGATAAAGTTAATGCTGGTGACCTTTTGACGTTTATGGACCCCACAAGGTTAGGGCTGGGTGTGTTAGTGCCACTACCACAGTGCCGTGGAACAGTAAATGTATAAAGTAATTTATGGATAGGGAAAGTGAAATAAGCAAAATATCAACCCCATACCCCACCACCACCACAAAAAAATAAAAAACAAGCCTGTACTTACCGTGCTTCTACTACGATCCTCTGATACAACCCATAGGGGCATCTGCTGAAATTGTGCCCCTATTGCCCCTACATATACCTGGACCTTTGTTGCCTTGGTTACAGTAATAAACACATGGTTACGGTTGTGCAACTCTTATCAGATGTTGCAAAATCCTACAAGGGCCTCATAAGTTTTTTTGACATGCAGGCAGGTGGGATAAAATGCCACTGAGCCAAAATAGATCAATGCTGCCAAATTTATCAACAGGTTTTTATAAAGCTCAACATTCATCTCACTGTTAGTGGAGCAGATAACGGAATATTTAAATCATGTGTCTGGATGTGTCTTAGCAATGCTTTTTAGGGCTCATATTTGGATTACCTGTAAAAGGTATGTGCACTGTCTTTTGCATAATTCTTTTACAATGCAGGAAATGAATAGCACTTCTACCTATGGAAAGCTGGCACAACAAACACATAACTTATTTGGCAGCCTCGTTCTTCTTCACTATAATAGTTTCCCCTTATTTAACTGTAAGAAGGATAACATTAGGTGGAGCAGGCAAATTAGACGAAGATTTGAGACAACTGATGTATAACTTGCGTGAGAGGAGCTGGGCCAAAAGAGCAACACTGCCCCCACCCAATCAAAACTTGGCTTCAATGCTTGCCTGAATCTTCAGCTGTTGCTGAAGATTCAGGATTACGTTAGATATATTAATACATTAACTGTTTCTGATTAAAGTGCTGAATTGTTAGTTCCTCGATTTTTGAACATCGAAGCCATTCTTGATCATTTTCGTAGGTAAAAAATAGAAGTAAAATAGAAGTCATTCTCAATGAAGAAAGCTTCAGAAAGACTCAAGTTTGAATTTAGGTTTTAAAGGATATTTACAGTATCAGTCTCCTCTCAAGCTAAAGCATTAAAGCTGTAAATGAATTCATGTAAAACAGACACTTTTGACACTACCAGCCAGCTAAAATAGTAAATGAATCACTTAAAACCTGCTACACTTCTTTTCAAGGAAAGAGTTCACTCACAAAAAAGGACTGTAAAAGCAAACTGAAACTAAACACTACCTAAAATAAATCACTACTACATAATGCAAATTTTGTCATGCTTCAAATTATTTGTCCATGCAGATGTTTCCAGAATTGGTTGATGTTTTGAACATCATCTACAAGTGTATTGATATTTAGTTTTATTTCAGGCCTTGCAGAGGGAACCTTACCTCTTCAAATTTCTTTGTTGTATCATAAGAATTAACATTACACTGTGGCTGCTGACAAATACGCAACCTCCCCTGATGTGCACACACACACACGTGCACACAAAGCTCCTCCTCAGAGTGAGAATCATTTCTACTTCCCTGGGTTGCCACTGCTAGGTTGACCTATTTTTGTCCGGACCTCTCTCTCTTGTCTCTCTCTCTCTCTCTCTCTCCCCTCTCCTCTCCCTTTCTGTCTCTTGCTCTCTCGCTCCAGCCCCATAATTCACCCTGCTTAATAATTTACTACAGCTTTATAAGCCTCTACTCTCCTAAACGACAGGCTCAGGACAACAACAACAGTTTTTACAGATGCGTTTTTGCAAAGCCACATAAATGGAATAATGTGCAAATCTAATATAGAGTGCACTGTATTTAAGGTAGAATATATCTAATACACAAAAGCAGGATAGAAGTTATTTGAAGTTGCCAGGTCATTTACATTCATCACACGACATTCATCACCATTTTTGGAGGAGAACAGAATGAGGTAGGAATGTAGTAAAGAAAGAGAGATAATGGTGGTGGTTGTGGGGTGATATTGTAAAAGCCGCAGATTATTTGCAAGTCTATGCACAGACTCCCTCAGTTTGATCTGATTGGACAGCCGGATTGGGCAGGAACCAATAAGGGCACCGAGAGTGAGAGAGCAGGCACAGAGAGTACTCTGGCTGATGCTGGACACACCCTGTAGATCTGTGTGTGTGTGTGTGTGTGCAGCATGCGCTAGTGCCTATAAAATTAATGTCTATGCTGAATTTTGTGATTATTTCTATTTCTTGAGCATGTGTTGAACAATGATATGGTTTCTTTGAACTAAAAATTCCTTCCTCCTTTATTTTACACCTACCCTGCCCCCTCCCCCTTTTTTTTAAAATATACCCTTGATGCAGAGACAACAGCTATAATATATTCTGTACCCATATTGTCATTGCATTATAAATAACTGTTTTTTGCATGAGCCCATGTTCCTGTATGAATTGCAAAATTTGGTGCTGTTATTTCTGAATTTCCTACATGGTCTATTTTTAAGAGTTTGCAAGCTCCAGCAGAAGATTCAGGCTTTAAGGGGCCTTAGCTGGAAGAAGAAAGAGGTTGGCCAAATTGTCTAGTCTTAAAGGTGTAGTTTGACATTTTGGGAAATACATTTACATGCTCACTGGCTAAGAGTGTACTGAGAACATTGATACCACTCCCATGCCTGTAATATAAGGCTACAGATTTAGCTTCGCATAAGGATGGAAAGGACTAGTATGGCTCTGTACCAGGGTTAACAAAATCCACCTGCTGTCACCTTTAAATCTCACTCATTAACACACAGCATTGTGTTTGTGTTTGTTAGATCTGTGCAAAAACTGAAGTGTGATTTTTACTTTTATGGGGGCTACATGCCTTATGTGCTAATGCATATTGGCACATGATGAAATGCACCAGTTACAGAATAAGTCTTAAAATATAAATAGATTTAATTAAACACTCTCCACACAGCAGATGCGTTTAAATTGACATAGTATGATTAAAGTTTGTTTTAGTCATAGCCATAATGCCAGTGAGGCAGTCTGCACAGATCTATAAATGAATATGGCAGTTTCTTCCACAGTTGATTTATTCTATATGAAATTTTCCTCCTCAGATCATTAAATCTTTGCAGCCACTTGCGGAGCAGGAGAGACATGTTGATAAATGTGCAGCCTTTGGACAGTGCCAGGAAGGCTCTGAGACTTCATGCTAAGCTAAGCTAACTGGCTGCTGACATTAGTTTCATATGTACTGTACTGACATGAAAGTGGAATCAATCTCCTCATCAATCCCTCAGCAAGAAAGCAAATAAACATATTTCACAAAATGTCAAACTGTTCTTTTAAGTTAGGGCAAAACCCCCCCAAAATAAATTAAAAGCAACCTCATGGCTTCAGTTTGATGGCGTATTTTCCACAGTGGCACTAATGAGAGCGCAGACTGAGCACAGGGGTGTTGGGTGCGTGAGTGTGTGTGATGCTGTAGTCTGATTGATGTGACAGTGAGAGTGAGTCTCCTCGAAGAACCCCAGCCTTATTGCTCTTCTGTTACACACAGCCCCCACACACACATAACATACTCCGTCTCACACACACACACACTGCACTGTACAATGGCTACAGTTTCCTCCCCTTCTATCTCCCTCTGTCATCTTCTTCCCCCTGTTGTCCTTTTATCTCTTCTTCCCTTCACCACTCCTTCTTTATTCCTTCGCCCCTTCATCTTCTTTCTGCACTTCAACTGGCCATGCATCCTGCAAGCCAACCAACTGTAATGATCGCATTGTCTCTGCTCCATCTCCTCAGCTGACCACATACTGATGGCCTTTACTGAAAGAATTCACACACAGGGATGAAGTTGATGGAAACCATAATGCTTGTGTGATACAATATTCTGAACTCCATGCTCATTTTGTAGTTGTTGGGGTTTTTTTCGGGAGCTTTCACCTTGTTAGTAAATGGTATTAGTTCATGTTTCATCTTCAGTCGTGATAACTAGGACAGTATATTAGGGCCATTGTAGGTACAAAATACTAATTATGGAGCTGGGCAATGGGATATTATTCAGAGGAAATACAAAAAAATTTCCAAAATTAAGAACGTAAATTCATGGGGAAAAAACTTGTATATTCTCTGAAATTAAAGTAGTAAATTTACAAAAAAGATTCTTGCAAATTTATGAGGAAAAAACTTCTACATTCTCTTAGAACATAAAACCATGGATTTGCAATGCTTTGTAATTCCTAATGCACAAAAAGCTATCACCTCACCTGTATCAGTATGTTCTTTTTTCTGAAAAGGCTCTTCAGGGTCTGACTGCTCATGATAATATTTTAATTCTGGGATAAATCACAATTATGTCCTTGCAGGTTAATCAAATTGCAGAGAATAATTAGATTAGGTGAGCAGCTACATGTGCATGCTCTGTGGCTGTGCCATAATGCCATAATACAACAGGGGTAACTGATCATTTAATATATGTAGCTGTTGCTAAGTCTAGGCTTGCTTAAGATGTTCTGTGTGCAACCAACTGAGATTATAAAATACATGTGTTTTGTAAATATGCCAGTCAAGATTCAGGTCCAGTTAACTGGGCTATAGAAACATAGGGGTTGGATTCTCAGTCTTTTTCCATGCTATTGCAAACTGCACGTGTAACTAGCTTCTTGATACATTTAGTTGATAGGCTATTAAGTAATTAGAAGTCTAGAGAAGCGGAGGAAACAGAGTAGAGACATAGATGATAATATAGTGTTATCAAAAATTGTGTGTTTGAGTGTTATGTCTGGAAAACCACTTAAAGTTAAAGTTTTGAAAGGCTTTGGTTTTTCCATAAAATTTAAAATGCAAACCCTTAGATGAAAACAAAGTGAACAGTTCTAGAATCTAGGAAGAGCTGGCAGGGTAATGGCCACATGGATAATCACCTCCTGAATCTACTGAATGATTCTGACAGCTTTGAAGGAGTTGAAGATAGAAATACACAGATTTTAAACCCCACCAGGGGATTTCACTTGCATTTAATCCCTACCGAGTTCAAGTAGATTTCAGCACAGTAAAATGTCTGTGTGTGTGTGTGTGTTTGACAAAACAATGTCTCTGCAAGGTCCATTTAGCAGCTCTTCTCAGCACCACAGACTCTTCCTCTGCTGATGAAGTTGCCCCCTTGTCACTGAATCTTAGATGTTCAAACATCTGATTTTCTGACGATTTCTTTCATTGTTGGCTTTAAATTGAGACTGAAAGTTAGTTCCTGATAAGGTCCATTTAGTAGCTCCTCTGGAGCTAACAAAAAAGTGCAGTTCAACATGTTGCCAGTCATCTGTAATGTCAGACAGATGGAGCTCACGAGAGTCTAAAATGTATCAAAAAACATGGAGTAAGGACATTGGAAAGTAGAAAAGCCTTTAGGATTTCAGAAGTTAGAAAGAGTAAGGATACTCTTCTGGTTTTGGGGAAATGTTCAGCCTTGGCAGAGGTCTGTGGTCTCAGACTGTTTTCTAGTTCATTCATCAATTTCTTCATCCTATAGTATAACTGCAGTTCTAACCCTCTTCATCTGTGGGGAGACAAACTTGGCACAGTACTGACCATGTGATGGCAGAGCCACAGAGAAATGTTTCAGCCCGTGCAGCTGTTTGTTTACTTTTGTCTAATTTTCTTTGATGAAGACCAGACTGTGATCTGGGCTTCATACAGTAAAATGATCCTATTCCCCCACATTGAATAAGACAATGGGAGCCGACTGACCCGATTTCCCTAACAAACACAGTCTCACATGGTGACGTTTAACCACCAAAGTATGCAGACTCATGAATTTATGCAACAAAGTATACTCGCCCTGTAATGAAGCTCTGTAATGAAGTCTGGAAGTTGGTTGGCTGATTTGGTAGGGCTTAAAGAGAGTATTGAAAAGAAGGAAAGTTGGGGTAATTGTAAAAACAGCTAACCAGTTTTCCAAAGGTTAAATAATGCTGGGATGTGCCCAGTTTCCCATTTACATATTCTGCTAACTTTCTGCAGTCCAGTATGGGAGGTATTGAAGGGACAGGCTGAGTAGGTGGGAGATGGCGGAAGCCTTTAACGGCATCTGCCTCAGAACGTAAGCATGTGGCTATTTCCTGGAAGCAATATATACCAATGCAGACCCAGAATCAAACTTGCAAAAGAATTGCTAAATAGAAAAAAAACAAACCCTTCTGTCTGTCTTTTTTTGGCAGCACTAAAGACCAGTGCGGTGTATGAGACAATACATGGCAGCTGCTATAATTTATGCACCTGCAGCAGCCACTTAAGATTAAGGAGATGCCCATGTATTTTAATAATTTACATATGAAACACAGTGCTTACATGGTGCTAACAGGCATAAACTAGAATTCAGCTTCACCTGTCAAAGGACTCAAAACAAAAAGGGATACTTCGAAATGACTGCTATCTTCAATCAAAACATCAAAGTATAAGATGTTCATGAATACTATGACTAAGAAATAAAGCAGCATGAGAAATGTACTACCTCCTGCAGTAGGCTTTCATGCAGCTATGTTAATGAGCTCTGAACTCAATCCTGCTCTCAATCCTGCTTCTCCTACAAAAGGACACAACATAACAAGATCAGTGTCAGTCCTATCCAATCTATCTGTTTACTGTGGACTTAAGCAAGGTATTTACTGTCTAAATCTGTTCAAAGGCTTTGAAGCCACGGCCCTGGCTGCATATCACCGTGGCTTACCCATATCAGTATACTCGCACAGTATACTCATTCAATATACTATTGAGATATACACTTTGTTGGTGCAAGCAATATCTACTATGTAATCACATAAGAGTAAAGAAAAGGATCTCATAACTTAGAGTCATAGCCAATAGAAATATACTGCAGGCAAACTCAAGTATTTGTTTGCATATTTTAAGCCACCCCTATAGTTCAACACTGACATAATACAGCGGACTGTTATAACAGACGCACATATAGTGCATATATGTACTGCTCCTTAACTTCCAAGAAGTGTCTTTCTAACAGTCAGCAACAGGATGAAACGTGTTTCAGATGGTTTTGTAACTTTTCAAAACCATCAAACACACATTTGTACACTAAACAAAAATCAAGTTCTGAACAAAATACAGACACGTGCAGTGTTCCAGTCTGCAGATGGTCCGACTCACCCTGCACCCCAGCTCCAGGTTTCCAGTTTAACAGCCATTACACAACCTGTCTGAAGCATCTTGAAAGGGCAAGATGACTAAGTACAATAAAACTGTATAACTGAAGCACAGATGTCTGCCAATATTTCCCTGTTAAGGTGAATCACAGTGAGAAAATTTAGTAGGGACATCTGGACACAGTAGGGTTCATCTAAAGTCTCCAGTGACTTTTGATTTGTAGGTGAGGTCATCTGAACTGCAGTAACACATAACCTTAGTTTTATGGGGTGTACGTATACGCGAGTTTGATAGTGGTTGTTTGAGTGTACAAGTGTCTATGGATTGTTTTGAAAAAGTGAATCTATCAGTACTATTAAATACTATGGAAAATCTTTGGTAACGTGGGGGAACTGAACAATATATTCCCCATTTTGCATAATCTACATTTTAAAAACCCTTAAGTTTAAAAATTCATCAGCTTCTCTTTATCTGTGATGTGTAGGGATGTGTTGTAATGAAACCAGTGAGGATTAATGGCTTTTACCTGGATTCACCTCATCGGTGCATTTCGTGGATCGAGAAAGCGACCCTGACAGCCTATACAGTCGACTGTAACATGGTGTAAATAATGAGCGCACTGTTCACTGCAGTCATAAATACTGAAATTACAGTAACCAAAGGCATGGTGGTGCAAACAATTTCAATAAACCATTTGGTTGTTTTTACTGAACTTCACTGGCATCTGTACGAAATAGGACACGAAAGCCACGATGCACCCAGAAATCCACTTCAGAGTTGTATTGGAGTGAAAACGGTGGGACTATGTAGCAAGCTTTGTCTCATTAGAAACGACCTGTTTTTAGGAAGCGGCTCTGACTGTACTGTAATGAGCAGTTGAAGAGAGGCAGAAAATGTATAATGCATTATCTCCCCTTTCATCCCAAGGATGAGAGGAGGGCCAGTTTCTGTGGGACATCCAAGCGTTGGTCATGGATTTGTGCGACCGTGCGTTTGTGTTAGTGTGCCATTCTGAGTGCTTGCGTGTGCATACGGTACATTCATGCTGATGTTTGAGTCTGTGTATGTTAAAATCTGTACATCTGGGCACAGAGAGGAAAGAATTTGGCCTCGTCTTGTGAGAGATCTCACCTCATAAAACAAGAGACTCCAGACAGCAGAAAGGAAAAGACACTCACTATGAAACAGGTGAATAAATAAATAAGCAGAGCATCACTTTTCTGGACATAATTCTCATTCTCTTGATACTAAAATGCTCTTGAATTTCTCTTTGAGTCACAATATTGCGCATGGTATAAGCACCAAATTGCCAAAGCTATATTAACACGCACAAAGCCGTTTGCCATATGTGATAATGAGCAGTGTGATTGTATGAGATCAGTGCAGTTGAGGCTGCGGTCGCACTGCCACGATAAACATCAGATGGTGTAAATGCGCTGCACAAAGGTTCAGCTGGGGCCGTATCATCCTCGGGATCACTGCTTCTGATCCACTGCAAACCATATGGCCTCCTCCTCTCTTTAACACGCATGGATTAAAGGTCTGGTTTGCCTGGCTGTGGACACTTGATCTGAATTTGTCAGTATCACTGTATTTGACGAGCTTTATTATTACATGTTGTTACTTTTTTAATATAAAATATGGCATACTGGCTTTTAATTAGAATGTGTCAGTGTCACCAGTTTTGGCTGACACCAAACTGAGCGTTACAACTACTCAGAAGTCATAAAATTAGTTTGTCTATGCAACAACAGAACATATATAACATTATATATATTTATCTATCTGTCTACAGATGAAGGCACAATTTTTGCTTTGAACATGATGCACAAAAAAAGCAAAAATGTACAATATAAATAAATTAATTGATGTTCTTTCCTTCATAATATTGATCAGTTGCACATTCTGTGAACATTTTTAATGCATCAGTTGACATTAATAATAAGGTTTTGCAGCACATTTAGTTACATAATGTCCTTAAACTGGAAAACAACTACACATAAAAGATCAACCATTTACCAGTTCAGCGTGATTAATTTTAGATTACGCTGAAGGTTGTGCTGAGGAGCTCTGACCGGTGAAGAAGTCCTCATCTGTTGGATATTAATTGATTAGGCACAGATACAAGAGGAAATAATAGAGTTTGTGACTTTAATATGTTATGATATTAATCTGTTATCACATTTCATCTGTAGGGACTTGGCCTCAGTGGAGTAATCTGCTGGGTAAAGCTCAATCTCTCTCTCTCACACTCACACACACACACACACACACACACACACACACACACACAGGCACACGTACACCAGAGATGGGGAGTCCCCAGTAAGTCACACAATCGGTTAATTGTAATTTCTTGCTACTGTAATTATTCGACTGTGTAGTGATAATTACTATCATAGAATGGGAACACAATCTGCCAGGATACTATAATTATTTTACACATGTTGTATCTACAGTAGTAGTATAGTATAGTACTAGATAAACAACTCTTTCCCCCCCTCCTCTCCTCAAACAGTTTCACAGCTATGAAAAGGATTACTGTGTAATTTTGTTCAAACATTAATGTTTCCTCTCAGGATGAATTGTAATAAATTTGGTCAGCTGTTAACTTTTCATCATATGCCATCAAGCAAATACACACCACTCCCTCAGCTGCACTTTGTGTTTAGTGCCGTCAAGCTAAAGTAAGACAAAGAAACATTAAACCTGCTTAACGTCAACATGCAAGCAAGTACGGCCTGACAGAGCTGACTCTGTGGCTGCAGTCTCTTCTTCTTGTTACTGTACAGCTCAAAAATTTCCAGTCTATCATTCTCTCCTCCCCACTCCTCTGTAACAGCTGTGGTTGCCTGCAGCGTTTAGCCAGCGCATCTCTGGCCTGTCATCCAGAGGTACATTAGCGCATTCATCAAGCAAAACACAGTGCATACAACACACATGCAAGGCCTATACCAGCAGTATATACACACACTATTGTGCTTATACTGACACTTGTCACTGCACCCTTTGTGTGGCGCAGGTATGGAAATAACCTGGGGCTTCCTGTTATTGGAGGTTCCTAAACAAAAGAAAAAGGAAGTGCCTGTTTGTGAGGGAAAACAGGCTGTAGTCCTAAGGTGTGTGCATGTGTGTAGGTTTAATACACTACATGCATGTGTTTGTGTTGATGCACAGGAAAGCGGTAGGCTTTGGTAGGCTCTCTAATACAATCGCTAGTGACAGATATATGGCTAATTAGTGCTGCCTAGGCTTGGCTGTCCTCACCTCTCACCAGCCCGCTGTGAAATTGGATTAATTTACCTCGCCTTTAACATAGAGTTTCAAGCGCACCAATAGGACGCTCCTTTAATTAGCACAGATTTGTTGCTACTTTGGAAAGGGGCTGGTTTAATATTTTGTTTAATCTGTAATGCGCGTTCACATACTTTAATGTTGTCGGAAACTGCGCTGCAGCATTTCTCTTTCTCACACACACACAGGCTAGCACAGTATGGTGAGCATGTTTCAAGGCTGGGGTTACAAGTCCAATTAGGCTGGCTCTTCTTTACGGTGTGCTAAGGATCTTACAAAGACAATCTGCTAAGGAACTCCTTAAGAGCAGCTCAGTCCTTAAAACAAGCAGCAGACAACCTCTCCTAAGCTTTTTTTCGAACTCCATCTGTTTTCATCTTCTGCTGACAGTTTACCAAATCCATCCAGAAGCTCAAAATCATCTCAACTGTCCACGCTTTGCCCCTAAATCCCTAGTTGATACTCATAATCTCTGCTGTCCATATTCTGAACCCTGCTCTTGCACATGGTCACAACATTAT
Source organism: Psettodes erumei (assembly GCA_016785225.1). Lineage (NCBI taxonomy): Eukaryota > Metazoa > Chordata > Actinopteri > Pleuronectiformes > Psettodidae > Psettodes > Psettodes erumei. The sequence goes on along the minus strand of JAFBJZ010000863.1, from coordinate 3,192,198 downwards.
TGATATAATTGGCTTCCCATCCTATTTTGCTCATCTGCTACTACCAGGATACAACAGCTGACAGCTCTGATGATTCCAAACGTTGGGGCAAGGAGTAAAACTCATAATATCTCGTAAAATTTTGTGTTTAGATGATAGTTTTTGTGCCCACTCGTCATTAACTCCATTTTCTCACTCTTATTTCTCCAGTCTCTTCTGTGTCTCTCTCTCTTTTTTTTATCTCCGTCTGTTGTAGCATGACTGCTCTTTGCCAACAGCACCCCTGCGAAGTACAAAAACACCCTCTGTGAGAGCCTCTGTGTAGGACTTTCTTGTGATGCTGAGAGGAAATCACTGAGTGACATAGACAGAGGAAAAGAGAACTAAAGAGAAAGTGTGTCTCTCTCACCATCTGTTTACTATGTCCCTACAAAATACTGTAAATTAGTCCCAGATTTAATAAAGAAAAAGGTTTTGAAGATAACCGAGAACAAGACTGGGTCAGAACCTAGTTGGGTCGTGTATGATCAGTTTGTGCATGGAGATGAGTTCCACATACTCGCAGGTAAATACTGGATAAGCTCTAGAAAGCAGCTACATTTGGTCCAAAAAGTCACCAGATTTGTTGCAAGGTGCTTTTTTAATAAAAAAAAAAAAAAGATACTAAAGTGGGGAAAGTCCAACAACTGGCATTTCAAGTTCATTCTAACAGTCATGTTCAAAGTGATTAGCCATCACTGACTTTTATTTTAATTTAAAAAACCTAATCAGACATCGTAAGTACTTATCTGTTTCACTACATCTCCATTACAAGTGAAACAGCAACTTAACATCCCGTTTTACTTTAAACATGCTCCTTGTATCCTGAACCACAGTTGCTGGCTCTCCCATCAACAATGACCATTTTTGATTGATTAAGTAACTCTTGCTGATTATTTCCCTTTGAGCAACCACTCTCTTAATCAGTTAATTGTTTCAGCTCTGAGCTGGAACCAATAATTATTTCCATTATCAATTAATCAACAGTTTACTTTCTCTGTGCCAATCAGAACTTCCCATAGCCCAAGGTCTTCACATATTGGCCAACCAACAGTTCAAAATGAAAATGTTCAAATTTTAGAAGCTGAGACCAGTGAATTTTTTTGCTACTTTTGCTTAAAAAATACTTGAAGAAATAATTTTAAAAGTTTCTTATTAATTTTCTGCTGATCGACTAATCATTTCAGCTCTCGTAAATACTAATTTTAATTTCTTTTATGACATGGGTAAACCTTTGTTTTATAGTTATAATAGTATGTAAAACTATACTTCAGATTACATCTTGGTGTGGGGACTTCAGTCTACTGAATTCTCTTGTTATGTAATTGTATACAAAGAAAAAAGTTACTTGTTTGTGCTTGTGTAATTACAGCACTGTGCTTTATGCTGGAGTCAGTGGATTATAGAGATGTCCACTCGGTGTACAGACACTGACAGACGTACACATGCTGACCCAGAGAGATCGCTGAGCATGTGGATTTTTTTTGGTCCCCAGCCATCTGTCAAAGATTTCGGGGGAATGGTGATGATGATGGGGTCTCCAGGCAGAGATGACAGCAGGTCAGGACAGTTAGCATGTCGCGGGAGGCTGACAAACACATACACACACGCACACATCAGGGAAACACTTATGCATGGACAGATATATTAGATACACACTCAGACACACACACAAAGTCACATTCACACAACGTCAGGCTTTACTAGAAAACAGAACGGCATTGCAACAAGATTGTCACTGAATTATCTGTTGTCTGTGCCCGTTTCCTGGAACTTTAAAGGAACATTTCTGATCAGTCTCTTAAATTATGTGCTGACTTTCGGTCCATGTTTTTGCTTTTTGTCTTTTTATCTTAGCAGTTCAATCTCTCTTTAGGACCCAAAACTCAGCAGTAGTAGCTGACTTGTGTTTCTTGTCTGGCACACACACAACACAATACAAAGCATTTACATTTTCCCTACACAAATTACACTTGATGTGTGTATATTCTAAAAGTCCATCAACAGTTAAAAAAAACAAAACGGTGAACAACAATTTACCTTTAAGTGCTCCTCAAGTGACGTAAAATCGACCATCTTTCTTAAGGGGGAATGAACACATTTAAAGAAAGCTATTATTATTTGATATAAGAACTGCGTTAAGTGGTGGATAAATATAAATATGGTGAAATATGAACATATTCATGACGATAAAATTCATCTGTACAACATAAATACTATAAGCTGTAACTATTTGCTTTAGTCTGTCCTTTGCAGAGCCATTAGTCTGTCCTTGATGATATGAGCGAAAGCACCAGTTCAGGATAGTTTTGTTTATTTCTGGCATGACTGCTCAGCTATAGCTGAAACACAACAACATGGGGAATAAAGCCAGAGGCCAGTTTGCACAGACGAGGAATCGTCTCCACAAAGCCAGCATGCCAGCCAGTGCATCGAGGCGGCCGGGCGCTCTGATGTACAGACCAAGAAGTTCTGCATGCATGTTTTATTGCAGGCTGCAACAGCAACAGAGACAGAGGCACTTAAAGCAGAATTTCAAATGATAACATGAGAGACAGAAAGAAGAGGCTCGTAGAGTTCAGCGGGTTGTGTGCGCATGTGATGCCCTTGTGTGTGTGTGTGTGTGTGTGTGTGCATTTTCACGTGTTTATGTCTGTATGAGGCGTATGGGAGTGTTTACCTGCTGGTGTGGGAAGGCTGATCAGAAAGTGTGTCAACTCTGTGTGTGTGTGTGTGTGTGTGTGTGTGTGTGTTACTCTACATGAGGCAGTGGAAACACTTTTGCCAAAATTAGCATAGAGGTAATAGGGCCATGAGAACAGAAAATGTGCAGTGATGATTTTTACTCTCCATGACATAAGAGACTCTTAAGAGCTGAATAAAATAACCTCTGTGTATATTGAAGTCAAGCAAAGTCCCTCTTGTGACCTCCCGACAAGTCATTCCCACATGTTTCCATGGTAATGTCAGTGGACAGATGCAGACCACATGCTTTGACTACAACAAAATCTACATTTTTCATATTTTTCCAGTCTTTTCACCATTAGTCTGGAAAGAGGGGCTGCAGTGGAAATATCATATTCCAAACAAAAGAACCCAAAAAACAATTTTTTGCATCTGGTTAATTGTGTGTGGAGGTATTATTCCATTGGGGTTGAAGTATGAGATGTAACATAGCCAAAACATAAATGACCATAAATTAATGGTTCAGAAAGATAACATAAAATAACACATTTCTTCACTTTAAATAATAGAATTTTTTCAGTTTAGTAGTGGCAGTGAGGCGGCATAATATTTGCACATCCACAGGTGCAGAATTTGCACTTTGTTTTACTCTATAAGTCAAGTGTTTTCTTATTATGTTCTGTGTCCAGAGAGTGTCCACAGAGCAGCAACTACTCCAATACTCATGCAGCTTGGGCAAGACAAACAAGCACTGAGAGCTGCTGATTCTGAGGACAGATAAGGTGGACATCCACAGTATCCAAAAAATGACGAATCAATAACAACATGTTGAATAAACCACCACACAGTACTCATCAGTCCATGTGTGTTTAGCCTTTACATTAAAGTATTAGAGATTTTCAGTTTTGATGAGTCAGCTGCGCCTGAGCTTTTTGCAGGTTTAAATAATCCTCCATCGTAGAGATCATACTGTTTATGTGATATTATTTCCACACAAGTTTCTGAAAATGTGATTTAAAAATTAATTTCGTGTCAATTCACAATGTAAAAATATTTGCATGTATAGAGTGCATCAACCCCCCTCACTTGAAATAAAATTGCCTTTCACATTAAAAGCCCATTCCCTGCACAACAATGGCCTTCCCTTATCTTCCTCTGTCGCCCTCTCCCTTTAACTCCTTTAACTCTGTTATCAAACCTCTCCTCTCCTCTCAGGCTTGTAAGTGTCTGGGTGGAAATCAAAGTGCATTAAACATTAAATATGCTGTCAAGAGGCAGAAGTCTCTCCGTGCTGATGATGATGGGGAAAGTAGGGCAGTGAGGGAAGAGGTATAGTTGGAAAGGAGGAGAGGGAGAGTGGACACAAATATGTGAAGACGGAGGGAAGGACAGATGGAGGCAGAGACACGGAAGCTGTGTGACAGGGAAATAAGAGCACATAAAATTGTCACACACACTGGATTCTGTAAACATCTGAAGTGAGGTTGTTAGTGTCAAGCGTGTGTCTTTGCAGAGGTGTGAGACAGACGAGATTTGCCTGAGCAGAGTGTATCCTGACCTGCCTTGTGCGGTTGAAATCAGATCCCTGAAACACACACGCTGGACAGATTAAGCCTTTTGGGCCAGTATTACAGAATGAAGTTGGTAAATACATCTCTATTTCTGCCTTTGCTGTAGTTTTATTTTTGTGTGTTTGCGAGTGAGGAAAAATAAAAAAAGCACATTTACTTCCAGACCACTGAGAGTCACACACCGTACTGTTAGCTCTCACGCTCTCTGTCTATGCTTCTCTTGTTCATTTTGTCCATAACAAACTGTTTCAACAACAGGATGTGCGCTCGAGAACAGATGCTAGTTGTACTACAAAAGATAGTAAAAATGTATGACCAGAGAGCGAGCGAGAGATTGACAGAGCTGAAAGGTTAAAGCAGGCCTCTCTCTCTCTTGCTCTCTCCTGTTACTATGCAGACTAGTGAGATAGAGCAGTCCCCCGCTGCCACAGGCCATACTCTCTCAAATTCAAATTCAAAGTCAAATTTGCTTTAATGGCATACCGGGAAGAAACCAGTGTTGCCAGAGCAGTACAATATATTTGCTACAGACCAATATTTTCACATGAAAATCCCTTCCATCTTGTGTGTGTGTGTGTGTGTGTGTGTGCGTGTGTGTATGCTGTGGATTGCTACTGATTCTGCACCTGAACCCGTACCTGTCACCCTGCAGTGACTGTTGACTTTTGTACATTTTTTGTATGTAATTAATTGAAGCCTGAAGTACACAACAAAATTTCCTCTGCTAGTGTGATATGGCAGCTTCCATGCATTTGTTCGACCATTTGTAGCCTTATAGCCACACCTGATATAAGCTACTGTTTTACTGTGTTACATAAAAGAGGCTAAAAAGGTACAGAGCTGGCTTATGATTGTCTGCAAGCTGCAAATAACCACTCTCAAGTAACACACAGTTATTTGACCCATTGTTTATGCAAAACATATTGACTGGATGGCGCTTTAAAGATGTGGCACATCTGCTACAACTCGAGTCTTCCTCTCAGGCTGTAGAAAAGTGCAGTCTGTCACTTAACTCCTTAACCTTCCTGTATAAGCTGCTTTTTTTAATCAAAAAGTTGTTTTGAAGATGGACATTTTTGGGAGAGAGAGACCTTCAATATCAGCACTTGTATTTCTTAGGCTCATGCTTTCATTTAAAACAGAATTCATACAACTGCTTATATACAAGGCAAAAACCAAACAATCAACATTGTTTTGTCAGTGTTACATCTCTCTTGAGTTTGGCTCTTAATTCAACAGTTGTTCTATTCCCACCCGATCTGATTGCTGTCATACCATTGAATAGGCGTAATTCGTGTACCGTCATCCCACAGACATGGGCCAGTAGGCCCCTACTCTACCTACTAGTAGGTTAAGGGTTCGGGTTCGGGTTCGGGTTAGGGTTAGGGTTAGGGTAAAAGCGATAATAAGTAATATAATGTTATTATAAATAAAGCTTTTCCAGTGACGTATAATTCCATAGCAAGCCTACTGTGCCTACTGGGTATTGATAACATTGGGTCAAGCATATGAATAGGTGATCACAGCCTTCTAAACCTACTAGTAGGTAGAGTAGGGGCCTACTGGCCCATGTCTGTGGGATGACGGTACACGAATTACGCCTATTCAATGGTATGACAGCAATCAGATCGGCTGTCTATTCATGCTTTGGTATTTGCAGCCCAACCATGCAGTGGGATCCCATTTCACAAAACTAAATCAAATGACATGTTTGTGTGTATGATGTTTACTTATTACTGTACATAGTATATTATTCTCCACACATGCCACACCTGGCAACTGAACATTTAATGGGGAGTCGTAGAAGCGGTGGAACACTATATATCCCCCATGCCACTGAGACAAGGCCAGAAAAGACTACAGCAGAAAGTCATCTGACCACTGGTCTGCATATACGCCTGTTTTTTTTCAACCATATATCACAGAGATACCTACCCCTCACATTGTGTCCACACAGGGGGTGTTCAGGTGCTCTACTGAGTATAGGTCACCAACAATTTGACAGAACTCAGAGCCCAACTCATAGTCACAGTAGTTCGTCATGTAAAACAGAAGAAAATTGATGGAAAGCACAAACATATGTTTTGGGTTGCATTTACGTGTAGAGCGTTGTGAGTGAAGCTGGAGCCACTGCGTGGCCTGTGAGGACAGCTGGACTGATTAAGACAGAGGCGAGTCTGTTCGGCCGGACACGTGTGAGACGGACGAGTGAAAAACATGCAGACCTTCAAGTGTTAGGGCCACAATTTTGCTCAGTGGAAGAGCTAAGACTGTTTTTTAGGTTTCATAACTTCAGTGATCATTTTCCTTTACGGTAGAAGTGAAACCTTGATTTGTGAGAACCGTCAATATTCTTTTGTACAGCAGCACTGTGATACAATGTGGAACTTATATCAGTATTTGTGTCATTCCGGACAGACACGGTGGAATGACAAGGCAAATCAATCAGTGAATGTGTTCATGGATAGCCACTGCTCGTGCTAACATCTGACAGCTTATACAGGCTGTTTCACTGGGTTTTGATGAATGTCCCACACAACATATTGCTTTCCATGATTGTGACTGTCTGATCAAGGATCAGGATCAATACAACGTTCGAACCACATTGGCTGCCTTGAATGTTGATAACACTCCACGATCATATGAGGAAACACTAATGTCAATGACACTGAAACTGTCTGCGTGTACATAGAGATATTCAGCTCCTCAGGGTTATTGCTGCCATTTGAGAGTCAGAGGGAAGATAATAACGCTTTTGAAAGCTGAATAAAAATAGCAAACTTTGGTGGGCCTCCAAGTATGAGTGTTGGCCTACAGAGGACTCAAGCTCTCCCTACAGCCAAACTGAAGTCCCACACAGACAGTCAAAGTGTATTTTTGCATTATTTTTTTCCTTCCAGAATGTGTTGAATGAAATATCTTATGACGAAAATAGAGACAAAGGATGAATAAAGATCCCAGATTCGGCATAAAAACAATACAGAAAATATCCAGACAATAGTAAAAGACTGTTGTTCAAAGGATATCACACTGCTTTTGTGATGATATTTGGTGAATCGTACTCTTCAGATCAAAACAGAATGAAAGCAGATACAGGAGGAGACATGCCATGGCATCATTAGTGTGATGGTTCAGTTTTGTTATGGCTTTTCGGCTTCCCTCTCCCTCTTGTTTTCCTTCTGTCCCCCAGGTGGTGGTAGGAGGCGTGGCTGGTCCCCAACAGGCAGACGAGACACACCTGGTGCATATCACCAAGCAATCACCCTGCCACTATAAAAACCCTGCTCTCCCTTCACTTGGTGCCAGATGATTGTGGTATCATCCTGTGTTCCTTGGCTGTTTCTTTGACCATGATTATGACTACGATCCTGAAGAGTTGCCTATAGGTTAATCCTTTGTCTTTTGCCAAGAGACAATAGAAGAAAACTTGTGCACTGTGCCTCTGGTCTCCTGTGCTTCATGGTCCAAAACCTCAACTCTGTCAATTAGACTGCTTTGCCAGGGGTTTGCCAGATAGCACAGGCACTTCAATCCATCAAAAAAAATCCAGAGAATCCTGTCTTCCAATTGGTGTGTTTGCTTCCAAATTTCTCACAGTGCCTGTATTTTGATGCAGGCTTGGCAAATGGCAAAGCATTAATGGAGGACACCTGATGGTTTGATCTACGACCATCATTTTGATTGGAAACCAAAGATTTCACCACCTTTCTCTGTGTGGGGTTTGAACTTTGTCTCTGACACGCCACAAATCTGCCTCTCAGATAGTTTCAGCTGAATTAGTCCTGTAATTTGAGCTCGGGCATCATTTCAAAAGAGCAAAGTAAAGATCAGAGAGAATTCTGAAACGTAAACATAATTTATTTATCAGAATTCTTTTTTTCCTCATTTTCTGTATGGGTAATCCACTAGATTTATGTCATGAACATTTATAAGAGTCCTGATTCCAGGACTGTGAACATCAGGTTTTGAGTAAAGCCCTGCCTTGAAAGGAGTTAAGGAGTTGACCATGAGCCTCACTGTACCATTTTGGATTCATAAAAGCTGACCGTTGCATGGTAGCACACACTAAATGGTTGTGCTAATGGCTAGTCATGTTGTACATGTTGACTAGCTATGGGGACACAGAAGCACAATCCACTCAACAACCAATATTTCCGGGTTTTCTGAGCACAACAGGTGTAACAGACAGATAGGTTGCTGGGTTAATTTGCCAACAAGTTTAAGGGGAGTTTTATATAGCAAGACGTGACAGTACTGTTGTGTGTTTGCGCGCCATCTGCAGAAACTTATTGAGTGAGATTCAAAGGGCCGTCCATCTGTTGGACAAAATGCACACAAAATCTCTCATATTTCACACATTTTAATTCAAAGAAACCTCTCTTCAACAGAGGCCCAATTTATCCAAAATCCAAAGCAGACTGGAGTGAACGAAGCAAATACATGGACTGATTTGTGTAGTAAAGACGCAGCCTGCCTCACTGTCACATATGCTTGGATGTGTGTGTGTGTGTGTGTGTGTGTGTGTTGTGTGTTGTGTTGAGGTTTGGGGTGTGGGGAGGGTGTAAATCTAAAGAGGGAGTTCATGAGCCTGCAGCAGTTTTAGGCCCCAAAATGCTCATCTTTGATTATCCCAGAGTGTGATAAGCTACAGAAGTGATCATGCACAGAGCTTGAGTAAAATCACTACAGGGATCGTCTAAAAATCAGAAGCCTCAGACTGAAGGGACTGCAGAGGACATAAATAATATGTAGCCGCTGTACAGGACACGCTGTTACATTCAATGGCAGAGTCTTTGAATGATGCCAGTCAGCCCTTTTTTGCACTGCGTTTATAGCGACACCTTAATATGTGGTCCTGATCAGTTCATATTTACCCTGCAACATAGGGCATCTGGATTCATTATTGATGTTGTGTCGGCGCCGCTGCATGTGAAAAGGGTGGATGGGGGGGGGGGGGTCGCCTGTGAAAACCCCAATACGCACACACACTCGCGCACACATTTGACCCCCCCCCTTTTTTAATAGACACTCGAGCCGTAAAACTTCACATAATTCACACTCAGGATGCAGGAGGCGGCTCCCAACACACCGCCTCAACATGCTTCAGGTGTGCGCTACCCGCAGTAACGAGACTGCGATGCTGAGCCAATGCAGCGGCAACACACGCCCCTCCGCTCCGCTCCGCGCTGCCTGCCTGTGAGCACACACACACACACACACACACACACACACGCCGACCCCCATCGACATACACACACACGCCACACATCCGAGTCTGGACCGCCAAATGAATGAGCAGTCAACACATCCTGCGCTGTGAAAACGCATCTCGATGCTGCTGGATGGTCCAATGTGCAAATGCAGCCGTGTGACAAATTTCAATTGGGGGTAGGGGGGGTGGAGGGTGGGAGCGCGTCCGCGTCTACGGCGGGCGTGCGTGCAGCTGGGTAAAAATGATTTGGAGGTGGGCGCCCTTCGAAGCCTGAAGGCGCACATGTAGGGAATGAATGAATAAAAATCACACATTTGCTCAGGTGTAAATGATAAAGTGATGCCTTTTTGGGAGGTGGGTACATACACTTGGGGTGGTCTACTTACGCACTGCCTCCTTTTTAGGGTCTAGGGCACTGGCAGTCTGCTGTATCTGGCCTATTTTGTTCTGGAGGACCCAGACCCGCTGGTTGGTGTTAATGATGTCGTTTTCCAGCTCCTGAAATAGGGAGCAGGCGTGCCGGGCCAGGTCGGACAGCTGTCGCAAGGTCCGGGACAGAACCACGTTACTGATGGCACACAGGTCTTCGAAAAGCAGACCTTCATCGTTTGGTATCTGGTGTCTGCACAGAAGCTGCGGTTCCACAATCCTTTTGGCGAATGGCATTTTGCACGCCAGAAATAATAGGAGTTGTAAGCCGAGTGCAAATTCCCACTGCCTCGAAGAAAAAGGGAGATGGGGGAAACAGACAACATCCAAATATATAATTCCGAGAGAAAGCCGATGAGGTTCGGGCCGACCGCGCGTTATCCCCGGGCGTCAATCCAAAGTTCCCAAATTCTCCTTGAGATCCTCCATCCCGCTGCTGGTTTCTGGGGATCACTCACACACTCCCGCTCACACACGCACACACAGGCACACACATGCAGGACACGGCTAAGCTCAGTTCAGTGATGTGAGGATGCGTGTTGAGTCTGCGATCATGGGTTGCCTCCGTGCAGCGTCAAACCAGCCCCAACAAAAAGGAAACGCCGCTCAAAATTTTCAAAATAAGAACCTGGGCCAACTGGAACTCTGAACAGGGGGTGGAGGGGAGGTCTGCAAAATCTAATGTGAATGACGAAAGAACGATAAAATAAAGAATGTCCCTGAAGGGCTCAGCGATGAATTGGCAAACATTGTTTCACACCCAGTCAGCACGCCTTAAACTTTTATTTTTCGAATCTGTCCTCGCTTTTCCGATCTCATTGCGGTCGTTTTTTTTCCTGGGGAATTGTTGCAGCCTGTCTCCGTGGCCTGAGCAATGTGCAGGCTGAGAGGATGCGAGAGAAAGACCGAGATAAAACCCGGAGACGTGGACACGTGTGGACAGGAAACGCTCATGAAATTCAACCTTTACAACTTTTTCATCGCGTCCGGAAACACTGACACAGGAGGGTTTCACAACGAGGCGATGACTTGTTCAGACTTTTCTATCTGACACATGGGTGATAAGATGCAGCGCTAAGGGAAATTGACTGAATCTATAAGACAGACATTAATTTTCCTTCATTTTCAGTGTCAAACATTTGCACATGCCATTCCAGCCCGTGGACAATAAAATTGATAATTACGTAATTTCAGATATGAAATTGCCACAGTATGGCATCAGCTGTATAGTCTTAAATTAGCCATGGCTATTTAGGACATTATTAGCCAAGAAGTAGCCATTCTTTACTGGCCTGCAGATTGACTAAAAAATTATCAATTTAAAAAATGGTCATCCCACCTACAGATATACAAACAAACTGACTGACTTCGGGGGCTGTCAACCATCCAACCATGATAAAAAAAACTTCAAAACAATGAACAGTTCAAAAAAAGTGCAAAATGAAAACACAAATAGCTAAATCCCAAAGAGTGGGATTACAGAGACGATCATGTGTTTTCATTAGTCTTGCACCTACTTGTAGTTTGCATATAGTGTTTTTTCTGGGATTAAGACAGATAGAATTCATACTATAAAATAAAATCCATAGATTGTAGATTTCTGTTAACACTAGCAAACTAGTAGAATATAATATAAATGCACATGTCACTGTGGTCAAACACTGTGGCTCTACATCCCTAAACTATAAACCTACAACAGGAGCCTATACTGCCACTAAATGATGTCCAGTGTTTTGTTTTGTTGTTTTTTGCTGAATGTGAGTTTCCAGAATGCTAAGCCAGGCGGTTGTCTCATTCATTCACAGTGATTAGCTCATAGCCTCTAGGCTCAGTCTGTATATAGACATGTCGGCAGTAAACTTGCTGTCGCAGCAAATCTGAGGCAGCGCAGATTGACAGTAACCTATCACGGGCCTCACTCTGAGCTGCTAAGACCGGCGTGCTACATGTTGTATATAGATAGAAGCATTCCAGCAAATAAATACACACAGTGATCATTGAGAAACCGTGAAAACTGATGGGAGTGGACAATGTGTCAGTGTGAGATTCTTCACACCTTTACATTTTTCCACTCTCTTAATTATGAATGTGAAACATGTCACCTTAAATTCTAACGAATAATACTTTTAATGTACATATGGGCATTTAAGATTTCTTTAACAGTGTGCCAGACTTGAAAAAATGTGAACCTATGAGGGATTATTCCAACTGTCTCCACAGGAAGGCACTGTTGCATCAAGTTAATGTTCCCAGTAAAGTTCCCACCCAATGTCATACCGGTGCTCAGTGGTAAACTGAAGGCAGATTATTTAAACATTTCCTGGACCGATGCGATGTTACCGCTGAGGACGCAAAGACAATTATGATCCTTTTTTATATATGTTTTAATATTGTTATTGATGTTTTAGTAGATTATTGATTGATTTGTAGCAGAGAAAAAGAAAGACACTATTAACTAATCTTTTGGTACTGGTAATAAACCTTGCTCTCGTGGCTGAGTTCTTATCAGCTCTGTGGTGCATGACTCGTGTTTTATCACGTGTTCAGAAATTTATTGCCACATGATAAGAAAGTTGGAGGCACCTTTCGTGATTGTTTCCTGTTTCCTTCACATTTTCTCTTCAAAAATCTACGTTTCAAGATTATATTGGACTTTTTCTCTTAATTTAAGTGATAATAACTTAACTATTTATATTGGACGTTCAAAAGTAAGGAATAAAGCAAGGAATCAAAAGTAAATTAAATTAAGAACATAAAAGATAAAACAAGATCAAATATTCAAGAGCAGTTACAAAAAATTCCACCAGTTGAGAAAAAGCTGTAAGAAATGAAAATTAAAAGAGATTTTAAAGTTTATAGTTTTATTTTCAAAAGAAACAATGGAAACAATGTCTCCCATGTTTTTGTCTCAGTGTCTTTCATGTGCAGTACTGATTTTTTATCAAAGTGCTTGTCATATGAAATTAGTTTACACTTGATTTACACACAACATTCCTTGTAATTGGTCATCATCATCAAGCTTTTATGTCAGAAGATTTTTTATGTTCACAGGCTGACAGCCAGCAGGGAGACACCGTATCAAAAGAGCTTCTTCATTCACTGTACCCAAATATAGCTAACTGTACCCCTTTCAAAAGAGATTATGCATCTATTATGCGACTGATAATCTATCAGAGTGTAACAGAGACTGTCTGTGAGGACATCCCTGTGATGCTCACTGTTCTGTCTGTAAATGAAAACTCGGCTACTCCCTCAGTTATGGCTCTGCTGTCCAAAGGCCAATGCAGTGCTTAGTGAAATTGTATAACAGCGTACTGTGTCCCTCCTTCTCACTTAGCTTGTGAGTGTGTGGATGGAGCTGAAGCTGCCAAGATGTCTGCTAGGATCCTTGTAACATTGCTGGCTGTGTCTTGTGCTGTTTCTGCTCAGTCAGACGTGGAGAACAAGGCGAGGGAGTTCCTGCAGAAGTTTGACGAGGAGGCCACCAAGCGTATGTACCAGTACTCCCTGGCATCATGGGCCTACAACACCAACATCACAAAGGAGAACTCAGACAAACTGGTAAAGCCCTGGGAAAACATCCTGAAGTTGCCCAAATGTTTTGATCATATCTTTACTGAGGAATTTGGTTTAATTAAATCAAAACAGATGTAGTGTAAATTATTAATTTATCTAATTTGAAGTTATTTGCCTGTTTTCTTCGGTACAGTCAGAAGAGGGGCAAGTTTGGGGTAATTTCTACAACCAGATGTCAGAAGAGTCCCAGAAATTCCCCATTGCCCAGATCAAGGATCCAGAAATCAAATTACAGCTCATCTCCCTGCAAGACAAGGGCTCTGGTGCTCTATCCCAGGATAAGGCTGCACATGTGAGACAATTGCATCATATGAAATCTCATCCTGTTGAAGATATGTCTTGGATATGTCTTAAATAAGTTTATTTCTTAGATTTTTGAAAGCTTCAAAGACACAAGTTAAATTTTTTGGACTACTTACTACCATAGTGTTGATTTAGTTCTTAAGTTCTAGCAATTTTGATGTGCAACGTGTTATTGTGTGTGTGTGTGTGTTTTGTGTGTGTGTTTTAATCTACTTGCAGCTTGGTAAAATCCTGAGTGAGATGAATACAATCTACAGCACCGCAACAGTGTGTCTGATGGACGACCCCATGAACTGCGAGACTTTGGAGCCAGGTACAGCCTGTTAATAAGGATCAGTTATAGCAATGTGGCTGTCTGTTACTGTCAGCGAAAGTTAGATAAAGCAGTTTATAATTAACATAGTCACTGAGAAAAACAAAATGGCTTTCATTAATTTTTTTGAATAAAGGTTTTCCCAACATACTGTAATCCATTCTGGGAAATTTATTGATTCTAATGTTTAGTTTAGTATTTCCACCTTTGAGTAAATGTACTTTGTGGAATAGTGTCACTCATCATAAAATTTGTAAAACTTAGTGTAAAACTGTAAGTATAGTACTGGTAAAGTTCTTGAACAGGAGTTCTTTCAGTTACATTCCACCTCTGCTATCGTACTTTCAACATTCTCTGTCCATGACATGCATTTTTCTGTCTTAACAGGCCTGGAGCATGTTATGTTCAACAGCCGAAACTACTCCAAGCGTCTGCACGTGTGGGAGGGCTGGAGGAGAGAGGTGGGGAAAAGGATCAGGCCTCTCTATGAAGATTACGTGGATCTAAAGAATGAAGCCTCCCGACTAAATGGTGAGAAATATGCCATCATATGATGAAGTCATATTTCACAGTATTAATATGAGGACGCATAATATTTTTGAATAGGTGAATGACAGAGAAGTTTCAGTGTGATAGATGACCTCAGACTATTAACCTCGAGCTCGTGTTATATTGGCAGTGCTATCACCTGCATTACCACATCTGCATCGATTCTCTCCAAAAAGAGCTACAGAAAATAAGTTATGTAACTTGAATTATATCTGTCCCACATTTTTAAAAATCTTAATCACACACCGACATGAAGGTTTTGAGGACTACGGAGCTTACTGGAGATATAACTATGAGACCATCGAGGAGGACGATCGGTTCAAGTACACCAGAGAACAGCTGAGGGATGATGTCCGTTCAGTATACAGACAGGTATGGCTGATGTATGTTGCTGTAATGGATGTTTTGTGTGAGAATTACTAAGATTATTGATGAACACAATGAAAAAGTTCCTCGCTTTTGAGGAATTGAAATATAAATATAAATTTCTGAATACTCACTTCTTAAAATATTTACAAATAAGAATTCCCATCATTAAAATGCAACTTAATTCTTCAGCTAAATCCTCTTTCTCCCCTTTGGAAAAAAAACCTGAAATAGTCAAGGGATATTTTTACAGTGGTCATCAAATATTTATTATTCTGTTCAGTTCTACTTTCTCACTCCCAGGACTCATTAGGAAGTAGATGAGAAGCTTGGAATAAGGATTTTGGAGGAGAAATAATAAAGACAAAGTGGAAACACGTTTGTTTACAGTTGCTGGTTTTAGCTATTAATCAGGATCAAACTTTTACAATGGATGTGTTTAAAGAGAACCTTCATTACTGAAAGTTGGTTCAATCAAAACATTAAATATGATGGAGATAAATAGACACGATATCATTCTTTGTGTTTCTCAAATTGATATTCCTTTTTGTCCCAAGTTATACCTACTTGGTATGTTTCCAAATGTATATAACTGAAGTTTTGAGAGGAAAAAGATAATATGTAGTGGTGTGACCTGCATGTCAAATATACAGTTGTTTTGGGTGCTGGAAAAATCCACTAAAGCCATCGCTTATCCAGGGGTTATATCCCTGACCTTCAACGGAAATATATTCTTTACATAGGTTCAAAACAGAATAAATACAAGGGCTAAAACAATAAATAAAAGTAGTGATTTAGTATTCATTTGTTTAATTTCACAGATTCTTCCATTGTATAAGGAATTGCATGCCTATGTGAGAGCCAGGCTGATGGAGGTGTACCCAGGACACATTGATTCACAAGGACCTCTACCTGCCCATCTGCTGGGTATGTAGAGGATGTCATTCAGAACTGATAATCACTCCTGCCACACGCATCAAACTAAAATATTAACACACTGCTACTTGTACTTTCCTGTTCCTCTAAGAGTGTTTGTTGTAGTACTAATACATTAGTCAACAGCATCATGTGCTTTGTCATTAAAGAGTAATTATTCAAATCTTTATTATCACATTTACAGGGGAAAAGTTGCATTGTACAAAATTCTTCACTCTGTTTCCTCTCTGATTATCATCCATAGAATACAAATAACTCCAGAGTCTAAAAGAGGAAATTAGAAAAGGAGAATGCAAACAAAACCAGGGAATGAAAATCCCTTTGCTAAGTAGAAAAATAGATATTACTATCATTATTGTTTTTACCATACATGTCCTTTGATGTTGTACTTATCTCACTTCATGTACGTTTTGTTCTGCTTGATAAATTGTACACTCCCATGTGTAATAGCAAATCTGCACTGTAACTCAGGTGTGTAAAAGTAGTATAACATCATCATAAATCACATTAGAAAATTATATTACAGTACATTAAAGCATTGCAGTTAAGACAGATATGAGTTCATGTGAGTTTTAAGATCCAGTCCCGAACCTGAAATATGTCTCCCTCTGTTGTCCAGGTCTCATCACTACCACTTTGTTTTTGTCTGATTGAGGAAATGAAAAGGAAAAGCGACAGCTTATGAAATGAGCTTCATATGTATATTTTAACGCTGTAAATAATATATATTTTTAAGATTTGGTAAAGGCCCAATTCTGACCTTCAATGAAATGTTATTTAATAATTTGGTTGTGTAGTGATAATAGTACAGAAAAATTGCTGTTACAAAGGGAAAAGAAATACAACAGATGTATAATAAGCTGAAAATAAATAGTTCTTTGTTTGGTGAGTCTCCTTAAGGGTACTTGGACTGAAAAATAACCCTCTTTGTGTTGATTGTTCAGGCGACATGTGGGGAAGATTCTGGACCAACCTCTACCCTCTGTCTGTCCCCTACCCTGATAAACCAGACATTGATGTCAGCAAAACCATGGTGGAGAAGGTACGGCACAAATTAGCTAATTCTAATGTTCTGTTTGTATTTTAAACAAAATGAAAGAAAAAAATACAAATGTGAGACATTAAACACATACAATAGAGTACCAGCAGTAAATGTCATGGTTTAAATTTCAGGGCTGGACTGAGCTTCAACATTTCAAAGAAGCAGAGAAGTTCTTCATGTCTGTGGGCCTGTACAAGATGTTTGACAACTTCTGGAATAACTCAATGCTGGTGAAGCCTGATGACGGACGCAAGGTGGTCTGTCACCCCACAGCCTGGGACATGGGAAACAGAGAGGACTATAGGTAAGATGCTTTTCCTGCTTTTACTAAGTGCACAGATATACATGAAGTGTAGTATTGAGAACAAAACGATGGGGGCAGTTCACAGCACAGCAGTAGAACAATAAAACAATAAAACAAACAATAAAACACTCAAATGAGAATAAAAGTAAATAAAACAGACTAAAGTTAAATAAAGACATTAAAAACAATATGGTTGTTCCTTCTACGTAGTGCAAGGTTTAATTCTCTCTAAGTACAGTTCACATTCTGAATGGAAAGTAGAAAAGAGAGTCTTATTTGCAAATTTACATTTATTTATTTATAAAACATGGTTAATGTCACATTATATTACTTATTATTTAAGAGCATAAACTGTATATTCATAATTTAAAAAGTTAAACACATGAGCAACTAATTTTGGAAATAATCTCTGTGTGAGATCATTTACAGTATACATTTTTTTGTGCTTGGCTGAGAAGAGTAATTATAGATCAGTACATGTGAACCATAAATATGAACTTGTTGGAACAATGGTGTTTATACATCTCTGAGTCATTCTTTCCTACTGATAAAGATAACCAAAGTCTTAATGTTGTCAAATATTAATCCATTCGTCACAGCACCAAGTGTTTTAGAAGTTTAAGTGTCTATAGAAATTCATCCAAATGCAAAATATAACTTTCCAAAATCAGGTTTTGTGACTCCTCAAGTGTCACCTTGGGTCAAAATGACTCAATAAACCGTATTCTCTTGTTCTGCTTCTTTAGACGAAAACTTATTTATTTTATTGAACTTGGCCTTCAGTGTTTCTTACATCTGACTCATCAGAAACTTGCGCAGGCCATTTTTATGGGTACAATCTATCTGATATCGTATCATGTTTTGGAAAACTGCTGACATCAACCCGATGTGTTGTCTTCAGGATCAAAATGTGCACCAAGGTCAACATGGATGACTTCCTTACGGTGCACCATGAGATGGGTCATAACCAGTACCAGATGGCTTACCGCAACCTGTCATACCTCCTGAGGGATGGAGCCAACGAGGGTTTCCACGAGGCTGTCGGAGAAATCATGTCCCTCTCTGCTGCAACACCCAAACATCTGCAGAGCCTGGATCTCCTGCCTGCTAACTTCACTTATGATGCTGGTACTACAAATGGAACACTGACAATTAATGGTCAAACAAAAGAAATAATGACTGTCCAAAACATTAAAGCAGCTACAATCCATAGTTAGAAGTAGATATATGAACCCACAAAGAATTATAATTATGAGAGAATTATCATAATTATCATTATCACTGCTAGCAGCACAATATCTGACTGAGATGACATGTCAGTGAGCTTGTTTCCACTGCCCCCAAGTGGACAAATCATCAGCTGTTGTGGGTGTCACTCTTGAGTAACCTTGCCTTGTTCTATTGGTTCATATATGACAAAGCTTTGCTGACATTTTCAGAATCAGAGAAGCAAATAAACTAATTTGCTATTAAAACTTAATTATTTATCTGGCCTAAACCCTTGGAAATCACCAAACGATAGAGATACAATATGAAGTCTTCACCTGGTGCCGGCAAATATATATATAAAATCTGAGCAATCCAAAAATGGTATTGGTGATGTGTCTTTGGGTTGCTACCCTCGATTGACATGCAGGATAAAAAGAGCGTCAGCACTGCCGGTTACCTGAGTAGGTCACGTAACACCTGTATTCATCTCTTTACTTCAGTGAAACTAGATAATCAAGCAGAACATGACCTCAGGCCCTCTGTCTTTTACCTTGCAGAAACAGAGATCAACTTCCTGTTGAAGCAGGCGCTCACCATCGTGGCCACACTGCCATTCACCTACATGCTAGACGAATGGAGGTGGCAGGTGTTTGCAGGGAACATCTCGAAGGATGAATGGATGAAGCACTGGTGGGATATGAAGTAAGCAAGCACTCCTTTGGCTCCTATGTCTGTAAATAATCCAGTCAATTTTTGCAGTCTCTGAATGCGCACATATAATTTATACAAAACATCTGTTGACTTCTAATATAACTGTATTCAAATGTGGTCACGATACAAGAAGTGTACATGATGCAGACAAATACAGTGCAGTGTACATGCTGTGGTTACAGCTTCAGCCTGCATCAGTGCTGAGTCTCTGCTGTTGTAACAGGAGGGAGTTGGTGGGGGTGGTGGAGCCACTGCCAAGAGATGAGACTTACTGCGATCCGGCTGCTCTGTTCCACGTAGCTGGAGACTATTCTTTCATCAGGTAAGACTCCAACTGTAAAGGTGCACTTCAAGGACATGCAGTTTCAGGTCCAAAGACAAATTAACACATGTGCACTGCACATTTTCTGTTAAAATAGCAAATCCATATTGCTTTCTAGTTGTTTTTTGTATCAGACTTGTCAGTTAAAGCTAAAATCTTTCCAGCTCCAGCCCAAGAAAGTTACTTACACAACTGAAAACAACTGCCCCCCAGTTCTACCTTAGGACATTATTCATGTGTGTGTTTGTTGCTGGTTGTAAATACAGATACTTCACAAGAACCATCTACCAGTTTCAGTTCCAAAAAGCTCTCTGTGACGCAGCTGGTCACACAGGTACCTTGGCTACATGTGACATTACTGGGTCTAAACCAGCAGGAACCAAGCTGAGGTATGAACAAATTCCATTTAGTTGTTTTGGTTATCCATGTAAATTTCTGTTTGAAAAGTCCATGTATCTCATTTCTGTTTTTCTGTAAAAAATTATTATATGATATATATGATGTATATAATGTGCACAGGTATGATTGTGGCTGTAATTTTTGCTTATCATCAATGTTTCTGCTAGGAATATGTTGGAGTTGGGAAGGTCACAGTCCTGGACAAGGGCCTTGCATACGATATCCGGTGATGTTAATATGGACGCCCGTCCTCTGCTGGACTATTTCCAAACACTTTATGACTGGCTGAAGGCAGAGAATGAGAAACACAACAGGACTGTGGGCTGGGATGCATCAATAGATCCATGTAAGTACGAAAGAATACTCACACTAAATTGACAGTTTTCTTATAGTAATATTAAGTGAAACCTTGTTGGTTTCATCCATACAAAAAATGAAATGTATTATTGTTATGAAATATATCTATTTCTTGTCCAGTAATTTTCTTTATGTCACCATGAGAATGCCATACTTCAGCACATTTCTTTTTTGGCTCTTATATGATTTAAACAAGGTTTAGAGTTGCTGGTAGGTAGAGTGTGTTGCCCTTTGGATGGAGCCAGGATCACTGTGTCTCCCTTTATTCAGTCTTTGTGCTATGCTAAGTTAATAGTCTTGTGGCTGTAGCTTTATATAAATTTTGTAGAAGCAACAGTGGAAAAGATCTTCTCATGTTACTCAGCAGAAAAAAATTATGAGCATATTTCCCATAAATATTGAACTATTCATTAAAGCTTCCCTTCTGTCCTGCTTTGTTTCCTGCTCAACAAATGCCTCAGAGGCATATATTCTGTATGAGTGTACAAACAACTCTATTGCCATTATGTAACAACTGTGATGAAAAAATACTTGATGTAACTTCTAGTAACTGGCTCTGAAGTAGAGAAAAATTCCCCAGGGGGTATTTGTAAGGAAGTAGAAAAAACACAGACTTAAGTCAAGTTTTGATGTCAGGTATTAACATTTGCAAATCACATTAATTCATTACACTGAACGAATGATTTGTTTTTACTTACAGATTCTGGGTACGCCATTAAAGTGAGAATAAGTTTGAAGGCAGCTCTGGGCAATAATGCCGTGAGTAATGTTAGGGTCTCTCTAGGGTTACAATAACTGATCACACATTTTTTGAAATTAATTTTGTAGGTTTACAGTGAATCACAGTGTGTCTGATATCAGGGCAAATATTAAGAAATTAAAATGTTTTTCAGTATCCCTGGAATGACAACGAGCTCTACCTGTTCAAGGCCAACATTGCGTATGCTCTGAGGCAGTACTACCAACAAAAGGGCGAGAGCCTTGACTTCACGTCAGTATCGACTGCATCAACCTGGGACTCGTACTATGATGATATTTGTTTTCCTCTGACTGTCATTTGTTACTACGTTTAATCTAGGGGTTTTCTTTGTTTGCATTTGCAGAGCAGAGAACATTCACGCCTTTAATGAAACTGTCAGAATCTCCTTTTACATTATGGTCACCAACCCAGCAAGTCCCTCCATATTTATCCCAAAGAGTGATGTGGAGGCTGCCATCCGGTGAGGCGCAAGCACAACAGCAGCATGTTAACAGTGTCACTGTGAGCATGTTAGCATGCTGATGTTAGCGTTTACCACAAAACTCAGCTGATAGCATGGCTGTACATTCTTAGCCAGGACTTCATATCATTCATAACAGAAGGATTTCAGTTAAATTGCTTCCTGCTATAACTAACAAAGTCATCTCGGTTTGACCTGTTCCTAGAGATATTCAATATATGAGACCATTAATAAACCCATGTTGCTATCAATGTCAGGTTATGTCGAGGTCGAATCAACGACGCCTTCCAACTGGATGACAAAACGCTGGAGTTTGTGGGTATCGCAGCAACGCTGGCCCCTCCTGTGGAGCAGCCGGTGGAGGTGTGGCTGGTGGTGTTTGGGGTGGTCATGGGAATTGTGGTGCTGATGGGCATCTACCTTGTTGTGTCCGGTGTCAGAGAGCGCAAGAAGTGAGTTTCGGTCAAGGTTCTTTTTCTTGTACGTAAGACCAACTCCTCATACAACTTTGAGACATGTGTATCCTTGTGTGTTTTTAGGAAACCTCGGAAGACAAGCCCAGAGAATCCCTATGAGTCAGACACGTATGGACAAACAAACAAAGCCTTTGAGGACCATGATGATGACCAAACTGGACTCTAATTCAGTGAAGAACAGAGGGATGCTCATGTACAGTAGACTCATAATCACAGTCTAAGAATAAGAAAGTTTTTATAAAGCCTTCCCCTTTTCACCACTGCTGCCTGGCCTCTTAACAACATAACTAAATGTATAAATATGTGAAACCTTAAGTTTGCCTGGGATGCATATAGTAAAGACCCCTGTAAAAATACATTTAATTCGTATACTTAGTAGACTTCCCATGCAAATGTATTTAAAGTGCGCTACTTTGATATGCCAATATTAAGTGTAATAAGTAGTGAAGCTTAATATATACTTAACTGCACTTATGTTTTTTTCCTCTTCTGTTATGAGACATCAAGTGCAAATAATTACTTTTTTGCACTAAGAGGGGAATTTTTTAAACTATCTACTTTGTGTACTTTGAAATAATGCAAACTATTGTCTTTTGGACTACTATTAATATACATTGAACTGCAAAAAATAATTTAAGTTAATTTAAGTTATATATAAATGAACACACCACATGAAAAATCAATGGTTAAACTACAGAAATCATGGCTTATTTTAACACACCATTCGATGTTTTACGATAAAAAATTAGAACAAAAAATTTAGAACACAAAATTAGATTCAATCTTTATTTTCAATGTCGGTCCTCTCAGACAGTGCAGTGTTTTACACTTCAATGTAGCTTGAAGTTGTGTTTTGTGGTTTGTGGCACATTACATTTGTATAATTAAAAAATATCCTGCTTTATTTCTTATTATAGAGTAATGGATTGTTGTAAGCTTGTGTAAGTGTTGCACAACTCAAATTAATGGCAGTCCATCAAAATTATTGGTCCATAGTATACACACATACTATTTAATATTTAACATTCAGTAAAGGAATTTGTTGGTGATCTGTTATTGTAACACTATTTAATACATTCACTCCTTTTAAGAACATCGTAAAATGTGCTTAATAGGTGCATAAGAAAGTCAAATCAGGCAAGTATTTAGATAAAACATTTTACAAGTGATAATTTAAAAAAAAAAATGAAGGGGAGCTGACGGTGTGTGGGGATACAACATTTTCAATTATTGACAAGTTATATACATAAATTATACATGCTTGTTAGAAAAGGTTAACTTAAAACAACACAGGTGATTACCAAAAATGACCACACCTCACACAAATGTTTTGAAATAGACTGTATGATTCATATCTACGCACTTCTGCAATAGCAGAATTTGACAGTGAGCTTGGTTTCAGTTACTGGACCAGGTGGCTCAAAGTAAAGAACTCCTCTCATGTTTTTCTTTGGTTTAACATCGACCTTCAAGTCCCAAATAAATTTCCCTTGAGTCTTGACAGATAACTGTATTAATATGCCTGAAGAAGACGACTCCTCCTCATTGCTGAATGATGAAGAGGAATGAGTGCTCATCTGTTGGTCCATCCAAGGTTTCCATCCTCACAGTTTGTGAGTCTGTGTTGAGTATTTGGATGAACCATCCACGGTGCAGCACTGACTCAAACTTGGTCTGTTTTGACACATCAGACTTCATGTAGAAGACAAAGGACAGGGTGCTCTCATCATTCTTGGGGATCTGTTTCAGTCTCCGCTTTTCGCACATCTGTGGTGACAAAAGCAGGGATTATTTTGCTTTCTATTATAAGAATTTTAACAATCATCTCTTTCTGTTTCCCTTTTCATTTTGTCCTTGTAAAGCGCTTCTTGGCAAGTACTAAATAAATACATTTTATTCCTTCCTTTACTTTGTTAGTCCTGTGCCTATTCATTCCCACTAAAGATGTCAGGTCATGAAGATGTCAGTGGGTTGTCCCACTGATATTTCTTTGCTTTCATGTTATGTCCTGCTTATTTCATAAAAGCGTCAACTGGAAATAGACTTAAATGTGTAGGCAATATGAAGTACTTCTGCTGCTTCCCCGTGACTGTAGGACAGGTTCACATTGGTCACATCTATGAACATGTAAACTCATTCAGTAATTGTTCATACCTCCACTTGTAGAAACACCCTTCCTCCATCCTTGCAGCACCTGAGAAAGCAGTTGGAGTCGGTAAAGTTCAGGACCACTGGCATTCCTCTAAAAGTCCTATCAATAAAGGTTGACTTGTAGTAGTAGATGGTGATCCTTTCTGAACATAAAAAAAGTTTAACGAAAAAAAGAGTTATTTCACTGATTAATGCCCCCAATAGAGCAAAATTTACATTTTCATAGTGGAATAATCAATGAATTTCAAGAGATAGTAAATGCATGAAGAGAGTGTCTGTTATTATCTGTAACTGCTGCACTTTAAATGATCCAGGTGATTATTTTGTGCCGAGTTGCTCAGTGCTGGTCTGAAAGACAAACCTGGATTGGGTGATGCGTAGATGGTTTTCTGCGAGCAAAGACCCCTGAGGTATTGGTTGGTGGCTATGTGTTCAACTGAAGCATCTAAATGCTTGGTCTGTTTGAAGCTGCTACCTCCTCTTGCAACTGAAAGTGACAAAGGGAACAATCACTCACTTTCATCTCCTTTGTGAGGAGAAAAAAGAGAACAAGGGTTGCTGCTATCTTGCCCTTCACCTGCAGCTACTTTTACAATTATTGTAAGAATGTGAAGGATATCCACTGTGAGAACACCAGAGGAATTTAAAGACAGGTATGATTTCATTTCAATATGCTGGTACCATTGCCACAAGGCATCCCCACTAGTTAAAGAGGAGTCAAGTCATACTACCTTTACATAATAGCTTCTATGGATAATATTCCTTCTACCCTCTACTTCAGTGATATTTGCATGTCAGACTCAGTGCTGTTTTCACCACTTTCATCACTCTCTCACAATATGATTTCTTTGACAGTGGTGAAAAGTACTGTAGTATTTCTTGTACTTGAGTATTTCCATGCGACAAATGAGCCATATGCCACAAAATACAATACATTATCATTTAATA
The DNA here is from genome assembly GCA_016785225.1 of Psettodes erumei. Lineage (NCBI taxonomy): Eukaryota > Metazoa > Chordata > Actinopteri > Pleuronectiformes > Psettodidae > Psettodes > Psettodes erumei. The sequence goes on along the minus strand of JAFBJZ010000863.1, from coordinate 3,167,101 downwards.
TTATCATGAGCATTTTATCATAACTTATGATATAACATGTCTCTGTTTTTAATAGTTCCACCAAAGATACATTTCCCATCAAATGGTTTCATTTAATATTTCACCCAAAATAAGATCTGAGAAAATTTTCTTCTTTCCTACCTCATTTATCATTTCATGACCTCTAGTCATGATATGTTTTACCTTGCTAATGTATAATACAGTTTTCTACTTAATTTGTTCATATTTTCATTTTACTGTTTACTAACAAAAAATACCTCATGTCTCCATCTTGTTAAAGGCTGGTCGACTATGTAGGAAAGGAGAGGAGAGGAGATGAGAGGAGAAGGGAGCAGAGGAGAAAACTTACTCACCAAGTGTCACAGTGCTGGATTCTGACACCATGACAACATCATTAAAGCTACATCCTATCCCATGACATCCCTGACAGGGACTCTCGGTGTCACAGCCTCTTCCTGCCACCACAGAGATGCTGGGGTTCTTCATGGAAACGACAAGCAGATCCTTCATCTCACCATTCTCCACATTGTCAACCTGACAATCATCCTCCTCTGTTTCCCCATCACCCCATCCTCCTTCTTCTCCCAGGTTGTTGCCTTCCTCCTCCTCCTCCCTCTTCATCTCCATGCTGAAACTGAGAATTGTGTTTTCCTTGGAGACAGGATGTAAAGTTTCCTCATCCATAGGGGGAAGCTCAATGGGCTCCTTCATCTTGCTCACCTTGTGCACCTTCTATAGAAACCCAGAAGGAGAGGGACAGTACAAGCAGACCTCTGGTCAGACTGAGCAGTGACACACATTGACTAAAGGAATACATATCTCCTATCCAGCATGTTGGCCTGGTGGATTTTACTCTAAATTTAAGGTGTGGCAGTAGAACTCTCAGTAGAAAGAAGAAGAAAACATACTGGAGATGCTGTGATTTTCAGCCCTCTCAAAACAAAAGATTGAAATAGAGTAATGTGGAAGGCAATGAACTCACCAGCAGTGGATTACCCTTAGCTAACATTTCAGCTAATTCATCAGGTGTGAGATCCTGCAGGTCCACACTATTTATCTGCACCAGCTTGTCTCCTCTCCTGCCAGCGTTTATGGAACGATAAATGACAAATATGGAAATAGTGGCCACATGGTTTTCTGTCAATCAAGAAATGAGTTAATCAGGTGTAATTTATATGATTAAAATGGTCATTTATTATTCACACACCCAAAATAAGCCTTACCAGAAATTGGTGGTGTAGTATGTACTGCCTCCACTGACTTAAATTATGAATTTAAAAAATTGTATAGACTTGCTTACTTATTTTATTTACTTGGGATTGTCTTTCTCTTTAATGTTCTCTTTGATTTTGTTTTTTACTTAACTTGAGAGATCTGATATAATTTTTTAAATATTTTGTCCTTTCTTGTCTAGATCTTCTGTCAAAATCACTTTAATTTCTTTAAAGCTTTTTATGCAGATTTTAAAGCAACCTGTTTCTTATTTCTTTCCCTTTTTCCCTTTTGTTGTTTCTTTTGTTAATTGATTAACTTTTTGCCTTTATCTTGATTTTACTCTACTGTAATAGTATGACACAAGAAATGGGGTTTGCTCAGAGACTGGATTCTTTTTTTGCAAGTATTGAAAAAAATACTATGCTATTTTACTTTACTCTGTGTTAGTCACTGAGAAAACCTTCAAAAAAGTTTCTGCTTAACAGTGTCTGGCTTATACCTGACAAACATATGTTGTCCAACTGCGATTTTGTATTTCAACACATTCCCCACTTCATACTGGTGCTTCCCCTCATGGACCTTGTGGACGATAAGCACGCCTCCCTTGATTGTAGATTCCTGATATTTGGAAAAAAGAGGAAAAAAAGTCAAGTCAACAAAATCAGCCAATGGACAATCATATCTTTGAAAGTGTATCTCATACAGCAGTGTTCAGTGTTCTAGACAGTTACATTCTGTTACCCACCTTCAGATCCATGTTGCTGGATGCCGGTGCTGCTGGTAATGCCAAAGACTAAAGCCGACACCAGCAACAGCGGCAGTCTTTTAAAGCCTTCAGTGTGTGGTTTTGCTACTGCTCAGCATGAACAGAAGGGGAAGTAGGGCTTTAGGGCCAGTGACATGGTCAGGGATGGGGAACTGATATCAGAAGAGGAAGTAAATGGAGATTAGTACATCTGAAATAAAATGGGCACATTTTCATAGAAAAACAGAAGTTGTAACAAACAAGGAGGAACCACCAAGGGGAGAATTCAATGTTGGATGTTGACTTCCTTATTTCTTATGTGATATAGCAAGAACAAGAGATGGGGAAACAACTCAGGATTTTACAATGGTAAACATGGGAACTACTGGAATAAAATTAATTGTGACAGTGGAGAGTAGACAATATAAATATATACTATGAGTGGTTGTACCGCTAGAAATATTATGGATAATTAATGGCTCTTCACCAGCTTTAACTTTTACACTGCTGAAAGGTCATTTAAAAAATAACCCACTTATTAGCTTACATTGGGCTGCTTTTTATGAATAATCTTTTCCAAGGTGGGACAATGACATATTCTGTATACTACAGTGCAATACTTTTCATTGCTGGGTGTGGTTTTGCTGTTGCAGACGTACGCACTGGTTCAATTTTATGTGTATTGTAAATCTTTCCTTGGACTTGTTCCTCCATATTCATGTAAAATTGAAAAGAACTAAGATGACTTCTGACTTCAGAAATAGTTTTTTTTTTAAATTATTTAAATGTACCCCCTTCTAGTTTTTATTGTATAAACTTGAGACTTTTAGTGGGTTAAATTAAGGATGTAGTAGCCTGTGAGCACAACAAACATAATCCAGTGCTAGTTTTCGCAACTCCACTCTTTGATACAGAGATGAATTGTGTTACTAAATTTATACAAGCACACACTGAAGCTATTTCCAGCTTTCCCTGCTGAGCCAGTAAAGTCCAGCTAAATCTGTAGACCCTGAGGTGGATTGTGTTACATGAGAGGCACACGCAACTGTCTCAAAACTTCAGGTCAACCACCGTACACTGCAGCAAGCCGGAGTTGGGATACAGACCACGTTTCCGTCATATTAGAAGCTGGCATAAGTTGACATTTAAACTCAACCAGGTACTGCAATGCAATGAACATTCACTGTATTTACATGAACTTCTGCATGATGTGTGTGTCTGTCTGCTGAGAAATGTCGTCATCACCATAGCAGCTGGAGGGGCTGAGTAATATCGCCCATTACATTTTACTTGCTTGGAAGTGCATTGAGTTTTCTTACACAATCACTGCTGTACGAACACATTATTCAACCAGACAATGACATTTAGTCAATACTGTCTTGTTTGGAAGGGAAAGTTCTGAATTTTTATAATTCTACTGAATTCTAGGAACAGTTCATACAGAGTTCACATTCACTTTAACTTTGGCCAGGTGTATAATTTATAGTATGTTGATGTTGACATGGCACAGTTTAAGGAACTAACTCTGGAACTGGAACTACAAAACAGGAAAGTTACTTCCCTTGCTTGTTTTTACCCATAGGAGGTTTTAAGACTGTCCTATACTCTCTGTGCATCTGTGTATTTGTTGTCATTGTATGTTTTTCAGATGGTGAAACTGGATGTGTTAATAATAGGGGGTGGCCCTCATGCCTTGACCCTGGCGAGCTTGCTATCCAGTCCTCACCCAAAGTCAGACCCTGGACACGAATCACTCCTCTCCCACTCCTGCTTGGCTGATCTGAGGCCTCAGTCAAACCCAGGACCATCCAGCAACAGATGCTGCAGTGGCAAGAAGAAGAGGAAGGCAACTGGTACATTGTGTTACACTTTACCTATTAAATCATAATTACCATTTGATAATTTTGACTTACCATCCTATGTCACAATTTTGACTCAGACTTGTAGCAGGTAGTTGATTAATTATAAGTTGATAGACAGCTAGATAGGTAATAGATAGGAGCTATTTTGATAATCAGTTGAGTATTTAAGTATTTTTTAAAGCAAAAATGCCAGACATCCTCCAGAGGCTCTGGGTTCTATGAAATTGTGATGAACATTATCATTTTGTGATATTTTACTGGAGAAACTATTAACCCATTTAATCCCACCAATCACAGGAAAATAATTGTGAATTTAATCAATAATGAATAACAGTCCTTTTTACATACTAATAATTTCTATTATTTCTATTTATCTAATAATCTTGACTCTGCATTGGCTAAGTGAGGGACAAGTGCAATTTAGATTTTGTGGCAAAATACTTGATCAATCTATTGTCGAACAATTTGGAGTTAATAACTTTGAATATTTTATTTGTTTTCAGTCACTTTCATTTTCATAATTTGACCAGTAAGGCCATGCTTTTGATTTTGCATCAACTATTTTGATTTATTAGGTAAGTATCTCAAAATTTGGCTTATTATTCCAATTCTTAGTCTGGTCTCTAAATATTTTGGCCATATTGTTGAATTGCTGTGATGATTTTGTAATGGCCTGATAATCAGACTGAATTGGAACATTTAGTTTCACTTCTATCATTCATTCTATTTGAATTGCTGAACAAATCTGAGATGCGGGTGGAAATTCAGAGGCCTGAAACCAAAGTGCCTCAGTTTAATTCCAGTCAAAACACAAAATAAATAAATGCTCCTTCATTGATGTTACTACTTGTGCATTTTACATCCCTGTGATGTACCATAGTCAGAAAGATGTTTGTTTGCTATGTGGCCTAATAATTTAGTACATGTTTTGTTTGTGGTTAGCCTCTGCAGGAATGACACTGGAAGACCAACCAGAAAAGTCAGTGATATCACAGAGGGTTGTTCAACCCCCACTGAGTCTCCGAGTGGTAGATTCCTATGGAGAGTGGACTGCTCTGTGGGAGAGCCAGTTTACAGCTCTGAACATCCCTCATCTGCGCTCACACACACTGGTGCACACAGACCCTCTCAATAAGGTATGAACACAAACAACTTCCCCTCAAGTGGAAACCAGGAAGTTGCTATGTACAGTACAAATAAAAACAAGCATGTATGTGTATGTCTTTCTTGACAGAGAGCACTGCAGGAGTTTGTTTTAAATTGTGACCGTACAGCGGAGCTTCACACACTTCCAGACCAGGTTTACATTCTGGATGAAAATGCATTTTTCAATGACATGCGACTTGGCAAGAAGGAGAGGAAAAGGTTAAACGTCACCTCAACGCTTAAGAAGAGTTTATCCTTCAGTCTGCCAGGAACCAAACTAAGTGTGGATTTCTTTAAAGATCAGGTTAGACATACAGTATATTTGTGGTTTTGGAATTATGTCAACATTATCCTTAACGCAGTATGAAAAACATAATCTGAGCATTACTATCTCCTGAGTTAATTGAGTTGATGAATCTGAACATTCAGGTGGAGAGATACAACTTGGGCAAAGTGCTGGTAAAGGGAACAGTGGAACACATCATCCCCATCACTGAGCACGAAGAAGGGAATTACTGCATGAAAGAGTGGGACACAAAGGCCACAAGACTGACTGAAAGGAAGGCAGATGAGGAGAAGAAGAGAGTGAAGTATTTCCAGGTCCAACTACAAGAAGGCATCATCCTAAAAGCTCGCCAAGTCGTTATGGCAACAGGACCGACCCGTGCCCAGATGGCAAACATCCCTTCATGGGTGACAGACATTGCGGAGCGCTATCCAGAGGACCGTTTGCAGCACACAGTGCACCTCATGCATCATCTGCCAATTTCTAAGCAGGAACTTGGAGATACAGATCGTCAGAGACAGAAAGACACTTTTCCCAATCAGGGTAAGTTGGATGCCGAATAGAAAAGAAAAGGCAAAGACATTCTAGCATTTGCCAAAGTGCCATAGAATATTTGGTACAGCAGAACATTACATACCATATTGTATTGTAATGTACACCACATTTGTCAGAATTTTCAGAATACTGAGTAATGTTTTGTTTTCACCTGAGGTTTCTGTGCTTCTGAAGACTTGAGTGGCTGTTTGATTTCTCATCCTCGCTGCACCACTTTCCTTTACAAGTACTGTATGCCTATGTGTGTCTGGAATTGTGTGTAGTGTGTGAGACAGGGCAGAGAGTAATGGTAGTGGGTGGTGGTCTGACCAGCGCTCATGTCGTCTCAATTGCCCTGCAGCAAGGTGCCAGCCATGTGACATGGGTCATGAGGAAGCACCTCCAGGTCTAGTGACAGTGTGAAACTGCATGTAGACCAACCATAAAGAATTGCTGCAGATATGATGTACCTGTCCTGTGCCTCCACCACATATCTTTGCTGTTCCTCTGCAGTTAAAGCAGTTTGATGTGGGTGATGTGGAGAGCCTGGTGGGTCGCTACTCCCACGTGGAGCATGGCATCAAGATGGACGGCCAAGCCTATCTACGGCAGTTCTACAATGAACGGAGCCTTCACAAGCGGCTGGCTATGATTCGCCAGGCAAGGAAAGGAGGGGCTGTCACCCCAGAGGCCTACATTCACCTGCAGCCATTCATACAGAATGGACAGGTGGATGTGAAGACGTACTGTCAGGTAATGGTGCATGTGCATCCCACCGGTTATAAATTGAGGGTGTAGGGAAAGAGATGAGACAAGAAGAAACATGGCAAGCTGAGATGTGATGAGATTAGATGAGTTCAGATGAGGTGAGGTTGCTTAAAATAGGTTTAGGACAGATGAGATGAGATGTTATAAGGTAAAATGATGTTTAGGTGACTGAGATGAAGTGAAGGTGAGGTCAAATGAGATGAGGTCAAGTTAGACTGAATGGTCAAGTGAGAAGAGATTGGGTGACATTAGAGATAGGTGAGGTATTATAATGTAATGAGGTGAGGTGACTTAACCTGGATGACATCTAACTGTTCAGGTGAGTGAAGCCAGCTGGTGCTACAGGAACCAGGCCTGGAGTCTTTCCCTCAGCACCGGGGACCACTGGACTGGGGACATGATCTGGCTCGCAACCGGCTGCAAACTTGATGTGAAACAGGACCCGTTGCTTTCTGAGGTGATAAAGGAATTCCCCATTCAGGTGTGTTAAACAGAAAAAATCCTTTTATGTATGTATTGTATTCATGTATGTCTGGGAGTATGGACAGGTTAACAAAACAAAAGTTTTGATTGGTTTAAAACAATTTTAAAATTACTTGAAGGATGGCAAGATAAGAGCATAAAATGCATTCACTTTTCAAGCCAACTCATGTGCTCTACTTTCATGGTTCATTAAATGTACTTTGCTTGTCCCCTGTGAAGGTGATAGATGGTTGGCCTTGCATATCAGAAAGCTTACAGTGGGCAGAAGGGTGCCCGCTCTATCTGATGGGGCAGTACGCTGCTCTTCAGGTAGGTCTTCTAAATACTGTTTTGGGGTGTAAAAACAACTCTCAACAGCATCTGTACAGTTAACCTACAGAGCGTGTATGCCCCCACCCCGCATGCAAACAGGTTGGACCTCATGCAGTTAACCTGGCTGGTGGACAGGCTGCCAGCATGCGAATTGCGAAGGACATCATTCACCGTCGGCAAAAGGACACTGGGGATGCTTCTGAACTGAATGCAGAGAAATCAAAAACTGAAGAATATATTGAACAGATGCAAGGCCTGTTATGGCTTTAAGTTTACCATAAAGTCAGAAGAACACAAATCCACTGTGTGTGCAAGGATTGGTCTGTTCGTGATGAGGCTATCCCCATCAAATTGTACTACTTTATTAAATGCTTTGAAAGTGAAGGTTTTTTTCATTATTCATACTGTAAAACAAATCTGTGATTCTGAGTTAGACTTGACTGTGATACTTTCAGACAAATATTGAGATTATTTTCTGTCCACATGTGGATCATGGATTATCTGTTTAAAATTAATCTTCTTTGTTTTTTTGTAGGGAAAAAAATTATTGATACGCTATAATTTGCTGTTGTTTATCCAACGTCTTTTTTAAGCCACGCCCTTGCCTGACTTCCGCATCGTAATGCTTGCTGGGGAGGTGAGAGGGCCGCCATCACAACAGTGAACAGGTGGTCATTGAAATTCACCGTCAAACCTGTCAAAACAGCGTCGGGACCTTTTGTCTTTCGTTTATAGAGCTGGGATTGTTTAGCTGTAGTCTGACGTTAAGTTGGTCGTTTTTGATGTAATTTAACGTTGACGCTGACGTCAGAACCCGAATGAAAGTGCTGTTCGTGTCATTTCCTCCAGGTAAAGCAAACGACAGTCCACGCCGCCGCCATGCGCATTGAAAATACGCATGTAGTTTACAAACAGGCACAGAGTTGACACAATGACTTTTAAAGAGAAGTGACTGAGACGAACGTAGCGAAAGTTAGGAGAGGCAGAGCTGTCAGCAGCAGCAGGAGCTCCAGCCGTCCCGCGTCCCGAGCTGAGCCGCTCAGCTGACTGCTCAGCTGATCTCTGCTGTCCCGTCGGTGGATCACTTTCTGCGGTATCTGGGCGTTGGAGATCCTCCTGTTCACATAACTAGAGTATTTTTTGAAACGGGAGGGGGAACCCTGTGATTGCGTTAACTTTCGGTTATTTGTTCATCGTGTCGTTTGGCAACAAATTTATTTTGAGTACTAACAGGTTTCTCCTCCTTTTATCCAACTGGGCACAGGTTTTGAGTGTCCAGGATGTCTGTGAACAAGAGAAAAGACAACAACAAACCATTTTAATGTGTCCATAAATGCCTTTCATGGTCATTTAGCATCATTGTGTGTTTCATGTTTTGTAGTGTCTGGTGACTCAAGATGAATGTGAGGAAAGTGGAGAGTACAGTTCTGAGTGTGGAGCAATCGGAGGGAGTCGGTGCTCGTGTCCGCAGGAGCATCGGCAGAAAGGAGGCAAGTCAGTGTAGTTCAGCTTTCATCCATCCTGCTAAAAACTCAACACAACGCCAGTCATCTTTTAACTAATGTAAATAATTTGGTACATATTTTATTCCCAGCTGAGGAACCTGGATCCCTTCCTGATGCTGGATGAGTTTAGAGTGAGCAAGCCAGCAGGTTTTCCAGACCATCCTCACAGAGGGTTTGAGACGGTGTGTATGTAGTTAACTGACATTTGAGGCTTTCCAAACCATTTAGCATGGCAGAAAACTTTTAGATAAGCTGGAGAAAGTTAGCTTCAGAATCTTGAGTCTCTTGCCTCTTCACAATTTTTAAAGGATCGGTTGAATAAAATGTTAGGAAGTCTTCACATGTCAATAAAAAAGTATTATATTTATATAGTACAGGCACTGCACTTTTACTGAGGCTTTTTTTTTTTTTTAAATTACTCACTTGCCTGACAAAAACAAAACCCTCCATACCACTGTGTGTCTCAAACAATGTGACTGTTGATATTCCTACTTGTATCACCAGATGGCGATGATAGGACAGTTTTCATAGGGAACATTTATGGCACTGCTTTGCTTTGCACAAGTGTGGAATTACGTTTATAGTTTCCAGAAATCAAACAAAAATCCAGAGACATCATAGATATGAAAGATATATCTATGTGCTGGTACTGTTGGGTTTGCGTAAGCTCAAAGACAACTCACAAAAAACCTCCTGATTTTGAAAGAGAGGCGTCCCTGCTTTTGATGTGGTTTTGTGGAACCATCCTTGTTTTTTTCTTAGTTTTCTCTGCATTTAAAATGATTGTAATCTTTTTCCACCAAAAAGAGAGTTTTGAAAATTTTACTTGGCCAAGAAATGACCTACATGTCAGTTACACGTCAGCCGATATTCCAAAGTTTTTCATAAATTTGTCTGTACTGTGGTGTTGGCAATAACTGTACTTCCTTGCAAGTGAATGGGGGTAATGTGGCAGGTAGGACTTGTATCAGATATTGTCCTTAGGTTGCCAGACGTCCCTCCAAGCATATTTGATTTGGCAGATGTAACTTAAAATCTCTTGGTGTGGGTGGACAGGACTAGCCTACACTCCCAGCATGCCTTTCAGCAGGTGTGTTTGCTCACATTCACATGACTTTTGAAATCACGCAGCTGTGGAGGCAGATCACAGGCTGCTCGTTGCAGGGGCCCGATCTTTCCTCCCTTACACAGATGTTCACCTCTGAACCAAGGACACTTCTCTTCCTGTCTGGTCTGACCACTTGGGTGGTGAGATGAGCGCTCATGTGCTTTAAGTGGCGAAGCAGCACTCATTTGTAAGCTCATGGGCTCAGTTAATGAAACCTGGAAAAAGTTCATTGCTTTATGATAGAGCTATGAAAAATAAAGATGAAATAAATTGAAAAAAAATTCTTTGCATTTGTTGACGATTATTAAGCCATCTATATTAGGCAATCATGCACAATACTGCCATAGCTGTATATCATACGTTTGGAATTTACTATATCTGTTTCCTTCCACAAACAGGTAACATATGTTTTAGAGGGGATCACAGCCCATGAAGACTTCTGTGGCCATTCAGGACAACTGAAAGCTGGAGATCTGCAAGTACTGCATATCTACTTATAGTGTTCATTTTTATGATTTTTGTGAAATGAAAAAGTCTGACATTTTAGAAATGATGCTTGCACGCTTTCCTTTCCAGAGTAAAATCCAAAAATCAATACAACTCTCATGTGTGTACAGTAAATATGAGGCCACAGACAGTTAGCTTAGCTTAGCTTAGTTTATCGCAAGACCAAGACTAGAAACAGGTCAAAATGGTAAGCCTGACTCTGTCTGAATACTAACAATCTGCATATCGTCTCTAACACTGTAGCCTCACATTTACGTCACAGACCTGAATCTTCTCACGTTACTCTCACAGTGAAAGTAAAGAAGCACATTTCTTAAAATGTCAGACTGTTCCTTTAATTTTGCTAATAATAATGTTGCTGAATGAAATGGTTATATTTTTGTTTTTTCCAATATTAGATTACACGTTATCTAGCAGAGGGATCATTGTTATCTACGAGTCCAATCCTCTAAATGTAAATGCGTTAGATTTTAAGCGTGTCATTAACTTGAATCAGTAGTATTCAGTTCACGAGCTACGAGCGCAGAAGAAGACCTAAAGCCTTTTGGTACATAAATCCCCACAAACTCATTACATATGCATCATAATGTTGTGCACTCACACTAATTGGACATCATGCCCTGTGGGTTGTTTCCTGTGTTGTTAAAGTAGTAAAGTTACATTCACACACACACACACACACACACACACACACACACACACACAGGCTGCTGAATCAGCTTCAATCTGTAGCAGAGGTTCAGTCAGTTCAGCTGAATTTGCTGTAACCCACCATGTGCACCCTCTGTGGGCTCGGGCGTCACGTGGGAGAGCTGCAGATGCTGGAACAGACGACTGCCTGTCCTTTAGGGAAAGCTCCAACGCTGTCTCACTTTTAAAGCAGGGTTTCATTAAAGGATGTGTTGAAGACGCTGCGGCAACAGAGAAAAATGTTCTCAGCTAATATTTGAATGAATGTCACATCTGGGTGTGATCCATTTTATGGAAAATCACTATTTTAACATCACAATGTTCAATGTCCAGAAACATAGTTGAAAAAAAACAACTTTTATCTTGAGCTGTAATATAAGTAGTTGCCCAGAATGAACCTGGTGTAATTCTACTGTAGCTATTCATATTATTATTATTATTATTTATTATTTTTTTTTTTTTATAGGAGCTGAGAACTGGCAACATATTTCTAAGTTAGACTTCATATTCATTATCACATGTTGCCTGTGTTCTCTGGGTTTCTACTGATCCTTTGTTGTATTTAGCATGTTTTATCATCTAGTTGCCCCCCCAGTATTTACCCAGTGCGTCCCCAATAAATGAAACCATGGTTAACAGTCATAGATGAATTATCAGTGTCCAGCTGTATTAAAGCAAAGCTCCACAGTGGAAATTTCCAGCTGACCTTAAGGAAAGAAGCAGAAGTTGTTTAACTACACTTCATTTCATCCAGTATTTGCAAACTACTACCCTAACCCTACTACCAGCTCCACATGCTGTTTTTTTTAAAACTCCACATTTTCCTCAAAATCACTTTTGTCTTGTGTGGTGCTTTTGCATGTAGTCTTACAAACAAATTTTAAGATTTGTCTTTTGTTTTTCTTTCTTTTTTGATATTTTTGTGCAATATAATGAATATATCAAGTTGTTTTTTTTAATCCAGAAAGGATAAAAGCCTGGTGACCAGTGAACTGGAGTTATAATTTGGTATCATTGTTATATCATATATCATCATTTATTTTTTGCGCAAAATTTTACACATTATATAACCTGTATATTGCATATCCTGTACCACACATACAATACATTAATGTGCACCGCGTGTGTTCTGCCACTGCTTTTAAATGTTTTGTGTATGTGTGTGCCTTGATGCACACATTAAAAAAACACATATGCAAGCAAAACAATTACTAACAAGTGATTGTTGATCTTTGCCAACAGCAGGTGTTTCCCTGGCAAAGCCTTTCTGTGAGGTTCAGCCATAATCCTAATTAGTGTGAAAGTCAACACCACAGTGAAGCCGAGGCTTCGTCACGGCGGTCACCAGAGTTATTAGAATTCATCCTGAGGGGGGATATAACTACATAAGTGTCCCAGACTTCACTGCGATCCCACCAACAGCTGCTGCGACATTTCACTTTGAACCAAAACTTTCAAAATGTTGGCATTTTAAAAAGTCACAGGGCTATTAGGATACAGTATCGGGCAACCATGAATGTTCGAGCCAAACTCTGAACCAGTCTGTAGTATTTTGTAGGCTTTGAGATGCTGTAATCCATCAGATGAGTGATGAAAAATATTGACCTGCTAGTAGCACTAGATGAAAAAACAGGGGATTGCCAGAGTTACAGCAGTACATCACTGTAGGAACACTTATGTATGTACAAAATTTCATCACAATTCCTGTTAACTGTTATTGAGTTATTTCTGCTTGTACCAGTGGATGACTGCAGGACGGGGGGTGGTCCATGCCGAAATGCCTGTATCAGAGGAGCCAGCGGTGGGCTTACAGCTGTGGGTGAACCTGCCGAAGCGAGACAAGATGTTGGAACCAGCGTACCAGGAACTTAAAGCCTCACAGATCCCCAAACCCACCCAGAGAGGAGTGACAGTCGCTGTGATATCTGGAGAAGCTTTAGGAGCAAAGGTGTGTGGAGTTTTTGTGTGTAAATGCATCACTGCAGCATCATTAGATCAAGCCACGGTCAGAAGAACACTTTGAAAATGAACATAGTGTTTACTCTCCTGGTAGCTGTTGATCTCACTGTGATTGCTAATATGCTGGACGCTCGAGGCAAACAGGAAAAACTGACAAACAATGACGCGTGTGTGTGTGTGTGTGTGTGTGTGTTTGAGGGAATGCCTGTCAACCACGCTATGTGACCAGCGTTAGTGGAAGGAGTGTCTGTCTGAAAAGAGGAAGCAACAAATGAGAAGCAGATTGTGTGTGTGTGTGTGTGTGTGTGTGTGTGCATTTAGGCAAAATACAGGGTTACTGCAGGGCAGGAGACACAGCAACAAACATTCATTTCTCTTCATTTACTGTATTTATCCTGGATAAAGCTCAAAATTTGGGGTTCCTACAGATAAAACCTGTAATACCTTGACAGATTGGTTGAAGCTCAACTTGACCTCGATGTTATGCCACTCTTAACTCTTGGGTGCTCTGAACCACAGTCACTGAAGTACTCTTGGGACAAGAATGGATAACGGCATGCGTTTGTTGATTTAAAAAAAAAAATGAACAGAAGAAAGGGAAGAAAATAAAAGGTATAAGGTATTAAAGGTATAAGAACTGAAATGTTTATAGCCCCTCAGTGTAGGATTTACAAAATGACAGAAATACCAGTGATAAAGTCACTTTTTATATTGGTAATTATATATTTTTTTAGTTAGTGTATTAAAAAAAACACAAAAACCCACCAAAATCTCTCATTTTTTTATACTGTTTGAGGAACCAGTATGTTCTTGGCCACCTCTCTGACCTCTTGCCCACTTACTCAGTTTGGCTTGACAGTGAACTATAGGCAGAGTCCTGGCCTCTGTGGCCACTGAGCTCCTGGCAGCATGGTTTTATACCCTCATCCTGATCTGTGCTTTGCCACAGTTTTATCCCAGAGGTCTACAGAGACCTCCATGGTCTTTGTCCTGACATGCAGTGCGAACAGTGGGACCTCATATACACTGGTGTGTGCCTCTCTAACCTCTGTCCAGTCAATTCTGGAACTACCAATAATACATGTGGACATTCTCTGAAAAAAACTGTGGGATAATTGGTAGGTCGCGAAGCCAAAGCAATGCAGCTTTAACTCACTGTTCACAGCTCATTTGCAGGGAACAACAGTGTGGATGGTTTTGAAGTTGTAAACAAATGACCGTGACAGTCACTGGCGCCACTGTGTCAAACTTTGTATGAATGTGTTTTCTGTTTTACATACAAAATTTAAATCTGGTTTGTGTGTCTGGAGAGTATTCACAATTTCCCACTGTCTTTGCTTTTTCCTGTTTTTCTTTTCAGTCTAAGGTTTTTACAAGGACACCAACGCTGTACCTGGACTTTAGACTGCAAACAGGGGCCATGCATGTTCAACCAGTCCCCTCGGGTAGGAGAATAGCATTTTACCATGGTGTACCTATAAATGGGTTGTTGAGAGCACAAGAGATGTCCATAATGATGCTTACACAAAAGCATCTCATGACTACTGTGGGGCTCTCTCATTTTTCTCCACATCCTTTTACTGGAGGCGTACATGTAATTTTCAGTGTCCTTGCCATGAGATGACCTTGTTTTCCACAAACTGTACTGAATATTGAATATTTTCCTCTTGTGGCAAAAAAACAGAACAGTGTGTGATACTTGTGAACGTGAAGTGGAAATTAATAGCACTTTAACCTGCTACTCTTCTTCTTCTTATTATTATTATTATTATTATCAATAAAATCCCAGGTGTTTTGTTTTGGGTGAAATGCAGCAGAAAACCCCCCTAAATGCTTTGTGTGGCCGGTAACCTTTTGGTGGATTTCCGAGGCCTGATGTTGAATTCATTTCCTTTCATGCATGTGGATTTTATTTCATAAAACATTTGACAGAGCAACTTTTTTTCTTAAAAGTTTGAAATCTGCACGTTCGCTCAAACATGCAGGTTCTTCCTCCCTGGTGCTTTGCCGAATTTCTTTCCACGCTACCTTTGGATCAGTGGGATTAGTGTGAAACAGTTGGCAGGAACGTTTTCATTGTTCAAACAAATCCGAGTCAGAAAAAAAAACATCTCTGCAAGTGAAAGGTCCACAGCACCTTTAACAGAGATGTTGCTGTAACTGCTGCTTCATAATATTTAAGGGTTTTTCCTCCACAGTAACAATTAAATACTCATACTTAATAGGAGCAAGGGTTCATTCAAATGCACTGCATGTGGTTCACAAGATTTGATCAAAGACTACATTCTGACTGTGAGGGATTAAGGGAAATTTGAACAAAACTTTATCAGCAGACATTTACAATTCCAACAGAATCACCTCAGGGCTGGTAAAGCTTGTAAAAGCTGTTGGAGGACATGACAGCGTAGTAATTTTACATTAACAAAGAGCTAGAGGGAGAGAGAGGAACAGGGAAGACTATTTCAGAATCAAATCCATTGTGAATCAACCTCATTCACTGCCAGTGTCAGAGTCACTACTCTCTCTACAGTGAGGGCCGAATTAGACCTAAAGTGTAATTTAAAGTCTTCTCACTTTATGTCATTATTATAGACACTGGTTTTGAAGTCTCTGCCCAGATGATGTCAGCAGTATTACCTTTATTTCTGGGGACTCAAAAGGGAAGTTGACTAAAGAGAAGTAGCAGAGGCTGAGACATCCTGACTTTTAGTTCCTAGTAGAGGCCCATCATCAGGAACACTGGATTCTACATCATTTTCAGGAATGTAACTGGATACGATCTGTCAGTAATCCCAATGGGCATCATGGGGATTATTTCTTCAGAGTTCTGAACAGAAGACAGACAGAGTTTTTTTGAGTTCTTTTCTCAGACTGTGTAGGGCTTCTTGTGACAAGTAAATCCAACTACATGTGTGAAGGTGCTGGAGTGGCCTTTTAATTTGGCATTTAAAGTGGCTAAATCTTGTACTTTTACAATAACAGTGTGTAAAGTGATAATGTCAATGGGTAACTTATTATTTACACAGCTGCTGGTTGTGTAAATAAGCAACTGTTTGCTAACAAGTTCACAGTATCAAACCAAAATCTGATGACATAGTGTTGGGTTTACACCTTGTTTCTGCAGCCAGATTTCTTTTATAATAGTTCTCTTTATCACACATGCATTTATTACAACAAATATTTGTGTTTGACAGGATGGACCACATTCATCTACACATTATCAGGATCCATTCATGTTGGTGAGTTACAAAATGGCCACCCTTTTTAAAAAAAATTTTACCTCCCTTGTGGATACATACAATACATGAACTGCCTTATGCTGTCCTACAGTTATGTTTAATAAAAAAAGAACACAAAATCACAAGTAACCAGGGGAATACACATATTTTTTTAGTTGGACATGTGTACTTTTTTCCATGCATTTGATCACTCCCTAGCTTTCCCTCCCCTGCTCTTCCTGCTGCCATGTACGTTTTAAAAATATGTGTGTGATGTCAGTCCAATCGCAACTTCCCTTCTGCGTTCGGCCAAAAGGCCCATGTGTTCTGCTTTAAAGCTCGATGGATTCATACTCTCACTAAACTATTATGTCTTCAGACTTTGGACTAAAGCAGTTCAGTCTGAAGTTTACCTGACATTGCAGGAAAAATTATTGTGCTACTGTGTATAAAATATGACCGACTCAAGAGTTTGGCTCCATATCAGTCACATTACCGAGATGTCTTAACCAGCCCCTGCTGTATCGGTGTTGCTGTTTAACATTATGCTGTGAAATTCTGCATTTCCTGCTTGTTGGATGACACTGTGATCAGAGAGTTCCCCTTGCATGTGAACAAACCCTTTCAGACACCAATTCACTTTCACAGGCTTTGTTGGTTTGAATTCCCCTCTTAATATTCTTTTATACACTGTGATTTGATTACTCACCATCAGTACAGTGCAGTATCCTAAGACTGGTTGTAATTGCTGACAGATGTTTTGATGAAACCAGAGGATGACCATGCTACAAAGATTAAAGAAGCTATTTGAATCTTAAGTCTCTGACTCTACATGTAGTCTGGCCAAATCAGAACCATCTGGATTCGATGAATGCATCGACTGCAAGTGGAAGTGTCTGGGATTCTCAGCACTTAGTGTCAGCCAGCGGTGCGGTGTGCAAACTGATAAACCAGGTTAAAATGTCTGAATCGTGCAGGTGCCATTTCTATTTTACCCGCAGTGGTTTTGTTACGCTACAAAGATCTTTGATGTCTTGAAACAGTAATTATTAATGATGATGCACACATCGAGACAAGACAAACCTTTTTTTTCCTCCAATGAGAAGGTCCTACTCCCCGAAGTCATATATTATGATTTGTTTTTCATAATATTTAAAAAACAACACAAAACACAGTCATAATCAGTCACCTTGAATAACATGTTCAGATAGTGTTAAAAATTAAAGGTTCTTATTAATTGTTGGACTTTTCCTGTTTTCTAGGCCCAGATCAGGAGCAGGAGAAGGTGGAGCCCCATCATACGGTGGTGTTTGGAGATGGAGACTGTGTCATGGTTCAAAACAAGGTGAGAAGTTTGAGTTTTCTATATCAAGAGAAGTAGCTCCCAAGCTTCTTTTTTTACACTTGTGTCATTTTTTTGGTCTTCCTGGTTTTGTTTTGCCTGGAGGAGTCTGTCTTTGATGTGCTCAAGTCAGTCTGCTTCAGCCACAGACCTTGATGTTTCATATTTTAAGAGGCATGCCGTGGCTCTACGCTCTTACCACAGTGGCAGAGGTTTGCGTGAGCACGTCTGCAGAGCCCACGACAAAAAGTGTGTTGCTGCTTTATTTTTCCTTATTTCAGTTAGGATGCCTTTGCCTTGGTCTGATTGTGAGGAGTTAAATCAAAAAATGTTTCTTTCCTCTCAGATTGTCCCCAGAATGGTGACAATATCCAGTATTCCATTGCGAAAAAAAGCTTTTGACAGAAGTCAGAAAAAAACACATGTATGATTTTCTTTCTTTAATCATCATGTGACCACACAGATTTAACTTGGAACCCAGTGGGGGTGGGCGTGGGGGGTCCTGGTCCCTAGATTTTTAACCACTGGTTTCAAAATTACAAACAAAAGGCTCTAGTCAGTTCACTTCACACACAGACAAAGATGACACTGACTGTTTCCTCCTCAGGGCTCTGAAGTTTCTCATTTTGTGCTGATCGCCGGAGAACCAATCAAAGAGCCCGTGGTACAACACGGTACGTCTCTTGCGTCATTCCCTCCGTGTATCGAACAGAAGAAATCCCTGATGTGTTTAAGACGTCACAAACATAACATAATCAATTCCAGTAACGTAATTATTTGCTACGGCGTGTCTGCCCTTCAGGTCCGTTTGTAATGACCACAGAGGAGGAGATCACAGAGGCTTTCAGGGACTACCACAGCGGCAGAAATGGCTTTGAAAGGGCCATAAACTGGAGATCCAAGATCAAGGATTCTTTCTAAACACTACATGTTGCACTCTTATATATGCTGCCTTATAGAGATATTTGTTTGTGATAGTAATGTATATGCTAGATATGTTAGTATTATTTTAGTAAATAAGGATATAATCTGTATGTACATACAGGACAGTGAGTTCTTTACAGCTTCTATACTTGATGCAGGAGTGAATGACACGCCCCGTTGTTAGCACACACTTATATTCCTCAGTACATTAAACACCTGGCCCCTTCCAGCAGTCAGTCAGAAATAAAAGAAGCAGAAGGAAGCCTTTTTGAAGTGAGGTGAAACATTTTCAGCTATCCACAACCAAGTCCAGTTGCCCTCGATTCAACTTTTCTTGGACGGGCTAACCGTGACCCAGATGACTGAGAATCCTCACAGAAACCTCCCTTGTAAAATATAGGTTTTAGGGAAAATGTGCTTCTAACTACTCTCCACTTCCCTTGTTAAATTTCGGTTTTATTACATTTTCCTTCTGCTGTTTGAAATATCACTGTAGAAGAACTTGCTTTGACAAATTGTTGTGAAGATAATTTAACACGCAGTATAACGGTTTAAATAATGCTTTGATATGTGGTGACACATGTATGCACCGCAGAATTTGCTGAAAACAAAATTTCACTGTTATTTATCCAGCTGCTGTGAAACAAATGGAATCACTTTTCCCGTTTGCTCAATGTTACATGACCTCAATAAGAAAACCCTACATAGACCACATAAAAATATTGTAAAAAATGCTTTTGCATGTTTCATAATTATTATAGGCACTGTTTCCAATGTGCGAGCTGTGGTTCCTCATTTGCATGCAAATTATGAATGCTGTTCTCATATTTAATCCATTATGTGTGTTACATGATGTGTCAAATGGGCCTGGACAAGTAAGAGAGGGGTGGAGTGTTGGTGGGACAGGGGTGGTGCTGGCATCTTACTTCCCCTCACACGTTACGGAGGTCTGGTTCACATTTAAAACACATGTTACTGCTTTTGGCTGTGTGCGGTTTGGCAACTCCACAGCAGAAGACACCGATAGGGGATTTAAAGGGCAGGGGACTTGATCACTTGACAGACAGACCTCGACAAAAGCAAGACGGGAACGCACAAGCAAATAAAAAGGAGTGGTTTGAGGCAGCAGGACCAGCAGCAGTGGGAGAGACATAAGGGCAGACACCAAGACCAACACACTAGCTTCTCATGGCTCTTTTTCACAATTAGCCTTGATTTTAAGAGGATGTAATTGCGTGGCCATTCTTCCCACCTCAGATCCCTTTTTTTTGGAAAAACCATTGTAGGATCTGGAGAACTGAGGAGTGACAAAAGGAACATTTACACACCGATATTGTAACTGAAATTGGTTTAATTAAGGGCAGCCAGAAGTCTTTTGAGGAGGTGGTGATATAAAGAAGGAAAAGAGCAAAGAAGAATTTGTTCAGATCAGATAAGATCAGAGGCCCGATGGTATCTTAAAGGCCTTCCATCAATCCTGATCAATCCAGAATCTTGAGCTCTTTTCAGTTTTTTGGTGGGTTGTTTGAGGAAATTTTCAACTTCTATCAGTGTTGTTATTTCACTGGACACCCCAGGTTCTGCATCAAAGCTTTAGCAGTGTGAGGTACAAGTTTTAAAGCCTCTTCTCCATTTGGCTCACGGGTGTCTGTGACAGGTTACGTCTGGCTCAGACACACACACACACACACACACACACACACTCTCTCTCTCTCTCTCTCTCTCTCTCTCTCCCTCTCCCCCTCTCTTTCTGCTGTGCAGCAGGAACATCAGGAGTTTGTATTGCACATACCTGCACTGAGAAGACTTGAGTGTGTGTGTGTGGTCTGAGAGACTCAGCTGCTCTGGGAAACTGAGTCAGAGAGAAGCAGTCAGTTCCAAGTGCTTTCTGCCAGCGGTGAATGGAGACAAGTTCACATTGAGGGAGTGCTTCTTGGTGAAAGACAGCGCGCAGCGCCAAAGGATGATGATGAAGATGAAACGGACCCTGTGCAGACTCTCATGCCTGGTGACTCTGGTGGTGGAGCTGAGCTGGATAAACGTGGGCCACAGCATGCACAGAGAGGGAGGAAGTGGGGTAAGTGTAGCACAAAGCTTTATGCCTTCAAGTACGTGACAGAGCAGCAGCGTTGCTTCTTGCACTTCATTGCAATTTTCCTGATGTGTAGTGACACACATGATGTGTGTTGTTTGCCTTGACACTAAAATAGTAACTTTATTATCTAACATTTTCCAGAAAGCTCTTGAGCGATGCATTCAGGGCTCGATATCACTTGCTTTTGCAGTGTTGCGTATCCTCTTTCCCTTCACTCAGTATGTCATAATCCTCATCGACTCACGTGTGCGCAACGTGTTCTGTCCGCTGTAATCAATGCTCGCATCCCTGCAATCATCTCATCTGTGTCAGAGACCACTTCAGTCCTATTCTTCACTCTTCTACTCAAATAGATTTTCTTTACAAAGCCATCATTCATCTCCATTGTTTTTCACCTCCCCAATCCATTCACCTATTCACTCTCTGTGCATCTTCTCCCATCTATACCTCTCTTTCAGTTCCTGTCATCCCTCCCTCAGCTGCTCTCCCTCTCTGTTTCTCATTAGTGGGTCTATCCCCTGGTAGAAATTGTGGAGGGGGAAACCTCCCTGTTTTCTGTTGTTGTTTCTCTGATTTAAGTGGAAGCAGTCAGCCAGCCAACCTGCCCCACCCTCTGTTCTGCAACATGCTGAACACATCAGAGGCCTCAGATCATTACAGTTGTCCAGAGTAAATAAAGCAGACGCTGTGCAGACAAGTGCGTGATTCCACGGCTGTCCTCCCTGCTGTGCCTCCACCCCGCAAAAGGCAGACTTACCATCCTGTATCAAGCTTTGAGCCAGAGAACTCCTGCCTTTTAACTTTCCCCTCTCTTGCTCAGATAGAACACACCCATGGCCTTTCAAAGTCTATCAACATTTCAACAAGTTAAAACAAAAATTAAACTGTAAAATTTGTTCAGTCATTTTGGATTTATTGCTAGAGAGGACGTTTTATGCTAAAAGAGAAAGTAGCATTGGTTTCAGCATATAATTGCAAATCACAACTCCTCTTCTCTCTTTGGATACTTTACTTTGTCTCAGTATGTATGTGCATGTGTACATACAGTACAGTACAGTACAGTACATGGGTTTTTTTAAGTGGATGCTGCCCCCTTTCTAAATTGCATGATAGTGGTTTAGACCGAGGTTCATATAGTTCAGATGTTTTGCGATTAAACCTGGCTTCATGTCATCCCTCTCATGTATATGAATGCATACTCTTTGGGAGCCGAGTTCAAAGACATAAAGGCAGACTGTAAATGACACGCAAAGTTCCTACTTCAGCTGCTGATAATCACACTAATGGGTGTGACGTCAGGCCACATGCTCCAAGTCCCTCCATGGTACAGCATACGTCAGATCAACCCTCAGCATAAGGCACACGTTAGCAGAAAATGATGCACATAATGAGCTATATATATTGTTGCTCAATGCAGTAATTACATAATTTGACTTGCTTGTTTTTTTCTGGAATTTTGTGTAACAGAACTAAGAGTGTACAGCAAAGTTGACAGCTCTGTGATGCTGTACTGGGGTGCAGCAGACTTTTGAGCTGAATGTAGACATTATCATGCTAACCAGCTTACAGTGACAATGCTTACATGCTGAGATTTAGCATGTCATATTTGCCATCACTATTGAGTATACTATTTTGTGTCTTCAATACAGGGAATACTAGATGACTGAACAAGTGACTTTGGATTCACTCCATGCTCATGATGTTAGTTTAGCTTGTTGGCATGCCAACATTTGCTAATTAGTTATAGTCAAGTAGGAGTTTGATGGGAGTGATACAGATTGATGCCAATTTCCAATAGTTTTACAGAATTTTACAAAATTCTTGAACAAACTGAAATACTGACCCAGTGGCACTGTATGAAAGTTAAGGATTCACTAAAATCATTATCCTCTAGGGATCTTGAGTAACTCAAACAAATTGCCAATTAACAATTGCCAAGATATTTCCCTCTGAACCCCACATGTCAACCTTATGATGCTGCTGGAGAAGTCAGGATCAGCAAAGTCAGTAAAAGAGACATCCTCTGGGGATCATGACTATGCGTACCAAATTTCATGGCAATACATCCAGTCATTGTTGATACATTTCAGTCTTGATTCTCTGGTCTTTTCCTGCATGATTATTGTGCTCTGACAATCCTCATCATCGAAACTTTTTCATTGCCAATCAACACATACATGAGTATGCTATGGTATTCTCACCTTAATGTGAGACAGTAAAAGATGGCTGACTGTTATCCCCGCAGGTAATGAAGCAATGGGAAAGCAAGGTGCGATCGGCCTCCAGTCTTGATGACTTGCTGCGGCTCGCAGAATTTCCCGACTGGAAGTTGTGGAAGTGTCGCCTGAGGCTGCAACAGTCGGGGACGCAGACAGAGACCCTCTCTTCGCCGCCATCGGTCGGGTCACACCGCTCTACGCTACGCTGCTGAATCTTACAGCCTGGAAATACTTAAAGGTTGGCTTAAACAGGCTAGATGTCACATACAAGTCTGTTTACTCATATCAGTGTGGTTGAGAACATTGCCTGTCTTGCATTTAGCTATAGATGAAGAGTGGCAGCGGACTCAGTGCATGCCCAGGGAAACATGTGTCGACGTGGCCAAGGAGCTTGGCACTGACCCCTCAATGTTCTTCAAGCCGCCTTGTGTGTCTGTCCACAGGTTTGTTCAACTTTAGCACTGTTCAACAAGCTCAAAGCTCTGGAGTCAACCCTGCCTCCTACCTAACACTCAAAACAGTTGTTTTGCTGGCAAAAGTTGAAATAATGTCCATTAATGTTTTGACTTAATTAAATATGTTAATATGTGCTTTAATCATATTGTTAAAGGAATAGTTCAACAATTTGAGAAAGAAATAAGAGTTGCATCACTCCTCAGAGTCAACTGCGACAATTTACTGTATGTGTTCTGTACATGTGAAACTGGACCCAGATGTGACCAGATTCCCCAATGACCCAAATGATTTTCCCACTGACAGGTGCAGTGGTTGCTGCAATCAGGAGGGTGTCACCTGCAGAAACACAACTACTATATATGTGAATAAAACTGTGAGTGACCAGTGGATATACTTTTATTTAATCCTTTCCTGCGGGTTTGAGTGCAAACAGTCAAATATTCTGACACCTATGTTTGTGTGTGCGTGTGGTTGCTTGCTTGTGATTCTGTATGTTTCAGGTCCTCAGTGTCATTCCATTCAAGTTTGTACCAGAACCTGTGCTAATAAAAGTAGCTAATCATACAGAATGTAGGTGCATGGAACCTGCCATAATCCGACGTAATGCTCAGCCTCAGTGGAGCAGTGGGTGAGTCCAACACCTCAGTCTTATTTCTCAGCTGAATCGGTAGTGATATTTTTCTGACCTGTCTGGTTCGTTGGCAGCTGCTCTCCGATGGCCCAGCTGTCAGAGGCAGAGGACTCCAGGAGACTTTGTGCCAGCGGATTGATTTGGGATTGTTCCACTGACAGATGCATACCTTACCCTTCCAGTACACCAGGTGTGTGTATGTGTATGTTGGAGTACAAAATATCATGGTGTCATTTTTCACAAAATTATATTTGGAACATGTGCTTCTTCTGCTCAAGGTAAGATTTACAGACATAATATTATAAATGAAGAACATTTTAAATGATGATGCATTTAAAAATCTGTGTATAAAATTTGAGACTAGACAATTATTCAATTTTCCCCAATTATGATCCATGCAAATTTGGTTTCAGTTTCAACTTGCAGCCTCTGAATGTCTTGAATGACAATATACAGAATAATTTTGAGGATTTGACCAGTATTCAGGCAAAACAAGAAGCTTGAAGGTGTCACTTTGAGTTCTGGATATTTGTGATTTAATTTCTCTTATATTTTACACATCTGATGTATGTTATAATACAAAGATTCAGCTAACAAGATGAAAAAGTGAAGTTGTGGTGCATTAACTTTGTGATTTCAACCATTATAACTTCCTGCTTAGAGTTTCCGCTCATTTCATGGATGCCCGACTGTGAGATAGATGTGGAGCGCTGTGACTGTCTTCCCAGACCTGTGCCCACTCTGCAGCCAAGGTCGATCCATCGCTGCCAACTCAACTCTTCCGTCTGTGCCCGTAAGCGTCAACGTTTCGATCAAGCCTCCTGCAGGTAGGTTTTAACTCAATAATGTTTGTTTACTGTGGACACTTAATTTACTCCAGACTGTGCCAGTGTGTCCACACGGTGTCCAAGTGACATTAGACAACGCAAAAGGCAGATGTAATTATCATGGAAGCAACTAATACAATGATCATGTTGGAGTGAAGGTTTTATTGGAATTTTATCAAACAGGTGTTGGGAAAAAGAAAAAGTGAGAGAACGAAACATAAAAGCAGTTCATGAAAACATTTTCCAAGCAGTTACTCGGACATGCAGGATGAACCAGTTGAACTCAGTTCAGGTTCATCCAGGGCGAAGGCTGGCGGAGCTCTCCTGTGTCTGAATACGTGCATATATTATACATTTCTAAACGATCTCTCTTTTATTCTCAGATGCAAATGGCCCAAGTAGAAGTCCACTGGGAAAATAATTTACGACAATCTGCTAGCCAAGGATGTTTGGAGGCAGAGAGGAAAGGCTCATAATTTATTTACAGTCCTATTTATGCTGATCACTTTAACTAATTAAGATGATATTAACTCACAAGACCATGTTAATTGATTTTTTAATATGCTTACCTTATGTTTCAATCAATGTGTCAACTTTATGTTTTTGTACATTTGTTCTATGTGCACTGAATATGTAGTTTATATTAAACGATTATTTTTATAATTTGAATTGGCTATGAATTTATGGTTTGTTGCTGCTAACTCCTATTGGACTATTCACCCATTTCCCACCTTCTGTTAAATCTCATACACTTAATTCCACTTAAAATATTTGAGTACAGAATCACCCATGTGTGCAGAGCTTGCCTTTAGAAGGAAGAAAACCCTGCATGCTTCATTGCTGGATTGTTTCATGAAAAAAATCAATTCAACCTCCTTGGATATTTTCATGTTTCATTTACAGTGTACTTAAGTGTTCTTAATGTAGAAACCATAAATATCAAAGCAAAAACCAAGTTCTACAATGCAATTTAAATAGTCTCAGTTAAAAAGAGATGAGAAGTCCTTCAAGTTGCTGTAGTATAAATATAGCTTAATGTGGAGGGCTTTTGAGGGTGGAGAGAAAAATAAATGCATTGAAATATAGGGAATGCTCTGAAGAACAAATCCAATGCAGTCTTCAAGAAAACCTGCAACTTGAGAGAGGATTTGTTTTCAAGCATGAAGTCATTTATGCCCTTGAGTGGCTGCAGACTCAGGGTCCAGATCCCTATCCAACTGAGAATATGTCTACATGTGGACTTGTACGTGATTCCACAGTGCAGCTTGACAGAGGCTGAGCAGTTGTTACACAGAGATGAGTGAGAAATACATTTCCATATGTGCAAAGCTGATAGAGATTTGTCCACACAGAATGAAGGCTCTAACTGCTGCCAAATGTCCCTTTACTAAATAGTATTTAGTAAATACTGACTTGCAAATAAGTAATTTACATTTCTCATAAATCACTAGCATACTTTGTAAAGATCTGTTTTTACTTTTTTCTTGTTGATCAGTGCCAAAAACAAGGCCACGTTAAATATACATTTCATTCATTTTATGAGCACTGTACAAGCAGCTGTTTTACTAACATGCGATGAAATCTATAAAAAATACTATAATGTTTTAGTGCCATTGTGCCTAAGAACTCCGAAGGATACAGTGATAAGAGAGTCTCTGACCATGACAAACTGCTCTGTGAATGCTGGGTCTAATAACAACATTAAATAGTATCACCACTTTCTTTGGGAACTCTAAAGGCTGTTACCAAGGTCAGAATAAAAAATGTCAGCTGAAAGTGTCAGGCAGACACCACCAGTAGGACTCAGTTGATCCTGCGCTACAGGTCACAGAGCAATCAAAAAAGGAAAATATGATGCAGTCACTTTCACATGCAATGACTTAAATTATTATTTGAACTCAGCATATTAGCACAATTTACACAAGCTCAAGTTGCAAGGAGTTTTGTCTCCCCCTTGCTGCACTGTTTGAGTACTGTTTTTTTCACTGCCGAGGGACATCATTGGAACATAACTGTTTGCACTGTTACAAATGATTTTGAGAAGAATACCCAATCCCTGTGACATAGTCATATATTGATATTACGAGACAACGATTAATCTGGAAATATAAAGCCATGATCTCCAGGAACCCAAGTGCTTAATGCATGCAATTATCATTACTCCTTTAGCTGTTCAATTTTTTTTTTAAACTGAGCATCAACTTAAAAAATGGACAAATCAAAGAAAACTGATCTCCCTTAAATTCAAATTAAAATGAAATTTAAAGTTGTTGGGTCTTTTGTATATTATTCTTTAATTAAAATAAAATGTTAATTGTATGTGTTGTCAAAGATTTAGAAACTTCCCTGGATACCATGAAGAAACTGACACACGGCATGAACAGCTCCAAACAAGAAAGGAGATCAAAATAAGATGCCCCATGTCACGGGTTATAAATACTGTCTAAAAGTGATAGATTTCCCCTGAGATGACACTGACATTAGAAGAGTAAATATGGTGACATTTCAGTCCTCTGATGTGCTTTGATAGTTCTGACACTTTTAGTGGCTTCCGAGGCAAGCATGTCAGCCTAACAAGGGCGCCAACCACGTATGGATCAATACACTGCTCAGTGAACACCTACAATGCCGACAGACAGTATTGACCTTTAGAGTGACTGTGTGAGGGGCTCAGGAGTGCTGAAAGTGTTGTTGCTTTTAATTTCTTTCCTCCTGTCAAGGCGCTTCAGAGTAAATTACTGAGATGCTCATGAAGACAACTTTCAAGTGTAGTGAACCGGAAAGATAAGACTGAAACTTCGCACCACTCAATAAGCCAATCCTAGCTTTCTATCTATTTACCAACTTCTTAAAAACTGACACAGAGAAAGAGAAGATGTTAAAACACAACATAACAAAGTTACTGTTATCTCTTTAACATGCCAGTGGTCTTCATTAGTCCTTTGATCCAATGCTAAACTGCAATGTACTATTGCTGTACTTTGGCCACATACTGTAGTATATCATTAAGTAAATAAACATCATATCCTCAGTTTTAACTTCTATGGTGGCAACAGAGCTCTATCCACAATAAACTCTTCCAGGCTTCAGCCTAGTTGTTCACATTAATATGTTGTTAATTGTATGGTGGCATTTGTCAGCATCATAAGTGACGTCATTGATGTAACGATGTAAAATGTGATCTGCAGTGATACATCACTGAGTACACCATCACATTATACTGTAACTCTGATCAATTAAACTGACACAGGACTTTGAGAGTGACCCTTACACTTTTCTGCAGGATTCCTCTAAAACTTTTTGAGAGGGGTTTCAGACACGTATCAAAGTCCATTATTAGTCTTGTGTTTCTTTAATTGCTTAACCTAAAGAGATTTGTTATTACCAAGGTCAGAATAAAAAATGTCAGCAGCTGAAAGCGACAGGTGGACACCACACAGTAGAACCGTGGTAGAACTGCTGTCCTCATGCTGTCGACACGTGGGATTAGATTCATTCCTAGTAAATTGATGATTTAAAATATAATTACAACACAGCATATTCTGCAACATACTACACATGCTTGCTGATAACTCCTTATTTACATTCCAGGCTTTTCACAGAATGAGTCTGACTGTAAAGATGACATGTTAAGTAGAAGGTTGAGACCATTCAGGACAGAAATTTGGAAAGGCTCTCACACCAATCAAACAAACACTATCCAGACTGAATTATACACCCACTCAGCACAACCTGGGTATGATCCTTTCACTCTGCAAAACACCAAATTAGGACATTGTGGTGTGATGGGAGGACTGTAAATCTAGCATGTGACAGCGCAGAATAATCATGTCCATGCAGTGAGCCAGTGGTGCAGAGCAAGGAGGTGTATACACAGTCAACAGGACCAAGACCCAAAACATAACTTAAGTCCAAAGGCACACATGAAGATCCACTGTCACTCGGCAATAAAATGTGGAAAGTGAATCAGTGCACACTAATACGCCATTTTTATTTTTCTATGTGATTTTTTTCAACTGGTGAGAGAAATGCATAATGCAAAGTATCTTTAAACTAAACCCCAACAGTCGTTCTGTCAGCGTTATTTCCTTCAGATCAACATACATTTCATAACCCTATGCTAAAGTACAAATGTGATACATGCATTTTCAACACTGTGTGCAACTGAGACATAATTCAATAAACAATTTGTAACCAGAGGACAACTAACATTTACATCTCTGAAGGTGAAGTTTCACAGTTATCACAGCATCTGTCAGGTATAAATATTATACACATACAGGAACATAGTGCAGGCAAAATATTGTACATCAATAGTCAGTAAACAATCAATATAAAAGTTGTCACATTATAGAGCATGTTGATTGAACTTTTATCTTTTAGCAGCATCATAGCATTTAATCTTGCTTATCATAACAAAGTCCTGTTGATTGTGAGTGTCATTTGTAAAACTAATGAGATATCGCCCATTTACTAGATTTAACAATTAACAATCACATTTAGATACCAATATCATTTAATATAGAGAACAAATTACAAATCCTGTCCAACAATAGAAATATTTTCTACACATTGCACAAACATGACTTTCTCATGCAGATTTATTTTACAACATTTTCAACTACAAATTTAAGATTGATTGTGAGCATCACTTAACAAGCTCAAAATTACTGATTTTAATTTCCTTTGGTCCCCCATATGAGTTTAATGTCTCAACAACTGTTGGGTGGAATGCCATGACATTTGGTGCACAGTCTTACTTTTCATATTTTACAAGCTGCTATGACTCAGTGGTTACTGCACAGACATAATGGATTGCAATTGACTGTGGTCCCAAACTTGTCCTCACTGATATAAAAGTACATGTACACACATTTACACGCAATCCTCCTGATAGACCTGTCTGCCATTGACCATGCTGAGACTCGCCACAGAGTAATGTGTGCTGCGGACGGACGTCACACGTGCATTGTAATGTGTCGGGCTCTGTGAGGTGCGTTCGAGGATCATAAGGCAGCAGCAACACAGCTGCTGGTTGAACTGCTTCTTGAAGGTCTTGCTCAGCAGGTAAAGGGCAAAGGGGTTGAGGCAGGAGTTGGTAAAGGCTAATATACGAGCTATGACACTGCACACAAAGTGAACCATTGAGGTGTCCACCTGACAAGGGGAAGACAGAGGTGGAGAGTTGAAAAGAAAAATAGGTTACTAGATGAAGAGAAAGACAATTAGAAATGTGTTTATATCAGTGTACAAGGATGTAAATATAGGGGCCAGTTTATAAGGAAAAATTGTAAATATCTGACTTCTCTTTTCCCAGTGTTAAAGGCTTTTACACTAAAATATCAAACTTCATAGTTGCAGAGCTAATCACAGATTGATTAATCTATAGGCAAAGGGTTAAAATGGTATGTTATTTTCTATACATTTAAGGGAGGAATATAAATGTAAGTAGAAAACAAAATACAGTATAAATGATTTCTAACAACTTCCAGTATAAGCCCTGCCCACTCAAATAACAAATAAGTACTTTATTAGAAGCAGAGTCAATAACTGATTTAGTCTACCTGGGAGTAGTGATAGGAGCGATATAAGTAGATGACGTGACTGGGAAGCCAGCACACTGCAAAGAGACCAACAAACACCAGCACTGTCTTGGCCAAGCGCTTTCTTGATTCAACCTGTTGGTTATTGGAAAACAATTCATCAACAAAAATTAATTCTAGTAAATGAAACAGACATTCAAGACATCAAAAGCATAAAATATTTTTTAAAAAGCTTCTATTTAATTTCTACAACATATAAATACAGCATGTTATGTCATAACGTGTCATTAATATTATTTCTGGGAATTTGGGGGTTCCTTGCTGAATTTTAAAAGACAGCAAACAAATGGTGGGTGTTTAATGAGTTGAATGTATTTTAAGCATCAAGTATTTTGCATCCAAAATATTTTCTTTGTTTTTAAATTTTTGAGTAGTTTTAGACCAACTGCTTCAAACCCATCCATATTTTGTCCAACTTAGTAAATGAAATTAAATGACCAGAGTATGTCACAAAATGGGTTATGGCTCTGCTGGTGTCAGCTTAAACACTCACCTGTCGCCTTGCGTGCACATTCCCCTCCACAGGCAGGTTTGATGCGCTCCTCATCAGGCTCCGGGCAATGAAGGTGTAGTACACAGATATGACCAAAAGAGGAATAACATAGAAAATAAGGAAGGAGGCCATGGAGTGGATCTTAGGGTGCAGTTCCCCAACATGGGGGTAAGGTGCACAGGTGACAAAGCTCTCATTAGTGGAGGTGATGTTGAAGGTGTGGAGGTCAGAGAAGATGGCCTCAGGGATAGCCAGGACCAGGGAGAAGAGCCAGATGAGAGCTGCCCGCAGGACAATGCTGGAAGTCGTGCTTGTTGTTTGGATGTCCAAGGGCTTCACAATGGCCCTGTACCTAACAGATATGTAATTGGTTATTGGTTGTTTATTAGAATAACTGAACATGTTAAACACTTGTAAAATGATGAGACAAAACCAATCTGGGGGTGTAAACAGGAAGTATAGTGCCACAATTTGAGTCCCCTTTATCTACATATATTTCTTTACGTTGTAAACAAATGATTTGCATATTTGTTTATGTTGACACTCAGGTGTGGTGTAGTGCGCATGAATACAGTTCCAGCATGTTGTCATGACAGACCTCACTCTATAGTCATATAATAACACACCATTGCAACAGTATCTTGGCAACACTGCTCAGTCCATGGAGACCATCGACTCACTACAGCTCCTCCTCATTCATAAACATTATGTGCAGCCTTAAAAGCGGACACACCATTTTTTTACATGGGTTTTAATGTGTGCGTGTGTGTGGTAACAACAACAACATTAATAATCATCAGAATCATAATAATAGCCTTATGGTGTATTTTGAGTATTCATTGGGAAACAATTGAAATATCTAATTACCAATTATACACAGAGATTTCATTTGGTAATGATTTCCTTGTTCGTCTTCAGTTGTTTTACTTCCTGTGATTGATTGTCTACCCCACCCTAATGTGTTCCACCTGTGTCTCATAACCCCTGCCTCCCTGGTGTGTATATATAGTCTTGGTCTTTCTTTCTGTCTTTGTCGGTTCATCTTTTGTTGCTGTTTTCCTTCTGTTCAGTTTCAGCTCAGCTCTTCAGTGTGTTTGCCCGCTGTTTACCATCCTTGCCCACTGCCTTTGTGCTGCTGTGCTCTGCCATTGCTGCGTTATATTTTGTCCATGTCCTGATGGTTTTCCAGCTCCTTGTGTTCTCCAATTTTTCATCCCTCCTTATTTGTCACTGGTGACAAGCCGCTGGTGTCCCTGAGTGTAAATTCAATCTTACAACAGCACCATAATAGAGGTCTTGGCCTGTACTACAAAACAGGATTGGTGGTTAGTGAGGTAACTTCAGGTTTAACCCTGGGTTAAAAAATCCTGCATGGTAGTACAGCCCTCTGCTTATGTTGACCCGGGAGTGAACGGCTGTCCTGGTATACCCTCTTTTTGACTTTCAAAATAAATGTTGGGACAATTTGAACCACCAGCAGAGCATTTGGTGTCTATAAACGTATTGATACTAATAGCTAGAATGACATCAGTTTATTAGCAAATAATATTGTTATTATTGTTAATGTGTAGTAGGTCTCTAAGAGTTTATTTTATTTTAAAATAGGAAGGAGAATTGTTATGAATCACGTTGTTGAATAATTAAATGAATCATTAAAATCTATCTTCCAATTACCAAAAAAAATCGATCGACCAATTCGGCATGTGGATATAAAATATGTAAATCATAATATTCATTTGCAAGTTGTACAGCAAACTTGAAGCGCAATGCAAATTTGCTATCATACAAGATTATTTGAATTAGCCAATCAGCCAACTTTCTAAAATGAAACAGACTCACATTTGTACATCTTCCATTATATTACCATGTCACACATCTGCCATACACCCCACACTATGCATGGAGATCAAAAGACTCTAAGACTTTAGACTGAGACTCGAGGAATGATTCCAGTGACACGTCGTTATGAAGATAAAGTCAATTAAAACTCCCCAAAATCCTACTTTTTAAATTTATTCTTTTCATCTCATCTCTGGCACTCAGAAGATTATTCTTTTACAACAGTCGAAAGATCCTATGTGCCACAGGTTAATGAGGAGCTCATGCTGCTTTGGGTGAGAGAAAATAACGAAGTGACCAGAGATAGGCGATAATAATAAACTGAAAGATATGCACCTCGGACATTCGCTCAACATTTTTCCAGTAAGAAGTTTGACTTTTTTATGTCCATGATCAGATTAAAGATCATTTTATGATTCTTTCGCTCAGATTTAAGAGGCATAGTAATGTGATATTAAAGCAGAAACACGTTCTTTATGCAAACAAACATTGACATGTAATTGATTTTCGTCACCTAAACATCTTGACACATATTAAAAATCTTTAATTGACGGCAATCAACTCAGTATTAATTGTGGAGCAACTGGTGCTTGCTCATTAAACAGAGCTCTGCAGTGCGCAATAGTCCCCAGATCAATACACGATTAAATATTTGCTTGCTATTACAGGGATAAAACTGATAAAACT
This sequence comes from Psettodes erumei, assembly GCA_016785225.1. Lineage (NCBI taxonomy): Eukaryota > Metazoa > Chordata > Actinopteri > Pleuronectiformes > Psettodidae > Psettodes > Psettodes erumei. The sequence continues at coordinate 3,133,647 of JAFBJZ010000863.1, read as the reverse complement.
CACTGGGTTTGTGACCTATCTTTATAAGGACAGAGCATGATATTATTTGGATAACCTGACTGCAGTAGAGGGCAATCCTTTAAATAGCCCTGATTATAAAGATTAACAACAAAAATCGTAGCCTACCTGTCAGCAGAGAGGGCTGTGAGAGTGAACACAGACACCCCGACCGAAGTGAGCTGAATGAAGGGTATGACTTTACAGCCCAATCTGCCGAACAGCCACTCCTCTGACAGGTAGCGGCTGGCATCCACCGGAGCGCAGGTCACCAGCAGCAAAACATCCCCGAGCGCAAGGCTCGACATGAAGAGGTTCGGCACGTTGCGGGTGGATTTTGCAGAGCAGAATGTTTTAATGAGCGTGATGTTGCCGATGAGCCCCAACACGCTGATAACACCGTAAACCGAAGCGATGGCCACGCCGGTGTACCACATCGTCCGTGCCGAGCTTTGGAGAGCTGCAGTGACGCTGCGCGACGCGTTTGGGCACAGATGCTCCATATGTCCCACGATCAAACCAACTGACGTCTAAAGACAATTTTTTAAATAAAGGTAGAAAAAACTAACTAACAACAAGTCCTTGCTGGATTGAGAGAAGACAAGATTACTCTGGTAATTATTTTGTATCTAATTTAAGAGTAATGCTCGTTGTGTCCTCTTCAGCGCTGAGCATGGAGGTACTCAACAGGGGCTGTCACCCAGTGCTCCAAACGTAGACAACATGCACCAATTACGATCAATCAATGGTATGATTTGATGTGGTATTGAATTTACGTGATAATATAAGAAATTTCCAATGCTCAATTTGGGAAATTGATTTTAAAAAGGAGTTTAAAGTTAATTGACTAAAAAGTTGTATAATATATTAATATAATAATCTAATACAATACTGTATAATATAATACTTATAAATATAACTAATGAATTCATTAAGTTAAAATATTACAATTCAGTTTTCATTTTTTGACTGAGAAAGAGCAGATGTTTCCTGGCTGCTTTTTCTCCCCAACATCTCACTTAACTTGTCATTTACTCACTTAACTCTGGTAACACATTACTGTTCTGTACCTTGTTAAAATTTCAGACAAATCTGAATTTTCTTTATTTATCATTTTTTTAATCCTATTCTTTTTAATAGGCCTACACCTTGACCTACATATTATTATCATGGCAGGAGGCATGGCAATATTATATAGGTGTTCAAAGTCAGAAATAACTGTGTCTGTTTAATTCATGCTAATGGATTATATTGTCTAAAAGGGAATTCTTTTGTGCAGAGAACTAAACATGCATGTTTGCCAGTGTTCTGTCCTTTCTAAAATAAGTTGACTACCACAATTTTCACCACTCCAAAAAGCCTTTTAATTATCTAGTTTGTGCTTTTCACTCTTATCAGTCCTCTCTGTGTTTTTGGAGGCTGCCATTAGCAATTATCCTGATAGGGGAAAAATGTTTAATTGAAATGAACAGCTGTTATTACAGACTACAAACTTAACCAGAGTGTAGCCCACCTGCAACCTTGAATAGAATGGGTGGATCAACTGGATGAACTGATTCTGTGTCTAAACTCATTGCCATGCTCTGTAAGGCTGTGCTAGCTTTAGGCATTTTTGACCAGTGGTGCTAGAGGAAATGTAAAGGAATCCCCGAAGTTATTACAGTTCATTGCGAGGGGGACAAGAAGCTCATGACAATAGCGTGCCTACCAATTAAGCAAAGGAATCGGAGACCTTTAAAACGGCATGTTATGAATATGTGCTCATTTTGTACTCATTTGAACCTATGGCTCCAAGTGTGGTTGGTTGTAGTCCAAGAGTGGTTGACATGAGTCATTATTCCTTTAGAGCTATGAGATAGTGATGTTTTCACTTGCTTACTGGTCGAATTATCCAAACTACTCAGAGGGTTCCTGTTGAAAGTGATGTCTTCTCAAGATAATGGAACTTCACAGGTACCAGAGATGAAAAAGGCCATCACCAGGCACTCAAGTAGAGAAATGATCCATGAAAGCAAGTTCTTACAGGTGATTCATCGAAGGATTTCTTCAACACAGACATCTCAGATACAAACACAGAAACAACAATAACCAACAATCCAGTGAGATGCAATATGCCCCAGAGAAAAAACATCTCTAATCCCTGTCTCTCTTTGTGGTTTGTCAAGAGCTGCCAGGCAATTTTGCGTGCTTTAATTGTATGGGATGGCAATGAAAGGTGTCCTGGGGCCTGCGTCATTATGTGAAGCCAAGATAAGACTGCCAGGAGCACAAGAGATGAAATTGGTTAGAGTGTTAAGTACAGGAAAAGGAGTTGAGTGGTCGACAGTAAAAGAAAGGAGCATGGAGGTGAGAGGATGGTAAAATACTCTGTATATTGTCACTGAAGTACACATGTACATATAAAGTATAGACTGTACATACAGTACATCTGTACATTGGTGGGAAAATTTATGCAAGCAAAAACTGGCTTTGAAGAAACAGAAAATTTATTCAAGGACAAGGTTACTTAAGCACAAAATGTCACATAAATATCAAGCAAAAGATGTTGTGACTCAAACTATTGATCGTAGTTAGATCAATAGTTAGCGTGTGGATAATAATAACAATAATAACAAGTGTTCAGTGGAAATATACCATTCAATTATCCTTTGTTGCAGTCCCTTGCCTGATTTATAAAATGCCATTCCGTAGCTCTGCACATAATGTTGCAGGGTATTTATGAGCCTGTTGAGGCAGCAGGTTCTGCTTCTAACTGACAAATAAAAGGCAGGGGATAGGTTGAACCTTTACAGGCAAACCTGGACTGTAGATTTGATCAATGCACAGTGAGTCATCTCAGCTTCATAGTCACCAGTCACCAATGACATATAAGAGTAAAATATAGAGAGACATATATGTGAGTGAGACATACAGTATTACAAAATAAGCTGTACAGACAATTGTGATAGCAGTATCAGCAATAATTCTTTTACATGGTCCACTTCAATGCTACATAAATAATCTTTTTGCTGTTATACTAGTGTGTGAGAATCACGAACTGAAACTGCTGATTGAATCAGTCCACTGTTTGTACTTGTCTGCATAGGTCAGCTGTGCCAGTGTATGTGCTGTGCTGCATCACTTACTCTGGCTTCTTTTACCAGAGCTCATTTTATTTACCAATCAGTAATCAGAACTTGTTTAGCCCAATATATAATTATCTCATCTACCTCTGTCCAAAACTAAAGCGAAAGAGCCAACCATATTCATTTTTTCCACACTAGAAATGTTCAATGTTTTCTTTTTTCTGAAAGTTGTTGTAGGACAGTGCTAATTGTTGGGTATTTTTTCATCCACTGAGTGATGCCATAGTACATGACTGGTGTACTATGGTGGTGGTATAACTCAAGAACGCAGATTTAAATATTTTAAACTGTAAACCGAGGACAGTAGAAGTAATGGCTCTCTCCTTCCCTCTTTCTTTTCCCCTTTGTGTGTGTATGTGTGTTTGTGTGTGCCTCCAGGTGCTAAAACCTCCTCAAACCAGTCTGACAGGACAACATGCTTCTCTCTTCTCTTGTTCCAGCACACATCAGCTTTACACTGAGCTGTGCTGAACAAGCCTTTCAAGTGTATGTCTCTCTGTTTCTTACAGCCTGAATCTGACCATTAAAAGAGAAAAACATTTCTCATCATATTGAAATCCATATCTACCAACTTTAGAGCTCAAGATGAAAATTTATTTTTTTTGATTAGAAACAGTGAAGCAAACTACATGTGAAATGAACAGTAGCCCATACGTGTGTTCCTGTTATAAAAGCAGTCCTGAGAAAACACATTTGAGGGCTACCTCGTTGAAAAGTCAGATACACTGTCGCCTATTTCAGGACAAGCTGAAACACGTCAGGTAGGCGCAGAAAAAATGTTACTGGAACAGCAAAGCCACGGTGATTGGCGGAGAGCGCTGTCAGTCATAAGGAAGCGGCGGGCACACCCAGCAGGCGCATCGCTTGCACAGGTCGCTGTTGGGTTTCGATGCAAACGCGCACCAAGTTTCCTGTTCTCAGTGTCATTTATGAGAACAGAAGAGTCGTTGACGGACGGTTTGAGAAAGGAAAAAAATAACTATTGGCAATGGAGGGGAGGATTTCTGGTCTGACTCTGCTGTGTCTGGGTGAGTACTCCTGGGATAAATACGTTTACATTTGGGGTTTTTCTACCAAGCTGCCACACCTGTTTGCGAACCTTCAAGTAGGCTAGAAACCGGAATAGGCCCACGTAACCTGTCTGTGCAGGTGATCTATCTAATTCGTTTGTTGTTGAGTAGCTAAATATTTGTTCTAAACGATTAAGAAATAGGGGACATAATATCTTGGAATCAACATGTCAAATGTAAATATGCCATTGACCTGTAGTATTTAATTTCACATAGACCTCATAGAGGTTTTGGTTGCATCCAAAATAAGTATATTTTCATTGCAGATTAATTTCCCTGTCTCCACCTTGCTTAATAGGTAAATCAAATCGATAATATGCCCATTGCAACGTCCAAGAACTAATGTTGGGGTCTTAAAATGTTGGGTTTGTTCTTTCATAAGATATGAGGTTTACTGTCGCAGAAGACAAAGGAAAAGCAGAAACAATCTGGCACAGATTAGAACCAATTTGTTTGTCATTGTACTGTGTGTATGTGACTGGGAAGGCAGGGTTCTTCATCAACCGTTGAAGCAGTTTGGTGGTTTTATGTGACAGGAAGCTGCATGCAGATGATAATAATCAATATGATGGCCACTGTGTTTTTGTTTTGTTTTTTTAATCTGCAGCATTGCTGTCATTTGCTGGTGCCCTCCAAGTGAACATCCCAGAGGAGCAATATGAATTTGCAAGGGGTGACAACATCACACTGCCCTGCAGCTTCAAATCCTCAAAAGATGTAACCAAGGTCCCTGTCATCATCATCTCATGGTCTCTTGAGGCTCCTGAAGCTAATGCTAAAGAGGTCAGTAGCTATCTATCTATTTATTGAAAATGAGTAACTGAACTTTGTCTGCCTTCTCTTTAAATGTTCCTCTGATGCTGTTGTTGTTTAACAGAACCTGATCCTCACCCACTACTCTACGGGCACTACTGACATCAAATCCAAATATGAAGGACGGGCAACTGTGGACATAGACATCCCCACGGGAAAGGCCAACCTGAAACTGTCCTCCATCATCCTAGAAGACAATAAAGTGTTTGAGTGTCGTGTGTTTATCCCAGGTGATGATGAAGGCAAGCCGGCCGACACTGCACGTTTGGTGGTTCTAGGTAATGTTGCATCTGTTTTTTTTAAAAAAAGGGTTGCTTCAAACTGTTTAAAAGTGGGTGAAAGGAGTTGTGCATTTCATGTTGATTATGGCTTTCCTTCCAACATTATATGAGGTATTTTACTCTAAGCATTAGGCCCATGTAAGTTATTGTAGCTGGGTATTCTTTGTGTAATGTCATGAAAAAAAAAAAACCGTAGCATAGGAAGTAGCACAAAGTCCAAGTGTCAGCTGGGATCATTTCTAGCCCCCGTACAACCCTCGAGGATAAACCGGTATAGCTAATGGAAGGATGGGAAGGACATGTTTTACATATTCATATATGCTGCTAAAGAATCTGTTGTCATAAAAATAAATTATTTTATTTTCATTTGTAAGGACAAATAACATGTTATTTTTATTTTAATTTTCTAGTTGCTCCATCAAAGCCCATCTGTAAGATTGAGGGTAAGGCCCAGTACGGCCAGAACATCAACCTGACCTGTGTGTCTGAGGAGGGCTCCCCAACACCCACTTATAAGTGGGAAAGTCGTGATGTACGAAACCTGCCTCGTATGTTTCAACCCAGAACTACAGACAGTAAGTATCGGTGCCGAAGTTTCTGACAGGATTGTTGGTCCTGGAAAAATAGAAAGTCAACTGTCAGCAGATAGGTTTACTTACCTCTGCAAAAAAACTATGGCCATAATCAGGAAGCAAATTTTTAGTCAACTTTAATTTTTGAAGGTGAACGACAGGTTGGTGTGTAGTGCTAATTAATCGCAAGAGACTAGTGATGTTTGGAAGTTAACACAGTAATCAGTTAAACTTTTAGAGCGCAGGAAATTGAGGGGCATAAACACATCACATAAACATACATCTTTGATTAGGATCGTTTTGATATTAACCAGTTGTTGACTGGAAAGTGGCCAAGCTGTAAGCTGAGCAGGACATTTTACGATTGAAAAACAATATTCTAAGTGCTCTTTTGAAGGCAAACTCTATACTGGCATAAATTGCATCACGCACGGGCTGTAAAAGTACTATTTCACTCTCCTTCAAGGCCTTGCAGTTTCCAAAATATCCATTTTGATATTTATGTGCAGTAGCGCTGAAAAAGTTGCAGTTTATAAAATACGAAGTAATAAAAATCAAGGTAGCAGTGAGTTGTACAGTGCACATGACTGACTCTTCATCTTTCAGGGGGTGGTATCCTGTCTCTATACAATATCTCCAAAGAAACATCAGGATTCTACATCTGCACCTCAAGAAACAAGATCCGCTCTGCTAGCTGCAACATCACCCTCTCAGTCATGCCACGTGAGAGACACCTTCTTACAATGCCTTTAATTAACAGCCTGGGAACTTAGCTTTCCCAATGAATACATGTTTACAGTAAATCGTTGTAATATCCATTTTTCTGATTTTCTTCTCCCATCTCCTCTTTGTTTAATCCTGCAGCCTCCATGAACTTTGGCTCCACTGCAGCAATCATTGGTGGAGTTGTCGCCGGGTTGATCGTACTCATTGTTGTCATCTACTTCTGCTGCTGCCGTAAGAAGAAGAAGGAGGATGAATATGCCATGGGGTAAAGCTTTTCTCCCTTAAAGCTGCAGTAGGGATTCTTAATAAGAATAACTTTTGTCACATTTACTAAAATGGTCACATTGTCCTGATGGTAATACATGAGAAAGACAGTGAAAAAGACAGGCTCCTTAGTCTGTGCATAGTGCTGGCTATGAGAGGGGGAAAATGTTGAAGCTGTACATTTTATCCGTGAGGGAAAAGAGTTGCAAGAGGGCTGGAGTCAAAGCTGCTAAAGAAATACACAAAAACAAAAACTCTTAACCCCATACAAGTCACTGTTGTTGTCTGCTTTGCAGAGTTGTAGAGGAGTACCGCGACAAAGAGCCGGCTACAAATGGTGAGAGTCGCCGACCTGATGGGGAGGAGGACATGCGCGGTTCTGATGAAACCAGTGTGAGGAAGCCTTCTGAACCCCTTGACCGCTATGAGGAGCGGAGTGAGCGCGGCTATGACAGCCGCAGGGATTACGACGATCGCCGCAGCGACTACGATGACCGCCGCAGTGACTACAATGATCGCCGCAGTGACTACGACGACCGCCGCAGTGACTACAATGATCGCCGCAGTGACTACGACGACCGCCGCAGTGACTACAATGATCGCCGCAGCGACTACTCCGACCGTCGTGACAGGTACAGTGATCGCAATGAGCGCTATGACGAGGACCGCCGCTATGATGATGAGCGACGCTACAATGACCGCAGAGACCGTCGCACTGATGATGACGACCGCTATGATGAGCCCTATGATGACAGATCACCTGTGCCAAACAATAAGCCGAGGAGGGACTATGATGACTAAACCCTCCAATCTGTAACATCCACTGTCTTCCATCTTCAACTGTTCTAGTGGCTGTCAGTTACTTCCACGTGAGACCTGATTGGCTCATTTTGCCTCAGTGGACCTGCTCAACTGCTATACTTACACTCAGGTTAACCAGAATCTACTGTTAAATGTTTGAGAGGTGGAACAGTTTTAAGATTGGGTTGTTTATCACAGTATAACTTTTAACATCGTACCATATACTAAAACTTTAACATACTATAAGTGTGACTTGAAGCATGAAACTGGGAGGATCAGTTTGGGGAAGGGCAGGGAACCAAAATGGCGCCGACAAACCTGATCTGATCTGTTTTTAACAAGGAGTGGGTGGAGTCGGCCGTTCATGCGTTGATGTCTCTAGTAAAGGTATAAACATTGCCCAGGGCAAAAAAAACTCACGTTATACAAATGTTAGGAACTGAACAAACATTTCACATATCCCTCAGAAATACATGACTTTTATACAATATAAGTAAGCATTTTAAAGTAATAAACTAGTAAAGTAATGTTTGTCTCATTTAACCACACATCAGCAGCTGTTGTAGTGTTTGTTTCCTTCTTTCTTTCCAGTCTTTAGTATTAATTGTCCAGGCTTAATTTCTTTTTCTGCAGTAATAATTATGGTAAACATACAGTATATTATACACTAAGAGAATAATGATAGATTGTTCTCTTAGTGAACTCTTTGCAATGTGTGTAAATATAAGTTTACTGCAGCTCGGTCTGTCTTGGTCACATTCTGAAGTGCAGACACAAACACACATTCTGTGAGACAAAGCATGTGACTATTTGCTGCCTGATGTGTGGGTGTGTCATTTTAGCTTTAAACCTGATATGTAGATATTTTTACAAAAGAATACAAGGCCTAAAAATGGTGTGTTTGTTGTGATTTAAGAAACTTTCTACTGTTGGATGTTACCGGTGTTTTTTTCCTTTTTAAGGAAACTACTATCATACCATAGAAAAATGCCTTAGTTCTTTAGTCTTACCACAATTATTTTTGTATACAGAGAAAGACACTGTATATTCTTGGGTAGAAAAGCATGTAGTGGCTCTGATTTTTTTTTTTTCGTTCATTCTACTGAGTGTTTTCAGTCTAGTTTTCAGGGTTTTTTTTTTCTTTTTTCGAGAAGGAACTCGAACTAGAACCTCTGTTGATTGTTTGCTCACCACAGATCTCTCAGGTTGATTTTTTTTTTGAAAATGAAAATCATAATGTTCATGATACAGCTTAACATATATAGTATATAACCTTTTTGCAATGTCACCTTCAAAGATGTTTTAATGTTTGATCATTGAATAGAAATTTCTGTTAAAATTCTATATCTATATCTATCTATCTATAAGTACACTTCATTACTTTATTTTTAACAACAATAATGTCACCAATTTAAATTGGGAATTATTCAAATTTTCTTTACTTTTTAAGAAGTAATGCATTTGAAATATGTTGTAAAAATAAAGATGATTTAATAAAATTAATGAAGCAACTTTTCTGAAGCCTGAACACTAGATGGCAGTACGCCACCTCTTAAACCGCTTAGCTCTCACATTATTATGGCACAGGTAGGATGAAAATACAAAATATTATTATTATTATTATCATCATCATCATAACTCTTATTTTACATCACCATAAGTACTAGTAATTGTGGTATTCATATTAATTGTTACAATATTTTCTGGGGGATTCATTTACCTATGAAACTTTCATTGTGTATTTTTGTAATAGTTAAAAATGTCCTCACCATGTTTCCACTTTCACCCTCCCGCTTCCCAACATTGCCGCCACCATCTTTTGTCTCCAGAAAGCTTCCCACCCTTCTGCATAAAGTTACATAACTATGCCCAGAAATGTGGTCATTTGGACTTCAAAATAAAATCACAAAGAACCTGGAAAGAAAATTGCCCTCAAGAAAATGTGAAAGGCTTGATGCACACAACGACCGAAATCAGCTTGATGCACATCATTATTCCCAGTGATGGTGAAAGCAGTCTATTGGCATGCAACTTTATTACTCAGACTTTACTTACATGAAAGCACCATCATGAAGAAATTCAAGAAAATATAACGTAGAATTATTTCAAATACTTTTTAGTGTCAGTAGTTATACTATCAAAATGTAGTATTGGTAAAGCAACCGAACAATTAAAACACCTTACCTGTCCAAAGCTACTAGAATATTGGCCCTGCAAGAAAGTATTTCAATATATTGGATATTTAAAATTGTATCCCAATATTGAATGAGGTATGGTGCCATGTCAACACTCGCTGGGTATGTTGGTAAAATAATCTCCATAAATAAATTTGCACAGAATATAATATGTCTTAGACTTTCACATATTCTACACTTGTACTACTAAAAAAAAAAAAAAAGATTCAAAACAAACAAAGACAAGACAAAGTCAAAGATGCAGAATGACCATAAAAGGAACAGAAAAAGATGTAGATTGACCCGTCCTTTCCACAGTTTCTAAACATGACCCCAGTGTAGAATATAGAGTAACCTACAATGAATTCATTCTGAAATGTTTGCTAGTAACGGTGAAATGACATTGATAGGACAATCAGAAAGTATACTGTACAATGCCAAAGCAGACAACAGATAACTGCTTTCTACTTCTCTTCTCAACGCTCATTTCTCCTTCTCAGTGCTTCTCAGGGTGCGCGTCAACGAAGCTTTTATTTTTGAATGACGTTACCGGAAGATTTGAGCTTTATTTTGATGAGCTTGACGCTGGTCCCGTTATCCGCCAGTTAAACTATCTTGAGTTTGGGAGCTTGTAACGTCGTCCAGGGATGGGGCGAAGGAGGAAAGAAGACATTCATCAGAATGCTGTCATGATATTCACTTGGAAGATGTTTTTCACGCCGAAGTGGTGGATTTTTATCGCTTGGCTTTTAGGTAAGTGAAGATGAACCGAGAGAAAATAAGGTGGAATCCGCACTTGTGTCAAGTGGTGTAACAGGTTGTTGAACTCAGATTTGAGTTTGGCGTAAATGTAACGCTGGGCTAACGTCGCTAAAGATAACAACGATTGAGTTTATTGTGTTGGGACGAATTTTAACATTTAACGTAAAATGAAGGGGTTTCATCCCACATTTAAACGTCCTGTGTTTTATTAGGCAGGTGACAGTGATTTGTTTTTCCTGTTGGAGATCCAAGGTATTTCAGATCAACTCAGAAACCTGTGAACGTGTTGTTTGATTTAATTTGACTTTATGGCTCCTTTGTCCGGTACGTCTTTGCTGCAGTCAACTGTTAAACTGTATTTAGTCATGTGTGAATGATCCGACCAGAGGCTCTGGGGGGTTGTGGATTAGGAGGTCTAACTTCAGACACATGTAACTGTGTCTCTCAGTGAAATGTTAGTTTACCACTTGTGATTTTATGAAAACCAGGCTGAAATATCCCCAGAAATAGTTGATAACTCTTAACTGTTGGTTTACGTAAGCTACTGCTGTAACTAACTAAATAATGCTGAAAAAACCTGGCCCAGCTGTACACTTTGTTTCAGTCAGTATATCATATAGAAATACTACAGAAGCATATGTGCTCATTGTTGTGGTGTGTGGTGGGTTTACTTTGGGACACATACTTTAATTACTTTAATGTTTCTATTCCTGTTCAAAACAACCGTGCCAGTGTTTGATGTACCATCTATAGCCCAACAAATTTTCCTCAGTGTTCTCCCTAAGAGTAACACTGGAGCAAGGTTCTCCTGTCCAAGCTTACAGCTGCCGACATCCTTCCCCTCCTCCTCCTGCTTTCATTTTCTGCTTCGGAGGTGGTTTCCTCTGAAAACTAATAAAGCCCAGATCGCCCCATAGCCTGTGATCCCACCTCTTGGCTTGTTTTGTTCCAGTTCTTAGAAGCTAGAGCAATGTTCTCCCTGAGGAATTTATGTTTAAATCAACTGGAGTTTTTTTTGTTTTTTGTTTTTTCAAAATCCACACCCCTCCGCCCAAACCTCAGGCATTTACTGTAAAACCAGTGGTTCAGATGACACAGAGAATTATCATTAGGCAGAAGCAGCAAATTCTCACATAAAGATAAAAAATTGAATCTGCAAATGTTTTTGCTGAAAAAATCGCTCAAGCAATCAATTGGTTTTCAAAATTTATGTTGTTTCATTCTGTTGATCAACTAAAAGATCTGCAACAACCTTTTAGGTCCAAAGTATTTCTTAAACTAGAAGGTGTGTGAGTCAAAAAGAACCAAGAAGAGATACTCTTAGTAAAGATAACATTGTGCTTGATGGACCCATCAGTTCACTGACACCACACATCAGAACAAAGAAAACAAAACTCTGAACCAGCCTGGTTTGGATTTACTTGAAGCAGCTCCCCACCATCCCTGTTCACTGGACCAGTTCAGTCACATCTTCCACTGTTTAACCAGAGCAACACACACACACGCACACACACACACACACACACACACACACACACAAGTTTCAGCCGTTGAACTGCTGAGCTCAAGCTCCTGGTCATCATGTGACCCTGAGTCCTGCAGCACTTGAAGGTCCAAAACAAGCTCAGACTGACCCGGCTCACAGTCAGATTTCCCCGAGCAGAAACGACCCCAACAGCCTCAACGCGCCCTTGCTATGCGTGTTGCTATGTTTATCTTGCCAGACCGCCCGGCCATGTCATTCCAGCTATAATGATAACAAACACATGCACAGAAGTGTTTGTTTTGAACCCTGAAATATATTTAGTTTACTGAATCTCTCACTCCAGTTGAATTTGTAAAAGGTATGCTCTCCATGAGTCAAAGAAGGGAGGGTGTGATTTGTCAGCTATTTTTAAAGTGAGCACACAGGAGCAGGTGTCTCCTTGGACCTCGATTTGACTGAGTGTTTGAATCCTTGTGTGTTGCCATTTGTTGTGGTCATCCTTAATCCCCCTCATTACACATTCCCAGTTATTACTCAAACCTGTTTTGGCTGTTTGATCTCCATGGTGTCAGAGGGTCTGAGACTGTGCCCCCCCACATAAAAAACTCAGCACCATTAAAATTATGCCAAATTAGATATTAGCAGTTTCCATTTACAATGCACCCCTAATTATACAGTTTGCCAAAACATCAAAAATGAAGAGTCTTGAGGAACGTCTCTCTTTCCATGATTGAGTCTAAAAATACACGTATCATGTCTGATTCAGATTTGACCTAGAGAGAGAGAAGATGCTAAAGGTTTTTAAATATCTTTAATTGCCCCCGTGAGCTGTGTGTCACAGCCACTGCCTCTTCTGCGACTGTAAACTTTGTTGGTGAGCGGGCTGAATTACTGTGACTAATTTTCTAGTGTTTTTGCAACACCAACATGTGCCCTCTGAGCCTCCTCCTCAACTCTATGGAAAACCAAAGAACAAATGTGTCTCCATCCCATACCAAATAATCACCATTTCCTAATTAGGCTCAGCAAACACAATGAATGTAATGATCATGCAGACTTGCATATATATATATTTTTAAACTTAACCTTCTTTTCACTCTTTTCTGATCCTTCATCTTTACATCCTCATCCTCCCACAGGTGTCCTCCCTCCCAGTTGCTCGGCGGTTAACGTATTTGTGAGAGATGAGAAGAGGTATGCTGTGCTGTTCCAGTCGGTGGTTCTGCCCTGTCAGTACACCAGCGTGTCCACTCAGACCCCCGTGGTACAGTGGGTCTACAAGTCGTACTGTCGCGACCGCACGCGGGATTCCTTCAGCTTCCCCGACAGCCTGGGTGGAGGCCTGGGAGGAGGTGGGCTGACGGGCGGAGCCGGGGGAGCCGGTGGCGGGTATGAGACGGGGATGACGGCGAGCTACCTGGACTGCTCTGACAGCAGCCGCACGGTCCGAACGGTGGCCTCCATCTCTGGTTCCTCGGTCACGCTGTCGGAGTACTACAAGAACAGAGACATCTCCATTATCAACAGTAAGGCTCCTGTAGTACTACTCACATGTGTGGTTCTGTCCCTCTGATGTCCGCACTCAAACTTATCTCAAGTCTTTTCTTCTCAAAAAGCGTGAACTTTAGCTCACCAGCTTTAGATGGAATTTCAGTTCACTCGCTTGCGGCAGTTGGCAAGCCAAATACTGTACATGTGATGGCTGAAGCTTTATTAACATTAACATGCATCCCACTGTGCTACTGTTGGTTTTCTCTCTAAAACACTGTCTTCACTTACACACTTACCCTGTAAGTGCCTTGGGATAATGTATTTTTTGAATTGATGCCAAACAAATAAAACTGAATTATATTTCTTTAAAGAAGCAGAAACATTGATTAAAATATACAACAGAGAAAAACAACAACAGACAGTCATATAAGAAATCCCAAATATGACCTCACAGCAGCATTATGAAATCAAGCCCAAGCACTCTCTCTGGATTTTGTTTTTTGAAATGTATTGATCCCAACTAAACTTCTTATTTCTTCTGCTGCCAAGCATGGCAAGTTTTATGAAAACTGTAAATCCCAGCATTGGACCAGTCCTCCCACAGATTCCAGATTAAATGCCCAAAGTGAAGTCAGGGAGATTCTTTGCGCAGATGGAAGAGGAACGAGAGACACAGGAGGCTTTATTGTAAACTTGTGAACTTTAATGATCTTTCCGAACAATCAGGTTATGTAACTCAGAATAAATACATAAATAGCCACCATTGGTGGCTGTTTGGCATATCTGCTGTGTGATATTAAGGAAGGAAAGAACGATTCTGAGGGAAGAAAAACAGGATAAATGACAGAATAACAGAATTTCATATGGTTTATGCATGAAATGTTCTGACACAACAATGTAGATGTATTGTTATTGGCACATGCTGATTTGTGAGACAAACGCACCTGAAAATATGTTTTGCTGTGAAAAACACTGTCATTCACCATTACTAAACACATTTAGGGAATCCTTTTGAGACTTCACTCTTTTCCTTAGTTGTAGGGGTGCCCCCCCCCCATGGCCATAGTGGTATTAAGGTGTATAATTAATCACATCTGTCATGCTAATATTGGCAGTGGTATAATAAAATATTTTACCACAGCTTAAGCATAGACATTCACTCTTTTGCAATCCTCCTTCCCTGAAGTCTGCATTTCCCATTTACAGTCTTACCATTGTGCCATTCAAGGATCATCTAAGGCACACTGCTGTGCATCCGTGTGTGTGTGTGTGTGTGTGCATGCGCGTGCGCACTTGGCCTTGTTTGCAGGCCTCTCAGATTTATGTAGCTCTAACTCTTACTGAAGAATCGACCTTCTCTTCACCAGCCAGGACTCAGACAAAAGAAATGGTTTTCACGCCTCTCATTCATCCCGACCTCTCACTCCTTCCCTCTGATGTACTTCAATGTCCTGCTTTTATTCTTGGGCTCTAGATCTCTGCACATCCCACCATCCACACACTTGCTTTTCTCTCGCTTCTAACGTCCTGCTCCACCCCATGTTCTGAAACAGGTCAGCGTGGCGATGGTGGAAATGGACCAAAACTGAAAGCTATGGCTGCGTTGCCCCATGTACTCGTATTCAGGGTCACAGGGAGGCTGAAGGCTGTCCTGCTATGCAGTGGGTGGAGGAGGTGGGATGGGGGTGTTCTGTTGACCACATGGTTGGCGCAGACAAACCAACAGTATGAAAACACAGCATGTATGCTGCATGAGCAGAGGTGTCACTTTGTTGAAGGAGAGACTGGTCACAGTGGTGCTGACTGGTCAGCCTGTCTCTCCTCCCCCTTCCTTGGCTAACAGGAAAAAGGAAGTGAAATACAACCCATTTCCTGTCTGCTGTATTCGCATGTCTGTCCGCCTTACAATGGAGTCAGCAGCCTAGTATTGTCTCATGTGTTTGACTCTTGGGCTATAACTATATTTGAGTTGTTTCTGTGGCTTGAAAATCTCGTTTCCATAAATGAAAAATGGCCAATGGAGTCTAACTTTGTGCATCATCCTGAGCGAAAACCACAAATCACAGTGTCGTCAAAAAAATGCAGGCATCATTGTTCACAAACGTCTGACTTTCTGAGTGTGGCCCAGAGATTCCTGATTTCAACATCCCATCCAACGGTTCTGGAATGAACCAGCCAGGCCTTGTCACCCAACATCCGTGGTCGACCTCACTGCTGCTCCAGTGGCTGAGTCGAAGCAAATCCCTGCAGCCAGACTCCAGACTCCAACATCTTGGGGACAAATGAGAAAAGAGATGCAAACATTATGCATGAGTATTCAAGGGTTACTAAGCTGAATATGCTCCACTTGCATGTTTTGTAAGGTGCATGTTTAAAGAAGAAAAGAAAATATATTTTCATATCTTTCCCACCTTTGATTCACCTGTTTTCTGTTATGATTTGGACGTTTTTCATTCCCAGCAACTTGAAACGGTGAGGTGTGTGTGGGTGAAGGATTGTGTGTCTCATTTTTCACCTCTTTCTTTCTTTTTTCTCATGCAGAGGCAGACCTGCGGATAGGAGAGGTCCAGTGGGGAGACAGTGGGGTTTACATCTGCAAAGTGGTGATATCTGATGATCTGGAGGGACAGAACGAAGCCTCTGTGGAGCTGCTGGTTCTGGGTAAGGGGCCACTACTTTCCCAACATGCCTCCTGAAAAGAAGATTAGTTTTGAGATAAATATATATGTATGTAGCTTGGTCATCTCGCCCCATCCTCTGTGAACATCTCCTCTGTGTTTCATTGATATCCGTTACACATCTGATTTAGTCAACAGTTTGTTTCCAGTTTCCAGTGCAAATTTACATGGTGGACTAAATAAAACTGTGCTGTACTGAGTCACTGATCCTAACTGTGTCCCATCACCTTGTTTAGTAGCAGTGAGTATTACACTAAACACTGCAGCATCACTTTCGCATCATGCACTGCAAAATGAATTTCCCATAACAAGGCCTTTATAAACTGACCCATTTATCTTCGGCAGCACAGTGCGAGCTCGTTAATGAGCTGATTTCTGACAAGCAGTGGCACTTCCTGGGCAGTCTTGTCTTATCTGTTACAACCGCATGAGCTCGTGTCGTATCTTCATATACAGAGCAAGGTGATGAAACTTCATTGCTGCAGAATAGTTGCTGCTCACTTGAAATTCACAGTAATATTCCATGTATGCCTATCTGTGTGTGTGTGTGTGTGTGTGTGTGTGTGTGTGTGTGTGTGTGGATTCTCTGTCACCTGTTGTGAAAGAGGCTGTAATGTACGGTGTTTTACAGTGACAGTTCTCATTTACAACAAATGTTGCCATAGTAACGGCTGAGAGGCTATGCAGCGCTTGGTGCCCTAATTCACTCTGAGGCTGAACTTTTGTTCGGCTGGCACTCAGAGACTTATGTGTATGCACAAAAACACACACTGACGAATGCACACACAAGTACTGGACACTGTGAGTTTACAGTTTGCAATGACTCAAGTGCGTTCTGAGTCCTGTTAGAGGGCGGGCACCGCTGTGGTGTGAGAGTGTGTTAAAATGATAGGATAGGATAGCACCCCAGGCAAATGAAGATGACTTGCTTTTCCCCCATGAGCTGACCTTTGCAATCTTTCACCTGCCATAAGAGCCAAAAAATCCACCTTGGTTTAGTTAATATACCATGTGAGGCACTTGTTGTGTTTCCATAACAACCGTTGAGGCCACAGCGGATGGGTTCGGGGGCTCCTTTGTCTTTTTCACAAAAAAAAAGGCAGGGGAGATTTAATGACGTTGGGGGGAGGGACCGCGAAGCATGGTGATACAAAAGATGGAGGATGACACCGTGTGAGACGCTCGATTGATGCAGGCGCCTGAGAACTCAGTGGCCAATTAAAAAAAGAAACAAATCTGCATTCCTGCAAGCTTCATTGCCATTTTCACAGCACAGAAGCTGCTTTAAACTTTGATGAAACATTTACATGTGCTTAAGTCAATTCACAATGTGTTCCTCAGTATTCTGAGCTTCCACCAGATCGTCTTCAAGCTTTAGTGGAGACATATTCAAAAATGATATATTTCCATTTCAACGTTTACTTTCTTCTCTTGTTTTATATCATTTTGAGAATTAACAAAAGTAATGTAGGAAACACGGATGCTTGAATCAGGTCAGCAAACATCAGAGATAGATGCACAGGTACAATAATAAGCCAACAGAGCTTATGAAAACGTCCGCCGTGGGAAGGTTTCCTCGAAGTCAGCATTTGGTGACAGTGGTTTTACAGTGGGAAAAATGACAACCAGTACCAAAGATATCAGTAAGACTGGTATCTTTGGTATTAAATGTCCCACTTTCCCCCAAAACTGCAGGTGTTGTTTGGTTATTTTGTGTTGTTTTCTCTCCATGTGTTAGAACCAGTCGTTTGTTTTTCCTGTACTATTTTTATCACTAAGCTAGCCTGGAGCCATGGATATATTAAGAAAAGCCCAACGTGACCTTTGACGTCACTGTAACAGGGCAAACAGAGCGAGAGACAGAGATTTTCCTGAGAGAGTTTCATAAAACGCGATAGATAATAATAGACAACAAAGTAAGTGAATTGTGAGGCCTAATTCCAAATGTTATTTGAAATGGCGCAGCATTTGTGAAGTCACTTAAGTGTTGTTTTGAAAAAATGACGGAAACTCAACGTTCGATATATAGTTGGATCTGTGTGTTGCAGATGTGGGATGTGAGCCTACCCCCTCTCTTTAGAGCTGGAGGAGGGGTGTGTGCCAGCCACAAGCAATCCCAACATATTTGAAAGTAAATCCTGGTGAAACACCAGCCTGCAGGCAAATTCATGAGTGCAAACTCCGCAAGTGAGCTGCCTTCAGCCGCTTGGAGATCAGGCAAAACCAAACAACAGAATGTGCACATAATGCAACTTTCGGCACTTATCTGTCGTTGAATTCTTGCGCTGATTCAGCTGTTTCTGGGTAAACTTAATAGGTTTCTTTCTGTTTTCAAATCCAGCGAAGACACGTGTTTAGCCTTCCAGAAAGATACTGAAGAGAGGTATGTGCTCTGTCAGCTAGAGTCAGGCCAAGACGGTCCGGCCTGCTTTGTCTTTCTCCACTCCTTCACTCCCATCCACAGCAATCACACTTTTTCACAAAACTTCAGCTCACAAGGTCACATGGAAGAATGCACTGGAACGGACCATACTCGTGCACATTTCCTGCACCAGCTTGTGACACACTGCCCCTTATCTGTCGTCTTAATGCTTCATGTGGACGTGTCCTGTCCTTGCGTTGGGGTCCCAGAATAAAACGAAAGGAGTCATAAAGTCATAACACAAGCACAACACCGGGAACAACAACTGACAGGTGGTGAGGGTTTTTAAGAGCTTGGGTTTGGTGATGAAGAAAGAAAAATGTTTCTCTGCAGTTTCTTTGAGTTGTTGTTATTTCCTGGCTCTGGATCTGAGCAATGCTCCCACCTGTGATTTTTTTTGGCAGCCCTGCATGTTAACATTACTTACAGCTCCTGCCTGTTTGTCATGTTATCTTCATGAGGATGATTCATGTTCCAGTATGTCTTCTTATCAGAACGATAACCTTACAGCCTTAATATCAGAAATCAGACGAGCGGTCAGCTTATCAGTCGCTCTGATTTGGAGATTTACTGGAACGGGACCACAATGCCTCTGGTGCATGCCGCTGTTGACCTGCCTTCTCTTTCTCTCTCTGTATCTCTCTTTGTTTTCTGTCTTCCTGTTTTTCCGTGTGCATGCTGCTGCAGCAGTAACTTTCTTTGAATCAGTCACTCCAAATTATATCAACACCATTCCCTCTCCTCTCCTCTCTCTCTTCTCCTCTCCTCTCGTCACCTCTGCTCTGTCTCTCTCCAGGTTTCTCAGGTGTGCCTGAAGATCTGCTGCCAGACTTTGATTTGAAGATTATGCCAGGTAGGGGCATAATGTGTACTCCCACTCGCTTGCTTCCTTCCATTCATACTAACCATACTTACTGCTATAACTATTGCTTGAGATGTTGGAGGTGGTGCAGAGTATTCTTAGTGGAGAGAGTTTTGCACACAATATAAGAAATTTAGACATGAACATAAAGAGGAGTCCGGTCAGGATACAGCATGTTGACTCTCTTCCACCATGTTTGATGTCTCCTGCATTAACACCTGTTCTCTCACATTAGGAAATAATGAAACTCGTGTTGGGGATGCAGGTGTAATGAGACTGAGCCGAGAGGAGCTGAGCTCAGAACTGTTTTTAGCCCGACGGTCTGATCCACACACGTCAGGTCATGAGCTGGCCGTTGCTCCCACTAAGATGAGCTGCGCTAGAAAACAGCTATTATGGTCATTATAGTTATTTACAGTTGCGGTTAACGGGTCATCCCACATCATTTGGACACTACCCAGTAAAACCGTGGTGATCAAAAGGGAGGGGGTTTGTTTTTGTCGCATGGGATTCCTGTAATACATCTTAATTATCACAGAGTTTGTGGGAAATGCTAAATGAATGGATGGATTGTGTGGAAATCGCACCCTAAATGAGTTGGTATGATTCACGGTGCGAGCTTATCTCTCCTGTTAGTCTTGCCTCAGCACATGACTCCCACAGTACGCGCAGTACTGGAAACCTAAATGTACTGGTGCAGTCCTAGTGTGTGTGTGTCATAATGATCGCAAATGAGTTCACATTACAACTAATGTCTGGTAGCAGCCAAATCTTCAGTATCTTCCAGAGCAGCATAAACTGTCCTTTTCCTTCCTGTAGCAAACAGGTTTCCTGTGTGTGTGTGCACGTGTGTGTGTTTTGTTTTGAGAGACAGAGAGCTGTTCTTGGGTTTACATTGTTAAAGATTTCCTTTTGTGCCTTCTCCTTCCCTTTCCTCTGCTGTTTCCCTATAGGCCGATACATGTAGTCTATCTGATGTTTTTGCTGTATCACTCACTTGGACTCTGTCATACTCTTTTTTTTTTTTTTTACTGTTGCAACTCATAAATACAAACTCCCACTAATTGATGATGCATTTTTCAACAATCCTCTCCCTGACTGATGTCCCATAACTTGTTTAGAATGATTCCTCACTGTGTTTTGTCCCGTCCCATGCTTGTTATGTTACAGAATGTGCATCACCATAAAGAGGGAAGTTGTAAGACCATTCCCTTGGGCTTTAATTCAGGAAAAATAGATTCAAATTTGTCTTTCATCTGGCTTCAGTTAATAACTTCATTATCCCTACTTCACTACAACTCTTCACATTGTTTGCCTATCAGGGACTTCTCTCTTAGTCAATGGCCTCAAGGCTGCAACAGCCGCTACTTGCATAGCACATGCAAATCTCCAAACAAAGTGTGAGTGGTTGAGTTGCATTGTGGGTAATGTAGGCACCAGGTTTTGACACATAAGAAAAGTGTATGGAATAAAAGGGACTGATCTATCTGCAGTTCTTCTACATAAATTTAGCTTTTATATAAATTATATATGTGAGTTGTGAAAGTTTATCACTTAATAAGCGTGACACTCCCTAAAGCAAATGTTTTCGGTCGAGTCAAACTGCCTCTGTGTTAATATGTGTTGCTGTTTGTTTACATGTGGGATTCTGTGTGGTGTGTACTTCCAGAGTGGGTGTTTGTGGCGGCGGTGGCGCTGGGCAGTGTGTTGTTCCTGCTGTTGGTTGGGGTGTGTTGGTGTCAGTGTTGTCCTCACTCCTGCTGCTGCTACGTCAGCTGCTGGTGCTGCCCCGACACGTGCTGCTGCCCCAGACACCGTGAGTATAAACACACACACACACACACACACATACACACACACAGAGGTGCAAAAGTTCAGGATGTTGACACTGAAGGAAGTGTGTTTTTCTGGAAAGGCTGATTGGGATTGTTTGCTGCTTTTTTTTTAGTGTATGAAGCAGGTAAGGGTATAAAGACAGGCACCTCCACCCCTCAGACACCTGCCTACCCTCCATACCTTGTCTCTGGTATCCCAGCCATGGTCCCGATCGCTCCCCCCTCCCTAGTGGACAAGATGTCTTCTGTGCCCCCCTCAGATGGCAGCCTGATCACAGCAGGTGTGTTCTTACTCTTTATTAACGTTTAAATCTGTGTTTTAAAAATTATTGAAAGACTGAATCGGAAAAAAACTAGGACCAGAAAATACCAGTATGGTCCTCAAACCACAATGAACATACACACACGAAGACAAACAGAAGTTTGCTATGCTGACGGGTGAAGTGTGTGTCTCCAGTGCCGATGCATGCTGTAGGGCTTCCCTACCGCGTGCCTTCGCCTCAGGATCAGAACTCTCTCAGGGTGCTACAGTATGTAGAGAAACAACTGGCTCAGTTCAACCCTTCCAGGTCCATCAGCCACCAGTGTAAGCGTCATCAACCGCATCCCGTGGCTTTAATCTCAACAATCTGCCAAGATTCATCAATAAATGTCAATGAACAGGGACTGCATGCTCTCCTGTTTATACCGCTGGTAGTGTCTTTTTGGCTTTTTACTGTCTTGAGCTCGTCTTGCTGTGCCTCGCTGCACTCTGGCTTCCTGCATGTTACATTTTATGTAGATGTGATACTGTAGCAGGTGTGCATGCCTACTTACCAGCTGTTCTACCAATTCAAACTCCAACGCTGTAACTTCCTTTGCTCTGACTTCATCTGCAGATTCTACCTTTAAGAAAAAAAATCTCTTCAAAAGCTTTTTTCTCTCTTCAGTCTTTCTTCATTGTTTCTTCATTTTATCTTGACCCGCTCAGCTTGTAGTCTGTCCGAGCTGAGCTCTCTCCACGAGGGAGAAACTGGCTTCCGACAAACGTATCGAAACGTCCAGAAGAAAGCTCTGCCCGCCATCCCTGACCACGACCCTCAGCCCGAACCCCAGCGCTACCATGACAACCGCAGCCTGGAGCCACAGCGTTACCGTGACAACCCCCCTTCTCCCCAGCATTACCGTGATGACTCCGACTCCGAGCCTCGGCGGTGCCAGGGCGACCCTCCCTCCTCCTCGCAGTCGCGCAGGCCCGTCCGTAATCACCAGCAACAGAACCACAGCGAGGAGGAGAACCACAACAGGTGCGGGCACCTCTGAATACATCGCTGCCGTACATACACACCCACGCAAACATACACTACACTCTGTTCTCTCTTGGCCTCCTGCCATGTTCTGCAGGTGGAACCCTCGTTCAGAACATCTGCAGAGAAAGACGTATCGTACTGCAGGACGCACCGGCTCACTGGATGAGCTGGAGGAGTTTGCTTCTTCTCACAAGCAGAAAGGAGGCAGAGGAGCAGAGAGGAGGGAAGAAGAACGGGGAGACTATGAGATGGAGTGTCTGGAATTCAGTCGCTATCCATCCTACCACAGTGGTCCAGCTCAGCATTACCACAATGACGAGAATGAGTTCGGAGACCGTGAAGATCATCCCCGACGTAACAGGAAAAATGGACACAACATAAGCCCGCTTGCTTCCCCCTCAAAGAGGAGGGGCACGTGGGAAAGTGATCGTCCTGTTCCACCCCCTCCGAGAGTCAGTCCGCCGTCAACTTCCTCTCAAGAGAGGGACTACGATGGCACATTCCTGAACAGCCTCCTGGAGCGCAAGGCCAAGTTGCGCGGGGTCGGCCCGGGGAAGAGCGGGGCCCGGGGCGAGGAGGACTCAGACACGCCCTCAAAGGGCAGCTCGAAGAAGAGCAGCGGGGAGTCGAGTCGCCACTGCAGCCGCTCGCCCAGTAACAGGCCTGAGGCAGATTCACTGCCTCCTTACTCAGACACAGAGCGAAGCAGAACTGACAGGCCATCTCCACGGACGCTCCCCGCAAACACCCGCTCCTCTCAGCCCGCTGCCCATTCCCTGCCCGGGCACAGAGAGGAACCCAGAGACAAACCCCGAAAAGCGGTGAGTTATAAACTGGTAGGACTGTATGGTGGTTACGTTGATTTTCAGCAACAGTTACGGCAGTGAGTAGAATTTAGGGAGAAACAACTTCCGTAGTTGTAGAAAACAAGTTATTGGTGTGTAATTGTTGAAAATATTCAGTATTCAACACTCATTGTTGTATTACCCTGATTTGAAGTGGGCCTACTAAGGTGTTTTCACTCAAGGAACCTTCCCAGGGACCCAAAAACATTTTGAGAAACTCTGGAACAAAACCAGTGTTTCAACCATGGGAACCAGGAATTAAATTGAGTCCCTGTACAATAGTTTCAGGGAGCAAGAAGTATCAGAGCAAAGTAAGAAAGTCCTAGGTCCCTCTAATATCACAAAATTGGCACGGTTTGGACATTACTCAGGTATCATTAAAGGGTGGGGGGGGGGCTTCCTGGTAGAGAGTGAACAGAGAGAGGGAGCGGTGATGTGAGAACAAAGCGAGCAAACGGGCATGGAACTTGATTGGCTGGTAGTTGGTGGTGTTTTGGAAACGGTGAAAATGTAAATAGGAATTCCTGAAAGCAACTTTTATTTCCCAGTGCAACGTTCTGATAAGGTTATGGTTTGACACCTTGGTTAATTCCTGGTTTAGCCCATCAAAGTTCCTGCAACTGTTTGATCCTGTCACCATCCATAAAGTCAGGAGCCAGGAGAGGCTCAGCTCACTCAACCAAACATTAATGCACACAGCCATTAATGAAAAACCTCCACTGTTTGACAAATATTGTCAGTGCCCACAACTCAAACTGCTTCTTTAAGCTGGAGGAAATTTCAGGATGATGCAAAGGGATTTAATTTGGAGTTATAGGAGATATCTTTGTGTAGATCTGCAGAGTGTTGTGGTTAGATGAGCTTCATGTGAGTGAGTGCAGCTTAATCTGTGTTTTTGCCGTTTGCATTGTGTACATAAGTTTCTTTATCTTTTCTGGCATCCTATGAACACAGTTATAGGCCCCAAAGTTTTCTCAAACCCTGCACTTTAAGAGTTATCTTATCATGTGAACTGGATTATGGTTTTACTTTTGCGTTCTATTTTCAAGAGCATAGAGGAAGCTCCAAATGGATTATACAGAGAAGAACCCTGTTGTTAATAGAACATTAGATCAATATGTAACGGTCTAAGGTCTAAGGTTGAGAAATTCTGACTGACAGTATGAATACGCTTTGTAGGCCTACAGTAAGTGTTGTTGTTGTACCCTTGACAGGTCAGGTTCAGATGCTACCAGAGGGAGAACTAGGTAGAATACTCTGTTCTGTATCCAATTACTCTCTTTAACAATAATAACCAGTTGTCTCCTCCCTGACTAACCCGGGTCAAAATGATATTCAACATCGAACACTTCCTGTATGAAAGAAATTAATTAATCATTCAGCTGTCTGGCCTCAAGCAGAGGCTTAAAACAAATCTGCAAAGAGTTAAAAAACAAAGTTGAAATGCAGTTTGTCCCAGGTTCCACTCCACCATAATAACCTTGTTTGTCTAATGTCCACAGTCTCTACGCCTGCTTACTCCACTGAACGCGATGTGCCTTGATATTTTTGTCTGAACCTTCTGCCGTCGTTCTTATTGTTTACCCTTTTCTTATCCTCACCAGAGCACTCTCCTGAGCCGGGACTCCCTCATCGTCTGATCGGCTCAAAGCCACAGACGGAAATCTTCCAGCAGCAGGAGCGTACGGCTGTAAAACTCTGGGGGAGCTGCATGCTGGCTGATAAAAGATGATGGAACTGACTCGGAGTGCAGCAAGCTGAATCAGTGCCGACGAATGAAGAAAACGGACAACAGATGCACTTCTGCCACTGAGGCTGTTACTGGGGATTTCTGCCCGTGACGTCTCTGGGTGATGAAGTCATCACCACTCGTTTTCTTTCACCGGCTGCCTCATATAGATCTCAGCTGGACTAACACAGAACTAATGCGGGCTGGGCGCATGACCTGGGCCTTCCCTCTGAGCAGGACACCGTCAGTCTGCAGCGGAGACGCTTACTTTACGCCTCCAGCACAATGAGTGCATTCATTTCCATTTGATGACACACTGTAGCTTCAGTTGTATGGCAGCACACACACTGTGTCATATTCACACTGTGTCACTGTGTAAGATATTCAGGGGCATCTAATTCAGAAGGCTTTAACAAGGAGAGTCTAAAGCTGGAAACAAGCGACATCACCAAATGTTGATATAATGTGTATCTGCGGAGGAGGTGGACATAATATATAATAATATAATATAATAATAATAATATGTTATTGCCTCATAGAAAAGGACAGTAATTATTAAAGCTGCATTAAAGCCAAAATATGCAACTTCTGTAAAGTAGCTAGGACTAGCATCTCCCAGCTTTATTAAGATTTGAAAATATAAGAAAAAAGTTCCATACTGCAGTGGATCGGATGATTATGTGAAAGGTGTTGCTTTTTGAGGCAAATTATTGTCCGACTGTGCAGTTGCCTGTACAGTGGCTCTTTGGAGCATTTTAGAATCTTTCAGCTCACGTTTTTTCTTTTTCCGCGACACGGTGTCATTTCCACCTGCAACAGGCAGATGTTTTCAGGAAAAACGCTCTAATGAACCCACTGCACACGACCTGCTCAGCACCAAAGGACAGACAGACACAGGTAGACAGCAGCTGAACTCAGAGAAGCTGCAAAGATTCTCAGACTAAAACAGAGTTAAATGGACACATTCAACTTAAATTAAGGAAACATGACTCTGGACAAATGCTAATGTTGCTGTGTGTCAGCTGGACTTTGTCAGGACAGGTGGTTGTAAGGTGATTATCTGTCAGTGTTGTGTTTACAGCTTGTTCTGCATCCGCCATGTAACAAAAATATCTCTCAATACTGCTTTAAGTAACTTAGTACAGAGTGAATGCACATGAGCTTTGTTATAAAAGGTTTAATTAAGTCTGAAAATCAATATAATTTGTGTTTTTTAATAGTTACACTTTATATTTGTTTTACATACATTTTATATGTTTTTAAAGCAACATAACATGGGAAAAAAAGAAACTGCAGAAGTGCCAGTCAGAAAATGTTAACAATTTATGGGGAGACATTTTTTACCATCTATTAAAACAACATAATTTGCACTTCTTCAAGGGATTAAAACAATTTTGTACTTTTTTAATATAAACATTTAAGATATTGACCGCCTGCCTGGAAAACATGTTTGTACTAAAGCCTGAAGGCATGTTTTGTATGTAAACTCAACCTATTTATGTGCAAGGTGCGATACGACCCTTGTAATTTGTAAATGATAATGTTTGTCTAAGCACTCCGGTGTGATTGTGTACATAAGATGAGGTGTCTTTCATTTGATTACTGTAATTCAGTCTCTCTTATCACTGCTGAGTCAACAGCAAAACCAACACCTTTGTGTGTAACAGCCTCACACACACACATGCACATGCACACACATATTAACCTACTGTTTTTTTTCATCAGTTGTAATCTGTATTAACATTACACCGTAAAGTATTTCCATGGTGGGCAGGCTCGTCTTGAGAAAGGTCTAATGTTAGTTTTCTTCTGCTGTCTGGTACTTACAACTGTGTGTGTGTGTGTGTGTGTGTGTATGAGAGAGAGAGAGAGAGATGACTCTTTACTTTTCTGTAAAGGAGACAATGTGTAATTGAGTATGACTCACGTCTTTGTTCATTGTTGTAACCACAGACTGCCTGTCTTTGCCACACAGCTGTGTCAAAACTCACACATCGGTTCTGCCAGCTCAGCCACAGAAATCTGCCCGTTTTGTCATCCGCACACAAAGAATTTGTGCATGTTCACTGTCTTGAATATGTGTTTTTTATTAAAACAACAACATGCAGGGAGGGTGGCGAAAGAGACGAACATCAAGACCAACCATGTTTTCTCTTCACATCTTCTCTGCAAATAAACAGCAGAAATATGAAGACCAAGTTTTTAATTGAGTTTTTTTACTGAATGCCTAAACTCTACCGCTAGACAGAGGGATTTACTGTAATGTCTTTACTCCACTACATTTGTCTGACATCTGTTTTTAGTTACTTTGCAAATACAAATTTTACATACAAAATATAAAATACTTACTATCCATTTTTTTACTTTTCACTTTTGTTACTGCAAGTGTTTTTGTTTTCCTATGTGATTATACATGAGAAAGACTTTGATTACATGTACATTTTCACTTGTAATTAGTATTCTATCATTGTCATTGTCTCAGCGATCATTCTGTCACTGAGATATTGCCACTTCTTCTTAATTACAAGATTTGAATACTTCCTCCCCCAAGACCAGGAGGACTGGATAAGGTAAAACAATTTTTTTTGACACATATGTGTCACAGAGAAGAAAAAAAACCCTCGCTCCTCTGAGTCTTGCTTTATGTGCCACCCTGTTTCTGTGTATGTGTGTGTGTGTGTGAGAGAGAGAGAGAGAGAGAGGTTGTGTGTCTGCATGTGTGCTACTGTGTTTGTGATGGGAGGGATCGTTTCAGACGGTGACCACTCACAGCTCGAGAGTATGTCAGGAATGTTGTTGAGCAACTCCCTCCCGCTTTTTACAGAGGCATCAGCAGGGAAATATGACATCACTGTACACCACAGAGTGAAAAAGGTTTGTGTTTTTTGTGTGTAACTTCATGCACTGACACTTTGGAGGTTGTTTGGTCACTGTCCATCAAATCTGAACTAGCCACACAACAATAGTCTTTGCGCAGCAGATTATCTGAGTTATCACGTGTTAAACTCTTTACAAATAGCATCTAATTATGTTAGTCATTTATAATTAATGTTGTGGAGAAGTGCTACATGCTATAAATGTTGTCATTATGCAGATTGACCCAATTAGGAGTATATTAGAGCTTAGGCTAATCTTAACTACATTACATATGGCTGGGTAACCTAATCTATAAATATGCATAATTGTTTATTGTTTTGCATTAATATCTATAATATCTGCATCTGTAGAATGCCTCTGCAACTGTTGTGGTGTGAATGAGTAGAGTAAATGAACTTAAATACTTTCCACCGCTGTTTAAATCAATACAACCACTTCTTACACTCCAGTTCCAAATAAATAAACCTATGCAACACAGAAACATGTACTTTTATTATATGCAATTCAAAAAATAGACTTAGGGTATGTTAAAACTGATGTGCGTTGACATTTTCCTTTTTTCATGGACCTGACGTGGCTCTATAGGCAGACACAGTAGCTGCAGTGTATATGAGATTTATATGAACTGACACAGAACCAGGAAATATAATGGAAACCATAGTAGTATAAAGTATTTTTAGTGTCAGTGATTGCATGTTGACATTTGTATGATATAAAATCAAATGCTAAATGATGCCGCAATCATCTGAGGGGACATTGAGTAAAGCTTGTCTGTGCTTTAAGGACTCAGCAGAAGAATGTGATACAAGGGAGAACAAGTAGAAACAGAAGAAACAGGGTGGATCTTGGCAGAAGGAGAAAAGAAAAACACTGTGAAGGGCTGCAGGTGCAGAGTGGGTGTCCTCAGAGGGGAAAACAATCCATGAGAATCTGAAGAACTCAGAAAGCACTTCAGCACACCAAATAAAAGTAGGGTCATTCATATACAGATGGAAGGATGGTCCTTAACAGGTGGCTTGGTTGTTTAATCTGAAACGCGCTGTGACTCAAACTGACTCACATTGAATACACAAATCTCACAATAATCAAGCTGCACCTCAGATAAAACAAGTCAAGGCTGACATCCAGTGGATTCAGTTCAGAGTTACACCTAAGTGTCGTGTGAATACAGAAAACTCCATATGCATCGTTTTTCACCAGAAACTGAGCACAAAGTTTGATTCGTTTCCTCCATTTTTATTTAGGCTGCTTGGACCACCATTACATTAAATACATCAATTGAAAAAATGCCACAGGCAATGCTATAGTTTTTGAAACAGCAAACTTTTTCATTAAACACGCCCATCAACTTATTGTATACAATATCAATATTATCTAACTAAAGTGATGCTTTTATTTAGCTATGTCGATATCCTTTTAAGGAGTGAATAAATATGTCAAAAGATAAATAATTTTGACCATAACTATATATCCAATATTATTATGATTGCCTCCTCTTTTTTTAAATTTTTTGTCGGACTTGGCATCTCTGTGTTGTCGACTGTCACTGTAGATTTTTGCGCACTTGGTGACGTCACGTCATCAGAGTGAATTCACCTGTTTCGGGGCGGGGCCAGAGAGTCTCGGGCATCAATTGCAAAGATACTCTTGAGTCAGACGAACCGGACGAAACAATGAACGCTTGTGTTTAGCTTCAGGTTAAAATATAAGCCTGTTGTGTGCGTGAGAACGTGTCTTGTCGGAGTTTTTTTAATTATCAGTTTTGTTTATTACGTTACTACTTTTTGTGAGTGTTTCTCGCCATGCGGGAACTACCTGTCGTGATCCTCCTGTTGTCGCTACTGAAAGGTAATTTTCTTTCCTTCACGTCTTATTGTGTTGTTTCTAAAATGCGTCCTTTAAATATTTTAACTTTTCAGAGATTTTTCAAGCTTTTCAAAACGTTCCGACTGAGACGGAGCAAACTGGAGGTATCGGTCACATGCCAATTTTTGTTTCGCCGACACGGAGATGCGTATCTTGTTTTACATTATGTCAGCCCACATACTGTGTGTAGTTGCTTAGAGGAGAAACTTTTTTTTTAATTTGGAGGAGTTGTTATGGATTTGTTTGTCATCCTTAATCTACCTTTTTTAGTTTTATAGATTATTTTATTGAGTCACTGTGTCTTGTCCACAATCTCGGGGTCAGTTTTACTCATCAGGTTTCATTCCGGCTTTTGAATGTTTGGTCGGTGGTTTCACAGTAGGCCATTTCCTGTGTCTTTGTCTGTGATGCCTGTTTTTCTGGTTTTGCCACTTTGAAAATAAACTCCTTGGGTGAGAGAAAGCCTCACACACATTGTTTCATGCTCATGTCACTCTGCTCCCTTGGCTTTTTGGCAATGCATACCCAAGGCTGCTGTTTGTCTCAGTCAGCAGCTTTTTAGCATCAGGAGTTGCAGGAGGATTTATTCTTTACACACACACCCATAGTAAATAAAAATAAAAATACACTGTACAAAAACATACTATATATTACTGTAGTACTGTAGGTAACCACCACCTGTTTGTCACCCCATTTCCACAGTGGCAGTGTGTATTCAGGTGATTGTTCCCCAGCAGGAGCGCAGCACAACACTGTTTGCCTCGGTGATCCTCCGCTGTGACTACAGCACCTCTGCAAACCTCCAGGATGTTCTGGTCACCTGGAGGTACAAGTCGTTTTGCAAGGACCCGGTGCTCGAGTACTACTCGACAGGTAAGAAACAACCCAAAACAGCTCCGAGGCTAGTTTGGGTGCAAGTCACTCCCCCCTGAACTAACAATAACAAACTCTGGGCCGGTGATTATAGAGGAATAATTGATGAATTAATTGGAGCCGGCTTTAGGATTAATAGACTGTTCCACCCTCAGGCAAATGCCTCTGTAGCTGGAAGTCAAACACACAGACTGTGAAAAGGCTTCCTCCATCAGGCCATCAGGATGGCAACCTCTGACCTCTGTACTTATCCACATCCAGCACATTGTTGTGGGTGCATTCCCCTGTACTTTGTGAAATTGTGGTTGAGCATGTGTAAAATTGATTGTCATTCATGCTTTAATTAAAACGTCTGCCTTTGTGTTTTTTCAGCGTACCAGTCTGCGCTACAGTTGGGACAGGACCCATCGAATGATTGTCCAGATCGTCAGCGGAAAGTTCGCGTTGTGATCCAGAAGAGAGGATCCAATGAGCCAACGCTGGGACCAGAGTACCGTGAACGCAGGATCACTATCCAAAATAGTGAGTTCATGCAAACACTTCGAGGTCACATCCAGCACAGATGACATTTGGCCTTGTGATGAGAATAGAAACTGTCTGGTAGACCTGAGACTAAATGTGGTTTTGAGATAATCCAAGTATTTTATCATCCTTATGTCCAAGTCATTGCTTAACCTCTTATTTCACCTATTCTAACCTTGTGAAACAGCTGAAATGATTGACTGAATGAATGATCACTGATCACAATTGATCACTGGTTGTGGCTGCTTAATTGCCAGTATTTTGTGATTTTATTAGTCCTGTTTATGTAAAATTAATATTGTATTTTGAAATGTCATTGTCACTTTAAGCTCTGGGAGTTTGAAAAAAGGTGATACATTATATACATTTACATAATGTAAGCTCAAAACAAGTTGATCAGTGAAGCAAATTAGAAACGTTAGCAGCACCACACTTGAAAGAACAACTGATTTCAAGCACCCCTGAGTTTGTAGTTTGAGAATGTAGCTCTGTCTCAATACAGAGAGGGAAGCAGATTGTTTCAAAGTCTGCTGCAAAGATAACTTAACCACTGTTTAATGTGTGTGTTTGTACAGAGGCAGACCTGGTGATCAGTGAGGTGATGTGGTGGGACAACGGGGTGTACTTCTGCAACGTGGACGCTGCTGGAGACACCAGCGGAGACTCTGACAAAGAAGTGAAACTCATCGTCTACCGTAAGAAAGGAAAAAAAAAAGGATGGGTAAACAACCTGATTTTATTGTAACCCCACACCATGCTAACAGTCCCTCTGTCTCTCCTCTCTCAGACTGGTTGACGGTGCTGTTGATCATCATCGGAGCCCTCCTCCTGATCATGCTCTTCTGTATCTGCTGCTGCCAGTGCTGCCCACAGATATGCTGCTGCTATGTGCGCTGTCCCTGCTGCCCACAGCAGTGCTGCTGTCCTGAAAAAGGTAGAAAACATCAAAAAAGCAAACACATCCTTGTGAAGAGTTAGTATGACTCTGCATTGAAACACTTGAAAACTTGAAAACACATATCACAAGTTTTCAAAATTTCAATCCCATGCATTGATGACCTACTTTAAGAAAAACAAATAACACATAAATGTACTTTAAGAAGTTGTTTTTCATACTGTTCATATATAAACCAAAACCAGTATTTGGTAGTTGGGAGCTGTAGGTGTAGAGAAGACCTTCTTTAATTGATAATGATTAAAGAACAAGCTGTTCTCATGTTTCAGCGGTGATACAGCACCGTATGATGAAGGAGGCTCAGAGGGCCATGGTTCCCTGGGCGGTAGGACAGCCGGTGTATGGACCGATGAGCCAAGCCTCCACCCAGATGAACCCACTGCTCTACTCAGGTATGCAACACAGCAAGTCAGTGAGAATATTGTGGCTATAACACCTTTGGACTGTAGGTGGGTGTTGATCCACATACATGTCCAGGTTTTGTATATTCTAACTTTAATTCTTTGAACGGGTTTGTGTCTCCAGGATCTGTTTCAGGCAAGAGCATCCCTATGAAGCCGATGCCCCTCCCTCCCCCTCAGTCCTCAGCTTACAGCATGCCTGCTCCAAGTGTGCCCGGCAGCCACAACCCTGCCAACACCAATCAGATGCTTGATTACCTGGAGAGCCAGGTGAGGGGGATGGAGATGACCAGTCCTCTGCTACAGGTATGTAACTGTTCATGTTCAAATCTGTTAATGTAAACAAAAGATTATTTCCTGTCAGGGCGCTTGTATCATATCCTGTCGGTGCACCAATGTAAAGTGCACACAAAGTGCCAAAACAGTATACAATGTGCCGATAGTATTGATATGGGGTACAGCTCCTTAGTCTTTGTGAATTAATATCTTCGTGTTTGTATTTACTTCTATTTTTTCCTTTTCTGGTCTGTTCTTCTCATCAGTCCCAGCCCCCTCCCCCTCCCCACATGCAGCAGATCCCACCTCCTCCCCAGCACATGCCCGTCACTGTCCCATTTTCTCCTGGTCCTCCTAGTATGATCTCTGCCCTTGACGATGGCCCGGTGGGGCGTCGGGTCGTTACATTTCCACCAATAAAGGAGCAGCAGCCAGGCAGAATCCCACCCCCTGCACCCAAGACTCGCCCCCCAAGCTCTAGCGAAAGCAGCCGCAGCGGCTTTGGCCGTCGTGATGAGCGAGGAGCTGCTGGCAGGCGTTACCCCTCACCCACCAGATCCAGAGGCATTCCCCGGAGCTACAGCCAGGACTCACTGGACGGGCGGAGTCACAGTGGCCAAAGAGGAGGAATGGACCGCCCCCGTTCCCGCTCCAGGGATGACCTGTTCGAGAGCCGGTCCAGAGGAAACTACTCTCCTCCTACATCACGGCGCCCAAGACGAGGGTCCTGGAGCTCAGATGATGAAGGCAGCAGCAGCAGAAGAGGAGGAGGCGGGAGGAGAGGAGGTGGAGGCTGGGTTGACAAACCTCCCAGTTACACCGAGTATGAGCCTGGACAGAAACCAGGAGCACGGAGGAATGAACGCTACTCTGTAAGACACTCGCTGCTTTAGTTGCTTTAGGCACTCTTGCATCCACACACACGCACTTTTATCAAGCCAAACACACACACACACACACACACACACACACACACACACACACAAACACTCAACACAATGTCATTGTAATATTGTAAAAAAAAAAGAAGTCAGAGTTGTGCTCATTGCCAGTAAAGTGAATCTAAAGTTAGTGTGTCTCTCTCAGGACAAGAGTTCTCGCAGTGGCACCAGCGTCGTCATCTGAACCGTCCAGCTGTGAAACGCCCTGTGACCTCTATTTCAGAGAACATGTACACCTCATTAAACTGGGAGCCTTGTCGTCTGGCTCCTGGTAAATTTTTAAATGCCACAGTTTTTATGTATTAAAATGAATCAGGAACCAACAGTACTCACTTTCATTACCTAAGTGAAAAGCTGGCAGAGGGATTCCTAAAATGTGAGGTTGCTGGAACACGTTTGATTGTTGTGTTTTAGATATTAATTTAGGAAACTACTGAACAGATTTTTGGAATAATATCCCCCTCTGCTGGTTCATCAGTGTAATGAAAATATTTCTAAGCCATATGGTGACGATTCTTACATGCAGCATCAGAATTGTTTCTCCCACTGAAACTCTAATTGTTTGACAGTAACACAGTTGACTCTCAGGGCTAGTAAAAAAAGAAATTACACTTGTTACAGTATAAATAAATTTGAATAGATTCTTTTGAATGCTGGAGTATTTTTTTTACTTTTTCTTATCCCCTGGACTTCTTGAATTGATTAGTGTTTGTTTTATTAATGTTTATTAGCTTCTGTTCAGAAAATTGTGAAGTAGTTTGTACATAAAATGAATGAAGTTATTCATTGTAAACACTGTGTGTAAATAAATATTTTACACTTTGTTGATGTAAAAATGGACTAATGTCAACAATGGTACAGGCTTGAAAGTGTTTTTTTTATAATTACAGTTGTTAGCACAACAAAAATTCAACAGTTATGGACCCCCTTTTCTTTTGTGTATCATGTATATTTCAGACACACATTAAAGTTGTTGATGTTGTTTTTACATTGTACAGTCAGTTTATGTTTATAAATATTGAAAATAAATGTTTTACCTTTTGGGAATAACAAAATTTGTCTTGTTCTTTTTGTTATTTGAACTTTCTTTTTTCAAAAACTATTAAGAGTAATTATCCTGCACTCTAAAATGCATGTCAACATTTACAATATAAGAAAATATTAAGCAGAGCTGTGTCTTTAAAAAAAGGAGAGGGGGTAAATTTTTGTTTGGGGTTCTTGGGCTAATTGTAAATGTGCTTAGTTTCATTACATCTCTGAAAAAATAACGTCACATGTAATCATAACTTATGTAACCACTAAAATGATCAACTAAGGTCTTTGAAATGATAAATAATAAAGGTCAACTATAATGTATTCAATGGTAGAATCATTGACAAAAAAACTAATGTGATCATCAACAAAGGTCATTAATCATTAAAATAATCAATGCTAGGCTGAATCATTGATCAAAATCGACAACATGGTATATAATGATGCCATTAATAGTCTATATAATCAATATTAAAGGTCATTAATTATTAATACAACGGGTATCAGATCATTGATGAAAGGTGGCAGCGCTGATCCCAGATCAGCCGTGTGCTTTGTCAAAACTGCGACTGTGCGGCCTCGTTTGCGTCGCTCGCTGATGACGTCACGGGGAGAGGAGGTGCGGGTTTGCCACGTCGGTCTCTGTGCAGCGCACTGACACTGTTGCTTCTCCAGCCCGGGGGGTAACTTTTAAACCCGTTTTGTGCTCTCAGTCCGGGACAACGCCGCCCTCCAGCACCGCCGGTGCCGTCGTAGCTCGTCGTCACACCGGTGCAGCCGGGGATACCGAAGCTGTGAGGCGGAGAAATGCTCGGCGCTGTGCGGACTTGTCTCACAACTGACTGATGCATCCTCGTCCAGCTCACTGCTCCGTGTGTTATCGATGTCGTGTGAGTACCGAGAGCTTTACACAGCTTTTAAAACTGTCTGTGTTCGTTCCCGATAGCTCGCTGCTACTTACGGGCCCACACGTTGGTCTCTGTTGAATTGTTTCCAAATGTTCCGACGTGTACAAAATGACAGCGCTGCCTGATGTCATGAGCTTTGCTGCATGTCTTAGCAAGTCTCTGGAAAAAAACACATACACCTCCTAACAAAGTGCTCCTCAGAGAAGAAGTCTGTTCAAGACTTTTCTCCTCAGCTTCGCTTTTAGACGCGTTTCTCCCGCGTCTCCTTGGTTACTTCTTTTTCCCCTTTCAGAAGGAAAAGTTAGTGTGTTTTTTGACAGAAACGTGCTGCACCACCACACAATGACAAAAAATCCCGTACCACAATCTCTCCATTATAGTTAATTTCTCGAGATCTCAGTTCCTGTTTTAATTTTTTTTTTTTTTTTCAGCTGTAGTCGTGTCGTGTTAAAGCGACTGCTTCCTGTTAAAGATTCCCTTTTTAATATTGTTTGATATGACCGTGCACGCTGCGCTCAGAGCGGGCTGTATCATCATCTCCATCATGTTTCATAAGCCATATCAGCATAAAGTAAATATTGAGGTAGGACGTTATCTGGGCCTCGTTTGTGGTTTGTGGACAGGAGCCTGTCACTTCACTAGCTGGTGAACTGGGGCAGGATCTTTTTCTTTTTTTTAAGTGATAAGTGGTTATAAGGAAAAAAATACATAGTATTTTATGAAGTCGTTGAATATGGAGATCAGTTATACCTACTTTTTTTTATTATTATGAGTTTCCTTGTTACTTTTGGCTGCTGCTATTGTTTTCATTATGACTTCATTTCCAGATTATTTTTACAATTTGAGGAGTTTTCCAAGGGCTGTAACTCAGTTTATTTTCAATTAACCTGCAAATTATTTAGTTTTTTGGCAATCCAAATACATTGCATTTTGCACTTTTCTTCGTTACACATTTGAAAGACTCAATGATTTGTTACTGAATCTTTAAATAAAAAATGACACTCAAAGTCAAATTATTCAAACCACCCGAACAGCTGACGTGATGATAACAAGGGAGGTCATCACTTTTGCCACTGATTATTTGACTTCCATCCACATCTGAACTTTTAGATTTCACATGTCCGTGGGTGAGGAATCAGTCTGTCCAAACTTTTGTAGAGTGACGCAGACTGAACTCAATGGACTTTATTACATCAGAGGATTTGACATGTCAAGACGGGAGAGGCCTTGCTCTAATTAAAAACAATTAATGGCTACATTCCATTCAGTTGTCAGAGTATTGTTCTTGCTGGCACAATTACATACCTGAAATGTAGAACAGCCATTGATAACTTTATAAGTTACACATATGCTTTTCCTGCCGTAACAAGTTTAAGTGTTAAGCGCTGCGCCTGAGGCCTATTACCAGCATTTATAAAGTGCAAAGGTGCTGATACTTTTGTACCTGGAGTCAGGGAGTTGAGAAGACGTATTTTCCTCAGACAGCAGGGTGTCAGCTGCAGTATATATTTCCGCAGTCTTAAGGAAAATATTCTGCATAAAATGTCTGCAGACAGCTCGAGCGCTGACATACCTCAAACACCCCTGATGTGCGCTATTAACACAAAGAAGTGACAACATGCTCCTCCTGGTCAGTCATTTCATGTAGACACAAACCTAAAGTTTGTCCCTGCCTCCACAAACGCCTCCAGGAGATTGTTTTCCCAGTGTGAGCTTTAGCAGGCAGACCGCACATAAACAGGCCCAGTACTCTGGGTAGGTGTAGATTGGTGTTGGCTCTGTTCGCATTGCTAAGCGGTGGTTTGACAGTAGCCAGGAGTGTTGCCACCGGGAAGGCTTTAGGACGGTTCTCTGATCTGAGAGAAGAGCTATTTCTATGAAGGGATTATTCCTCCAGAATGTGGCCAGTTACTTCGATTCAGTTTATGTTCACTATGTTAGATGCACCCCTAGCTAAAACTAACGCAATATAATTTAAATGGCCTGCATTAATGGAGGTGATAATGTTCAGTTTCTGTTGAAACTGGCAGAGGCTGATTCATGGCAATGTTAGAAGCTGCTGGTTATGGCAGAGCATTATATTGTATTATACTGAGGCATTTTC
Organism: Psettodes erumei; assembly: GCA_016785225.1. Taxonomy (NCBI): domain Eukaryota; kingdom Metazoa; phylum Chordata; class Actinopteri; order Pleuronectiformes; family Psettodidae; genus Psettodes; species Psettodes erumei. Next base: position 3,095,670 of record JAFBJZ010000863.1, on the reverse strand, counting down.
TACTCCCCCTTTATATCTGCGTGTTTAAACTAAATATTAGAAACACCTGTCAATGTAAGGTTAAAATAAAACTGAAGTATTCAGAAATGGTTGCGAAGCGACTCACCACAAATCCTGTATCTGGCAGGTGTCTGAGGGCAAACTGAGGGTAAAGCTGACATGGTTTGTGTCATGATGACATGTGGTGTCTTTAACCCAAAGTAGGTTTGATAAGGAAAGACCACAGCGGTGCCAAACAGACCAATGGTTTTTCGGGTTGGTTGTTTTGCTCTTTGTCTTTTTCAGCACCTGTGAATGAATTTGTTGCCTAAAAGGTGTAGCACGCTGGCACAAAACCGTTTTTAAAAACTAACCCTGCTACTTTACCCAAGATGAAAATATTCACTCAAAAGTATGCTAGAAACATCAGCACTACTGACCCCCCCCCAAAAGAACAAAAAAACAAAAAACAAAATGGAAATTAAAAGGAGTCAAATAGACAAATAAACTTGATGGGAAGATTAAAGAGTGTACAGCTGCAACTATTGGTGATTAGTCAAATGACAGGAAATTAAACAGCAGCTATTTTGTCTTTTTTTAGCCTCAGATGTGAGATTGTGATGCTTTTTTGTCATATACAATAGTAATTTTTTCAGTATTTTGGGGGGAGGGTTTGGACTGCTGGTCAGACAAAACCAGTCAAAAAATCCTGGGGGTGGCTCTACACTTTGCTGGAGGCTGCCATGCTGTGGTGTTGTAAATGTCATCAGGCCTCCCAAACCTAAATGTAATCTGTATCATCTCTTGATTTTGTCTTTGTTGGTTTGCTCCACAGTGGCCTGTCTGTACATGGTGGCTCATTGAGGAAAAGGGGAGGAGTCCCGGCGGCTGTTGGTTGGTGGGCGGTGCCCGTGGTTGCCACGGTAACTGGCGACCATGCCAGGAGGTCGCAGGGGCCCCAGCAGACAGCAGCTAAGTCGCTCTGCTCTGCCGTCCCTGCAGACTCTGGTTGGAGGAAACCTTGGCAATGGTACAGGCCTCAGGAACAGGTATGTGCGCGCATGCACAAACGCGCACGCACACACACCTTCAGGTAGTCTTTTAAAAGCTCCACCCCCATCCAAACATCCACCTGTGGGCTCTCAGTCTTCCTTCCCCTCGGGGGGGATTTTCGTAATGTTGCTCCTCCTGTTGTGCCAAGGTTGGTTCTTCCTTGTGGGGAACAACAACTTCAGAGACGTAAACTAAATACAGTACATTCTGCATTCCCATAACAATAATCCTTCCTGGGTGAGTTGGCTGACTGAAATTTAAAATGATAATAAAAAATCTTCAGGTACAGCTGTAATTCACAATTAACACCACCCCTCCAAACTGCATCTGAGCTGAAATGTTATTTTGTGAATTTTTCTGTAATTTTCTTTCCACACGACTTGCAGCAGGTGCGGTGTGACGCGTGAACACGCATCTCTTAAGACATCCTTCTAAGCATTGGTGTTTGTGTGTCTTTTCTCAGGAGCAGTAACTCGGTGGGTCTGTCCGCCCCGCCCCTCTCGGCCCTCATTACCCCGGAGCCGGTCCGCCACTCGAGGATCCCCGAGCTGCCGTTGGACAGCAGCCTGCTGTTTGAGTTCCTGCTCTTTCTCTATTTGCTGGTGGCCTTGTTCGTCCAGTACATCAACATCTACAGGACGGTCTGGTGGTACCCATACAGCCACCCCGCTGCCTCTACCTCGCTGGTAAGAACACACCATCAGTTCTGCTGCTTCTGGCAACTTGAAGTCATCTTTTTTTTTTTTTTTTTTTTTTAACTTTATAAATTAATAAACAAAACTTGATTCCCACACTAGCTCAAGACTTGAGCAGACAGAGCTCATCATTAAAAAAATAATATTCTGAATATTAAAAACTGAGTGAAATCAGATCACATAAATTCCATCTGCAGAGTTTAAGTTGCATAATCAGTATCTTATTTGTTCTTCACTTTCATTTTTCTCTTCACTTTCTATTATTGGACAGGGCATGCTGTGTGTAAGCCAATGCTTTCTATAAACTAATATAAAAAATATCTTTGTGCTTGAAACAGAAATTAAGCTTGCGATGGCGTTGCTTTGGTAGGGTCAGGCTTATTGTAGAGACCAAAAATGTTGAACTCTACCCTGAAATATGACGTGCTCATTGTTTCTTTGATGATGGATCTCTTGAAAGTTGAATACTAACTGGTCTATTTACAGTTCATAACATAGTAGAACAGATGTCTGTTGGGTGGTTTCAGGTCTGACTTGTGCTGAAATGAAATGTGATTTTACATTGACGTTAGTTTTTGTTCTTTTGAAAATCCTTTTAAATAAACGGTGATATTAGCAGAGCACATTTTACCAGCCTAAGCTTCATTGCCTGTAACGCTCACTCTTCCCCTCATGTCTTTCCCAATCCTTCTTAGACTTTGTCCTGAAATGTAAATAAGCGTCAAAGCAGACTTTATGAATGTTCTGTGAGTTTCTAAAAGCAGAAAGTTTGACAGCTTTAGAAATACTTGAAAATGTACTAATTTCACATGAGTTCTGGAAAAAACAAACGCAGAATTTCTTCACTTTCTAAAGTAAGGCTGTGGAGGATTAGAGCAGAGGGATCAAGTCAAATCTCTGCCGCTTGTCTTTTTTAACCTTGTTTAGAAGATGGGAGCAGAACCTGGACTTGTACCTCAGTTTTCATATTTATTTACCTGTTCAGCTGATCATATTAAATTCATTTCTGTTTGTCTCATTGGCCGGCTGAGGTGTCCTTGTTGTTACGTGGGTGTAGGGGAACCAAAAAAAAGGAAAAGTGATTTGCTTCACATGTTGTGTAATACATGTGTGGTTCAGTTGTTCAATATAAGGACAATACATGAGGACGATAACAATAGAAATGGTACAGCTCAAAAATGCCTAAATAGGAAACTAATGCCATCTTTTTTCTTCTCTGCGTGTTGCTGACAGAACTTTCATCTAATGGACTACCACCTGGCTATCTTCATCACAGTCATGTTGGCCAGGAGGCTTGTTTGGACTATAGTTTCAGAGGTAACCACAGACCTGTGTATACACTCATGTCACGCATTTTATTACATGTAGCCTGTGGTTGGAATGGAACCCTGATGATGGCGGTGTTGATGTGTGTGATTTAACCAGTCCCCTGTCTCATCCAGGTGTCTCAGAGCAGCGGCGGATCGCTGCTCCGCTACGTGGTCCTCATCGCAGCTCGGCTCTGCCTGCTGACCATGTGTGGCTGGGTGCTCTGCTGGACACTGGTCAACCTCTGCAAGAACCACTCTGTGCTCAACCTCCTCTTCCTGGGATACCCGTGAGTCTTTGATACCGCCCCCCCCCCTCCAAACCCCTAACCTCTACAGACCAGGGTATGCTTGTGAATGTTGTCACGTGATCTTTGCGTCAAAGCAAATGTGTTTGTACCTGTTCTACACGACAGCACTTGAAGGTAAGGCAACAGGTGTGATGTCACAGAAAGGCAACAAAGGCAGTACATCGCACAAATAACTGGTGCATGCTTTTGCACAATCTCCCTTCAAAGGTATTCATAGTGTAACACACTATCTGTGTGAGGGATGAAAATATAAAGCTTGAGAGAGAAGGTCAAACCCCACTTACTCTCTCACCTCTGCACACCCCACTTTGTGCAGTGGGTGTGAATGTGGGAAAAGTAACAGAAATTGCTGCATGGCGACCTTAACCCCCCACACCATATTGTTAAGGTGCTGATGTCAAGCAACCACAATTCTCTGTTTTTACTGTAGCGGTCATATCTGGTTATCTCTGAGTTAAGTCAGAACTGGTTCCACCAGAACGTGATTTTTCTTGGTTCTGGGGTTTCGAACTTGAGAAGAAATGACTAAAAAGTTTAATGAGATGCAAAATGTAACTTTCATACACAAACCGAGACATTGCGAGCAGTGGTTTCAGTAAAGAAATAATAATACAATAATTAAATGTCAAGTAAACGTTTACTTAAACTGAGACTGAGATCTATTTAGACCTGATTTTTCAAAACAAATCATTCATGTAGCATGCTGCTGTGTGGTTTGTCTTTTGTTCAGTTGTGTGCCAGTGGGCGTGAAAGTTGTGGACCCCTCCCTCAGTGTGAATCCCCATTTTAAATATGCATGATATTTTCCCAGCACACGTCTCTTCTGCATCCTGCCGACATTTAAAGTTCAAACTTGCCGCTCTCCCTCCCCCGTGCCAGATTCGGTGTGTACGTCCCGCTCTGCTGTTTCCATCAGGAGGGAGGGAAAAGCCAAACGGCGCCGGCCGACTGCGATTACCCGGCCGACCACCAGCAGGCCGACCTAACGGAGGCCCCCTTCTTTCGACCGCGCGACTTCCTCTTCCTGTTGCGAGAAAACCTCAGGGAGCAGTTTTCCAGCCCCCCGCACATGCCCACCCACACCTGCCCACCACACACACACTCGCACACGCCGGAGTTGATTCGAGCCGAGGTGGAGGAGCTGAAGAGCGACTTCAACCGTCGAATCAAGGAAGTGCTGTTCAACTCGCTGTTCAGTGCTTACTATGTAGCCTTCCTGCCTCTGTGCTTTGTCAAGGTTGGTATCTACCAGTTCTGGGGGTGCACAAAGTTTTCATTCTTTCAATACGTCAAGTTGCTGAATTGTAGCTGAATTCATCTGCTACTTTATGTCCACAGAGCACGCAGTACTATGACATGCGTTGGTCGTGTGAGCATCTGATCATGGTTTGGATCAATGCGTTTGTGATGCTGATGAGTCAGCTGCTGCCCCCCAGCTACTGCGACCTGCTCCACCGCTCGGCGGCTCACCTGGGCCGCTGGCAGAAGCTGGAGCACGGCTCGTACAGCAACGCGCCGCAGCATGTGTGAGTGGCCCTCTGCATGTATTTGTACACGCGGCGCAGGTTAGCAGATGAGCCTGTTGAAGGTTTGTGTGTGACTGTGGGGATGACGTGTCTTGCAGGTGGTCAGAAAGCACTATTTGGCCTCAGGGGGTGTTGGTACGACACAGTCGATGTCTGTATAAAGCAGTCGGACCCTATAATGTCGCTCTGCCCTCTGATGTTTCCCATGCAAGGTTTTATGTAAGTATCTGCTTTCTATCAAGAGTTCATACAGAAGAAAAAATGACACTTGTACAATACAATAATGGCACAAAGTGCACAGCATTTAGACTCACCTCTCTGCAGTCTACCAGCAGAATAACCTACCTCTTCACTTAAAATAAAGACTACTCATGTTAACATCAGCAGAAATGATCCTTCTTGCAGGGGTTCAGCAGGATTTTGACTTCTGTGTTCACGGTTTACACTGTACCTTTCATGTCTACATGTGCAGGCTAGGTGACATGTGCATCATCAAAACTCATAACTTAGTATAATGGGGGTTATGGAGATACCACAGAGGGACTGGGAGAACTGTGGATCTGTGTATGGCTCATCTTGGCCTGTCAGTGTTTGCTTGTACAAGTTTCTGATGCTGGACAGGAGTTTTTTCCCACCGTCTGCTCCCTGAATCTCTGCCCTCACTCACAGTGAATGAAACAACACGTAAAATCTCATTCTAACCTAATAACGACAGAAGGTGACCCTTCCTACCATCGCTTGTGTCACAGTTATCTTTGTGAACACAACTATTGTGGGGAGTATAGTTAAGCAGGTTGTGCCCCAATCACGTGTGATACATACACCTCTATGTTTTTGTGGTGATAACGGGGTTAATGGCCCTGTTAATCCTGCATGTCAAGCATAAATCCATCATTAGGCAACGTTTTATGACACCGTTTAGCAGGTTGATAACTCAGTGAAATGCGTTGTCATGGTCTCCACATGGTGGAGTTTGCTCTATTGGGATAGAGATGATGTACAGCTCTTTATATAGAATTATGTACTTCAGGTCTGGTTTTAAATCTGGATTACGAGCAACTTGATTAGTGTCAGTAGGTCTTTATTGATTGTAGAATGATTGATTAGCTATTTTGAAGTCCAGGGACCGCTTGTATACTATAATAATCCTGTTTTGTATTAATTCTACAAGTATTTATTTTAGTTTCCACTCCCTGTATATCAAATCTTTTTTTTTTCTTTCCTCATCTTTTCTTCCGGTTCTGTTGGTCTTCCAGTTCCTGTTTCACAAGCCATTGCGGATCCTGAACCTGCTGATCTGGATCGAGTCGAGTGTGGTCTTGTACCAGTTATACTCTCTGCTGCGCTCCGAGCGCTGGAACCACACTTTGTCTCTGGGCCTTATTCTTTTCTGCAACTACTATGTCCTTTTTAAACTGCTCCGAGACCGCATCGTGCTGGGCAAAGCCTACTCCTACCCGCTGTCCTCCAACAGTCTGGGGCTCAAGTCGCAGTAAAGGCGCCGCGCAGCGAGACCTCACCTACGAACTCTGGATCTTGGGGGTGGGGGGTTGGAGGTCGATGCTCAAGCCTGGAGGTTTAAGGGACAGACTGTGAACTCATAATTGTGTTTTGATACGGTTCTATTTTTAATGCAATGTTTATATATACCTATTTAAAAGAATATTTTTATTTTGTATACTATTTCGAGTTACGCCGGGCATTACCACACTGACAACATTAGCATGTTGTGTTATGTTGTTGCTAGGCGACAGGGAAGCCAGGGAATGCCAGGAGGTGACTCTCACCAAAGATATTTTAAGTGCAGGTGGCCAATCACAGAGCAGCCTCCGACGGTCGGTTTAGAACCAGATGAGCGACTCAGAGCAGCAGAGGGAGTTGAGCGCCTGAGATCCTGAGTCCTGGTCTGCCTGTGTTCTGCTTCAAACTTGAGGCTCCCAAATCTTAAATCTGGAAATGGTCTCTGTTTGGGGTAGCAGGATGGATTTGATCATTTCAGCATCGGTGCAGCAACTTATGCTGATCCTTTTGTTACAGGTCTTCAAGGAATAGTTCCACATTCTGGAAAATACCCGTATTCGCTTTCAGATGGAGAATGAGAACGTCAATAGCAGTCTCATGTCTATATAGTAAATATGAAACTAATGTGGGCCAAGCAGAGGTTGGAAAATGGGGAGACAGATAGACTGGTGCTGTCAGATGATAGTAATACCAGCCCCTCTAAAGCTCAACAATTAAAATGTCATGTCCCCTCGTGTTTACCTTGAGCAAAAGCTGAAGTGTAAAAACATTTCTTTGCTGTCGTACAGGGCGTTATGTGCCAGGATATTCAACATGGAGGCTTCAGGAAGTTTTTACACACCCACCGAGAAATAGTCCAGCACATAACCAACTTGTAAAACATCATTTTTTTGTTTTTACACTTTGGGTTTTGCATGAATTAAACAAACAAGATGTGAGGTTTGATTTGGTAAGTTTTGGAAGTGCTCGTAGGCAGATTTTGTAAGTTTGGCAGTGCCACGCTCGCTGTTTCCCCCTGTTTCCTGTCTTCATGCGAAGCTAAGCTCACTGATTGTAGCTTCCCTGCCAAAATGAGAATAAGGGTTTTTCCCAAATGTCAGACTGTTCTTAAAGCAGAGCTTCAGTGTGGATTTTTTTTTTTTTTTACCACGTCAAATAAAACTTTGATTGACTTGAGGTCGGTCTGTATGTAAAACACCTTAGGTACTCCTCTCCACTGCCTATGCAGAGAATGCTGTATTCTTCCTCATTCACCGTTCTCACCTTTTTAATATCAGTACCTGCTTGTTTCACGTCATCTCTCTGGAGGGGAATTGCAGCACCAGGCTTTAGAAACTTGTAACACGCAAGATGAGGTTGAGATACTATTGGTGTGTTTCTTTCTTTTTAGCCCTGCCAGGATTCTAGTTGCTCAAAGTGTGTAAAGTTTGTAAGGCTGCTGCTGTAACCAGGTCATTATGAAAGTCAAAAGTCATACTGAAGTCCCACCACACTTTCACATGCAGAAATGTTCTTGCAGTGATATAGCATATGACATTTGTGTTCTTAAAGGCATATTCAAACGCTATCTTATGGAATTTTGGTGGCTGAAGGCTTAAACCATATCGGGACTGATGGCCATATCACATCAGATCCATCCCCCTGTGGAGTGGATGAAGATCACAGAATGAATGCGGCTAATAAAAGTTTTCTGTTGGTACGCCCCAGGATTTAACATTTCTTCCACTCCAGCTGGAGAGGAAAGGCTGTCATGTGTCACCTCATTACCAATTCATGTATTTTCAGTTACCGGAATGGTGTTACTGACGGGTTGCCTTGCATGTCGTTGCCTTTCGCTTTAGTTGCACTCTGCAAACATCTTTTTACTCTCAAGCAGGTTCCTCTTCGTGAGCCTCAACTCTTTCACTGGCTCTAATCTGCAGAAGTTCGGGCAGTATTAAGCATTCGTGTCAGAAATCAATACTACTTGAACAGAAACATTTTCATCATGGGGCTAAAGTCTGAGTGGGAAATCAGAAAATCAGCATTTCCTATGCTGTTGCAAATTGCCTCAGTTGAGTTTCAGGTCGAATGCAAATGAGGTGGGGGAAGCTACTTTCGAGACAAACCAGTGTGTGCATCTGGACTGCAGAACAAGCATGAAAATGCCATCTGTGATGACACAGATGTCATGTGTGCCCATCATTCTTCTTTGTCTGCAAACTCAGCCCCCGAATCAGCTGTTTGGTGCTTCATGTTCTGATCACTCTCCACTTGAATGTAGCATATTTTGCAACTGAATGGTGCTGTTGGCACATTTCTGTAATTGGTAGTGGTAGCCCTCAGTTGAGCACCATCACTAGGAATATCAGTTTTGAATGGATGTAAGTATTCATAATCTTATACTTGCCCTCATCTCTGAAATATGGAAAGAAGAGATTTTAAGATCTGTTTTAAACTCTGCTTCTGTGTTGGTTCTTACTTGAATGTGACTTGGTTTGGTTAAACCGGTAAGATCACCGCTGAAGAAGAGAATTGAGGAGTGAGATTTGGAAAGATAATAAAGTCCTGACCTCCTGTCCACATTAACGTGAAGTGTACTTGACTGTCTCTGGCCTGTGTGGAAAAGTAAAAGTGACGCTGACTGTCTATCTGTGTCCCCTTCCACTTTCGACTCCATCAAATTGAATCGCAGAGTTTGTTTTTGTATGTGCCATATCCCTGGATTCAGACTCCTGGTTGAATGTGTTGGTGCTGGAGAAGTCATTGGAGCTGGTCCTCATATGTTGGCTCTTTACAGTGTTCACTTTCCCCACAGCATTTCTGAAAATGCTTCTTGACATTTCAAATAAAACAAGTGGTGTTTAAACCAAGATTTTGTTTTTATATCTGTAAGTAAAAAGATATTGCATGAGTGCAAAAAAAAATGTGTGACACAGTTGCATAACTCAAAGCTTATATTTCAATAAATCCACCACAGTATTCAGTTTCAGAAACACAAATAATGCAATGTCACAAATGTGAGGAGAAAGTCAAAAAACAAAAAGTGCTTATGTAGACCTAGGCTTAGTCAGAATGGTGTTCATTGTGTACATGCAATGCTTTATCTTGGCCACCAGGGGGAGCTAAGCATTAAAGTACAACATTCACCAAAATGCGCTTCGCATAGCAGGTAATCTGCAGCCTTGGCAAAAACTGAGTGCAGATGTTAAACATCAATCACCTCATTTTGGTGTTTTGACTGTTTATTTAGCTGACAGAGTACATTACGCCCGGGGATTACTCGTGTGTCCACTGAGAGGAGATACATGGTAGTTTGGAGAGGAACAGTGGGCACCTTTGGTAGCTGATCTGTACATTCATCCACAAAATTCATCATTTTCAGTAGGAACAAAAGTTTTAACAGTGCAATCTTTAGTATAAGCTCAAGAAAAGGGCTATGCTGCATGGTGAAACAGCTTTCCCAGTCCTGCTGCTTGGGTTGGTTTTTTTCTATCACAAAATATCTTTTTAATCAAAATCAGTCCTTGTTCCATTTCTCAGGAGCTTGCAGATAACGTTGTTGTCCAATTAAATGTTCTCGAAGCAGAAAAAACTGCTTCTGCTCTGACAAAACTGCCTGACCTAAAGGTTTTCCAAGTTAACACAAATATAACTAATATTTTCATGTGTTAGAAACATGAATAAAGATTCAAAAATAAGCATATATGAAATGAACACATCCTGTTCACATAATTTCGTTACAGGATTTGGGTTTGTCAGGGCTTTCTTCTCATCACTGATACTGGAGACTGAAAAATGGGGTTATAATCAATATTTTGATATTTATATCTCAATGTGCGACAGGTTGTAAGGTGAGAAGTGGGGATTCTTGCAGCCCCAGTACTCCAGAAAGCTTCATGAGGATGTAGTTGGTCTGTGGTTTTGTAGCTACACCCCCGTGTCATCCTCATTCTTCGCCTTTTCCTCACCCCTCTCTGCAGTCCACAAAGTTTCCTTTTATCCAGTAGCAGATCTGAGCATATTTGAGAGGTGTGATTCTCACTGCTACATTAAATTCCTGAGACGACCCTTGTCGCTCCACCCACTGATGCCCAGAAAACACACCGATCACTTTTCGCTCCCAACGGCGGCGCCTCCCGTCCCACATCCGGGCGTAGACCCCTGAGCCGCTGGCCCCGGGTTGAGCGTCGCAGTGCTGGTACAGCAGGTCTGACGTCTCCTCGCCGGCACGGCAGAACCGATACACCAGCTTGCCAGAGCGGTCGTTATCAAACCCTGAGAAGTGGACCCGTCGACCAGGCAGCCTCTGAGCTGGGGGGCTGATTCCTAACTTCATATGGCGGCGTTTGTGGGGTTTCTTGAGTTCAAGCAAAGCATAGTCGTAGTCCATCCCAATGTCATTAGCATTCCCTTTTATCCACCCTTTGGGAACATGGGTGCGCTTGGCTCTAATCCACTGGAACTTCATCTTGTCATTAGTTGGTGGGGCATAAAGAGCAGGGCCTCCTTCAACATGGTTGGTGAAGTTGGAGGGCAGGTAAAAGGAAGGAGGCTGTGTGTCTCGTTGCTTGGGTTTTAAAAATCCAACCCGGAGCTTCTGGGCTCCTTTCACATAGTTTTTACCATCGTGAACACAATGAGCAGCTGTGAGAACATGACGGTCCCCAACCAGTGTGCCAGAACACCCAGTGGACAGTTTGACAGCCACTGAGAACGGATATTTAAGCAGGAAGTTCTGTCCAGCGATGCTAAAACGGCCATCATGGCCAAAGATCTGCCGCTTTCTCCTCACGTGTGACCGCTCAGCTTTCCCAGGCGACCCTGAGGAGATTGCTGGACTGGTGTTAGAATTGGGATTGTAGCCATAGATCCCAATGGCAGTCTCAGTCAGGCGACCATCAGAGTGGAGAGTCTCATAGGCCATAAGTCTCCGCAGGTCCCAGTAGCTCGGCTGAGGGGCCCTCTTGTGGCATTCTGGGTCACAAGGAGAAGTGACATCGAGACGGGCGGGAGACAGGAAGTGAGGGGCAGGTCGAGGTTCCGTGTTCTGTGGCAGGACCACAGGGACACGCTGGAGAATCCACTGGGGGCGGGAGGAGGAGGAGAAAACAAGGGGAAGGAAAAGGAGAAACAGGAGGGAGGTGAACCTGTGGATGGGTGGAAGGGGAGATCAGGTGAGCTGCTGAACTAAAAAGATAAAGTGTACTGGACCCAAGATTTTTGCAGAACCCAAGTGGTTCAGACCGGATGTCTGGGCCCCTCTAACCTCCTCCATGAAAAAACATCCTCATTCCTAAAAGTAGCAATCATGGATTTATAATTGCAAGCATGGGAGTTGAGGGAAAGTATTTTGACTCAAATAATTTTATTTTATCTGTGCTGGAATTTGGCAGTGGTTAACTTGTAATATTTCTAATGCTGCAAACATGACAGACAGGGCAAAGATCAGGCCTTACAAAGCTTGGATGGAAAATTCCTGAAGTGGCCCAAGGGACTGGCCTTAAGCCTGCAAGAGTGGCTGAATAACAAGCCATATTTTTGCATCATAAACACACTTGCACCTTCCTCTGTCTGTTCCTCTCACTGGGACTGTGGTAATGTCATGCAGAGCCATAGTAAACCCTCTGTAAAAAAAAAAAAATCTGTATCCTCTTGCAATACACACAGCAAAAGGGCCATAAAAAAAGGAAAAAGTATTTTTCATCCATCATTTTATATACTAGTGCATAAATTACATGTTAACTTAAGTGCCTTAAAGTAAAAATTCCCTCTTCTTCTTCTTATTATTATTATTAGTAGTAGTAGTAGTAGTAGTATCATTATTATTATCCTTTTAAATAGTCTTTTATACAATCAGTTTTGCATAGCTTACTGTGTAACGCACGGACAAACCTGACACACGGGGGACTTACCGGGGGAACTCCGACCGGGAGCGCATGGTTTAACGTCTGCAGGTGAGCTGGTGGCAGAAGACTGAGGGGAAACCCCCCTCCACAACCGGCTGTGCCTGCGATGGGAGTTCAACTGGTGAAAATTCCTGCCACAAAAAAGGAGAAAACAATCGTCTTTACGGCGCTTCCTCTTCTTTTCTCAGCAACTGACGGCTTTATTTAATTCTTAGTAGAAGCAGCCGGGTCGACAGCGGAGGAGCTGGATCATGGTGCGCTGCAGGAGGAGGAGGAGGAGGAGGAGGAGGAGGAGGGCTCCTGTGTGCCTGAGCTCGCACTGCTGCATCTGCCGACAGCGATACACAGCGTGCCTGTACTACCCGAACCCAACGCGGTCATGTGACACATCCCATCACTGCCGCTGGTCAGTTACCTGCTTACCGCTGCTGCTCTTCACCAGCAGTCTCCTGTTAGTTCAGACGTTTGTAATCACCCGTACACCAAACACAGGTTTGCGTTTTGCAAGTACATTTGCACTTTTCTTCCGGCGTTGCACATCACAGCAGTATTTAGGGGGAATATCTCACTCAGTGATGCAACTAATGATTACTTTCTTGTTAATAACAGTTTAGGTTTTTTTAATAGAAATGATAGTAGGACATGCAAATGCACACAGACGATGGCAGTTTTTTTTCTTTGTCTGAACGACTGTTAAAAACATTTTTAAAAGGGGTTTGCTAACTGTCATGACAATTCAGTGTCAGCTTTCATGTAACTTTATAAAGATAGAAAAACAAAAATATCAACAGGCACATTCTACAGTTAACTAATGAATAATGGCACCAGTCATTTCTTCAGTGATCTTCACTATTAACTTATAATGACACAACTCTCTGAACATCCTAACAGTGACTCGTGGCCTTAGGCTCTCATAGATGATATCATTATCATACATCATTATCTTATCCTGCAGAATACGGCTGCATTTTTCCTTTCACTTTTTTGTAATGTCCTTATCTTAAAGGGTCAATGGGGGCTCTCAGCTGGGATATTTTACTGTCAAATAAAGTCTTCTCTCTATTAATTCAGTCACAGTTCAACTTATCAATCATAGTCACCAATTTATTTACATTCAGAATTGACAAAACAAACTGTGAAGAGCTGCACAGCAGGAGAGGCCAAGACGAGTCCAAAACTTGAGGTCATAGAAGAGAGAGGAAATGCAGGACTGCAGAGAGGCTGATGGAAAAGGAACATGAAGGGGGCGTAACTATATTTATGTTTGTTAGTGTTTGAAAGAAAAATTGAGAGGTTGCACCTACCATGACCTACCAGTCACATAAACACACGAACCGTGTTTGTGCTTTGGGTTGGATAAAGTGACCAAATTCCCTCCTCCTCTGTCTTTTCCTCTTTCCACCACACACAAACTCATCCACAAATACTGTTAAACTACCCGTTAAATAATTACGTAGACCCCATCAGCTTTCTGTCCAAAAAAACTTTCACACTGATGATTCATTGGGTTGCAACCCTCATCACTCTTGGCGTCAATCAAAGACCGTTCACTTGGGAAAAGCTCAACAACAAAAACCTCAGTCATTTCACATCGTGTAACTGTAATTATTCTGAAATATGACATTTACATTAAATTACTCCCGTTGTGACTGTTTGTTGTGAGGAATAGTTGAGTGGGCAGAGCGCAGTTCCAATGCCACTGTTGGAAGTTTGACTTCCACTTGACCCACCCATGCTTAAAAATGTCAGTTCAGTTTTACTTCTATAGCTCCAAATTACAGTATATGTGTTGAAGCTGCTGCTGAACATTATGCTATGTAATGTAATGACTTAAGTGCCACCAGAAGGACAGGGAGAAAGAAGGAAAGAACAGGAGGGGTGGCGGTGATAAGGACTCTTGCATGGTTGCACAGTTCGCCAACCTCCACCCATCCCTCTAGTGTCCTGCAGCAATTTGTTCATGTGGACGTTGTAATGAAAAACATAGTGTCAGCAGTTATCACTACATTCTTGTAAAGCATATGTTTACAGTTTGTGTAGCAAAGTGTTTTCTGCTGCAATAGTTCAGCGTTTGGGGAATAATTATGTGTTTCCTGGCAAAGAGATGGTGAGAGGAGTGATACCACCCTGTCTATACTGTAGCTGGACCCAGCTGCAGCTTCGCTTTGCTTAGCAGGAAAGACTGGAACTGCGCAGAAACGGTTAGCCTGCCTGCTATAGAGTAAGTGAACACCACTAGAAAATGTTGTTGTTGCTGACATTTAGTGGTTTAACACTCCAACCTGCTGCAGTGCAGGTGTAATTTCAGTCCAGACAACCTCATTGTTGGGTGTGGCTACAGGTGGAGCATGGCCCCACCCCACCCACAGGTGAAACAGGCTTGAAACCAGAGATGGCAGCAAAACACTGCTTTTCATCCTGGTCTTAGGTTGCTATTCACATCTCATGACCGTGAGTTTGCTTGTGGAAACTTCAAGAAGTAGTTTAGGACAAAACTATATTGTACCCCTATAAAACTAGAATTTGTTATTCGTACACTTCAGTTTTTGTACGGCTTAAACAAAAAAAAATATTGCATGCAAATCAGTCGTCGTTAAAGGTGCTTATAGCAGACTCGTATCTTGGGACAGAGCTAGGCTATCTTTTTCCCCCTGTTTCCCATCCTTATGCTAAGCTAAGCTAAATGGTGGGTCCCCCTGGGTCCCTGATATACCACGCAAACCTGAGAGTGGCATCATTCCTCTCATCTAACTCTCAGCAAGAAAGCAAATAATATGTCGAACTATTCAAAGTCAAAGTCAGCCTGCAACTGATTATGGATCAGCACCTTTGCCAGGGTACAGGGCGGACCTGCTGGCTCATCAAACACTGCTCTGAATAACCCCAAACCGCACCCATCCCACAACCCAAATTTACAGTTAATACACAAACACATGCACACGCATACCTCCCTCTCTCTGGAGCAGTATCTGGGACGGGGGGTGGGGGTGTCACTGTCTCACCCTCCTCTCATCCTGTAAACTATGAGCGGATCTGCAGCCCTGCCAGTCTCTGGTTTGTCACATTTTCACATGAACCCAGGGCCACCCGAGGTTTCATAGCCAAACACGCAGTAGATATTTTCTTACCATTCTGCCAGTCTTTGCTGTTCGTTAATAAACAATTCTTTGCTTTGCAAGCCCCTGATTGCACTTGAAAGCCAAGCTGAATATAAAGGAAGAATTCTGGAGAAATGCATTTCTTTCTAGGAAGACAGGAAGGGATGCTCTTCTCTTTTTTTTACTAATGCCTGGGTGCTAATAAGGGAGACATTTCAATTTTGTCTTGAATTGTTATGAAAGAGCCTGTTTGTTTGGCTATGCCCACTGTTGTCAAGGAAACCCACATTCCCGAGAGTACTGTTCATGTTAATTGTTTTATTCCTCCCACTCTCCTCCTCTCGCTTCTGGCCTCAGACACAATCAAACAAGTGTAGATGGCCTCACATGTTTGAATTCTCTCTCTTTATATCCCTCTGTCTGTCTGTCTCTGTTCCTTCTTTGTTTTGCTCCCGTCGCTGTGCCTCTCAGTGTTGTTTGAATCGTCACTCCCATCCTGAGCCTCGACTCTTGCTCTTCCCAAGTGGTCACGAAACAGCTGTTTGGCAAAACAAGATAACCACAGAGGTCTTTTGAGAAGTTATTTGCTGTGAAATCTTGGGGGGAACTTAAGCCAAGTGTGAAGCTCAAGGCAAAGCCAAAAGGAAGATAATACAAGTGTTGGCAAGCACATTTGATGTATAACATTTAATGCCTCATGTAAAAAATGGTCAACACTGTCTGGCTCAGCTGCTGTCAGAGGAAATTTCCACTGTCCGTGCTCAGTACGTTCCAGGAGTAATATTGTATGTCTCGTACTTTACTGTTAGAGTATTTGCTTTACTCCAACATGCATGTATACATTATGTGAACTCCCATGTTACTCAGAATGGCGGCTATAAGTCCTGTACAAATATTAATAATTGCACAGCAACAGCAACAAAGCAATTTTATATTACAATTAGCTGCAGTCTGTTGCCTCAACCATGACTTCATGGTGTACATTCTATATATCGCATGTACACTGTGTAAACTCAACATCAGGGTCACACACTCAGAAATGTTGACATTGTGTAATCGACCATGTAGTGACAGATGGGTTCCTGGGACTCTGCCTCTGACAGTAATTTAATAGTTGAAAAAAAAAAACTTGTCAGTGTTGTCTTGTGGATGAACTACAGATGAGTGAGAAGTGAAATAGAAGCAAAGCAGCCAGTATATTTGTGATAAGCTAATATTGGTCTGCCAACTATTTGGGCTCTAATGTCAATGTGACATCATGTTGGTGTTTGGTCTTTTTTGTGAAGATGATTTTTAAAGGAGGTTCTATTTCATTGTTTCTCCCAGAACACACCACGTGTCCATCAGGCCTAACAAATCTGGAACTGCAAACTCTATTGTTAACATTCCTGTTTACATTGACAACCATTCTCCTTCTTCCTTGCTTTTTGCTGCTTCATTGCTCCGTTTCCTGGTGCCCCACTGCCGTGAACTGTCAGTCATTTGAGTAGTAATTGTAACTGCGCTCATTGTTGTTGTTGTCCCAGTTTGTGGCTCTCACACATGGTTGCGGGAAGCATTGGAGTGCCGGCAGAGAAATTACATCATGCATGAATAAGATTTATTCCTCTCCAGTGGTAGTAAACACAACACAAGCCCAACGATAACTGTGCTACATTCAGAGCTTGCCAAGATATTTAGGGCTAACGAACGGTAAAAATGAACCCCGAGAATCAGCACGACGGCAGTGTACCGACATTCCCCGACAATTGCACACACTACAGATGCTCTCACCGTAGAGCCACAGCACAGGTATCTCAGTAAACCACAAATGTGCATCTAGTGACTCTGTCTTTCCAACAGAGGAAGACTTTAGGCTGGTTAGCTTCGACTATCAGACCTGTGTTGCTTACTGTGCTCCAGGGAGCCGTGGTCAGACAGCGTCCTTCATATAAGAGCAACCCCTGTGTCACACACTACACATGAACCAGGCCACACCTCCCATTGTCATAATTTCCCCCAATCCCCTGTTGCATTTTTAACTAGCTGGAGGCTTCACGTTACTCTTTAACGAGTAAGAGGGTTTTCCTACCCTGTCTGGTTAGAGGTTTTTAACCTGACCCCACCTAGCATGTGTGGTCAAGTGTGCTCTGTTGCACCTGTAACCACATCTAACAGTGACATCATGGTGTCCTTTAATCCACCGATACGTCCCTGCAGTAACCACTGGAGGTCACACCTGTCAGTGATGCTTTAAATAGGGTCAGAAGTGTTAGACTTTCAAGTCAGAGAGGGCAGTGATCAGCCTAGTAGGATCAGCCCACTTTTTGTTTTACATCCAGTCACCCACACTTCATGACATTCAGTTCAAAGAAAGGAAGCATAAGGAAGTGGGAGACATAATGTGAAACTGAGCACAAACAACAATACACACAGTCAGCAGTTTGTTCTCTCCCTCGTTGCCCTTTCAAAGACAAACGCTTCTAATGACTGAGCTATTCTACACAGTTTTCGCTGACAGGAAAATAGTTTTGGGTCATGACTACGGGTAAACCCATGGGTTTAGCAAGGCATGTGATCCTCTGGCTCTTTGGAAAATGACTCATGTACTTGTGACAAATACAGCAAAACATTTATGACATCCGCTTGGAGCTGTGGTTTTCTGTTGCTGGCTTTTGGATTGCAGTTTGATGTAATTTGATGTGCTTACTTGGTTCATTTGGAAGGTAACGATTATTTGAGCTCCCCTCTTCTCTGAAGTCATTCTTCACTTTTAAGGCCAATGCATGCAATCAAATCAAAGCGTGATTTCAGTCTTTCATCATAGAGATCTGCGCTATTTACCCCTCAGTAATGGATGTGAATGCTGGTCATAGGTGCAGTTTATTCAAATAGACTCATGATCTGATAGCATAATGCAGAGGGAATGATGAGAGTGAGCCGCTCCACTGCTAAAAGGTTTTGATTGTCATTTTGTAATTGCCTTTTTCCCCTTACCTCTAAATCTCTCTTGGTTTGTCCTTCAAGTTCTTATGGACAGCTCTGGCCACGTTGAGATCCATTTCTGATATATTCCTCCAAAGTCCTTTGAGGCACTCATTGTGAAGTTAGGTTATACAAATATACAAATAACAAATTTTGCAACTGATGCAAAAGCTGGCTTTAATTGTATTTTTCTTTGACCCACACTGTACATGTCAAAATGTGTGATTTGTTCGGGTTGGTTTGTGTTTTATTGGACAACAGGGTGTTGGGTATAATTTGCTAACAATATGGTTTGAGCCTGTGGTCACACTGTATCACGAAGGCAGATTTTGGATAAGAACCCAAACATACAAAGTGTGGAAAACTTTGCTCTCTTTCCACCAAATTATTCAGTTTTCCTTTTTCTCTTATCATATCGCTTTATATTGTTATATTAATTGCTATTATTTTAAAACCTTCTCATTATTTCAGAAAACCAAAGCACCTAATTAAAACAATGTTTTTCCTTGTCATAGTGGCAGGAATTCACTGCCATAGCAAAGTAACTAGTAACTATAGCTGTCAAATGAAATGAAAAGTGAAATCAGAGTGGTTCTATGTCCACAGGTCTTCTGGCTCTGAGCAGTAATTTCTTAGAATCTCCCCAGTGTGGCAACAAAATGTGTTGATTAATAAAATGCCCAAAAACCATTCAATGGTTAAAGCATTGAAATCCCCCCTAAAACCACAAATTGACATTTAGACCTCTCTGATTGTGCACAGATTAGAAAAACAAGACAATTCCACACTGTCTGGTCATGTCCTGACTCTAGCTACGTGCTTAACAGACATGAAAGTGATACGTGATATCGATGCTCACATTTTATAGTCTGTATTTCCCATAATGTTGAACCATTCTTTTACACCACTCACTGCTCAAGTTGTGTCCTACACTGACAGATGGACTCACACACTGACCACAGTTATAAAAGAAAATAAATAAATGCAAGTGGTCACAACAGCACCAAACCTGATACTGCTCACAATGAAAACACAGCAGTAAATCTAATCAAAAGCATGTCTTACTCATTATCTCCCTGTTCACATGAATATTCAGAAAATACCAGCAACTTGCTTTCATCATCCAACTTTGCAGCCTGCCAAAGGACGCCGTGACTCAGACAAGCACCTTATTTGCTTGTGGCTGCTCCAACCTGATCCAAGTGGAATCAGTGTGAGCATCCACCCATCCCTGAGAGAGCAACCACACAATGAGCAAAGCGACAGTCTGTCAGCCACAGATAGACCCCAGATATCGTCCCTGTGAATCCAGTCCAGCCCTGTGGGTCTTTACAAAGGCTTTCTCGGGGCTGCTATCCAGGGATTGTCTCATTCTCAGAGCGAAAGACATTCATCCTCTAGTCTGTATCAGTCATGTGAGATTGAGAGGCTAATTTCTCAAAGTCAAAGCACATCTTGAGATAATATCTTACCCCACAGCCATTCAAGAGTGTGTGTGTGTGTGGGTATGTGTGCACATAGTAGACCTTTTATGGTGCAACAAGTAGTTCAGTATGTGGTACAATGTTAGGAGAAAGATGAGCATCTGCTCTACAGGAGACACTGTATTAATCTTTCCAGAGCTGCAGGGACAGTGCACGTAGGTCTCATCTGTGTGACTCAGATAGCCCAAAACACCATCTGCTTTTCAGCTGCAGGTTTCCTGTTTTTTTCTCCTACTTCTAATAGTAACAGTATCTCTTTCTTTCTTTCTTTCTTTCTCTCTCTCTCTCTCTCTGTTCCCCGGCCTGTATCTCTGATAAAATGTCAGCCCGGCAGTTAGATGTTAATCTCTTGTAGCTAGGCAGAGGTGGTCTTGCACCACAACAAAAGCGTGAACATGGAGTCCGTCAGCAAAGCAGTAAGATCACTTCTGACCATAATAGTCACCCCCGGCTGGCCACAATTGTGGCCCTATGCACTTCTGATGATAAAATGATCGCCATTTCTCTGGTCCCAATTATCTCCACTCTATCGCAGGGGAGATCTCTCTGTGGGAGGTGTGGGGGATGTTAATGACTGGGGTTGCGATCTGGGACCTGTGAGTCACTTCCAGGTCTGTGAGCTGCTTGATCTGCCCGGCTTCTACCTCATAACAAAAGTATCGGCCAGTTCTGCTATTCTGCTTCTGAACATTTTCACCTATATGGCTTTTTTCTCATGTGTGTGAGTTATTTTAATGAATTTTTGAAATTTTACAGAACAAAAGCTTTTCCTACACTGAATTTTGGTTGGGTGCAAAACAAAAAGGACAGCAAGTTGCTCTCAGTGTCATTCTTACAGTACAATGGAAGAATCATCTTAAATTCTCACATTTCAAGAGTCCAGTAGGCGGCTGGCAGTAGACATTGTTTTAGAAGGCTGCTGTTAACAATAGCTCCAAAGATAATGTTATCTTGGTTCTGTGCTTGTGGTAATGCGAGTAAATGCTGAGGTGCTTCCAGTGTTATGATCCATGTTCTTTTGACCTCTGTCTTGTTGGTGTGTTTTCCCATGTCTGCTCCTTCACATGTTTTGGGTGGTTCCCGGTGTTGCTTTCCTTTCTGAGTTACGGCTCCCTCTGGTTAATCACCTGGCCAATTCCCTGCACCTGTGTCACGTTTGCTCATCACCTTCTGGTTTATTTATACCCCTGCCTCCCAGTTGTCTGTTTTCAGAACGTGACCTCTGTTTCCTGTCTTGACTCTACTGCGCGATTGTCTGGTTTTCCCTGGTTTTGACCTTGCCCGTCGGGCTACGATCCTGGTTTGCTGCCCCAGTGTTTTTGATCTTGTTTATGAACTACGACTGGTTCTTGAATTACGGACGTTTGATTCCTGGTTTGCTGCTCCAGTGTTTTTGATCTTGTTTACAGACTATGACAGGTTCTTGGATTATGGACTTTTGGGTTTTGAGACTGAATAAAGATTATTGCTGCCAACCAGACTGCTCTGCGTTTGGTTCCTGTACTGACCCTCACATCCGGAAGTTTTGTTCTCTGAGGGTTTTGCGATGTTTATTTCATGAATCAGAGCTCAATAATAGCTGTTCTCACAGTCTGAGGCCCAATTAAGTCAGCTGGTATTTGGCAGGAGGGAAAATGTCTAATGTGCTGTGGTACAAGTATAGCACAAAGTTTAAGAGTGGCAGAGAAACCAAATTTGAGAGAAATAACAGGATGGAATTTAGTGTTAATCAACATTTGCTCTGAGGCATGTTATGTCTCCCGTTGTATGTGGGAGTTGCGGGGACACGGCGTCGGTCCCATTAACACTATCTGTATGACTCAGAGAACCCAAAACATGGTACAATAACTGTTGTTCAGCAGGTTTCCTGTTATGCACCCATTTATCACATGATGGAATATAACCTCTGTTTTCTGTGTCTCTGATTTTCTTTAAAGAGCAGGAACATTAAGCAATTTTCCCACAGTTTAGTGGCTGGTCACTGGCACTGCCAGTATTCACATTTTTTTGTCTGCTGTGAAGTACTTTTGCATTTAGAGCTTTGTTGAAATATAAAGTTTTGTTTGAACTTGGAATCAGCAGTTGAGGAAAAAGTCCCACCACCACAAGGTCCATTTTTATTGCACAATCTTCCTCAGTGGAGGGAATAGCCCATGGGTTACAAAAGTATATATATTTTTAGTATAAATTATACAGTTAGCACTTACAGTGGCTGTGCCTCACAGCTGAAAACATGATCGTGGACTGTCAAAATACTGTTTTCCTAGCCTTCATGTGCAGGTGTTTGCTTATTTAGCCTTGTTGACATGTGAAGTACTTCTGTTGGAAAGAGGACTTGACTGAATATGAAATGTTCAAATGAGCTGACACAGCAGTATTTAACAGCTAACTGCGCCCGTAGCCATGAAGCTGGACGATGCTTGCATGAGGTAACGGGCTGAGCTACAGACAAACTACAAGGCGTCCCACTGTGCAATCCGACAAACGTGTCTCTGTGGCTATCGTTCGACCTCTGTCTGACACTCCCACAGAACAAAGCATTGCCATAGTAACTGGTAAATTAGGGCACAATCACTGACCAGCAGGAAGTGTGGAGCATTTTGGGTTAATGAATGCTTCCATGTGGGAAGGGGTGTTCACTGCAGGAGGGAGACCTCTGCGTCATTCTGACAAAGGGGTTTTCCATGTTTTTTATGACAGCGGGAATATTGTTCCACTGTTATTCTGCTAGTTCATACAGCATCACTCCGTCCGGTTGCTTATTTTCAGGGTGTTTTCTTTTTTTCCTGTCGAGGGCCTTTATAATTTCTTCCGTGTATTGTTTATTGTGTGTGGTGCCTGTGAAGTATTTCCACATACTAGAGTGTGATTTCGTGAGGTGCAAAAATAGAAAAGATACTAAACTGTGGGATAATTTTATGTAATTGATTTCATATATCAACTAATTTGAGGCTGGTGGTTTTATCAAATGATGCTTCTCATCCTGCTGCATTTCAAGGATTATATTTATTTTACTTTGTTTTATTATTTTGACACCTCTTGAGAATTTCTGACAAAGTTTTTCCTGAGTGGAAACAGGGCGTTTTCCCACTAGCAAAATACATCACTTAAAAAAAGAAGGATTTTAAGACAGTTTTAGAGAGTTTTTGAATAAGATGAATGGACACATTAGAGTTTGTCTCTCAATAGGATAATCCAGAATTTCCTCCGAGGATCTGTGCCTGAAATGTTTCTGAAAGAGGACTGATTGCAACTCACTTAGGTTTTCCACTCTAATCTATCAAAGTCAGGTTACAGTGTTGTAATATTGAATACATACAGCCTGGATCAGGGGCCGTGGCAGGAAATGGCCTCCAGCCAATTTGGCTTGACTGCAGGTCAGTGAATAATTATGTTACGTTACGAGCAGATCTTGGAGCTGAGCTGCAGTCCACAAATACAAACTGATGTGCAGCCTGGCTTTGCTATAGTTGTGAGGACAGAGTATATTATTGAGCATATTCCTTGTGGCTTTATGTAACCACCACCTGTCTGTTTTCCCCCCATGTGGAGATAAAATATCAAAAAAATCTTTTATCCTTCTCTTTATTCTTAGAGGTTGCACACATTTTTGCAATAGTTAACACACCACAGCAACAGGGTGATCTAAAACACTAAAGCTGTGAGAACAGTCACACTAAACAATTAGCTTAAAGATGCTACAATTATGAGTTCCTGAGAGGAACTACAGAGTCGGGCGATTATTTTCCATGCAACGCATTTAATTCAACCATAACAATAGGAATGAGTGCTGTAATCAACTTTGTCCCATTTTAAACTAAACGCCAGAAATTTTTCATGCAGCGAGGAACCAAAATGTTCTTGAAACTTGAAACTTCTTCCGAAGCCTGTCAGAAGTAGGTCCTTGGAAGTATAGGTATTTAGACACATGCACAGTGGCCTCACTTTTTGCTTTTGGCAGGTTATCAACATTATCTCCATCTCGCTTTCTCTTTCCCTCCATTCCCAGCTGTTCACGTCTATCAAGACTCCACTCATTACTGGCAGGCAATTAAGGGTCTGGACTGAGGCTATTGTACTGACTCCTATTCAAACACACTGACATCAGGTGTGTTTGTGTTCAGGCAGAGTAGCAGTGTATTCAGTCATGCTTTACGCTGAAATCTCAAGAGGCTCCACCTCATCATATCTGCATTAAAAACAAGAGCACATTGTGCTGTCAGACTCTGGGGCCTGTTCCTTCATAATATCAGGAGACGCCCTTTGTCTCAGTTATTAAAGGACGCAGAATGAGTGCAGATGGATCGAAGAGAATGAATTGTAGCTGATTAACAGGTGATGACATGGGGACTGGCTGCTTGCAGTTTTGTTACGCTAACTCACATAGTGTGCATTTATATTTGTGTTTATTTATTTTGTGTTTTTTGACATGAATAATGTTGGGGGTTTGAAATTGAGCTTGTTTAATGTTTTACCTGGAATTTGTATGGTGGTTTAATATTAATTAATTCTTTGTGTGTTCAGTGAAGGGACCAGTGCATGGTCTGGAGGTGGGAGGTGGCTACTCTGCCAAAAAGTGGAGGTGAGGAAAGTGAAGTGAAGAAAGAAAGAAAGAAAAGAAAATCAGCAGGTGAACTCAAGTACCGAATTTAAGTTGAGTTTTGATGTACGTGTACTTTACTTGAGTACTTCCTTGCTATGCTACTTTGTAGTCCTTCTCAAATATATTTCAGAGGGAAATACTGTATTTTCTACCCCACAACACACATTAGACAGCTATAGTTGTTAGTTACTTTTCAGGATAAGGACTGAAATTAAAATAATAACATTTTATAAAATGTAATATTTGGAATTTGTAAAGATTAAACCAGTTTTTGGTTTGTGGTTTGGGGCCTTTTGTTAGCTGTTCCACTGAAAATAGATTTACCCTCTAGACTTCTCACATGGTCTCATTTCACAGAAAACATTTCACTGAAAAAGTTTGGAGAAATTGCATTAATTTTTTCTTCTTTTCTATAATGAATATATGTTGTAATTTACTGTTTAGGATGTACAGTAGAGAGACAGTAAAAATGGTGGCTTCACTTGAATAGTGGAAGCATATTTTTGTCAGGAAATGACAGTTTTCAACATGTGCTCCCTCTGGTTGTGTGTGTCTGTGCACTGTTTGTTTTAAGAGACTTTCCGTGCTCACATGTTCATACTGTATGTAAGACATGCTGTTAAGGGGCTGAGGGAGCAGGTGTGGTTTTTTCTTGGCTCTCGCCTGCACTTGTTTCTACAGAGGAAACAGTTCGTGGTTCTTAGACATGCTGATGACGACTCTAATCAGTAACAGATCTCGGTATTGATGATGAATATGTTTTCCCGCTAACCATAACCATCATCAGCTCTTTTCTGATATTTTAGAGACATTTCCCAATTTTTTGGCAGTGAGAAAAGTCTGATTGCAAACTTTAGCTTCTCATTCAGTTTTCAGCATCCCAGTTTAATAAAACAACTGTAATCCTGCACATTCAGTTGCTGTACATACAGAGCTAACAGCTTCACTGTTCAGGTAAATATTGTTGTTATTAATGTTATTGTTTCATTGTGTTTGAATGAAATTTCACAAGGAGAATGCATTCCATGTACTGCAGGAATAACAAACTCTACAAAGAGGTTGTGAAATTAAAGGTGGATGCAGGAATCAGAGCAATCAAATGAAAATGCTTCTTTTAAAGCAGTAGTAATCAGAACTCCACAAGTGGCCTTACTGATATGGCTAATTTGTCAGCAAAGACTTGCCTAATTACGCACCCAGCTGACATGGAGAAACTGCATGCAGTGAGTTGTGTTCATTGGTCAATGATTACAAAATTCACTGTCCTTTTAGCTCTGTTTTGGTCTCCACCAAGTCCTGAGAAATATTAGGTAATTCGCTGCTAAATGCTCCATTAAGTTCATTTTGTTGCCATCAACATTCTCTCTTGGCCGTTTTGTGCTGTCCAGGTGATGTACAGTGGTTAATCACAACTTTAGAGCAGCTTCCCGCTGCAGAAAAAAGCACAGAGAATTATCCAGGGATGCATTTTTCACAAAAGCAATAAGCACAGACGAGGGCTGCTCATTGCTCACAAATTGCAGATATATTTGCGAGTCTTTCACAGCTCTTGCTTGCTCATTTTTAAGGAGCAAGTATAGACATGTTTGGTTGATAAAATAAACAGGAAATGATGAAGAAATGATCTAATTTTTTCAAATTGCAGCTTGCCTGTTACAAACTTGATTATTCCATGTGGCTTCACCACCAGCTGCTCCTCTGTAGCTCAAAACACAGGGTCATTTGATCCATTGTTAATAGAAAAATATTGACTTGGGTGCCTTTAAAGTATCTCATTTTTCTCCCTTCACACCATCCTGACCCAGACTATGAAATTCAGGCTAATACTGTCAGAACAACACAAATGTACGCTGAACTGAAACACTTAACTGCTTTTTAAAATTAATTATAACTATATTTCATACATAATTAGTTTCCTTACAGTGGATATAAAAGGTCTTTTCTCTCAGAGTCCAAACAACTGATCATGTGCTGGTCATCATTCAGTGACATAGCCTACCCATGTTTGGTTTATAGGGACTTTACTCTGGTCATTGTGGGATGGCGTGTGGGCAGGATGGGAACATCTGGATCTGAAATGAGACTTGGACACTCACTGTCAAAAAGCCAACAACAATCTGCCTGCCAATAAAGCCAGGATGAATTTACTAGCCTGGGAATGTGGAAACACGGAAACACATGCACGCACGCACGCACGCATGCACACACATACACACACACGGACACACACACACACACACACACACACACACACACACACACACACACACACACACACACACACACACACACACACACACACACACACACACACACACACATAAAAGGCTGAAGAAAGAGATTGAGGGTGTTCACTATATTTCACAAGTTGCTTTAATTTCACAGGTTTTACTGATTTTCTCAAGAGGAAATAAGTTCAGTTTTTGAACCAAATATGTGAGGACACTTAAGTGCTGTTGCAGAACAAAACTGCTCAGCCCCACATAACCCCCTGCTGATTATCAGTCATCATGTGCGTGACAATGTGCAGCATAAAGTATGCCGTTACTGGTCTCCTGCTGTCTGCTTCTCACATGGGAGCATAGATGCCCCATGAGGCAGTGCCCTCCACCCTGCTAGTAATAGCAAAATACACTCCAAAGGCAAAAATGAGCTACACATTATACAACTAATGTTGAAGTTTAGTCACCAAACTTTGATTTGATTTCTTAAACCCTGTGTATTTGATCCAGCAATCAATTCCAGGAAACCACCCAGACGGCAAATAATCCACACTAGAAATAGGATTATTAAAAGAGCACAAAAGGCTTTTGTTAAATTTTTTGCCTTGAACTCTTGAATTTACTGGTCCAGAGCTCACCTTCAGTCACAAGCATTGGCTGTCTCTAATGGCTCCACTTGTACATTTTGCAGCAAGATTTCAGCAAGATTAGTTGACACTGATTGTACTCACAGTAGAGTGTGAGGAATTGTAGTATTTTTCTCCTAAATTAAAGATTCAGAGGCGTGTAGACTGATAAACTGAAGTTCAATGTTTTAGATCAAAGTAGTAATGCTGTACAAGTATTGTATACCCCGATACATTAGGACTTGGGCTTTTCTGGACACCGGGAAAGATTTACAAACCTAAAACCTCAACTGTTTGTCTATGGAGTCAACAAAAATTTTAACACAAACATAAACTGCAGACTGCCTGCTGCACCACCTGATCAAAGCTGGCTGTGCCAGTTTGCCATCCTGTGTGCCTCAGCTGTTTTTCAATGCATGCCACCAGGCCTACAGTCATGCCAATACCATGGAAATGACTAAAACTACCCAGGAAAGTCATTGATGAAGTACCTCAGAATACTCTAACTAGTGTTTCTTACTTTCAGCATTTTCCATTACTTACTTACATTGTGCATAAGAAATGATCGACTACTTCAGCGTCCTGCAGATTCACTAACAGTTCACCAAGGGTCAATCTCACAAGTACACTTGAGTCTCACCTCAGGGTAAGTCAGCAAGGATTTTTAAATTACTTTGCAGGAGATGGGTGGTGCATACACAGACACAAGCACTTGAGGCTAATGAGTAACATTTGGCTTTGACAGTGGTAACAATTTTCGAGGAATTCCTCCTTGAATTTGGTTCAGAACTGCAATTTGGCACAGATATAACAGCATCTGTGACTGTTGTGTGGATTTCCCCATGCCTCGGGTCACATTTACACTTTGATTAAATTTACCTGATGATGTATCTGCACTGCATTGCAATATTATAGGACATATTACCAGGACATTCCTAGTGTATTTTAGGGTGGATTTCTGGATCACATTTCAGTTTCCTGGGATACAGTATGATGGGGAGATGTGTTGCTGCACTGCCACAAGCCATTCACACAACAACACACACTTCTTTGTCCATACATGTGATCTGTCAGTTTGTAAATTAATCAGACAGAGTGTCTCGGGCAGTTTATTATGCATCTGTTTTAGTACAAAAGACCTTCAAATGCCTCCATGAGCTCATTAAAGGAGTTCTGGCTTCACAGAGAACTGGGACTACTGCCAGAATAATGCAACACAACATTTATCATCTATAGAAACTCCCCACTCCATGAACCCGTCCTCCCATATTAAAGCTGCATACCGTCTTTCATCCTTATCATTTTTTATCTTCCTTTTCATTTAATGCCAGTTTGTTTGCAACCTATAGTGATTTATGGAGAATCCCACAATGATTTATAATTTGTGTTTTTGCATTTTCCTCCTTCTGTCCTCATAAATTTGGGGCCCTCTTGCTTTTCATCTCTCTCTCTCTCAAACTGCTGAGACTAAATGAAAGTAGAGATTTTTGTTTATTTTCACAATGCAAAATGCCAAAAACAACCACATGAAGTACGACAAACATGGACTGCAAACACTAATTTAGTAAAGGAGCGAGAATAAATTTTTCATATATAATAAGAGAGAATAGTGCACACTGTGCAAACTGCAAAACCATAACATCCAAGTATGCTTCACATGTGCTTAACAGATCATTTTAATCTGTAGCAATTATAACATGATGAGTAATAAGGGCTGAGATCTTGTTAGGGCTGTGAGGTATTAATGTTGAAGCGTTACACTATGCTAAACTGTTCATCAAATCATGAACTGTGAGCCAGAGAGGTATTGGGAGTCCTTCCAGATGTTGGTCTCTCCAGAGTTAGTGATGCGCCTCTTGCACTGGCAGCAGCGACTGTACTCTGCAAGTTTATCTACCAGGAGCTGACCAGCAGACCTGACCAGGGAGACAGGACAAAGAAAGACATGAGCAGGAACACATCATTCCATATAAATGATGTCAGCATCATTTTAGGCAAGTCGGTAACAAGGTTTGACACACTGTGTTGTGAAAACTTTGACCCCAATGTCAGGAAAGGTCAGTCTTTGAATACCACAAATCAGGAAATAATTTACTCAAGATGAAACCAGTGTGCACACTGTGGTGTAGCCTGTCAAAGTCTGAGATTTTAACATTCAATCAACACACTACTATTTAATTAAAAGATTGTGTCATGTGACCATGAGAAAACGATGTAAAGGTGGTTACTCATGGTGATGAACTGGACTCTGGACTGAATCTTCCTCGCAGAGGACATTGTTCAGCTGAACATTACAGTTCTGTTTCAGCCTTACTGCTCCCATAGCACTGCTATAGATGCAGCAGGATCACAGCAAAAAAAACAACCAAAACCCACTGTACACTACCTGCTCAGTGCCAAGAGCAGACATTTAGAAACAGGCTGGTGAACACAATGGAGCTTTCATTGAGTAGAAAATCTGATATTTCCCTCAGGAGTTGGTAGAGAACAAAACCAGAGCTAAAAGAGAGCGATTACTGGACTTGCATTCATCAGATAGCCGTAAGCACACCTGCAAATGAAAGCTAATGTAAAGGATGTGTAAATTAACAACTTTGCTTACATATAAGTAACTACAAAGGTGATGACATGTAAACACATGTTTACGTTTACATAATTTGTTTCCATTGTGCCCAAGTGAACAAATCCAAACTCAGCCCTAACTTTTCTGTATGGTCAACAAACTTATCAGCAAGCTACTATCGAGTGCATGTGCATGTAAATACATGGGTAAATGTTGATGAAGGCTCATGGTGATCCTACATCCACATACCTCAGGAAGTGTCGCTCCTCTTCCTCTCGTTTTTGTTTAAGCTTTACACTGCAGCTCCACTCATGTGCCAAGGACTTACTGATTTCCTGCTTCTTCTCAAAGCAATTAATGCGGTCCAGTGTTAGCCTGGTGTGAAGACATAGCAACAACAAGTTTCCATAGAAAAACAATGTTTTGGACTAATGCAGCTGTTTTTTTTCCCACATCCGCATTAATATCCATTTCCTTCACCCCAGCCCTTCTTTTACTCACCAACTTTTGTTGCATTTGAGCATTTCTCTCTCCCTCTCCAGCTGTGCCTGGCGATTGTGGAGTTCTTCCTTTTTCTTCTGAGTGGCAGCACTGAAATTGACTTGGAAGAGCTGCAAGTGTATAGAATGATATCACCATCATCATCATCATCAGACAAATTTAAGATGGAACATAACTTGGTACACATGTAGAGACAGGTACTTGTATTTTGCCTCATGAGTATGCTCATATCTGAGGACCTGTGTCACCACACCCCCCCCCCCCCAAAAAAAAACATAATAACCAGCAAAAAACTTTTAATGTAGTTAAACGACTGTGATTATAGTTATTTCTGCCATCTGTGTGAGGCCTCAATGAAAAAGCGATGTTTATGGCAGCAGTAAGAAACAAAGGTGACCTTCTGCGCCCTGTCTCGACTCTCTGCTGCACTCGCTGCTGTCTCACAGCGGTGTTGATGTGTGAGCCCAGCGTTGTGAGCCTGGCACTCAGGAGGGTCTGTGTACTTCTTATGCCCCACCTACAGGACAGAACACACTCATTTCAGAATTTATTTAATTTAACCACGGAGCAGACCCAGTCATATAATACTCCCCCTGGGCCAAATGTGACCTGGTCCTTGCTGATCCACAAGTTCAAAACAAAGACAAATGACTATTTTGTTGTCGGTGTCCTTTGTTGGTAAGAGAAAGAAATTCTGTGTACCAAGTTCTCCCTAAAATGAATACACACATGGCTTCTATTTTGAAGTGGAGGTGTACACAACATTTGTGCAAGTTGAACATAGGACACAAACATCATTTTGGTCCACCAAAAGAGCACCAAGCCCTCTGCACTTACAGGGCTAATACAAGTGTGCTTTTGCATTATCATGGCTATTTCCTAGCTTTTGTTGCTGTTATATTTATTTATCTGAATGAGTACTGAATTCATGCAGAACAGGTTTACTGAACAGAAAGTTTAATGATTTGTTGTGACTCTGATTCCTTAAGATGCAGTAAACCAAGAAACCAGATCCTGCTTATCATAAGCAGTAATGAGAAACATAGAGTTCTCTGTGACAGAGCACACAAGACATACAGTTATTTGTTTGGCCCAGAACACCATGGCAGATGTGTGATGTTTTTGGCCATCCCTGCCACACAGTTTGCTGTAGCTTCTGAGCTAAAACATGCAAAAACTGGCTTAAAGTGGTTTATTTGGCCAGCCTTCCTGCACCTGTGCCATTGACAGGCAGGATGGGTGGTGGTCTCTGCTGCCTTCCTTTGGCCTATGACCTCCCTTCTCCTGAACAACACCACGGTAAATTTGGACATCCTCAATCTCATGTTGACATTGGGATTATGCAGAAACCAGCAGCATCAGAGAGGAATAAAGTGAAGAATAAGATTTCAATTAATGTAAAATATATTTTAAAGGCCAAGGAAAATTGGATTATAATGATATATTCTCTGAGATTAAAATAAATATGTATTGAATCACTGTTGGGTACTCAAGGGTACGCCCTTATTCTTGATCATTGCTTGTGCTGCTTTGCTTCTATTCATTCAAAGACTCCAAAAATATTTTCAACAACATCTTTTGCAACATGTCAAGTCAAATTTTAAAATATTTTCTTGCCTGGGTGTCCAGAGCTCTCTTGTAATGCTTAGATCTTTCATATCTCTGCTGGAGCTGTTGAGCCTTCTGCAAAGCTATCCTAAAACACACACATAAACACCATTTCAAATACTAGTTATCACAACAGATGATTAGTTGAAATGCACCAAGCAGCACTGCTGCTAACAGACTCACTCCTGAGCAAGCTGGACCTGGTCTAGATGCTCCATTAGAAGACGGTTACGCAGGTCCTGAGCCTCTTTTTGCTGCCGGTTCTCTATCTGGCTCTGAAGGTCGTTCATGTAACGATGCTGCTGAATCCTCTTGGCAGGAGTGAGGGGCCGTGCAGGGAAGATGAATGAAGTCTAAGCAGAAGAATATATTGAACTTTAACAAGTTACTGTTACACTAAAAAGATGTAGTTTTTAGTAAGTAAGTTTTATTAACTATTTACTATTTGACTGTTTAAAACTACTGATGTACTTAATCAGGTAGCACCAGCAAAATTTAAGAAATATCTAATCTACTCCTCATTCTAAGCATGCTAAAGCTAGTTCTGTCACTTAGTTAACTGTTGGCGGAAAGATGGAATTTAGATCTGGTGGTACTCTGCAGGTACTACTCACAGGAAAAAGAGGAAAATAAGTCTTCTCTTTCTTCTCTGACATTTGCAGGTTGAATGTAGCGATCTGCTTTGCATGCTCACGTTGCTCATTCAGCTTTGCCTGCCAGATGAACACACACAAAAAACAATTGCTTTTTGTCATGACATTAACTGAAAAAGAGCATGACATATACTCACCAGGGCAAAAAAAAGGGTTGTTTTTTCAGAGGTCTTTGGCTTCTCAATCGATTCTTGGAACAAGCTGATCTGTTTTACGGGCCCTTTTTATTGACCCATTAAATGGTACTGGCAGAAACAACATGCAAGGCATGTAAAGTTGTTTAATTTTGAATTATAATTTCCCAGGGGTCCCACACTTCTTTCCCATTACTGGAAAGAGGAAGAAGCCTTTTTGTCAGCTCACGAGCCTTGGAACCACCCTTAATGCCTCAATTGCTGAGAGTTCTGTTTTCCTTTTTGCTTTCACAGGGTTTTATTGCTGCTTTTACTTTGTCTGCACACAATGGTTTGAGTTTTATCTCTTTTCTACATCTGGCAGTGTGGAAGCATTTAGCTCAAATAGGATGCATATTGTTGTGGGGCTGCAGATTCATATGTTCACACACGCACCTGTTCTTCCTCCATGCAATGCTTGTCTCTCTGTTGTTCTTGAAACAGTAAGAGTTGCTCCTGAGCTTTCTCCTCTGCCTGCTGCTGTTCCTTTAGATAAACTGGAACATTTCTTTGGGCCCGCTGCATACACAGGTAGCACAGCTCCTGTACAGACAAGGCTACAAGATCAGTAAAGTAAAGGACTCATGTTTGTAAGGTTTAAATGTATGCTGTGGTCATTTCCCACTCAGGCTTTTGAATAAAAAAACCCCTGTTGCTTCAGTCCAATTTCCTAGTCATCCCATTAAAAAAGATTTTAAAGAACATAATATATAGACTGGAGTTACACTTCCATACCTACAGTACACAGATACTCAAACACACCTACACTCACACATACCCACCTGTCCAGCACGGGTGTGACCTGAGCAGCTAACTTTCACCCAAGGTTCCTCCAGTTTGGGAGCGACATCTGCTGGCGAGATGACGGTGTTGGGCCTGAGAGTGGAAACAGCTGTTATACTGTATATGAGAGAGAGTGAATCCCCAGCTGGTAGATGTGTAATTTGGTGTGAAATTGTTGGCAGATTACTGATATGATGCTGTCTGTCATGCATCGATGTCTGTATGAACATCATTTAATTTGACACATTATTTGTTAGACCCTTCCTAAAGCCTACCATTCGGGTTTCATGTTTTTGACCCACAAAAGGGACTTTCAAAAAACCCCAGATACAGACAAACTTCTAAAGCAAGTTTATTTTCTGTTGGTGATTTTGTACCAATTTATGCGACCAGTGCATCTGAGTTAAAAAAAAAAAGAAGATAATTTCACCACCATAGACTAATGACAAAATAATTACTGTAAAATAATAAATATTGATCATGCCCCTTTCCTATAAATATTTTTACAAAGATCACTTTTGCACAATTGAAATGTATCTGAGTTATATATGGGTAGAGGGGTCTGACTGACTGAACAATATAACTCACTGTCACTAATTAAGGGCACTTTAATTTATGGTGACACTGAGCTAGCTCCTGCTGGTGAACAGAGTCAGCTCTTTGCTTTTCTGATCACACTCTGTCCTACTCTCAGTTTAAGAATTTTTGAGGAAGTTCCACCATGATAATTTTCCCAGACTACGTGTGTGTGTGTGTGTGTGTGTGTGTGTGTGTGTGTGTGTGTGTGTGTGTGTGTGTGTGTGTGTGTGTGTGTGTGTGTGTTTGTGTGTGTTTGACTATGTGGAATCGGACAACGCAAGGAGGTGATGACAGAAGGTGAATCTGTCCCACAGGTAGTTGTGCATCATTGATGGCGCTGGAAGCTGCCTCGGGGCAGCTTTCGTAACAAAATAAGACCACCACTGAGCTCTCAGCTGTCACTGACTCATCGACCTGTGAACAACAGCTCTGTCCACTGCAAACTGAACCTCTCCTTAGAAAGAATGAGTGTGTGCTTGTCTGTCTGTGTGCTTTTCGTGTCTTTGTGTGTGGAGTACTTGTCTGTGGTCTCCACAGGGGGTTTTGGATTCAGTTCTTCAAACAGGCTGACAACTTCTGTCTTGGCTGGCAGCAGTGTCTTATGAGTTTTAGATTCTCTCTGTTGGGGAACTTCTGTAGAGACACACAACACCCTGAGTAGATTCACTGTAATTCACTAAACATCACTGCACATATCTCACTCTTCATTCTGTCATTCTGGACTTTATTATCTTTTTTTCTACAGCTCAACATTTGCTATACCCTTTTAATTCTGTTTCTGAATTCATGGTTTTTCACTCCCTGCACACCGCTCCCTGTAAAACCACAATCTGTAATGTTTACAGCTTGTTTGTAGTTCAGTTTAAGTAAATTAAATAAAATTGGTTTAGTTGTGTGTCTAGAAGTGCCATTTGGTGTTTAATTTTAAACTCTTAACAGAGCCAGGCTAGCTGGTTCCCCCTTCTTCCATTCAATGCTAAGCTAATCAGCCACTGTAGCCTCATACAGTATTTAAAGGGTCACCTAACGTTTATGCAAGAAACCAAATAAGCCTAAGTGACAATGATAACTACTCCTCCAAACAGCTAAAGCAGTAAGTAGCTATTCATTGCATACATGATAAATAAGAATTAATATAATTTCCCCCAGATATGTTTATTTCAACTTCTACAGCCCCTGCAGCTCCAGCTCAGCCTCACAGGGAGGAACACACATTTGTTCTCTTTGATAGGGGATGTGAAAGGATTTGGTTTGATTCACTTCTTAATTTCGATTACTTTCAGAGGTCTCCTCACCTCCTGCATTCCTCTGGTCTGGAGCTGGTGACAGGCCCCATCCATCTTTATCACCAGCTTTGACGTCTAGCTGAGGAGAGCAGACAGTTGGCAGGGTAATGGGGTCAGCACTCTGTGGCCTCCCATGCTTGGATGGTCCACCAGACAGTAATGATACACTGCTGCCAGGTTTCTGGGGAGGCATAAGTATTGATGACCTATTTGAATACATACAACACTATACAGTCAATACATACTGTAAGATGCAAACACACATGCACATGTTCATGCTCACATTTTTAAAGGCCATAAGCAGCCCACCACTTCCATCCATGGCATTGATAAAATCTCTGTGGAATTTCATCTGGACCTTTGAAATACATCAAATGAGATTAGATTTAATGGAAAATTGCACCATGTGAGTTATTGCATATACATTGTGAGCAGCTGATCCACCTTGTTGTTCTTAAAGGACAGAACTCCAATTCCCTGGAAGGTGACAAACACGTTTTGGTGAGAGGACAAAGCTCTGAAGAGCACCAGAAGAGTTTCTCTGACGCAGCCCTCCACCACGTCTCGACTGAAAGGGGTCTCCTGTGCCACAGCAGCAAAGTTTAGCTGCACCACTGGTAGGTATGTTGCTGTAAGGGATGCACATGTGCACACACACACACACACACACACACACACATACACACATGATTCTCCAGCATACTCCAGAATTTCTTCCTTGTTTTACTAAAGTTTGGATGCAAGGGTTTAACCTTTGTTTGGTCTTTGTGATTCATTGAAAAAAGCATTTCAGATAACAAAGTTTATTGGCTGGACTTTGGCTTAGTTAAAGAAAAGTCATGGGACATGCGCTGATTGGCTATCTTGCAAAAATATGAGAAAATTACTACCAAACTACTATTACAAAATGGCGATTAATAAATACATAAGTTATGATAATTAGTAACATATATATATAGTAACATAGATATCATATGCTATGTATGGTAGCATATTAACATGGTATTAACAACATACATCTTTATATATTACATTCATGTTGCTTTTGTTATTATTGTTCTTAAAAAATGTATTCACCCGCAGCCAGGGGCCTGGCCTGTTTTAGACCCAGAGACTGGACCAGTTTCCCAGCCAGGAGGAAGATGGGTCGTTGGATTGTTATGAATTTATGTCCGAGGTCCAGCTTCTGCTGAGAGAAAGTAAAAGTCCCCAGTCCTGCCAGGTGGACCCCCTGTTACAAGAGACCAATCGATTACAGATAGATAGATAGATAGATAGATAGATAGATAGATAGATAGATAGATAGATAGATAGACTAACCTTCTGTAGGGTCAGCTGACGTTGAATGTAGGCGGATACATCTGCCCAAATAGAGTCAACATCTAAAAAAAACAACAAATTGTTTGTGTATATGGCAAAATGGAAACTTCGTGAATGGCACTGTACGTGCTTTCTCGCGGTGTGTAAACCACCAGGAGTTTACCACATTATCACACAGGTCAGAAAACTTTCGTCAGACCGTTTTCAGAGAGCTGGGGGAGTGTGGGCAGAGTCCGCCTGTCCGCTTGTGACACCAGCCGCAGTACGTCCGTCATCTCCGGTCAATGCTCGGCGAATACCCTCACGTCTAAGAGCGTCTCCGAAATCCCCACTTTTCCTTTGGTTCTGCAGCAGCTTGATTGATATAAATGGACGCATTGGGAATGCGCACTGGCAGGAGAAGCACCGAGCCGCGGCTTTCCGGAGAAGTGGCGCGTCGTGATGCCTCAGTTACCGCGGATGACAACAAACTACAACAAAGCAGGTTTTTATGGGTTCAGGTTTCATCTTGGTGTTGTCAATCTAATAATGGAGAACGCCTGAAAGCCACAGGCTACATGGAAGCCAAGACGCACTAGCCATGGTGTAGGCCTATTAAATAAACGTATTTTAAATAATACATGTTAACAACTTGGCTATTAAAACATTGCTCATCATAAGTGTGCCACTCTCTGATAAG
Source organism: Psettodes erumei (assembly GCA_016785225.1). Classification (NCBI taxonomy): domain Eukaryota; kingdom Metazoa; phylum Chordata; class Actinopteri; order Pleuronectiformes; family Psettodidae; genus Psettodes; species Psettodes erumei. Next base: position 3,058,248 of record JAFBJZ010000863.1, on the reverse strand, counting down.
ACAACATTTATAAATTAATTCTAAATTATTTATTATTATAATTATAAATTATAAATTAACTATTTAATAATAAAAAAGGAAACATCACAAAAAAAACACTTAAGGTCATGAAAATTAATTGAGATTTAGCAATTCAATGATGCATCCACCTTTATTTATTGATAAGTATCGGTATCCGTATTGGTATCGGCGATACTGGCCCGTATTTACTTGGTATCGGATCGATACCAAAATATGCAGTATCGCACACCACTACTATTTGAACAATAGGTTATCGAACTCAGATGGCCCTGAGGATGTGTTGTGTGTTATATGTTCCTTCTTTCACTTTCAGTTCAAGTTCAAGCTGGCTGATCAGCTGCTGGCCCTATAAAAGGCTTTGTTTTCTGAGAAAACATCATTTGACTGAATCATTGATGTGAGGCATCATCATGATGACACTGAAGATACCTGTGGCCTTTCTGGTTCTCCTCCTCACATTATTGACGGGTATGAAAATCATCACTTTATTGTAGTGTTTATTGTTATTAGTTGATTAGCATTTTATTACTATACTCTTTGTGGTGTGAAACATTAGAAATTAAAACCTACCTCGAGATGTTACTACATTTATAGTTCTACATGAAAACACGAACAGTAAATATTCAATGGCAGAAAGTAACTGGGTGAATTTACTCCAGTGCTCAACTTAAAAGTACAGTTTTTTAGTTGCTAGTTACTAGCCTTCACTTCAGAGAGAAATATATATCATATCTTATTATACAATATAGCCTCATATTATATATTATGAAAAAAAACTGTTTGAATTTAAACACTGTTACCAAAGTTATTACAGTGTGGCTATGCAGATTCACAGTAATACAATAAATTTCAAAAATCCAATATTTATGAGCTTTCATCATGTTAATGAACAATGCCTAATAGCACGAACACCATATTAATCTGTGATGAGTCATTGCCACAAAGTTAACCTGAATCACAAGATTAATAGTCACTGGAAAAAAAGAGATTTGGTCAGGGTTGTTGTGTCATACTCACTGAATCCCATCAGTTCAAAGTGTTTTCACAAACAGTAACAAACACTACCTGTAGCCTATACTGTGATAATCTGCTACCAATGTCAGTGATGCTGAAATGTGAATAAATGATGGTTACAGGAGTCTAGTTTACTTTAATGTCAATGCGGTAAATAGCCTTTTAAACTACAGCCAGGATGCAATGCCATAAACTGGAAACCAGCGGTAACAGCTAGCCTGGCTCCATCCAAGGGTGAAATATCCACCTATCAGCATCTCTAAAGCTCACAAAATATTTACACTTTACTGTGCTGTACATCTCATTTTAAAATATACACAAAACCTAAGTTTCAAATTAATAATTAGTATTTTTTCTCAGATGTTATATGTGGGACTATTTCTAGGCAACTTGACTTCTTGAATTTTCTGTTGTTGTATAATTTGACACAATAAAATAAACAAAAATGCGTGACACTCTTTTGCAGGTATGTGTTCCTCAAGGCCGATAGACATACATGTAAAGGCAGGAGAGATGGTGGCGTTGCATTGCCCTCATTACAAAGGCAATAATCGTGGTGATGCTAAACTGGTCTGGACGAGTCACACAACCAAGTATGTGACCCGCGTGTCATCAGCTGGGCTGACGCAGATGGGTGTGGTGGTTCACGGAGGCAGCCTTGTCATCCTCAGTTCTTCTTTTGACCATCAAGGGAATTACTCATGCTTTGTGGGGTAAACCCAAAGTTTATATTTGATGTATTTTCGGTTTTCTACTTCAATATTTGGACTAATACCCTGAGACCATGTTTTGTCTCTTTGTTGATTGTTGGAATTATTTGATCATAAAAGTTTGGACAAATTAAATATTTGACCTGATGATGAAATGTTACAATGTAAATGTGCAACTGTCATATTGTTATTTTTTTACATGACAGGAATGCCAGCAGCCAAGCCTGGTTTACACTGACAGTGAACACAGCACAGTCCAGAGACTATGATGAGAACAACTACTCTAAGAAGTGTTACACACAAGAGTCCTGCAAATTGAATTGCCCAGAAATAAATACCCCTGCTTTAAACACCCCAAATATTACCAGCAATGGCATCACATGGCAAAAGGTAAGTTTACACAGCGAGTGGGAATGGGATTTGTTTGCAAAATAAGGAGCTTCAGATGTGGCTGAAACTGGTTTTCATTCCATCATGCTTAAATTATTCAACTTAATTTTCCATCTCATAGGAGGGTGAGTCATTCCCAAAGGATGGTTACTTTCCAAGTGTGGAAAAGAAAGACCATGGTGTTTACACCTGTACCAGATCTTACCTGCATCATGGTCAAAAATATAAAATGACCTTTAAAGTGGTACTTGATGTCAAACCAAAAAGTAAGAAGCACTGTATTATATCATAATTGAAGTTCATATGTTTAAAAAAAAGTTTTTAAAACTCTTCTCTGCTTTTTGCACAGTGTTAAAGGAAACTGCAGCAATCATGTCACCATACAAGAATCAGTTATTTTATGTAGATTTGGGTGAGCTTCAATTTTGTGGCATGGATACACATACACACACTGACTGCCTTTTTACGCTGCAAATTACCACTTTTAAATGGCATGTAAACTGCTTTTTCTAGGCACAAAAGTGGAGATTGTCTGCAAAGCTGTTACATATTCACAAATTGATGGGGCTCTCTGGTTGAGTGGGACATCATTTGTGGACCAAAATGCAAACTTACCAGTTTTCTACAAATCCACACAGTAAGTACTACACACGTACCAGCTAATAAGTTTCATGAATATTTGGCACACATATAAAATAAATTTCATGCTTAATCCTCCTCTCCTATGTCCTTTTCTTTCTTTTACAGGGAAATAAATGCTGAAAAAATTATGCTAACAGCCACTCTGGTCATCAAAAATCTGTCAGAGAACGATCTATCAAAAAATTTTACCTGTAAACTGGAGTCTGTTTACCAACCATCAAGCTTTGTCACCATAACTCTGGCCCAAAAGATTATTTGACATAAAGAGAGCTTTGTCTTTGCTGAACTATGATTGTCACCAGCAGTGTTGTGTTCAATACACTACAACACTGCCACATTTCAATGACATTTTCAAATTAATTAAAAATGCACTTTTCTGTAATTTCTGGTGTTAATGCAGGTTTCATTTTAACCTGCATTGATATGTTTATATTGACTATGGAATTAGTATATGTAATGTGAAAGGGTTAGATCTTTTAAGTAGTACACTGATGTAGTACATTGATTTTATGCCACCTACGTAGCACCGAGCAGTAAAGAGCATTAAAGTGACAGCTGAAAAAAGTGGAACATTTGTCAGCCAAACCACAACTGAATTAAAATATTGGCCATCTACACATCATGTGGCAGGAAGCACATTATCGCACCCTCTTTTCTGTACATATAGGCCAGTGTTTAAGTGTCACTTATTATGATGATGAGCTTATTTGATGTATGTCCACGACTGGAAAAAAATAGTTAAGTGCAGTGTGTGCAATGTACTATGCTTTTTTAAAACACAGTATAGACTGTAGTGCCTTAACTGTAAAATTACTCCTTACCATTCACAGTGTTTTATCATTGTCATTTTGCTTTTATAAATGTATCAATTATAGCCACTTTGATGCTTATGTTGGTGTTTCTGTCAGTTAGTGTATGTCTTGCATGGTTATGGCAGATGTGCTGTACAATGTTACAAGATTATAATCTACTATTTAGAAAAGAAATGTGACGAATGTGTGATGTTTGCTAGCACATACTGGAAGTAATGAGTCGAAACGAGTTGAGCTTAGATGGAAGTTCCACTGATTTCACACGTAAAGGTCACACTATGATTGTGAGTACCTGTCTGTGTGTGTAATCAGTCATGGCTCTGGAGAAATTTAGTTAAGTCTCTAAAAATAATCTGTGATTATGTCATTAAGAAATTGCAGTATGGGATGGTTAGGACAGACTTCTTTGGCTCCTCACCCATACTTGTGATTACAAGTAAGGATACCACTGACTTATTGGGAGTTCAGTACTAAATTGCTGAACTAGTTTAAAGAAGTGATTTTAGTCTGTCACATTTTAAAATGAAGCAGTATCTTACTGGTTGTCTATGTTGTCTCCTGATAATACCTACTGATTATCATCTGTTCAGCCAAAGAGAATTTTTTTCCATCATCTTTTTCAGATTACAAGCATGGGCTTGGCATGCAAGTGCCAGCTTTGTTTGACAAGCTTATCCTACCTCTCCTCTGCTGTTTTTCCATCCCCCTGCTCTCTTTATCCTTTATCTCTTAATTGTAAGGCCCCTTGTTTGTTGGTCTCACATGCAGCAGTGATCTGGCCTGCTTTAAAATCACATTGGAGGAAGTTTGGATAATATTGTACCCCCTCCCCCATCACAAGGAACAAATAAGTCAATCTCTTATTATTTACCCCATTACGTGCCTGCGCAGGATGCTCAGTGAGTTCTTGGTTTCCACGCCTCAGCTGTGTCACAACAGAAGACACAAAACTACACTGCAGGATGTTTTAATAGTTCCAGTTTCAGTGCTGCAGGTTGTCATGATGGTGAAAGTACTTCTGGTCCCTTTGCTTTTCCTCCTCACATTAAAACCAGGTAAGTGAACTCTACACTGTTCGATTTGATTTGATTCCATCATTAAAAATAAGTAAATAAAGATTCACACAACCCATGCACATCTTGTTACACAAAACAAAAAGTAAGGACCAATGAAACACTGACTGACACACACAGAAAATACAATGTAGTACAACATCAACTACAAATAGCTTGTACACAGCACTATGTAAAGTAGTTCTGCAATAAGGTCTTTACTTGAGTAAAAGTGAAAGTTTTAGCATTCAAGAAGAGTACAAAAAAATAAAAGTACTGTATTATTTATCTGAATCTGCAAACTAACAGAGCTAAAGTTATTTAATAAATACAGTGGAGTAAAAAGTAATTTCCTCTGAATTGTTGTGGTGTACAAGCATAAAATATATTTATTCAAGCAAAGTAAGGACCTCATAATTGAAGTTAAGTGGGTTGCTTGAGGAACTCGTAAATTACCACAAAAATAAATTTATAATAATAACTGCACTGACAGGTACTGATCTCCACTAACCTTAAAACATTATCACACAACTCATCACCAAGAAAAGAGGATGTGGTTAAAAACATGAGAGACCACATCACTCCAGTTCCTAAGACCTTGCGTTGGCTGCCTGAGACTTTCCAGTCATTTTTAAGATGTTTGTTTTTGTCTTTAAATGTATCCATGGCCTTATCCCTGTTCCAGCAATTTGATCAGATGATATGTTCCAACCAGATCACTTTGATCAAAGAATGGTAACATTTGCTGTGCTTTCTATTCAGTCTAAAAATTGTGAGACCGCTCTCATTTACTGTTGAATTCCCTCCCTGACAATTTCAAGGAAGCTGATACACAACTAGCTTTTAAGAAGAGTCTTAAATCATTCTTGTCTGAAAAATGTGGTAGAAATAAAGCTATTAGGGTCAACCAAGCTCATGTGGTTTCAAAAATGACCCAGTAAGATGTACATAATATCAGAATCATCCAAATTTAACTAAAATGTTAAATAATTTTACAAAATAAATTTACAATAAAATAATAATATAGAATTCTGGTGTTGAATATAATATGTCATTATGTAACAGATATGTCCAAATAATCCTTGTAATCTGTCTGTGAGTTTTTCTTATGATAGCCCCATAACCAATAAATAACAGGTGAACAATCAGTTTATTTGTAGACCTCACTTAAACATTGGTTATGGTTTTAACCAGCCACATTTCTCATTTATACAATTCAATAATGATATCCTTAACATTTAGTTCTATCTGTCCAAAAGCCAGTTCATGTTACAGCTTTAAACAGTGAAAATGAACTACTGATTTGGGACACTCTTTCACAGGATTGTGCCACTTCTACATCAAGGCAGGTGAAATGGTGGCACTGCCGTGTCCTCATAAGATTCATCGTAATGGTAATGCCAAACTGATCTGGACCAGTTACACCACACAGGAGATGGATCTGACCAGAATGTCATCAGCTCAGCAGAGGCAGATGGGTGTGCTGGTTCATAGAGGGAGTCTTGTTATTCTCAATGCATCTGAAAATCATCAGGGGAATTACTCGTGCTCTCTGGGGTATAGTCTTGTCAGTCCTAAAGTGATCCTGATTTTGTTTTGCATACTGATACCGTAACATTTAAGTTTTATGTTTCCTGTTTGAGTTTCCTTAGCATATCACACAAAATGCATGTAAACTGTGTAAGTTTTCATATTAGTCGGACACAAGAGTGTGCGTGTACTCAAAAAGCACTTTATTATTAGGAATACCTAATAATAATAATACCTGCTGATCCATGCAATTATCCAGTCATCCAATCTGATCTGCTCTGATGGACTTGGATTTCTGCTAAGGCATGCAGATGGTAGGGTCAGAAGCTGATATCAGTAGCATTAGCAGTAGATTTCATGAACCCACACCTGACTTGTGTACACGGTCCAGGTTGAGGGTGTGTCAAACCAGTTTTATTAACATGATAACTGGTTTGGTGAACTTCAGAGAACTTTGGTGAATCCCAGTCACCAGATCTGACTCTAAATAGAATTGGAAATTGACAGCATGAGTGTTTTCTTCAAAAGCTGCTTCTTTGTCACATTGGAGGAGAGGAAATTTGTATTTTGGAAACTGATCCTTCAATCCTGCTTTACATTCATCTTTACTGTGAGTGATTGTGATTCAAATGTTAAGTGAAACCTTCATATTTTTATTTTATGACATGACAGAAATGCCAGCAGACAGTTCTGGGTTAAACTGATCGTCAACACAGCACAGTCCAAAGACGAGAGGACCAAGCACTCTAAGAAATGTGCCACACAAGAGTCCTGTCAACTGAACTGCCCGAGTATCCCTGCTGTAAATATCCCAAATATTACCAGCAACGGCATCACATGGCACAAGGTCATTTTGATTTTGACTGTGAATGAAATTTGGTTTTATAACAGTAGGCTGCAGAGATGTGGTCTGATGGAGAAAATGTGTTTTAACCTATTCTATTTACAGATCACAGTTTACTGTCACTGTTCCAAGTATACCATAATTTTTTAGACTTTTGCTTGGTTTTCAGGGATTTCAAGCCTAAAAGTTAAATTAAATTTTCCGTCTCGTAGGAGGGTGAGACATTGCCCAAAGAGGGTTACTTTCCAAGTGTGGAAGAGAAAGACCATGGTCTGTACACCTGTACCAGATCATACCTGTATTATGGTCAAGTATATAATATGACCTTTACAGTGGTACTTGATGTCCAACCAAAGAGTAAGATCGGCACTTTATCAATATGGTTAACATTATTGAAGTTCAAAAGTGCGTAACGCTATTTCTCTTTTTGTTGCACAGAAATCAAGAAAACTGCAGTAATCATTTCACCAGGCAAGAATTATGTATTTCATGTAGACTTGGGTGAGCTCCAGTCTTGTAGCATTGATAACCATAAAAACATTTACTACCATTCTAAATTACTGCTTTTAAATTGCGTGTAAACTGCTGTTTCTAGGCTCATCTGTGGTGATTCCTTGTAAAACTGTTGTATATTCCCCCTTTGATGGAGTGTTCTGGCTGAGTGGGAAATCAATTGTAGACCAAAACACAAGCCTACCGGTTTTCGTCAATTACACACAGTAAGACATCAGCTGTTAAAATGAATGAATTTGGAAAACATCATGCTCTATACATTAGCTATCTTTCTTAATCCTTCTGTGTGCCATCCTTATCTCATTGTCTTTTGCAGGGAACGAAATGCTGAAGAAATAAAGATGACAACCTCTCTGGTCTTTAAAAATGTAACGGAGGAGGATCTTTCAAAAAATTACACCTGTAAACTGGAAGCTGTGTACCATCTCTCCAGCTCTGTCACCATTACCCTGGCCAAAAAAGCCATGCCTAATTGTACTGTTTGATTTATTTATTTTTTTTAATGATTATTGCTTGTGAAAAAAATTCAGAAAACCCTGAAAAATCAGTTGACATTTTATGTGAGCCAGTTGACATTCAAAAGCCTGAGTGTTTAATTTTACAATTTTATTCTCTCCATTATCACCCTACAGCTCGCCCTTCGTACATTTTCATGGCTCTAAAGATTGTGGGCATCATGGTGGTGATGGCTGTGACAGTAATTATCTATGTGAAGTTAAAAATTGACATCACTCTTTTCCTAAGAGATACTCTTGCCTGCCATAGAAACACCTCAGGTGAGACTCTTGTATTTTGGTTTTTTGTTTCATTTACATTACATTTACATTGCAACAACTCATATTTTTGTGTGACAGAGATGTTGTGGTTTGTTGTTGTTTACCTAGATGGAAAAAGCTACGATGCCTTTCTGATGTGTTATCAGAGTGGCACAGATACAGGACTAAACTATCATGACAGAAAATGTCTGGAGAGTGTTTTGGAGGAGAGTTTTGGTTACAGCCTTTGTCTTTATGATCGTGACATCTTACCAGGGGAGGGTAGGTATTTAACAAATACTGTGGAGAAAATCCACCCAAAATATTACTGAAGTAATGTGCAATCTGAACTTTGGATGGTTTGGTTGCAGGTGTAGCGCAGTCAGTGTTAGACTGCATAGAGCAGAGTCGCACAGTGGTTTTGGTACCAACTTCTCAAGATCCTGGTCTAGGGTCTGGCCTGCTGAGTGCCATCCATGCAGCCCTTGTGGAACGACAGACTCACTTGATTTTCATTAAGACTGAGAAAACAGACGTGTACGCATCAGGTTCATTACCTGAGGCCTTGCAACTTCTTAGCGAGGCTGGAGACTGCGTCACCTGGAAGGGCATAAGCTCCATGCCTTCCTCCTCCTCTTTTTGGAAACAGCTACGCTATTATCTGCCTGCCTCACAGCATGCACCAAAACTAATTCTTTTACCGCAAAAAATCTAGGATTTTGCCTTGTGGTAAAAAGTTTCATTAAGTTAGAATTAATAACTAATACCATATCCATCTTCACTACCAGCTCATAGTATGTATTTATAATGGAGAATTTAAATGAATCAATTTCACTATGATGTCTTAATTTATCACCTTTGCCTGTCAGATGAAAATACCTGTAAAATATCTACAGTAAGAAAGTAACAAATGTTTATCATAAAATCATTTTGAAATCATTAAGTGAGCATCACTCTATACACTGTTGACATATCTCGAAAATGTATAACTTGTGTATTATCATTACATTTCAAGTTGTCTTTCATACTGGCTAATGAATTAAAATCACAGTTTTATATTTCAGTGGTTTAACTGGATATTCCTATTATACATTTTGTGCCATACACCACGTGTAAAACTTCAGTTTTTTATGCCTCAAAGCATGTAAAGGGTTTTGTTTTTAGATTTTATGTTTTTAACACTACAGTGACATGGAGATGCAGCAATTCTTAGAAATGCTCATCTGTAGTTCACATAGGAAGTGGCTAACAGCTTTCATGGCTTCAAGCGAAATGATGAAAAACAACGCATCAGGAAACTGTATCTATCACCTACTATATCTATAGAGGCTGTGAAAATATTACACCTCCAGAGTCCCCCAAGACACAAGGCACAAGCACATACTGAAGACTACTCACTGAAAAAGTGATCTGGTAATGTACAAGCAGAGAAAAATGCAAAAATTTGAAGAAAACTAATGTGAACCGCCTGATGACTGAACTCAAAAAGATTTTTTATATAGATTAAGGGGCACAGGATGCAAACTTGGTGCATTCTGGTTGTTTTAATCTTTCCCATTGCTTTGGAGGGATGCTGTGTGGGAAACAATCAAAAGAAACGAACAGGTATTTCATTTACACAGAAATTGTGCGAGGATTAATGGTGTTTACTTTAACTAAAATGGTGAAATTCAACCCTGCAGCAGCTACAGGATTCACAGGCGTTCAGCGGGATTCTACATATTTACGCTACAGAGCAGTGGAGGGGGAGAGCTTCATGATGCCATGCGTAATATCTGTGAATGGGCATGTAAACGTGGTGTGGTCCAGGAATGGAGATAGCACAGGAAGAAATGAGGGCCTGTCCTTTGACTGCAGGACAGAATTTCCTGCACAAGCAAAACACTCTGGAGAGTACACATATCTCACAAGGTAAATAATCATTATTATCATTAACTCTGTTCTATTTAAATGCTTCTGAATAATCTTATTCTTGTCTTATTCACTGCACATCTGGGGCGATCTCTTCATCCCTGAGGGTAATGTTTTAAGACTGACTTGAAAAAATGTGATGTTTATTTTTTGTATTAATGGGCATCATTATTAATCATTTATAGATCAGTATTGGGCAGAATTTTTAATAAAAACTTGCTAGGTCTATTATTTATTTGTAAAGCCTAAATGAATTACTCTTCCTTTTTTGAATTTCTTAAAATCATTAGTATTGATTATTACTAATGATAACTTAAATATGAAGCAGAAGAAAATCAAATCATTATGTTTTTGGTGTGTGTAGACTGCTTGTGGTTACAGGAACTTTTATTAAGTGTTCAGGTCTCTGCTGTCTAGTGGCAGCAAGTGGTTCTTGCTGCTACAGGTGGTGGAGAAAATCAGCCTGCCAACATGTTTCCAGTCTGAGGAGAGCAGAGTAGAACTGCTCATCAGTGCTGGTGGGACAATCTCCTGCCCGGGACGCAACTGTAGTGACAACAAAGATGTCAGCTGGTTCAAGGTGAGGTAGCTCCACGGACAGGCACCATTGTCTCTTTCACCGTGAAAGCGTTTAAATTCCAGCAAATACCAATACAAGCATGCTTTCTTCCAGGGTAGCATGTCTGTGTCTGAGCAGAAACGAGCCTCCTGTGAAGAGGATGGGATTTTACGTCTCTGCGTGGTCAAAGGCAAATCGGACGCTGGCGTATATTTCTGTGACGGACAAATAATTGAACAAGGAGTGGCGTGGACCTTTAGGAGGGCTGTTAAAGTGGACGTCGTACGTAAGTGCTCTGTGTGCGTGTGTGTGTGTGTGTGTGTGTGTGTGTGTGTGTGTGTGTGTGTGTGTGTGTGTTTTGTGTGTTACAATAATGTTTGTTGTGGCAGATTCAAAAGATGGCAGTAGATTGCCCCGTAATAAACCTGATCAAAGGTAACTACAAGAGACTCTCTTCATCAGTGGCTTTGCAACCAGCGTTGAATCACTGTCGCCCTCATCGATGCAGTTAATCCGTTAAATCAGTGGGAAAGTCCTACTAAGTGTTTTTTTCCTTTCCACCACGTTGATTTCCACTTATTTCTCTGATCTTAAAAAAGAGACAGTCTACTTCCTGTCTTACCACTTAATGTCAGGGTGTTTTCAGACGACAGTTTCACAAATGCGTGATTTAAGTGTAAAACGTTAGCCTTATACGCCCTCTCAAGATTGAAGGTTGCTTGTTGACCTGTTTGAATTTGTGTTTCCATTAAAACTTCCTGATAAAAGTAAGAAAGACAGTGAACCACATCAGAGTTACTCTTTGGATTTTTCTATCCATCCACTTTTTATGCTTATTCTTGTCAGAGGGATTTGAACAATGCAGCATACAAAGAGTATTGCAGCAAAACACCCTCCATGACTTTTTAGTCAAATGTTTTTTCTTAGACATCGATGCCACTGCATGTAAAAGTAGAGCTCATATCTGTTTTATACAATATGTTTGGGGTTTTGTTTACAGTAAACTGGACAGAATGTAGACTGAATATGTGACTTTATTTCCCCAACCCAAATCAGCACACAGGACGACAAGCAACCCTCCCAGGATTGTGTATCCAACTGTCAACATAACAGAGGAAGTGGAGCTTGGTAAGTGTGTTCAAATGCCCTGTGGTTAAGTCTAACTGCTATCACAGTCAAAAGCTTATCAGTGTTTCTGAACTGCTTTTTCAAAACAATATCAGCCATGTGAAAGTGAGTTTTATATTTTATAGTTAACTCAGTACTGTTTTGGCTCTGCAGCTTTCAAAACTATCTAACATGTCTGTCCAACACTGTTTTGTTTTGTTCGTTTGTTTGTTTTCTAATCATTGGCTTTTAATGTTCTGAGAATGAACTGGCAGTCATCTTAAATGACTCATTTGAGCATTTCCAAACTGGTATGAAAACATTTATATTGCAACTGTTGGGACATAATGTTTCTATTTTAATGACCATGTGTTTTTTACCCATTCTAGGACGGCCTCACACACTAATCTGTGAGGTGTTTTTTCCTTATGAGAATAAGATTTCAGCACAGGTGCAATGGTACATGAATTACGGTGACGACAAGGAGACTCAACTGCGCATGGAGGAGCTCCAGTGAGTCACTGCAATCCCTCAGTCACTGTTTGGTTTTGCTATCAAGTAAACCATCAAGGATTTGCTCATTAGTATTTTGTAAAAGTTCAAGGATGTAAATGCACCAATTCAGCTTGGCTTGCGTGATATGTTTTCACAAGGATGCAAAGCAGCTAAACTGCTTTTCTCTGATTCAGACGGAGGTCAGAAATACTGGAAGAGTATAGGGTCACAGAGAGAGCCATCATAAAAGAGGTGTCTCCACAGCACTTGAGCAACACATATACCTGCATTGCCAGTAACACTGTCGGAAACAGCAGTGTCACTATAAAGCTTAAGAAGAAAATTAAAGGTACTGTTTTCTTCTTTCTTTTGTCACCTTCATGCATTTGCTTTATGGATGCCATATATTGCCATAACATTATTACATTACAGTCGAAGTTCCAAATTCCATATGAAACATTAACATTAAATAATAATACAGTAAAATATGGGGGGGGGAATCTAGATGAAACTAATCCACTGAGCTTGTGTAGCCATTTTCAATGAACACCATGCTCACACACTTATGGCCACTGACTGATAGCGATAGCGATAGTTCAAAACTTTGCATATAATTTTGTGCAGGCAACATTTAAAGCCATACTAATTCATATTTGTATAAGTTTAAATTGAAAATGAATGTTAATGTTTCTCTGTATCTGTTGCGTGTGTGAATAAACAACAGTTTGATCACAAGTTTGCCATATCAGCCTAATACAGTATGTCAATTTTGTGTAGACAGCATGATTCCTCCGACTCCATGTGAACTAACTGTCACTTTCAAGATGTTACACAATCTAACAAGTTAACTTTGGACTTGGTTTCAGTAAAATGGCCGTCACTGGTTGGCTATCCTGTTGTGTCTTTGCTGCTGGTAGCTGGGCTGGGAATCGTGTTGCATGTGAAATGGCTGGAAATACAGCTTATCTACAGATCCAATTTCCAACACGGGAAACACGATGGAGGTCAGAAACCACACACACACAAAAACACATGATTTACAGTTGAAATAAAGTTGGCCTGATCCCTACCCAGCAGCTGCTTCTCTGCACAGGATGTGGTTTAACTTCTTGATAAAACGCTACAAAAATATGAAGATCCTATTTGATTTATTTAACCCCACAAAGCATTACACTGATAAACTCCTTGAAACATTATTATAATTATAGAGCCTTACAAATTTAAAGTGACAAACACCGAGCTTACAACCTTCTATCTCTTAATCGTATCAGTTGGCAGTACCCAGGTTGTGAATTTCTAATGTCAAATCTATCTTTCACATCCACCAAAACTCATTCTCAGGTGAGAAAGAGTTTGATGTGTTTCTGTCGTATGTGTGGAGCCCTCCATCAGCAGAGGTGGAGGGCAGCGGGACCGTCTGCCCTCCACCTTCTCGACCTGGCACTGATGAGAAAGGTAGGCCAACACGTGTGTGGTATGATGTCTGTATCGGAATTTTATTTTCGTGTAACTATACTGGTAAAGCAGCCTCTCCACCTTCTAACACCCTAACATGCCAAACTATCACAAATACGTTTTTACCTGATCTGCTTGTACTTCACCTTATTAAACAGATTTAATGCTTAGTTCCTGCCTGAAGATCTCCCACTGCGCTTAAGCTTTGGTGTTGTTGCTCTCTTTGGACAAAAGAGTCAACCAAATGGGTAAATGGAAATGGAAAGAAAATAACCAGATGCTTTTATTGACAGCATGTCTATCCAGCATGGACCCACTGAATCTTGAGGAAGGTGAATCCACCCAGAGACCACTAGAAGCGCTACTACCCAAAGTGTTGGAGGAATGGTGGGGATATCGGCTCTATCTGCTGGAGAGGGACATGCTTCCAGGAGGAGGTCAGAGGATCTTTCATGTGTATATGTGTGTTTGTGTGTGTTGACTGCAAAGGTTTCTGATGGTTTCTATCTTGTATTGCAGCATATACAAATGATGTGGTTCTTGCGATACAGAGAAGCCAGATGCTTATCTGTGTTCTGTCAGCTGACTACCTCTGCAACAGCAGTGCTGTGTTTGTGCTGGAATCAGGCATTCAGGTAGGCCCACATTTCATGGAAATTAGAGGACTAATGTCAGAACTGCTAGTTTATGACTTGTAGATAGGATGTTGAGGTGTACTAACCTACACTGAAACCAGCAGGAGTGGCTGGTGGGAATATGCCAACATCTAAAAATATAACACAGCATAAACCACAAACAAAACCACAGGTAGGATCTGGTTCAGTATGACTTATAACATATAGGGCGAGTTTGATCTTTGGTAACAAATCAATCTTAAATTGGCATTATTTCAAGCCATAAGTTAGATTTGTTCACTCAGAAAAACAAAAATCATTAATGATTTGCCATTTGGCATGTACCTCTAGGCATTGCTGCGAAACACTGGCCTCAAACTGTTGCTAATATGGACCGGCAGAGACTCAGCATCCCTCATAAAGCAGGACCCCCAGCTGCCTGCACTGGTCCAAAGAGCCTTGAAGGTGCTGCCAAGTCTGAATTGGGTGTCAGGGGAACCTGCCAGAGTCACCTGCAACTTCTGGAGGTCTTTGAGGAAGGCCATGCTGGATCACAGAGTGAAGCTGGCAGCACCCAGACAGGACCAATGATGAGACTGTATCTACATGTATAGTGTATGTGTATAATAATGCAGAAATGCAGCATGCATTACTGCACTGTTTACCAAAACTACTGAGGCATGACTGTTTCAAGGAAACTGATGGAAAAAGTGAGTCAACCCAACCAGAAAGAACACTTACCAGTATAAAACAGTCAGTTATCAACTCTACAATTCCACATTAAAATTATGAAAGCAAGATTTACTGTAGTGCGTAGATTGAATGTCAAAAGAAACAAAACATTTTAAAAATGAAGCTATTATCAAGTAGTTAGCTTTTGCATATCAGTTTTAGTACAACAAACTTATACTGGGTGTAGTTCATTGTGCATTCTCTGACAGCAGATATGTTAGAAATAAACATCTGACACAAAAGTATCATTCAAAATTTTTATTTTTTTAACTGGCTTTTGAACATGTTCAAGAGACTTCTGTTTGACAAAACAGGTCATAGCAATGGAAATTGATGTAATTCATTTGGGAAATTCTGCACAACAGTCAGGTAACCCAAAGAGGAATTCAAAGTTAAGATTTTTGATCAAAGGGATTTTCAAGGAAGAGTTTCAGGCACAGGAAAAGTCACTGAGGTACCACATTTATCAAGGGGATTGGAGCCAAATTTCTGAGATGTGGGCTTTATGATGTTAAAGTGGTAAAGAAAAGAGTTTGTAATTGCTAACATAAATTTTAACCACCCAGAAACCATCTCATTTGACAGTTACCAGCGCCTTGGTATCCATCCATCAGTCCTTAGTTTGTGGACACAGAACTGAAAATGGCTGCATTTGTCCAGTAAGATTCAGCAAAACAGAAAGAGATCACTGTTGAGTAAGCAAAACCAGAAATACTGGCTCAACACTCAAACATAAAATAAACCCTAAAAATCTAACAAAAAGCTGCCTATGAGGTGGCACAGCTGGTAAAAACATAAGGGTTGTACACTGCTGTTGAGAAACTAAACAAAACAAAACAAGCAATCTGGATTTCTACTATACTCCGCCTGCTCTGCACATTAATGTAACACTCAAACTCACACTCCCATTTGTGGATTTAAAAATAAAACATTATCACACTTCTATGTACATTTTTGCACAAATATTAGATAAGCACATTTAAGAGCTTACTCAGGACCACACCCAACCAGCTTCAGATAGGAAACAAACGTGTTGCAAAAGGGGACATGAAGACTCTAAGATGCTAGATTTTCTCATTAGCCTGCAAAAAACTGTAACTACTACTGCCATTGTAGCTAATGTTACACAGTTAAAGCAATATTCTGACTAATTTGTCCCATCTCTCCATCACAGCACTCTGCACCTCTTATCACAAAGGCTTGGTATCTCTTCGCTCAGTTAGCATCAGCCGGTAGTGGTTAGAAATGTAAACGTGAGATTGGTCAGTATCATAGAAGGTTTAAATTATTCTTCAGTGCATGTCTACAAAGGTCAGTTGTCAAAACCAAGGTTACAGTAAGGAATCATTTGAGCCTTCATAGATAGCTGATGGTTTACCCTATAAAATTATTAATTAGTGACAAAAACTCTGGTAGTCATTTACAGTTTGTCTGCTTGGGCCTTCAGCTTCCTCTCCCAAAGTTTTTGATTATCAGAGAAGCCCTGCTTGCCCTTGTTGAAGGAATTGGGCCCAGCAGATGTTGGAGTCTCCCTGAAAAGTTTAAAACAGATTAGTAAGAAAATTGTTTACGAAGATTGAAAAGATTAATCTCAGGAAAATATTTTAAGGTACTTCATGCATATACATGTAAATACCTGCCAATGTTCTTCATCCTCATCTTTGCCTCTGGGGGCATCTCCTCAGGTTCACTCTGCATGTCAAGAGAAAGTTTAAATCAGTTTGTGTATATTTGGCATTAATAGACTTGTATACCTATGCCATTAATGTATTCATGTGCACTTACATCATCATCTTCATTAAAAACAGATGCCAGCCCTGGCTTTTTTGGAGGAAGTGCTGGTACAGGCTCTTTTGGTTTCTAAAATAGATTGGGGACACAACATTAAACAACACAATATAGCAGCCTTTTTATTACAATTACAAATACTAAATCAAATATAAACCTAACAGTCTATACAAGTTAATTGTGCATTGTTACACACTCACTGTTGCTCCAAGTTTGATAGATATGGGATTTGACTTCTTCCCCATCTGACTGCTCATGCTAAAGCCTATTTTGGAGACTTTGCAGGGAGCTGGTGGGTCTGCTGAGGACTCATCTTCATCCTCAGGTGTGAGATGCTGGGATGTGCGTTTGACTGCAGTCCCCTCTCCTCCCACAGTGCTACAAGAGACAGGCTTAGTTTTCACTCTGCCTCCCTCCTCCTGCGGCCCTGCTTGAGGCAAGACAACTCACCAAGGTGAACAACTGTTTTCTGGGAACTGCACAATAATAAACGTTATCACGTTTACCTGTGTGGCTAACCTAGGGTAACTAAGGTTCCACTGCACCATTAACGTACTGTTTCACAAGACCATCTGGTACTATGTGTGTGCAGAAACAACCTACAATGTCCGCGTTTAGGTTAACTTAGGAACACTGTACACAGGGTCTGAAACTGATATCATTATCATCCTTAACCGTCGTTAACTAGCTATGGTTAGCTACCTGAACACTAGCTAGGCTAACACCATGTTAGCAAGCTAACGAGAGGTCTGTCTGCTGAAAAGTCTTTGCTTTTTGACCAGGTTTATATTAGCATTAATTTAACCCGGTAGTTACAACCGGCCTAATTTTCATTGATAATACAATGTTAACTTATTTTGCATTAGCATTAGCGAGCCAATAATATGTAGCTAGCGGTACGTTATCTTAGTGACGTTTTATACGTATTACTTTTGTTTAACGTTAGTTATGGACAGTTTGAAACTGTATGGATATAGTCAAGTTAACGCTAAACACTGCTTATTTCTAAATATAATTAGACGTTAAAACAGCTCTAATATCACCTCCGTCGTCGTTGTAAACCCTTCTGTTGTGCTCGTAACCCGCCATCATTGCTCGTCTCGGAGTTGTCGGCAGATGTCGCTCCTCTTCTCTTGAGCTTCGTGGCCTGTTTACAAAAGAAGAAGAACGGGAAGGAAATGTAACAGCAAGCTAACTGAAACGAGCTGGTAAGATGAAAGACACCACTTTTACGCGATTGAAACACCGGTATGTCACGTTTAGCTGCACACATGTCGGGTAGTTAGTTAAACATTACCCATCGTTTGGGACCGACGTTAAAAAGTTGCCTTAATGTCGAATTTTGGCTGGAGTTGCTCGGAAGTTGCTGTGTTCACCTCAACGTTAGCAAACAATACAGTTCAAGTGTTTTGTCTGGCACTTGAAGTGGTTCGACAAACATTTTCACTCAATAGGTCAATGTCTAGCAGTTTGCTTGTGTGATTAAGCTGATGAGCAACATCGCATCGTTCGCTGCGTTTTCTCTGGCAGTGTCTCTCAAATAACTTTTGCTTGTGCTCTTTCCCCTAGGCCATTTAAAAGCTTGGTGTTAAACAATGAACCAGTCAGGATGGGGCAGACCCTGTGCATATGCTCCCGTGGCTCCATCACCATCGATAACAAAAAATATTACTTTGTCCAGAAACTAGACGAAGGGTACGTTGGCGTTGTACGTTTTAACACTCATTTGCAGTAAATTCCCCTTCATGGTTCGTTGTGGTGGTGTTTTATATTTGTCAGCAAATCCCATAGGAAAAAAAGCCTAGCAAATATTGTGCCGAATGATGGTATGGTTTATTGCTGGGTGCCACTGGGTGGCGGAGAACCACAGAGAGACAAGGGAAACTGGAAAGTACTGAGAAATGTACTATTTCATTGTTGATTCTGGCTCTTTTGTGGGATTTGTCAACAATAAATATCGGCCCTGTCCTTTAAAGCCTAATTTAAACTAATATGCTCGTCCCAAACTCCGATCTTTCTGTTTCTTCTCTAAAGTGGGTTTAGTTATGTTGATCTGGTGGAGGGGGCAAAGGATGGGCGCTTCTACGCTCTGAAGAGGATCCTGTGCCATGACCGTGAAGGCCGCCAGGAGGCTCAGACGGAGGTGGAGATGCATCAGATGTTTAATCACCCCAACATCTTGAACCTCGTCGCACACGCCTTTGTTGAACGTGGAGGCAAGACTGAAGCCTGGTTACTTTTGCCCTATATTAGTGTAAGTATATCCAGCAGTTCGTAACACAAGAGTAACCTTGAGAGAAATTGGTGTTAATATGTTGGTGTGTTTGTTTGCACAGAAAGGCAGTTTGTGGTCCGTTCTGGAGAAACTAAGGGACAAGGGGAGCGCAATGCCCGAAAAACAGATTTTGCAGATTTTGCGCGGCATCTGCTCAGGATTGAAGGCCATTCATGAGAAAGGCTATGCACACAGGTATTCTCTCTCCAGATACACATGTATACAACAACTTGCATGCATAGGACACTGAAAAGACTCTTGTGCTGGCTTGGAGTGTCACACTAATGTCTGCCTGGAGTCTTGGTGACATGCTTTCTGGAATTCTTGCTTTTTGCTTTCTCTAAATTGCCAATGTAGAGGTTACTGATTGACTGATGTGTATCACATTAGCATTAATACAATGAGTTCTTTTACTTAAGATCAGTAAAATTGTTGCTAAATGAGACCCCACATGGTAAAAGGGAATAACTATAATTGTACAATTTTTGTATACTTTGAATGAAAGTTAATGTCTTAGTTTTGCTTCCGTTTGAATACAAAAGGAGTAAGTGCAGTTTCTACAGAAGCACTGGGTGCTTGCTAGCGTTGGTCTCATCCAAAACATAAATAGCTGATTATTAACAGTCAGGAATTCTGATGTGAGCTCAATCAGCAACATACTGCAGTTTCCCAGACCGTTGTTTAGCACTGATGTTATCATTTTAATCAAAAGAATTTCAGACATATGATCACATGCTATTTGTATGCTATGATTTGACAGAGATCTGAAGCCCACAAATGTGCTTCTTGACGAGGATGATAGGCCAGTGTTGATGGACCTGGGCTCTATGAACCGGGCCAGGGTTGAGGTAAGGGCACAGGGTCTATATGGAGTTTTTCAGATTTTGCTGGTCACTTCAAAGGCTTTGATACTATAGGTTAAATGCCCCAAATCCCACGTATTTTAACTGGAGTCTAAGATCAGTCACATGTATACATGTCAGAATGTATGTTATCTACAAGAAAGGGGTATTCAAGTTAAGGCAAACACAATTGAAGCAAGCTAGGACAAATGGTCTGCAATATCGGTTGATATCTGACACTCATCATGACCGCTCATCAAGTGTATAAAGTGAATACTTACTATATTTGACACTATTTTAAAAACAAGGTCCAGATTTCCACCGTTAGATGGTAGAGTGACATATTTACACTGAACCCCAAATTCAAAATACCATGCTTCAAATCCCCCAAATGAGCAGCGTGTTGTGAAGATTTTCATAAGAACTGAATTTATTACAGGTCAAAGGTACAAGAGAAGCCATGACCATACAGGACTGGGCAGCCCAGCGGTGCACCATTTCCTACAGAGCTCCTGAACTCTTCAATGTAGAGAGCCATTGCATTATAGATGAGCGCACTGACATCTGGGTAAAGTTTGTATTCTTCATCTCTTCTGACTTGCGTATGTTGTGTATGTTGTTATCTGAAGTTACTGTGGATCATTCACCGACTGCTTCTTTTCCTCCTCGGGTGCGGCCTCACTGTACTCCTCCAGTCACTTGGCTGTGTGCTGTACTGCATGATGATGTTGGAGGGACCATATGACCTAGTATTTCAGAAGGGGGACAGTGTGGCCCTCGCTGTCCAGAATCCAGTGGCAATCCCACAGTCTTGCAGGTCAGTTTTCAGACTGTAATTTTTTCTTACAGTTTGCTGCTGATGTATTAGTTTCTGTTACTGCTCTGGATATTAGTAGGAAAATTGTTGGTCTGCAGCTGAGCTACTTAGTCTTATTCACCAAGTGCAGTTCAAACTAACTCAATGCAGTTAAATTCTCATTTTCACTGAACAAAAACAAACAACTTGAGTTAGGCTATTTTTTCAAATTAATAATGATCCTGTCAGCAGTGTTACAAACACTTTTGTTTTGTGTCTTGTGTCCAGTTACTCAGAGGGCCTGAAGATTCTGCTGAACTCCATAATGGTGTCAAACCCCCTGGAGAGACCGAACATTGGTTGGGTTCTCGATCAGGTACAGGACCTGCAGAGTCGCAGTCCCAACACCCAAACCAACATGGTCTGATCTTTCATGGTGCACTAGGTTTGGGCTTTTGGAGAACTTTGCACACAAACGAATGACTCTCATGTTAGGCTTGAAAATATTCCTTTGACTTATTGATTTAAGCATAAAAGTCTCGGTACCGACTTCACTCAGCTTGGGTAGCTTAGCAGCAGAATTGTCCTTTATTTTGAATGATCCAATCCAGCCTGCATATCACAGTGGAGTCCTGTACTCGTATACACTTAAAAAATTGTTACAAGAATCTGAAAGGCCTTAAATGTAAATGGACCCTGTGATGTGAGGATTTTGGTGAGGGTCAAATGGTGTTTCTAATAATCATCTGTAAGGGACAGTGCAACATTGTGAAAATAAGCTTATTCCCTTTTTCGGAGAGTTACTTAAGAAGATACCCGACCCTCTCATCTCTGTCCATTAAGTGTGAAGCTGGAGCCAGCAGGCTGCCAGCTGTAACCTTCGCAAGTATGTGTATTTCTAATGTATTCCTTAAAAATGAGACACGCTTTTGTTTTAAAGATGTAGTTTTAGGTTTTAATAAGAAAAGGGATGACATAAAAGCTTTGTCAGACATTCCAGTGGATGAAGCTTGGAGTTCAGCACATATCGGATTACATTCCCGATTTATAAGAAATTCCAATTCTCCTTCATCTCATTATTATCTCAGTTCCTCAGCTTTGTGTGTGTAACATGCTATAGTTGCATGTGTGCTCTAATCGTCAATGTACAACTTCGCCTTCGGCTTTCTTCCACACCCTCGCCTGCAATGCTGCATTTGAACACACGGAGGTGCTCTAGCATCACAGTACCTTGCTCCACAGGCAGACTTGGTGATTGACCGCATCACTGTCTGTACAGTTGCCAATGTGCAAACAGACTCAGAGTAAAACAGAAAAAAAGTATCTGCTTACACACAAAAAATGTAGGAGGAAGGATCAGATTTTACTATTACACATAAACTATAGAAAATTTACTTTGAAATGTTTTTATTAAATGTCAGCTCAAGTCATCGTCATACTTGCCAATGAAGTCTTACTATTTTCACTTCACTTTTCACTGTATTGTGATTTTAAACAGTTAAGTATCTTCCATTCCAGTTCTGCCCCGATTTTAATTCTGGTTTTCTGTCAAGTGTAAACACGGTCTGGCTCTTTTGTTCTCTCAGGGTTCACCCACATCTCCGAGGATCTGATGGTCCTTCCTTGTAGACCTCAATGGTACCTTTTAAAACTATTATTAGATAAACTAAAACCTCGGGCATTTAAGTTAACATTTCTGCTTTTGTGACTGTAATGCAGTGAGATTGAACCATATTCGAACTGAAAAAGGTCCATGATAATTAACTTATGCGGTTAATTGTTTGAATGGTAACTGATATACTGTTGAAATATATTATTATTATTTTAATTCTAAGTTTGGATATGCCAAGTAACTATGAATTTTCTTGTCTGGTTGTCATTGATAAACTATTGGTAATATGACGCTGTTGGTAAATCAAGCAATTTTTAAGTGTAGTGGTGAGGTTCACAGATAAGTAAAGCATGTTATTTGATCATGGATAATTATTTTAAAATTAGGTTTCATCTCTTATTTTCTGCACAGTAAAGGATAAATAAATATTGAATATGGAACACTATGTATACAGTTTTTAATATAAGATGTGAAATAAAACTGCATCTGATATTGAAAAAATATTTGATCAGGAAAAGTATGTGAGTCACATTTAAATGTACTACTTAGTCATCCTGATGTACACAATATGGACAAAAGTATTATGCAACCACCTGTTATTGTAGTGAGTTCAGCTACTATGAAGTCTCTGTGGACGGACATGTAGGTCCTGCATTGAAAATATCACTGAGGTGAAAGTAAGTAGGTGGATCTAATGTTAACTCTTCTGCACATTATAGGGTAGTTTAAGCTAAAACAGCATCATATTTTATAATGTAAAATATTTATATTCTAAATATTTTGTATATAAATTCTAAGTGTGTGTGAAGTAATTAACTTCACAATACTAAAGCTAATTTCTTTGCATCTGTAGTTTCACCTTACTTACAGTGGCTATGTATGCAGGATCCAAAGCTACACCATTGTCTACAGAGATGATGATGATGTTTTGCAGAGGTGCCATCCATACATGAAATCTGGTGCTGAACTAAAAATCAAAACCTCCACTGTAGGTACCTTAAACAGGTACTGTTGAGTATAAATTTGGTTTTCTGTCAGATATATGTTGTAGAGCAAAAAGCACCAGTCAAGTAGAAGTACCCCAGACCTGTATTTAAGTACAGTATCAAAGTACTCCGGTTCATTCCACCACCGCCTGCTAGTTATGTTCTGGTCAGCTGTGATCGCTGCTCTGCTCCACATTATGACAAGGCGAAATCTAGAAGCCACAACAGCTCAGCTGTGAAGCGATGAGCCACAAAAGCTCATGAAGTGGGACTACCGAGCGCAGAGGTACGTAAAAATCTTCGACCCTCTATCAGTACCCACTAACATGTTCCAGATGTTCATGACATGGGATTCCATTGGCTGCGCAGGAGCTACCTCTCTGAATCCATACTGCCAACTGTGAAGTTTGGTGCACAAGGAATTATGTTGTAATTCTAGTGAAGGAATGTATGATAGTGTGCTTCCAAGTTAGTGGCAGCAGGTTGGGGAAGACCCTGTCCATTTTTCCACTGTGCCGGGTTTAGTGCTGAAGAACTTGACTGGCCTCATCTGTGTTTTTATGTCTTATCTGTGTGAAATACTTGGGTGACCACATTGTCTCAGTCATATAGAGCTGCAGAGGGGACGACTGCGTTACATCCTTTAAAACACAGTAAAATGTGCGTTCTTATGTTATGGGTTGTTGAGTCATGGGAAATGATGTATATACAGTATTAAGTGTTGTCTGAATGATTTAGGTGTGACGGGTTCATTTAGAGATTTTTAAAATAACAAGCCACTTTTTGCATCAGTGTTAATGCAGTTTAACTGTAAGTGACAAAGACTTTTTGTTGGCTCCGGTCTGAATGGACAGACAAGCACAATCCTCACCTGTCAGTGTAGAACACTGGTGGCAGTTTTGTCACGTCTCTCTTTGTATGCGTGTATTTCTGCAAACATGCTTAAACAAATATCAAACTGCTGATGTCGCTGGATTTACACCCCGTACGTCCACTCAGATCAGTAAGATGTCACATTTCACTGCTGTCCCAATTACTTTCGAAGGTAATTCCTACCTTGCCGGGCATAAATGCACACACTGGAATGACCAGTCATAAAGTATACATAACATACCACATATTTACAGCGCAGACGCCCTCTCATGCACAAACACCCTAAGGATTCATTACACTTAATTAATGATATCACGGCTGATTTCTTCCCCAGGCCTACCTACAAACCCCAGACTCCCTTGGGACTGGGTTCAGGACAGAGCTGCGTTTATGGGTTCACTGTGTGTCCACACACACACACACACACATGCTGTCAAACTCCACCCCCACCTTTTGTATTCACTATCATTTGCCTGTGAGGGGCTGAAATGATGTCATACAACACAAGCGCAAGGTCAACTCAATGTTTGCCTATATTTTAGCACCAATTTCATGTGCTTTTTGCTTGTCAGTCAGTTAGGGGGATGCACTATGTGTGTGTTTTGTAGGTATTACTCATGTTATTGGAGGCTTAATGTGTTTCCACAGTCAGAATATTGGGACCTATCTTCTTTATTTCTCTTTTCCCCAAAACATAATGTTGGAACATCAAGTTTTAAGGTTAGATTTAGGCAACTCCTGTTTAGGGTTACTGTCAGAGAAAGTTTCAATGTAATGTCCTCTGAAGTCATAGAGACAGGACTTTGGGTGTGTGGGTGTGTGTTTCATTTGTGATCCAACCCCAGCCCTCAAACACAAACACACTTTAGCTCTCAAACCATAAACCATCTCCAGTCTTTATTGATTTGGCAATGAATCAATTAGTGAATTATTTAATTAGCAAAGCATTATGGGTCAGTGCAGAGCTACTCTCACCCTGCAGTGTTCCTAGGTCTCTTTAAATCATTTTGCACGTGTGTGCATCCCATGTGGGTGTGAGCACGTAGTCTTATCTGCGCAAAATGACCGTACGACAGCTCCCTTAGCACAGTGAACTCAGATATGATTCCGGCGAGACCTTTTAAAGTCGCCCAGTAAAGTTTCTCTTCTTACTTGCCAGACGAGGGATCTTATTTCTTCAAAGCTTTATGTGTACAGACCCAGAACTTTTGCTGTCACTCAACTCCAAATTAGCCTTGGCTGCAGCTGAAAGAGGGAGAAATATGGACATTACGTCTACCCCTGTTGAGTGGATGAGTTATGGCTTGTGTTCATGATCGGGGCGTTCTTTCCATCCAGGAGCTTTCTTCGTGCTCATTAATTCATGGGAGTGTTTGGGTTAAAATGCATAATGAGTTCATTAAGGGGGATTGGCGTAATCAGGAAAGGTATTGCCTTAATTACTGGCACAGGGCCAGACCTATCCGTTCTGTGCGAGACCGGCAACCCACCCTGTCCTCAGAGCTCACTAATTTAATTAAGTGTACAAAATGCTACACCCTAACGTCGCCCTTGGGGGCAATTATGGCACTAGAGATTGAAAGATCTCCACCG
This sequence comes from Psettodes erumei, assembly GCA_016785225.1. Classification (NCBI taxonomy): domain Eukaryota; kingdom Metazoa; phylum Chordata; class Actinopteri; order Pleuronectiformes; family Psettodidae; genus Psettodes; species Psettodes erumei. The sequence continues at coordinate 3,032,327 of JAFBJZ010000863.1, read as the reverse complement.
GGGGTATTTTACTTACTGGAAGGAGATTGCCTGTGTCAGTTAGCTGATTGCATTGATTATATTGATTTGTAACAGCTTTTCGGGTAATTTCATCTGCAAAGGTGAGAGCAACACGTTGGCCCGGGGACTATTTATTTATTCTTTCTTTATTTAGACCCCGGACTCTTTTGCCAAGTGATTAGATGAAATGGAGCTCCACAATAAGTCTTTTAAAGTGGGAGTTGGGGAAGCAGGATCGATAGTTTTTATTTGCCGTATAAGGTCAGTACAGGTTGGGTGTTATGAATTCTTTTAAAGGCATCACAACTCTTTCACCTCCTGCGTGGCTGCATGGTTGTGCTGAAGCAGCAAGAGACTGGCTTAAACAGGCAGCTAGGAAAAGATCTTTCACTCATAAATTCTAATGTAGTTCACCTCAGTAACACAAACTAGCACAGAGTTCAGAAAAAATACCTCATGTGGCCCCTATCAGTGTGCATACACACTAGAAAGATGGCTACATCTGAGGTTACACTTTCAGACTAAGTTTATTGAGGTCAGCAACCTTGAAAAAGAAACGTAAAACCTATAACTTGAATAGATACCGCCGGTATTTTTAAATGAAGCTGACAATATATGATATGATAATGTTAAATATTACTTTGAAGATCAAAAGAAATAACAATGTTTGTCCTTTCTGATAGGAGAAAATGTCTGTGAATCAGCTCCTATAAACTCTTGACCAAAATCCACAGCAGCAAAACTATGGTTCAATTATGCCAGTTTAGCAGATCCTTAAGGAAATGGTGTTTCCGGTTCTCTTAACTGAAGATTTTTTTCCTAAAAGGTAAATTACTGAAAAAGTCTCAGAAGGTAAAAAATGCTACTTTAATAATACTTCATTATGTTGCCCTAGTAAGAAGGAATAAGTCTAGTACCAGTGAATCACAACAAATATGTTCAGTAGTACGGCATGCTAAAGGATAATATCTAATGATAAGCAGTGACATGTGGCTCTAACCTTATAGTGGTAACTTTGGAAAAACCCAAGGGAACATGACAGCATAATTATATTGTCATTTAATATTTAAAAACAAATAATGATAGGATGGGATAGAAATCGGCCCATTTTTCACACCTCATCATATACCTCAGATTAGAATTTATTATGGTAACAGCCAAATCATTACTGGCTATTATGTTGTTTAATTCACACACTGTACGTGACAGATTTGTTTCCATCCTACAGTTTGCATTTCCCTCAGAAATATATGGTGGTTGATGGAGCTCAGCACACTGCAATTTGAGAAAACACAAGCAAATAAATCAGAATCAGAATCGGCTTTATTGGCCAAGTGTGTTTAGGCATACAAGGAATACGACTCCTTGTGTGGTTCCTAGTGTGTTTTATTAGGAACCATACACATGGTTCCAGGAGCAACGTTTGGGAGGATGCACAGATACTTTAACAACATATGGGAATAATGAATATGTAGCATTTCTCTGTTTTGTTCTGTATTTGTGGCACATATCTTTTATGCCAGTTGTTAAAAGGCCTTTTCTTTATTTGCTCATATTTTCTGAATTTGCAGTGTGATTAGTGTTGAGGTCTCTTGGCCACTATAGGAAAGCTCCCGAAAAGGCATCTATTCTGCCAATTAAAGAGAGAAATGTGACCCAACAGATTAGTTTTAATTATGGGCCTATAACCTTTGCTGAGCGTGTCAAAGGCAAAAGGAGGATAATAGTTTGATGAGCAGTTCATCAGCGCTGATTAAGAGGATGGGATGACAAGATAATCCAGAGGTGGCGCGGTCATTAACGACAGCCAAAGAAGAGCAAATTAGCTGATTAAACAACTTCCCGCCCAGCCAATGCCAAGCAGGCAGCAGGGAGGGGCTTCATGGGTGATGGATGAGGAGGCGTGGAGGAAGTGTTTATGTCGCCTGGCCAGTGGAGTTGTCACTGAATGAGTGAAGTGTCTTCATCAATTTGTAGCCATTACCATGTCAAAAGGAGAGGATGGAGCTTGAAGGAGGGAGCAGATTGGGGGAGGAGATAAGCAGAAAGCCCATCTGCATACTACAAGTTTATTCATTTTCACACACACACACACACACACACACACACACTCCTCCCTCCTCACTTCTCCAGCCCCTCCCCCCCAGACTGGCCAGTTTACCGTAAGGCTGTTTAATTTTCCTGAAATAGGGCTGTGACAGCTGTGTCATGCTGATGAGAAGGTGTTGAGAAGAGTGGCAGCCTGTCACATCTCATCTATCTCAGCTCTCATTCTGTTGAGCCTCCTCCTCCTGCTCTTCCTTTGCAGCCTTCACCTCCTTGTGCCTCTTCTCTCCCCTTTCTGAGATGTCAAATGTTTTCTTCAAATGAATGCATACAGTCCCAGTCTGTTAAACTGGTGTGTGTGTGTGTGTGTGTGTGTGTGTGTGTGTGTGGGGGAGGGGCAGTGATTGACGTTGGAAAAGGCCAAAAGTAATAACTGGGAGCTGTTTTTTATTTCACCTGCATTGATTGTTATAGGTCTCTTTATCATCTGACCTGGCTCAATTATGCCAATTGGATAGCGCAGTGACACTGCGAGGTTGTGGGGACAGTAAAATGAAATGCAGAAAGTGAGAGGGGGATTAAAGCGCTGTGTGTTTGTGTATGTGTTTGTTGGTACTGTGTTTTTTGAAAAAAAGGTGGAGTAAGAATGAAGTACATGACTGTAGCAATAGCTTTTGTTGGTGGAATATGCATCACTTAGGATCTATTACTCTGCAGAGAGAAGGACAACGATTTAAATGTTAGTGATGTCATTTCCACCTGTCAGTCATGTCAGGGTGCGATAAATGTGAAGCCATTACATAAATGAGATGTTGACGTGACCCTCTGTGTGCTTGCATGCAAACACACTCACTTGTATCCCTTTAGTTTTTTTGTAAATGGAATACTAAAGTAGAAAAATGACCTGAATCTTTTCTGTCAGTTGGGACAAGGAGCTCTGTTGTCAGCTGTACATCCAGAGTGTCCCAAAATGTTATGTGAGGACAGAAAAGCTAAATGGTTTTATCCAATGCTGCTAAAATGAATATATGAACCCTAGTGGCTGAAATTGCATTTTATTATATATTTACACAACAAAACTTTTCTGAAAACAGTCCTATACTGCTGCATAATGCAGTTCCATTTGTTGTGTTGATATTTTTTGTTTTGTTTTACTTAAAATTACTCCCAAAAGAAATATTTTTCTTATTAATTTCATTTCCCACTTTTCCTTTCAACAAACCATAGAGACCATTCCTGAAATAGTCATGTTGTATGGGTGCATTCATTGGACAGGAGCCAGAGACGTGTTGATTCACACAAGTCAGGTGTTGGTGGAGAGCATAATGCAGATAAAAACATATCTAAAGGAAAGTCAAAGGAAATGTTAGATGTTGATTTGCCAGGAGTGCACAAACATGACTCCAAATTAATGATAATGTTCTATAATAATGTGTTAATAAAATAGCAGCGGTAGTTTAGATATTACCACACTCATGTTGTTCAATAGTTACAGCTAGATCATTTCTTCTCATTTCTGCATACTTCTGAGCACACAAATACAGTTACCTGTAGCTACATGCAGACATGCAAGTTCATGTGTAACCTTCACAAACAGTGGAAGGAGCCACTGTGACTACGCCCCAGCCCAGCTGAGGCATATTAATGATGCCAGCCCTTTGATGCCATCAGCCAAACAGATTACCTTGCTCTTAACCCTATTTTGAACCCCACATGCCACACAAAAGCCAGCTGTACACCTCCATACCAACGCAAACACTCATTCACATTAATTCCTCTTTATTCTCTTACCTCACAAGTGAAGGAAGGACACATTTATTTTGAGTCAGCAGTGACGTTTACACTGAAAACAGGCTGGATTAGAAAGGGTCAAAAGCTCAGTGAAGGCATACATAACTGAAAAGGAAAAAGCATCATCATCATATGTCGATTAGCTCAACAGTCCTGGGAAAGTAAATATTAAAGCCTTGAATACATCAAAAAAGGACTTCACAGTTAACCACAATGTTCCTGTTTTCCCTAAGAAATTTAACAGATTTGTTTGCTGCTTTGTGGACACTGTTTCTAGCTCGTCTATCTGTCAAAGCGAGTGAGATATTTACTAATTAGTTGTAAACACAGGGTACAAAAAACCCACAAATTACATTTGAAGCATATAGGAATGTCCATTAGTTTGTCATTGGACACATGCTAATTTTGACCTCATATTGGCACAAAGGTAAAAGTAAAAAGATAACCACTATAAGAGATAAAGTTGTTGCAATTTATCATTTAGGGGAGGTTAACAGCTGTTCCCAATTTCATAGCAAACCACCCAGTAGCTTTGGAGAAATATAACTTCAAATGGAGGTATCTCTGTCTGTATTTCGATCCTATTAACTTCAAACTTGGCGAGCGTATTGTTGAGGACCCAAGCGCAGTGAGAAGTGTGAAAATTTTAGGATTAGCATTTCCCGAGAATGTTTTAGTGCAAGCCAAGCAATCAACCCCTACTTTGAAAAGATTTTTAGTTTAACCTAAAAAAACAAACATGTAGGCCTCATAGTGGTGCCAGAGGTAGAGTCAGAGTATCGCAAAACTTTTTATGCTTCATCTTCTGAGGATCCTAAATATCAGTATGAAATTTCACAACAATCCATCCAGTTGTTGTTGAGATATTTCAGTCTAGCATCGAGGTGGGCAACCGACTGATTGACAGACTGACACCGCCATCCAATCACGTTCACTTACTTACCTTGTGTTCCTATGCAGCCTTATGATTTTTACTGAGCAGCAAGTGACAACAACCTCCATTATTAAAGCATGATGTGTTTGGTGTTGATGTGATGAATTAGTAATTAATTTCAAATCAATAATTTAAGATCTGAAGAGGTTATGAATCTTTGTCTCAGCCAAAGCAAGTGATGTTAAAGATGAGAAGAAGTTTGAACTCCCATTGGAGCTTTACATTTTTTCCGTGTCTCTTTGCCATTTGCAGGGCTAGGGTGGGAGATTCAGGCAACAGGGGTGAAAGACTGGGTTGGAAGGTCAGTGTTTCCACTGCCAAAAGAGGGGTGGCAGTCTGTGTAGGTGTGGGTGGGTGGTTGAAGGATGGGTGGTGGGGGGTTTAATTAGAGCAAGTGCCTGCATCCCCCTCTGGTCTCTTGCGCCGCATTACTACTTGCTGCCAAGGGTTAACTGGACTGATAAATGAGATCAGTCACACTTGTACATGCACACACACACACACACACACACACACGTATACTTGTATTGGACAGAGGGAATGACTAAAGCTTGTCTGATACATACAAAATGAGAGACGCTATATACTGCTTGTTGAAATACACTATTCTTATTCACTGCTTCTGATAGTTCTTATTTGTGAGTTGGCCTAAACAATTGCTCAATAAAAGTTTGTTTGGTCACATCTCTCAAATGTTAGATGAAATGTCTTCCAATTTGGTGACATTCCTAGGGTCACTTCCTGTAAGCGTATTTGTCTGAACACATGTTTAAGGAAAGTATGCTGGGTGATACGCCACCAGCACATGTTGGGGTTTTTTCATAAATCTTCAGTCTTAATCAAAGCGGGGGCTGTGTCCATTAATAACTCAGTGTGGTTGGCCTGATGACAGAACACAATGCACCTAATGGAACAATTTATTTCCATAATGCTGCATTGTCAGGGCAAGAAGGGGTGGAGTGGGGGCAGGCACGAGCACGGCAGAAAGAATCGTTGCAAGAAAACAGGACAGTGATGAAGGACATTAAAGGTAAATTTTTCTCCTCTCTTAATCCCAAATCAAACGCAGTTGTATGCCATTGATTGCCCAAAAAGCAGCCAAAATATCTGCAATTGCAGATTTAATCCAGACAAAACAGGAATGTAAATATTTATGGCTGTTACATGCTTTAAATTTATAATACAGTGAATGATGACTAAATTCCACAATACCAGGGCCTTCATTGGTCTTGCTGGGACCAGTGGTGTATCACAGAAAACCTGGGCCCTGTACATAGGTAGTCTTAGAAGTCAGATTTTTTTTTTTTGCTTTTTGCTTTTTTTGCTACTACACTTTTGCTTTAGTTAAATCCTGAAGAGCCTGTTGTAAAACTGCAGAACAGGAGACATTGATCAAAGACTGAAGTTTTATGTCAGGCACACTGTTAGGCAAAGCAGGAGATAAATTGCTTAGCGACCACTTCATCATTTCAGCTCATCTGACCCTCTGACGGAAAGGCCAATTATGGAATTGCTAATTCCTCAGTTAGCTCACAATGGGCCAGTCCCATCTTGGCACATCTCGAACATTTCTTGAAACTCAACAGGTCAGTGAGGCAAGAGCAAACAGAATATCACAAACAGTGCTAAGCTCATGAGGATATTTGAACAATACCAAATGTCAATAAACATGAGCTTTAGCTATGTAAATATGGTAGGTGTAAAGTTTTGTTTCTCAGAATATTTTTTGGGACATGTGGAGAGAGGAAGTCACATTTACAAACTGACAAAAGAGAACAAAAAAAAAGAAGATCATGGGGATAACTGGAATACAATTGTGCAGCAGTTTCAAAGATGCACCATTTTGAATAAATTGGGATGGCGTATCAGAATCATTGATTAAGATTTTCATTGATAAATATTTTTAAAATAAAAAAGGGTTGAGAGATATTAATGAGAACTGTTTTTATGCCCTAAAATTAGGTTTCTTATTTATTACATATAACTTCCTACATTTTGTTTTCTCTGTACCAGGTGTTGACTGTTTGACACCTGCAAGATTGAGAATTTGACGGTCTCTCTGTTATTTGTGACAGGCTGACTAAAAATGATTTAGGCTACCTTAAAGATTGAGTACATGTAGTTTATCAGGAGGAGGGACAGCTTATTCAAACCAATTAGCACATTGACAGAGAGGGATGAGTTCCCTGACCTCTCCACCCTAGAACAAATATAATGAACAGAGAAGAAAAGAAAAGAGTGAGACAGGGACTGTTGTATTTAAACCACTTTTAGTGTAAAACTTTCGTCCTCTTAAAGTCAGTGGTACAGTATGTTGTGCTGTGAAGACTTAACATTACAGTGGCTACATAAGTGTTTGACTTATGACTGGACCCCTGTGATTTGATATTACAACATCATGTTGTGTATATATACAGAAAGTATAGTTAAAAGTCAAAAAAGGCATGTTCTAATTTCTAATTTTATTTTATATTTCTCATCCTGTCACCTGCCGATTGTGCTGATATACAGCTAAATCAACAGAGATCAAAAATCTGTTGTCTGTGATGGTATTTTTGACCATTTTGTCACTTCATCAGAGCCAAGAGAGCCAGATTGACACATTTTGTCACACCTGACGACATTTTGATCAATTGAGAGCCATTAAAATACACCACAACACGTAGTGATTTACCTCTGCCACAGTTTCATGCATTGACAAATTTTAACAGCGATCCATTAGTTTATTGACACAGTTGAGTGATCAATTCATTTAAATTTTTGGAATATTGACTGTGTCCTAACAGAAATTAAGTGATGGGAGGTGACACTACTAGCATGACCAGAAGCAGATTCATTTGCTTAAAAGATTAGTCTCATGCGTGATTCAGTTTGTCTTCAGATTGTCTTCTCCAAAGCTCAGTCATCTCCACATTTAAACAATATTGCAACCACCCTGACTGCTGGATGTTCACTCCACCCTCATATGTGGCCTTTTGAACCACACACTTTTTTGACATCTGAAATTCTGAAATCCTTTTTCTTTTTAGATTAATCCAGGCCAAAGAGTTTACACAATCATGCTAGCAGCTCTATCAGACTTTAACATTAGCATGCTCTCAATGACTATGCTAACACATTGATGCTAAAGGCCAACTCATGATTCCTGCATCAGTATGGCTACACAGGTCTACAAGATGCTAATGTAATAATAATCATCTGCAAGGGACCACGCAGGTCCTTGTGTGGCCATGTGATACAACCCAAAATTTTAGCGTATGTGGACACTCATTTCATGCACTGTATGTCTGTATGCACATAGCCTGTATATCCAATCCTTGGTACTGTTCAGGTTGAGCAGTTGTATACACTGTTTCCTTATTTTGACTTTTTCATGCCATTCAGCCAAATATAACAAGCAAAGGAGCTCTTGTTGTTGTTGTAAGATGTTGCTATTATCTCTTTTTTAATGCTCATGTCCACTTGTGCATACCCCTCATTGTAGTATGTATAGAAGTGCATGCACTTCTGCTGCCTATAGCAAAATAATCAAAGACTGGGAAATAACTGGCTTTGCATTGACAAACCAATTTAAAATACTTTTGATATTTCATTCATTTACCTTTTTGCAAGTTAAAGGTGTTTTTTGATTCAGAAACAAATCTGCCGGTCTCTCACTCTCCCTATCTTTCACTGCTTGCCTGTCCTTCTCCCCTCATTAACCTTTGGTTAGTGTTAACAGGTAAATTGGGCAATAAGAAGACATTACCTGGGTGCTAATGGCAGTGGGTGATTTCCTCATGGCGAAAAAGCATGACATTAAACATGCTATCATGAGCTTTAAGCCTCCTGCCCTAAGCATAACAATCTTTTTAAATGGATTCAGATTTAAATGGCTTGTGGTGGACTAAGAGACATTGTATTTGTAACTCTGTACAGCTGAATCTGAGTTGATTTGAACAGCCAACTGGCGGAGATCTTCAAAGCGCTTGATGTCTGTGAATATCCTCATAAGTGGGCAGATAATGCATGGAGGAGAGGGACAGCAAGATAGCAGGGTGAAAGTAATGATGTCTTGTTGTGGCTGATAAGATGTGTTTATCTCCTATCTCCCATGTCTATGCACAATGGGGCCCTTGTATGAGTGATAGTAAAACATGGGGCTGTTAGATGGACGGACCCATTAAATGGTCATAAAATTCACGCTGGACTGTATCGTTCTGAAAGGAAGCTTTTGTTTCCACTGTGGAAAAAATAAACAGGTGAACTGGGAAAGAGATTGTTTGAGTTACTCAGTTGGAATTCCCCAAAAGAGATGCTAAGCAGACTCTGAACCTGCGCTGTTTATTATTTGCTTGACCTCAGTTGTGGTTTATTAAGCTGCAGTTGATTAGCTAAGATCATATCTGAAAGATAGAAGGGAGCTATTTAGATCAGATCATCTGTCTGTCAACACATCAAAGTGACACTATGCATTTATTTAGTTATCTTTATTTGCACAGATATGTGAGTTTTATCACTATCAGCTAAAAGTATGTTAAAAGTACTGCACTTGCTAAACTGTGGTTTATCTGTAAAGCTTCTTTTGAGTAACACTATCCATTTGTGTAAATAAAAATAATCCATACTAATTAATGTTTTAAACAACAAAACAGAGAAACTATTTCAGGGAAAACGTGTTGTTTAGTTCTTTTTGGACTCTCAATATACTTCTGCAGCATCTGTTGGCCTGATTCACAGTTTGAATATAGTTTTTACTGAATAAACATTGCAGGTAGCCACCGTAATTTGGCCAATTGTGCATGTGTGTTGGGACACTTTGCTGTCTTCTGGCACCAGAGGACCCAGTGTGAGCTGGCTCCAGGCCACATACACCATGTAAGGTCTTGGAATCTGTTCAACAAGTAGTTTGTAACTGATCTTTAAAATTACACCCCAGAGCATTTTCTGACCTGATGCCTCCATCGGCAGGGCATCATTTTTCTGTCTTCCAAACCGTTGGAAGTCACTGCTGAAAAATAAATCTGGCTTATGATCTTTCAACGCTACAGTCAAGGTTTGGATCACCTCAATGCATCTTCCATTGCTCCCGTCATAATTACCATCACTGAGGGCTTCGCCACTTGAATGTCAACATATGTTGTGACACCTTTAAGCCAGCGTGTCAGCGTTTCCCATGTCCACACTTTATTTCAACATGATAATTTAAAATGCTAACTTTTTAGTCACATCAGATGATTGACCTTTTTACTTCTGCCAAGGAGGTTATGGTTTCTCCGGTGCTGGTTTGTCTTTTAGCAGGAGTATGCAAAAACTACTAGACAGATATTCATAAAAATTGGTGGAAAGATGGGGCATGGGCCAAGAAGGAATCATAAAATTTTTGTGCAGTATACCCCCCACACACACACACACACATTGATAAATTAGTAAAAATGATCACCATCTGCTTTCTTGCGGCTTCCTGCATGACTGCAAAACAAGCATTTAAAATGAGGATATTCAACTAGCGCAGAAAGTGTGACTTTTAGCTTCATTTTGTGATAATACTGATAAGCACATGAAGAGAGACAGAGAGAGGAATGGGAAACAGCCAAAACAACAAAGACACCCGAAAGAAGATTCACATCCAGAGGGCTAGATGTCATATGTTAAAGCTCAATATTGGTTAATAAATGATGGGTACAGGGAACAGAGACTCTGAAGAGAAGTAAAACTCTAATAAATTACCTTTATCTCTTTAATGAGACAACATTAATTTTAGTCTCAAGGTCTGGGAGAAAGCGGGCTGATTTATCATCTGCCTTTAACGTTGTGGGAATTAGTCTAATTACCAGGGGAATGGAGAGCTGATTTTTACTTCACAGAAAGCCCATTGTGCTCCCCAATCATTTATCACAGCCCGTGTTCCCGGACGTTGCTCTCCCAACCCGGTGGGAAAAACTATTGTTGGTTGACAGTATCCCTGAGGGCTATATGTCACAGCAAGCCTGACAGAAGAGCAGATACAGGAATGTGCATGTATAATGGATCCAACTCTGTTTTGTGTTATATTGAAGCTACCAACCACACTTCCCATGCAGAACTGTTTTTGAGAAGTTTGCTGCCAAACACCAGCAATGGTAGCTATAGTTGTGAAAAAATTAAACGTCTACAAGATTGCTCTTGCAGAAATGCTCTCTGCACCTTTAAAGGGTAAAGTCAGTGATGAAAAGAGATAATGCACAGAGTTACAAAGTTTAAATGAGATGCACATTTCATAAGTAAATGAAGAGCAGCCACATATGAACCAACATATTTTGTATATGTTGAAATGAAGCATTCACAGGAATGATTTTACAAATGCTATTCACAGATGTGTAACATCATCAGTAAAATCACGAAATGACCCATGTGGCATCTTTGACTTTGGCAGCACACCTGTGAAAGATTTCTCTCATTATTTCAGATTTATGTAGGGAACTTGCTAAAACTATAGTTCTAAACTGTAGAAGATTTCATTACATTGCCCTCACACTTGATTAAAGTAACCTAATAATATGTAATACAGCAAAAACTACAAGCTCATAAGTCAACAAATAGCCTACAAGTTGTGAAATGAAATGATCATGATGCGTTGATGTCGTAAGACAGAACATTTTCCTTTATAGAGAGGTATCCAATCTTAACCTCAAACCATATTTAATCCCATAAAAAAAACATGTTAACAACATTAATAGGAACATAGAAACAAACAGGAGCCTGTTTTTTCTTTGCTTGATCCAAATGCAATTTTACAGGGATGTACAATGCTCTCCTCAGAACATCACACTATTATGTATGCATGAAAAAACAAACACACCGTCAAAACAGTATTAAGCCAATGCATCCAGAGAAATGGTAACTGAAAAAGTTAATGAATAAATCTGTCTCATTTGTGATCTTTTGTGTGGTGTTTACATGATTTCACATTAACCTTTTTATCGGACACTCTGTCGAAGCTCCAGAAATGTTGCTTGATTTCCGCTCCTGAAATTTCTTTAGTCTCATTTATCAGCAGCACGAAGGATCTTATCAGTACAGGTTAAATAAACCAACGAGGATCAGTGACCCAGTGGGAATCCGTACTGTACTGACTATAGAACAGCACACGGAGAGCACACCTGGATCAGTTTTAGGACAGGGCAAGCTGTCTCAGAGCTGTGGTAATGATTGAAAAATATGCCTGTAATTGCTGATAAGCTCTTTAATGTTTCAGTAAACTCTTTTGGCCGCTGAGTTTACTGACGCATAACTTGTAGATAAACTCTGGCTTTGTAGTGCAACGTCAAGGGCCGGCGGCTTCTTTGAACCAATTGTCCTTTCACGGTGTTGAGGGGGAGCGGAGTGCTACATTTAGAGAGTTTAGCAAAAGGGTTCAAGAGGGCGTGTGCATGTTAGGACATGTGTTACAGAGGAAATGAAAGGAGTTGTTGTTTTTGACTCAGTTGTGAGCATTATCCACACTGATGAAGGGTCAGTCAGCAGCACAGTAAATTGTACATCCCTTTTTTGCTGCACTGTGCTGACCCTGACCTCTGAAACATGTTTCCCCAATGGATCAATATAGGATCATCTTTGCTAGGTTTAGATGTGAAGCAAATGGGAAGCAAGTCAGAGTTCACAACCATGTGGGCAGCTCTGTGAGGCCATACTTAGGAACAGTGGTGCTTTGAGCTAAATGCTAATGTCAGCATGCTAACATGCAAACATTAACAACACTAACATGCTGATGTATAGCCAGTATAATGTTTATCACCATTTTATTGTAATGTGTTACTCTGCCAACATTTGCTAATTAATAGTAGATACAAAGTACTAGTAAAGCTGAAGCTGATGAGAATGTCATTAGTTTTAAAGCTATTTGGTCATAAATCATATTGGGCAAATTAAATATTTGACCCGACAGTGGTGCTAGATGACGAGTGAAAAGATGTGGCAGTTCATCCTGTGGTTACTGAAATATTTTAATTGGAACTTAAGTGTTGTATTGGCTACCACTGCCACACTGCTGGCATGGCTAAAAGTGTTTGACTTTGACAGGCCTACCGTTATAATGTCAAACAACAAATGTCTTGAAAAATCCATTTGATATATCTCCAAGTTGTCATTGTACATTTTAAAGTTGCAACAATTTCTCAAGCTAAACGGTGCTCATATGTGGATAAAGGGTTATATTCCACCAGCAAACTTACTGCACCTTCCACACAGGATGGTGTAAAAGATGAATTCTCATCTTGTACTGCAAGTTGACAATGTCAGGACACTGTGAGGCTAAATGCCTGCTGAACTGTCCCAGGGTCCCAGGAGCCCTAAACTCCTCGGATGACCTGCATGTCAGTCATTTGATTCATTGAACATTTTGCAGTATATGTCAGTTGCAACTAAGATAAGTTTTGCATTCATGTTTTGGCCCTGTCTTGAAGAGAAACAATATTTCAAAATAAAATTCCAACACCTTAATTATTAAATTGATTTCATTGTACATTTTCCTAAATAAAGTTGTGCTAGTGACAATAATGAAGCCCAGGCCCCAAAACAGGTTAATCCAGCCAGGAGTCCCATCACAAAAATATGCAAACAATCTTAATGTAGTTATTTATGTACTCAGATCAGTTTGAATTATTTAACTTTGGGTGCTCTCCAGTCCATCCTCGCAAAGTTTTGTTGGTTGTCTAATGACGACTTAAGTAAGACTTTCAAATACTCCAGAAGAATTTATGATATGTTGGGCGTTGTTCAGTTTTAATTATTTAAAATGACTAATATTGAACAAGCATTGCCTCAGCGCACATTGCTTACACCATTTGATCCCTTCAAGGAGAAAGACAGCGCTGCTCAGACGAAGCCAGCTGACACTGGCGACAGGGGCACAGTTTCAGGCACTGATTCAATTTAATTTGTGCGCCTCTGTCAACAGGCCCGGGTGACGGATTTACCCGTGGCCTGCCTATTTAAATTACTTTCAAATCATAAAAGCAAGGGAACGTGGCACTGGAGGGGGAGAGGTTGAGAGAAACAGCCGGAAAGCAGCACTGATTTCCCTGGAGCAAATTACCTCTATATCAGCACCGGAGACAGGCGGTAATCTGCCTGATAGAGAGCTGAGGACGAGAGACATAGAGTCACACTGGTGAAGGAGAAAGAGAGCGAGAGAGGTGGGCGGACCTGTAGGACCGCTCCAATTTTCTGGAGGTCAACTACACAGCCGGTACACGCAGCGGCCAATTACATATCATGGGCGAGGGTCCTCAAACGCCCCCCAGTCCCCACCCCGTGTAGTGTTTTATTCATATCAGCAGAATGGATTTCAATTTCCTGAGATACAAGGTTTAGAGTTTTTGGGTGGAGGCCGGAGCTGCAGTTTGGATTAGACTGCAACACTGTGACATCTAAAGCAAAGACAAGGCTGTGAATATTCTCATTTGCCAAGGCCATGGTTATCTCAAGGAAATTTTAATCGAAATCAACTGGACTTGGTTATAGGTCTTTGAAGACGTTTCGCCTCTCATCCAAAAGCAAAGACGTCTGCATCGGTTGTTGGTTAATGAAAGTGGTTGGCCTTGATGAGGGGATGGAGAACGTCTGCAGTTACATTTACCTGTGGATTAGACGTTCGTTTAATTCTCACAGTGAATATGGTTTAATAGGGCTGCAAGTAACGATTCATTTCGTTTAATTTGACAATTTTCTTAGATAATAATCCGGTCCCTGAAATCTTGGTAAAGGATGAAAAATGCACAAGTTCCTTGTTCTCAAGGTGTCCTAAAGTGTTTTTGTTTTGTCCGGTAAACTGTCCAAAACTCAAAGATATTTCGTTTAATGTCATAGAAGACCATATTCACAGTTCAGATCCTGAAATGAGTGAATGTGTGCTATTAAAAAAAATGACTCAAACTACAAATAAATGTTCACCATAGTTGATGTTCAATTAACTTTATATCGATACCTCGTATACATTTTTTACGTCCTATATGTAGGGTGTACCTCCACGACTCCAGTAGATTTGTAGCCTAATCACATTCAAATTTGATTAATTTTCGTTTCAGGTAAGAGCCGTGTCTTCGGTCACATCTGTGTAACTGATTTTACCCACAACATTGGACTGAGATTTGAATATACTGCACCCTATTATTAATTTCGCACGTTTTTATTCAGACCTTTTGTGTATCCTGCAGATCAGACATGGAACCAAACTGAAAATAATAAGTCAGACTTAAGCTGATTGGTTTCCCGCTTTCTCGGGTCTTAAAACTGCATTAGTTCACATTTAGCAGAAGGCCAATTAACTTATAGCCTCTTCTGCCAAGTCATTACGCTTTTATACGGTTTGTGTGCAATTCTTGATCGTAAACTTTAATGGCATTGATATGGCCTTAGTATGGGAATGAAGCAAGCCTTTGATATCAATGATTTAAAATCTGGAGTGGACACAACGTTTTTTTTCTTATCTAAGGGGACCGATGAAGACCTCTGCTGAAAAAATAGGCGATATTTGCTGCTAAGGTGTGGAGGATGTTTGTAGCACTAATAATTATTTTGGCCAACCAAAGCGGGGAATGTAATTCTTTGTTTATGGCGAGGTAGCTGCAATCTGCGGTGGGTATGAGGAGATTGGCAGCGAGAAAGATACTGAAAGTACAATTGCCTAATCTTCTAATGTACCGCCACGCTTTGATGCAGTTGAAGGTGTTTGCAGGCGGGACAGGGGTTGGACATTACCTCACTCTGAACGCTTTCTGGGGGGGAGAAACGAGCGAGTAATTAGCTGATTAGAGGCCCGTCAGAGCAGCTCGACATTCAGCCAATCCCAGCGCATATGTGGCCTGCCAGGGGTGGAGAAGGACGGCCTGATGGAGCGAAACAACACACCTCTATAGTTTGCGAAGTTTCTGTTGTGAAGCAGGAGGGGACGCGGTGCTGCAGAGTGATATGTGTAGGTACACTTCAAGGAAACAGATGCAGGGATGCGCATGAAATCGTCACGTATTTAAAGCCTATCCGTCGAGAGGTATGTTCTTTAAGTAGTCCTTACAAGCGCATAATGTTTATTTTTGAACACCATTTGAGCTAATTCGACCAGCCCGAACTTTCATGAGACAATTAGGAGACCATATGAGTCTGTGACCGGAAGAAACTCCGCTGTCACAGGTGCGCACAAGCGAAAGCTTGGCACATTTGTTTCTCTTAAGACTCCTCCAGTCCTGACTGACGCCGTAATGGAAAAATCCAAAAACTTCAGAATCGACGCCCTGCTCGCCGACGAGACCAACCGGGGCAGCCGAGACCTCTCTCCTGGTCTGAGCAGCGACAGCCCCGCGGGCAGCCCGGTGTCCTGCCGCCGTGCGGACACCCCGTCTCCGCGGTCATCACAACTTCAGACTGGAATAATCCCCAAACCGGGTATCCTCAATCTCCCGCATCCAGGACTCGCGTCGCTACCCCAGGGGGCGATTCCCGGCATGTATCCTGCACCCATGTACCCATTATCAGCGTTGGGTGGCCAGCACCCCGCATTCGCATACACCGGTTTCACACAGCTCACACAGACCTATCCGGAGCACCTGAAGGCAGCAGCCATGGCGGGATCTCTGCCCCTGGAGCACTGGATCCGTGCCGGGATCATGATGCCCCGATTGCCAGATTACAGCGGTAAGTAGCCATATGATTTAAAAAGATTATTTCTGTAAATCTTAAATGTTCAAAGTCCAAAAGGCAAGTGTCAAAAATAAACAGAAAGAAACGACAAGTGCGAAAATGAAGTTTTTTTCCAGGCTGACGGTTTCGTTATCGGTTTTTGCAGGAAGGTACAGGATTTAATCAGGTGGTTTGACTTCACTGCAGGTGTCGTAAACTCACTGAACAAAAGTTAATTTTTGACTAAACTCGACATATTTTCTCTCTATTATTATTATTATTATTATTATTATTATTATTATTATTATTATAATAATAATAATAATAATAATAATAATAATAATAATAATAATAATTAATTAATTAATTAATTCCCAACATCGTCAAATCAGATTTAATATCTTCATTATATCACTGTTCTTCTGATTTATTTGACATTTCGAGGTGCCTTCTGAGATTAGACACTGGCAGTTTAAAGCGTTTGGGTTTCTTGATTGGAGCTGAAAAAGCTCTTTGTCATAAATAAATTTCACATACAGTATAATCATAATTTACAACCTATTTTTGAAAGCGGGCTTTCCATGCCATGCTTTGTTCAGTATTCCATAAGGTAATACCGGAGGTCTTCATAATAACAGTCCTACAATGTCTCGTACAGTGCAATGGCCTCCCTTTACTTCGTATCTCAGTGTCATATTTTAATTTGGGCCCATTTATTTCTCTATAAACGCCAGCCCGATGAAAATTGTCTTTGTGTGACTAAGAAACTATAAACAAACACCTAAAACGTTCTGTAGTTCATCAATAAAATCCCAAAAGCCTTCATTGAATTTTCATTAAGTTAATGGCATGCCTGTGTTTTTATGGCCTCTGCTCCCACTTCTTCTATTCCCCCCGTCAACAATAAACTGGAGTAAAGCTATTATAGTTAATGATGGCCAGAGAGTGCAGGCATATGTGTGTCTGTTCCCACCCATGAAATTACATTGAACTTCCCGTGTCCTTGGTTATTCTATAAATAAGAATAGTGTCAGAGTGTGTTGAAATATTTTTAGATTCACTTGAATCTTCACTAAGGGCCAAATATTTCCATATTAACTATAAATTGTTAACAATTTGAATTATGAAAACAAAAATATTCAAATACTGTGTGTTAAAATTTTTTTTTTAAAAACAAAAACAAATGAAGGCTGATATCATAAGAAGTAAACTGTCATAAAACATCTGTAAATGTCTCTGCTTACTCTGCTCCTCCTCCACCAGCGGGCCCTCAGTCTGGTCTGCTGGGGAAGTGCCGGAGGCCCCGGACAGCCTTCACCAGTCAGCAGCTGCTGGAGCTGGAGAACCAGTTCAAACTCAACAAATACCTGTCCAGACCCAAACGCTTCGAAGTGGCCACCTCACTCATGCTGACTGAAACACAGGTAAACAAGACTAATCCACTTCACCTCAAGCCAACAGGTTCATTTCAAGGTAAGAAAAAGTCAGTCACTGAATTAGGTGAGAATACATTGTAATGTAAAGGCCTATCCTCCAAAATAAAGATGCAGTGGAAACTAACTGCAGTCACAGGTCAAGCACATCATACTCATCCAATTAACTAACAAAAAAAATAACAGATTTACACTTCAGCAACTAAGAGCAGTTTTGAAAATTAATGTAGGTAACCAATTTTTGATTTAGGTTCATCTTTTTTTCAATTTAACCAGGGAAGGGCAATTAAAAGAAAGAAAAGGGTCAAGAAATGTAGCAATAATAACTAATTTCAAACAAATAGCATAAGACTGATAACACAAAATTAAGAATTAAAGTGAAATACAATTATATTATTTATTATATTATTATTTATATTATAAATTATACAGCACCTTAAAAAAAGATAGCTGTCTAAAACCACAAAAAATAATTAGGATCAATTCTCTACACTGTTAAATGTTATTTTAACTATACCTTTGTTCTTGGAGACTATATTTCATCGTATGTCTCCGCTTTTTGGTTTGAGGTGATATCAGTGACTGCTTCAAGAGTCTCAACAGAGTTTATCTCCCAACTAAATCAATATTTAGCACATTTTATGTATATATATTTTATATCTGTGCATTTTAAGATAAGATTTTTTGATTGCATATTCGTTGATTATTCTGATAGCACTGATGAATTGAAAGAGTACATTTGATTATAAATCGTGGTATATTCTTTAAAAGTTCACAGCACAAATCAAACAATGAATTTAATAATGTATTGTTTTAAAATAGGGATGATGCTTTTATTACCCAAGTTGATGCAGTGACTGAACATTCATGCTATAAAGATAAGGGAAAAAACATAGTCTTTAGTTTCATTGGAAAAAGAACAGTGAAGGTCTTTTTTGATTTGATATATGTGTCTTAATCAGGTAAATTTTATGAGCTGTACAGTCCAGAATCACTATAAAAGCACAGGGAAAACCAGAGAAAATAGGTAGTTGTTCTCAGGGAATGCAGCTGAGGAGGGATCTCTCTTCCAGGATACATACAGAGATACTATGTAAAAAAATCAAACACACTAGTTGTTTTTCAAGAAAGACCTGATGTCATAGCCAAAATCTGTCAGCCCATTTTAATCTTTTAGAATTGCTCTGTCTAAGTGTATTTCCTAAAGGCAAAATGTTAAACGTGACCATGGCAGGTCAAGATCTGGTTCCAAAATCGGAGGATGAAGTGGAAGCGAAGTCGGAAGGCGAAAGAGCAGGCCACCACATCAGCCCAGTCTGAGGGAGAGCGACTACGCAGCGGGGGCAAAACAGCAGCCGACAAAACTGAGGAGAGCATACGAGCTGTGAACCCACACGACAGAGGGATAGATCTCAACATGGAGGATGGAGAGGAGGAAGAAGAGGAGGAGGATGAGGAGGAGGAGGAAGAAGAGGAGGAAGCCCCTCATGGTTTTCCTGTTGCCATGGGTAATGGCGTAGGGATGCCACGATCCACAGACTTCTTGCAGCGAGCCACCGATGTTGGCTACAACCCCCACAGCCCTTTCTCCGACGAGGAGCTTGAAGGGGTGCAAGTAGGAGCAGGTGACAGGAAGATCGGGGCAGGACTGTGAGAAGATGCTTGTTTGATATCACAGAGACATTGTACTGGGACATGTCTGTGTTTGTGGATACTAGAGAAGACAAATATCCAAGCCTAAAGATCTTGCCTGGTCTGCTCTGTGAATGTAATGTGTTCCAATCAGGACATTTGTTGGAATCACCAATTATTCACACATGCAAGCAAACACAGGAAGAGCTATGACACAAACACACTGTATAATCAAATCATCTCTAGGTACTGTGCATTTCATAGCATGCTGAAAAAGTTGCATATTCTCCCCCTAAAGTTTAGCTGTTTTCATGCGTCAGTCACCTTATATTCACTTTGTCTTTGCTCCATCCAATGCCAGCTGGAGCTCCACCTGCTGAACACATATGTGGCTACACAAAAGGACACAAAGACAAGTGAACTATTCAGACAGCATGAGAATGTACAGTAGGGACAGCAATCACATCATCACGAGGATAGAAAAAAATTAAACAAGCTGTGTGGTGCCCTAACTGAAGAAACGCTATGGGCTTTGAAACATCTGCTGCTCTGGATGTCTGAATACTTTGCAGAACATCCTATGCATTATATATACTTTTGATGTATTTATTTAAATATTGATGTTTTTTGTTCTTATTATTTTTTTCTTGTCATTTACATGTAAATGAATTTAATTTATTTGAATGATTGCCATGATGAATCATACACATGTATTTATCAGAAACTTGATTGTGGTGTAGCTGTGAAGTTAAAAAAAATATCAGCAAGACAAAAATAAAAAAAGAGTTGAAAAATAAATACTTTTTTGACCAATGCTCCTAATTGATACTCTGCCCTTGCAAATCTAAATAAAAAAATGTGATGAAACCAAAATACAAATACACTGATCAGCCACAACATTAAAACTGGTAACTGTTTTTAATGTTGTGGCAGATTACTGTATATCTGTGGCCTGTTTTGAAAGAGTTAATTCTGAAGTGTCAGTAATGTGAGTTAAAACTAATTTGTTTCATTTATTTTCTTTGCCTTCGTGGCTTGCCCCGAGTATAAATGTACTCATCAACAAAAATAAAAAAGATGAAGTGAAAAGACAGGAGATCACCAGAGAGCTCACAGTTCATCCTGGAGGGGACATTAACATCTGTACCTAATTTCATGGCAAAACTTTCCAGTGCTTTTGGAGATGTTTCACTCACACAAATGGTAGATGAAAGTTCAGCGATCACCAAAGTCATAAGGATTCATCCTCTGGGGACAGTGAATGTCTGAACACAATTTCATGGCGATCCATCTGATAGTTGTCCAGATATTTCAGTCTGGACCAAAGCGATGGACATTGCTGTTAAACCACCCAGATGTAAACCCTAATGTTGAATGCTTTCTTAAACAATCCCACTTAACTTGTTCACATCTCCTTCCACTATTTACTGTTCATGGCCACAGCATTGCCTCTGGTAGCAAAGCTAAGCGAAAAGTTATTCTCAGTTCACAGTTTTAATTTATTACAAAGGCTCTCAGATATTAATTACTCACTGGGGTTTACTGATAGCCAAATAATTAAGTTAATGAAGAAGAAGTAAAGCGATCAAAAGCCTGATGGTGATGTCACATAGGCCCATTTTAATTTCCAAGAGCAACTGCGGTGGGGCGTTTTATTGGGTCCCAATGTAAGGGCTGTGATTAAAGAGCAGACTGGAGGACATACAGCATGGTGTCATTTAGCCCCCTCTTAGACCACAGTCACATATTTATATAGTGATTAAATGTACTCTTAACTGGCTGGACAGACGCTGGCCAATCTTGTGGAATAAAGGAAAGCAGGGCTGGGCAATGATTGGAAGTGCCTTTAAATACTGACGGGACCTTTAGAAGAGACTCAAAAGTAATGTGGAGCAGGAAGACCACAAAAACAAAGAAAAACCCCTTTTTTTCAAGAATGCTTTTCAGAAATATATACTGTATGCCATTTGTTCACTAAATTGTTCACTATATTTGACCAAATTTTAATGCAGGAGAAAGTCTTAATTGCATGATAATTAATGTGCTAATTAATGTCAGGGTTACTTTGCACAGTTTTGTTGAATTGAATTGAGTTTATTTGTAAAATTTTATTTGATAGGGACAATGCAGCTATGAAAGCCTTTATTTGATCAAGTTTATTTGCTTTGTGTGACCATAAGTAAAGCACAATTGTTGATTAAGAATAAGATTAATTGATTATACATACATACTTATATTTACATCCCATTTCTTATTAAACACATTTTATTTTTATTTGTATCAATATTTTGTCTCCAGATAATCAATATAGTAAACTACAGTGGAAGATTAATGCAAAAAGGATGCCCACAGCCCAAAATAACAATGCACTTTTTTGGTTTTATCATACTTAATGTATACTTTATTTTGGTAGCTGGTTACAAATATGGCACCAACATATTATTTATTTAGATAGGGGTGTAAATTTTGAATCCTATGCTAACATGAGATCCCCTCTATTACAGGTAAAAAAGAACTTGATTAATCAATTGACAGAAATTTAATTTAAGACAATCTGATAATCAATTAATTGTTTAAGTAAATTTCAAGAAAGACTCCAAAAGAAATCTCAGGTGACCTCTGTGAGTTTCCCTGATTTTAGTAAATGTACCATCTTTTGTTTTTTTGACTGTTGGCCAGGAAAAAACAAGACATTTGAATATGTTAACTAAACTATGGGGAATGAGGATGAAGTAATACTTCACTGCCCAAGGCTTTTGCTTGTTAATTACTTGGTACACAGAAAAAATAAAGCGATATGATCTGTGATGGTTCAGTTTCTATTCTGCTTTTCGGCTGCTTCCCTCTCCCTCCTTTGTTTTTCTTTTGTTTTGCCAGGCAGTGGCAGGAGGCATGGCTGGCCCCGACAGGCAGACGAGACACACCTGACACTCATTACCAGTAATCACCCTGTCCCTTTAAAAACCCAGCTCACTCTTCACTCCTGTTTACTTCAGTGGAGCAATTTTCTGGTAGATGTGTGATTTTTCAAATTGTGTAGACTGAAAACTGGAGGTCTGGGTTGCCCCTGGGAAGTTACCTGCTTTGTGCAGCAACAGAGGCTAGGGGAAATGGAAGATCCACATATCAGGAAATGTTAGAGCTTTTTTGTATTGTAAGAGTTAAACATGTTGTTTATATGAAAACATGGCTTAACCAATCCAGTTAAGGCCTATCACTAATTGTTAAGCAATGTGAAGAAAGAGACACATGCAGCAACATCAAATAACCTATTCAGTCCTCCAAATTAACCCATCCAGTTAAATGTTTAACTTGAGGGACTTCAGAAGCGTTTTCATTGGCATTTTTAGACTTGATTTATTAGGAGAGAATAGAATACATAACAAGCTTGCAGACTGAACTCCTACCAAACCACAGCTTTTAATTTGGTTGATGAAAAGTCATGCGAATCAATAGGACCTCATTTAGTTGTGTGACTTGTCAGCTGTATGACAAACGCCATTTGGCCTGTTTTATGACACGTGCCTCCTTGACACAGTACAAAAATCACAGCTAATTGATAAGGCAGCAGAGCAATATATGGAAGTCATTGATTTGGTTTCTCTTCTAATTTAATCTGAATACACCAGTCATGTTGATTAAAAATTCCCTGTGTAAATTACAGTTACTGCTGATAATTCTGTCAGATTTCTCAACAGCCAGCCAGACAAAAGTGCTGACGGCCTTCTACCTCTTTCTTTTTTAACCAATAAGGCACAAAAGCCTGTGTCTTTCTATAAACAATGTTTCACTGTCTATTGAATCACTCAAGTCACCCCTGAGATGTCAGTTCAGCCCTCGAACGAAGCACGGTTACCAGAATCCCCCATTTTCATAGCTGGACAAATAAATTGGCCTCTTTTGGCTTTGTTGGATTATAAATCAGGGACCCCTTAAAATATTTACACCCTGTAGCTTAATCAATCAGCAAGATGTCAGGCTCGTTACGTAAATATGAACAGATTGTGCAATCTTTTAACATAATCACATGTATTGGTGCAGGTTTCCCTGGGCCCTGTCCTGTCACTTAACTAATGGGCAAGTAAGGGAGTGAGTGACAGGGCCCAATAAATTCACATCTGCCCGACTTGAAACACTGTTCTAAAGCATGAAAAAGGCACCGTTTTTGCCAATAAAGTTTATTGAAAATTGGGTGGATGCATTCATGAGCGTCATTTATTGTCGCAAGAAATGTGTATTACAGGTGTTTTACCAATTAATGTTGGACATAGTCATGTTTGTGACCCTTCATTGCATCAGTGTAACCTTCAGTTTATGCTGATCAAACAAAAGGAACACTTTAAGTATATTTGCAGATAATCATTTAAATGATAAAATATGCACAACACTTAGTTATTACGAGTACAGCATTGCTCAGACATTGTTCCGTGTTACTGATGTTTACCATGATAGGCTGTGGGTTATATCTAAAGACAAAATAGGAACATCAAATATTAAACTGTTACACTGTAAAACATTGTAAGGAGAAGAAACATCCAGACATTTACTAAACAGACTTGTGCACAAAAAAGGTCCATGTCTGCCCTCTTGTGTTAAGAAAGAAGACACTTCACCTGCACTTGACTCAAATATGTCAATGGAAACATTATATAGAATTTATAAACTTTTACTAATCATAAATTAAATGGGGACTTGTGGAATTCACATTAAGGGTATGATGTAGGTATGAATGAAGCAAGACCCCTCAGACTGAAAAACATAAACAACTACAACCAATACAACTTTTATATCGTTTTGTGTCTCTATGTAATCGATTTGGGTCATATTGTCTCTTCGTATACATGTTGCATCCCCATGTAGCCTATAGTTTTGCATCTATTGTGGTCATTTATGTCTCTTTGTAGTTTTTATTTTTGGCTCTGTGGTCGTTGTTGTCTCTTTGCAGAGTTATTTTATGTCCCTGCTTGCTTATTTATTTATTTACTTACTTACTGACTCAATGTTTCTTTGCAGTTATCTTTTGCTTGCTGTAGTTTTGCTTCGCTTTGCAGTTTTTATTGACTTTCCAACGGTTAACGTGAACACATTTTCTCAATTTGCGGATGATAATGCGCATTTCCTGCGCCGCACGGCTCTTTTAGGTACGCTCGTATCGTGTGAGGGGGCGGGCCGACCTCGCCAGGGCGGGTCTTTCTAGTTTTGAAGCACATGATGAAGTGAAGAAAAGGTAGGAGATTTGTCTCAGCCTCCACGGTCTTTTGCCGCAGGGTTTGTTCGTTAAATTTGGAGAAGACCGAGCAGAAACCCACCTGACATCCCGACAGACCGCGGATTGACACTTCGTCTCGCACCATGGCCTCCTCGGAGCTCGGTGAGAGATTTCTATTCTGCAGATTAAATTAAATCCTCTGTCGATATGATAAAGTTTTGTCCCACGACATGCAGGATGCTAACTGGCTGGCTAACTTTAGCCAACGTGGTCGGCCCGGCTCAAACATAAGCGTTTCTTCTCTTTTGTGTGTGTAATAAACGAGTAAAGAGGTCCGCTGTGTCTCCCTGTGTCTGTCCTCGCAGCACTGTTGAGTGTCTCAGACAAAACTGGACTGCTGGACTTTGCCAAAAGGCTGGTGGATGTGGGGCTGTCTCTGGTCGCCTCCGGTGGCACAGCCAGAGCTCTGCGTGATGCTGGACTGGCTGTTAGGTGGGTGCTCCAGAAGTTTTGTTTTGTTTTTTCTCAATTAATGTTAAGTCAACAGTGCAGCTGGTGTTTGTTTTCCCCACGCTCATGGAGGGCTTACCAGCAGTGTCGCTGTCTGTGCTGTGTGGCAGGGACGTGTCTGCGTTGACTGGACACCCAGAGATGCTGGGGGGCAGAGTGAAGACCCTGCATCCCGCTGTCCACGGAGGCATCCTGGCCAGGAAAACCCCCACAGACAGCGCAGACATGGAGAAGCTGGGCTACAGCCTGGTCAGGTGAGAGGCACAAATGGAAAACATTTAAACACGCATAAATTCATGTTGTGCAGTCTCACACAGCAGATATTAAGATATTTAAAAATAAATTCAAAGTCTAGTTGTATCAAGGAGCATGCGTGACCTGTTACGGTCAGGCAGATCACAAGCTAACATGGTTAGATATCGAATTGTATTGTGCAATTAGGAATCATGTGTAGTTGATTTGACAGCTGGTTAATTGGAAAACTGCTGCTCCTGCTTCAAGCTGGTCTTGTGACTCATTTGTTTTGGAATGGAAGAATGTGAGTAGATAATAGATTTCACAGTGTCCTCACTGGTAAATTAAACAGCTAACTTTATTATGGCTTTGACAGTTATACAGCTTGACTTGTTGCTGATTGATTCGCACACTTATTTGATAGAAAGATATCAGACATCATGCAAGGAAATTAGTGACAGGCCAATATCCCCTGATAATACTGGCCAGCCCATATATTGGTTGCATACTAGCCATGTATGAGCACAATATATTTGTGTTTGTGTTGCATTTTCGGAATTTGACAAGTGTGAAGTTTAATTGCTTCTGCTTGCTCTTTTCAAGAGTGGTGGTGTGTAACCTCTACCCATTTGTGAAGACAGTGTCTAACCCGAATGTTGCTGTGGAGGATGCTGTGGAGCAGATTGATATTGGTAAGATGAATAGCAGCTTCAGAATTTTAGAAACCATAACGCTTCTTAGTATTCAGATAATGCAGAAAGTACCAGAATTTTACGCCTCGATTTCTGTTAACAAATCAAAATTGTCCTCCCCCACAGTAGTAGTGAAGCATGTGATTATTTTTAATTTTTCCCAGGTGGAGTAACTCTGCTGAGAGCAGCAGCCAAGAATCATGCTCGAGTCACCATTGTGTGTGATCCTACTGACTATTCGCTGGTTGCCAGTGAGATGGAGAGTTCAGAGGACAAAGACACAAACCTAGAAACACGCCGGACTCTGGCCCTCAAAGTAAGTTAGCCTGTTTTCATGTCGTCATGTTGATGGTGTGGGACAAAGAGGCAGGAGGATGGTCACAAAGGAAACTTTTGCTGCTACTCTCACTTTATTCTTTGTCTTTGTTGTGTTTGCTTAAAGGTGAGGGTCCATGCAAGACAAAGTCCAGCACAGGCTTTTTATCACAAGTGTTGAAATGAGTGTTTAGGTCACAGAGTTTAACATTTGATGACCTGTGTGAACTTTGACCTTGAAGTCAGACTTATCTGCATTTTTAGTTAAATAGATAGATTTTAGGTCATGCTGCTTTGCTATAGGAAAGTCCACAAATGATGCAGTCATCGTTAAAATAATCATGATCTGGTATTAAATTGTAAATACTGTAAAGTTTATAAGTCTGGCTTTGGAGCACATGAGATTATGTATTTTCTCTCACCCGAGTGTTTTTTTTGTTTTTTTTTTGCTGTGTGCTCATCAGGCCTTCACACACACAGCACAGTATGATGAGGCCATATCGGACTACTTTCGTAGACAGTACAGCAGTGGTGTTTCCCAGCTGCCTCTGCGTTATGGCATGAACCCCCATCAGGCACCTGCCCAGCTGTACACCCTGCGCTCATCACTCCCCCTCAAAGGTAGACTCAGATCACATCTGTCTCAGCTGACCTAAATGTGTCAGTGTAGAGATGTGCCTTAAAATAAAATTTCAACATTTTGTGATAATTCTATTGAAAACAATGTGTGAAATAAGGAGATGGAGATGATTTAGTCAGTGTTCAATAGTTTTTGAAAGATTTTGCTCATTTCCATGGACATGAAGAAAACAAATAATTTATCCTTAAATAACATAATTTAGATTTTTTGCTTGTTTTTTCACAGTTGTCAATGGTTCCCCTGGGTTTATCAACCTGTGTGATGCCCTGAATGCCTGGCAGCTGGTCAGAGAGTTGAAGGGTGCCCTCGGCATGGCTGCTGCCACCTCCTTTAAACATGTCAGCCCTGCTGGTACGATGAAAAGATAAATGCAGACACACTCTAACAGTACACATGAGGACTTGGAAATAAATGCCTTGCATGTGAATGTCCTCTGAAGGAGCTGCAGTAGGAGTTCCTCTAACTGAGGATGAAGCAAGGGTGTGCATGGTGCACGATATGCTGAAGGATCTCACCCCACTGGCCACAGCCTATGCCAGGGCAAGAGGTGGAAAAACAATTATTTAGTGGATAACCTGCAGTATTTTGTATCTTTGAGCCTTTTTAACGTGGAACTACATTGACTTTTGCTGCATACCCAGGTTCAGACAGAATGTCTTCTTTTGGAGACTTCATTGCTGTGTCAGATGTGTGTGACGTTCCCACTGCCAAGATTATATCGAGAGAGGTAAAGTCCTATAGCAAAGAATAAATACCTTTCTTTTTTTTTTTAATGTAGTTTTGTTCCTCGCAACATTGCTTTGCTTAACAAATGACTTAATTTAACTGCTCTCAGGTGTCTGATGGTATCATTGCTCCTGGTTATGATGAGGAGGCACTTAAGATCCTCTCCAAAAAGAAGAATGGAAACTACTGTGTGCTTCAGGTGTGAAGATTTTGCAGTCATTTCTGGATTTCAGTAAGGACAGTTAGAATTGAGAGTTATGTGATTGATTTGCTGTTTTGTTCATGTGTGTTTATTGTCCCAGATTGACGCAGACTATGAACCTGATGAGGCTGAGGTGAGAGTGTTGTTCGGTCTCTATCTCAAGCAAAAGAGGAATGGAGCACTTATCAATAAGGAATTCTTCAGCAACATTGTTTCCAAGGGCTCGGTGAGTCATGATGGTGACTCATTGTGCTTCATCATTTAGCCCACAATCCTGTCTATATACCTTAACAAGTATTCACCTCTTGATTGTTTGTGTGCCCATAAGCTCTCTGAGGATGCTGTACGTGACCTCACTGTGGCCACTATTGCTGTCAAGTACACTCAGTCCAACTCTGTCTGCTATGCTAAACATGGACAGGTAAGAGCAGTAACGTAAAAAAGGTGGAGAAAGGAATCAGGATGAATCATGGTTTTGTTGCTGTTATATTCACTTGTCTGTGTTTTCTTACAGGTGATTGGTATCGGAGCTGGTCAGCAGTCTCGTATCCACTGCACACGGCTGGCAGGTGACAAAGCTGATAATTGGTGGCTGAGACACCACCCCCATGTCCTAAACATGAAGTTTCGCAGCGGGGTGAAACGAGCAGAGATGGCCAATGCAATCGACCAGTATGTCAGTGACACCATTGGAGAAGTGAGTGACTAACAGCAGGGTAATTAGTAGTTACTTGATTGAGTCGTAATTACAAGCTGCCCGGGGGGGAAATTTTGCATTATTTTTAGCACCCACTTGGTGAAAAGAGGTACAACAAATGAAATGGTTGCCAATGGAGAGCTACAGTAAGTTGCCTGTGGCTTCATTTAGATCAATTGTGGCCACAGTAGTACACACACAATCCATCTGCCTGCATTGTCATGTCTTAGCACAAAATATGCCAAGTTTTGGACATTGACAGATAAATAAAAATTTGTGTTGACAGGGCCCAGACTTGGTAGTATGGAAGTCGATGTATGAGGTGGTGCCTGAGCCTCTGTCTGAGACTGAGAAGAAGAACTGGATCAGCTCCCTGCAGGCTGTGGCTGTTAGCTCTGATGCCTTCTTCCCCTTCAGAGATAACATAGATCGTGCCAAACGGGTAAACAACACACACCTTTTCACAAAAGCATGTGTGTTCATGTACTGCCTGCACTTCATTATGAAAGTGCATGAGAATGAATGCACCTGCTGAAATCCTCTTATATACAACAGTGTCAACAACAGTTGGAAGATACTGACTCTAAGAATGGTAACATACTGATGAGTTTTCCAGCTACTCTTTCTAACACCATTTCCCTCTATCTGTCTGCAGAGTGGTGTTGAGTACATCGCGGCTCCAGCAGGTTCTGCTGCTGATGAGGTTGTGATCAAAGCCTGTAATGAACAGGGCATCACTCTGGTGCACACCAACCTGCGACTCTTCCACCACTGAGAGCATCTGTACTTTTCCAGGTTTTCTTTAAAATGAACTAACAGTTTTGCTTTATTCGACTCAAAATCCATTTTTTTTCCATTACATTGCTGTCAGTCAGAACATTCCTTCCCTCATCAGACTGAAGTGTCGGTCTGTTTTGTAACACATGAACTACATTGCTGCCTTGTGATCCTAACATTGCAGAGACGTTCAATAACTGTTTATTCTGGATCAGTCACATTTCAGTGTGAAATAAACTGTTAATGGCAGTTCCTGAGTATTTTCTCTTTTTTTGAACATTACATAGCAACATGGTCAACTGGTCACTACTTTGATCTGTAATGAAATATTTCAACAACTATGTGATGGATTGATTACTTTGGTTCATGAAATTCTAATCAGCCTCATATATATGAAACAAGATAAGTCTAAAAAAGAATAAATGCACACACAGGGATTAACAAATGCACACAAAAAAATGAATGGCGTTTTTATGATATACTAAACGATAAACTCTTTTGCATTTATAAAGCATATTATGGTATTAAAACATTTATGATTCTTTCTTTTTTGTTTCTGTGACATTTTTCATTTTTGCATTTTTACAATAGTATATTAAGGCTTTTTTCCACTTTTTTATGTTGTACTATACTAATACCTTTTTCCGTTTTTAACACCTTTAATCCTATGGAGTCTTTATGGAACACTATTGATGTAGGTAGACAATTTTTGGGGGCATTGGTCAGGTTTTTTTTACATAATATATCAGGTTTTCGTGACATACCATAATATTGCCTTTTTCTGCATTTTTAACACATTTAATCCAATGCAGTGTTTATACAACACTATCTTTGATGTTTTTAGACATGTTTGAGAATTTTTTTTTGGACATTTTTCATGTTTTTTCCCATACTATTTAAACTATGTTGTTTTTGTCTGATTTTTATGACATACCATAATTTTGCCTTTTTCTAAGTTTTTAACACATTTAAACCTATGGAGTGTATAGAAAACAGTATTTTTGACATACTATTATGTTATTGCTAAAGATCAGTTGCATAGCATACTTAATTATTTTCGTAATGTCTTAAATGGCTTCAATGTGGAGCCTGACATTTTATTATTTTTTATCTCCTTTATTCCATTCTGTATATATTTATTTAGTAGTTTCATCATTTTCAAAGTTTTCTTTTGGGTCATTTTGTAATGGGTGAATGTGGATGGAGAGCAATGGCAATGATGGGGGGAGATGGGGAATGACCTGGAATAATGGTCTCAATCCAGAGTCAAGCTGTTGATTATTGTTCATGGTTGGTACTTTCCCCGTCAACCACATGTTCACCCCATCTGTTCAGTCCTCTGCAAGCATTCTTATATGAAAAAGTAAATTAATCATTCTGGTTACGTCTCAGGATTTCTCCAGCTTTATTAAAATAAGGGACTTCTTTCTGTTAAAGGTAGAAACAAACTTTGGCACTGAAAACAAAGTACAAAAATAGACCAGTTCAAATCCTCACATCCCAGTTCACACATTCACACGTTGAGATTAAAGGGATAAATTAGTAAAAGAATTCAGAATGTGTCAGTCACACACAGTGCGACCCCTCAGTAACAGAAGGGCTACAGAAAAGAGAAGCACATTTTAATGGACATTTAAAACATTG
This sequence comes from Psettodes erumei, assembly GCA_016785225.1. Taxonomy (NCBI): domain Eukaryota; kingdom Metazoa; phylum Chordata; class Actinopteri; order Pleuronectiformes; family Psettodidae; genus Psettodes; species Psettodes erumei. Next base: position 3,001,211 of record JAFBJZ010000863.1, on the reverse strand, counting down.
TTAATAACTATATTGACATTCTTTAACACAGTGCTTACTTTCTGACAGTTTCTGCCCTTTCTTAGGAAATGTTTCTGGATTTTTAAAACAAATGCCAAGGATATAAATCTGACTGGTGACGCGCCCTAAATTGCTTCCATTAGGGCTCACACACACACACAGACACAAGTACGTGGAAGGAAATGTTACACAGAAAATGAAAATTGCACTGTCAAAAGACTTCATTTTTCATTTAAGCATGAATTTAGAGACTTTTAACAGTCAACAGTGAAAAGACTTTTGAAAAAGGATCAGGATTGATCAGGCAGCAAGGCAGTGTAACATCTTTAGCTAAACATGTCAGAAAGTGATAAGGAAGTTGGATCGGTACAGTCACAGACAGTGTGGCTTCTACAGGGTGAGACAGTGCAGCGATTGGATGGTGATGGGAATAAAGCAAAAGTCAGATGACTGATCTTTTTATTCCTGAGGATTTTGAGGAGCAATTGCATCTGCCAGCAGGTCAGGCCGGAGACATTCAATGGGGCAATGGATATTCTGGAGGAAGAGTTTTGGAAAGATATAATAAGATTAGGTGCCCAGGTAAAAACAAGACTCATAAAGATCTCATACACTGATATTTAATAATATAGGAAGCCAAAAATAGATGGGTTTGAAATATATCCTTAACATTCCTGCCAACACCATTTACCATACAATGTTTTTTTTATTTTTATTTATGACAATTTCACAATTCTTGGACTTAAAAGAGCCAAAATGATAGGAAACGTACCTCTCGATCTAAAAGAGGAAAAATTCTAATAATAAAATTGATATTTTAATATTAATTCCACAAACCATTTTGCGTAATGTGTTATCTCCATATCTAACAGGCTGCAGCAGACTGGCATCAACATCAGCACCTGGTCTGCGGCAGTTCTCACATCGCCAGCCCTGATGAAACAAAACACACACAAGTATATATTTTAACTTGGGCCTGACCAATATGGGATTTTTCAGACCTAGGTCTCTTCAGATCAGGAGCTGAGAAATTAACCAATTACCAATATTGCACCCAGCTGATTTGCAGTGATATCACTGTGCAATGTTAGCCAGAAGGCTACTTTCTTCGACAAATGACTTCCTATGCAAATGTATTCATTCAAATGTTATTCATTAAATAACTTAAGTCATATTCAACTGTATTGTACATTGCCAATTAATTATGAGTGAGCAAATAATGGTGTTGGAGTGGAGTTCTGCTCAACAGACTACATGATGATACACATAATGACAAGCATTGTTTTTTATGTTCTGTAACTGTTTTCATATCAGCACCCTTCACAAAACAAAGACAAAACTGATATATTGGTGATAGGCCTGCAAAAGATTTGTCAGGCAAGTTAGGTTTAGCATCACACTGAACATCAGACCCAAATCCAGAGAGGATGACATGTCTTACCTGTTGCCCTCCAAAGCATGTGCAGGTACAGATAGCACCCAGGTACTCCTTCTGCCACTGGTTACCAACCTGGTAAGTTTTTCCATCATCATAGCACACTGATTCATCTGTGTGGGTGTACATAAATGTTAAATTCACATGCGCGTTCACATCTCTTTGAGGCAGTCAGATCATTTCTGTGGGGATGAAAAAGGCCTTACGTGGTTCACATTTGAACTCTCCTTTGCCATTTCCCAAGCAAGTGCAGCTCATTAAGTGACCATTTTCTGCACGGCGGTCCCACTTCTCTCCAATGCGATAGTTGATGCCATTGTCATGGCACCACTCTAATGATGGACATAATAATAGTTATGTGAGTATCACTCAAATGTGCTTGTGAACTACAGGAAAAAAATGTATTCCCAAAACTTACTGGATGAATCACATCTGAAGTGGCCACTACCCAGGCCCAGGCACCTGCACCACAGCTTGAAGCCTGTTTCAGACATCCGCTCCCATTCAGCACCAACATCATGGTGGGTTGCAGTAAAAGCATCGTAACATGAGTCCTTAGTGGAGGGCACACCATCTGGAACTAAAATAGGGAAAAAATGTGTGGGACATAGTTTCTTAATGGTTTATGACTAGCCAGTGTAACTGCCATCTACTCTGGAATTATTTACTACATAAAAACAAGTAAAAAGTATTTCTGTTAGATACAACAGAGTAATGACTATGAAAGCACTATAACTGAACTGATGCCTTAGTGTTTTGAAATGTACATTTCACCAAATTAATAAGATTACATATAAATATCGAAGAAGCAGGGAACAGGGAAATATGAAATAAAAGCCCATCTCTACTGTAAAGAGATTTTAGATTTTCTCTGACATTGGGTAAATAAAGATCTTGTTCACTATTTTTTTTTATCATTTATGGTATCTAATGAACAACGGGGTCTGGTTTGTGTGCTCTGTTGATCAAAGATTCATATCTTTCTGAGAGACCTTCTTCTACACACCAGTGCCTAAATTGATTAGCAGCAGCTGCTTTTCATTTATTTCCAATCCAGTCCATTCCAATTTTATATGTATTGTGCCAATTCAGGATAAATAGTATCTCAAGTCACTTTAGAGAGAGCAAAACCAAACAGAGGCTACAATTAGCTAGTACTTAGTGACAATGGAAAGGGAAAACTTCCATTCAACAGGCAGAAACTTCTAGAAGAACCGGAGTCACACTTATTTCAGCCTTCTTCAGATACAACAGTTACTGTAGGGTGCATACTTGTGTTTCCAGCAGTGATGACTTGCTCCAGAATCTTGTGTTTGAGTGCACCCAACAGAGCCTCCACTATCACATTATAGTTTGCTCCAGGGGTGAGTCCTATCAGGGTGGCAGAGGTGGCTGTGCCTGGCAGGCGGATCTGGACAAGGGGGTTTATTCATATTGAAATAAGACATTTTATCTAATATGACTGATAAATCATGTTCAGACAGTATGATGTATGATGGGCTAGGCTGGCAACCACGGCCGTTATCACTTACCTGGAACATCTTCTCATTTAAGTGTGTGACAGGATGGCAGGACACCAGGTAGGCATTGCTCTCCCTGTAAGGCTTCCAGGAGATGGTGGTCTGAGTCTGGACCTCCTGCGGCACTCCCGTCTCATTAACAAACGTGGAGCCAATGGGTACATTCAGCTTCACTATGGGCAATCTGCGGCCCTCTGCATCGGGAAGGGGTACAAAGACCAGGGGCTCACGTACTTGCCCATAGGGAGACTGTGGGTTGCCACTGTTCCCATTATATCTGTTGTCTCCATTGTTGTTGTATTCTGTGTATTCCACATGCTGGCTCTGACCGCCAAGCCCATCCTGGCCACTGGTGCCCACTACCTGGACTGTGTTGTCAGTTTCAGGGACATCCAGTTTGTCATCCCCGCTTCCAGGGCGGTGTGGCAGAGGCAGGGGAAGCAAGGACTCTGGTTCTGGGCGGGAGAGATGGGGTTAGGGAAGCAAGCAAGTTATGGGGGAGCAGGTAAAGCAGAGCTGCTGTGACATATCTCAGCCAGCAGGAGGGTGACAGATATGCACCATTGCTTGGGTACTACTTCATGGCAAGGTGTGTCATAATGCAGTACGACAAACACGAGAAATATTTTGAATGACATTTCTGGGGCATTCAAAATAAAAAGGGGTATTATTGTTTTAGGAGCCTAACACTTATGAGTGCACAGTCTATCTCAAGGCATCTGAGCTGTTACAGCCAATAACTGATTCAGCTGAGCAGATTAAAGCTGTCATTCCAACCCCTTACATTTTATGAGGTGTTACCTGAAGCTAATTTGAATTTTGGCTTTTTATCACATCCTTTGAATGCATCAAAATTATCATCACATTTGTCACAATGCAGAGCAGATTTATACTTACGAGTCTTGAATCTTGCCACCAGAGGAGTGCTCCTGTGTGTGTTCTGGATGGCAATCATCTTGATGATGTACTCTGTGGCTGGTCTCAGGCCTGAGGAGAGGAATAATGTTCACATAGTGAAAATAGCAGGTTGCACTGGACTTCAGGATTACATGCAAGATAATTATACAAGTGAAGTTTATGTGAGGCTGTCAATTTTTCATGAATCCAAAATAATTTTTCTTTAATCAAAATATAAATGAAAAATAAATTTGAGCTATGGCATAATATCTTCACTGGTCACTTTGTAGTGAAACTGGACTGGTTGACAAGTTCATACCAGATATGGTGGCGTAATTTTGGCCGGCGTGGGGTTGCGGCGTGAGCTCTCGTGGTGCTCCTCCTGACCCCTGGTAGGTGATGTAGTATCCTGTGATCTGTGTGGCAGGTGGCTGCCAGGTGAAGGAGATGGAAGTGGGTGTCAAAGATGTGACCTGGAGGTTGGTGGGAGCTTGGACATCTGGTTTAACTGTGAAGAAAAATTATGTTAGATAGTCTGAATGTTTGTTGTATATGTGCATGTGCTGTAGGGTGAAGTTAAATTTGAACTTAAACTCATATGAAGCCTGATCCCAATGATACAGAGATCTGACACAGAATAATACCTGTTTGAATGGTGATGGTAAATGGAGCGCTTCTTGTGATGCCATTTAGAGTATACAGGTTAACAGAGTACGTGGTGACTGGCTGCAAACCTTGGAGAGATTGAAATAGAGCATTGTGGTTCAACGCTCAAACACCAAACCACACTTACAAAACATACATCTGCAAACTGTTTCCACTTCTTTTTAAAGGTTTGTTTAGCCAGATTGCGTGGTGTACCTGTCAGAGTGTAGTTGCGTGCATCTGCTGGGATTGTCTTGATGATAGTGGGGCGCGAGGCCCCAGCTGGTGTGGCATCGATCAGGAAACCAGTAATGGTTTCAATCTTGTTGCGCCAGTTCAGTGTGAAAGAGGTATCCTTCACATCCGAGAGACGCACACGTCGAGGAGGACCCACATCTGCATTGAGGAGGAGAGAAAACCAACATAAAAACAAAGTGGATAATAATTTGTGATGACTGGAAACATGTCCGATTCGTGTTGCAGCCATTTACCTTTGAGTGTGGTCATCTCTCCTTCCAGGGGTCTGCTGGTGACAGAGTTCTTGAGAGCATAGACCTGTATCTGATATGTGGTTGCCACCTACAGTACATGGACAAGCAATTAGTATTTCTTCAGTGCAAATTATGAATCCATATAAATGAGGAAACAGGAATGCTGTTTACCATGAGCCTTGGTACAATGACACGCGTGGCGTCCGGAGCAACATTCATCTCTTTGGAGGGGCTGTTGATGTTCTTTGGGATGACGACCACGCGGTAGCCTGTCAGGCGTGCATTCGGGGCTTGCCATGACACAGTGAAGGCAGAGGGACCTACCTCTGAGATCACCAGGTTGGTTGGAGCAGGAATTACTGAGGTAGAGATAGATCAAGCAAAAGCACATTTAGAATTGCATCAGAGATATATATTTGAAGTCACGCACATGTTGATGTTTATGTATATCTACCTGTGGCCTGGGTTCCAACCAAGGGTGTGCTGGGTGTGCGGCCATGGAGGGCAATGACTTTGACAGTGTACTCTGTACCAGGGTGAAGGCCTCTCAGCAGCACGCTGTCCTGGTCACCTCTGGGTGCTGGACGCAGTTCCATCTCGCCTTCCTCTGGGCTGGAGTATAGGATGCGGTATGATGTCACTGTGCCGTCTGGACTGTCCCAAGTGATGCGCATGGAGTTGGAGTCAATGTTGGAAAAGGTCAGGTCCTTGGGACGATCCATAGCTGCAGGAAAGGAGGAGGGGGTTATTTCAGCTCTTTTTATTTAATAATAATTTAATATAATAATTTATAAAACTTGGGTAAGTAACTTTAAGGCAAAGGAAAACACCATTCCAAAAGAAGTTGTAGACATGACAACATCCTCCAAGGCCTGTCATGGAACAATTTTGCCTAGTAAACACAAGTACTATGTTACTACTATCATTAACATATACTCTGCATCACCTTAACTGTCAGGTTTGGAAACTGGATCCACTGCATGGTAATACATTGGCATTTTTCAACAAACAAAACCAAAATAGACATCTGAGAAGAGAATCTCTGTCACAGTGATACTTTGCCTGTCTTAAGTCTTTGTTAATGCACATGTAAAAAGCAAATCAGAAATTGAGTTACTTGTACACGCTGAATAACACTGACAGAGTAACGTCAGTAATGCAAAAACAGTTTCTAATCGAAGCCTTTGTTGAACTGAATTGAGTCCCACTCACCAGTAATCGCATTCTCCACCACAGGGGAAGAGGGTTGTCCATCATTTCCAAGGGTATAGACACTCACAACATACTCAGCAGTGGGCATCAGTCCTGTGAATGTCATCTCTGTCTGATCTGTACCAGAAAAGCAGAATAGAAGCCACTGAGAAGAAGGTATTGTATTGGAAAAATGGTAACTAATATTGAATAAAGATGACAGCCTGGTTCTGAAAAGCTTTTCTTTTGGTATGTTCTTACCAGGGGCCACCACTTCAGAGTAGGAGGGTCCCAGGCCATTCTTGGGTACACTGGTGATTCTGTAGCCTCTGATAGGTCCCTGAGCAGGAGACCAGCGCACTGTGATAGCATTGTCACTCACATCTGTTACTTTCATGTCAGTGGGGGCTTCAATATCTAAAGTGGAGATGAACACATAATTAGCTTCACATTTACTTTGAGCCCTCAACAGTTAAGACTTCTTTTAAGAACAATTTCTGTTCACGTTGCTGTTACCCGTCTTGTGTGTGATGGACACCGGCGTGTTGGAGGCAGGGCTGTCCCCTCGTCCAGTTACGGCATTGACCGTGATGGTGTAGTCAATGTCAGGTTTTAGACCGGTAATGGTGGCGGTGGTCTGAGAGCCTGGGATCGAGAACTCCTGAGGAGTCTCACCACCTAGGAGCAGAGAGAGACAAGAGGAAGCCCAGTGTTAAACGCAGAACATGGCTGAGGTTTAGAGGAAGCTGTGAAATTAAAGCACATGTACAGACTTGTCCCTCCGTAGGTGATCCTATAGTTCTTCACTGTGACAGAGGGGGCCTCCCAACGAATGGTGATGCTGGTGGGGGTGGATGATGTGACCTCCAGATCAGTGGGAGCATCAGAGACTAAAAAAGATTAGAAGAGACAGAAAAGAGGTGCATTATAATGAAAACGAAAATATTTAGGTGTGGTCATTAAGAGAAGAAAAGGAGAGGTGACAGTATCAACCCAGTATGAACACTCACTGGTGGCTTGTGTGCCAGTCAGAGGCTGACTCTCTCGATTGTTGCTGATAGCATACACGTGTATCATGTACTCTGTCTCTGGTGTCAGTCCAGTCAAAGTGAAGTGGTTTCTGGTCGGGGGCAATCTCTCGTCCTTGGTTCGCCCACCACTCGTCTTCTTATATTGGATGCGGTAGCCCGTGATGTCGGCAGTTGGAGCAACCCAGTGGACAGTAAAGGAGTTGATCCTAATGTCAGAGAAGTCCAAGCCAGTAGGGGAGTCCAGAGCTGGAGAGAAAGGTGTTGGAGATTGAGTGAAAATTTAAATTACACACAATGGTGATCCCAAAATTGCAAGGCAACATATGATCCATTTTATCAATCTGTGAGTTGTTGATGTGGACCTTTTTTGTTTTGGTGTCATAACCAGTGTTCCCCAGACTTTTTAAAAACATGGCTCCACTTCAGGACTTTTAGTTTCTTTCTTCATTAAGACACCCACTCTTTTAAGCCACTGTCAGATACTCACCTGTTGTCTGAGTGCCTGTGGCTGGTTCACTCTCTTGTTCACCATACACACACACAACACTGATCCGGTAATTAGTGTTTGGCAGCAGGTCTGAATGGAAATAGAGAGACAGTTGTGCAATCAGAATGATTTGACACGGAGCAAAGAAAAAAAACTAATTTCAGTCTTTAAAGCCAGCAAACAGTCACACTGCTAAATACAATATTTATGTCATCTTACTCTGCAGCAGGAAGGTGTTGGTGGCTCCGCCAACATTAACTTCTTTAATGTCATCATCAGTGGCCACAGGGTGATAACGGATGACAAACCGAGAGATGTCGCTTGGTGTGGCGACATGCGGGACTGTCCAGGTCACTCTAATGTGATCAGAACCAACCCCTCCGAATTGTAAGTTGGTGGGGGCTGGAATGGCTGGAAGAATTAAGGATTAAAAGTTAAAACTGATACAGGATCAACAAAGACCTTAACTAAATATAACTATGTTGACAATGGCAATGGCATGATACATTGCTGAACTTTACTGTAGCACGTTATACATTAAAAAAAGGGCTTTCGTCTATTCTCTCATGTCTAAAACCCAAGCCCTCCCAACTGATGGAGTGAAAGAGTTAAATCACCCGCTTGTGTTTGCTTTGTGTATGTAGTTGGCTCGCTTTCCCCCTCCTCTGTAACAGTGGAGATACTGATGTCATAGTCCACGCCCGGCTCCAAACCATGAATCGTGTAATAACCAGTAGATGCTTCCACCATATCTTGAAAAATTGGCAAGCTCTCGCCTGATGTTACTACCGTTATCCGGTAACCAATAATGGCGGTATAGTTCAGGGGGATCCAGCGCAGGCCAATGGTGGTGTCAGTAATGTTGACAAAGTCAATATGACTTGGCGAGGGGATGTCTGAAAGGGTTAGGCCAGTTGTGAAAGCGCAAGCAAAACTTAGACAGACACAGATTCAAAAGCCATAATTACATTGGTTCTATCAATAACATTAATTTCATTCACAATAAAGCAGACAGAGGTAAAGAGTTTCAAAGTAGCCATGCTAGATAAAGATAATTACACCTAAGTCAACAAACATTCGTATGAGGTATATAACAATTAAAGCAGTGATTAATGCCACTGTTGTGGGCATGCAAAAAAATAAATGATTTCACCATCCCAGTTAACAAACATGATCTCCATGCATGGAAGGTTAGCCCACAATTATATTAGTAGTAGGTTGTGATAATCAAAACTGAATTAATCAATTTGGCCTCTTCTAGCTCATTGTTTTGATGATATAGAACATCAATAACTGGTTTGGTCTTTGGACTTAACAATTTTCAATAACCTCAGTTCCAGCAGCAGCAGCGGCAGCGGCAGCAGGCAACTGTTCTCAGCAAACTAGCTGTGGTACATAGTAATCATATGTTTTTCTCAGGAGTTGGTAGAGAACAAAACAGAGCAACAAGGACCCTATTTTGAAGGACAGGTCATATCAGGTGGCTAATCAGTGGGGTGATAATGTGAACATTAGCCATGACAACTTTAATATGTGATAATGTCAGAGGTGTGTGCTTGTTAGCTTGTTTTAAGTGAAAAGTCAATTGAAAAGTCAGTTGATGTAGTTTTAACAAACATCTGTTTTGAGGCAGCTTTATTTTATTTTATTTTAAAGATATGCCAATTTCAAAAAGAATATATTTCTACCAAAGTTCCAGCATGAAGAGGAATACAGTGTAAGTGTGGGGATAATGAAACTATTATTCATGGACATGTGGTGAAATATTGGAGTTGGCTGGAGTTTAACTTGGACCCCGTCTTTAACTGCAAATTCCTCTCTCTCTCACTCTTTCTTTTTTCAACATGGAGACACTGGTACTTTTATGCAAATGCAGTTGTGTGTTGATGCCTATTAATTTGTTTGAATACCTTGTGTGAATGGCTCCTACCTGGTGTGATAATAGTGGACACAGGCCCACTTTCAAGATGGCCCTTAGTAGTGAAGACACTGATGTTGTACTCCACCCCCAGATTCAAGTTCTCTAGGATGACTGAGGTTTGATCAGCTCGGACAAACTCCTCAAGGGAGTCTCCTCGCTGGCCGCTGGTCGGTGTGCTCGTCACCCTGTAGCCTGTGGTGGCTGCAAAAAGGGCAGGGTAGCAAGAACAAATATGGAAGCAATAGAACAAAATGTCATGAGGTTGTGTATCAATGAGAAATGAAAATGAACTACCAGGAAGAGATATTTGTCATGGTGAAAAAAAACATTTGAAGGCCAAAGTCTAGACTTGGCGGGATCCAGTTGGCCGGCAGTGCGTGGGGAGCACAGTCAATATTTACCTGGTGTTTTGGAGGCTACCCAGTGGACAGTGAGATCTCCTGTGCGGGGGTTGGACTCTACTCTGAGGTCAGTGGGGGTGGACACAGCTGCAAAGGTAGAAAAGCAGACGGTGATACATTTCTGAGAATCTTGATTCAATTCAGCAGTGACTTCTTGAACAAACTTATGCCAAATGGTTTGAACAGTGCTACATCGGCCCACATCAGTGCTAAATTAATCTGGTGATCAGTTATACCACTTTTTTCAGTGGCTTTTGTTTAGCAGTCGCTACCGCAGCAGTTTTTTCTTAGTTTAAGTGAATTCAGTACGCACAAGTGACAACAGTGCGGGTAATGGCATTTCCACGGTTGCGTCCATTGAAGATGGGCTGAACACTGTAGGTGTACTGATTTCCAGAAATCAAATCTGGAATATCAATATGACCAGAGTCAGAGGTCTCTTCTCTGGTCGTCTCGCCTTCCTGGCTGGGGAGCACAGACAGCTGGGGAGAAGGAGACAGACATGCATCACAAATCACAATTCCACATTAATAGATTTCTTTTGGGCCACATGGGGTAGAGCAACAAGCTGTAAATACAACAGTGACATATGGTCACTGTCTGAAGTGGATGTGCAGTAAATGTTGAGTTATGGGTTAGGGCACTAAATGATTTTAAGTCCAAAATCCTCCTCCTCTACTGGTGTAGGTTTCTACCTTGTAACTGAACTTGTGAACAGGTATCCAGGTGATGATGATAGAAGTATCGGTGACTTCAGTGCTGAAAGCCGGAGCATTTCCCAGCTGGGGAGCTGGGAGGAGAACAGAATGAGGAAAGTAAAATTAAATTCATTGCAACAATTTATGCTACTCTTTGTTGGATATCTATTTCTCTCAATACTGACCGGTAGTAAAATATGTAGTGACGCCCTCACTGAGCACATTGTCCAGCTCAGAGTGCAGGATGGCAGTGTACTGGGTGTCTGGCCGCAGATTCCTCAGAGGGTACTGGTTGACCCTGCCTGGGATCCTCTTTTCAATCGGGTTGGAGCCCTCAATGCTAAGGAAGAGACGGTAGCCACTGACGATGGCGCGGGGAGCCTCCCAGATGGCCAACGCACTGTCAGGGCCGATGTCAGTGAAACGCACGTTGGTGGGTGAATCGGGTTCTGGAGGGGTTAGAAATTATGAAAGATTTAAGGCAAAAGTTTGTGTAATCTCCCTTTATAATAACTGGTCTCCTTTGCTCATGATGGATAATACTCACTGGTAGACTTTTGTCCTACAAGCGGCTCGCTCTCCACTCCACCACTGATGGCAGAGATGTAGAAGCGATAGAGTGTGCCTGGCTGCAAGTGGGTAATATCAGCGTATGCGTTGGGTGAGATGGGCAGCTGAAGGGGCCTTGTGTCAGTGCCATCAGGGCCAACAGGGGAGAAGATCACCCTGTAACCATTCACCTCACTGGGAGGACCGGTCCAGGTGATGGTGATCTTCACATCTGATACCTCGTAGAACTGCAGATCTGTGGGTGCACGGACCTCCTCTGTGGACATGAAATGGTAGGTTGAATGGCAGGGGATATTGTCAGAATCAGACTTCACAGTACCCATTCAGAGTTTTGGACCACTAGTATTGCTGTGGAGTTCTGAAAGATTTATGAAAGACTGAATGTTAGCATAACTTTGTTTACAAAAAACATGGGATACCTTTGAATAAGCTCTGAAAGTTCTGTAGATGGCTAAAATCGAATCTAAAAATCTGAAATTCTGCATTTATTGGGTTACCTTTGCCTTGCACAAACTTAAAAAAAGGTGGAATAAAAGAAAACTTATTTAAGTTAATTTATGGATCTCAACAATAATGGCTCAGATAAAGCAGAATATAACTACCAAAGCAGATGTGTAAAACAATGACATTTTCTTTAACATCTGGTTTTGCTTTTCGAGTATAATAAAACAGTACATTTTGCTGTGCAAGGCACAAGGTGGAACGAGTCAGAAGTGGAAATCCCCATTAAGGTTTACATACTGAGGATCTATCAAGTGTATGTGCCTCTGTACGGGTGCAGCCTGCACATGCATGTTTGCTTAAATAAAGTATTTAAAGTATTTTAACAGGTGCCTGTTTCAGAGCCCATCGTGAATTAAAGAGAGGCCATTCAGCAGCCATGGTTGACTAAGATGAAGACAAGCCTCTTAAAGAATATTGCGATGGTATAGCTAAGGCTGTAAATGTATGTTTGCAAATGCATTTATTTCTGTTTTTTAATCAACTTAGGGATATGGTATCTGTTTAAAAGCATGTACCAGGTGGAGGAGATCCAGCGGTGTTGACCTGGACAAAAACAGGTTCGCTCTCCTGATTGTCCTCCACAGCATAGATGCTGATGTTGTAGAGCAGACCAGGGCGGAGATCAGCCAGGGTCACTGAGGTCTCTGAGTCCGGCAGGGTCAACTCAGTGCTGCTGCCTTCCACAGATGGTGTGTAAACCACACGGTAGCCTGGCAGGCATCAACAAGCAGTTAAACACAGCCGGAATAAAATAAATGTCTGAATCAAAATCTAACTTAAAATCACATGCACTGTACAGTATGCATGTACAGTGCATACCCACACAGAAAGTAGTTTTTACCAGTAATAGGAGCCTGAGGTCTGGACCAGCGGACTCGAATGGAAGTCTCTTGTACCTCATCGACAGTGTGCTGAGCAGGTGTGTCAGGAGCTGGGGGAAAAAGGAACAACAATGGAACCCTTCATGGCATCTCTTTCCAAGAAATGTATAAAATTTGCATGATCCTGAGCTTATTTTGATGACAAAGTGAAGGAGAAAGCTTCTCCTACCTGTGGTCTGTGAGGTAGTCAGGATGAGGTTTGGCTGTCCCTGATTTGGGAGCTCGTAGACATTGACATTGTACCTGCGTCCTGGCAGTAGATCAGTGATGGTGACAGAGTTGGTTGAGCGGGAAACATCTGGAGAAGCAGACAAAAAATGGGTTAATACCCGTGCCAGTAGACATTTTATGTAAATGATGTATTAAGATTTTGCTGTACCATTTATACCACAGCTGTATTTCTGACCTATTGCTTTGACTTAACCTGAGGTGCATCAGTCAGAACTTCAGCAGCAAAACTGCTCAATTAATCAATCCAATTATTTTTTTATGTGAAATTATGGAGGCATCTTTGAGGTTTCAGTGATGGTCACAGGTTCTCACCCAGGACTTTTGGCTTGGCTCCTTCCTCACTAAGCTCATACTCCACCCTGAAGCCAGAGATGGTAGAAGAGGCCGATGTCCAGGACACAACGAAGCTGTTTGACGTGATTTCTGTCACTGACTCAGAGGTGTCCACCACTGGAAGAGGCTGGGTTGTCTCTCCCTCCGATGTTTCCACTTAAAGGGACAAAGGGATAATTATTTTATTTTATTATTATTATAGATTATTTCTTTAGGTTTCTGGCACTGAGAGACTGCACAAGTCTACTCACAAGAACCATGGGTAGTGGTGAAATCAAAGCGTGTGATTTCGCGGCGTCCATATCGCAGGATACTAATCAGCTGACCCTCGTACGTGACGCCCGGTCGCAGCCCACTGATCGTGTAGGAGTTGAGGTGGCCTGGGATGGTGACCTCCTTCCAAGCCGCTCGGGCATTTTTCTACCAGAGGGTAAGATAAAAGATAAAAAGTTGATGGGTTTTAAGCCATGTTTGCACAGTTTAAGCAAACACGGACAAGAATGCAGTAAAGTGCTCAGAAAAAAGGAAATTTTTACTTCAATTACATTGTAGCTTGGCAAACCATATCTGTTGATGACGACCATGTTATGTAAGTGAAAGCCCAAAGCAGTTACTAAATGGAGCTGTGGTGAGATTGTTTTCTCAACTGCATAATCTGACTTCCAAACTCTTTATGGCAAGCATAAATCTTTAAAGTAATGAACATTTCTGACAGCACAGACATAATCATTTAAAATTAAAATATTTTGTGAAACATTGACGAATTATTGATATACTTAATTAATTCACAAAACAAAGACTTTCCATGGTAGCCTGTATATTTTGGACTGGGCACCGGCTATGTTCAAAGTATTTAGACCAGGTTTACATGCTGTTTGAAACTCCGGACTTTCTCAGCAGGAGGACTTTGAGTGGCTTTGCTGTCCAAAACACACAAACCCCCTCAGAGGAAATGTGTTTGACTTCATTCGGGTTTCATTAACATTTCAACCAGCTTGTCGGTCTTTGAAGTCCTCAGACGAAAAATATGTGTGAGGGGGAAAAAAATCTCAGGGAGGGGGATATTTTCCTTGGAAACACTAAAAACTGCAGACTTTATAAAGGGAGTTCATGTGTCCTCTAATCATCTTGTTTGTCCATGCTCAAAACTTCAGTCAACATTACCAAAAACACTTGACCTCATTCAGACTGTTTGCCCATCTTTACTAATGCTACGAGTCAGCAAAAAATAAAGACAGATAGAGAAAAAAGAAAATGACTCACGATTCTCCATTTGAGTATGTACTGAGTAATGTGAACAGATGAAGGGGCATTCCACTGAATGGGGTGGGAGTCTGGTTGTTTTCCTGCCTCTGTGATGATCACCTGGACAGGTCTGTAGCCGTCTGAGGAGAAGCAGGTGGAAGAAAGTGAGTGGGAGAGACGTGAACAAAGTCACCTTGTCAAAAACATATATCATATAAGAGTGTTACCTGGAGAGAGTGTGGGTGAAAGATCGAACCAAACCACCAGACGGTGCTAAACCAACTCAAACACCCACTGACATCTTACAGTCTGGCATAACACTGGAGTATTATATTCATCACAGTTTATCTAGCCTCTGTACCCTCAGAGACAGACACACACACACACTACAGCTTAATACCCCTTGCTCTGCACACACACTTTCCTGGAGCACGATCACAATGAGATAAAAGTTGCCACTGTCAATGTTTGATTCAGGACACACACAGGGTGCTGCAGAACAAAGTATCACATTAAGCAACGTTTACATAACCAGAGGGAGATATTGGTGCCAGGAAGTGTGTTCAAGCAGTCCAGGCCTAAGACGAGTATCCCTTTCCCTCTGCACGTCAGCACAACATAACACTCAGCGGAGGAGGAAAAAAAAGAAAGAAAACTCTCCAAATACAAAGACCAAAGGGGGAAAACGGGGTGACGTGATTGTCCAGCACTTCTTCTTTTGCTGCACTTCAAAGTGACATGCAAGGGAGGTTAAGAGGGGGTGGCTCAGAGGAAGGGGTCAGTAATGTCAGGGAGTTAAATAAATACATATAGCAAACGCAAATTAAGCACCAACATCTGAGAAACAGCTGGAAAAAAGAGTGTAAGATTTAAGTCTTTTTACCACCTTGACTGAGCCTCAGAGCAGTCGCAGTTATATCACAGTCACATCAAATGTTGGATTTTGTGTGGAAGAGTGTGAATTCTTACAGAATTTACAACTTCAAAGAGAAAATTGTGGGGATTCTTTTTTCTACCTTGGTAGGTCTGCAGAGGTTCACATCTCATCTCTCCATTCCCGCTGCCGTAGCAATAACAGCGGTAGGGGATGCCGTGGATGACTTTGTCCCATGACTCTCCAATCTGATGGAACTCCCTGGTTTGTGGCTCCTGACACTGATCTATTGTGCAAAAACACAAGACAATGCAAGAGATGATGGGATGGGACAGACAAGGGTGGGTGTATGATTCCCAGCTGTAAAGTGCTGAGTATTTAATTCCCCAACAGCTGAGCTATTGCACTATGCATGGACACACCAATAGCATCACACTTCCAGCGTCCACGTCCCTGGCCATAGCAGGTGCAGTTCATCATGTAGCCCTCATCGTGGCGCTTGGAGAATTCCTGGTTGACTTCATAGGTGAAGCCATCAACAATACACTGATCTGCAAAAACAATAATACACCTTTTATGCTCTACTGCCAGATTGCATGACTCCTGTGACTGTTTCAAGGCAAATGCTCCAAATTCAGAGAGAGATAGCTCACTGACCTCGCAGCTGTGAGTAAGCAATGCAGCTCCATTCCCCACGGCCATTACCCTGGCACGTGCACTCCATCATGTGTCCCATAACATCGTGGCGTTTGTCCCACTTGTCGCCTACACGGTGCATCGCTCCATCGTTGGTGGTGCATACCTCCTCATGGGCTAGATAAAGAAAACAGGTTAAAAGAAGAAAGGAAAAAACAGTGCACTGTGTTTCTGATGCATCTGTCTATGCATACCTATGTTGTTGTGTGTTTGAACCACTTCAGCTTGTTGCCATGATGTTGTACTGTGATGTCATTATGTAACAGCCTTGATAGAGTCATCACTTTCCCATGACTATAAACCCTCTCTCCACTAAAAGCCAATTGTTTAGCCCCTGAATGTCCACAAGTGACCCATGCAACCAATCATTTAATCATCATTTAATCATCAATTTCATATAAGAAAACAAGATAAAGACCAAAGTATTTAGCTTAATGTCCTTCAAAAGACGTTTTGTATGCCATGTTTGAGTAGCATTCGAATATTTCAAAATTTAGCCATAAACCCCAGGTTCACTGAGTGTAAAGCAACTCATAGAATGCATCAACTCTTCCCAGGACTGCCACATTTTTAAAGAAACAATATCTTTACTTCAGGTGGTTGTTCTGTAGTTATATCCACTGACTTTATGCTTTTATATTGTGCATATGAATATTTGGAATCTGTTCAAAGTCATTGTTCTGGGGGAAAAACAATTGTGAGGAACAAACAAAAAGCAGGACACACACACAAACATACTCACCAGCCATGGGGCAGAATCCAAAGCGCTGCTCTGTGTCATAGTTGTGGGTGGTACCACACCAACTCATGCCATCACGGCGCCCATCAGAGGTGCAGTCGGTGTAGTTGCGGCCGCTGTAGAGGAAGGGGAAATGGCACAGGGCACCATTGGAGTTTCCGCCTCGCGTTACCACAATGGCTGTAATCAAGAAGGAGACACAACAGTTATTGTTCATCTGTGATCTGGTTACCTTTAGTTACAATCCAACCACGTCATGTCTTTGTTTTAGTTTGGGGACTGTAATTTCTTTAAGATTTGCCAATATATCAACCAATATGCTCTCCCTTTAAAAATGACCATTGTTTGAGCAAAAGATACAAGTATCCATGTATCTCAAAGATGAAACATGGAGACATTAAAATTGTAAAATGATAGCACTATATCTTTACATCAAGTTTACATCTCACCATTCCTCTCAGTACAGAAAGAGTACTGCTGATCTCTCTCATAGTCTGAGGTTGTAGAGCACCAGAGCTGCCCGTCTGTGCGTCCGTCTGAGGTGCAGGAGTAGTAGGTCTTCCCCATGAAGACAAAGGGGAATGCACACGGTTGGCCGTTAGAGTTACCACCATAGACCTGGGTCCTGGCCTCTGAATGGACAAGAGAGGGAAGAAAAGTGGTTTATTAATTTATTGTTTAATAGAAGTGGAAAAGTTGCATTTTGAATGAAAAAATACTTTTTTCACTGAGACCCCTGCTTTTCTTCCCTCCCTCCTGTGCTCACCCCATTCCTGACAGCTGATGCCATTGCCCAGACAGGTACAGAGCATCTGCTTGCTGCCCTGGCTTCGGATCCAGCGCTGTCCATCATAGTAGGAGGCTCCAGAGTCTGTCTGGCAGGTTCCTTCAACGGGGAGCTCGACCTTCTTCTGGGACACAGTATGGGTGGGAGTCATCACGACAGCACCCGTGGCTGTACAACACCAAACAGAATGAAAGATGAATGTCAGGACTGCAAGAGGATCAGAGAAAAGTTTTTGCCTTTTGGTGAACACAAGCCAAACACAACTTAGGTAAGAAATTTTAAGTCTCACTTCGGCCTGCATTGTGCCTTTCACACTTCCACAATCCACGGGCATTTCCGAAGCACAGACACTGCAGGATGTGTCCACTTGTGTCAGTCTTGGTCCATGTGTCCCCGATACGGTAGGACCTCCTAGTTTCCTGGTCATTGCAACGATCTGGTGGCAGAACAACCGTGGTCAACAGCTGCCCCTGAAATATGTAAAGGTGTGTGTGTTTATACATTATTCAGCTTACTCCGTGAGGTGCATGTGATGCGTCCATTTCCCTCTCCCAGACAGGTACAATCTAGCATCATCCAGCCTTGGTACGGTTTCTCCCAGGTCTCACCCACAACGTACGAAGATGCAGCATTGTTGTCATAGCAACGCTCGGCTTCACAGAAAAACACAGGAGAACCTTTATTTAATTCATCTGCAGCTTCTCATACATAAGACATGGTCAATACATACATGGTCATACATAATACATACATAGACTATAAATCTCTGGGTCACCCCTTAGACATTTTCACAAGAAATAAAGCTTGTGAAAATCAATGGCTGTGGTGTAAGACAGGCAAAGAGGAGGGCACTGTCCTCTCACACATCTTGTTTGCCTAGACTGTTCTCAAATATTTAGAATGGTATCAAACACAGTCATGCTTCTGAGAAGTTACCTTGCTGTGTGCACTTGTGTGTGCATGTGTGAGTGTGTGGTGCCAGCTGAATGTACAAGTTTGCATGTTTATGTTGTCATAATTTACATTTATCTTCATTCCAGAGTTCATGTTTACAGGGATGTCACGTGACATCCCTGATAAATATTGGTAAAGTGACTCACCCACTGGTTTGCAGGTCCACTCTCCTTTGCCATTTCCCAGACAAACACACTCCAGCATGTAGTCAGCACTGTCATGAGGCCTCTGCCAAGTATCCCCGATTTTATAAGACCTCCCACCTTCGTGGCAACGATCTGTGACACAGATTTAAATTTTAAGCCATTATCTTACGTTCAAATATTAAATGCATTTAATTTTTCAATATCTACAATTTAAGTAAAACATGACTTTACTGTTCCTCAATACATGGACCAGTCAGGGAGTCCATCTCGAGAAAAACAAGGCATAATAGCAGGCAGATAACTATGAATTTTCAAAATTACACTTAAATCCAGTTAATTTTCTCTGAAAACAACTTAAACATATTATTTTCCTTTATACCCAGTTTGAAAGTAAGATATTTTTAAACTCACTTGCGATGGTGCAGCTGATCTTGCCGCGACCAGAACCAATACAGGTACAGTCCCACATCATTCCATCCTTTGGTCTCTCATAGGTTTCGCCGACCCGGTACGTCCGGTCATTGTACTTATCATAACAGGACTCCTCCACTGAAGGAAAAAACAGCAGGAAACACCAAAAGGTTAAGAAGCTGTTATCGCGAAACCGGCTGGTGGCATTTATCCTGCTGCGTAAAGACGCACCGATGGCTCAACGAATGGATATATCAATATGCTCCCTGGGTTTGGTTTTTTTTCTTTAAGGAACTCAGGTCTGTTGTTGTAGTCACAGCGTGATTTATATATTTAACAGCTCTGAAACAATTGGTGCGACGGTCCCAAACCAACGTCACTTGTTTCCAGATTGGAAAAAGTTAGCCTAAGAAGAACTGACTTGCGAAGACATGACCTCTCACTCACCTTCAGGCTTAGTTTTGCATTTGATGCCTGCTTCTCCGTTGCAGGTGCACACCAGTGTACTGCCAAGGTAGGGCTTGTCCCACTGCTCGTTCAGTCTGTACGAGCGACCGTTTTCCTCACAGCCCGCTAAGAAGCGTGTAATAAGAAAGTTGTTACACAAAGGCCGTTAACATTTGGACTGCAACATTAGAGTTTTGGCTGATAAGGCTCTTCTCAAAGGAAATATATCCGATCAAATGAATGCAGAATCAAGTCATGAAACGTAAACTTATATAGTTACTGAATCTTACTATTTAAAGCACGCACTAGGAATCTCTTTCTAATGTAGAAAAAACACCTTTGACGTTTTCATGCATTAAGGATAGTTAATATTTCAAAAAGGTCACAGATGTCCTTGTACTAACCTGGAGTGACGACCGCGCTATCGTGGGGGTCAGGATACACCTGTTGCTGGCCAGTTTGCCTTTTGCTCTTCCCTGGCAAGCCGTGGACTGCGCTGCTTACGCACAGCGCAACCAGCAACCCCGTCAGTGGGCTACCGGTCATTTTGTGGACAAAAAGTAAGGATTTCAAGGTAAGCTGGAGGATGGTTAGTTATAAGGCAAAGTTTTAAAGAAGACGCTAGCGCAGAACTTAAGTTTTGCTTGGAGAGATTGGACAGTTTCTGTCCCTTATCCTCAGCTTGCTGCTTTCAACAGGCGGACCGCTCTGCCGCCGTGCAGCTGGTGTTCCAGACCGAGGAGAGGGGAGCCCACTGGTTTTATACCCGGACACACCACCGCAGCTTGCTGAAGGGGAGGGCTTTAACTGGAGCTGGGATGACCCACCCGTGTATGAGCAATACAGATACTCAAAGAACGAAAAAAGCCGTATGGCAAGAAAACAAAAAAACGAAGAACATCGACTGATGTAGATGAATGAGCTTCAGAAATCTGTTCTCCTCAGAGATCAGATGGGTAAAAGGAAATCAAGTGAGGACCCCATCCACTGTGATGGGATGGCGAGATGCCACACAGAGGGTCAGGGGACAATACAGCCAAGCAAATCTCAGAGGAGGCCACTGTAAAAGCAGATATTAACATACAAATTATTACAATAAGAGACTTCCATATCAATGCACTGCAGGGCATACTAAAACTTGCAAAAAAAATTCCTACAGAGGACCAGACACACAGACCCAAACCTCTATCATGGGGTCCATCCCGTTTTATTTAACAATGCACAGATATTCAAAGCAGTGATTAAATACACTTAATGTAGTTACTTATCATACATACAGAACATATATATTGAAGGTCCCCAAATCCCAAAATGTCCCCCAAGATCTGGGATTGGGATTTGTGGTCTACTTTTGTTGTTATTACAGTATGTCCATGTTGCTGCTTCCTAAATTAGCCCAGCAGTTATGTTATGATGTTACTGAACGAGGAAAACTCCAGTCTGTTCTGCTGTTTTCCGGACAGGAGAGAAATCAAACACAGCCATTATTTTTCTTATGACTGTCTGCTGAGTCATTGCTTAACAGACATGTATTTCCTCCGTGAAAAATCTGTTTAAATGTTTTGGATACCACACTGACCAGTAATGTCTAGGCTACAGTTATGAGTGTTGCCCAAATATCTGTTAATTGAATTTGTGTGTGCTGTTGTCACCATTACTTAACACCTCAACTAGTCAGTCCTATTCACCTCCCATCATGTAGCCTAAACACACAACCACAAACACACACAAACACACACACACACACACACACACACACACACACACACACACACACACACACACACACAGACACACAGTCTCGTCCTTTTCCCCTCCACCTGTTCTACATCCATCATGGTGTTTTTCCTTCTTTATTTGTCATCTATCTGGTTTAGCCAAGTGTGTGTGTGTTATAGAAAAAAAATAATAAAGTACTTTCACTTGTATCTACATTTCAAATTCTGTTGCACAGCTTTTCCGAGCAAACATGATCTGTTTTAATTTTGGACATTCATTTGGATGAAAACATATTTCCACTCATAAATTTATCTGTGCACTGTGCAAAAGGGAGGGGGGAAATGCTAACACTGACCTGAGCATGTTTTCTTGGTCATGTTATGGAGAGGAGCTGCTGCTGATGGTTCCACTGCACTTACTCATGGGTCTGGTTTGGAGAGTAGCTATTGTGTGCGTGTGAGAGAGAGTGCGGTCTACTAGTTCCTGTCACAGGGATCGTACATGAGTCGTGCCTGAGGGTGAATGGCGAGCAGATAGTTTGGGGGAAAACAGAGTAAGAAAACAGCAAAAGTGCTGTTCTTGTTTTTTAAAGTGAGTGAAACTGAATCACCAAATCTCTCTCGCCGTGTGGAAAAAGCCTCCACGTACTTATCACATGTCAAACAGCACCATAGTGTGGAGGATCACAACACAGGACAATTTTAAGGCTGCAGGATCTCCAGTGCTAATTTAGTGTAAGTGTAAGTGTAACTTCCATATTCAGGGATGTTTCCTGAAACATGCACTCTGATGGAGGAATAGTGCTGTTGTAAAAGAAAGTATAAATATTTGTGAACAAAAGAGACATTCAGTTCTTACGAGAATGGTGGATTTGGGCTATGACTTAATTTCCCGGGCTGTTAGGCCTCACTGTCAGATTTATGAGCTGTCTCCTTCGAAGACTCTGGACCGCAGCCTGGCTTATATCAAATTGATTCACCTCTTCTTTTCTGTTTTCAATACATTCAAATTTCATTGGCAATGTATCTCCACTCTGGTGATTTTAATTTGTTGTTGTTGACCCTGAGTGATTTGTATCTGAGAGTTTAGTTAAGTGAAGATCCTGATAATCCTCAAAAACTGGAAATGACATTACTGGCAGAGTGTTTTCTAAAGCACAATGCAGCATTACACATTTGTCATCCTACTTTACAGTCACTCACAATCTTGCATAAATTTCAAAACAACACTGAACATTGTTTGAGTTACAGGATCTATTGCAATGACTACAACATCTGTATTTATTGTTTTCAACATTGCATTACATTTGCATGGGAATTAAGTGGTAGGCTTTAAGTTAGATTGATTTGAAAAGTCTGCATTGCATCACCAAGCAACAACAATGTGACTGTAGAAGCAATGCAAAATAATGTTCACTTGAACATGTTCCCTAAACATTTTTTTAATGAAATACACTTAACTTGTTTTTGTCAAGAGATCAGATCAGGACATTGACACACTCTCATGTTTTTGCAGTAAATATGAAGCTACAGCCAGCAGCTGGTTAGCTTGGCTTAGTTTAAACAACCACAGACAAGGGGAAACAGCAGGTAGCCTTCCCATAGTGCTGATGGACAGCGTAAGAAACTATACAGATCCTTGCACCGGAATTAGAGGTTTCATTTACTTTTATTCCTTCTTTCCATTTTAAAATCTGTTGCCAAAATGAACAACAATGTAACTTGGCTTCTGACTGTTCAGTTGTGTTATCCTGTCCATCTCCAAAAGTCGCAAACTCAAGTTATGTTACTTGAGGCACTTTATAAGATTTCACACAGCTAGAGCCACAAAAGGTTTTGTACAACTTAATGTAGTGTAAGGTAATGTGAGTTATTTCTTGCTGAATGCCATATTTTTTTTGTCCAACTTTACGTACAAAAGTGAATAAACTTATTTCTCCAAATTTTACAAATATTCCTTTAATCAAACTGAGTTAAAAGGGTAAAAAAAGAAGAAATGTGTCAGATCTGTACAGTCTCATCTGTACAACATTTTGCCATATGTCATATGTTTGTCCTTGAGTTACTTAAAGAGATAAAACTGTGAAAAATAGCTGTCATGTGTGGAGTCTCCAGTGATTTCCAAATCTTAACACGCATTTCTAGTGTGTGCCAAGCTCTAACACATGTAGAGCCTTTGGGGGCACCTGTTTTTAACGTGTGGTTTCTTTCTCCACCCGGCTTCACCAAACTGTGGATGCACAGTTTGGAGAGTGAGCGAGCCAGATGGCCACAGCTGGGTGGAGTAATTAGGCCAAGGATAATAACTGGGCCTTTGTTTGGTGGGGGTGGGTGGGTGAAGCGACAGGTGAAAAGAACACTGAGCAGGATTTAAAATAGAGGGAGAAAGTGGAAAGGTACGGTGGCTGGTGGCGCTAGAAGGGTGGAGGGAACGATGAGCAGAAGTGGGACCATGACTGTCACACCCATGTCTGGCTATTCTTCTGCTTTGCTTCAGCTTCCTGTCTGGAGTTAAAAAAAAGTGGTGGGATCTGTTGCTCGGCAGTTCAAATATGAACAGCCTTAACACCCCTGAAAACATTACATAGGAAATGTGAATTTTTGCAGAAGTTCATAACCCAGACAGATTCAGACCTGATTCAGACCTGAGCACTGACTGTCCTTGTCACTGCTCAGGTCTGAATCTTCTGCACAGGAAGGGAAGCATCTGCTCCTTTGCTGACAACAGGGGCTAGAGGTCGCTGACATCAGGCATGGCGGAGACGCACTTCTCAAAGATTCCACAACACAGTGCCACAATACAGAGTTGTCGTGGAAACCAAATGGGTGGGGCCATTTGAGAGAATGACAGCGAGGGTTTGACTTGACAAGTGAGGGGTGCTGATGGCAGTGCTTCATCGACTGAATTATACATTGAGTCACCAAAGACACTCTCACGCCCTTGAGATGAGCTGAACTCAGTCCAGCAGGCGTCCAGCAGAGCAGCAGTGGAATTGGACAAAAAATATTCTGCAGATAATTTCATTCTTTAAACTACAGTCAGGTCTCAGGTCCAATCAAAAGTCAGTTCATAAGCAGATTGCAGGTAGAGATGTAAGGTTTCAGGTCTCTGAATGCATTTGTACAATTTTAAGTCCAAAGCTGTGTTGATATTGTTTTTGAAATATGTGGAATACAGCTGCCTGCCTGTCACTGGCTTTATTCAATTGAGTCAAGAACAAATGTTGGCCGCCCGATGAATGTAAGACCAATATTAACTCTCCTATTCATTGATTCACGAGGGTGGCTCTTTAGCGGCTAAATGCTCCATTTTGTCTGCAGTTTCAAGCTGTCTGGTTTCAAGAGAAGTAAAGTTATGAATCATAAAACTAAAACAACGAGTTAAAAGACACTAAAATGCTGTGTAGAACTAAGGGAAACTGCAGCATTCTGTTCGGGTCTGTCACTAAAAGCATCCACTTTCACAGTCATGTGAGTCATTATTGATATAAAAAAATGATTATAGCAGCTTGTCAACACATGCCAAACTTGTCAAACAAAGTTCTGACGACCTCAAAAGGTACTTTGTTAATGACTAGTTTCCCACCTCTCTGACCATTTTTTAAGGGTCAATCCTGAGCCAAGACCAGCAGTTCCATTGCGAAACTTTTCAACTCAGACCTATGCTCCCATACCTCTGCAGACAGCTAAGTGTCTTCAGGTCAGTCACTGTTTATACTGCCACCAGTCAAACCTGACATCAGCTGTGCTGCCATTTCCTGGACAGCAGCCTTCTCGTAACACTTCTCCTTCGGTCAGGGACGTGGAAACCCGTCTGGGTTTTCATGCTATGACAGGGGGTGTAAATAAGCACAACCTTAAGAAGGTAATACGTGTGTTTCCTTTTCTGCAGTGTACCAGTGTGTTTGTGTGAGACAGCCAGTGATTTGCTAAACTTGTGCCCTCACTCACACACACACACACACACACACACACACAGTGTCCACAGTTCAGCCATAGCGCATTTGCTGCTTTGAAAGGAGGAGCTGTCCTTTTCCTCTGGGGTTAATTCACCAGACTGCGCCGTGGTTTTAATGGCCAATGGGAAAAATAGAGGAAACAAGTCTGCATCTTGTTTACTCACAGGGAATGAAAAAATAGCCAGTTTGTTAATGTTGCAAAATGAGCCTCACAGACGTGCACAGAATTTGGGACCCATGTGAAAACGTCTGTGCCTTTTCCTGTTGTCACGCCAACCACAACTGATTGTCCTATAAAACAGAGGCTACAATTCATCTCATTAATGAATTCCTGATTAGACTGCCAGCGGAAAGGTGATGATATTCACATAGACAGGGCACATTTCCAAAGGACTCACAGTAAGCTCCAAAGGCAGCAAGGTAGAGAATCATTCTGCCATGACCCTGGTCAACCTTGTTACTCACACTTTTGGTGTGTGTCTGCGACATGCGTTTGTGTGCACCCCCCCATCCCCACTTGCCATGACCTGCCTGCTTCGTCATCTCTAACAGAGCAGGTTGTCCTCAGAAGCTCCTGGAGGAAGCAGACAAAGAGGGGCTTTGAGTGGCCAGGCCTTTTACCAGCCATCAAGAAAGTGTCTGCAACAGTCCAGTGTAGATTCAAGAAAGCCGCTCACGAGTGGCACAAAACATGTACAGGGAAACACAAAAGTGTTGTAGTTGTTAATGAATAAATACATTAATTCCATTCAGCAGTAAAAGCTGTTTGTGTCCAAGATACTGAGCCAATCTGGATTTGTTTTTCAATCTTTTTTACTTAAGTGGTAATTCTTCCCCATCTTTTGAAACATTCAGCATCAATGAATGAGCACTTTCCATTATGCTCTGTTTCCCCATGTGTTTTATTAGACAATAGGGTGTTTTCTCAAGATCACTCTTCAACGGAATGGTTCATAACATAGAGCAGGTCAGAGCAGGGTATATTCCAGCACTCCTGCCTGCCTCCTATAACTTCCTGACAACATAAGTGATTTAAAGCAGACTTTCACCACATCGACCCCAAAGGGAAGCACAGTGAAGGTTTATGAGATTCGAGCAAGTTTGAAAGAATGTAATATGGAGGCTTGCCCATTCCCTGCTGTGTGTGGTTTTTCTTATTGTTGGCACTTTCTCCCTCCATTTGCCAATGTATACTTGCAAGGAATTAGAAAAAAATATTTCCCGCTTTGTGCCCCACAAACACACACATACACAAGCATGCAATTCCTCTAGTATCGCCCCTCAACATTTTCTGAAACTGAGCCCTGATTTTGCAGACACACTTTCCATCCGTTTTAACTGTGTACCTTGTTGTAAGCATCACCCTTACTCACTCATTCCCGTCTAGATGACATGGGCATGCCAGCTCACCTGGGGCCATACAGAGGCCCACTTGCCCAATACCAGGTTACATCAGCCTGTTTTGGTAAATGCATCAGAAGCCCCACTATAAACATTACATGGCACGACTCAGTGCCATGATTGACATGTGAGATGCAAGTTTTGAAACTGTGGCATTCCTGGAAACGCTCTGCTTAGCTTGAATAAGAGAAGCTCCACTGACAGAGGTCTGTGTGGGGGAGTAACTAAAGTGCTAATGTGCAGACCACCATGGCCCCTTCAACACACACACACACACACACACAGGGTCAGACACCTCCACAAATACACGCATGCACAGAAATACACAGACACCTAAACAAACACAGTCTGCAAAGTGCAGCGGTGTTTGTTCTTAGCCTCTGCCACATTTGTGTGTTGCGTGAGGTCGCCAAAGGATCTTATGAATGAGACAAGAATTCAAGAAGTTCCTCAGTGTAATCATTCACCACAGCAAAATCTGTATTCCCTGGCTCTGATTTTGCAGACACGCTTGTGTTAGGATTCTTTTTTGACACCACCACTAGAAATGATACACCGGCCAACATGAGCACGGCAGAGGTGGTGGAAGCTTGATTGAGGGGGTGTGATGGCAGAGGAAGGGCAGTGGATGAGCAGTCTGCTGAGTGAAGCTTGGGTCACAGTTCACACCCAGACAATGATTTTACCAGTGGCTAACAGGAGGGATATAATGGCATTTCTTCAGCATTGGTAGGGTGGTGATGATTTTGGGGCTGTAAAGTATGATCCATCCTCCAACACTCTTTTTCTACAATATCTACTCATCCCAGCTAATGTACAGTTCAGCTAAGGGAAATGTTGTGGTTGAGGCAAATAAAGTGTTATTAAGTACAGTTAAGGTTAGACACCTAAAACTGTCGGTGAAGGATTGGAAAAGCTTTTGGTTACAGTTAATTAAAAGGCAGCTGTAAATTGCAAGTCTGTGGCAAGGCACAAACTCCAGTCTCTCAAGGCAACAAACCCATCCATCACCCTGATCTTAGACACACACACACACAGTAATGCTGACCGGGTAACATTGATGTCACATTACACTACAATGTATCATACATTTATCTTGTAGTTTTGGAAGATTTGTATTTTGTAGATTTGTAGTTAATTGACTAAAACATATATAAATTTACCTGAATAGTCCTTCAAACTAAGAAGCAGTTATCTAAATATTGTTTCGGCAAAGAGAAAGAGGGGCCTTAACAGCAATATCATTCATTATCAAAGAATAATTTCATGTGGGTTTGTATAACATTCCATCTTGTCACGTATTATACTTTCTTTTTTCTTTCTTTCTTTCCTCTTGCTCCCATTTCACCAACCCCCACACTCCTCTCCACTACCTTTTTTGGTCTCAGTCTGAATGCTTCTCTCCATTTGGCTCCATGTGAAACTGCAGACCATTTGCCACAGTGCTGTTTTCTGAGGGAAATGCCAGAATGTTTTACTGTCTGTGCCGCAGAGAGCCAAACACTATAACCACAATACTTAAAGCCTACAGTGTGTTTGCCACTTTAATGTGACTGCTAACGATTTTCACTGGAGTGCATCTTTGACTTCTCAAACTGACAGTCGAAATGCAAAATGAAACTCCAGGGCTCATTTTGCTATGGCTCTAAAAATGCTCCAGGTAGGCTGTGTATTGCAGTGAAGCAATCTGTGAGAGAGTGAGTCACATTTTGTGGAAGGGCACATCAGCAAACCATATGACATTATTTCCCAGCAGAATGCTTTTCTGCATGCATGCAGAAAGTTTGCCATGGCAAACTGGAAGGAGTTTCCCAAAGTTTTCCCTATTAAGACGCAAAGTATAGGCACACCATTTTAGTTTACCACTGCCAGCAGAGTTACATGTCTGGTAAAAAAAACAAAACAACCTAAAACAACCTGACACTATTGGAAACAAAATGATTTCGTAATAAAGCCAGAATAGTAACCTGCTATTTCATTACTCAGTCATGCTGGTAAATGAAATTTCTATGTGCCGTGCTTACGGGAAAAACAACAAGCAGGTGGACAAAGAATCTGCAAAAATCACAAAGGAACCAAGGCCTGAAACTCAATCAGCCTTTCTTTAAAAAATCCATCTGACCTCTGCTTCACGTCCGCTTTGGCTGACTTTGTCAGACAAAAATTGTCAGTCGGCCCAGGGTAATCTGTCTCGCCCTGCAGCTTTGAACACCATTAACTAAGATAATGACAGAAGGGCCTAGGAGACAAGCATGACATCATCACAGTGTGTGTGTGTGTGTGTCTGCATGCATGTGTGTGCATTTGATGTCTCTCTTCATTTCTAATCTCCTATAATTACACAGCTCGTCCTCTCCCTGAAGAAATTCAGCAGATGACATCAGAAAAAACCACAACCCAATTTCTTATTTAAAGGTGAAAATATGGAATATCTTCACATGGTCACACATTATACAGACTGTAAGCTGCTGTTCATCTGAGTCACTGGAGACTGTGAAAAAAGTGTGAAGTGCATGTACAGGTAAAGAAAGTAACATATCAGTGATTAACCACCTTTCAATGCCTTCAAGTATGTCCAACAAACTTTACTCCCGATATTTCTGTAGATACAGTATATCACGTTGAACTGTAGTTGAACTCAACATTGCAGAAGTGAAATAAAGGATCTCAAAATACAAAAGTATTTGAATTACAGACATAGCAAGTTCTACCATCACAAATGTAACAATGACATGGTAATGCACTGTGAAAGTTTAGGTTTGTGGTGGAGATACTTTGGTCAGAAAGTGAGTGTCTTACAGCCAAAGAAGAAGTTTGCTCCTTCTGACGTAATTTAGAAAAGTGGGTGAAAATGTATAAAAATGGGAAGTTAAAATACGTTCATGTGAAAATGTGCAGTTGTGTGCAAAAATGAACAGTGTTTTATCCACAACAGTAGGAATGTGTCAGACAGATGACATTTCAGAGTAGTTTGGCCTTTTCTAACCTACTTAAACTTTTCTCCCTTTCAGATGAAACTGCTCCAAACTGCTCCATCAAATTACCAAATGACATCTTACCTCTTTATCATCTAACATATTAGGCGCCAACTCTCTCTAATTATTTGGCAGAAACATTAAGATAATAAATGTTTCTGCTGCTGACATTTTCACAGGAAGAAGTGGGGGCAAACCAGGAGGGCTGTCTGACTCAATTTCTCGCCTACATGTTTTTTTAAAAGGTTTTACTTAACTTGAGTCATATAATTCTGTCAGAACTATGGAATAATACAGTGCCTCATACACATAATGCAGAATTTCAAAGCAAAGCCATCTTAGCTTTGAATCATTAAGTGTTTACATGTGAAACACATATATATCTCTGTTCACATATAATACTGCACTAGACACAGAACATTTTGGGCTCAGAAATGCTGAGTAGTCACGGCATACTAGTGAGGAGGGTAGTGGAACAGCATGGGTAGGGCCCTCAAAGTGTCCGGATTAAAAAAATGTTTTTATCTGTAAATTTCAATTTTATGTTAGTAGCACTATAAGTAAAATATCATTCTTGTCTCAACAAATTCACATATACACAATGAAGACAATGCGTGGAAAAAATATATTAAAGCCTCTGCCCATGTTAATCATAATGTCAGACAAGCTGAGCTCATGAAGTGGTCACTAAAAGTCTTTTCAAGCAGTCAATCTCATTCTGCAAAACCTTTTTCAGTTTACATTGTAATGCGATTTGTAACATCGACAATAAGTTTTATTTACATAAATACATATGTATTATACAAGAGTATACCATTTTAAGCATTTTGAATTGTACATTTCTTCTTAATTAATAATCTTTGAATTGTGACCCTTTGTGTTTTGATGGGTTTTACATGCCAAGTGTAGTAAAGTAAAAGTAAAATTTTAAAGGGAGCAGTCAGGTTCAGTGTGTACGATTTAGTAGCATCTAGTGGTGAGGCTGCAGACTGCAATCAACTAAACACCCCTCATCTCACCCTCTCCAAGCATGCAGGGCAATCTACAGTCTTCAGGTAACAATCCATTTCCATTCTGCACAACATGGAAGACTGTAGAAGAGAACCTGCTCCTGATTTAAGGGCTCATAAAGGGCTCATTCTAAGGTCATGAAAACACAACATTTCTTAGTATTGTGCAATTATACCCTAATGAAAGCATGATTATTAATATTATATTCAATTTCTGCTATTAGAGACCCTTAAATCTTACACACTGGACCTTTAAGTCACTTATGCTACTCTCTTCATTTGCCATGTACTATCCAGTATTCATATCTCCTCAGTGCTGTTATGAGAGGAAGAGCTTATGCAAACCAATAATTAAAGTACTAAGAGTAAATGTACTCTAAAGAGGAGAGCAGCAGATTTTCTAATGTGTGGATGTGTTACAGTTCCTTATTGACTTAAATAACACCAACCCAGACGGTGAGTCCCTGAAGGCTAGACCGATGAAAACAGCACCTCTCTTTTGTGGTTGTGTTCAACATGACCCTTTCCCCTGTGCAAACGCAGTCTGGACAGGCTGCACATCACAAGCTCATATACACCCACACATCTCATCTCCACGGGCCCTTTCTGCTGTGGTGGAAACTCTGCGGACAGTGACATAATCATGCAAGTGCGGAAATGTAGTCCTTGGCAACGGTAACATCACAACACCGTGGCACTGCATTACTGTCATTAAAGCACCACAACCACTGAGGCAAAGGCTGTTGGGCACAACAATCATGGAAATGCACACCAGGAGACATAGGCACACATGCACGTACACATACACACACACAAAGCAAAGAGAAGTGAAAACATCTCTGAGGAGACAAAGTGAGCTCATTTATGGTCTAATTTTTTCTGCTTTCCAAAACATCTTGCATCATGATAAAAAGATTAAGGAATGAATCATCACTGGTGCTTTAAGAACATGCTCTGGACTGCACTGGATAGTCTTTGTGTGTGTACTTTGTGTTCATTCCTTCCCCAATATCGCAAAGACTACATTTAAACAAACACTCTAATGGGGGTGAACTCCCTGATGTTTATCTGTGCTTTGGTAGATAGTAGGGAATTTTTGTGCATGTATTTGCTCCTGACTCTCTCCTGTGGATTGAAAGCATATGGATGCGTTGCATAACATAGACAAAGAAGAAAAATATGGCAAGGAATGACTTTACGTAATTATGAGAAATGGTCAGTTGGTAAGACTCTCTGTGTGGCTACAGGTTTGAACTGCGGCCACTGGCCCTCCCTACAGAGCTCGAGCTCTTATGCACATGCCGGGAAACAAATCGGGTCTTAGTCAGTGTTTCCTTTTTCCAGGAATCAGCAGTTTAAAGGTTTGACAGCACAGAGGACAAAGAGTTCCCCTTCCACACTGCTGCATTAAACTAAAGCCTGTAGAGCATAATTCAGAACAGATTGTTTCAAAATACTTCATTAAAATTTACAGGGATGCAAGTCGGCAAACAACAGGATACAACTAAGGATTGGAAGGAAACAAGGGATCTAAAAAGTAAAACAGAAATAGATTATAGCAACATAAAAAATAATTGAACTCACAAAAGACACAAAATGCACATTGAGTGTCCGGCTAAATCTCTCCTTTTTTGGCTTTCATTTACCAGTCCTCCTGAATGCACTACATCTTATCCATCAACAAATGCACATACAGTTGTATTTAATCAACATTCTGTTAAGGCTGCTTCACTGAGTTTCATTGATGTAACTTCAGCTAAAGTTTTACCCCCAATCTTACCCCAAACATGCCCAAACACCATCTTAACCTAATCTTAAACATACATGCTTCATTCTAATGTAAAAAAGGATCGCACCAACACAAACAGCGAGGAGAGATAAAGCCCTTTCAAAACATGGACGTGCAACAGACAACAACACAAAATACATATAAGTGAAAAAAGTATTGTTCAAGTTCAAATTTGACCTTAATTTTAACTTTTTAAACTTAAACAGTCCTTACCACACCATCTTCACCTGCCCCTGCTTACTTTGCAGGGACAGTAGAAAATGGTGCACAGGGTGCACTGGACAAAATTTAGACAATCTAAAATATATTCGGTTGACCCCACTGTTGCTCTCGGGGCCCAGCAGAACTTTACCATACACTCTGCTGTGGGCCTCTGTCTGTTGAGGTTCTTGAGATTCCCAATCATACTATCATCATGTAGGATATCTTGCAGTTCACATTTCAATCTAAGAGTTTAATTCTTCAATTGTACATCTACAAATTTAGTCTTACAACTATTTACTGGTGAAGTGTGAATAATTTCACACTCAGTGCCAATGCAGAGAAACTAAACCGGGGACAGCAGTGGAGATACTATATTTGTTTTTTGATCTGAGACAGTTGACCCCATGAGTCCAGAAAACCAAGTACATGTAAAACAATGAATCATTTCCGTGGCATGGGTGGGCATCAGAGCAGGTCACACATATGTCTTACAAGGCCACAACAAAAGACTATCTCTCTGCTTTGACATCTTGTCACTTTTAGGGAAATGGACTGTTGTTACACAGATCAGGGAATGTTTAGCACCTATGCAAACCTCTTGGTGATATGCTTTTTAACATCTTTTTAAATCAATCACCACCATCTCGTTTTCATCCTCCCTGGTAAAAGAGTTCCATTAAATCTACTCACTTTCATTCATCCCTTTAAAGAAACCATTTCAGTCACACCAAAAGTATTTCTGGGATGAAATGTGGTTGAACTGGCATGCAGGAGGCAGGAAGACTACTCTGCCATCTCTCTATTCATTTATGCCTTCATTTGGGTATTTGTTGCATGAGGCTGGCTCGCCCTGACAATTACTGATTGTTCAAACTATGATCCTGAGTCTTCTGTCTGACTCTGATTCAGAGCTCGTTTCAAATACAGTCCACATTCCACATATCTGAATGTCATGCCTCGTTCTTGCAGTAGCAGGCACCATTTTTCGCGTTGTATATATTAATATTTGTCAGAAAACACTGCAGGTACGAACTGCCCAGCAGATCTGTTTATTTCAAAGTTAAACAGATGTGTTGAGAAAATGAGGGCCTTTGCAGATTAAGAGCTTGCTAACAGATGGGGCAGGGTAGAGAAGAAGGGAGTCAGACTGTAAAGCTGACATGACACAGCTGTCTGACAGTTTGCATTACACTAAAATGCCCAAACAGACCACATTAACTTTGTTTGGTCACATTTAAGAGGTGGTGAGCAGAGTTGAAATACAGTTGGGACAGAGACAGTGCTCCGCGAAAACAGATCGAGGCTGATGGGTGAGTGTTCATCCAGATGTGCAAAGTACACCATAAACTCTTGCAAAAATTCACACACATGTGCAACAAAGAACAAGCAAAAAGACTCGCACTTTTCTATCCTCAGCAATAGAAATCCATCCAACAGTTGACAGCTGAGACATTTCACTGCACACCACACGCTCGTGGTGGCCTCGTAAAAGAAAGGTCAGGGCATGACCAAAGTATATTAGGATTCAACATCCGGGAACCAGGAATTTCTGTACCAGATTCTGTGCAAATCCATCAAGTAGACGTTTTAATTTTTCACAAGTCAGGAGGTCACTAAGATTAGGATTCATCCTCTGAGCACCATGATGTATCCAGCAAGTAATTGTTAAGATATTTCAGTCTGGACAAAAGCGGTGGACCGACCAACCGACCAACCAACGTCCTGAGAGCCACGTGATGTGATCAAAAGCTTCAGAACAGCTAATAAATGGCCTGTGACCGTTTCGCTCACAGCTGTTTCCAAGGTCCAGAAAAAACTGTAAAACTCATGGAGAGAAGCAGATTTGAAAACATGCTGTGTCTCCTCGCCTCATTTCGCAGCACTCTGACTCAGCAAAAAGGAATTTTAACCAAACTGGCAAAACAACAAAAAAATCGACTTATCTGCATTCACCATGCCCTGATTGTTCACATTTTTACAACACTGCTTAACTGTTAGTCTGAGAGAGCACGCACTTAAAAAGCTTCAGCAATGACATCCTCTGGCTCTCGTCCACTGAGGCAGGGCAGAGCGCCATGTACTCGGCTGCGGCCTCGCGGGAGTGATCTGTCCTCTGAAAGCCACACCAAACAGCAAGCAGCGTTTATTAAAGTTCCTGCCATGTTTACAGCCGCCCCCTTGAACTCATCTGCTTGGAAGTGGCTCGCCATAAGAGAAAAAACAAGGAGAAAACCGCTCCCTTTGAACATAACTGAAGGAACATGAGATTAGAGATGAGGTTATCCTTTGGACTGCCATGCAATGAATGGGAAAAAAAGTCTGGTATATTTGGACAGGTGGAGGAGAGATGTCTGACCACGATGTAGAAATTAATCAGTGTGCAGTCAAATCCGAAACAATCACCTGCATTCACAAATTTTGGGGGGTTGGAAATTTTGTGAGGAGATAAAAGTATAAAGTCTTTGAGGCTGAGCTTATTCTGTTTTCAGAAAGAGACTGTGTGCAAAAATGCTGGTTTAGACTTGTGCTGCAGTGAATTTTTTTGAGGGGACAGTTCTTATCACAGCCCCCAAAAGATAACATTATGTCACTGTTGTTGCTGTTACTGCCCTGTGTGCTGCAGCTTCGACGCACAAAAACAAACACAAGCACAGGCTTCATTTGTGTCTGGAAATCTCAATGAGACATCGCCTGACACTTCAAACACTAAAGACCGTATCTGACAATGTCTCCATGATTCCAGCCAGCGAGAATGACAACACCTCGCGATGATTCAGCACTTTAAACCCTCGACGTTGGTGACACAGGAGCAGATAGTTTTCGTTAACTATAGGACCTTCCTAGTTTTTAGAATGAGTAAACACAAACAGGCAGATTTAGCGGTGAGCTGTAAAACTCCAGACAAACAACTACAACTGCGATTAGCTTCTTTGTACATTTTTGTTTCATGTACGTATTTCTCACGGCCTCATACAAAAGAGACAGCTTCCACTGTTAGGTTTACACACCAAGAACAAGTAAGAATATATTGGCAGTTGCAGTCCCTTAATTACTGTACTTTGATACAGGCACTTTACACTTCATTCCACTATATGTCACAGGGACACATACTTGTTACCCCACAGTAAACTCACAGCAATTACAATTTATCTTGCATATGTTTACCTACAAAGCATAAGATTGGTTTGTAGAACCACTTCTTAGGATCCCAAAATACAGTAAGTACACTCCTTGAGGTTGTTTGGATCTTGACTGGTAAACATTTCATAAAATCTCCGTGATTTATGTTTTGTGTATCCTGCCATGTTGCATTTATATGATGGTTTTGGTATGTTGTCCTGCTGCGCTATGAGCTCAGCCTTTGTAGCAGTACTATTTAACTTAACAAATATCGCAAGATTAAACTAACTAATAACTATACATTCAGTTAAACCTCGCCTCAGGAAAGTAGAATTATTAGACCGATTAAAGGTCACAGCAGTGACACACTCGAACACTGACTGAGCTCTAGAGCAGGGGTCAACTTTTAGGTTACGAATTTATCATGAGGACTATGGTGGGGCCTGGTCTCACATCCCCAAATCACCAGAGGCAAAGGTGTTTCATTTCATGTTACAGCCTTCAAAGCTCACGTTGAAAGAAAGCCAAGTTCATTGGCAAGGATTTCAGGTCGGAACAAAAATCACATATCCTGAAACCTCCTAAATTCAATATAATGTCAGGAGTTCACATCTTTCATAACTAACTGTCAAGTTAGTATACAGTGAACTGGACAGGGGGAAAGAAACACCATATGCTCCATGTTCTCTGCTGTCACTGGAGTTACACCAATACAAGCTGCATCTCTGGCTGAAATCCTGTGAGCCCATTAATGAGACTTTTCCCCCTTCAAACTGTAATAAACTAAGAGGGATATTGGCACAAAGGCCCAGCTTCCACTATCAGAACAAGAAAATACTCAGCTGTTGTTGACAATCTGCAAATTCGCCCTGGTTGGTATTAGAGGAATGGTCTGCTTCTCAGTTGAGCCACTTTACACACAGGTGGTCTTGTTGTGGTCTTATTTGTGCAGCATCTTCTGGTCAAACAACTCACCAGGCATCAGGATCATATATGTTATGCCTCAGCTTAATGTCTTCAGCTGCCCACTTGTTCTTCCTTTCCAAAATCAGCTCTCAATTTAGTGGAAATGTTCAAGTTGAAATCCCTCTTTCACGACCTCACTGCTGATCACTCACCTCTGATTTTGATTTTTAGTTGAATATGTCAGTTGCCTTCCAACGGTTACAATAAATTTAAACCCTTTGATGCATTTACTCTGAAACAAAAGCTGGGCTGAAATGTGGCATAAAATCAACAAGATCACAACTTCCAATTTTTGGAACCTGCAGCTCTTGCACCATCGGGTGGTTAGGACAGGAATTACATCAAAATACCAAGTGGCTCCATTTCAGCAGCTTTGTATTCCACCATTAGATTGCCTTACAGTATATTTTGATTCTACCCGCTAAAGAGAACTAAGAAGTATAACCCATTTTCTTCCAGACAAAATAAGATAGTTTGCTCCTTATTATGAATGTGCTGTGGATGCAGCCACATAAACAAAAACATGAGATAAAATTGTGCAATAAATATGATCTGTTAATGAAGCATGTGTAAAATACTGACAAAAAGAGAAAAAAAATATCTATATACATAATAATACAAATGTAGAGACACAATAATGTGGAACAAATGTATGTGCACTACCAGCACAATAAGGTACCACCCACACTGTCTGACGCAAAACCAGGCACAAGCCAATGTCTTCATTTCATACATACATTTATTTTATATAAAAGAAAACAAGGGTTGCAATATTAACAGTTATACACACAGGGCCATCACTGGAAAACTACGGTATCCAACATGGCAGCTAGGCACTGAACAATGTTGGATGTCATTAAAACGTCTACATGCTCCTCCAAGTGCCTCTTGGGATCCTGCGGAAAGACAGAAAATGGTGAAAACAGAGTTGTGATGAAGATGTTTTAAACAAATGATCGTTCTGTTATGAAGTCAAACGTTAACTGACGTTCAAACATCAGTTAACTTATACCGACAGTAATGCAACATTTGTCATATTACCACTGCTAGAGGTTTCTGCCCTGTAAAAGTTTTCCCTCTCCTTGCCAAGTGCTTGCTCATTATGGGAAATGTTGGGTTTCTCTCTCTAACAGTGTAAGGCCTCCACCTTACTCTGTAAAGTGCCTTGAGATAATGTATGCTGTCAATTGGCACTACACAAATACTGGATTGGATTGGGGGGGGGGGTTGTTTTGTTACCTGTTTTCCAACATTCTTGATTGCCAGCTGCTCTGGTGTCATTTTGTCCTCCTCTTCAACAGCCTGAGGGAAACATGACAGCGTTTCAATATCGAGGAGCAACAAACCTTGAAGATTCAAGGTATGAGTGTATATTTGTACACCTGTAGCACTTTCTTGCATTTTCCGTAGCTCCAAGTTAATACTGAATATGTATAACGCTTGCACCAGTTAAGATAGGATTGAAATCAACAAATATTAACAACCTCATGGGTTTACCGCCCACACGGCAGAGAGCTGCTCAGTGGTTCTCAGCCTGCTGCACTGCAGTCAGCAGTTAAATAATACAGCAGTGATTTTCTTGTCTCTGTCTTGACAGACTGAGTTTTTTTTTAAGTCCCTATAAGATTATTAATACCTCCTTCTAAAAGATCCTTAAAGCCAACAACAATATTCTAATCAAATGTAATTTTTTCCACTCACTGTAGTCATGATGCAATGCACACTGGGATATTTGATTCCATTTTGTTTTGTTTTTAAGCTTTCTGAAGAACTGAATAAAATGTACTTTCCAAGCTGTATAAGAAGGCCGTCTGACTAAGTCTGATATGTGTACCTTATTGTAGTTCTTAGCCAGCTCCAGCATTTCTTTGACAATGGTCTCATTGAGCTTGCAGTGCTCACTGTAGTCCTGCAAGGTCAGACCCTCCATCCAGCTCTTCTTATGCAGGTTCAACAGCATCTAAAAAAGAACAAAAGTGACGTTTCTCATTTTCTACTAAAACCACACATAAACAACATACAAACATATTTAAGAAAAAATATCTCAGTGGAAAGTGTATTCCCAAACCTTTTGCTCCAGCTCATTTTTCCTGTAATTGATGGTGATGGAGTAGTAGTGTCTGTTGAGTCCATGAATCAGAGCCTGCAGACATGAGAAACACCAAGTTAACTGCATGAAAAAGAAACCTCTTTGCTCTGACCTGGTAACGTGCACAACCATAAATGAAAGATCCCAAATATCAGAATAAATAATCAACAACTTCTTGCGATTACATTTTGTTTGGATCTTTGACAATAGGAGTGGAACAGGACTGAGTCACATTAAACTGGCTATCTCCATAAGGAGATTTTGGTTTTGTTTTTTTAAATCATCCTGAATGACAGTGATGGTGACGTGTACAATGTGTGACCTGGATTGAAGGCTTGTTAAGATGACCCAGATTGGATGTGGTTTGTCGTGGTTCGTGACCCAAAACCATCATGTTGGCGTTGATCAATCTGAAGGCGTCAATGACAACCTGAGGAAGACGGAAGACAGGGGCTGCATATGAAATCAGTTCAGCAGACATGTTATTTCTAATTAACTTTCAGGGTTGTTGTTTTTTTAATTTGTTTTTTTTGGGGGGGGTTTTTTACACAATAGCTGATCTTGTGTACTGCATCTAAAATGAGCAATTTACAAGGTTTTACTGCAGTGGCTGAACATGGTTACCTTTCCTTTGACGCTCTGAATGGGATCGACTACCACTGCAACGGCTCGCTCTGACAGGGCCTCAAAGCTCTGCTGTGTGTTGATGTCCACGCCGGACAACCAACAGCCAAAACCAGGGTGACTGTGGTACCACCCCACCACCATCTCTGGTCTGATGAGCAATATGAGCAGAAGATAGTGTTCAGACTAAATCTTACATTGAACAGTGGTCATGAATGAAATCTATTACAAATTTGTCAGACCTGAAGTTATGCTTTTGCTGCCAGTTAAGAAAAAACTTGGTAGAACTACCATTTAAAAATTAGGGTTCAGCAATTTTGCTGTCAATGTAGGCAGAATCTGACCATGGGTATTAAAATAATATGACTGTGTAAGTTTTACCTGCCAGTCTGCTTCAGCATGTCCAACATCTTGGCCTGGAACACAGGATCCACTGCTTCAACACTCACACCCTGTGACAAAGAAGATTGCCAAATTAGTGAGAAGAACAAAGCCAAAATGTAGCATCCAAAACTTACTGTTAATGATAATTGGGAGAATACATACTGTTCCCGACTGTGGCATGGCAAAAACATCAATCACTCGCACTGTGTAGTCATCAACAAACTCTCCCAGCATCAATCCCATGACTTCCATTGGCACACCGGCACGCCCATGTTTCAACATCTAATGGATGATATGTCACAGAAGTGTTATTTGAAAAACAAAAATTAATATGAACCCTTTGAAAAGTATTCTGTGCAGATCATTTGCATCATCATTACCTTGAGCAGGGCCAGAGAGGAGATGTACACTTGCTCCGCTGTGTCCACGGCAGGCGCATCTGTTGGGGGGCCCTGAGGAGTCAAAGCAGTTAAAGAGTTTGTTTACCAGCTGTTCAGTACATAGTCAGATTAATCACTACAATCCTGATACTGTTTAGAATTTTAGTGCATGTAATGTCTTATGGGTTATAACTTTAATAGTCTACATTATACCGTGGGAGTTGTGTGTCAAGAACTTTACCGATGAACAATTTAATGTCATTACCTGACCAAGCCCTGGCATTCCACCTCCGAGCCTCAGCAGCCGATCCATGTCGGGATCTGTTAAAACACATACAAAAGAGCTATTAGACTACCTTGAACGTATACAGCTGATCAGCAGCCTGTGTAATTATCAGATATCAGAGTGATACATTTGACGTTACTTAAACATATCGTATTATACACTGTGTATACCATTCTAATAAATGGAAGCATTTTATTCTTATATACAGCATATGCTGTTACATACTTATTACCTAGATAAAACTAATGCAGTCTAATACAAAAACAACAAGCTATACAGAGAGACATTTCTTTTAATTAGCCAACACGCATTAACGTAAATGTGCTTGGTAAAAAATAACGGGAAAACATATAGTATAATACAATTCAACAGCACTGGAGAATTTGGCGGCATTATCATTATATTTGAGGACACTTAGAAATCCCCAATAAAACTGAAGTTAGCACCGAAATCGCTAGTTAGCTTTCGGTTAGCTGGTTTACCCATAGTCACGTACATAGGGAATAAAGAGCCGGCGTGTGCAAGCGTTTATTATTGTTTCAAATTACCCTTTTATTGTGTTTTAGCAGCAAGTTAAAACAAGAGAGGAACTTATCCTTGACTAAGTGACATTAAATCGTTCGGTTCATTAACTAGCGTTAGCTGTTTCTGGGAGCGTTAGCGTGCTCTTAGCTTACTAGCGCTAATTTAGCCTGTGTCATCTCGCACCAGAGAAGCACAAACAAATTACCGACACTGCCTGCGTCTCATGTATTTTATGAAAGCTACTTGCTGTGTTAAAGCTGTAACGCCACGTACCTGTTGTCAATTCTGTCGGGTGTTCAGAACAGTACGGGTTTTCTGTGTGTAGAAGTATCAAACCAACTGACTACAATGAATCAGCCAGAAATGTCGTTTTCTTTTTTTTTTCTTTCTTTACCAGAACTACTTCCGTCGCTCTGATGGCGTCACACAACAATGTCAAAGTTAAGACCGAGGAGGGCGCCACAGTCATTGCATTTTATACTACTTACACCACTACTACTACTACTACTACTACTACTACTACTATTATTACTACAACTACTAGTAGTACTACTACTACTACTAATAATAATAATAATAATAATGAGGATTTCTGCTGGGTTTTTGTTCCGTAGTTCTAGACTCTATCAATGGTTTAATCTTTATCCCTGCTATCAAGGGTATATATGGATCAAATAGTTTTATATACAATACGTTGCAACTTCATATAAAAATACTAAAGTGTGTCAACATATGTTTTTAAGTTAACTGGTGGTGAGTCTAACATTAAGTCTGACTGGGATGTTTAACTCAATATTTTATGATAATCAGCTTCACATATCTGAAATTTAACTCAATGTCACAGTACACCCTGAACTTGCGTTCATGTTCATATAATATTCAGTATCTCTCTTTTACTACTACAGAGAATGAAACTGCTGTGATGTTTTGTGTGGTTTCTCATATTTCAACATGCAAGCATTTCATTATTCCCAGAGGAGCCACAAAATCTGAGTCAAACCACATCACCATTGGGGTGGGTTGTGGAAAAGCTCTGTTTGGTTTCATGTATGCGAGCCATAAGGTTGCCAATCCTTCGGCTCAACTCTTACAAACGCAGCCTTACTGCCAGTCAGGTCAACTGGCATGCTGAGGTCGTCAACAGGAATTTCAAAACCCCAACTTCTTCAGTGGATGTGGAAGGCTCTGATAATCATCCACATTCCTCAATCCCTCCCTCTCCACACCCACAGGACCTCCTGCTACCTCGACACAATTCAGTACACTCTGTAGTCTGAACCAGGATGTGTTTCCTCATGATGGGCTACACTGGTTCCCATAAATTCCTTAAATTAACCTACATTAGTAAGGTATATTTTGTTGTCTCTACATCCAGATGCTTCAGTGTTTCAGTGCAGTATATTGTAAAGTACAACAGCGCTTTAATTGGTATACATCTGCCATTAAAGAAGCTCATGTAAGCAATAACTTGACCAGAGTTAAGACAATACGGTAAAGCAGGCTGTCATTAATTTTCCTTTGAAGTGGACAAAACTGACAGTTAATGAATCATTATTGCTGACTCGGTTATCTCATTGAATTCACCTCTTCTTGTGATTGGTTGACAGCTCCCCAATGGTTCAATTTGAAGCCTATTCATTTTGTTGCTTTGTATATAGAGAAGTCATTTCTAAAGCTTTTGTAAATTACCCACACAAACAATGGCTACATGAATAAATAAGTCAAAGGCTACAGATCAATTGTCTTATTGGATATTTGAGTCATTTGAATTAGAGTGGGTTAAAAGTACAGTGCAAATAGATGCAATATGCACACCTTTCATTTGCAAGATATAGTTTATTTACAAGCACAGGAAATAATTTGTAAAAAGACTACTGCAGCTGATTATTTTGATAGGAGTGACTTTTTAGGGAACAT
This sequence comes from Psettodes erumei, assembly GCA_016785225.1. Classification (NCBI taxonomy): domain Eukaryota; kingdom Metazoa; phylum Chordata; class Actinopteri; order Pleuronectiformes; family Psettodidae; genus Psettodes; species Psettodes erumei. The sequence goes on along the minus strand of JAFBJZ010000863.1, from coordinate 2,958,329 downwards.
CAGAAGTAGCTTGAAACTTGACACCATGAAACCATGAAACCTTAATCCTTCCAGCAGAGGAAATAAGGGAGAGAAATATGATGCCTTAAGAGCTTCCCTGCACCCTGATGGGATTTAGCTTTGCTCTACAAATCTCCAACAGGACCTGCTGCTGGATCACTCCTAGTGGCATAGCACTGCTTTGAGCCCTTTAAGTGTTTGTATGTGCATATGAAATAAGTGTAAGTATATAAAAGTGAAAGGCAGCATGGGTCAAGACAATTAAGCCCAAGGCCTCTGGGGCCACATACACAATGTACCTGAGGTCTGAGGTATGAGGTATGAGCCTGAGGTTCCTCTGCTGCATCTCTATCTCTCTGAATTAAACTAAAAGCAGTTTAGCAGTTGTAATGGTGAGAGCAGATACCATATTCTGTGACACAAAGTCTGCAGTTTGATTGTGGCTGGGTACCTTTGTTCCATGTCATCCCCTTACCCTCTCTCACCTGTCATCTCTGTACTGTCCACTTTTAAATAGAAGCAAAAAAAGTAAATTTGCACACAAAATGCATACACTCAGGGCCATAGCCAGGATTTTCTTCTTCTAATGCATACTTTGCAATTGTTTTATGGGTAATTCTTCATTGAATTAACTGTTTTGTAATTTTTTGTTTGTACATTTTGTTTGACTCCTGTTAAAATCCCTGGAGAGGGGCCTATACCAATATCAATATCCCTAAATAATTTATTTTTTGTTTTTTTCAAATTTAAGCATATCAAGACTAGACATTTCTGATACAGCTCGACACATCATTAAGATTAAAGCACCTAAACAGACAAACACCTAAAAAGACAAAAACGCAAATGTGCACACAGGCAGATAAAACACAGCCAGCAGATAAAGAACAGATTGATTCTTTTGAGGGGGTGGACCTGGTGTTCCTCACTGTGGCTGCAATAATGGACAGCTTGTTTAAGTATGGTCTTCCAAGTTAAATGCAGGAGAATAAAATGTAGAAAGCAGACAAAGTCATTTTAAAGCATAAGTAACAAAAAAAAGCTGTATCTTAAAAGATTAATTCTGCAAATACACAGTTCCTCCTTTTCATCACTCAAGTGGTGTGAGATATTTGTGTGCCAAATATGAAAATGCTTAGTTTACACTCTCACAAACTGTGTATAAACAAATCAATCTTGTAAATGCAATTAAAAATGAAAGTTATTAATGGTTCCCTTGATTTATAGGTAGGGTTCCATGAAAGAGTCAATATTTTGTTTCTACTTAAAAATGAAACCATTCGGCCTGTCACATGATCTCGTCTACATGCAGTCTAGGGTACAATGTGGAGCCCATAGGACATGACTGCATTTCAGAAGAAAGTACAATACTGCTAGTATAAATATAAAGGTAGTACAGGAGTTTTTTATGTATGAAATAATGTTTCCATATATTTGTTTCCTGTTTTGTTCATTCATTCACCCATAGTTGGTTTTACATGGAGACTGTGACCTCCAGCCCAGCAACCCCCACCCCCACCCCCCACCCCACCCCGGCCTCTGCTTATATTTCATTGCATCCTGATTCTCTGACATGTAGTGTGTTGGATGGGGGAAGGGTAGGAAGAGGAAGAGGGTGTGTGTGTGTGTGTGTGTGTGTGTGTGTGTGTGTGTGTGTGTGTGTGTGTGTGTGTGGTTGGAGGAGGTGGGGGTGAAGAATGTTTGGTATGTGCGGACGACAACAACATGAAAAGGCGGCGAGTGTTCGGCCCCAACCGACGGTGCGTCTACTTATCAAACCCCGCAGCACTTCTTTGTGTCTGATTATAAATCGAGACAGGGACACCAGACGTCTCGACGCGTCTTTGTCACAAAAAACAAACCGCCTGTACGAGTTTTTGTGCGGCGGTCGCGCACTTAATGCGATGTCAAACACCCTGCAGAGGCGGAGATGGTTTGGTCTGTAGTAGGTGGGACTGCCGAGCGGTCTGCTGCAGGACGTCGTAGATCAATGAACCGGGCCGGAGGGTTGGTCCATCTCTTGGTGTACATCTGACTGTATAGATGTGTCAGTATACCTATGCAGGACCCCGGCTATTATTAATATTATTATTAATCAACCCGTTCAGTATGCGGATGTTTTAAACCGACTGGCTTTTTATTGGCTCCTCACTCCGCTTGGATTCCGTCTCTAGTGGCTCCTCGTTCCGATTTTTTTGGAGGGGGGGATAACAATTTATCTGTAACCTCCAGGATGATCTTTGCAAACACAGGCAACCCGCTGAAGACAGCCAATCGTAAGCAGGTAAGCCAGAAACACACACATTTTTATTTTTTAATGTGCCTACTTTTATGCTGAGACTCGAGGCAGTAGCCTATTTGAATACCCAGCCCGAATAACAGCAGCCACAAATGACATTGGAGAGCCCTCTCTGGCTTCCTCATGGAATATGTGCATTAATACCAAATCCTTCTCATACCAAATGGATTCAATTATATATATATATATATATATTTATATTTTAAAAATCCACTGCTATCAGTCGACTTGTCAGACGGGAAGCTGATCATCTGATAGGCTATAACACCAGCTGCTGACCCGATCTATAGCTCTACAACCGATACTTTCATTATTATGTCCATATAACCTTGTTTACCCAGTCACTCGCCCACTCCGGTCAATATGCATGACGGTTATTGTAATCCGTTTAATAGGTTAATGCATTCTGGGTGAATCCAGAGAGAGAGAGAGAGAGAGAGAGAGGGGTAGCTCTATGTAGTGCAATATAACGTATGTTAGTTTGCTGGAGTGAACTGTGCCGTTTGCATCTTTCATTTTGACCTCTCAGGTGAACAAAAAGGTAATTGAGGGCCATGCCACTCCTCACCCCCTTTACTTCCCCATCACACCTTTTGATTGAGATGGAGGATGAGAACAGAAGGCAAGCACAAAGCAAGCTCTGTTGATGGAAACGCAAATCCTGTTTCAGATGAAGTGGATTGAGGGCTCGGTTTTTAGCTTGCGGCCCTGAACATCCCCCCAAAATACCCACCTCTCAGATTCAACTGTAGTACTTATTCATTAAAAGATATGGTGTATTGCTCTGATGACTGGAATCTGAAACCAACCACATTTAAATCCCTACAGGGAAAGCTGAATAAGTTTTTGGTGTAGGTGCAACGCCAGAGTTCAGTCCTGCTATAAGGTGTGATGATGATGGCTCTGTGAAATATATCGCCATGGCTGCCCTCTAATGGAGTAGGCGTAGACCTCACGGAGGCCTGATGTGAACCTTTGGTGGTCTCAAAGAAAGTTAGTGTGATAATTGCATACCAGCTAAAATGGAAGGCCTCTATTTCAACACATAACAGGCCTAACAGATGTTCCTGCCACTGCTATCAATTCCTCATCTGTGAAGGAAAAATAGCCCCTGTGAACACTAAACCATCACAGGACTCTGGAAGAATATGTCAATGATTCTCGTTGGAATGGCTATGCTTGTACCCATGGCTTTGGCACTTGGAGCGGATTGTCCTTTGGTTATGGACAGATGGTGCAATTCTGCCATGCTTTGTCTTTGATCTGATCTGGAGAGGGTTTGGGGTGGCTGGGAGCTATTTTAATGAATGAGTAAGGGGAAGGAAATGCTTTACAGGGCAGTGTGGTGTGGTTTTGGCACAAAAGTATGAAGAAAACTAGATTTCTGATAAACACAACAGCAGGATGTAAGACATGAACACAATTTAATCACACTGTGATTCATAAATGCCTGCTTACCAGAATAATTATATTTTAATGTACTCTGTGGTTTATCAGAGGACAGAATCACCTTTTTTTGACAACAGTTCTAAAGGTCAAGTCTACCTACCACTGGTACCCTGGCAGTGGTGGGAGAAATATTTGAATTGTACTTGACATTGTATTGTATTTGTCATTGTATAGCTAATTTCAGGCACTTTATACATTACAGGGTGATTTATTAGAAAATAACTGCATCATACGTTATTCATGTAAAATCTTAATCTGTAAAGTAATAATGTGTCATGTAAAAGTTAAGTAGAAATACAATATTTACCTCTGAAATATGGTGGTTCAGAAGTGTAAAGTCGCACAAACAATACTCAAGTCAAATTAAGCTTACAATAAATACAGCAAATGGACTCCCACCATTGGAGCTTGAGGTTGTCACACTGCAGAGATCGTACGGCTGTGTGGATCACTGACGAACAGTGCTTATCATTCTGACAGGACTCCAAGAGCGACTTTTACTGTAGCACATAGCCCACATGAAACAATGAAGTCCCGACTGTGCCCTTTGTGTTTATCTGCGCTCATGTATCACAGAGATGAGACGCTCTTGTGATCACTGTTGACCTGGGTTTTAAATTAGATTATCTAGCTCCCATACACTTCATAACAGTGGGTTTCCTGTGCGCAGTCCTACCCCATGACTCCGTCCAGTCCCAGCAGCAGCAGCAACAGCAGCAGCACAGGCCTGGAGCAGCTCAGCAAAACTAACCTGTACATCCGCGGCCTGCCTCCTGCTACCACAGACCTGGACCTGGTCAAACTCTGTCACCAGTGAGTACACACAAACATGCACATATACAGTATGAATACCACAAGTATGCTGTGTGTGCACACCACTGATATGGCTTAAATGATCAAATACATTCTGACTGATTTGATGAAGGTCTCTCCCTGATCACAGACGCATACTACAAAAGTACAGTACATTATGCAGTATGTAAAACTTGCTGTAAATTATTTAATTGCACAGAAATTAATTCTTAATTTCAACAAACAGAAATTTGGTTCCTTGTCAAGAGTTAGATGAGAAGACGAGAGTGAGAGATTATTTTGTACGCATTTATTTATCCTTTTTATGGTCTTTGTGCAGACAACCAGCTGCTGGTGGTAGCTCATATTTACATATATGAGATTGTTATCATTCTTCACATGTAATTCTTGGCAAGAAAACAAAAAAGGGCATTCCCCAGTGTAAGCATTTGTTTACGAGCTTCTGTCCCATAAAAATGTCAGCATTCTGAGATCAGTGGGGTTAAGTGACTCACAATAGCTCTGAAGTTGTTTCTGATTCCTCCTTTAATTTAGAACTTAAACAGCTGTAGAAAAAGAAATTGAAATTTGTCGCAGACATCCTGATGTTTAAGTGCAAAAACATCAATGTTGGCATTCAGAAACATGTAATGGATTAACCATAGTGTACACTGACACAAAATGCTCCAACCACCATACCTCTATAAACAGACACATAGTCACAGCTCAACTGTGGTATGTGAGGCGGACTGCAAAACTGATTTGTCTAGAAACAAAAAAAGAAAGCAGTAAAGAAGCCAAGCGAACATGTTCGATACTTGATACGATAGGCTTGAGTCCGAGTGGTAAGCACGGTGGTTGCCATAATTAGCAGAGTTTGTCTCCTCTCTCTCCCTTTGAATCCCCAACATACTGAGAGAGGCATTCGCCCATGCAACCAGCAGCAGCAGCAGCTGTATGTGTCCTGTTTGCTTGTGTTTTGTTCACGTTCCCAGTGGTGTTTGCCAGCACAAAGCAGAAATGAAAGTGCTTTTCATAGCAACAAGGTCTGAATGGTGATGTAAGCTCTGCATTCAGTCTGTATGGTGTGTTTGTGTGTGTGTGTGTGTGTGTGTGTGTGTGTGTGTTCTCTGTAGCAGCTCACATAACTCGTGCCGCAATTTTAGTTTAAGTCTGACATGACAGCAAAGCCTGAAATCCTCAGATTTGATTCATAGAGTTTGGAAACATGTAGGGGAGAGTAGTAACGCACTTACATCTGAAATCACCAGGTATCTCAGTAAATATCAACAGTTTTTATTATTTCCATAAATTGTTCTCTTCTGCTTGCGTGGTCCTTAATTTTTGATCTAATCAGACAATTATGATGAGTGAAGATCCTCTATGTGCAATTTCTGCACAGGCGTGCGCAGAAATCAGAATGATGTTTACAAAACGTAATGAGAGGTCGATTAAGAGACATTTTCATCAAAGACAATCGCCAGTCTACCTTGTCGATTCTTTTTCAATGCAAGTTCTTTGACAGTAATCCACATGTTGATGTTTGCCCAGGTATGGCAAGATTCAGTCAGCAAAGGCAATCCTGGACAAGACAACCAACAAATGTAAAGGTCAGTAAGGTCATCAACTCACAGCACCAGCCATCAGTGGACATAGCCCCACTCCATTTTTAACTATTATTATTATTATTATTATTATTATTATTATTATTATTATTGTTGTTGTTGTTGTTATTATTATTATTATCAAATATTATCATCATCATTAATTATTTGTAACCCATCGCCCTGGACAGTGAATGTGGCTGCTTTTATTTTTTGTCCAACTTGTTAAGTGGTTGTACAACATCACAGAAAAGTCTGACGAAGCCTAAACTGCATTAAAGTACAATAATAATAATAATAATAATAAACAGAAACCAGTGACTGATGATCATGGGAAAATGGTGAAAAGGCATGCAAAGTATGCACATTTTTCTCAAAAATTGGGATGGAAAAATGACTCTGTCTGGTTCTTAAAGGAACACTTCAACATTTTGACCTCAAGACTCCAGTAAATCACTATGCCCAGCCAAGAAATAATCCCCTGTAAAACTGCAACATGTCATTTATACACTCGCTCTCATGCCATGAGAGTGGTGTCAGGCTTGTCATCTAACCACTGAATAAGCAGAATCCCCAAAATCCCCAAACTGTTCCTTTAAAGAATTCCAGAAACTGTTCCATGAGAAATCAGATTTTTAAAATGGTTTTGTAGTCTACATTTAGACAACTAGAGTGTACGTCGTGATTGGCAATGTAAAATATATCTTGTTTACAGTGAATACCTATATGTATATATATATATATATATATATTCTTAGTATTTGGTGATATTATATATAAATACAGTTCTACCATCTACAGGCTACGGCTTCGTGGACTTTGACAGCCCAGCGGCTGCTTTAAAGGCTGTACATGCTCTGAAAACCAGTGGCATACAGGCCCAGATGGCCAAGGTGAGTTTGGTACAGGCATGTGTGTGTTTGTGTGTGTGCACATGCATATTTGTCTTGCTTGTGAACATCTCTGTGGGGCTGTACTGTGATGTGTGCATGTGTCCATTGTGTGTGTATGTGTGTTTGTTGGAGAATGACATTAGACTGGTCACATGACCTCAGATGACAAGCTGTTCTTCCCGTGACCCCATTTACTTTCACTGTAGAAACCAGATGTCACGTCTCTGACTGCCAAATAACCTGTCAGTCAGTGTGACACACACACACACACAGCACAACCAACTCACACACTGACGCACCATCTCTGTTAGGTTAGTCTATACAGACAATGCGGATTCTTTACCATTATTACTATGTCACTGAGTGTTAACAATTACCATTCATGCATACTGCTATAGGCATTTCTGCACCGAAGCACTATGGCAACAGCACTACTGCTCTGACCCGTTGTTGATCCTCTGTGACTCATTTAAAGTGAAGCACACCAGTTTTTCTACCTTTCAAAAAGATATTTTTAGACGACAAGCAGGATATCTCTGTATCACGTCTGTGATTGGTCTCTGGGTGGGCAGCGGATATTGTCTGGATCATCAGATTTTTTTCAGTCCCTTCCCTTCTCTTGCCTGGCCCAGTTCCCAGTTCATTGATGAAGGGCTGCTCTCTGGAGACATGCATGTAGCTGCCCTGTTTGGAACAAACAGCAGAACACAGTTTGTGTGTTGTGGTAGCTAGGCTACGTTGCCCTCCTGCTGCTCATTGGGAAGACCGTAGAGGCATTGAGCTGCTGCTGCACAGTGCAAATGAAGTGTGTGAGTGTTCATTTGTGTGCGTATGTGTGTGCTGGTGTCCATGCAGGAGAACTTTTTAATGTTTGTTTAACCAAATATCTTATTCTGACCCTAAGTATACTTACTGACTCACAAACCCTGATCCACACAGACAGGTTTCATAGCAGAGAAAAATATATTTGTCACTTAAATGTGAGCGCAGCGCTGGCTCTGTTTGTGGTTCAGTGCAAACTGGCCCAGTGCTTGAGAAACTATTGTTGTATTTTGGCAGGTGGCTCTTTCTCAGGTTAGATGTCACATGCAAAATATCCTATAAAACACACTGCATTTGCTTTTGTCTGTAAGCAGCAACAGGAGCAGGACCCGACAAATCTGTACATCTCCAACTTGCCACTCTCTGTGGATGAGAAAGAGTTGGAGAACATGCTGCAGCCGTTCGGCCAGGTCGTCTCCACACGTATCCTCCGAGACTACAGTGGTAACAGCCGAGGCGTAGGCTTCGCCAGGTCAGTCACGGAGGAAAGGCAGAAAGGAGCGTTTGTTTCCTCTCTGCTGAATCATTGTTAAAGTAGTTGCAGAATAAGCACACAGCTAAAATTTGATTATAAATAATAACTTAGACAAAATTATCACTCAAATAATTTTGATTCATTGCTTAGCAATGACACTATGCCACTACTTTTCAAGTACAATAATTGATCATTTAAGGTTTTGTCATTTTCTAAAAGAAACATATTTGCAAAAAAAGTCTTAATTGTTACTTTTACATATTGCAGGCTTGAGTTTGACAGTCAAACTTATTATTTAGACTCAGACTTGACCTGTTGTCTGCACACAACTTTGTGTTTAAACTGTTATCAATAAGATTTTTAAAAGCAAACAGTGTAGATCTGGTCTTGTGCTAGAAACACAGGCTGTTTCTAACTGTACAGAATGTGATCTTGTGTTAAAATGAGGAGGACAGTCATGTTCAAGTTTTGCATGGAGAAGGTCAAGAGTTATCCCAGTTTGCGTCATGCCTAACAATGCCCCTTTTGTGTTGAGGAAATTTTTTACTCACGGTCAACTCTGTGATCTAAAATGTTGAGTCACGGCTGTTGTTTTATCTTCTCCCCTGTCAGGATGGACACCACAGAGCAATGTAACGCAGTCATCTCCCACTTTAATGGAAAGTTTATCAAGATAGCTTCTGGTGCTCTGGGTAGGGAAGATTGTTCACCTTTTTCTACACTTTTTAGGGTGGTGATGATTGATTGTTGAGAGACTGTTAATACATTTTTTTGCTTTGCCCACAGCTCCTCCTCAGCCCCTGCTGTGTAAGTTTGCAGACAGCCAAAGAAAGAAACATGCTCACAGCGGATTTGTTCCCAATGGACAGACAGGAGATCTCCGACTAGTATGTATCCCCCTATTGTCTTAAATGAACTGCCCCTTTGTGGTACTTGTTAGCTGCATCAATTCTGTAACAACAAATCCGACCGGTTTGAGCATCTTTCAAAATGAAATCCTCAGACTTTATTACAAGAAAATGTATAAATCATTGGCAAAAATATTTATGATATAATTCTACAGAAATCAGTATAAATGCTGATTATGTAGTCCATCTCTCCCTCTTTTGAAACTATTTTTCCTCATCAGTACATCAGAATATGCCTTGGATTTGTCTGACGATTGTTGTCTACTTCCCCACCTTAGGGTGCAATGACACTTACCTATGACCCCTCCACAGCAGCTCTACAGAATGGGTAAGTTGGTTCATAACATTGTTTGACTTCTGTTACGCAAGTTATAAATCTTCAGCTTCATTTTTGGAATACTGTCTGTTTCCTAGGTACTATCCATCTCCTTATCCAGTGACCAACAGGATAATGACTGTGCAGCCTACGATGTCTCCCTACATGTCTCCGGTCTCTGCTTACCAGGTGCTGCAGTAGATCCCTTTAATGGACGAATATAAACTTGTCCAACAGGCAAAGCTGAATTTAAATCATCTCTCTCAATGTCTTCCTCCCTCTCCTCATGGCTTCTGGTGTATTTATGTGGGTTAGGCTGTGTTTCAGCTTGTGTTTGGGTTGCACAGGTGTTATACATGTGAGATTAGGTAACTGCCTCACATTCCATGGCAGCTCAATGAGGTACTGGTTGTCATTCGATTGTTTTAGTGTTTGAAGAGCTTGACCAACCAAAAACAATATAACAGTCAGCGTGGTGCTTCATAGGTGTGAAGTTTTTAAAAAAATCTTTTTTCTGCAGGTACAGGTATCCTTCCTGAGTCCTGCTTTCTCTGAATCTGGTTCTTTCATGCTTGTAGCTAAACGTTTCAGTCATTACTTTCATTTCTTGACTTTCTATGCACCACAAACACCTCTGAACACCAATGACATCCGTTGCTTGAAATTCATTTGCACAGGAGGCTAGGTTGCAACACACATGACAGAGACTAAGTAGAGTCTTCTACCAGATGAGCTCCAGACAAATCCACAACATGTTTGGGTCTTCCAGGCCTGTGTGGAAGACATTCCCAACGTGTGGGGAGTTGGTCAGAATTGGAAAAATAATAAGCTCAGATGTTCTTCTTTGTGCAGTTTGTCCAAGAAAAATAGCCTTACCTTTGACAGAACAGCTGCAATGGCAATCATAAGCCTGGCTCTGGAGCTATAGGCACTTAGTGGATGAGCTTTCTTGTGTCTGAAGAAGGAGTTTTTCGTCCAGGTTCCATCCAGGTGACCAATTCATTGCAAGTAGGAGAACTGCATATAGCAATCCCATCCTCACAACCCAGTGTTTGTACTGCCAATATGAACAGCACTTGTATAATTCCTTTGTTCATTGGTTATTGTACCTGGTACCTACCTTTTGCCTTGAGGGTTGTGGAAGTGGCTACAAAGAGGTTGGAGGTTGGTGGCCCAAGAGCCCCCTGGTGGACACCACCACTGAGAGGATCTGTAGACCTAATATAGGAGGCTTTTCAAATCTTGGGTTGCACAAAGGTGATGGACTAAGGCCTGTTTGTGTCTGTTAGAGGTTTTTTTTGTTTTTTTTTTGGGGGGTTGTCATGGTTAACCAGAATGGATGGATGGATGGATGGATAGATATAGTATATACTGTGTATGCAGTCAGTGTTTTGGCATTAAAATATATCCCTGTATTTCTACTTACAAACTATGGTTTAATGCAGTTAAGTTAATTTCTAAAATATTAGTTTCATTTAAGATGCACTAATAACTTTCTCTTTTCACCTGCCCCCCCCCCCCCCCCCCCTCCCCCACACTCTAGGTACAAAGTCATTCTTGGGTGGCACATCAACCATATATCATGCAACACCCGGTAAGGGGCCGCACCATTTGCATTTGCTTTTCTTTTCCTTTTTTCAAACACTCATGCACTACCTCCTGGTCTGTGTACAGGAAATGGGTGTGTGGCACCGCCACAGCTAAAGCTCAGAGCTCACAGTAAACTCAGAGTGCTACTTTAATCAGCCTGTTCTGCTGACACAGGCAAACCACCAACGTCCAAAACTTCCCCAAACGTACATGGACAGAGCTTTGGGGAAATATAGCCACCGTGTATTTATATATTGTCAGTGTGTACATGTGTGTGGGAGTGTGTATGAAAGAGAAATGGAACAACGAAAAAGACACTCAGCAGCTCCCCGCCACCCCCCCCCCTTTCTTTGGATCCAGCAGGAAATGCCTGAAGCAGAGACAGTCTTGTGACTCTTTGACTCTTCCAACAGATGGTTTCCAGCGGAACAAGTGTCTCTGCTGATCTGCCCCCTCCCCCACTCTTACTTTTTTTTTTTTTTTTTAAAAGGAAATGGTCTATTCCCTAAAGGCATCATGTTTAAAGGAATATACGCCATCTGAAAACAGACCGGAGCTGGCAATGTCAAACGTTTTATGTATTTTCATCCCTTAACAAAACCCATGAGCAAAGTGTACCAGATCATCACAGACTTGTTCAGCAAACCCACAAACTAAATATGTATTTTTGCCAGCTAATCATTGTGATCTGTCTTAAATATAAAGGTTTTAGGCAGTAACTCACACTATATTTATACCAATGACTGCGTGCCATTGTTGTTGCAGCTTGTTTATTTGGGTTTTCTCAGAATTAGTTGATTTAGTTTGTGAAGCTGTATCATGTGATGTGTGTTAAAGTGAACCGCCTTGTGTCGCAGGCTGCTGTGATGTCTCCCTCTGTGGATCCCTCCATGTCATTGCACCCCTCGGCCATGATTACTCAGCAGATGGGCCAGCTGTCATTGGGGAACACTGGAGCGGTGAGGATTCTGGGATACATCCTGCACTCTCACAAAACTAGAATCTGTAGTCATATTAAATAGAAAATACAAATATTATGACAAAATGCTGGTTCCAGCTTATGCATTGATTACTTAATCACTTGTGGATATCCCTGGTTCATCTGCGAGATCTTTAATTGGAACATCTCTGGATTATTGAGTTGAAATCTTCATTTGTTTGACACATTCATTTTTTTTAATTTTTCAAAACAGATGACAATGTAATGTTGGTGATGCTCAGCACAAATTGTTCCTTATTTACAAGGAAAGACGATCTGCTTGTTATTGGAAAGAAACCTAAATTACAGTACTATTATCTGATGGGAAAAAAATCTTTATGTGAAGCAGATGTTTGCTTTTGTTCAGCTATGTTATCACTAGCTATAGAAACAGACGGGTTCAGTGGTCTCCCTGAAGAGAAGAGACTACAGCGTTAAAATGCCCTTATTTTATTCAGAGGAGTTCCTCTGAATGCATGATTAGGAAAAATAACCTGTGGCAGATTTTATTTGTTTTTATTTGTAGAGTTTGCACAGGCTAAGACTAAGCTTATTGTTTGCAATGTGTAAAATGTTCTTTTCATGTCTGATTGATTGATATTTGATGATATCTTATACGTGCAAATATGGCTGGACACTTACATGTGAGGTCCTCACTGCCACACAATACCAGAGACCGGAGAGCCTGTAGATTAATGACTAAAAGCTACAGTGACGGGATTTTCTCAATAACTGCCACAAAACTATGAAATTCCCTCCTCCTCCTTGCATTTTCTGTTTTTCTGGGGTTTACTATCTCAGTTTGCACAGAGTAAACTCGTGATTCTTTGTGTTTTATCGCTCTTCTCACGTAAGGCTTTTTTCTCCCTGTGCTGTGAACTTTGTTAACTCTGGATCAACTGTGTTATGTTTACAGTGCTATATAAATAAAGTTGAGTGATTTTGTATTTCTTATCTTACAGTATATTGCAGCCAACCCTGGTGTCCAGGGAGCTTACATGCCTCAGTACCCTCCCATGCAGCCACCACCTGTAAGTCTATCTCATGTTAATCTCATTAAAATCTTCATTTAGGACATACACTTTTGACCCAGTGTCCATCTAACTGTGATATATCTTCAAACAGTCATTGTTTTAGAAAGTTACCACAGACCAAGCCGGGCCGAGACTCTTCCATTCACAGGGCCTTGAGTTGTTTTTGAAGTGTTCCTCCTAGTAAAACTATCAATTATCTTGCTGTAAACGCAGTGAACATAGTTATTATCATGTTCTAAATAAGATATGCTGCCCTTACTTCTCAGGAAAATGGCACGCCACAGCAAGTGGATTCTTCCAACAACTCATCTCCTTACAGTCAACTCAGCAAGTAATCACAGGTACAGTTTCTTGCCCTCTGACGTAAATGCCAGCTAGTTGTTTATTTCAGCAGCTTCACTGCTACTTGCCATAATAGATGTTATGGTTCTTTCTAATAAGACACCAAGGGATTATATGTTGCAATTAAATGCTTTTTTAATCAATAATCGCTTAAGCTTTATAGATCAGTTACTTAACTGACAATTTCAGAATCTGTCAAGATCAAAATCATTCTCATTTTAAAGTTTTTAACTCGCTGGACATGAGATGTCTCATACATAACCCAAAAGTCTACTTTCAGTATATATGCACTATAAAAACTTAATATTAATAATTACTTGTTTTTGTCTTATTTTTGTAGGCTATTATACTGCTCTGTCAGCCACAGGAGCAGGTGGGAAGTTGCTGTTGACATCACAGTGAAAACTTCTCTGATTGGACCAGTTTTTGCACAGCTCTGACATTTGTGGTGGAAAATGAGGACAGTGTATTGACTCAAGCAGTTGGCTAATCGCAGAAAAAAATGATTTATTTTGATAAGAAACAATACGCTCTTTTTTTCTCTTTTTTTCATGGATTCTCAAACAAATACCAGAGGACACTCTCCACTCCCCACCCCACCCCCATGCATGAGATTGAGATGTTTTCCCCCTTCAAGGTTTCTTTGATTTTATAGTTTTTTCTTTTGTTTGTGATGTATGAAAAACCTTTGCAAAACATTTTTTGCACTGAGTTTCTGAAAGGCTTCATCTTGGTTTTCAAAGTGGCCACAGAAAAGTATACAAAATCATTTTTATGTCCATTGTACACTGATACAGCTGATACAGGCAACCATTTCATTAGGAAATTAATGAATTTATTATCGGAAAAGGTGCCTTCCTTACGTCACATCAAACATTCTCCAACATTTTTCATCCAACTTGATCAGGTGTTATATTTCTATCTGATTGATCAAATGTGTGTGTGTAATCATGGAGTTTTCGCTATCTGGTCTTCTGGTAGCAATAAAGACAATGAGAGTCCCACGGCAATACTGAGAAAAAAGAATGGTGGCAAACTCAGAGCAAGGTATTTCCTTATTTTCCTCTTTCTTTTTTAAAAAAAAGAAACCTCAAGATATGACATGAAACAAGAGCTGTACTTTTCTGAAATTACAAATTTTACACCCAATGGGCATCTTTAAGGAGGGTTTTTTCTCTTGTGGTCAGTTTTGACCAGTGATCTACCTCATGGTTCTGCTGGAGTCTGCTGGTGTTGTGGGGGGGTTTGCAGGTAAAGCCCCTTTTCACCAGAGTGGGACGAAGCAGAACAAAAGCCATGCTCGGGAGCTGGCTGAACAGGACTTCTACCGTATGTCTCCCACATGCAGCTTTTTCTCTTCCTGATTTTCAAAGAAACATTTTGCCTCATCTTTATTTGTCATCACTTCTGTTCTGGTGTTACTTTTTCTTAACATGACATGAGTGTTGTTCAGTTGTGAAGCTCCATCTTATAGAGATTCAAAGTGAGACGATTACTAGCTTCTCCTTAAAGTAGTGATGTGGTCATGCATACATGCATTCATTTGGTGCATTCTTCTGTTTTGCCATTCAAGACAGATCTTAGTTGACTCACCACTTTCCCTTACCTTCTGTCTTTTCCCTTTAAAAAAAAGAAAGTTGCAATCTTGGGTTACACTACTCCTGTAAAGCTCTCCAGATGCAACACTGGGATTTAGCCAAATTTTTGGTAATTTGGTTACACAACATCTTTATAGTGTTCATGCCAAATCATTTGGATGAGTGGAAAAAGTAACTCAGACCTTGCCTCCTGCAAAATAGATGCAACAATCGTGTATGGAGTATTTAAAAAAGGCAGTATTTCATTAGAATGTGATGAAAGTTGGAATCACATGACTGACAGCATGTATTTCAAAAGTTGGGCTTTTAAGGAATAAGATTTGTAAATTATATACATTCAGGGCCAAACATGAAAAATAAGTGAGTTTTATTATTTGCCTTGCTTTTTCTTTAATTTTTCTGATTTCCGATGTAAGAACTTTCTATGATACAAAGAAACAAGAAATGCGGTCAACAAGCTCTCTGGTCGTGTTTTTTCTCCTCGATCAGTAGCACTGAAGCTACAAATGCTCTTAGTAGGAAAATACAAACAGTAACAAGGCTTTTCCTGAGTGTACTTTCCCATTCTGAACATTTCTTGCTGGAAAAAATGGAAAAATGGGAAAAATGATAAAAGAAAAAAAATAAATAAAAATTGTAGATGTTATCCTCATTGCTTCCCCTGTCACCTTCAGCTGATTCTCCAACAGTCTTCTCATTGCTCCCTTCTCCTTTGAAAAGATTGGAATAAAATCAGTGCTGAATTAAAGGCTCTTCTCTTTCTCAGATATTACTTGCATCTATTTCACTGACTGGTCATTTTGGCTATTGCAGAGCAGTTTGTCTCAGTATACTTTCCATCTTCCCCACTTTAATAATTTTTATAACACAGGGGAGTAACATATCATGTTTCGGATATGCAGGTAATACTTCCCAGTAGGATAAATTCATGTTGTTTTTGGTATTTCCATGGGATATTTTGACAATCAAAAAGAAAATAATACAGTCTAGTACCACACTACTATCAGAATATCAAGTCATCTGATTTTGTGAACTTCCAAGTTTAATGATTTAGAAAGACTTTAGAAAGTGTACTCCAGCAGTTAAGTGTTGCACTTTCTTTAAAAAAGAAAGAAAAGAAAAGAAAATCCTGCCTATGAAAATATCCACAAAAGCCACAAACCCCTTCAATAAAAAACAAGAAAAACTGTCATGCAACCTTTAATAAAGGTCTGTTGTCCAGCTGTCATTGTCCAATTAAGTGGGCTATACAGAGGTCAGCAGCAGAGGGTGCTGTGAACCAAAGCTATCTGACATACAGCACCTGCCCCAATTAATTTTCAAGCCTGGATTTTTGTTGTCTGATATGTCTGATCTTATTCATGCAAATTATGAAGGATGGGATGAGCAGTGCCTGCTCATGCACCAACCCTTTCCTGCACCATTTTGAGCATGCAGGCTTTGTTGTTCAACTCTCACACCAGATCTTCCTTCTTAAGCTCAGACTTAGAGCAGCTGATCCTAGAGACATAAAGGCACCATGCCCTCATCTCTTACCAGTCAAGAGGGATCAAAACCACACAGAGTGCAAGATTAGCATCACACCGACATGCACACATACCCACACACAGGCACACACACACACACACACACACCACTCATCCAACCGCAGATCCAGGAATATACATACATGTCTCATGCACACACACATGTCAATCAAGTGCCTATTGTAAGGGCATCAGTCCTTTGAACATAAGATACATGCTAAGTAGACTCTCTCTCCTTCTCGCTCTCTTCTTCTCCTCCGCTCTCTGTCTTTCTTTTAATTCTCCACAGCTGAGGGGACACATGGCACTGATCCCCTGAGAAAGCCCAAGGTCAGACTTCGGGCACAGACGTTAAAAGGGGAGGCCTGCTACGGTATCCAGTGTCATTCATTTAGCATGATGCAGATAGGCAATGTAACACATGGGATGCTTCCTAAAGATACAGACTGTTACTGCTCATTACTCTATAATTTTCAAATTATTCCAAAAGAAGACCAAAAAGAGGATGTCTGATAGACAGGATCCTGCAAGTTAACTGTATAGGGCTGCAACTAATGATTATTTCCCCCATTAACCATGATTAATCTGCAGATCCTTTACTCTATTAAACTGTTACTTGTTTGGACTGTAAAATATCAAAAAATACAAACTGCCTGATGGATTCTTTACTAATTCTTATTGTGTCTTGATATTGAATGATGAAATAATTCACAGATAATGAAAAACAGCTTCTGATTAGCCTGGGCCATGTTTACTCAAGTACTGTCCTTAAGTTCAACTATGAGGTAGTTTTACATTAACTCACTATTTTCTGTTAACTTTATATTAGATTATATTTCAGTGGGCAATGCTACTAGTTAAATACATATTATTTAGCCCGATGGAGCCCCACTTTGATCATTATGGATTAACAGAATGAATACAATTTTGGGGTGTAGGCTCAAGTTCTTCTTTCACAGAGCAGCACAAACCTTATTATAATATAATATTAAATTTGCATGTGTGTGTCACTGCATACGTATTGAACATTACAGCCTTCATTGCAGGAGCCCTGTGAATAATCAGGATTTGCATTACAGTAAAAATGCCATTGCTTGGCTCAAAAAACATTCAGTTAGTGGAGTCATGCGTGTTAGAATAATATTATGCTCAAGCATGACTGTAGCTCTCTAAAGATAGTTGTACAAACAGTAAGCTAGTTGGTGAATATTACTGTGGCTGTAAAAACTTTAAATATAATTATCCCATAATTCCTAAACCTAACCATTTTCTTCAGAGTGACTCCTCAACAGGGACTGATTTACAGCTAAAAGCAAAGAAATATAGTGCCCACATAGCTGTGATATTACTGTATAATTATTGACTCAATTGAAGAGCAATTTGTCAGAAATATAACAAAGGCGTCGGCTTTGTCCCTTCCGACCGACTCTTGTCTTGGGTCATCCTCCCCTCCACTGTATGTGGGTGTGTGCGTGGGAGGGGGTGGTCACTGGGCGTGTTTACTGGTTCTGTCCCAGCAGTTCTCTGCTCACCTGCTCTCAATCTTCCAATCAAGATCACCTCCTCCGGTGTAAAACACCCATTCACTCTTCCAGTCGTCACCAGGTCATTGTTCTTTTCTTGTGTTAAATGGGCTATAGGGCTGGCTGCTGATCGTTTCCCTTGTTTCTATGCCTTGCACTTACCTTGTAAAACCTCCCCTGTCTCGGGTCCATGCCTCCCTCACCTGCAGTACCCGCCACACTCCTGCGATCCGAATCACTGCTCGTGCTCGTGGCTCTGTTCCACCTGTTGCGCCGGGTCTCCTGCTCTGATTAAAGGGAGCTTACGCCCCGAACTTCAGGCCCACGCCCTGGGGTGAGTCCATTGCTCACCTTTATTTCTCTTTTAACTAAAGAACTTTGTTCTGATAGAAGCATTTTTAGTTTTGAGTCCAGAGATATTCTTGGGTTGGATTTTGTGGACTTTGCTTATAAAAACCTTCTGTTTACCTGCATACTAGTGCCACACTAGTTGTTGTCATAAAAAAGGTAGAACCACCATGGTAAACAGAGCAATACAAAGCCATGCTGGGCTCTAGAACACTTCACCTATTTCCTGTCATTTAACAATATTAGTTTTTTGTGCTCATACTGCATTTAGCAGTCAATATGTGGTCAGTCTGTGTACTTTATCCTGTCTTTGTACATTTATCTCTCATCTCATCTTCACTTCTTTTATAGCTCAATGCTTTTATTTTTCTTTAATCACATGTATGTGTACACCTGCATTCCAGCCATACCACTGTGAGAAGGAGGCTCTATTACACCGCTGACACTCATTCTCTCAGCTTCCTCCTCCTCACTGCAGGAAGTAATAGAGCTCGAGCACAAACACACTCACATGCAGTCAAAACTAATCAAGAAAACATCATTACTTTGAGTCGGGGGCTGTTGTGCTGCAGTCCACGCCAGCTTTAGCCTCCACCGGGCAACTCTAGCACATCGGTCAGGTCGTCTCTCAATAAAGACGTTGGCTCCTGTGGAGGTCTCACAGCCAGCAGTTGTTACTGTCACTCATTATCATCCCAGCCTCCCCCCTGCGCGCGCACACACACACACTTACTCACACACATATGGGCAAGTTGGAGCCTGTGCAAACACCCACACATGACCCCAG
The DNA here is from genome assembly GCA_016785225.1 of Psettodes erumei. NCBI lineage: Eukaryota > Metazoa > Chordata > Actinopteri > Pleuronectiformes > Psettodidae > Psettodes > Psettodes erumei. Next base: position 2,939,047 of record JAFBJZ010000863.1, on the reverse strand, counting down.
TAAGCATGCACACACACTCGCCCACTTTCAGACACACACACACAAGCACACATGAGCCAAGGAGCATGGGCAGCAGGGTCACCCTAGCGCCATGCTTCATAAAGGGCGCTGTTACAATAGGTTTACTGTTACTCTGACGACTGCCGGGATACAATAGGACTGAATGTACTGGCCTGATGCTTCTCTGTTTCTCTCCATTTTTCACTTGATGACAAGGAAAACAGGCTGAGACGGGACAGCATGTTATCAGAGGACGCCCCTAAAGGTGAGCCCACTCATTGTAGGATTAATGTACACCTCTACCTCTATGCATAGTAAATAGTAAATGTGTGGTGCTGAGAGAGTGAGAGAGAGATGAGAGGGAGAATAATTTATGGATTGCTGAATTTTAATGAGTCTCATACTCTTTAAAAATCCCTTCTTGATACGCTGGAAACAGCTCACAGATTTACGGTGAGAAAAACCTTAATTTTCCCAGAAACCAAACTGAAAGGCAATGGGTTTTAAATTTAGAATAAAATCAAGTTGAAATATGAGAAATAGTTAATGGTGTGACTGTGACACCTTGCCAAACATCTAACCCTCATCCAGGACATAAATAACCTTAAAAAGAAATGGGTATTACAAGACATGTTGTTTGGTGTCATCATGCTGAGATATTTCTCAAGAACCTCAGAAAATAATGACAAGTGAGGAGAGACAAAGACTGTGTAGGAGCAGAGCAAATAAAAGGTAAACTAACAAATACAAAATAAGATGAATTAAAACAAGGGAGGTATAAATAAAATGACATGTTCACAGACGGACAGCTTCAGAGGGTTACTGGGTAAGGTAGATCAAAATACAGAGAGCTGGGGGGGATTAGTATGAGAGGAGTGGGTTTGGTTTGGGGTAACAGATGGGACTCACCCAGATCCAGAGGGGTGTGGTGCTGAATTTTGAGATTCCTCCGAGTTGGGACAAGCTACACGATATTTGCACTGCAGCTGTCAGTGGCACAACACCTACGCAACTCCACCCTCTTTCCCTGCATGTTATACACTCACACACACGGTCATATTTCATACACTGTGATAGGCCTGTGTGGATGTTTCTGTCAAGCTGAAAGAATTCTTGTGCGACAAGGACAATGATTCATGTTCTTGTGTTGTAAAAGATTAACATATCTTCTGTTATAGTGTCTGGGTAATGAGAGTGTATACAGGCTGTATTTGCTCATGGAGTGGCCTGTCTGTATTTTATTATTCTCCCTTGGCCAAAGTTCAGTGATTAAGCAGTTTTACTAGAGTGCAGCTTAATTCAAGCCTGTGGCATTGATGCAGTAATGTAGTGAAGGAATGAAAAAAACTCTCAGCAATGCAGGCACCATAACAATCCAATATATAAGTTAGTATGCTTTATTCCTAAAGGACCTCTTAAATCCAGTGTCACAAGGTGCCTCCCATAGTATCTATCTATCTAAAATAAACTCATTTATACTGTGGTGGAAGTACTCAGATACTTCACCTATGTTAAAGTAACTGGTTCCCACTGGTTCCAGCAAAGTGGTACAAAATCTGTCTTTGAAATCCGTAAAATACAAACGACCTCAAATTAACAGTAACAGGTTAAATGGACTTTCTACTTGGCACCACTGTAGTAGCACTACACCTGGGTGTAGTAGTATACAACCAGTGGGCTTATTAACATATATAGTAGCTGCTCTCCCTCAGATCTGGGATTTGTTCCTCGCTATGTTTCGATTGCATTTTTATGTTATGAAAAAGTATGCGCGACAAACCTGTTCCACGGTCAGCACGTATCGGTTCAACGTTTCTCCTCGCGCCCGCCTCGCTTCCTCACCTGAGCGGAAGTGAACATAAAAGGTAGAGGCAGGTAGGGGCAGCCCCCGCACCTCCTCCTCCTGCTCCTCCTCTGTCCAGGTAGTGCGGGACGGCAGCGGCTCTCTTCTGTAGTCTACTTAACGCTAAGGAGCGGGAGGCATGTCACCCGATACGTTTCACTCCTGTAAATATGAGATAACTTGAAATATTCTTCTTCTTCTGTTTCCGATCAAGCAGTAACCTCGCGGACTAATGGGGCTTCTACTGCTGAGCCTGATTCTCCGGTACTGGATCAACACCGTGGATGGTAAGCTGAAGTTTCGTTTGGTTAAAAAAAAAAAAAATCAAGGGCAGCACGTTTATAACGTGCAAACAGAGAGACACAGTTTCTCAAGGAGAAGACATAAATTCTGTCTTGGTATTTGTGACTGATAAAAACGTTGTGTTATTGTGAAAAGTGTGCTGTATTATTTTTATTGAATTTAATCTAGACTTGATAATTGATTTACATTGTAAATTAAACTCAACCTACATCTTATTGTCATGTACAAAAATCTCGACCCACTTCATATTTGTGGATAGACATTCAGCTTGTTGCAAGACATGGATGTTGATGTGTCTGCTGTGTGCATGTGTGTGCTGCAGGATCATGTTTGGCTGGCAGCGTTGCGGTTTGTGATGAATGTCTGAAGCTCAGTCCTCACTGTGCCTGGTGCACACAGGAGGTAAGACAGCAAGGGCTGGCATGTACGAAACCAAAGCAATGCAGGCAGATGACCATGCTGCTTTCAAAAGTACATGATTTTTGGACACAGGTCATTGACAGGTCTTTGGAGGTTGCACCTTGCGATGATTATAAAGCTATTATACAGCTATTTTTATTGGTACTTTATGACATGCTACATAACTGTCTCAGTCTTCAGTCTGTATACAGCACAACATGTGATGTGTTCCCCTATCTCCCAGAATTTCACAGACTGGTTTTCAGTCAGTGAAAGATGTGACACACTGGATAACTTGCTAGAAAAGGGATGTGCCAGGAGTCAGCTGGAGTTCCCTGTCTCCAAAGGTCAAATCCTCCAGGATCGCCCACTCGGGAAGAAGACAAGCAACACTAACAGCACTCAGATCTCCCCACAGAAAATGTCCCTCAAGATGCGAGCTGGTATGCTATCCAAAGTATTTTGATGTCGGACGATTTGCCTCAAGGAGAGGTTTCTTGTTTTCAGACAAGAAGTAAGGTGTTGGTTTTTGTTTTTTTCCACAGGCAGTCAGGTGACTTTCCAGGTCAAGATTCAGCACACGGAGGACTATCCTGTGGACTTGTACTATCTGATGGACCTGTCAGCATCCATGATCGACGATCTGAATAGGATCAAAGACTTGGGCTCCTCTCTGTCGAAAGAAATGGCCAACCTTACCAGTAAATTTCGAATGGGATTTGGCTCTTTTGTCGAGAAACCTGTCCTGCCTTTCATCAGGATCACAGAAGAAGAGCTGGCCAACCCCTGCAGGTACAAAATAAATATGAAAACATGGCCGGAGACTCCAGCAACAACCTCCGCTCTGAGATTAGTTAAATTCCAGCAGTGCCATTTGGTATCTCAGATAATCTCACCAATCAAATACCTGTTTTGACTTCTGGTGTATTGCAGCAGTCTGGGTCTAACCTGCCTGCCTACGTTTGGCTATAAACATGTCCTGTCTCTGACGAGCAACACCGACAAATTCAACGAAATAATTGCAACGCAGGTTGTATCTGCAAATATTGAATTGCCAGAGTGCGGCTTTGATGCAGTCATGCAGGCAGCTGTCTGCGGGGTAAGATTTATGTTTTTAAAATTCCTAAAAGCTACAAAAGTAGATGTTAGTTTGTGGGTGAGCAGCTGACTATGTCTCCTAATAGGAGAAGATAGGCTGGAGGAACGATTCCATGCGTCTGCTGGTGTTTGTCAGTGATGCTGACTCACATTTTGGGATGGACAGCAAGATGGCTGGCATCGTGATTCCCAATGATGGGCAGTGTCACCTGGATGCCAACAACGAGTACTCCATGTCAACAGTGCAGGTAAAACCCACAGAGGTTCTTTTTCAGAAAGCCTTAGATCTTTTTTAATGTTTAGAAATGTTTTTTTAGTTTTCTTTTTTTAAACCCTCAGGTTTGTGACCTTCATTTCATGAGTTGCTTCAGGGTTGGCTGTGATGAATCACCACTGCCTCTCTGCGCACACTCACTACTAACTTCTCAACATTTGTTTTAGGAGTATCCAACTCTTGGGCAGCTGACTGATAAGGTGGTGGAAAACAATATCTTACTGATATTTGCTGTGACCGAAGAGCAGCAAAACAACTACAAGGTAACAGCTCCATTGTGTGAAGTTACTCCTTTCTGGTAGAATAGGTCCAAACTGGACTACTGAAAAATGCAAAACACAGTGTTTACTGAGGTTAGCATACATTCTCATTCAACCTGTTAGAACTAGCCCTCTTCTCTTCCGCACTCTTTTCTTTACTTTTCTGAACTATGAGCCAAGTGTGCCCGCATTTGTTACAGTGACTCGTTCTGTTTTTGTTTTTTATAGGGCTATGCAAATCTCATACCTGGCGCCACAGTTGGAGTCCTGGCAAAAGATTCGCGGAACATCCTGGAACTGATTGTAACTGCATACAAGGTAAATAAAAAATCTGGGTGATCTGGATGTGCGGGTATGCTGCATGCAAGTGTGTGTGTGTGCGTATGGACACAAACACTGGTCATAAGAAACAAGAGAGAAAACACCTGCCATTATAAAAGCAGTAAAATCTGTGATAATTTAATTTGATCAAGTTATTTGTCAGCTCTGTATATATCAAATTTTACATCACACTCAGCAGTCAGTATCTCTGCTTTCTCCATTCCCCTTTCATTTTTTCTCGCTTTTCCTCTTTCATTCTTTCTTCTGTTGCATTTGTTCCCTCTGCCGCCCGGCACTTTGCATTGGCATGTTTGACAGCAAGTCTCTTCTTGCCCCAGCTGTTTGATGTCCTCGCCTCCTCTGACTGTGATTTTCTCTTTTCCTCCCCGCTCTCTCTGTCTTTTCTCTACCTGTCTACCTCTTGCACTCCATGGCCCTTTGTAAATCCCCCCTGGCGGCAGTGACTGGTGGCGAGTCTGCTGTCCTCTAATTACTTCATCAGCTACGTCCCTTACGCCCACTTTAAGTCCCTGCCACGTTAACCGCACTGAAGAGAGGAGACCCTGTCATTGTGCTGATTGTAGATACAGTGGTTCTTAAGAGAAATAAAAAACAAACATAGGGATATTTATTGATAGAGGACATATGATTAGTATTTACACTTATCTGGATTAATGTTTGCTGCTTAGTGGAAAGATTAGTTTAGACTCCCCATTTTAAGTACCCAGCTACAACATATTTACTGAATAACAGTTAAGTCTTTTGAATCTGTTTTGCCAGCCTTACCTTAGTCCATCTTCAATTGGGTGTATTCCGTTACCGTCCCCCTGTTTTCTCCTCCTTAGTAACACCGAAGACAGTACAATTGCAGGCCTACAGGAAACACACAATTAACTCTCTGCTAGCACCCAGACAGTCCGTCACAGAGTTCATTAGTCAGTCAAACACAGCTGAGGTTAGCTGTCACTCTTTCCTCTGATGTTTCGTGCAGCCCAGCACACCTGGGATTATGACTCACCCAAAAAGAGAACGTTAGACTGGAAGGCTCATACAGTCTGGGCATGTCACAGGTCAGCGCAGGGTGAAAGAGTATAATTCCACATAAAGGCCTGGAAATCCCCATTATTGATGCAGTTCATCAGTATGTTTATCTGATATTCAGGTTTTGGTGATTTTTGCTATTTTGGAGAAGGCAACCTTCTGCTCAGTACCAAGCTGAGCTGCCAATAACATTTCCATACAGGGTACCACAATTCTTACATACTGCTTTCCAGGAACTGCGTTCAGAGATCGAGCTGGAGGTCCTTGGGGACACAGAGGAGCTGCAGATGTCTTTTACGGCCATTTGTCCAAACGGGACTATCCTCCCTGACCTAAAGCACTGCTCCAACATCAAACCGGGAGAGACGGTCAGTTGCATTAGCTCTAAATTTCTCTTTCTCTGTATCTGTACACCAACTTTCACACAGGCTTCTGTTGTTCATAGTGCTTTACAGGTGACTGACAAACCAATTAGACTGATTAGACAGTCGAAAGATAGGAACAGTATAACAAACTATAGACACCAAAGATAGACAAAAGATAAGAATGTGACCAAAAATTATAAAAGTTTAAGAAAATTATTAGACAATAGAAGACAAAAAAATACTAAAAACTCACATAATAAAAGCTGTATGTGTTCTCTTTTTTATCTAGAGCTGTTTTGATTATAATCAGTTAGTCAAATGTCAGAAAATTTCTGTTTCTTATTTGATAGCAAACTGAATATCTCTGGATTTTCTGTTGTTGGGTGAATACAATAAGCAATTTGATAATGGCCTTTTCTGTATTTCTTAGACAAAATGATAAATCCATTTACCAAGAAAATAACCAGCGAGTTATATCAGAGATGGAACAGTATGCATTAGGTGCCCTCGTGAGTCTCCTGTATGTCAGCAGGATGGTTTACATGGGATTGATTCCAAATGGAGTATAGTGATCATGGCTTTTTTGATGTTTCTGACAGCCGTGGAGCTCGGGGAATAAGCTGTATCAGGTTTTGTTTGTTTTGGGCTTATCATAAGAATACTTTGCTCCTCAGGTAGTGTTCAATGTGTCTGTCGAGCTTCCGGGGTGCCTGCCAGGAGTTCGGCATTTCTCCCTCAAGCCGGTGGGTTTACAGGACAGTCTGGAGGTGGAGCTGGAGGCCCTCTGCTCGTGCGACTGCCGGCAGCCTCCCGAAGTGAACGGGAGCCGGTGCGTCGAGGGCCACGGGGCTTTCCAGTGCGGCGTGTGCGTGTGTCAGCCGGGATTCCTGGGAGCGCAGTGCGAATGCAACGAGGAGAGCGCTTTGCTGAGCAACTGCCTCGCGAGCAACGAGTCCGAGATATGCAGCGGTCAAGGGCAGTGCTACTGCGGACAATGTGTGTGTCACGCGTCCAGCTTCGGCCGCATCTACGGACCTCACTGCGAGTGCGACAATTATTCTTGTGTTCGCTTCCGCGGGGAGCTCTGCGGAGGTGAGTGGTCACAGCACGTATGAACGTCACGAACTATCCGTAAGTTTCTGCGACGAGCCTGTCAGTTGAATTCATTTGCATTTTGAAGGCCACGGGGTGTGTGACTGCGGGGAGTGCCACTGTGAGAAGGGTTGGACAGGGGAGTACTGTAACTGCAGCACCAGCACCGAAGCGTGTGCTTCGGACGACGGCGCTCTCTGCAGCGACAGGGGGAAGTGTGAGTGCGGCCAGTGCGTCTGCTCGGCACCTGGAGCGTCTGGGGATAAGTGTGAGAAGTGCCCAACATGTGGAGACACCTGTAACTCCGCAAGGTGAGAACACGTTCATGCCATCAGCTCTTACAAGGTGACTATGGATGTAATGTAGAGGCTGTTTTTTTGGTTGGCTATACCTCTTTAATTGTTGTTTATTTATCCAAAAGCTATAAGATGTTGTCTCCTTGCAGCGCACGATCCGTCTGTTCTTTTGAGTTCAGGCATATCAGGTTGTGGGCCCCTTGTTCACATGCGTCTACACCTTCCATGTGACATCAAAAGACGACTAATGTCCTCAACACAGCACTAAGAGATTTCCTTTCTCCATTGTAAGGCAGCTGTCAGGGCTAGTGTAATTTGATACCACTGTTATAGAGGAGAAGGGTGATGGAGAGTGAGTGAAGCCTTGGGAAAACCCTGATAAGTGACCAACACTGTGATTCCTCTGTGCTCACCATGTCAGTGATTGAAACCTGAATAAAACCTTTTCCTCCCAAGAGGTCCTGGGTCATCTCTGAGGTAAAGCTGACTTTTTGTTTTTTTCCCACTTGTTTTCATATCAGGACCTGTGTAGAGTGCCACCTCCAAGATAAGGAGGATGTTGAGTACTGCAATCAGAGGTGCAGCGCTTCTAAAATTTCCATCAACACAACAGCAGGTAAAACATCACTACTGCTTAAAATGGCATACACTTAGGAGTTATACAATATATAATGGCTTCTGCTTCTTTTCTGCACATATCTTATTGATAATGGCAAATATATGGCTTGGTTACATGGTTTAAATCATTTCAAGGTGAAAATCAACTGGCTATTGATACTTGAAACTTGTTAGTGTGTCACAGGCTTCCCCTTTTAGAATGATACTGTACCATGTGAGCTGTGACTGTTTTTGCCTTAGGGCTTCCTGGTGGCCCGGTGGTTAAAGCCCGTCTAACGGGCCTGGATCTGGGCACAGACATTTGTTGCTTGTTGTAGCTTTTCTCTCTCTCGCTGTCACGTAATATTTCTTCTGTGTCTCCATATCACCCTAAAATAAAGTGCAAAGAAATAGCATGTACATCCAGTAGCTGATAAGTGAAGGACGTTTTGGCATCTAGACTTGGATGTCACAGTTTGGGCTTGCATCTGCTGCCATGTGACAATGATATAACATTGACAGTGCAAAAAAAAGTCTGTCAGTTGTCTCTCTCAAGGATTACCAAGCATGATCTCAAGCATGTTTCAAGTCTGTACAAGTTGACTTTAATATCTCAGGTTAAATCAGTGATAGCTGGAAGGGAAAGAAAACATGTGGTATATGCTCAGGAGCAAAACATTTTTATGTGTATTTTATGTACATACATATTTGCTTTGTTTTTAACAGGCTAAAACACAGATTCGTTGATAAGGTGAACCCCTCAGTGACATTCATTGATCTTTATCCATGCAGAATTAAGAATGTATTAATTAATTTCCTGTTTTATGCGGTTCAAACTCACAGTAGTAATACATGAGTTTACCATAAATGTGTCAACACGTTTGTGCTGTAAATGCTTGTGTGTCACCAGAGTTTGCACTTTTGGCTCAGTGTTTTTTATTAGTGGTATCAACATAGGGCCACCTTGTTAAGTTTCCCCATGGGTCAGAAGTTTGGAGGAATGCATCAACTTGGGTGTCTCTCTGAAGCCTCTATAACACAACGCCATCCATGTCCATTCAGGCAGCATCGCACAATGGGGAACATATTATTTACCTTGTCGTACAGGCAAAGCTATTGTTAGTGCACTTGAATAGCCATAGAACCTTGTCCTCCTTTATAGAAGAGATTGTTTTAAACCTGCTATACTTGTGCAAGCTGAGAGGTATATCTGATCATCACGGAGGATGTGAAATGTGAAATACAATGACGTGGTCCACACACACACATGCACACGCATCAGATTGTAGTCTTTGATATGGAAATCACACCGACAGCACCACAGAGGGGAACATATCCTTTTACATGCTCAGCATAATGTTGAAAGGGAAGATGATATACGATGGATCCATCCCATCTTTATGGATATGAATGTTCACATTTCTTCTCAGATTATGACAAGAGTCCTTCTACACAATGCACACTGATGATGGAGAATGAGTGCTGGATCTCATTTAATATGGTGGGAGGTGAGACAGGGACCATGGCCTACAATCTCCAGATGTATGGTAAGCCTTACAACAACAACAAGCACAGAAGACACGTAAAATAAAATAGAATACTGGCATGAGACTCATCTTATCCTCTGTCCTGTCCCAGGCTGCCCAGAGCCTCCGAACATCCCCATGATAATTCTGGGAGTCTCCCTTTCCATTGTGTGCATCGGCCTGATCCTGCTGGTTGTGTGGAAGGTGCTGGTGTCAGCCCACGACCGTAAAGAGGTAGCCAAGTTTGAGGCTGAGAGGGCAAAGGCAAAATGGCAGTCGGTAAGACCTTGTCGTTCAAAAGATCCTGCTTGCTAATAATTTATTTATAGTTGACAAATCTTATGAAAACACCAAAACCCGCAATGAACTGATTGTTCTGTGCCATAGTACCTTGTTTTTTATCCAAAAATTTTCAAATGTATTTTTATTGAGCCAAGGGACACTCGTCTCATCTGTTTAATTTAAAAAAATCGATGGTACAATATGAAACTTTATTAATGGATTTTGTTCCTTCTGTCTGTAGTTTGTTTTACTTCAATGTGGGTGATAATTGTGCTATTAAGTTTCTGTTCCAGTAGCACTCAGGGACATGTAAACAGCAAGTATAATATTCCCATGGAGTCAGCTGTCTGTTTATTACAGCTTGAGCCTAGTTTCTAGTTTTGTTTATATTTCGGCACAATGACACCATTGAGAGAACAATGGAGCCGAATCAGCCATTAGAGGTTCCTGTTTGCAATGTACCCATGGATGTACAAACAACTTTTCACTCACTGGAAACCTTTCTTCTTTTTTCTATGATTTCTAAACAGATTTTTTTTCTGTTAAAATAAGATGAAGCTAATTTTGAGTAACATCAAACTGTTGCGAACACATGATCATTAATTATAATGAAAGAGAGAAGGACTAACTAATATTCATGGTTTGGTCTCCTCATGGGAATTTTTGACAATAACAGAAATATAAAATAACCATGACTTTATGTGTTGGTGAAAATATTCTAATGATCTTCTTGTGTTTTTTTTTTTCTTCAGGGGACCAACCCTTTGTTCAGAAGCTCAACATCAACATTCAAAAATGTAACTTATAAGAACAGAGAGAGAGAAAAGATTATTACAATGGATCACTACTGATGATAAACTGGAGGCGATGTAAACCCACATCTGAGTGCACTTAAGTGTGTGTGTGTGTGTGTGTGTGTGTGTGTGTGTGTGTGTGTGAGAGAGAGAGAGAGAGAGAAATGTGTTTTTGTATGAATCTCTGTGTTGACTCAGAGATATTAAAACAGAGTAGACAACACTGTGAACAGGCGAACACCACATGATGAATTTGCTGCTGTAAAAGTGCACTGCCAATGTACTGTTAAACACTGCACTTTCCTGTTGCATTATCCTGAAAACTTACACAGTTTTTTGTCTACTTTAACATACAGCTTGGACTCTATGCTATGAGTGGTTTACTACTGAAAGAAAAATTTGTTTTTGTTCTAAAGAATGCAAATATACAGGTGGATGATTGTGTATTATTTTAAATATTGTGTTGTTTCATTGTAAAGCAAGGCTGAGCCTTCGATGTTGATATTTGAGTTTTTTTAGTGGCATGGCACATAAATAAAACTGAATTTTGACTTATTACTACTTTTGGCATTCAAGGTTAATTATATGTTGCAACATAGTTCTAAAATCTTATGTCAGATATTGATTAGACTGATTAGCTTAGGCACTGAGAAACTCCCTGACCTCAAAAGCCCCAGGTTTATTCTGTGTTTTATTTATTTGGGTAATTTGATTCCTTGCAAATCTAACTGGAAATTTGCACTGATACACCTGCATTATTATATACTGTAGTGTTGTGGCCCTGTGTTGTAGAAGGGATCTGTGTAAAAGTTAAGTTTAATCTTAGTTAAGTGCTCATGTTTCAAATTGTATTCTCGCATGGGAGTGCTTGTTGTTTTCAGGGTCTCTGTACAAAATATAGTACAGCTGTCATCTGTAGTGTACCATGTGCACTGTATTCAATGGGGACCCAAGGGCCCCAAAACGGGTTAATACAGTGAAGCTAAGGATGATTAACAGTTAATGAAACTATAAACAACAGTTCCACCTCATTGAGCTACAAGAGTAAAATACCTAATTCCTGTCAATGCTCAGTACTGCTCTTACAGTAAGCAACATTATGAATGCAGGACTTTTATTTGTAAATAAATATGTTTACAGTGTGGTACCATTGCTTTTACTGAAGTAAGTAGCATGATTCAAATATCTCTGTTTAATCCGAATTTAATCCATTGGCTACAGTCATTTAGCTGATTCATAGTGCACTACTACTGAATGAATGACACAATGAATCGGGAGTCACCCGTATTAGTTAGATGAAAAGGTGGAAGTGGACTATTTTTTCTTTTTAAAAGATGTAATATTGTTGGATTCTAGAAGAACAAATGATCACGAAATTACTTGTCTCAAAGGCTCTTGTCCCAATAAAAGCATATTTAAGATGCCAGAATCCATCGATCTATTTAGATAACCTCTTGACTTTTATTTTGAAATATTTACGTTTTTTGGTATGATTTTTTTTAAAGCGACAAAACGGAAATACCCTGTTTTTTTTTTTTTTTGTTCTTTTGGTTTAAAAGGTAAAAACGACCTGCTTGACCGTACACGGAGCGTTCACGGACCCCTGTCTGTGTCCCAGTGAAAACAGACCCGAGCGGCTGGAATGCAGCCTCCGGACCGGGGAGCAGCGGCAGCTCTTCCGTCAGACGTGACGTCGTCGTTCCCCCCCGCTGGAAAAACTTCACTCGGCCAAAAGTTTTTCTGTGAGGGGGAAAAACAGCAGAGACCGAAATACTCCGTCTCTCTGAGCGGGAGCCTCGGAATGTGCGGACATTTGCACTCCAACGCCGCATCCCGCCGTCGAAATGTTTACGCAATCGTTTCGTTGCATGGACTCCGTGGCCGTTGTGGCGGCTGTTTGTGTAACAGTGTTGCTGACGAAAAGCTGCATGTGTGTCAACGAGGAGGACGATGAGGTCCTGGAGAAACAACAGCTCATGGAGTTTCACAGTAAGTTGTTAAAAGTCATATGGGTGCAGCCGCTGTTCGATGGTCCTTTCCATGGGCTCTTGCGAACAAATGAGTCCACAGTACATCTTTTGGAAGGATGTTGTCTTATGCTTTAAACGTGGTAAACAATAACCCCGCTGTGTGTATAGTCTTCTCAGTGTGCAGTGCTCATGGGTCGTTTCGAAATTCAAGTATTGCTGGATGTGTTGGGGACCCACCTAAACGATCTTCAGGTCTCGTGGTGGCCTCTGGACCACAGTTTGAACTCCAATGCTGCAGCAGACTCACATTCCCTTAACAGTGACTTATATCATCTGTAACAAAAAAGTCTTTTCTTTCTGTAAGTTAAACAAATAAGTAGAGTACTTGTAAATTTTTTGCACTGCTGGTTGGATACAACAGAGGACACAAGGACACGGTTGTATTCATAGTTTTCAAATTGTATCTCCAGAAGTAGGCCTAATTTTAATAATGAATTTAGGTCTGGGGCATACACTGTTTTTTTCTACTCCAGTATGCAATAGTGACATGAAGGAAGAGCAAATTCCTCCACCTGTTTTCATCACCTGTACACATTGAGTAGACATCCTGTGTTTTGTGTTTTTGTGTTTGCGTATCCACTTAAACAAAAGAAGTGTATTTGTTCTGGAAGACAAATGGTTCATATAGTTTTGATATTGCTCCATTTTATTGAAGAAACTCCCTTCTGTTGCTCACACTAGACAAATTCATCCACCCTCCCCTCTCTGTGGCACACATTCACATCATTTCCTCCCTTCCTCCTCTACACCCCCCCCCACACACACACACACACCTCGGCACAAACTCCTCTCCTCCTTGTCTCTTGCTTCTCTCTTTCCAGAAAAGGGTGTCTTTATCCTGGAGAGTGGGCCGCTGAAACGTTGCGTCACGGTGGATCGCTCCAACCTGGTGCTGGAGGACTGCGAGCGGCTGACGCGCCGCATGCTGTGGAAGTGGGTCTCCCGACATCGCCTCTTCAATCTGGGCACCAGCACCTGCCTAGGCCTCAACATTTCGGACACGACGCAGCCCCTCGGCACGTTTGAGTGTGACACGGCCCTCCCCATGCTGTGGTGGCGCTGCAGCGGAAACGTGCTGTATGGGGCGTCCCAGTGGAAGGTGGCCGTAGCTGGACGACTGTTGGTAGTGAAAAAAAACTCTTATCATGAGTGGAAACGGTACAACACCCCTAGAGAGGGACCCTGTTCATATCCATATGAAGGTAAATCCCTACAACTTCTTGCATATCTTCAGAAATATAATGCAACATCTTTTATTTTTGTTTTTAAATGGTGTTTTTCATTTGCAGATATCCACACTTTGTTGGGGAACGCACATGGCATGCCCTGTGCTTTGCCCTTCAGATACAACAACAAATGGTACTCTGAGTGCACGACTGAGGGGCGCGAGGACCATCTTCAGTGGTGTGCTACAACCACTCGCTATGATGAGGCTGAAAAATGGGGCTTCTGTCCTGTCCAAGGTAAAACTCAGATGCTTCAGAGTACCAGAGAAACTTAAGAATATACAGTCAGAGGTATGTGGACACCGCCCATGTAAAACCTCCCACCTCCCATGACCTAGTAGTTAAGAACAATACCAGACACCGTTACCATAATGTCATGGTTCATGTGACCTTTGTTGCATGACACACCTCCTCGCACCCTCTTCCCCCCAAAACGCAAACCTGATACAATGCAAAAATGTCTCTGCGACTGCCGACCATATTCGTTGCTCTTTGTAAGTCGTGGCTTTATTCACAGATTCCAGCTGTGAGCATTTCTGGGAGTCAAACCAGGAGCTGCGTGCATGTTACCAGTTCAACCTGTACACCATCCTAACCTGGAGTCAGGCGCTGGCATCCTGCCAGGCTCAAGGGGGAAACCTGCTCAGCATCACCAGCCTGGCGGAGCACAGGTACATCAAAGGTAGGCATCTGGAAGAAAATACCCACAGGAATGACTAAGCTGCTGAATGAAGCCTCCACCATCTACTCTGCCTTATCACATCCACAAACAGTACAGTAGAACTAAACATCACTGGTACTACAATTGGGTGTCGATCTTTTCCTTACCCAGTGAGACACTAGGGTCTAAACCGGTTCTTTATTCATACTGTAAAATGTTAGGATCCACTCCCTTATTTCAGTTATTTTATGTCTTCTCCTATGACTCACTATTCTTTCTTATTACATTTTAAATCCTAACCTAATATCATTTTTTGTATCTTGTGGTAGATCGGCTAGCAAGTGTTGGAGTGATGGTGTGGATTGGGCTGAACCACCTGAAGGATGGTCGGGGGTGGCAGTGGTCTGATGGAGCACCTCTGTCATTGGTCAATTTCACCACAGGTGCTGGATTATGTGTTTGCTCCAGAGCTATTAGTTCTGAGGCTGCTTAATAAAACCTTCACACTGAGCATGGTGATTTCGCATACAATGTATTGCAGTCATTCTCAGTGAGCAATTAGATGGTATGGAAAAATAATTACAAACTCCTAACCCTAACCCTGATAGAACAAGCCTATATGACATATAAAACACCAAATATTTCTTTATTTGGTGAATTTTAAATGATTCATGATCACTTCTGTATTTTTGTCACTTTCATGTACAATGCACAAGCTCAGTTTGTTTGGGGCTTTTCGGGACACTCAACATAGGTGAAGGAAAGCCAGTGTCCTCAAACCTCAGAAATAAAAAACAAACCACATGTGTGTGAGTGAATTACTCCCATCACTGTGTTGTCATCAGCTCTGCCTGCCAGCCCACTACAAGACAACAGACAGTGCGGAGTGTACAACTCAGCCTATGACGGTCACTGGCAGAGTCTTTCCTGTGAGTCTGCACTGCCTTACGTCTGCAAGAAGGCACCGAACAACACCTGGAGGGCCGAGCCACTAGGTGAGAGCATGTGCGCACACACGCACACACACACACACACACACACACACATTGCATTAACACCTGACATGCAAACTGCTTCCATGCATCTTTAGAGGTGTCTTGAATGTGACAGGGATGAATTATGAGTTAGAAGAAAGTTTTTTAGTTCTTGTAGCTCTTGGCCTCAGCAGCTGCGCCGCACCTGGGGAGAGTGAACCCGTAACCTTTCTCTCTGTAGCGCTGTTGGCGGTGAGACCAAAACAATGTCTGCTCTAAATTTGTGTTGTAAAAAGCGTGTTCCTGTGGTTTGTCCTCCTCTGATTGATTTCTCTTCTTTTCCTCTCCTGATTTGTCTTCCTCTCACAGAGAACTGGCAGTATATCCATACAGAGTGTGCTAACGGCTGGTGGCCTCATAATAGTTTCTGCTACAAGGTCCTGTCAGAAACGGAGGCAGGAAGCTGGGAGGAATCCACCCAGTCCTGTGGCTCTCAGGGGGCAAACCTCACCAGCCTCAACTCACTGTCTGAGGTGGAACTGCTGCTCAGCCTCCTGGCTAACTGTAAGGATCATGAATACGGATATATGAAATTATGTTTGTTATAGGCACTCTGGGGATATATCATTGAAGTCTAATTTGTTTGTGCAAATGCCATGGCGTATGCACATCTCCGTGTTTCTCAGTTTCCGGGGAGAGTACGGAGGTGTGGATCGGCCTCTGGAAACAGGCATTGTCGCCGACTGTAGAGTGGTCAGATGGCTCACCAGTGACGCTCACGCTTTGGCATCAGTATCACCCTCCTCACAACCTGACGGATGCAGTGCTCTGTGCCAAAGCAGACATGAAGGTGGGAAACCCGGTGTCAGTGCTTCTTTCATGTAAAAACTTTCTTGAAGTTCAGTTATAACAAATGAGTTTGAAGCTGTATCTCATGATGTCTTTTAATATTATTATTATGATTATTATTATTATGTTATTTTCTTGGTAAGTCAGTTAATTATTTGAACTGTAAAGAAAAGAATTACGATTACATTTTTTTAACCTAAGGTGATGTATTGAAATGTGTGTGTGAGTCCTGTGAGTTAAGACAAGCACCAAATATCTTTTTTTAGTAGCTGGAACCATCAAACGACTTAAAGTAAATGATGATTAATCAAATCTCGAAATAGCCCACAGAGTTGTTTTCTTTCTTTCTTTCTTCTCTTAATTAAGTGCTGAATTTGATCAATGTCGACCTCTTTCACAGGACGGTAACTGGCTTTTAGTGTCATGTGATGAACCACTGCCTGCCGTGTGTAAAAAAGAAAGTCAGAATCCAGTTCGCCCCTCTGGATCCTGGGATGAAGGTTGTCCTGAGGTAGGAAAAACACAATGTTGCACAGTTCTTTTAAAAAAAAGAAAACGTAACACATACAAGCCTGAGATATTTTGGTTTCAGATTGTTCCTTAATGATTTACTTATGTACTGTTTCTATTCTCTTGTAGAGGACTCAATTTGAAACTCAATTTGCATGAAAACTGCTGAGGTCAGTTGTGTCACAGAAAGTTGAAAGCATTACTCTTGCCAACTGAAAGTGGTCTCACAGTCTCTCACGTAACCAAAGTCTGATTTGTTGACTCGGTAAAATGACATTTTAATGCTTTGACCACATTCTGATTAAGGCGAAATGAACAGATAACGTTCTGTGCTGTTTTACAATAGCTCCATACAGATCAGGACGTGTGCCAGGCGGAGCCACACGCCTGCTGCAAGTTCAGCTCTGATGCTGATAGTTGCCCCCCTTCATAAGCACAATGAGTTGATTCACTCGACTGCTGACGTATTGTCTGGCGTTCATGGTGCTCCTTGACTCTGTTTACAAGAATGTCAGAATCCTGAGTCATCGGGCTACTTCATACCCTGAAACACGAGTCAAAAATAGCTCTGAAGACAATATGAGCGAACATGCTCATGCGGTCTCTGCTGATTCCTGCCTGTGATTTAGCAAACAAAACTGAATATATTTCCACTCTAGTCTCTTCATTGTCTGTGTTGGTACATTCAGTGCAGGTAAAGATGTGATGATTGGCCCTTAAATGACTTCATCAGCAGAACAAAAGCTTTTCATGCTCCAGTTTTAAAGAAAGCCTTGAATTCTGTCTTCATGTAAATGTTAGTGTTGACCTCTTGACCCCAAGTATGAAAAGGATGGGGCGGGGGGGTAATTGACACCACCTGCCAAAACACCCCCACCACACCACACACTTCAACATGCCTTCACTCCGGGGCTCTATAGATTTGAAAGTTTTCCATGGTAGGGCCAATATATTTGAGTTTTGGAACTAATGTCACAAGGATACTTTTAAGATGCTGTACATTACTATGGCAAATGCAAATATTCACCTTTAGCCACACTTGCAGTGGTAACTCTTTAAATGACATACTTTTAATACCTCAATAGCTTTTGGATAAACTGTTATGAAATGCTGTTCAGATTATGGGGATTCTGTTATCTTTCCACTAGCTGCCACCATGAGGTTGACTTTTTTGGTTTTGAGTGAAACTGTGGGATGATTTGCTGTGAAATCTGCTACCACACTCCTTTATACCTTTTCAAATAGCGCCATCTTTAGGTCACAGTATAAATTTGCCCAATACTTTGATCAGGTAACTGCAAAACTGATGACATCCACCTCAGTTGTGCTTTGTGTGAAATGCTAATAGGCAAATATTAGCATGTTAGCAAGCTAAACTGATCATTGACAACTTTCAGTACTGTAAGTGCCACAGATAAATTTTGGTTTGTTTTGATAGGATGTGTTTTTTTATCTTAAGAATACAGCTGTAGTTTTAAATATGACATATGATGTTTGATTAGTGGATTGTTGTTGTCTGGTCTTTCCAGAGCTGGAAGCGACATGGCCATTCCTGCTACATGGTGACGAGCCACGAACAGAACTATGAAGATGCACTGATGGGATATTACTGCAAGGCTCCACTTCTTACTGTGGAAAACAGGTGGTTTATTGTGTTGACTCTTTTTTTAAAGTTGTGGTAACATTGAAATCTCTTTCTTCTCCTCTCCTCACCTCTCCTCTTCTCCATGTTGGCAGGTTTGAGCAGGCGTTTGTCAACAGTTTGCTGAGTGAGAGGGGGGCTAACAGTAGTGTGTATTACTGGATCGGCCTCATGGACCAGGGGAAGGAAGGAGAGTACAGCTGGCTTCCTCACAATGGCTCCTCTTTGCCTCTCACCTTCACAAACTGGAACAAACACCAGCCAGGTAGCCGGTTGCTGGAAAAGGTTTTATTTGCAAATTAAAATATATATGCTGTTATTGTATTTCCATGTTTTCCTCTCCATTTTCTTTCCTCAGCCAGCGCTGGTGGCTGCGTTGCTATGTCAGGAGGACCTGCTTTGGGTCACTGGGAGGTGAAAGACTGTAAGTCCTACAAGGCCTTGTCAGTGTGCAAGCAGAGTGTCAGCAGTTACCATGATCTCCAGCTGCCAGAGCACCACATCGACGCCTACGCCCCCTGTCCCCCAGGGTGGGAATCACACTCCGGGCTGCTCCACTGTTTTAAGGTTGGATGGTCCTTTTTCTTTTTTCTTCCTGCACATGTTCTTTCCAATGGAGCCTTTGGGTTTCATCTCCTTTCTTTAGTCTCTTCTTTAACCAAGGTGCATAAGCTTGTATGATGGGAAGATCCTGAGTTTAACCTTAGCGAAGTGCTCATAAGTAGACCCTCACCATCATGTTACACAATGGATTTAAAATTTTGACATGTCATTCTTTCTTTCCTTGTGAATAAAAAAAATGTTGAAATTACTGAAAAAATACATAGTATGTATTATAAAAAATATACAGAAGGAAAAAAAGTTTCTATACTGTGTGAATGGCACTTTTCTGGAGTTGGTCGTCCATTGATCTCATAACTCTCAGCTGACGTTGCTTCTCTAGGTGTTCCATGATGAGAAAGTCCTGATGAAACGTTACTGGGTGGAGGCAGACTTCTTCTGCCAGGCCCTCGGAGCTCAGCTGGCCAGTTTCCACCACTATGAGGAGCAGGTGTTTGTTAAGCACCTCCTCAGCAACATGTTCGAAGGGTTGGTACAGCCTCATCAATACAGGGATGTCATGGGAACTGAAAAATGCATCAGCTGAGGGTTTTGGTTCTTAATTTATGTGAACAGAGCAGTTAGCATTAAGTTTAATTACTTGGTTTTACATATAATACAGAATCATCATACATAAAATGATAACGGATTTTGTTACATTGCCAACGATCACTGAGAGTCATGGTAAAATGCAGACCTCAGTGGTGTGGTAAAAAAAACATTTATTCTCTCATTAATTACCTATTTCAATGGTCTTAGTCTACAGCTAAAGAAAATGATAATGGACAGTGTAAATGTTTTGTTGTTTCCCATACAAATGTACAAATTTCTTCCATAGGGTGCTGGTATAGTACATTAATAGCTGCTGTCAAAGTTCAAATCTGAAACGTTTTAATACTTGTATAGATGGACTGTGTTGCAGTGTGTTTTTTTTTTTGGTTGTTCCCCTCTTTTAGAACAGAGGGTCGCTGGTTCTGGGTGGGTTTAAACAAGAGAGACCCTGAACATCCCGGAGCCTGGGAGTGGTCCGACGGCTCTCCTGTAAGCATGCAGAGATGTTCGCTGATGTGTCCACCTGCCTAATTTCCAAGCAGTACAATTCAGAGAGATTTATCCATTGCTGCTTTGTGGTTTTGTCTGGTGGCGGTTTTCGTGCAGGTGGTGACATCCTTCATAGATGATAAGAACGAGGAAGACGACAGGAGGGACTGCGCCGTGTACAGCGACCTGACCAACGCCCTATTGCCGCAGCCGTGTGATACCAAACACGAGTGGATCTGCAAGCTAGCCAGAGGTAAACGCCTTCAAATCACTGCTCTCCAGACAAACTAATAACTGTCAAAACCAAATCCTTTGATTTGATTTCATCAGACTCTGATTTATATTGCAGGTGATAAACTGAAAAAACCCTATTGGTACACTGAGCGTGAGTAAAATTCTTGAATTCTTTGCTTCTATCTTCTTTGCTTCTTCTATATACAAACATAAGACTCCTATGCCACCTTAAGACTACTGTAGATATTGTTAATGCGTATTTGATACTAAGCAATCCCATAAATAATATACCCTTGCTGGATAACACAAGATCACACTAAGACTAAAGATGCTGAAAAAGTATTATAATTGCCCTCCTGTCTCTGCCACAGAGAGCGAGCCCTGGGTTTTTTACCATGGAGCTGAGTACCTGTTGGCG
Source organism: Psettodes erumei (assembly GCA_016785225.1). NCBI lineage: Eukaryota > Metazoa > Chordata > Actinopteri > Pleuronectiformes > Psettodidae > Psettodes > Psettodes erumei. The sequence continues at coordinate 2,918,371 of JAFBJZ010000863.1, read as the reverse complement.
AAGCAGCCCTTTGACTGGGACGCTGTGTCTCTGGCCTGTCAGATGATGGGAGCCTACCTGCTGTCCATTCACTCCAGAGAGGAGCTGCACTTCGTGAAGGACCGCTTGCGGCGGGTCTGTAACAGCCACTGCTCATATACGCTGATTCACAAATTCAGTATTGCCAGACTGATATATTTGCTGCTTTGTAAGACCATTCATCAGTCAAACTTTATTTGTAAAGCACATTTTCACACAGGTTAGTGCTTTACAGATGACGGTGAAACTGATAATAAACCAGTACAAATGTGAATAGTTTAAGATGACTACAGGCAAGTAATGAAAACAGCAAAATGTTATATTTAAAAAATGTTAAAAACTTTCTAAATACTTCCACCATCCAATTGTAAATGATGCCCGCAGCATTGCATTTTTTTCACTTGAGCAGGAGTGCAGTTTTACTCAGCCAAAGAAATCTACACGTGCATGAACAAGTGTGAACACAATTGACACTCATCCTTCATACACACTCAAGTGTTTACAGACACACACTGAAGAGATAAAATGCACCTCATATGTGGACACTTTCATGCTTGAGTGCCCCCACACACTGGGACTAAGAAACAGGCCATTCTTTGGAAGCAGCTTTTTTGGACCAGACTAAAAGAATCTCATGATGTTGTGAGGGATAAAGGGAACAAAACAAGGCAATTGAAAGAGGCAAAGCATGGATCAACAGGGGGCCTGAATGGTCGCTCATGTCATGAGAGGCTCTGAAGAGCTGATCTTCCAGCCCAGTGAGGATAGGATTGCAAAAGAAGGAAGGGAAAAAGTAAGTAAGTAAGTTCTTTTTCCTGTCTTTTTTCCTTTCGCTCAGCTCTCCCTGGGACCGACTTACTGGTGGATCGGCTTGTCCACTGGGCAGCCTGGAGAGGAAATCAGGTATGTATGTTTGGGAGCTTGTCAAACATTTCCTGTCACTGCCACTGATTCTGTTACAGCAGCTGAGTGCTTGCAATTTGCAAGCACAGATGAGAAGGTATTGTGAAACATGATACAAACTGGAGGTAAACTGTAAATGATTTATGTGAGCGCACCGGCAGTGATCCATGGACTGGAGGCTCACAAGTAGTGGCGTGAATGATTGTGCCTTAATCGCTGCACCCATGGCAGGCAGGCATTCACACAATGGTTGGATGCATGAAAACACAGTGATGGCTTCAGCAAGACAATGAAACAGCTTGGGCCATAACATTGTTCACTAAGAGATATTTATGTGTTTGTTTGCAGGTGGAGTGACAAGACAGGGCTAGACTTTCAGAACTGGGCTGATGGAAATGCTGGCGGTGGCCCTCGGAAAAATGGGTTGTGTGTCACTATGTCTTCTTCAACAGGTGAACACATACACATGCAGAAACACACACTCATGCATCCCCTGTACACTTGCACATACTAGAATGCAATGAGGTTTTTGTGGTTTGTTGCAGGGAAGTGGTCTACGAGAAAATGCAGCGATCTCCATGGCTACGTGTGCAAAAGAAAGACGGTGTCTGTGGTGGAGACTCCCAGGGAGCCGCACTACATTGGAGGATGTCCAGAGAAATGGCTGTACTTTGGACACAAGGTGGGGACACATGCTTGCACACATGCAAACACAGGTAATAGATGTACTTGTTTATAATGCCACCGTCAGTCTGGGTGATAGGAAATGAGATGAATGGGAGAGGTGAACATGAAACAAAGTTTGCCAGCGACAGTCCAACTGGTTTTAATATCTCATTGGTTTTAAACATTTAACTTCCTTTTTGAGCTGCAACAGTTCCATCAGATTTAATCATAGGAAGCAGAGCACTTGTTTTTTTCTTGTTTCACCCATTGCATGAAATTACATCCTTCACTGTCTAGAATAGGACATGCATGACTTGTTTTTAAACTTTTAATCCTGACCTCTCCAAACAAGTCCTGCCTGATGTTGGTAGGCGAATAATAATTTCCATTTCACAATGTGATATTCATGTTGTGTGTGGGATATGTGTGGGTCGACAGTGTCTCCTGCTTCACCTCCCTGGCAGTCCAAAGGAGGGAAAGAGTTGGAAAGATGCCCAGTCCATCTGCTCCTCATTCGAAGGCTCGCTGGTTGCTATTGAAGATGAGATTGAACAAGGTAGAGGCCAAGTGGACTGCAGAATGGCAGATTACATGTGTACACATACCATCAGTCAAGATCTCTTTGTTAATTTAAATTTTGTTTTTTTATTTTCATGTTGTCACACCATATTTCCTGTAGCCTACATCACAATGCTGCTCCAGGGCAGCTCCGTGGGTGTCTGGATCGGCCTCCGGGATGAGGACACCATGAAATGGACCAACGGGAAACCAGTCAGCTACACCAACTGGTCTCCAATTGAACCAAAAAGCTACCTTACTGTAAGTTCCTAGGAATACTTTAGGCTGACCTACACTGACAACTGATAGAAATGTTGTAATTTGTTGTTTTCTTACGACATCCTCAACGTCTTCAATGTTCCTGAAAGTAGAATCACTGACGTTTCCTAGCTTCATCAGTTTTAATTATTTTAACCACTACAATACCCATGATCCTCTGCCACTGTGGACTTTGGAGCGGTTTGACCCCAAAACACTGGTTTACAAAACGACAACAACAGATAATTCAACCAGGAGACTGACAGCCACTTGACATTGTCCGTGTAAAAACAAACTCACAATTACTGCTCCACCTTGGCTATTCTTGCATAAAAAAGAACATAAACCACATGAAATTGCCAACCAGTTCCAGATAACTGTGTGACCCAACTTGTACCCACAATTCTTCCTGTGAAAACAGAAAAAAAAGTGTTGAGTAAGTCTTAAGATATGTGAACTGAGATGACGCATTCATGTGTTTTTGTGAGTGGGTTTATGTGTAAGTACGTACTGATTTGTTGTGTATGCATCCCCCAGGAGGAGGAATGGCTCAGTGGAAATGCTGATGAGCCACTGTGCGCTGTTCTGTCCAACAACCACAACTTCCACCTGACGGGGAAGTGGTATGATGAGAAGTGCAGTGAGAGTGGGTATGGCTTTGTTTGTCAAAAACCTCAAGGTAAGATCCTGTTGTGTTCTTTATCTGCTTGTTTTCTTCCGTCATTGTCTGTCTTTGATTGCCTCTGAGGATTTTCCAGCACATCTGTCTTTCTACTTTGCTGTGACACCACTCCAGTTTTCTGACACTTAATGGCCTCTGAAAATACTGTGCCGCATATCTACAACTTCTGTCTACCTAACTTTCCCTAAAAAAGGAAGTGCCCTTTCTCTCTCCTCTCTGCCTCTGCACTGTCACATGATGTTAAGTTGCCCTTGTAAATCAGTTTCATATGTGGACGATGTAGAATCTACCACAGTGCAATTATGTCAAATATGGTAATCATTTTGACTGTGACAGGTTTTCCTTTTTAACATGTTCTCTGTTAATTGTACGCCATCTGCATTATGATGTAAATTATTGTCTTTAAATGGAAAATTAAAGTATATTTCTACCTGGTGTATTTCCCACGAATTAGTAAACTGTGAATCCATATTGTATTGATCTGGACTTACCCCATTTAATTAGCCAAAGATGGTGAGTGCAAAGTTAGCATGACCCAGAGGGCCACAGTGTCTACACTTACGGGAAACACACTACATTGAAATATCCTCGAATTTTCCTTTTATAAAATAAACTGTAAAAATACATACATACATATATATATGGGTATACCAGGCCTCTCCCACCATGTGACTGCTTTATTTGATTTAGAAATTTGATCACTTTCACTTTGATCATTAACCATAAATGAATAATTCAGCATATTGGGAAATGTGGCTATTCACTTTCTCCCTAAGAGTTAGATGAGCAGATTGATACCACTTGTATTTCTGTAATTTAAAATGAAGCTACGGTAATGGGAAATTGTCAGTTTAACTTTGTATAAAGTGGTATCAATTTTCTAAATCTTCACAAGAAAGCATGAAAATCAAAAATGTCAACATTACCTCATTGCAGTTTTCACTCTGAAAAAATCAGTATCTTACCTTCTCCCCAAACTCCTCTTTTCTGTGTTGTTTTTTCCTTTTTTTTCATGTGAACAGATACATCCAAACCCCCCACCCACTCCTATCACCACCCTCTCCCTGACAATCTTGAGTACAGGACCCGCAGCTACAAGGTTGTGTCTGGCAACATGAGCTGGTACGACGCGGTGCATTTGTGCATAGAGAATGATTCTGACCTAGTGAGCGTTACAGATGCCTACCACCAGGCTTTCCTTACTGTCCTTGTCAATAGATTGGCAGTCCCCCACTGGATTGGACTGTATAGTCAAGACGTATGTATCCTCTCATGCTATATGCACTGTACAATTCTGCACTGTGTATGTGTGTTGTATGTTTATGTTGGAGAGGTGGCATTGTGTGTGTGTGTGTGTGTGGGGGATTGTTGTTATCATACAGCTTATCTTTAAAGAAATAGTTTGAAGTTCGGGGGAAATTAATTTTTAAGAGTTAGAAGAGTGATACCACTTTCGCATGTGTAAATATGAAGCCACAGCAGCTGGTTAGCTTAGCTTAGCATAACGACTGGAAACAGGCACAACTAGCTTAGCTCTCTCTCTTTGAAGGTTAAAGAATCCACCTATTTTCTGGACTATGACAAAGCTGGGTGTAGTAGCTTTCCGAGACTCATGGTCATGATTGACAACAAAACTCCAGCAAGTCAGATAAAACATGTTAGAGGTGGTGATAGACACATTTTTGTTGTTTTTAACCTTTAAACCTGAGCCTGCTGTCAATCTTTATGCTAAGATAAACTAAATTAAGCTGTTTTCTGTAGCTCCATGTTTAAGGGACAAACACAGGACTGGTATTCTTGGCTAACTTTCAGCAAGAAAGAAACCAAGTTTATTTCCCAGAACTATTTCTTAAGATACTGGTTAATGAGCATGATTTTTCAGACAATACACATCTGCATGCATGGGTTGCATTTAAAGTTTAATTTTTTTTTCTTTTGTCAAAAGTATAGTCCATAAGCAAAAATGTAGCAAAATGCTGATACAATCCTGGTCAATCAGAACATGTGCAATGGCAAGTTACAGTTGGCCCACATGCCCTGGTCTTTTGTCCATGAAGAGGTTTTCCATCCACAGGCATGTGGTTTCCCTTCAGACAGTCAGAGCCTTATCATTAGTTGGTCAGTATCAGTAGGTGGTGTAGTAACGAGGTATGCTCCAGCACTGCCTTTGTTCAGACAGGTGGTTTGTACGTAATCCACAAAAGTGGACGCACCTGGAGAAATTGTTTGCATTAACCTTCAATGTGTCATTGACTTCCATTGTTCCAGAAAAGATTTTTTAATCCCCTCAAAAGGGCTTGTTTTCTGTTTAAATGACATTATTTCAAATTTGGCAGTTCAGCACTGACCTTTTTACCATTTATGGTTGCCTGCTGAAAATTCAGTAAAAACTGGAAAAATGGTGGTATTCTAAAACTTTGGACCAGTAGTGTACATATTCAACACATGGCAGAAACCACAGCACACAATATACAAAGCACCTGCTGTTACAAACTGCAGGTATTATTACCACTAACTCTAATCTGCTGAGCATGCACAGATTGACAGCCACGTCTGCAGTAGCTTCCATTATAAATATGTACAGAGTGCCAACAACTGCGACTTCTTGACGGATGGGCTGGTGACTGTGCTTCCCTTACAGAGTGGCATCAATTATCAGTGGTCAGATGGCAGTGACACGGTGTACACGCACTGGGACGCAGCTGATGACGATGATGACTTTGTGACGGGAGAGTGCGTGTACATGGATGTGAGCGGAGGCTGGCGGAGAGCTGACTGTGAAACTCCACTACCAGGAGCCCTCTGTCATGTTCCCCCACCAAGTCAGTTCTGTTTCAGTGAAAACAAGAAAATCTGAGCAATGGATACTACATCTCTTTTAGGGTGCCTGTTACTCATGATGATAATGTGAAAACACACTGTGTTCTGCCCATCTCTTGCTCTTTCTCTCACAGAGAACAAGCCAAGTATCTCTTATGAGGTGGTGTGTCCCTCCACGTGGGTTAAATTTGGACATGGCTGTTACAACTTTGAGCCTGTGATGCAGAAACTTACATTCGAAGAGTCAAGAGAGCACTGCAGACAGAAAGGTAGGGATTCACAAGGTGGGATTTTAGTTTAGATGATCATTTTTGTGTTGTTTTTGTCTAGATGACAGTGGTGTCATGATCAAAAATAAGAATGAATTAAAGAATCGACTGCCTCTATTGCTCGATTCCTGTCACTTGAAAAGCATGCTTCCCCTAAAGTTCAAATGCAGGAGCTGCTCAATAAAGAACTAGGCTTTAGAAAACTGTGATTGAGTTCTTTATAGAAAACCGAACTCACCGGTTGCTGGTGATAGCTTTACAAAGACTGTAGAAACATGAGGGTGGTATCAACAGTCTTTTGATATTTTTCCAAAACTGTCAGTTTATTTCTTTTACATTGCACAGTAGTTGTGAGTTTGTTGTGCTTCTCTCACTTTCTAGTCAACACCTCAGATGTCTTGACCATTGAGAGTGAGACAGAGAATCGTTTCATCCTGGAGCAGCTGCGCTCGTCGGGGTTCCTTCACCAGACCATGTGGTTGGGGCTGTACTTCAACATTGACAGTAAGAGTCTGGCCCATAACCATCAGATGATGATCATGGTCCCCTGCAGTTCCTTTTCATTAAACTGTAGCCTCTTTGTTTCAGCTGGTTTGATGTCCTGGGTGGATGGTTCACCTATGGAATACACCAACTGGCCCAGTAAAGCCCCAGACTCCAAGCTGCTGACTGCAGATACCTGTGTTACCACGAGAGTGTTTGACGGCATGTGGCACCTGTCGCAATGCAGCGAGCTGCTCGGGTTTGTCTGCAAAACCAGCTCAGGTAAGTTGAATCAACTTACCTGAGCTGGGGCCCTCTGAAAGAATATTGTGTCCGGTGTTTACTCACACAACATGCTGGAATATTTGTGGGCCTTCTCTGGCTGTGGTCCAAAGTTAAACACAGATACGGTGTGGATAAATTGGCTGTAAATGCCAGTGAAGATAATACGATTGCAACATTTGTGAAGAAGATCACATTTCTCAGCGAAAAGTTGTGAGCATTTTGTTCTTTGCTCATATGCGCTCCCTTTTCTGAAGACCCAGGAAGATGTGTGAAAGGTTATATAAAAATTCACTGTGTTGTTTTTTTTTTTATAGATGTGGGTACAGAGGTGGAAGTGGAACCACTAAACGGTAAAGTGCACTTTCATTTGAATGATTTAAACACTTAAGATTAATTTAATGTGTCCTATACAGGTTAAGAGTATACAGAATCTGTGATACAATGTGATGCACATATCTGTTTTTATATCTTTATACATGTAATTGAACGAGAGGCCCATGTGTATTTCAGGTTTACATCATGGTGTCATCACCGCTGCAGTGCTGGTGGCTGTGCTGATCTTTGCCCTGCTGGCAGGAGCGATGTGGTTTATGTACAAGAGGAACTCTGCGCGTTTTCGTGGGATCCCCATGCTCGGCAGCGCTTATTACAGACAAACCAGCTCGCAGGCTATGGAGTCAGACGGAAACGTGCTGATCACAGACCTGGAGCCTCACTCAGGAGAATAGCACTCGGCGCCCACCTCCCCACCCCCTCTATCTTATTTTGCAGTTTATTATCCTCTCTGTCTGTCTCTCACCGTTTTCACCATCAGGTACGAGTGCCACATGACACTGTAAAAGCTGTGACGGCAGCTCCTCAGGACAGTGGTGAGAAGATGATTTTTTTTTTCCCATCTTAAATTTGAGAATGCATAGAAGGATCCCAGCTGCTTGGCACAGTTTTTCATTTATTCAAACCAATTAAATGACACAAAGGTCTGTGAGGATATTTCTTGCGTTCACACTGAAGAGCCCATATTTGAATTTGTGTCATTTAAAGTAGACAAACAAAGCTCACATAAATGAGCATGTTGAAGAAGGGAGGCTACAGAACTTTAAATTTGTCAAAAGAGATAATGAACACTTATTAGACACTATTAATTAATTAATTTAATCAATTATAATAATTTGAATAATAAGGAAAGATTTTACTTCATATTTGAACAGGTGAAGAAAAATCTTGGTCTCTCTGTTAGGGTCAAGAGTAAATTTCATTGTCATAAACAGGAGGCAGACAAATCAGAAATCAGACAAATTATATCTGTGATGTAATTTTGTACATTTCATTTGAGAATCCAGGAGCTGTTGGAGTTGTACGTGTGATACAGAAATTTTGTCAGTATTACTTTTGTATTTTTGTTTTATGTTTTTGGAAATATACATGCTGTATATTGATAACAAAGTTTCTTTGATTATTCAAAACTAAGAAAATGTGTGAGGCATATCTGGATGAATGATAGGATTTCATTTTTTCACTTTTCTCTGTGGATGCAAAACAAATTTATGTATGAGATGTATTTTTGCACAACTGTCTTTGTGTTTTAATAAACAGGAAGTAGGCCTCACTGATTAATTAATGTATTTGTTTATTTAAGCCCACACCATATGGTCTTACACTATACTATACTGATTATAGGCTCTGAAATGTTTGCACACAATGAATGAACAAAGAGGCAGAAAAAAAATCTTTCATCTTTACTCTCATCAGGTTTACGCAACAAAGTCACCTCTCTCATGAAATGAATGGCTTTAAGGCACAAAATAGTACATGTAGGTCTTGTTCTTGTTCTTTACAAATGACTTCTGGTAGTTCTGTTCCTTTTTTTGTGGGGGTAGGGGGACTGTTTCCTCAGTCTTGGTCATATGGCCTTCAATGAAAAAAAAAGATGCTGATAATATGCACATCTGCACAAAATATGAGCTGTGCCACATTTGAATTGGCATTCATAAAACTACTGACGTAAGTTTTACTTAATAAAAAAAAAGACCCATTCCAACTTCCTGCAACATGTTTTGCTGAGGAAGCCAGCTGACTGTCACATGACAATTTAAAACCGAGAGAGATTAACTTTATGACGTGCAGTAATGCATATGCAGGTTGAGTTTTTGTGGGTGTGTGAAAACAGGTTTTGCTTATATTCCCAGTGAGCTCTATGATGTTGTCCTTCATGGTTTGATTGTGTGTGCACTCTGGAAATGTATTATAAAGATATCAGTCACATTTTAGTTCCACTCATTTCTGGAGATGATTGCAAAAAAAACCAATCTTAACGGATCAAGGCGTCATTTTTCCATTTACACTAGTGTACTGGACATATATTACAAATGTTGATTGTTTAAACGCAGCCTGGAAACTACATCTAAAAGCATTGCACTAAAAGGTCAGTATTAACATCATTAATAACAGTTTACAAAGACCAACCATCCAGCTGAAGCTGCAGTAAAGAACATAACATATGAAATACTGTGCCTCCCTTGGAAACAAGGATCTGTCAAATCTGTCAAATTTAACGTAAACATTAAATATCTGATATCAAGTAGTTAAATCCATCATGTCCGGCCCTTTGTTTCCATGGCTTTCCTTGATAGTGTCAAAGGTCAGAGATGGTGGTTTTTTTTGCAGATCCACAGCATGTTTCCAAACATGGCCAGTGATAAATGAGGGTGATCATTGGATGTCACTTCTTTCCCCTGTGAAATAAACTTATCACTGCAGTTCGTGGTTCCACCGTACATAAAATCCTCTTTAAACAAAATTATATATACAGAATTCAACTGCACTCCTCTATGAATTTTTTAAAAAGTATTTTGTAAGCAATAAAACACCAACATCTGTTGTCATGCTCTCTTTGACGATAAAAACTCCAGAGTCGGATATAACAGTGCCCCAGTCAAACCTGCTTCCTGTTCTACTTCAGTCTTTCTGTCTTTCTTCTTTTTCTGTACAAAGGTCAGACCAGAGTTGAGTCACTGCAGTAGTTGGCACAGTGCGTCCAGACATCATCCTAAAGGAGATCTCAGCCCAAAAATGTCAGAGTGGCCATGACGCTGAAGCCCAGCAGGATGGAGAGTACCTTGAGAAGCTGCTTCCCAGGAGAGTTGAGCTCGTGTGGGAGGATCTCCAGGAAGGTGATGTAAACAAACGTCCCTGCAGCAAGCCCCTCCAGGATGGCCTGGATTAGTGCTCCAGCTGCTAGTTGAGCCTCCATCACACTTATGCCAATGGCGATGCCTAAAGGTGACATCAGGGCGAACACTCCGATGTAAGCAGCCACCCACATAGGACGAACTGCGCTCTGGACCAGCTTGACTGACAGGCTGAACACTATGATACTCTTGTGGACAAGTATTGCAATGCAGATCTCTAATACCTGGAGAAAACAAAGAGTGTTTTTAAAAAAAAATATTTCTACCTCTTATAGGAGCTTTTTCATAATGGTCAATGAGGAAGCAACCTGCACAAACCTCAAACCAAAGTCATGCAATTGTGTAATGACCACATTGTCAGTGCACTTGTACATCAATGTAGTAGGGTGAGCATGAACAAGATTTTCAGTGGGTGTTAAGTTACTCTGTAAGATGACTTAGAGAGTGCAGAAAACTACAAATGCTCTAGATTCTCTGCATCGTTGATTGGATTTAACTTTAACATCAGATGAGGTTTACCTCTGCCTTACCTTTGAATCGGTGTTCTGTAGGCCAATAGCAAGGCCCTCGAAAACCGAATGGAGAGAAAGTGAGAGGAAGAGCATGAAGGATCGAAAGGGGGAGTGAGCCTGAAAGTCGACATGGACATGGTGGCCACTGCTCTCCAGGTCAGGGCTGATTGTGTGGCTGTGGCCGTGGCCATTTCTGTTGTCCGGTATGAGGGGCGCCCTCTCCTCCTGAGCTCCTCCCATCTCTTGGCAGTTCAGGACAAACTTTTCAAGTATGAGGACAGTGAAGAAGCCAGCTGCCATGATGAACTCTGGAAGAGGGAAGCTGGTCTATTTAAGACCGACAGAATTTTGAAACAGTTAGTGCAGGTTCAGTGAACAGAATATCTGGATACCTGAGTTTGTCACTTGGACATACCTCAACCTGCCGAGCATCCAGTTCAGTGTTGATGTCTGACAGATAATCTGGAATAATGTCGAGCAAACATGCCGCCAGGAAAACCCCACCGGCGAAACAGCTGATCAGACTGAGGACCGTGCGGTGGGTTTCTGAAAATGGAAAGATGAAACATTTCTTATATTTCAACATGAGCTTACACACACAATGGTTACTACAGCCAAAATGACTTAAATGCAGAGCTAATACAGCATATGTTCCTATTTTTATAATTATTATTCTCTGTGTGAAGTAATTGGGCATTTTCTAAATTGGTTATTAAGTAATTAGCTTATAACTGAATGTTTGAAGATGCATTTCAGACATGACATTTTACTCCCCTCCAAGTTCAGATAATTGCTGAGATCTTGTGACATGCATGAGAAGTGAAAATGACTTGACACTAACATAAGGACTCTAAAACATACAGATGCCCTGGAGAGAAATTATACTTTCACTTCCATTTGTAAAAGCCACTCTCTGTTAAGACGGCTTTGTGCCTCAGGCTTCATCACCATCATGTGACTCCTAGTCTGGGAGGGGAGGAAATTTTTTCGAATAGCAGTAAAGAATTTATACGTTACATGTTTTGTAATAACGTTGTAATAGTGGAAGGTTTATTAAACAGCCTCAGACCACCAGAGGCCACATGAAAATGAAAAAGCAACAGTAAAATATTTCCGGAAGAATTATTAGATATTTTTCTAATAATGGTGGTTGTCTTCTGAGCAATGACTTAAGTTACCCTGTTATTAACCCCTTTAATCGGTATCTCAGCGACTGTTATCATATCATTAATGGTCACCGTTGATAAAAATCAGTTGATGTTTATTATCTCTGTGCAGTTATCTACGCCTAAAACACGCGAATCAGTCAGACGGACAGCTGATGAGCCACTATCTAAGATCCAGTAGAAAAATGCAATCTTTAGCGAGCGTGTTCCACCAAACTTCACTTAAAATCAGTGACCCTTTTTATGTTATATCAACGTATACGAACCTGTCCCGTTTGTCTGTCTGAACCATTTGACTCGAGCAGGAATGAATCCGAAAAGAAGTGTTAATAGCAATAAACCGACCAGAGCGCCGATTTTCACTTGGAGCAGGAAGTCCATTTTGTAGTATAAACTTTCAGCTCAACATTCAAATTCGCTACCCAACTGTGCTATCACTAATTAGCTATGTAACATGTCGAGGCTCACTAGCCGAAACGAAGATAAGAGATTCACTGAGACCAGCACCCCCGTCATGTTGTTGTTTGGACAGCGGCTGTGCCGAAGCCGTTCAGTACGGCGGCCGATATAGGGTCAAAAGCTACCGAGGTATTCGGGCGATCGAAATAGTTCTTCTTGCCCAAATAATACAAACCACTTCAGTTTAGAGTTGATGTTATACTTAAGTGGAACAAGTTTTAAGATAAATATTTTAGCTTCCGAACCGGGTAATGCTTGAAGGGGGAGAGGGAGAGGGAGGAGAAGACTAAAAAAGGAGGTCTGGTTTGAAGGACATTTTTTTATTTTTAGGAAAAAAGATTATAGTTGTTCTGCAAGCAGCCCCCTCGGGCTTTGACCCCTACACATAAAACAAAATAAATAAAAACACATTTAAATTTAGGTGACCAGCAGGTGTCTCCCTCTCTCCTAATTTCATGAGCCACTTTCCCCGCCACACGCGGAGTTGATGACGACATTTTCATGCGCCGGATATGTCGACCTCTCTAGAAGTCCATATGCTGATGTGTTCCAAGAAATTTCAGCGTAGGCAGACTCCTGAGTTTGTTTGTGGGGTTTTTTGATGCTGTAACACAATAACAGGGAGCAGCGGCGGTGGGGCAGACAGAGGTGGTTGTGAAAGAAGACGCAGCGGAAGAAGGATCAGCAGCACCGGGTGGGAGAGCGAATGGCGGTGAGAAACTCACACACATGCAGCAGCGGCAACAACACACGTTTCATTCACTTGTGCAATCACTTCACCTGTGTAACACAGGGGAACCCCACCTCAGCTGCAGGAGGAGTAGGATGTTGCTCTGTTCAGGGAGAGACGGAATATTTCACTGAGCTGAATCACAGTAACAAAAAGTCTAATGGGTGGACATAATAAACAAACACAGGCAGGTTTAATCACTTCCAGGATCATTCCTGTAAATCCCCTGATTGAAATTCAGGGTTTGTACAGGTCCGTTTTGCACCTGCATTTGTTGGTTGACGTACATGAAAAAACAGCCTGATATCACTGACACTGTTCTGTGTTTTTGCCCAACAGCCCAAAGGTAAAGTTGGCACAAAGGGAAAGAAGCAAATCTACGAGGAGAATGAGGCGACTCTGAAGTTTTACACAAGAGTCATCCTAGGAGCAAATGTAAGAAACTCAACATTGTTTTTATGTTTGATTCAGTCAAATGAAATGCCTAAATGTCAGTAGGAAGGACGCTGCAGCGCTTGACTGATCACACTTACCTTAGTTCACTAATAACTGTGCTGTGTTTTAACCTTCTCCTCACCTGATCGAGCCTTGTCCTTTACTTTGTCAAACTGAAGTTTTCCAAATGACAACTGTGTCAGCTGTGGATCATCCATGCAGCCAGATTGGCTCTGTGCTCAAACCAGAGAATGCTTTTGCTCAAAGAAAATCAGAGACGATTGCTCAGTAACCAAATTAATTGCCACTTCATCTTCTGTCAATCAACTGACTGATCACTTGACTGCTTGCCGCAGCTCTATTTTATGTCATGACGTCCAACCCCATTTCAAATATTCCGCTCGGCTCCACAGGCTATATACACGGCCATAAATCTTTTGGTTTTCTACACTTCATCTACCTTTTGGACATGGGTGAGTGTCTTTGAATAAGATCCTTTCAAATTTCAGTATTCACAAATCCAATTCCTGAAACCAAAACCTTATTTGGCTTCTGTAGCTCCTGCTGGTGTTTGCACTAGCGGTGTATGTTGGGAGTTACCGCTCCATGTCGGCCATGGCCAAGCCGGTGTTTGCTGAGGACGGAAGTCTCCTGGATGGAGGAATAGACTTAAACATGGAGCAAGGAATGGCAGAGTAAGTAATTAACAGAAATAAAAGGTTTTCCATCTTATCTTTAAGGAGGTTTGCCTGCAAATGAAAAATACATATCTATGTGCATACAGTAGATGTATTCAAATGTTACTTAGCTCTTATAGCAATCACACATCTTGTGAACAACGGTTACGAATGGTTTGCTCTGGGTTGCACCTATCAGGCTACACTCGGTCTGTGCTAACCTTGTGATTGATGGAACGTATTGGGAACAGGAAGCGTGGCAGACAACATTCAGGACTGAAAATAGTGCTCGAACTCCTCCACTGCGTAAATGCCCGAATTTCTATATTTATTCAGCGATATTTAGTTTAAAGTTCTCCTAAAAACATGTTCACTTCTACATGATTCAGTGCTAAGGCAATGATGGACAGTGTTCCTAGTGAATAAAAGTATATTTTAATCTTGGGGTCTTTGTAGTCTGTATTCATTTATTCTGTAGGTGGTTAGAGATACAGTACAGCATTACAATATGAATGTAACTTATTTATTAAATAATTTTAAATAGATTTTGTGCATTAATAATATAGAATTTCTGGTCTTTTTCAGCTGGACTTATGGAGGGCACAAAGACAGTTTTAATTATAGTATATTATTTTCTTGGTTAATATAGTGTGTACATATAACCACTCCAATCATTTGTGAATTTACTGAACTCCCCCAGCTAATGATACGGTCTGTGTTCTCATTTTAGGCACCTGAAAGACGTAATCCTGCTCACAGCCATAGTACAAGTGCTCAGCACAATCTCCTCTTATTTCTGGTATCTTTGGCTGCTGGTAAGAGCTTTTGTAGATGTCGTTCTATATCCAGTTTTTCTGGTAAATCCAATGAGATAGCTGTTGTTTCTCTGCCTTAGTCCCCTTCTCTTTTTTTCTCTTTTGTTTTCTTTATGTCTCATAATTGAATCTCTCCTTCATGTGTGTCTTTGTCAGGCCCCGGCCCAAGCCTTGCACCTGCTGTGGGTGAACTTTTTGGGTCCCTGGTTTACAGCAGAAAACCCGTCAGCACCAGAGGAAGTGAATGAGAAGAAGCAGAGAAGACAAGAACGCAGACAGATGAAGAGATTCTGATGCTGCAGAGCAGACGGAGCAGTATTTTTATACACAGAATCTAATATACAGATAGCAAGGAACTCATAAGTTATTCAGGAAGAAATCACTCTTGTGTCTTCAAAGTTCGTTGTGTCACCTTTGCAGCTTGTCTAACAACAAGTATTTGAATCACTCGACTGAAACCAAGTCTTCGTTTTATGATGTTTACTAAAAATAACTCAAAATATACATTTACAGAAATGAAAAGTCTCTCGGTTCAGACGGTCAAAAAACTGTGTTGCTTCCATCATGTCTAGCTGCCATCTGAACTTTACGTCTGCACAAGCAATATCAATGACGTCTTACGCTATGGAAGCCGCAATGCGTTTCTCAATTACAGTATCATTTTTAAACTAACTTATACTCATTCTTATTTATTCTTCAATCATTTTATCTAAATTATGCATCCTTATGAAATATAATACACATCATGAAATTCTTAAATTCTTATCTTAAATTAAATTAAGCATATTTATACATTTTAACTAAATTATTACTCTCTATGAATTCCCCATTAACTGGCTCAGGAATTTAAACAGCTCTCTCTTTTCTTTTTTTTTTTTAACCTAGCTTTATATGTTTCCTAAAACATCAACATCCCCACGGGCTCTTTCAAAATGACTGCTTTTACTTTGCCTGCCCTCCTTCATTCCAGCCCTGTGGTCCTATACTGTCTCTATTATAGGGTTATAAACAAAGTAACCAAAATTAGAGCAGCACGGCATCCAGTTGTCAGGGCCAATCCCAGATGTGGGCTTTGAGAGGGACCATGTTGCAGTGTAATTTAGCACAGGCCACTCACTCGCACGTAACCCCACCCCCTCAAAACCCTCCCATTTACTTTGTGTTTCTATAACTGTTGTGTTTTTCATAAGAAGATGTGCATGTGCATGTGACATTAAACTTTTCAACTGTAGAAAGAAAATGTGATTGCCCCCCCCCCCAGCTTTTCTTCTGTGCAACCCCTTTTTTTCTTTACTCTATAACATGAAATTGGCTTGTTTCGGAGTATCACTGAAAATAACTAGCTGCATATGAGAGTCCCTGTCTTGGCTGCTCGTTTAAGATGGAGGGAAAAGAAAAGAGTGGGAGAGTGAGGTTCTTGTTTACCATGGCAGCAAAGAACGCTTCATCCTGACAAGATGAAATGAGGGAGTTTGTAGCTGCATTCCATTTCCCTGGCTTTATGAGTAATTTGCATGCTATAACCATAAAAAAACCTTAACAATTTAAACCCATTATGGCTGTGACAGTAAAATAAAAGTTAACAAAAATCTTCTGACCTGAGACAAAAAAACAAGCTGTCAGAGTGATAAGCAGACAGGAGTGGAGCCTTTTGTCTCATTGACTCTGACAGAACATGGCCTTCACATTTGAGATCCCTTCAGACTCAGCGCCAGACAAAACAGGAAATTGGGGGGCATTTGGGCAACAGTCAAGCCTTTGACCCTTGACCTGCAGTACTCCCTGTCTTTGAAGTCAAGAGAGTGAATCACAAGCAATTACATGCGATGCAGAGTGTGTTCCCTTGAACGTTCAGCCTCCACTATGTAAACAGAATCAGAGCTCTCTGAGTGTGTTTGGCAGAACTGTGGGTGTAGTCCTCTTCAAGTTCATCATCCCTGCTCTGCTTCGACCTTGTTTTGACGCTGGACTAAACTGACCCAAACACGGGTTTTAGTGAAGGAGTGGCGAGTATCAGTACAGGACATGATTTTTTCTCTCTTTTTTTTCAAAAAAAGCAAGAATATTGCAAAACTCCCATCCTCTGGGTTTCTTTCTCTGTATGATCCACGTGGTGTCTTTTGCTACTAACAAATAAGCAAAGCTATTTCCAGCATCCAGCATCATCCTTTAGCTTAAAGACGACACCGGCAAGGGAGCATTCAAGGCTCCCAACGTAGCCTTAAAAGGAAGCTGTCAAGAATTGCTGCTGCAAATCACTTGTGTGTGTGTTTGCTTGTCTGGAAACATCTTTAGCATCATACTTGGTGGGAAATACTCCGACTTCCTCGGAGATTGTCACCTCTGTTTCTCACTCTGTCCCCTGCCAACCTATCATCTGCTCCTGTTTGTCACCAACTGCAAACTGAAGACAGATATGACAAATCAATAAAACCATGGAACCACATCTCATCTGTTAATTTTCCACAGCTATTAACAGATTAATTTACAATAGAATATTTCAAAGTATTTGGTGATGCTTTTATTGTATTTTTATTGAATATGTGCTACTTTGCAAAGTACTGGTACAAGTGAATTTTTGCCTTGAAATGTCAAATGATGAAGATTTTCTGTCAATCAACTCAGTAATCAGATTATATATTGGCTTTAGACTACTTGTGGCTCTCAGGAGAAATCGAAAGCGAATCGAATCAAAATTCACGTTTAGAGCGGGGGGTCAATAGGGGCCCCCCTTAATCCAGTCATGTTGTTAGATTTAATATAATAATATTATAATGACAATTTCATTTGGTTATACTATTAAAATAAATGTGTTTAAATTTCATCCCTTAACAAAAAAGGCAAGAGTATGAACCAGTATAAATAAACAAATTAGTGTCATTAGGTGGTAACATGGCAGAGCAACTATCGTGTATGAAACAGGCAGATATATGTCAGCCAGGCAGTTTTCCAAGGGTTTAAGCTAAGACTAATATCACTTCTGCTGGAAAGTGATATTAAATATAAATTGCTCCAGAGTTCAGGCAATGGTACAGCAAAGACACCCTCTTGATTTCAGCCTGGACTCTGGAACTGGGAAAGTCACGAACATCATGATTGAAATATCCTGAGCATCTCAAGGTCTGGTTTACTGTTCAATCTGAGTTCAGCCTTGTTAGACCATCTCTATTGAGTTACTCACAGAAGATTGCCAAATCTTCACCGTAAAGGTTATGAACTTGAAGGCATAAAAGTCCTATTTTGTACATTTAAATGCGCTGGCTGAAGCAATCCCATGCAGCTGCCAACTCATGATGAAATACTTCACTGTCAGAGTCTGCAAAAATTAGCTTCACGTTATTCTTGATTTAGAGAAACATCATCTGTATGAAATGCTGCATTTGTGGATTCATGAATTTGAGGTAATTCATGCAACAACTAGCAAATCAGCAGGGAGGCAGAAATGTCAAGTTAATGATGAACGTTCTGCTCTGGAGCTAAATCAATCATAAATAATCCATGGTACATCTAGGAATGTGTTGCATTCACACCAAATTTGTAATAACTTGTACACACAGTCTCATAGTCAGTTTGTCTCCAAATTAAGTCTTGTAATGCTATACTGTAATGCTATATGCTAATACTTCATTCTAGTGTTCTCTAGCAAATGACTTGAATGAACCGCATTTATTTTGCTAATAAACAAAATGCTTTAAAAAGAGGCCCCTAAAGCATTGACTACCTTTTGTAGTTTACATTAATTGAAGGATTCAGTGATGTGATGCCCCCTCTTAGCTCTAACACATATTCTTCCTACGCACTTGACCTCGATGACAATCAGTGACTAATGTTAAGTGGCGATAAGGCCACATCACTTCTCCCTCCATTCATTATTTTTCCTTGGATATTTCTGCTTTCCTTTTTAAAATAAATAAATAAATGGAAGGTCCTCTGTGAGAGACCACAGCAATTAGTTGTGGCGGTGGCGCCACTGTCTGCATGACTCCGGCTGAACCAGGCTCAGTAAGGGACAGGCTCCATCACACTGGGTTCCCTTCCTCTTCCTTTGTTTTCATCCCATTTCCTTCCTCGTTTTCTTAGATACTGTTCCCCCCGATGGAAGTCTAAACAAAATACAATACTGTGAAAGTAAACAAATGCACAAATATGATGTCCTACAACCTTGGCCCCTACTAAAGCCAGACCCAGTTTTACGACCATCCCAGGACAAAGATTTGGTGTATGATTCTGGTGCTTGCCCAAGGAGCTACAATATGAATTGAATGGAATGTTATGTATGGATGTGGTTTGTGACTCTGATGCAGCAAAAAACAAAAGGATTTTGTATGTGTTTACAAACCTGAAGTAAGTGTGCTGATTCATAGAAAAACAAGATGACACAACAGGTAGATTCTTTGCCCATTTCCTGCACAGAAACTGAAAAGAGGAATTGTTATATACTTATAGCTAATACTAATACTTATAACTGCATTTTTGTGTTTACCTCAATTATAGACCATCTTACATTCTGAGCTGATATGCTGTCCCAAATTTTTTCTATAGCAGGAATGTGCCCAGTGAACTGGTTAACGGAAGGATATAGTCCAACCTCAGATGTCCTTTAAGTGTAATTGGATATTAAATTGAGAGGAATGTATACTGAACAATCTCCAGTGGCTTTGTTAGGCATGGGGAAATATGATGCATCTGATGATGACAATGATAATCATCCTGATGGCCAAATGGTCTGTAGCACATTGTATGTAATTATAATGTTCTGTGTGAGTTCAGATAACGACCTGCGCTGTAGTTACTATCAAACAACAGCCAAGAAAATCCAAAAATAGCTAACATGCTGTTCTGCATACATGCACATAAATGCAAAAGTCATCACTTCTATGAACATACAGTGGGTGATACAGCATCCATCAACCTGCACAGTTAGTTAACTTGGCTAATGCTTGCATTAACATTAATGAGGTTTTACACACTTTTTACACAGCTCTTGTTTCAAGCATTTGTGTTACTGCCATCAGGCTTTTCCACTATTTCAAACCCATCCACCCCCTCCCACCTCATGCTATTAGACATATAATGGAAGTCTAGATTAATGGCTAATTTCCAGGAAACCCCTGTGTTCTGTCATAAAGTGCTTTCCATTAATTAGTAACTGTGTTTCTCAGAAAGGAGGGGGAGAGGAGAAGAGTGATTAATGAGCTAAACAGTGCAGCCAGCGGCTCGCCTAGCCCCAGTGGTGAGCGTGAGAGTTGGACCTGCAAAGAGAAAGAAAGAAAATAAATATGACAAAAAAATTGCATGGAAATTCAGTGAAAGGGCAGCTGAGTGCAGTTTCAAAGGGATGGTATAGCATTAGAGCTGAACTGTGAGTGAGAGGGCAGAATGAGGCTTGATTATGCTCTCTCTGGAGCCAGAAGTCCTGCAGACAGGGATGGGTGTGTGCCTGACTGAGAACTGTTAACAAGGAAGAGCTTCAGGAGACTTCTTGACTTCTGTCGCTCTCTTAACATGTAAGGTTCATTCATCCAAGGGTTGAGATGGGATAATGGGGCAAGATTTGACACAAAGGAATATCAATCAAACTTTGCTTCCTCAAAAAAAAATATTTTTAATGGTTCCAAACTAAACCTTTTTTACAATGTTGTATGGATTTTGCACATTGTCCAAACCATTAAAGAAATAGCTGGACATTTTGGAAAAAATATGTTTATTCCTGCCAACATTTAAATGACAAGATAGATACTCCTCTCATTTCTGTATGCTAAACATAAAGCTACATCCAGCGATTGGTGAGCTTAGCATTGTATAAAGACTGGAGACAGCTAGCCAGGTGCTGCTTAATAATTATTGATTTTTGTATGTGTAAACAAAAAGGATGTATAGTATCCTTTTTAATTAGCAGACCTTTGGAGGACTTCTTTGTTACCCCTGGCACCAGTAATGATTGGTTAGCCAGAGCTGAAGAGGTGAATAACCATAGCGACAGAGATGGAGTAGGCTACACCAACTAGAAGTATTGTTGAGCCTTTGTCGGGAAAACCTAGAGGAAAAGATTCTGATACTTCAGAGAAAAAAAGAAACTCTCAAAGTAAGGATTACAGACTCAAACAAGAAAGCGATAGATGGCGGGGACAAACGGGCTTACCATTTGTCTTTGTGTAATTAATCTCACTGCCAGAAGGTGGAGACAAAAGTTCCGCTGGAATGAAGAATTGGTTTGACATTTTGAGAAATAGGGTTTTTATCTGTTTTCCTGGAGAGAATTAGATGAGAAAAGTGATACCACTCACATTTCTGTTTAATATAAAGCTAGAGTGAGCAGCTGGTCATCTTAGCTCAGCATGAAGACTGAAAACTGTCTGATGGCAGAACTCACTAATTAAGATTTTAGATCCCTTTTGTTTATAATATACAAGAAAAGTGCAGCTAGGGCTTCCTCTTTCTCAGAGCCCCCCCCCCCCCAATTCTCTAAAATAAGGTGACCGACTGCTGGCTGTAGATTCATATTCACTGATCTTCATCTTACTGTCAACAAGAAGTTTTTTGATTTTTGCAAAATGTTGAACTATTCCTTTAAGTCAGGATCAGCTCCAAGCAGATAAATATTTTAGCTGGCTAATGTTACTAACCCTTGGCAGTGTTTCTCTGCAGAGATTCCTATGCACCTCAGATTAAGAGGGCAGCCTGGCGCGGGTCCAGAGGTTTGGCTAGACATTATCTCCAGCACCCCTGTATGTTTTCATAAGGGGGCCTCCTAGTCTCTCCAGTGCTGGCCTGTAAGTGGCTGGGAGTGGGCAGCAGGGAGTATTTATGCGTGCATGAATGTTTATGCACACATGTGTGTGTTAGTGCAGAGTAAACTGCCGCCTTGGTGGGGCAACACACTGTCTGCCATCTAGAGGAGAGCCATTAGGGGAGCGATGGAGCTGATGACATGTTGTTCCTGTGACGGGCCGCCTGGCCCCAGACTCCTCTCTGCTGCTGCTGTTGCTGCTGCTGCTGGGGAGCTGTGGGAGACCACGGGTCTGCCGCTGGACAGACACAAAGACGCAGGGACGGCGTTTATTTTGGGAGGTGGTTTGGTGCCGGACACTCTGTCTACTCTCCCACCAGCCTTTATACACCACCACCACCCTCTTCCCACTCTCACAACACACACACACACCTTATCAACAACACACACAGTCAGGACACTTTTATTTGGCAACAGCAGCGACTCATAGACTCACACAGATTTTGTTAAAGGGTCAGATCACACCAAATGCAAAACCAAAGCAAAACAAAAACATGTTATGACTTGTATCTAGTGGTATCAACCTGTGTGCTTGTGATATAGCAGTCTTTTATTTTTCTGCCCCCACTTCCATAAATAATGTCCCATTTAGTCTAGATAATCCACAGAACAGACAGTAGCCTTTGACTTTTTGCCTGGGAGAAAGTAATTCTTCTGAAAGTGCTGACAGCAAGCTTTTTCCACTGGATTGTATGTTAGTGTAAATACAAAAAAGTTCTGACAGTACAAAGAGTAGCACTGCAGTATCTGCTGATAATATCAGGTGGCAAGTACTACTTTTGTCATAGTACCCCTCAGACCTTGGGATTTAATGTTCTGACCATAAACAATAACATCCCTGGTTCAAATACAGCTGATGGTCAGAAGCAAATAAAGATGAAACATGTCTAAAAATACAAAAAATATGCAATTCAATGATGCTATGGCTGGTGTGTACAGGACAAAAATGTAAAATAACAATTTATACGCACTACACAAAATCACATTTAAGGAATAATAAGGTAATACCAAGGAAATACCAAGGTATAAATCTTTAATAGAAATATCAAATTGGAGTGGGTTAAGAAGAAAGAATAAAAATAGTTATTGCTCTTGTTCTCTGTACATATGAGCCTTTACATACATAGTCATTTTATTACAAAATTACTTACACATACAATTCCTTATCTGGGAATAATACTTATTGAACTTGGTTGTTATGTATATTAGCCACTCACATAGTTAAATTACATGTTGTGAGAACTGTATTTTTCCATGAATACATACAGGATATGCCAGAGGAATGGGATGTGATAGGGAGGGAATATTGCTCAGGTTAATGCCATCCTGTATGACTCACATTAATTATAACTTGGTGAGACTTTGGGTTGGGCTTTTTGATTTCATTGTTGCTATTTTAAAAAACGTTTTTTCAAGTTTAATTGACATCACAGTTATGCTTTTATGTTTTACCATAGGCGATACAGTAAAAACAGCAGATCCCAACGAGATAGATTTCTCCTTTTTCAGATAATTTCATAATTGTTTGAGGGTCAAAAAAGTAAAACATAAAAGATTAGGAAAAAAACTGCCAAAGTATTATCCTTATCTTGTGATACTTACGTAGGGCCCAACCCCCGAAGTTAGGAACCTCTGGATTTATAGAACTAACTGTATAGAATACAGTTATCCACCTTGTACAGCTGCAATAGTAAAGTGCTACAATGTAAAACATTATTAATAACAATTTAATACTTTATAATATGTCAGGCACAGGAACCATTTTTCTGCAGTTTTACTTTGATCCATTTAATACATTAACTTTAGTGGGATTTATACAATGCAAGACTTACTTGCAATTTACAAATTTGACATTGTTTTACTGGTACTTTTATTTAAACAAAGGATCTCAATACTTCTACTCCTAACAACATGAAATGAAACCAAATCTTGACTACTAGGAATGTATATTACACCCACTTTGATTTATGTGTTTGACTCAGCTGAAGTAATAGCCCTCCTCTGACCTTCTCTTTTCATTTTGTATTAATAAGATGTGATGATGATGATGATGATGATGATAAATGAGCTACAGAAAACGATAATATAGGATGTAGAAAACAACACCGGAGCTGATAGTGGATGATATGTTGTTGTTCCAGAACTTCTCATGAGTCTGTGATCTATTTCAAAAAAATATAAATGGTTATATGTTGTTTTAAAGACCAGTAATCACATTTCCCACAGCTGTGAATCCCAGTGGTGTTTTTGTGGCCAGTGAAACATTCGACTCTCGACGAGGCTCTTCCAAAACACCTCTCTCTCCCCTTTCTGCATCTCTGCATCTGATTGAGTTACACAGGGGAACACATTTTGAACAGGTGCCCAGTGAACCCCTCTGCAGCCTCGCACATGCACGCACACATACACACACACACACACACACACACACACTGCTCTCCTCTTCTTCCTCGACTCTCTCCTCCTGTCATTGTAACTTGACCCCCCCCAACACACACACACACACACACACACACACACTTCTCAGCCAGCCTTGTCCCCTCACATACTCCAGTGGAGTTTTTGGGCACACTGATTCTGGACCAGCACACATAACTGGGCATGCCACTCACACCCAGGATTAACTCTTCAGATAAGAGGTGTGGATGGTCATCTACCACCGGGAGCACTGCGCTAATCCCATGGCCATAACATCCACTTGAACCAGTGCTTGCACAGTTGTTGCCAGTCTCAAGCTGTAGTTGAGGTGGTCACGTTGGCACAGAAATGAGAAGCCATTGGGGAATACCCTAACCCCCTGTTTACCCCCTGTTTGCCCCCAATCTACCCCCTGTGCTCTTTGCACATGTTCAGTTGGTCCCTCTGTACTCAGTGGGTACACTCTGGTATGTAATTTAACCTCAGTAAATGGTAAATGGCTACATTCAAATAGAGCTTTTCTTGGGTCCAGTGTCTTACTCAAGGACACTTTCATATGTGGACAGTAGGAGGTAGAGATCAAACCGCCAACCCTGTGGCCAACACTCTGTAACTGCAGAGCCACATTATTGATTCAATGCAATTTTTTTGCAGTATATTTTTGCATGCTTGCTTCTACTCTGCAACTCCAAACTAGAAACTCCAACCATCATGTGGAAGGGGTAGTTTTCATGTATTTTATACAATTTTGCACATCAGAAAATGACCAGATATAAAATATGATGCATTAATTGTATAGGTTAAACTATTCAACAGCATATAAAGCAATTAAAATGTGTTGCTGCTACAGGTTAATGCATCACACTGTATCATCAAATACAATTGTGATATATATTATTCTATAACTTCGAATTGGCATCTTGCATGATAAGTAATTTATAGTTATTTAGATATGAATACTTATACAACTACTGATAAAAAAAATAAGAAAAGAGAACAGTGTACCAAATTAATACTATTGCTATTATTAGCAGTAGTAGTTGTAATATTAATATTCGTATTCATGTGATTTAGCACATTTGGCCATGTCCTACAATGTAAGGATTCGCCACTGATCAGTGTGATTTTCACTGTGATCACCACGCTGCTTCAGAGCATTTCCAGTTTGAGCAGAGCAGAGCAGGATGTTGCGTCTTTAAGAGTTAAGAAACTTGAAACCGTGTTTGCGCAACAATCAGTGCGGCTCCCAGCCGCCAAAGTGTCTAGACTGGCACATGATGGCGGGAATCAACCAATGGCTCCAGAGCTTTCCTCTGGGGCCCCGAGAGAGAGAGAGAGAGAGAGAGAGAGAGAGAGAGAGAGAGAGAGAGAGAGAGAGAGAGAGAGAGAGAGAGAGAGTCAAGTAAGACTCAATAACATGGGGTTGCGGAATAATGGACTTCAAAATAAAAGTCTTGCGTTTAAGTTTTTTTCCCCAAAAGCCTGTATGACAGCAGAGTAATTAAATAGATGTATGATTTGTTTCTTAATAATAGATGTTTCCTGGAAACGTCCTTGTGAACTTTTAAAAAGGGGCTCAGTTCAGTAGTACAATACAGGTGCAGTATTTCAATAATAATTCCAAAATCATTCATTATAGTTATTTACGATCTTATCCTATTTTGAAAGAAATTCACCTCAAACATTGAAATATCTTATTCTTGGAATGTGGTCTCTGACTTTTGGACACCCCAGTCCCCTTATATGATGAAGTTTCAAACATTGAGTTTTCCCCCTTATAATTACTAACAAAATACATAGTTCTTTCAAACAAACTTCTCAGGAAATTCTAGAAATATAATATAGAATTATAGCCACATCATATATTATTTTTCAAAATAACACACTTGTTAAATCGCCTTCCAAAATAACTTTATTTGTGTATTTTTGCTGTTCCATACTGTGGTGAGATACGTGCTTTAGGATCACACACACACACACACACACACACACACACACATAATCTTAAAAGTATTCTTTATTTTAATTGTTGACACTTTTCTGCATCAAACATTTGCTGAATATGTTAACCATTAATTTTGAAAATCAGTCGAGTCTATTCCAGTCTGTCTGGCTTGACTCTGGCGTGTGTGTGTGTGTGTGTGTGTGTGTGTGTGTGTGTGTGTGTGTGTGTGCGGACTCGCAGGGTAGCGGTGAGTGGAGTAATTCCAGCTCTCTTTAAAACAACTTCTCAGCACGGAATCCGTCCTGGAGTTTGGCACTGGCGTCCTCGACCATCGCTGCTTTATCCCGGCAACTCTGCAGCGGGATCGTTGCTTCCACCACAGCGACAGAAACCATCAGGATTTCAAGTTCTATAAGGATTTATTTCGGAGTGAAAGGAGGATATTTTGCAGATCGAAGGAAGATCACGAAGCTCTGGAAAACTTTTGGAGTTATGTTTCTGATGCTCTTTTTGTTCACGTAAACTGATACGGTTCCTAAGCGGTCTGACTATGGTTTGTGGATCGTGTGCGGGATCTCCAGAGTGTTGGGGAGTTGAAGACTTTGTGAGAGGGCTGGCAAGAGTTGTGGCTTAATTGAGTTGGCGACAGCAGGTCACCGAGCAGTGACTGTGTGTAGCCTTCTCCTTCTTCAGTCGCTTTAGAGATGTTTAACATCAACGAATGACTGAGTATTACCTTCTAATGGTGCGGGAGAGCCAGAAATCGGTGATCACCGGCTGCGCATGTTGTGCGCACCGTGCACAAACCCCCGGTCTTGCGCGACGATTGTAAATCGATGTGGCATCTTCCGAGAGCCGGACGGGACCGTCAGGACACATCCAAAACTGTCTAGGCTGTCGTATGTTCAAGTCGAAACGCTCGGGTCTTGTACGGCGACTCTGGAGAAGCCGTCTGGTCACCGAGAGCGACGGGCGCGATGGAAGCAGAAGAGGTGAGGGAGGACGGAGCGGTCCGTGTGGCAGACACTCAGGAAAGCTCTACAGACACGAGCAGCGGTCGGTGACACACGCTGACCCGGCTCCGGGACTCACTGGGGAGGCTGGAGAACTGACAGAGAGCGCGGAGAGGGAGGAAGAGGAGCAGCCTGACGATGACCGTGGTGCCATGTGCGTCCCGGAGCACAGAGGCTCTCGGCAGGGACAGGAGGGCGACAGTAGGACGGTGACGTGTTGTTTGTTTGGGGAATGGGATCTTAGACCTCGGAGCCCTTACTGGGCCCAGAGAAAAGACGGGGGGAGCCCATGTCAGTGCGCGACGAGGCACGCTGGGCTGGAGGACGAACTCGCGAGCACTGCTCATGTTTTTCTGAAGAGACTCAAGGAAAGATCTCTGGACGCCCTGGCGAAGGCTGTGGAGGCCAAAGGAGGGCTGCCCAGCGAGTGCGTCATGGTTCCGAGCACTGAGCTCCGGCTCGGGGCTCATCACATCTCTCCACAGTATCTCCTGTGTAAGCTGTACCGCTGGAGCGACCTGCCGCTCTCAGGACGACTCAAAGCGCTATGCCACTGCCAGAGTTTCGGCGCAGTGGACAGCGTGAAGGTGTGCTGCAACCCCTATCACTACAGCCGCTTATGTGGGCCAGGTAAGGACATGGATTTATGTGTTGGGTGGGGGTGGGTGTGGGGTTGGGGTTAAAGGAGTGACCTGATATGTCATTCTGCCCTGTTAACTTCCACCAAATTTAACATCAGTTAAGTGAAACATCACACATTTGTTTATGGAGGCCCCTGGGACTCTCTCAAGATCCCCTGGAGGTCCAAAGTTGGATGAAGGAGACAGAACTTAATCTCATGAAAATGAAATGCGTCATGATTTGATTTAGACTCACAAAACATGACATTTTTAGGAATTCTCAGTATTCTCAGAGGATTGTCTGCCTGAGGCCTGGAGTTAAAAGAATGTTATTAGTGTTGAATTTAAGTGTCAAGTGTCATCAACCACGAAAAAAACACCCATTAAGTTGTTTGTCTTTCTATGGTTATTAACACCGCCAAGGAGGCCATGTTTCACCCGTGTTTGTTTGTTTATTTATTTGTCAGGAGGATTACGCTAAAGAAGTATTGAACCGATTTCCATCGACTTGGTGGAAGGTTGGGGTATGGGCTAGGGAAGAACGCATATCATTTTGGTTTGGATTAAGTTAGAGGGGCGGATCCAGAATATTTTTTTCCTCGTTTAAATCACTTTCCTTAGCAGTGTCGGATAGGTCATTTTTCAGGTAGCAATGTATGGATCTAGGATTAGAAATTAAGAAATATTTATGGGTTGAGATTTGTGCGTTTGTATAATTTGTTGCAGATTATCAAGCCACTTCCCTTTTCTCCTTTTTCCAGGATTGTTTGGCCTTGGCGGAGGTATGCGCTCTGCTAAGTGCCATTCTAGTTACTGATGAAGTTATCTAACATTTGCAGGCGTGCTAACTGATTACAATTACGCTGAAGCTCAAAAAGCAACACTTGAAGTAAATGTCTCCAATACTCCCCCTTATGCTTTATTGCCTGCCCTACAGTTTTATAATCTTTTCACAACTCGGCCTTTTTTAACTTTAGTTAACCATTACTTTGATTTCCTCTCCGCATTCCAAACACATTACACACCTATTTTAAATTTGCGCAAAAACGTCGCTGCTTCCCCTACATCATCCAATTGAAGGTCCCTCTCAAGTTGCACTTAGGCTCTTTTTCTCTGACAAGGAGGTCCTCCTCTTGTTATTTAGGTGAAGGAGTGCCGATAATATACAGTTTGCTTAGTGCTGGCGCCAGACTGACTCGCTGGGTATCTGACTGACTGAGGACTCCGGCAATTACTGGCTCTGCTCTTAAAGGGGCCGCAGCCACAAACCCGTGTCCACTTTGGACTGAAGGGACTGCAGCAGCAGCAGCAACAGCGAGAGCAGAGAGAGCAGCGACGGTAGCGGTAGCATTGTTTAGCTTTCCGTGCTGCTGACACGCTGAAGTCATTCCTGCGTGTCCGTGGAAACCACCATGTCTTGGCTTAGAGAAGCTGGGGATGAAACCGAACAGCTCGGGGATGAAAAGTAGCTGCAGTACTCTTTTAAAAGTAACACGCAGCGTCTGGGATGAACTGCCTACAGACAGGCCTACAGGTCCGAAACAACTTATGGTGATGAATTGTAGCCACATGTTAGAAGTTCAAAAGAAAGACGAGATATGTTTACAGTTATGCAATCTTGTTCTCTGTGCAAACTGTTCCTTAGTCAAAGGCAAGGATGGGTCTGTTTATATTTGGTGCAAACCTATGTGTCATGGTGTTATCGAGTTATTTGCTTGCAGTGTAATGCTGCATGTAAGAAGTTAACATGTACAGTATGTTCAGAGTACAACAAATAACATAACCATGCAAGTGGAGGTTTTTTTCATCAAAATCTGCACTGTTGTAATGTAACTATAATATTTGGATAATTTCCTGCAGCAACTAAAATTATGTCAGACAGGATTACTTTAGTTGTCGTTGACAATTTAGGATGAAGACCATTCAGCATTTTAGGTTAACCTTCTTTCTGTTGGTATTTCCAGAATCACCTCCTCCCCCATACTCTCTGTCCCGTTCAGATGAACACAAGCCACTGGGTGAGTTTGGAAAAAAGAAATGGCTACCACATTACAAACCAGTACATGACACATGAGGGTGGCGTCACCATTGTATTTTTAAACTGGAAACTCAGATTATCTGTGTAAAGCCGCTTGTGTTGAATGTGAGACACAGTTAGTCAGGCCTTACCTGTGCACACCTCTCCTTGATGAGCATGACATCTAGAGTTTATAACAGGGAGGCTCTGATTGTGCAAACCGACAGACTGCTCTATGGTCTGAGGCACTGCAAACAATGTCTTTTCTTATCAGTGATTAATTTGACAAAAATGTTTTGTGCAAAATTGATTTGTTGAATAAGATCATTTTGTAAAATGTCACAAAATCCCAAGGTGTCCAAGATGATGTCTTAACTTCTTTGTTACCAAAACCCCAAATATATACATACTTAAAAACAGGACACCTTCTCTATTTAAGATGCTGCAACCAGATGGTGTGTGGACAGATAGTCTTAAATGACTAAGTAATCAAAGTTCTTGTCAAAATGTGATACAAATCTCACTCCTCCTGCATGTGTTTTTTTCCTTTTTCTCCCTTTATTAGACTCAACTCTGTCTTACACTGAAACTGTGCCCCCCCTCTTCTCCAGTCCGCCTCACAACATGCCAAGAGACTACACAGGTGAGAAACCCGCATCACGAGCACATGAACACTGTGAGCAAGCAGATGTTGTACTAGAGGGGTTGTGATGCTGAAAGGTGGTTTTCCCGAAAGGAAGAACTTTTCCCAGTTTGGAAGCACAAATGAGTGTGTGTGTGTGTGTGTGTGTGTGTGTGTGTGTGTGTGTGTGCACACACTTCCACACGCGCATACCCGTGCATGCAAACACACAGTATGCATCCTCTCTGAATGTTTACATAAAAGGGTACATTACATTTACTGGTGTTATTATGTTGCGCTTTCCACCTACTTGCAAAGGCTGTTAAGACAACCAAAAACTCTCCTGCATAAAGCTTCAATTGTCAGAGAGGCTTGGAGGGCTTGGTGGGGGTCTGGGGTCTCTCACTATCTAGATGGCACAGCAGTGTAGCCTTTCTCTCTCTCTCTCTCTCTACACATTTTCTCCACAGCAAAATATTTCACTGAGATGAAGCTGCAATAAGATCCCTGTGCATACTCCCAATCCCCTTTGCCTCTCAAACCACCCATCCCCCCCTTTCCCTCTTTCTTCCCTCAAATCCCTCCATTCCTCTCGGCAATTGAGCAGTGGAAAGAGACTGGCATTTTGGGGGCGGGGGAGCCGAGCCACTCTGATGAGGCGGAGGTGTAGAGTTTTTGTGTGTGTGTGTGTGTGTGGGGGGGTCGGCTGAGGGCTGAGGACTGAGTTTGGACAGGAAACAGCCCCCTCTAGATGATGAAACTGGAGCTTTATTTGTTTACGTGCTGGGGTCGGGTGGAGAGGTCCTCGCAGCGTTAGAAGAAACCCACCAACCCACTCGATCAAGCCTCTCTGGGCTCACTTGTGGACGGTGTTGAAAGGTGAATGGGCACCTATGAAGTCTGCGTAGTGTTGTCACGGCATCACAGACCTGTCAGGGTGCTCCAGGAGAGCTGAGAGAGAGGGAGAGAGGCTGGGGTTAATCCCAGAGAGACTTTCTTGGATTGTTTGTCATTTGTGTCCAGGAATTGGCTTTAGACTTTTTACTAGTCGATGTGTAAAGTTGAAGTCAGTTAATTGCACACCTCACCGCTCTCTGAAGATTTTCCATGTTTTACTTATTCAGTGGACTGATCAATTATACATTTTGGACATCATAGGAACATCAAAATACTCAAAATGAAACCTCCTATTTATCTTGAAAACATCTTGCCTAGAAGTCAAAATTAATTGAGTCTTCAAATCAGACTGTGAAATACCCACAGTTTGGAAGTTTTTAATTGTCGAATATAAAAATCTCCCACCAGGGTAAACACAAAAAATAGAAATTCAAAGAGGATTTCCTTGCATGAAGTGGTTGCTGTATTGATCTGTTAAGAGGATTTCTGTGTCCACCAGTAATCCACATGTATTTGTAATGCACACAACCACACTATTTCTTTCATTGCTGTTATCCCCCTTACACAAATCTCCCTAATTATGTACCATAAAGTTGATTCACAGTGACAAAATGAGGACTATTGGAAGCTGTGTTTGAAAGTCCAAAGTCTGCTCAGTCAAGGTCATAAGTCAATCATGAGTCAAAGTTTAGGTTGTGACTGTGAGGGTACCTCCTGTTGTTTTCCTGCTGAAATTAGTGGAAATAGATCAGTTTTCTTGCAAGACGTGGTGTGTTGGAGAGTTTGGTTGAGTGTGTGTGTGTGTGTGTGTGTGTGTGTGTGGTCTCTGAACCCCTGCCCCCCACACCGGAACACTGGAGCCGGGAACAAGAGCTCAGGCCAAGAGCGTGAGCAGGAACGAGACTTGGCTGAGCAGAGGTAGCCAAGAAATCTGCATGTAGCTTTTGTTGTTAACTTTGACAGGTTATAAAACTCCCGTTGTAAGCTACATCTGGTGGAATAACAGGAAATAAGCTGAACACGAAGCTTATTCCAACACGTATCAAAGAATCAACTGTAGCTTGAAAAACCCCTTGATGCTTTCAAGAGTGTAAGTGAATCTTTTTTTTTGTGCAGGTGATCCTCTGGCATATCATCTAAAGCCTGTGATGTTTTCTCTAGAACAAATACAAGCATTGAACATGTATTGCAACACTTGAGCATCTTTTTTTTATTCCTTTAAAGCCAACTATGTACCCTAGCTTAAAAAAAGGCTGAAGCAGGGTGTGGTCCATACATACCTTTGCCCTGGCCTCCTTTATCATTCAATCAGTTAACATTCCCTTTAAACCGCAGCAAACAGCATCGCTTTGAAAGGGGAAATGTCTGCTGGAAGTTCACTGGGCTTATATCTCCTTGGACCATCCCTGTGTGATTCCAACAAAACATGTCATTCAGTTGCATATTGTGTGTGTGTGTGTGTGTGTGTCTATGTTTGTGACAGGGAGAGAGACAGGGAGGAATTTCTGTCTGACTCAGTGATAAGATCGTCTCAGAGTACTCACATAGGGGTGCTATCAGGCCAAAAACTCGCACATGCAAACGCACGCACACTTATAAACACGCGATCTGTTGGAGGGGAGGCAGAGCTCTGCTTCTTCACCTTCATAATTGATGTAGAACTAAAAGTTGCACGCCTGTTGTGTATCCCATTTGTCAAAGCTTGTGCCTTTTCTCTCAATACACATTATTTATTATACATGGATATTACCAAGAAAGGCCTATGATGTTTGGTGCTGTCTGCAATGGAAATTTTTAAAATGTTGCCACAGTTCTTAAGTACCCCCCGTTATAGTTATGCTTTTAAGATACTGACATCTGCTCATGGTATTCATGCTATTTTTCACTTAGCCACAACATGATTTCCTCATCTTTCTTTAAAACACCAACACAATGAGCAGATACCGAATAACTCCAGTCATCAGTGACACTGGGACTTTCTTTTGAATATCCTTGCAATTGACAAATTGAAAATATCACCTAATATTGAGAACTTAATTTTCCTGAAATTCACGTGCGTAATAAATTTGGTGACTATAGTCTGATTATAGCTATGCTGGTCAGGTCCCCGTTTGTTAGCACTTTGAGTTTGGGTAGTCACTGCAGCTATAGTATGTTTGCTCTGCTGGGCAAAGACAGTTTTTCCATGTTGTGACACCTGCTGCTTCCATGTTTAGTGTTCCCCTTAGACAATGCTTGAGCGTGTTGACCAGGTACTGGCCCCTCACACTGGAAGCGTGCCGTAGAAGATA
Organism: Psettodes erumei; assembly: GCA_016785225.1. Lineage (NCBI taxonomy): Eukaryota > Metazoa > Chordata > Actinopteri > Pleuronectiformes > Psettodidae > Psettodes > Psettodes erumei. The sequence goes on along the minus strand of JAFBJZ010000863.1, from coordinate 2,884,834 downwards.
ATCCGCTTTGTCCATGTCGCCTGCACACAGTCGCTTGAACCTGGTTATTGGACATGTTGCACATTCCCCATCGCTCTTGTAATTAGAAGTAGGGTGCTGACATTAACAGCTCAGGTTTGTGGTCTGTAAGCACTAAAATTCATGCAGACTTAAAAAGCAAGCTACATTTTTGGTGATGGCAATGTCATCTCTCCATTTGTTGTTTTCTGGCACGTAATGAACATTACAGCCATGCAGCTTTGCCAGCATGACTGTAGACTTTTTGTCTTGTTTTCACACATATTAGCTCTGACTGATATACGCAGCATTACTTTGTTAGCGATTCAGAGTCTCAAAGAACAATGCCAAACAGTTTAGTGTTGTCCTCGTCAGCCTTTTCCTCATGACATCATCGTAATTGTCAAACATTTGTCCACCTTGTTGTCATTAGGCTCTGGCTTTTGGACATGTGGAAACAAGTAAAGCAATAATACTTAGTGGACATTAGTATGGCCCTGGATGCGGTGAAGAAAGACAAGAAGACCGCTTCCTCTATACCCTCGGTAATCATATTTTGGTGGCTTGTTTGCTTAAGCAGAGCAAGGTATCAGCCAAACATCCTGTCTCAAAGCCCTGTCTGCACTCGCTGCAGCATTAACCCCATGAATTGGCCCTTTGACTGATGGGGCACGGCCCAGGAATGTTGGGAAATTGGGAAGGTGAGGGGGAGTATGGTCTCAGAGTGAAAGAGGTGGGAGGGGGATAAGGGGGTCTGACTCTGGAGAGTGACATCTGATACATGTTTGAACATATCGCTGTTAATACTTAAGAAACGCCGAGCTGAGCCGACATTCTTGGAGGTTTGGAAGACAGTTTTAAGAGTTTGACTGCACCGTTGTGTTTCGTGAGTTCGGTTCAGAAAGTGTGAAGCTTTCCAGGTCAGTCCAGGTTGACACAGTTGGACAAGGTTTTGTAAATCATCCACTGAGACTCTTCTGCTCGAGAGCAAGGATTTGACTCACAGAGGCACGTGTATTAAATGAAACACGTTTGCAGAATCCCAGTAGTATTAATGGCAATAGTGTGTCAAAGTCTTGAGATGCAAAAATAGCGCAAAGACAAAAAGTAAACACCCGCATTCTGCTTCGTCCAGCGAGAATCTGTCTGCGTCTGGACGGGTCCTCTCAGTGACCTGAACCTCCGCCTGTTTGCTGGCACACGTACAACACTTGCTCTTATGCCTGACTGAGACACATTAGGCTATGGAATTCAACATCAAGTGCTGGCCCATTAACCATTTGCCATTTCCTCAAATATTTTCCATCACGACTCTTTTTCACTACAACTCAGGGTTCTTTTATGTCGGGTTGGTCTTCTTTTTTTCCTGAAGTCCTTCAGTTGGCCAGAATTTTGATGCTGTTATTACAACCGTGTCTCCTCAGAAATCATGTGTATAGACAATTAATTTGCAAGAACAAATGCGTTGTAAAGGAAATGTGATGCCAACTGGATGATGTTTTCTCAGAACTTAATGAGAAACGTTGTCAGTTATAATTGCTAATACTGAATTTATCAATGAAACGTTGCACTGATTACACCCCCCCCCCTAACTTTCCGAGGTTTCCTAAGGTTAGCTTCAACCTGACCTGAAAAACAAGTTAATGGACGAAGCCTCGTAACCTCCAAGGTTCCTATGTTGAAAACGTCTGTCAGTGAACATACAATAAATGTTAGCGAGCTGCTTTCTGGGTGACCGTAGCTTGAAATTCCTCCCAAACTGCCGACACGCATACTTATACACGCATACACGCTTAGAGCAGATAACGATTGTTTGAGCAGAAACAATATGCACAACACACTAAGCTAAAAGAAAGAAGCAAGGAAGGCATTTATTTATGCCCCTTTTTCTTAGATACATGTGGTTACTTTATTTCCTTGGGTATCGTTTGATCTTGGTTCTTCATATGTTCAGGCTTAGATGCAGCACAGCATTTTGTGTGTGTGTGTGTGTGTGTGTGTGTGTCAATGCTGTGTGCACTATAATGCAGCCAGATACAAATGTGTTTACATACTTGCAGATGCAGGAGCATGTTTTATGACATTTGCACGTCAAAGTAAAACTGATCTAGCAGGCCTCGACCTCTCCCAAGTTCATGCATTTAGGAAGTGCTGCAGTACCAGTACTACTCATTAGGTAAAGTTTGTCTTTTGTTGTTGTTGTATTGTTACCTTTCCTTCCCTCACTGTCATCCCTGCATCTTTTTTTCTCAGTGTTAATTTAACTTTTGCTCTTGTGGATGATGTGGGTATTCTTTACCACCTAAAGAATGTCATTTTAGCCTCTGCTTTTGGTCGTGCTCACTCTCGTCCTCCTTCTCTCTCTCTCTCTCTCTCTCTCTTTTCAGTCCATGTTGTCAGGCCATCACAATTTAAAATAAGGTTTAAATTACAGGACTGGCTGTGGCTTTCCGTTGTTCCCTCAGAGTTTTTGCCAACTCGCAATTTGGCTTTTAATGGAATCCTGCCATGCTGCTGAACCTAAAGATTCTTTGCAGATGTTGACAGGCTCTGACTCTGTGAAATGTAGGAAACTGTCGCCTGTGCTGTGAGCTCCCAGCTGAATTAAGACTAAAGTTTATTTGAGGGGAGCAACATTTTCAGGAGTTTTCAGCTGCCTGTTGTAGCTGCCTGTAGCTGGTGAGAACAATCGTGTGAGTGTGTGAGCCAGGCATTCAACCATGATATTGGAAACCGCATTGACGGGCAAACACATACGGCATTCAAGCTCGGCCGTGTGAATTTGATAAGAAATATTGGGCCATATATGTATATGCACATACACACTGAAAACACTCCTCTTTCGCACACACCATTTTCCATTAAGCATTGTTCAGTTCTTTCTTGAAAAGTGCCAACTCGTGTATTGTAGATTATGGTCACGTTTGACACTTTTCAATAAAGTTATAATCTTTCAGTGTTATCTCTTGTTAAGTGCTACTTTATAATAGTATTTTTTACTCTGATATTACCATTACTCAGTGTTTAGGCTGAACACTAAACAGCTAAACGAGAGATACAAAAGAATGAATACTTTACATGATTTAAATCCAGAGATGATTTACAGAGTGGCCGTTCATGGTTTCTGCTTGCCCTTGAATGGCTGCAGCCTATGGACACAGACTTTCACACCAGAGTCGGGGGGTATGTGTACGCAGACACGTTCCACACAAGGTGGTTCCAGACAGAAAGAAGAAGTGCTCTATTGTTTGTTATATTTGGATGAACAATATCAGAAAGTTCAAAAAACAAAATAGAGAAGAGACAAAAAACTCTGTGTGTGTGCGCGCGCCGAACAATAATGGTAGATATCAAGGGTAGGAAACAGTTCATGCAACAACAGATATTTTGTCATTTGACTCTTGGACCAATCTCATTTGAAATTACAGTTTATATTACATCATGAGAGGTCTTTAATGATGAAAAATGCATGTAATATTTTTTTTTAATTTTGGAGTGATGCATTGACTTGTGCTTACAGTTAATGAGTGCACAATTTCATGGATAAAGCTGCAGAAATTAATATTTCAGAACTGATTTGCATGTCATGTGAAATTATGGGGTTTACTCTCATCACTTTTGTATTGTTGATGTACCGTGTGCCATGTAGCCATTATCAGCCAAAAAACAACAACAAAAAAATCCCCAAAAAACTAGACTTGATGCACAAGTGGATGTAAATGACAAAGTTAGTGAGTAGCTGGTGAACATAGTGGATATTTCCCACAGGTGTTGCAGATGTTTGACCTTTCAACTCACTAATAAGGTGACAGGCTATGTGGCTCTGCTCCCAAATAAAAGCAGATTTAATGTTTGGAGGAAAGGGGAATGGGAGAATTTTCATTTGCTGTTGCATAATGTGCTTGCACATATATGCACTCAACTTATTCACAGTCTTATAGTCCTTGTGTCACCCCAGACTGTGTTATGCACAGCAATCTGCCACAACGTTAAGGTTGTGGCATATCAGTGTAAAGCCGTGGCCTGTTGTGAAAGAGTTCATTCTGAACCGTCAGTAATGTGATTTAAAACCTAGTTTGTACATTCAATTAATTCCCACATAGATTCATGGCCTGACTAAGTAGAAAATTCACCCATCTGATCCAAGTATAGTGATTGTGTACTGTATTGTCAGTCCACAGTCTTGTATTTCTATATCAGTGCATCAACACTTGAGCTTCAGATCCAGATAATTCACTCCATATTAAGTTTTAGAAGGAATGTCATAATTTCATCCTTCATTGTGGAACAAATGGATCTACTCTACCAATAAATGTGTGTAATTATGTTGTGAGGAGTGAAGGCCATATAGTTGGACCATGTGAGGCTCAATGAGAGACTTGTCAACTTGACCCCTGTGACTGGCTGAGCGGGGGGAGGAAGTGTTGAGGAAAAGGGCCTGTCCAGGAATGTGTTGGGAGGGGAGACTTGTCAGCTACCAAGTCCTGCTCCTATGTCTGCTTTTGTCTCGCTGAAAATCATCTTTCTTGAAGGCGTTTGTGCAGAACTAGAGGCCAGTCCTTCCTAAAGCTGCAACATTACTTTGTGAAGTTGTCTGAGTCCAGATTTATTTCTCTGTCGCAGGGTCACGACACCGGCATTGGTGTCTCTTGTGCCTCTGAAAAGTGCATCTACATGTATAGGGGCTGCATATATACATACACCAAATGAACTGTGATTGAGTGGGCTAAAGACATTACTAATGTTCTCTACATGACCAATAACACGGTTTTATTGTTAATTAGAATATGAATTGGAAATACTGACCATCTGGAATTTTAGCATGGTTTACTGTGAAACTGTTAACAGCTGATCAGGCTTTAGTGCAAACTTTGACCTTGATGTGATTGTTTTCACCACTCTCTGTCACAAATTATGTAAAGAATAACATACATACATGATCACATCAGGCATAGAGGAAACCACAGCAGGCGACTGAACAATCTACTTTGTGTAAACATTGTTGCTACAGCAGTGAAGACATATAGAGCCTATGCATGTCAATAAATCACCTTATGCTGTAGCCGCTGTGACACCTTCACGTCCTGTAAACGTATAATTTGGGCCCCAGGCCAACACTCCTCCTGCTCAGCTGGTTCCACTTGCAAACGTTGCACTGAAACTAAACTTGCTGCAAGGATTTAAGAATCAGATCAAGACCACCCACAGTAACACCCAATCCAATCAGCCAGTGAGTTTGCTTACTCAGATTAATTTAGCCACAGATGATCCAACTCAAAGGCGTTAGGCCAACCAACTGAAAAGTTTTATCTGCTCGTTAACTTGAAATCACCTTCTGCTGATGTAGCTAACTGTCAAAGAAGAATAATGGCATAGTCATTCTTCACAGTGCATTGGCATTTTCCTAACATTTTCCAGTGCTACTGTATGCGTCAGAGCAACTTATGTTGTTCTTACATTTATTTGCAGAAAAGGTATAAATTTTCAATTTGCTTCCAGTCTCCAGTTGCAAGGTTTTTCTGCAAAGGAGAGAAACCAGACTGCATCACTTGGAGTTAATAAAATCTGAACAGCAGCTAAATCCCAGTGATGTTAGCACGCCTTAGTGCATGCTCTGCAAGAGGAGGTTTAGCGACTGGATGTAAACTGATGTGTCCATTTGCAGAAGCTTGTATTCAGAACTTTAACCTCAGTCTGAGTTCATTGAAATTGATCTTAAAGCGACAGATCAACAGTTTTCCCAAGGTGCACTGATTATTACCTGGCTGGATTTTTGCTGGTGATGAAACAGAATCACACATGTTGGATTGGAGCATTTTTTTGCCTTCTATCTTTCCAGTATTGTTTTAATGGCGTTTTCTGCTTTTATTTGACAGGCCTACAGCGAGACGGGAGAAACTGGGAGGAAAAATGGTTGATAACATCTAACAGAGGTTATTTACATTACATATATATGTCCTAAGAACTTGACTGCCAGGACACCCAATAAACTTATGTATGAAAACTGTAGAAAGCAAGAAATCTCTGCCATTATCAAGTGTACATTTTCATTAAACATTAGGGGAACAAATCAACAATGGTATGTATTAAATTTGTATTTAATCATTACTTTATCAACCTAAAGCCATGTTTTATTTCCAAAGTGTCCATTTTCATGGAATCAAGAACGAACAGCTGGATTATAAATTTCACAACAGTCACCTGTATTATTTATTTATTTACTTACTATTTTTATGTCCATGGTGACGACATGAGCTTGGTGTGTCAGTGGATGATATGAGACATGACAGCAGAGTTGTTCAGGATGCAGTGATGTACAGTATGCAAAACCTGAGACATTCCTTGGCCTGAGCTGCCTGGCACTTTGAAGTCACTGCAGAAATGCAGGAAACTGGTTACTTTCTCTCTTCCTCTTGGAGGAGCTTTCTAAACTCCCTCCAAGCACGTCTTCCAAGGAATTTTACAGGGACACACAGTAACTTTCCTGTGGCTCGGTCGCCGTGCAGGTTAAAGGAATGTGGTCGGCTGTTTGTATGAAATAATGGTGGAAATTTGCATTATCAAACAAGAAGTAGAGAAAGATGTGCAGTTGCACACTGTGGCAGGCTACCTCACGAGATACACTTAACAACGGAAAAAGAGGATGGAGGAAGGAGTGTTTGCCAGAATGTGTGTGTGTGTGTGTGTGTGTGTGTGTTTGTACGTGTTTTTGAGCCCCGTTGTGTTTGACTGTAAAGGCCACGTCTGGCGATAACGCAGCCCTCTGATGGCAGAGATAGTCGAGACGCCAGCTTAAATGTGGCTTGCTGGATTGAAGTTGCCCTGTAATGATAGTTGTCTCAAACAACACTGAACCTACCATTTGTAGCCAGAGAGGGGGTGTTTTTCTTTTATCCCCCTATTTTATTTTATTTCGACTTTTTGTGGGGCTTGGGGAGGAAATTTGAGGAAGTTGAATCAAAACAAAGCATCTTACGGGTGACCGACAATGGTCAGTAACAGAATTCTATCCTCCCTTCTTGTCCCTCTGCCCCCCCCCCCCCCCACACACACATACATACACACTCTCCCCACATCCCCCCTCTCCCCAACCCACCCACTTCTTTCAGCACAGTGGAAGAGTCTAATAACTGGAGGGGAATCTAATCCTTGGCACTGGATGAAAGACGGGGGTCCTCCCTCCCTCCCTCTCTTTCTCACAGTCCCTTTCTCTCTCTTCATTTTTTCCGCGGATGCTGGTTATGCTTGGCAGGTTGTCTCTCTCTCTCTCTCTCTCTCTCTCTCTCTTTCTCACCCTCTCATTTTCCCGCTCCCTCTTTCACTCAGTCGCTCTCTCTCTCTCTTTTTACTTCTCTACTTCCCCTTTCCTCCTCTCCATGCAGGTTAGCAGGAGGAAGCCTCCGCTGCTCAGTCTGCAAAGCAGGAAGATTAAGGGAGTAATTATGGCAGTTTAGGAATTTGCACATTACTTTTTCAAGATGGGAATGAGATGAGAGGATCAATAGCACCTTCATGTATTTGACTACATATGAAGCTAAAACTGGCAGCCTGATATTTTGAGTCCACCTACCAGCACCTCTTTTCTTCAGATAATCACCAATGAAACCACAAATTGTTGTTTTTTTCACTTTGGGTTTTGTACAGATTAATCAAATAAGGTACAGCTTCAGCTTTAGAAAGGCTGTTTCCAGTCTCTATGCTAAGCTAAGCTAACGTCTGACTAACGGCTGACTGTAGCTTCCGATTTGACATGAAAGTGGCATCAGTCTTCCTATCTAGCTCTCATCCATGAAGCAAATAATTGTATTTCCCAAAATGTATCAATATCCTCTTAATGTCTACTTATTAGTGTGGGGAGAGGGGAATAAAGAATGAGGAGGAAAAGTAAAAGGAAAGATGAGCGGTGCTGTTGTCGTTTGAAGTCCAGGTTGGACAGCCTGTGGGGACCCAGCGGAAACTGACTGTCTGACCCCTGACCTCAGCTTGCTGCTGCTTTTTATCAGTTCTAAAAGCAAATGTAGTCCATACATATGAGTTGAGCATTACTGGGATTTGTTTACAGCAAGTTATTTGTTTTATATTCTCCCCGCCTTCCCACCTTTGGATAAAAACAACTGTGAAGTGTATTAGACGTTTGATGAGATTGGCACTAAGAGACAGTGATTTTGAAATGAAATAACAAAGGCTACTTATCTAATTGGTAAACAGACCTGTTAAATGGTGGTTGGCTTAAACGCTTGCAGGACACTGTAATTGCTGCCAGCCCTCACATGCAGATGCCCGCTTGCACGTTCACACAGTCGCACACTGTTTTTTTGACTTCCTCCCCTCGAACATAAACATGCTGATAACCTCCTGTTTGAACCCGTCTTTAAAAATTCCATTGAAGAATTCGTTTTGCCCATGAGCACCTTTCACCTCCTCTTCCTCCCTCACGTTCCCTCATCATTCTCACACAAGCTCATTATACCTGCAGTAGGTTGATAGGCAAACTGAGCATGGTGACACTCAAAATCCAGTTTTGGTCTATGGAGTTTAATGTGAAAGCTTAATGTGAAATTTCTGAGCCTTTTTTTCAAGCAACCTTTTAGACCTTTACACTTTAAAAGTCTGAGTTCGCAATATAAAGAAGATATAAACAGGATTTCATTTGTGTAAAATAAAAATATACGGTAAAAATAATAATAAATGAAGCAATTGCAATTGAGCCTTCACACCATTGGTGTTCTGGCCCTGATAAGATCGAATAAGAGAGGCTAAACAGGAGAAAAAATGTCACAGTGCAGTTACAGTAAAGTGCAAGATAATAATTCAGTTCAGTTAAGCATAGGAGTAGATCTGAAATACTTTGGGAGTTGGTTCCAGATATGTTGTGCAAAAATGTGTTAGTGTGAAAGTTTAAGTGTTTATGTATGCTCTCACTTTCTGTCTCCCTCCTATACTATAGGTGCAATGAATGCTTAATTTATCATAAACTTAAAAGTCAAGATTTAATACTATATCCTTTGCTGCATCATTCATTATATGATAGAAACTAAAGTGTACTCTGTCTACCCCCCCCAAAAAAAAAAAAAAAGTCCCAGTTTGGTTTATGTCTTCTTTGGGAATTAATTTGATCGTAAGCTCATAAAGTCTCCCTGTGTTTCCCCCAGACATGTTTGTGTTGCCTTATTACAGGGAAGAGCACAGCTTGTAAATGTGTGTGTATGTGTGTGTGTGTGTGTGTGAGAGAAGAGAGAGAGAGAGAGAGAGAGAGAGAGAGAGAGAGAGAGAGAGAGAGAGAGAGAGAGAGAGAGAGAGAGAGAGAGAAAGAGATAGAGTGAGCGAGAGAGATCCTGCTAGCTGTACAGCCAGCGCTCTTATTGGAGAGCTGTAAAAACTCCAGACCGCAGGAGTTGCCAGCCTGGAATTCACTAATGACACACGTGGGCCTCAGATGAGAAGTGCAATTTTGTGTGTGTGCGTCCGTGTGTGTGTGTGTGTGTGTGTATAGTCATACTTTTTGGATCAGAAGGCCCAATTTGTGTGTGTACGTGTGCATGTGTGAGGCCCTATCTCATCATCTACTGTGTGTGTGTGAGCTTGTTTCCTCCTTCATGTCCTCCTCCTCCTCCTCCTCCTCCCAATGCACCCCCCCCTGCTGGCTCACCCTGCACACCCCACCCTCCGACCCAGCCGCCCGCCCATCTCTACACCGTCCCCCTGAAATGAAAATGGCCGCTGTACAAACATAACACACCTTGCCTAATCTGGGTCCTGGTTTCACCCAAAAGCAGCTTGTTAATGGAAGAAGGGCCACAGCAATTCTGGCCCCTGGTGGATGAAGTGGGGGAATATGAAAGGAATGGGGCCACAGGCACATGGGTCTTTAAATCCTCTGTGTCAATAGAGTCTCTGGAGCAAAATAATGGCATCACTCTGTGTGGGAGTTAATGTGAGCTGATAGCATGAAGGCTGGGGGGTCAAGGGTTCATGGGCTTGTGCTAGGTTGACAGAGAGCTGAATGCTTTCCACCACCACCCCTCCCACCCCAACTCCCCTTTCTGCTGCTCTCTACCTCCTCTTCAACTCTGGTCCTGAAGGAGTGTGATGGAGGGAGATGATGAGGGGCGTCAGAGTAGGAAGTGGGGGGACCGGTGTTGACAGTTTCTGGCGCTTTTTAAAAAAAATACACAAAACAGGCAGGTGGTGAAATGAAGGAAAAACACAAATTAATGAGTGAAGAAACATAGTGAATGCCAGGGATTCCTGGTGCTGCTGTTGTGAGCTAAAACATTTTGTCTTGAGGAATGCATGGGTAAAGTTCCGTTGACAAAATTTTTTCTGAGTATCAATTATGTCATGAACTGGCTCAAGGACTGTGACAAGAAGGGGGTCTATGCAGAGATTGTACCTAAAACCAGAGTAAGCCAGTTGCCTGTTGAGGTTGGGCAGGACAACAGCAAGCCGGCCTAGAGGAACAGTCAGTGGGAGGGGCGTCACAATATCAGTATCAATAGCAATGAGGCTGGTAACGTCAGACAGGGTTGTCTGGGCACATGAACGCTCGTCTTAGTGCACGCACTCTTTGCTTCTCTGCAGCTGTTGTGTACACGCATGCACAATTATAAATTGTCTTGTGTTGCATTTAATTAAGTCATTAGTAGGAATATGTTTTATAATGAAACAACCATTGTTTTCTGGTTCATTTGGTGGTAATAAAAATCTATTCTGAAGTAGTATTAATTATGCATTCACCCTTGTAAATCATGACCTGTTGCTCTCCATTAACATGATTAGTAAGTTTGTAATAAAAGAAAACATGGTGATAATCAGTGATTCTGGTCCTGGTATTCCTTGGTATCACCAACCCCTAGTGAAAACAGAGAAAAAATTGAGCATAAAGACTTCCTCTGCCATCCTCCCTTCCTCCTCCCCCTTAACATAACATTATTCTCTTCCCTTCAAGAGGAATTACTGTCGGAAAAAATTAGCACACTTACCAATGCAAACATTAATTCTTCCACCTCTTTTCTTCCCCGCAGACACTGGTACCTCCCTCGGCTCCTCAACCTCCAGTGGACATCGCTCCCATTGGTGCAGCGTTGCCTACTGGGAGCAGCGCACACGTGTGGGTCGCCTTTATCCAGCCTACGAGCCCTCGCTCAGCATCTTCTATGACCTACCTCAGGGGACGGGCCTCTGCCTCGGCCAGCTCCACGCTAACGCCTACCACAGCCGCCGCGATGACCCGGGCGGCCGCGGCACATCGGGCCTTCACGGGCATCACAGCCACGGAGGTGGAGGGAACAGCAGCAGCAGCAGTGTACAACAGATACGCAGTAAAATCGGATTCGGCATCGTGCTGAGCCGTGAGCCGGACGGAGTGTGGGTGTACAACCGCAGCCAGCACCCGGTGTTCGTCCACTCACCCACTCTGGACCCACCTAGCGCTCAAGGGCTAAGTGTGAAGCGGTTGATGCCGGGCTTCTCCCTCAAGGTATTTGACTACGAGCGCTCCAGCTGGATGGCCGAGCACGATGTGAAGCCTGAGAGCCAGGAGGGGCCCTGGGACCCCCACAGTGTTCGCATTAGTTTTGCTAAAGGATGGGGCCCGTGCTACTCCAGACAGTTCATCACCTCCTGTCCCTGCTGGCTGGAGGTGCTGCTCAACAACCACAGATAGCACACAAACACAAACTCACAGACTCACATGGGGTTTCCTGACCCAGTATCCTAATTGTAATCTACCTAGATTTAATATAAAATTTATATATTATATAAAATATATTATACATGTAAATACTTGAGTCATTTTTACAATGCAATTATTTATGTATAGTGTAATGTGTATATGGACAAAGTTAAAAAGGAACAAGAATATGCACTTTTCATTCTATATATGCATTACAGATTCTCAGTGTCATTTTGCAGATATAAACTGTAAAATATAAGACAAACCCAGTTTGCGTTCTCATGATTTAGGAAATTCCATCAAAATGTATGCCATGCACATTGTCAATAAAGTATTTGTATTAAATATAGGTTTCAGAGGCTGATGTCATTTTCCCTGTGCTTTGGAGTAGTTAGGAGTTGATCAGTGACTCAGATCCTTTACACTATTAACAGATGTATTCAAATGTTTGCACCATAGATGTTCTTTTCAGTGTTTACAGGAATCGTTCAAGGTGCCTGATTTCTTGTTTTGAAGAAGCACAATTTTATCATTGTTAGATTTCAACATTGACTAAAAATAATAATACATCCTCTCTTTTACAAGTTTTACACCTTTAACGGCCTTAGTCGTCTTTCCAGTAATGAGGTGAGACAAAATAGAAGTTATCTGTTGCAGCCCATCATCACTCATGCCACAAATTAACTTAAAGGATGTAAATACAGTTACTGAGTGGAATGTATTTAAAGCACATGCCTGATCATGTACAATACACCTAGTGTTGGTGAATGGTGAAGTTCGGCACCCCTTTTGTCAAGGTCATAACCTGAGCCAGCTCTGTTTGCTGAAGAAGATGCAGCTAACAGCTCTAAAAAGCTAGTGCCATTAATGAACCTTTGAGTATGGATTAATTTTGATTGCACTGTTCCCATTGTTTTGTTGCTTGTGTCTTACACACGTGCACACGTAAAAATGCACTCAAAGTGTATAAATCACACTAAAGTTTTTAACTATCTTCTTGGCACCAAAAGGGACCAGCAGCAATGGAAAACTGAGAGGCGTCAACAGTGCTAGTGGTAAGAAAATAAAGTGCATAACTGAGAGATTACACAACAACCCACAGCAGGGCACTCGGGCCCAAACCGAGTCTGGTAGGAGAAAGTTCTGTGTTTATAGCGTAATGGCATCCTGTTTGAGTCTTTCAACAACACAATTATTTATGGAAACTCATATTTTGAGTCTGAAGAAGTTGAGGAGCAAGAGCAGCAAGATGAAAAAGCAATGGAAGCAGCAGAAAGCAGTTAAAAAGCCATAACCTTTGCAGAGACGTGTGTTTAAGAAGAGGCAGCAGTACCTCGCTCAATTCAGCTCAGCTCAGCTCAGCTCAGCTCAGCTCAGCTCAGCTCAGGCAGGCATTTTTGTTTTGACCCCGAACCTCTGCAGGCTGCTTGCTGAAACCTGTAATTAACTTTAGCTTGAAAAGTAAAGAAGGGTTGATTATTGAGTTGCAGCAATCCTGGGGAAAAATGAAGTACAACATTCAAAAAAAAAATCTCCAGTGTTACAGTCTAGTTGCAGTCTGAACTTAAAATAGATGTCATAGCATTATGGACACGTGTGCGCGCACACACGCACACACACACACACACACACACACAACAGTCACATTTGTTTATTGGAAATACTTACACTGTACCTTAGTTTTAATCACTTATTTGTACATGACACCACACAGAACTGGGTAAATCCTTTTATAAAAGCTGTACACAACCCCCCCCACACACACACACACACAAAAAGCCCCAATGTATATTTCAGTCAAGTCTCCTCTCCTCTTTTCCAAGCAAAGTGTGGGATTTGTGGTTAGGATACAATGGAAGGATTCAGAGGAGGGGTTGGGGTGGGAGAGTTGCTCCTGGCAGAACTAGTCCGAAAACTTACCATGTTTCTTTTCCATCTCTTTTTTTTCTTTGGTTTTCTCATCTGAAAACACCCCTGCCCAGTCTCTTGTCTTTTGCTTTTTGTTTTCCTTTGTCAGGATTCAGAGTCATGGAGACGATGAAATGGATCCCAGGCAGCGAGCGGTGGAGGAGGGTTTTTTTGGCCCTCGGCTCCAGGGCTGCGGTGTGCACTGACCTCACTGTGAACTGAAGGAAACAGGCTAATTCTGCCGCTGGCTCACGAGCTCCACCCCTTCACCATATAATTATCCCTTTCCAGATTATGATGTTATAATTATGTTAATGAATACATCAGGGATGGGTAATTAATGGAAGACATTCTCTGTTGTTGCCCCAAAAAAGATAAGTGATTGTGTCAGTGTGTTTACAACTTAAGCTCATTAACTGCAAATCATGTATACTACTATATTTTATATTGATCATTTTCACATGCATGGTCAAGAGCAGTGGTTCTCAACCTGTGGGCGCCTCTGAAGGGCTACATTCTACATCTAAGGGGAAGATTAACAAGAGATGGTCCACTTATCTTTGCCTTATTTTTGTGAATTACTGGATTATTAAACATTATTCCATTGAAGCAATGTGTGACATACACTGAGATGTCCCACATAGGAATTGCTTCAATTTTCAGAGGTCCGAAACCAAAACATATGAGTGGTCTATAATTTTAGTGTTCAGGAAATCAGTTGTTTCTATTCATCTCTGTGCAGTGGGAAAGTCACTTGTCAGATAGTTAAAAGTTACTAGAATTGTGTAACATGTCACTGTGACCAGGTTTTTTGCATCGCTTTTTGTCAATGATACATTATTCTTGTGTGGTCGGTCCAGGAGAGTTAACAAAGTGATACCTCAGTAAGGAAGACACTTTACAGGATGAAACTTTAAATTACCCCATGATTACAGAAATCTGATGCAGCGATCAACAGAGAAACACAATCCAGCTTCACAATCACGCCATCAACCTGACGGTGTTTTGTCACACTGCTGCTCAGAGTGCATGTGGATCGATACCTCTGCTGTTAGAGAGCCCTCTTGTGTGAAACCTCAGACAGCTCAAACGTCTCTTCACAGTCTTGTAGATGATTGCACATCACTGTTTATTAATGTCATCTAAACAACCAAAGCTTGACAGACAAGTCCTAAGCACTCTCTCTCTCTCAAAAAAAACAACAGCAAATGTATGACGCTCGCCGAGCACCTTGTCAAAATCATAATGGGGTAAAATGTGATCTCAGGAACTCAGGTGCTCTTTTGAGTATTTCTGAAAATACTGATAACCTGAGATTTTTTTACACACTAGAGTTTACTTAGGGTGATGCGAAGCACAATCCCCTAACAGCTACTACCACAACATTAATGCCCAATGTCACAAAGAAAAAGATGTCTCAAATGGATTTTGTGAACATGACAGTGACTGTGGTGTTCTTCAGTGGCCTCCCCAGTCACTGGATGAGGCATGAATGTGCAGCTGACAAAACTCCAACATGGACCAGAAGCTCAAAGGTATGTTTCCAACATCTTGTGGATTCCATGTAAAAAACAAACAGGTAGTTAAGTGCTCGGTGAGTGTATGTGCCCTGCTAGACAAAGACTAGGCATGCAGATATTTCTGATGTTTGTTTGACACATAAGTGTGTTTGTGGTGGTGACTGCAGTGGGCAATAGTCTTGTGATTCAAGTGCAGTGGTGGTAGTGAACACAGCCCTGCTCTGACTCCTCCCTCTGACCATTCCTCCAATCAGGGCCAGGCTATATGAGTCACCTGGTGGCCACTGAGATCCTCTTTGCTTCCTGCCCTATCCCTGCTGTGATTCTGTATTTGGTGTCCCAGGTATGTAGTGGAACCAAATGTTTAACATGCAAATTTAGTATTTACTGCAGCCTTGGTTTACTTTTTATACCAGCTTGTTTTTATACGCAGTGTGGTGAGCTTGGCTAATTTGGATTTCCTCACTGTGCAGGTCCACCTGCTGTCAATACCAATTTATTGTTATAGTTTAGCATTTTGTTGTTTAAAATATTGTTATTTTGTTTCCTAAATCAACTGAGTGGTTGTTTTTGTTAATCCTTTTTGTAGTTTTTTAAGAGAGCTGGGTGCCATATTGTTGGGAGGCTAAAACACTCCTGAGGTTCCTCCATTTAATGCAGGTGAGAAAAGGCACAAGGCCATAAACACAGTTTCACCATTGCGGGTGTGATTAATTATTATTCCTCAATGCAGCCTGTCTCTCTACAAGTGGCCTCAGCTCACTCTCCTTAGTTTAATGTAGTTTATTTTGGGACTGACAGCTTTCACATATTTTAACATTTGCTAACGATATTAGACTGTTAAGGTCTTTTTAGTGATTTGGGTTTGTTTTTCTGCTGCAAGATTTTACTTATTTTGCAGCCACTGCCACACCCACTAAATTACTGAGCTTACTTATGTCACCATAAAGAAGTCAGGGGGGTGAAGTTCTGCAGAGGTATGTTGGAGTGGCTGTCTTTGTGTCTTCTGATCATTTGTAAATTAAGTATAATCTGACAGTGAGTCTTCCTCCAGTCGTCCCCTACTAATGTTTCATACTGATGTAAATTAGAAAGTTTAAATGTGTGTAAATATTGCACTTCTTTGATCCATTTCTGCATCTACTTCTGTCAAGCAAGCATTAAAACACAGACACGCCTCCACCCACAGAACTTCAGTTTTATTTCTAAAAGTTAATGCAATGAAATAATAGTTAACTAATTGCAGACTGAAAGAAAAATGACCCACATGTGTCACTGGAAATCAAACAATAACAGTTGTGGCTGAGTGTGTTGTTGCCTCATTAATACATGGAAATGAGTAATAAGACGACTGGCTGTCATTTTATGGTTTCCAAGGACACACTGCAGCTTTGCTTTCGCTGCAAACTATTTCCCGTTTCCACTAAACTATTAGTATAAAACTCAGCAATGTACACATCTCGGGCTCGCCTGTTCGGTGAATGAGTGAGGTGCTGTTTATTTTCCAGTCTGTCTTTGTTTTGTTACTTTAAGCACCATGTCTGTCAGCCATAGTGTAATTATATGGAGACAGACACAGAAGGGGGGGTGGGGGTGTGGTGGTGGTGGTGGGGGTGGGGTGGGGGGGGGTGTTGGAGACAGCCTTCTCTTTCAGCTGCTGTGAGCCGCAACCAGCACCGCCTGAAGCTGCTCGCCTCTTGAATGGCAGCCAAGAGGCTCTTCGACTCCCGTTTAACCCCTTAGATCACCCAAAGAGCTCCTTCTTCCAACTCACCTGACGGTTTCCTCAAAATAGATCTGATCTGAGAGGCAGAGAGCAAACAGGGAAAAGGTCACGGAAGGCAAAATGTGTTCAATGGTTTATAGGAGTAATTATCTCATGTTTCAAAATGTCCATCTCTGAACTCTTTAATTATAAACATTTATGCGCTCTGCTTGCAATAAACATATGACATTATTTATTCTGTTTGCTGCTGGTAACCAAGTTGACTGAGTTGAATTTACTTGTTCTTCTGCCACAAGATTTTACTTCATGTTTTTCAGCCACTCCCACTTACTTTGGAGGGAATACAAAGTATTACTGAGCTCACTGACTGTCATCAGACTTAGTTTATTAGAAAAATACAGCATCTCATCTTTTGCTTTCATCTTATTATGCCTTAAAGATAATGCTCTGCTTGTACATTATCTCTGCCAAATTTTTATTCCCGCTTTAAAGTTTATGTTTTTGCCAAAATCTGACAGATATAATTCTGTTGATTCATATCATGTAGCACAATCCCCACACTTGGGAGTGAAAGGGAATGGTCTATGTTGGTGAACATTCATCAGTGTAACAACAGGGAAGATTTTGTGAAGTCTCGAGAAAATATTGGCTGTGACACACGATCATTTCCAGAAAACTAAGCATGTCTCCTCCAAAATATTTTTGTGTACTACTAATTTGCTTTGCCAAACACAAGGGCTATGATCCTTCCCCAACCTAAACCTAATGCTTTGAGCTGCCTGAGCACAACCACTAAAATGTTGATCTGCTTTTGTTTCCCAGAGTGGATTCTGAAGGGAGCAGAAATTAAAATGTCATATGAATGTTTTGCAGATGCATTTGATATAAAAGTTTCTTTATTATGTTGACATAAAATAATACATAATGCATTTGTTTTCTTATAAATATGTTGAAGACAACATGTCTGAACTGAATAAAGGCTAAAAACAAAAACAGCACAGGTAATGATACTTGCAAAAGCCATAGAAAACCTGAAATGTTATAAATTTAATCAAATGTAACATCACTTAAATTGAGGGTTAATCCCATAACTTTCATAAAGGGAGAGCATTTGAAAAGACAAACTCATGTTTTGAGGGTCTCATTGGTAACAGCTCAGAAATAACTGTTCGCTCTGTGTGATCAACAGCTCTACCCTCGAGGAACGAGAGGAGTGCATCATCCTGGTTCCATCTAGGGAGTAAAAATAGGAGCAAGATGTAGTCTGAAGCTTGTTTTGGATGATTTTACATTTTAGTCTGAATGGTGAACTTTTAGAAAATGCTACTGTGGACAGAAAAGTTTCAACATCTTCACATTTTCAGCTTTATCAATAATGTGTGGCCATGGTGTGTGATGAGTTACATAGAACCTAATTTGGAGAGTTTTCTAATGTTCATAAAGGCTGAATGGTCATCTGATGCCTAACACCCCCCCTAAATATTAACTAAATATCATGAAATGATTCAGAAGAAGAAGTGATGGAAAAAACGTTGTCCTCTGTGCCAGGGCTAACATGTCATTTTAGTGTTCCCTGCATACTTTTGAAGCAGATGTAGTTACAAGTTTAAAAACAATAAAAATGTATACAACATACAGTGGTTAAGTAATGGTTGAATAGTGGTTTGTGTAAATATCATGCCTGGTTATCCTGGAACAGAGCCACACCACCCAGACAAAAGCTGCAGCACATTTTGCAGCACAGACACAGAGGATGTTTGACAATGTTCAAAGAAGTTTCAATGTAATTCGTTTTACAAATGCATAACAAAGAAGAATTCTGCTCCGTGACCACACAATCAAGTATCAAACCAACTCCCCTTCTGTTTTCAATTTGTTATTGTTCGCAGATAAAAGGTTTCCTTTACAGAACTTGCATTTGCCCAAAAATACCACTGGGAAAAAAATCAAAAAATCACAATGCAACCAACGTAGGACTTGATTTTTCTTCTTTAAGAGGTCTAAATGTTTTCCATATTGTGGGACTCTAAATGGATGCAGGAAATGCTGTCACTCCACTCTGCTTTCCAAACTTCCAGAATGAGGTTTTGGCTCTGGTGGATGCCAGTGCGGTAGATTCCAGCACAGTACCGACCCTGCTCAGGTTTCCTCTCGCTGGGAGAGAGACTTGAGGTGTCCCCGCCCTCTCTTCGTGAACACAGTATTTATTTTTTCCCCCTTGTTGTCCATTCAGCTCATTTCAGAGCTTATGAAAATTTGTTTGCGTGACATAAGGGCAGTGTTGTTGTTTCTTTCTGGACATTGGCTGCTACTAAACTGGACCAGAGGCTCCTTTAAGCCATAGCTGAGTGTGCCAGTTTTTCCCCTTTGCAAACCAGACCTTCTGTCAGCAAACCATCTGATAATAGATGAATTGAGGTGGAGCTGCAAGGGAGGCACAACTCCAAAACTCAAAATAAAAGATGCTTTGACATTGCAAAAAGAAAGCCAACCAGAAAACAGCAGAGACATGGATCCAATGCAAAGAAATCAGGTAACAGATTCAGCCAGCCCGTCAGCATTATTCTGCATTTTGGCAGCAGCCTGTGGAGAACTGGGGTTGGGCCTGCTGAAGGTCTCAGTATTGGAAATTGGATATTTACAGTGTTTAAAACTGACAGAAATTAGTGTAAAGAATGAGCCTTTGGCTACGTCGTAACAAACCTGACAACAGTTCAGTTCAGTAGCAGACTGCTACTGTATCCATACCCTAAAAACCCTGTGAGGGATGAAAGTGGCATTCAGGGAGCACATTAATTAATGGGAACTGACATTGCTTGAAAAGAAAGTAGCCACCAAAAGCATGTTTTTTTAAAATGTATTATCATATATTTTATGAAATTACTTTTTTGTCCAAACCCATACTGACTGATTGGGTCTGTGCCTTCAGTGATCTGATATACCCTGACAAGACTCAGCCACGTTGGTGAGTCTGTCTGGCTGCACTGAGGTGCAGCAGTGTTTTGTTTGTGCTAAACGCTAACGTCAGCATGCGATGTTCTGCAGGTATAATGTTAACCATGTCCAGTGTCTTAGTTTAGCATGTTAGCTTATTGACATTTGCTATTTATCGCTAGAGTACAACCAATGCTGGTGAGAATGTCATTAGTTCTGCTTGCGTGCTGAAATAGATGTATTTAATGACAATCCACCATCCAATAGTTGTTGAGTAATTTCATTCAGAACCACAAACGTTAACCTGCTGCTTGTTAAGATATCAATTAGTTTGAAGTTGTTCCATGGCTGGCCAGACTATTTAAGATTTGTACATTTTTAATACTGACATTAATTCAGGAATCAAATAATTTAAGTTGTTCCTTTAAAATGATAGCACATTAATAGGCCTACCTATGGTTAAAATCATTAAAATTCATTAATTATACATTGGGCAAGTAATGGGCCAGCTCAGAAGCCTTTTATCTTAGTAAGTATAATTACCCCTGCTCCACCCATGTGCACACACATCATCTACAAACTGTGGTATCAGCATCATTTGTGACTGAGACTAAACTGTACTTTAGCATAAAAAAGTGCAGGCCCTCATCAGACAACCCCAAATTGTTGGAGACATTAAACGTGACTCTTTCATCTCGTTTTCTTTCTTCTTTTCTTTCTCCCTTTGAGACACACACAGACATTATTCCTCATATCAAAGTGTTTCATTGAACCATGGCGGCTAGCTGAAGCCACAAAGCCGTATTGTCCGTCCTCCTCTTGATTCAGTCAGAGGTATATGGACATATTTCATCTCTCAGCCTTTGTCTCAACCAAGGTGTTAAAAACAGAAATAAAGGGCTAGAACTGAGAGGTCTCTGAGGCGACATGTTTGAAGTTGAAGGAGTCACTTTCAGCTCATCAAATTGACAAAAGGAGATAAAAATGCTTTGTTTTCCTGCAACAGTAACCAGATAGTCTTTCAAAAGGAGAGTTTGGGTGTTGAACGAGAGATGCAGTGAGTGGAGCGTCAGCTCACATCCAGTGGTGGAATACAACTGTACAAATCTGAGGTACTTTGATTACCACTACTTCAAGTACTTTTCAGAGTGACGTGTACGTTTTACTGTGCTACATCTGTCTGACACCTCTAGTTACTTTTACTTAAGCAAAATATCTTAATATTTGCTCCATTGCTGAACCATTCAGAAAGTCCCTGCTCTTTTGTTCAGCCGAAGTGCACTAACGGTAGTTCTAGGGGGTGGGGGGTAAAGCTGTCAATCAAACTGAGGTGGAGGTGAGAAAGCTATGTCAGCCTGTCAGAGCGCTAGTGTTGCAGGTACTAGCCTGAGCCCTGAGGGCAACATTACCACAACTACTGATGTTCATAAGATTGTTGGAGGAGTTGTCAACACATGCCCTGCAGTGCTGCAGTTGGCCTTCAATGCTGCATTAAAATCAGATTTTTTTTTCTCTCTTATTGCACAATGTTTTGTTCTTCTTACATTTCCATTTTGGTATGCTGGAAAGTCCTGAAAGTCAAGACATCCCCAAAACTTTAAAAAGTACGGGCTTTTTTTTTTTTTTAACAGAAATTAAGGAAACTGTAGATATGATGGTGTGATATTGTATGAAAGAGTGCACCTTAAATGCACCTTCAAGTGAAATAGTGTACATACAACTGATTATACATGACAGTTACCCTCACATACACATTGTAAGATACTTTGTAAAATACTTTCTCACTTCACAGTAGATATATTTACACTCTACTGAAAGAATCTTAGGAATTTTGCTGTATTTCTTCACAGGAATTTACCAAAGTCATGTCTTACACTGTCCAGTCTGAAAGATCAGTATGCAGTAAGAGAGTAACAGTACACACACACATAAAATATATATATATATATATATGTACTGTTATATGTACTGTTTCCATCCTTTCTGAGTCAGAGACACACTGGAGAACAAAATTATTCACTTAAACTTTCCTCATTCAATGCAGTCATCTGCTAAGGTTGCAAACACATACATAGACATGCATGGCCTCACTTTCACATTTGGTGAAATTTTTGATATTTCTGCGCATATCTAAATATAGATGATGTCACATCCTGGGGTAGATCGTAGATAGAATTTCAAGCTTTGGATCAAATATTTCTCTTGATTTCTAAAGTATTTTGCGCGTTGGTGGCATGTATGAATGCACTTTATTTATGGTGACAGTTGGACTCCAAGGCCCAGGAGGACATTCCTTTAATATGTGTTGTTTCCTCTGACCTTAACCTGAATCTAACCATATCCTAACCATCAGAAGATTTCTCTGCCTCCTCCCCAACCTTGGGATCTAATGTTTATCACTTGTTCAGTGAAGGTTTCACAGTTTTACTGTCAGCTGGTGGGTTTTTGCTGCCATCTTTTGGCACACCAGTAACAAGTCATGCATTGTTTTTTGTGTATGAGTTCCATTTGAGGAGGAATGATTTTAACATGCATGTAATGTTGAGAAATGTCTCATTCTGACTGTGTTTTTCAACATCTAAAAAACAAAAAAAACTGATAACAAAAACTCCCTGGTGTACAGAAAATAGAGAAGAGCTTTTTATTGCTTTCAGGCTGTCCAAAACATGGATACTACCATTGATAGTAGGCTTTACCATTTAACAAAATTGAGACATTCTAATCTTAACTTTTACCTAATCATTATCCCCAAACAGTCTTAGCCCAAAAATAAATAATTATTCTTGTGGGAAGTTTGTCCTCAGGAGCTGATACCACTACATGTCACAAATGTGCACAAACATGAATACACACATAAGTGTTTAATTACATTCAAACGGCTTTGTACAGAATCTCAGGAGGATGGTTCCCATCCCACTGGTTCCCAAACTCGGGATCAAGACCCACAAATGTTCTGAAAGTAAATCTGAGGGTGTCACAAAAGATAAAGACAAACAGCCCTCCTCGCTCACCTATAAGCTCCACACATCACGGGTGCAACTGACCTCCATGTCTAAATTCTGTAAACAGTTGCATGTTTGCTTACTGAAAACTGAAACACTTACTTGGCACATTAACCCAACTTGTGTCTCCCTTCATCGTTGCTAATGTCACGTCAGTTTGTGACACTGCTAATTGTGTTTTGTCTCTTTATTTCATAGTGACCAAATGTCGTTGCAGGACAGAAAAAAGGTGGAATAAATTGAGATGAGCGGTACAAATGTGAGTATCTCATTTCCATGTTGTTCATAATCCAGGACTCTCATTTCCAAACAACATTAAGCAGATCGCATAGATCTCTTTGTTGATGCGCCTACATTATGATCAGCTGCAGCCCCTTTTTAAATGCTCATGGAATCTGATAACAACTCCAGCAACAATAGTGTTCCTCTCACTCATGTCGTTCAAGTGTGACAATACAATGGTAGCCCAGGGACATTATTTGCATATTGTCAAGGGGTTTGTGAATAGGGCTTAGGAGAATGAGAAATTATATCAGCCACAAAGAAAAGCAATGGTCTGTGACCAAATGCTTGATCTTCTATGCATATGTTATCTGAGACTGAGGGGTTTTGTTGTCATAAAAATGCAAATGGTAGACTGGTATGCAGGATATAATGTGCAATCATGGCTCAAAAAGGAATTTTACTCGATCAAATCCTCTTTAGTGTTCTGTATGGAATGATGTGCAGTGGACAGAATCAAACAAATCCCTCATAGTAGAGTGATTTCAAACATAATTCATTTACTATAGCAAGTAATCTGTAATAGTCAGGGCTCATTGCAGTAGAAAAGCTCCTTCAAGAAACACAGATGATTCCGATGGCCAGAATTGATAAATTCTAATTATTTAGTTTGTAATATGATAGCTTTGATGATTGATTTTGTTCTGACAGTTTGTTGAGTTGAAGCGCTCATCTTCCTCTCAGCAATGGGGAATAGGATAGTGAACAAGTGCAAATGTTTTTAATAAAACTACTTTCACCACTGGGTGGCACAATTTACCAATTTTCAATTTTTTTCTCTTCTTTCCCTCAAAAAAGATGTTAAAAATGACACATGTTCACAGTCAGCAGAATATGGGGAACCAGATGTCCCTTTCATTTCTTTCTTTTTTGTAATAATGAAGCATGTGGTGACTAAAACACTAGAAAAAACATTTAATCATTTTTATAATAATTTTCTGTATGAACAAACACTTAAGTTTGTGATGTACCCATGCAGTTATTTTAATGTTTCCATTGTTGGTTTTTAGACCCTAGCTCTGAACAAAGGAATGGAGAACAAATTTGAGTTATATGATAATATATAATAAAGTTTAGAGGAGAGGAGATGATGAAATGCCTCATGGTTACCTGCTGAAATCCCTGGATCAGATAGGAAAGTCTGGCTACACAGAGTGAACGTGGAAAAAGATGATGCTGCAGAAAGACATGCATGAGCAGGGATTTCCATAATAATGGAAAACAAAAATGTGGAATTGCTGAAACCACTGACCTACTGCTGTTAATGTAGCGACTTTTTGTGTTTGTTTTTGGTGTATTTGGTTTTGCTTGGCCCTGTGTACAAAACAAATGTAGGTGTGGCAGTCATAATCATATACGTATTATATATTTAGGTGTCTGCGCCCCAAGACGGTGTGGTTTATGTTTGACAGGTGACCTAGATGATGACTCTATATCTAAGTCTACATGTACCCTAATGTGGCATCACTGTGGGATCAAGAAGAGTTAAAGTGTCACTTCAGAATTTCTTAAGCTTTATTACTTCCTCCTCTCATTGGTGTCAGTGACACTTATGCATGTGATGATAATCATGACGGCTGTGCCAGGAGCTCGGTAGTGAGGTAAATTTAGAGTCATCTGTGAAAAGGATGGATAGCTTGGAGCACACTTCATTTACTTACTGCTGCTGTTAAAGAAGCTTGAGTGCATGTGCTCCTTCTCCTGCCAGTGTTCGCAGCATGATGTAAAACTACAGAGAGGACGCTCCCATTGAATGTCTCACTGTAATGAAATCTGTGCAAACTCAACCAGACTCGTCAGAAAACGTGCCGCTGAGTCGTTTGCGGGGAGGATTTTGTTGTGTGTACATAGCAGAAAGATTTCTGGGCTGTTGCGCTAATGCGTTGAGCAGATTTACAACCTCAGCTGAATCAACATCCAACAATCCAGTTTGGTGAGAGCACTTTGATAGAGCATGTGCTGTTAAACGATACCAAATGACAGCCTCATACGTGGCTCAGTGCTCCATGCTACTTGCCGTCGCACACCATCTCAAACTGAGTGACCTCAACTCAATATCCTGTCTGCTATCAATGAGATTATGCAGGCATGCTAACAACAGGAAATTTGCTCTCACAGGGATTGACCAATAGCCATTTATAGTGACTCATGACTCAGAGGTAAGTCATGACAGCAGTGCCTGTAAGACAAGCTTGTATTTTATAATCAGTTGTAGTAGGAACACCGGGGTTGACTTTAGGATTGGTGGTTCATGTGATGAGTCACAGCTCAAGTGGAGATAGTGCAGCGGCGACAGAGGTTATGGATGCTGTGACTATATATGGGAAGAGAATAGACCTGCCTGAGCTGTGAGTCATGTGTTTGTGTATGATCCCCTCGAGTGTGTTCGCATAGTATCAGGGAAGAGTCACATCAGCAGAGTCACACAGTGCTGATGATCAACCAACATATGACCAGTCTGTTACTACAGGGCACTCACGCTGGGGGGTGGTGCCCTCTTGACCTGTCTTGGATAAACAAAACAAAAATTCACTCCTGTTAGTTTATTGTTGAAGTTCAGTGAATTTCAGCATCGAAACAAGCCATGCGGCATCTGCAGTATAGAAAAGCAACACATGGTAGTATTTCACTTGCAAGTCTCATACGTTTTTTACTTAAAATATTAAAATTTGTCTATTTTTAGGCAAACAGGAAGGACAAAGGACCCTCACACTGGATAATAAAACTTACAGTTTATAGTTTTTGCTGTATTTGTGCCAGTATCCATCTCCCACTATCAAAAATGTAAATGCTAGCTTGGAATCAGCCAATCCTTCTCAACTGATGAATAGGATAAGGACTAACACTCAATAACAGCTACATTAACATTATTGATATTAATATAGTTTCTGATGCTGTTTGATGTTTGTTTACATCAGTATTGTCACACGAGTATGTAACAGATGCTGTATGTGAGCATGCTCAGAGCTGCATGTTGTGTTCCCCAGTCCATCATAATAAAACTATCTCCATATAAAATCGAATCTCAGAAGTTCGAATATCCAAAGCTTCATGTATACGGCATGTAATTTAAAAAGCCAACCTTCACATGCTTTATATGTTTGTGTTTACACAGGCTACCACTGAGGATTTTGCTGAGTGACAGGCAATTAAGCTGAGAGGAAAAATAGCTGTCTTCCTGTTATTCACAGCACAGTTGTGCAACGGCCTGAAGTTTCAAGAGATATGTCACTGAGGACTTATGAGCCATGAATTGTTTCCCCTGCTCAAGTGGGTTAACTGATGGAAACAATAGTCACATGTGGGAAAATACACGTTTACATGAGTATATCTGTGCATAGATGAAAATTAATGAAGAAAGTAAATAGAAAAGCAAAAGAGAGAGAAGCAAAGGCAAAGTATCACATACTGTATCTATAGAGCACTGAAGTCAGAAAGGAGGGGCTACATGTGGAAATGATGGGTTTTGTGTGTGTGTGTGCATGTGTGTGCATGTGTGTGCCTGTGTGTGCGTGTGTGTGTGTGTGACAGCTATGATGTCAAGCCTCCGGTACAACATGTGCTGTACCAGTCACTGGAGGAGCTGTCAGGAGCTGTTGAGCGATTGATGACTTTCTCAGAGTGAAGACGCAGTGTCATGTTATTGCCAAGCCGATCAGTGAAAACACATTCATGTGGCCCTGAACGGTTTGCCCGCAGCACTCACAAACGTACCTGAAATAACACGCATTTGTTTTTCCCAAATGTACTGTAGGTCGAACACACTATCACACACTCACCGTTCACGTGAAATGTGATTTTAACAAACAAAATTTACCTGTACCTTATTTAAGTGTTTTCATTTTATGAAATTTGTATTTCAACTGTACCACATTTCCAAGAGAAATATACTTTTTAAGACACTAAATTTATTGATCAGCTGTTATTCCTGGTTACTTTGCAGATTACGTATTTTGTAACATAATATGATTAAAAAGAAGTAGTCAGTATACTTTATTAGTACAATACATTTTTATTGATGTAATATTGAAGAGACAACAATGTAAAATGTCATGTTCATCAGTGTAATTATAACTTTCTCTGTGTGTCAAATATTGGTCATCTGTGTCCTTATCACATCTATCCACAGACCCCCAGTCTATTCTTTCTACTTCTACTCCACTGGGACACCAGCTGACATCGCACACAAACTCTCTCTCTCACACACACACACACACACACACACACACACTGCACCAAGTCCCCTGTGGGTGAAGCCAGCACAATGTCATTATCATCCATCGGATTGTACGTGGTCACTGCCCATTCAGTCTTGCTGACGTGCCTTTTGTGCTCAGTAATTCTTCTCACAGAAGCCCCCATAGTCCCCCACCCATCCACCCACCCAACCTACACCCTGTCCTACCCCCCGTCTACTGTGGGCCCATCTGTAATCCCATCCCCCATCCTGCACCCCCATATCCGCCCTGTCTCGCCCTACACTTCTCCAAAACAAACCAGCTGTCTTGGCCGGTCGTGTCCCCGGGGGCGTAAACAGGTGCCGAGAGGGCCGCAGGGCCTCAGCATGTGACACATGGCTGCACGCTCCTCCAGCCTTCTCCTCCAACCTGCCAACACACCAGAGAGGGAGAGAGTGTTGTGTTTTACAGCTGGAGACTTGATTGTTACCACAGACATGAGCTGTTGATGGCTATTAGTACAAAAAGCACCTCGTTTGAATCCTTCTGACTGAATCAAGCCATTGATTCCCAGTAAATGTTTGTGATAGAACTGGTTTAAAGAAGCTTGTGTTTTGTATAATTTCTGGATTTAATTAATGAAGCACTATATTTTATACAAGGTCTGTGTAAAAGGCAGTGAATGTGTACTTATTAAAGACCCCAAGTATGAAAGAACCTTGAGCAGATAGAAAAATATACACTGCTATGTAACCAAAATAGATAAAAGGAAAGGTGTCTATCCTGCTGAGCTGAAAGCCAGCTGTATTTTTAGCACAAACTACACACTGTGCATGGTGTGTGTGTGTGTGTGTGTGTGTGTGTGTGTGTGTGTATGGGGGGACGCATGTCAGTGTGCTTGTACACACATACCAAAATGGTAACCACATGTCAATGCTACTATTCTTATAGAACTGCAAACTGTCAATGGAGGCACTGATTAAAGGTTTACACTCAAAAATAAAAGATGAGACAAATGACAAGTTTAATTTAGTTTATCTTTTGTGTGAGATATTTCCTTAAATTTGATTTAATCAAAGAAGACAGTTCACAAGTAAAAGAAACAAATTAATGAACTTTCTAATGCATAATAATGTGCAGCCTTTTTTTGGCTGGAAGTTTTTCTGCTTTGCTTTAGCCAGCTGGAAACCTTTTCTGTGTATTTCAACCTTGGTAAATGAACACCCAGCAAGTGCACCAGTCTCTTTGTGCAGAGCTTTCACAACTTTTACAACTCTTTCAAGCTCTTGCAAATAAGGCACTTCAAGTTTGGAAACTGCTCTTGAACGCCATCGAGTCTCTCTTTTGAAGCTTGAAGAACAAAGGCAGCATCACACCCAGAACTGTCTGACTATCACTCCCTCTTTCTGTGGTGAGCTCAGCTGTGCTATACACTATTGTACATCTGGCACTTTGACTCCCTGACATTGTGTGTGTGTGTGTGTGTGTGGAGTAGTGAGTGTGCGAAAGAGGGGGGAATCTTCGTCTGTATGCATATGAGTGTGTGTGCATATGTCTGACTATAGTTGCGATTTCAGGGGCTGAGCCAGGCTGCAAACCAAACAGCCATCTTGTTGAGTATGTTCGTAGCTCTTGCAAGCTGAGTCAAGTTGGTGGCTCAGATTGTGTGTGTGTGTGTGTGACTTCTATCGTCTTCCATCTCACAGCAGCTCCTAAGTGATTTAACCCATGTGCAGACAAACAACACAGCAGCAATTACTGGGGGTTTGAGTTTTGTAAATGCTGAACAATATACCCCAAAAGTCTTTTTACAGCAAACACACAAACAAACACACACACACACACACACACACACACACACACACACACACACACACACACACACACAGGAATGTGTCCTTATGCAACAACAGTAACAGGACTGCCAGTTGGATAATTAAGAATGTGTGGCTTTCCAAAAATAAAATGGAAAAGAAAAAAATGAGAGTATTTTCCTCTTAAAGTTAAAAACCTAAACTTTATTACCCTGTGGAGGGAAATAAGGAGGTAAGAACTTCAACATCAGCGCAGCACACTTGGCCAGCTGCTCAGACTGCCTGACTGGCCTCTCACGGGTCCGTCGTGCAGCCTGAATAGGGTACTCTCAGCAGCAGCTCCTGCATTAGCATTTGATGCAGACTTCTTGCAGACTTCAATCGGCGGACCCAGCACCGCGGATGAACATAACCAAACTTTGCTGCTCAGAAGGGTGGTTAATTTATCCGGAATAAAGCACCGACAAAGCGCTTCCCAGTCGGTGTTTGAACCTTGTGCAAGTTAAACACGTGACCTGGGTGCGACTCGAGTTGGGTGTATTTGTATAAAGAAAAAAAACTGCGACTCGAAGAAGTGGAGACAGGGACTAGGTTCCGCGGCGGAGGAGCACTGAATCCACAGCGCAACAGACTACCGGTACACAGTCCGCCGCTGAGCTCGACTCCAGACCGAGCGAGTGCGCTTAAACTGGGGGGTTTGATTCCGGGATGCGTCCGTGTGGCGTTTAACAAACAACAACAACCTGTCTTCTTGCTAAATAACGCGTTCACATTTGCAGTTTGGACCGTGTGAAGCGCAGCTGCCCCGACTCCTCAGCCCCGTTTTCTACCAAACCGACGGACAGACTTGTCGACACTGGACGGACTTAAGCTGAACTCAAGATGTCAATTTTGCCTTTCACTCCCCCCATCGTCAAAAGACTTTTGGGCTGGAAGAAAGGGGAGCAGAACGGCCAGGAGGAGAAATGGTGCGAAAAAGCCGTGAAGAGTCTGGTGAAGAAGCTGAAGAAGACGGGACAGCTGGACGAGCTGGAGAAAGCCATCACCACCCAGAATATCAACACAAAATGCATCACCATACCGAGGTAAGGGAGTTTGAGCGCCGTGTTGATGTTGACCGTGAGCTCAGCATCCCGGCCACCAGAGCTGGGCAGGCCAGCCTCTTATCATCATCACCATCATCATCATTATCATTTTTACAGCACGGAATCAACTCGTTCCATAAAAAATAAAACACCTCGCTGTTTGCTGACTGTGGCGCGGCTCACCTCACACATGCTCGGCATCCTTTCTCAGCGGCGGAGGTGACATTTCCACTTCCTTTCTCTCGCGTCAAACTCTTTATTGCACGGTAACATGGTGGCTGAGGTAAATGCTACTTAACGAGCTAACACGGGTCCATAAGGAGAGGGGGGTAGCTCAAACAGCTCGAGCTGCCGTGCCATCGCTTTACTTCAAGTGGGGCGAGTCGGTGAGACAAGTTCTGTCAGTTCCCTGTGATCGAACTGACGTTTAACCGAGATGTTTTTTTCTGCGCAGGGTTTACACGGGCTGTGCATTGACGGGCAGCGCACATGCATTGCAAAAGCACAAATGGAGTCCAAGTTATATAACTTGGCCTTAATCTGGGACGCTTTCTGGCTGTGTTGCCTGAGTGCGTAGGCGAGTCTGTGGAGCTGGGCTCCTTTATCTCCTCTCCACGCCGGTCAGGGTTTCTGCCCACATCGAAAAGTTTTTTTTGAAGCATTGTGTCTGTCAGTTCATTAAAAATGCAGGAGAATGTATTTTAATAAACAGACGTCCCGGTCGTGCCCGCTGCAGACTGTAATATCAGTGTTTCCGCGTGATTGCACGGAGAGATGAGGTCGCTGGTAGTTACACATGTGCAAAGTGAACACGAGATTGCAGTGATTGTGGGTCGTGCTGCAGGACGCTGTTCAGTCTGCTTTTCTTTTCTGGGTTCCTGTCAGCAACATCAGACCTTTGGCAAAACCAGTGTCACCACTGCTGCAGCCACAGCAGCGCACAATGGCCAAGTGGTGATTTTAATCTTAAAGAAGTTAATCATTTCCAACTGGTCAGTCCATCACTTTTCCTGACAGGTGAATTTAATACGTCATTAAATTAAAAAATCCTAAATAGTCTCTTTATACTTTGGGCGGGTTGCGTTGTTGGCTTTGAATTGCATTGTACGTGTAAATTGTACTTAATGAGCTCTGTCTGTACAGCCACTTGTCAGTCAACAGATTATTTGAAACAAATAATCCACACTGGCATCTGACATCAGACTGTGATGGTGGTTTTAAGGATTCAGGGATTTTTTTTATAAGCCGTCACTTTTCCTCCTCTGATGAAAGACTGTGACAGGTAAGAGGTTGACAGGTGCTGTTGTGAACACAGACCATGTCTTCAGATTTATCTCTCTCACTTCCCTAAGATGTGTGTCTCATATTCCAATAGTAGAATATTAAGCAGTTTTTTTTAAGTACACCTTTTCCACCCTGTGCATGCTGTGTATCAGTGGGGCTGCAACTGAAATCAATTAGTTGAGTTGAGAAAATGGATCAGCAATTATTTGAGTCATTTTTCCAGTGTAAATAACAACCACTCGCTGGTTCCAGCAAATCGACATATTAATAAATACAAGCAGTCATCAGCTTACATGGGCAGCTTTAGCTCTATTAGTATAAGTTTATCACTTTCAAGTCAAGTGTAACTCATAGACTGGGAGCCGGCTGTACGTTCACGGCTATTTTTAAGTCTCTGCCATTTTTGCGAGCTGTACTAAGTAGCAAATAAAGGCCTCCAACTTTTGCTTGTGTCCACAAATTCTCACTTGCATGTGTGGGCAATTTAGATTTAATAGCACACGGTGTGTCAGATGAAAGTTGAGCCCCGCGTGGGGCACTCCCACATTCTTGATTGCCACAACTGTGCATATCGCAGCTTGCACAGGCCGGGGCATTCACAGCTAAGCCTGCCCGGAAAGTTAAATAATGTTTGCCATGATCCAGGTTTCATATTTCCCACCACTAATGCGGAGGGGAAGAGGCAGCGTGCATTAAGATGACCCCAGATCAGTGCTGGCTGTCAGTGTGGGCTAACAGCGTCCCTGGAGTGCCGCTGTTTCTATTAATGCCCCCACGTTCTGGCTCGCTGACAGCAGCTGCCTGCATGTTCGGGCCTGTCCATGGGGAAGTCAGCTCCTGTCTCTCTGACACGTGAACTCCCTGATGAGGCTCATCACCCCCACCCGCCCAACCCCGCCCTTGATGATGGTTTGCTGTGATGCTATGGCGCTGAAGGAAGCAGGCACGGTGCATTGACTGAGACAGTAGATGCGTCCAGTGGTGGAACAGCGGGTAACTTAAGGGGAGATTTTCCTCATCACAGCTGACTCAGACATCATCGATGCCAGAAGCTTTTGATTTTGAAGTTTTCCAACAGACAAAATGAAGGCCGTCTACAGGTTTTGTCCAAAGCCACTTCTGCCTGTAGGATTTACGTGTGTATCTGTTCAGCTCGCGGATGTTGAAAGTTAGAGGAGTTTTAGGGAAAGTCAGCCAATTTTGAAAAAGAACTGTGCGCTGTGAGTTAACAGTCATCTCATCTGCGGTTGCCAGTCAGGAGCCATGATATCACAACAAGGAGAGTTTGGTGGAGACAGTTATTTTTGAGCGTGGGTGGTTGATGTGGGACTTGGGCAGCTTGTGCGTGTGTGTGTGTGTGTGTATACGTATATTTACACTGGAGATAAAGCCTGCACCTCATGAGAAAACATTAGTCACAGACGCTTTGACTTACACTCCCACTTGAGGTTGAAAACAAAAGACTTTTACAGTTTATCGGGCCGTGCCTATCACTTGGGCAGGGCTGCTGCTTTACTGGCCTTTTAGGTCACTGTGGTTTTGACAGCGAGCTGTTTTTACTTTTTGAGGAGCACTAAGCAAAGCGAACGCTCGGGCTCCTGTCCAAGTTCAAGCCTTAGTCACTCAACAACCAGCAGTTGTGGCATTGTGGTATTGACCTACCTTCCTCCCTCTTTCTCTCCGCCCTTCTGCTTTTAAAAGCCTCTCCTCCTATGAGACCTGTAAAGACGGGCTGGTCACAAACATTGGTGTGTAAAGTGCGTCAGGCCAATGAAAGTCTACCAGTTTCCGACGGCGCAGGGGTGGATGAAGTGTGGTAGCCCTCGCTGCCTGAGCGTGACAGGATGACTAACGAATGGCTTTCTTTGTGCTGTTTAAGAAGACCAGGCCTGTTTCAGTTCTAACCGTGGGTTGGTAAATCTCTCAGGTGGTTGCGCTGTAGCCGGCCAGCAGCTAAATATTCCTACGCTGAATTAACCTCCAGTGGCCGTAGGAATTGAGACTTGTCTGTTCCCAGAGCAAAATAGGAAAAAGACATGAAGTCGGGGGCGGAGGGAGGAGGTCAGCTCGGTTGGATGGGTCAACAAAACATCAGACCGCTGCTGGTTCCGGTTTCCTACAGACACTCAGTGTTAGTTTCCTTTTAGCTAATGGCTCTTATTGTTCCCTAAACTTAACCAAGATGATGAAGGTTCCCTAACCGTAAGAAAGCAGTGACATAAACCCAAACCACAGTGTTCCCCTGCTATCCACCATGCCTTACCTAAAGTGAAACCGTGACCTTTCCCTAACCTGAACCAAGTCATTTTTGTGCCTCCACCTGCCCACACCTCAGCCACATCAGGCCAGGAGACGTTTGAGATTTGCATTGATGTGTTTTCATTTCCGTTTGCCTGTTCGTTTCTCGGTCTGTCAGCAGGATTACGCAAAAGATATTGAACGCAATTACAAGCAGTATATTTTGTTGATTATTTTCTCTGACCAACCCCACACCTGCTGTTACTTATGTTGCAACTAGGCACCCTGCAAGTCTCTAAACTGGTCACCTGCTCGACCTGCAACATTACAACCTGTTGTTTGAATTGATGTTGGAGGCTGACAGGCCTCTCCACCCATCGACAAGCAAACTTAACTGTTTATTCAAGGCCCATTATAGGCACTGCGTTGGAGGCACAGTTAATTAATTAGTCGAGTGCATCACACTTACTTAGCATACTTGGCTGCTACTTTACTTCAGCTGGGCAGGGCACCAAATGTTAGTTAATATCTGAGGAAACCCTGACACTGGAGCTGTGTGTTATTGCAGTCATGCAAGAATTGATTTTGCCCGACGAGCTGTCGATAATTATTTTTCTGATGTAATAAGGGCAGCAGTATGAATGCTGAGCCTGGCCAGACACTGGCAAACTTCATAAAGCAGGCTCTTTTTGAAAAACACAAATGCTTTCAGTCACACACTGTTGTAAATATTTAGCCAAATAATTGAACATTTTCTGTGTGCGTCAAGCAGAGCTGCACCTAACAAGTATTTCATCATAATTTAATTCATAATTTGTCTATTTTCTCGGAAAATGGTGAAGATCACGTTAAGGTGCCTTTATATTGTTTGTCATTTTCAGCCAACAGTCCAAACTCAGAAATTGTCAGTTTACATCGACATAAAAAGGTAAAAGTTTCCCATTTGAAAAGCTGGAAACAACACGTGTTTGGCCTTTTTGTGCAATAAATGACTTTAAATGAAATAAGCCTCTCTTTCTTTAATCAGGAGAGACTAGGTTCCAGTAAAAGCTGCGTCTTGATTGCAGACGTCATGTTACAGTTGCAGACTTGACTCTGAAGGAGCGACTTTGCCAAACGACATAAGCTACACTGCTTCAGTAACAGTGCGTGGAAATTAGTCTGACGTGGAAAAGGGGAGGTGATAACAGGTAAGCCGTCTCCCGCTGACTTTTCGCACCGTCTGGTCTTGCATGCTAAATGCCAGTTATTACACAAACATCTCGTTCCTATCCGTCAATGGTCCCGTCGTGTTTGGACAGATGAGTTTTTGTGATGACTTTTAACAGAGGATTAAATGGAGAAGCCAAGTAGCAACAAGAAGGATAAACTCATTAACGTTGCCGGTTTTACGTGTAGCGACGGTGTAAGAGTTAATAGCGTTGCATAGAAGCTTGCAGAGCAGTAGAGCGGTGTAGGAATCCGAGAGCAGTTCAGTGTGGGAACGCTTATGATATACGAACGGAAATTATCCAAGGTGCGTGTGTGTTGTGCCTTTTCACGGGGCCTGGGGGAGTGGATTCCTCACTCCTGCCTAACCCAGCTCACTCTCACACTCTGGGTTTGGGCCAGTGCTGGGTAGTCCTGTCCACACACATCCCTCCTGGCAGCAAGACTGCTGTCTGATTCACCCTGCTGCATGTCAGGGCAAGAGGTGGGGAATGAAGAAGTCCCAAACACAGGAATCAAATATGGGATAAAACAAGAAGGACAGGAAGACCTTACATATTACTTGTATTACTAAGGATGAGAGGGACGGAAAGTCTGCCGCTCTTTTCCACACATAGAAACGTTACCGTTCACAACACAAGACCCTGGTCTACAACTGTGTGGTTGCTGACATTCACGGAGGACACAGCAGACAATTTGGAATAAGGTTGGAAAAATGTCTTTGACTGACTTAGTCAGCCCATTAAACACTTTCTGCAGCTCCACAGACATGTACAGGTGTCTTTTTCATCCAAAAGTGCAGGACGTATGACTGAGAGAGCCGGAAGTCAAAACCAGTAGACTGTGCTAATGCTTTAATTATAGAATCCCAGAGAGCTGTGTCAGACTCTGAGTAAAACCTGGTTAAATTAAGATTTTTAACTTGGAATTTTATTTTGGCCATTTTTAATGCTCATTTGTGTTTCACACTAACAAATTTTGTCTCTTTTGTTAAATGGGAAAAAGTTATTATTATTTCTCAGCACGACCGGCTTGATGCAGTAACACCAGCATACAAGTGCAAGATGTTATCAGCCAGGTTCATGCTGTAGTGGTAGAGAGAGAGAGAGAGAGAGAGAGAGAGTTGGGGATTCCCAGTGTGTCTGGTGCTGGAGGGGCAGACCTGTCATCACAGTCAGAAGAATGTGCTTTAATGAGGGAGGATGACACACGACACATAAATGATAGGCAGGAGAAGACCAAATTAAAAAGAGTGAAAGCGAGAGAGGTGAGAAAATTGAGGGGATCAGAACGTGGAAGAGAAACGTAAACCAGAAAGCCAACCCAGGGTTTTAGACGAAGGATGAGACGGAGACAGAATACTTGGCAAGAGACGGCGCGGTGGATCCTCCGGCTTATCAGAGGAGACCGTGGTTAGTGTGGCTTCACACGAGAATAGAGAAGACACGCTAATGGCTGAGATAGGACCGGTTTGTCTTCCAGCCAGGCGGCAGTTCCACATCAAAAAGGAGTGTGTCTGCATGTGTCTGGCTGATAGACTATAATAAACACACACAGACTACCTTGTTTTGTACCCCAACAGCTCGAACACTGTGTGTACATACACACATACAGTATGCACAGCCATACATGCATTCATGCATTCTGCTGTTAACTTGAACTGGGTGAACTGCTGGGTCAGCGTGTGTGAAATGCCAGAAAAAGACACCGGCCCGCATGAAATCTAGGGCTGGGGCTGAGTTTTGGACTGTAGTGGAGTTCACACTGAACCAAAGCCTGATTCTGAAAGCTGCCGGCGAACTATTTACCGTCGCAATGCAGCAAACATGTAGCTGCACCTCCCTCGATGCCAGTTAACATAGCCGACATTTTTTTCAAACATTCCTGTACATCCTGTTCTGATTGGTTTAGGGCTGCAACCAAAGATTGTGCTCATTGTCATTGGGTTCCCAAATAAACTCATTGTTTGCTCTATACAATTTTAGAAAATGGTGAAAAGTGACGAGTTCCTGAAGTTCCTTAATGATGATCTCATCAAATATCTTATTTTGTCTGAGCTGAAGTCCACCACTCAGGGATGTTTAGTCTCTTTATTTTATAACAGTCACTAAATACTCATATTTGAGAAGCTGGAACCATTAAAAGTGTTGACTTCAACGATTAAATATTTACCACAAAGTTATTCATTACTTTTATGTTGATAGACCGTAGGAGCGCTGGATCACTCAGTAACAGCCTTGAGCTTACTTAAAATAATCAAACATCTTACAAACATCTAACAATATTGATTGCGTGTGCTTCAAAATCCGGTATAAAGTATTTAATAAAGTATTTATAAAGTCTGGAAATCATCAAATAATCACAATATAACACGAAAAATGACATCATCAGAGAACTGGAGCTTCTTATTGGTCGATCGTGTACCAGTATTTTTTAATTATCATCTTGTTTGGCCATCTCCCTTTTTACACACACACACACACACACACACACACACACACACACTCTCACTCACTCACTTCACATCCAGTATCACACCTGAGTCATCTGAGACTGCATTGTCTGACAGAGATGAAACACAAGACGGGTCACGGAGAGTTTATGTGTGTTGTCTGTCTGTGTGTGTATGTGTGTGTGTGTGTGTGTGTGCGTGCGTGTCATTAGCGTCTCTAATGACGGTAATAAGTTACCCTCTTCAAGCCGGGCTCAGCGTTTCTGCCGGTGTTTGATCTGCTGGGCAGAAACGGGATACTGCGCCGAGTGGAGACGGATACACGCTCCTGTGTGTGCGTGTGTCTGCTTGTTTTATCGTGTTTACCTTGTTGTAACCAAAGAGTTCTGACCTCAAAAACAGTGAATGAAGTTGGACCTCGGTGGCTTCAGCTGGCTGCCACTGCTGGGTAACGACTGAATTAAACTGTTTACTGTTGTCAAGCGGAGTCGTACACTCATAATATTGTGACATTATGGCAGCGCTATTGCTGATATTACTGATGCTCAAATGAGTTACAACAGTATCATTAAAAAAAAATAACTTGCGGCATTTTGTCAGCTGTTCGTTGAAGGGTTGTGTTTGGAATTACACTGAATCCTGTTTATCCACGTGGAATGTCACGGAATTAAATGTCATCAACTTTCAATTTAGATGTTCTATATGTAAGTTGCAGGACCATAATATATCATTCAGGTCAGGGAGACTAATATATGAATTGTTAGTCATCACACGCGCGTGTGTGTGTGTGTGTGTGTGTGTGTGTGTGTGTGTGTGTGTGGTTTAGTCAGCTCAGAGGAATGCTCTGCCTGCCGGGGCCTTGAAGAGGGCGTGGGCTGCTGTTTGGTTTGCAGCTTGAACCAGGGGTAGGGTGAGTGGGTGGGTGGGTGGGTGGGATGGGGGTAGGGGGGTTAGAGAGACAGCGCTGCCTCGACTTGGCCCCGGCCGTCTCACTATCTGCGGGGGAGTGCGCGTGCACGATGCGCAAACGCACACAGTCGCACAGTCACACGCACGCAGACACGTTTCGCCAGACAACAAACCTGCCTTTGTGCTCCACTGGCCGCTAGTGCTGCCGCTGCTGCTGCTGCTTCCACGGGCTCTGGACTACAGCTGGGAATGTGTGGGAAAAGTTGACACGCGGGGGCAGGGGTTTAAAAAAGAAAACAGGAAGATTACTTTTAAGCCACGAGCACAAGTGTGAAAGTCTTACAAATACAGAAACTGAGCGGCAGGTCACTGAGAAGTTTGGAAAAAGCTGCTGAAGATAAGCAGCCTCCATCATGGTCCAGGACTAAAAAAAAAGCCTCAGCAGATGAGTCAGTAAAGGGCCCAGGAACATGAATGTTTGTGGGACACTGGTTGGAAAAAAAATCTGTATTGAGCATTTATTTTATTAAGTTGTCTGGAACATTCATCCTGGAATCTGCTCTCAAGATGAGAACACCACTTCAGTCAGAGTAGAAGAAGCAGAAATTGAAGTGGAGTGAGGAGCTCCACACACACTCTCGTGTC
Organism: Psettodes erumei; assembly: GCA_016785225.1. NCBI lineage: Eukaryota > Metazoa > Chordata > Actinopteri > Pleuronectiformes > Psettodidae > Psettodes > Psettodes erumei. The sequence continues at coordinate 2,845,977 of JAFBJZ010000863.1, read as the reverse complement.
AAGGACACCCAATGTAGCAACACAGGGAGACTGAGCAGTGGCCGGAACCGTTATGGATCCGCTTCCGAGTTCGTAAAATACCCGGATTCTTCCAGCTTGAATCGAATCTTTCGTTCACGTCACGCAGTCAAAAAGTGGCATGGTGTATTTAGTGTAGTCCTGCTTTCATTTTTACTTCAGCTCCTGCAGCTGCAGCTGTGCAGTGAGTTAATGAATGTCACAGAGCAGCGATAAAACCACAAGGCAGCAGGACGTCCACGAAAGTCCACGTCCACAGTCCGATTGTCAATTACTGTAGTGCCTATTAGTGTCACGTCATACTCGTTGTTGTGTGTAGTTGTGTGACTGGAAGAAGATGAGGAGTGACCGCAGGTTTTGAAAAAATGTCCTTAAGGTAACAGGAGTGGATGATCATCGAGTGAGGAAAAGCCACGTAAAATAGCTAAAGCACCAAAAGTTGTACTTAAATGATAACTTAGAAACCGATAGCTGATCAATCAGTGCTGTTTATCAAATCACACTTAATGCTCACAATGTTAAGTGTTTCAGCGTTTCACTCTGGAATTCCTATGAGCTATCACTGGTAGACCTGCCTGCACTCCTCCGTCCCTAATGTAGGGAAAATGACTTTGCCTGACTGCAGGGAAAAATATTTATTGATGACTTGCATCTGGAATATTTTTAGTCGTTCATCATTTTGATTCAGCGAAAGCGGGAGAGAGAGAGAGAGGCTGCTCAGCTCATTGACCATTAGCAGTAAAACTAATGGTTGCCAGTCCTCCATCGTCTGTCTCCCTGGTTTTTGGAGTCCAGACTCTGTTATTTGTCGTCTCGCCTCGCCAGTCGTCTGTCTCGTGGTTTCTTGTTTCACGCTCAGCCCTCCTCCGCCGGTCCCAGCACACTCCGGCCCTATGATATCACCTGTGGGACTCGCTTTTCTCTCACACTCTATTCTTGGTTTGCTTCCTTCACCCCCACAACCGCCCCCTCCCCTTCTTTTGTAAGAAAAAGAGAAGTCTGATGGCTTTTCCAGAGAGAGTGGGAGGTGTGTGTGTGTGTGTGTGTGTGTGTGTGTGAAGGAATATGTTGCACCACTGTCGGGGTGCGTTCCCAAGCCAAGGTTTGTGCACTTTGAGCAGGTATTTCTGTGATAAAGTGAATCGCTGCTCGCCCACAATGACGAAATACAGGATTTGTAAACCTTTGTAAATGTGAATAAGGAATAAAACAAGGTTAAAATAAGTTCAGCATTTTAAAAAAATAACCATGAAAATAAAATAAAGTTTAAGGTTTTAACATCTTTCCCTCAGCGTCAAAGAAATCCAACAAATGGTTATCGTCATTATTGATTAGTCGTTTGATTGTTTCCTGAGTGACTGTCTGATCGTAACTAACTAAACCTAAGAAAGGAATAAGACAAGACAGAATCATCTGTAACCAGTAAATGTTAGCAGAGTTTATCCTCAAAGAATTGCTGAAATAATTGAACTTCAGACAAAAACACACATTCCCATCTGGTTCTTGTGCAGAAAATGATTGTTGTCATAATAACTTTCCAGAGTTTTAAAATCCTGTCTCGTACTGAACCGTGCTTTGATATCTGATAGCCCTTAAAAGTCATGGATCTGTTGCTCTAGACCGACCTTCCTGGATTAATTCAATTGTCTCGCCGGTATCCGAAATAACAGGCGCCCACCAGTGCAGCCCCTCGTGTTGTTCTACGGCTGTTGATTTGGTCTGAACTCGGGGTAATTCAGACGAACGGTCATCGCCGTGATAATAATGATAATAACAACGAAAACAGTGAAGTTTCTTTATATAGCAGTTATCAAAACCAGCGAATGAGTTGAAAAAGTCAAACAAACCCGTTGGATATGAATTGGAAACGTTAACAACCCACACAATGACTGAAAGGTCGCCGCTCGTCTGGTTTCGTGACTCTTTCCTCCCGACCGGGGCTGAGGCAGAGGCCGTCCAGCTTCGCTGAACAGGTGTTTCCAGGAAGGAGTTTCGTTCAGCGCTACTGTTTAATTCACATTTCACCACCGCCCTCCAACCAACTGCAGAGGAAGAGGAAGAGGAAGAGGAGCTTGAGCTGCAGAGAGGTGTCAAACTGTAACTGTACTGATTTTGTAATTACTTGATGTAGTTAATTTGTGGTGATTCCGTGGTTGCAGATTGTTTGAGTGGAGCCTCACAGAGGGATTAAGGCGCCTACGGATGTAGAAGAACAGGTCCAACCAGGGTTGGACGTGCGTTAACATGGGACGTGGGTGTTTGAGTGACAGGTGATACGCCACGTTTTGTGGAAAATGAATCCAGCGGCATTTAAAAATGATAGCGTCTGATTGTGAAAAAAACAACTTTCAAAATGTGTTGAAACCCGCAGGTTTCAAAACCAAACTAGATGAATCCCCGTCCTCTGAATTAGTGAATGATTTGTCTCTCGGCACGTTGTTGTTGGACGACCGCGGCCCCGCTGCTCACGGCTCAGCAGACCGGCCGCAGACTTCATGAAAGGCACAAAGGCCATTTCAGCTCCGTGCCCCCCCCCCACCCCCACCCCCACCCCAACACCCTCACGCTCAGCCCTGGGACTGAGAGATAGTGGGACAGACGGAGGAGAGGACGGGCGGGGTGGGGGCGGTTGGGGGGCCCAGTCACAGACACTCTGAGCTACCCTGAGCTGCTGAGACAGTCTGCCAGCCCTATTGTCCAGCAGCACCCTCCTCCTTTCTTCCACTTCGTCCTCCCCACTCTGTGCTCGTATAGGATGTTTGTCTATTTGCAGGCATGTAAAAAGTAAAAAAAATAATTATTATTTTTTTAACTGCACAACAGAGTTCAGCTACTTCAGTAAAGTTCATATATCAAAGCCTAATGAACGAGAAGAAAAAAAAGTCGACCCTAAAAGGCATTCAGTTTGTCACAGGGTTTTTTTTAGCTGAGCTTAGACACTTTCATTTGAGTTCGAGGTTTGGCACAGAGTTGCAAAAAGGTCCATGTCAAAAGGTCTTAGCCCACCAGGGTTTGTGTGCGCGTGTGTGTTCAGCGCTGCTCGGACCATCTCCGGCCTGAACACACAGTGTATGGGCTGTGTTTGTGTCTCTGAGCGTAACTGGGCATGCCTCAGTGTTTGTTCTGCCCACCCCCACCCCATCCCCAGCTCAGCGAAGCTCAATCTGCTCTGTCTCAGTCTGTTCTGTGAGTCACCAAACACACACACACACACACACACCTAAAATTTGTGTATCTGCTCCACTTCACGGTCAGTCACTTCTGCACATCCTCCACCTTTTCGCCCGTCTTCACAGAGTTGATTATTAAATGTGTGACTCCGTTGGAAGTGTAGGTATTTTCTCTCACTATCACTCACACGTCTGTGTGTGTGTGTGTGTGTGTGTGTGTGTGTGTGTGTGTGTGTGTGTGTGTGTGTGTGTGTGTGTGCCTGCTACCATTCACACAAACATACGAGCTGGTTCAGGCGTAAAGGTCAGGCGCAGCCTCGGCTTCAGGTCGAGGCACGCAGTGATGTCGACACAGTTTCCCCCGTGGCAAAGAAAATCTATACCAATTTGTCCCTTTCAGTGTTAGACATCAATTTCACACCAACTGTGTTTTGATAGGAAAAAAAAAAAAAAAAAACGTGCTCTGACTCTTGTTCTCAACCGGAAAGAGAGTCAAGCAAGATGTCATTGAAGATGCATGTTTGAACTGGCCTTTCATGTTCTCTGAAGATTTTACGCATCCAAGCATTCATTGATTAATTGATGAAATATTTGCAAGATTAATTAATGATGAAAAAATATATTCGACCCAGCCTTAGTGCTAACTTTCTCTTTTTGTTTTGATTTCCTGTCACGTTTAAAGCCTCATGCAGACCTTACACTGGTGCGTTACCGGGTGCAGTTTGAGCACACACCTGTCCGGTGACCCGGCTAACTGCAAGAAGTCACTTTAACGTGAATCAGAGTTGTGCAAAAGTTATATTTCAGGCAACAGAAAATAAAGCCGCTCCTTCCTTATCCACCGGCTTTTTCAGTGTGAGTTGTGTCTGTAAATAAAATCAGTCTGTGTTGACCGGGTTCTGGTGCCGTACAGAGGAGCTGAAGGTTGAAATCCTGTTCGCTGGAATTCTTGGAAGCCGTCAGATCCCACCCATGTCCTTCAATCTTCAGTCTGGAACACACACACACATACACACACACACAAGCCCAGCAGGGAATTTGGGGCTCATAGCCCCCCCCCCCCCCCCCCCCCCCCCCGCCTCTCCCTGCTACATAGCTGAATGACTCTGAGCTTCAAATCATCTTAAAGTGTTTTGCAGGATCTGAGGTTGGCTGTTTAGACAGTGCTACTGGCTTTTCCTCTTAACAACAGGCTGAGGCTTGGTGGCGGTGCAGGAGTGGTTTTTACTGTCAGGGAGGTGGTTCTCATCCAAGTCCCATTCAACGCGCCCGTCATAAATCTCTCCAATAAAAGTGAGTCACTCCTATCGAGAAGCGTATAGCGTGAGTCGGGACCTGTCGTGTTTTGACTGTTCCTTATCTGCGGGCAAACAGCGGTGGGGCAAGAAATAAACAAGTAGAAGTATTAGTGTCAAATTCAAAACCCGAACAAGTACAGAAGCTGGAAATTAAAAAATACGATGCTAAAATTGCGTCATCATTATGCAAATGCAATATGCAGCTTATTTCATACTGTTATATTAGGATTAGTGTTTATCACTAAAGATAACATGAGAACATTTAAATGTTGTATTTGTATGTTGCATAATTTGTGGTAGATTATTTCCCTCTAAAATGTAGTGGAGCGTGTCGATCGGGTTCAAGCTTGAGATGCGCCGACGTCTCCTTCCCAGAAATCTGACTTGTTTTAAAGCGAGGGCCGAGGCTCAGCCGGAGACGTGAGCGGACGTTTGGGCCGCTTCTCCGTGCTGATTTGTCCTTTTTTTTTCGCTGAATACAGCAGGGTTGAAACCGATATCCGCCCCTCCCGCAGCTTCTTCCATACTTTTTCCCCATATGCCCTTAAGTTTTGATTTTTCCCTCGTGTCTTCTCGGAAAATTTGCGCTGCTTTGTGCACCTGCATTTCCCCCCGAGACATTGTACTGCAAGCGCACGAGTGAACTCGACTTTCCGTTAACTTGACGTGATGAGAAACGGCCGGAGCTGGGGGACGCGCGTAAATCGCATTTCGTGCTCTTACCTCTCCGTCTGCCTGAGGGTCGCCGACGTTGGTCATCGCGGCTGCTTGTTTTTCTCTGTCGTGTTGCACATGTGCAGTACAGCTGTTGCGTTTATTAGTGTGACTCATACCATACCATTACTGTAACCATTTGCTTTTTTAAAAAAACAACAAAAAAAACACTCCCTGACTGGAAGGGGCTCTGCGGCCACAGGGGCAATAAGTAGGACAGCGAGTAGCCGGCGATGCCGCTGCAGTTTGCGCATGTCTGCCCGGGCCCACACAGAGTCTGGCCCCACCGAACACCCACTCAGCAGCCGGGCCCGAACACACATACCACTGACATCAGATCAGCCCCGTCTGACCATTCAACACATCCACAGTGAGAAAAAAAAGTTGTATTTTTCTTACTTTTCCTGCTCCGAAGGCGTAAGGGAACACCTTTACAGCGCGGCCACAGCAACCTCTGCTTTATATTCTTTAACTTTTATGAGTAATGGGTCAGAGAGGTTCTGCTCCAGCTCGCGCAGTTCATTCTGTTATTAAGTGAATATCTCATTTCCTTCGGTCAGTGTTGTCTCCAGAGTGCCTACATGTGACCACTCTACCTCTTTTGCAAATGCATTTTTCATGTGTTTCCCTCGCGGCATCGTGACTTTTGGCCAATTTGCTATGATTCACTGTTTCAGCTGCCTTTTGAACGTGTTGGTCATTTCAAAATTTCAGAGCTGCTAAGAGGTTGTTTTGTTTTTTTTAATTTTTGCTTTATTTTGTAAAACAAGGTCACAAAAGTGTGCTGGTAAGTTTAGACACTACTAGGCATTAATGGAAGCATGACAGTATTTTTAAGTGACTTTTTGAGGCAACTTACTGAAGCAGCAAAAAAAAAAAAAAAAAGGCCTGAATTGGAGCTGCATCGAGCAAAAGCAGTGCAAACTTAAGCAACGCGGGAAACGGAAACAGCCTCTGTAAATTATGACTTGATATGTGAGAACACAGGAAAACGGTAGTCGAAAAGAGGAACAGCGATCACAAGTAGGTCCTCACAGACGCTAGCCAAAAGACCACGATGACAAAATGTCTAACGCCACTTCAGGCTGCAGTACAACTTTGAAAATATTGACGAGGGTTTCCGACTCTGTTGCAGGGATTTGCACTTGACTGCATAATAACCCAAAGTGCTTGAGTGTAATTGTCTGCTCTGTGTAAGCAGAAGCAGCCAACTCTCTACACAATTGTTTTTTTGTCCTCCATGCAAAAGCCTGGAGTCTTGGTCTCGTATTTGATCGCACTCTTGTGTCTGTGTGTCACAGCAGTGCGCTGTTGTGCTCTTAGCCGTGACAGAATAGATTGTACATTATGACGCTTATTGTCTTGCTCACTTCCTTGTTTGTGTCAGCAGGGACGGTCTCGTGCTGAAAACCTCTTTTTCTATGAAGAGGCTCTCGTACAGACGGTAAAACACGAGCACTTAACAAAGGAGGTGGTTTTATTGTGACATCCATGTAGGAAACCTGCAGTTTTGTGTGTCATTGATTGACCGTGGCAGCGTTTTATGGAGCGCTACATCACAGACTGTTTTTTGTTTTGGGGGTTTTTTCACGAAAGGTGAAGTAATTTAATTCCAGCTCTTCATCTGTTCTCTCAAACCTTTATACCATACCTGTATCATTTTTGGGTGCAGATCAGATTTGTGGTGTGAATCAGTTCTCACTTGCAGCTTATCTCTTTTTTTTTCAGCAGCTCTCCTGCAGTCGTTTCTTCAGCATCAGTAATGCTCCTGCGTGCTCGTGTGCACTTAAAGCACTCAGACACCATTTGCAAAATTCAACACCCCCCCCCCCTCACTCTCTAGCCCCCTTTTTACACTACAGAGGCGGTGAATGAAAGCTCTTGCCGTGAAAAATTAAAACACCATTCTTCCCTTCCTGGATGTCTGATGGTTGACCCAGATGGGGCACTTGTGAGCTTTAAGCACAGTAGACAGCCTTGTTTAGTTTTTTTTATTTGGGGACTGACATCGGTCCTTCCAAAGGGCTTTAGCTTAAGCCTTTGACCCTTACTCTGTGTTTATGAGAGATAGAAGGGACATATGCGGTCGTTGCCTCTCCTCTTGCATAAGATGATGACTTTGTTTTTTTTTCTCTTTCATGGGTCATTGTGCTCAGAGATTACAGGCTACAACCCCATTATGTCAATCTGTAACTTCGAGCTACGGCTCATTAATATCTGGCGGCCTAAATCGTCGTCATCCCGCCAGCAGCGTGGTATACCAGATGAATGCAGATGTTATACAACACAATGAAAATGCTGTCATGCATACTGTAATCTCTCTGCTTATTGTTTATTATTAGACGTCCCTTGTAACCAGTGCACACACAGCTGGGACCCCCCCCCCCCTCCCCCCTCCAGTTTTATGAAAGACTAGATGGGAAGCACAAAATGGCATTGGTTTTAAAAAAAATGTCCACAAAGGAGAAAAGGAAGATAGATGAGACAAGAACCAGTCCCAATCCAAACTGCCATCCCCTTAAATACAAAAGAAATCATACATCTGGATATTAAGACGTGTGCACATCATGTGACCGAGACGAGACCAAGAAATGGATAAACTACTGTAAAAGTCTTATTTCGTTCTCACGCTCCTGGTTGTCCAAACAAAAGGTTGCACATCACTGACAGACTCCTCTGCTTCCTCCTCCTCCTCCTCCTCCTCCTCCTCCGCAGGTCTCTGGACGGCCGCCTGCAGGTTTCCCACAGAAAAGGTCTGCCCCACGTCATCTACTGCCGTCTGTGGCGCTGGCCCGACCTGCAGTCCCACCACGAGCTGCGGGCGGTGGAGCTGTGCGAGTACGCCTTCCACACGAAGAAGGATGAGGTTTGCGTCAACCCGTACCACTACCAGAGGGTGGAGACGCCAGGTACGGTGGCTCGCAGCTCCCTTTCATTTAAGGGACAGAGTTTTATGGACTTCTGCTCATCCACTATATGTCCTGATGTTTATTGAACATAACTATGTCATGTTTTATTGTTTGTTACATAAAGCCAGTCACTACTGCTCTGCTCAAAGGAACTACTTGCTTGTGTGTGTCTGTCTTTATGTCCATTTTACAGTGCTCCCACCTGTGCTGGTGCCCAGACACACAGAAATCCCCAGTGAGTTCCCACCGCTGGATGACTACAGCCATTCAATCCCTGAAAACACCAACTTCCCTGCTGGAATTGAGCCCCAGAGCAACTACATACCAGGTACGAACAGGATTCACACCCACATACCCCTTTAACGCAGAAAGCTTACTGTAGTTACTGCTCTCTCCCGTCAATCTGTTTTTGCTGCATTTTATGTTCATTTGCATGTAATGTTTACTCTTTTCTTTCTTGTCATGATGTTTCAATCTGTCAGCTACAAGATAATGTATTTACAGCAGGTCCGTCTCAGGGAAACTCGCCACAAATGTAATGAGTTTCTGCTTTGTGTCTCAGAAACTCCGCCACCGGGCTACCTCAGTGAGGATGGAGAGACCAGCGACCACCAGATGACCCACAGCATGGACACAAGCTCCCCAAACCTGTCACCCAACCCCGTCTCACCCACACACAGCAACTTGGGTAAGGACGCAAGTGTGTTTGTTTGTGTACTTTTCTGTCTGTCTGCGTTCACTCACACACACAGACAAATGTTTGTTTGTAAGAGGAAACCAGGTGATGAAAGGAGCCTTTGTCTTCCCTGCACCACGTGGGCTGGCGAACAGGCCGAGGCACCGTCCAGCCCACACTGACATCAGTGACAATATCCTACGTCTATTCTATCGGGATGGGAACGACGCCAGCAGGGCTTGGCTGGAAGGCTACTGGCGAAATAACAAAATCACACCAGTTTCATTTGGCAGCGCCGTCCCGCTCTGTTCTGGACTTCAAATCCAAGGACAAAATGTTGAAGCTGTTAGCGAGTGGCCATGTTGAGGGGAAAAAGAGCAAATTACCAGAACCAGTTAAAGTTACTGCAAACTATCATGGATAAGCCTGTAATTTGACCATTTTGGCTCCGGTGTCCCATCAGTGAGGGCTGAGTTTCCACATTTTGTCTGGTAAAAGCTTCTGGGAAACGGCGTATGGGTTTGACATTTTGTGACGCAGGCTCAGCCTGCTGTTTTCTTTGGTGCTGTTTTTCTTCCCCCTCTGCATCCACCTCAGCCCCTTCTCTCCCCGCATTTCACCCATTTTGCCTCTTGCTTATTACTTTTTCATTTCCATTTCCTCAGCCGTCTATTCTCCTTTCAGGCTATTATTTCTCTAATTTGCACCCACTTCTTCTTCTCTTTGTTTCCTCCTGTATTATTTCAAGCATTGCATTTCGTATTGATCTGCACATTTCACAGCCGCCCCACCATCCGCAGCATCAGACCCCATTATCCTGTTTCTACTCCAACTCTGCTTGGTGAAAGCAATCTGTATCCGTCTCCCTGTTTCAGACCTGCAGCCCGTGACGTACTGCGAGCCGGCCTTCTGGTGCTCCATTTCGTATTACGAGCTGAACCAGCGAGTAGGAGAGACCTTCCATGCCTCGCAGCCCTCGCTGACAGTGGACGGCTTCACGGACCCCTCCAACTCAGAGCGTTTCTGCCTGGGCCTGTTGTCCAACGTCAACCGCAACGCATCTGTGGAGTTGACGCGCAGACACATCGGTAGGGCTTCACTCAGATATCATTGTTTATCAGCACGCAGTGTCCACTTGTTCTTATGCATTCTGTTTGCATACATTTGCATCTGTCACACTTAAAAAAAAACAAACAGAAGTAAATATGGCATTGCATGTGTAATTACTGCTCGTGTCTTTACTGGGGGGTTTTTGAGTTTTGCCTGAGGAGTTTGTCGTTCTGTCTCTGTTTTCCAGGCCGCGGTGTGCGGCTGTACTACATCGGGGGAGAAGTGTTTGCCGAGTGTCTCAGCGACAGCGCCATCTTTGTCCAGAGCCCCAACTGTAACCAGCGTTATGGCTGGCACCCTGCCACGGTCTGCAAGATCCCTCCAGGTGTGTGTCAGAACGGCAGGGACAGAGAGTGTGTGGAGAGTGAAGGGGGAGAAAAGTCGAAAAGGCAGAAGTGAGAGGGGCTGTGGCTCAGGAGGTGTCCACTAATCACAAGGTTGGCAGTTTGAGCCTTAGTTCCTTCTGTCCACATGAAGCTCCCTTATGCAAGACCTTTGAACGCTAAGTTGTGATGGGAGAGTGTGCGTATTCATGATGAAATTCTGACACACAATACATAAGCAAACCAAACTGGTTTTCAGATGCCGATATTTACCTTTTCCTACGGTTTGGTAGTTGAGTATGAACTTGTGTTGTCCCCGTCATCGTGGTGTCTTTGATGAGGGCAAACACTGTATATATCTGAGGAAAACTGAAACTGCAGCAGTTGTGATTTTCTGCTGTGAGAATGACCCAGTTTGAGAACTTTCAGTGTCTGTGGCAAATCTGACAATATCGGAAGACCTTGTTACCTTGCCAAGTTGTGATTTGTCTAGATTAAATTCATTTACAGGTTTACTGTGGCCATATCATTATGAGTGTGAACAGCAGAGGCTTACTCCTCTTCTCTTCACTGAGAGCTTTTCACTTTTACCTCGTGATTTGTAAAAGCGTTACGGGGCTTTCCCTGAACACAGCATATTTCTAAGCCTTAACGGAAGCCTGCGTATTTGTTGTCTGAGTCACCCGCACCTTTCAGACAAACACCTCTTTCCATACATGTGATCGCACTCTTACGTGTTTGGTGTCATGTCTGGATCAGCGCCCGAGTCACCTTTACGTTCAAAGCTCCCTGCTATCTTATTAGGTTGGACTTAGTAGCATTTTCAAAATTTTAATTTAAAAAACACAAATCAGCTGATTTTAGGGAAGTTCCTCTTGTGTCAGGTCAGTCTAAATAGAAAGGGGGGAAAAAAAGCTTGGAATAAAAAGTAGTTGCAAAAGTAAGGCGTATGGGTTGTCTAATGCAGTTGTCCTGATTTGTCGTTTCCTCCAGGATGTAACCTGAAGATCTTCAACAACCAGGAGTTCGCTGCTTTGCTGGCCCAGTCAGTCAACCAGGGGTTTGAGGCCGTGTACCAGCTCACCAGGATGTGCACCATCCGCATGAGCTTCGTCAAGGGCTGGGGAGCCGAGTACAGGTGAGCTGCAGCGACGGGTTCATGACGACCACTTGTTTGTTTCCTAATTGGTAAATCCGGACCGCCGCGTAGCTGAGCTGCTTAGCAGCAGATAAAAACCCGCAAACCGACTTGTCAGCAAAATTAGAAGTGCTGCTGTGTAAAGATCAAGTCCTTAGTGAGCCTGTGTGTAAACAGCAAAAACAAACAGACTCTGAATCACTTCCCACAATCCAGCACAATCCCAGGCATCTGCTCACACGCTGGCGAATCCGGTGCGTGACGTTGCTGAGCCCTCATCAATAGAATCAGGTCCCAGCTGGCACGCCAGACTATTTTTACACAAACACACATGTGCTGTGTCAAAAAGCAGCGTCAGACTTTCCCTCTTCCATCCCCACCCAGTTTTCCACACAGTCTGACTCACTGATAGTAAGGAAGGAGGAGACGGAGTCAAGGGGAGCAGATGATTGGATGAAAGTTGGCTCCGCGCAGGAGGTTTCCACAAGGGAGAAAGCTTTGTGCTGTGAGGGCCTGTGAGCCAGTCCTGTCCAGACCAAACGCTGACATGTGGATACACTTAAAAACAGGATTCAGGTTACTGGACCAGGCGAGCCGTCCTCCTCCTTCTCTACCTCCACCCACACCTAAATGTCTCTGTCTTTTCCCATACTGACTGTTTTAACGCCTTTGTCCCATTTACATGTTCTAAAAAACAGTCTGATGAACATGCACACACTATGATTTTGTCACATAATTAATGCAATAAACAATATATTATGGAACAAACCACAGAAACCAGAGGGAAGTCATGCAGCTGGCATGTGTCTCTTTTCATCTTGCTTGCCAGTTCAGAAATTAGATGCATTACAACATACAGGATACATTTTACCTCCTGTTATTGTTGGCGTTGGCCTTGACGTTGACTAGTTGTTTTATTTACTCAGCTCATTCGGTCTGCCAATTCAGGTTCACCAAAAAAGAGAGAAAGAAAAAAGCACCACGATCCCTGTCTTTCTTCTCAACCCGCTGCTGCGTCCAGTCCACACAAACCGTCTGGGGTCAAACATGATTTGCCAGAAAAAAAAAACACAGAGAACAGAGCACAGAGACAAAACTGACAAGGATGCCAAAACCAGAATCTTTATGGAAACCTGACCCTTCTTTTTTCCAGCTGTCAGTTAACTCCACTCACACTTATACATTATGTTACTTTAAAAACTGTCTCCTCTCCTCAGTGGGAAAACAGTTTTTGTATAAAGTCTGTAGGGAATCAGGGAAGAAACACAGGATATGCGGCTCAAAAGGCTAAATGTCTGTTTTCTTTTTCAAAAATCAAGAAAAAAATCAGTAAAAAAAATACATTTCCTCTTAAGCATTATTTGAACTTGAGAAAGTGGCGATGGGGTTAAACTCATCACAGGGTAGATGCGGTGAGATGATTAAAAAAAAATGAGATGATAAGAGGGGCCCATATAAAACGAAATGATTGTAGACAAGAAATTTCGATGAGATTTTAGGATTTCCAGTCGCCAGTACACAACTGTTTTTCACACACTAGTCCATTCCTCCCCTGGTGGCTAAAATGAAAGTGGTATAGTTTGATTTTGCAAGTGATCTCATTCTGGTCCTGTCCACTAAACAGCTGTCTCTCTGTGTCCCCACCCCCCAACATCTGTTTCTGCTCTGACTGTGTCCCTCCCAGGCGACAGACAGTGACCAGCACCCCCTGCTGGATCGAGCTCCACCTGAACGGCCCCCTGCAGTGGCTCGACAAGGTGCTCACACAAATGGGCTCCCCCAGCATCCGCTGCTCCAGCGTCTCTTAGGGAAGCCCTTCATCCACCCACTTCCCGTACACCACGTCACCTCCTGTCAGTGACTGAACACACACACACACAGACTTCATACAGACAATAACGGCTACACGAGTAGGGACAGATGACGAGCCCCCCCTCCCCATTCAGCCAATCCCCAATCTTTAACTTAGTCCTTCCTCCCCACCAGCCGTCGGTAGCACTTTTTATACACACGTTGTTTACGGCAAAAGGGGACAAGTGCATTAAAGCAGTACCATGTTAGTATGAGCTCCACATTTTGTCCAGAATTATGTCGATCGCTTTTTTTTTTCTTTGGCGTCTCTTTGCCAGGAAGGCTGTAGCAAGGGGAGGAAGGTTTTCTTTTTCTTTATCTTTTTGTGTTGTTTTTCTTTTGTTGAAATTTCATTTTCATGATTTTTTATGTTTCTTTTTTTGTACAGTTTGAGTGAAACATGGATTTTAAAAAAAAATGAATTTAATTTTTTAAGCATTAATTGCAATTTTGTAAAGCATCTGTAAGATCATGTTAAATTCATTTCACTTGACTTTGTTTCTGTATTTGGGCATTTGATAGGTTACGGAGATCGTGGAAATCATCATTCGTAAACACTGTCTGAAGGAACATACTGTACGCCGAGTTCAAATGTTTGTTTAGGTTTTCATACTGTCACATATGCAGCTCCTGTTCCCCTGGTGAGGCAAATGACAAGCTGTGTAACTATACCTTTAAGTTTCAGACAGAAACAAATGATAAAGTAAGGAATCAAACTTTACATTGACCCCCCCCCAGCTGATAGCTGTAACCATTCTCTGATCTGAACTGTGGGCAAAACTATGATTCAGGTGCACAGGAGTTCTGTAAATCCATATATGAGTATGGATTAAGTTAAAGACAAAGGTATTGGCATCAAATGTCTTTAGAAGGATGAAGCACCATGTGGACAAACATTGGACATACATTCAGTGACAGCTGTAGTTCATAGCTTCTATCCAACTTGTCAGATGGCTATGTGAAAAATAGCCCGTGTTAATTTCAGGAAGCTTTGCCAGTTTGCAAAAATATATTTGCAGCATTGCATTGCGGTAGTAGGTAGTGCATACAGTAATAGGCTTTTACACAGAACTTGAAAACATCTCTACATACTGTACTGTTCTGCAAACTTAGATTTTTTTTTAAATGAACACACAAAGTGTGTTTTAGAATACTTGTGTGTGACAGCAGTACTCTGCAGAAAGCTTTCAAGTGTAAAGAGAGCAGGAAGATGCTTTTGTTTTTATTGTGCTCTCAGTCCATAACATTGGTCTTTTTTTTAACCATCAGTAATTTTGTCTTCTTGCACACTCAGGACCGTAAAAAGAAAACAACCAGCTGAATTATGTACAGAAACCAGTGAAAATGACAGACGCATGACTCTTGTTGCTACCAGTTATTTTTGTAGGACAATGACATGTTGATGATTTTGTCCTCTTCAAGTGTTTTTTGCATGACATGAGAGAAAATACTGCTGGCAGGTCTGGGGTTACCCACCTTGTATTTTTCTACCTGTGAAGATAAGGCAGTTTGAATACAAAGCACAGCTTTTTACAAAGGGACATATTTAGACAGACAGAGGCGTGTAAATAACAGTACTTCCTCAAATTCTGATCTCCCTATTTTTTTAAGGTCTATGTACAATGAGTACATACACGTGCTATTACGTGACCATTAACCTTTTATCATGTCGATGGTTTTGGAAGCTGCAGAACAAAAAAATAAGCGTAAAATGCAAAAATAAATAAATAAATCAATAAATAAATGGGAAAAGCTTTTGGTAAAATAGAAAAGCATAGCCTTAGCTTTGGTCCCATTTCCTTTCAGCCACCCACTGTGGTGGAAGTGGATCGATTTCCTTCTGGTTCCACAACACTAGACAAAGACACAGTGGGTGAACCTGGACAATATTTTGAGTCTTTTTACAGCGCTTATTTACATTAACCCAGCTTTTGATGTTAATGCCAGCCCAGTGGTGCTAATCTTTAACATTTTAGGGACTCAAGAGAACAGCAAAGCCATGAGATTTTACTTAAAGCTGGTAGATTTCTGTTAAATGATGATGATGATGACTTGTGAACCTTCTAACTATAATACCAGATTGTTTCAGAAACAGTAGCATCTACCAATCTGAGACAATACAGCTCTTTGTAGAGCTTTTAGTGTCCTTGAACACAGCAGCCCTGATCCTAATGGGCTCTTAAACCCCATAGTCAATGTAATTACCCAGTAGGGAATATTTTGCAAGCAAATTTGTCATTTTTATACACTCTTCGAGTTATAGTGCTTGTGTTTTTTCCCCATTGTTTCAATTTTTCACTGTAATCATTAGTTGTGATTTATGCTTTTGTGCTCCGAAATTGGTTCTTTTTAGATATCCTGTATAAAATTATACCCTTTATTTTTTTTTTCTCTGCCTATAAAAAGTTGATGTGATGCTTCATATTTTTGTTTATTATTGTTGGTCTATGAATAAAATATATATCTTGTGGTGACGCCCGGATTCGAAATGCAGACAAGTAAGAGGGGCAGAAGATGCGTGGTTGTACAAGCAAAGTCAGTCAGTCACGTCTTTATTTCAGTAACTGTCAGTTGGGTTTGTCCAGCAATATCGATTAAATGTGACATAATTCAACATTAGAAATCATATTACTGTTCAACTTGACTTCGTAGCTTAAATTTTGTTTGCATGGAATGTTGTCAAAGGCGGTTGTTACAGGCCCTTTTGGAGCCTGTTTCTTTTTGTAGTTTGGGGATTTCCTCGTCTGTGGTAAATAATTTGGCGCGGCCCTCAGAAGCAGACAGAAAGCATAATTACAGGCCCAAAGCAGACGTTCTCTTGTTTCATCGCTTGCTGCTATGTTAGAAGCTAATGCAAACCAAAACCATTTTCTGCTGTCACCGAGGCACGGCATGGCATTGGATGTGAATGCAGGCTTTGTTCTGATGCCCGTGAGGCAAAGCGGACCGAGCAACCTGTGAGGCACTTCACTCTGCAGCTCTTCACTCTGGTGACAAATAGTTTTGGGTGCGTGAGAAGCTCAATTGTTGAAGCGAGAGGGTGAGGGTGGAGAGGGTGTTTTCATTCTGATGATCTCTCATTGAAATATCTTGAATCTGGATGCAGAAGCAAGATATGGGGGGTGGGGGGGGGGTGTTTTTTTGTATTTCACGTTTTTTCTGTTGAGATATTTGTTGATCTGAGTGCCTCCATTGTGTGATGGCATCAAAAGCTACATTAGCTTACATTACCACTGTGTGTGTGTGTGTCTCCACCACAGTCTCCTGTTGTTAGAGCTTCATTCCAGGCAGGCATTTTAATAATTAATTCTGTGGTTTGCTATAGAGTCAAACACAGGCCAATTATGAATCATTGATTGATTTGCATTTGTGCGCATGTGCATACATCTGGAGCGGCGCCAGATGGGATTTTTTTTCAAAGTGCTAGTTTTCTGATTTCTCTATGAAACATCAAAACATTGTCAAAAATACACTGAGCTTAAGGCTTAAAACCAAAATTAAAAGTAAAATCCTCAAACGTTTACGATAAAAATACATAACACAGAGGAGTAGCACTTTTTTTTTTTTTTTACAAATTTTGCTTGAAAAACAATTGATCATCACTCACTACACAGATTGATAAGTCAACTAATCACTGACAACTGAATAGTTGTAATCGTTACTGTTATTGGAGGTTTATGACTTGTAGGCATAGAAATACATATATATACAATAAATTGCCAGTATAAAGTAACGCATACAAGACACCTTTGAATATTTCATCTTTCATCAAAAAGATATTACAATATGAAAAACTACATGGTCTTGTCTGACTGAAGATCATTCATAAATCATGGCTTCATGTCATTTACTCCACACAGGAAAGATCCAGGCACATGTATGGTAATGCAAAATCAGTGGGAAGTCGGAGGGGAAATGTTGAGGTTAAGAATTGTTAAATCATTTTCACTCTTAGTTTTGTCTGTTAAAACCTTCTTCACCTGGATCTGTGTTAAATGTTCCCATACTGAACACACACGCCATAATTCATTCATCTGATTCTCAGTCCTGCTGAAATATCATGTCTGTTGTGTTGCCTGCTTATTACCACTATGTTGATAGTACGTGCCAGCAGCAGGCTTGTTAATGAGCTGCTTTAGCTCAACACTGCCATCTGCTGGCTACAAGGATTATATAACGTGAGCTCCATAAACAACATCATACTGGCTCCAAACATATTCAATTATGTATGACTAGTATGACATTTTGTCTTTATTTGACAGTGGTTTGTCAGCTTTAGACAGATTCAGTAGCTTTGATCAATTCAATAAAGATGCGTCTTGCAGTCTGTGCATCTCATAGCTTACATTACCACTAGATACCAGATTATATTTCACAAGTGAGACTGAGCAGCATGTATACATTGACTTCAACTCACACGGATGACGTCCTCTTGCAAGTTTTGAAGTATATAACGTATAACACCTGTTACAGTTTAATATCAAATCTAAATGTCTTAAATGCACCTTTTTATATAATTAAGGCATTAGGACAACACATGCCACATTATGGGACAACATTAATGATGATATATATATACAGCCCAGCATAATAATAATATATATTAATCTATACTAATAGGATGCAGATTCGGTGCTTGCACAAATATTGAACTCATTTGCCATACACAGATTATTAAACAGAATAGGTTCACATGGTTCAGCGACAACAGAGAGCGTCCCCTTCATCCATCATCATCAGAGTCATCATCACAGGCCAGCTCGTGTGGTTCCTGTTGGAGCCCGCGCGATCACAGCTAATAGTGATGAAATGATCACGGCGGCTCGCAGTGGAACGGACGGACGCGGCGGGAGAAGCGCGGCTCACGTTGCCTGTTGCATCGATGCAACTTAGTGTTGACAAGCGGGCGCAAAGATGAACGGATGAGCGCCGTGTGAAGGTCACTGTGGGGCGGCTGGTGACAGCGGGAGCATTTGTTTGTAAACAAATCCATCTTCGCAAAGGTCGCCATTCGTTTCACGGCGCTGTCCCTCACTCTGTCTCTGTCCCCTCTTTGTCTGTCTCCCTGCTCTCTCTTTACTTCTCCGGTCTCAGCCCGAGTTTGTTTTCACGGGGAGTGTCTGCGCGTGTTTGGTCGGTCGCAGCTCCATCTGCCGGGCAGAGAAAAGCGCAGACTGCGGCATTATCAGCAGTCAGTGGCCACCAACCTGATTGCACGGCCACGGGTGGCTACCTTACAGCTGTCTCTGGACAGCAGCAGGTACTGGGCCCCTGCGTGCCAAACCGAGATGGGCATCCAACTTCTCCAACTGGCTGCTGCTGGCCCCGTGCCTGCATGTCTCTCTCTCTCTCTCTCTCTCTCTCTCTCTCACTCACACACACACACACACACACACACACACCAGCAGACATCGGCATGCCAACACTCGTCCCCTCCTGTCAGCTGTACCGCCCGTGCAGGAGAGGAAACTGTCACAGTGCCTCACCTGAGTAGACATTTTGTTCAGACAACATTCATAAGCACCTGGCAAACACTTATGTTCAGTGCAAAAAAAAACCCAAGCATGTAAAATGTTCAAAAGAAAGCTGGTTGTAAGAGGATGTTTGCTGTAGCAGGGAACAAGTAAAATAGTTTAATTTTACCCCTTCAAGCAATTTTCCGCTCTTTGGTGCAGTTCTTTTTTTTGTCAATATGTTCTCAGTTTCTCTCTCCCTACCAAAACCAAACCTTCTGCCTAAAACTATCAATCGTAAATGTGTCTAGGAGCGCTTCTGTTGGTGAATCTTGATCATAATGAAGATCTAAGCAAGAATTGGTCAACATTAAACTCCAGAAAACAGGGGGAAAGTATTGTTCAGTAATTGTACAAGCAATGGAGAGAGAGCGAGGAAGGAAAGTGGTGGGGAAGAAAGAGGCAGTGAGGGAAACATATTTACTGACATCCATGGGCTGTCACCACTCTGATTAATGGTGGTTGGAATCCCTGCCTGGTGAAAAGGTGTTGTTGGGGTGTAGAGAAAGCCCAGGCGCTGACCCAGAACTAATAGCATTCGACTTGAACAAGCTGTCCAACCTGAGAGAGTGGGCTCTGCTGCTGACGGTACAGCACCCGGCTGAAGGAAGAAAAAAAAAGAAGAAGAAAAAGTTAGAAATGGGGAAAAACAAAATATGTAGGCTCACATCTCAATCTTTAGACTCTGAGCACCTGGCCTGAATCCATGCTGCCTTCAAAATCACTTTACCCACTCATTAACTATTCCCTGCATAACACACATGCAGCAGTTTACTCACATTGGGAGCAGTGAGTTTCAGATACTTATGAATTGATCATTTTACACCATAATTAACAAGGAAATGTCCTGTGTTGTCTCTTGGAGTCTCTTCAACAGCCTGTAGGAAGAGTTACATTACATATTAACACATGAATGTGTTTAGTACAGGAAAAGAAATTTACTTTCTTGTGCAAGGGAGTCATTAAAAAAAGGATTTTGGACTCATGACCTCATGCTGATGTTTAGCATGTGTAATGTTATTATGTTCGCCGTTAATATGGTGAGAAATACCAAAATACTGGACGAGTTAAATGTTTTGACCTGATGATGAGAAGCGTAATGAGTAATCATCACATGTATCACACTCAAGTTTCATGGAAATGCATGTGGTAGTTGTTGCAATGTGTCAGTGTGGGCCAAAGTGGTGCCGTCCCTCAGGTTTTCTTCCTTTCTCAAGAAAGAAAGAAAGAAAGAAAGAACCTTGGGAGGAACAGTTTGAAGACAGATCCCCATGTTCAAATTCTTCAGCTTGAGCTACATCTTGATATTATTGATAGCATACAGGTGAGCTCACACTAAAAAAACAACACAATCACCGGTAGCTCATGTTTCCCCACAGAACACCACAAAAAAAAGGTCTTGCTTCAAATAATCTGCGGCATATTTGCCAGGAACATCATCCTGTCGAGGTTGTTTTTGCTGAGGGCAACAGCAAGCCCAACAGCTGGGACATAATGAAGCTTTGAGGCACTTGTTCTCCCATCGTGTTGTGCCAGCCCCTGCCTCTTCCACCAGATGTTGCACGTTTTCCCTCCAAAGAGTCTGTGCTGCCAAAAAAGGGACCATCCCTAGCAAAGCGGGAACCAGCTAGCTCCACAGTCGATTCATGATTATAGGGTGATAGTTGGGTTAATTGCTTGTTTCGTGTTTATTGGGCGAGGCCCTGTCACTTGGTTGTCATCGTTTATGTAGCCGAGGAAAATCATCTTGACGGTAATCAGAGCTGCTGGTATCAGTCTTGCTGGTCTGCAGTCAGTTGGGAGTAGATAAGGATGGTGTTATTGATTATTTTTCAAAGATCAGCATAGCTGTCATTATGAGTAACCACGCTGTTTGAGCATTGACAAAAGGATGGCATGAAAAATATGTCACTGTGTGTCCTTAAAGCAGCTTGTCATCTGGCACAGGTCATACTCCACCAAACCAAATTAATACAGTATGTTAAGACGATGCAGGATCCCAGAGCAGCAGCAGCATCATGTGTGTAACTCAGCACTGATCACAAGCTGCTGAACCAGCCAACTTCACAGAGTGGAAGAAGATTCAGCAATCTCACTGCAGCACCGCAACTGCTGTTATAAATCAGTGCAGCTGAAGCGGAGCTGCAGATAAACAGACCACAGCAGGTGTTGGGTTTAACTCAGTGCTGTTTCATCCTGGGACCTGCGGTGCAAAACAGAGCCCTGAAAACTTTCAAACTTTTTTCCTTTTACAAAAAATGTACATATATATGTACACATATATTTCCACAAATGATTGGCATCAGATTATCTGGACAAATTAAATATCAGACTCTCTTTAAATTCCAGCATTTTAGACTTATACAGTGTTGTTCTTTTTTAACTCAAAACTGTCATCTTCTTGGGAGTGCTGATCACTTTTTAAGTAGGGTTTGCTCCTTTCTGTATGTGTGTGTGTTTGTTGTGAGGCGTTAATTACACCATCTAATCTACCCCCTTGCCAGTGGGATCACGTTGCAGGCTAACTTAAATGAATTGAGACTCGATGTTTTCATGCACATGTATGTAATTAAGTTAAATCATATAAGTTATGCTTCGCTCAGTTCCTGTTAAACTGAAGAGGGGCGTAGTTAAACCTTGTTTTCTTTTTGGGCAAATGAAGAAATCTCTATGGGCTATCCTGTCACTGATCAATGCACATTTAGATGTTTAACATCTGGCAAGCCACTGGAAATTGGCTTCTATGGCAACATTGTGTCGCCATCATCCTCCCATCATTAGCTTTCACCATTGCCCCGGGGTTCATAATGTCGTTAGCTTACATAGAGACGCAGTAAAGTGATGCTACATGACGTTTCTCAGCTCCTTTTATTGAAGTAGCCTGCCACGCAGCCTGCTCGTCCTATTCCATGGACACCACAGGGAAATAAGACATGATGAGAGCAGAGGCTTGATGACATGAGGTTTAAAATTTCTTGCGTCAAACATCATTTAATTTGGGGATTAGGCAAATAAAAAGCATCACGCAAGCTAGGAGAAAAAGCTTTCTAGCCATAGTGCAATTTTACGTGTTTGTGGAAAATGGGCTATAAAGAATTTGGTATTTAGCCAGTTGGCCTTCGTGAGCTTTTATACATATTCAGTCTCTTTTTTTGCATCCAGACCTTAATCCACTGCCTTTTCTGCTCACATCTGTGCAGAGCTCGAAAGGTTTTAAAACAGAATCCCAAAGTTGCACCACCGCTGCACTAGTTTTAATCGAATGTGCAGTCAAAATGATTAGCCACAATGACTGAAATTATGTAGTTGTAATTACAAACAGATGGGAGGCTTTATTTGCACTTAAGGCGACTGTGTGCATGGGAAATGCAGTGTGAACAAGAATAATTAAGAAGTTAAAGTCCTGTTTTTTCCAACTCGTGTTTAAATAATCAACACTATGGTATAAATTTGTTGTAAATTAACTATATAGTTGTATGAATGCTTTGCCAAGAGCAGCCGGCACCTCCAAGCCTTGAGGTTGTGAAGATACAGAGATATTTTTTTTCTTTTTTTATTGAAACCTCAGTGTGTTTGTTTTCCGGAGGGAAGCAGCGTGTAAAGGCTGCGATGCCTCATGCTGAGGTGCTTCACGATACCTGAGGGCTCATTGTGGAGACGGCAACTCATCAAGTGAGTCGTACACTACTTTTTCGATTTAGTACTGAGTGTCTCTTGATGTATGTAATGGGGAGCAAAGCTGTTTTTTTAATGGACATTCTACCATGGGTACTATTTCATTTGTACTTTAAAAGGACAGAGTAAACACATTACCATAGTGCAGTTGACACTGAGTTTTGAGCAATATATGAGGGGTCATTGGATTATGAAAATGATGAAAAGTATGCACGTTGCGTTTATAAAACATTATGCTAACTTGTTCTGACTTTCCTCTAATTGTTGCTTTCTTTTCTTGTCACAGTTTAACAGCATAACTTGTGATGGCAGAAGGGTCATACGCAGACATTGGTTTATTTCAGTGAGTCAAAAAGCCTTTAAAACACAATTTCTTCCAAATTTAGACAGATTTCTTTTTAGCAACTTGCACTAATTGCTGCCAAGTATTGACCATCATTGGAAACAACGACAAACAAAGACA
Organism: Psettodes erumei; assembly: GCA_016785225.1. Lineage (NCBI taxonomy): Eukaryota > Metazoa > Chordata > Actinopteri > Pleuronectiformes > Psettodidae > Psettodes > Psettodes erumei. The sequence goes on along the minus strand of JAFBJZ010000863.1, from coordinate 2,823,119 downwards.
TTTGACATGAAACAAGACATAATTGGTGCATGCTCTTCAAAGAACTTCAACATCCAAAATGTAAGGTCCAATGTAGTAAACTTTCTGACTCATTTGTACCCTGATTAGGACAAACCATCTGTTTGTAAGAAATATGATTGGGCAGATTGCAAATTAAATGAATGAAACTCCCCAGAAGATAAACCCATTTGCATTCCTCTCGCCAAACTTTCCACACATAATTCCTAATGGCTGGATTATCATAATTTTTGTGGGTAGTCATGTTCACCAGGGGATATATTATGTACTTATGATTTTGGTTGGGCCTTTTTTGGGACTGTGGGGAACTCTCACTTCCCTACAGTCCTGTGTTGGCCACTGAGCAACTACACTGGGGCAGATGGGTGTTACAGTGGATACCTTGCTCTCAGACACCTCATCATACTTTGATATCTATGGGGAGCACTTTAACTTGAAGTATTAATCCTGTTAATATGATTAGGGTTATGGTTAATAAACCATTTCCATTTGCTTAAAACAGGCTTCTTGCATCATTTTTTTAAAGTTTAATTTGGATGAGATCAGGGGCTGATATGTTTTGTGCAAATTTTGTAAGTATTCTAAATTCTTCTGACATGCAGTTCCCAGTCTTTTCAACCAGCTGGTTCAGTGCATAGGGACCCATCAGCGCAGAGCAGGGTGAGTTGTTTGCAGTTCACTCACCATACAACAGAGGTCACTAGAAACTGCTGTTGGATGAAGTTGGAGCAGCCGCTTCATCAGAGCCGGTCGAGCCACATGAGAGTGCTGTGAACTAAAGTTCCCAAAATATGCTGCAGTTGTGGAAGTCTTTCTTTAAGCTACCATTAACAAACAGCTTGTATCTTATTTCCATCCTGTCTGATTCAGCAAACCTGCAAGCACAGGCTTGCTTTATTTATGCTGGTGGATTTTATGCATGGCAGTTTTGCTGAGGGGAAAAAAAAGTTCCTCCTCCCCATCTTCCCCATGTTTCCCCTATTGATTTTGGCGCCGCTTTGATGTGAATCCGCGCCAGAAGTGTCACTTAGATAAATCACTGTTAGTCCAAGCTGGCATGGCTCGACACTGGTGACAGAAGGGAGAATTCCACGTGGATCAAATAAATACAGATGTGGTATAATTAGTTGTATTCCCAAGGAGCCTTTTGTGGGCACGTTAAAGATGCTCGAGATCAGCTGGCTCTCATACTAGCAGCTTTTATCCATTTAAACAGCAACAGAAGCTAGGTGGGTCACAGCCCGTGTGTTTTGTTTTTTTGTTGGTTTTTTTTCTTGTTTTTTTGATGAGTCACATGTCCATCATGCAGCTTTACTGCATGAGGTGAAATATCTACATTGCCACAGAATTTACATTGGAGCTAACTTAACTGAGTGAGACTGAATTCTTCTTTTGTAGGCACTCGCCACTTAGTGAAATCAAACAAATAACACTGGCTTTGTTGCTTGCAGCCATGACCAGGGTACAGTTCAACAACAGCTTTTTTGCATGTTGTTTGTAGGTGATCACATAATTAATTTCTTTTTTTTTTTTTTTAAAAAGACCTTGATTTAACTAAGCTGAGAACAAATTCTTATTTACAATGTCATCTTGCATAGCAAAAGGAGTCTTACTGTAAATAGACAGAAAGTGGAAAATATAAAAAACATAATAAAAAAAGCATAGAGTTTACAACAAATGCTGTTTCTTTGGTGCATTGCAACGTTCTGAGAGCGTTAGGTTAGAGGTCTCCAACAGTTTATGTAAAACATGCTTTCATCTCCACACCAACCAGAAAGAGTGTCGTTTTAAGTGCATCATCTTATCACAAAAGCAGTGTACGTTTGCCACATAATACTGCCATTACCATTAATGCCACATCCTGGTGAAATTGAAACCTTTTTTTTCACTCTCGCAATTATAGGCCCCTTCAGGAGGGGACGTATTTATGCCCAGCAGTTAGCAATGCATTGATTTAATACGTTTCTAATCAGGACATACAGCTTCAGGGCCTGAAATGTTAATTTTTCCTGCTGCTTACAAAGTAGCCTTTGATTTTCTGTCACGGCAGTAATTACCGTTTTTTGCCACTAGATAGGGAGAGAGCTTTGTCTTGTCTAATTATGAGGTAATCATTGCTGTAGTGCCAGCATGTTGTTCTCACCTTTTTGTTAATACTATTTTAATTTTATTTTTTTACAGCTTCCAGCTATTACCTTCCCTTCTAATTCACACTGTGACACTGTTAACACTGCGTGTGTGTGCGCGTGCATGTGCGTGCGTGTGTGCATGTGTGTGTGTGTGTGTGTGTGTGTGTGTGTGTGTGTGTGTGTGCATGTGTGTCTGAGCGTATACTTGGAGTGTAGTAGCCTAGTGGCTGTAATTGTTGTGGTATGGGTGCTGTTAATTACTGGAGTAAACGGTTGAATCATGGCCAGGGCCCTTTGTGGTTGCAGAGTGGCGGGCAGCAGCAGGGAGAGACAGAGGGCTGGAAAATTGTTTTTACCATCTGGGGACCAAGGGGGAGAGAGAGAGAGAAGGGGAAGCAGAAAGAAAAAAGGGGGGAACAGCGGCAGACAGAAAGGCCCAATTGGTGGCCAGAGCCTAAGGGTCCGGGGTCCATATGGAAGGCAACACTTTGCCTTGCGCTTTATTGCACACCTTGCTGTTTTAATCAATGGCAAGCCTGTTCACAGAGCCTAGAGCAGCAGTGGTTGTTTCTCATTGTCTCACTGCTACTTCCACTTTTTCCTGCTCCACTAGCTATACACCCCAACACTTCTCACCAAATCTCCGAAGAGCTGTGCAGCACTTTCAAGGCCTCTCTGGAAGACGGAGAAGTGAATGTGTGCCGCAGCGAAAACGTTTGCACCGAGAGTGTGTGTGTGTGTGTGTGTGTGTGTGAGGTAACGGCTCCTATTTTGTAATGATGATTTGATACGCTTTTGGCTCCTGCCTGCGCTTTTCCAATTTCCCAAGCAAAGCAGGAATAAGAATGTAGACACCTGCTGTGTTTGGAGTCGTTTCCTAAAATGGAGATTCCATCTGAATTCCATTTGAGTGTTGAAAGTAATGAGATTAGGCTACAAAAAGGCGTGTTAACACTGAGACGCTGGGATGTGTGCTAATGACACCATAAAAGTGCCAGCCAGCAGTGGCCTGACTCCCTTGTAACCCCACCCTGAGTGGAGGCAGTTCTGGTAATCACCCCCCTTAGACGAAGCACCATGTTGAGGAGTGAGGAATAAGGCTGTGGCTATGTGGGTGGTTGAGTGTTTGATTTTATCACAGAACTCTTGCAAGAACATGAATATTTGGTTAAATTAGACTCATTTTGTAATGAACACACAAAACGCTATACCTGAAATGAAAGGCCCGCTGTTTTCATTTCAAACTAGATAAGTATTAACAGAACAGCAATCAGACAGTGGAGCGTGACGCATCCATTACCCTGATTTTATTTTTTTCAACTTTACCTGAATTTCATCTGACTCTGTCTTGTCCTGACTTTATGGAGTCATAAGAGACCTTATCATGTAAGTAACAGACAAAAATATCATTAATTTATTTTCAGTGAAACAAGTACAAATCACAAGCTGTTAGCAAAACCCTGCACAAGTCTAATTATTCTAATTATTCATTTGGATAACTGAGTACACAAAATGTAACATGGCATGAAGACATTTCCACTGCACCCAGTGAAAAGTAGAATGTCACTGAGAGACAATGAGGGGAAATGGATATGCGTAAAACTCATTTCATCACAAATATTTATTCCAATATTGCGGATGGAAATTTATTCATAATTATTTTTGATGCTGTACTAAATAGTTTTCAGATGCAAGTAGACGTGAAAATGATTACCCAGTGATTAAAACATCCATCTTCCTGTAACCAGATCGCAGAAACTTTGCAAATCAGTAACGACTGTCAACACACTGCCATTGGGTAAATGATGAATTTAAACTGTGGGTAACTGTAAGTAGTCACGGCTGCTATTCTGAAGTTTAATGCAGTTCAGTTTCAAAACATCAGCAGTTACCTAGAGGAAAATTTTGAGGTTAAAAAGAGTTTGTGAGCATCCTGTGTGGAGGGACTACCTTTTCACCCAAAACAGAAAAAATCAGAATAGTGTGCGCTACACTCTGTGATTGGTTGGATTAGCTGTATGATGTCTAGATGGTGCAATAGATGGGTTGCCTATCATAAATGGAGTTGTGCGTTATGTTCACTTTCCACAAGTGAAATTGCAACAGTCTGCACTGTCTCTACTGTTATATTACACCCTTTGCCGTTACTTGGATTTGTGATTAAATTTAGCAAAGTGCTGCCGATAGCCGAATTGTCCAGCCACTCTCAATTACCGTCTAGGGAGGGTACCTGAGAAAGCTTAATGCAGCAATTAACAACTTAATTAAGTGCCACAGCCATTGTGGCACTTCTGGAGCCATGCAACAAGGGGCGTATTGATTGCAGGGGATTGCCAGTTGGTCCCCAATTGATTGCCCAATTGATTGGCTTGGATAGGCATTCCTCAATGACTCAGGAAAGGAGTTGGTGTGTGTTGTGCATGTGTATGTCCATAAGAGCGTGTGCGTGTGTGGTGTGTTTTGTCTCAGAGGAAGTAGCCGTCACGCCGCCATGTGACACACTGATAATGACCTGCCAGACTGGCTGCATGGCCTCTCCCAATCCCCCTGGGTGTGACACACATGTCTGGTTTCAATCACTCACTCACTCGCTCTCTGTCTCTCTCTTTCCCACACACACACACTGACAAACACACACACACACACACACACACACACACACACACACACAGACACACTCTCTTATACACAAACAGAAGCCCCAGGACTGTGCTTGAATCCTAAGTAACATCTGCAGTCTATTCATTCTAAATACACCTGACAGGGATGCAGTAATAAATACACACACACACACACACACGCAAAAGAGGCACTGGATACATCAGCATGAACTGACACCAAAACCATAAACACACTTCCATTTCATTTCAGTGCATTTTTTTACAATAATTTCCTGATTTTATTCTTGACAGATTATATGAATATATGATTTTACAAGTAAGTTACAGTAGAAAAAACAAAGTACAGTGGACACAAATGTACATGTGAAGATATGAAATTACACACACACACACACACACACACACACACACACACACAGATCCAGTGCTCCCTGGGGAGCAGTTAGGATGCGTGGCAGGGTTGGATGTAGGAGGGGAGTGAAGTGGTGGTAAGACGTCAAATAAACTGTCATCTCTTATTGTGTCAATGAAGTAATTCCCTTTTAAAGGCTTGACCCCCTCACCCCGGAGCAGCTCGGCCAATTGCACAGTGCACTGGAGGAGCCATGAGGTGATAACAAATGACTCAGCCGGGGGGGTTGGGGCGGGGTTGTTGCGATGTTGGACTCACGCTGGACCAGTTCAACCACTTAACCTGGCAAAACATGTTTCCAGATCAATTACAAAGATTTTACACTAATAATAAATTGTTTCTCTTTAAACCAATATTGCATTTTTTATAACTCCACAGATTAGTACATGAAAATCCAATTAATTAATGAATAATATTTTTTATAAATGCAATTTTTAGTTCTTCAGACTTAAGATCCTAATGAACAACATTTCCATTTAAACTGAACTTCATTATACGCTCCCTGCCTTAGTAGTCCCATGTTCTACCACTAGGAGGTAGTATTATATGGACAGACTTGAGATAATCTGACCTCCTGGCAAATACTGTCACAGGATGGTCAGTCAGTGTTTAGCTTGAAAATGGTGAAATGTCAATGTATTATGAGGATTTATGGGGCAAAAAATGTATGTCTGTGTGTGTGTTTTCGTCAGAGTGTTTGACGGGCTCAGCTCTACCTGCAACTGCTGTGGTCCTGAGGTGGTCAACTTATGACCTGTAATTACATTGCCATTTTGCTCTCACATCTCACCGGAGCAGGTTGGTCGCGGATACTTCAATTACCTCACTTCAATGCCTCTGTTGCTCTCACATGCCCAGCAAAATCATAATGATAGTCCAGGGACTGGACTGATTCAAATTTTACAACATGCGCCACAGCAAAACAGAAAGCTATTAACAACAAAAAAAAACTTTTACAAGAAAACAACAAAAAAGATGAAACTGAATATTAATGCCTGGGAAGTGTTATTATTGTCATTGCACACTTAATAATTGGCATGATCTTTTGGGCGATGGAGGGACTACAAGCTGAACCCTCATGCATCCCCACAGACAGGCTTGTAAATTCTTATACCCATTTCAATATGCAGACATTTCAATGCTTAAACAAGGAAGGCTTGAAAAACAGCACAGCAAAGCCAACAACAAAGCCTGACAGATATTCTTTGAAAATGGTCTGCATTAATTTGCATTCAAACTTGTTGTAAAATAGAGACGAGCAAAAGATCCATCTATTGGGGCATATTTGAAGGTTGGGTCCAGGTCGCATATGTTTGCCCTTGTATAGTTCTGTCACATTGTGGTGTAACGGAGCCTCAGCTGCACGATTGCAGTTTTTAATGAAAAAGTGGGGGCCGCCACATCCAGGTAAGACCCCTGGAGGTTGTATTTCCAGGGCTTTGTTATATCCCACAATGAGGCAGTGTGGGGAAAGTCACACAAGCAGACAGACACACACGCACACTCACACACACACACACACACTCACAGATTCAACCGGACAATGATAGCCACAGTAGAGGCTGATAATACACACATATTTTTCTGTAAAAAGCAAACGATGTCCAACATGCATTAAATATCAAATGTCTTAAAACTCCTATCAATATGTGAGGAAACATCTGATGTTATTAAATGTCTACCAAATGCCACTATAGCAAAAGAAGGAAATCATAGCATTTTTGGTAATAATATAAAACAGGCAGCCAGACAGCCCATTATGCTATTCAAGGCCAGATCTTTTCTGTCTTATTGCTATTATTTGAAATGCCTCAAAATTTTACAATTTTGTTACCTGAATAAAATCTTTTTTATCATTTGTATCAGCAGCAAATGCTGGCCTTCAATAGAGATAAATGGTGATTAACAGATTACCCTCATGTCCTGCTGGATTTTATGACCCATTTTGTTCACAACACAATGCATTTTTGTTATAGAGCTTTTTCTTTTTTAAAAAAAAAAAAACAAAAACAAAAAAATCATTTCTAAAATTGTATTGAGATTTATTTAAGTGTAAGGCCTACAAGAAGCTTTAAAAGAATCAACTAAAATATGCCTCTGAAGAAGTGGCACTCAAAACTTTCAAGTCATTTGTCAGCATTTTTGTTGTAAAAGTAGTTGCAGTCAACTTGTTTTTATTGATGTTGTCTTTTTATGGAAATCTGTTAGTTAGTATTCAACATGATACATTTGCGTAATTTACAGCAATTTAACCATAGACAGGATGAGGCTTTTACTGTGTATACTTTTTTTATTAGTTTTGAAGCAGCAGCAGCAGCACATGATATTGTATTTGCATTCAGAATCAGTTTTTGTCTGTTTGCATCACTCCATGCTGATGGCAAAGCTTAAATACACTCTGTTCTGCAGATTGTACACAGGGAATTGGACCCATAAAAATGCTGTTCAGCCACTATTGGTTCCTGTGAGCAGAAGGTCAGAAAACAGGCGGGGGGATAAAGATCTGAGTGTGTTGGTTGGCAGTTGGGAGAATCTCATCTGACAGGAAGGACCAAGGCACACTGCCCCCCCACCCCTACCATCACCACAACTTTTCACTGACTCACCATATAAATTGGACCAAATGCAGGTATGTAGGTGCTGATGGTCTATTTTATTTAGAGCAACCTGCAAATAATTTGTTAACCATGCCACACACTGATCGCAATAATGTAATAATGTGAAGTTTGATTGATTCTGATAAACTTCCCCTCCAGGGAGGTCAGAGGTCAGGTTAGTGACACCATAAAATATAACATAAAATGTGTCATACTTCAATTCAAATAACATTTAATAAATAAATCTACCCTTATTTGGTGTATTTTTTTCATGCAACATTTAACCATGTAGCACTGCAACATTATCATGAACCAAACATCTCCTGTTGCAATTTTCATAACAATTTTTAAGAGCATTGTAATTCACATTGACAGCACAAAAAGTGTAATTTAAAATAAACAGATTCAAGACAAAGAAGAAAGTTATTTCATGTAAGTAACAAACCATCAAGCAATTTCTTTCTTTCTTTCACCAAATTATTTCTTTTCTTCATTACTTTCACTGTTCAGTTCATCGTGTCGGGCTTTATATGACATGTGAGCACTGACCATGATGAGGTTCTTTCACACACCAAAGGTCAGAGGCATCACTTACAGAAAGAGAAGGACCCCCCACCCCAACACTCACTCAGTCATTTACCTCATTCCTTATCAATTATTGACATGCGGTTGTCAGTTGAAAAGCCGGCCAGACTTTCCGTTGATCTGTTTGATGAATATTTCAGCTGACAAACAGGCCACCTGACACTCTGCACCAAAGCAATGTGTGGTTAGAGAGAGGTCGCTCATCTTAGCCACAGCCATGCACATATACATGCACGTGTATATATGGTTACAGTGTTGTTGTTGTTGCTGTTGCTGCTGCTGCTCTTCTGTTCTAATTGTAGTAGCTCAAACCAGTAATAGATCACATAAGATACAAATCATTGTGTAGATAAAACTACCCAATGGTATTAATCAAAATAAGCTCCACCTCAACCAGCTCCAACATCAGTAATCATAATCAAGTATTATACAATGTAAGAGTTACAGGGGCCATTTAGCAGTACTTTTACTTTTGATTCTAGTACTTCTGTACTCAAGTTTTACTTGGGGCTGGGTATTTTTGCACTGTGATATTTGCAAATCTATTTTGTTTGTCATGGGCTAAGTAGCTGAGCTGGCATGACATGTTTTAGTGTTTAAAATGCTGACTGTTTTGAAAGTTTCGACTAATTAAAGAAAACATATTCATGTACTTATTTAGCTACATTACCATATTTCAAAAGGAGAAAACAAGGAGGTTCATTCCTGTATCTGAATTTGCCCCATTTATGACCGCAGCACTATTGTCACTTTATGATTTGGTCACAGCACTCCCTAGCATAGGGAAAATGTCTAAACCTTATTTTTATTTTTTTATGTTATCAAGTGATGGATATGTCTGCCTAGAAAGGTGAAATGTGAAAAACCAAGGCTGATCTATTCCACTGAACAGATGATGCGTGGAATACAATGAAGCTTCATGAGACTCGCCCATTAAAACCTCCGACTTGAACATTTTGAACAATCGTGTTCCTGGTCTTAAACTACTAATTTTACAACACAGGTTTTCATGTATTGAAATATTTCATGTTTCCACTGTATCGTGTAAAAACAGCACAGTGTAGTCACATCTTGTATTCAATAAAGTCACTTGACCACAGCATGAAAGAGGAGCCAATAGAGCTGTGGTGAACCGGTGATGGGTTATTTATGTCGGGCTCAGTTCAAAAGCAGCTTCTACGGCGGAGACACACCCCATAAATTTCTCTACGGCCTCTATGAGCAGGTCAGGAAGGCACCAATATTTCCTCTTTATTAGAAACAACAGCAACAACATGCAGCCATAAAGGGGACCTCAGAGGTGAATCTGAAACAGTGGGAAATACAGGGGAAGCAGGCTGCTCTAAGAGCTGAGAGGTAGTCACACAATCCATTTCATCCCACCGACTCATCCATATATTGGTGCATTTCCTCAGAACTATCACACCAGTGGCTCACAAACCTCTCCATGCTTCATCACAGGTCAACTCGGAGATTAACTTTAAAAGGAAGACGTAACGAATGATCGCAGCCTCTCAGGCAATTCATATCTGCTGTGAGTGCCATAACCCTCAAAATATCCTGACCTCAATCTGGAGTCTGCATGTTGAAGGCCCATCTGAGGGAGATGGTATCGATCTGAGCAGGGACTCTGGCAGCATCAATAAACAACAGGCTTCAGGCTTCAAGGCTGAGGAGACACATCTCTATTTCAGCTGGAGGGTTTGCATCTGGATACCTGAGTTGGGACTTGGCCCTGGACAGATAGTGAGACTTTTTTTTTTTTTGCTGAACTCTTAGCAGGTCTGAAGTCTGTGATATCAAGTTGAATAAGTGGTTAAACCACAAGCTCACGTGTTTTTACTTTAAATAATTACATTCATGTTAAGGAGCATGTTAAATAGAAAGGTACCAAACAGTCAATTCCTGCAAGAGGAATCAATGCTTAACCAGCAGACAAATAGTATTTCAAGATCTTCTATATCAGCATTACAGTGACAGAAGACAGTACTGACTTTGGGTCAGTAATCAATAAGCACAAGTCAACCAATACTTTTGACATAGACTAATGAAGTAATAATCATATTCAGAGGAGGAGGAAGAGGACGGAAAAGCAAACACTACCTGCATTTGGAAACTTAGTTACACACAAAAAACAGATACAAAGGAGAATAAAAGTACAGTAAATATTGGGCAATCTAGCTGTACAATTATGTTGCTGTCTTGTTTACTTGCTTTTCCTCCCTTTGCTTAGAAAGTTAAATAAGTGTGCCTCATATGTTTAGAGTCAAACTGAGCTCACTTTGTGCTAAGCAGCTTGTCAATAACTAGAAAAGAGGTACGGGGCAAGAGAGAAGGTCTGATAAAATGGCTTTTAATTACCAGACAGTGAATGCTGGCCTTCCTTTTCCACTTTCCCCTCCCAGCTAAGTCAGGAGTTTGATTTCTGATAATGTGGATTGCTGACTGGGCTTCATCCTAGTTGCCCCTAAAGCAGAAGGACCTAACGTCAAGTCCTGGGAGAGTGTGTTTGACAAAGTGCCATATAGATCCTCTGTTTTTCATCAGAGGGCAGTGCTGGTGGAAGCATTAATCAGAACGCTTGATAGCCTGGCTTTGTTTTCCCCTTTACTCTCCTGTAACAATTAGGCAAAGTAATAATTTCAGACATTACATGGAAATCAATGAGTCTTTAACCCCAGCTGTTGGTACAGGTGTAAATGATGAGATCAGTTCAGAGCAGGTCGATGCAGTGAACTTGTAACCTCTGTGTGTGTACAGGATAAATAGATAGCTAGACAGACAGATAGACAGACAGACAGACAGACAGACAGACAGACAGATAGATAGATAGATAGATAGATAGATAGATAGATAGATAGATAGATAGATAGAGTCAACAGTCTTGTGTATCAGCTCTCTGAGCAGAGCGCTGTAAATTAACAGAAAAAGAGACTTCACTTTGCCCTGGGATCAATGTCTTGTTCTTGAAACTGCAATCAGCACTGTTTGGTGAGCGGGCAGAGACTGATGTGGTGCCTCAATCATAAGGCCGTAATCAACAACGAGTTTAAGTGGCCCTTTGTTTTACATTTAATTGTGCACAAATGACTCATGCCGAGTGGAAACCTTTAAATACTAATGCGGTGTTAATGTAGAGTGGAAAGAGGAGAAACTTCTTTGAATACCTGAAAAGCCATGGCCACACTCCTCTGTACAACTCCTACTTTTTAAAAAGAGTTTTGCTTAGGTGGATTGTCAAAACAGAAGAAGAGCCTTGTCAATTTTTCATCTCTGCCATTGTGCATTCCTGTGAAAGAGAGGACGACTCATACAACATCCAAATATTGATTTGAACATTTAGAATAGTAATCTAAGGACAGTTTTTTAATAAAAAATATTTACCCTCATATTATACACTCAAAAAGCTATTGCATGGTCAATATTGTATTCAAACTTGATCTCACATCAATGTCATGTACAGCAAAAGCAGTCCAAGGTGGAAACAATCTCCTTTGATGGAGTGTTCAGTAATTCCAATTCTGTATAAAAGGCTGAGTTCTACACAAGTATTGTGTCACCTAGTGTTGCCTTCATGTGCTTTTCTTTGCAAAGCTTTTCACTCTAACACTTTTTAGTTCAAAGCACATTCATAACTAGGATGGCATTTTGGTTTTGTCAGGAGTGAAGGATAATAATAAACACATTATTCACAATCCAGTATTCACAATATATTCACATTCCAGGAAGTTCAGACATAATGAACTGTGTGAATTAAATTGGTTATTTAATTTTACAGCATATTGGACAAATAAAAAGTCATACATAACAAAACACCTTTTCAAATTCTTACTGTCATGACTGGAAATCTGGGCCATTTTTTTCTTTTTCAGGGGAAACAGAGGGTCACACATTCATTAAGATAATTGATTTTACATAGAAATGTTTTTTAATTGCTTTAATATATGCAGATATGTAACAATAAGCTCTGAATAAACTTTGAAAGCAGAGCAGTTAAGTAGCATACCAGCCTCTATTGCCTCCGCAAGCATGTCAGAATTTTTGCAGCACGGTCAGTCATATATAACGTGTAGTAACTACTCTATGTTCGGGCCTCTTATGCAACAATAAAAGCATCAGTGTTTTGAGTTGCGGGTCTTTTATTTTGAAATGCACTGACCGGATGTTGATTCGGAAGCGCCGCTGTGGTTTCCTCCAAATTAGCAGTAGCGGCTAAATATCTCACATAACACTTTGCGTCAGAGAGCGGACAAATAGACATTTACAGTTAAAGCTGAGCTTCTCACGCGGGTATGCCGGGACTCCGGCGGAGGCAGTGATTAAGTTCAGCGGTTAACGTTTTCTTTAAATCTCTGCATCACTTAACACAAGTGTCCGGACTGAGCAGGATGCTAGCTTGTGTCGTTAGGAAACCGCCGCAGGAAATTAGCTCCGCTAGCTAGCTTGGAGAACGCACCAAGTTTTATTATGTGGCTTATTTTTGCCTCTTTATGCGCGTACTCGATTTAAATAACATCTTCACAATGGGCACCGAGGCGATAGTAATCCGTATAAAAACGCCGTCAGGGGACATGGACTCGTCCGTCGACTGTCCATCTCTTCTGAACTTCAATGACCTGCTGGTGAGTCTTCACAAATGTCCCAGAGCCAGCTAACTGTCCCTCGTTTAGTTCCACTTCACGTTTTCCCTTAAAAAGCAACTGAACAGTGAAATGGCATCCATACAGTTTGAATTGAACATTTTCAGTTCCTGGCTGAACATGTCATGCCATCTTCTACTACTCTGTGATTCAACATGAATTATTAATATTCGTGGACATAAGTAGGTTTTCGCACCATGCTTAATCTCTCTGCATCTGCTTTAAACTCGGTGTCTGTCATCTTGTTGTTCCCCTTATAAATCAGTCTGCCAAACATTTCAGGTCGCAATCAGAGATGTCATGCCTGAAGCCACCGTCACAGCCTTTGAATGTAAGTGGTGCTAACAGGTGCTATACGTAAACACAGAGGATGAAAAGGCCTCTCATAGGTCCCGGTGCTTTTCTGCCCCCAATTTGAAACTATTAGTCCACTCATCCATGGAAAGAACTGAGTTTGATAAATCCGTTTTATCAGTTAGAAAAGTGTTGCCTACTGCCGTGATAGCGACACGTGTATGTTGTTGAAAATTTTACAAAACCAAATTTTAAAATGCTTCTTTGTTTTTAGACGAAGATGAAGTGGGAGACAGAATCACTGTACGAAGTGATGAAGAACTCAAGGCTATGTTGTCATATGTGAGTATGGAAATGAATACACTAATTCTTTTTCACTATGTCACACGTCTGTCCTACAAAATGCATCACAGCATTGTGTTTGCCTCCTGTCATGTTGTCAACTGTGCCTGTTTTTGGTTTTGTTTGTCAGCAGGATTATGCAAAAAGTACTGAACCACTGAATCATTTTCCTTTACATTTCGTTAAGATTGTGAGGCATTTTTTCAGCTTCTCAGGAGAAAACATGTGGAAAGCACATTTATGATGTGCAGATCTATGAGTTTGGACAATTTAGTACAGATTACTTCCTCTTTCCCTTCATGTTTTATTAGAAGAGCGAGATAGATGTGTAGGATTGTTTGGCCTTGGTGGAGGTATGCTCTCGACTGAGTGCCATTCTGGTTTGGCAGTATTTTTATGTTGTAACAGTTTTCCTGAGAGGATAGTTCTTCATTAGAAAGTAGTTCTGATGAAAACTTTTCACGTTGAGGTCAAACCTCATGATTGCTGTTTCTGTCTGCAGTGTATATCTGGCATTCACTGCTTATCTGAACATTTTTAAAAGAGAGATCCCTCCTCTCTTGTCCAAGTTTTCTCACATTTTTTTGTGCAGCTTTTCCAATCCAACTTGTATGTTGTGCAGATTGTAGAACTCTCCGGGACACTTCATTTTGGGATATCCAGATAAAGTACAGTAATTGGGACATTCTTTTAAATGTTCTGCTTTGTGCCGCACAATGAAAGAACCTCTCGCTTGTTTCACTGGGCAAAAACTTTTAGAGACGGGAATCTTAAAACCTTGGCACATGAATCTCAAACTTTCAGCAAAGGATGCATTCGCGATAATGTGCAGGGGGCACCAGTGGTCAGTTGACTTGACAGATTTGGACTTGCAACTGCAACTATACCAACATTGTATTTATCTGGAACTCATCAACCTATAGTCTGTTGTGTAAGCACAGACCCGCCATTAGATTTAATTAACCTTAGGTAAAAAGAAGTGTATTAGTAGTTTTCAGAAACTCTTGTCACACACATGCCTCCACTACCATTTCAGCTCCCCAACCTAGTGCAGTGCATTTTTAGATTTTCATATCCCACCATATTTACTGTTCATGCCACGGACAGCAAGAGTAATGGTGTGTAATGGGTTTCTCTGTGAGGTACACTGAAAGCTAAATGAACTGTCAATTTTTATTATTTATTATTCAGTACTTAAAGTTTTGCCTCATTAAAGAGCGGCCCCCCCTGGGCTACAGAATTGTTCAAAATCTACTTTCATCTGTGGATGTCTTTTACCCCCCATCAGCTCACAATGATGCTGCCAGAGCCATAGGCACAATTTACACTCGTTGTTTTTTGTCCATTTTTTTAAAATATTTTTTTTATCATGCATTCACTTGTGGCTGCTTTTTAATCATTAGATAGCACAGGGTAACGGGGTGATTAAGCAAAAAGAGACAGCTGTTTTGCCAATGAATGTTGTGTAACTGGTATGGAAAAAGCATTGACCTCAGCCATCTTTATTATTCACAAATTGCTGTTGCACTAATGTTCAAGTAAGGTTTCAGGGATTTCCTGTCTTCAGGTATTTTGGTGTAACCACCATTATTTTGTGTATTGCATGCTAAAATTTCATCAACCTGACTTGGAGGTGAAATCATGCTGCTTCAGTGTATGAGGATGCAGTTTTATTTCTTCCTTTCTTTCTGGAAATTTATAAATGAATATTTAAAGGGACTTTCATTATGATATCCTCCAGTAAAGTTGTCAATTTTTAAATAGCTGAAAAGCAGCTAGAATACGGTCATTAACACTGTTAATCAATACCTATGTGTGTGCATTCATTTGGCCGAACAGACTTCAATAAACATATACTGTTTTTTTTTTTAGTTGCCTTTTTTTTGTTCCAACACTTCCGCTCTTTACTCAGATGATGTGACATGTTTCAACAGCATACTAACCCTGACCTCACTCCACTCGTCACAGATTTCAAAAGGCCGTTTCTGCAATGAACCTTTTAGCAAACAAATCCAAGTGCCCTGTAATGGCTTTTTGCTTCTCTCGGGGACAACCAAGTGTACAAAAATCTGCTGATCACCTGGAAATTACTGGTCTCACTGAAATATAATTTACACTAGCCGAGTACTTTGGATGTCTTATGCATGGGTTACACACTTTAGCAGTGATTTGCATTTGCATTCAGAGGATTTTCTTTTTTCCTGTTGTGGTTTGTTTGCTGCGTTTGCCATTTGGCCTCCGTAGAGACCCCAGTGGGTTTTTGCCTTAGTGTTATTAATTCCAGGTGAGCAGACAGCCATTATGTGAAATTAATGGGAATTAAGGGAAAGCATGTTAGGTGAAAGGTGGGATAATTCATTATAGTCTCTCATGGTTGCTTCATGTGTGCATGTCTTTTGTATGTTTCTGATAATTAGCTGAAGTGCTTGTTATAACCAGTCTTTTAAATACGCTTTCATTATTTGCTGGGTTTTTTTCTCATTTAAGATCGCTGCTTTAACATTGCCTAGCAAAAAATTCATGCCCCTTATTGCTGAGCAAAATTAATGCTCAAATTCAGCACTTAATTAACATCAGTCTGCAGAGGGCATTTATTGTGAAAAGTGCCCCCCCCCTCGCTGAGAACATTGATTGCTACATGCTCCTGCGAGACCCACTGGTCTTCGAGGCATCTCTAATCATTGTTCGACACCTTGAAAGACAGACGCCCCTGTTCAAAGTTAAAGACTGGCCTGTGTCAGGTGCTTAAAAAAAAGAAGAAAAAAAAACGTGACCTCATCCGTTCCTCACTCAGCTCCCCCTGGAGGTAGTGGCTCTAATTCTACCATTCTTACTCCCTTTTCCCCTTAGTCTGCTAATGATGATGAGGCCCACTCTGCTCCTGCACTCCCACTTGTCCCTTAAGGCTGAGCGATGGTATTTGGGATCGGACACTGTTTAGTTATTGGCCAACAATGGAGAATGTCTTTTAATAACACACCTACTACAGATTAGGTGGTAATTGCAGCCTTAATCAATAAGCTAGCTGAGCGGAAAATTAAAGGTACGTGAAGCCCAGTTCAGCCCACCCCCCCAACCCCCCAGCAAACACAACACGTTTTTTGGTATCAGGCCCATTGTTCAGATGTGGCCTAGTGAGAACGCTGGAGGGCGAAAGCAGAGGGCTAGGAGCGAGGAGGGATCTGACAGTGATAAATAGGCCTTTTAATAACAGCTGTGCCACTTGGGTAACCATTCTGATCCATTCCCATCCAAGCCGGGCCCATCGTTCTCCCCTCTCCCCCTCTCCCACCATGAGAGAGCAAATTTACATATCACAGTGATGACTTGGTATTTCATAGTGGATTGTACACAAAAACACAATGAGCACATTAATGTGTGGACTGAATAAAGACACGTGTCTCCTAAAGTATCAAACTGTGTCTTGGGTTAAATTTGTTTGCTCTGGAGCCTCAAAGAGGAGGGGACACGCACACACACGTACGCACACACGCACTCGCAGTTTAACAGATGGTTTGGTTAACTGAAACATCAATTATAGCATTGCCCTGGCAAGTGTCTGAGAGGCTCCTGAGTGTGTGCGCACGTGTTCGTCCTGTAGGATATGAGTGTTTGGTGAGCTGTTGACCTGGAGGAGAAAAGGGTTAATACTACACTCCTTCAGAACAAGCCCACAGGGCATTGGTCTTCGTCGGCAACAGATTTCTGCACAGCATGGCCTGATTTTTTATTTTTTTTGGGTGGGGGTGGTGGAGGTGCTGTGGATTAATTCTGACGTCATTTAAATAAACATGTTTTTCTTGTAGAACACAGTCAAATTGTAAGGTTACCAAGGCTTCACTTCATCTGTTTTTTGGATTTTGTTTTTATTTTGCTAACCATTCTGTTTTTATGAAACACAGTTCCAGCGCCCTGTACCACTGCCCTCAACAATTTATGATACACTGTGGATTTCTCTTCCCTTGTAGTACTGCAACACAATGAATGAACAACGCATGAATGGACTGCTGCCGGACCCTCTCCAGATTTTTCCAAGAGGTACGGAGCGAAATGTTACAGTTCATTGTGGATTAGAAATGCTGAAAGGCTCAATACGTCTTTGCAGTTAATTTGTAGATCATTAATCACAAGCAGAACTGAAACATATGAAAATATTCACTCTTTGCTAGTTGGAAACCATTATACTGATATATAGGGGGGGGATCAATTTTGATGTGTTGAAATAATAGAATATGGGAGCATTTGGTGGCTATAAAATAACCGTGAGGCCTCTGGACACATTAAAATTCAGTGGCTCATTTTGTTATTATGTTGACCATCATTTATAAATCTACGTTTCCTTTCCTTCAAGGACAATGAAACTGCACGCTTGTGTTCAGACTTGGATGTCTTGCCTAGATCTGTGGAATTGTGTAGTTTCTTCCTCAGCTGATTTTCACGATGAGGGATTTTTCCAATACGTACCTTTTTTTTTTTTTTTTTTTTTTTTTTTTTTTAATAAAAATATCATCTCATACTTTTGTCAACAGTCATACATAATCACTAAACAAGCCCCAAAGGCAGAGTGAAGATAAAATATATCATTGTCCCTATCGCTCATGTCTGGCTCTCTGTTTCTGTCTGACTTTTCCCCCCTCATGCTGTCTTTCTATCTCCTTCTCTTTTCTCTCACTCTCTGACTTGGTTTTTCCTCCCTTCCTTCCTACCTACCGCCAGCTGTCTCAAGAGCCCAACATCTCAGTCACTCTGGTCTACAACTAATTTCAGAGTAACCCTCATTTCATTTCATCTTTTTTTCTCCCCCTTTATAAAGAAACTGATTCCTTTTCAGCACATTTGTAAATGGTCCAGTGATGTGTTCTACAATCTAGTCAATTACTGTTTCAGCCGGCAAGACTCCAGGGATCCGGAACATACATGGCCTGAAGGTACGTATCTCAATAATTGTTTCAGCTGCCTTACACAGAGAACGAGGGAAGGGGAAGGAGAGGGTGGGGGAGTTTGAAGCAAATGGATTGGTAATGCTGTGTTCCACTTATTGAAATGTCAATTGAAGTCAAGGCTCTCCCTTTCTTTCACTCATTCTCTTGCTCCCCTCGTTTATGTTTATGTATGGCGATGCCTGCTGTGGCGCGGCTCATCTCTCGCCATCTCTGTCTCCCTGCGTTCTCCTTTCTTATGCCGGGATAGTCTTTTAAGAGCAAGGTGTTAGGCGGGAACCCCGAGCCCCCTCCAGAGTATTATGATCCTCTCGTTTCATGTGATAGGTAGAACATCAGCTTTGGTTAGAGCAAAAACCCAAGTCAGGCAGTAAGAAGGCGTCATTGTTCAACCATGAAATTGTCATTACAGGCCCCCCCTTTCCCATTTACAAATGGCCTTCCACAGACCTCCCCATTTTTTGTTAGGCATATGTTGCTATTGAAACTCATTGCTAATTACCATGGGTTAAATGACTTGACACCTCCTCCATCCCTCCAGATGATCCATATTATATCCATCTCCGTTTCAGTAATAAAATGTCTCCACCCCAGCCCCAACGCTGAACATGTTTTATTTAATGTATCCTCTGAGGAGCTTTGGTAAAAACCACTGAACTGTGTCAGTGGGTTTTTTTGTTGATTTTTTTTTGTAAGGTCAAGGGTCTGTTTTGAGAAGATGATATTTTCCAAAGACCCTTGGTCCTTTGGTAATTTTTCCCCACTTTTCTCCTGTACTAATATAAAACTAATTGTCTAAGGAGAGACTTGTGCACTGTTTAAATTAGGTCTTCCTGGGCACTAATTAAAGAGAGAATCCCTGTGCTTTGGTGGACCCAACACGCTGGCCTTTTGACCTCAATTAAATGAGTTATTTTTAGTATTTCCTTCACAGGGTCTTGTCTCTGCTTTTGTGTTTGATATCTGGGTTGAGTTACAGAGGTCTTTAGAGTAAATATTGATGCAGATGAATAGATAGTAAAGAAAATGTCCCCAGTGAGGCATGACATTTTAATGTCTCAACTTTATTTCTTTCCCATCTTTTTTCCCAGTTTTGTTTTGTCTGTCTCACTTCCTCCAGTGTTAAAACAGAATGCTGTACTTCCATGCAAATATATACTTGGCTCTCCTCTCCTCCTTTTCTCTCCTTCTCCTTTGGCTTTCCCCCTCCTCTATGTGGATACCTCTTTCTTTCTTCTTTGCCTGCCTCCCCTCCCTCTCTCTTTCTCTCTAAGAAAGCCAATTAACCTCGCGGCTGAACTGAGAGCCTGTGTTTTGTTCTTGTTCATTAGGGGGTCTGGCCATATGTCTGTCTGTCTGTCTGCTTGTCTGTCTTTTGGCCTTGACCGCTAAGTGTGTGTGTGTGTGTGTGTGTGTTTGTGTATCCATCCCTCACGTGTGTGCGTATGTGTTTGCACACCCTCAGGTTAATACAAGACCTAACCCAGCCAATGACTGCAGTCATGCTGTCCCAGACTCCATAGCCAACAACAGGTGAGCTTGCTGGGGCATGAGGAGCACCTTATATTACCTGGATTAAACTTTCACAGTTTGCTTGATAGATGAGTATTAAGATGTGGGTTAAGTAGCGTCAGTGACACTGTGCCATGTTCCTCCCTACAGCCTAAAAAAATCATCCGCTGAGCTGAAGAGGATCTTGACAAATGGGCAGGTGAGCCCCGGTTTCAGTTTAAGCAGAATTGGACCATCACTACTTCCCCGGCTCTGCTCTCACACCGAGTCTCCAACTGACTTTCCCTGGTGGCTGGCTCCTCTATTGATTTCTGCTTGATGCCAGCTGTAGGCATGTTGCACAGAGTGTATATCTGGTTATTGTGTCTTCACTGTGCCGCGCCGGGAGCCGGGGGTCCGTGCGTCGTTGGGTACAGGCCTGCTACAGTGGAGCCTCCCTTTCTTATCTATCCCTCCCTCCCTCTTTTATGAAAGCACGCACTCTCCCTCTTACACTCTCTCCCATACACACACATTAGCCACACATTGGCGAGCGTGTCAGGGAGACAATTAAGCCAGCAGCCTCTCAGGTTTCTGCTGTAACACAGTGAACTAATAGAGCTGCTCTCTCCCTTCTCCTCCATCCCTTCATCCATCTCTCCTCATTCTCTCTACCTCTCACCTCATTATCAGATCAGTTGTGGTGAGCTGGGAGGGAAACTGGCGTGTGCGTTGCGTACGTGCATGCTTACATGTATGTTGTTATGTCTGCCTCTTTGTTTCTTTACAAAATGAGTTAGTAAGGGGAAACTGCAACCTCTGATTCTCTCTCTCTCTCACACACAGAGACACACACACACACACACAAACACAAACACAAACAAACGGTTCATACACATTTTGCTCCAATGCAGTACAGACTGGGCCCTAATCAATTAGAGAATCATTGGACGTTGTAATTTTTTTTGGATGCACATAGAAACAATAGTTTTATATTCCTAAAGTGTTTTCTATATTCTGTATGTATAAAATTAGGGAATTTTCAGAACTATGGTATTTTGTAAATTCTAATTTTGTGCTACATCAATAGGACCCATAAAATATTGACCTTTTAAAATATAATGTGGTCGCGTCATAGTGAATAGTTTTATTTGAATGTAATTTTTTTTTGGCAGAAGTAGGACATGAAACGTATTTAACAGATTTAAAATACTGGCATATCCTTGTGGCACATGTTTTTCAGAGAACTCCTACAATTCTCACTCAAACTTAAGACCGGGACTAACACAACATGATTTCTGAATACATATTTGTAAAATGAAATCTGTCCATTTATGGTATCAAATACTCACTCACACAAGGAAAAGGAAGTTTAGTCTTTACGTTTTGTTTCACACGTTTTATAGTGTGTCGTTTCATAACTGCTGCACCTGAGGAGTCCATGTTTTCCTCTGTTTTAATCTTCATAATTATCCACAATCTCATCAGACACATTATCCACCTCCACTCTATTTTACAGGATCTGTCTTACAGACCTCTTCATTTCTTCATTGCTGAGTGATATATTCACATGTGCATTAAAACAGAACCACAAGGTTTGTTTGAATTTTATTGCTCTGCAGGAAATATTTTGACTGATAATTTAAAAATAAGCGAGTGGAGGGAACTCTTGCTCATATCAGTCGTGTTAGCTCAAGTGGCATTATATCACCTGCCTCTGACACTTTTTTTATCAAAGTAAAGTGGAACGATGACAGCAAACAAATCATCATTAAACTCTATATCAGGCGTACTGTATTGATCTCCTCTTCTCTTCCCTCTGTTTTCTCTTCTTATGTTGCTGAACTTGCAGTGACCTGAATGCTTGTCTTGTTTATAGTCTCCAGAGACAATGTAGTCCTCGTCTCTCTTTATCTTTCTGAAGTTGCAAATCCAGTGCTTACATGTCTTTTCAAATTATAACGACTAGGAAGCATTATTGTATACCTGCGTGTTTGTTGCTCTGCAGATCAATGCCCAAGATATCCACTACCAAGAGCAGCTCGGCCATGGAAATGGAGGCACTGTTTACAAGTGAGTCTTTACCTCTATACAGTATACAGTGGAGTGTCCAGTTTTAAGCCGATGAGTGTGACTTTTCTTATTTTTTCTGCTGTTCTCATGACAAACCCGCACACATCACTCTGCAGTAGGGTTCTGTGAAGTGTTCTCCATTCCTCACCACCCTCCCTCCATTCCCTCATCTGTCCATTTATCTCTCAGTGTTAGGTGTGACATCTATCAGGCTGGTTTGTGTCTGTGCCTTCATGTATTTATTCTGGTTTGAAGGTTGCAAACGTATATGATATTGATCTGGGGCTGTAAGGTACGACAGCAATCGACTTAATCGTTCTGTAGCAAAGCACATGACCTGCCACGACAGAGGAGCTGCATCCTGTCGGCCTGGACAAATGTGTTACTGCCCTGATAACATTATGACAAGGTTGGCATTTGTGTTGCTCCTTTTTATCTATCTTTTTTCCGCACCTTGTGTTTCTTCCTCCCCATCAATCCTTAGCTATTGAGCTGTTTTATTGAGATTGAAGTATTGATCACTGCTCAGACTAACCTTGACTTGACGGAGTGGTCTGCCTCACGCAGTCCCCCGCAAACCCAGTAAATTTCCTATCCATCAAACACACAACGCTATCTTTTTTATTTTCGTCCATTTTTTTTCCCAGCCACCCTCTTTCTTTTTACTGTTTTATGACTTTGAGATAGTTTCATTAAGAGCCAATCTCTCATAGTTGCAAGAGGATAAGATTGCTGATCAGTTTGGCACTAGAAATGGTTACACTGCACTGGGGGAAGCCAATATTGCAAGCCCAACATTTTCTCAGTCAATTTAGCCCAGCAAAAAAATCCATATGCTTTGGTACTGAAATGTTTTATGGTTGAAAGGAGAAGGGAAAATAAACTAAAAAATGGAAACAATAAATCAGCCAGGTCCATTTTAATTCATATTTATCTCATTTAGGCTCTACTTAAGATTAAAAACTTTCATTGAGTCAGAGGTGCTTTTTCAGGTCACAGTAGGTGTAGCCCCTTTTTTTCCTGAACACAGACTTTAAATCTAGGGTCCACACCCTAAACTGGGCTTTTGCTTCCCCAGCTACCAAATAAAACAGAAAAGGCACAGTAGAAGCTGAAGAGCTGGGTCTCCCTGTCTCTTTACAACTTAACTGCTCATTAGAGCCAGAGGAAACTCATATTGTGAATTGAAAACAAAATTGGTGTTAATTGTGTGGGTGCCCTTGACATTAGCTAAAGAAATTTTCATCACTAATGATTAATTTTCCCCATCTACTAAATTTTAATTATTTTGTCCCAGTCAGATAAAACTCTGAATATTTAAGAGCGTTCTTCCCTTGACATCGCCTTTGATGTGTTATTGACCGTTTGTTAGTGGGCTAGTTAAAGAATGGTGACTTACTGACCTCTGTTTATTGTTGTATTCAGTCTGACTGGATTTTTCACTTTAACAGTTCCAGTCAACTTATTACAGTTTATACAAAGTCCTCCACTCTTGGCTTTGTCATTAAATATTTCATGACAAAAGTAACTTAATATATTTTGGCATCTGAACAGGTCCATATCCAGTCAGGTGCATATCGTGATGAAAATGAGGTTCTTGATTGGAAGGATTACCATAATCTCCTGTCCATCTCAGTCACTTTCGCCCGTAACCTTTGTGTTTTCTTTCTGCCTCTACACTTTCTTCAGTTTCTTTCTTTAGAGCTGCAGACCTTTTGTCAAAAACAATGTAAAATTTTTATTTTGACTATATTTTAGGTTGGCCAGCTGAGCTATACCAAACATTTTTTTCTGTATTGAGCAGGAAATGAGTCATTTTACAAAAATGTATTGAATGCCTACGCACCAAGGGCCCGTATAGGTTTCTTACTTGCTAAGAAATCAATGTCCTCTTCAGCCTCTACCCTTTGGTCCAGCTTGTATTAGGCTTATCACGTTTGAAAAGCACTACCAAAGGCTCCCCACCTTTTAACCTCTTAGCCCATTTATGACCCAGAGCCATTTAGACTCAATTGGATGTTACCAACACCTCAGCTCTCCATAGCCACACGCTGACCTAGCCATCCATCACTGTCGGCCTTTGTTTTTTATTACACACTCTCTCAGAGGTCCATCTTGTCCACCAATCTAACAGACTCTGTGGCTTATAAATACAATAACAAGGACACAAAGGCTATTTTTGTGACTCATGGATCCAGCAGTGCAATTAAAACGAGCCCATTCGCCTGGCTGTGACTGTGGTGACATCTACTTAAACACCCACGGCTGTTCCTTTAGTCTCACAGCCCATTTTCTCCATTGATTTTATGTTTTTTACCTCACTGATTAGACTGAATATTGAAGGGCCCAAACTCTTTGGTTAATTGCTGGTAACCTAGTATCTTGAATCCAGATATTTTCAGACTGTGTCTTGAACCAGCTGAAAGGGATTTACACTTGGCGTCACTGTTTCTATTAAATACATTTTGAGTGAACTCTTTTGATTGATTTGGAGACGAGTCATACATTATGCCAAACTATGTAATAATGACTCAGCATGCAGCCTTTATAGCATCTCTGCAGTAAAGACCACTAGTGATTGATATATTCACCTGCTCTAATGTTATTGCCAGCCAGGTTGAGGTTGTTTATAGCATACAATTAGCATTATGTCAACGGAGAATGGAAGTCATTGTTTATACAGAGGCATTGTGTTTGTGATATTATCGATACAACGACTATCCTGTATCAGGATAGTCGTTCTCAAGACAAACTTGATGGCTTACATAAAGCAAAATATGAGGGTTTTTTTATTTTTACTGCAGCCATTTTTCAGGACAATATACCATAACTGTTACAGTGTTCCTGAAATCATTTGTACATCTCTTGTTTCTGGCTGGACTAACAAGTAGGCCAAATTATCTAAAGGTTAAGAGCAGAAAGAAACCAAATCTGAAAACACTAAGAATACATTCACTTTCAAAACCTTTAAATCCAGCATTGAGTGATTTATAGCCTCAAGCTAAATGATTATGAAATGAATGTCATATGAAATTATTGAGTATTTAGTATCCACAGGAGATTGGTGTACCACAATGATGTCCCAGTTAGTAAATTGTTTTTTTATTTAAATGGAACATAATGATACAATCTCATGAAAAAAACAAGCATCTGCTGTTTGATTTTAGAAGAGTGTGTTCTTGCTGCAGACCAGCAAATGTTGTGTTGTTGTAATTTCTCTCTCAGCCACAAGAGGCCTGCTTTGTGATTACTGACTCCCTTCACGGAGTTAAGGAATGCTGACTCTCAATTTTTTGCCATTGGTAGAATATAAACATGACAAACTTTTCAGTCTTGCTGCTGCTGCTAATGTGCTGGATATTTAGCAAGTTTTTTTCTGGTGTACACTCATGTCTGTCGGCGTATGTCTGGGTCAGGTAGGAGACCCATTGTGGCAGTGCAAGGTGAGAGAGTCAGGGAGACAGCGAGACAGCCCATCATCCATGTGGCTGTGTAAACGTAACACGTTAGCCCTGATCCAGGAGGCCAGTCTCTCTAACCCACAGCTCCAACTTCAGAGACATCGAGAGAGGCCCTATGAATACTGCATGATGGAGCTTTTATTACAGAGCGAGCTGGAGTGTAAATAAGATCCAGGCAATGGGGCACATTTACTGGGGTCAGATCAGGGGGAAGTGGCGGGGGGTGGCTATGTAACCTTGTCCCCATGTCTCCCGCTGTCACAAGCCTGTCACTGTAACTCATACAGGGATGCTCTGCCCTGAGGTGGTCAAGGGCAGTCTGAGAATAAAGCTTTAACCAAGCAGTAGTCACACTACATATATCTGCAGCTCCAAAACATGCCAACCCTAAAAATGCATTTGTTTAAACTTTGGGGTTTCATAACTCTTTTATATCTAAGTTACACATACAGAGCGATTATCATTTTATTACTGCATAAAAATTAACCTCTAAAAATATAGAATAAAACAGTAATATTGAGCCTTTATGTTTGTATGAAGGCACATCCAGACAAACGTGCAGATGAGCACCTGGTATCTCGCATAAAAGCTATATCTCACAAAGCTGTGCTTCTCATGTGTTTAAGCAGTAGTTGCATATATTTTTCAGCATGTCTCATTAAGGGCTCTGCGTTGTTTACTGTGTTGAAGGCTCGGTTTCATCTCTTGTCAGGCTGCCTTACACCAAAACCTGCCCAGTCAGTATTAAAGATGTCTCTCCCTGCGATCCTGCCTCAATTAGCGTCTTCATCTTAATTAAACGGCAGCACTCATGCTTAACCTATATTGATTATAGCTTAAAGGAAAACAGGGACGTCAGAACACAAACAAGGCCAACAACCTCAATGGTCGAGGAGCCCTCAGAAAAGATGACACTCAAGATCAGAGACAAACTCGCAGTCCTCTCTTCATACAAAAAGAAATAACACTTTTCTTTTAACATCCTCCAAAAGTTTGTTTTTGACTTCCACATTTATTAGACTCTTATCTCACTTAAGAAGTGCAAACTATAGCTCACTCACAGCAGGGCATACTGTAGCTACAGTCAGACAGCAGTTTGTTCTACCTGTGGGTAAATAGATGTGGCACTAATAGATGTCATTAATTAAAGGCCCGGGCCAGTTTAGAGGTGTCTGGACGAAGAGCAATGTGATACTCCTAATCTAAGACGCATTAATCACATCTCGCACCATACACATTTTCTCTGCAAGGCCCACTGACAGGTGAGTAGCCAAGTATCACGTTTACCAAGCCTGCTTGCAAGCTAGCCCTCCTGTGTGAGGTACGCTGCGCCCACCTCATCCCCGTCACCTGACAGCTGTTGGACAGCGTTCGTCCTTGAGGATTGCATGCTGAGAGGTCCTGAGGCATTGTCACTGGTGCAGTAAGCTAACCTACGAGGGCGGTAACTAAAGCCGACGTTTGGCATTAAGGAGTTTGATAATTAAATCATTACAGGGACGGTCTGTGGCTGCTGCAATTCAAAACTCTGTCTGGAACAACACATGCCCGGGTTGACCGGATCTGGTTTTGGGTGGTGACCTCTGACCTTTAAGAGAAATACCAGAGGTACTTTGACATGATAGCTTAGACTCTACTGTTGTTTACTAACTGACAGACCTTTAACAGTTCCTGCATTCCAGTTCTTGTCGAATTCTACAGTATTTCCTCTATTTTATGCTGAGTACTTTCAGCTGTGTTACACTTCTGTCCCATACGCATCTTCAGTTCACTTCTATTGAATACCACACGGCATATGAATTAAAAATGAGCTGGCTCCCACAGATGTACATGTCATCGTTACTACTGGTCAACTTTAATGGAGCAAATGTTCATGGTCAGCCAAAAACACCAGTGGTAGATAGGTGGTGCCAAGCGTTTTGGAGAGCTCAGCACAGTTGGTCTGTGGATACGTGGTGTCTCAGTGTCTTCTGTGTCTTCGTGTGACCCCAGACTGGGCTTTGTGGAGGCAGTACCATCTGTTGCAGGATTCTTTGTTCTCGTTCCTGAAGGTAGCTGACTCTGGCTGTATGACTGGGGTTGTTGTCATGCAGCGAAATTAATTTTGGACCATTTTGTAAATCAAAACACACAGCCCAGGTCACCATTTTAAATGAACTCCAGCTTTCTGTCATTTTGTTTCACCTTATCCACGGCTTTGTCCCTCTAGGGCGTACCATGTTCATGGCAAGCGGGTTTTAGCGGTCAAGGTGAGAACTCCTTTCATGCCGGTAATACCAATGATATTGTTAACCCCATTAGAACATCAACAGAAATTGTTAGTGCTGTGTTTACTGAAGGCTGTGCCTTTTTTTTCCCCCCACATGTTTGGTTACAGGTCATCCCTCTGGACATCACAGTGGAGTTGCAGAAGCAGATCATGTCAGAATTAGAAATTCTCTACAAGGTTGGTTTCAACTGATTTCATCTGTTCCCTTGATCTCTCATCTCCACTGAATGTTGCTGTCCTACCACATCAACACTTAATTAACCATGAGTCTAGCTAATGAAGTGCTTACTGTGTAAACCAGCGATCTTCAGTGCATTGACACACAGGCAATATGCACATGGACTAGGCATGTGAGTCTGCTGTGGATTTCTTTCCATGTATGGGAACGGGGTTTTTTTTTTGTCTCATCTGCGATCGAAGACATCAAGGCTTAAATGCTGTGAGGTGGGAGACTCGGTTAAATGGAATATGTTAGAAACACTGAACGTGGGGAAAGAGGTTGTGGGTACCTAGAAACAGGGGGCACATCCCCTAATCTGAGCTCAGAATGTGTAGGTGCTTTTGCTCAGCTAGCCTGTTTCCCATGTGGCGTGTATGGAATTAAATCATCAATAAAGAGTGACGGGTTTGTTCACTTATTGAAAAACACTTATGCACGAGTGGCCATGCAAAAACTTAGTGTTGTTCAATTCAGAGCCGCTGTCACATTTCTCTCAAATTCACAATGAGGATAATATATAAACTCATTGTTATGTGTCAAAGATAAGTATTTTGGCATGGTCTTTAATTATCACATCGTCTCTTCTCTTGATTACAGTGTGACTCACCCTACATCATCACTTTCTTCAGTGCCTTTTTTGTTGAGAACAGGATATCCATATGCACAGAATTTATGGATGGTGAGTTTCTCTGTATCTTAAGCCCATGAATCATATGTTGTTGTTTTTTTTTTTTTTGCTAGCCACAGCTGTGTAGAAGAGACTTTGGGGAGCTGTCCCCCGTCCCTCCACTGCGTATCCATTTACACTTCTGCAGATCAAGAGAGCGTCTTATCTCTGTGAGCTGCTTAGCATGGCCGTGTGCTAAAAGCTACAAGGGCGTGATAAATCTTGACTTAAGTGCATTTGTAGGTGCATTTGTATGTGTGTGCCTGGACTGGTGTGAGATGGGGGACTGTTTATGTTTTTTTAGGTGTGCGTGTTTGTCGAAGTATGCGTTAATGCAGCGATTCCCCTGTTTCACACATTTACCCGGCTTGTCAGCAAAGTCTTGTCTAACCTCTGAGCACATCATACTTCATGGAACTTTTCTGTGATCAGTCATTTTCGGTTGTGCTTGGTTAGCTCCATAAAGAAACAAATCAATGAATTTATCATCTTGTTTCTTCTTCTGCCAAAATGATAAATGAATGTCAAACAAATATGAATAAAGTGTTACAAAATGGAATTATAGCAAACATAAAATATATTGGGTAAAATGGTGTAGACTTGCTTCAATTTTCAAGTGTATTTTGAAATCCACAGTACACATGACAGTGAAAGAGTTTTTGTTTGTAAGATAACAAGTTGTCTTAACCTCCAACTATGAAATACATTTGCATAATCATTTGGTGTAAATTTTCAATTTAAGTGAATAGTCATTCCTTCTTGGCAAGGGTGCCAGTTTTGGCTGCAAAGCATTGTGGGAAACATTAGTTGATTTTGTATAGAGCTGGACCCTGATAAAATTGCAAGCAGCAGTTTTTTTTTCTCAGTTGTTAAGGGTTAAAAGCTGCGTGGCCAGTAGGATTTTGGCTTTGTTATGTGGCAAAAAGGCCAGTAGGAGATTAGTTAAGAAATTGTGCAGAAATGTCTCATACCATTCCACTGTCTTTATTAATGCTGTGTCTTTTGCAGGTGGTTCTCTGGACGTGTACAAAAAGATTCCAGAGCACGTGCTGGGAAGGATCGCAGTGGCAGTAAGTTTTCACCAAATACAAAATCTCCCTACTAAAAGTGTGATTACTGAGCGAAAACCCTTTGAATCAAGAGGTGTGTTCTGAAGTTTTTGGAAATATTCATTTAAGTCTGTAATTTATTAGAGTGCGGCGGTGCATGTGTACCTGACAGTTTTCACTGTGACCTGTTATTCGTTTGTCGGAGATAGAACAGGTCTGGGGGGGGAAAAACACACTCATTTTATTAACTAAATTAAAGAAGAAAAAACAGAACCACAGGTGTGAAATTTTTAATTAGCCTCTACTGGATACAGTGACGGACAAAGTCACTGTGTTCCCCTTCTCCTCTCCTTTCTCCCTCCTTTTCTCCACTCAGTTAAAACTAGCATTTTGATAGAAACGGCCTTGAAGTTGATAAAAGCATGTCTCCTTTTCCACACTCATTATCCTTCTCCTGACTCCACCTCCTCTTCTCTGCCCCCCTCCCTTTAACTTTGTCCATAATCAAACAATGACAGCTATTTAGTCAGTGTTAATTCTAATTCACAGCTTTCTCTCCTTTCCGCTGTCACAGTTGTTAATTATCACAGAGGGAAAAGCACCAGTGTTCTGAGTGAAGCTGCGCTCACACCTTCTGAGGCAGCAGGACTTCAGACAGCTTTTATGTTTTCATAAGACACTAGAGACTAGAATCAACTCACACATCCCACGAATGACAATAAAACACCACAAAGCAGTGTCAGAAAGTGGGATAAAGATAAATACTTAAAGGAAATATGTGATGGTCTGTCCAGGCGGTCGGAGTCATTTAAGTACGACCACGAGGGCTGCACAAAGGTGGAAAACAAATTTCTCTCCTTTTCCTACCCACTTTACAAAAAAACCTTACTATTGCAGTATGTCTTTGACCCTGGTGTCTCCCCTCAGTCAGCTGTGCACGTAACACCTCCAAGGTGAAGCAGCAAGGAGGCGCCCTCATTGGGTGTCCTAACAAACTCAATCAGTTTCTTAAGTACGAAGGAGCAGTATCCCAGTACCCAGGTCCATCACTGTCTCTCTCCATCCTGTAGACAGACGAATCGTCCTGAGAAGAAACATTTTCTTGTTTGCTTGTGTGCGCTGTCTTTTTCTACATCAGCTGCTGGTACAAACTCGACTCTACCTTTGCCACCACAGTTCGACATACACACTGTCTGCTCTGGTGCAGCTAACACAGCTAAAATGTAGTCAGTTTCAGGATCCTTCTTCCTGTTATTAAACCTCAGGGATTGGTTGAGTTAACAGACATATCTGCAGCTCAGAATGAGGCTGCTACAATGTGCCAACTGCACAACAAAGGACCCAACTAACACACAGACAATAGGCTGCCCTAACTTTGCCTGACTGAGGATTTTGGTGTACAGTGTGTAGAAAGAAAGTAGAGGATTTTTTTTTCTTTGCTGATGGAATTAGCATTTCAAAATTGGAGGACATCTCCCTCGGGTAGAATCCATGGTCACAGTGTGGAGAGAACATCTGCATAAATGATGCCAAAACAGATCTCTAGACCTTGGTTTCTCCCAGATACACATCATGAACAAAAGTGCAAGCAATTTACACTGTTGCAGGGATCAATGTTTATAGTGTATGTAATTTACCTATATGACAGCCATACTGGGAGCTACAACCAGTCCTATTATCACTTTAGCATTACTGGTCAAATTTTACTTTTGTTCTTTGTCTGAGCTTTTTCCAACATCCCATGAATGTGAGATGTCTTGCAGAATGAGTAAAAAGATAAAACTCTGCAGTGATATAAACTGCTTTCTCGATGGCACAGATGACAGTGTAGACTAAAGTCTCTTCTCTCCATATGTGAGATTTAGGTCATAGCTGTTTATGTTCACATTAATAATTGAACTGTCATATGAAGTAGAAATGTGCAGAATGCTGATGATCACTCCACCTTAACAAAGTTAATTAACTATTCAGCCAAGTGCGCTGGTTGAATGTTGAGCGTCACTGAAATTATTGCAGTGTATATATATTTTTTTCTTTTGCCTGTGTCTCCAGGTAGTCAAAGGCCTGACGTATCTGTGGAGCCTGAAGATACTTCACAGAGGTGAGTAAGGTTATGCGTGGGCTCGTTGTTATCAAAAGAGAAAGAGCAGGGTGGATAAAGGCGAGATGCAGAGTGCTGATGTTGCAGTTCTCTCAAGCACTTTGTCTCCGCAGATGTCAAGCCTTCCAATATGCTGGTGAACACCCGAGGACAAGTCAAGCTCTGTGACTTTGGTGTCAGCACACAGGTACACTGATTTGTTTGTGTGAGCATGGGAGAGAGAGAGAGAGAGAGACGGAAGATGAAAGAGAGGAGAAGAAAAACAGTTGTCAGAAGCTGCGTCTCCACAGTCCTGTGAAATCTGTGTGCGCACATGCAGATCTGTGTACATATGGTCAATCTGTCAATCACCGCATTCATTTTCCACTCAAAACATCAGCGCTTTCCCAAGGGTCTTCCTCTCACATTAACTCCCCCACCCACCTCCATTGTTCTGCAGCCTCCCCAAAAAATCACTTGTTATAATTATGACCCCCACACACGACGGCAAAGCCTCATTGATATGTATTCGGAGGACGTGGGGAAAGCGTAGGGGCAGACAATAGCCCAGTCAGTGTGTGTTTGTAATGTAATCATCAGGGACAGACCTTCAGCGTTACCCGAAGCATCAACCCTGAGGACTCTGTCTCCCTTTTCAACACATGCGTTCCCTTCTTTGGCAAATTGTTATTCATTTTTAACCTCCACTTCCCCGGAAGCTCCAAGGTGAATTTTATACCCTGCATGTGTAACACTAGCAGCACTGACTTGTGCTTTTAAACTCTGTTTTTGTGTTTATCTCCCTTTCTCTCTCTCTCTCTCACACACACACACACACACACACACACACACACACACACACACACACACACACACACACGCTCTCCCTCCCTCCCTCCCTCCCTCTCACCCTGTAGGGCATGCTGGAAAAAAAACAGCCATAAGGGAACAGACACTCATTATCACAGTCCTGTCATTGATGGCATGTGTCATTGTGTACACACACACACAGACTCACTAATGTCTCCTTGTCTTACTCCTGTTCCCTTGTGCGAGGGAGCAGCCCAAAATATCAACCTGACATGTCAGTAGATTTAGGTAATGTCCAGCTCCTGTCTCTCTTTTTTCTGATGCCCTAACACAGGGCGAAAAGAATCTTAAAAGTTATTTATGAAGGTTGAGGCTGCTATTAAACCATATTGGATTTCTGTTGAAATGCATCATAATGATTTGCTCATCCAGTGTTCATTTCATTTGCAGTTGGTGAATTCCATTGCCAAAACATATGTGGGAACTAACGCATACATGGCGGTGAGTGTGTGTCTCATGTCATTTATGGAGTTATTACAGTAATGAGAGCCTGTGACTTTGTCCTGGCAGTGTTTGAATTTTCTTTTCGCTCCACAGCCTGAAAGGATATCAGGAGAACAGTATGGTATCCACGCCGATGTCTGGAGCGTGGGAATCTCTTTCATGGAGGTACGACAATACATAAGTGGCTACATGCTGTAATGAGAATTTGCACACAGCGAGAAGTTAGGTACATTTATGGAGAGAACACTAAATTCTACTGCAATTGGCCTGTTTAATTTGTATGTAATTACACAGGTATCAGCCGGGTCAAATCCAATTGTATGTCTTTAGGATCTTATGTTGCTCATTGACTGAGCGACATAAGATGCATATGTGTTCTTGTTTCTGTGTGTGTGCGTCAGTGTATTTATTCATCTCTCCCCATAGTATTGCTCAGATGCTTGACTGACACCCTGCGTTTTCAAATAACAATTTAATGTCAGTATTACACTTCTCTGGTCTCCTCTCCTCCCAGTGACACTATTGATTCTCCATCTCTTCCTGTCCACAGCTCTCCCTCTGCAGTGTAACAGATGATGTGGGCTTCTGCCTCACCTTTTATTTGTCAATAATGTCATATCATTACAATTATAATATAACAATAATGGATGAGTTCGCACAGAAGGAGCTGTGTCAAAATTATAGACATGATCTCTGTGTGATGAAGATGGAGTTATATAGCGTTGCCCCCCTCCCACCCCTGTTCTCTTGTTTTGTAGCTGTGAATGTGTGCATTAAGCCAAATGAAATGTCTTGCAGTCTCACTCAATGTGGATTGATTAGACCACTAGTTGGTCTATTTATGTTCAAGGAAAGACCGTGAACGTTTTGACGTTTTAATAACGTAATGTTGCCAATAAGCCGCCCTTGACCAAGATGAAAAATGCCCCCCCCCCCAAGTGAATCGCTGAATGTCAGGGAGAGCTGTCACGCAACCGTCCCCCACCCCCAACCCCCCCAGCCAAAATAACACACACACACACATTATGTACAACCATCCCACAATCCTGTCCTCTTTGCCTTTATCCCTTTATTTTGTTCTCCGCAGGTGGTAATCGTGGGGGGGTTATTAACTAATAGCTGGTGTTGTTTGATGAGGATGTGGTATCAGCAGGTGGGCACTAAGCTTACCTCAAAGACTGAAAGTCTGTAGGTCTGCACGCATCGGTGGCCTTAGCAGCCTTTTCCTTCTGTGCCTACATGTCACACCCATGTCAGTGAGACGTGTCGTATGATCAGGAGCACCTGCGTTGTCGAATGGAGTCTGATCCACAGACCATAAATGTTAGGCACATCTCAATTTAAAAAGTCTATTATAAGCTGTGTGAATGTTAGGATTGTTGCTGTTACATTAGTATGCAGTTTTTTTATTTTGCCATATGCCCAGAGCTGACTCAGCCTTTTCCAGCGTTGTCTTTTTATTCTTTCACATTTTCAAGAAAGGTCTCACAATATCCTGTAGCACTTATTACTTTCTTCTTTTACACAGTTGGCGTTAGGCATGTTCCCCTATCCACAGGTGAGTCACTTTCAGTTACTTACAGTTACAGTTGTTCTCATTTTTTTTTCTCCACCCACAAATATCTGTACTCTCCTTGCCAGAAAACACTGATAGTTTACTGTAAAAATCTGCTCAATGATTAAACTACAGTTTGTGCTTCAAGTTGCACGTTTTTTTTCAGTATTTACTATTGTTTCCTATGTTTTTATTTTACATTGCATACAATAAATTGTTTACATGATCATCATTCCCAGCCCTCAGCATGACTAAAACTGTTCACCAAGAAGTATTGGGGTTTTTTTTTCTTGATTTTCTGTTTGGATATAGAACTTTAAAGGTATACATGGTTTTGCCCCCCCATTACACAAAGGTAAAATCCTGCTCAAATGTAATTGCTGACCAAAGAAGTGGCTTCCCAATCCCATCAAGTCTTAATTAGCCCTTTTAAGACGGGTTTATCTCCGCCAATCCCTAGTTGAGCAATCCGAATCCTGTTACCTCAGTTAACCTCCTGGCCATCCACCTTCACAAAATGTGAGCATTTTATCTTAATGAAGAGTTTGTTTTAAAACAAAAGTCATGGTTTTTAATTTCCAATCAACCACTAGCTACAACTTCTGGCTTTGTGTGGTTTGACTCACAATAAAATCATTAAAATCTTGAGCATTCTGCGGATTGACACATAATTATATAGCACATATCATTTTCTGTGTGATTTCCTGCAGCCATAATGTACGCAACACTTGGACTGCTATGTCAGTCAAATGCAACTTCACTGTGGTTGATTAAAGAAGCAGGGTGTGATGTAACCACTGTACTCTCTGCCCAGGGAAGTGACTGCTTAAACAGGACAATTATTCTTCCCGGGAAAGAGGAAAGCAATTAACTAAATGTTAGAGTGAGATGTCATATGAGACTTTTTCTTTTAGGTCGTAGGTGTTTTTAGATGTTATTGTCAGTTACCTCTGAAGATATTACCCTAATGTTCTCCAATGCGTGCTGGGAGAAACCCTAGAGTGTTTTTACAAGAGTTAATTCAGCACCTGGTTGCGTACTTGGGTGGAAAACCACCATCTGTGTGACAGATAGTCGGGATGTTGCGTGTGTGGTCATTAATTCTTAGGATATGATGAAAAGCCAGTGCAAACCTTTTTTTGCAAGGGTGCAAAGTTGTGTTTGCAGCCCATTACTTGCTGTTCCTTCCATCGTTATTGTTTTTATGACATGTTAAGTGTTTTTTTTTGTGGTGTATTCTACCATGGTCAATATAAACAGGGTGGACAAAATATAAGAAACACCTCTCAGTTAATAGTTGAGGCTCTTGGCTGTCATGCAGCTTTACCCGTCTCAGTGTTAATTTTCCCCTAACTCCATATGGCACTGCAGACAGTTCACCTGCAGGCTGTAGCAGAGCGGTGTGGCGAGAGCGCTCGGATCCAGCTTGTCAGGTGCAGCCAGCCAAAGTCCTGGGGCCTGAGCTGTCATTTTTGCAGACGCTGGCACAGCTGTCTGTGCAAAACCCCCTGCTACACTTCAGAGAGAACGTTTTACAGACCTAGGGAGAAGTTGGAGAAGATGAACGAGAGAAAGATTGGAAGGGAAACAGTGACATCTGAGTTTCTACTGTAGACTAGTTGAAGATGCAGGATTTGTTGTTGAAGTCCAAATTTGGCTTTGGGGTTTTCATGAGTTGCAAGCTTCAAAAGCCAATTTAATGTGTCGTTTTGTGGTCTTCTGTTCACCCTTTAAATTCTGAGGATGCTTTTGCACTTGCCAATGGCTTTAATTTGTGGATGATGTTTAGCTGATGCTTCATCTCTCATTCATTCTTTTGTGTGTTTGTGTATGCAAGTGCACACAGTGGAGTCATCACCTCATGTTTGTCATGATTAGAGATGGTCTCTTTAATTCCACTTCACCACATGTCGGGATTCATTTGTATTCTTTGTCAGGAGTTAATGGAGTTTTTTTTTTTTTCTCGGCTCGCTCTGAAAGTCTTTGAAGACACCAGACCTGATGCGATGTGTATACAGCCGCCAGCACTGTTGTTCCTGATTGATTTGTTCTCTTTTTGTTTGCTCTATGGTTGTTTTTGTTTGTCTCTGTTTTTGCCATTTTTTTCCCTCAAATTTGAATGAATTCCTGCTTGAAATACCACGTCAGTTTTTTGTGAGCATGTTTGAGGAGCTTCCATTACACATCACTGCATCCATCAAACACCACATGCATTTCCTTTTGGTATTTTGTTTTTTCCTCTCAAATGGAAAGGAAATGGGACCTTAGTACTGTGTACTGTATGTGTGTAGTAAACTTACTGTAGTAAAAATGTTTGCTGTAATTTTACAGCTCCATATGCCAACTCCAAAGTCTCTTTTCACACTTTACCTTATCACGCCCCTCTTAAAGAGATTGGTTTAACTTTATCAGCATATTAAACTTCCCCTTAACTCTAGATGACTTAACAAATGGCGTGAAGAAAATATTGACCCTTCATCCTCATTCTTAAGTATGTGAAGATGCACCACATCTGTCACTATTTATCACCATGCTGATTATTGTCACCAAGCGTAACGGTGCACCATGTCTGCACAACCTTGTATTTGGTTTCCCTCCCATAGCCCATGAATGATTAAACTTTAAAGATAAAATATTTTGACTTTCTATATCATCAAACAGGTGATGCCTCTTTTACATTCAACACTTTGTAAATCTAAGTTGAGCAGTA
Source organism: Psettodes erumei (assembly GCA_016785225.1). NCBI lineage: Eukaryota > Metazoa > Chordata > Actinopteri > Pleuronectiformes > Psettodidae > Psettodes > Psettodes erumei. The sequence continues at coordinate 2,785,652 of JAFBJZ010000863.1, read as the reverse complement.
TTTGATGCTTTTTGTTGAGGGTGAAAGGTAATCAAGTTGGAAGAGAAAGAAGAGAGAGTAGCAAATCTCTGGCTAACAGAGTGACTTGCACTATGTTATTGACCTAACAGTAAAGAAAAGGACAGAGAGGATGACCTCATCATTTTCCCTCTTCTTAAAGTTATGGCTGTGTGGCAGAGTGAAACTGCCCTTGCACATAACCAAAACATACTTGTGAACCTTTGCTGAAAGTGATGGTTTTGATCAAAAGAGAGCTTTTTTAAGAAAAATAAGTCATCTGATTCCTTACCCTTGAAGACACGTCTCTTAAACCCTTAAGGAGGGAAACAGCCAGCTGATCTTTTGGAAGCGTTTATTGGGTTCCTCTTGAAAGGAAAGGAAGTCATTTGACATCAAAATGGATTTTGTGACTTCTTATTTTCACACCGGCTCACTTCAGATAACGGGGGGGCTTGATATGGCTCAGATTTTATCACAGAACCACTGGAGTGGCTTGTAACATGGCTCAGCTCCAGCTCAGAGGAACAAGAAGGTGAAGCTCTACAGCTACAGTAATCATTTAGTGATGCGCACACACACACACACACACACACACACACACAAGAACTAAACACAGACCGACCTGCTACAAACATCCTGTCCCTCATCGATTTGTTTGTTGTTTTTAGACGAGGTATCAGAAGATACTCTGAAGATTTTGCCTCCCTGGAAAGACTTGATTGAGTGTGAATGTAATATTAAACAATCTTAACCCTCAGGATGGACACGTGATAAATTGTCTACCAGACAATCAGCCCACAGCGATGAGACACTTGCGTTAAGAGGCAAAGAGAGGCGGGGATCATTAAACATCTCTTTTTGATATGTGGTCAAGCTACCTAGTACAAGAAGAAGAAGTGCTCAATTATGCTTGAATAAGTTAGTCTCCCACTATCCAATTTCAACCCCTGGAGCAGCATGCAATTTTGTCCTCGTAATTATTTCTGAACAAATTAGTTTTCCATAGTTGCCTTTAATGTGTCTGAATCAGGCAAACTGGATATAGAGGCAGTTTAGGAGTCTCTTGGTATTTACAGAGTGTGAAAACCTGTATTTAATTGAGTGAATCAATAAGTGCTCTAATGCACTGTCAAAAGACCTGGCGAAATGAGCAATTTATTTACCAAACGTTATTAGACATTTAGCTGAGCCGAGGTTTTGGGCCTTATATCATTCAGTCTGTACAATGAAATCAGAAATTTGGGTTTTTAGAAAGTCAAACAGATTGTCCTGTTGAGTTCAGGCCCAGGGGGGTTTAAAAACAAAAAGCTTTTTGTGTAGTTTCACTGCAGCATCACACGTTGGAAGATATTATCTCGGAAGCTTTGTCTACATCCTCTGACTGAGAGGTCCCTCTTTCAGCACATAATTTTTAAGGTCTCAATCCTTTAATGTATTAAGTTTTTAAATACATTTTCTTTCCCCTGATGTCCAACTCAAGTTCTGTTTTGTTTTTTTAAAGATCTGATCTCAAATCCCAAATGTCTCCTGTTTTGCCATGCCCAAAATAATAATAGGTTAACTTTACTGTCATCCTGTGTTTAGGTATCTTAGCATGTTAGCATGCCCTCTATTGTCAGTGTTGTACCTGTGAAACAGGCACATTGTGAGTGTTCTCATTAGAAACCTTGCTCATATTGTTTTGTAACGGTTATTCTACATCCCTGCACAAAGATAACCTGGAGGGCAAGTACCACTCTGAAAATCAGCATTAGCGGATCTTTTACCCCCATTCTCCACAAATGAGAGCAAGGCCATTAACATTTGTGTGTTTTCATTATGTAAATGGTGTTAATGCATACTCACAAATTGCCAGCAGAAAAGCAATAATTTTCTCCGAGTGATCATAATGTGTCCAAGTGTATCGTCTTGATTATGACATGCTAATTACATAGTGCCTCGTCTCTTCCTCTCCTTCTGTCTTGCCCTACAGATTCAGAAAAACCAAGGATCTTTAATGGTGAGTTTTACTGCAGTAGAACGAGAGGAAAGAAAATAGAGGTCTCCCACACTACAGTCAGTCACTCTTGGTTTGCTCTCTCATTTGAAAAAATATTCAAATTGCATTTCTGCAGTGAAATATTAGATTATGCTTAAACTGCTGGGATTACATTCAGTGCCATTATGGAATAATGAAAACATTCAGGAGGTGAAGGATGGCTTTGCCTCAGCTCAATTTAAGCACATCCTTTTTTTTTTTTTATTACATTTGATTTTCCCTATTTCCAAGAAATTCCATGTAGGCTAGCCTGTTTTTGTTTTGTTTTTTCATCCCACTGTCTCCTCTTCTCTTCCAGCCTCTCCAGTTACTGCAATGCATCGTTGATGAGGTGAGTCGTCGTCTTATGTGCTTTTGCATCTAAAGTCAGTCCTAATGGCCCGGAAAGCTTATATTTTGTTTCCTAATGAAGCAAACCAGTCAGGCGGCTTTGCTCCCCATTCACTCAACCCTTCACCCTATGCAACTGCCTCAGGCAATACACATATGCACACGCGCATTACTGTAGTGGTTGGACCCGTTAAGAGTGACACACACACACACACACTCTCACAAAACACAACTATAAATTCTGTATATTACTGAGCCAGTACCAAAGCAGACAGCACCAGGTCTATACGTTATATATACTGTATATCTATACTAAATCTATCTATACTAATTATAGCAATATATATGATGATATACAGTATGTTCAAGTGATATCTGGTGTGTATACACTTACTGAGTTTGCATAAAGTCTGATTTATGAAATGCACTTTTTTCTCACACACACATTTTCATGCTTGAAATACTTATTTAAAACCAGAATACAAGGCAGCGCCACACCTGAGCCTCCTGAAGATTCTTGATTTTTTTTTTTTTTTTTTTCCTGTGGGTGCATACTTGGATGTGTAAGCTCACACTGGCTACAGCTTCATCAAAAGCACCACTCCGTAACCTCCCTCCACTCTCCAGTTCTTTGCTGACATACACCAATAGCAAAAAAGCTACAACCCCTCTCCAGCCTAAAGCAGCTCCCCCAATACCCCCCCCCCCTCCTTGCCAGCCATATCACACATTAAACATACAGTGTCACTTGTCCTTAACTGCCTATAGATTGGCCGTAATTAATAATTAAATGCTTTTGGTTGTAATGGATTGACCTGGGCTGACCTGTTCATTAGTCAGCTAGACGGAGGCATCACTCAAACTATTTTTCCTGTGCCCTTTGCCGTCTCCCCTCGAGGCGAGAGAACACTCTGCCGTCCCTGGCGAGCCGGCACTGCCTTACTGTCCTAGGTAATGCAGCACTGTGGAGGAAGAGACAGGAGCGTAGACATTCTTTGGAAATCAAGTTGCCCAGAGAGAATGTAAAGGAAGTAGATACCTTCATCAAGGACCCCTTAGAGTTGCCTTGTTATTTTCTATTATTTTTATTAAAAAATCCCAGAATGAATGTGCTCAATCTGAACCCACCCGTCTGTATTTTTGTGGCGGGGGGCTTGACACAACATCATGGCAGGTGTGATACCGTAAATTATAACCCACTCACTGACTTTTAGTAAGCATTGCTCATTGTAGATTTGATCCAAATACTTATGTTCTTTTATTGTGTGTGTGTGTGTGTGTGTTTATTTGACTTTTCCGCTGGGGATTTTAAAGTTGCTGTAATGGCTGAATGAGTAATAGGCTCCTGTGAATGGATCATTAATATTACTGTAGCTAGAGGTGTGTGTGTGGTGGGGGTGGGGGTGGAGGGGCTCTTTTTTCCTTTCCTTTTCTGTCACACACAAACACAGAGTGAGACGTGGCTGAGAAAGGCTCCAATGAATACTTGAGCCTCATGAGGTTCGCAGTAAAAACCAAATAGATAAGGTAGAAGGTAAATAGATTTAGCCTGAATGAATCTCAAGTACAAAGGTGACAGCACAGTAGTGTGTCAAATAATGTTATTTGGGAATTACTGTGGCCTTGAAAATCTTTGCATCAACAAAAATATTGAATTTAGCAGGGAAGAGAAACAAAAAGGTTGCAAGTCACAGCTTAGCAGACCCTTAAAGAGTCGGCCAGTGTCCCAACACAATGGAGATGGATGGAGTTTTTTGTTCAAAAATCACTAAGAATTCAAAAGAAGTATCTCATTCGACAAACACTGTGCCGGTTTATCTGACTAATCCACAGAGCAAGCGGTCGACAGATTTCTTTGGCAGAAAGTATTTGGAATTAAAACAGTTGAATGCACAGTTACATTGTGGGCCTAACAAAAGCAGCAGTTATTGCCTCTGCAGAAGTTGTATTTATTTTTACTTCTAGTTGAAGGAGAATGAGACCTCCAGCTCTGGATGATATGGAGAGATTTTGAGTTTGCTTTGTAAGTTTTTCTTAATTTGAATGAGAATTTTGGGAAACCCAAACAAATGTATAACGTCTAATCTATAAGATCTATAATGACCATACAATTTGAGGCCATATTATACAGGACCAGGCTTGCACAACACCGATTCAAGTAAGTCTGAAGTTATGTGAGCTACCTCACTTGAGTAACGATCCTCCATCTAAGTGCACTTAGACCATAATAAATGACCCAGTGCATCTTTTTTTAATGTTAGCCAGCATTAGGTGTATGAAAGACAAGCATCCTGTTTAGCTCAGGTCTTGACTGAGAAGTTCCCTGTAGTTGTTCCTACTATCTGTCTGCTGTCCACTCTCATTAATGTGCGTCTCTCCTCTATTTGTTGAATAGCAAGTGGCTCCACTAATAAAGAACTCCCACTTTATTCTCAAGCCTGTAATTACTGATCTAATTTTGCCTAATAATTGCTTCATGGCAATGACATGTATATTTACTCGTACCCTTGTACCCCCGTAGTGTGTGTGTGTGTGTGTTCTGTCTCATAGTGCGGCACATTGACAACCAGAGGAATAATTCACACAGACTAGCCACTTTCATCAGCCTGTCTGTCTTTTGTGCAGTCGCCCGCTGCCACATCAAAGCTGCAGCGGTGTTCCTCTCAGCTGGAGACATGAATACATGCATAAACGTGTGTGTTTGTGTTTATGTTTGCAAAAAGGTGCGTGTGCATGCTAATATGCGTGGAAAGTGCAGAGAAAGATTTTGTATCAGATTTAGCCTACACAACACATAAATTAGTTGTGTAGTCAACACTTTGCGCAAACTGTGAGTCCAATTGATCTTGTTTTTTTCTTCTGTGTGTGTGTGTGTGTGCGCGCGCGCGCAACCATAGTACAGTGGTTGCAAATTATTTGGCACTCTGCCTCTAAACAGAGTGTATACTCAGGCTTGTGGTAGTGCAGTGCTCAAGGGCATTTGTTTGTGCACACGTGTGTGCGTTTGCCCATGTGCTATGATATATTGCTCATCCAAGCGGCTGCAGCACCGTGAAGTGTAGTGAGATTAGAAGGAACCCATTCCTTTGTTAATTTAAATGGGTTCATGCATCATGCTTTGCGGTAGCCTGCCGATCAGAGCATTAAGGAATGGTGAACACTGCCCAGAGGTGTTTTTAATGGCACAGCGGGGCTTCCAATGTAAAGAGGTTTAATTCCCTGAATTTGAATAAATGCCTGGTTGTGGACCCAGGCTTTATGATTTTTAGATTTCATGTATTTTCTGTCTTTGTTGTGTGTGTGTGTGTGTGTGTGTGTGTGTGTGTGTATTTCGTTGAATGTCACGGCTGCGCTTATTTTAAATCTTGTAGGATTTGCACCTGCTATCTACCTACTGATTAACTTAGCTAACAGCTACAAGATCCCTGTGTCGTGCACATGTCTTGTGCACACTGGTGTGCAGACAGAAAATACAGATGTTAATTTATAACCTGGATAGTTACGTAGTGTTCACGGGGGCGGGTGTCTACAAGTATTTTGTAAATGAGCGTTAATATTTTCATACAGACAGTAAAAAGTGGGGAAAGAAGCAGAGTGAGAGTAGGGAAATGGATGGAGTAATGAGGTGAGGGGCATTGATAGAGGGTCAGTCCGGCACAGCTGCTCTACATGACACAGTTCATAGACCCTCTACTGACAACATGTAGCAAGCCTTACACACACACACACACACACACACAAACACAACACAAACAGCTTCCTATTGTAAAATAGTCAGTAATTTTTAACTTAAGTCTTCTTCCTGAAAAGCAATGTTCAGGTTTTAGTCACAATTGGTCAACCTCACATATTTTGGGACACTTACTTTCTTTTGTTAATGTAGGAGAACTGGATATTTTATTTTAGTTTGGAGAGAGTGTTTCTACTTTACGAGCTGTTATGTATTGTTGTAAGATTGCATTTTTGGAAGAGGAAAAGTGCTGGAAGGGTGTTTAATCTACTGATGATGCAGTGGTTTATTAAAAGTAAAGCAGGCAATTTACTTGTTTGACAAAATTAATCTTTAATCGCATAAAATGCTCACAGAGGCCCACAGAGAGCTTGTGCATGTTAAGACTATGGCTCCATACCAACTCATTACCAAGTCCAAACCAAAATCACACAGTGAATGCCTGAGATAATGGGGACAGGGCCACTCCTTGTGTTTGCAAACTTCCATCGCTCACAGTGAAACTGAAAAATATAGGGAATAAAGGTGGGGAAAAGTCTCATACATGGATTAATGCAGCTTCATCTGAAAGGCTTGACATGGCTTATAACATCTTTAATTAACCCAGTTCCTGTATCTCTTGAGATCGGTGGTATTTATAGGCCTCACATATTTCTCTTAATATGACAAACTCACTGTCGTATTGTTAAAGCCTTTATTGTCAAAGATGTTTTGATGATTAGTTGCAAAAAAAAAATGTTTGAGTCCTTTTTAGTCTTGGTGTATTTTGCCCCATTTTATTTTTGAGTAACGACAAGATTTAGTGATGAATGAGTTGTTCTAGAAAATATTTCAGCATATTTTCATGAACAAAACTTAACACACTGTCACAGTGCAGTTTATTAGCAGAGGAGCTACATCTGGCCCTAACAGACTAAACAGCCCTCCTTTTTGAAATGAATACCCTTGGTGGATTGTCCAGCTGTACTGATAGCATGAATATTTATCAGTGGCAAGCATAACATTATTTTTAGTTCACCAATAAATCAGCCTCCAGAAAAATGAATTACCATTTCTACTTTATCTATTTTGAGGCCATCCTGAAAAATGTTCCTCTCTGATGCTGTGACTTGTAACAAGTGGTAAAGATGTCTGTGTGAACTGTGTGTGTCAGACTGTGTGGTAATAATATCAGGCATGTGTGCAATGTATGGTGAGTCACAGCCCTATGATGACAACAGATAAAATAGAAAATGTTTTGCATGTTTTTCCAAAATTGTATCCAGAAATGGTGCCTATGAAATGTCACACTGTGGCCAAAGTGTTTGGTGTCGTTTGATTTTACATTTTGACTGGGTGGTTTATAGATATGGGTCATAACAGCAGCCACAGTGTGAGAATTTGATCCTAAATTTCACATTGTCACTGTGATGGCTGTATTTATGAGAATGGACTTAATCATTTCAAGCCACGTTAATCAAAACTGCGATTAACACTGATTGTTTGCTTCCTCTTCACAGGATCCTCCGGTTCTCCCCGTCGACCAGTTCAGTGAAAAGTTTGTCCACTTCATCACCCAGTGGTGAGTCCATCTCTCTTACTGTTTGATAACCTTCTGTAGAGAGACAGACGCAGAAATTATTTTAATGAACACCGTTTGAATTTATATGGTATTTTGTCTGCGTTCAGAGGCTGCTGACTTTGTTGTGCATTTGGTTTTGGTTTGTACTACCTTAAATCGTTCAGGGCAGTTGACCATCTGAGCCCCACAGAGCCCGACTGAACTATTTCAAAGGCCACAAGCTGCATTAAGCCAAATTATTGTCGATGAATTAAAAGGTATAGTGTTATACAATAGGCTTGTGTGTGTTGATGTATTTTGGATGTAATGGTTTTAGCCAGGCCATTCATTCCTGCTGATGTTGAATAAAAAGCTGTCCTTTTTTTTTTTTTACTAGCAATGGTTGATTTATCTAATGCAGCAGGACAAAAACAATGTTTACCCTGTGTTTGCCTCCAATTCATTACCCTCTTATAACCTTTACAATCGCACAAACATCTGCATACACTCTCAAACCACATGAAAGCTGTGTGTGTGTGTGTGTGTGTGTGTGTGTGTGTGTGTGTGCGCCCGCGCCTGCCTGCTTGTGTGCATGTGTTCAGCACTCAGCGGTTGGATATACCAGCTGTTGTTTAACCCCCACGCCTGCTTTATTTACTCAAACAGGGCACTTCTCTCTCAGGACAGACTGAGGTGCAGGTACAGGTGCCCTGTCCTGCCTCGGTGCAGAACAAGCACTATGTTCTACCAGGCTACTCTTGAGGGGGTCATGGCCCATTCATTGTGATACATAAAGCAGTCACATGACTAACTGCAGGCAGGCTCCCTACACTAATTCTTCAAAGTCCCCAATGTAGGTCGTTTTGACAGATCGTGTATGTATACACACAGGACACTCATAGAAACACCCATAAATCCAATGTTCTGCTTTAGTTTTAATGTTCTGAGTCACAAGAAAGATTAATTGAACTTACCAATAGTAATTGAACAATTTTGTTTGACATTAATGTTCTGCATTCCTACGCCATTGTGTTTATTGTCAGTGAGACCGCTTTCAGCTGCTGTGGCATGAATGGTTTTGTTTCAAGCCGTCTCTTGAATATTCGTGCCGTTGAAATGAAAGAACAAAAACACGTCTTGCACTCTTACAGAGTTTGAATAGTGGCTGGATATAGACTGCTTGTATCTCTTTTTTCAGTATGCGGCGACAACCCAAAGAGAGGCCTGCCCCCAATAACCTCATGGTAAGTTAAACCAAGCCTTCCATTAAATAGTTCCAAGGACCTTAAAATATAAGTGTTGAATAATGGAATGGAATATACAGTTGTGTTTTTTCGCAATGATTGAGGTGTTGTGGGTCAAGGACCCTCAAAGTTGGCATTGCTTTGTAGAAACAACAGCAGTGAACTTCTTGCTGCCAATGAAAGATGTCAGAAAGAGGTCAGCCAGAAACCTTGAGGTAGGATTAAGACCTACTTCAGCAACAATTCTTTTTAATTCACTGTATTGGAGCCAAACTGAATGAATTGGGCCTAGCTGCTTTACAGGAGTCAAATAATTCTAGTTTTACAAAATTAAGTTTTATAGCGGAATGAAAATTTGAGTAAGGGACAAAAGGAAATAATTTGTGTGTGTGTGTGAGTATGTGTTTTTTTGAGGTGTAGACCTTACAGTGTGAGGACGTTTTGGGAAAATGAGGACCTATTAGCCAGTCCTCACTTACTGACACATCTTCAAATGTTGCTGCTGTTATCAACAGCCCCGACAAGGTGATGAATACTACAAAACAAAAAACAAATGCGAAAGCCACAGGTTCCGCGCCTCTGGTACACTTCAGATTTGTAAATAATGGAACACACTCCAGACCTTGCTCTAAATATGGACTTTTTGCAGGGGTTTTGTTTTTTGGTTGTTGTTTTTTTTGCCTTTGTGGCTTTAGTGCACTAGACCACAGCAGTTTGCACAAACTGCCTCTTAAGAGGTACAACGCACTCTGGTTTCGGCGACAGTAACAAGGACAGCGACGGTTGGGTCCACAGAGAGAGGAGGGGGTGTGTTGTGGGGATAGAGGGCTGGAGGGTGTAAATGCAGAGCTGCTAACAGATTGTATGTTCTCAGTCTCACACCAGAAAGGAGGAGTAAAGGGAAATGTTGTCGAGACAGACACTGGGAACTCTTGCTTCGAGACAAAAGTGGTTCTCTCTTCAGAGACAGCACGCACTGCCACTTCTGACGAACTTCAGCTTGTTTTGTTTGTGGCCTGTTGCTCTTTTTTCTTTTTTTCACTTGTACACATTTATTTGAACACAACATTGTTTGTGTTAAGTGACACCTTTGACTCCAGTCATTAATTACTGTGTTTCTCTCTATGTAATTGTGGCAGTGGGGAGGATGTTGTTTTTGGTTTGACCCAACCCTAACCCTCATCCTCTTGTCTTAGTCTGGCTCAAGACCAACTTACACGATGTCTCGATTCCTTATGTACTGATATCTTGAGGAATAATATAATGATACTTGATGCGAGCTCTTTTTCACACTTAGGTTTCTTATGTCCTTCGGTGTTCGGCTTAATTCAAACACAAAATAAAGTTGAGACAAAGATTACAGCAAACATATTTTATCAATACTTATCAGACAATATTAGACCGCCGTCAGTGAATACTCCATTTATTCTCAAATATATGGATACAATGAATCCAGTATCCTCTGTACAACCAGTTATCCAGTGCGTATTGTATGCACTACACTATTGTAATTCTGTAATATATATTCATTTCTCTAGGGCCAGTGAGACAAACCAGAATGTCCTCCATATTTTGATTCCAGAACTGTCAAGATAAATGTTCTGAAAAGGAACAAGATACCGTGCGACCCAAAGCCTCAACCGTTGTGTGTCGCCTTCAAACTGTGACAAAAAAAATTGAAACACATCCACCCTTTCCGTTTCACCACCTGCTGATAGATCAGTGATTTTATCAAAAGTTGTTTGAATTCACAAACTTAGAAAGTCAGTGCATCAGTGGACTGGAGCTGTCGATCAGATGAACTAAAATAAGACCATCTTTCAAACCAAACCATCTTCACCTCGCCCCCAACCACAAGTACGGTAACATTGAGGAAAGATGAAAAAAAACAAACACGGCTTTTTAATTGTTTTGTGAAGACGGTAATGTATTCAACACATTTCCTCGTCCTGAAAAAAATACACTGTAGACTTTTTATATCTCAAAGATTTAATGTAAAGGTAGAACGATGCTTCCTTTTCATCGTCATACATGGCATCCCGTTTCAGATTCTTCTTCTGTGTTTCTAAACGCGTCGGGTCACCGTCACCGCTCACATGGCAGCGTTCAGCACTGCTCCTGAGAGTGTTTCCTTCCTCTCGCTCTCTTCCACGTTCCTACTCTGCCCCACTTTTTTCACATTCCCTGTGAACTCTGTGCTCCTTTCAAATTTTCACAGTTCTCTCGCTCTCTTTTCCTCCATCCCTCCTGTCTTTCCTTTGCCTATATTTTTGTCCTCCTGTAGGCCTTTCATTTCTTCCTCTGCCCGTGATGAACTGAGATATAAGGTCATGGATGCCTGCCTTTGTGCCACCAGCCTGCTGATTGTCTTTCTCTCCTCCTCATTCCCTCTTTCCTCCCCACTTCTCGCTCTCCCTCCCCGTTCCCCCAGCCTCCTGAGTACATTAAAACTCTTTACCTATTCTATCTGTATGTTAATGCACCTTGCCGCCGCTCCCCTTTTCTCCTCTCCCTCTGCTGTACGGAACGGGCTGCCATTTTCTCTCAGCTTTTTATCTGCGCAACTCATTTCTTCTGGAAGGTAATGCGGGAAATTGCACAATAGTGTAGACACTGAGCAAATAATGCTATTTTGTGACCATACAAAACTCACCTCGTCGCTCCAGTCTGCTCATCAGGTTTCAGCATGTGGTTTCTCTAATCACTGGTATAGCTTTTATTGACGTCATTATTGTCTCTGGGATTTTATCCTATTAGACGTTCTTTAAAGGGCTGCTGTTTGATTGCACGCCTGCTCGTGATGGTTTCTGTCCCCAGTCTGTTACGACTACTTATACTGGATGCCTTATTCATACTGATATTTTTATCCTATTCACTTAAGCGGTGTTATTACGCAACTAAAGCACACCCACAATGGAAAACCGTTTGCTTCGGTCCATAGAACAGTCCAAAGAGAAAAGTTAAGGGCAAAAAACGCATCAAATCAAATGATAACCAGTGAAAACCAGTGAGTAACTAAGTACAAATGTAATAATATAGTAATGATTTCAGAGTACTCCTGCATCAGGATGGAGTTGGTCTCTAGTTTTGTGTTCCCTCACAACGGGAGGTTTCAAATATCAGTGCAGAAGTACATTTATTTGCACTTAGCTATAATCCAGAATGTCTACCGTCTTCTTCTTCACTCCCTTAGGTGGCGCATTTCTGCATTTCATTGGATGGCAAATAGTGGAGTAGCTTGATATTTAGTTTTTAGCCTGAGGAATGGCCCCTCAGTTTGCTCTCCTTGTGAGGTGATAGCAGCGCAAACAGCATGTAGCAAGTAAATCAGTGGCTTGTAATTTGATGAGTCACCAAAAAACCTTGACGCCGATGGAAGCGTTTCAGCTGATCCGAGCCCGGGTGGTTTACACCATGACTCATAATCTGTTTGTCAGTTTGTCGGCCACTCATTAATCAAGAAGGAATCTCTAACGGAGCTCTGTCTGGCTGCATCAAGCGCCGTGCTTCTCTGGTATCAGTAAAGAGATCTTTCTTCCCACGTCTTCCAAGTCCCTCCTTTTGTAAAGAATCTCATGACGGGCCGTCAGAGAGGAAAGTGAGTGTGTTTTTTCTCTCCTCATACTGATGCATCTTTCATTGTGGTCACCCTATCCTGTCATCATAAGCTCACGACGTTGGTCAGTTGAGGAGACTTTCCACTGGCCAGCTCCCAGGACGTCAGCTGCAGGTATTTGGTGATGACCCGTCCTGTCTGAGGTTTCTTGCTTTTGGTTCTGAACGGGCCGTCTTTCTCCTCTCCCCTTCTCCTTCAGTGCAAAGCCTGGTCTTTGGCTTATTTATCAACTTTAGGTCAAGAAAGACAGAAAATGCATTTAGCCTTATATATATTTGTGTACTTGAAATTAATATGTGCAAAAAGCACATATTAATTTCTGTGTATGAGAGAATAAGAAAAAGACTGATGATCCCCACACCCCTTATATTCTTTGATTGTGATTTGATGGACACCCCCCCAATCATCCCTCACTCCCCAGCCAGCAACCTTCAAACAGCCTTTTAGCACCCTTGTCAATGCAGCCCTCCTATTCTGCTTTTCTATTCATATGCACACATACACGCGCACAAATTTCATCGCCCCCTTTCAACCCTGGAGACACCAGATGAGCCCCTGGGTTTTTCACAAAGGAAACCCTCCTGTCCCACACGTGCACGCGCGCACACACACACACACACACACACACACACACACACACACAGTTTTGACCACTCACAGCGACGGTAACAATAACTGTGGTTATTTGAGGTTGTTATTAACAAATTCTGGCTAGTTAATATTAAACCATACTATATCTGCTAGTGAGCATTTGTATTCATTTATTTGTCATATCAGGTAACACGGTTGTCTACTTAACACAACAACAGAAATGTTTGTTGTGCATTTTTTTTAAGATATTGTGATGTTTCCAAAAAACCTACATGGCTGTCTGACTGTTTTCTACAGATAGATTGTATATTAGACATCTAATAATCTATATGTGTAGTGTTTTTTTGTTGTTTTATGTACATGAGTTCTAGTAACCATCCATCTCAAACTTCAGAAACAGTTTTAGCGTCTGAGTAATGTAACATCCCAACATCTGCAAAAAGGGTTTTCACATGTGTGCCCGTGTATCATTGCACCTCTTGCGTCTTTTCAGACTTGTGCCAACTCACTGGAGTCTCCTCCTCCCGAAACTTTTCTGTCAACACCTTTGCTGCCAAATGTTTTCGCATGTCACCCTTGGGTCTTCAATGACATGAACTCCATTCACACATACTGAGTCTACACTGTGCTACGTAGTTTGAATGATAGCAGGAGTCAGAATTACCCAAATCGGTGGGGTTGGGATCCTGTTAAATTTAATTTGGCACTTGGATAAAATATTACTTTTTTATGGATCCATCATCCTGTTGAAGCGTAAGCAAAAAAAAAGTCAATAATGAATATTGTAGCTTAAACAAGCTTGTCTTGTTTTTATGGAGAAGTGCACCGTTGAGTTTTTCAATAAGGATGAATTAGATGAATATGAATTAGACAGCAATGAACTTGTTTCCTGTAAGGTTCCTTGACACCTACGATGTCAAAAAGTAACTCTTAAGACATTTGCAGCCACTGCTAACTAGCTGTTGTTTGATGGTGCACACAGCCAAGTGAGTGAATCCTGACTGCTGCTGGAGTGGACATTTAGTATTTTCTCTATGGTAAACTTGGTGGGGGAATAGAACTTTGCATGAAAATGAAGGAGCTCTGGTTTAAGGATCGGTCAGAACTAGGTCAGGAGGCACACATCTTCAGACAATCGTTGATAAGTAGATATTCGCAGAGAGCCCTGCCTTGCTATACGCACAGTTTGAAAGACGCAGATAGTTCTGAAAGTAGCACTGGATGCTTGGATCATTAAGTTTAAAGGGGAAATGGTGAGCTGTAACACTCAAGAGAAGTTTCCCTACATTCCCTGTGCGCTGAGTTCTACCAAAGTCTACACTCATACACGCACAATGTGAGCCAGTTTCCAGAGGGAGCTGGTGATTAGCATGCAAATCTGTAAAGCCGTAGTTATTCTATCTACCTATTCACCCTACTCACTCTCTCTCTCTCTCTCTCTCTCTCACACACACACACACCATGTTTCTTTCGACATTATTCTAATGAGGTGATGACCAGTCTCCTGTTATAATTGCCTCAAACTGCTTTTAATTTCTTCTGAGGGTATTAATCATACCTAGTGTTATTTAAAATGGCATAAATTAATCTTAGATTAAACAGACCCTTCAAAGGCTTCAAACAATTAAAGAGTTAGAGGTAGAATTTCCCCTGGGTTTGGGCCAGTTCTGTTTGAGCGCAGCAGTTGCAGGTGATTATCCCATTTTGATGTGGCCAGACGGTGATTAATGTAACTTTTAAATGAGTCCTTCTCCCCGTCTCACCTCTGTCCACACACTGCCGCAGCAGAAAGTCAGAACGCCTTCAGTGACCTAACAAGGAGTACTTATTCACTCTGTAGTTATTCCTCTTCCCTTACAGGTTTCATGCTTAAATTAAGTCGCAAGGAAATTTAATTATTAGGTGATTATGTGTGTGTGTGTGTGTGTGTGTGTGTGTGTGTGTGTATACCTGTGAGCTTTTGTATTAAGGCACAATTCTTGGTCCACCTTACGTTTAATGTGATGGTGATCCTTCTCATAACAGTCTGAAGCAGTTTTCCCCTTCCTGGGGGTCTTATGTTATTAAAAAAACATGAAGGGCCCCTACCAGTAATGGCTTAGAGAGCAGCAGGGCCCCGGTTCGACTCCCAGCCGGCCAGACCACTTCTTGCGTGTCATTGCCTTATTACTGAGCATTGTCAGGATTGTGTTCAACTTCTCATCCATGCCAGCAGTCAGAAGTTTAGACTGAGTTCATTCTTGGCTTTGGAAGCACTAATTGACAAAACAGTCTCAGCACAAGGTTCATTTAGTAGTAGTTTAGATTTAGTGTTCTGGAGCTTACGATCCAGTATGTGCACAGTGTGTTGTTTCACTGTGTGCTTCACTTTTCATCTCACTCACTCTAAAGCCAAAGTCTTCAGAAGCACATGTACCTGCTAACAAACAGTCAGCTGTAAATTACATTCAGTAGACGGGACATTGCTTTAGACAAAAAAAACAGATGTTGTGCTTCTACAGTCTCTGGGCATGCACTTTATGGACGTACGGTATATAAGTGTATAAGTGTGGCATGACAAGCCACACATCTTCATCCAGGTCAAATTCCAGCAGATGCCTCTGGCCTGCCAGGCAGGGCAGAGGTGGAGAGCTGAATTTTTAAAAAACATCGCTCAGGACCTCCTCCTTTATCCCTGTATCACTCGCTCTCTACTGAGGCGAGCGAATGATTGATGAGATGAGTATTCAGCACATAGGGGCACCCAGGAGCGTCCACTCCACCCGTCGCAAACTGACACACACACACACACTCTGATATGAGAGTAATTAACCTCAGACTGTGTTAACCCCAACTGCCCATTAGAAGGACAACAGGATTGATGGGGCTCCCCGCAGTCCTTCACAATCTCTACAGTTTGTGCAGGATTAGCGCACGCTGGAATGTGTTACCATTTTCCCCAGAAATACACAACTACACTGGACCGCTACACATGTGGTGATTGAGTGTTGACGATCAAAAGTGACCGCAGTGAGCAAAGAAAGAGCAGAACCCAAGCTAACAGATTTTGGTTTTACAAAGGAATCGTGGTACAGTGCTAACGTATTCACTCCATTTGTCCTTCAGGTGATTTCATTTCACATACACAGTCTTCAGTTTAGCATATTTAGCATGTAGCCACAAATAGACAAGCGTGATCTCAGGAGGCGGTCGTCACTGCCAGTCTGTCCTACTTTGTTACTAATCTTACGCTGTCTGCACCAGTTTGCGTGTTGCCTGCGGGTGTTTCACGTCGTCTGACCCCAGAAGAAACAGCTGACAACAACACTGCTCACCTTGGAGTCACTTTCTGCGTCAGATTTGACCCAAACTAGAAAAGCCACAGTTGTAGTGAGATGTTGGGTTTTTTTATATGTATGTTATTTGCCTGTCTGCAAAGCAGAGCAGAGTTATGTAAGATGAATATTTGTTTGTGACATTGTTTAATATATAGGGATAACAGTGGATATTTGTTGGCAGTCTCTCCAGGAGGGCCGTCGTAGTGTTCACATTTCTTACACAAACCAACAAAGAGAGCTGGAGTGGAGGTGGATGTTTCAGAAAGTCACAAATGGCCAGATGCAGACGCTCATCCTGAGGGGGGCATGAGTGTCCGCACCAAACTTCATGGCAATCAGCCTCAGAGTTGAAGAGATATTTCAGTCTGAACCAAAGTGTTGGACTGACTGACCGACTGACATTGCCATCAGTGGAGACGTGCCACTGGCTAAAATTAATCTCATCAGTGTTCTCTGGTGGATGGACTATTAAATAGTGGCACTGTTTATGAATGACTTCTGACATATCTTTGACATTTCTGCAGTGAAATTTCTTGTTGCTTATTGGCTGACATTTACAACAGTATTAATATATCTGCCGCAAGTTGATATCGGCCAATATCAACCCGGGCAATTTATTGGTTGATTTCCAACTGTGGCCCTAAAGAGCTGAGGAAGAAAAATGCCTCTTCTGTGACTGACCTCCTTACTTAGAACTGAGGTCCCATTAACAGTGTACAACAGTGACAGTCTGTTGTTGTTAAGGACGGATATCACTGAAATCAGAGTTGACAAGTTCATTTAAAGCGGCCAGCTGCAGGGTTGTTTATCTAATTGGACATCGAGACACCACGAATAAAATTCACAGTCAGCCTCAGTTGACTTGTCTCATTTACAGCCTCCTCCCCTCTCACCTCTGACTCCTCTCTGTGACCTCTATGACCCCTGGCTGTGCTCTGGAAAGTGCCCCCAGATGAGGCTGGCGATTGGGGCTGTTGTCATTGAGATATCACATGTGACATCTCTGTTTCGGGTCGCGCAGCCGTTAACAAGTGAACACTGTCATCGTCTGACAAATTTGATGAGCTACCAATCAACAAACTTGTCATGTTTGCTTGCATCACTCAAGCTCATTTGCCGGCGCCATCGATGAAAATCCGTCAAGATTAAGGTCACATTTGTTGTCGAAATCTGAAAAGCAGTCCTCCATTTGTTTTTCAGTGTGGTTTGTTCGTGCTGTGCCACCTATTATCACAAAGCTCATTTTATGACCTGTTATGACGCACGTAGATCGTTAAACTCCAGAGATATTTCTTTAAAATGCCCTGACAAGCCATTAGTTAAACGTCTTGCATTTAAAACCAAATCTGTTACACATTAATATTTAGTACTGTTTAAGGATACTCCTGTTTAGTTTATTTGTATTTTATTATTATTTCCTGAATCACGAGCTTGAATAATTGTACAAGTAGAACTAAACAACATGCTTCACATAATGGTGCCATAATGTTTGTGGCTGCAATCTGTGATAATAAAAAATTATATTGCAGAATAGGTATAAACATTTTGTAATAGCTATTAGAATATACATTTTGCATTTTTTTTACGAGGAAGCTCATTACTTGTGTTTTACAACTACTTCAATTCATTTTCACCATAGGTGACAATTGTTCTGAAGGTCATATTATATGTATGTAGAAAGATGAGTGTCAGCAGTGATTGCATTCAGTGTCAAAAAATAATAAAATAATGAAGAATGTCTGATCAGTTAAATTCCAAAACATGATTTCGCCAGCTCAAATTTAATCCAGTCACCTGGACGTTAAAGTTGATTATTACACACTTATCATTTTTTAATTTATTGGTATTTAGTATTTAGTTTTCTAATTAAATATAACAATTTCTGAAATGGTCAAGGATTTATTTATTTTTTACTTATCTGAAAATAGTAGTTAAATAACTAAATAGTCCCATTTAATTCCATATCAAGTCAGAATTTGTGATTCCTCTCTCCATTCAGTTTTTATATACAACTTTTTGTTGAATGAATGGAAGTTCAAATTTTTGCCATTCAAATAAATCCTTACGGACTAACTTTGTTCCAAAGGTAAGTATTTTTTCTTTTTTATAAAATATAAGACTTTTCACTGTCAGTTCTTCATCAACATCTGTATGTTTCTCTCCACTCCACAGGACCATTCCTTCATCATACAGTACAACGATGGTAATGCAGAGGTGGTGTCGATGTGGGTCTGTCGCTGCTTGGAGGAGAGGCGAGCTCACCAGGTTCAGGGACGCGTCTGACGTCCTCCCGCCGCCGGCCCACCTGTGCTGGACCTGGACATTTGATCCCACGCCTAGGACACTTTGCAAAGTCAGGATCAAGTATGTTCCTATGTGCACTGTACAAGTCACTTCATGTACATGGACAAAAATCACTAGATGTTAAATACTTCATGTGACTGGTTCTTAATTTAACAGCACTCGTGTGCCGTTGCTGTGAGGAGCTTGCATCCTTTTATTAATCTCAGTATACAAACTGTGCTTTCTTTCTGATGTGGTTCTCCGTCAGCGGCATCACCCCCACATTGTGTAGGGAAGCGCAGTGAGCGTCTGATGAGAGAGAGATAAATGATCCCGATTTAAAGGATCGGTGACAATAACCAACTTCAAAGCATGAGACTGCAGCACGCTGGCAGAGTTGTGTGTTGCTTTTTCGGATGGCATCTCAAATAACCGTCTTGTGCTTTACTGTTGACAGCCCTCTAGTGAATGTTAAGGTTTTTGCCTGTGAGTAACTGCCCATGTGTGTGCCTGTTTTCTTTTTCCACTGGTGTAATTTATTACCTCAGCAAACATATGTTGTCGCTATAATAGCAAGGACCCCCCCCCAAAAAAAAGCACCTGTTGTTTGTGAGCTTGAGCATTTCTTATTCCTAAAGGTCGTGAGTTAACTGAATAGATGGCAACAAGTCTGCCATTGCAGTGAGTGTGAAGCAGCACTGCAGTATCGCAGAGCGGGATGAAATATTAACACATCTTTTCTCACTGGCTCACTGACCACACAGTTTATTGTTCACGCTCATCAGGAGGAACCAGGGTTTATTTCTTTTATCTCGGGCTGCATACCTTTTATTTCCATTTGCACAGTCATGCCTGACATTGAGTGCAACTGAATGAACGGCTGGAGAGGAAATTGTGCTGAAGCAGATCTCCACTTTCATTCAGCAGCTTTTGTTATTGTTTTTCCTCTGAGAAACCGCAGAGAGTTGGAGGCATAACAGAAACTTTAACTTTTCCTCCCCTTTTAAAGCAACATTTGTTTCATGTTGATTTGCTGTTTTATCCACATTGTCAACATGAAAATGATTTTTTTAAGTAAAATATATCATGTACTCTACAGAAATTACACTTGTTTACTGGAGTGCCCCATGAGATCAGCTGATAGACTGTGGAGTGCACACAACACCAAAGACCACTGACGAGCCAAATGGTGAATTATATGGATTTCTCATGACAGAGGCAAACACAATGGGTTAAGTGACTAAAATGAACAGGGTGTTCACGTGCAGCTGAGGACACGTGCAGTGCTTAAGTGCAATTAAATGCCATTGCTTCCACAAAGGGACAGTAAATAGTGACGCGTGTTCAGTGCGAGCGTCGCTGAAAACGAATGTAACGGCTGTACGTCAGCGCAGCAGGAAAGGCTTTAAGCACCAATTTACTGTACATGTGATGTGTAGTTTCTTTAGTAGCCCGTGTGCTAGATGTTGTTTTATCCTCTGTTGTTGGGTTTTTTACTCTCTGGCCTTTAACTATAAATCATTGGAAACTGGGAACAAATCTGTCACGTACCTCATCGTGACGTTTCATAATTCTCCTCGAGATTTCTGATATTTTCACATGACCTAGACTATAGTGGGTCAGGTTTTTTTCTGTAATTTTTGCATCTCATTTCCACAATGGGCTATTCATTTAGCATAGTGCTACTTGAATTAACATTTGCTTTCCTTTTGAACAGATCCTCAGCGTTGTGTCCCAGCTCCATATTACATACTAATTGTCAGCATTTTTTTTAGTGTGTGTTGCATGTACAGTATGTCTGCATACATAATTTAGTATATTAAAAAGTATGCATATACATTTTTGCCTAAGTTAAAGGTGGTAATGAAGTAACAGACATGTCCTAAATCTAATTTAATAAAAAACAAAACAAAAATCTCGCTCAAGTTGGGAAGATCACGAGACGCAACTTAAAGTTTTGGTGAAAGTTAGCAAGTGGGGTTGTTTGTCAGACTACGAATGAACATTTACTGGACATTGAATGTGTTGCTTTCTGCATAAGCGTTGAATCACACTTTAATCACCAGCCGTTGGTTTCAGCGCAGTGTGTAGGAGCTAATGTTGACACAGCACACCAGCCCACTGGTAACCACCCCTCACCGGTCATAGTAGTTTAACAGATAACAGCGTGGGAAGGGGAACGTTTTCGTAGCGCCCTCTACTGGTTGAGCTCACAACGCGTTAACACAAGATTGCACTGGGAATTATGTGATCCCAGACATTTCTCAGTTGAATACGTCTCCACATTCAACAGTATTCTTTTTTTTTTTTTACTGAATGTTGCATATTTCAAACTATAAATGTTCTGTTTATGTGTGTTAGCAGCTCCTAGCAGAGGCGCTATGTGTCAAACTCCCTCACTTATTAACAAGTTTCATTCGTGCCATTGTTTTCCCTCAGGAATCTGCAAATGAGGTGCAGCAGTTTTACTTTTATGTACATAAATGCATTTGGTCAGGATGTCTGTGCAAGATTTTGAAGCTAATATTACTTTCAGAATTGGTGAAATTCAAAAATTGAAGACATTTCCTTCAAATAAATACGTCGCTGTGGATTTTCCAGTAGTTGCACAATGAACAGAATATGTACTCAGCATTTTACCACATATATTGTTATATTCATTCTAACTGTTACTTTGGGTAAGTCAAACTGTTAATTCATCAGTGAGACAGCCACCTAATATTGAGTTGGCCTTAAATGTAAATGAAGCTATATTGCAGACTGGTAAAACCAGGAACTTATAAGAAGTGTGTGGCTTTTACAGTGTTAATGTAGTCTTGCACCCAAACCAAAAAGACAAGAATAACATTTCATTTTTCAAAACCGATGTACTATAAGCTCCAAAAGCTCAGATACATCTTTTTGTTGTTTTTTTTTTTTTTACATTGTTTAGTCTGTTGGACTGTGATATTTGAATCTGAATCTGTCCGATCAGTGGGAATATTTATTATAATTTTTTACTTTTCGGCTTGCTCACAGCAGAGATCACCTGTGAATCTTTCACCTGTTTTTGCCTAAACCACAAAGCATTACAGTAAGTCAGTGATGGGACTCAGCAGAAATATTAGTGCTGTGATGTTACTGGCTGATTGTGGCCTTTTCTGTAATTATCTGTGTTGGCACATATTCCAACCTGCACAAATAAAATCAAATGTATTTAAACTTGATTTGGGTAAGTCTTAGATTTTGTTGTATTCAAGTCTTTTACACAGTCTAGATGGTAATGATTTTATGATCCATTTTTTAGTCACCCTGCACCAATGATTATTTCTGATCATGTGTCCTCTTTAATAACCTGTGGTTTTCTTGAAGTTTCTCTCCAGCTTGAATGTTTGTTTTTTCAAACACGAGTTTTGACACCTTTTGGATGTCACCCCAACTCTTAACAAAACTAAAGCACATAGAAAAAATAAGGAACTCTTGGCATTAATTAATTAATAGTTTGACATTTGTGTGTGTTGGCGTAGAATGGCCCAAACCTGTAAGATCCCTGCCATCATTAGTTCATGTACAATTTGCATATCATAATTAATCTCAGTCAACTTCTAATTAACGTCAGCCTTGTTCTTGGTTATTAATTTCTGCATTAACCTGTGGAAAATAGTTCATAGCACACAAATACAGTCCAGGAAGAAGATTGTATTGTTGTTGTTGTTTTTCCTCTTAAAACATCAAGGACGTACTGTGTTTTCTTTTTAATACACTTGAAAAGGAAATGTCTATTATATAACCCCACACACATCAGGTCACCCCCAAAACCTTCAGCTCCTGATGCTAAACTTCATTAACTTGGAAACAATAAGTGCCACACATTTACCAGTCAATTAGTGTTTATTAGAATTACTAAAGAAAAAACTGACATAACCTCAAAGCCAGTGGCCACTTGCAGCCATTAAACCAAGAACATGTTTCATCCTCTCAGCAGCTTCAAAATGAATCCTAATGGTTATTTCCTGACTAGCCCATGATAGAAGGTGCCATACCACTGAATTATTGTCTTTATAATGCATTTTTTTTCATAAATTCCACAATTGCCAAAATCAGCCAACCTTTTAAGTCTTTTAATGTTAAGAATGACTAGAAATGAAGGCTGACTCATTTTGATTTGCCCGAAAATAAGCTTTGAAGTAAAAGATATTATCCAAAAACAGTATATGATTCAAAAAGGCATTTGGATGACCCAGACCAAAGATAAATTGTCTATTTAATATTTGTGTTTTATTTCTGTGGTATTTGCTTTTCATGTCAAAATATTGAAGTTAAGCATGGCTAGTGTTGATTTATGTGAGAACGTTTAGATTTATTTCTCTGTTTAAAAAAATCATATTTTATACCTTGATGTGTTTTCAAGACCATCACAGAGAAGCCCAGGCAGAGCAATCAACAAGACACAGCAGTGTCCTGAATTCTTGTCGTTTTTAGCCTTGTGTGTTTCCAGGGATGACAACGTCAGTCCATTGGTGAGTCCTCCACTTGTCAACAATATGTCAACAATTATAGAAATCAGTTGCTATGAAATTGTGTGCTCGTATTTATGTTCCCCTGAGGACGAATCATACTTATTTTGGTCGTCCTCAGACTTGTCCACAAGCTCCATTATCAAGTCATCATTAGACTTTTCTTAGTTGAAATTTGGACAGAGCCAGGTTAGCTTTTTCCTCTCCTGCTTCCAGTCTTATGCTAAGCTAGGCTAAACGTTCCCAAACTTCAGGTTACAAATATAATTTTTCAAAAATAGTTTTTCTTGTGATCACCATAAACAATTCATGTATTAATCCATTTTTCCTCTCTGGGCTTGATGTGCAGCCTTCACATCTTTTATTGTGTTAGTTAATGTTGGTCACACTTTGTTCTTCAGACAGGGACGTTGTGTGATGTTATTTGTACAGGTTTCTGTCTGAATGCACCTACACATCTATTGACAGGCAGCCTGATTTAATAATCATGTAGCTGTGTGTGACATGAAGGCGTTTGAGGACCCTGACACACACACACACACACACACATGTAGTCAGCATGCGCTGTGTTGTATTGTATGCATTGTTAACTTTTTAAAAGACGTCTTAAAAAGCAGAAGGACAACCGGTGTGGTTTCAAAGCTCCTCTACACTTTGATATTATATGATTATGCAGAAATTCATTTCCCACTTTATTTGATCTTTAAATGAAAGCCAGCTTAAGCAAAATGATCTTGTGATTGAGGTTACCTTCACTGGTCCTCCTGCTGTGACAGATATTTTACTTGCGGTGTGACCCCTTTTACGCCAGTGTAATGCAGCAAATACTCGCTATGAGCCATAATACTGCCCGGCCTTGTATATCTGTTTCTTCTCTTTTTTAAATTTTCACTGCAAGAAACTCTAGTGGGAGAGAGAAGCGCTTCTATACAGTATGAACTTTGTGCCACCATCCACCCAAGAAAATGTTTCATATTTTAGGAAGTTGATTTAGAGGGTGATAATGTGCAGGGCTGACTCTGTACTGTATAGTACACAAGACCCTTCACTGAGGCTACAACCAGGCAGGAAATCATTTTTATCATTTTCTCACATTTACTGTGGTATCTTTTTTTAAAAAAAGACAAAAAAAACAAACTTGGAAACCTTGTGGTGGATCACTGAGAGAGTTAAATAAAAAATGATAAATTATTGGCCTAAAGGCTGCAGCATGCCTCCAGTGAAAGGCTCCTCAGAAGTTTGGATAGCACTGCGAAGCTCCTTATGAAGGTTCTGACCATTTTCCTTTACACCCCCACCCAAAAAGGGTATTATAATTTCATTTTCAACAAAGAATAGCATGTTTAGCATGTTAACATGCTTGAAGTGGCACTGTTAACATTCTAGTCTCTGTTGGGTATACAGATATTTACCATGTTTACCATCTTAGCACACTAATGTTTGCTCTGAATCATGTAACACTAACTACAACTGAGGCTGATGGGAATGTCATTGTGGTATGGTGTTCAATCATAAGTCAAAATATTGGACAAGCTCAAATTTTGACCTGACTGATTAAAAATCAGGGAATTGCTGTTCACCTTGATCAGAACATGAACGTCTACCAAATTTTATGGCAATTCATCCAATAGTTCCCGAGATATTTTTCTCAAATGCTTCATATATGTGTGGATATTCTGTTGTTGGAGGTAAAGTCAGGGGATGACAATACAGCTTTGTAGATTCACCCACTGGGGACCATGAATTGCTCCAGCAGCATTAGGCTCTTAGCTGGCTCCCCCAGTTTGATCCAAACTGAATTGTCTCAACCACTGTTGAACGGGTTGCCATGAAATTTTGTCCACACATTCATGGTCCTCAGCAAATGAATCCTTTTGACTTTAGGTGACTCCCGTGCTTTTCCTCCAGCACCGACACCAGTGGGTTCAGAGAGAAATGTCACAGTTGGGGGTTTTCCATTAAATCTGATGCAGAGATTTATTATCTTTGGACACTTTGTGTCTTTGTTGACTTCTCCTCCGACCACCATCCCTCCATCACAGCTCAGCAAGGAGACACCAACTGGCACAAAGAGGTAACATTGTGCTCAACAGGCTGTGACTCTGTAAGGGACTCACTTGATCTGACTAACTCAGACCGCGGAAAACTCATATTTATCTTCAGCCACAGTTTAAACAGGTTTATGCAGAATGTGGCCTTAAGATTTTGACCATCATCTCTTTTTCACAGGAGCAGCACTAAAAAGGAAATTCTTCAATAGGAGGAGCAAATACAGCGTCCAATAACTCTCCTCCAGTGTATGCACATGTGAGTATTCTTCTGAAACCAACTTCAAAAATAGGGGATCCTAAACTTTAATGAGAGTTCATATTTCACATCTTCACTTTAAATGCAGTTTGCAGCAAAAGCTCATCATCAATATCTTTTTACACTCTTGTCATTTTTTGGCCACAGAAAATAAATAAATTATATCTTGTTTTGTTTTTTCTTCTGCTCTCTTTATTATTGTAGTTTGAAGTTGAAATATTCATTATTAATAAATCTGTATATAAATGTATGTATAAATCTGTATAACAGTGTATAGAAGTCACAACATAGAAAATTAATATAATAAAACTTTTTAAAAATTATTACTGCATTTTCTGCAGGTGCAGGTTTGGGTGGGGCATCAAGACCAATGCTGAGGCGAGATACTCAATCAGCTCATAATGTTAAATCACGACGTTGTGTGACATTATGAAGCTGAGCGTTAACACACCCGCCGATCAGATGGGTTGGACCGGACTGACCTGCAGCCTGACAACCAGTAAGTCCTGCGGTGATGGCGCAGCTCTGCCTGACACAAATGCCATGTAAATTGTAGCATCAGATGATCCATGGCCGCGCTCGACGTGACCTATAGCGATAATACGTCTGGAATGAAAATTTTGATGCTCCATGATCTCATCTGGCGGGGGGCCCCTCTCCGGGATATTGACCGCGCATTGTTTGGAGATGCGTCTTCATTTCTGGCGGTTCCGGGGACATTCACGTCCCCAAATCCCCCACCGGGCTGCGTCTCTCCATTGTGTCGGCCGATGACCTTTTTTTTTTCCTCCAGAGCAGTCCGACTTGATTAGCGCGTCAGGCTGCACAATGAGTGGCCGCCCTGTACACAGCCATTACCCAGATCCCTTTATCAATGTCCTGTAATTAAAATGTCACCGTTTAATTTTCGAGCCATCGCCTTCCTCTCGGCGGAATCTTTCCTCCAATAAAAAGTGCAATCGAAATGCTCTTTTCACTGGAAACAAAAAAAGGATACGGAGAAAGCGTTTAAGTGAGCCGAGCAGCAAGGGATCAATAGGCCCTTTAGTCCAAGAGGAGGATTGATTGGTCTCTAAAATGGGATTTATAGGGGTCATGGTTTTATAGGGTGCTGATACAACTGTTAATTATAAAACATTTGGCCTCAATTGCTACTGTTATTAAACCTGTCCTGATTGAAGCGGGCCTGATTTATCTTTCTTTATATCATGTGACAAAAAATGCAAGTGTTTGGGAAATATACCTCTGACACTGAGATGAAATGCGCCCTGCAGAAAAATATGATAGCACTTCAGCCTTTGGATTCATTCATGCACACAGTCTCGTCGGAGGGTTCACTCATGGAGGTATTAGTTTCCTTCTTTTAAACGTGGATAGAGTTTACTGTTTCCTGCAATGGACGTTCATGTTTTGACAAAAGGCTGCATGTTTGCGCTGGACAAGTGATATGACAGGGATTAAATAAGAGCTTTGGATTTGAGCTCCTGTCCCTGTTGAAGCAATCAAGAAATAAAAAATAGAGAGAGCAGAAAGACAAAATAGGCATAAATTCTCCCTTAAAGCAACATATATTCACCATAGACGTTTGACTTATAAATATAATAAAGCAAAGTTATTTTTAGGTCTAGCAAGGTATTTATTTTATATCAGCCCTTAAACAAAGGAATTCTTCAGGGTAACACTTAAAAGCAATACAAACAAATACACCTCCTAACACCGAGAACTACGTACATTAGGAGTAAACAAATAATCCTTTAAAAGTAAAAGTCATTCAATCAAATATCTACAAGTGAAATGTGCTCAAGTGTCCACAGAAGGGGCAAGGAAACCATCCTTTTTTATTTCCACTTTGCTTTCGAATACATTGATTTGAAGCTTGAAAAATGGAAAAGGATGAATGAAATAAAGACAGGGAAATACAAAAAGAAGAAAGAACTAAGCGGATCTTACAGGGCAGGGAGGCGAGGTGGAGGGAGCAATGGTAACCTGTAGTGGCTCCGCAATTAAAATAAAACTACTTAGAGTTTTAATAAGAGGCATTAATGTAAATCTCCCATCTGACGTTTTGTAAACTAAATTTATGGGTTTAGTCATATTTACTTTTGACTTCTATATTTAAAAAAGTCTCAGGACATTTATGTCCACACAGTCTGAGTAAAGCTATACACGTATAAAATGGAAATCAAACGTCATGCTTCCAAAAAGTCAACATCTACCGTCGTTTTAAATAATCCATCCGGTCTGGGTTCACCTGGTGAGTTTGGACTCCTAATGACTTAAACCCGAAGCGCATTAATATTTCAGGTTAAATGTTTGTTTTAACAATTGAGCGCATATCAATGAGGCCCGGGTAATTTGTATCCAACAGCAATAATAAAGAGCTCGCCTAAAATTACCGCTGAAATGTCTAATTAAAACCCCCTCGCTGCTGATCCAGCCACGTCAGCTCACGTTTCCCCCGGAATAAGCAGCGACAATGGCTGCATTCAGGTCGGCGGTCTAAATAATTAAAAAGAGAGGAATAATTACAGTATAAAATTGTAATTATTGGCGGGGGCTGCGGGGTGGGAGGTGGTGTTGGGTGGGGAGGGGGTCTCGATGCGGGTGAAAGAGGAGAGGATGCGCTCAGGATCAGGTTCGCCATCAATATTGCAGGGAGGTAAAACTGGAGAGTTCAGGCTGCACACAGGTTGGTGATACGTCATACACACAGTACACACTCTCTCTTCTCTCTCACACACACACACCTAAACCCCACCCCCCAACATCCACCCGTTTCTTCTTTAGAGTTCAACACTGGCGTTGTTCATGCTTTTCTCATATTGTCGAAAAAATCCCACATAAAGCAACCAATCTTTAGTCTCTCAACACATTCAGACTAACTCTGTTTGTGAGCAGAACTCTGCTCCAAGCAAATTTTAAAGACTTTAAAGATCTTTAAAGAAAGGACACAAATGTTTTCAAGGCTCCCTGATGCCCTAAAACAGCTTTGTACTAACGTTTTAGCAAATGTATCTCAGACAGCACTAAATGCTGCATTTGTTGGACACTGTTTTTCAGCAGCAGAAAGATAAAATAAAAAAAGTTTGTTATGTGAGTGTTTACAGCAGCAGGATCAGCTAAATAAGCTGCAGGTGTGGCTCACTGATGTGTTTTAAATGGTTCCTGGTTGTACACCTGTGGAGGAATATGATATATCAGGTGTTGGCTACAAAAACAATACTTGTTAAGGTGAGTTCAGTGTTGGTTTCATTAGATTTGTTGACATAAAGAAAAATGAAGAATTTCACCATCCTGTATTCTTTTTCAGATGCTGTACCTCAAAGTACAAGAAGAATGAAGTCCTGCAAAAGAAGGTTGTGAATTCCTGCACACTTTCCAGCATAGACCTTCAGCAGGCAACACACATCACTGATGGTG
Organism: Psettodes erumei; assembly: GCA_016785225.1. NCBI lineage: Eukaryota > Metazoa > Chordata > Actinopteri > Pleuronectiformes > Psettodidae > Psettodes > Psettodes erumei. The sequence continues at coordinate 2,756,740 of JAFBJZ010000863.1, read as the reverse complement.
ATGTGAGTGGCCCTTTGATTGTTTGACGCAGCCTGTGGCTCCAGTTTGCACATGTTATTTCATATTATGACAGATATCAAGGTCTATAATTTTATCAATTGCACATTTGTTAGAAATTTGCACCACATTTACTAAGTCGGGTCATCCATCTTGTAGCTTTGTCTTATAGAAGGACTATGTGCCAAAATCTGGTTTGAAGATCTGAGTTGATTTAGTTTAGGGTTGCTTGTTGTAAACTGTTTCATTAAGTTGCTTTAAAATTTTCTGCGTTAAGTAAGCCTAATTAACATAACACGCAGGAAATGTTGCTTGAGGTAAATTTTTCCATCACAGAACTGTAAGTAATTCAGCTGACAATTTTATTTAAGTTGCCATATGCAAGTTTTTGTGATTGCTACATAGCTAAAGTTAGCATTAACAGCTAGTTGCTCCAGCCATTGTGTTTATGAGAAAAGATGTTAGAATGCATCCTCTGGGGAGCGTGACATGTTAACTCTCTCAGGTTGGACTTGCCAGCTGGTTAGCATGCCAACATCTGCAAAAGTAATGAAATGATAGAAACAGAAGCAGAACACGAGTTAGGCTAACACTGGTGTCAAACTTACCTGTAGCACCTTTAATAACTGATTAATGGTTAAAGGTATTAAAATATAGAAAACTAGCAAATATTCACACTTCAGAAGCAGTTTTATCAAGATTTCCATCTGATTTTGTTGCAGTCAACTAACTAATTAATAATGAAGACTAATTCTTGAAAGTGGGAGCTTTATGTATGGAGAATCTAATAAATAACTTGCACTGACAGTAATCAACATTTTCAGCATGGAGACCCCCTCCAAAATACAACCAACCTAGGTGACGCTAGGGGGGGGCTTCAGGAAATAGGAAAGGGTGGGGTCCTGTGTGAAGTTGTGGCTACTCATAGACAGACAGACAGACAGATTGCCATCCTTTTGCAATTATAGATTATTGGCCTTTCTCTATGCCCATGTGACATTTCTGGCCTGAGGCGTTGTCGTCATCATCATCATCATCATCATCATCATCAGATCCACTTTCATCGTCTTAGCAGAAAACCTTTTTAAACCCTTCCAAATAATTTGACGCACGAACGAAAGCTTCCAAATCCAAGCCATTTTATTTTTGTCCTTTGTGTCTTCCATTATTCTTACTTGGGTTTTTTTTTTTTTATCGCCGAGGCCTCACATTGATTTGCGTGGCCGATGTGGAAGCCTAACAGATGGTGGTGTAACTTGATAAACGAGCCCGGGCCCTTTGTCATTCTCGTTGCCCTCCGTCGTGCCACACTCGCGCTGCCTCGGTCCGCTCCTGCTGCGGTGCAAATAATCCTCAACACACACGGTGCATGATATTGGAGTGGTGGTTCCCAGGGTGGGGTCCGGGGGCCCCCTACAGGGGTCCAGCCTTGTCGGGGATGAGAGGTGGAGTTGGCCACTGTTATAATTTAACTCTCTTTTTCTGTTTTGATATATTATGGCAGATTTGTCTATAATTATGTTATGTTGCCTTTATCTTAATTATATGTAATAACAAATGGTTCAAACTGGTTCTCCATTTGGGGTCAACAGGGGCCTAATTGGGCGTGAAGTTTCTGTTGATTCTGATCATGTTTGTGCGTCGAAGCTGCATAATTGTAAGTTAAAACGGGTAGCTCTGCGTGTGTGTGTGTGTGTGTGTGTGTGTGTGTGTGTGTGTGTGTGTGTGTGTGTGTGTGTGTGTGTGTGTGTGTGTGTGTGTGTGTGTGTGTGTGTGTTGGTAGAGAGAGAGAGAGAGAGAGAGAGAGAGAGAGAGAGAGAGAGAGAGACAGAGAGACAGAGAGGTGCCATGTGCTTCCTGTCTACACTCCATTCACCTCCCTGGGCTCCAACAGGATGGAGGTCCTGTTTGCTGCTGCTGCTGCGAGCACCGAAATATACTGAAATAAAGACTCGACGTCTGAGTTTCTGCCGTCACACCGCCTCGTCTTCGCCATCGTCCCTCTCTGGACTCTCCGGGGCCTGAATTACCATCTGTTTATATTCATATTTTTTCCATCCTAAATCCTGCTGGAGTGTGCCGTCTTTTTAGGAGTGAAAGGTATGCATTTTTTTAAAATATTCAAGCAGTAGTCATGCTAAGTTTGCTGTATTTATTTATTTTGTCTATTTATTTGTTATGAAAAATTGGACCGCCACCTGCCACATATTGGTTATCAATAAAGTAGTTCTTATTCACATCGGTTATTTAGGTGGATCGTTAACGCGCCTGAGGGGCTCTTTACATGTATTTTAGCGGCCTGCGTAATGCAAGGGCTAAAGGCAAAAAGTAAGTATATGCAGGTGAACGTGAGATAGGCCTGCTTCAACCTAATTCCAAGCAACTGGCCGAGGCTAGTCTACGCAGAAGCTTTAATTATATATAGGGTTAGTCTTTTATTAACAATGCGAAGACGCACGCTTGGATCTGTGTAATTATCAGGAAAGCAGCTTATAGTTGCTCTTTTCCTCTCCGCTAAGCGCATTGGCGCAGCTCAGGGTGCATTTTCCTTCTGCCCTTATCCGTGTATAAGGATCTTATGTGACTCTTAAGTAGTTGCCCCATAAGTGCTGAGCCGATTTGAAGATAAGAGGAGCAGCAGATCCACCTCCGCGCAGGAACCCGCATAACCTGATAGAGCAGGCCCAATGAGATGATACCAGAAATAACAATTAACTATTGACTTCACTTGTCAGTATAACCTGTTTCAAAAGCCTGTTGTTATTAATATTTGCTCCTCTAATTAAATTCTTCTTCTTCTTGTTATTATTATTATTATTATTATTATTATTATTATTGTTGTTGTTATTATTATTATTATTATTATTATTATTCGGTCCCGTTAATATCATAATTGTTAGATTTTTATCGAAATTTTCCTGATTTTCAGAAACATGACACTTTTCAAATATCTTTGGGGGCTGTTTTGTAATAGCAAATTTTATTCTCACAAACTGGATAACGTCCAGACGTTGCGGTGAAATTACTGTGATGTGAAACAGGCCATGGCTCATTCCAGTTTTCTCTCTGACTCTTTAACAGGCTTCCAGGGATGGAGTCGATGCCCGGACAGCTACGAGACGCGGGACGAGACGCCAGCTCTTCCCCGAGTTTAAAGCAGGACGCACAGAGTTTTTCCAGTCCCAGCTCCCTTAAACCAAACCAAGTGAGTGAGACCTCTCTGTACGGGGTACCCATCGTATCTCTGGTTATAGACGGTAAGGAGAGGCTCTGTCTGGCGCAAATTTCTAACACCCTACTGAAAAACTACAGCTACAACGAGATACACAACCGCCGGGTCGCTTTGGGCATCACCTGTGTGCAGTGCACCCCCGTCCAGCTGGAGCTCCTGCGGCGCGCCGGGGCTATGCCCATCTCCTCCAGGCGCTGCGGCATGATCACCAAACGGGAGGCTGAGAGGCTCTGCAAGTCCTTCTTGGGAGCGCATAGCCCCCCAAAGCTGCCAGAAAATTTCGCATTTGATGTGTCTCACGATTGCGCTTGGGGCTGCAGAGGTAGCTTCATACCCGCCCGATACAACAGCTCTAGGGCAAAGTGCATCAAGTGCAGCTTTTGCAACATGTATTTCTCCCCAAATAAATTCATTTTCCACTCCCACCGCACCCCAGAGTCCAAGTATCTGCAACCGGACGCGGCCAACTTTAATTCGTGGAGACGTCACCTGAAACTAACGGATAAAAAACCGAATGATGACATTAACCACGCGTGGGAGGATGTAAAGGCCATGTTCAACGGGGGAAGCAGAAAGAGGACTCTGCCACTGAATGGGTCGGGAATGTCCTCGCCGATGAAATCACAGTCTTCTTCCAGCCTGGCCCAAACCAGTTCCCCTGAGATCCCTCACAAAACTTTACGGTGCGACGAGGATCAGGGGAATAATAACCTGAGTTTGGCGAGCGGCGCGCGTAGCTACCCAGTCATCCCAGTGCCGAGCAAAAGCTTTGGTATGCTTCAGAAAATCCCCCCACCTCTGTTCCCCCACCACCCATATGGCTTCCCTAGCTATGGGCTGTGTCAGAAAAAGAGCGACGGTGTGCCTGACGCGAACAAAACCAATGTGTCTGGCGTGTTTTGGCCTGGTGCAAAGGACGCCCTCTACCCTGCCTTCCCCATGTTTTGGCCTGCACCTGGCGGCCTCCCCATGCCTCCCTACCCAGGGTCTCCACCCAAACCTCCGCCTGAGCTGCCAGGCGTCCGGCAGGGCGAGCTCGACCTAACGGACCAAAGCGACCGAAGTGCAAACACACCCAAAGACACCAGCCACCACCCTCACCATCCGCAGGACGCTGGAGAGCGCTGCCCCAGCTCCCAGTCCTCCTCTGCCAGGAACGACGAGGACAAATCCGGGGACGAGACCTCCCAGAGGAAAATCAGCTACATCTCGGCCTTCCGACCCGTGGTCAAAGACGCAGAGACCATCGCCAAACTCTATGGAAACCGGGACAGCTTCGGCGTGCGCCCGGGCTACCTGTCCCCGGATTTTATCAGCGAGAGCTCCAGTTACAGATCTATATCACCGGACAGGGACAGCGTGGTGGACGACGACGAAGACCCGGACGTGGATGTTGAGTCCAACCGGGGACAAGACGAGGAGGAGCCGATCCAAATCTCGCCGGGAGGGGACCACCGTGACTCTCCCGTGCCGGACCGGGTCTCATCGGGTGCTGAGGAGAGCCAGGAGCAGCCTGATGTCTCCAGCCCCGGAGCATCAGCATCAGCAGCATCACCGGAGGACTCCGCGCACAACGGGTCATCTGATGAGGACAGACAGATGCGTAATGGCTCTCCTCTTCATGAAGTAAGATTAGATTAAATGAAACTTTAATGATCCCCGTGGGGGAAGTTCAATTGTCGCAGTGGTGGAGAATAGGATAAGAGTTTATAGAAGAGTGGAGGGCGATAAAAATGCAATCAAGATAAATCCAAATCCAGATATTATATGCCTATTTAATAAATCTTAATAAATATAAGTATTGATGGTGTTTGCAGAAATGGCCATTTAACTGTCGAAGTGCCGTTGAGCAAAGCAACAAGCCCGCCGTTCTTCCCACTGTAAGATGAGTCAGGGTCCACCTTAATTTGTACTAATGCTTTGCAGCTTTCAGTGATGACAATTATATTATAATAATCCCCATTTATCCTGATTTAGTTTTTGATGTGCTCCTAATAAATGCTCGTCCGTGTGTCTCCTGAGTCAGAAGACGTTTTACCAACACACTGATGTATCAACCCAAATTGCAGGGTTCCACCTTTTTGAAGAGCCGAGGCCTCCATTATGTGAAGAACCGCAGTGGTATAAATGACACGTAATTGGCTTGCGTCGTTTAAACACGATTGTCCGTTTCGTTTCGCAGGTGTACGCTCATGAAAAGGAAAAGGAGCCCTCGTCGTTTGGGTCCAAACACTCGAGCAGCCCCCGCAGATCCAACGGTAATTATTGACCTAATTTATGGCGTGTTTATTAATGCAAACTAGGGCGTCTCGTCTTTAAACTGAAAATACTTGTTTATGTTTAGATGCTCACCACGTGTCTGAAATACAGAGTCCACGCACTGCAGCGTCCTACCAGGAGCCCAAGGACAGACAAGGTTTTTAATTATCCTGTTTTTATTAATTAAAAATCTTCCGATTCTGCGTCTCTTGGCTGCTTCCCTGCGTGTCCACAGACTTATTTTTACGTCACTCTAGCCGTAGAGCTACTGTAGCCCATGATGACTTAATTGTAGGTTTAATAAGTGTGTTTTGTTGTTGTTGTGCAGCCGATGGAGCTTTACGCATCGACATCAGCGTGCATGAAAGAGATCTGGAGAACATGGCCAAAGGTAAGAGGCTGTTTTTCACGATCAAAAGGAAATGAAAGAGAGGGGAAAGTGTAGAAGGGGATATCAATTATCATCAGAAAATCTTCCTGTTTTCATTGTCATTTGGGCATATGCATCGCCAGCCAACAAATGCATCTACCCAGCAGCTAAACGGATGACAGGGCCTGGTTACCACATTTAATTAAGAGGGAAATTTATTTCTTATCTTTAAATTTAAGAAATTAAATTACATAAAGCTTATTAATAATGATAAAGCCTATTTTCGCTAATGAGGTTTAATTTCTATTAATAGACCCAAATTTAACTTGGTCGTTTTTTCTAAGCTTGTGTAATAATTTACAAATAAATAAAATAATATATATTCATGCATTATGTAAATGTTGAACCTTGTTTTCCGCCTCATTTTAAATGCAGCTAAAATGGCCACGATGTGCCAAAATCTAAATGTGAATTTACATTTTGTGGCCCTAAAGTGTTTCCATAGTTGTTAACCACTTAATCACGAGATGTGGGAGTTTTGACTTATTATTGTAAGAGGAAATCGTTTAGAGGCTATTAATATTTTAAGGAACAGAGCCATAACCCCGAGGCACGGCAGCTAATTATTTTACAACGCTTGGAAAAACCCTGGGACCCCATTATTATCGTCTCAAGCTCCAGGCAATGCATGGCAATTACTGTAGCAGCGAGTGAAAGGAAAGCAGTGAAATGGCTGTTATCGAGGATGTAAACGCACCTGAAGTCGGTTTACTGGGCTGACAGGAAGTGTGTGTGTGTGTGTGTGTGTGTGTGTGTGTGTGTGTGTGCAGAAAATCTAAATGTATGGAATCAAACTGATCAGAGGCAGATGAGGGTAGAGAAGAAATTTTTTGAAGGATTCATATATATTTTTGATAATGGTGGTTTTATTTGCTTTGTGGTATTTTAATTCTCACCCCCAGTGTTATTCAGAAGCATTGAAGCCAGGTGTCAGATGGGGCATGTTTCATTGTTTTAGGGTGAAAAATGATATTTCCTTTCAGGAGAAATAGAAATTTATTGATGGAATTCACACATTTTGGCTTTTTTTCAGAGGAATTGCAGAAACAGCTTGTGGAGCAAGTGGAGCTGAGGAAAAAGCTGGAGAGAGAATTTCAACATTTAAAAGGTAAGCATTAAAATGAGCTTGATTTGAATTTTGTGAGACAAAGGCTCAGAAGTGCAGGGTTATTTTTTGGGCATCATTGTTTGCATTGAAGCCCTCTGTTTTCAGCCTAGATATTAGCAGAAGAGCAAACTATTTTTATCCTTTAAATTCAGGAATGTTGCCTTTAAATTTATCTACACAATGTCAGTGAAATTCCATCTGATGTGGCCATCGGTACTCTTCAGATAATTTTCAGGATCAAATGAAGCGTGAGCTGTCCTACAGAGAGGAAATGGTCCAGCAGCTGCAGATTGTTCGAGGTTGGTCTCTTTCTATAAACTTTGTGCCTTCATAGATCCTGCCTGTAAAGTGGATGTAGATCAATGCTCTTTAAGTTTATGGGAAAAAAAATATGAGCCACAAAAAAACGTTTAAATAACATAGGCTGTATCAATCAATCTGAACCTAAATGCCTCTAAATGAGGAAAAAAAGGAAAAGTGACACTTGCATATTGAAATATTGGCGATGTGTGTCCAGCCTTTTTCCTGTAAACTCCATATTTTTTTCTTCCTCCAGTTGACTAAATTATAAGATATCAAAAAGCGAAAACTGAAACCACATTGTTTTGTATGCAAAGGTTATTTTCTCCTAAATCCTGCTCTGGAAAATTGAATAGACAGACCATTATGTAGTGCTGTATCAGTTACATGCAGTAGACAGCAACTAATGCCACCCGTTAAAGGATTGGTTTAATGTTACAGTAGTTTAAATACAGGGTTCAAGTACACAGAGGGGTCACTCTAAAAACCATAGGGGCAAATGGCATACATTACACACCTCGCTTCAGATGCTACATAGGAGCTCACATTTTCTTTTTTTTCCTTTTTCCCTTTTGATTTACCATTTACTTTTTATTTTTATTTATTTTATTCTTTGATAGACACTTTGTGCAGCGAGTTGGACCAAGAGAGAAAGGCTCGTTATGCAATACAGCAGAAGCTAAAAGGTAATTTTATCTGGTCCAAAAAGGAACATGAATACATCTCTTTTTTGCCTCCAAACATAAATATGCAAGTGCTACTTTTTTAAATTAAACATTTCTTGTGATCATTATTTACAGTAAGACACTATTAAAGGATAGGTTTACATTTTTTGGAGATCATTCTTAAAGTAACACTCACATGCCCAAATGTACTTTGAAATCACTGTTGGTCTCTTTGATTGTTCCTCCTGTTCATACTGACTGTAAAGAAATCCCCTCTTGAAGCAATTCCAGGATAAATGATGGTAAAATCCACCATCTTTGTTTTGGTCAAAAAAGGAAGTTCAAATCAGCTGTCTATCTTTCAAAGTTACAGACTTTTTATTACAATATTTGACTGTTTGACTGGCATACATCATCTTGCGGTGCCCTCTTCTTTTGCGGTGGTTTAGTGACACTGAGAGTAGGACTACTGTTTAACCAGCTGCCCATCCAAGTGGAAGGAAACATAGTTCAGTTAAACCACATTGGCTGGTTTATTTAAACCACAAAGTGGAATTTTTGTACGAAAAAGACCCATAAACTTTGAAAGATACCAACTCCGTATGGTCTGAAGTCTCCAGACTAAGGACTGTGGTCCCCCCTCACTTACACTGAAATCATCAGATCTCTCAGTGACCGGTGCAGTTAAGGCTGGATTACCAACCAGGCTAAACTGTCCAGGGGCCCCAGGTCCCCATGTGGCACAAAAGCCCTAGGTTCACTCCATTTAATTTGAGTCTGTGTCATTTGATTAACTGCAGACTTGTTAGAAATTAGTGCCACTGAAGCATAATTGAAAACATGACAGGTCCCTCGTCCACCTTCTTGTGTCCCTGATCTCTTGAGCTTGTTTGTTTTAGTATTTTATGAAATTGCTTTAATTGTTCACCATGTCAAGATATTAAATTCTACAGGCAATGTTGTTGTACTCCATCACAGAGGAACTGTGAGGCTGCAACCAACAATTATTTTCATTATCAGTTCTTCTGACAGTTATTTTCTCAATAACATTTAATTAACTGAATAAAACACCAGAAAATAGTGAAAAAGGCCAATAATTATTCCCCGAAGCTCAAGTTTTTTGTTTTGTCTGATGAACAGTCAAAAGCCCAAACATGTTGAATCTACTGTCTACTCTTAAAGAATTACTTCCACTATTAATCAGTTTCCTAAATTAATCAACTACAGGCTGGTTTCTGAGCACCAGTGGACACAGTGAGAGTGCCATATATAGTTGGGGTCAACAGGGGCCCAACAACAAATGCTTGCCCAAGGGCCCCATAATCGGTTAATCCAGCCATGGAAGCAATGACAAAGAGCAAAAACCACTTAAACATGGCAAAATAGTTTATATGGACATGTGAGTTTTGTTTTAAGACAGGCTTAAAAATGTGAACGTATTCTTTGACAACATTTAGGAGAAAATAAATAACCAACTCACGAATGATGAGTTCAAGGATAATATGTGAAAGTGTTACGTTCCTCTGCATGTCCTCACTGATGGACTCGTTCCTCCCCAGAAGCTCATGATGCCCTTCACCATTTCTCCTGCAAGATGCTCACCCCTCGTCAGTGCACCGGAGCATGCACCTTCAAACCCCCCCTGCTGCCTCCCTAGTGCCCAGCAAGGACCCCCCCTCCCACCCCACCCAGCACAGCCAAAAAAAATAGAATAAAAAACACACCCAAACACACAGGTCCATCTCGAGAGCTCTCATGTGTCCACCTCCCACCTGTTACCCAAGGAGTACCAACCTGCTGTATAAATACACTACTGATCTAAGCACTTGAGTGAATGTGTCGCGACTTGGAAAAGATTTTGTCAGCGACACCCCCTCAGAAAACAACTGAACTCTTGAGCAAAAGAGATCAGGATTTACTTAAACCTGGAGTCTCATTTTATGTTGTGAATCAAAGGATTGTTGATCTGAAGCTGCAAAGCTGAAACCAAGGAGTCTCTCTGAATCAAAGCCGTCTGCTCTTTAGCTATTCTGAAAAGAAAAGAAAAAAACAACACTATATACATATACATATATATATCACGTGACAATGTGCAATGGCTTGTATAATTGTGATATTAAGTTCGAAATGTATCTCATTATTTAGCTTTTGTTGCTTGTTTGAATATCTTGAGTTTTTACATATATTTGTTATTTATCTGTCTCTGGTTTAATTTATTGTTTAGATTATTTGTAACACTGCGTATGTTGTTAAGCACTTTAAATGGGCAACACTTCTGAATTTGACCATTCCGTCCGATACCAAATTCTTTGATCCAGAACGGAAAGATAATTTTTGATTTAAATGGAGCACATTATTGTGAGCACTTACTGCATCAGTCGTTCAGGTTTGACATCAAACAATAAAACACTTTCTTTCACCTCACTGGCTTGTGTGTCACACAAACTTTGAAGTGATAATTTAAAAAAGAAAACTGTCTTGAGACATTTATAGATATCATGTACAGTTTACAGTATTTTAACACAATTCTGATCCCATGATTTTCTCTGTTTCAGGGTTTTTTCTATCATTACATGCATCTGTGAGTCACAACAGACAAGAACCAAAACATATTCCTTATCATCTGAAGGTCTTTTTTTTATATAATCTGTGTATGAAACATGTGTAAACTGCCATTCACACAGCTTCATTTCATTTTCTCTCATTTGTTGAATTTGGTTTGTAATTAACAAAAAAACAACACTCAAAGAGTAATCCTAAAAGAAACGAATCCTGAATTTCTGACACGCTCTACCCATAAGTTTACCATTCATGTATGTACCCATGTCAATATTAATAAAATGTGAAAGCTACTTTTTTCTGCCTAATATACGCTGAATCTTTTGTTTCTTTCACTGGTGTGAGCCTGACACCTGCTGGCACCCATGCAGAATAACTCCTCATGAGATGGATCATATTTCCTCTTATTGTATTTGAGTTCAATATGATCTCTTTCATTAGGCGGCTACATCGGTGCATGACATGTCCAGTCAACTTATAATGTTTGACGTCGAGTCGGGGGAGCAGGCTGATCTAATAGTGAAATCTAATTCTTCTGATGGGAGGACTAATAGATATTGATTACACGGCTCTCGGTCCCTGGATGCTTCATACTGAGACAGATACTCACATAATGTCACTGACACACAATGAATGTTAATTTTCTGTGAGCGTAATTGCCCTCTGTGGCAAACTCAGTCGCCTCTGAATACTAACGAGGCCTGTAAGGCTGAACTGAACTGTGGCAATGATGTGCTGCTTCGCCGTATCTTTCATTTAGATGTTTAACATTATGCAAAACCCGATTTAGGTTGATATGTGGTGCCCAGCACGGATGGATTATGTGACAATGGGGCCCTGGGAATAGATATGTAAAAGCCCCCCCACACCCCCTCCTCATACATATACTGTATAGAGAAACACACACAACACTACGTAGCTGCATGTGTGGTCTCTGGTTATTTTGTATGTCTTTTTAGTCGACTGTTGGTTGTTTCAAGTCACTTTGTAGTAATTTTACATCATTTCGTGTCTCTTTGTAGCTGTTTTGTGTCCCTGTAGGTTTTTTATGTCCTTGTTGATATTGTGCATCTCTTAGTGGTTGCTTTAGGTTTCTTTGTGATCATTTTCTGCTTCTTTTTAGTCATTTTGCATCTCTGTGGTGGTTTTGACCTCTTTGTAGTAGTTTGGTGTCTCTTCTTTCTCTTGCTTCCCTTTGATATTGTTTTGTCATCTTTTTGAAGTGATTTTTGTCACTTTCTTATTGTTTTCCTTCTCTTTGTGGCATTTTTTGTGCATGTTTTCTTGCTGTCGTGGTGTTTTTTAGCCTCTTTTTTTCTTCTTTTTTTGTGTCCACCTGACACCTTGAGCCCCTGGGTGTATGCTCAGCTTGTTCAGTGATCTATCTATGGTGACAAATGCACAGAAATATCTATAAGGGTAATTTGAGTCTGTTGTGAGATTAAGAATAGAGGGTTTGAAAGCTGCTGACTACTGCCATGATAAATTATTTCATTATAATTAATTATGCTACTTTAAAATTTAAAGCAGGATTAAATGGACTCATTCAAAATGTTCCCACACTGCTCCATGTACCAATGCATGTAATGTATATGATAACTGAATTAAAAATAACAATTAAAAATGAACCAACAGTATGAATTACAGAGAAGGTTCTGAGGAGAACAATATTTCACACAAGCCACACACAAAGTAACGAACCAAACATATCATATATGTTCTCTTGCCTTGTCAGTCATTTCATATGACGTAAACAAAGGCCTACCACACATAACATCTTAAAACAATCAGATTTTACATACAGTTTGAATTGTGATTGGGTCATATGACCATAAATAATGTGAGAAAGGATACATCTTTCCACCATCAGATGGTTTGTCATCTTTCTTGTGCATTTACACAAGCAAACAAACATTAAATCCATATACCATAATATCAAACATTTTAAAAGAAGACCAATGTTTTATCTTCCTGTTGGACATATTGTCTTACAGTATTTGCAGTCTGCACTACAGATTAATCATTTACCACATTTGACGTGTGGTCAGCAGACACCTGTCCCATCACTGGCCATCAACAATGCTCCAGATGGCAGCGATACATAATGATATAATAAAACCTCTGTGGTTCTGTCTGTATGAGACAAGCAGCAGAACAAATTTGTCAATAGATTCTTTGTACACACCTTAAGAGATCGTGCATTTTCTAATAATGGATTTTGGGCACAAAGCCAAATGTGTTTGGTTTGATTGCAAATTTTTGTTTAGTGTAGATGTATAAAACATTACAATAAGCTTAGATTTCATTGTTTAGGGAACAATCAGGCTGTACAGGACAAAACAATGGAGCTGAGGATTCTGTTCATGTTATTTTGGATCCATCTTCATTTGAAATGATAGGGCGCCACCTACTGGCCCTGCCAGCACTAACTCTTTTACCTGTCCTCACTTTCCCCTGGCACAGTTAAGTGCTTTGGACTTTGCTTTCTTGTATCTGGTTTAGACCCTTTTTCGGACTTTATTTACGACAACTGATTGAATAGATGAGAGTGAATGCATTAAATGAGAATGAACACTTTATTTAAATCCCCAAGTGACCAATGTCTTCAGTTTTTTAAGGGTTATTATAACCAGAATTTTAGAAATACTGTGGTCATCACAGCTTACCACTACCCCACCCAACATCAAAGAGAAAGTCTTTAAATTCTCATATTGATGTGGAGTTTTCAGATTTTATGAAGTCAGTTAAAGTTTCAGTTATTTTCCTTTATTTGACTTCCCAACACTAATCTTATTTCAAATCATTCTCTGTAGGCTAGGAAATAAAAAAATATTGAATCCTTAATTTTTGTGCCAAAAGAAAAGTTGTAGTCAGATTTTAAATTATTCTAATATGTCACAAAATAAGTTTTTAAGTTCATTGGAATGAAAAAGCATGCAAGAGATGTTAATGTTCAATTTTGTAACCTAAAAACATGGCTATCCCTTGATTTTATAACTGTAAAGTCTGCGGTTTAAATTTGTGGGAGACAGACTAATGAAGATAAGTTAAAATCAGACAGCAGAGGCTGAGATATTTTGATATTTGTTTGTTACACACTGGATCTTCCACTTTGTCTGATGGAACCAACATAATAGGATCCTTTTGTTTCTTACACCTTTCCTTTTCTTTTTTTAATGTAGTCTCCAATCTCAAACTGAGGCTTATTTTGTCTTTTGTGGGTCTCTCCAGACCCACAAAACATTATACAGTCGTTTTCAATGGCTACTCCCCATAATAAGTAAGCCGACGTTCATGTATGTAACTTGCCACAGAAAAGAAAAAGGAAAACCTCTATGGATCCGAATAAAACGTACGGTGCAGACCTGCTCCGTATCTGCTGATGTGCTGCTTTTGATCATCTTGCTCACCAAGGTTTGATAAGAAGCATTAATTTATTAAAATAAATTAGAGTTTTCACTGTGGTCATGCAGCTTTCATGGAACTCTTTTCATTATTACTTTTTACTTTCAATAAGAGCTGCTCTTCAGTTGTCAAATGATTGAACACCTGTATACTCAAGAGAAGGAACTTTCAATCACATTTACTCTGTTGTACATCCATGCATTATTCTTAGGGAACATGAAGGTTTCAGACAACTTTGGAACCAGTGAATTTTAAAAAGACATCTTGCAGAACAGTATCTTGCCTCCAGTGTGTTGGGATTAGCTCTCTGGTTACTGAACTCCATACTGTGTCACACTTCCCTCGAAATGTGGGCTATTCATAGCCTTTATATGAAATACAGACAAAAGGGAATGTGGTGCATAATGACTATTAAAGGGTTGGTTCACTCAAGTTACAAAACAAATTATTTTATCACACAGTTCTTATGGGATTTTGTTTTGAGTTTATTTCTCCAAGTTTGGACATGTTGTTCTCTTTCTGCCTCTGATAAATACAGTGGAGGTGATCGGTGACAGAAATGGGAAAACAAAAACACTCACACACTCACACGCATACGCCTCTGTTTCCAAGAACATTATCTCTGGTTTATTTTTCATGTTGGACACACTGTTACTCTAGATAAGGCAGTGTCAGAACCATTTATAGGGACAATTTCTGTTTTTAAGAAAATTGTTCCACTCAAAACTGTCTACAAAGATCTTTGGATTATCCAGAGTGACGTGGACACAATTTCTGCATTGAGATGTGGCTTTTAGATTTAAAAATGCATTTTCATTGCAACACAAATTAAATTCAGTACAGGGAACTCGAGTATACTATATACAGTACAAATTTAAGATGCAGGTTGGTGTTTACATATAAGCAAAGTGTACAACTGAGTTCATTTTTAACACAAGTCTGAGATGAATACATTATTATATGAATAATTTATACATGGGCTTTTCCACTTGAATGAAGTGAAGGAGAGGGGATCCACTGCAAAGTGTCAGACCCATTCTAGTCTTTCAGACAGTAAGGGTTTTATACTACCAGGGATTACATTACATAATAGATTTACATTGCTGTTGGCAAAAGTTGATTTAACTGACATTGCAGACTGAGATGCACCAGATGTGCCTCCATGTTTGCACTGCTGGCCTATGGTTATCGCTGGCACAGGGAATATAAGCTGAGCATTTGAAGGTGTGGTACCATGGCACTGTGCATAAGATAGTTAAAAAAAAGATATTTGTTGATATTTGAGACAGAAGTGAGCGTGGACTGTTTAAAGAGCTACAAGGAGAAACTGCTTTAGTTACTGGGCTCAGTCATGTGAGGAAAGAAACATATGAACATGAGTTTCAGGTATGCAGTAGTAGTAGTAAGCAGGTATGATTATGGGCAGCAGTTAATAGGCTGTTTTCAGCAAGTTAAGATTTAAGATATGACAAAAGCACCAGTTTCAATGTAGGTGTCTAGAAGTATCACTGTTAACAAGAACAAGTCCAGAAATAGTTTGACAACATTCTTAACTCAAGGGCGGGGAGTGCCAGCAACTAGACACAGTAACTTTAAGCTTAAAATATCTTTTAAGAGTTCATAATTGATCACGTGATTGGCTTTGATTCAATAAATAGGGACCCAGATTGGAAGGTCCATAATACAACCAGAGAGTGGACCTCCAGTGAACATTAAGATACGATTATTCTCTTTCATTATGTAGCATCTCGCATCCCTGCATCTGTGTTTTTTCCTCTCCTCATCTGTGTTCCTGAACGCACCTCCACCGCTGTGTGCGCGTTCACGCGGCGCTCTGCGCGTACCAGTCATGTGATAACGCCTCACTACGCCTGCGCAAAGAAATACAAGATGGCGGAGAGTGCGGAACTGAAGGTAAGGCGCAGCCTGAAATCATCTTAAATTTACTCGGTTGCCAAGCGTTTCATGGTCGAGTCACACAGCGGTTCCGTGATTTAAGCCTCCGGGGCCGAGATGGTGTCAGATTCGGTGTTTATCGCTCAAACACGGCAGGAACTTTATTGGATCCGCCAGCGCTCGCAGGGGCATGTTTATGTTGATGTTGGTTTGTGTGAACGGACCGTTTTCTTCAGCACACCCGCTGCTGGCGGGGCGGGATACACTTTAAAAGCAAACCTCTGCGCCCCGTTGGAACCCGGGGGCAGCGGGTCACGTCGCCGCTTCGTGCCGAACCGCCGTCGTTGGCTTCGGCTGGCGGAGATTTTTTTTCGGGAGAAATATAACGCTCGGCTCCGGGGCGTTTTGTCGCGCCGACGGAGGGGACTGTCAGTGGGTTTGAATGTGACAGCGGCTTCACGCTCGCTGGTTCGTGTCTGAAAACGCGACACCTGTACACACCGTTATTATCATCGCCGCCGTCATTGTTGTTATGGTTACGAATCGCGCACTGATTAAGATAAAGTTGATATCGGCACCGCGCGTCGCGTCCGACCAGAGGCAGAGTCCGCCCGCAGCCCCAAGTCTCAACGTTACCTGTTGATACTCGCCGCTTCAGGCGGTCGGGTCCTGGATCACCGACCCCGGACCCGCGCGTCTCACGGGTCAGACGAGTCAGAAACGTGCAGCGTTGAAGCAGAAAGCTGGGTCGCCAACCGTGCCCTGCGGGGCCGCGGATTCGCACATCTCCGTTTGATTAGTCACGGACGTGTTGTCAGTTATTTGCTTCACAAAACTACAGTTTCATCTGAGGATCGTCATTATCCAGCCACCGTGTTGTCGGAGCCCAGCTTTAAGACTTCTGTGTTGTTTTATTCCGAAATAAAACTGTGTTAGACCACTGACCCCAGGCGACGGCACCGGGAGTTCTGCTCGCACAGGACGTCATGTGAAAGCGCGTGTGTGTGTGTGTGTGTGTGTGTGTGTGTGTGTGTGTGTGTGTGTGTGTGTGTGTGTGTGTGTGTGTGTGTGTGTGTGTGTGTGTGTGTGTGTGTGTGTGTGCGCGTGTGTGTGCGCGCGCGTGCGCGTGTGTGTGCGTGTGTGTGTGTGTGTGTGTGTGTGTGTGCGTGTGTGTGTGTGTGTGTGCGTGATCAGACGTGCACCTTGACGCCTCTACATCCCAAACCCAGTGCCGGCCTGGTGGCACCACCGGAAGCCGTGTTTCAGTTCGACTTTGCGGAGCGGAGTTGGAGCCCATCGAGCAGTTATCGATCACAGTCTTGGGCTATTTTTAGACGTTTCCCCTGTGTGTTGCTGTGGATCTATACGTGCCGGCTGCTGTTCAGCTACACGGAGCGTTATGAGCTGTTTTTTTTTTTAAGCCAGACCCTCTGCCTCTTTTGAAAAAAAAAAGCCAGATGTGGTCTGACTATATAAGCCAGCGGCCGCCTGTATATCACGGGCTCTCTGTGTTTAATTACAGCCAAAAGCAGTCTCGTTGCGGAGACAGCTTCTCAGACCTGGCTCGCCTTTTCTCATTTTCAGAATGGAAATTCAATACTAGGGGGGCAGGGCTGCGACTGCCGTTTATTTTCACTGTCAATTAATCTGCAAATTATTTTTCCAGACCTACCACAGTGTCGGGGAAAAAAAGGGTGAGAAGTCACAATAAAAGCCAAGTTGATGCCCACTAATTCCTTGTTCTGTCACTTTGTGATCACATAAAGATAAAAAAGCAAGAAGGTGAAAATAATGAAAATTATCCTTGGTCACTGCCCCAGTTTTAACCATGTATTTGGACGGTAGATCAGACAACTGTATTTCTCACTTCCTTTTTTCAATAGGTTAATTGATTATTGATTAATACAAAATGATGATGATGCTTAATCAACAGTTGCAGCCCCTAGTTTGATGAAAGATTTTTGTGGGATGTTTAAAATGATGATGATTGAAATGATTAAAATGTTTAACGGTGGAGGCTGGTCTGCGTTGATCCTGTGTGTTGACCTCAGCAGCAGCTCTAGACACGCAGGCGGTTTATCTCATTATTATATTTACGCCATCGTACAACCGCTTGCATGGGCGGGTTATTCGAGTGATCATTGCAGCACTGGCCAAAGCTTTACAAGATGCTGATCAGCACGATTCACAGTAAAATATGAACAAAGTCCGGCTTTTAGTTCAATTTGCCACAAATCCCAGTTTAAGCGCTTCACACACACTTTACTCTTAGGTTTTCAGAGTAGGACAAGGACATGTCAGCTTTGTTCAGGCAGCAGCTGTGACCTCTGACAGTCAGCAGTCGTACGAGACATTGCATTTCAAAGATTTTGGGAATTGCGACCGATCGGATTTATTTCATATCCATGTTTTCAGTGCATCGTGGTACATTGTGTCATGATGCATGGTCAGTGGATTACTGCTGATAAAATCAGACATGCCTGTACTGTAAAGTTACAGTTATCATGAAGATTATTCCCCCTCCTCTCTCCTTCGTTGTGTGACTACCCTCATTATGACGTAAAAGCATTAAATAAGTAAAACGCTGTTACTCGTGATCTTTTTACTGCCGTTTCACAGCAGAGATGAAAATATGTGTCACTTATTCTGATGAATGCATTCGTCTCCTCTGTCCACATGCGCCGTGGGGGGCTTTTGTCGGCCCCCACAGGGGTAGACAGCCCCAAACTGACAGTGATGTTGCGCACTGTGTGCTGGCTGCAGACATACAACAGTGACAGTGTGCGGCAGGAGTCATCGCTCCACCACAAAGAGAGCGCTCAGAAGCTGTTCGACGCAGAGAATATTAATGACAAGGGAACATCGACTGCCACATCAGACACATTACAGTGCTTACAGTGTGTAAAGATACCCCCCCCATTTGCTCTCTAACATAAATTATTATATGCATAGTTATCGTTTTCTCAAGACATAGATTCAGGATTTATTCTATAAAATTTCCAGGAAGTTGTGAAACATGCTTCACATGTTTGCTGTCCAACCAACTGCTTGGTCAAACCAAAGAGATCCAGTTTATATAAAGCAGGAAGTCTCATATCTGAGAAGCTGGAAACAGAAAATGATGAGAATAGCTGCTGCTTAATTTTCCAGGTGCGGCTCTCTACCTGCTTCATTGTTCTGGTTCCACTAATGAATGTTTGTCCTCCCGAACAGCATTGTGGGTCTGAATGATCGACCTTAGCCCATGTTCTGAAGAACTTCTGTAATTTTGCAGGAGGAGTGATGATTATCTTCATCATAAAAAAAAAGTTTTATCTGCCAATTATTTTTTTAAATAATAGTTTGATTCATAAGATGCGAGAGAGTAGAAGTAGAATAATCCGCATGGTTTCTGAAGAAAAGTTTCAGATTTTTCCTTGAAAAATGCCTCAAACGAAGAGTAGTTTATCCAAACTGGATAGTTTCCTGTTGATCGACAAGTCGATGATTTGAATTTACTGCATGTTTGTTCACACGACTGCGCGTTTTCTTCATGGCCGGCCCAGAGCCCTCTCTTATTGTTATGGTTAGAAAAGCTGAGCTGGTGCATAAATGTGTGGCACGGCTGCACCCAGCCTGAATCTGTGCGTGTGAACCGTCCTGTGATGTTGCTGGGGCCCCCCAAACAGGGTCCTGTTGCGTGGCGTTCTGTTTCACAGGGGAGTCCCGATCCGCCTCACATCTTTGAACTCACCTCCTCTCTTCTCCGGAGCCGCCGCCGCAGCACCAGCAACCTGGCAATACAAATAAGCGTCTGTGTGCTGGCGGCTTATAGGTGGAGACAGTCTATTTGTAGAGCCTGTGGCTAGGTTAATCCCTAATGATACAGGCCCTCATCTCTACGCCCCTACATCCTTTCAGCACCTGCCTATTTCTCTCACCGTCGTTGTCATTATCGCAGTAGTTAATTTTTGGTTTTAGGAGAAATGAGACGTTCACATGGAAATTACCGAGACGAGAATGATAACTGCTCCCGTCCCTGGGTCTATTTAAAGCTTATGTGTGCGGAGGTCCGTGCGTGTTTTTCGCAGCTCGTGGTGGCCGATTAAGGCCGGCATCCCGCAGCAGCATCTCACACAGGAAAGTACTGGAAATGTGACCGGTGAAGGGCGCATTAAAGGTGCGTGGCCCGCGGTGCGAAATGGGATCTCGTCTGGCGGGGAGACGCCAGGGGTGCCCGAGGCGCCGGAGCAGCCGGAACAAACTCGTTTTGTTTTGTTACCTCTCTCCTTATTCTCTGCGTTTCAGTGACGTCTATCAGACATTGTGCGCCCGTCCTGGTGGGCCCAGACAGAACCGGCATGAAAAGCTGCTCTGTTATTTCGCCCTGCGACGGGGCGCGCGTCCGCGGCCATCGACTTTTTAAGCTACGCTCTCTCTCAACTCCTGCGGTGATTTTGTTACGCGGCTCCGTTGCCACGGCAACATGTCACATTGGAGATGGACGTGGCCAGGTAGCCGTTTTTGAAACTCCATTGTGCATTTCCAACTGGAAGAGAGAGTCAGGCATTTCGCCGGCCTCCCGCTCGGCACATTTGTGGGGGTTTGTTGTTGGTTTTTTTTTTTTTTGAAACATTGGAATATTAGAGCTGAATCAGGAGGGATAGATGAATAAAAATATGTCTTGTGCAGAGCCTGTCATCATGAAATATTTAGGAGTCTGGTGTGTTTGTCAGACCCACCCCCGTAGAATTTCATAAATCTCTCCACCCCAGGCATGCAGCTTTGTGCAACTCCTGTGCACAGCTCAGTTGTTGTATTTGAGTAATTTGCGACTCATAATTCACTTCTTATTCGCGGCGGTTTTGCGTGTGACACGTTTCCTGATTAGCCGCCTTTTTCCAACAGACGTCCAGCCCCGCCACAGTGATAGCATCTGTTCATCCGTCATTTTAAAAGAATTCAAGGTGTCTTGCAGCAAAACATTTGCAAGTAATGAGAAAAATCAAGAAAAATAGAGTATGGAGACGTTTTGTGAGTAACAAATGAAGTAACTCGATTAATGGTCGGTCTTGCCTGGCTGTGGATGATGTCATAGAGAGAGTGACTGGACATTCATCTGTTCCAGTGGAGATAGGCACCATGGCAGGGTTTAAGATTTTGAGATTTGAGAATCACGTTTGATATCAGCCTGTGCCGTCAAAATGAAAGGAAAGACGTTTTGCGCTCACTGCACGTGCCCAGGTGTTTGTCCTTCCTGACAAATCATTCTTCCTCTGTTTGGCGTCTGTTTAGCGTCATGTCGCAGCACCTGCAGCCCCCGCAGCCTTTTGTCTCAGGTGCAGTGGCTTGCGAGTGTGTGGGAGCGTGAAGCCAGCTGGTAAAGATGTTTCTGCAGAGTCCTGAACCGGCCAGCTCCAACGGGTTAACGGCTAATAATAGAAGCGAGCGCGTGCCGCGGCCTCTCCGGTGACCTGTAACCTGAGGGACCGGAGCTCAAGACGCCGATTCGCTAAACACTCTTCATTCTTTGCGAAACGACCCGCACAAACCCCCCCCACCAACCTTTTCTTTTCACACAAGGCCGTGCGCTTTGCTCGAACGGCAAAATTAGAGGAACATGCTGTGACGATGGAGTGGGTCGACTCTGACCTGTGGAATAAGGTTTTTTTGATGCTCTGCTGTTAAATCTGTCATCAAAAAACTGTAGCATTCAATTATATGTTAATGTGTGAAAGGTGTTAAAATGTTTGTTGCCTTCCCAGGGGTGGCAGAATATTAGGAACACCTCTGAATATAACGCAGTGTGTTACATCACCATTGCCAAGCTATGACCTCAGTGCCAAAAGGGATAATTTAATTTAACACCTCCGTGACGGCGTCAACAAAACGGAACATTACAGGCATCGTAACATCATTTATGTTTCTTTCTGTCCATCAGTAATGTCCCCGAGGCAGTTTCTGGAAACAACTCTTACAGTTTTCAGCAGCGCTGGTAAAATGACTGTATATCAACAGAGTAATTATTCACTTTTATAAACTCTTCCTGATACGAATACGCAGCACGGTAAAGCTGCTAATTCAAGAACGCAACACCTACAAACAAATGATGATGAGAATTTGTTTGTTTCATTTTTGTTAAAGGCGACTGAAACCAGGACACTGAAGGTCATCTGGGATTAAAATGTCTTAAACTGAGCCCACGTATCAGACGTATGTTTTTGCAGCCGGCTCTGGAGCAGTAGGTGTCGTTCAAAGACGAGGCTGTAATTTCAATTTCATGTCACGGGTGAAGCTGCTAAACAAAGCACTGGAGCGTGATGCGTCACGAGCATCTTCTGAACTCCATTGTTGTTGAAGTTGAGGAAAGAAAGACATTGTATTGACATATCTGTTTTCCTACACTGTGCGTCATCGTTCCGGCAAAAACACAAATTGCACCAAGTTGTTTCCCCTCTCGAGAAAAGAAGAAGGCCGGCCTCGTCGTACGAGCCCACGCCGCCTTCTTTCCTCTGAATGAAGCTCAGGACGAGGCCGGGGGTCATGCAGCTGCAGGGGGGGGGGTCCGGAGACGTAGCGCGACATCAGAGAGGCCGCTCTGCGGTAAGAAGTCATGTGTGCACAGCCTGCACGGTCACGGGTCACTGCCTCTGCTGTTCCCCTTCATCTTGGAGGTGTCTGCCGACATCCACCCAGAGTCCGCAGAAATGAAAGGATGCAGAGGGCGACGGCTCATCTTCCTCCTCTCCCTCAGTTTGTCACCAGCTGGGGTTTTCATGTTCAGTGTCTTTAAACTTTATTCTATTCCTTCAGCACAGGTGGGAGGTGAGTGAGACTCGTTTTTCCCACCAACTGCCTTGTGCGTGGCGGCAAAAGTTGTGGTGTTCTTTCACTACCAGCAGCATGAACCTGAACTTTTTGCCCCACCCCACACCCCCCATCAAAACTTTGTGCCATTCAGCCTTGAAAGAGCCGGGATTCAAATGTCTGCCTGTGGCAAGCTGGGACTACAGAGCTCTGTATGCTCAGGTGTGGGGCGCAGCATTTAACGCGCTGATAATTAAGAGAAGTAAATCTGAACTCAGGCCAGCTGGGCTCTTTGAGGGAGACACGGCCTGATCCATATTTTGGTCCCAAACCCGGTCGTTTGTTTGATCCACATTGCGCCCTGGTTGTGATACCGCAGGGGTGGGAGGGAGGGAAAACAACAGGCCGAGGTATTTCAGAGTTAGGCCTGAGTCAGAGAAGCTGGGGGGGACTCAGTACACAGCCCTGTAGGAGAGAGTGGGAGCTTTATATAATGGCCAGGTAGTGTGCATACCCCCCCACCCGTGTCTGCCTACACAACCTCCGCACACCCACACACAAACGCACACATCCTGCAGAAAAGTGCTTGGCACAACATTATTAGCCTCACCGTCTCCCAGTCTCCCGGGACTCAGAGGAACTGTTTACCTCCTCAAAAACCGGGGGAGGTGCCACGGCTTTTGTTTTTTAGCTCTGCTAACAAACGTGCTGCGCTCGGAGGGAAAAGATGCTTCTCTGCTTAAAGCCGCTTCTTTGGGCTCATTAGGTGTTCACCGTAATGGCCGGCGCAGCCTCTGGGGAACGACAGCGACTGTGAGCCATTGTGTTGTACTCTTACACACTTTTATGAGCAGAGCTCAGTATTGTACTTTTTTGGTGTCAGTACAGACTATTGAAAACTCTCACGCTGTGCACGCTGGCATCAACCGAGCTGATGACTTTCTGTCTGAAAACACTCATTTTACCAGTTTAATTCTTAAAAAGCTCGTGCATTGACTCAACTGTTAATTATTGAGGAGTTTGGCTTCTTTTATTTCAAATGAAGAAGTGTGTTTTTGTGGTGCTGTTGGGTTGCGTGACTCAGATGATGTTGATTGTGCCTCCACTGAGACCCACTTGCACTATCTTGCAGTAACAACCACGAGTGCTTGATGATTATCTGACGATCATTAGCCGGCAGTTGTGAATCCCCAGAGACCGTCTCGTGGAGTTTCGGCTGGAATGCGTCTGCTGTGACGATTAATTGCAACTCAAACCCCAAAAGCGTCTTCGATCCGTAAATGACGCAGGCACGGAGGTTGCAGCGCGCCAAAAGACGCGAGCCGACGTTTTCTGACTGATCTGTTAAGGCTTCGAGGTTCAAATTGTGATGTCGCTAAAGGCTGTGAGAGTCG
The DNA here is from genome assembly GCA_016785225.1 of Psettodes erumei. Classification (NCBI taxonomy): domain Eukaryota; kingdom Metazoa; phylum Chordata; class Actinopteri; order Pleuronectiformes; family Psettodidae; genus Psettodes; species Psettodes erumei. Next base: position 2,732,709 of record JAFBJZ010000863.1, on the reverse strand, counting down.
GAGTGAAGGTGTGGGTCTAGAGACTCCTGTTTCAGCAGATTACCTCTCAGCGGCGTCATGGGTGGAGGAAAACATTTATGGTTTAACGTGTCACCTCAGGCGGCGGGGAAAAGACGGCTGTTTCAACCGAGATCGTCGCCGTCGTGTCGTCTTTGATTTCTCTCGGCCCTGTGGAAAGGGAGGTCTCGAGCGAGCTGTGGCTTTTCGGCCTCTTTTACGAGTTTATGCGCACGCACACACACACACACGCAGGAAGTGTCATTGTGTGCCTGTCATTTGATGGTCATGGGACTGAATGGTGCATTCTGAGGTTTTGTACACTCGCAAGCCATTTGGCCAGCACATGCGAACTCCACGAGGTTAATGATCTCTCGTGATGTGCGTGGGTCGCGATAGTGTGTGTGTGTGTGTGTGTGTGTGTTTGTGAGAGAACGCGCTCCCCCCTCGCATGCTAACTCTTTGTGCGCCACATCTGTGGCATGCAGGCACTTTGTCTTTGTGAGCCGTTGCATGTGTGTTCAGTTGAATTGAAGCACCTCGCATGATAGCCGTGGCGTACTTGTGTGTTGTGTGTGCGCGTCTGCGTGCGTTGTGTGTATGTGAATTTCCTGTTTGCACTTGGCCACGGTCATTTCCCATTTTAAAATTTGAAAGTTGATTGTGTGCGGTTACATCTAAGATTAAAAAAATAAAGCCCTGATAAAAAGAAATTCAATCACAGACCTTTGTCACTGACGTCGTTTCACACCAGAAAAGCACAGGTGGAAAAACAACAATAAATTATGACATGGCAAAGTATTGTACTCGCCAGCTTAATAACAACTGTAATCAATAGCAAATATAAAGGGAAAAAAACTATTAAGTTAAAGGTAAGAAAGCAAAGTGGAGCGATTCTTGGCTCAGCAGTAATGAGGTTCGGTCCTGGTCCGTCCAGTTTTGGTTGAGCCTGTGCCCGCTGCAGCCTCAGGTTTCGGCTCTTGGTGGACCGGAGCCAGCGCGGCCTCCTGCTTTTGTCGTCCGCCCGCCCGGAGGCTCGACGCGTTGTTCGCTCGCAGATGCCTCTCTGCTTCACCGCAGTTGTGCAGTGCGGTTATCTGAGTTACCTTTCTCTTCTGATCTCTCATCACCCACACAGACCTGCCACATGTTTGGGTTGTCTTTTATTTTTTATTTTATTTTTGGCACCATCCTGAGTTTAAACTGTAGAGTCTGTTGTGTGTGGAAATCCAAAGAGATCAGCAGTTTCAGAGTTACTCAAACCAGCCCGCCGTCACGGTCAAAGTCACTGAGATCACTGTTTTTTGTTTGATGTGAACATAAACTAAAGTAGGTGTTCCTAATAAAGTGCTCAGTTAGGCTGTACTTGCTGAGCCGGTGTTTTGTTTGCGCTCTGGCTGGTATGTTTCAGGTACAAGAAGATCAAAGTTAGCATAAAACAATCCTGAAACATCCCGGCTGTTCCTGAAATCACAAGATGAACAGGAAAATGAATCGTGGCACAAGTCGCCAACTGGAGCCGCTCTGCAGTTTCGGAGGCCAGAAGTTTCTCCTGACAGATAAAACAGTCCATTGAGGGCGGCTCGGGCCACCGGCCAGTTCCAACCTGTGCACCCCCCCCCCCGCCCCCCACCCACCCCCGTCTAACAGGCCTCCACGCTGCCTGTTTCCTTTCATTATGGCTGCAGTCGATGGCTGTTAGCTGCGCTGCACAGCGGCGCTAACAGGTGTGTGCTTACTGCAGAGGTGAGGGTCAGTGGTAGTTTGTGTGTGTGTGTGTGTGTGTGTGTGTGTGTGTGTGTGTGTGTGTGTGTGCGTGTGTGTATGAGCGTTTTAATAACGTCTAAGCCGCCTGCAAATGCAGCAGCGTCACGCTCTCGGTCCCTCTCTGTCTCCCTGCACCTGATAACGCATGGTAGGAATGGAAACAAGCTATATTTAGCTTAGTGCTCTGTTTTTAAATTATTACTGTAACAGAAGCACGAGGTGTTATTTCAGGTGCTCTGGAGCAAAAGTCCAGGTTTTGTTTTACTTTTTGTTTTGGGGTTGTTGTTGTTTTTTCTGTGCTGGCAAACCTCTCCCAGTTGAATCATCAGCACAAAATATGAGGAACTGTGTTTTAAAGGAAAGAGGAGAGACTAAACTACACCTCCCCGAATGCATTTAGGTAAAGCAAAACAACAATTCAGATACCATGAATGACAAGCACCATGTCTCTGTATTCAAACAAGTTGAAATTCATGTCAGTGCAGTGCAGTGTGAGCAGCCTGCATTTTATACTCGTCCATCTGAACTGCCCCCCTCCGTCTCAGCCTCGCCACCCTCCTCCCTCATCCACCCTCCCCCTCCCTCCTGTGTTTTCACTGGAGCTGTGGAGAATTTCATTTGGTTTGGAGGCTCAGCTGCTCTCTTCCTCCCTCCCCGCTCTCCCACTCTCTCTCTCGCCGTCCCCCCATCCCCCATCATCTCAGTCCTCCATCCGTCACTCTCACCAGCTCTGGACATAGCAAATTATTACCCTGCACACCGCTCTCCAGTCTGACAAGAAACTACAGGGTGTCTGCAGCTCTTGGGGGGGGGGTCCCAAAAAGCAATGAATTCAGTCCACCTGCCCCCCCCCCAAAAGAAAGGCCCTCAGAAGTAAACCCCGATGTAAAGGATTATGGTCATATTTGGAAAGGTCCTTGTCCTCGCTGGAACAGTGTTGCATGGTACATGGAGAGCAGAAAAGCATCACGCTCCACCCTTCTTTATTAGTGCATCACACGTAACATCCGACAAGGAGAGGGTCAGGTGCAGTCAGGTTACTCTGCTCATTAAACCCCCCCCCACCGTGGGATAAAACATACTGGGTTCTCAATTGTTGGACCACGGCACCTGTATAAAGTAGTGGCCTCATCACTCCACAGAAGGGCAACCAACCTGTGATCGGCTTTGTTGGCATTTGGAACTGTCTCATCTTTTTTTCCTCCTTTTTTTTGAGAAGCTGTATGCGTTGGATTAATGAGAGCTAGAAGGCCAAAACAAGAGAGAGAGAAAAAGCATCTTCAGATTATGCTGGCTCTGTGTGGATGTGGTCTTGGAAACACAGATATCCAATTTTCCCAAAAATGGATGATATGGACTGTCAGAAAGCTGATATATTAGTTATCGGTTTGGGGTGTAACAGTATGCAAAATTGAGGTATGCACCTCGGTTTTGGGGTTTTCTGTACACGCCAACTGAAAGGTTGAGAACATCTTCAACAGAGCAGTTTCTATAGGACTAATCTTAGTCATATGTCAGCACGGGGCTGACCCTAGACAAAAGAGGCATCATCTGTGTTTCAGTGTTTACTGCTCTGCCAGCGGAGGTGAACAGGGGTTTTAATTCTGATCCTTCTGAGCCTTTTTTTTCTTTTTTTGGAAAGATTAGCTCTTAAGACTTTTAGGTGAAAAATCCAACAGATCTGTGATGGGGCCACCTGCTCCACTGAGGGCCGTGCAGCTTCCTCTGCAGGCAGCGTGGTTACAGAGGTGAATGCTCATACAGTCAGCCTTTGCACAAATTCAGTGTAAAATGGAAAAAGTCCAGTCTATATGGGTAAAAATGAAGTTTGACAATGAGGAAACTTGTCAGAAAAGTTGCCATAAAACCTAATTCAGTCCCACTGACACTAGTGGAATGAGCATCCCTCGTCTATGAAGGTACAAGTACAGAACTTTTAAAAAAAAGTTTGGCTACATCGCAGCTTGTTTGAGCAGTCAGCAAAATTCAGCCCCTCAAGCTCCACCTGGATAATGACCAGGCCATCAGCAAGTACTACCTCAGCAGGGATTTTTTTCTCTTTTTTTGAGGGGGGTGGGGGTGTTGAAGGGACGGCCCAGGAAGCAAAACTGGAATTTGATTCCTGCGGTTGAGAAGTAGATAACATTCCAGGGTTTCCTCAAAAGTTTACCTGGAAAAATTCCTGCATTGAAAAAGGCCGTTACCAAAGGTGGAAGAGAGCCTGAGCCTGAGACAGGGTGGGGGGCAATAAATGTTTCTCTCAGTCCGTCTCCTTATATTTATATCCGGGGCTGTTAATTGGAAACGGCGCTGCTGAAACACCAGATGCGTCATCTTAACGGGGCACAGGTTACTCTTCCTCAGGCCTTTTGATCAGTCACAACACTGGTGTCTGTGAAAGGTACCGCTTTACGTTCTTCAACCATCAGAACCAAAGTTACAGAAGCACAAACATTTTTTTTTTAATTGATTGATTTTTGGCATAAGAAAGGGAGTGTCAGGACTTTATTGGTACATTTTTTTATGTGGAAAACACTTCAGAGCCATAGCCACAAGTCTGAATCTGTGTCAACAGCTGCTGCAGTGATATGTGGATCCTAAAATGCTGTGCACAAAGACCAAGAGCTTTCAAACAAAATAGTGTGAGGACTGACTCTGGAACAGCCCAAAACACACCTGGAGTCGCACAACCTAGGCCAAAGCCTGGGTGGGACTGTGTATTTTAAAAGGTTAAAGCAGAATTAGGTGCCTATAGTGTGTCATTATGGTAGTAGTAAGAGTTGTCATTATCTGGAAACTTAGATTTCAGATACAACATTATTCTTCATCAGCCGAAATAGGCAGACTTGTTTGGATTCTTTAAAGTCGTATGTGCATGCATGAATGTGTAGTGTCATAATTTGACTTTGTGGCAATGCACGTGTATTAGGGTTAAGTGCATAGGTCATAAAAACAGTAAAATGTGAAGCACAGTTTTCCTCTTTTTCTTCTCTGTTTTTTTTTTTTTTGGTGCAGTGGTTCACTTGCCCTAAGCCACTTCTTCATTCTGGGTTTTTGTGGGTTTCACTTTTTGCGTCATGTGTTGATCAGAAATGTTGTGTTAGGGGCCTGCCTAGTTCTGAGCAGAATATATCTCTCCAGAGGACACGGTGAATCCTCATCTGTTCCCTGGGACCAAAAAAAAAAAGCTGTCATGTTTAAATATACCGTGAGTCTGTTGGCGTAAAACGTCCCGGGCGGCCGAAGCGAAGGCTAAAACCTGGGCTTCGGCTCTCACAAACGCACACTGGTCTGTGTGCTGTGTGTGTGTGTGTGTGTGTGTGTGCGTGTTTGTAAGAACTCCCCTGTTGCCACTAGCTATTCTCTTTGTGTTGTGTGTATCCTCTCTCCCTCTCTCTCTCTCTCTTGCCCTCCTTCCTTTGTTGCAGCTTCCCTTTGCACCTATACGTCAAGTCGTTTCAGCAAAACAACACAATAGAGCGCATTCGCACGCGGGCGCGCTTCGGCGAAACCCGGCCCCGTCGCTGCAGCCGGAGCCCCGACGGTGCCGCGCTAACGTCTGCAGTTCAGAGTTTCAGTTAAAATTGCTTTCACTGTGATGAGTTCAGGAGAAAAGCGGGCAACATCCGCCGTGTTGGCTATTAATCATAGTGATGCTCCAATCACAAAATCCTAAACCAACCACTATTTTGCAGCTTTTGCTTGAAAAATGACTTCAGTAGATTATCATTAAAATAGTTGGTGGTTCATTTTATGGATGCAATCGATTAATTGACTCTGCAGCCACTCATTCTGTAGCTGTTCTTATTTAGTTCAGCGATTAGTCGGTTCATCCATGAGTTGATAATGAGTTTAAATTTCATAACTGCTTCTCAGATGGTCACACAGATTCAGAAACCCCCAGCCACCCTCCTCTTGGATCGATGGGGGGGGGGGTGTTATCTGACTATTTCTGGAACTTTCCGAATATGAGGCGACGCAACATTTGCGCCCACGGCCCGCAGCGCGCTGGTGAGGAAGCGAGCCGAATTTCAACATTTCGTTCGGTAAACAAATTGGCACTTTTTCCCCATCGGCCTCTGACTTGTTCATCATCCCCCGCTGCGAGAACCCTCCCGGCCGGTTTGGTTTCCCTCTCTCTGCGCATTTGAAGCAGGGCGACCTCTTTTCTGCTCAGAGGCACCAACTGGTGCAGTCGATTCGCCGACTCAGGCGGCAGACACTGAATTTTAGGTTGGGGCCTTATGAAATAAACCACTCTGTAAACAAAGCTGGGAACAACATTTCATTCAGCGGTTGTTTGAGCGGGAAGATGGAGGAGTTTGTTGGGGGGGCGGGCACCTGTCTCGGTACGGAGAATGATTGACTGATGAAGAGGAGGACAGAGGAGACTGGGAGCGTGGCAGGCTGCTCATCCATCTCTCGGCCCAGCACCGCCCGCTCCACTGTTTTCTCTCTTCTATTTGTTTTCCCTCTTTTTTTTATGAAGCCAGAGGAATGTTACACATCCACAGTATGGTGGAGGAGTGTGTGTGTGTGTGTGTGTGTTTCAGGTTTATGCGAGCCAGTGTTTGTGTGCTCGTGTGTATTTGTCTCTCTTTTGTGAGTGTTTGCTTTGTAGAGAGAGTGGGTGGGGGGGTGGGGGGGGGGCTGGCGTGTGTGCGACAGAGAGAGAGAAAGAAATGGTGGGGCTGTCGGTGTCATCATTTTTTAACCCCCACCCCCTTCTCTCCAACATGCATATTTCATGGAACTGGTCATTTATGTCACCAACAGGAGACCTGCTTGGCCAAAACCAATACAGTGTGCTCTGTGTGTGTGTGTGTGTGTGTGTGTGTGTGTGTGTGCGTGCTGCACCTGTGATCGAGCTTCATCGTCCTGCTGTAGGAGTTTGACTGATGTGGGGTTTTTTTTGTGGTTCAGACTGAAGGCGTCAGAAGTACACCGACACATCAGTGCCCGCCCCCTTCACTGTATGTCTTCAGTGACAGAGAACAAGGTCATGTGTGTGTGTGTGTGTACACTGGACAGTACCATATTTGGGCATCAGGGTGGAGCAGAAACTCAGTGAGGGGTGAATCCGAACCCTGAGAAGTAGGGACTATGTGATCAAAATGATTGGCGCTCCATTGGTCAGTGACATTGTTAGCCACCCCACCCTCCACCCCCAGGCTTTATCATCCTTTTCCCTCTGAATCTGACCATAATTTACGAAATGAACATCAAGGCTTAGTGAAGAAAAGTTGAAACTCGCGATTGAGACATTAACTCAGTATGAAAATGTTTACTGAAGCTTTAAATCCAGTGAGCAGGAGGCTCATTTTCTCATAGGCTTCTATACAAATGCACTTCTTTTTGCAACCAGTGGTGTCGCCCCCTAATGGTCATTCAATAGAATGCGGGTTCAGATCTGAAGAGCTAGGTCTGTGTTGTTTGTTTATTTGTGTTGTTTTACGGTCTGTGGTAAAGGCCGTGCTCACAGTGGCTGTGAAATAACACCAGCTAATGTCATTCATTTAAGTAGGGGGAGGTGCGGTGTTGCGGGGGGGTCATCCAATCAGTCAGCCAATCACATACATGCAACACTGTATTCTTGCTGTTTACCATGTCAGGACAGTTGCCATCGTGATAACTGAACTGAACTGTAAAAACCTCGTTCCTCCAACTGGACTGTACCGGATCATTTTTCATTGTCCCCCATCAGTAGGCGAATGAAACAACAACACCCCCCCACACCACCACCACCACCACCCCCCACCCCGCCAAAATGGCCTCTCGACTCAACGCGGGGCAAATGTGAGTGTGAATACAGCCCAATTCTCCAGGACATGTAAACCAATGCAATGCCCACGAATTGACTGAAACACAACTGTGTATGTGTGTGTGTGTGTGTGTGTGTGTGTGTTTATATATATGTGGCAGCTGTACACAAGACACAGTGTTTGGTCTGTAAACAGACAGTGTGCTCTGGGAACGGTCCTTTCCTTCAGCCCCCATGCACAACCCCCGCAAGTTTTTGCGAACCTTGCTGAAACAGTTAGTCAGTGAATCGATCATTCGATAGAAGGAAAATTTAAGACTGAACATCAGATTTTAAGTGACAAAAATGGTCCAAAATTTACAGGGTTAGGGTTAGGTTAATTTATTTTCAGATGTGAATATTTTTCCATGAATATGAATGAGTTTCAAATAGAGCTGCAGTTACTTGGAGATAAACAGAAAATTAATTGGCAACTATTTTGATGGTAAAATAATCGTTTTATCATGTTTCAAACAAAGATGATAATAATTTCCATCTTCTGAAGTGGGGTTTTAATCAGTTTTTTGTAACACATGACAAGAAACTGAAGATCTTGAGGTGTTGGTCTGGTTCATCTGGTCTATGTTGTTAATTTGTTTCTCCAGTTGTACAAAAAGTGTTTTAGAGAATGTGATTTATGTAGAAGAATAAATGCACACTTCTCTTTTTCTGTAATAATTTGGCAAAAACCTGAAAGAAAAACATCTTATCTAAACCAACGGATTACAGAACAGAACCCAGGTGTGTTTTGCTCAACTTATTACCATAAAATGTTTTTGTTGGCCTCATATCTGTTGTGCCGTTATTTGAAGCACGCACGGGTTTGCAGCACTTGCGGGCGCTGAAAGCCAGAAGTGAAAAAGTGAAACAGGTTTTACAGTAAACGGCAGCACATACGGGGGTTTCACTTCCTTGCCGAACTGCTGCCAATACGTCCTTTGGTGATGATGTGACACAGGTTCTGCGGTGGGAACAGAGCAAGAGGTGTCCTTTCACATGCACAGAGCGACAGTGGTTCTGCAACAGCTCTGGTTATTTTTCATAATGCAGCAGTAGACGAATTATGAATTCATTTTATTGTTTGCATTGAACACTGTTTATTTCAGTTTTCAAGTTTAAAAAGCTGCCGGTACAGTGAGGTCACAAAAAAAATTGCATGCAGCAGTCGTTTTAAATGTCAATTGAATGCAGAGTAAGCGAGGAGGAGGAAAACAAAATCAAGGCAAAAAGATGGGATCCTTTCTACGGACGCTACACCAGACATATTCCATACATAACAGTAATAGTGTACGTGTGTAATTGATGAGCTTAACAGAATCTGACGCTAATATCCCCGTACGCTTTGTCCTCTAATGGGCGTGCAATTGTGTGTCTGTGACTTTTTTGTTTCTATCCCCGCTCTGTCATTAAAGCAGGATGAAGGCGGGAAGTTTGCTTACAAGTCTGCCCAGTAGGTGTGTGTGTGTGTGTGTGTCACAAGAAAGACAGAGCTGGCTCCAGTGTGCGTGCGTATACAGCATGTGTCCGTGTGCGGCCTGTGTAATGTGGTTAAGATTGCCCTCCTTTAATGTCGGTCTCACAGCTGTAATTTGCCAGATACTGTCCACATGGTTAATAGATGCCAGTGATGGATGAGCTGAGCTTTCATCTGAACTCTGCTTTTCTCACTTAATTCAATTCCAGGAAGTTGAGCTTTCTCTGGGTTCTCCCTGATTTCAGTGAGTTGAGCTCAGTCTTGGCGTCTTCTTTTTTTTTTTTTTTTATATATATATATAAATCAGTGTTTTTTGAGTGCGGTCAAGACTTCAGGCCTTTAAAGTGCGCTGTGCCGCGGCCTCACGTCGAGCATGGTGTTGAGCCAGGGGAAACCTTTTGTCGGCAGAATTGTTTTCTCATTCCAACACTGATGAAACCGTCCGAACAGCGCACAGCCTCAGTGTCACTGGTGTCTGTGGTATTGGAACAGGTGCTGATCCAGCTGACAGGTTCTCATGCAAAGCCTAGAAAACCTGTTTTCTACCTGTTTTTGTGTTTAGAGTTTATCGCACGGTGTGAATAAATGCTCCTTTGCCAGGAGGAAAACTACTGTGTGGGTTTAAAAACATCTGTGAGGTAAACTGCCAGCTGAGCTCATAAATGAAAACCTTTGTTTTCTTACTTTTTTAAAATTGTGGTATGTTTGCTCTAAAAAGAAATGACATTAAGTTGATCTGACATCCTCTGTGTCGTCCCTTCTCCCATCACAGCAAATGGTGATGAGCCTGCGGGTGTCGGAGCTGCAGGTGCTGCTGGGCTACGCTGGGCGCAACAAGCACGGACGCAAACACGAGCTGCTGACCAAGGCGCTGCACCTGCTGAAGGCCGGCTGCAGCCCCGCCGTGCACATGAAGATCAAAGAGCTCTACCGACGACGCTTCCCTGCCAAAATGGTGTCCCACTCGGAGCTGGCCCTGCCCGGACCGCACCACCCGGCCACGGCTGGAGTGGTCGGGGGAGGCGGCGCCGCGCTACCCGCCGGCCTGACGCAGCTGGCGTACGAGGGACACGCCGGCCACGGCGGAGCCCCCTCGCCCGCCGCCTTACTGCCCCTGTCACTGCTCGGCCCCGGGAAACACGAGCTGACCGGGCTGACGCACCACCTCCCCGCCTCCGCCACGCTGCATCCAGTACATCCAGACGTCAAGCTCCAGAGGCTGCCCTTCTACGACATGCTGGACGAACTCATCAAGCCCACCAGTCTAGGTGAGCTGTGTGTGTGTGTGTGTGTGTGTGTGTGTGTGTGTGTGTGTGTGTGTGTGTGTGTGTGTGCGTGTGCGTGTGCGTGCGCGTGTGTGTGTGTGCGCGTGTGTGTGTGTGTGCGTGTGTGTGTGTGTGTGTGTGTGTGTGTGTGTGTGTGTGTGATGTGGTGTTGGATGTAAGGATGATGCCACTAGATAGATACATTCAATCACATATGTCATCAACAAGTGAATAAATAACATGACACCTCCCACAGAAATCTCCCTGTAAACTTTAATTCATATCATATTAGTAATGTCGTCTTATGCGCTTTATAGATTTGAATCAGTACCATGAGTATTTGGACCCAGTCAATGTGAGAAATAAGACTGGCTGCACTTTTATTTACTACGCTATATCATTATTTCAGTGTGTCAGCTACACATTTAATCAATATTTCTCCATTTTCCCTGAATGTGAAAATGCCCAAAGAAGTGGATATTTATATCAGTATATTACTCGCATACCAAGTTTGGCAGCAGTCACAGAAAACATTGACATTTGTGTTTCCCTCTGTTGTGTAAAAAGGCTTCCTGCCAGTCACCGCTTTGTGCCGCATACAAATACGTTGACCGGGCACAGAGGAGCTACTGCAAAAAAAAACAAAACAGCATTTGCATCATTTTCTCTCGAGGCGTGAGTCATAATATTCGTTGGGTGTCCATCCAAAAGAAATAAAACGCGATCAAAGCTGAAGAACTTCCCGGATCCTCTGACACTTACTTCAAAGTCCTCACCTACCGGCCGATGCTCTGGCTCAGGTGTTTATCTCCATTAATGATCAAGAAAGCTGCAAGCGTGAAGCCAACATATAAACATGAATTATACATATAGTATAGTTTCTTTTTTTTGAGGATCTGAAGGTAATTTTGAGAACAACATCACTGGATAGGGCTTCAGCGTGTGTTATAGGTGAATAATGGCGCCTGTTTGAGTATTCATGTTGTTATATATGGCGTGCGTCACTGGAATTTGTTTTGGGTGGGCCGCGCTACGCTGCCACATGATGAATTGTCATCGCGATTTCATTGTTCGTATGTATTTCAAGCCGCAAGAGCGATTTTTCATCTGCGTGGAGATGCTGAATATGAATGGATCAGCGCACGTCAGCTGCAGTATTGTGTTAATCTATAAACTGAGGACGATTAAGTGGTCGTCAAAGGAAACTGAGTGGGCCCGGCCCAGCACAGCACCATCACGTCACAGCTTCCTTAACCGGCCTCAACTTTGTCCACATGCTGTGCCATAAATATCTGTAAGGAATCCAAAATAAGAGAGGACCCTTTATATGTACAGCTACAGTCAAATTAAATGTTTTAAATTGGATTTCTCCCGAATGCAGTAGAACATTTGTGGAGGCATACGCTCCTCGAATGTAGTAAATATCGTTTTATTAGTATTAATTTTATTTTCTTGATAGCAGAGAGATAAAATGTCCCGCTGTGGTGAAGAGTCCTTAAAAAAAACAAAACAAAAAACTCCCACTCACTCCCAGAATTGAATGGTTTCTAAGTCAGATCAAGAACCACCACTGGTATTGTGAACATCCATCCATTAGTTTCCATGTAATCCTGCTAACAGATTAACAAACCTCATCACTGACCTTGCTACGTGGTAGCTGGTTGAGAAAATAATCCAAACGTCAGTATCTTCTCGTGTGTGATTTCATGAAGGCCCAGCGTGGAAACATCCACTTGCTTCTTTCAATTTGCTACTTACGGGACTTTTAATCTTGGTCAGATTTGTCATTAAGTTAGCTGTGCGTCCAGCATCCAGCCGTCATTTTGCACAATACCACTCCTCAGGCTCTGGGATATATCACAAATATATGGAAATGTGTAGATTTTCATACATTAGCATTTTAATGGAGTACAAGGCCATCTTGTGATTAATTTGCCTGCAGATGCATGTACAAACATGGAGCCCTGCAGCTCTGTCATCACACCATTTCTCCGTCTTCCCTCTCCCTTTCTCACTCTATCCGTTTCCTGTACAGTTGCCTTCCTTCTCTGCCTCCCCCATCCTCACTCTGCCTCCGTGGCCGTCCTCGGTTAAAATTTGCATGCAAAGTGATGAAATCACACAGGCGGCACACCTGTGCCCGCAGAACACACCCTCCCCTCGTTTGAACGGCATCATCCTGGTGCACACACACGTCTGCACCTGCAGTACAGTCAAAACACAAGCGTACTTTCCAATAAATAATGCATGTCGATCGTATTGTTCTCAGAGAAGCATGGAGAGCGAGAGGATGAGCGAGCGAGGGGGGGGTTGCACATCAGTAGACAAAACTGAATTCATCTTAAAAAAAAAAAATGACAGTCTGCAGCAGCTTGGATGTGACGACCCCGTTTAACGGGATAATAATGGAGGGCAGTCATGAAGCGGCGTGGTTAATTGTGATTTCTCGCTCATGGGCAGATTGGAAGATTGTTGCTTTCAGACGGCCGCGGTCTTCTCCCGCCCTGTCCACTCTGTCACAGCCTCTGTGCTTGTTTACTTCTCTGATCATCTGATGATTGGTCACTCCCTCCCTTTCTGTCTCGCTCCCATTGTTGTTGCTCGTCGCATTGCCTCACCTCCGGCTTTTTTTCCCCCCTCCCTCGCTCTCTCATTTTTTTTCTGACTCCCTTCCCCCACTTGCTTACTCCTGGTTTGCTAAAAAAAAAAAAGAAATTTTGAGCTGGAGAAAGCTGATGTGTTGGCCCTGTATGTGTTTACACAGGATCCAAACTGTTTTTTTTTACAAGAGCACGTGCATGACTGACGTTAGACGGAGCAGTGTTAGGAATGATCATCACTTTTGCTGCATCTTTGCATCTGAGATTCCAATTTAAAAAAGTCACTGACTAACTGGAGGTCATTTGTCAAATTCAGACCCACGTGGAATTGGAAAATTGACATTTTTTGTTTGGCTTCTCTGTAATCACACAAACAATTTTGCATAAAAGAAAAAGGGTGAAATTACTGCCAACTCAGCAGTACAGTAGAAGACAAAACATGGTCAGTTTATGCCACATGTCATGACGAGGGACAGGGTGCAGTAATTGTTTAAATGTGGGGCTAACGTAGCACAACCTTCATAGTGCTGCACTTGTGTGAACACATCCAGTGGCAGAGATACAGTAAGAGCAAAAAACAATTTCAGTTCCTCGTGACAACTGTTGTATAAAATCACCTCTTAAGCCTCTTCTTTTTTTTCTCCAGTTCTTCTGACCTCTTGTTTCTCCACCATGCATGTTCCTCTCTTTTCAGACAACATTTTAATGCTTCTCATTGGTGCCCGGCACCACAGCACTACTGCATAGATCCAGACTCATCTGTGTGTGTGTGTGTGTACATATATATAATACATAGGCATATGGGCTTGGACATGGACGCTGGCTGACTGTGTTTTTGTGTGGAACGTGTGCAGGCTGTGAAAAACAAATCTCCCCTGGGACAATAAAGGCTCATCTGTCTGATCTTATCTGTCTATTTCAGGCAGTAATTTATTTTTGACTTTATTCAAAATCGGAACTATTTTAGGACTCGCCGACTCCTCACCAAGCATCTCGTTGACTAAGCACTGGGCTTTCTTGGTTCTTGATGAGAGGTCTCGTCTGCAGTTCTCTTGGCTGTATTTTACTTACTGTAAGTGAATAATAATAGCAGGTGTATAATGCACTGTAGCATGAATTAAGAAAGGAGAAAACTGTGCTTTCCACAGACCTTTCACTGTGACATCAGCCTGAATGCTCAAACTCTTGTGCTGCTGCTGATCAGTAATGACCTTAAAACAGGAGGGCTTTGGCTGTTCATTAACCACATCTCTGTCCACATGGACACGTATAACAAACGCGTACGTTCAGACCTCCAGTAAGCGAGGAATAACCATCCGTGTAAACGCTTCCTATGATTTCCTGCCTCACCCTGATTTCTCTCACTAACCTGGTTTCTTGTGTGCATGCAGATGAAGTTATCACTCACACCATCCTCCCTCCCTCCCCCCAGTCTTGTGCTTTCTGCTAAGTCTTATCAGTCTGTGGGATAAAGGTTAGTTGGCGCACGGTCCCGCCCCGCCCCACCAGGATACCGTCTGGTCAACTGGTCCGGCTGCCGCTTTATTGCCACGGCAACCTCGCTGGTCGAACTCCACTCTCATCTCCATCATTATCCGTCCTCCATAGGGAACTACGCCTCTCTGCTCATTATGGATGTCATTTTGGCGCATGCATTATACATGATTTAATCACCATATCTCTGGGAAAAAGATGCGAGCCCATTCCGCGTTTGATGAGCGTTTCGTGCATAATGGCTTGTTACACGGGGAAGATCTCTGTGATATTCATGCAACGGGGAAAATAATGTGGCAAAATAAATGTCAAGTCTGTGTGTTTAGAACATCATTTCCTTCGAAGATGAGTCCCTCCATGATTTCATTTCTGTGTTCTGAATCTCCAGAACCTCCTAGAAAAATAGAAGGGAAGGTTTCATTGTTCCCACCAATTTAGATAGTAGGCTCGAAAATGAAATGAATAGAATAATCAGTAATAAAAATCAGGAATATGTACAGTTGACTTCTGTGCCTGGACACGAACCACGTCTGCATGGTGCCATCTGCCTGCTGCTGTAGTACAATCTCAACATAATAACTTACAATACAAATGCAAACTCAGTTTACTACCATATA
The DNA here is from genome assembly GCA_016785225.1 of Psettodes erumei. Classification (NCBI taxonomy): domain Eukaryota; kingdom Metazoa; phylum Chordata; class Actinopteri; order Pleuronectiformes; family Psettodidae; genus Psettodes; species Psettodes erumei. The sequence continues at coordinate 2,717,695 of JAFBJZ010000863.1, read as the reverse complement.
TGGCAAAGAAAATCAACAGATCTTCTCACTCCTGAAACTTTCTGGAATTAAAGAGTTGTAAGATTAGATTAAAGGATAATTATTAGATTAAAGTTCACATTAAAAATGTATTAACGGTTATTTGCAGAACTAGTCTTATTCCCATCCTTATCTTGATAAATGTTATTCTGCTCTGTAAACATCTGCGGGAATAATGGAAATAAGACTCTGACTTGAGTCTGTCTCTGGCACAGTGTTGCATTTCACAGTACAGAAATACAGTATATTATAATGTTGTTAATAAAAAAAAACAAAGAATAAAGCAAAGAGAAACGGGCCTGTATTTAAGACGTGTTGTCACTGGAGACGGGCCTTTATTTCTAATCAGATGCATATTTTGTTTTCTCCTGTGTTAATGGGCTCGTACCAGTGTGTTGTTTTATTGTGAAACAAGAAAGCGAGGTAGAGTACAATCAACCTTCGATTAGCGAATCGCTGAGAGAAAAGAGATCCAGCAGATAGGTGAGTTGAATATTCAATAAAAAGATCTAATCAACCTTCTCTTCCCTCCGCCATCAAAGAATAACCAGGCAACAGCAAAACGTCAGACCAGTCCCTGACAGTACGCGGTTTTATTGTTGGTCACAAAGTGGCAACAAGACGTTGTGTGTGTGTGTGTGTGTTTTTTGTTTTTTTTTTTCATAACCTGTGGGTCCAGGCCACGCTTATTCAGTGCAAATGGAATTTTTCTGTACATCTTGTTTTTTTTCCTTGGATGGAGAGGCCAAATCATGTCAGTTCACAGCTGTCAGCTGCATGCAGCAGGTTATGGCGGTGACATTCCTAAACATCTACAGCACGAAAACCAACTCGTTTCACTTGAGAGCGCAACCATCCATTTTCCCCGCGCGCGTTCTGACCCCCGTGCGATCCCGAACAAAATCTTTCGCTCGCTGTAAACAACTCGGCCTTCTCACAACAAGTGAACATCAACAAAGGAGCCCGGGCGGCTCTGAACTATAAACACGCCACACAAAATGGCTTCCATCTCTCAGAGCCCATTAAAGCGGCATTATTTTTCTTCGAAGCCCGGGTCAATGCATCACCATCATCATCATCATCCGCATCATCCCCGCCAGCTGCCGAAGCCTGATTTCAAAACGTAAGCGACGCTCTCGCCTCTGCCGCGTTTCTCCTCTCTTAGGCGTGGCACGTGTTGCGTGCGGCCTGCTCTGTAGATGCTGTGAAACGGCCACCACAGTATGTATGTGCACGTCCTGTAAAGCACGCTGGAATGCTCTAATGAGCCCTGTCAATACTGCGCCGCGCACTCTTGCAGATAATAAAAGGCAATGGCTGCAGTGAGAGGGAGAGGAAGTAACACTTGTGTAACGTTTTGGGTTGTCAGCATGGGTGTGACGTCCAGGTTTGACCTTTGCATCGCAGATCCTTCTCGACCTGTGGTTTTTCAAATTTGAGTGACGCTGAAGGGACTTTTGTCTTTGCTCTGCCTGTGAACGTTGCGGTATGTTGTGTTTGTGCGTGTATATGTGGCTCTTTGTGTGTGTGTGCGTGTGTGCGTGTCCCTGCGGTGTACCAAACAGAGAAAAAGTAGCAACACCACTAACAAGTTAATAAACTCCAGCTGGGCTTTGTTGTGCTGGAGAGACGGGCCGTGGAGCCGAGCACATTCTCCGTAGCTTAGCTCACGCGTCTTCTCCTCAGACCAGAACTAAACCCAGAACCGAGGGGTTTCTCGGTTTCTACTTACCGTGGGGTCAAAGTCAGCATGTGAAGAATATTCATACTTTCCATACTCGCAGGCGTCGATGGAGACTTGTTGGTCTAGTCCACTGTGAAGTACTATAATGCAGCCGGGTTTCAGTGCAGCCGTATGAGGGAAAAGGCTGAAAAAAAAAGTCACTGTAATGTAATGAGTGCCTTGAGACCAGATGTGACCAAACTGGCTCATAAATCTGGTTATATGCAAACATAACTGTGTAGGGTGCAGAAGGCTTGTTTTATCTTTCAGATTAAAGTTGTTTTTCTGTGTGTGTGTTTGTGCGTGTGCAGAATTTATGTTCGACCTCACAACGAAGACGACAAGCGTTTTATTACCTCCGTCCCCGTGTGACCAGTGCTGATTGTCTGTGCCTGCTTTCATTCCTCACATGAGTATTTGAGGTTTTTCTCCTGCAGGGTTTCCTGTATTCATTGAGATCTATGTATGAAGTGATTTTTTTTTTTTCTTCAAATTTTAGAAATGTTTAAAAGGTGGCTTTGTCTAATGCAACCTATTAGTATCATCTATAAAAATAAAATAAATGTTAGTAAAGTTCACAACAGTACAAACTAGGCCTGCAGCTAATGATTATTTTCTCTAATTTGGGCTGATCACAATCTGAGAAATAGCTCTCTGTATAGTTTTACATGTGATACATAATATAATGTTCCTCTTCAGTGTAAACATCAACCCATTAGAGGTAATTTTCCCATCTGTTACCCTTCCCACCGTCTCTTTCCAACACATAAATTATACATTATAAAACAATAAGCGTGTTTACATATGCATTAGTATCCCAGTTTTGAGCCTCATCCTGTTTTTAATAATACTCAGGATGTGGCGCTTACACGGAGCGTGCACGGTTATTCAAATCCCTGCCGCCCGATCATAGAGTGCGCACAGAAACACAGGCAGTGTTAATGCGGCAGCGTGTTCTCACGCTCGGACCGTGTGCACATTTTCACGTGGCTCTTTCTCAGAATGCACTCTTAGGTTCGTGGTAAAACCTTTAACACAATTCCTGATGGTTATGGTTTCAGAGCGGCTGGATCGATTTTGAAGCAGGACATCAAGCGCACAGTCTGCAACAAACTGCAAAGAATCGTGTCCGTTCTCTTTGAAACATCCTGCAAAGAGCTTTTGTTTCCATAAAGTCTGTAACATCCACTTCATGCCCCCGGAAGTGTCACCTCAGCCGTCCTCCTCCCTTGGTGATGACTGCTGCACAAACCGGACAGCGAGGTCACGTCAGCTGATGTTTAGTCACGGCAGGCTCTTGCTGCTCCGTGATGAATGGCTGGAGATCTGCGCCGCTAGAGGCTTTTGTTTGTTTATCGTAATTAGGCCCGAGTCTCAAAATTAATGTCCCTGCGCTTTATTAATGTTCATATTCTAATAAGCACAACTAAGCAGGAATAAGATTACATGCAGTGGCAGAAATGTACTTAATAACAGTAATTGCAATTCTGCTCACGGCGTCATTAATTTTGTGTCTTCTTTCAGGCAAGTTAACCAGAGACTATTTGCTGAACATAGTGTGTTTGTGATACAGTCAAGTTCGTTCTTTTGTAAAGATTTAAGTTGAAAATTAAGTAAAAAGCAAAACTATTTTGGATCTGTGCAACACTTTTAAAATGGAAGGAGAATAGACTTGAACGAGGAGTATCGGAATGAGATATTTTATATTTCTAAGCTGTTGTAGCTAACCCAACATTTGGCTTGCACCTGAACGTCCACTCACTTGTTTTCCTGTTTCACTTTATATTGAATTTCCATTAGTTTGTCCACCTTTTCCTTCCCAAACATTTTTCACATGTCATGCGGCACTCATCGAGTCTGTAAACTGTGCTAGTGCCATAAAGTGGTTTGCCATGACCGTAGTCAGCCTTTTCTAAATTTTATTCATGTTTTCTGATTCTTTTCAGCGTCAGACATCGAATGTCTGTCTTCATCTTGAAACCGTTTTGGCACCAGTACGATACCTTTGCATTGAGCCTGCCGTTCTGCTAAATATAAAGCTGGAGCCAAATTGGGCAGCATTACTATTTAAATCAGACCCTGTCTGGCCATGAGGGGGTAAAGAATGGATTGAGTCTGAGCATTTGATGCCAGGTTTTGGCAGTTTTCAGTGCTCTCAGACGCCTGCTACATATCCACCCTTAGTTTTTGTATCACAATGTGACAGGCAAATACAAACCATGATGAAGTTAATGTCAAGTGTTGTGTATATATTTTAAATCACTGGGTGAAAAAAACAAACCGCTGCTTTTGCATGTGCATCGGGGGTAAAAGTAAGTTAGCGTGTGCGTGTGAGATAGAGCGAGAGAGAGGAAGACATCAATCAAAGCCCATTTCAAGCCTTTCCCATATCTCTCCTAACCACACACATTGAAACAGCAGAAACAAATCCACCGCCACACAGAGAGAGAGAGAGAGAGAGAGAGAGGGTTATAGAGTGATGGAGAGATGAGGCGAGAGAGGGAGAGAGCAAGCAAGGACAGAGTGAGAGAGTGAGAGAGCACTTTTCTATTTATAGCCTGTGTGCCTGGAGAGGAGGATGACTGCTGTTCGAAAGCACACTCGGCGCGTGTGATTGTGTTCTGCAATGCACTGGCCGCCACGCAAAGGATGCGGGGAACAGAAACGCACAATAAATACGTGCCATACAAATTATATACCATGCGGGCGGTGAGACGGGTCATTACTGGGAAAATTAATGGCTGTTTGAAAAGGCTGATGGGAGGAGGAACATGATTGGCCCAGTAATCATCCACAGGAACTGGAGACTTCGTCCCCCTCAACACCCGAGCCAGAAAGAAATTGCTCTATGTAGTTTATCCTTCTGCGTGTGTGTGTGTGTGTGCACAATATCGCAGCAAAAATCCAAAAAGGATCAGAGGAGTCCACTGGTCTGAAAATGAAATGAGATTTGTGTATCAGAACTTTCTTTGTTTTTTTTTCTTCTTTCCTTTCCCATTAATGCTCTCACCACCTGTTGGGATTTATCCCTGTGTTTAAAATTCTATAATAATATATATATATATATAAAAATATGAGATATTTAACAGCGGTCATTGTGTGTAATGCTCATTCACCAGTGTAGAAGCACTCTTGTGGGGAAGGCTGAAAGCTTTTGCTCACTGGAGAAGATTTTAGTTTCCTGCAGAGAAGGATGTTCATCCTCTCCTGCCTCTGAGCTGGAAGTAAAAAACAGTATTTTACATGAATGGGACATGGAAGGATGCAGTGTGTGCAAGCGCCATTGCATTTATCTACGTTATATTGTATTATACATTATGCTGTATGTAAAGCTCTGGATTGTCCTTTGCTCTTTCACAGATAAAACTGTTGCTGTGCTTTTCTCATCACTTCCCCATCTCTGACTTCTTACTCACAGAAATAAGAGTTGTATGCATGTTAGTTTGTTTTTTAGCTATCTTACATTTCCCAAAATGTTGAAGTGTACCTTTAAGTACAAATGCAGAACAGGGTCAGATTTGAACCCTCAGCCGCTCCGTGTTTCATGCTAACCTCCTGCTGACACCCAGACTTCTCCCACCTTTTGCTAAACCTCCTGTCTCTTTAATAGAGGCTGGGTTAGAAGCACCAGCTATTTCCAGCACCTGTGGGTGGGCCTATAAATAGAGCGCACACACACACACACACACACACATTTTCTTCTTTGTCTTCACCTCTCTGTGAGGTGGTGTGGTTTTGACGTCCAGGTGTTCTTAGGCTTTTGAAAATTTTATGCGTACAAGGTGTGAGATGCCCCCCGACACACTGCTGTGCACACACTTCCTCACTTATTTTCTCTGTGTTTTTTGCTTATCTATGCATTAAAAACAGTTGTGTACATTACTGTTTATCATAATGTTTAGTCTTATTTGCAGAGGTTGGGGCTTTCCGATTTCAGTGGCCACTTCTTACTGTTCAGACTTTAAATGTGAAAGTTGGGAAGCAGAACTTCATCCCGTCTTGTTTTTGATTATCCCAGTTATTAACCCTAACCCAGTTATTACAAATTCTCTCTCTCTCTCTCTAGCTTCAGACAACAGCCAGCGGTTTCAGGAGACGTGTTTCGCCTTTGCTTTAACACCACAGCAAGTCCAGCAGATCAGCAGCTCAATGTAAGGCCACTCTGTCAGAGCACGGCGCCAAACGTGAATAAATTGTTAATTTGCGTGGTTCCTACAAACGTGTGGTGATGAAACTGTGTCTCTTCACAAAGGGACATCTCGGGGACCAAATGTGACTTCTCGGTTCAAGTTCAGTTGCGGTTTTGCCTGTCGGAGACGAGCTGTCCTCAGGAAGACCATTTTCCACCCAATCTGTGTGTGAAAGTTAACGGGAAGCCATGTAACCTGCCGGTGAGCAGCGAGCCGTCGCTTCTGCTGGATGTAAAAAAAAAAAAAAAAGAAAATAAAAGTATCAACTTGATGAGGATTATAATGTTTCCAATATTCCCCTCTGTTATCCTCCAGGGTTATCTTCCTCCAACCAAAAACGGCGTCGAGCCCAAGCGGCCCAGCCGGCCAATCAACATTACCTCACTGGTCAGGTTGTCCACCACTGTTCCCAATACCATCGTGGTGTCGTGGACCGCTGAGATCGGAAGGGTGAGAACCAAAGCCTCTCACAACTTCTAAATAAATGACAGAGCTTTGTTAACTATTTGTCTATTCATTTTTAATGTCCTTCAATCCACACACACACACACACACACACAGAGGCTTATTCAGTTGTATCAATATATCATTTAAATGATGTGCACATACCGCACTTTTGATTCATACTCACTCTTCGATGCATGGGTCATTTTAATACGAACTCTCACACAAATCACACAGATGGCAGACACACAAATGCCTCAGCAAAAAGCAACGCTCAACAAACAGAGCAGCCTCTTGAAATGGACGTTAGTGGAGCTTAAAGCACCGGTCACACGCTCGCTTTAAGTTCAACACTGAACAACTGCCTACGGTTCTCGTGTGATTAAAGGTCTGTGTGTGCACCACATGCATGTGTGCGTGGGAAGCAATTTGAAACATAGGAAGTGGAATTTGTGGCCACCGCTGTGTCGAGCTCGTGCGGCCAAAAACAACCCTACACTCGAGTATTAAATGGTGGAACAAAGAGAGGATAAGACCACAGCTTCACAGGAAAGGCCGCCCATGGGACCTTACGTGGTCGAAATGCAGGCAGAGTGAGGGCTGATGGTGCAGTTATTGATGTGATCATCCTTTGATGAGGCAGTTTAGATAAAATTAAAAAAATAGTCAGTTTTCTTACAGGATGATTTATATTGAGGTGGATGGAGCTTGAGCCACATTGTGCATTATTGTATGAATTCCTGTGTGTCCACAGAGTTACTCCATGGCAGTGTACTTGGTGAAGCAGCAGTCATCCACGGTGTTGTTACAGAGACTACGGGCAAAAGGCATCAGAAACCCAGACCACTCCAGGGCGCTCAGTAAGACCTTTTTCTTTTTTTTATCGATCCAACATGCAGGATTAGTGTCAGTGCCAATATTTACCTTTTTAAGTGACTCAGGCATCCTGCAGACACAACTGATCTGCATTTAATACAGTTTCAATTTGTTCCACTATAACTTTATAATTCTAGTTGTCTTTTCCGGTCGAGTGCAACACAAGACTTTTGTGTTGAACAAACTTTTGAAATTCAACATTTGTTTGAGTCATGGGCGAGGCTTCATCTTGCCGTATATCAAGTATTGGAATCGAAAGAAAGTCAAATGTGCTGCATCCCAACACGATGACAGTAACTTATCTGTGTGTCTGCGGCATTAGAAATCCAACCGGGATATTAGCTAGCGACTGTATGCTTTTATACAGACAACTTGTTCATGTGCATGTAAGTTTAATGACTTTACTTTTATTCCATTAGGTAGACATTGAATTAATACTGTGCTGTCTCATCTGTTCGATGAGTAAACCTGAAACTTCTGCTGGCAGTGAAATGGATTTTCTTTCACTGTAACTTTTTTATCTTTGCTAGAAATAAGTAAGACTTTCAAGGTATGAAACTACGTCATGAGCGAAGCAGCTTTATTTTTTTCCCTGACATCCTCAGATGACCAGATTGTTTCTCTTCTCAGACGAGGAGGTACCATGTTATGAATCACAAACTTAATATATTGACCAGGAGCATCATTCAATGACCTTGAAAAGAGTAGTAGAGGAGTTGCAGAAGAAGTCGTCACTTGTGTGTGTTTTGCTTGTTTTTTTCAGTCAAAGAGAAGCTTACAGCAGACCCAGACAGCGAGATAGCCACGACCAGCCTTCGAGTGTCGCTGCTCTGTCCGGTACACGTGCTTCCTGCTCTGCATGAATTTAAGGCGGTGTTTAAAGACTCGGTCATGCCCAAACACGTCCGTCCATTCTTTACTTTTTCCCTTGTCTTTTGTATGTGACTCAACTTGTCCGACTCCCTGTTGAATATATGATCCTCCTGTCAAATTGTCTCCTCAACCCCTATCGTGCATCTTCTCCATGTGGGTTTGGCGTGTTTATGCCGTTTATGCATCCCGTATACCCTCCAACCCCTGCCGTCTGCGTCATCCTCATGCCCTCACCACTTTTGTGTGCACACTGTGCAGCTGGGGAAGATGCGGCTGATGATCCCATGCCGGGCCCTGACGTGCTCCCACCTGCAGTGCTTCGACGCCACGCTCTACATTCAGATGAACGAGAAGAAGCCTACCTGGGTGTGTCCTGTCTGTGACAAGAAGGCCCCCTACGAACACCTCATCATCGACGGGTAAGCCACCCAACCCTCACCTACAGGTGACCTGTTTGACTGTCAGGAAACACAAAATTTATGCAAAGCCAAGTTGAGCAGTCACGTCTTCCAGGTGGTTTGTTAAAAATTTTCTAAAGAACTGGTTTGACCTTACGGGAGGTAATCACAGCCACAGTGGTGACATTACTCCAGGAAGTCACTGTACCTGCATTGAGCAAGAAACAGGCCAACATATAACCCTTAAAAACCATAACATCTCTTTTTACATTTTGCTCTTTAGACAGATTAAACACATTAAATATAAGGAGTTAATGAGTGATCTTTAGAGGTGCTTTGGAGACTCTTACCTGTTACCAGTCTTCAAGCTAAGCTAAGCTAACCAACTGCTGGTTGTAGCTTCATATTTACAGACTTGGGAGGTGGTTTCAATCTTGAAAAATTAGCAGTTTGCTTTATAAATTCACTCTTGAATTTGGAAACAGTAATTTGACGAAGTGAATCTCAACTCAGAATCTTCTTTCTGGCTTTATGTCAGCGCTTTTTCACTTCTGTCTTGTGGGCTTGCATGGAGCTTCTGCTGGGCAGTCAGTATAGAAAACTTGACTTTTTCTAAGTGTAAATCTCAGCTAAACTGACCTGTCTTTCACTTCCAGCACTGATTTAAAAAAACATTTCTCATAATGATTGCTGCTTGCACATTTACCCGTGACTGTGCCCACAGAGGTGACATGTTGAGTTTTGAAAGGAAATAACTGCACCTCATCTGTAACTGATTTACATTCATCTGAAAAGTTAGAGTTTCACAGACATACTCGCAGAACTCTGTTAAATCTCATCAGGTGTTGCCTTTTGACCGACAAATGTATCTGTGGGAGCATCCTATAGGCTTGAACATGCTCAGAAAGGTTTGTAGCAGCTACAGAGTCACTCAGAAAATGCATAAAAAGTAGGTTTCAAATACATAGCTCGCTCAGCCACATGTAAAGCCTGCGGCTGGTTGAGTATATGATATCAAAAACTAGATGTTCTCCTGGTTTTCCATTAAAGTGTTGTTGTGTGTTCAGTGGGTTTCTTGACTCTCACAGGGTCTTTTCCACTGCGCTCAGCTTTTGTTTAAAAAAACCCAAACTAATTTCCTTGTGTGTTTCTCCTCTGTATGTGTGTTCTCAGGCTTTTCGTGGAGATCCTCAACAGCTGCATGGACTGCGATGAGATCCAGTTCAAGGAGGATGGCAGCTGGGCCCCCATGAGGTCTAAGAAGGAAGTGCAGGAGGTCTCCTCTGCTTCGTACAACAACGGGCTGGATGGTGAGACGGGGCGTAAGCGATGAACAGGGTGGGGCGATACACAGAAAGGTTGCTTTTACGTAAAGGCAGTGGGGAGAGGCAGGAAGGGATTAAATTAGAGATTAAAGAGACACGATAAGAAGAGAAAGAAGGTGCATTTACATCCCTTTTGTTTATGCGTCGTCAGTTTTAATTTGGTGAAGCATCAATCATCACGCCGCTGTCGGTCTCCATAGTAACACACATACTGTGTTTCATATGAGAGCAGGGCAGATGCATCATCATGCTGCTCAGCAGTCCTTTGTTGTTTTGCTGTGTTTCTGAAAATCAGAAACATTCACACAAACACAAACTAATCCGTCACCGCTGCTCTCTAGGTTCCTGTCGAACGTCCGCAGGCTCGGACCAGCGGAGCTCCTCGACGTCCAGCCACAGTGGCGGCGACAGCAGCAACAGCAAGAAAGTGGAAGTGATCGACTTGACGCTGGACAGCTCCTCGGACGACGAGGGGCAAGATTCGCCGCCTCCTCCGCTGCCGCCGTTGCCTCCTCCAGCCAAGAGAGCGTGTCCCTCTATGTCCCCGACCTCGCCACCCATCATCAACAAAGGGTCAGACACACACCGGAGACTGTGATGTCACCTCTGCACTCAGTTTGCATTTCATTAAATGTGGAAATGAGGCTCATTTTAGCTGCTCGCATGGGTGCTTGTGTGTTCAATGATTCATGAGTTTTGCACACAAGCATGCAAGTGTCTCTTACCGTTCCACACCAGCAGCACTCACAGCAGGCAGAGAAACATTTGTGCATAATCTCCTTTTTGAAAGTTGACATTGATGTATAGATCTAGAAATGGGCGACTTTCCAAAACATGAGCAGCACTAAAGCTGGACGTTTTCATCAAGAGTAGAGGGGTTAACGTTTAGCCAGTGCTCTTCCACATGTATACAAACTGTCAAAACACAATGAAGTCCTTGATGAACCACTCCGGATCGGGAGGGATTGGTTAACTTTTGGTTCTAAAAAACAAACCTTATTGAGGATTTGAATCCGGGCTCCTTGAAATTTTAACAGCTGCTTTTTCTGTCAAATTAAAATTCATTATGTGCATCTGTGCAGAAACTTGCAGCTGCTTCATTTGACCTAAATGAGTCCTGACTGTTTTTGTTCGGGGGTTTGCATTATGAGCTCGGTAGAGGAGACTCACCCGATAAATGTAACTTGAACTAAAAGCCTCGTTATGAATTAAGCGGCTTCTTTACCTCTTTATCTCTAAGACTGTTCATGTGTTTCTGCCTGCAGGGTGTTGAACCTGCACCACCAGGCCTCCCCTGTGAGCCGCACTCCCAGCATGCCAGCGATGGACACGAGCTACATCCCTCCTGTCCCCCCACTGATCCAAGACTATCGACCCTACTACCACACCCCCAACGACCTGTCAGGTAAAGACAAACACATGCAGACTCAAGATGATTTGGGAATATTTAGCTGTCACAGAGAGGAGAGATGCCTGGACAGATTTTATGTGGCTGAACTTTAGAAGAGTGGAGCCTGTGTAACATCTTAAACTGAATTAAAGAATGTGGTTTCTGTTGATATTCACCAAATGCCTGTTTGATTTTCCAGAGCTGAACTTCTTCTCTTTATTTCAAGGCGACAATCATCAGGTATGTAAAGCCAGTGCGTCACATGATGTGGAGTTGCCGAGGTCTTATAAACTGAATAGCTTCTTCGGTTTGTTTTAAAATAACACAAGAGCTGTGACTCTACCCTCTCTCCAGAAAAAGAAAACAAAAACAAGGCAGAAGCTGCAGACTTATCATAGCGAATGTCCTTGTTGCAGCAAACTGAGATGGAAGATCCCATGTGCAGAGTTAACCATCTGAGCTCACTTAAAAAAAAAACAACAACATATTTCAAACCTAGTATTCTGTGGAAGTGCCCAGGAAATGTTACACAGCCTGTTGGTACGTGATGTGGCTGTTTCAGTGTCTACCAGGTGCAGGCTGTAGTCTCTGCAAGCTATTTAAGGAGACACGAGAGTGAGACATTGGACAAATGAGGGATGTCACCCCGCAGTTACTGCTGGGGTGAGTTCACCAAGGCAAACGTAAAGAGAAATCTCTGGATTTCTGATCTGCTCATCTTTCAGTCTGCTGCTGTTTGAAATAAACAGTTTAAAGGTTTGTTCTACATTACAAAAAACACACCTGCTCACTTACTGTGAGTATCTAGCGGTTTATTTTTTGCCACCACCTCAATCCAGTGAGGGATAGAATCAAACTACAAACACAGCTAGAATCAATGCCCCTGTTGCACAGACAGGCAAAATTTCTTGTCAAGAAAAAAGTACAGATGAAGACTGTAGGCAGCATTTTCTGTGGTTGAACGGAGACTTTGCCTCTGGAAAAAACTCTACTGTTGAATTTTTAAAATGTCAATATTTTAATGCCGTGAGCAGAACGCCACTGCAGAGTGGAGCCGGAAATCTGAGGCAGATATCTCAAAAGTCTGATGAATAAAAATTACTACCTGCACAGCTTGAGGAGTTTTTTTGTTTTTTAATTAGGGCAAACAGACTTTAGGGCAGGTTCACCTGACCTTTAAATAGCATGTCCCAAATTGAAATGTTAAAAGTGTTGTAATTGCTGTAATCTTCAATGCTGTCATTCACTGGCTACAATCAGGAATTAATAGCCTGACTGCTGCTGGTTTCCTCATGTCCAGTTTTCACTCGAGTGCCATGTTCACAAAGTGTCTCTATCTGTGATTCTCAACGAATCCTGCAAACTTTGATACTTCACAAAAAAAGGTTCTCAGAGCTCAGTGTTTCCTATTAAAATGTGTTCGTGCAGCCGCTGAGAGGAACAGGCACTGATTAGAAAAGGACCACGATGTCCCAGTTGCTATGGATGACATCAGTTCTCTGAAGTTTACCTTTACTTATTATCTCCACGGTGAGATCATATACACAGGAGCGCGAAAAAAACAAACTCAGTTTGAGATTAACATAAAAACATTCTCCCTAAAAACAAATCTTTGATGGAGCGCTGATAATCCCATTTGCTTACTTGGTGAAATGAATGATTCTGACCGAGCACATGAAAACCATCTTACTAAATTTTTGGGTGCCGTGAGCAGATTGTTAACTTGCCCACTACGGTATTATGCTTTTAAAAAATCATTGATGTTCTATTTTTACAAAAACTCCAGTGCCTCCTTACCTGCAGCAGCTGGCAAAGTCGTTGCTTAGGAGCGACTTTTAGGAGCTGTGCGACAACAGTGATGGGGTAGGTTTACTGTTTATGTCACACTGGGCAAGATGGGACTAATAAAATCCGGGTTTGCAGACTGTGTCCGAGTGCACAATGACGGTTTGAGGCATGTCGCATTATACAGGAAAGTGTTGCACTACCCTATAATGTATGAAAATGCAGCAAAACAGGAAACAAGTATTGACCTTCTATACATCTGAAAACCACAAAAGAGGAAGAGAAGAAGGAGGAGAGTGTGGACCTGGTGAGAATTAGATTTCTGACCGTGTCTGAATTTTGCCGCAGCTCCACACCGGCTGTTGGTGGACGCTGCTCAGTGCGATCTTGGAGCAGAGTTTTAGATTGACAACCACAGATTTTACCACCTTCCTCTCACGACTGTCAAATGCCATCTCAGAGAACCCGAGATAAAGGGGCCTCTGGGGGTCCCCTTGATTTCAGGAGCTTCACAAGCTAATGTTGGTGTCAGGAGGTTTTGTGAAATCGGCTCCCGCTCAATCAACACTTCCGCCTCTCTCGTGTTTCTCCCACGGTTTCAGCATTACAACATGGTGATGGCAGCAGCGGCCGCCGCGTCAGCCTCCGAAGACCACGAGCTCCTTCTCAACCGCTTCCTTCCCTACAGCGCCACCTCCTCCGCCGCCTCCCAGCTGTTCCTCGACCAGTCGGGGGCCTCGTCGGCCGCTTCGCTGACCGCGCCGACCAACGGGGCGAGCAGCTCGGGCAGCAGCAGCAGCCTGGTCTCGTCCGGCAGCCTCCGCGACGCTCACTCCACACACTCGTCGTCGCACACGCACCCCGGAGTGGTGGCCGGCCGGAGCAGCACCGAAGCAGCAGTGGCAGCTATTTACGGCGGGATACCCGACGTGATATCGTTGGACTGACTCGAGAAGAGTCGAGACTACACTTCGGGTCCAGCTGCGATCCAGTAACGAGCCCAGTCACAAACTGCCTGACTGCAGGGTAAAGTTCTGATCCGGAAACTAGACTAACCCCACGTCGTTAAACGTCAACCGTTTGTGGAGTCGTAATGACAAGACTGCCTCAAGAAGAGCACTAATAGTATGAGTGGGTAACAGGCCTGAGGGTTCCCTTCACCGGACTGACCTGAGAACAGTACTGAGTCATCATTTTAAAGGGTTCAGCTGTGGACATTGTGTTGGTGTCCTGACTTCAGATCAGAAACCTGTCCAGCATGTGAACCCACATCACTGCTCTAGTGGTACCAACCTGGCACAAACAGCAAAAGCAAAAAGGAGGATGGCTCTTTTTTTCTTTTTTTACAGAAGCGAGGAGCGACACCGTGTACAGAGAACAAAATATATTTTCCTCTTTTACTTTTGTATGTTAAATCCGGACATTTTCAGTCTAGTGAGCTGCTTCTATCGCTGTTTTAAAGTGGAGGACTCAGTTGTTTGGGTTGTTGGTTTTTTTCCACAAAAGCTTATACATATGCCTGTTGCCATGCGGTTTTCTTTCTCTTCTCTTTTTAGCTCTCTCCTGTTTATAATTTCCATTTGCATCTCTCCAACATAAACTCCTCTCCCTCTCTCCTTCTCTCTTGTCTCTCTTGCTCAAGCTCATTTTTAAATTCGTGGAATATTATATCTCTATCCAATGACGATTTCAGATGCTGATTTTACAGTTTATTCATGTAGTAATAATTTTATTATGCTCTTAAGTTATGTATGATATTTAAACCGTTATCTATATATTCCCCTTGACCTTCAGGTCTATGCTGGTGGGGGGGTTGTAGGTGGAAATTAGCCATTTCTGAGTTGTTTTTTTCTTCATTTTTCACTCCTTGACTTTCAGTTCCTTATAAAGACTCTGGCTCTGGTGGCATACAGCATTTACAAATGGAGACTTTTAGACTATTTATACTTGCCAGTTTAGAGTTTTGAACTGGAAGAGTTTGTTTCCCTTTTTTTTTAATTTTGCAAAATGCCAAAAACGTAACATACGGTACCTATGAAAATGATAACAGTAATCACAGTGCAGTTGCAGCCGCCTGTTGCCAGTGTTTTCAGTCAAGTGTCCAGCTGGTGGTTATTCAGACACTTTCACTGTGTCCTTTTGTCCTCTCAGTGTCATCCCTTTTGCTCGACTGTTGGAAAGTTATTACAATGGAGGTCAAACTCTTGGGCCTTTTTTTTAAAGAGACAGGCGTCATGTGATGTGCGCCCCAGCTCCAATGGGGCGAGTGACCCACTGTGACCAACGAATGTCTTAAACGGTCCCCCACAACCTGGGCCCCATCTCTGTCTGAACAGTTTGTGAAAATTTGAGCTGCGACAAACATCTTCATCTGATGTCTTTGGGAGAAGCGCTTGTGGAAAAGCACAGAAAAGAGCAAGCGGGCCGTTTGTGCCACAGTGAAAGCGGGTGAGCCTAGCATGCCAACTTAGACCGGGCACAGAGCCAACTGAGTTTAAAAATACATGACCTGTCTGGAACTTAAAAACCCTACCAGATAGACGGTGTATGATGTGGACGTGTCAAAGCGCGGTGGAGGTTTGAGGATACCTCGACGTCGTTGCCATTCAGCTGTAAACGCAGCGTTTGCTCATGAATGTATCGTACAATTTTGACAGAGGACTCGCTTTTGTTCTTCACTTCCATTGCAGTTATTAACGGGACCGAGCTGTAGAGATCCACTGTAGTGTGGTCACATTACAAGTGACGTGCAGTTGCAGACCTTGTACGCCTCCTGTCCCATCAGCCCACCCCCCCAGCCTGCATGCCCTTGGACGTTTCCCAGAGTCCGCTCCTATCAGCCTCTCCTCCATCTTCCATTTGGCAGACGTGTGAAACTCACTTCAAAACCAAATTATCCCCAACACAATAAGATAATCACCTCTGACAGCAGCCCCCATCACCTGACATCCCCTGCCCTGTCCTTCAGCAACTAACTGGAGGATTTCAGGCAACCTAAAATGACCCCCCACCTCCCTCCCTCCCTCCCTCCATCCCTCCCTCCATCCCTCGCTCTTGGCATCTTTAACTTTATTCCTTGTTCTTCTCATGGGAAACAACCCCGGCTCTCAAACCGAGTCAGTCAGTTGCTGGAAGAAGTCTTGTGTATTTCCTGTGTTGTGCAGTATTTTATTTATTTTATATTCTTATTTCTATATATTATATTTTTACAAATCCTTTGATTTCCATGGGTGAGAGTGAGAGTCATCTGTTGTGATATGGTTTTATTTAATATGCATTTTATTATTCTTTGCCAGAAGCACGATTTCTCCCCCCAAAAAAGAAAAAGTATCAATTAGCTTTTCATCAGGGAAATATCTGTGTGTGTTTTTGGGAGCTGACCTGGGTAACACTTTATAATAAGGCCACACAACGCATGCTTAACTAATACATGCGTGACTCATGATGAGTAATGTATGAATCCTGTCGCTCATCATTAGGGGATGGTCGAGTCCCAGTGAGTTTATGTGATTAGACAACACTAACTGGATCATCAAGTAATGATGACCTCACACTTACCTCGTCATACATTCATTTGATCGCCACCACATTGTCCAAAGAAAAAAACAGTTATCGAGGTATAGTGGAGGGTTTTTATTTTCCTGATACCTTTTAACGGGTTGACAAAACTCTGCTACTGCTTAAACTAAATAAAAAACATAAAAACGAATTGAATTAGCTAAAAATGCAACGTTACAGAGCGGAAAATTTGTTTTTTTTAAAGTAGACACTGTGGAGACGAATGGTTTTCACAGAACAGCAACGTTATACAAATGCTAACTAATCACATAAACGTGTGTGTTTGTGCCTTCATCATAAAGTGTTTCCATGACTTGCTATACTGATGAAGACCTCTGAGTTTCCATCATGTTAGTTGGAATATTCATCACCAGTATTTGGATGCTTGATACAAGGCGAACACAGTTAACAAACACGTTTGTGCATTTGCAATTTAACTTATTGAAACTCTTTCCTTGCTCGCACTTGCAGCAGATTCCAGCACATGAAGTGAGAAAGCAGACCGTTTTGAATGTGTTTCCTGTTGAAGTGTTCTACGTACACTGGGGTCTGTTTGGGATTTAACCAAAAAAAAAGAAAAGAAAGTCATATCCTTGTCCCCGCCAACTTGTCTCATCAAGTGTCCACAGCACCCTCCTGTGGTTCCCCAGCCATCTGTTTTAAAGGAGAATCGGTCATTGTTTGAGCTGCTTCTCTTATTCTCTAATAAATGGGCCTGTTTGGGGTTTGTTTTGGTGAGAAGACGTCAGACTGCATGCAGGGATGGATGGATAAGCACAGGACTGTTGTCATCTCAGTCCCTCACCGCCTGCAGTCGCACACACGTGTGAATGTGTGCAGCAGTGCGTATGCAGCCTTCTTTTGCAGCAGCTTGCGTGATTGAGGGTTTGAACTCAGTTTGAGGACGATGAGGACAAAACTCAATGTCTGCACAGAATAGAGTGAAAGGAATGAGGAGTACTTTTATCAGTAGTTACTCTTACCGATGTTTTCGAGAGCTCCGCAGGCAAGCAGCTCGACCCTTTGGTTGTCATGTTGTCTCACCTAATAAAAGGGAAAGGTCAGTGATGTGTACATTATGTATGTATGGGAAAACTCAAAGTTCGGATCCATACGTGGGTTGTTTGATGTCCGTTTGTATGCTTTTTGTGTGTCAGTTCAGAGCGAGAGAATAAATTAATTTATATATTTTTTAGAAAATGAAAGCTGTACGATTATTAAAAAAAAAAAAAAAAGGACTGTGGCCAATAAAGAGTCTCACACAACTGAAATAATCTCAAAGTAGTCAGACTCGAGTCAGCATCTGCACTCACTGCCTTAAAACATTCACAGGTTCTGTTTCACGGCTCCAATCCGAGAAAATCATTTAAAAAAAGGCTTTTCAAGGACATTAAAGGAGAAGACAGTGTACAGTACACCCTTGTTAGTTTGTACAAATATATTAAGTGAAAAAAATATTTATTACCTGCATTGGAAGAAATTGTTTACTTATTGAATGTTACCTGTTTATGTAGAAAAAGTTTAGATGTAATAAAAATGCATTCTGTAATTTCTCCGTGTTGTGGGTTCATCTCTTGTTGCAGTTTCACCAGCCCGTCACACGTTGACCTGAACACTGGGTGGCACCAGAGAGTCGTTTGGATCAACTTCTCCCCTTTGCCGGTTCATGGCACAAAACCAATTAACGCACGCCGTGTCAACCCCATCTTAAGTGCTTAAGCTGTACTTAACATGAACGTCTTAAATTATTGAATAGATGTTTGTTTCTGGGTTGAGTGATGAGGAAGGCTCAGTCTCCCGGGGAGACTCCGTTACGCACAAGACAGATAGACGCACACCTCAACCCCAACCCTGGATTGGGTGGATGGAGGGCGGGGGGCTGAAGCATTCCGTTCATACTGTCAGAGCCGTGATGTTGGATGATTATGCGTCTTTGAGGATAGAGGGAGGGGGGGGTGACAGTACAGGAGGGTGTGGTAGATAGAGACAGAGTTGGGGTGGCATCGCGTACTCAACACTAATGTTGTTCGCGAAGATCCAGGTTTATTTGGACATAAATGTTGCTGTGACTGCACACTGGACTCTCGGCTTCTTCTGAGGTGTTTATGAGCTGCCCACACAATGGATGAAGAAAATGAAAGCTTCTATTGGAACAGGTCACTGATGGAGATGGACCGCTTCAGCAACCTGGAGGACATCGACGTGACAGCTGACGGGAGCCCGGCTCTCAGATTCCTCATCTGCCTCATCTATTCGGTGGTCTGCGTCGCGGGACTGATAGGCAACCTGCTGGTCCTCTTCTTCATCAGGGTCAAAAAAGAACGGAAGAAGTCCAGAGTTAACTTCTTCGTACTAAACTTGGCAGTGACGGACCTGCAGTTCGTGCTCACTCTGCCCTTCTGGGCCGTGGACACCGCGCTGGACTTCAGCTGGCCGTTTGGAGACGCCATGTGCAAAATCGTTCTCTCGATCACCGTGATGAACATGTACGCCAGCGTGTTTTGTCTCACCGCGATGAGCGTGACCCGCTACTGCTCAGTCGCCTCTGCGCTGAAGAACAGAACCGTGCAGAAGTCATGTTCCGCAAAATGGATCTGCGCAATTATTTGGACACTGGCGACTGTGGCGACTGCGCCCACGTCGATTTTCTCAACTGTCAGCAATGTTACCGGGGAAAAGCTGTGTTTGCTGAGGTTCCCGGGTGGACAGTACTGGTTAGCAGTTTATCACATACAGAAAATACTTGTAGGCTTTGTGTTGCCAATGTCCATCGTGTCCATTAGCTACATCATGCTCCTGCGTTTCATCCGCAATCGAAGTATGAAAACCTGCAACCCCAAACGGAGATCCCAAGTCACAAAATCGATCACCATTGTCGTGTTGTCCTTCTTTCTGTGCTGGATGCCAAACCATGCCATCACCTTGTGGAGCGTGCTGGTCAAGCTGAACGCTGCAAACTGGGACAGGGCGTATTACATAGTCCATACTTACGTGTTCCCGTTGACCGTATGCCTGGCGCACACCAACAGCTGCCTGAATCCGATTATTTACTGCCTCATGAGGAAGGAGTTTAGGGACAAACTGAGGGGTCTGATACGTCGAGGATAGGTGAGCGCCTTGAATGATTTGACAGACCGCGAAATGTGTTGACAAACAGTATCCAGGACGCACCGAGTGCGCACAGCAAAAGTGGGCATGGGACGTGAGCGGAGAGTCGTCAGAAAGCACAATCAGGACGAGAAACACTGTGTTGAGACTGTTGACTCGATACTGCTCATTGAAAACATCACTTTCATCAGCGTGTCTCGTCATTAAAGGCTTGTGTAATGTGGCAAATTTCTGTGTTGCATTGTTGCCGGTTTAGCGCTGGTGCATCGAAGTTACTAATTTTGTGTAAAAAAAAAAAAACACGTATATGGCGACGATGGCGTTGCTTGTTAAATACCCATTAGGAGAATGTAGCTCTAGTGAAAAGTCTTAAGTGACTGCGTGCGTAATTGCGCATGACAATTAGCTACGCCTCCGTGTGTTATAATGCAACAGGTGAAAAGTGTCAGCGCTTTCTGCATATACATGTGAGCGTGCTCGCGAATACGTGTAGCTAGTGTATGATAAGTGTTTGTAACAGTCATGGCTACAAACATCACCTCATCCCCTGCCGAGGCACAACGGAGGAAGGACGTGAATAGGTTATTGACTGTATCGTGCCAAAACTTAATAGAACTAAATGTATGAAATGTTGTATACTGTATTCATTGTATGTGGCAATAAACATTGTGTTTTTTCTACATGGGTCCGTATTGGTCAAACACAAAACCTGACTGTGTAAATGCAACTGGTGTTCGTCACCCGCTGTTCTTCAGAACAACGACCTGCTGAGTCCAGCTAATAGGCTCAACCGCGCAGAGCGGCCCGGCGACATAGACTTCGTAATGGATTTCTATGCTCGACGCCGAAGAGCCTCCGCTGTCCTGTGGCTGCGTGCACGAGCACTGCACAGGGCCCACGTGCGCGAAGTCCAAACCAAGATGGGTTCACGAGCAGCTGCGCACCTGCGCACACAGCTGGGTGTCACGTGCACGCATTCATATCAGAATCTGGCTGCGATTGTAGATTGAATTAAATTGAGCTGAATGTGAAACGTTGAACTGAAGAGTTTACAGAAGTTATATTTACATATTTATATATTTACATAGTCATTTGAAGGAACCAGGCTGCTCTGTTGTATTCAATGTACTGATGTGTCCTTTTGTGTTTTCATATGTGTATTTATTTATAAATTGACTTCAATAAATGTTATTGTTCCAGTCAGCTCACAAAGTGGAGGATTCATTCGTGTGTGAGTGAGTGAAGGAAAAAATATCTCACAGGTGCAGATGACACACCCACACTGACACATACAGTATATCATAATCCAGACATGTGGACGGCAGAGTACATGAATAAATGTCAACAAGTACCAACTGAACCACTCTGCAGCAGCGAGTCTTCCATCCTGTAAAAATACAATGTAGTTCAAAAATATGTTTGAGTGTGTATGAGGTTTACAGTAACAGTAAACTGTTGTGTACCTTATTAATGCATCACTGATCATAAACAAAGAAACAATACAGGAATTGCATATGCATGTGTACATACAGGGCCATTTTTCGGGAGAATGAGTACTTTTTCTTTGGCTACTTCAAATACATTTTGCTCATGATACGCATTGTTACTCAAGTTAGTTGTTAATGCAGATATTTTTCACTTGTAAATGAGTATTTTCATATTGTTGTGTTGGTTTTCAGCATATTACCTCAGTACTTCTTCCAACAATGGTAGCAGGGCAGCAATGTGTTTCTTCAATCTTAACACCCGAAGGTAATAAAATTGGGATTAAAAGGCTAGTGAAGTACCGGGAAATGTTTTCTACTTCACCAAGGACATCAATAGGATTCAGTGAAATATTGTGCAGAGGCTCCATACAAAGTCTTCTTCTTCAATTTTCTAACAAGCTTTGAAAAAAATCTTTTGACATTTTGGTAAGGGTCACATTAGTGCCTCTGATCTTTGCTGGTGCTTTAATCTAATGATGTACTGTAGGTCTTGCAAAGGTTAGTTCCTAGTTCTTAGAGGCCTAACAGGATCACAGTGTTGACATTTTGTTAAAAGCACCAATCAGGACTCTTCTCAGATCTCTCTGGTCACTGCGTTTCCAAGAAAATGAGAGCAAGGAGTGGGTCCATTACTGTAAAAATAGTTCTCTCATGAACCTGAGTCATTCCCACCAGTAATAGATATTGAAATAGACCTGATTTTGCATGGCATGTTGTCATTGTTTTTTGCCAGTATGCAACATTATTGCTATAATGAACCTGAACCAGAAAAACAAAAATTAGGAACAGCCTCTTAGTCAAGACAGCAGTGCCTAAATACTTTCTGTGTGTTCCTTCATTAATTTATGATATAAATTAACTATAAAAACTCTGTCTGGTTCTTTGTCACTCATTTGATATTCATGAGATAAGAATGCACAGCAATTTAACATATCCTTAGTTCAACAACAAATATTTAACAACCATCTCAAATCCCTTGACATTCACAAATATAC
This sequence comes from Psettodes erumei, assembly GCA_016785225.1. Classification (NCBI taxonomy): domain Eukaryota; kingdom Metazoa; phylum Chordata; class Actinopteri; order Pleuronectiformes; family Psettodidae; genus Psettodes; species Psettodes erumei. The sequence goes on along the minus strand of JAFBJZ010000863.1, from coordinate 2,695,525 downwards.
TACATATTTTAAAAACACAAGTTAAAGTCCTGCATTGAACATCCCATATGAGCATCAGTACTACTATGAAAATGTACTGAAAATATGAAAAGTGAACATACCCACTCTATAGGAAAAAATGTCCTCTGTGACCGATACACACAACAACATAAAAATGTGACGACTCACCAAGTTTGGAATTCATGAGAAATTCAGGACCTTAAAAAAGATGGTCACAGGCCATAAAAGGCTGAGAAACCATAGTGTAGAGATTCCACAAATATGTCATCTCTCTCTTCTTTTTTCACATCTGCTGCTCAGCAGTGTAGCTAAATTTACTAAAGCTAAAAGGCTCACACGCAACCCCATGCTGAAACCACTTTTATCCTTCCACAGGTCAAGTGTTGTGATTGATGCAATGAAAGCTTTCTCATACCAGAGAGGTTTCTAGTTGGTTGCTATTAGGAACTGAATAGATGTTGATGATGGCTGGATAACCGAGAGGACCAAGGCAAATTTGTCTCTCAAGCCATTTGGGCCTGCAGCTGTAATTTGCAGATAGAAGTCTGTAAATACAAGGTTGGTTGATACGTCCACTCTTTGCGTCAGTGAGGGCGGGATTTAAAAGGCAGTTTAAAGGAACATTTGGTCAGAGAATGGTGTCAGCTGTCACACGGCTCAGTGGATTTATGATGGAACTGCCTGATACTCAGTGAAGGGTTGTCAGCATGATATTTGTTACTATATTTTCACTCGTTTCTCAAGTCTGAGTGCCAATATGTGACATGTAATGTATGCTGCTTTCTGTGCCTGCTCAGTGTGTGGGTTATGTATGGGGGTTGGACTGTTGTATGTGATTGTGTGAGTCGTGGTTTGTGTCTGGTTTTCAATCATTTATGCAGCTAGACCCTCTTAAATGTACTCTTACTGAGCTTGCTATTTGTTTGTCTTGTTTGGTTCTTTTCAGCACTTATTTTTGGCTTAAATGCATCCACATGGCACATGGTTTACAGAAAATTCGTCTATAGCATGTGAACTACACTGAAAGACATAGTTCATACTTTCTGCTCTGGTCTTAATTCCTGCAAAGCTTTTTTTTTGCTGATATTGAAACCCCCACCCCCAATCAGTAATATCAGATGATACCAGTATAAGCAAGTAAAAATAATAATTTTAATAAATTAATTCAATAATAATTGTGATAGCAAAATAATAACAAACTTTTTGTGTTCAACATTCGAATTGCGCTGGGAACAAAAGAAAGCGACGGTTTTTACGTGTTTCCGGGGGAGCTCCTGAACGCAGCGCAGCTCCGGGGCTTCGCGGTCAGGTGACCCTGTAGCAAACAGGCCAGTCTCGGCTTCTCCTTTCACTTTGGCTCCGATGTCGGCGGTGTTTGCCCCTGGAAGAAATGGACTCTGGCAATGCACGAATTTGATCCTTCAGACATCCGACCAGTTGAGTCTGTGAATGGCGCCAAAACAGGACCCTAAACCTAAATTTCAAGAAGGTCGGTACAGGAAAAAAAACAGCGCGGACGAAGGGGGCGGGTTTGTTGTTGTTGTTAGCTTCTGCTGCTGTAGCTCGACAATTGTTAGTCTCCAGGGATTGGGACAGAGTCCTGATAAGTGACCATAAACGTAGATAACGGATTTAAAACACGCCAATAATTTTCGCATATTAAATCTTACCGCTTTAAAATAAAGCTCTATATGTAAAGAAGATGTTAACGCTAGGCTAACAGCTAGCTAGCTAGCTTGTTATTTATGCTAAATGTCGTATCACGGTGTGTTCTTTCATCGAGGTTCTCCCTTTTTGTTTCCCCTCTCTCGCAGGTGAAAGAGTCCTGTGCTTTCATGGGCCATTGCTCTATGAGGCAAAGGTGTGTTTCAGTGCCGTGTGTTCGTTTGTGTGTGCGTGTGATGAATTATTAACAGCAAAACAAATGCCAGCCAACGATTGACGCAGGCCTGTGTGTTTTCATATTTTACAGTGTGTAAAGATCAGCATAAAGGATAAGCAGATTAAGTACTTCATTCATTACAGCGGATGGAACAAAAAGTGAGCAGCTCGGTTTAGATGATATTTGATTTTCTGTCCGTTTTTTTCTCTCTAAGTGATTACCCCAGATCCCCCAATGTGCCCACTGTCATTGTTTTCTCTTGTGTGTTTCGGTGTGATCTGGAAACAAAAATTGTTAGGAATAGAAATTTTATGTTCACTGCAATGCAGTGTTTGACACCTTTTCTTTTCTGTTGCAGCTGGGATGAATGGGTTCCTGAAAGCAGAGTTCTCAAATATGTGGACAGCAACCTTGCGAAACAAAAAGAGCTTCAAAAGGCCAATCAGTAAGTGACAGATGATGAGGTCCAATAAATAGTCCTTTTTTATCAACAATTTAAACAATAACAAAAAATAACATGATTTTCACTTTGCCAGCTAAACTTTGACCTTGAACTCATCACAGGTTGCATTATGAGATGACACAGTGCTCCTGACAGTACGTGTATAAATACAAAAGACCAGTCAAGTATTTCTTTAATGATCCTCAATCATTTTTGCTTCCTAAGGGACCATTATGTTGAGGGAAAGATGAGGGGTTTAGCACCAAGCAAGAAGATTGCTGCTGTGCAGCAGAAAAATGTTGATTTGTAAGTATCCACCTCATTTTCCCACCTCTAGTAATTCATCATACTGTGAAGATGTAATGTTAAAGTTGACATATTGTTGATATATACAATATTGAATGGGTTCATGTATATTATATGTGGTGAATGTAGTCACTGAACAGGGGGACGCTGCAGGGTACAAATGTAATATTGTATTATCATGCACAATGTCTTTTTTGCCTCCTAGGAAAGTGAAAAAGGCAAAACAGAAGAGTAAGTAAAATGCTTCTACATGACATGTTAACAACAGCTTTAATCTAAATTTTGTTGATCAAAATCACACATTTGCTCAAAGGATAGTTTTATCTTCTCTAGAATGAGACAGTAATATTTGAATGTTTCAGCAAAATGCAAGTTACAAAACAGGCAAAGATGTTCCATCAGATTATGTTTGCAGGCATTTACACTGAGACACTGAATGTTGTTATGCATAAAAAATGACATGTTAAAACGTGTATTTTCAGATGAAGCCCTTTTCATATTGTGCCTTTTATCGAACATGAGCTTCATCGTGTACATTTTTTTGGAAGCACACTGAATCTGTTATTAAGAGTTCCCAGCAGTAGACTGAAAGCTCTATTTATGCAGTATGTCTTCTTGCTTTTTTTCCAGTAGCTGTAAATACAGACCACGTAGCAGGTAGTTGTTTACTCATCATCCATTAATCCTACAAGCAGTGCCTCGTTTGGGACACTTGCTCAGTATCATGTTATGGATCTGTTCAGTAAAAGAATAAGTTTAGATAGCAGACATTTTACTGAACCCATTAACCTTCATTTCTCTGTGATGTTTAAGTTGTAATTGGTGTCTCATTTAGCCCCAGGGCCGGGTGAAGGTACCAGCAGCGGAGAAACGCCCCAGGGACCGCGGAAGAAGAGGGCTCGGGTCGACCCCACTGTGGAGAGTGTATGTATCATCAGTTATTGGACCCAAATGAAAACATACCTACCCTAATAACTATAGAGCTTAAATAGTACATGTACATTTTGTTTGCATCTAAAGATGGAAAAAAATGTTCCGTCTTTATTTTAAGGAGCCATTTTCAACCACGAGGCTTCTTTAAAGTTATCGATTGAAATCACCGCTTGAGAGCTCATTTCATAAAGCTGCAGTCTGAACTTCCTGGGGTGTGAGTTGATGAGATGACAGGGAAAAATGCACTTAAGTGTCCAACTAGGTGTGAAGTTTGAAATGATGGGCTTTAAAAAAAAATATTTAAAAGTCCCTTTTGTAGGTCACCCAGATCACAAAGTTGGCTGAGGAGTCATTCATGCATGATGTGACCACTGTCCCCTGTGGGCCACAGTAAGGCAACTGCTGATTGCTCTTTCACCTCAGAGTTCTTCCCAGTGTGCTCATCATCTGGCCTGGGAGGGCAAAATGGCTTTGTATGCTTCAGAAAGCAAGAAACTGCAGCTGCAGCGAGATCAGATAAGATAAGGGGCTCTGCATTAACAATCTAAGCACACAGAGCAAGGTCACTGAGGGCGTGTTCGAATCCACAGCAGAACATAACGTGACGGCACCAGGGGCTCGGTTCAAAAGTGTAGTTGATATTAGTCTCTTAATTAATCAAGTATGTGTTTTGAGTGTAACATAAACCGATCAGAGGGCCATCTCCCATCTCCTGAAAAAGTCAAGTATGCTCACATTTGGCAGATGTATATTATGATAACAGATTTGCCAGGTAGTGAGGAAGAACACTTCTGCAGTGGAAACAAATCTGCCTGTGCACAAAGTAAAAGTGTGCGAAACACAAAACAGCGTGTGTTCTTGACAGGAAACGGTGCTCTGTGGCTTCTCCAGGTGTGTGAAGCAGGTAGATGATGGTGTCCTCCATGTCAATATCAGCCGGGTGCATAGCTGCAGTGGGTCCAGGCAGTGGCATACCAGAGGAACCAGCCTCTCATATTTTCACACAAACCAGGGCGTAACTGTTAACAGATACTACTTGAATGTGTGTCATTAGAAAACTGAACTTTTGAAGATGGAGGCTGGTTGCAGCAAGAAAACTCCATTATTCTCTTCTTCTTCTTCTTCTTTGCTGCCTCTTTCCAGAAATAGCAAACAAGTGTTGGGATATTACTGCTGAAAATAGAATACAGTGACTTATTTCTACAAATCTACAGTAGTTTGTACGTAATCACTAACACGCATTGCATATGCATATTATTTCACAATCCAAGCATCCTGATATAATTCAGTTCCACATAAAGAAATTTCAATATGATAAAAATGAATCGAATACTAGAATTTGACAGACAGTAAAAACTGCAACAGAGAATTTTTTCATTTTAATTCCTGTACTATCGTACAGATTCACCAGCTGTGCAGCTGTGAGCGCAGTGATTTGTGTTCCTGTTTGTGTCTTTGTGTAATGGTGAAGGACTGGCATTGCTCCCAAACAGCCACTGTAATAATCAACCAGATAACAAGGAACTGTAACTGTTTGGGTTGTGTGTGTGTGTGTGTGTGTGTGTGTGTGTCAGGAGGAGATGTTCACCAACCGTGTAGAGGTGAAAGTGAAGATCCCTGAAGAGTTAAAGCCCTGGCTTGTGGACGACTGGGACCTCATCACCCGACAGAAACAGGTCAAAATAACCACACAAAAACACAAGACACAAACAAAGAGGTCTGCATGTATGTTGTGTATTTACTTTAGCTAACATGACCTGAGGACAGTAAAGAAACTTTGTATATCTTCATAAATTTATGTGGAGGTCCTGCTTTTAAAAATGCTGCTACCAAACTACCATTTTCATGCTTAATGACCGTGGAACGACCTGGAGAGTGAATCACTGATTCAAGACCAATATCGATCCTCAGCTCTTTGCCAGCAATTTTTTTTTTACATTTCCAAAATGCAGATTTATTCATTATCTCGTATTTTTGTTCGACCTGTTTTACTCCTGAAAGTTGTCTTCCCATGGTGCAGGACACTTTGAACCGATAACACCCCAAAGGGGGGCAGTTGTGTTTGGAAACAGTGATGTGTTGTGAATGTTACTCACTAAGAACTCTCTGTTGCTTGCAGTTATTTCACCTGCCTGCCAAGAAGAATGTAGAGACTGTCTTGGAGGACTATGCAAACTACAAGAAGTCAAAAGGAAACTCGGACAACAAGTAGGAATAAACACATCAACTCCCTTCAGATGCGACAGAGAAATTGCTCAGCATGTATACATCCCAAGTCTCACGCTATGTTCATGTGCCCTGCAAGTCGGCATGCAAATGTGGCATGAATTACAGCCAATTTAGACACAATCTTGTGCAATTTACCCAGCATAATGACATTTATATACCATTGCTGCTGCCAAGATTAGACACCCTGCAAAACTCTGATATATGGAAATTACCACATTTCATGTATTTTCCACGTTTTAGCCTATTCACAGCAAATCATATATGCTGCAGGCCATTTTCTGCCAGCATGCCACATTTTTGTAAATGTGTATTTTCCCATCTTCTTGACTACCATTTGATTTTATCCCTTTTCAGCAGATAATGAAAATCAACCTGCTAAGATTGGATACTTACTTTGAATGCAGACTGCAGTGAAAAGCATACCTGGTTTAATCCAAGTTGTGCTGTTGCAGTGATAACGCAGTGGAAAACAGATTTGCCCGTGTTTGCAAGACTGGTGCATTCATGTGCTTGCTTTCATATTTAAAAAAAGCAAATGAATTCTTTTTTTTCACAGTAGCAATGATTGCTTATTGTTTCTCTTCTGTGTCTGCTTTTTCATCAAAATATTGTACAACTTCACTGTTTTTCAGCACCAGTCTGGAACGACACGTTTCCAATTCTCTTTTCAAGCAGGTGAACACACCAGAATAGCAAATTTTCCACCGTTTAAACTGCATCACAGCACAACAAAAAATAACTTTGACTTAAATGAACCAAAGGGTGAGGTTAGCTTTGACTGATTTCCCGTCTCAAGCCAGTTTTTTAAACCCGTACGACCTGATGGTTCTTTGAGGCTGCGATCGCTCTCGTCTCCATGGAAGCCCCTCTCCAGAGAAATATGCGAGTCTCTCCTTGTGCTCACGTAGGGAGTACGCAGTAAACGAAGTCGTGGCAGGGATTCGGGAGTACTTCAACGTCATGCTGGGCACGCAGCTGCTTTACAAGTTCGAGAGGCCGCAGTATGCTGAGATCCTGGCCGAGCACCCGGACATGCCGATGTCTCAGGTTTACGGAGCGCCACACCTGCTGCGCCTATTTGGTAGGGACCCTGATGGAGACACACACAAACATACACTATATACTGTACGTTAGACACTGGCTCAGGCCTGGAACACAAGGATACAGGAGCCTCATACTGGATTGTTTTATTGTAGTACAATTTCCTTTGATTCTTTTGGAAGCTGTAGTTTGTGGTGCATATATACAGGGAGGCATTTCTATTATTTAGTCCCTTTCATCTATATCAGTGAGGGTTGGCACCTCTCAGTTTCAATAAAAAACTTAGAAAAACATTAGAACCTTTGTGCAGGGAGGATTTATTGCAAGACTGTTATGTTAGACACCTAGTTTTAGTTAGGTGTACCTAATAAACTGTCAGCTGGCTGTATATCACTACTGCAGTGCAGAAAATACAGACTGTTTATCCATATTTCCTGCACTGAGCACTGTTAATGTGACTGCAAGTAATTTTTTCATTATTTTTAAAGCAAACCCTACCTGTTTCTAAATCTAAAGCTAATGTAATTGTACATTTTTTGACAGTAATATAGCAGTATCATCAGGCTGCCTCAGTTTGACACAGTTATGTCATCTAATGAATTTAAATTACATAGGATTACGACTTATAATTTAATGTAATTTTCCTCCAACTTGCACTCTCCTCCTGCATTGTTCCTCACATGTATTGTTCCTCCACCAGTTCGTATCGGAGCCATGCTGGCCTACACTCCACTGGACGAGAAGAGTCTGGCTTTGCTGCTCAGTTACCTCCAAGATTTCCTCAAGTAAGGTCCAACTCCCACCACGCCACCGCAGGCTCCGTGTCCTGTCGGGCCGATTCTCAAATGTCATGTTACGTCCACACTCATATTAGTGCAGCCATGCTTGTTGCAGATCCTCAGAACGTAAGCCATGAAATTGATTTTCTGCTCTGGAGGGGATTTTTGCCGAGACTGACCGTTAACTCAAAAGCACGTCTGTGCCAGACTTTAGTAGAATGCGCATTGAAAATGCTTTCACGGGTGATTCGTTCGTTGATGTTTGATTGTTTCTGGTAAATTATGCAAAATCCAAATCAAAACAAAAGACAGAACCTGTGTCTGTCCCAGTCCTGCAATGCAGACATGCTGGCACAACCTGACTCCTAAGAACAGCCCGTATTTTTATGTTGTAGTCGCATACCCATGTGAGGATTTTGCATGTCAGCAGCAAATGAAACTGTAATCATGAGAAAAAGCTCTTGAGGTGCAAAAATGACCTGGACTGTCAGCATTTGTTTTTTAAAGATGAGGAATGATTTGGTGTTTTACGAGTAAGTCGAATTAATAAATAGATTTGACGAGCTGACAAATGGTGAACACACACACACACACAGATTTGCCTTTCTGCAGTAATCACACTAAAGTGTGTGTTAGCTCGACTTATTATCATGCTGTTACTGAACCACAGACACCACAGTAGCCTTATAGAAGGAGAGATCCAATCTGGTCATCGGGGTAAAAAAGCTGTGACGCATCAGGTCAGACATTTATGTAGCTGTATTCATTGTTTGAAAAACACCAGTGAGCCTCAGGACATAACTGTACCTACTGCGAGTCACACTACAGAATTTTCCTTCATTTTCTACAGGTTTGTTATTCCACATAAAAAATTAATAATCTCATTATTATATTAAAGAGGATTTGTCCCTCTCTTTTCTGAAGTTCTGTGAAGAGTTCTCACTTCTCCTGTCACATCCAGACAAACCTTATGAAAAATCCAGCTGGAAGAGATTTCTGTTGGGAGTCTAATTTTTGCAGGATGGAGGGCAGAGTGATAATCTCACATTCTTTTTCAGGCTGTTGTGCAAATCCCTTCTGGAGACAGGCACTTTCTTATTGTAGAATGAAAATCATTTGGTATATTTCAGATACTTGTTGGCAATAACGCGTTTGGACATGATGGCTGTTGGGACAAATCTGTCGCAGCTTTCAGCAGTAACCATTTGCCTCTCGTGCCACAATGACAAACAGTCTTACTTTTCCTGCAGGTACCTGGTAAAGAATTCATCCACCCTCTTCAGTGCCACTGACTACGAGGTCGCACCTCCAGAGTACCACCGCAAGGCTGTTTGAGAGCTCTCAGCGCACAGCGCTCCTATTGAGGCACGTAGCCCCCCCTTCCCAGACCACATGTAAAGTAACCTTTACTGCCCTTTTGAGTGCAGACTCAGATGAGATTTTTCACTTGAACTGATGCGCTTCCTCCACATTGGTCTCAGGAGCTTGTCACAGTTGTGAATTTAAAAAATCTGGGGAAACTTTTTTTTTTTCCTCTCCCTTCGTTCTTTTTCTCTCACTTATCTGAAAAGGCACAAGAAAAATTGCTTCTCTGTCAAAAAGTTACCGTTTCCACAAGCAGTTCTTCAGTGTTTTTTTGTGCATTCCATCCAATAGATATTTGTTACTGTTGCATGTGTATATTTATTAGTGTTTCTTCTGCCACATGAGGTGCAATTAAATGCTGGACCACACGGTCAGCACTCAGCAGTTAAGGTTTTTGTATCTGTATCTTGTGTATTTGTATTAATTTGTAAAAAAAAAACAAAAACATGTTTGTACACATTCTCTACATTGTTTACTGTGATTTCTTGTAAATTATTTAGATTCATCACAGTTTTTTCAAGATGAATTTTGCTAAGTGTTACTCACTGATGAAATAAGCTGCAAAATAATGAAGGAGCAGCTTGTGGTGGCATCAAGACACAACTCCCTATTGAACTTGAGCACATCAGACATCAAAGACTTGCACCGTAGGATACGGTTTAATATTCATGTGACGAGGCAGTGAGCCAAAACATCCATCTTTCATGCACATGTGTTCAGTTCATGAAAAATATACTATTGTGCAAGTTCCACATGAAGGAGCAGTAATCAAGACAATTCTAAAGACTGATTTACAGATGTAAAAAAAAATCCAGACTCACTGCAATACATTTTAAACCTCTTATTAAGGGGCGGAGGTGACACTGGGATTCTTTTCAAGACTTTCATGCCTGAGACGGGCATTACTGGCAGATTTAACATACATTTTAAGTAAATGATTTAAATTCTCCAGTGCTATTCTATTTTGTTCTGTGATAGTCATTCTAAGTCATTTGGTAGGTTTGTCTTTGTAATTTAATTTAAAAAGTGTTATTGTAAATGCAACCCTATAGCACAACATCATTTGGGTTCAGGTCAGAATTACCATTGTGACCTAAGTGAGTTGTTTTATTTTTTAAGTCAGCAGCTGTTATGTGTTTTTTTTAATATATTATTTTAAGCAACAAATACTCATTCATTCAGTAATTATTTGGACCCGGGCAACAACCTCCGGGCTGCAGTCTCTGTAGTAGGTTAGTAGGTTGGTATGTTTGGGCCCCCAGTCTGGACAGGCCGAACAGCAGTGGCAGCTCCATGGCAACTCTATGGTAACTCCGTGGCAACAGCGTTACCATGGAGTCACAGACAAAGACAGACACGTTTAACAGGCCAGTAGCATTTAGTTAAATATTTCCTTAAAGTAAACAATACAATGTAGAATACAGTAGCAGATTGAAGGTTAGTGGGAAACAAATACAATATCCAGTTTATTAATAGACCCAGATGTTGGATTTTAGCATGTTAATGTTTAACTAAGTCACTCAATAGTAAACTTGTATTTCAACCCACATTAAATGTTTATTTTTACCATTATGTCACTGAACGCATTATTCGGTGAAATTAGTGCTAATTTTTTAAGATAAAGTAGCAATACAACAGAATAGCATCAAAACATACTTTAAGTCACAAAGTAACATTACTCATCATGGATTATGACCCATTTCAGAATGATATACTATTGAATTATTCAATATTAATATACATAACTTGAATGGAGTATTAGTATAACATAGCAGAAAAATTTAAATCTTAAGACTGTACGTATGTCAGTGTAGTACTTGGGTAGTGTACATAGTTACTTTCTACCACTGTGTTGTGATGAGGACAGAGCTCTAGTTCATAATTACAGACCACAAGAGGGCAGCTTTTTCTCCCAAAATTTTCTTGCCCACCTATTATTTTAACTGTATGTAGGATTGGTACAGAGTTTAACGAATATATTTATATTAACATAGCAAAGGAGACAAATCACAACACACATAATAAAATGACAACTACAAGGCAGACTGTGGGTTTTCCATGTCAGTCTGGATGTGTCCAGTGGCAGGTTTTCCAACCATGACATGTAATCATTCACAAACCTTAGCTTAATGTTCCTATGTTTAGCAGAGTCACAAAATAAAAGTACTCATTAATCAGAATGGCCCATTTCACAATAATTTATTTAATTATTGGATTATAACTATAGATGATTTTATGCTTTGATAACATTTTAATTAGGCTGCTTTATATACTGTTGTGTATCTTGTGAATCTCTCCTCAGGGACCAATAAAAACTATTTGGTGGTAATTCAATATTCAGAACTAGCCTATCAGTATTGCTGTCACGTCATATCAATCATTATCAATAATGACTAATAGTGATCCAGACCCTGGTATTAATCCGTATCAGGTGGAAAAAGTCTCTGACTCCTTCAAGCCACCAGAAAGCCATCACATATGCCTAAATGTTGGAGTTACAAATTAATAATTCTTTTGTAATTTGAGCTACATTAGTAAGTTCTAAGTTACAGTTACTCATTTACAAGTAACTTCAGGTAAATTAGGTCGACGTTAAGATCATTTTTTATTAGTGCTGTTAATTCCAGGTGGCGGGCAGTTAGGTAGTTTATATAGAATATTTATGGGTGGTGCGTCTCCTTTCTTCAAGTTGTTCACTGATTTTTCGGCACGTTCTCCAGGTGTGTCGCTCTTCAGGTAAGTCTGACATCAAGCCAGGTTTTCCTGCCCTGTCCCAGGATGCGTCCCAACTTCTCTCAACGGCACTTTACCAGGAAGTCCCGCCCTCCGCTGTTACCGATTTGACAAAAAATAAACTGGACCGCTCACATTCCAGCTTGATTGGCTCCAGAGGTTGTCAATCAACAGCTCGTTCAGCGTTTGCGGTTAGGCGTCAGGTGAAACTCGCCGTGTGGGGAACAGAGGGGCAGATGAAACTTACTACGTTTGAACTTTCTAGGAAGTTTGTTTTCTTTGCACTATTTATGAACGTCTGCACTAAAGGCAACTTTTAACACCGGGGACCAACACGTTACAAGATGAAGAGCCTGAAGTATCGATTGAAAAAGCACGAAGTCACCATCACAGTAAGTTGAATACTGCGGTTTTGTCTACATTGATTTTGTTTTGCTAATATGTCCGTCACTAACCGCTGAAGTAGTCACGTGTTGTCAGACGTTGTGTTTTAAAAGCAGGGGTGGGGAGGTTATTGTCTGTAACCCCGGCTTCCCCTCCTTGTCCTCCCCTCTCTTTAACAACCACGTCAACCGCGGGCATGTTCCCACGGTAGCTCCGGTCCGCTTGGAAAATACACCGCCAGCAAGTTTAAGCACCTGCACCTCTGCTGGATGCGGCCCGCCGCCGTTTTCCTGCACTGCACGCATTCAGATTCAGCTTTTTTTTAACGACCTGGCCTAAATCTACAGCCGCCGACTGAGTTGTTATTGTTGTTGTTCGCGAAGTGCGGTGGAGAAAAGAGCTCCCCAAATCAGTGCGCCAAAGTGCCGGGTCTCCCGGTGTTCTCATCGAGGACACCCACGGTCTGTAAAACCGCGCTGGGCCCTTATTTTTGCCTTTCAGGTTTCCTTTGTGTCCTGTCAACGCCGTGGAAATAACCTCACGACCCCTAAATACTGTTTGGGTTACACAGTGCCTCAACAAGTGTGTTGTTTTTCCCCTTTTGCGCCATGTAACTAAGTACATTTAGTCCGGTACTTAAGTACTAATTGGATCTAGTTGTACTTGAGTATCTCCATTTCTTGGTACACTATACTTCAAATCTGCTACATTTCACAGGGAAATGTTGTACATGTTGCTGCACTGCATCTATTTAGTAACTTCAGTTACTATTTACATACTTTTTGCAATTTCAGATATGAACATATGAAGTGCTCATAGAATATATTGCTTAAGAGTAAACAGCACTCACACACATACAGATACAGCTGAAATTATTACCTGATTCGTCCACTGACATGAAATTAGTTGGGAAATACACCTTTTTATAATGCCAAACATTTTCAGTGCCAAACGTTGCCCCTGTGGCTCTCTATCATAATTTTAAGTAAGTTTAAGTTTTTGGCTCTTTTGCCAAAAGAAAAAAATGATTAAAATGATAAATCAATTATCAAAATACTAGCTGATCTATTTTCTGCTACTCGACTAATTGTTTAATTCACTAATCGTGTCAACTCCACCGCAAACTACAGCCTCAAAAATGACAGCAAAGCTGAATTAACGCCTCTCTTTCAACAATAGCTGAACATTCTAACTTTCCTGAACATTCAGTTTATTGCAGTGCATGACCGCATTAGTTAAAGCTAAGAGTACCTAAGTTATATGCAGTAATTGGGAAACAAAATACAGAAGCCTTGGATAAAAATATTACATCACACTCCTCCTCTATAGAATCGGTTGCAAATCGCCATCAAGGCGCCGTGGCACCATGGCTACTCCCTAAGTCCCTTTCAGGAATGTTACAGCTATTTTGTTCTCAGGTTGAGTCTGCATGTGGTACAGTCAAGAGGGCTGAATGACGAACGCTGCACAATTAGCCTTACAGAATGTCCATTAGCTCTGTGCTTTTACCGCTTACTTGAGTGACCCCATCTTAGGCTATAAGGTGCAATTAAGTCCTCACAGTGCAGCTATGCAGAACTCCCCTTAATAGACAGTTATTTCAAATCTGCACGGTCCGACATGCAGTGGGAGTCTGGCACTGGCTGCGCTCATGCATGAGAAAAGACACAAAGCCAGAGGAGCTGTGTGTGGTAAACTATCTGGCCTCTATTCAGGGAGGAGGAGGGGGGAGCCTTTTCAGGAACGAAACTGTATTGTGTCCACGCTGATAATTCTCTCCCCCTTCAGAAGCAGGGATACCCATTTGAAATCCATGCACAAAAAGCTTGTTTTTGCCCTGCAGCGCATTTCTGTACCATTTGTCTAAATGTCCGTGGGTGTGGGGGGTGCGGGCGGTGTGTGGTGGTAATCTGTGTTGAGGAAACGAGCGTGGCATTTACACAGGCCTGAGTGATGATTTCACAGCATTCCTGTGCAAAGGCAGAACAGAGAGACAGCAGGAATCTCACTGTAGCTCTGAGCTCCATGTAAAATCATACTGTACCTGCCATCTGATTTGTGTGCAGCTGAGGGTGAAGTCATCTTTCATTTCATAACAGACCACCGCCACCTGATCCTCAAACCTGCGACATTAAATAAATCACACCTTTTGCGATCAGCATTATATCGACAGAATGGAGGCTTTTTGTAAACGTAGATGCATGCTACACAATGCCTGGGAGGTGAACTCACTCCTCACCCCTTCCTGTTCCGCTGACTAATGATTAAGAAAAGTACATCTCTGAATTTTCCAAGTGGGAGAGGCGAGGGGGAATTCAAAAGAGACTTGCTTGTTGTGAGTGAACGGCAAACAGTAACTGAATTCTGGCCAGAGAAAATAAATCACTTGAGGGAACAGTATCTTCCTCCTCTCCCTGTACAGTGTGAATTTATTAGCTCTTCTGGAATTTGTGCGAGTTTTTTTCTTTGTTTGTTTTTTTTTACAAAGAGCCATAAACTTCCCTCTCAGATTATAGTTGGCTCTGTCAGGGCATGCTGGCTTCATTTTATCGTTATATGTCATTCTCTAATTGGGTTATACCTATCACGTATTGACAAGGGCTTATTTCAGCTCAGGAACGCTAACTATGCTGCCACACCAACTCAAGTGCCTGGAAAACAGGGCTGAAAAACTCGGTGATGGGGATTCACATTGTCGACGCGTTCCCTCCCAACCAGCTGTAGATTAAAGGCAGGATGAGGTCTGCCGGTTTGGCTCCGGTTTCTGTTGTTCTTGTGTGAAGGAGACTGTTTTTCTGCTGAGCGTTACTAATTACAAGGCATCTCATGACATGTGTTGTCACGTGTAATTGTCGTACTCCCCCAGTGGAAAGAAGACAAGGATTCACAACAGAGGAAATAGACTTTTTTATTGATTCCACTTTAGCTGTAAGATGGACAAAACAAGGTTTTCATGTTAAACCAGTCTTCAACAAAATTGACTCATGACAAGCAGATTCGTATCGGCATAAGAAGAAATAGATAACAAAGCAAAAGGACATGTTTAGATAAGAACAACTGAATGTCTGAATCCTGTTTGACCGGCATTCTCCACAAACCCCAGTTGGCCACAAACTCTGATTTTCAAAGCAAATATGTTCAAAATGTTTCAGCAAAACAATTTATTCTGAGTTGTCTCGAGAGACAGGGTTCTTGAGAGGGCCATCCCTCGCCAGTCTGCCCTGGGTTTGTCTCCTAAATGTTTTTTTACGTTCATACGGCGTAAGGCGCTCCGCAGAAACGCGTGACATGCAGCACCGAGCAGAACGTGTAGCCCCTGAAGGAGAATGAGAGGAACTGGATTTCCTGGTTAGTTTGGAGATTAGTCTGAACTGTCGCACACTCGTCTCGACAAACAAACAGCTGTGCTGTCAGCTGGGCCGCTCGACTGTGTCTTGTGTGAACATCACATGACACATGGAGATAAAGAGAGAAACGCTTGCACTGTTCTGCCCCTCTGATTCATCCCGGTCCTCGCGGGGCCGCGGCGTTGTGGGCGCTTGGGTCGTTTCACAGTGTTCTTCTCCAGATCCGGCTCTCGAGAGCTCTCGGTCGCTTTCTGCTCGCTGGAACATGAAGAGGCAGTTCTGTCATGAGATGTTCTGTATGGATCCCTCGCGGCGTATTGATCCGCCGTGTTTGTGTGCCGTACATTGCGGCGGTGGTGTTTTGCTTGGATGTCGGGCATAGTACTGAAGGGCAGGCCATGGCCAAGGAAGAGGTGAAGTGACAGGGGTTTTTTGTGGATCCACAAATGTTTGAAAGGATTTCTTAACATTATTCAGAAGATAAGGCGGTGGCGTCCTTCGATAAGAATAAGATAAAAAATGGTCAGGCTCTTATGCTCGAAAAAGAGCAACGCTCACGCTTTCAGTGGCCATTGGCACTTTGGATAGATCTGCTGTGATTGGCTCTGGCAGCCGTGACACTGCTGTGCCCATTGGATGGCGCATGCTCTGCTCAGACACACATGCACACAGACCCAGTGACAGAGACAATTACATTAAATTCACCAATCCCAGTAATGCTTTGCTGTTTTGACATTTTAATGTAAACTACGAATGTTTACAACTCATGTTTTCATCCTGATTGGTCCGTAAATCTACTCTGTTTTTCTCTTCTGTACACATCATGTCCGTCTGTCCTGGAGGAGGGATCCCTCCTCTGTTACGCTCTTCCTGAGGATTACTAAGGTTTTCACATTAAAATGTTCGGGGGAGTTTTGCTTTAATTTCCTCATCTGTCGTGCCTGCAGTCATCGACATAATGTGCCCCGAGTACCGTAGGCGCTCGTTCGGTGCTGGATAAATGTAGGGAATGTGATGGAAGCGGTTACAGGTTAGATGTGTGGGGGATTATAAAAAAGCCAGGGTGTGCTGAAATGAAAGTTATTCAGTGCCCCACCCAGGGCAGCACGCCCCGTGGCACATAACCCCTCAGTTAAACCAGCTGACGATAAAGATCATGATCAGTCACCGTGTTATGAAACGCACTGTAATCTGAGAGGTTTTTGAAGTATGATTTCTGTGTTGCAGCGTGTGGTTGATCTAACCTGGGCATTTATGTTCACTGCTCAGCCTTGAATGTTTGAAAATCAGATAAACTGGAGGTCTCACAGGAAGTAGTGCCTTATTCTGAAGACAGGGTCATGGATGGGAATCTTTCATATTTGTGTGTCCAGTGCGAACGCTGGCTGAAGATGTGGCTGTTCTCCTCACATATTCAACACCTGATACCTGTTATCGTGTCCAAACACCAGAGGAAAAGTTGAGCCGATCGTTTTACAGCTTGGAAGCACAGAGGGAATGCACCTGACCTTTGGTTTCTGCCAGCACGCGTTTTTACCGTGTGTCGGGTATTGTGTGTCGTTTCTCGCCGTTACCGGTCGAGACCGTAGTTATTCCCAGTCCAACTTCTCGTCATATCCAAGTTTAAGTTGAAAGTTTCCAAAATGAGTGAGTTGTCATAAATTACAAGCGTTGTCACAGCACTTATTTTCCTTCCATGACATTTGAGAGATTTCATAAAGAGCCTCTTTCATGTTCCACGTGTCATTAAGCTGACAGAGTGCGTGGCACTTATGTGTGGGAACAGTAGTTCACCGGTTCAGTAAATGTAATGACAAGGGAAAGGGCCGTCTGACGGCAAGATGAAGAACAAACGACAATCTGCAAAATACAGTGAGCAGTTAATCTGATACTGGATTTACTTTGTTTATTTTGTAGGCTTTGTTTAGTTGAAGTGGGGGCCGGCGCCTCAAATCTACTGCAGCTAATAAACTGAAGATCCATCAGAACCTCACACAACCCACGACAAAAACCCCAAACAATCCCTTTAGGGCTGTTTACCATCAGATATTTTCAGGACTCAATATGTTGGACTCTTTGTATTTAATGGGAGTCTGTTTTTTCCTCTGCATGTTTTCTGCTTGTTTGTCCTCCTGATCACACCCAGTCTTTCTTCTGTGGTGTTCCCCAGTAGACATGTGCCTTCAGGAGACAAAACACAGGAGCCTCCCTCCCCTCACAAGTGGTGTTACTTTACAAAACCAGAGAGCGGAGCTGCACGGTGTTGATGATGGCAGAGGAGGGAAGAGGAGCCAGATGCTGGAACACCTCTGATTTCAATAAAGTTCTTTTTTTTTTTTTTTTTTTCAACAGAAGGCGGGTGGGGATGGGTGAAGGAAGAAGGGAGCGTGCTGGCTCCAAGCCCTCAGCAGTGATCGCTATCTTCTGTTTCAGTTGTGCCTCAGTGTTTAGAGATAAGATTAAGAAGTTGCTGAAATTGTCCACACGCAGATTCCACACATATTTGCTCTGTCAGGGTTTGAAGGGCTGCAGTCACAACATTAATATCATGTTGTTGGAAAGAAAAAAATTTGAGTTCACTTCAAAAATCTTTTGGTGCTTCTGAGTCAGTCCTGATCTCAATTTTCATGTGGATTCATCAGAAAACCTGATTTTGAACACTGAGCATTACATCATGTCACAATATTATTCTGTGCAAAGAGTCACATTTTTGTTGAGAGATGTAATCAGACCAGGCAGGAGTGTGTGTGTTTGTCTCTGCTGTAATGACAAGACACAAGAAAATAAAGGTGAAGCCGATCGAAGCTCCATTTTGACGCAGACGTAAGAATCCTTTCACGTTAGAGAGAAATCCTCTGAGTCAGAATCACTATTTGCACACCAAGACACTATGTCAAAGAACAATGAGAAGTCTGTTGATTTTTCTCATAATAAATGTGTCCCTGATGTGTGGGGGGAGGGGGGCTGAGCTCTCGAGGAATTGTTCTCACGTCGCTGAGCCTTTAAGGCCCCGAGTATCTGCTGAGCGTTATCAAGTGGAAGCCAGGTTTTCAGCCGACGTGGAGACACCCAGTAGGTGTCATTTCCCTCTGCTGGTGGGGGTGACAAGGTTTGGGATTTTACAAGAAATCCTCTTTACCCCCCCCCCACCCCACCCCACACTCATTTTCAGAATGTGTGTTTTGTTTGCTCGTTGGACTGGGGTCGGTACAGACTGAAGGTTTCATCAGAGTTGATCCTGGGTCAGGCGACGAGCCTGACGAGGCTGACGAGACTAAATTACTGGCCCTCTTGCCGCCTGTCAGGAAGACGTCCATGCTCCACAATGGAGCAAAGACTGCTGTCACACATGAACACTCTCCTATTCATCCTAAACGGTTAGAAAATTGGCGCTTTTGACTCTTCACTTCATGGCACAGAAGCTAAAGATTTCATGACTGAAATGACACAATGGAATCATTTATCTGTATAGCTTGTCCTCTCACGCTGTTTTTATACCTGTGTCGAGCTTTTGGGTTGTATGACAGACCACGGCCGTACACTGGTAAACAAAACGCTTCAGGCAAATGGCAACCAAACTACTGGCCTGCAAATGTGCTGTGGTAGTAAATGGCATGATCTGATAGGAGGAAGATGGATGGCGTTAAGCCCTGGCGCCGACCCCACAGAGGCTGCCGTGTTGATTAGACCCCAGAGGATGACTGAAAAGTTACACAAATCCAAGGGGTTGTGCTCAGCAGTTGCTCATGAGATACAGTATATAGATGATATGTCCTTTGACTTTGAATTTGAATATTAAATTTAGTCGCTGATTAATTTTCTGACAGTGTTAAGAGCAAGTGGAAATTGACCAGATGGTGTAAAACTCTCTGAGTCCACAGACTAATCAGAGGACCACCTACATTATGTCAGATTGTCCATATTTTTCTTGGACCAAATGATCAACAGATGATCTCCATCCTCATTCATGTTTCTGTTTACATTTCTTCAGAGATCTGCTTTCGTTTATGTGTCACCATTAAACAGTAGCTTCCGCGCATGTATTCACATAGGCATTTTATTTACATTCACTGTAGGGGGCAAACCGGATCAGCAGAGGTTTGTTTTAGGCTGGACGTTGTGTTGGCTGTGTCGTAGGTGGTAGCGTGATGGTCTGTGTTTTTAGGATTATCGTCTGGCTCCACGGGGGCAGCCATGAGGTCATCCCAGCAGCGTTATCCGTCTGGGTTCCCATGCTGGCCGGCGATGAGTAGAGAGCTCACTCTGTGTGTGTGTGTGTGTGTGTGTGTGTGAGAGATAACCAAACAGGCAGCATGAGTGTGTGCACGGTGGCAGCGTTTGTATCCTCTTTTGTTTTTGTATGCGGGTGAGGCGAACCATGCATTCAGCCATCGGACTGTGTATGTGTAACGGGAGCTGCGTGTGTCGGGTTACTGATGGGGAGATTACCAACGTCAGGGGGGCACGGGGGGGGTTGGCATGTGGGAGGGGGCTGAGATTATTGACTTTACTTTGGGTGGGCTGCGTACGTACAGTCGGGCAGGCTGCGTGGCGGGAGCACAAAGATTGTGCTGATGAGGGGCGAGCTGCTGTGAAGTGGCTCAGACTAAGCTGCATCACGCTGTGCTCTGCATGTGTGTGTCTTTCTGCACAATCAGACAAGCAACATCACAAAAATTTTTGATGCATGTTCTTTGTTTTGTGGCAAAAGTCACCTGTTGTCCTTACAAGACATTGTGAGAGAGGAAGGGATGGGACGGTCTTCGCTGGACAAAGAGACAATCCTAATTTTCACAGCTTCTGATATTTTTGTTAACCATAACGTGACTGAAATTTATCATATTTCATGGGGTGAGGGTAATCCTCATTTGTTAATACTGAGTTCTTTTGTTAAAAATACTTCCCACCGTCCTCTCTGCTGACGTGCACCAGCTAACCTCACATCCAGACTGATTCACACTGTAACACTGTACCCCAGCTCCTGTACCAGAATATGACAAACTACCAACAGCTTTAACAACACAATTTTGTCAAGTCAGTCACAGTAAGCAAGAACTTTCTACAAGAACTTTTATTCGCTACAGATTTTGGGTCGTTGTGGGAGAAATTCATGAAGAACGGGTTTGTTTCTTTTCTGTGTCCATGTGTTTAGCAAACGATGCTCCGTACTTCTGACTGCACTTCATGCTTCCTGGTGCCAGAGCTAAAAGAAACGCATTGAGAGCCATCCTGCGCTTTTATTACCCGGCCGTCTTTTGTTTTCATTCATGAGCGTTGCACGTCTCTCTCTCGGCTGCCTTGGCTTTTGTTTGGCGAGTGGGTTGACTGTGCATTCTTGCGGCCGATTAGAAAGAGAGCATCGCCGCTTTTTCTGATCGCAGGCGTAATGTGCGCGTGTAGAAGGCACCCTGACATGTGGAATGAGGCCTTTCCAGGAAGACGTGCTCACTCAGCACTTATGGGTGGAGGGTTTGATTCGACGTGGAAGGGGCAAGCTGCTACCTGCCTGCTGTCTACCTGTACTTTAGCCCGCATGAGTCAGCTGATGTTTTCAGTTTGCAACTCAATTATCCTTTTCTACACAGTTTTGTTTTTCATCAGTGGTATATATGGAACACATTTATTTCTCTACATTTGCTCATCAGATACAATTACATATTGCTTTATACACAGAATACATTTACTGATACTGCAGTGTATTTTTGAATTACTATTACCTGCCTTATTATAGTGGCAGGCCAAAGAGATGTATTATCGCATGGCAAATGAAAATGATATTATGGCTTTCAGCTGCCATTGTATAATACATTCCATTAGGAAAAAAAAGTCCTGTTTTATGAAGTGTAGTCCATTTGGCCAACCCTCCAGTCACATTCCTCACCCTGCGTGTGTGTGTGTGTGTGTGTGTGTGTGTGTGAGAGATGACTTGTAAGTGCTGGCCAAACAAGCAGCATCGCTGGTGTTTTTTGCCCAAGCAGCAGCATGCACTAAGAGTTCCTTGTTTAACCAAATAGGGGCATGCGAGGCATAAGACTCCTGCGGTGCTTTCTCCAACATTGCCACATCATTTTCCTGAGGTGAGATGAAAGCGAAAGCCTTCATTCTTCACAACACGTATAAAGAATCCGTTTCTCCTTCGTCTTCGCGTGTTCCCTCGTGGTTTCTTGTGGCACTGACGCTGCAAATTTTAATGGTGCCTTTTATATCCTTAAAAAATGTAATTTGTTGTTATGTTTTTTTGCGTGAGGGGCCTCAGTCGTTCCTCACTAGCTGATTTGAAAATCCTTTCATATCCCCTCAGCTCTCTGTCCACCCTGTTCTTTACTTGTCCTTTATTTTATCTCTACATCATCAGACCAGCTGGAATAATATCAGTCATGCCAGCAGCCATCTGCAGCCAAAACCCACAACCCTACTTGTTTTTAATTGTTCTGCTGGGGGACATTGTTATTTCAATGATGGCTATTAAAATGTGTCAGCTAAGTCGCTGACATTTTACAGGAAATGGATATTTCCACTTCATACCAAAGCTGTTAATAATAATTACAGGAAAGTTTGCTCTCAGTTGTAATGAAATTGATTTCTTTTCATTTTTTTGAACACGAGACTGTTTATGTGAAGTTTCTGTGAAACACGTTCAGGAATTGCATGAAGAAGACTAAGAGTCTCTGTCAGGCTGCGCTTTGAGGTGAATGCTGTGTTCACCATTATAGGTTAGCCTGTTGGCATTAGGCTTTGTTGTCTGGGAACCATGAATGCTCATACAAAACGTTGTGCCAATCCATCACATAGACATTTCAGTCTGGACCACAGACGGACCAACATCTCTCAAGCAATGCCACAGGAATGGTCTAAAAATGGAAGAATACACAATAATGCTCTCAGTAAATCATAAAACATTAAAATGTGTTTCCCTTGGAGCCCACTTTGAAAACATGTAGGTTTTCTCTGTTTTGAGAGAAAAATCTTTTCAGCAACTTCACACAGTTCTTCGAGAGGCTTTAAAGGTCTGATAAACACATTAGGCGCACATTATAATCCTCCATATCCATTTGGGATAAAGGCAGTAGAGATAAGAAAGCATTACTGTAAGAAAGGTTTTGTCCAGATCCAATAACAGACATCAGTTTTTGATCTCAGCAACTGAAAGTGGACATTCTGACCCATCACTCATGGAAGTTTTTAGGAACTAACATCATCACCATAACATCATGGCCTTCCTGGTTGTCAGGAGCTGGCAGGGGCAAAGTTCGCAGGGTTTGGGCAGCTGGAAAGCTGATCTCCTGCTCTGGCAGCGGGTGTCGGAAGTAGAAGAAAATAGCAGGGGCACGCTTTGGCCTCTGGGTCGTAACTCATCTAAAATGGTGTGACCCAGCAGCTGGATGGACCGGACTCCATTTCAGATCAATGGGCGACATGAGCGAGGACATCATGAGAAGGTCAACGGGAAAGTTCCTGTAATCCAGTTTACCACTTTATATTGTGTTTTTATTGTGTTCCCGACAGGCTCTGGCTTCACTCAGCTATCACCAGCCAGACCTGTGTTATCAGTTTTGAGGGCAGCCTGCTCCGGGCAGATTTACACACTGATTTTTGCAGTCTATTTTCGTACAATTGATCTTACTCTGTTCTAAGGGATGTTCAGTGCTTTAGAAATTTCCTCTGTCCTTCTCTGATTGGTGTTTTCCAACAAACTTGATTTTTATTGTATGATTGCATTGGCTACATCGGTAATGATTTAGGTGTTGCAGCATAGAGGGTGCATTCTTAGTAAATCTCTGTTTTCTTTTTGTGCTTAATTTAGGTCAATTTGTAGAGGACTTGTTTTTACTTTGAAATAAGTTCTCTGTTAGTCATGGTCATTGAAAGCCAATCAGTCAATGCTCACTAATATTCATTTTCGTAAAAACAATAAAACATAAAAATGACGCAGGCCTTAATTCTTTTCATAGGAACTTTTATAGGCACTTACCACTGATCAAATAATGGTTCAAGCTGAGGTAATGGTGAATGTTATTATAGTGTTAGGGAGCAATGGCATCTCTCCAAGTGTGAGTCTATGAGTGTTTACATAATAATTGCTGCTGACAGGGCACATAAACCTGCAGAGGATGGTGCACGGTTTGGGACGGGGAACATCCTGACCCATTAAACCGGAAATTTAATTTGGATTAATACACATTTGCTTCAAACCCTCGAGGCAACATTAAAAAGTTTGACTATTCAAGTATTGACAATGCGAAGAGATGAGGCATCCTCCTCTATGGAAAGTATTGGCTCTGGCGATGACCATCGGTCACCCCTTAACCCGGTTTCCCAGGTCACAAAGAGACATTTATTAGTTGACCACCAGAGGGCGCGTCTGTCTGTCTGTCTGTCCTGCGCCAGGTCCACACTCTGCCCAGCAAGAGTGGTCCTGTGTTTAGCAGTTACCCAGATATGCCGCCAGTGCCTCATGCGCATACCAAAAACAGAGCGCCTCTTTCCGCGGACACCTGGCCTGAACCATCAGTGGGCGGGCTGAGGCGTTGACTTACCTGGCCCGTAGTGCTCTCTCTCAACAGTTTCACTGCTCATTCTTTCACCCGTTTGATTTTCTCACATATTCTCTCTCTCTTTCTGTCTCTGTCCCTGAGGGGTTTCACTTACGCTCCACATGCCCAGACAGTTGCACAGTTCGCTACCTCGTGCACAGGCCTGTGGTCGCACATTAGAATTGGGGTGTGGGAGGGGGTGTAAAACTGCTACTACTAACGGCAGCTGCTGCTAATTGCAAGAAGGCAGCAGTTGTGTGTAGAAATCTGTGTATTTATCAGCAACAGGTGAACAAAAAAACCAACTGAATCGATAATGGATTGCCATTCTGACCAGCACTCTTTGTCCCTGCATTGTGCGATAGTTCATTCCCCTTGTTGGGTAACAGCTGCGACTCACAACATTTTCTCGAGATTTCTGTGGCACAGTCCTCGGTATTCGAGCTTACTCTTGAGTTTCTCATTAACACCGATGTGGCTGGAGTTTTGGCTTTTCACTGCCAAGGGTATATTGCACCAATAAATCAACTTGTCACTGAGACATTCACACAGCATGCAGCTATTTTAATGTCACAAACAGGTATCTCTGAGGGTAAATGATATAAACAGATATAAATATAGGGAGATAATTGGTGTCAGGTTTGGGTCTCCTCATAAACTAGAGTTGATATGGGTTGTCAGAACATCTGATCCCTGAGGACTTGTAGTTTGTATGAACTGGTGTTTGTGAAGTTTACCTCCATAACAATTCATCAAATAAACCAATTGTACATCATGAGTAAACATAGTTGTTCAGGTATATTAGAAATTAGATAAAGCATGATTCTGTCAAGAAGCTGTTCATGCAGGATATTATCCATTAAATTCTGTTGTAGATGTGTACTACACAATATCACCACTTCAGTACATTGTAGGAGTGTCAACTTTGTTTTTTTATTTGGGTCCTACTTACCCTACAATATTACTACTTAGAATTCTTTATTTCTCTTTTGCATAAATATTATGGTCATTTAAAGTAGTTTGTCTGTCAGTTGGTCCACCAATTGCTTTTAAATTATGTAGAGACATTCGTGGTCCCCAGAGGATGAATCCTATGAACATAACTGAACTCCTGATTTTACCTCTTGTGTTATCACGGAGTTGAAATTTTGGCCCTTTAGTTAAATGTCTGCACAGCTGTTGGATCGATTGCCATTAAATCTTGTACAGACATTCATGTTCACCTCAGGATGAACTGAATATGTGATCCCTTAACTTTTCTATCTGTTGTGTTCTGTAGCTTCTATAACTATATCACAATGACGAACACAGATGATAATGCTGTGTTCACAGATCAATGCTTCAAAAGTGCGGTACCATGTTCTGCACGTGAGGTTGTATAGAAAATTCAGGCTAAAAATGGTGAGATGTGATTTAAATTGGATGGTAATAACATGCTTTGTCATTTTTCAGTTCTGAGAATCCAAACTGAGCAATTTAGGGTGGATCATCTGCTGTCATCTCACCAGATCAGCCAAAACAAGGGCAGAAAATGATGGGTTCATAGTGTTTGAGTCTGCACTAAAATAACAATTTTATGCTCATATGCTCCAAATAAAGTAGCTGTAATCATTGCCACAGTGTAACACAAAAGGGGCAAAGTCCACAGTCCTGGTTGTGCGAAAAAATGCATTTTTCTCTTCTCTTTTCTTGAGGCTAATCTGGGGGTTCAGAAAAGTTGGGGATGAATGTGATGAAAAATGTGAACCTGTCCTTCATGTGAAAAGTTCCCTGTTTCTTTTCATCCCACATTTAAAGTACTAAAAATAAAATAATAAAAAGTGAAGACTGACTTCTCTGGCAAAATGTCACTGGTTTATATTTCATGACATAACGGCTGTTCACAGGTGTCTGCTACGATCGTGGTCGTTCTCGTAGTCATCATCTCACGCAACCATACCAGTAACTGCAGTTTGGCAACGGACCCCACTATCACCTAACATACTGGTGTATAGCTTTATGTTTTGGTCTGGGCCTCAGTCTGTTATCAGATGACCAGTTAGATATTTTCTGCTGATGATTTCATCTGTGAGGACATTGGAGACATGTTAGTCTGGCCAGGGGTTTAGAGAGACAGGACACTGAGGTGTTGGAGAACCTGACCTGAAGATGACGAGCCGCCCAGAATAATCTGTGTGGGCAGGTAGAGACCTAACCTGACCTCACCTGATGTTTTGTCCCGAAGGTCCCTGGTTTAAAATAGAACCTTAAGGAGATGATTACGTGCAGCATCCAGTCTAAGTACCAACATTAGTGGCCAAACTGAGCTTTTTACAAATATAATTCTTAGTGGCCCTTCTCCTTTTTGTAACCACCCTGGTAGTTGGTTGTGGTGACATCAAGGTCGGCCCATTGGTACGATGCTTTGTTTGAGACTAAACTATTCCCAGGGGATGACTCCTGACCACAGTCATGAAGTTGACGTACAATGGTGCACAATTGTTTTTGGTGCAGTACACAAAGAAATAAAAGGATGCCAGAGAACACATAATAGAGACACAGTGTGCGACCTTTGCCAAAGAAAAATAATAAAATATTTGTTCTCAATTTATTTTAGCCCAACACACACCTCAGACTGAATATCATCACAGTGTAAATTTGACAGATTTTCATCTGCTTGAATATTTTTGCAATTATTTGACAAGGGTGTGTTCCAGTATCTGACAGTAAAGCAGGGAGAGACATTGACATCATACTGACATCATCAGTTGAAACGAGATATATTCATCCTCCTTCCTGGTGTAATGGGCTGCAGTGCAGTTAACTAGTGATTCATGTTTAGGTCATGTCACTCCTCCTGATTTAAAAAAAAAAACTTGGTTAATATATCCACAAAACTCTTCCCATATCACCCACACATAGTGTAGGCCAAATAGTTTACAATAGCACACATAATCAATAATCACCCTCATGGTATTTGATTGTCAGTATCAACGAGATCTCCTTAAGCGCGAGTGACTACTGCAGTAGCAACTCTGGCTTGCTAACATCCCTATTATTAACTAGTACATAAACAGATTCCCAAACAAATACACACACACACACACACACACACACACACACAACACACACACACACACACACACACACACACACAAACACACCAGCAAACCCATGTGAGATATTTACGTGACCGATGTACAGTATGCCGTGTGGCTAGGTGCCATTTTGGCGCCTTTGTCTCCATGCTGGGGTGAGCAGCTTTCGTAAGTTGACACCTACTTCTTCGTATGACATGTCATGTGGAGGAGGTGTTTTTTGCATGTTTGTGGATATCGGTGCCGCTCTGTTAACGCCAGTCTGGCAGCAGACAGTAACACAAGCCCGCAAGGAGCTGATGCAGTGTGTAAATTAAACACCCCCTACCCCATACCTCCTTTTCCTTTCCTTGCGCTGCTGTCCCTGTCTCTACCTGTTTCCTTGTGATGTTGTATGTAATGAGAGCGAAAGTGGTGCTTCGCTCACAGTGTTTACCGTGGGGGCGTCTGTGTCAATGAAGAGGCGGTGTAGCTGTAGTTTACAGCGGGGCTGCAGTCTCGGACAGCTGGTTGTAAAAAGGCTGACATCTAACCTTGCCACCGTGCGGCTAGGATCAGGGGGGCTTTGGAGCCACACCACTCACTTTAGACGGATGGGTTAACAGCAGCGTTCGCCCCAGTAGTGTCCTGCGAGGGTCAGCGCCAAGACCACTTCAAATGTGCAAACCATAATCTCCCTCTGACATTAATATTTTCAGATGGAGGCGAGCTGGGAGCACGGGGGGGTGGCAATGTAAGCAAGGTCTTTTTGGCCGCCCTTGTTTCATGCTGGCAGCGGTGATGGACACTATGGCCATTACTCATGGCGCAGGCATGTCCAGAATGTATTCTTAGCCCCTGTCTTCCTATCAGTCACTACAGAAAGGTTGGAGGGTCAAAAAATAAAGAGGTAACCAGTCTGCAGGGCTGTCTGCACCACCGCTGTTTACCAGGGAGGGGGTGATATTTTAAACCTGGGGGAGCTCACATATTTACCCCACTGAGCCTGACTGACCTTGCCATTTGGTGGGGTGAAGACGCTGGAGACCACAGATAGAGGAGAGAGGAGGCAAAGAGAGAAGCTCTTTAGTCACCACTTGAGAAACAAGTAGCTCGCAGCTTTTGCAGAGAGAAAGAGAAGAAGAAGAAGATTATCGCAAATAAAGAAGACTGACTTAAACAGGAGGTTTGAGGATAAAGGTGAGAATAGAGGGGAAGACACTCGGGGGAGGCGAGAGGTAGCCAGGCTGAGCTGACTTTCACCCCAGAGGAGGAGTTGCAGTTGCCGGCCAGGGCAGGTCCCAGGGTTGGCAGGGCTGGCCCTTCTGCTTCTCCACCTCCATTCCTTCCTCCTCCATTACTCCTCCTTCTCCTCCCTTTAAACCGTCAACCAAACTGCTGTGCAGTGATGAACTTACAGGCAGAGCCCATGAGCAACACAGGAATGCTTAGAAAATCCTGCCAACTAAATTTCTGTGCCTCGAGTGAGGGGAAAATCCAGAGGCTGAGCCTTCCGTAAGAGGACCTCCACTGCAGTACAGACTGTCGTCGTTTTGTCTTCTCACCCATTTCTTTTTGTCGCACTCACTGGCTGAGTGCACGGAGAAACTGAGGGGATTTTTATACACTTTGGGTTTTTTTTTCTCAATTTGTGCTTTTATAAACCGGAACGGTGGCATCCTTCTCAGTAGCGCGGTGCAAGGACCAGCTCCACTCACCCAAGATGAGCCGCTGGCTGAAATGCACCTCCATGCACTTTGTAGGTATTCACTGGTTTGTTAATAAAGAGCTGTTTTTATCGTTCGTTTCCTCTGTTCGTACACCTTCATTGTAAATTGATTGACCGGAAAATTGCTTTTAAAAAATTGTAATGTAGTGAAGAAATTCTTCTTGAAGTAAATAGGGCAATTATCTGTGGTGACTCAGTTGATTCATAGCTACAGCATATTGTACATGTTGTCAAAGTGATGCAAGAAGGATATTTTTACCTTTTGTTTTCTAAAATCACTTCCCTTATCTGTGCTTCCCAGAAGCCGTAAGAGTACTCTATTCCCATGCTTCGTAGCCATCACTCATGGGGATGCAGTCAAAGTATTACAGCATGATCTTGGCACATTCTGCTGTAACTTTTACTATAAAAGGAAAAAGTATGTTGCCATTATGGCTGCTGTTGTAGTTGTATCCCAAATGGACTTTGTTCGTCACTTGCATTTATTAGTCAGCTAAAATAATTAGAAGCAGTTTTTGAGGTTTCACTGTTTATTAGGGGAAATACTGTCCAACACACCTGATGTGTGACTGTCCTCATCAGAACACAGACTGGAACAAGTATGACGACCGGCTGATGAAGGCGGTGGAACGTGGCGAGGTGGACAAGGTGGCTGCTGTTCTTAGCAAAAAGGGCATCATCCCCACCAAGCTCGACGTGGAAGGACGCTCTGCGTGAGTAAACACACACACACACACACGTCCAGCGTGTTGACATACACAGACAAAGACATATGCGGAGGGTTGTTACCATCTACCCTGTCTTTCTGAATATTCGCACATCTAAAACTGCAGAGCGTCACAAATTCCAAACATCGCAGCGGTCACTTCCAGCCACACATTCTTGACCCTGTTTCTCAGATAAAGCGTGTGGAAATTCCTCTACAATTACTCAGAATAGTTTTACCTCCTACCTCCTTTTAATGACGTCAGTGCCAAGTCTCCCAAAACAACAATTCCCAAAAAACAAGCCCTGCCCTGTCCAAATTTGCCATTGCGACGGGCACCCTGTTGCACATTTCTACATTAAACCTTCATCCAGCTGCATATGAAAGGCATCACAGCTGCATATGATTGTGCGTCCATTTATATATCCACAAATTTCCCAGTTAGTGTCCAGGTCTGTGTGGGGAGTTGGTATAAAGAATGCTTGTGTCCACCAAAGGCTTGACCACATTGTCCAAAGGCTGTTTGTGTAGTCCCCACAGGAAGTGACTCCCTGCACATTAAGTTCGGATCAACACCAAGTAATACATCTCAGCCCAGCTGCAGACCATTATCAGGATCAGTTGACATCTTGAAGGACCATATCTTATATTATGGGATCATTCAGGAGGAGCCTCAGCTTTGGGTTGTTGTTGTTTTTTTTAGCTTTGCAAAGAGCTGGATTGACACCCCACATGAGGTTTCATTAGAAGAAGATGAGCAGAGATAGGATAGGAAGAAATGAAAGGCATGTGGGGGAGTAAAGTAGGTCAGCCTAACTGAAATATGTCCAAGGAATTTGCTGATGTTGCATCTTTACTACCCAAGACTACAGACATTTCAGGTATCTCATCCAGACATTTATTTCGGTCCTACTAATGATCATTATGGCCCGGCCTTAGAAAACAATGCATGGAGCTGTTTAAAAAAGCAGTTACTTTGTTTTCTTCCTAAATTTAACCAGATGCCAACCCCAGCATTTCGGGAGCCCAGGCGCCCTCAGTTTAATCCCAGATATAGGAAGACGTCACCGGGGTCTGGCCTTAGCTTCAGGTTTATTTTGACAAAGGCTTTGTTAAAGCAGAGAACTATGGAGCACCAGATCCCAAAAGCAAAAGGTGCTGAGTATTTTCAGCTGCGTGTGAAATTCTCTTGTCCCAGTGAATGGCTACGTGCGTGCATGTAAATAAACAGTCATACGCACCACCCGTTAAATGCCCGGTCTCATGATAAGGTGAAGTAAATTCAGAATCTCGGCCACCAGTACTGCAGCAATGGACCGCAGGGGTTGTTGTACCTAAACACAGTTGCGCTGATCATTTGCCAGAACAAACTAGTTAACTCTGAAAACATCACCTTACCCGGACATTTACGGAAAGAGGTCATGCTTTTGCCTTCACACAAAAGTGAGCCCGAATCACGACTCAGCAAGTCTGCTTATAGTTGGCCGGGCCACACACAGACCGACATGTGTCTGTGGCATTCTGGCCTCTGCAAAAGCCACCAAAGGAATGCGGACTGGTGATCCCTTGTAATCATGGACCTCCGCGGGGAAGCTAATTACAAACTGTCACCCGCGATATATAATTTGCTGTGCCCCAGATTAATCTCTCCGTGTTCAGCTAATGAATTCAGCCTCACATCTTCTATCACAGCTCCCAGCTGAGTAAACAGTTTACGTCGCTGCTGCGGCATTAGCTGGCTCCCACTGAGGTGAAGCCCACCCATCAAACCACCTGCTCATTCTGCGGCGCGGCGATAGCTAGCAGTCGGGTATATCGGCAAAGAGGGGTCCACGTGACAGGAGTCGGTCGCTAACTCAGCCCCGCAGCACGAAAACGGCACCGGCTGAAGATACTGGTGCCCATTGTTCATTGGGATTAGCAGCAATGAATTTTGCGCTCAAGTGTCTTTTAATAATAACAATAGTAAGCTGTGTGTTTCACAGTTGGATCTGCATGACGTCCAGCCTGATCTCGTGACAAACTGAGAACACACTGAGGATATGCAGTTTATCAACGTGCTTGTCTTGATGCGTGTGTGCCATTAAAATAAAAATAAATAAATAAATAAAAATTCAGCTGACAAAGATGGTTTACATGTCCAACATGTGAATAGATTCACATGGAAAAAAACAAGGAAGGAAAATACATCAGCAAATATGAATGGAAAGGATTATGGGGTATATTGATATCTTTCTTTTGAAGCTGCACTGCAGTCTACAGTCCTGTTTGTGACCACATGACAAACAATGAAATACAGGGCTACGAAGTTTATCATGACTAAAAACTTAAAGTTTCAGGTTGGAGGAGATCCCAGCTCATATGTGCAGCTCATGATTTAGTGAAGCTCTCAGGCAGAATCTGCAGCAGCCACAGTATTTTGACTGTTGCGCTTCTGGCGACACATTATCATACTGTATATGGTTCAGCAACAGGCATATAGTCTCTGGTTTACTCTTCTCTGTCCACTCTTCTAAATATAGCAACCATATCCTGTAGACTGTCAACCTGAAAGTTACCCAAGAAGCAGGTGTGCAGCAGAAGTGACAGCGTCAGCAGCGTATAGTCTCCACATGGTTCATTCTTTGTGTTTGGATCGTGTCACACAGTTGTGTTTGGGGTTTTTTTTGGTACCACTTGTAGCTGTTTGTTCTGTTACATTTAGCCAACGTGGTTTTCAGAAGGAAACCTTCATCATTACTTGTTTGTCACAAAGCCGCAAGGAAATTCAAACTTCCATCTGGAAAGTGATGGGGCTTATGAACTTGACTTGATTCACATTACCCCCCCCCAAAAAAAAAAAAAAAAACTCGGCTAGCTCTGGTCTGCTTCCTGTCTCCTGTTTTGCCCTGAGAGGTCAGGACCCCGCGCTGCTCCCCAGAGAACCAGCATCTCCTGGCCATCAACACGGCTTTTAATACCCGCGCCAGTGTTGAGGTGACAGCCTCGCTGTCTCCTTGGCAGATACCTCAGGGTTAGTGTATAAACAGGTTCATGTGACTTGATGGGCGACAGACCAAGATAGGTTTACACACAAGTGCTTAGTAGACCTCCATGGCTACTGGCGGCAGAGCTGCCGCTGCTGCGGGTTAAACCGGAGAAGGGGAGCAGGAATGTTTCCAGTCCACGGCGATGATTAAAGACATGCCTGCAAACACGTGCAGCGGGAAAGCTGCTTAATTGAGTTGGCAATTAACAAGGGAATATTCAGACTTTGTGCCAATTGAATATGAATACAAATTTGACAAAACAATTACATTTCACGGTTCATTTAGTGACTGTTCAAGGGCTTTGAAACACATCACAGTAATCCTCATTAGCAGATGGAGTAGATATTCAGTTATCTCACCCAAGTTGGTTTAAAAGTTGAGCTTCAGTTTTAACAATGAACTCACTAAAGCAATACTCACAAATAAAAAAACTAGGCCATATCTTTATTTATGAAGCATTTAGTTTTATCACATTATGCAATAGTAAGATTAATCTTGGACTTGAACTCTCCTCAGTCTCACCATAATAAATAATCAATTTGAACAGGGCCAATGAGAGCTAAAAATGAAGCTGTAGTATTTGTGCAGCCTTTCTTTAGAGCTAGTCTGTACTTTTTTGACTTGATAGAGCTCAGGTATAAGACATTAGGATGGAGAAGGGAACTGAAATGGAGAGAAGGTGATGTTTGTGTAGCTCGCGGGTTGCCTTGGAGTCATTACACGCCCTGAGGGTTCTTGTTATTTCCAGAATGCTGATTGTGGCGATAGCGAGGAGCCAGGTGTCTGTTTTGCAGTCTCTCTGTTGTCCTCAAGTTTCACCCTCACCATCCTCTCTGTACCCCCATCACCTTTTCCACTCTCACTTCACTGCTCTGTGCTGTCCACACTCTGCCATCTCCTTTCCTCTCGCCAATTTGCTCTCAAATGTCTCCTTGTTTTCCAGATTTCATTTGGCTGCAACACGAGGACACCTGGACTGTCTCAATCTCATCCTCGGACACACTGTTGATGTCACTGCGACAGATGCCACAGGTGAGTTCAGGTCACATCACAGCAGTGCCCTGTAGCTGTACTCATGCTTTTATTGTTGCTCTGACTAAAACTAAACTGCACTATGTGCCTCAGTATCACATGCAGTCAGTTTGATGCCACTTTCACATGATTATGGTTAAGGTTCTTTGTCCCAGAGCACAAAGAAGGAAATGGGGGCATATAGGCAGAAAATTGGTTTAATTAGAGTTCTGTGTCTATTAATCTACAACATGGACTCCTGCTCAGAGGCAAATGTGTTCATTTTCTTGATTATGGCAGCATAAATTGAAATGTGAAATTAGGCTGAATAATGAGGAGGAGACACAAACTGATCCCTCCCTACAATCAGAAATAGTGTAGACAAAAGGGTCAGGAAGCGAGGCAAGGATGGAAGTAACAAATTGCACTCGCTCTTGCTGCAGTAATGAAGTGGCTTACTGAACTAATTTGACTAAAAAAAATTTTTTAAACGCTATTGTATGACGCCTGAATACATTTTCAATAAAGTTTCAATAGGTCTTGCACTAAAATACCCCATATTTTAAATCAAATCCATTTTATTTTAGTAGTATTATTAATTGTGTCACTACTTTTGGTGTTATTAATAACGCTATTACACCTTTTAGTATTATCACTATAGCAAACGGTCTCAGTGCTTGAATACAACAGTATATACGGCTGAACCTAGACCGCCTTCGCCCATACTCCCCCCATTTCTCCTCTCTCCGCTCAAACCAATCTCGGCCAGTTGGTCTCGAGCAGAGAGAAGATGTTGACAGAAGATGTTGACCGTTCATTCTCGAGGATGAACTAACACACGCGTTGTGTGCATTTACATCCGTGTTTACTCGGAGTCTGGCACTTTGTCCGAGCATTGCTGCACATCTCGGCATGTTGTCGCCACCTGTTGCTCGGTACAATAGTGTGATGCCGTTGGCAGGACGAGGTAGATAAATAAACCAGGGCCCCACATGCAGAAAGGCCAACTCCAACGGTGCTGCTAGAGACCATAAACTTAATACAGTCACAGTCATATGTACAGTACAGTGATGACTGCACATTGTGGCATTTGGCTGTAAAAATAAATACATGCAAACCCTGCATTGTGCGAATAAACTTCATTTTGTGACCTTTTGCATTCAGGTAAAAATGCCCTTCACCTGGCTTCTAGAAATGGACATTCTCTGTGCGTGCAGAAACTCTTGCAGGTAAGGAGCATGCCACATTACAAGATAACATCTCATATTAGGTTGTTATTTGCATTCTTTCTGCTGCTCATGCTGGTGTGTTGTGCATCAGAGCAGCTCCTCCTTTAAATAATCATTGGCAAACAGCTCTGGCAGTTGAGGCCGCTCTGCGTCGATCAAGAGCGGGCCCTGTTGAGTCACCGTTCCCCACTTGAGGATTTATGTGTTTACAATGAGGGGGCTACCTCTGCGATATTGTGCTCTCGTGGCGCTTGTGGCCCGCTGCCCCTGCCCTCCATCTCTCGCATGGCAGTGATCTAACGGCGGTTGTGGCTGTTGGCAGGGGGTTGTCAGCGGTGTTGACAAGCCTTCCCTCCTGCAAACCTGCCGTCCGTTCCTGGTGCCGTCATCACACCAGACATAGCAGCTGGACGCCAACACCCTCCGCCACCCCCCGCCCCCACCATCTCCACTATCCCCCTTCCGTCAGCCCTAACCGTCAAGGTATAGGGTATCCCCCTCCCTGCTCTAGCTCCTAGTGCTGCCCTGCTGCCCCCCTCCCCACCCCCAAGCTTTGTCATTTGAGCGTGCAGCTAATTTTTGGCTCTTGTTGCTAGAGAGAGTTGGGTTTTTATAGTGGGGGCCGGAGCTCGCTGGCAAGCTTACCCAGCAACATCAGGCCCCTGTTAGCATTAAGTCCTCAAGGCTTTCATAGCAGGCCCTCATCACCCCTGTGGTACAGTCACTGGTGTCCAATCAGCTGGCTGGCTGTGTAGAGATGTCACAAGCATGTTGGCAGCGCATGTGACCTGCCTGTTGTTGCCCGCTGCGGTCCCACTGCCAACAAGTGGAATGAAATAATTCAGAGACCTTTTCTTCTGCAGCTGCAACATTGCATAATCATTAAAACGTTAATTTAAAAAGAATTACTTACACCCAGGCAAAGATTTGAGGTGGACCTCCATCTGCTGGAATAATTGTCCAACTTTAGCCCCCTCGTGATATAAACCAGCTGCTTACCATCACCAACTTGACAGATTTGAACTTCAAATGGCAAAGGCTCATGTCAAATACTCAACAATCAAATCAAGCTAACTTCATTATCCACTTAGAGAAAATGGACATATTTGACCTGCTGAGTTGGCTGCACAGGTTGTAATGCAGGGAGCGAATTATCCATTAACTTCATTATTTCATTGGGTTGCATTGATTGAGACCTGTGACTGTTTTTTCCACACAGTGATTCCATGCTATCATACACGCTATATCGTGGAATATGAAAACCACTCAAGTTAGCTTAATAATCGTCATTGACGGAGCTCCAGAACTTTATTGAGTTTTATTTGATATTTTATCACAGATTTTTTTTCAGCTCCGGTAAAAATGATTTGCTTCCCTTGTATCTGTTGAGCCAACCTGTGTTTATGTTGTTTTATAGCACAACTGCCCAGTTGGAAATGTGGACCTACAAGGAAGAACAGCTCTGCATGATGCTGGTAAGACTCTGCTCTTCTCTGCTGCAGTGGCTCTACTCCAGTCATTACCTTACCCCTTTGCTCTGCTCTAGGCCTTCACTGCACCCTTTTCCACATATAAAGACCCAGGTCAGTGTTGACGTACATGGCTGCTAAATGGGCTGAAATGATTGCAGTTGTTTCTATTCTTCTTCTCCACAGTCATGGCAGGATGCTCATCCAGTGTGAAACTCCTGTGTGACAGCGGGGCTTCTGTGAACGCCAGTGATTTTGTGAGAATTAATATTGCACTTCATTTCATGCATTGTGTCATAATGGCCTCCTTTGAGTTTTTCTTCATTTTACCTGTAGTTGGTTGGAATTGTAAAAAAGCGCTTCTTCAAGGCTGTTACGTTGTTAATAGCAGTCATTTAAGGTCTGTTCAGCATCACAAAATGAATAAAAACTCCACTTTTTGAGTTAAGTGACATATTGATTGCATTGTACTGTACATGACCATACTGTCTTATAATGGGGTGATTTTGTGATGTTTGTATTTATGTTTCTTAGTCTCTCTTTGTGTGTGTGTGTGTGTGTGTTTTTTTTTTTTTTTCTCCAGGACGGCAGGACACCTCTGGTGCTGGCAACCCAGATGTGTCACTCGCACATCTGTCAGCTGCTGCTGGAGCGAGGGGCTGATATCACCATACGGGAAAAGCAAAACAAGTAAGAGACGTCACCCCTTGTGGTGTCTGTCTTCAGTAATGTTGGCAGATATCAGTTCTAATAATTGTTCTATATCTGTGTCGGTTACAGAAGGCAGGTAGCAAATGTTGATCGTTTAGACAAGTCACGTTATTTGCATTTCTGTTGATTTCCTTGTAGTGACAGTCTTTCTCTCATGAACATCAAATCAGAGAAAATATTATAAAATCTGGACTAATTCCGAACGTTCATCATGTGGGAAAGGCCATTTAACTTATTTATCATTAAAACAAACAAACTTTTTAACAAAATCTGTCTTAGATGGGTGATAATTACCAGTATTACATGTTTGCCATGATGAGAATCTTAAATACAGCAAGATGTAAGGAGTATTAAATATAACATAAGTAACATAGTAATAATAGTAGTATAAATGTTTTGCCTCTATTTATTGTGGTTTTCAGCAGAATTTTTTTACACAAAACAAATAAAACAACAAGCACAAAGCAAGTAACTTCAAAACAACTAGAAGTGTTGACAAAAACAGGACAAATCAGCTCAGCTACTATGGCTGCTACTGAATTATTCAGCCATGGTTGAAACAAAATGCATGCTGAATTGTGAGCTAGTTTGTGCGTGTTGTTGCTCAGACACTGTGTTTGTTGTCCCCCTCAGGACGGCGCTGATTCTGGGCTGTGAGTACGGCTGTAAGGATGCGGTGGAGGTGTTGCTGAAAAGCGGCGCTGATGTGAAGGCAGTCGACGGCTTGGGTCACGATGCATTTCACTACGCTCGCCTCAGCAAGAACCCAGAGCTTATGGCAATTGTCAAAAGTTACCTCGACAAAGTCACCAGAGGTAGAATGTGAATTAATCCTTCAGCCGTTTGATTGGTACATATGCAAGAAGAGCGTAATTAGTGCAACTCTTAATTCAGCAATGGCGGCAACGACTGCTCAGAGCTATTCTTATTTCCTTGTGTCTCTCTCGTGTCCGTCCCTTTCAAGGAGCACTGCTCTGTAAACACACCAGTGTTTTTAAAATCTTGATAACATAAGGGAGGAAAAAACTGAAATGAAAAAAATGAATTTGTTTTCTGGTTTTGTTGTAGATAAAGAGGCTGCAAAGATGGAGCAGTGGAAGCGACAGGTAATCCTGCATCATTCAGTTTTACTGGCTCACATCGTCCGTTAAACCTCCCCTCTTGAGAGGCGAAGCTGTCGTTCTCCACCCTGCCTTACATACATACATACCTTACATAGTATATGGGCCTGCATCTGCACATGTAGCATGATGGAAATAGCAATCACATGCGATATGTGTAGCCATTATGTTTCCACAATCCCTTTTGATAAAGATGACAAAGGCCAGGGTTGCTGCACTGCTGAGATTAATGAGTGAGAATCCTTCTAGCCTTCAACTGCAAAGATGCTTTGAAGCATGACAGAAATCTCTATTTTCCTCTAGCTTTCTTTGACTAGGTGTTGTATTGTACAGCCCTCTCATATTTCAGAGCCTGTAAGGTTCTCCCTGCCGCTCAGTTTTACATGACTGCCATCTAGTGATTCTAATTGCAAATTGTTCCATATGTTTTCTGAGCCGTGTTATGATCTGAAAAAACAAGGTTGTAAAAACAAGGTTGTGAAAACAAGATCCTGTCTCATCTGCAGTATTCAGTCGAAGCAAATGAGGCTAACAGAGGGGATCAGATCATACATGTAAGTGCTGTTTAACTTCAGCCTCCCCATTTCACATCCACATTGACTTCAACAAAAACACTGAATGTCATCAGCGACTCCAGGCATCCACGGTGTTTTGTTTGAATTCACTGCATTCTAATTTAAGACTAATGAAAGACAAGCTTGTGATGGGATCGTTTCAGCCTCATTGGTTTAAGGCAATGACACACCCAGACCTGCGAGCTGAAAGCAATACCAGCGACACTGTATCAAAGGACAATATTAAAACAATGTGATGACAAACAGCAAAAGAATCATAGTGATGAATCTGCAAAAGAATGATCACCTGAATCTCCAGCTCCAGTCGGCTTTACTCAGTTGTATAGCAATGTTGAGCTCATGGTTTAGCTGTCTGGTCTTTAAATTGAGTGCCTTGGTTCAGTTGCACAACAGCTGTTTTCAGTACCTGTACGCTGCGCCTCACTGTGCCGCACACTACCTGCTCATCACCGAACAGCAGACGGACACAGTCAGCATCAAGCCGGTGAACATGTAGATCGTTTAGCAGCTAAAGAGTCATTACGTTTCCTTCAGAAGTTGATGGAGAGCACATTAGAGACAGAAGCGCGGCTTCAAACCAAAGCCGTTGTTGCTTCACGACTAAAAGATTTATACTACCACAGTTGTTTGCCATATTAAGAATTAAAGATGATGTGTAAATCCAGTGTTCACAAATAGCTTCAGCCACCCCGAGGTGGCCGAAAACAGTTTTAAACATTTATGTGTCGATGTGTTTCTTAGGACCTGGAGAGGCAGAATGAGACCCTGCAGGAAAGTCTCAGGAAGTACCACCAGGAACAGCGGACCCTGTTAGATAAGGTCAACATGCTACAGCAACAGCTCACACAGGTACAATCCACCACCGAGCGAGTCAGTACAGTACAGAAAACCATCGTAGCATGCTTCTCCTTTACTCCTTTACTTTCTACTTGTTCTCCCCCCCCAATGCATATGGTTTCTGAGTGGGTCGATCTGGGCGTCCTCCTCGAGGTTTTGAATATGATGAAATATAATAATAAAAGCTGAGATGAGTCAGACCATCATAGCCTCATATCATAGTTCCAGGTCCTGCCAACTTAATAAAGGGAATGCCCGATTTAGGAAAAGTGTAATCATATTTCTAACCACAGGTGGTCCCTGCAGAGGAGGCAGAGCAGGCTTTTAACACTGATTGCTTCTTTCAAAGATTAACTAGCTGCTTAGAAATGTTACTTTCAGTCAGCATAAAAAATCTTCAGTATTTCATTCACAGTAGAACAGTGACCACTGAAATTAATTTTAGTGATCCCTAAGCTGACTCTATATATGATTATTTTTTCTTTCATCTGCAGGAGAAAATGGCTGTGGAGGACACACAGAAAGAGGTATGAACCCCAGTGAAGCCATGTAAGGGCAGCAGTCAGTGTGGACACAGTCTTAGGTTGTCAACTGTGGATCCCAAATATAAGAACAAATGAAAGACTTGGAGAGATTTTGGTAGGAACTGTGTATGTGGAGGAGAAAGAAAGGCCATTGTCAGTCTTTCAGGCCTTTATTTGTCTGAACCTTGTTCATCTTGTTTGACTTTCTTATCCCTTTGCTTTTCTTTTTATTGGATCAGAAAGAGCAGCTGAAGGTGTTACTCAGTGCCAAAGAAAAAGAGGAAGGGGCTCGAAGCCCGGAGACCGTCAAGGTCCAGCTCCGGAGCACTATGGTCAGTGAATTTATTTCATATCTAAGGTCATGTCCTCATGAAGGTGATGATGTGTAATTTTTTGCTGAAACTGTTTTAGAGAGTGGTGCTGTTTAAGTTTGTTTGTCCCACACATAGAATAAATAACAGAAATGTCTCCTTGCATGACGCACAAACTACATCCTTCAAAATGACCGTAAAGTTGAATTAATGCCTCTCTGATGCAATTTCAACAAAAACTGAACACTGTAATTCTCCTAAAATTAGAATTTCTTGCAGAATTGTGTTGAAAGACATTGATTTTAGCTAGGTATATGTAATAAAATGAGAACTGAATGTAGCTGCTTTAAGAAAATGAATAATAAATGTAGTGAACATTATAGTACATTTTTACATAAATGAATGCTGCCAAAACCTTTTATGTAGTTTGTAGTTAAAAAAAATAATCAAATTGAATTCCAGCCATATCTGATGTGTATTTCTATCCATATGTGTTTACAGGGGGACTACTCTGGACAGTCTGTCATCAAAGGTCAGCTTTTTTCCTTTTTTGAATCCTAAATGGAAAAAAAAAAGGATATCATTATTTGCAATTTCGGCAGCAGCATGTGAGTTGGTTTGAATGATGTGTTTGTGCACTGTTGTGTTGCAGGCAAAGAAAACATTTTGGTCAAGCAAGCTCACAGCCTGGATTCTGATCAGGTAAACATCTATTTGTGGAAAAGCTTCACATGACTTGAAAAATGTGTGCAGCTTACATCCAGGCAGTCATGTCAGCTGCCAATACAGTATTCATCTCCTGATGAAGAAGTATTATAAGTATTGTAACTCATTCAGTCCATTATTCCATAGAACTAATCTGTATTGAAAAGCAAGGGCAAAGAGCTGCGGTGACCTTGCAGAGCGTTTTTGTGAATATATTACAAAGCAGTCAGCAGCTCTTCTGTATTTCCAAATACTTTTCTGTGTCTACTTTTCTGTGAAAAAACAAATAATTTTGTCATATTTGGTCTGTATTGGTATCAATATTTTTCCCTCTCTCTTTACAGATGCTACAGAATCCTGCCATGTTGCGTTCGCTGTCCAGACCTTCAGAGAAGAGCCCACCAGCTGTAGGTTGGGACCTCTCCGGCGATCTGGACGCGCTCCGACACGAACTTGAGGCAGTCAAGAGAAGGCAACAGGCAGCAGAAGAAGAGACGGCACGGCTTCAGTCTGCGCTGAACCGCAAAAACCGAGAGTGCCAAGAACTGGTTCAGAGCCGAGACACCATCCAGAAACAGGCTGACCAGCAGGTTCAAGAACTCGAGGATGCCTTGGGAGACGTCCAGAAGAGGATGCTGGACTCTGAGTGTAAGGTCAAGCAGCTGC
Organism: Psettodes erumei; assembly: GCA_016785225.1. NCBI lineage: Eukaryota > Metazoa > Chordata > Actinopteri > Pleuronectiformes > Psettodidae > Psettodes > Psettodes erumei. The sequence goes on along the minus strand of JAFBJZ010000863.1, from coordinate 2,653,871 downwards.
AAGCCCATGTAGTCGCTGTTAAGGAACACTTAGGAGGCCAAGCGACAGAAGAACTGCGCGTCCAACTCCAGGATATCAAGGCCAAGTATGAAGGTGCTTCGGCTGAAGTGGGTCGCGTTCGTAACCGCCTCAAACAGAGCGAGAAGGCCTTGGAGGAGTACAAGTGCAGCGAAAGCCAGCTGGCAGCTGAGGCAGAAAGGCTGAACCAAGAGCTGGGAGCTCTGACTGCGGAGCGAGACGACCTCGCAGAGACCCTTTTAGAAATGGAAAACCAGCTGAAGGAAAACCAGACTAAACATGGCAACACAGTACCAGCTGAGAAATTTGACAACATGAAGAACCTGCTGACCAACGCCGTGGACGAGAAAGAACGCCAGCTCGCCGAGCTGAGGGAAGACTACGACCGTGTGCTGGAAGAGGTGGCGGAGCTCCATCGAAAGCTGGACAGTCCGTCACCGCGGGGCGGGGCGGGGGCGATGTCTGCCGAGGAGCAACAGAGGGTGTGGGCTGCTCTCGAAGAGCAGAATGCGTCACTGAAAAGGAAACTGGCGGATGTGACTGCCAAGAGCCAGGCGCTAATTCATGAGGTAGAAGAGAGCGAGAAGGAAAGAGATATGCTGCGAGACCAGCTGGACGAGCTCAGCAGCAGGATCGAGATTGACTTCATACCCATAAGGGACCACGAAGAGGCTCGGAGGGACATGGTAATGGCTTTGGAGGAGCTGGAGGACAAAGTGGTGGAAGCCAGCGAATGTTACGGGAAAGCAGAGGGACAAGTCCAGCAGCTTCGAACGAGCGGGCCACGCTGCAGGAGAGCATCAGGAGTCTCCAAAGTGACGCAGAGAGACACCTGGGTGAGGTGGAAGGGCTGAAGTCTGTGAATGCCGATCTGGTGAAGAAACTCGAACTGTTGCAGAAGAGGTGCGAAGACCGAGATAAAGAGTGCGTGCAGTTGACCACACAGAGCCAGACTCTGAAACAGAGCTTGGAGGGGGAGTATGTTTCCAGGCAGCAGCACGAGCAAGTGAAGGTGGACTTAAGTTCCACCTTAGAGAAAGTTAAAGCTGAGATGTTGAAGTTGGAGGCCAGGGAAAAAGAAAGTGCAGAAGAATTGAAGAATGTGAAAGAAGGAAATGACAAGTTGAAAGAAGAGTTGGAAAAAGTTCTGTTGGAGATGAAAAAATACCACATAAGCGTGAAAGACCACAAAGCTATAACAGACAAACTGAATGCTGCCGTGGTCGAGGCAGAGAATAGGACAAAAGAAATGTCAGCAAGGTATGCATTGGCCCAGGAGGAAACCTTGAAGCTTACTCAAGAACTAGAAGCCCAGAAGAAAGAACTGGACACCATACAGGAGGCCATTCAGTCCAAGTTTATTCCACTGACAGCGGCTGAGGAGAAGGAGCACTCTTACAGCTCCCAGGTGAAGGAGTTGACAGTCAAGCTGCTGGAAATGGAGGAGAAGTTTAACAAAGAAAGGTCAGCCGGAGAGAGCAACAGGCAGGAGAAAGAGAAACTACAACTCGACATTGAATCTGTTCAACAAAGACTAGACACTGCTTTAGTGACCAGTGAAAAGCACAAGGAAATGGAGGCAGAGTTCATGGGTAAATTTGAGGAAGTGACTCAGAAGTTTGTTGACTTGGAGCGGCAGCATCACAAGGTTACGCTCGAGAAGGCCGCTCTTCAGGACCAGAACGCCCTCTGCAACACTCAGATCCAGAATCTCCAGGAGCGTCTGAAATCGGAGTTGACTCGAATAGCCACATATGACACAGAGCTCAAAGCCCTCCATGACGCCATGCAGCAAACCCAGGTCGACTGCAAGAGGGCAAGGGAGGCCCATCAGGAGGAGGCTCAGAGGGTTTGCTCCTTGCAGAAAGAACTGCAGGGGCAGCGCGGAGATCAGGCCTCTCTGCTGCAGCAACACGTCCAGGCAAAGGAGGCCCTGGAGGCCGAAGTCGCCAAGCTTCAAATGGTTCTCCAGGAGGAGGAGGAGAACAACGCCCAGAGGGCCGAAGACGTGTCCGCCCTGCAGTCCGAGCTTCTTCAGGCCACTCAGGCTCTCGAGGAGGTTCGCTACAAGGAAGACCAAATGAGCCGGCTGACCAAGGAGAAGCAGCAGCTGGAGGAGGAGGTGGCCAACCTGGGCAACAAGCTGCTAACCTTAGAGGAAGAGTGTGACGAGGCCCATCGGGAGGCGGCGCAAGCGAAGGAGGGCGAGGGCAAGGCCAGGACGGAGAAGGAGGCCGTCCAGGAGAAGGGACAGGCCATTGAAAGAGAAATCAGAGAGCTGAAAGAGCGATACGACGAGTCACTCAGCACCATCTGTGATCTTCAGAGGAGGATTCAGACATCGGCTCAACAGACTGAGGCCAAAGACAAGAAGGTAGCAGAAAAAAACTGTTCTCAGTCATTGTTGTATTATTTAAAGTGCTTTAGGTACAGACAGTATGTGCGTTTGACTGTAGCTCAACTATCGATTTAAAATGTGACCCTCCACCATTAAAAAAGTATGTTTCTGTTTTCACTCTAAAGAAAAAGAACACATGTAGTGTGCAGATTTGGAAAGAAAAGTCGATTTTTCAAACATTTGTTTCTATTTTTAGGGATAAAAATCTTTTTCCTTCCAAAGTGATGAAAAACGTATCATTAATCTTTGTGTGTGTGTCAGATCACAGAGTTGCTGACAGACGTTGAGCGATTAAAGCAGGCCCTGAACGGCCTGTCCCAGCTGGCCTACACCAGCAACGCACCCCATAAGAGGCAGACGCAGCACATCGACACACTCCAAGCCCAGATCAAGAGCCTCCAGCAGCAGCTGGCTGTGAGTGGACACACATTACATCCTGAAATATGTCCACACGTGCATCCTCTGCTTCAGATCCCGTTAGATTTACTGCACAGGAGCTGTTTTCTGTTAGCGACTGACCGGAAAAAAACTGCCAATAATAAGGTCTTCATTTTTATACATTTCACCTCACCTCATCATTCAACACCCTCTCTCACATGGGCGGCGACATTTTGACCTCACAATCTCAAAGATTTCACTAATTTGTGTTCACATTACAAATGGTTGTGTCGTAAGTATTTAGCTTTTTGGTTGATCAAGTAGTTCATAGAACAAAACATACAAATACTACATAAGAAAACCGATTTTACCAAACACTGTTTGTCTCATTCAGTGACTGAACCGCATCTGTGTTTACAAGCCGGTGAAAATGGCACTAACGGTGTCCGTTTCACGTCTCTTTCCTTCCTTTCTGCTCAAACAGGATGCTGAGAGGCAACACAGGGAGGTGGTTTCAATTTATCGAACTCATCTCCTCAGTGCAGCACAGGTAAGTTCCTCTCATTCATCTCCACTGAAGTGACTGTTAGCTGATTCCTTTCTTAAGCCCTTACACTGATGAATGAATGGTCTTAACTGAATTAAATCAGGCGGTTTTTAATGACCTTAAGAACAACAACAAGATTCTGTGATTGAATTTGAGAACAGAAATCGTGAAAGAATAATTAAACAGATAAGTGATCTTAACTGTAACTTGTTTTGAAAAAGAGATAAATGATTTCATTAAAACACACTTGATTGCATATAGGGCAGACACATTATTTAATAAAAGCTGACTCGAAGAAAAAAACAAACACATAAATTTACTGCAGTTGACCCCAGCTGTGTTCGGTCTTTATCATTCAGTATGTGCATTTATCATTTAACATGAGCTGCGTCGGTCCTCGGCCGTTCCCGAGGTGCAAACAGGAGCTCAAAATTGCTCCAACACGCACAGTGGGTCTGTCCCAGCAGCTGCAGCACGACTCCGGTTGGCTCGCAGTCCACATTAGTGAAACACAGATCATCAAAGCGTCGTGTGTTTTCTGTGACACGGTGGCAGCGCACATCAAAACAATAGATCGTCACACCGCTGCCACTGCTGATTATTTGAGGCAGCTGTTACAGATCTGGGAACTTTAATGGTCAGAAATCCTGTGGGAGCAGGCCACACATTCAATAATCAATACAGGAAGTGTCAAAAATGGACCAGCAGAATATGGACTGAGCCCTAATTATTTGAAAATATGTTGGTGTAAGTGCACAGTAGCTGTCAAGAGCTGCAGAGCTGACGGTGATTAATGTATTGAATGGATTAACACAGTCCCTGACTTCCTGATTGTTTGTCTCATAGGGCCACATGGATGAGGACGTCCAGGCCGCCTTATTACAGATCATCCGCATGAGACAGGAGTTTGTGTGTTAAAGTTTCCTCTGACAAAACACAATGCTACATGCTGACTCAGATTCACCATTTCCACCCCCCCACCCTGCAAATTGTCCCTGCTGTGGCCCCTGTGGGTGCTCAGTGTTTGTGTGCTGAACTGAAATCCAGAATGTCTGTTGTAGTATGGCTGTTCTTTGGTTCCCAAATATCTAACTCTGTGCTGCAGGTGTAGATGAATAACTTTAGGTTTTACTTTTACAGATGTGATACTTCAGCTTCAGTGCAAACACAGCAAATCAAAAGGCAGTTTAATTAAATTGCTCTTGTCTCACTTCAAGTCAGTTTCATGTGTCACACTTACCAGTGAAATGATTTTTGACTCAATTGTCTACCAACTGTTTAGGCAGAAACATGTTGCTGGTATGGTCTGCAAAAAAGTGATTCCACACTCCATTATTTTTCCATTAATGACAATGCAAATCTCTGCATTTTCAGCAGATTAATTCAGCCCATCATATTCAGTCATTTGGTAGTTATTTGAAATGTGGGTTCCTTTCAAAGGTTACTTGAAATGCTCAGCTGAAACGAACATGAACACAGAGACCACTTTTTCACATTCCCACCTGACAGTCAGCTCTCATACACGGTGCTTTCATATTTAACAGCAGCTGTTTGCTAGAACTGTAAGGGTGGGTTCACTTTTTTCCAGGCTGACCTTCATATAACAATCACCTGCCTTTGCACTATTTACACTGAATGAGTTATTGGATGCCGTAATCGTTCCTCCTGTTCACACGTGCAGTAAGAGATCCCCTCCTTACATGATTTCAGAAACCAAACAGCAAACCTCAGAAAGACAGATTATATCAGAAAGATGTGTATGTCAAACATACAGGTAGATTTATCAGTCTATACACAAGGTAAACAGACCATTTCTGTATGTTCATGGAGAAAAAGTCTTTTCCTCTTTGGTTTCCCTGCCACTGTTTCCTTGCACACTAACTAAGAAAGCATCTTTTGTACAAAAGGAGCTGTAACTTCTGACAAAAGGACTTCACATTTGCTGAAGTCTCATATTAGCATATGTTAACATTGGCTGTAGATTTTCCATTTTTCACTCACATCGTAATATCATTAGAAAGCAATCTCTTCACCACTGGTATGGACAGGAGGAATGATTACAGCAAATGATAACTCATTCAGTATAGTATGTGTACATATATGCTTGTTGAGCAGCATATTAACAGAGATGGGGAAAAAAAGTGAACCTGTCCTTTAACCCTGTTCACGTGAGGCGAAACACTTCAGCTGCTTTCTTGTTTGTGCTCATTTTGTGGCACAGTTATCGTCTTCAGGTGGTCCAAACTAGCACACGTTGTCAGAATTATCCAAATACCAAAGACCTGAAGTTCATCCAAATCTTAAAAACAACAAAAACAAAAACTGCTTGCCGTTTTGGGTAGATGGTATAAACAGTTTGTGATAGATCTGGGAAAGCTCTCAGGTATATCTGTCTCACAGTCTGCTAACATGAGTCTGAGCATAGCGCTGTGCTGGATTTGAGTCATGGAGGTGTGGAGTGGAGATCCCTTGCTGTGTCCTACAGTTTGCAGTGGCACGTCGTCCTTTTGTTGAAACCAGAGTGTCCTCTAGTGGTGAGACTTGGCAGGCCAAGTTGATAGACGTAATAATCTGTGCGGCCCAGGGGTAGGCAGTCTTTGGAAGCTGTGATGTCTGCACGCTTTTACTCAACACAAGGGAAATTAATTATTAAATCTTACAGAGAAGTTCAGAGGATATGAAATTGGAAAAAAAAAAATTAAGAGATTTTAGAAAAATAATATCTCTTGCTTTGCATTTGAAAGAAACCCCCTTAATGTCCGATCTAAAAGTAGAATTTATATGAAAAGGACTTTGTGCAGCGGTGGAGTTTGCAGCTCTCCTGGAGCAACGGTTGCGTACCCCTGAGCCAGCTCTTTGTGACTCTTGATGGTGTAGTGTCGTGGTGTTGTGATTGTTGAGCGAGTCTCCTTGTGCCTTTACATTGATATATTTTTCATAGCTTTGTACTTCTTTAATTACTGTACTACAGTGTGACAATTCTGATATTCAGCAGGTCTGGAAGTAGAACGGCACAAAACACGTTCAGGGTAACATTTACTGTAGGCTGCCGTTTGATAGGAATAGAACAGATCTCTTTGTTTATGTGGATAGGCAACCCCTTAACAGAATTATTTGACTCCTGGGACTCCTGTCTTTACCTTTCAGTTAAAATACTAAACCAAGTAAATTTCCTGCCCTCTGTTTTTATACTTTGGCCAAATTTCTGTTTCACACCAACATATAGTTAATGAAAACCCATACCTCTTGCATAAGTGTCATGCTAAAGTAGGTATTAACACTATTTGTTTTTCTTACTGTCTTCCCTCTACTGTTAACTATGAATTGAATCCAGTTAAATCTCTCCATACATACTGTATTCTCTATACCAAACTGCTCAAATTGGTTGTTTTCTTTGGAAGTAATATTTGTGTTTGTGAATCATTAATACGGAATCAATAAAAGTGCCTAACATAGAAAACTACATTTTTGTTCAGTGTGTTTTGTCAGAACCATGCTACAGCCAGGCTAGACCAAAACATCTCAACAACTGTTGTAGATGGATTTGTACACACATTTGTGGTTCCCACGACCGACTTAATGACCTTTTGGTTTTTCCTGTCACATCACTCACAGTTCAAAATTTTCACCTGTGCTTAGAAATATCCCCCTGATGGTTTGGCACAAAATTCCTTATACATACATCCCCAGACGAGCAGTCTTGCATTGTAGTAGGGGGTTCAATTATAGTTCCATTTGAATAGAGAACAATGTGGATTGTACTGATTTATAGATATGCATTAACACTGTACAAATCTGTTTTATCAATAGGGTATCAACGGTAGTGGCACAGACATCTCGCTAAAGGTAAACAGTATAAGAAATGCATTATTGTACATAGTACTCAGACTACCACAGGAGCAGCAGACCTGCTTCATCTGCGACAAGCAGGGAGCATTAACCCTAATGTACAGGTAATAAGAGACTGGCACCTGATTGAGCTGTCATCACTTAGGCTTGTTGTAATCACATAATCAAGGCGGCAAGTGGAGTCGACATATTGCAAATTTCTATTACGCAGCCTAATGGGAGGAGGTGTTCCAGTAATGGGCTACTCCAGGGGATGGAAAATACAGGCGGTGATATTATTATTGTTTAAATGACTGGAAATTAAGACCAAATACCTGAGAAAAAAAACTAATGTCATCTCCATCAACCTCAGCTGGAGTTTGTCTTAAATGCTAATTAGTAATTATTAGCATCCTAATCTAAGATGGTAAGCACGGTAATTATTCTGGTTTGAGAGTGTGTTGGCATGTTGACGTTAGCATTTAGCTCAAAACAATACCGTGCCTGAGTTCAGCCTCGCTGCAGGCATGGCTGGCATCAAAGGGACTGAACAGCTACTGTCTCAATCAGCTTTTACTGTGGGCAGTGATCTTCTACATGAACACTGATATTTCTGCCATCAGGTTATTTCACAGCACAGATTTCTGCATTTGTGTCTTTGTCCTTACTTTTTTTTTCTTCAAAAGTGGTCAGGGCTTCGTTGGAGAACACATGATGTCACAAATGTCTGTGCCCCAATCAGGATTTAGAACACAACTAGCAGTTGTGGGGTTGATTTCTTATCGGATGGTGATCAATCATTTGAACAACGCCCATGCAATCCAGCAAAGCAGATTAGCTGAGTTTGTTTTCCTGATGGTCTGCTCATCCAGCTACATAACAGAGAAATACAAGGGCTTTTGCTCATACAGTGTGGCGTGTGTTTGCTTTTAGCGCCGTACACTCTTACTTCCCTTGTGAGGAACAGCTCTGTTCATGTGGTTTCACTTTAAGTACAATCAACCCAGGAATGAGTGCGAGTAGCTCTTTGGCACACAGCGCTCACTTTTATCTTTGAACCCGTGCCTCTATTGATTTGTCCGTTGCCCTTTTTTCTCTTCACAAGATTTATTTTTCATTAAAGCCCTTTTCAACAGGATGCTGCGAACAGAGGTCACGGCTGTTTCAGTTATCTCATTTCAGATACATTCACGGCATGCAGAGTCGCTGAGTGCAGGGGAATTTTCCATTTAAAAAGGACTCTGTGGTTGAATTGGCCCACACTTTTGAAAATAATCAAGATCAGTGATACAACAATAAAAAATCATTAATGCAACCTTAAAGCAGAACTCAAAGTTTATGAGTAAGAAATAATCCATCCCTTATCCCATCTTCTGTTCACACACACAGACACGTTGTGTGCACACACTCTCTAATTGATACCACACTTGTTCTGGGTTTGATTTCTTTGAGAGAGATTTGCTGGTTTCAAGTGGCAGCCCTCCCTCCTCCACACTCCTCCTCCTTCCTTGGTTTTATGATTCTCTTTTTTGCGGTCTGCACTGAATAAGCTGTTCTCAACAATTATGGTGAATACAATTCAATCTGTTCGTAGATCTCTCTTTAATCTCATTTCCAGGGTCCTAATCAGTTCCATACATCCACTTGTGGCCATTTGGTTAACCATTGTAACCCCTTCCCCGGCCGCAAAGAATCCCATCTTTATAAAATTCGTCATCCCGAGAAGGATCAGAGACGTTATTTATGTTGGAATAAGCCCTGGCCATCCACCGCATGCCTCACGAGTGGTAAACTGGCTGAGGAAGCAGGCGGGTGGTTATATACACATCAGATACACGCCCACATCTTTGCTTCCAGTCCTCTGAGCTGTCACGAATGTTTGTTATCTCACGCAGCAGCAGTCCTCCACCTCTGCAGCTGCTGCCCCCCCCCCAGCTCCACACTCACTCCCAGGAGGAGCTGCTGTGCTCTGTTAGCCATACAGAAACTCAGAGGCCTTTCTCATGTCTTATAGTAATTGTTATAACTTAATGTTGTGACTATCCCACATCTGAAGTTGTTTGCTCAACCTCCTCTCTCCTCTGCCCTCACTTATATCATGTGTGTGTGTGGGGGCGGGGTTTCTCTGCTCTTCCTGTTCCACATGGACAGATTAAACAGATGGCAAGTCACTGCTCAAAGGACATGTTCCAACCTCTTGTCTTGTCAAGTGACCATCACCACCTCCCACTCCCAGCAAGAAAATAAGTTCAGCAGAATAATAATAACTGAAATATAGCACGTTTACAAAGGATCAGAATCAGACTGATCATCTATTTTTTCATTTCATGCATTCTTCTTTCTTGTCAAAGCCCGCTGCCTCCATTACCCACTGAGCAAGTCGACTGCCGGCTGTTCAGAGATTTGGGGGGGTTATGCTCAAGGCAGATAATATCGCCTTGAGCCACGAGCCTCGAGCAGGGATGAGGAGCAGGCTGCAGAGGTTTTGGGAGGTGCACTTCTTTCTAACTCCACACCTCCAGATTCTTTTCATTTTCAAACTTCATGACTTCAGACCCGACTAATGCTGACTCAACTCACATCGCTTGAGAACATTTTGCGCAGCTCCATCTGGAGCCACAAAAATGGCTCATATAGCTTTTCCCACACATTTAGAAGTATTCCCTAAGAACTGTAAACAGACTTTGATGTGTCAAATCAGCAGAGTTCCCCTTTAAATAAAGTGCGCAACACACCATAGACAGGAGGAAGGAATCAACTAATACTCTTCAACTGGAAAACTACGTGGCACAGAGTTGCTGTATATCAGATAGTTTGTAGTAGTTTGACAACTTAATTTACAAAAATGCAGCATATGAGCTGAAGACAGGTGCACAAGATTTCATCGATACATACATGACCCACAGGGACGGCCGTGGCTCTTTGTGTCTTTGGAGAAAACACTTAACCTCAAATTGCAGACCAGCACCATGCATGCTCGACTGCTGCAATCAGTGTTGTGTGTGTGTGTAACTGGGTGAATAAGAGGTGAATTGTAAAGTACAAAGTGCTACATAAACACAGTCATTTACTAGTTGATATTTTACTTCAGTGCAGAAAATCCCTGTCCCCTAGAATTTACAGATAAAAAAATTACCAAAACAGGACAGAGTGAAACTGGTGTGTTTTGGACCGCTGGAGTTCTGAGGCTACGGAGCGGTCACTGGCTTTACCCGGACATCCAGCTTTGCCGTCGTATCGTCTTTTTTCTTTCCCCCCCTCTCCCCACTCCTTCCTCCCTTCCTGCTGTTTTACCTTTTGTCTCTCATCCTTCCTTCCTGGTTAATTCCACAGGTCAGGCCAGTCAAGAGGTCTGTGCCGTATTTGTCTCCCTGGTGTAATTGCTAACTATTTCTCTGCCACTAATAGGACATTACTCAGGCGGTGCTGGCCAGCCAGCTTGAGAGGCTTCACTGACGGCAGCAAACACAAGGCCAGGGGCCCCTCTTTTTTCATTAGTCCCTTGAGGAACTGGACTACTCTTAGCTCCAGGCCGAGACAGGCGAGGCCCCTTTAATGTTTTTGCAGAGCTCCAAAGCACTTTGTTGCCTCAATAAAGTTCATTTATGGGATAATAAGGCTCTGGAGGACACATGGTGCTGATTTGAGTTGAATGGTTTCAGCATGGCTCACATTCCCAAAACCAGCTCTCTTGTCTCTCTGCCTGTTCTCCATCTCTGTCTTTTATTTCATCTTGTTTCTTTATCTTTCCCTGCTTCTCGCCTTTCTCCCACTCCTCACCTCACACCCCCCCACCCGTACACTTTATCCACCGTCATTTATTGTTCTTTTTTCTAACTCTTTGGCGGTGTAACTGTCTGATCCTGGGTTGACCTGGGATTTGCACACCTGGGAATGAGTAGCAGCGAGGGGGCAGGAGGCCCTCTCATTTCCCAGGATTTATTCCAGAGCTTTGAGGGGGGAAGATGGTGGGGGTAGATGAGGGGAGAGAAGCGATCAGAGGAAAAAGAACCCTCAAGCCCGAAACCCTGGCAGAAGGTCAAGCTCTACATGCCAAGACTACAACGGAGCCGACTGCCCCGGACATTTGCTGTATCAAAGGTGTGGAAGTACATGTATGGTGTATACATGTGTTAAAACAGATTCCTATACTCTGAGGATGGGTTAAAAGACACGCCTTCACTTCTTTTTTATCCCCTTGGTTATTACACATGAGGCTTACCTAAGGGTTGGCTGTGTTTCCCAGAAAACCAGGAACGACATTGTACACCACTGTATGCTAAACGGTTTCATCTGAGTTCAATGTTTTTCTTTTCCCTCATTAGTAGTTGGTTAACCACTAATGCTTAGTGTATCTGCTCAGCTTTTCTTCCTCCCTTCATTGACTTAGCAAGAAACAGATGGGCCCTGACCGCCACATCTCCCTCTCCCTCTGACTTGTCATCCTTCCCACCACTTCTTTTACAATAATCTCGCGCTCTCAAACGGAAAATCGCTCCAGTTTTGCATGTCTGTTCGTAGTGCAACATATGAGACAGCGCATGTGGTTTAATAGGATAAGGCTTTTGGGGTTACGTGGTGCTTGGAAACATGGCAGGGGCCACCTCTGGTTGCTTCAATCATCTTAAAGACATTGGGTTAGGCCTGAGGGTGTTAGTTTGAGCTTGTTAGAATGGTTGGAAAAGGCTGTGCTTGATTCCATGATGAGGGCTGGATGAAAAGCTGTGAGTCTGGAAGACTGACGCTGATTTGATGTTGGCGTTTGGGAGACGCTCCATTTTCAGTTTGTGGTATTTCGGGATGACGTGCTGGTTGGGTTGCCAGTTCAGCCGAAACACACCGCTGACATGAAGAGTGTCTCTGTGCTAAAGTGAAGACTTTCCTAATGTCGATGGGATAACGGTAAATATTACTCAGATAGACTTTTAGATATAACAAAGAGGTGTGCATATTTATACTTTGGCTTTCTGCAGGGCTTCTCTATGTGGAAAATCAACTGTAAGTGTTTTGGTGCATCTCCTATTATTGCCTATTCACTGTACACAGCAAAAAGACCAGGACCCAGAAGTTTCAGTAGCTGAATATTTGGAAATGTGTCAACATGTAGCTCATTGTAAAACCACACTTCTGTTTGTGTATGTGTTAAACAAATGAGATACAACACTTTGGGCGGATAGCTGTGTCTCCCTGTGTAACGCGACCTGAGAGTCATATCAATGTTCAAATTCTGGGGAAGATCCCAATTAAGTATTCCCCAAAGAGTCAAACAACAACATTAACATTAGTTTGCTAAAAAAAAAAAAAAAAAGGGGGAACTATTATTGGTGCATAAAGAGGAATTTTAGGAAATCCTGTATACTGTTTGCCTCCTTGAGTTAGATGGGAGGATTGTTACCACTTCCACGTCTGTCAGATAAACATGAGAGCTATTGCAGCAGCCGGTCTAATCCACAGACAAACAGAAAGGTAATAAGAAACTCACGCTGTGATGTTACAGGCTTTATGTGCTGAAGTATTTCTTGGCAAACAACAGTTGGGATCTGTCAAGTCTCCGTCTCTGTGCTGAACACAGGCGCGACAGCGGCATCGATTTTAATGAGCTGCGTATCACATGTTGCACAGAGCCATGTGCTTAAAGCTGCAAACACAACACTGACATCAGCTTTCAAGTTGATATGGAGACTCTTTTAGCAAACACTTATTTACACACCCAGCAGTTATAGCAACATTATTATTCATTTGGTGTCCTGTATCTGTCCACCTGGAATAAAATAAATCCTGTATTCGGTCTTTTTTAGATCTGGTTTTGGTCTCTGCCAACTCCTGAGGGAAATATCTGGCTGTTTAGCTGCTAAATGCTCCACTATGTTCACCAGCTGTCTAATGGTGGGCGCTGGGTAGGTAGTGCAAAGCAGGGTTTTTTTTTCTTACTAAAACAGCTGCCTACTGCAGCCAAAAATGACATTAAACACAGATCAGTAATTGTGAACCAGAACAGTTATTTCCAAAACAGACAGCTAAACAAGCTGAAACTGGCTTTAAAGATCCATGAAGCAGAGGAGAGCTGTATGAGCGACCCTTTCACATCATCACACATGTGGTATGTCGTTCTCATAAAATAAAGGTTGTAGTCACCTTAAGAAATAACATCATAACAAACTGTTTGCCCCTTTTTGTCAAAAAAGAAAGATGATTTGTGTTTGAAGAACACACAGTACTTGAACTGACCACGCGTCCATCAGGCTAACTTAGGGCGTCCGAGTCGTTTCCTAATTTGCTGCCTCTTGCCCAACATAAATTAGCTTTTGGTTTTTACTTTGTAGTGGGTTGATGAAGATGTAGTGGTTCAGTGGGGAGTTCATTTCCTCAACAGAGCCGGGATTTCAGTAGCACGGAGGTCAAAAGGTCAAACACTCAAAATATCCCTGATGCCTCAGCCGTGGTTTTGGCTACTGAGTTATTGTCGCGTTGGACCGTAGATATTAACTCTGTCTGACTTCAAATCAACTTTATTGGATGTGGTGGTTGGTGGTTCAGAGCTGAATGAGTTATATGAGGCTGTGTTGTCACACACCATCTAATTGGACACATAAAAGGAAACTTTTCTTTGGGCAGGAGTTCACAAGATGTAAACAGGCTATAAAACGGAGACAGCTGTATTAATTTTTTCCTTCCACATTTGGTGATCTTTAGTCAACACAGCTCAGAGTTGAGAGCTCATCAGAAATGTTTTCTGCCGGAAGGGTAAAAAATTGACCAATTTCAAATATGATGCATAGTTGTAGTATGTAATAAGTAGCTCATGTTGACTCCAACCTGGGCCTAATAATTTATGGGGATAGATCCAGATGAAGATGGTTCTCAATATAGCATATAGTAGTGGTATTCTCAATATAATTTGTGCCTAGTTAACCAAATATGTCTGAGAAGAATGAACGTGTTCCTGGTTGGACTGAAAAATTCCAGCCATCCAACATTAATTATTCTGCTTTTCTGTAAAGACTACCAGAAAAAAACAAAACCTACTGACTAAATAAATGATGACATCCTAATTGGATTTTGTGATATTTCCACACAGTGAATGGCATCCTCTTTTAATCACCAACTCTGACCTTTTGATGTTCAGGCTGGAAAAGACGTACCCCCCCACTGCGCAGTATCTTTATTTAATTGCCACCCTTTTTTTTCATTAGGGAAAAGTTGAGGGTTTAAATGTAGAGTGTTGTCTTCAAATTGTCTTAAGTGTCTGTTTTCATCGCAGGATGTTGAAGTGTTTGGATTTCTGTGATCTCAGCCCGGTCGGGCGATGACTGCCTCTTTTGTGTCTTTGGGCTTTGATGCAAATTCACAGTGACTGGAGGTTTCCGGCATTCCAGGTTGTAATCTCATGGGAAGTGCTCCTGTTCACCTGATCTGGTTTATTTGGCTTTGACGAGCTGCAGAGAGGCGTGTGTATATGTTCGTGTGTGTGTGTGTGGGGGGAGAGAGGGTTTGAGTGGATTGTGTGCGAGGGGTGTATGCGTGTGTGTAACCATGCAGGCATCTCACAGACCGGACTTTCATGGCCTCACTTCAGAGAGAACTTTTCCCTTGGCAAGATGTCTTGCCCTTGGGGAGACCAAAGGGAAATATTTATAAATCATCCGCACAACCAATATTGGAGCCAACCCGTGAGGTCAAAGCCATTCGATGGACAACCTCGCCAGAAATGTGCAAATACACCTCCCAGGCCGCCTGCTGACCCAACCGAGCGTCCCTGGAACCACGTCTCTGACCCACTTAGCTGACATATATATCATACACACCATTTGGACCTATTAATACCAACATGTTCCCACTGGGATTGTGAGCTGCTGCTCGCTGGAAGATCAAATGTAAACATCTGGTTCTTCAGCAATGAAAACAACTTCCAGCCTTCAATCCCAGCAGCCTCTCTTCACCGTGCCGCATCTGCTTTTTGTTGTTTTTCTTGTTACTGTCAGACCCATTAGATTTGATTGTCACTACATGTTTCAGATGGGAATGAAGTAAATTAAACACAATAGTTATTACTTATATCCCCCTAAATCTGCTGTGTTATGGCAGCTGAAGCAGTATTTCTTCCTCTGTTCAGTTTTTTTTCAAAACTGAGAAGGTATTTTTGCCACTTTGAGGAAGATGATGGCATGTGCTTTCTGAGTATTCGAGACTTGACACCATTTTAGTCCAATAAATTGCATTTATACTCACAGAACAGGAATTTGTTTGCAGTTAAGAGGTGGATGTGTTGAGCCCAAACTCAGATTAATTTGGAAATTAGTGAGGAATAAACATGTATATTGTTTTATGTTTTAGCAGACTGTGCATTTAAAAAAATAATATTTTCTACAATGAAAAAGTGTATCCATCTTTTATAAGTACTCTAGTGATTTTGTGTTGCACTTCCATTAACTTGTGGGACTTACAAGAGACAGAAAGTATGGCCAAAAAAATCACAACTGCAGAGGATGAGATATCCAGACTTTCAATCCCTAAAGTGGGTCAAGCTCCACAAACACTGGATCTTACACATTTTGCAAAAGAACTTTTTAAAAGCTGCTTGTAGCATTATACGGTTTATATGCGGTATATGTAAGAAGTATTCTTTTTTAAAGTGAATAAAGCAGGGTGTTCAGGCAATTATTAGACCATAAGATACGCCAGGGATGTGACTGGGCCTCAACTCTAACACATTGGAAACTGGTGCATTTGCAGCTTCACATGGTCACTGGACACATGTGGGATGAATTGTTATGTGCTTGTGGGTGCACTGCTCTGCTGTGTATGCGGACCCTGACCCGCTTGAGTGTTTTGCATTTTAGTGCGACAACAGTGAAATAATGGAGTAAATCTTTTGTGAATACTCTCATAAATATATGATTTATAGGTCAACAGAGAGAACATGGTTCAGCCACGCAACCAGCACACATTCAGAGAAAAGGATAAAAAAGCCCACATGGGGCAAAATGTGGCAAACTGAAGGCTCTGCCATGTGGCTTCTTAAAACATTTTCATAACCAGCTCGAGGACTATTGTCAGTTAAAACCAACTGGTGCACAAATGGTTGAAAAATTACATTAACTGCCAACATAAGAGTCAAATCAGGACTCGTAAATGTACCGCAGTTTTATAATGTGCTTAGCAGAAGTCTGAGTAATGCTTAATGCATAAAAATGCATATATATTTTACATCCTATCAATAAATCCAAGATTCTTAGTGATACTAAACATGTTGGATTGAATTATGGAGCAAAAATTCAATGTTATATTGCAACCATAAAACAATATGGAGATTATATGAAGCGTGGAACTGACAGATGCAAAATATGCCATATGTGACGCTGTGAAAAGATGTGGAAAGCAGTTTTTTTTACAGTCGCAACTGTTTAAGAGAAAATTTAAGAGAAAACTCCCGAGTTCAAGAGCTGAAGTCAAACATTTTTTTAAACAGATGTTTGGTGCATTTTAAAGCAATAACTATAAACCAGTGTAATTTATGTGTACTATATACCATACATTACCATAGTATATTACATATCTAATGCTTTCTGTATTATTCTGGGGTGAAACAACAGTAATTAACACTATAGAAATGTATTGTGTTTTCCTAACAGTCAGTACGGGTTTGTCTTATTCATTTACATACAATGCCTTCATCAAGTATGAGGCCAGTTTCCTTCTACTGTACACTGTAGCTTTCAGTGGGTGTACTCCACAGCTGCAGCATCAGTCTAAACCAGCAGAGGGCAGCAGATCCCCATCTGTTCAGTGCTTGATGCCAGTGAGAGCCCCTCTTTTTTAGAGGAACAAAACAAGTGAATTGATTTCATTAATGGTTCCCCCTCCCTCTCATTGAAGATTATGCTTTTGATGTGGGACAAGTAAAGATCAGGGAACCACTGTTCATCAGTGCTGCTGCAGGCACCAAACCCTTTTATTTATGTATGATGTTTTTCATACGTTTCATCACTGTTGTGCAACATATCCTGCTCCTTGCGTGAATGCCGTTTCAAAATCTGTGACTGTTGTGGGGGCATTTCAAAATACTTCCAGATAATGACTGTTTTCGACCTTTATTCACTCATGACAAAGATCAGACAGAGCGTGAGGATGGCACTGGCATGCATGGAGGCTGTAAAATAACAAGGCCACCACTGAGAGAAATTCACAGAAAAATATGATTTCTGCAGAAAGGAAAGGAAAGGGATTGTGGGTAGAAGAAAAAAGGTAGCAGCTGAGCAGAGTAAATGAAAAGAGAATTCTTGTTTCCACCACTCTTGTTATTGCAGCCTGTTCTGGCTGTCAGAAGACCTGACTGAACCCTGACCTCTCTGCCAGCAGCATGAGGAAGTGGTTAGACAGACTCATAACAAGAGCAAGAGAAACTGAGGCTGAGGGGAGGGAGAGCGGTGCATGTTCCCTCTGAGTTTGCCTTTGTTTTTTGGCACGGCACCCGGGGCCACCGCTGTGGTTCCTGCGCTCCACAAACTCTCCCGGATTGTCTATCAACGATCGGGGCTGCTTATGTGCGTCGACCCAAACCGCATCCCCTTTTTTCCCTAAGAGCCAGCAGGCCTCATGAGTCGCCTGAACACCGCGCTCTCGTGAGAAAAACGGCCCCCCAATCCCATTAATTCAGCCACTCTAGTCTCTGTGCTGACCATGTGGGTGAAGTGCAGATGGATAAACCAGGCTGCTGCTCCATTGCACTCGGGCAGTTTCACGCTCATAAACGCAGTCAGGGCTCAGTGAAAGCACACTCATCGTTGAACTCCCGCCCTCCCAATCCCTTCATGTTATACCAAATTCTCCCTTGCTCTCAGTGTACTACTGAGTGTGTATGAAACACATACACACACACACACACACACACACACACACACACTCAGTAGTCTGGAGGGGACATGCCAGATGTCAGTGCTCCGTCTTGGAGCAATTAAACCGGTTGTTATGATGAAAGAATTTATTTGCCATTTGTTTCTCCTGTTCAAGACTAATTGAGTGATTGAGATCTTAATTAGATTAACTCTCTTTTTTTCACCTCCGTTGTCTCCCAGCCTCTTTAATCCCTCATTTGTATTTAAACTCTTCTCAGCTAAAGTTATACCTCTGTATTTAAAGGCCGCAGAGCTGGAAAGCAGCTAATTACTCCAGAAGAACTGCAGTTATACTGGACTTCAGGAAGTCTTGTGATCGGTCAAGCTTTTTCTTATATTTTTTAATGTCTGGATTTCACTTCCACTTGGGGGGGTTCTGTATCATTTAAACCATGTGCACTTTTTTACCATGTTATGTTACTTTTCATTTCTCTTAAAGCAGTTATAATCTTTTTTTTGTATTAACAGTGTATCACATGGGTCACTTATAGTAACATATCTAGCAGACTCTAAGAAACCATCATTATGAAACAGCTCACAACAGTTTTTCAGTTGGTCAGTTTTTCAGTTCTATGAACACACATGACTACCTGTTAACACATGAGTTAAGTTTTTCTTTCTTTCAACAAAACTTTCAAGTGTTGTTTCTTGTTCGTCTTCACCTTATCTCCTTGTGGCTGTTTAGCATTGAATAATGTCAAATATTTGGAGAATTAAGTGTCACATACCAATCATTGTTTTGGGGCTTTAGGTGACTGATGATTCAACAGCACACAGTTGCGTTGGTATTTGCAAAAAAAAGGAGTTGTGTTCTTAAATCAGCCCAAAATGCCTCAGCATCCTGTCCCACAACATCTGCTCAAATGATTGTGAAACATACTCAGCACAGTGCCTCTTGAATTAGAGTATCCATATGTCGACCAGGATGGAAGCAAACACAGTTTGTGAGATAATACTGTCCTTGGAAGTTCCTGAAATGGCCATGAGGAAGTATTTACAACACTGTATTTTAAAAAATGTGTTATTCATGCACTGTCGTCTTTCCTTCACCGTGCTTATAATTGTCTGAGCACTCTTACAAATTTGATTTCTTTCTCTTGTAGTGTGTAAAAAGCTCCCTGCTCCAGAGCCTGGCAGAGACCAGCCAAGTTGTTTTGCATTCTTGTTCTTGGGTAAAAGCCATAAATTATTTATCCATTGGTTGTTAGCAGAGATACTCTGGATGCTAATAAACTCCTGCAATGTTTGATCGCCTCAGTACCTCCACGCTGAAAATAGTTGATTGTGACTGAGCTGTATTTCAAAGGAGCTGCTGTATTTGTTGTCTGTTTATTAGACGTGTAATAGGCAGCGGGTGCATGTGTGGTTTGATGGAAAGTGAAGTTAATAAAACCTTCAGATATGACTGATGAACGAGTACAGTTTTATGATATTGTAAATTGATAGGATTGAGGACTTGTGTTTTTGTAAATACTGATTTTAGTAGTTTCCAAGTAATAGTTGACAGGTCAATATTGAACTCATTTTGGAATAAAACAGAGAGAGGAAGGGAAGGAGACAATGTTTGTTGAAGATTTGTTCTGAACTGCCTGTTGTCTGCTCCTGCAGTGTCTTACATAAGTCTAAATCATCAGTCTTATGTGATGTTGCGTGTACAGTATGTGTATATGTTTATGGATTTTTTTAAGGGGTGAATGAAGTTTAAAACTGTGATTGTGAAGTGACCTTATCACTGTTAATGAGACATTCTCCTAATGCTGCATTAATGTATATACTGTATATACTACATTACTGACAGTGCCTCACATGCATTACATTTTTCCTCTTAGTGGATTACTTCTATCAGGGCAAGGGGAACAAATACATCTAAAACAAGTTTATTGCAATGCTAAACAGTGTGATTAACTAAAATATCTCACATCCATACCAGATATATATCTGTAAACCCCCTCGAAATTTTTTAGGGGACTATAGAAATTATTACTCTGTAACCTTCTGAATAATAGTCACATTTTAATGTTTTATTTAGTATCAAATAAATTCACTGATCGTTGACAGTACATCCAATGGTAAATAGCAAACATGTATTACTGATAATGAATACGGCAGACTTAATTTTCCAAAATGTAAACAAATAAAGGCTTAAAAATGTTTCTCCCTGAATTGTTAGCACCATTAGACTATATCATATTTCCAGCTTCGTGTAAAAGTTAACATAGAAGCGAATACTGTTAAAAGTTTAATGCGATATTATCCGAAATACGCTGCAGTAACCCCCCACGCTACTTTGTACGGTTTTACAAATTTGCGACAGGTGGGCGGGTTCAAGGCTCTGATTGGTCTCCATGTTGTCACGTTATCAAATCTCTGAGCGCCGCAGAAGTGAGTCTTTTCGGTCCGGTTAAGTCAACGTTTTGGGTTTTTTGGACCCCTTGAGTGAAGGAGTCACCGATGCAGGTGTCTGTTGGACAGTATTCAGCTCTCTGTAAGGAAACTGAAGCCCACACCGCCAGGTTAGCATTAGCCAGCTTCGGTCGGACCCGTGGCATCTGAGGAGGAAAAGAAGAAGAAGAAGAAGAAGAAGAAGAAGAAGAAGAAGAAGAAGAAGCAGCCGAGGGTGAGGGGAAGTGACGTGGCCACCTAACAGCACCTGCCACCGTGAAGGACGACGGTTTTCACCTGCAGAGACCGGTAGCTGTCAGAGTTCACGCCTCTCTGTTGCGCTGGCGTTTATTCAGAATTAGTGCAAGTACACAACTGCAATCAAGTCACAAGAGGAATAACAGTGGAATTGACATTTTTGTGTTTTTCTCAACTACAACATGTTCAAACTGTTACGCAGCCTTTGCACTCTCCCTGAAAGTACAGTCTAGACTGGACATGTGGCCGTGTAGTGGTTTTTGGTCTAGACCTAGTCCAGTGTGGTCCAGGTAGGTTGTTCAGAGCATTTTGGAGAACTGCAGGATGATGAGACTCCATGATGCTGAGATTTGGGCTCTCCTCTGTTGCAGGACTTGTTGTTGTTGTTGTGGTTGATGCCTGTATGTTTGGTACTGCGTGCTGGATGAGAAACATCTCAAGGGCTTAAAACTTTTGCACAGTTCTCTCTCAGACATTATGGACAGATGCCTTTGTCCAGATGTTATGTTTGTATATCACTATACTTTTGTTGTGTTGGCAGTGTAATCGCTGGCTGGATTATGTTCTGAGGGGATGTGGATTTGAATGAATAAAGTGCGATGTTTATGAACTGTGGCGTGTGGCATCCAGAGACCGTGGCTTTGGTGCAGCAAAGAGCCAATTTCCTCCACTTTTTGCGACACGTTTGTTTGCCACACACAGTAGTAGATTCCACTTAAGGGCCTGGCGCAGGGCTCTGGACCTTATATATTTTTTTGGGGGGGGTAGGTGTGTTTGGGTTTTTTCTCTGCTCTGCTGAGTGTGGTGTTTGCTCGCGGTGAGCGACGAGGTCGGAGCCTCGACGGCGGAGAGCAACCCTACATAATATGAAATCACATATTAATCTTTTCCACATAAGTTGGCTGACTCAAATATACTGCGCGCCTTTCCCCAAGATGTTTTTCTAAGTCTGCGATAACATTAGACCACTCTCTCCCTCGAAATTATTTCCTTCTGTGCTTGTCAGTGCCGTCACTCAAAACCTTGGGAACTCTGCTGCGTAGGAGACTGTAACGGACAATCAAAGCTTTCACACGCCGTGAAGTTTGATGTTGGTGTTACAAGGTTAATGTCACCACGGGCCAGAATTCAAAAATAGCAGGTCGTCGCAGGCTGAGGACGACTCGTCAGTGGAAATTACATGCTTAGCAAAGCGGGTCTTCATGATTTTCCATGAACTCTGACAAGCCGTCTGTTGATGAACTCTTTGCTGCTCACCACGAGATTTTACAACAAAGAAAGAGTTTAGCTCAGTTACTTGGGGGGGGGCAACATTATGTTTGGTGGGAAGTATTGTCGTCATCTGGTCCATTGTTGTTGTAATCATGTCAACAAATTAACAACGGCGCACGCACGCAGTCCACCACCTGCATCCTCCACCCTTCCCTCAAAATGTAACCGACATCGACTTCCAGCCCAGTCAGTCGGGCTGCCTCAGTACATCCACCGACTCCGAGGGGAAATTACTTGCAAGTTATTTTTCTCCAGCTGGGTATTGGCAGACCTCTGTGAATCGCGTTTCCCCCTTAAAGACATATTACTCATGAATCAGAGGGAAAAAGGGGGATTACTGTTATTAGAAAGAGTGAAAGTCATCAGAAAAAGTAAAAGTGAAGCATTATCATGGAGGAGAGGCGCTAAGAGACATACAAAGGCATTCAGCAGGTCGGGGGCCTTTAGTAGCAGCTAACTTGGACAGTAGCACAGGCCGTGCCACCTCCGCCATGCTACATGTTAGCACCTCCGCAAACACAGGCCAGAACACAATAAAGTTTCTGTGCGGCTTCTGTCTTGTGTCAGAGTTTCACGAGGTGTGGCGAGGTTTCTGCTTCCTGCGCTCAAAATGATCCCTGAAGGCGGCTGAGGCCCCCCAAGAACGTTACTACAAATAGTTGGGGCCTGAAAAGTACATCAACTGTATGAAAAATAAATAAAAAATATGTTTAACAGTTCACAAGATCATCCTCTCAGTCTTTTTTTAGCCTTATATTCCCGTCATAAACCATGTCGCCTAAATTAAAATGTAACGGTGAAAACCACAAGATTTGTCAGGGATTTTCATTTGATTTGTTTTAGAGCTGCAGCTAATGATTCTTTTTCCATTATTGAGTGTTTGGTCCATAAAATGTCAGGAAATAGTTATATAATATAATCACATAATTTCCTTCAGACCAAGACCACGTCTTCAAATATTTTATGTCCAACCCGTGGTCCAAAAACCCAACAGTGTTTGTTTTGCAACACGACCTTTGAAGATTTAGGCTTGGACTCTGACTGTGAGAGACGTTTCTGGCTATTTTTGATCCGACAAAGCAATTAATCGATTAACTGAACTGATTTATAATGAAGCTAATGATGAGTTGCGTTCCGTAAAAGCTGTGTAACATCCTCCCTCGCTCGGCTGCAACAGTCTTCATGGCGCTGAGTATTTGATCTCTCTCTTTCGTCTCTGTTCTCGTGCCTGTAGTGAATTTTCATGCCAAGTACAGCCTGAGGAAACCCTAACCCCTGTTGTGACCCACAAGTAAATTACAGATGCACAACTATTTCTGGCAACAATAAAATAAAATAAAATAAATAACTGGAAAAAACAGGATAAAATATGAGACATGGAATATTTGGTTTCTCTCAGCTGATCCTCTCAATTATGAGGGAATGTTCTGAAGAAATTTAGGAGTAAGTTATTGCCCATAAACAGATACAGCATGGCTCAATAACAAAGTATTTTCTGATAACCCCAGCACAAACTTTGGTCTCCTGAGGGTAATATTGTATATTGGCCTTGGGGTTGTAAACATGACTGTTGTCTTGCACGCTACTCGTTCACACAATTATTTACCTTTAATTTTGAATCCGTGGGAAACTTTTCAAAATAGAACAAATCCAAACATCCAAAATTAACCAAAAAAAGGTTTTGTGCATTATGTATATTGCTTGTTTCAACATTTAAAGTCAAAGGTCGGGAATTCCCAGTGTGTATAATGTAATTGCACTGTTCATACAGTAAGTATTTGGACAGCGTCACATTTTCCTGTCCTTCGGTCTCTGTGCTGCAGCACGTTAAATATGAAGTAAAATGTGCGTGTACGTCCGGCCCGCGCTGCGTGTTCCTGTGGTCTTGTTTCTCATGAAGACTCGATTTTATTATCAACCACATGTTGGGGGTTACAGATTTCTTCATGGCTGACGTTGCAGCAACAATTACAAAGTTAGCATTAGGTGTTGGCAACAGCATGTGCAACTTAACATTTCACCATTCAACTCGGTTTCATGTGCATAAAATTTTAAGGTTGTGCGCTGCTGCGTGGTTCAAGCTGGACAGTATTTAGAAAATAAGAAGCGCTTGAGCAGCAGATGCCTTTTAAAGCGTCAGGTCAACGTGGACAGATACTGGCAATTATTAATTTTAGAAATTTAGCTTGAGTGGCTGTTTTGGCTCCGGCTCCAAAGCGTGCGGACTTCCGAAAAAGATCCGACGGTGAGAAAATACGGCCTGAAGTGATTTTTTTCACTACCCATCAACTCTTTGTTTGATTAAAATACTTGAGTCTGATTAAAGCCAGGAAGCCCGAGCACAGCGAGCCATGGGAGCAGAGCTGCGGGCAGCCGGAGAGGTTTGTTTATGCTCGTGTTAGGGATTTGTATAAACTCTGATATGTTACTCCTCTTATACCGCAGGGGGCCATTTTGTTTACGGCCCGAGCCAAGTAGACCACCACGTCTGTATTCACAAGCTCCTTCCACCGTGAGAGCTGTAACAGGCCCGAGCCGCTCCGGAGAAGTTTCTGTCATGTGCCGAGCCCCAGACAGAAAACGGCACTCTGGGGAACCGCAGGCATCCATAAATATTCAAGCCCGGAGAAGTTTATGGAGTTTGTCGTTAAGGATTTATGGTGGGCTGCAGAGGCGGTCACGGGGAGGGGGTGGCGGTCGCGCTCCAGACTCTTCAGAGTGCCAGCGCTGGTGTCGAGAAAACGGAAATAAGTGTTAACATCCACTGATGCAAACATCACAGCCCACCAGTGTGAAAGCAATTAAGTTGGGTGTCGTTTGGAGGGTTTAGTATTCCCGTCGAGTTTCTGCGTCGTGGCGTCGGCCACGTTTCTCTCTCTCTCTCTCTCTCTCTCTCTCGAAAAACTATTCTGTGGATTGATATCTGTGTAAGGGTTTCAGGGTGTTGGGAGGAAAACCCCACTTAACATTATACTGATGCATTAGGGCTATACTATATGCAACAACAAAAACATTATGTTAACTCCCAAAATTGAAGTGTTTGCTGCTGTGCACACACATTACACATTGTGTATTTTTGCATGGGGGGTTAATGAAAATAAATAAGAGGAACGTGAGTGAATTTTCAGCGCTTGTTTGTTCATGTTTTATTGTGTGAACATGAAACCACTTTTAACTTTTGCGGAACCTCGTGGTTTTGGGTCAGCATTATTCTGTTGCACAACCTGCTCTCCTCGCTGCTGGATGGCTGCCCGTGTGCACCACAACCACACCGTGCTTAAACTCATACCCACGACGACTTCATCGCGCATTTCACACCCGCTTTTTTTCCCCTTTTCTCGTTTCTTTCTTCTTCCTCTTTCTCATTTCTCCTTTAGTCCCGTTCGACCTCTCCCTCCCATAAGCCTTGTTTAGATTCCCCACCTCTCTCTCCCCCACACCCCACAATTGCTCCATAATTTCTCTTGCTCCCATGTTGAGTATTCAGTTATTTCCAGAAGTCTCTCTGCAGCCCTCAGCTTTTCTCTCTCATTTCACTACAACTCCGGGCCATGTAACCAGGCTGTGTTGCGACAGCACCGTTTTCCTTCAGAAACTTTTGAGTCATTGGTGTCTCCGTGCCATGCCAAGATAAGAGCAATTTCAAAGTAAAGGTCACGGTGATGCCGTGCTCTCTAAAAACATTTTCTCCACTCTGATAGTTCTGAAGGCTTTCACAAAATCCTTTTGCAGCAGCTGAATACAGAGCTACCTTGCAGTCCTGGTGTTAGTGTGCGGTACGAGCGGCGCTCGCTCGTCTCTGTGGGTGTCGGGCCATTTAGGAAAATAACTCTCTTCAAGACACCGCAGGTAACCTCTCGTAGGATTAGTCTTGTGTGAGCCACTTCCCTTCTGTTGTTGCTACGCATTTTCTCGTTGCCGTGTATATTAATGTCGACCAGCTGCACGTCTGCACGTGTGCAATCAATTAATGCGTTCATGGTTTTGTCTGAAAGTTAGGAAAAATGCTCATCTGACTGTCACAGCGGCCAAAGAGGTGATCCAGTTTACTGTTCGCATCAGACAAGTGAAAGGTGCAAATCAGAACATGTAGTATTACACCATAGATGGGAAATTTTTTTGCCGACTTTGTATGCCATTAGTATGTTACTGCAGTGAGCAGACAAACAAAACTACAGTCTGGTAAGTATTTTAGGATGGGCTATGTGGGTTGCATTCGAATAATCTGGATGAAAATAGACGGCGCTTGCGTTCACGTGCAGTTCCCGCGCACGTCTGAGACGAGAGCCATCTGAAGAAGCCGCCGGAGTTTTCCACCCCTTCCCCATGAGCCACGCATCCTCGGCAGCACGTCGTGTCATCCCACCAGCATCCCAATAAAAAACAGGAAGCTTCATTTCCTATCCTGCCAAAAGATTGCTCATCCGTCCTCCCCCATCTTCACAGGCACTCAGATTTAAATAAAAGGAGACACTGAAACAAGGCTGATGTTACAAGAGAGTAAACAAGGCTGCCGTGTGAGGAATCCTGCTGCATTTCTGCAATATATAAAAGTGGAATTGTTGATGTCTATCTCTCTGTGACAGATGGGGTTACAATAAAAGCAAGGCCAAAGGAGATGGGGCGCTTTGATAGCCGCAAGGATATATAAATACATATATATAAAAAAAAACAATTTAGGAATGCGACAGGCAGGGGATGTTTCTTGCAGAGAGAGGATTTTGTGGCAGATTGAGTATGGATGCTTTGACGTATGTTTCCGTCCCTGGATGGAGACGGGGCCTCCACCGTCGTGAGGCTGTTAAACATAAAATCCTCTGTCGGTTATCAATGGAACTGTAACGAAGAGTCACGTGTCATGGCTCGCCAGGCAGCGTTCGCCCACCACTCCTCAGTTTCATTCTTGATATTAAGTGTTTTGCACATGCGCACGCGCTCACGTGTCAAAGCGGTCGATCCACTTGAATTCGCGCTTGGGTCAGTTCGCTAACCACCAGTTCGGAGGGAGGAAGCGTCGGTTTTAAATAATACAGTATTTATCACATTAGAGTGGACCAGTACTGAGTGAAGGGGAAACTGTGGCGCTTTAATGGGTTGACATTATGCACAGCAAAATGGCCCTTAGCACCCTCAGCTAAATGGATTTTCACCCGCTGTGTTAAAGGTCTTAAAGTTCATTATTAGAGAAGCTAATGGGACCAAAGCGGGCCGTTTCCTCGTCTGTGTTATTGGTTCGTCTTACATGGACCCTCGGCGCCTTCTACACAGGAGCACTGAAAATAGGCCTTTTCTGCTTTTCATTAGATTCTGTTTGTCTGGCAGCCCACGAGTGAAAAGAAGATATTTGATGTTGTTTGCCGTCTGTCCTCCCTGCACCCGCTCGCCCGTCACATTTTTCACACGGCGCGCTGCGTATACAAATGGGTTCCCACACATCCCTCCTCTCTGAAATACACACCGGCACATGCGCACGCACACAGCGCACAACCATAGAGGGGAAAAAAAATTAGGCAAACCGCCCCCCCTGAATTCTTATTAAAGTGAGATTATTGACATGGCTGTCCTCCGTTTTCGGTGTCAATCATTGCGCATTATGCCAGTCACGATAAAAGCATTTATTTTCCATCTGGCTCCACGTCCAATTACTCCTGTGCACGCGGCGGCGAGTTTCTGGTTCCCGGACTAATCTGGTCAACAACATGTTTGGCTGTCTATCAGAATTTAATGTGAGATGTCAATTAGGGCTTGCCGGCGTTGAACAGGTATCTGGGACTGATAAGGCCACTGCCCTCTGCTCCTGATATTTCCAGCATATGTGCACTTCTCTTACATCAGCATACCCACCTCCACCCCCGCAATTACCACCCAGGACCTCTGGAAAATGTCAAAACGTAATTTGGGAAAGAATTTCAAATTTTCATAGTTCTCATGATTATAATCCTTCAAACTATACAGTAAGTAGACTAAAACTCTGTGGTTCTGTACTCCAAAAATGAATTCTTCTTCATATTTGAAAAGCCTTGTATACAGTTTGTTTTAAAGAACCCAAATGTAAAACATCAGACCTTTTTTTTATCCAATGGGGAAAAAAGTTCTTAAAACAGACATTAAATTTAGACGTAAACTGTTCTGCAGATGACATCCCAGTATTAACCTCTCATCTTGCGGAACAGCTCTCCGGTGTAAGAAGAGAGCACAGGATCAGTTGTCATTAAATCTCAGCGCTCTGTCAGAGGACTTAAATAATTACTGAAGGCTGTGCTGTGTGGGCAGCGCGTGATTTTGGAGACGTCTGCAGCCCTTTTCTGAACTCTGCAGTGCAGGACGCTCCAGACGGGAGCTGAAAATGTCCTTGCACTTCACAAACTTGACGTAAAACATTTGCAGTTACATTTCTTGTACTGAACGTGCGGGGGTGCTGGTAGGCCTGCTTCACTCTGCGCACGAGTCTCCCCGTGTCCTGTCGTGTTCACGCAGTCACATTCCCGTGACTGCACGATGATCGTCATGGCGATGCTGCGTCAGCCATCGTGGCTGAGAGTTGTACTCTTTCTTCTCTTCATGGATATTTTTGGTCCGCCTCTCGCTGCCTGCACTTTCACCGATGATGAAACGAGCTCAACGATCCATTTCACCGTTGCCTGATCTAAAGGTCTGTAGCTGCTGGGGAGAGGCCGACTGAGCCCGCGGTTGCGGTACCAGGAGAACGCCATGCTGTGCAAATGTTGTAGGCAATGTGGCTATTGCCAGCAACTCTAAACTTGTATCATCTCAGCAGTTTTATTCCAGTAATTGTACAATGGAGGAGGATGAAATCAAGTTTAACGCTGCGTATAATGCAGCGAAAAACCATCTGAGAAAGTTGGTCACACCAGCACCGCCATTTTTTAAGCTACTCAGGGTCAGAAGGTATTTCACACACTGCCTGTGTTATAAATATTGTGTCATAACCTCCTGACGTGTGTTCATTCAAAACGAACGTTTAAAATTATCACTTGATCGCAAAGATATTTCAAATTCGGGGGGGCACAGAAGAAGAAAGGGCCTTGTGTCTGCGTAATACCTCTCAGTCTGTCGGCCTCTATCTGTCTGCATGTCCATCAATAAGTCAACAGTACATCTGTGTGTTTGTCGGCCTCTCTGCTGATATATTTATAGGGATTTCCTGAGGCTCTCTCTCTGCGTGTTCGATGTTTCCTTACGATGCTGTCAGGTGCTGCTCCAGCATCACCGGCTGACATCTGACGTCGTGTCCGAGCGATCTGTCCTGACTGCCGACTGTCTGATGACATTTGTCAGTATATACTGTTGTAGGTAAACAAAGACTCGCTTCTCCTCCCGACCGTGACTCAAGCGCTGACAAGGTCGCAGAGAGTTCATCTTCTGTTCGCTGGGAGCGCGACCGGTGCCCGGGCCAGACATGTATAGACGGTGGCAGGTTGTCTTTGTTCGGGCCGGTCTGATGGACATTTCCCTGTGGATGTCAAAGGACAACTTTCCCAGACTCGGTTCAGGTGAAGTTGCATTTTCGTGTTGTCCCTCGCTGTCTTTCTCATTTCCTCCTCTTGTACGGTATGTACAGCATCAGACATTTAATAACAGCTTTAGTGGATTTGACCTGTGGATGTCCCTCGCAGAGATAAGGATCAGGGAAACAAAAACTGTGGAAGTTCAAGCTCTGGGTAGATTTGGTGAGTTGTAAAATGTGAAAATGCAGGAAGAGAATTAAGTTTCTGTCACACCCAAGTGTCGTTCTATTCTCCAGACACTCCCTGCTTTCAATATTTCAGCCAATTTGATGAGCTTTGTAACAGAGTTCGCTCGAATGGCAAGCGCCCCAGGCCTAATTTATGTAGACCAGTGGGCTGGGTATTCAACATGTATTGCTATACTGTTATGCCTATAGCCTCAGGCATCTTGTCCACTGGTGTGTGTCCCCCCCGTTCAGCATTAAACACACACACACACACTGAGGCTCTCCCTCCCTTATGTCATCACAGCAGTATTGTCCAAAGAGGCTGACACCCATTAAAAATAAAAATAAAAAGCCAACCAGTTCTTTGGAAGCGAAGCGTAATAAAATTTACTCTCAATTTAGATTCATTCTCATACTAGTCACACGTTCATGGTCATGCAGCTGCATAACAAACAGCAGAAAGATCTGTTGCTGCCCACAACTGATGTGATATTGTAGGTTTTAATAAAGTCAACACCGGTGATAAGATCTGGAGATGTGCTGGAAAGATGAAATGGCGTCCTGGTCGTGGAATCAGCTCAGTTTCGGACTGTCCACTTGTTGGCAGAGGTCACTTGCCACCCCTCCCCCCCGAGTGCACCAGGTCCCCTGCAAAGTCTCATTATCCTTTTATCTCAACATTTATCTGACAAGAGAGCGGGGAGGCAGCACCCAGGCTATCTTTAAAGATTAATAAAAGGCAGTAAAATAAAAAAGAGAGCTCTAAAAAAAGAAGGAGGCCTTAAACTAGCAATTCCGTTTAATGCCTGCATGTGATAGGGTTGACAGAATTATTAATCAGGAACTAAAGAAAATTCAGACCTTTGCTCTCAGCCGCTTCACTTAGAGTCTTTAGTTAGCACCATTACATAGCAACTGAAGGTCGGGAGGTCTACCACTAATTGGTTCTACAGGGTTTTGAATAACAATGAGCAGAGCCCAATTATAAAATCACTGAGAGACGCCACGGAGGAGTAAGAGAAAGTGTGAGAGGGAGGAACAGAGGGAGGAGGGCACATGAAAAAGTGAGACAGAGAGAGAGGGAGTGACGAGGGACCCGCCGGACTGGCGGCAGGAATGAGGGACCGCGGAGAAGAAAGACAGAAGTGAAGCCGTTTCATCACTTTCTGCTTCTCTTTCCTCGGCGGCGAGCTATTAATAAAATTTATAAATCGGCGGCGGCATAAATTTTAATGGGGGGGGGGGGCTGTGGAAAAACAGCCAAGGTCTCTGAAGATAGCTCCACCTCATTTGAAATTCCATTTGCATAAAAGATTCACGTAACACAGGCGGATTTGAAGGGACTCTTTTCTTTTTTATCGTGTGTTCATTTATTAGTAATAGAACCCTTTTTACATGGCGGGGTAAGACACGAGCACTTTGGAATATAAATCAGTGCCTTTTTAGAACAAGTGTCTCCTCCTTTTCACACCTCATGAGCACCCTGTGTGTGTGTGTGTCCACACTCGCATGTCTAACAGTGTGTCTGTGATGGCAGATGCATTAAGCGCATTGATAGGCGTGTGTGCGTTTGTGTGTTTTGCTGTAGTGTGTGTTGCGTTTTGTGTGACGAGACGTCAGCAGACAGGTTCAGCGGCCACCTGGTGGCTCTGTTCCTCTGGGGAAACAAGGGAACAACCGCTCCCCAAATTAGCGCTTTGTCAGGGAGGCGGAGAAGCTGTGTCAGGTGGAACAACATCCCCTCCCTTCGACTGGCTTTTCACACACACACACACACACACACACACACACACACACACCACTGGGTATGAGCTGACATACGCTAACGCTTTATCAGGCCAGAAGCTCCTGCTCGTTCGGGAATTAGACTTTACTTCCTCCCAAAAACAACG
Source organism: Psettodes erumei (assembly GCA_016785225.1). NCBI lineage: Eukaryota > Metazoa > Chordata > Actinopteri > Pleuronectiformes > Psettodidae > Psettodes > Psettodes erumei. The sequence continues at coordinate 2,622,307 of JAFBJZ010000863.1, read as the reverse complement.
CTGTTGTCTATAGATTGTAGGACGCATATGCAACGAGCAGATTGCATGAGGAAACGTTCATTTTTCTATGATGTAAAACATCTGATTTTGTAGAACAACATCCGCTTGTAGTGACTGCAGCATTATTAAACGTTTTTTTGTGGGCTTGGTTAAATTTAGGGGAAGACCTATCTGGTGATCTGGTTTAAAACAGGAAATAGTCCATGGAGACCTTCGAGACACAACAAAGCTAAATGTCTTCTGTGGATGTCAACCCCCGTCTCTGTGGTGGACCTGTCACGATCTCGTGATCTCCAGGTGACGGGGCGGCGTGAAAACCTCGGCCACGGTTTGTTTAAATGGAGCAACGCGCTTTGATCAGGATTTGACTGATGGCTGTGGAGCGCAGCGGGCACCTGATTAAAAAGTAGCGATGATTCTCACGTGTTTGTCCGCCGCGGCTCTAGGAGCACATCTGGGATTATAGTCGGCCTTTAATCAACTCAGAGCAACCCGCGCCCTCGCACTCTTTACCCACGATAGTATCGACAGTATTGATCCAGATCGTCAAACACTAGGTCCGCACATACACCCAGGCCATTACATCATTTGATCTTTGCTGGACCTCTAAGCAGTAAGTCAGATTTATTCACTGGATTGAGTTTACACTAAGGAATTCCAGTCCTGTGTAGGATTTTTTTTAGTCTGACCAGAAAGACCACTCACAATGTTTTCTGCTTTGAACGGTTTATTCCCCTTTGAATAGAAAAATCAGTGGGACAGCAAGCAAACAAACACATTGTTGGAGACTTTGCACCAGCCACCATGGAGGAGTTGTAGCTGTAACACCTTATATTTGCTTATAACTGCAAAATACTTATAAACAATTAAGTGCATGTTAATATGCTGATTATGAATATTTTATGGGGAAGTTAAAGTAAATCATCAGGAAGAGAGGTGATGATGCAGATTCCATCAGCAAAAAATCTACTCTTTGATTGGATTTGCAGCTTCTTTTTTGTTCCTATGATGTAAACTGAATATCTTTAGGTGTTCGGAAGACGTCAGTTGACTATTTGATTTACTGAGAAAATAATTGTCAGATTAATTGAGAATGGAAATATTCAGTAGTTGCTGCAATATGTGGGATCATCATGAATTTTCATATTTTATCTTTTGTTATTCTATCCAATGAGAGATAGTTAAATAGTCATGCACATTCATATGCAGCAGATGTGATGATTGTTGACCTGCACCTGTTGTGAACGTCAGTGTTACAGCTGCCGATATAACGCGACTGCTTCCTCGTCATTAACGTCCACTTGTTTTCTCACCTAATTAAGCAATTAATGGCTGCCGTTTTGATTGTTTGCCATTTGCGTCTGTGCCGCCATAATAGCCCTCTATTTGTCTTTCTGTGGGAGGAAAGCATTGCACTGAATAATGCATGGCACGTCACCATGACAGACAGCATAGCCATTTGAATTATGAACACATTTGGGGTGAGATGCTAACTCGCTGTGACTAGCTTGAAGTGAAAGGAGAGTCAGAGGCAGAACCCCCCCCCCCAGTCTCATCCCGAGCCTCTGCTGTTTTACCTTTATTGGATGCGATGGATGAGAGGGAGGCTCAGATACTTCCACGTGTCCTGTTGAAACCCTGTGAAACCTGAAAGGCAGTAGAGGCGCCTGAGTAACGTGCTGCTGTCAGAGCGCTTCATTTAGCACATAAATGTGTCTGATTTGCAGGCGAATTGGGCCTTTTCCCGTCCGACATTCTGCCGGAAGCGTGCACTTGCGTCTCGTACATGCATGCAAGTGGAAATGATGGACATCAGGCAACTTCTCCTTCCCTCTTCCCTCTTCAGTGTGACGGTTAGGGCCGTGCATTGGCAACAATCTGAGGATACGATGCATATCACGATGTGGGGTAACGATTCAATATATCACGATATATTGCCATTCTGTTTGTAACGTGACACATTGCACTTTTAAAAATCTAACTGTAGAAAAACTATGATAGTATAAAGAGGACACAACCATGTGCATACAGATTTAAGCAAAAAAAACCTTTTTACTTTAGGTAAACAACTTAAGTATATAGTTAAAGAAAGTACATAGCCCCGTTACACCTGACAAATAAAACAAACAAAAACATCTGCCTGTCAGTGAAAATCAAGATTGTGTTTTTGAAAACCGATACTGTATCACAGAATAAAATGTCATAGTATATTGATATTCCAGTTTTTGATTACGCCCTATGACTATGTCTATGTTTGTTTATTTGTTTTGGTCTTAATGTATATTATAGACTGCTGTCTCTCTAAATACACATAGACCCAGCTACTTTAGCTGTTGGTCTAAAGTTAAATTTAACACATCCCCTCGCTGTTCGTCTCTGATGAATACCAAAAGAGTGCACCGGCGCATATTCATTTTGAAATGATAATTTATATAGCTCCTTGTGGCAGCTCGTCACGGTGTTTTGCCTCCTATTTGTTCCCAGCCACTCCTTGATAAAGTTTATAGAGACAAGTTGGTGTTTGATCTGTGGGAAACGTGTGTCTTTGTGCTGGAGACAGTGCGAGTGAGACATCGGGGCGTGCTTCAGGGGCGGACTGGGAGAGAGCGCGGCACACAGCAGTCTGTCACCTTGAAGAGAGGCAGGATGTGCAGTTCAAATCTGCAGGGAACAGATCTGTCATGAGAGAAGCCTGGGCATCTCTCCCCTGGGAGACGGATGGGGGGTGAGACTGTGGGTGAGAGACAGGTAAGAGTGGCACAGACAGAGGGGAGTGGTGAAAAGCCAGCGCTGATAAAGGAATAATGAGAAATTGTGTGTATGTGCCTGCGCCGAAATCCAGAGAAATGCCTCCGACAACGCATTAGCACATGAAAGTGGAAAAAAGGGGGGGGGGGTAACAAAACCCAAAACAAAAACATACCAAGCTGCTGCAGCTTTTAAGGACAGTTTGGACCTTTTTCTCTGCAGCGATGCATAGTTTAAGTTATGTAAATCAGGCTCAGTGTTTGCCTAGCTTGAAAAAGCAACTCTATTATTATTAACAGCAAAAGAAAAAAAGGGGAAAAAAAGTCTGGCTGGGGGTTATTTTACCTCTCCCAGCGGGAAGCCTGCAAATTAACAAAAAGAAAATTGAATGCAACATTTCACCGCCTCTATTATTTCTGTATTTTCCATCCCGTTCCCCACACGCGGATGCTACATCATCAAATTAATTAGCTCTGAATACATCTTAATGATATTTATACTTTTTAGTTTAAGTGTCTAATTGCTCCAAAGAAGCATATGCAGTATGTTTTAGAAGACAAGCTGTTTGCAAAGGAAAATATGGAGAGAATTTCTGTCTTATCTAGGATTTTTTTTAAATGTTCAGCACATCATTAAGTCTGTTCCCATTGTGATTGTGCTTAACCAGCCCCCTCTCTCTCTGTCGCTCTGCGGATAGACGGGCTGTTGGTCAATTAGTCAGTGGGAATAATTCAAACGCTAAGAAACGACCAGGGGGAAATGGAGAGTATGTGTTTTTCTTGCTCATGTGTTTGTATGTGTGAGGACGGTGGTGGCATAGCAGCAGATATATATAAGTAATTAATCAGCCTCATCAGGTTTATCCTGCATTTTGATTTGCAAAGGACAGAATGATCGAGGAAAGCATCAGTGAGAGCAGTGTACATAAATCCACAACATAACCAGATGACCAGCGCAGTCCTGCACAATATACTGCACATTCATATAATGAATGTTACTTTATATGAGTAAGACACTGATGATGATTGATATATTTTTCTCCTTTAATTCTCGACTGTGTTGGCCAAGGGATTTCATCGACTTCTAAGAGATCTGCACGCCCTAAATATCCATCAATACCCGTCAATTTGGCTTTTGGTCTGTAGAATTTCTTTTGATTTGGTTAAAGTTTGCACTACTTAGGGACTTCACTTCCCACATGTGAATGAGTAGTTTTGAAACTCTGACTGGTCCCAGGGACTTTTAAATATATGTCTTTGTAAGCAGAGGGCTCACATCTTCCCATTTCCTCACATTTGTGTCACCGTGTCTGCAACATTAGAAACTGTTGATATACTTTGGATTTATTACTTAGAGCACGTAGGCTTGAAATATAGTTTTTATCCCTTAGTTAGTGTCTGTGTTCCTGTCAAATCAAGCTGGCATGCACTTGCTTAATGACAGGGATTGAACATGTTGTCATTGGTGTTAAACAGGGTCCTTCAGTTAACCTCTGCTGCTAACTGCTGTCAGCTGAAGAAGACATATATGTCCTGATCTCTCTACATTTAGAAATACGTCTGTATGAGGACAGACCTGACATGATCTCACCTGTCATATGACCCCCCCCACACATGCACACACACACACACACACACCTCCTGTGAGTGTGACAGCAGATTCATGAATGCGAGGACCTGTGAATACACTTTTGCACATATCACACAGTGCAGCGTGTAACACACGAGAACTTCCTCTGCACCTACACCCAGAGAAGATGCAAACAGATGGATGGGATGGAGCGCGCACGCACACACAGTGCACGCACTCTCGTGCAGGATTAGGTCGACGGCTGCCGCCTGCGTTGCTGTGGGCTCGTGGCAGCTGCTTGATGTAGCGGAGCGCAAATGTAACGGGCCACATCAGATGTGGCTCTGAGCACTTCTGTCACTCACTGTGTTTATATATAGGTTCTTTTGTAAATGTCGTTATTTTCATGCGGTTCACATGAGCCTGAGTTTCCAAGTAATGAGAAATTTGCGTTTGATAAGTGGTTTGACATTTGGTGGGACGTGTGGTCACAGGAAACGTACAAATGCCACTGAATAAGGGCAGCAAGAAACAGAACATGGCTCAACTGCCAGCAAACCTCCAATACCTTCCCCACATCGGCTGCTAACACATTCAGTTAGCAAAAAGAAAAAAAGTTTCTCTTCTTTCAAATAACTTAATGTCCCGTCACATTTCTCGATGCAAAAAGCACGAAGTACGATGAGTGAAGCAGTGGTGAGGTCTTCCCCACATAAAACTGCATTTTCCGCAAAGTGAACGTACAGTGAGCTTGAAAAATCATCATCACCTGAGCTGAATTAGAAACTTTGTGATGCATCTCCTCTCATTATTGATGTAATGATGAGTTGAAATAATCACAGACTCCTTAGAAATGTGGCCTTCTGCTTATTTCCCCTGAGACATAACATTTTGTTTTAGAGAAGTATCATAACTTTTTTGCCCTGATTTTAGCAGAGATGGATTTTCATTTTGTAACGTGTGTTTATTATAGCTTCAACGATCGGGCGATTGGGTGATTAATTGTTTTATCAAATAACATAAAATGAATTGACCATTTTCCAACCAAAATGCCAGACGTTCACTTCTTCGCGCTTCTCAAACTCGACGATTTGATGCTTTTATTTCTCATTTGTTCTGAGTTTAGATAGTGACATAGCAAAGTCAATAAATAAGACGTTTGATTGCAACTTTTCTTGCAGGCATTTTCTGACATTTTTATTGATTATTTGGAAATGAAAATAATTCTTAATATTGACCCGGTCGTCTCTCTGCTCCACTGAGCTTTCTGTGCCAACAGAGGTGAAACTGGAGAGAGTGTTTTCCAAATAGTTTGATAAATGTCATAAGTTGTCCTGCAAATATCTTAGGTAATCCTGCCTGAATGCGGTTGTAATCATATTGTTGGCATGCATGTAAAACACAGTGAATAGCTTCAGATGACACCAGGCTGTTTGGTATCACTCCGCCATGTGGCCTGGGCGAGCAGCTGAGGGCCCGTGTGTGATCTGATCCCCCGGTGTTACGAGCTTCGCCTCCGGCCCCGCTCTAGAGAGATTTTTCATGACGCAGGGACACGGAAGTGAAGAAAAGTTTGGTCTCGGTTCAAAGGTGGCAACTCTTTCAAAAAAACAAAAAAACTACAAAAAACCTGCCCTGCTCTCACTCTCAGCTAAAGGAAATCCTGCCTTCACCTGCAGCGCTCACCTTTTCTTTTTATCTCTGCACCATAGATTAATATTGCAAGGCCTGTAGCTGTTAGCCTCATCCTCTCTCCTCTTTCTCTTGTTATCTCTGCATCCCATCGCTGCCCCCCCACCCACCCACTCCTTCCCCTTTCGGTTGTGGATATTATGTTTCTTCCCTCTGTTGTTTTCTCCACTGCTCCGTCTCAATCAGGAATGCAGCAAGTTTTATGAATTCATCAACCTGATCATGGACAGTCCGGGGAGGCAACAAGGCGAGACGATTGCTGTTGTTGCAGACGGCGGAAAGAGGGAAAAAAAAGAGAGCGAGGGGGAAGAAGAGCAATGCGGGGTGGGGGGGTGTTGCTGTACTGCTGAATTTTAATGAGTACCAGGGGGAATTTCTTCTTCACATTTCTTTTTCCTTCCTACCTTTCTGTTTTTCTTTTTTTCTTTTTTCTTTCTGGGATGCACCCATCTTCTGCGTGGCTCTAAATCACTGTCACACAAATGAGCTTTAACACAGTCTGTTTTTTTGGCCCCGGACCGCGGCGTGTCACTAAATGCAGCCATCGGCTACGCATCAAGGAAACAGTGCTCCAGAAGTCCTAATTGAAGTGCCAATTTGTCATGTTTATCTTTACTGTCTCCCACCCGCCGCCAAAACCACACATGCGGCACCCGCCGCACCCCCTCGGAAAGCCAATGCAGATGTAAGCAGTGTTTCTTTCCATGACAGATCTGCTGCTCATTGGTGAATTATTCATTCTTTTCATTAGAGTCTTCCAGATAGCATCACAAGCATCCACACTTTCTATTTCTGTTCTTTGTGTTTTTCTCTTGCTGTCTTTCTTTCTCATCAACCTTCTCTCCCATCCTCCCTCACTAAGCCCTTATGGCCTATGGCTTTTCCACACTATCTCTCTATGCCTTCTCTTTCTCTCTCTCTCGCTCTCTCTCCTGGGAAGACTTTATTATGCTTTGCTCCGACAGCAAAGTACACAGATAAAAGATAATTGCCTGGCTTGACTCCTCCATTGATATGAAAATAGGATTTAAATTATTCACAGTGGTTTAAAGGTTAGTTGAAGGTTATTAGTGGCAGATAGGAGTAGCAAGGCACGGGGTAAAACCTCGTGCGTTGCAAGCCGTGGCCGGAAGGTGAGGCGCCTCTCTGAAAGGCTAATTTGCAGTGCAGGCGGCGGAGACATCTTGCGAACAAACCACAAAAGCCTCTCAGGGGGATTTGAACACGGCGATGGAAGTCAGTTATTAAGCAGCAAATTAAGGGTGGCTTCTCCGCAGAAAAAACACTGTCGGTTGTAAATAAGCCTGTATGCGATCCTTGCCCACGCTCTAATCCTTTTCCCCCGCCTCCTGTCTAGCCTTGCATAGCATTTCCTCCATCACGGGGAGCCGTCGTGCACGTTGGGTAATAAACACTGGCTTTCTTTGGAGGATAGAAAGGGTTGAAGTGTTGGGTTTAAATCGGGGTCAGTTCTGTTGGGGACGCTGGTTTGTTTTGCGCTGTGGACATGATGGACTCAGGAGGGGGTGAGGGAGAATTACCTGCTCTGTTGTTGCCGGCGTCCCCCGAGGACACGTTCACAGATCGCAGCAGGGGATTGTGGGATAAAAAGGAGAGGGGAGAGGTTATGAGGAGACTTTTCCTGCTCCCGTCGTATTACCTCGGCACCGGCTTGTGTGTCTGAGGGGCTTTGTTATGCCTGCAGACAGGATTCAGACGTTTCTTACATGGGAACGTTGGGGCAGTATAGGTGGCCCGTAAACAAGACAGTCCTGCCCTCATCCAAAGGTTTGGCTGCCACAACTGTCGACCTGTAGTCTGCAGATGGAAGTCAGAGAGGCACTCAAACCAAAACATGTCCTTACTTTACATTTACACTTAATATTTCACTCAATATATAAAACAAATCTTGAAACTGTATTTTTTTGGCCATTTGGGGGCAGTAGAACAAACAGAAAACACAACATTGACATTTTATCTCCTCATAAATCTGAAGTAAACAGTTACCAATGTGCACGGTCAGCATGGAGTAACATTATCATTCGTTTGCAGTTGTGCTGGCACCCACATGACGAATGTACGTCCAAATTTTACTGCTCTTTTCGTGCAAAAGCTGCAGAGGTTTCACTCTGTTCACCAGGTGGTCAGAGACTTTTGTCTGTTTGGCTGATTTGAGACTTGTAGTGGTTAAAAACAGCTTTGCAAACAAGATGGTGAATCTGATGTGCCTTGAGAGTTGACAGTAGATAAGTTGCAGGCCAGAAAAACCAAGACAAATGCTCCATCTGTATTGTCCCCCAAGAGGACAAACCTTTTTACAGGAATGTCACAATGAGAAAGGGAATTACATAGTGCTCCACTGTGAGGGAACCAAAAGGCAGTTTTTGATGTGCTTGAATTAAGAGTGCTTATAGGAGAAATGAAAATAATGTTACACTTAATTTTCTGAAACTTGTATCTCTGAGTGAAGAGGAGGTTATCAAATTCTCTAAGGGTCGCCTCAAAAAGAGAATTAGTAAATTTGCATTTTTAACCACTAATAATTTCAATTTGCACATTTAAACCCTGACGCATACATGTATGCATCCTTAAAGGTGGACTTAAATCCTTATTTGTCCCTGATGGACAAGGATCCTGTGTGACTGCGGCCGTGAAGAAGAATTACACCGCCATTGTTTTCGGAAATGCGCGGCGTCGCTCCTCCTTATCACTGTGGATTTGTAATTCAGTTCTTTCACTGCAAGGCAGATTTGTTTTTATTCAGAACTCAAAAGTAAGGTCCCGTCCCGCAGCCTCTCCCACCCAGGGACCCTATTGATTACCTGAAGCCAATCACTTCACAGCAGCTTGTCCTCAGAGAGCAGCCGAGCACCATCCCTCTTATTCTTTAATTAGCGATACAACCCGTGGGCACTAATCTATGCGTCCCCTTCTCTGTTATTCTTCAGATGTGCACCGCTTTGATTTCTCTGACCCAACAAGGAGCATTTGGATTGGTGTGCGCAGCAGGAATGCTAATATGTTCCTGGAAAGGGAGACGCTGTCAGCCCGTTGGCAGACAAGAGGAGATCAAGCAAGACTTTCTTCTCTCCATATTCACACCTGTACGCATCATCCCTCTCAAATATATTCAGATTTATTGCGGTCCCTATGAAAAAAAACAACAACAAAAAATGGCTGTAATACCTAAATTTGGCTGGTGAAGAGGCTGCAGAGAGGCAGTCATACAGAAGCAGGTCCAATTTCATGTCCTTGAAAGTCCTGAAATATTCTAACAAGGTGAGGGATGTAAAAAAAGTGAGAAACGTCCCATAAACTGGATGAATTCAAACAATGTGGTACCTTGATTTCTTGCTGCATCATCTCCTGTGGTTTGCTGGAAGGAAATTAAATTACCGATTGGCTGATCATTTAATTTCTGCTTCGTGCTGATGCGCTGCACACTGAGCTAGAATCTGACATGTCACAGCGATCAGAGGTCTTGTGTCTTGCCTGAACATGCTCTGGTAGTTGTTCAGCGAGGGAGCAGTGCTTCTCATTCACTTTCTTCAGACACAGATTTCTTCAGCTGGGATTTTGAACCAGGATCCAGGATCTCGCTGCCATATTGAGAAACATCAATAATCAACCGTAGAGGAGGTCGTGAATGAATCAACTCAAGTGATGTGGGACTAAAGTGGAGGTTAAGCTGCCTGGGTATCCCATTGATGAGGCCGGATTTGTTTATCAGTCATAAACCAGTGCCGCTACCTAGCACACTTTAAACAGGCTTAGTGCTAAGCCAATTAGCATGACTTTACATGGTGTTGATCTGCCTGTGACATGGAGCAGACTGGGTTTTATTACGTATTGCTGCGCTGGCTAATGCTAATATAGTAGCCTGTAGGAAAGCTGAGCCCTGAGGTAAACAAAGCAACAGGGCTAATATGTTGTTAGTACTGTCTCCACGCACCGGCACAACTGCTGCTAATCTGCTTTAGCGAGCAGCACGTAGTCATGCACCTTTAGGCAGTGCAACCCCCCCCCATAGAATTAATGTACATCTGTCACTGTTACTGCACAGCTGAAGTATCTGGTTTAATATTAATTACTCAGTGATGATTAAGCTCCTAAGTCGATGCAATGATGAAAAGTGGAAAACAACTAAGATGCCATTCAGGAATGTTCTCTGACTCGACGGGGGTGAGTTAGTTACCGTGATGCTGATGTCAGCGTCACACAGAGACGCAGGCTGCCATCGCCTAAGAAAATCTCTCCGTTAAAAAAAAAAAAATGGGATCCTGGTGCAGACAGTATTGTCTTATAGATCATATTTTAAAAGAAGTTCCTACTGATGGGAATTTATCTTTGCTGTGAATTTTTGTTTTTGTGTAGTTATACATTTTATATAAAGCAGACAAGTAGTCATGTTTTAGAACACATTTTACTATTTTTATACAGGTTATACAGGTTAATGTCAGGCTATACTCTGAAACAAAAGCAGAGAAGGACTGATTCATGCTTTACTTGTGTATTTAAAAAAAAAAAAAAACCCTTACATACCAGATTTTTAACCTTTCCTTGAAAAGTGTGCAGTATTTTTAAAATATTTAATGTGCTTTAAAAATAAAATAAGACTGTTATGTAACTGTTATTTTTGATCTCTATTTAAGATGTCAGTGGTTTTCTTCATTTGTAGGTTCTTGCTGTGTATAAAGTATTATTTCATCAAAAGCTCCAAAACAAAGTGACTTTGCTTTTGTATTCAGTGTCTTTATCCCAGAGGGAGTCTCTTTTTTTTTATCTGAACATTTATGCAAATGCTCGCTGAAAAACATTTGCGTGTTACATACAGCGTGGCTACAGAAAACTACCATACCCTTCATACTGTGACAGGCAACTGTAAACCGCATCCTTATTCAGAACTCCTGCATAAACCATGAACGTACAGGTTAATGATGTTACCGATGAAAGAAGAACGGGTGATGGCGGCTGATGTAATGATTAGCTTATTGGTAAACACACGCACAGTGCACACTAATGAGGTTTCTCCTGATCCGCTCTGACAGGTCAGCAGAGGAAGTGTGGGATTTGCACTGGTGTGTGGTTCTGTGTGTGTGTGTGTGTGTGTGTGTGTGTGTGTGTGAGTGTATGTGCGGATGTGCACGGCGGGTGCAGCGAGGGCAGCCCAGTCTCAGATCTGAGGAGGCCTGCAGGAATGTTCCCTGCCTTTGAAGAGTCTGCTGTCTGTGCTCAACAAATATCAGGTCCAGAATGAAGGGAATGTGGCTTCACAAGGCTCCATCCAGCCCTGTTTTATTAAGGGATCCCGTTCGCTTTTTCATCCTGCTGCCTCTGTTGTTGTGAGGGGGGTGGTGGGTGAAGAGGGCACATACATACTGATGAGGTGAGCTGGACTCCAGGCTGGAGCTCAAAGAGACATTCTCCTTCAGTCAAAACACACAAACCAGGCTGACTGAGTCCAGGATGGTGGAATCACAATGAAGCTGTGGTTTGTGGGTGGAATGCTCGTTTTTTTTTTAACCAGGAAAATTTACTGAAGTTTTCTGGAGAGACATGTCTATAAAGTCTGTCTAAAAGAAATGGGAGAGCGAGTCAGATATAAACATACCTGAGGAAAATCTAAATAATGTATGAATAAGTTTGACGAAAACTTCTGACTGAAAGTCCCGGCTAGGATTGTGCTGCAGCAGCAGACCCTCAACAGAAACATAACAGTAATAGTTGTTTGTTCAAAGTATTTTGGACCAGCCACCTCCAGAGGTAGTGCTCGCAGCAATTGTTCTTTCTGTAGTGAATGAAGACGGAGCGTATGGTACAGCTGGCCATAACAACTTTATGAGGTGATAATACACCAGTGTTGTGTTTACAGCTTGTTGTGCTTCCCCTGAGTCAGTGAATGTATGTTTTAGGATTCAACCATGGATCAAGTAATGGGTTCCATTTTGAATCTGGGTTCAAATTGGTTAAAGAACCAGGTTCCTTAAGCTCCAGAGCCAGTGACTCCCTTGTTCCATCACTCATTCACATCCACAGTTTATTCTCTTTTACCTGTTGTGTGAACAACAAACATGGCGGACTAGCTGAAGTATCCCAAAGTCAACAAAACCACACTTACTGTAGTTTCTGTTGGCGTCGCTGTTATGCCAATGTGATAGCTGGTTCTGTTGTTAAAGTCATTAGAAGAAGCTAAATTATTATCAAAACAGCTGGAATAAGTTTTGTTACTGGGCTGTGTGAGATACAAAACAATACAATGTCTTCATTCCCCACCAAGCTACCTAAAAAAAATCACATTCAGGATTCAGATTTGACAAGAAAGCACTCTGAGAGACCCCCCCCCAGCTTAAGCCCATATAGCATGTGCCTTTACCACACGGCTGTTGGACCAAGTTAGACCAAGACTCATCTCTACGCTAAAATTTCATTAAATTCCCTCTGTTACTTTTCCAGTAATCTCAATAAAAAAGAGACAGACGGGCCCATCAACACAACCTATCAGTCACATGGGTTATTGAGGAAAGCACCGACAAACAACCAGTACAATTCAGTACAAGTACTTGTTTGTATGTACTTAGATTTATTTTTTTGTCTGCAAAAACTGTACTTCAGACATAGTGTAGAAAATCTAGAGGCTGGAAAAATTAATCATATTTTCTGGGTCTGAGGAGATTCTCAGTCCTCCAGGTCACGGGTATCTGGCTAAGGTTGAATTGAGGGCAGCCGGACTCGGTTCTACACCGAGCGGGGATTTATGGCAGGGATGAGTGGAGGCTAATTGCTCCTGTGTCACATTGTACTTACAACGTCTCTGCCTTAAAGCGCAGGATAAGCACTTCTTTAAATAACAAGAAGATGCCACACGGGAGCGACTCGGCCCTCCCATCAGGAAAGACTAGATTGCTCCATTCCTGACAGAGTAAACTGTGTGGACTGACTTTCATTTTAAGACTGTGACATGAACAGTGTGCACGACACTGCCGAGACCGTCATGTGCCATAATGCTGCAGGATTACACACACTGATCTAAAAAAATATGCAAAGAAAATCCCAAGTGGTAGCGTCCAAACGTGAGCTCATTCATTTTAGAACACAAATGGGACACGATTGCTGGATGACATCTACTGTGCCTGTTACCTGAAAAGTTGACCGACCTTCAGGATGGATGGAGCTTGCTCACACTGCCTCCACCTCCCCCCCACCCCCCACCCCTCCCTCCAGCACTGCATTACTTACTCCTGACTCCTGACTCAGCGTCTCACCAGCCCAGACACCAATATTGAGTGCTTTTTATCGTACCCGCACTTTTTCCTCGTTTGAAACAATATAGCCTGACTGTTGCTATTGATTTTAGTGGATTGTGCTCTGGTAAGCACTCCTTCAAGCCCCCGCTGCTATATTAAGCAATCGTTTCCCACAATAGATGACACTCTTTCTCTGCCTCCCGCAGCAATTTGGTTGGCTCTAATGGGCCTGGCATTACTCAAAGTCCACATTGATTGCACGGTAGAGGACTTTAAAAGGAGTGGTCGAAGTTTCCGTCAATGTGGCTGTCACAAAACAGGCCTGTTTTTAGATCCGCGGGAATTTTTCCCGCGAGCCGGCGCGGCTTGACAGTTCAAGGTACTCGTGCCATTAAATGATATTTGAACACGGCGTGATGGAGGCGTAAGGGCTGTGCAAAATGAAACTCAATAGCCCACTGTGAAGTATCTTGGACTTGGAAATGAAACCTTGAAACAGTGATGTGCCTGGATTGATTCCACCGGCCCAGCATTTATTTGCATGGCTTTGGTTCTAATGCGATGTGACTACATTTCCCTGCCAGGCACCGAGGCCCTCTGAAGTTTGTCTCTTTAAATCACCGGGGCCTTGGGAGTGAAACTGCAAATGGTTTCCGACGCCCGGGCTGCTTTTCACATCAGTTGTGGTGCATTGGATTCCCACCGCGCTATCTTCTATCTCTCCTCCCTATGTCACTGAGCGTCAATAAATCAGTACGCTCTGCTGGCAGACCAGGGAACATTTGGGGAGAATAACATGCCCTGTAGTCACGCGTATTTAAATATACAAGGGCTCCGTGATGTTGCTGATTGGGCCACACATCACAGCCTGGTGCACCCAAGACAGTAGGGGGAAAAAAATGGCTGCCGTTTGGGAACGCTTAAGTGGTGAATCCATCTAGCATGTGACCCGACAGCGTGATCTAACTGGCTGCACACTACCGACAGAAGAGTGGTTTGTGTGGGGTTGTATGTGTGTTTGTGTTTTTCTTTCACAGAGCAGTGTGTGTGAAATTTAGCAATGAAGGAATTTCACACCCTTGGCGCACAGTATCTCCGTCTGTGTGTGCTTCTTCAAAACGCCACTGATCAGTAGCCAGTGTGTGTCTTTGATACAGCAAATTTATTACAGTGTGACCTGCTTTATTCATCTGTTGGGCTACAAATAATGACTTCCATTATTGATTGAGTGGTCGAGAGCCACAGGCGGGATGTTGAGTCTTGATTTGTCCAACCAACAGTCCACAACTGAAGGATATGTAATATAATATGTATACTATTATATAAGACAAAGAAAAGCTGCAATTATTGACATTTCCTTTAAAAGCAACTCAAGCGATAGAACTGATTTTCTGATCACTAGCTAATCAATTATTTGACTGCAGGAAATATTCTTGTTTGTTGTTTTGTGCCAGTAGCAGTGCATAACCCAAAGATGTGCATTTTAATGTCATAGGAGATTTAAAAAAAAAAAAAAACCCAGCAAATATTCACATTTGAGACACTGCAACCAATTATTTTTTTCAGCATTTTTACAACTTTCCACCTGAAGCACCGGTTGCTATCTGGGTAATTATAGATTGAATTTAATAACCCCGAAATACCCTTGGATCAGTGTGTGTTGTTCCCCACCTCTTTCCCCTGTCGGCTGTCCTGATGTATTCATGTTGTACAGACCGACGACTGATGCTGCAGGGTGTGTGTGTGTGTGTGTGTGACTCTTATAGTCTTGTCTGTGTGGTGCACAGCCACACATAAAAGGCAGTGCTTCAGCCCACCCAGCTGTCTGTCAGCATCTCTGAGGGGACAACTTTCAGATTAAGAGCACTAGCTTAATGTCAATAGATCACAATCTGCCTCCTGGCCTCAATTATATTGCCTCTCATTCCCCTGCCCCCCCACCACGCCGCCGTGGAGAGGAGTATTAGCTGTGAGCCTCATCATGCATTCAGAGCTGTAATGGCTTCTCCGCGCCTGCACGGCATTGATTAGCACCGAGGGCCGAAGGGAAGCTACATGTTGGCACAGGCTTTATGAACATCGCCATGATGGATGTCGGGCCCGAGTGTCATTAGTGCTGTTGTGCTGCGAATTCGGCAGTAGATTGCCAGAAAATCCTCTTAGCGTGGCTTGATATCCTGTTAGCGTGGCCATGGCATGGGACGTGTGCACATGTGCAGTGAAGACTAATTTGCTAATGGAAAGCAGGGCGTGTTTGTGCGAGTTGCCGTGGTTTGGTATTCTTTTAGCTGTTTTGGTTGTGTTTCGCAGGAACAGTCTTCCGTGCATTATGTGCTGGTGTTGTGAGTATGTGGAGTGGACTTATTCAGTCTGCATGAGGACTACAAACACACACTCAGTCTTTTTTTTCTTCCTCGTCGTCTTCCATATATTGCCTTTACTCCCCCACTCTTTCACACATGGCCAGTCCCTCTGGGCTCACCTCTGCAAGCCAAGGTTTATTATCTGTTTGACAGAAGGGCTGGTGGAAGGCATTTGAACACCCCATAAATTGTCATGCTGGCTGCAGCGCCGTGCCTACCAGTTTCATTCCCCCGGCAGCCTGGCATACGCATAACCTCAGTGCCAGCCCATCACACCGCCGCTCGCAGATCCAAGTTGAAACGGTGCAGGGCAATTAATGGCATAGATCATTTACATAGCGGCAGAGCTCATTTTCATAATGTTTCCTTTATTATCTGAGGAAGAAATTAACCCAGGAATATATTTACATACCAATCGCCAATGGTAACAGCTTGCTAATTGCCTGTTAGATGATTAATACGCTTACAGCAGATGCTAATGAATCGAGCACTCATTGTTTCAAAGGTGCTCATGTGGCAGGGCTTGTGTTATTTTTTTTTGCAGCTTAATTACAGCCATAATTATGTACTTGTTGCATCTGCTTTGAAACAAATACAATCAAATAACAGAAACAGTATAGATCTGAGTGAATAGATGGTTAATTGTGGTTGAGTGTTGTCACTGAATAATAAACAATAGACGCGTTCCCTGACATCACTTTAATTGAGGGCGCTTTCTGGAGACCCGGAATATTAATGCACATTGACGCGCTATTGTTTTCTGTGTACAACAGAGCAAGGGCTCGGCTTCACTTCTCAATAAGTGGGTGTCACAAATAATTTATGATTATGACTTTGTATCAGGCGCTTGTGTTTCCCACTGCTCTCCGTGCTAGCAACACACTTCCCGCTTGTTTGTCCCTGTGACTTTTCTTTTGAGTTAAATGTCATTAATTAAGACATTAATTACCACCTTTGAAAGACTTTTAATGACTGTAATGATTCTTTGACGTTTGCTCTCGCGCACACAAACAATTATCTGCAAAACTAATGACGTTCCCGTCAGCCCCGCCTGTACCTTGTGAGCATATGTTAGCAAGCTAACACTAAACTAAGGTGGTCAGTGTTACACCTGCTTCACATTAGCATGAGTTGCTACATGTAACATGATTGTGGTTTATTATTATTTATGAGGGACTTAGGTCACGTTTTCATATTATTCTCTATTCTTTTTTAAAAAATATTGCTCCCTGGAAAAAAAACTGCAATTTACTTAATTCACATTTGACCATCTTCTAAAAAAAAATGTGTCGATCCAGCCGGTGCTGCCGTTTAATGTAGAGCCCTGTAGCCCTTTTCACACTGCACTGGCAACCATTTCACCATTTTACACCATGGTATTCCATCATATTACTGTACAGAGTTGATTTCCAAATGAGTCTGTCAGCAGCTGATGGCTGGTGGTGTCTGTCATCCATTTTTCTCTGCTGTCTAGTGCAATTATGGAAGCGCGGTATGCGCATTACGCTCCATTCAAATGAGGTCATCCGGCTTTAATCATATCACAAATGATGCGTTCTGTTTCATCGCTCCGGCTCCACGTTTGCTGCATGCAGGGTGTGTGTGTCTGTACCTGCGAGAGAAACATGCGACACATCCACATACTGTACATGCATGTGTGAATTCACCCTCTCTCCAATCCCTACTATTCTCTGACATAGTATTATCATACCCATCCTAACAGACAGATAAGCTTCGGTTATGGAATAAAGGCTGACTCACCGTATGTGATGCAGAACCGAATAAATCCCTTTTCAAATCCGCTGTTTTGCATCAGTTATTATTTCAAATATCCCTTGTACTGTTTTAAAGTCTTGAGCTTGAGAAACACCCCCATCACGGGCGCATACACACAGTCACACACGCATGCACGCACACTCCTACACAATCTCTTTGCCATTTTACAGTGAAGCAAGCTCAACGCCCCTGTTACACATTTAAAAAGAAAATGTATCCCTAATCCCCCTCCCTCGTTTTTTTCCCAGGCTTTAGTTTACAGTTTAATAAATGGCTGTGATTTAATTGTACCACAGCACACTGCTCTCAGTGCAGCGAGTGATTAGCACGACAACGTCTCCTAAAACCCCGTGCTGCTGTTTATTTAATTGTCCCTGTGATGCCGCGGCTATGCTCTATTTATTCTGCTGCTTAACTAAAACAAAAGCCAAGGTTCAACTCTAGTGGAGGCTCATGCAATATTGAGCAGAGTGGAAGACTGCACCGCACTCCAGAGATGTGTCTCCCAGACATGCCGCACAAAGCCCAGCTAGTGTGTGTGTGTGTGTGTGATTGTTCAGTTGTGTTCGTTCAGTGTTGTTGTGCCAAGGCTGCGAATAACACAACTTTCAGTCTATGAATAATTTCCTGTGTTTATGCTTTCTTTGCCCCCTGAGTTGCTGTATTTCCCCCCCCTTGGCTGTCTTCTATTTCTAATGCAGATTTCTCTCCTCCGTCTCCCACATTTGTCTCCCTTTTACCTCGGCGATCGCTCGTAATCATTACAGAAACATTTGAATGTCTTTTTTCAAAATATGTTTTGTTATTTGCCATAACAACATTCTTAAGTTGGACGCGTTGTGTAAAAACAGAGAAACTTTTGTAAGTGTTGTTGCTGGGAAAAAAAAGAAGAAGAAGCAGAATAGTTGGGAAGACATTTGACCCTGTGCAGCTACTTCAGAAACGACAGAACAGGTGCCGGTGAAAAGCTGTAAGTCCGTGCAATTCAAACTGCAATCAGAAATTTATCTTATCCACCTGACAACTTCCAGTCCAACTCCACTTACGTCCATAACTGTATTCAGCCACAACGATATGTCAAGAGTTGACCCTTTGTGCAGTAAACTGAAATGTTTAACCTTTGGATCACCTCATACTTTAAATATACCTACATGCTGAAAACAACAAACAACAAATGAAAAACGACTGTTTCTGATGTGGGAAGGCCGCACACCACAAGCATGTAAACATCAGGTGTCACCGTAGGATCACGATCCAATTCATATCAAGTTATTTCTTTATCACTTAAAATAGCTTTGTATACACCAGAGCAGAAGCTTCAAAAATGGGCCACAAAGGCTCAGCCTGATCCACATTATAATGAGGTTAAAAAAGGTTGCAGTTGTTTTAGTTCCTCTTCTGAATAAGTTGAACTAACCTGAGACTGTCTATAACCCACTTGATCATATAAACTCGTCAGCCATAAGCCTGAGCGACGGTTGCAATGAAAAAGGGAAAAGTTGCAATGAACCATAGTTTTCCTTTAATACCAAACACTTATCACAGCATTATATGTTCTTCCCCACTTCAGTTTACAGCTGTAGAAGTTGTGACCCCGGGCACCTGTGACCTTGAAAAATGTAGCGTGAGTGAGTGAGGAGTTTTAGAGAAGCAGCACAGTCCTTACCCATAGAAAACCTCTCATACACGTGTTTTGACTTTGTGTTTGTCACCATTCAGTACTTTGTCTGCTCTCACCACAATCACATTAGATTTATGTTTGGGTTTTATATCCGTGTTGTCCTCAAGGCGTTTTTTTTTTTTTTTTTTAAATGCAGGTTGTTTGTAGAAAGTGGACACATCATGTCTGCGTCAGGAAATAGAAAACCCTTAGACGGTCGGGAAGGAATCGCTGAATGTCATTTAACCAGAGATGTTTATCACCGGTCATAAGCCCTCTGTGGATGACGCATGTTTCATCTGAGGCCGTCAGGAAATTCATAATTGCCTCATGATGTTGGTAATTTTAGAAGCCGCCGTGAATGGCTCTATTGTTACCAGAGGTGCCCCGAGTTGAGCTCCCCACATGTCTGACGACAGTTTCATGTGCTGACAGGCACACCTTCACCTATAGATTTCTCACAGATTATTGATCAAAGAAATGGCCGTGTGGCTGGTGAACAACCTGGAACAATGGGGTTGCCTCATATTGCGTGTCTGTGGTAAATCTTTGCAGAGAGAAAAAAATAATAAGGCCTTAAATTCTAAACCGCTATTGATCACTGTAAAGTGTTGAAAACAACTAGAGTGTTGCCCTGAATTGAGGTTAAGTAAATCACCATGGAGCCTGAATGGCTTTAACAGAAGACACTTGTCTATTTTGGCTGGGATTTAACACCAAAGTTTGGGGAAAATCCTGACATGCTCACTTCAGGCAAAATCCGCTTTTCATAGTCACATCAATGTTTCAGTGGATGTGCAGAGAAAGGACCCACTGTACCTCTGACAACGAAAAACACTAAAACAAGACAAGACCCCTCTCTTAATCTGTTTTAATGTTTCATGATTTGAGTGATCTGCGCTGCAAAGATTAACCCGGTTTCTAGTCTCTCGTCTCCATACAGCCGCCTGTTTCCCCTCCTCAAGCCAGTGAAGCTGATCTTTTCCACCACAGGAGTTTTAGGAGAGGAGAGGCCGTACATACATAATATTAATCCCCTATTTCTGTCACCAGGGGAGCGTGAACTTGCCTTTCATTGATCTTGTAAAACTATCTGAGTTTAAATCTTTTCCTCCCTCTGCAAAGCACCGTTAAGGGAACATCTGACTTTATTCAAGGGACCGCTTGGCAAAAACACAAAAAAATAGTCAAAATAGACACACAGGGATACTGAGGTCATGCTCATCCACCCAGACCCACACACACACACACACACACACACACACACACACAAAGACTATACAGGCAATACTACTGATACACAGTGCAGTACATTAGCTGCAAATGCTGGCAGGGGATTTTGTGGAACTTCATCTCAGCTCATTAATTTCCAAAAGTTGGCCAGAGTCTGCAAAATCGTGCTCATAAAATATTAATATCAACAAATCTTCAAGGGATCTGTAAGAAAATATCATAGGGGGACCAATTAGCCAATGCGCCTGAGGATTTTTGCAGTTTATTCCTTTCAGTGGAAATCTGCGCTGAGGTTTACATTTTCTTCCATGTTTTAACACAGAGGAAACTGCAGTTTGTAGATCAACACATTTTACTGAAGACTTGCCCTCTATTTGAAATGTAAATTCCTTATTAAATTTAATGTCACTCGCTATGCATATAACATTAACTTGCACGTATGCACACATGCACAGTCTCACTGAGCCGAGCCTTAGATGTGTACGCTCGCCTGTGTGAGCACCCGCCGTATGTATTTGTCTGTGTGTGCTTTTAAACTCGTGCATTATTCATCTATTTATTCAAGCAACCGCTTATTCATCTGTGCTCCTCTCTCCATTAAAAGGAAGTGTGCAGTTATTTGAAGAGAAAAAAAACAACAACAAAAAACTGAAGTATGATTACTGTTTCACCGAGCAGATCTAAATGTAATTCCGCCAGTTTGTCATTCTGTTCTTTTAAAAGATGTTTCAAAGGATGCAGCGCTTGATTACAGCAAGTGCGGCGTGGTTTGTGTCCGGCGCTGTGAATAGATCGTACAAGCGATATATTTAGTCCCGTTTGATCTTATCTGGTATTTATTTTCATGGAAGGAGATTGAGGTCCAGCAGTGTGTGTGAACAGAAGGCGAATCTGTGGCGTCTCCTCACAAATGATCGTCTATTGATGCTACTTTAATTTATATTTCTCTAACTAGCCCCTCGCTCAAGGTTCCACTGTGTTCTCATGCGTTCAGACGTGAGAACCACCTGTGGTATTCTGCCTCAGCCTTTTGATGAGGTCAAGTAAACAGCAGGAAGGAAGACCACCAGAGACGGCCCCAGTGAGGCAGCAGACATCCCAAACAAACCTCCAAAACAAAACAAAACAAAAAAGGATGTACCTGCTTGGAAAAAGAAACAGAGGCTTTAGTGTTTGTGCTTGTGCTGTTTGGCATTCTATAAGTCTGCAGCGATTTTACGACGCTGTTATTTTTTTTAATTAGTTGCTGCGATGTTGCCGCTTTAATCAGCCGAGCTATAATGTAAGTGGGAGTTTTAATTTATAGCACACTGGTTTAGATGTGTACCCATGCCACAAACTAGGGCCGTAATGAACGGTTACTTTCATGATGGATTACTCTGCTAATTATCCTCTCAATTAACTGGTTGATTGTTTTGTCAAAAAAGTAGGAAACATGTTATTACTTTCCAAAAGCCAAACTGATTCAGTAACTGTCAGTAATGGAAGCATTCATATTTGAGAAGTGGAAACTAGCCAATATTTGGCACATTTGTTTAGAAAATGACTCAGAACACTTGTTTGATTACCAAAATTGCCAAAATCGATCAACTAATCGATTCACTGATTCTTCAAATTTTAACTTAAAGGCCCTGCACTCAGTAAAAATCAAGTTAAAAATGAAATTATGCAGATCTATTACTAAATGCCACAGCAATGTTTAAAATTATACTTTGGAAAGAAAACTATAATTTGCAGAGAATAGTTGTACTGCGTTAGATCCATTTTCCACACCTAATTTCCTGGCATATGCTGATGTTTGCACAATACAGCAGTCCACATAAATCTGCCCCCTAATCACAAACATCTGCCATCAGAGTATGATAAGTGACACTAAAAGGCTAAATCTGAACGACAAACAAAAGCGGCTGACAGCGCTGTTTTGTCGGCGCAGTAAAACGCGCTCGGCTCGAAAGCTGTAACGTTGTCAGCTGTGCATTTGGCCCCGTCTTCAGTCAAACCTCTGACACGGTGATTTGTCTGCCTCCATCTTAATTGCTGGCGGGAAGGAGCCAAGCTCAGAGTTCATTCTTCATTGGCACTGTGTCCTAATTATAGATATTGCTTTGGCAACCTTTGCTAATTCGCTCAGCATTTTCTTTCTTTTATCCGATGAGCGCCTGTTCCACAGGGAACTAATGGGAGCGTTTTGTGCGAGCGCTTTCTGGTATTAAGTGTCAGGAGGCCAGTTGCTGTTTTCTCCTCACAGAACTCAAGAATTAAGAAGTAGGAAGGAGAAGATGAATCAGTAATCTGATACTCGCCGCAAACAACGCAGTTTCACGGTTATTTATGCTGTACACATGTCAGCCGTGGTGGCGAAGTGTGCAAAGCAGCTCTTCCACTTTTCTCCTGCATTATGCATGAAGTAGAGGCAGTGCTGTTTCTTAAGAAAATTTTCCATCCTGGGACTTAATTCCCAGGGTCGGCTCACTTTCATTAGCTTTTGAACCAGATTTTTCCACCGCACCGGCATCTTGTCTTTTGCTATAAAACATGAAATCACACCTGCTCTGTGGCTGCTTCTTTTTGAGCTCTTATCGTGCTGGTTGATAACAGACAAGGCAGACGACTTGAACTCTGCATGCTCATGCTAATGCTAGCGCTAGACGTTTGGAGCGGAGGCTTTCTTTATGCTAACCTAACGTCGCCTTTTTCAGTTGGTGGAAAAGGTTTGTTGTGTCCCACCCTGTCTTTGTCGCCACAGTTGGGCTGCACTTTTCTTCCAGCAGATATCACTCTGCTGTTTCTCCAGCCTCATAAATCTGAACCAGACCCGACCTCTGTCGCGTGTGTTTGTTTTTGTTAGCTGACTGATGTTAGCATTTAGCCTACAGCCCCACGGAGCCTCGAGCGTGGCTTTTACACTTAGTCCTGCTACACTGACATAAATCTGTGTAAGTTTGAAATTGAGCTGCAATGTTTCTGCTAAAGAGCATAACTACTGCACAGTTGAGCTTTTGTTATCATAGGTCGATTTCCAGGGTTATGAAATGCATCACTGTCGTGATGTCTCCCCTCCTATTATTCTTGGGACTTTTCATAGTTAAAGTGTAGGTTTATCCTGAAGTATCCACTGACATCACCAAGGTTAGACTGACTGAGAGGAAAACAAACCCTCTCCGCAGACTCTCATTTTGACCCTGGCTCTGCTGACCTCCACATGTCTGACGGCCAAGAAAGTGTGTGTGTTTGTGTGTGTGTGGAACCTGTTTGTCTGGCAGTGCAAGTGAACAGCTTCAGTCATACACAGCTGAAACCATGTTTTTATTAACTTCTTTGCCATTGGCAGCCAGGACAGAGATACTTGATGAGATCCCTCCCGCTGTCGCATTTCACTTGGAAGGTTTTTGGTTTGTACAAACACCCGTCATCCTTTTCTCTTCCTCCATGTTCCCCCGTTTGGGGACATTGTTAAATCCTGGCCAGTTGTGCTATTTGACATTCAACATCTCTGCAACTAATTATACCAATTTGTAAAATCCACAACTCTCTGCAGTGTGGAGTGTTGTACTGATCTCTCCCTAACTTGTAAGCGTCTTTCAGACGTGCAAGCCCTTTTTCTTTCTTTGTCTCGCCTCATAAATTCGTAACTTTCGCGGATGTTGCTGGACGCGGTGCAATCATCTGTAAACTGCTGCTCAATTGACTACAAATTTGGAAACTTCCAACACTCTTCAGGCTTGTGAAATTGTAAACACTGTCATGTCACTTAGGGAATTGGTGCACTTACGCGGATGTCAGATGTGCATATTGTCTCCATTAAGCAGTAGAGGAAGGGGTGTGGGGATTGGAGGGGGGGCAATTATGTCAGCCATCCAGCAGAGGACACAGGCTACAGCTGTACACCCTTCACTTTGATCGGTTGATGTCTCCGGGGAGAAGGAGAGGTAAAGGGGCAGAGGGGGGTTACATTAGATGCCGATCAGAGAGTCCGAATGGCAGGTGCCAACTTCGGGCTCTCATGCAAACGTGCTCGTCGGTGCAGCTGGCATTTCTCCAGGCCCCTCTGCCCTTGGCTGACGACAGACCCAGGGAGGTGGATGGGTAATAGCTTTCCAGCACCTGCTTATTCATCCAAAAGCCTTCACTTAAAGGACGAGGGAGATTAAGTCGCGCTCAGGTGTCCCACTTCCCCTGAACCCGCCGACCTTTGCTGATTGACTCGTCAGTAGCGCGCCAACTCGCTGCTTTCGGAGTCGGAGTACCCGGCGCAGCAGAACAGAGTGGCTCACCTCTGACAAATGAAGACAAATGTCTTTTGGAAGGCAGCCACTTTTTAAGAAATGTGTTTTTGGGGTTTTTTTGGTTTTTTTTTTACCTTTCCTGTTAATCACTCTGAACAACAAGGATTTCACTGTCTCTATGTAAATGTGGAGTGCTAAGTGGGAGCAAATGTGCTGTGACAACAGCTTTTTGGAGAGGGAAATGGGATAGAATATCTCTCATGTGAGGGGGGGTCTGTTAAATGTGTCAGAGTCGCTTTTTGGCTCTTTGGGGATTCTGGCTGTTGGCTTGCATAAAGCTTATTGCCACAGCTCATTTGTGCCGACATTTCGGGATGATAGACTGACTGCGCATCCAGCAGGACGCCCGTGTTGCAGAGGGGTAAACAAAGGCACAGCAAAGGACAAAGTACGTCGTAAATTTTTATCACCGAAAGAAAATTGCACGAGTTTTTAGACACTGCATGACTGTTTTTCTTTATTTGTATTCATTTTTCATGTACTGTTTGCCAAGTTTATTTATTTATTTATTTATTTTGTAGCTCCAATAAAAATATTTTGCATATTTTCATTTAAAAAAGCATAATAGGAAACTGCTGTTGCACACACACACACACACACACACACATTCTGTCTGAGTGTGATAATGTCATCTTGTCCTTGGGAGCCCCTGACTACAGCGAACAATGTTCGAGCCGTGCTCTCTGTAGCATCCTCTGCGGTCCCTTGACAGCAGCTGAAACACACAAGCCGTCTCTGAGGCGGTGAAAAGAAAAAGACATCCTCATTGCAAAGTCTGGGCACAAGCAAACAAGGAAATAGCTTGGCTGTGTTCGAACCTGAAAATAATGGAAAAAGCGCACTTTCAATTTAGCCATTCCTGAGGTTTTTTTATTTTATTTTATTCCCCCTCTCTTTTTGGGAGGGAATGGGTGTTGGGGAGGGAGAGGTATAGTCCGCCTAAGGCAAAGCAAGGTGGATCGCTTGGAAGTCGACTGACAAAATACCACTGGAAAGTGGAAGCGGGCTATAAATAAACAAGCAGCAATATCCTGCGTTATGAATATATAATTTCTGTCTTTAATAACTATTGAGGCCTGAGGGATAGTCGACAAACGGCTCAGCGAGCACTGATATTGTGATTGCGAATGGAACTCCTGTTGAATTATTGAAGCACCTGCAGACTCTCCAGTCATGTGATCGGCTCCGCTTTCCACCAACACCTGTTTTGCAGCTTGCGGGTTAAATTTAAATCCTATGATTTTTTTTTTGTTGTTGTTTTTTTTCACCCCAGGCAAATGTAAAGCAACAAGGTTCAACAACAACAAATTTATTTACAGAGGAGAAAAAAAAGAATGAGACTGACTGTACGTTGATTTTGAGCAGTGGACATGAGGGTGAAAAAGCCAAATTTGACATTCTTCAGGCAAAAGTGATTGTTATAACCACACCTGCCAAATTTGCTGCTGGTGCCGAAATACCCACAGCAATAAGACATTAGTGGCAGATCCTTTAAATAATGTTAATTGTGAGGTTGAGCAGCAATGGATCCAACTATTTATCCTTGTGTTTTTGACTATTGTTCACACAAATCGAGTAATTTGAAGATGCCACCCTGAACTTTGGGGGGAAAAAAACTTTGTTACATCCAAGCAGTCCATCTAAGAATAATAGAGAAATTAAATGTTAATGAAAGTAATGTCATTCCCACTTCTCTCTTCCCTCATTTCCCGTCATTGCTCGACTCTTGGCTGTCCATTAAAAGACAGAAAATGCCCCCAAAACATAATTAGAAAACAACAAAGTAATTTGAAGCGGTAATTAGTTTGGTTAACCTTAAACGCAGGGTGATGTGATTATTTATACCATGAAACAGTACAATTTTAGTTGATGCTTGGCAATTTGAATAGCTGGTTAGGTTTAGCTGAAAGAGAAAGAAATGCTAACATCCAGTAGCTAAAGACTCAGATATTCTTCTCAGGAGTTGGTGGAGATCAGAGCTGAGGTAAGAGGAGGCTCAGTTAGGATGTCATAAACATGATAATGTCGCCGTGTTTGTTCACCAGCAAATGTAACACAACAACCTCGAAAAGTGATGATGCGTCCGTGTGTCTGCGTGTTTAAATCTAGCCAAAAAGTGATAATTCAACATGTATGTTGTCTAATTAAGATGAGTTCATGCGAGCGCATGGACACATTTGGGTTTGATCGATATCATTATTGGCTTCTGTGAGTCATCCACATCATTAAAAGTCGGCGTGAGGAGCTCCTGTAATTTGCAGCCAGCGGTGTTCAGCAAACATGCGATCAGCTCAGGACGACCAGCTTCTTAAGCCGCACACCAGCGTCATTATAATCTGTCCCAACACCGTGAGGAACGTCAGATTGAACCTGTGTGAGAGAAATGAAAAGCTGTGAGCCTCTCCGATGTGTCTAACACGAAGGCGATTGTTCTCAGATAGATGCTCCGAGTGACAGTTTATCTTTGCACAGGAAGTGCCACTGCGCCGCTTATCGACGCACATCATAGACTGTCTCGCCTTGTGGTAACAGTGCAGGGAGGTCTTGTGCTTGCGTTGTCTTTTCCAACTGTGATAAGCAAATGAGTGAGTCATCTTTTTGTTGTCAAAGCAGGGCCCCTTAGTACGATGCAAATTGTGAGTGAGATGTCTTTGAAGTATGAAGTATGAAGAATGACCTATTTAAAACAGCATTTAATGACCTACTGTACATAAGTGTGAAATGTTGAGAATATTGTTGATCTCGATAGCAACATTTAACCTTCATGACACATCTGAGTTTGACAGGACCAAAATGGAAACACTAACACTCATATCAACATTTCTAGATCCACACACCCTGACGTTATCCTATTATACAGACCAGTGGCGGGCTGGTGGGAAAAAAACATTAAATCAAACTGCGTGTTCAGATCATTTCCATTTTTAACTCCATTCCTTCCGTTGGCGGCAGCGGCAGTCCGTTCCGGTTTAGCAGCGGTGCTCTAAGTCCTCCTCCCCGCCGACTCCCCTTTAATCAGGGAAAGTCGTTTCTGATCCCGACGTATAAAACGGTGCAGCGAAACGCGGCCGCCCCATTCACGGCCCGTGCATTCAAATTCATTAGCAACCCAACATTAACACATCACTTCCTGCGGCAGAGCAGAAATGCATGTTTTATGATGATAGTTAATGGCAGACTAACAAAGCCGTAAAGGAGCCTGATGGGAGGCAGCAGCCATACAGACCCACTACGGAGCAGCCCATTGATTCTATCTGGGGCTCTATTGATCCGCTGTGTTTCCCTTCCACCGCAACCCTGCTAATCGCCGGCCTATTAGGGAGATGGGTTCAGGGACTACTGTAAATCTCTCGTCACTGCCAGGATATGAGTGAGCGCTTATGGCTGTGATGGGGGATCATTACCTGTTTCTGAAGGTTTTATTGGTTAATCCTAAATCTTTATGTTGTGCGCTGAGCAGTCAATATTACTGGGTGACATGCACGAGCTTGCATGTAAGGAAGGAGAGCAAAAAAAAAAAATTGCCGGCTTGGCTTAATTTTATTGCAGATTTGAAGTCAGTCAGACACGTTGTTGTATTGTTTGCTTCTCGACTGACGCTGTAACATGACATAAAAAATCCTATTAGCCTCTGTAAGTCAGCGCCATCTCTCACTGAGGATGTTTTTTGTTTTTTTTTACCAGAGCCCTTTCTATCCTTACTCCAAAATAAATGTACATGTGCATCTTCATCATCTGCTGCTAGAAGGTGAAACCGTCCTGATCTCAACAAAGTTGAAAAAAGAAAAAACTACAGTTCCCATGAAAGTTTAAACTCTCTTCTAATGCTGCACTCACAGTTTTGAGCTGATTGTTCCGGCTTTTTAAATCATAATCAACATGAAAACAACATTACAAGACATCAGTCAAACCTAATCAATAGCAGTTAACCCTGCTGTCAGCCGTGCAGTGACGCTGGATGAATATGACTTAAGATCACTTGTACTGCGTTACATTACACACATTTGCACATGAAATTCCCAGACAACATAAAAAATGGCTAAATCCCTTCTTCTTCTTCTCCTGCTTTTCACTTGGCAAATGGCAAAACCGTTTCGCAGCTTTCACAGCTGGTACGGAGTGAGGCAGGCGGCCCAGCTGACCAAATGATTGCTTCATGGTTGTGACACCGTCTGATAAAATCAGCATAAATACAGCTTAACGACAACAGCTGTAGCGTATCACCGACTTCATCGCCATTTAAATTGATTACAGAAAGTTAGAGACAGGAGAAAGTTTTCTTCTCCACTTTAGTGCTACAACTAAGAATCAACACAATCGCAGCCCATGAGCATTGCATGTTAATGGGCAGTGGTTCCCAAGCTGCTGCACTGAAGGTTGTGGTGTGGCCACTGGGAGGCCTCTACACAATCATCATCAGCAGCAAGTTATTTTCTCATCAGATGGCTAAAAAAAAATGCTAATGTTGATTTTACTTTTGAAGCTCATCTTCAGGTCGTCGTATTAAAAAAAAAAATAACACTGTCATAAAAATGTGTAGTGTCGGTGAACAAAATATGGAAATGAGTGTAAATTTCACAGAAAAATACATCCATTTATAAGACGCACACTTCAGCAGAGGACCATTAACATACTGCTGCATTCCACGCCCTGCTGCTGTTCACAATGGGTCATTTCTTATAATGAATTGCCAAATTATCAGGAGTGTTTTCTTGTCAAATAGGAAATGGTAATGATGATGACAAAAAGAAGAACAGCGGCATAAAACAAGTTGTATCTCGCCCTGCAGCCAACAGCAGTGCAGTGTTTTCACTTCCCAAGCTGATAATCAGGCATTTATTCCATAAACAATGCTGGAACTGACTTGGGATTTGCCTAACAATGTCTCATTACTAGTGTATGAGCTTCTTCTTTTTTTTTTCCTTGAGATAATGCAATTCGTCAAGGGGAGCAGACGATGGAGGGGAGCGGAAGAGAACGAGGGGCGGGGGCGGAGCGAGGGGAGGAGGACAAAAACACTTATTAATTTGCACGAAATGGAATTAGCAGCGGGGAGTTAGAGGCAGCGGAGTTTCTAATTTTACCGTTGCCCCCGTGCGCCGATGGTAAATGGAGATTTGTCACACTCCACTTGGCTGGCTCCCCAGCTTGATGAGCTGTCTCTCTTGCAGGGGGCTCTGCTGAAGCTCCTCCAGCGTTAGCCACAATGCCAGCGCTCGCGCCGCCGCCGCGCCCCCACGGAGTCATCAGAGAGTGGGTGGGAGTGTCATCAGATGCCACATTTCACTGGCAACGCCGAATTAAAATGAGGATGCAAGAGGCATAAGGATTCAGCTCGTGAGCTCCCCGTCTCCTCGTCTTCTGTGCAGGATGATAGATGGGTGAAGGGATAGACGGATAGATGTACGGATAAACAGATGGACAGACAGAAGGGCTGGGTGATATGATTACCGATAGCAATAGAAACCTTTCCTCTGATGCGCTGATAACACATTACACTGCTTGAACACATGCTACACAAAGCTATTCCGTATTCATTATACGGCCGCAGCAAATGTCACAAATTCTGCTGCTCACCTGAAACGCCATCATTCAGTGCAAAGCATACACTGTGCAGGCGCTTACAGTCTCAAGCACCAGCAATTAGACCTATCCCTCAGTTCAAGCAGCAAAGCACTCAGAAAAGCAGTTCAGTAACAAACTGAGTGTCGCCGCTCTCTGGTTTTTTCCCCTGTTAACAGACGCATAATAGCAAAGGACATGGTATGGACACAAAATGAATCGTTTTAACGCTGCAGACTTTTATATGGGCAAAATTGATTTCAATCATTTCTGCGCTTGCAGCTTCAATTATTGGTCTATTTTGAAGTTACGACTCTACTAAAGGAGATGCTTCAGGCTCAAGGGGAATATTGGCTTGATTCACATTGTGCGTGTGTATTGATGTCAAATAATATGAAAGAAATTACTGCGATAACGTTTTTGCCCGTATCGCCCAGCGCTAATGGATGGACAGGTAGATAGATATTCGTAGAGTCACGGCCAAACTCCAATAACGCAATCACAGAGCCCAGCGAGCGGCCAGCGTGATAAACAACATGCCGTTAAATTGGAGCACCGATCAATAACACACACAGGGTCCTCTAGTGGGAGCATCCAGGGGAAAATGACCTGCTAACCCCTCGCCCACCCTGCAGGCCCTCCTCATTGGGGGCTATTTATTACAGGGTTCAAAGGGCACAGTCAGTTGATGCAGCTGAGAAACACGAGTAGAGCGTCTGTGGTCGTCGTGCCTGTTCGTCCTCTTCCTTACACCGGATCACGAGAGCTGAATTGTCTCACGTGTGCCAAGTGCTACCCCCCCCACAGCCTCTCCGGCTCCTTCGCTACATCGATCGATATATGTCTGTGATGATGCAATCAACTGCTGGCAATCTGAGATGCAGTTTTGGCGGCGTTATTGCCTTCCATCTCCATCAAATCTGCGTGAAAAATGTATTATATTGATCACGGTGTGCTCTCAGATTGTCGGCTCTTTGTTACCACGCTCCCACTAAAAGTGAAAGGGGGGGGTAACATTGTCATACAGTACTTTAATTGGACGCATCAAGGCACAAAGAGAGAGAGAGCGGGAGTGTTTATCTCCAGGACGTGTTCTGCATTTTGCATGGAGGTGGTTTGTTTATCCGTTTGCCAAAGTTCCTCAAATCGTGGGTCAGGTCACTCTGGCTGCAAGGCCACAGACATCCCTCACTGATTAAAAGGAAGCAACTGACACGCACACACACACACACACAGAGTGCCTGCAGCTCTTGCCTGGCGATAAGGATCCCGATGTGTCTGACAGCGAGGCTGACTGCAGAGTGTGAGGGAATTAGAGGGATTAGGGGGTTATAGAGTAGCGTGATAGCCTCTGGGATGACGGAGGGATTAGCCCGATTATCTCACTCCCCCTCTCCCTCTCTCTCTCTCTCTCGCTCTCTCCGAGCCAGGCAGGCCTAGTTTGGAGCTGAAAGCTGCCAGATGTGGCACCTACAGATAGAGGGAACAGGAAACAACAACCTGAGGGAAGGAGGGAGGAGGAATGGGGTGGGGGGTGAACCGAGGAAGCAGGAGAGGCAGAGCGAGGGGGAAAGGAGGAAGGAGAGAGGGAAACAATTAGTGAGTGGGGGAAAGGTTATAAAGATAGCCAGTCAAAAGGGAGGGGGAAAAAAAGACCAAGAGGGAGGGAGAGAAATGGGAGGAAATTGCACGGGCAGTGACAGGCGAGGTAATGATAGTGGAGGACGAGATAGGAGGCAGAACTCCCTGCTGGCTTGGCTTCACTCTCGTTCCCTCCAGTGCACGCTGACTCCCTGCTCGGCTTGATACGGGATTTCATCAAGGTGGTGCTTAGACCGGCTTTACATTTTAATTTGCGGATTTCATTGGCAGTTTTAGTCCTCACTGGGGGCGGTATACAGTATGTCGTGTGCCGCCTGTGCATTCCCTGATCAGCGGGAATATGATTCTGGGCCACCGACAACTTATTGTCGTCTGCTCTGCAAATAGTACTCGGTCACTATTTGGTGACATTTATGTGCAGGGCAACTTAATCTCCCACGACTGGGCATGATGTGACCTCATGTTGTGTACCAGAAGTATCATCAAGATGCACATTTTATGTTCGCATTTGTGAAATAATGACTTCATAGTAGTTGTAACTCAAGGACTAAAAGTATTTATAGCAAACCTTGATCTAAAGTGTGTAACCCGAATGTGAATCAGAGCTTTTAATGTCTGCCCGCTGGGGGGGAGGTTTCTCTGAAACAAACCACAGAGGAGCTGTGTTCATCTTCAGATTCAGTTGTCATGTTTGCCTTGTAGTGTGGTTGTAGTGGTGTGCGTCTTCCTTCTCCGAGTGGACCAATTTGGAGGGTTAAGTGTGAAAGCGTTGCATTGTTCAGGATGTGTGGCGCACCGGTCACAAGAGCTGAGCTGAGCAGAACTAATGGCCGACGGCTCCAGTTTGGTACTGATCGGGGCGTGTTCGCACAACATGTGAAACCGCACGTTGTGGGAACATGTTGCGGTCCGCTGTACTCCATCTCATCCAACACCAATTGTATCCTGACATGCCTCGCCATGCTTCTCTTGCCTGATAATACTCTGCATGGTGAAGGCCTGACTACATAGTGGTATAATTATCGCTCTTTTCCACCGGAGGAATTTAACCAAATGGAACTTTGTCTGCATCATCACAGGTTCTGCTTTTGTTTCCACTGTGCTCCGCCTGCTTTGGGTATGAGTTCCTGGAACTAAATTTAATCACTGCTCAGGAGGCAATGCTAAATGCAAATTTCAAGGTACTTTCAGCGGCGCAGTTGATGCTGCCTGATAAAGCAGATGCGTCATCACATCCCATCACAGCATGGACGACTACAAACGCAGTGACAGTAATTGCCAGTTTAACGCTTTGTTTGTTGCAATTTGTGAAGTACGCTTGAAAGACAAGGACGAACCTTGTAACCCTCATAAAGTACTTCAAGGTTCAAGTCATGGGACGTCCCAGGAAATGAGGTTGTGCTGTTGGGTCGCTGCAGGGGATAGGAGGCGTACGATTTGTGTACTGCCGAGAATGAGCTCATTGGTAAGTCTGCTCAAAGTATAAGCGGGTGCCACGTCCTGCTAGGTCAGTTGTTTTATCCAAAGGATGAAAGCAGACGTGAACTTTAACCCCCTTAGCAACCGAGCTCTGCATTTGTTGAGTGACATCTTGCTGAAGAGTGACAGTCTTGCGTACATAATATTGTAAAGACAGCACAAAGGCAGTTTTAAAAAAACTGTTTGGAGGCCGCACAAATGGTGGAATAAGGAGTAACAATGCGTCATAATAAAATGGAATATAGAATTTATTCTGCAATGGACCTTAGGAAAAAGTAAAGAAAAGCAGTAAGCACGGGGCTTTTCACGCTGACCCACTGCCTGCTCTGTGGATTGCTCAGTAAATTCAGTAATTGTTGGCATGCTGTTGTCGTGCTGAGCAGATGATCGTGACACCAGCCTATCTGAAAAATAACGCCCAGAAGCGTGAATTCATGAGGAAAGCGTGCATGAGCCGACTGCAATGTTACGAGCGCAGCAAATACCAAGTCTCCCCCCGTCAGTAGCCTGACGGTTACACTGAATTGTCATTTCTTCTCACTGTAAATCACATGAACAAATCAAGGGACGTGGGCTGTGGCTCAGGCCCCTGGATCCAGGTCACACTGTAAGTCCGCTGCAGGTGAAGCAGAGGATGGGACAGTTCGCTCTGCAAAACACGAAGACTCGCCCCCTGATTCACTGAGGCAGGGGCTGCAAACTGGGATGGCTTTAAAACACTAATTTCACTGTGTGCCCTCAGTGAAAACATGCTTTCACTGGGTGGTATAAATAGTGTGATTACATAAGCTGTTTTCTAGTTTTTCTTTCGCTGGTGAATCAAGCGGAAGGAGTTCTCACTGATGAGAATAAACCCATCTTTCATTTTTACGCTCTCTGACTCGGACTCTGGGGAAATCCCCGCAAATAAGTAATAAGAAATAAGAAATCTATCTTTGTTATAGCTGGAATTACAGTGTGTTTGTGTGTGTATGTGTGTGTGTGTGGGGGGGGGTATTATAGTGTTGGGGTCAACACTGTGATGACTGTCAGCCGTCACTGATGCATAACCTCCTGTCGCTCCTGTGCTCCTCTCAACACTTGGACTGCTCAAATCGAACTTTATCTTATTTATGAAACTTCAGTGAAATGTGAAAAGCAAAGCAGGACGCCATTTTGACTATTTTTTTTTCTCTTTTTGTTCTCAACCCCTCCTTTTGTCTCACAACATGGCCCTAAATATGCTGACAGGGAAACTGAACCGTTTACATACAAAAGCCCGCAAACCCAAAAGCCACAAGTAGCAGCTTTTCTAAACCCAGCGCTCTCCTCCTCTTCCTCCTCCTCCTCCTCCTCCTCCTGCGACTGCCGCTGCACTTGAACCGTTTATGCTACAAACGCAGACCAAGTCTGCACTTTCCACACTCTTCTCAACCGGCTTGCAAGCGAGCGCTATAAAGGGAATGTTGTTGTTTTTTTTATTGTTACCTATCTTTTATTTTGTCGTTGCAACACGCGGCTCATTTCAGTCCGGATATCTGACGTAGAAACTGTAACACCACACGCAGTTGTGGGTTACTGTATTCTGTGAGGGCTCACATCTACACAGGATGTGCCGACAGAGCAGCTTAAAGGTTGTTTTGTGGTGCGGTGGATAGATTGTTTCCGTGCAGTTTGTTCATGCATATGTGTGTGTGTGTGTGTGTGTGAGTCTGTGTGCTGTAAACAAGATTTGCTTCTGGCCTCAAACCATGGCTGACAGAGCGCTCCTGTGTGTACAACGGCTACACACACAATTTTTTTTAGTTTTTTTTTTTTTCTTTTTTCCACGGGTTATTGGGTACGGTGGGTTGCCATGGCAACTGGTGAGACGTAGTTCGCCACAATTCTTTTCCTCTTTCTCCTCAATAAAGTAAAGAAGCAGGATGCAAATTGACTCCCCCTACCAGCCAGACTAAATCAGATGAACGCAACTAGAGGGGCGGCAGTGGCGGTGGCGGCAGCAGAGAATCAGAAGCAGAATTTAGTTTATCCTCCTGAGCAGACGTCGCCCACACGAGCGTAATGAGGAAAAAAAAACTGCACTGAAACATCGGCTACTTTTCTGTTAATTTGTGCACTGCTATTACGGTGGAATTTCTTGACACCCAAATACAAAAACATTCTGCACCACCGCAAATTACTACTGCACAGTAAACCGATGCGTTTCCATTTATTTGGCAATATTTTATTTTCCAGAAGCAAACGCTCTTTTTCCACACCAAATTCGTCGCCGGCGACCAGACTGAGCAGAGCGAGCGCAGCGTTTCCTCCTCTTGCTTGCTCTTATGCCGCATGACTTGTCTTTCTGCGCGATCACATGTCCCTCGAACATGTGCCGTGTGCACGCCTGCCCTCCTTTCACCCAAACCCAACCTGTCCTGTTATCTCTGATCTGTGCATGTGCGGCACCGTCAGCGCCGTCAAGCTAATTCGGCTGTGGAAGTGGTGGCAGATGAGTTTTGTCTTATCTGCCGGCTGCCAAGTGTTGCAGTTTGTCTGCGAGCAAAGGGAGGCAGACACACACACACACACACGCTTAGAGAAACATGCAAATTGGTGCGTGTGCTACTTTTTGCTACTCTTTCAGATCTCGTATGTCTTCATATATGTTTGTGGAGTCGGTTCCCTCGTGCGGTCACTGAAGCGACGGCAGAGCTGCGAATGAAAGTTACAGGGCAACAGGCAGAATGAACAAAAAGTGTTGGTCCTTCGGTCACAATAACAACATGGAACATCAACCGAGTTCAGAGGCGAGACAAAACACAACAATGCAGGTATTCGGATGGTTCTGGGAAGAGCGAATTAAAAAACACAACAATCATCTATTGGGCTGCAGCTGATGATTGTCTTATTGTGTTTTTGTGTTATTCAGTTAATCATTTAGTCCAAAAAATGAAAATGAAAAAGTGAAAAATGCTTGTTTTAGCTGTGTAATTCTTCCATAAAATTGGTATAAATAGTTAATTAACTATCGAAACAAAAATACTGGATTGTTGCTCCTCTTGAGTGAACTTTTTTTCAACACTTGTGACAGCAAACAGTGTGAACGAGAGAAACAGAGAGGAAGACAGAGTCTGCGAGAGAGGTGTGGAGAAAATAGGCTACCCCTACACAATTGCATAACTGTGACCTATAATACACCGCAACCAAGACGAAGAACAACAGTGGGATGGAAACTGTTGTGTGTGAGCGCTCATGCACACATTTGTGGGTGTGTAAATGTGCATCGACGTGCCAGATGACACGCTGCATTTCAAATGTGGGAAACAGAGCAGTGGAGGTGTGTGTGAATATGTGCGCGTGAACATGAAGTACACACCTGTTACATTTAGATGTATTGGTTTCCGTCTGTGTTTTGTTTTGGGGTTTTTTCCCCTGCAAACGGCGCTTCATAGATCGCACTGACGGCACATTGTTTTTTTGCTGCTCTGCTCGCCCACAAACCCGCAATGACAATCTCATGGCCAAGTTGTCAGCATCAATACATTAGGGAGATTGTTCATTGCGTCGCTCTCTGATCGAGATGGATTACTCCTCATCAGAAGCTCGCAGAGGTTTAGGTTTTGGAGATATGAAATCACATTGATGCATTTGATGGGATAGTGAGGCTGAGAGATGTTAGATTGAGATCTCTGTGCCTTATTGAATTTCTCAGCGGCAGACCAAATGACTTCTTTTTTTGTCAGTGTACTGAAGGAGCTGTAGGCTCTTGCCTCCTCGTTTCACTTTGTGTTTAAGAAGAGAATAGCATCCTCGCAGCTTTTATTCCAATACAGGGGCCCTGAAACGTAAACATCCTGAAAGCCAATCTGCTCATCTGCTTTAAATCCCTGAAAAGAAAAGAAAAAAAACTCCTTACATTTGCACTTCCCCCTCTTCGCCTGTGGACTCCTCTCAGTCAGCCTTTACTTCTGAGCACGCTGGGTTGCTGCAGCCCAGAGAAAGGGGAGCAAATTGAGCCTTAAATCTAAACATGTGACATCAGAAGACAAAATGGCAGCGCAGACGGGCCCCGGACCACCCACCAGCACTGTGGCTTCCCTCTCACTGAATGTGTACTGAATTAGATGCTGCCTCAAACCGTTACCCCAGAGCTTTTATTAACCACACTAGAATCAGATGCATCTGCGGCCTGTTTCGACTTCTCCTTTTGACTCTATCTAAGCGTGTGTTTCCAATAAAGAGGAAGTTGTGTGTTCGAACTGAAGTATCTTTGCAGGGGTTTTGAAAACGCAGGGTGGATTGCACTCGGCGTGCGTTTAGATGCAGAGAGTGTGCGACACGAGGTTCATATTCAGGGTTTGTCTATTCAGGGTCACGCAGTGCTGCAGTCACACAACTTACTACTGCAGAAGTGTGCACGCACGTGTGATGCATGTGTTAGAATTAATGCATTAAAGCTGTGTGTTACTGAAGAAATCCAAGCAGATACACACAACAGTTTTGAGGGGGCAAGCTGTCTGTGCTTCAGTGTCTCAAGCATCCACACACATGCACAACTAGCGCCAAGGTAAAGCATCGAGAGACCATCTGGACTACACACACACACACACACACTTCAAATCCGCTTCACTGCTGTCATCACATTTGCATGTAATTATGTGCCGTACAAATGTTTATTTACAAACATGTGCAACACATGTGGACAAATATTAATAAGGTAAATATACAGTATACTCATGGGGATATGGTCTTATTGGCCAAGTGCACGCGCACACACGCACAAACGCACATCCCACACAAACACACCCTCACTAACTGTAGTGGAAAATTACCGGGCTCCCATGCACGCCTGTATGGTTATGGGAGCCGTGGAGAGAGGGAATGGGCTATTTGTGGTGTCCTGCTGACTGGACCAAAGCAGAGCGGACCAGAGCTGTGGTGAGGCTTGAAGGAGGAAAGGAGTGGGGTGTCATTAGGCTCCGGGCCAGAGACCTCCATTTACCCGGCCTCCCTCCCCGCTCCGGTCTGCTGTAGAGCCACACGGTGGGTAGGATCTGGTGAGGACACACACTTCGCCTGCTCCTCACCTCAGGTCACAACCGGGGGAAGGCAGGAGTGGTGAGAAACCATGAAGGGCTTTTATTTTAATAACATCGACGTCTCCTGGCACGGCAGCACGGGACTCTCCTGAATGATTTAAAAAAGAATTATTTAGAATTATGTTCGGTTACGTCCTACTGAAAATGAAAATAGAGAAAAGGTCAAAGTGCACAAACCTCTGCTGCAGCCACAGTGTTTTGCGTGAGTACCACACCAGCGGTGCCGTCTGCAGGTTCACGTGTGCTGAGCAGTAGCTAAGCGGCTAATATCTGCACTGCAAACTGATGTTAGCCATCCACTTTCCCTCTCTGCGATGGTTCGTCTGGTCGTTCATTCAACAACCCGGGGGGTCAGGACGAGCAGGGTGTCGTGGATGAGGCCTGCAGCACCGAAGTGGGTTGTTGCTCAAAGTCTTTGGCTCGGTTGTTGCGTAGCTGGTGTCTGGGTTTTACTTGGCGTAACTGCGCGCTGCTGGTACACTTGTAGGAGTCGACCAACAAAAATGCTGTTTATTCTCAGTTGGACTGGAAGCAGCACATATTTCCTGTTGGGTCGGTGTGGTAGGTGGCTCTAACAACTGCAGTACCCATGAGCTGTAGAGACCGTTGTCACATTGAAAATGCCAGAAACACGAGTCACAGCTTTAGGAACTGATCTCAATTAAACACATCAAATTTATTGCCAACCAACTGATTGTTGTTAATATAATTTGGACCCAGGTGGGTCTCGTACACAAGGAACGAAATGGGCTTCTGTTCAGAAAAATATTTCATTTCTGAAGATATTTGATATCTGCATTATTCATGACCAACTTTAATTCTCTCCGAGTGTGTCCGCTGACAGACAGTTTGTTTTGCTGCTGTTTGTCCTGAAGGCTTCCCGCTCCTCGAACAACAAGTGAGCAGCAACAACAGTGTTTGTAACAGTTGTATTGATTTTAATGGCCGCGGTCGCCGCAATTGTTGTACTGCTTGGCCTGCTTTTACGAGCGGCCGTAAAATAACAGTGAGGAGATGGCCTGGATGCTTTCCATGTATTACAATCAGAATTTATAAATTGCCCCATTACCCACCTTTCCACTGGTTACTCTTGGAACATTAGCAATTATTTTCACATGGGTCACACTCATAAAACCAATAATCTGCTGATTTAAAGCCTTGGCCTGAGGTAAGAGGCCTTTGCCTTTTAGACATCGATTTCAGGCCACGATTAGACAGGCTTTGCAGTGACAAATAGCTTCTGGGTTTTCTCTAAGGAGAGAAACTGAGGGAGACTGACACCGAGAGAGGAGACAGAAATTATCTCAGTACAAGTGTGGGGGTTTGGACCTGCTGAGGTATCGGAGACAATACTGTAATAAAGGAAGTACTACTGCGTATTTGTTGAGAAGAAGATGTGTATCAAAGGAAGTCTGGTTGGTCTGGGGTTCATCCTACAGTGAGATAAGACATTGGCAGAACAGAACAAGACATGATAGAAGATCCAGCACAGTCTCCAGACTTCAAACCCATCAACCTGGTTTGGGTTGAACCAAACAGAAGGTGACAGCAAAGCAAACTACAAGAAGATTCCAAGACTTCCTTTAAATTCCAAATTCTCCAAATTTAGAAAACAGCTGGAAAAAGTGAGGTGTTGTAAAACTTTTAGATTGGTAAAGTTCTAAAAACAAGAGGCACAACTGTGCTGGAACAAGGTCAGAGCGTTCGCAGCTTATCGTCGTCATTGCTATCTCCATTTTCTCGCCGTGTGTCGTCCTTTCTCACCGCTAAGTGTGTAGTGTAGGTCTGTAGCTCGGAGGCGGGCTGTGGCTGCCCAGTCAGTCAGTGTGTGCTCATGGAGATGGATGTCTGCAGGAGGTGGTGGGAGGTGAGAGAGGTCCTCTGCCGCGAGCCAGAATCTCCTGACGACCGCCCGCCCGTCATCCCATTTACTACTCACCCGGGAGGCCGAGAGAGAGAATGAAAGGGGGGCGAGGGAAAGCGGAGGGATGGGACCGAGAGTAGATGAAGCGATTGCGCTCTGAGGGTGAAAGTGATGGAGGGGGCTTAACGCAGAGATGGGGTGTGGGGAGTGGGCATGGGAGGAGGAAGAGGAGAAATTGATAGAGGAGGAAGAAAGTAGAAAACGACACGAATACCATAGAAGGGGAGATAAAGAAACAGAAGGAGGTGAAATGTTCTCTGTCCATGTTCCATTATTACATTTTATCATACTGAAACACTCACTAATGCTTTAACATGTCTGTGGTAGAGGAAATTCTGCCCCTTCTTTATACTGATGGGACGATGTAATTTGCAAAGTAAGTAATGAATATAGATGTCAGTTAAACATATCATTAAAAAGTACAATAACAGAAACTACAGTACAGTAAAGTGGAAAGGGCTTTGAAGTGCAGCACTCCCATACATGTACTTTATGCCCACGGAGGGAGGGAGGCGATCGAAAGAGAAACTAGAAGGAGATGCAGTGTGTTTGTGGAGGCTTGGACAGCAGCTTGTGTGACTTCCCTGACCCACCAGAGCCCCAAAGCCAACTCATTTACACTGAATGACAGCGCTGTGTGACGTGCAGGGAGCCTGGGAGACTACACAAACACAAAGACTGCTCACCCTACATTTGGAGGTCATTTCCGACAAGTTACTTGCCGCTGCCTGTGATTTGCATGCATTTTACATGTATGTACGTACATGTATTTGTATGTACGTCTCATGCGTATAATGGGACATTTCCTCGTCATATTCATACAGACTTGGAGTTACATCAGGTCTTGACTCTGTGCCATCTGTAAGTCAGCGTTCATCCCGAGGGACCTGGTGGTTGAGCTCAGAAGTCGTCTGTATTTGCTCTTGTTTCTATATAAGCAGTCTGGCGATGCATCATGAATGTTCCTTGAACTACAGCATAACCCGAAACTGCCACTCACTCAAGCCTGAAGAGAGTCGAGTCTTTTTCTGGTGCATGAAAGACACGGGACGATCTCCTGCCACTGGTTATTTAAAGATAACTC
This sequence comes from Psettodes erumei, assembly GCA_016785225.1. Lineage (NCBI taxonomy): Eukaryota > Metazoa > Chordata > Actinopteri > Pleuronectiformes > Psettodidae > Psettodes > Psettodes erumei. Next base: position 2,581,022 of record JAFBJZ010000863.1, on the reverse strand, counting down.
TCCTATTTTTGAAACCTGGGGTCTGTCTGAACAAGGGTGAAGCCTCTTAGTTGTGGCGACTCAACAATCTCTTTTTTTTTGTTCTTCTTAGTTTGCCTTTAAGTGTGGGGAGCGTGCACAGACCATGTTCAGAGACACACGTGTTCACATTAAACATCTGCAAAGGGCACAGATGCGCAAATTAAGAGACACACATACACACACGCCGGTAAACACGCGTGAGCATATACACACTGCAGTCAAATGTGCGCAAAAATGGCCACATACGCACAAACGCACATCCACGCGCGCACAGTGTGGTCCAGCCCTTGGCTCCTGAGTCTGTAATGAGGCCTCAGTGAAGGTCTACCAAGGAGGCTGGAGCAGTCAGCCAAGTTGGCCTGCGGTCTCATTCAGACAACCACCTCGCCCTCGCCAGCTACCCAGGCCTCAGCGTTCAGTCACTGGGTGGGATGGTCAGGAGATCTAATCCGGCAAAGCGGTGGGTGGAGGTTTGAGGAGGACTCCTCTAGATGTGGTTAGTGCGGGACACCGAGAAGGGCCGTCACTTATTTGGTGCCACAAAAGGGGCAAAGGCGGCCCTTCCCGTTCTCTGCGCTGGTCTCCTGGCTTGCCGGTGATTGGAGCTCACCACAGACAAGACACGGGGAAAAAAACGAAGTCGGTGAAGAAAACTTTACAAATCCTGTGTTTATCCGTAACTTCCAGAACAACAAACACTTCGGGAACGTTTCAGAGTGGAGCTCGGGCTATTAACAGATGTGGATTCCTCTCACTTTCCACTTGGCACGCCACACAACTTCACAAATATACAAACACACACACACAGGCAGGCACGCACACATACACACACACACACAGACTTGCCGCACCACTGTGGCTTCCTACATACACACAATACACCCACCACAATGACCTGGCGCGGCCTACACCATGCTGGAGCATATATTTACTCCACAGCAATTTACCCTTGGGCTTTGACAGCTCATCGTTTATGCCACTGTGGCGTTGCAAGGGCACCACTCCCTGTCTGTCAGTCCGTCTGCCTGTCCATCTGTCTGTCCCGCCTGACAGAAAAACGGCAAGAGGCACGAACGGCGAAGTGAGCGATGATGCTGAAACGAAGTCAAAGGTACTTTGAGGTCACGGCAACATTTGACATGTTTTCATGCGGATGCTGTTTGGTTTGTCTGGCTCGTCTTGTGTAGCGGTGCCTTGCTTTTCAGTGGGTTGCACGGTCAGACCACCACGTTGGTCCAGGCAGAGACAGTTATATCAACAACCGTCAAACGGAGTGACGTGAACTTCCGTGATTCATGGTCTCCTTGGGCGATACCCTGACTTATAATTTGTCCAGTACTTACAGTACAATGAACCAATAAATCAGCTAAACATTAGCATGTTAGCATTGCCCCTGTGTTGCTCTGCTCTGACTAAATACTGTCGGCCCTTAGTCTTGTTTTTATTGACCTTTCTTAATATTTCTGAGACATTTGACTAGTTTTTAATTTTACTGAACATACGTTTTGTCATATGTTCTGGCTTTATTTTTACATTAGTAAAGTAAAAATTTTATAATTAATATGGACACTGAGCCACTTTGCTTTAAATAATGCTACAGCTTTAATCATCTTTTTGTACCGAAAGCAGCGTGAGACTGAAATGAGATCCATGGAAGCTGATTTTTTTTGGACCATTACACTGCTAGCTCACACTCGAGGCTCAGATTCTGTTCAAAAAATCTGGAGTGAATTGATGTTGTGCAGTGGTATTCAGCCATCAACAGTTTATGTCTGAGAAACATTTTCGTCTCTTCTCCCTGATTCTTCTGCAAACCGCAGTTTTAAATAAGTCTTAAATTCGTCATCGACACTGCTAGATTGTAGGTTGATGCAACAACAGTGCTGAACATGTCTGGATGTCTTATTGAAGTAATTAGCCTGTCGTAACCTTTAATCTCGCTAAATTCCCCTGCCTCACCAGACGAGATGCCCCTGGCTTTCTCAAAATTGTCACATGCCTGTTCACATGGAAAATGGTAACAAAGCCAGTTTCTTCCCTCCTCTCTCTCTCTCTCTCTCTCTCTCTCTCTCTTTTCTCTCAAATTGCTTTGTCTTTCTTTTCACTCTGATGTTTTCCCCCATCGTCGTTTTCTTTCTCTCAAGGCTAAAGCCGATAGCTGTAATGGCGTGGAAGGCGGCTGCTTTTGTGTGACTGTAATTGCACATTTCATAATGACACTAAGAAGACATAGACAAAGATAAAGACAGAGGGATAAGACGGCGAGCTGGGAGGGGGGGCGGGGATGTCCCCAGAGTACCCTGTGTTTCCAGCTTAACTGATGACAACCACAAGTGCAGTGTGGAACCTGTGAGCTTCGTCCTGTCAACATTTCACAGAATCAAGGCAACATGCGTTCACTTGTGTCGGATGATGTTAAAGTACGAGCTTTGTTTTGTCCAAATCCCTACAGTTGTGCGGTAGGACTGTTTTATGCACATAGCAATCTGCAGGAGGCTAATTTAAAGACGCCTGTTTCCCGTTGTAAACAAAGCATTTACAGCCTGTGTGGTAGCTTTCAACACATTCACCGTACAGTTGATCTCAGCGCCGGTGTTAATGTGTAAGAATTAAAGGGAGCTGATGGAGACGTAGTAATCCAGCAACAGGTACCCCGTCTTTTATACGGTCAGGAGACGAGGGTAAAGTCCAAAGCAACAGCAAGTGCTCCCAGCTATGAATTAAACAGGGAGGAGAAAAAAAGTGTCTCCCTTGACTGCATGTTGCTTAATTCTCTCTCTGGGCTCTGGCAAGCCAAGCCCAATGTTAAGTGGCTTCTTGAGTTTATCCAGCGAGGTCAGAGGGAAAATAAAAACATCACGCGAGAGCTACAATTACAGCCCTCGAACATGACAAGCGTCTGTTTTTGTGCTTTTGAATGCGGGCCCACTTTTAATGGTTGGTTCTGGCTGCAAGATAAACAAACAGTCATAGGGTTAGCATAACCCCTGTCTACGAGCACTAGCCAGCCCCAGCCAGCGAGACAGCCAGAGAAGCTAAACTCTGCCGCAGCGCTAGGCAGCAGCAGCAGAAGCAGCGGCGGTTTTGGCGGCAGAGTAAATTACAGCATGGAGCAAAGCTGTGGTTTGTATACAGCATACTCACACACTCACTTGCTTTTCCTTTCGCTCTCTCTCTCCCTCACACACACACTCAGGCTAACTCTGCTCTGCACTCCCCTCTGAGCATTTGACAAAACTGTTCAGGTTAGACACATAAATGTGCGCACACACACACACACACACACACACACACACACACACTTGCAGTCACTTAGGGTGGGCCCTTCCCATCCCACAGGTGTCTCCAAAGCGAGGCCAGCAATCAACATTGCCTCTGGCGGGACTTCCAACCTACAAACCTCCTGACCTCATCAAGAAAACCAGTAATCTCTTAAATTATTGTCTCCAACTCCTGTGGGAGAATCTAAGCTAATGGGATCTCATTATACAGAGCATAAAAAGAATCCCATCAGGTGACATTTACATGTTGCATCATTCTGTATTCTCATCCAGTCGGGCCCAAGGGGCTAATCAGAGATGGGTTCAGCTAGATTTCCTCTAAGGCTTGACACCCTGTTAGGAACAATGAGATAAACCAAGATGAATGCTGATTGTAGGGTTACAGTAGCTGCGTTGCAATAGTGCATGGTCTGCGCGGCCACATATTGTGAATAATAGACCGATGCACCCGGTGGTTATGGCCCGCTACACTGTTTAATGTGGATAATGTGCACATTATGCTTAGGCTAATTGTGGAAACACGATCGTCACCTCGTACATTCTGTGGTGATTTGATTCATTTATTTTGTACTGAATGTTCCCTCATTATACACAACAAGATTGTAGAGGATAAAATGTTCCCATTAGTCCTTTTGTAGGGGTCACCCGTTCAAGAGTACAACCGTTTGTTTCACCAGGTTTTTGTCACAGACAAATATGTTATCAACATTAAACGAGGAACTCATATTTAATACATTTTCAAATTACCTTACAGAAATGTCAATGATTACTTAAATTACTTAGAACTTACTTATATTACTCACAACTACTTAATCATTTTTCGCAAAAAATAATTACTACATTGAAGAGTGGTATACAGATGCATTGTGTCAGGTAAATACAGTCTAAGATATCATCTGAAGCTAAATGTTATGTTTGCTAACATTAGTTAAGATTATAATTTCACAGAGTGACAGAACAACATGTGCCACATTATACTTTACATAGAAGTATAAATGAGAGATTTCAGCTAATATTTCCTACCAGCTAGTGCTAGCTGTCAGTCAGACTGCTATCAACACAAAATAGTTTATCAGTATTTTTCAGCTAAAAGAAGTAATCCTGTCTTATTTTATGAAACAGCACTGATGTTGCTGTTGATTTTTGGGATGACAGTTGGGCTCAGGGAGGTCGAAGTGACACTGCACTTTTGACGTTTAAATGGGGTCATTGTTGCGGCTCAACACGTGTGCTCTTTGCTTCATATCCTGCATGTATCTACATTTTAGGTAGCAGCGCTACGCTAGACTTGGAGAACTTTAACTCTCTGGGAAAGTGGTCTCAGACTTTTAGACCATTTTTACTCAGACTTTTGGTGTAGGTGTGAGAAGGCAGTGAAAACAGCCGAGCCAGGATGTAGAGAGGAAACACTGTCTGTGCCTTGTTGACTTCGAATGTGTAAACAAACTCATCTTTGAACACGTTTTCTTGTTCTTTGTGCTGCGTTCACACCTGCTGCTGAGTTCCTGGAACCGAGGCGTCGATACTAAAGGGTCACCGCGTGCACGCTCCTGCACAGTGTTGTTAGCACACAGCTACATACTCACAAGCATACTGCACAGACGCACAAAGATCTCGCAATTAACAATGTATTTGCGCCTGATTATTATGCTCATGTACACAAAGGAGAAACACAGACATACACAAAAACACACTGACACGAAACACACCCATGCGCCCACACACCTGCTGCTCGTCCTTCTCCACAGTCCCTTGTGTTAATGGATGGGAGTCTAATTACTACTCTCACACTGGGACTACTTTCTCCACACTTGTCTCCCAGGGCATGTGTGCATGTTAATGTGCGTATGCGGGTGTGAGTGTGTCTGGGAGTGGTGGGGTTAGCTGCTGTCAGCGCAGAGCTCACACTCAGACACACTGCTCATTAGCAGACTTTCTTTCCTCCTCTCATTTCACTTACTGCTCGACGTTTTCACACAGAAACACACTGTTAAACACAGAGCAGCGCTTAGCTCAACATCAAAACATGTAGTAGCAGCTTAGCTATGTGTATACATTTTATTTTAAGATATAGTTTATTGCCCCCTCCCCCTATCGCTCTCTCTGTGTCTGGCTTTTTTTTTTTCTCACAGAGATAGCTGGAGAAAGAGACAGGGAGTGATGATTGGTGTGCCTGAAGCAAGACACACACACACACACACAAAAAAAACCCAGACAGACACACTTCCCCATTCAACCACCATAGTTCTGGTTAAAAATAACGACAAGGAACTGTGAGCTACTGAGTCCCTCTCTCACGGTACTAATGCACACATCTGCATGCACACATAACAGTGACACACACGCATTCACAAACAGAGCTCCGGTGGTGGAGGCTGAGGTCTTCCACGTCTCTGTTTTGACACAGTCTCGCCTGTGACGCAGCCTGTGTTGTACCATAAACTGTGTCTGTACTAGAGTGACCTCTCCCACCACTTCCTCCCTGTGTCTGTGTGAGTGTTTCATCTCCCCTGCGGCTTTCAGACTCGCAGTCTAAGTGGAGCACAGAGGAGCAGGCGGGTCTTCAGAGGAAAGATCGCTGTCGAGAGCCTCCGCTGCTCACAAACAAAGGCCACCTGGTACCCAGCAGTGGGGCGGAAATGTGCTCTCCGCGGCGCCACAGTCACGAGAGCGCGCTAATAACAGGGTCCTCACTCTTGAAGCCTAATTAGCCCTTCAACTAATGTGGTGCTAATCATTCATAAATGATGAAAAAAGACCAACTTTAATGTTACTGTGTTTTGGTAAAGGAGCATGCGGCGTAAAGACGGACGCTTAGATTTCTCAATACAAATGTAGCGTTTGAGACATATTTTTCATGTTTATTTTCATAAATTATTTATTTTATTCATGTGGCATCAGTCATGAGATTGTTTTGGTAAATTAAAGCTTGATTCCAAATGAGCCATTCAAATATTTTTTAGTACTTGTGACCTTGATATGCATGAAAAAAAAGCCACAGCATGACACACTGCTCACCATTATCAACATTAGACTTTAGAATCAATTATCGCCCTTTGCAGTGGACTGGCTGCCCACCTCAAAGGACAATTGGTGTCTGTATTTAGTGATGCGATCAGTTAATCCACTGGCTCAAAAATCTTTTGAGCTTTACTTCAAATGGACCAATTATTTCATCCTCCTTTATTATTAACTTTAAAAAAAAATCTGTTAAAGACCCAATTGGCCATATTTCTGACCCTGAAATTAAGAAGTTCTATTCATGTACAGTAGTATGCATTACAGAAAGAGAGTGGAAGTTGAAGTTGAAGCTGAATTTGAAAAATGGTATTAATGTAAACTGAACTTTAACCACATCAGTGATATTACACTTAGACTTAACGGTTGCTTCATGGTGTAAAGCTATAGATAACCTGAGGGTTCCTGGTTTTGCTGCTGCCACATTCAGTCTGACCCGTCACAGTGGGTACTCACCAGCTAAAGCTATTTCATGATAACAGCAGGTTATACATCTATGGCTAGAGGTTTGGTGTCGGGGTCAATCACAAAACCTTTTTAAATACTGTCACTTGCATGACTTCTGTGACTCTCTGTTCCCTGCGCTGTGGACAGAGCTGCAGCTTTGCAAAAAGGCCCAATATCATTGCTGAAGTATCCATCCAGTGACCAGCAACTGTCAAAGTCACAACCTTTGGACGAGCTTGCCATATTAATCAGCACCGTCCACGGATCGGTCCACGGATGAAGGAGGGAAAACAGAACTGGGCCTTATGGGCGACCGTGCCAGCGGAGTATGGATTCATCTCTGTCTGGCTGACCTTAACCGGCTACTCACTGTTGATCGGCGATGCAGAAGGAGGGGCAGACGGAGGGTGGGCAGAGACCAGAACCCGAGTGGACCCCCGGGCTGCTCGATTGCTCAGCCAAGTCGAAAATGTGTTCTCAGATCTTTGCCTGACATGCTGTCCTTTGGGGTTAGGCCTCCGTGTGTGTGTGTGTGCATCAGGGAGGAGAGGAAGCGCTGCTTGGCAGGACTTCACGCTGATCATCCTTGACTTGCGTGTGTGTGTGTGCACAGAGGTGTGCTGAAGTGGTTCGTTGTGTGGCAGTTTTACACCAGTCTGAAATATCTGATCGCAGGGTCATGTGTGATGAGGATGCCATCTGTTCTGCAGGTGATGTGTGTGTTCACATGTTAGAGACATTTGTTCAACTCAACATAAAAAAATTAGCTTGTGTCTGAATTTGCTTGTTTGAAAGGTAGAGAGACAGTTTTTCAGTGTGTTTGTGTGTGTGTGTGTGTGTGTGTGTGTGTGTGTGTGTGTGTGCGTGTGTCATGTTGTAGTGAAGGCAGTGAAGCCATGATACCTCCCTGAGCCAACTGGAACACTGTGTCAGATTGAGCGACCTTGGGCTGACAGGCCCAGGAGTTCACTGGACCGTGTGTGTGTGTGTGTGTGTGTGAGAGTGTGTGTATGCATGCAGCATAGTCTGTGATTGTATGGTGCATGTGTGCGATTAAGTGTGTGAAAATGGGTGAATGCGCTCGTGTGACTGTGTCTGTAGTATGTGTGTGAAATGCCGTTTGTGTGTGTGTGTGTGTGTGTGCGTGCGTGTGGTGTGTGTGTGTGTGTGTATGTGCAAATCTCCCAGGGTAGTGGTCCATCTTGACAGTCTGTGTAGCCCCCATCACATCACTGTCACGCCATTCTCTCTCACTCAGACGACTGATGGAAGGAGTCTAGAGGGAGAGAGACAGAGAGAGAGAGGAAGAGGATGAATGACAGAGGGAACGACAGATCACATTGGACTCATCAGGAAAAAGTGCTGTGACACACAGTCTCCTCCACAGAGAGAGGAGGGCTGACCGAGCTGTTCAAGGCAAAAAAGAAACAACCCAAAACAGACTTGGTCGATTTCCCTCTGATCCATGGATATCGACTTAATTGGAAGTCTCTGCTCATCTGATTTCCTCTGAGGTAAACAGCGTGCAGCTTCGATTTGCACGGCTTTCAGTGTGGACACGAGATGAACTTGTGCATGGAAGCGATGAGAGTCTCTCTCATTCTGCAGACAAGTCATCATGTCTTCCACAGATACAGATTATGACACAGCTCCTTTACGTTACATGTCCTTCGGCGGGGCAAGAAACCATCACATCGCAGTAGTGAGCTTTACTGTTCTGCAGAGCAAGCTTCAGGCTTTTTTTTAAAATTCTGGATCACTTTTCCTGTGCAGTTTCATGGAAGGATGCTGGTCTGTTCATGGGGGTGTATGTTTTGAATTCATATTTCAGTTTTGGGGAAAATATACACTCAGATGAAAACAGAGAAATAAGAACACTGTGTGCGCGGCAGTCAACGTCATGGCAGCGACACGTAACCCGACACTCAGTGTGCTAAAGCTGCCCATGTGGATATCAGAGCTTAGTGCAACCACCCAAGCTAATGAGCAACAGTCCCTCTCTGAAGATGCAGTGGTATCAGAGGAGGGAGCGGTAGGTCCAGCTCATAAAGTCCACGGGTTCTGATGCTCTATAGACTAGCTGTGTTCAAACAGGTCACATATAAGGCCATTGTTCACTATCTCTAAGAGTGGTAACCACTTAATGCCACCCAGCATACAGTACAGGTCAGATTATTCAGGGTTTTTATACCATTGGCACTGAGGAAAGAAACATGTTAACATTAGTGTTACAGGTTTCTGATGTACTACAGTTGTACTGTTGCTGAAAACCAAATATGTTCTACCAAATGTAATTCAATAAATTGTTATGAGGTTTTCTGTGATTCTGTTCATAAATGTGTTTTGTTTTTTCATGCACAATGCATATTTCTTTCATATTAGAGTAACGAGCGAAAGCTGGAGATTGACAGACCAGAGGGGATTCTTTTTTAACATAAATATCAACAGCTGACCTTGAGGTTGAACAATAGACATATAGCAGCGTGCCAGAGGATGAATATAAAATGAGCTGGTTCATTCATGTGAAACATACATGAAAAGCACACAAATGGGTTTCAGAGTGTAATTCTACTATTTAATAAAGAAGCATAATAGATAAATTTCTTCTTTAAGAGATAAATAAATGTAGTTCTCCAATGTCCCAGCATGCAGTGATTGTTTATCAAATAGTCTATAGTCACAGAGATTCGAAAACTCTTGCTGCTTTGTTTTGATTTCAAGCGAAACCAGCGTTGGTTGGTCGGCTGGTCCACATACTTTGATCGACTATTCAAAGATGAAGCTTACTGGCTGTATATTGAATGTCTCAACAAATATTGAATGGATTCCCATTACAGATAAAAACTAGGACGGTGAACATGGTAAGTCTTCAACCTGCTAAGCATTAGCCCGTACAGAACTCCTGGCATGTTTGTGGACTTTCATTTGTGTTAAGACTCAGTCTGTTCTCTCGTGTAGACATACAGAAAATATCGAGCCTGAAACAACATGGAGGTGTTCTCTAGGCCTCTGTTGTTTTTTTTCTTGAATTCAAGCAGGATTCTGAAAGATTTGTGCTGATATTACTTTCCACCTGCGTGCATCGTCTTTTCATGTCGGAGCCTCCAGACAGCTGTGAAACTGTGGCGACACCTGTGCAGATCTCATTAAGATGTCCGGTGAGGAAGCCGCTCGCTCAGCCCTGGCAACTGGGCTAAGGACTGCAGCTCTCAAAGGGAACTGAATTATAGTATTGCTGAGGACATCTGAGGGGGAAGTTAGCAACCTGTGCTGCTCCGGCCCTCAGGAGCCTAAGCGGAAGCATTTCTGCCACGCTGAGGTTGTTTTCTCAACACTACTTGGGACTTTCTGTCTCATAAATTGTCCATAAACTTCAACATCACCTGATGAAATCCAGCCTCACTCGCTAATTTGAATTCCATGTATTGTAGATTTAAGTTTATATTTCCCAAACGTGATGTTTGGCCTGGTACGCTCAGAGTCGTGCCAGCAAATGTGATCTTAGTCCCGTTTCAGAGTAATGATTTACAAAATTGCACAGGGTAAACTTTCATGACTTCATTTCCTCTCCTGGTGCGTTGTCACTCAGCTGTGAATGTAATCAGTTGCTTGTCCAATTATGCTCAAACCCAGCCTGTCAGTGCTGTTCTGAAAAACAGGACTGCGGTTAGCTGAGACGGTGAGGAGACTCTTGGCTTGTTTGCCTTGTCAGCTGCTGGTTTTAATCGAACTATCTTCTGAATAGAATCCAGATTGTGCCTGCACTTCTTCATCCAGTCCTTTTATGTGTTGGCTGCTTGAGGCGCACCAGGAAAATCTCCTTGATATGCCCATTTTTTTCAACCTTTGCTCAAAAATGTGGAGCGCAGATGGTCAGCATTGGCTGAGAATCGTGTTTGAAAGGTTCTTGTCGTCTTTTTAATGCCGAGCGTGGCCCAGAAGTTTAATTGAAATGCAAGGAGTTGGACGAATAACAGAAAACGTGTGGGAACGCAGTGCGATGTCTGTAGAGTTTCATTAATTTATGTTGATTTGCTTAATCACTCTCAGAGAGTGTCGGGCCCAGATCGCATCAAGATGTTTACAGCTGCAGCACTCAGCAAAGTGAGGTGTTATAACATTGAAGTCAGATAATTAAACTGGAGTCCTGGATGTGTAATGGGGTTAAATTGGAAACAGGGAAGCACCGCAATCAATATTTTATCAATCAGGAATTGGCAGAGTATGCATGTCGCATTGATCCAAGCAGAGTCCTAATGCCTGACGTAGCGTATTTGGGCGTGAGCAAAGATTCAAAGAAAGCGGCCTCTCCCACTTCCTCATCAGTCTGAGACACTGAATCCTGTTGACTATTGATTATTTTTATTGCTCTTTTGAATGTTAATGTACTCATCTTCTCCTCCCATCAGTTTGCCCTCTCCACCCCTTACTGTCAGTGCAGCGGATGGACTAAGATGCCGTTCTCATACTACACGCTGGTGAAGAAACAAAGGTATTTTTAACTAGGCCCCCTGTGGCAGTTGCCAGGCACTGAAGGGCTTGGGTGAAGTCTTGTGCCTGGAGGGGCTTTTGGTTGTATCTCTGCTTGGCAAAAAAACAAGTAGAGGAACTATGGAGAAGCCATAGGGGGATGATTTTTTTTCCAGCTCTGTGGAAAGCCACAGAGTTTGTGGAACTGACACTCAGAAGTGTATCACAGGCGTGCCTCCAGAGACAGATAGCCTTTTGTTTTTTTGCACCACAGGCAGATGTGGGATGGATCAGCATAGGTTTAGCACTGCTGCCGCTGCTGTACCTTCACTCACGAGGCTGCCACGAGGAGTTCTGGGCCCCTTGACAACAGCTCGACAACAGCTCTGACATAATAAATATTTGTGGTCTCCAGTATGTTCCAGTTGTCCTCTCCAGCTCCAGATTTCCTTAAACTTCTATAGTTCCATCTGTCCAACAGCAAGCCTGACCTCACATGAGACTGTTATACCACAAATGGCATCCACAGAATGTTACACAAAAAGATTTCTCCATATTTTTAGTCTGAACTGGGGCTTTAACCATCGATTTTAATTAATCGATTCACTGTCAGAAAATAGTGAAAAAACAAACATCACAATTTCCCAGAGCCTATGTTAATGGCTTCGGATCAATTGTTTTGTCTTAACAACTGTCCAAAATGCAAAGAGATTAAATTTACTACCGTGTAGAAATGAGGTGATAAGGCGATTAATTGATCAGTCAATTGACAGTAACTGTTTTGATAAGTCTGATTTTCTCCAGAGGACTATCTCCATTTCTCTCAAAACCCTGTTGTTCTACATGCAGTGAAAGAACAACACAATGGTGCCCTTATTAGAAAAATTAATTTAGTTAAAACATCATTAGGTTTTTAAATATATAGCACTCGAAACTAAAGAGGTAATCCTCCTCATATTTACATACCTGACATCCTTGATTTCCCACACAAATGTCCTTGACAAATTTCTCTTTATATTATCTGACTAATTCTGCCATTTGCATTTTCATCCTGATTTACTCATTTACAAGAACAGAGCACCTGTATTTGGAGATCACTGATATAAAACACCCCCACCACCACTCTGCTGATTCTCTTGGTCTGCGCCAGTACAGCATGTCTCTGGCTCTGACCGCCTACTTCAGCGGACTACTCACAGCTTGCTCGCAGTTTTTCAAAATCTAATTAACTGTCATCTCTGGGAGCACATCTAAATGACTTCATGGCAGATATTGTGGTTCAGCACAGATTTAACTGTTGTAACCGCTCCGACCCCAGGCTCACTGTAACTTCTATCGTCTACTTCTTAAAGCAGTTTGGCCATGAGCCCACTTCTCCTCTCTACCAACTGCTAGCTCTTTATTCAGTCTTAAACTGTGACCTTTGGTATGTGTCACCATATAAATATTAATGTGTTTTATGTGCATCTTTATGAGTCATTTCAGCTGTGCTAGCTGCATGCCTCTAGAAAGTTGCAGTCTCGGGTCTGTCAGTCTGTCGGTGTGATGGTTGGCTGGTCCACAACTTCGATCTTAGATTAGATTAGATCTCAAATGTTATTTAATGGATAGCTATGAAATTCTGGACAGACACTCATGGTTAGCAGAGGATGAATCCCAGGGACATTGGTGGCCCCCCAAACTCTTCCTCCAGCACCACCTGCAGTTTGAATTTTTTGCATTTTGTGAAATGTCTTGACAGGTTGGACTATGTCATTTGGTCCAGATTCATGATGTTCCTTCAATGATGAACTCGCTTTTTATTTAGCACGTTCATCATAAGGTCGAAGTTTCACTTTGTCCGGTACTTCACGATGGTGGTGGTGATCACTGTAAACATGCCTGCCTAACCTCAGCAGCTAGCAGATAGCCGGTGAGAATGACAATGTCAATTGCTAGCATTGTGGCTAGAGTTCCTTAGCACCAGTTTTTGGTCTCTCAGAACAACTTCATGAGATGTAATATGTGTTTGCAGTTGTTGGCCGCATTGAAAGATGGAGTGAAAAAAACAGTGCCAATGTGTAATTTTTAAAAACAGAGATTTCTTTCAGACCAGAAAGACATTTCATGATGTTGCACTTTGTTGTTCATGTAAAAAAACAGCTGTACTTTGGTGTTTAACTAATGAAAAGAAGAGCAAGAAAGAGAATTAAAATGTGAATGTTGGATTGTTGCTGATGGGATTGGATTGGATTGTGAAATGATGGGACACATGTTAAATGGGTGTTGAGGGAAGTGGATTCCAAAGCTATCTAACAGGCAGGTCAGAAGGATTGAAGGGCTGCAAAGCATGTGTCAGTCTTGTGATTCAATTTTTATAAAGGCACATCATCTGTAAGTTTTAGAACCACAGCATAAAGACATCAGCTGCCAAAGCCACTCAAAAACAGGCCGACCCTGGGTGAGGTGCCGTTCTCTGGGCGCCTGTTGTTTGAGAGGCACTTCAGTCAGTTTCTAAAACATATTTGTGTGCGATCCGACAAAGAGCGCGAACTAAAGCACACGCTCCCATTGGTGCTGAGGCTCAACATCGTGACCCCCTGAGAGGCTGTTGATCACGTTTCGTAACAATCTCATCTTCTCGGGGCTGGAAGATGGAACGGCTTGAGGAGTCGCTCCGTCATTCACTAACAACCACTTGAACCTCGCTACCAAGGAGACCCAGGTACTCCCCAAATCCCAATTAATGAGAGAAAGGCTTGAAGAGGGTGTTCTTGACACTGGCTGTGACAGCTTAATTGTAATTTTTGGCGAGGCCCCTCTGGCAACGGCCCTCTCTCCTTGACAGCTTTGTGCTCCTGTTTGAACTGACAGCCCTCCTTTGCATATTCATTTAGTTACAACTGAGTACAGTACAGTGGTGGAACATATGTCCTCTGAGAGGATGTGTGCAGTTTTATTATTTTAAGTCATTTTGTATCGAGTCAACCTGCTTCCACAATGGATAATTGGAACATATGTGTATTTTGTGTTTCACTGAGCAAACCCGAATCTTTAGTCCTGAATTAACTACCTCCAAGACGGATCTACCGATGTTGGCAGGGGTTCTGCCCCGTCGTAGGAGATTATGACCCCAGCTGTTTGCCTCTGAACAAGGGAAGTTAATGAGCAATAGCACTTACTTTGTCAGGAGGGATTGGGTATGTATGTGTGGAGTAGTTAAGTCAGTGATTAGAGTAAACATTCACAATCATGACTAGGTGAATGAGGGCATGTAAGGTTCAATTTAAATATGATAATTTAAAAAATCATAAATGTTCCAGAAGAAGGACAGCACTGATGGACAAGACAAAGCCTACTGAGAAAGTAGCTCCAGTGCCGCCTGCAAATCTCAAAGAGGTGGTTGGCCAGAAGAAGAAGAAGAAGGACAGAGGTAGCCATCACATCCACAGCCTGCATGGATATGGATTTGTCCAAGCAGGCCTGCATCACGATACGTGAGCAGGAGCTAAATCATGTTGTTGATGAGAAGGTGGAGCAGATTCAAGCGAAGAATTTCCAGAGGTGGGAGGCATGGAGGTTAGAAAAGACTTTAAGGGATGTAAGAGTGGAGAAGATGGGCCTAATTGTTGAGCTGTCGACTGCAACAAAGTTGGAAAACCGGGACCTGAAAATACAAAAAGCTGGAAGACACTCTCTATGCCGAAGTTAAAAGATGGAGAAGGCCAAGTCTGAATAAATACTGACAAAGAAGATTGATCTTAAAAGGATTCCTTTTGACTGAAAAGTACAGACTTGATTAATCAGCCAAAATGATGAATCGGTCCACCTTAAAGAAATTACAACAAGCTACCTTAAAACATTAGCAACAAGTAGTCGATTGCTCTTTACAGTAATATATCACAAAACATACAGTAGTTATCTGCAAAGATACTCCATATTGTTGCTCCAGTTGTGGGAAATCTAGTCATTATGCTCAGTAGACTGTTCCTGCAGTTTAGGTGCTTTGGTGCAACATTGCTGTGTTCACATTAAACTGGAAGGACAAGTACCATCGCACTGATGCATACAGCAGCAAAAAGTCAGCAAGTGCATTAACAGTAGTGTTTTTAATGTTTGTGGGGTGAATATTCTTCCTTGCATGAGTGCACTCTACATTTCACGATTCCTTCTCCTTTATTAACATAATATTAGCTTTGATCAGACTGGAGCCAAATGCATTTTTCTGCATGAATAATGCAAGTGAGAGACATGTCGTCCTCCACGTTTCTTCTCCGCTCACGGTGCAGCTCTTCCCTAAAAGCCTTCCCTGGGAGAGCGCAGTGAAGTGGACAGCAAAGCAGAACAAAAAGGTTATTTTGTTGCGAGAGGCAAAAGCGGTGACAAATTATGAACAACTCATTACACTGAGGTGGCACTTTGTAGAGCAGTGAAACACAATCAAACATGGAGGATGGATCTCCGGGGGAATGTCGGAAGGCGCTAATAGCTCTCTGTCAATGACAAAATGAATTATATGAAATTTCCCTAAAGACCAAAACCTCATTAAAGCCTCAGTGTGTTCCGTGTTTTAGGATTATGTTATGGTAGTTGTGCTCTGTGAGATACAGCACTTCACAACTTCAGTAAACAGGGTGTTTTTGTGCTAACCCGCCCTCAGTTCACTTGTAGATGAGATTAAGCGGTTTTTGACACTTAATTGCTGCATGCACAGAAAGTGTCACATTCACAAGCCTATTAAGCCAGAGAACAGGGTTCTTGTCCTGCATCCCGCATGTGGTTAGCTTTATGCCACTGAAGTGCTTGGGTTGATGTTATGCACAGATTCTGGTCGTGGTTAAGTGTTAAAAATGTAAACATGTTCGTGTCTCAAGGCACTCCTGACTTTCTTAATATTATTCAAGATGATGTTTCTGTCACTTCAACCAGGTCCCTTCAGTCGCCTTAACATAACAGTAAAAAAACTAATCATCTCTTATTTTTCATTAGTGGATAATGTGGGGGAAGCAGATTGAAGTCTTGCTTGTGTAATTCGTTCAAAAAATTAAGTGTGGAAATGACAACACTTTTGTACAGTTTCTATTGTAATGTAGTTTTACAAGGCTCAATCAGCATTTGGAAATTATTCAGTAATGCTTTCCTGGAAAGAACTACATAATTTCGTACTGATTGATTGTACTGATTGTACAATAGAGAGTGATCAGTGAGTACACTCACAATTATTTTTTAAACGCTGAGCCAGCACAACTGTGAGACTTAAATTCGGGGGAAAGCAGGTGAGTTCACCGTGCACAAACATGAGTTTCTCTTCGTGATAAATACTCACTGGGGGTTTCACTAGAGCATTTTCTTTCGTGGAAAGTTCATCTGCATATCGGTAATAATCTCAACGCAACTGTTTGATTAATACCAGTACATGGTTATTTCCAGGTAACTCGAAAGAAATTATTAGGAAATAACAAAAGGGTAAAAGTCATTTTTGTTTTTTTTTAAATTTGGGTCTAAAAAAAACAAAAATGGTAAGAGATTAAAGCATTGTGAAGAGTGACTCCTTTCACTCCTGACATTATACTAATGAGGTCAGTGGAAGTACGTCAGTTCACTGAGTGATTGGACGTGCAGTGACAGGGGAGATGAAAACAAATTAATAAATGCGGGTTTAAGCGTTTCCTCACTTTGACACCAAGGGCCGTAATTAGCGAGATGTGATTAAGTGCAATTAAGTGGCAGTTACGGCGGTGACATAAAACTTGCACTTTTGGTTTGGCACTCAGTATCCAAAGCACTTCACAGAGCTGTGGTGGTTGTGGTGGGAGTAACAGTGGAAAGATGAAAAAAAGAAGACCATGGAAGAATGCTGACACCAGTCCAGTCTCTTCAGCAGTGCTGTCATGGAGCTTAATCATTTGGTTCTCAGTTTCCTCTTGTGGGGCTGAGGGGTGAAGCGCTGTAACCCTCCTCTCGTCTCTTAGATAGAGTTATCAGCTGTTTGGACGCTGTGGTGTTAAAGAGAACCACTGCGTGGGCCAGCACATGTTTCCCCGGTGGCATCATGAAATCCCTGTGGCTCGACCCCCCACTTTGCTTAATATCCCTTGTCAACAACTGCTTTGGGTTCAGTTCTGGCCGCTGGTATTCTAATCAGTCACTATTATGGGCTAAACAGCTACACTGGCCCTGAGGCCAGCTGCTGGGCATGTTTGGATGTGTTTGGATATGTGCCTGCATTGCAATGGCCTGCCAGCATGGGGGCAGCACAGAACAGTCGCACACATGAACACACACACACACACACACACACACACGCAGACACACACACAAAGTCACACACACAGACACAAACACAGGCATGACTGCGGGTAAAAAAAACATGTACACACTTCTTTGTAACAAGAGGCAGCATGGCATTAATATATACATTTTCTGTAGGGTGGCTTTCAGGACATGATGAGCGACAGGCTGGACAATATATTACGTAAACTCATCTGACTCGCACATATAGCAGTCCGTCAGTGAAGGACAACCCCCTTCCCAAAATAAGACCAGCGGGGTAGTCTGAGTTTGCTAAATGTCCTGCTATTTTTAAGTTGGATAGTTGGGAGAGATGGCAGGGCAACAGTCTCAACAATCTTAAACTGGAAGAGCTGCTCTGGCTGAATGATGTAACAAGACGCTGGCAGCATGATGTTTGGTTGGGCAGTGGATGAAACCGTCTCCAACAAGGCAGGGCTTCTTAAAGACTGACACCAAAGGGATGCGCACAGTAGGAGATGTACAGTACACTGTGAAACGAGTTGAAAACCTGTGCCAGCAAATGAGGGAAATACCAGCAGCTGAGTTAACCTCCTGAGGCATCATCGCGACACCATCAATTAGACCCATCCGCTGGAGCAAGTAGCGAGGCATTGCAGAGAAACGCCCTGCAACAGAGCAGATTACTATGTCTGTACTTGGTGATAGACACGATCACACACGCTGATGGGAACATGAGGGGTTTGAACTGATGAATGTAGCTGATTGAGAATTTCAGCTCTGTGGCTATCAACATTTCCCACTGTGGGATTTATGAAGCTTTATTTTGACAAAGTTTTTTATGTTCTCTGTTTCTCATGCAATAACTTTTAATTCTGCAATGAGGGACTTTTGTTTGCTGCAGCAGAAGCAAGTTGAGAACACACAACGTCGGCATATCATATTCACTCTTTTCTCTTGGGCTGTTTGGCTGCTAAATGCTCCACCATCACCTGTTATTATCTGTGTCTGTCTGTGTACAGTGGGAACACTACCAGCTATCTCTCTGAAAACAGCTGCCTGCTGCCATGAGAGCGGCGAGAGTGAACCAGAACGGCACAGTGGCACGGTAAAGGTAATGGGAGCTGCAGACTCCAGTCTGTGGTTTCATTATTTAAAAGCGACCCCCTTTTCACATTGTTCTCTTGCTGCCACGATGAACGTATCAATTAGAGATGCACACGTTGGAACATTAAATTTTACTTCCACGCGGGGTGTCGGAGCCGTCGTCTGCACGAGAGAGGAAGTGAAAGACAGAAAGTGATGGGCAGCGGGCTGAGAGCCAGCCACAGTGATAAGTGGACCACTGCAGAGCTATGTGTGTAGAAACCTGATAGCAGGATGGCAGCACTCAGCATGTTAGAGGTGAGGGTATAAACACTGACAACAGCATTACTTTTAAGTGGATGGCTTGAAGATATTAACATAAGATGCTGTTTGCCTGCGTGGGTGTGTGTGCTGAGTTATGGACACATAATGCAGAAGTGCTGCCGAGAGGAACTTTTAACTAGACCAATGAGCAAAGGTGAAACTCACAAAGGCCCATGCTTCCTTTTTGCACCGCGTGAGCTCTTCTGTTTCAAATCCGGTGGAGACCCAGAAAACACAAACCGCGTTTGCAACCGACCAGTCTGCATTTGCATGAGTGGCGTCTTCAGCTCACGTAACGTCCTGTTCTGAGTTGTAACCCACGCTGCAGCTTTGCTTTGATTGATAAGCCTTGAGAAACATCCTGTGGTGCTTTTTTAATAGCTGCTAGCTCCAACTCTCATGTCAATGAAAACAGACTCCACATCACTGAATCAGCCACTTCTTTCACATTTTGATGAGTGATTCAGAAGGTCTGGTATTACTCTAAAAGTGGCCGTCAGAAAAAGCAACTGATCAGAGCCTTTGAGAGCAGGGCAGTGGACTCTTATTTTGTTTTGCGGTCTGCCTTATCTGTTATTTTCCCATGTTTTGAATTATGACTTATCTAACCAGAAAGATATCTATCAGGTTAAATAAACATTATGTCATTTTCAGACTCTACTTCCATTTTCTCTAAACTTGCTTAGGTTTGCAGAATTGATGCTAACATTATGCTAGCCCTGCACCAGGCGTGTTGGCATTCAGTCTGAATATGAATCTAAAAGAATCTATAGTTCAATAGAAATTCATTCAAAACCCCTTTAATGCTGATGTGATTACATCAGTGATGCTGCACTTCCCCATTCCAGATCCTTCAAGACAATATGATAGGTTCTGAATTTATTGCAGTGGGTGGAGCAGGGTAATTAGAGCTATTGATCTGGCTAAATGATAGCCTTCGCCCAGTGCTGAAGGGCATGTGCTCAGCAAGCCCGGTGTTATCTGATGACCCATGAAATCGATGGCCTGGCTGCAATCCTCCAGGTGATTTACCTCATTCCATTTATCTCACAAGGCCGAGCGGGTCCACATGCACAGAAACGGCGCACAAGGCCGCGCGCTCTGTTGCATGCTCTCCATAAGCATGCATAAATACTGCACATTTCCCTGTGAGGTATACATAAGTGCGAACACCTCATCTTACCTACAGTCCTCAGGCGTTGCATGTGGGGGCTTGTTCCCTTGGAAACCACATTTTGTTCTGGTCCAATAATGAACTCAGCTCTTTGGCAGCCTGATGAGTGACTGATTAAAAAAAAAGAAAAGATCATTACATGGAGGAGACATGAAATGTCGATGCAATGTCAGGCCGCTCTCTTGTACTCGTACAGTAGAGCAGTAGAACAGTTGTAGATCCATGTTTTCTTCTTATCTAGTAGAAAGTTGACATTGTAACCAGGAGGCATTTAGATGAGTTTCATTGAAATGCAGCGATGCACTACATGTATGAGCTTATTAAGACCAGAACCACAGTCTCTAAGTCTACGAGTTTGGTCACAGTGTGATAAGGAGAAAAAGTACATGCATGTTTTACCAAGCAATAAGTTACAGTATATTCACAGTCAGATGTGTAGTCCTGTAGATCAAACCCTGTCTTAGGTCTGTACAGTAAATTTGCAACTGCAAATACATTTTGAAGGAAAAGTGTTGATCCTCAAAGTTATTTATCTGTCTTCCCCCAAAATATCAGATCTACTCATATTGACTACAGCGTTATTAAAAACTAAACGATATAACTTTTAATAATGCTCCATCACATCAATTTTAATAACCTTTAAACTGGGGAAAGATGTAGACTGTGGTCTGATTTAAATTCAAGAAAGCGTCTGCAGTGACTTGAATCAGGAAACACAATGTAATTGTTAACATTTAACTGAAGCCACGTTCTGTCCCTATACTTAAACAAAGTGCTTTTGTTGCCTAAACGTAACCACAGACGGGACTCTGGGATGTGAACCCTGGTCTCTGGAGTCACATGCCGTGGTTTCTATGCCCACCGTTCTGCAACTCCGGCACGTTACATGCACGAAAAAGATGATCCCTGTTCACATAATCCAGTGATCTAAAAATGTAATGTCTAGCAGGCGGGGCTGCTATAGATAGTTCACCATCCACTCCACTGTTTTTCAGTGGTGGTGGTCGTAGCAGTAGCAGACAGGGTACTTGGCACCTCCCTGGGTGTGTTATCATTCACTTGGTAGAGGCAAAGTGGGACTCACTGTCACCACTAGGTTCCCTTTCACTCTCCAGCTTGAAGGACGCGATAAGGTCGCTCTGTTGACCTGGTTTTTACAGCAGCCACTTGGACGGTAATCACAAAAAATAACACTAACCCACTAAAGAGCCTTACACTGTGCTGGCCTGTGGACTCGGTCACAATGAGTGCCGACTAATGAGCTTATTAATCACAGACAGCACCAGAGGCAGAGCCATTCTGAATTCATTAATGCTCGGCAGAACAGCCTGGGAAAAAAAATGGCTCAATCATGTTTCTGGTATCAGCGACTGTGAACCCATTTCAAACTGACACTGCATGTACAATAAACACTCAAACTGCATAAGCAGTTAATATTACGATCCAGGGCAATAGGTCCATATGGTACAATAATGCTACAACTAACTTGCATCTCCAAGTAAGCAGGTTTAAAGAAAAACTGTGAAAATAAATGACTCAGATTCAGTAATGAAAAACTGTTTAATTACCATTGACCTTAATCACTCATTATCAATGATAGAATCATCCTCTTTGTCTCAACAGTACAAGTTATAGATGGTGACTGCTGTGTCTATGAATAAACATGAACATATTTCACCTGTAAGCTGGAGTAAGGTGGTCATTCAGCTCTGAGTGTTAATATCTCCAATCTCGCTAAAAGACTTGAACAAAAGGACATTTTGTCAAGGCACTTTGAGGAACCTCCTGTCTTTTCTCACTTTTTCCTCTCCTTTAGCTCTAGTACCTTGACGGATTGCCCTGGTAGACATCTGTGTTTTAAAGAAAGCTTACTTGTCACAGGTTTTCTTTGCAGTGGATGGGGCCCATTTTCAAGGAGGGATTGCAGCGAGTCACCAGGTTGGGTGTTAAAGCAAGAAAATTTCAGTTCTATTTAACTCAGCTTAGTCCTGCAGTGGATAAAATGGAATCTGGAGAATATTTTACTCTTGTTTCCTGCTGGTATATTGTACCTTTTAGGTATCCATAAGCATGATGAAATGGATGATAAGGTGAGAGAAAAGACTGCAAGCCCATGTGTTCAATACCACTATGTCTTCTTTAAACATGCGTGTGTTTGCTTACATACATATTATACAGTATGCACACAAATACAGTAAACACACCAGTGATAGGACAAACACATGCGTGGCCTTTAGCCCCCCCCCCAAAAAAAGGTGAAGGCTTTTTTTTGTTCGTGGGCTGCTCATGTCTGTGTTTGTCTCTTTTGATAAGGCCCTTTCATCTTGTTTGCATTGATTACAGGCTGACGAGTCACAGTGATACACTTAGGGGCCCTATTCATGTCTGCAGCCCCCGCGACACACACTGGGCCCATTGTGGTGAGGAATGTCTCCTTTCATGGCCTGAACTGGCCTGTGAAAGCATGTCAATATTCCTGAGTCAGTGGGTGCTTCACAATACTGCTGTGACCAACCCACCAACCAGAGCGGTGTGGAAGCAGGCCCCCGTTTTCTACTCCGCTGAACTGGGGGTGGCTGAAAGAAGGGACAGTTGAATAAATGAAGTCATTAATCTGGTGGATGCTGATATATAAACAACTTCACAGAGGTGAGACCAAGAAATGCGCTAATCAGTGAAGCTTTTGAAGATGTACGCAATCCCTCTTCATTTATAACTTCACACGCCACACCGAATATCTCCAGAACAGCTTTATTGCTTCGCACAGCCCCTCCTTGTTTTCACACCGCAGGCCTCCAAAAGGCGAGTGCACAAGGTTTCTCTTCTCAGGAAGTATCAAGATCCCTGTATACAGCAGAAGCAGGAACCAGCACTGGTTTGCTATAGAAGCTGTGGTTTGGGTACTGAGGGTTTGTTTGAGCAAAGAATGTGATACCATAAGCAGAGTAAATGGGATTTGAGTCTTTAGTGGCCACGAAGCCATTGAAAATATACATCGGTTCTATTTATTTTGGGGCTGGTGTGAGCTGGTGTGGGGTGGGGGGAGCAAAGGAGGCCGGGGGAACCCATTGGCCGAGCTCTAGCCCAGATGGGAGCAAAGAGAACCAATCGTTGCTCTGTGAAGAATTAAAACCACCTCTGCAAATAGCCCCGATATTTGTGTAGTGCCTCAGAGTGGGAGTTTCACAGCGTCTGGGTTTCCAGTGCAAATAAACAGTGCAGAGGTCTACAAGGGTAGACCGGCCCCCCCTTATCCCAGAGGTGAAGCCCGCTCCTTTGTTGCTGCCTAATCTAGGCCACTCTGTGTTGAGCGGGATGAAAAGTGGATCTGTGTGTGAGTGTTTGTGCTTGTGTGTGAATGTGTGTGAGACATATCCACGGCCCTCAGTGTGTCAGATGAAGCCGTATGATAATGTTTGTATGCGGTTCTTGAATCAGAGTCTCGGGGCCTGCCGAGACCGCCGCTGTGTTTGCCAGTTCCCAGATAAGCCACATCCTCACACCGGGCCTACACATACCGATGCCAGGGTCCTCAACGCAGAGCAAACTGACACATATCGGCACAGCTGACCAACAATTCTGCATAAGTGAAGAGCGCAGCCATGATGAGCGGAGGATGATGTTGATGTACGAGCAGTTTATAGGGGACGGTCGTAGGTCACACTTATAGTACAACTCATTCCATCACCGCAAAGTAGAAGTCATACATAGATGGATGCTTTATTTATCCCGGGGGAAATTCACAGGTCCACTCAGCCACTACTCACCGACTCAGGACCTGACTCGTCCAACTGATTGGGGTTGGGTATGTGTCAATTTGCATCAGAGAGTTTAGTTGATTGTGTTGTCCTATCACGGCCATCACAGGAAGACAATGGATAGTGTGAACTGTGACAGCTGGACAAAAATGACCAGCATTGCTGCAGTTTTGGAAAGTGGCCCGTCATCAGTCGGTGGCGCATTGCACTGCTGCATGTGCTGTTGTTGTTTGGGATATCCCATTACCATTATTCCCACATCTGTTTGGACTGGGTATGGCTGTCTTTGGATCATTTGCACCTCTAGTGACGTCCATTTTATTTGAATATGAATTTATGCCGGCCAGGTCGGGTAGGTTTTCTAAAAAGTGAACCCACTAAGACCTCTTCTGTGGATGACTGGAGGATTTCATTTGTCTGAGAGGGGTGTACAACATGGTGGTTCTTGTGATGACGTAGGAGAACACTCCAATATACTTTATTTTATTTCTTTCAGGTAAAATATGCAGGTAAAAGGTGCAAGCCTGAAAATCTGAGTGAAAACTATAAACACCAAGTACTGTAAATGTAGTCACAGTAAGAGGTACATAGTTTCTAAACATGAAACAAACTTCCCAACCATCTCAATGTAATTTTTAAGTGTTGTGATGTGAGAATGAGCACGTTGAAATCATGCCTTGGCAAGGGACTTACAAGAGATCGTAAAATATTTAGTAATTTGCTCCCGCTTTATACTTGGCAGTATCCCCTGTTTTTTAAGATGGAGGAAGAGGTATTTAGCATTGCCACTCTCCTTGGGCACTTCAGTCACGCAAACGGAGTCACAAAAAGCTGAGTTCTTTTTTTACCACCCTAAAAAGCATCCATTACACATGAGCACACAGACATTTAATCGTCTCAAGGGGTCATAGTAAATTTATACCAGAGTACAAATGTGTAGAGCACAGGTTGCCATGTTTACCTTCAGACTCAGACCTATGAGAAATTTATTTTTATGCACGTAACTTGCATGTCTGTGGAATATGAGAGGAAAAACAGAGCAAGTCGTGGAAATAGCCACTTCATACAGGACGCCTGTGAGGTGAAGTGAACCTCTGATCCACTGTGTCGCTGCTCTGTGTGACAGAACAATGTATGGGTTCTTGTCCAGGTCCATGTTTCTTACACGTGCAGCCAGGATTCGCACAGTCCGAAAGTGTGTTCGTGTTCAAGGTCGAAGGTCAAACATCGGAGAAGCAGAGAGGAAATTATTTTTTTTGTCTTTGACTGAAAGATGAGTTGATAATGGGAATTTGTTCCATAACTCAATAATGAACTTTTCATACTTTTTTATTAAAATATATCGAGCATATTAAATATGAGAATATATGCCCATATTATAACTTGGATTATGTAATTAACTTTGGTGCCAACCTTTCTTTCACTTTTTTCACACTGAAGCCTCATTTTTGAAAGCTGTATATCCATGGCATTCTTCAGAAGTGCATCGCTGTAGGGAAGGAGAATGAGTTCAAAACACAGGCCCACAGGTTGTACCTTTGATTTGTTTTTGTATTTCACTTTCATTGAGAAACAATGCTATTTGGACCAACAATGATGCCAACAATTTGCATGCACCATTATTAAAATTGATGGCACAACGTGACAGAAATGGTCAATTCTAAGAGAGCTTCTCATGTAATAATGATGGTAGACCACTCAGCTGTCAAGGGATGTTTTGGGAATCGACATGTCAGTCGATGACGGATTCATCCATACAGATCGGTGATTGCTTCTACTCATAAAGTTCCTTCAGGAAGCTTGAATTTTTACAAGTGCAGAAAATCTGTTCTTACTCTCAAAGTACTGTGATTACAAGTAGGACTATTCATATAATCTATCATTAGAAGTTTTGTGTGACAGACCTCCTTTAAAGTCTCCCAGTGAGTGTGTAGCTTACTGACATGTCCTCAGTACATGAGTTATTATCCCAACTCGTGTCAGAGCATCTGCAGGAGGGATCCATTTGTTGCTAAGCAACAGCTGGGGCTCGCAGCATGCTAGCTACTGTGATGTTTAAAATTTGGTATACTTCTTGACTTTTTGGGCACTTCATCATGCTGCAAATAATATGAAATGTAGCACAATTGAGTTTAGGTCTGAGATGTCCTTGAGAACTTCTAACTTCATTTTAGAAGTGTTTTACTTTCAAAATCATCTTGAGGGAAGGAAAGATTTGTTTTAACCTTTTTAAAAAATACTAGTTAAATGATTGATATCTGACATTAAGACAATTTTGCCTTTGGCCCTAATGTCTAACAACTTTATGATAAATCTGATGTAATAAAAGCAATAAGTGTCAAAGAAGTGTATAAAACCTGGTGTTCTTGTTTCAAGGAGTACAAAAAAATGCTGTCCTTGAATCAAAACGTGAAGGGACTAAATGGACATCCAGATAAACAAATAAACGCAATTTCAGCTGAAAATGAGGAGAGAAGCGGATGAGTGAAAAGAGCCAATGTTTGAATGAGGTAAAAGCTTGGTTTTGAAGCAAATGTTTTCATGGAGGAGGGGTTGGGTTTGGTTGGGGGTGGTGGTGGTGGTGGAGGGTTTGTGGGGGGGTGGGGTGGGGGGTAGTTGGTGGCGGTGGTGGTGGGGGAATCAAACTGATATTTAGCCCCTACTGGCTTTTTTTTTTTTTTTCCTGCTTTTGTTTTATGCTGGGCTCTTTTTACCACATGGTAGTGACAGATTGTTTGAGCTGAAAGGAAAAGCCATTCGAAGCTAATTAAGCAGCCATTCCAGGCACTATTCGCAGGCAGGAGGGAGAGTAGCACAGGCATTTGTCAGCGCCGTACCCAACGTGGGTTTAATTGACAACCCGAGCTCCTGACTGACAGTTTTTCCAGCGCTGAGCCAATTGTGAGCCGCGAGGAAGACAGCTGCGACACCATTGGACAAAAAGCAGTGAAGGGAGAGAAGGAGGCGGGGGAGGGGGTGAGGGAGGGGAGGACCCACGTGGGGTCGGGTATAGCGAGCAACACGTGATAGGCTGATATCCTGAAGCGCAGAGACGTGTTGTAGCCTACCTAGTGCTGCTGATAGGAAAGCTTGTAGATGCTTGAGGTCTCGTTAGAAATAGGTCGATCAATTCAAGTCACTCAAAGGACACTCTGTTGTAGATTAAGCGGTATTCACATCTTCTGCGCACTTCGGGGCTTGAATGAATTTCTATGAGCTCCTGTTTTTCTTGGCACAGTATCAGGTCCCATTTCTTTTTCTTGGCATCTCACACGTCTCCTTGAATTGAGCAGAAAGTACGTTCTTCCTGTTTCAGAGTTCAGACTAGCTTCACATCCGAGGCACATTTACAGACTAATGCTTTTGTTAAAACGATAACTTCTCCACTCGGCTGTTGGAGTTGTTCTCATCTTTACACCAGCATGTTGTGAGTTTGAATCGTCATAGCCTTTCACGTCAAAACTCACAGGTGCATCACTAAGAATGCGAAAGGCTGAACCATCGGCTACAATGCGCGGACATATAAATTATTGCCTTTGTTTTGAACAAGTTGTCGAACGCACCGAATGTCACTTCAAATCCAAAATGGCGAATGTGTGAGGTCACCGATCGCGGGCCAATCGTAGCGCCGGCTCGGGTGTTACCCCACGTGGGGGAGACGTCGCTGTGATTGGTCAGCGCCGCTAAACTCCGTCGGAGAACCCGATTGGTTAGCGCCGGGCCCTCTGTCGGCAGACGGGTCCTCGTGTCAGTGAGCAGTCTGTGTGTGGTACCGCGAGCGGCGGAGGAACTGGGTATACCCAGCAGCAAGCTTGTGGTGTGTTTCACAACGGCCGACATTTTCAGAAACATCAAGAAAAATAAGCAGTTCGCTCGCTTTAAAACAGTCGTTGGACTTACTGGAACCTTTGTGTGCTACTACTGGATCTAATACGGGCGCCTTTTAAGTTGTCTGCTGTCAACAACTCGTCCGAGCTCGCGTTTTCCAGCGTCCGACCGGACGGAGGGACGCTCCGCCGCGGGTCACCGGGGCTTTTTAAAGGACTCTGAAGAGGCAAAGAAGAAGTGCACACACGAAAAAAACAGATACGGACGGCGGACATATTCCACACTTATCACTCCGCGGTGACGGTTACAAGTCGAGGATATTAAGCTTTGTGTCTGGATACCTGTGCCGAAGAAAAAGGGAGGAATCAGCCGAGACAAAGGTAAAAGGGGCTACACGAAGAGATCCGCTAACGAGACGGGTGGTGGTGGTGGTGTGGCTTTATGGCAGCCGACTTTGAAAGCAGCAACAGCAGCAGCTCCTTGTTTTCTGATCTTCCCGGACCACCGAAACAACCCTTGTGTGTTTTTTCCTTTTTTTCCTCCTCCCTGCCCCGATTTGTGGAAGACAAGTCGTTAGATTTACGAGAAAACAAAGCATCACGTCGTCGAGGGTGTGATCTAAAGTCTCAACTTTGGGATTTAACACATTTATCGCTTGCTGCCGCACTTGTTTTTCATACTTTAGTGCAATTCTAGGCGATAGTTTAAGATTTATTTATTTTTTGGACACACGCAGTAGGGAATATTTGAATGTTTTGTTGGTTTATTTTTTTAATAATCGCAACGCCGCAATGAGGATTAAAAGCCTCTTATTGTCGTGTTTTAGAAAACAGATAGTCCGGTTAAGTTCACAAAGCTCCGATTCATGTCGATTTGCAACTATAAGGTGCACCGCTCGTCCGCTGCGAAAGTGATTCGCCTCCTCAGCTGTGCCCCGTTTTCTGTTTGTTTAGGTACAAAGGAGAGAGAGAGAGAGGCCGACGGGGTGATAACATCCAGCGGACGGGGTCTGAGTGCGCGCCTCGCGGGCCGAGAACAGGGGCTTTGTCCGCCGCCATCCTGCGCGTACAGGGGAGGGGGTGGCGGTGATTTACCGCACCTTCGCCGGGGGATTACGCGAAGAAAGGAAAAACACAGCGATCCCCTTGTGTAGAGGACTCGACATGTATCCACAAGGCCGGCATCCGGTAAGTAGCTGTCTTGTTTGTAAATTGATGCATATGCACCGCCCTTGAAAATAGCCTAATTAGCTCGACAGAGTGCAGCTGCTGATCCACACCTTACTATTTATGGTCTGCATCGGTGCTGCTGAGCCGCGCCGCTCTGACAGGAAAGAAGCGTCGTTTATTGGCAACGAGATCAAAGCTTATTATTTTTTGGGGGTTGAATTTAAGAAAGCAGATTATCACCTCCTTCTGGAAACTGACTTAATTTCTCGGCGCAGCGTGTCACAGTTGCATGCGTCGTGCTTAAAAGGTAAACCGTGCTTGTTGCGCACCACGCACTGAAATCCCACAAGAGTTGTGTTTTTTATTTTCAAGAATTCCTCATTCGCCATCCCCTGCAATATTACTTTTGAGGACGGATGGATTGACCCTCCTCTTGTTGAGTGAAAGCGGCTCTATCCTTCCCCAGCTGGGGCTCAGGGGAAATGTGAGGACAAACCATCAAGAGCAGGGAGAGAAAAAAATCAAGAAAGAGGAGGAGGTGGCAAGAGAGAGGGGACTATTATCTTGGCTGTGATGGTGGTATTTACACCTGTGGTATCTCCAACCTTGCACTTTTCAGGCACCTCACCAGCCAGGGCAGCCTGGCTTCAAGTTCACTGTGGCCGAGTCCTGTGACAGGATCAAAGACGAGTTTCAGTTCCTGCAGGCTCAGTACCACAGGTAATGACTGGTCCACTGTACACAGCGTCAGCTTCCTGGAAAGAATAGGAAGAGGAAACTGCCTCTGTTTTGTTCCACTTTTGTAGCTTCTTGCACCAAGTCTGGACTGACGAAGCGCACCAAAAATGTAAATGTCATAAATGTTGTTTTTGTTAGACACTTAAATCAATGTGTCAGCGCCTGTGTCGTTAAACTATCATCACAAATTATTCATTGCTTTTTTTCCCCCCTCTTCTCTTTCTCTAGTCTTAAAGTGGAGTATGATAAACTGGCCAATGAAAAGACAGAGATGCAGCGTCACTACGTCATGGTAAGAACAGTCATCGTAAAAGCTATGAATCTGATTTACTGCCATATCCTCCCTTTTGCCTCAGGTGAACAGTCACAGGTGTTGCAGCCGCGGTGTTTTGCAAAGGCCATGTTAGCATTTGTCTCTGCTTGGTGCTGTTGACTCACGTCTTGTGTTTTCATTGGTTAAGAAGGTGCGGGGTGGGGGTGCATAGAGAGGCATTTGAAACTCTAGCAGGGGTCAAATGTCCAACCATTGATTGTGTGGTGTGATGACCCCCCCCCTCTGTGGCTCTGGGGTCCTCTTTATGACCCTCCACACCCACACACCCACCCATAGCACACCCAGTGTGACCTATGGGGGGTTAATGACTGGTCTGCTGGCTTTGTGCATGAATCAGAGGGTTTCCTGTAATCTCTTTTTTTTTCTTTACTCACCCAAGGTGAACCATGGGGTCGTTTAGACACTTCAGACACACCCAGGGGTTTCTCAGATATGTGGAGTTCTGTGTGTTTCTCCGGCCGTAAAGATAATAAACTGCTTGTTTTCTCTATCTACGAAACAGTGAGGGAAATGTATTCACATTGATATATAAATAATTAAATTGATGGTCAGTGCAACTACCATACGTCACACACAACTGGATTCTGTAAAATAGAAACACTTGCAGCTTTTTAGCTCTTCAGTCAGCAGACTTAAATTAATCAAAGTATTTTGACAACACTTAAACCATTCAAGTCTCCTTTTTTCAATCAAAAATGCAAAACATAAGCTGTTTCAAGTTTCTGCTGCTTTTCTTTGTCTTCCGTGACTGTACAGCACATACATTTGGAGGCGCTCAGCAGATTAGTTGATGATGACAGTAACTGTCAGATGCAGCTCTCATATCATCCCACTCCAGCTCCAATAAAAGTCAGTGACCAGTAATATTAAAGCGCTGGCCCGCCCTACCACTTATTGAAAACCGTTCAGCTCCGTTGCTGTGAGCACTCTGTGTCAGTGCTCTCACCTGAGCCGGAGACAGGTGTTTGATTTCTATCAAAGTGCTCTGACGGGATAAATATAAAACTGCAATTAAATCGTATTTTGTTGGGTGCAGAGCTCCCCGGTGATCACACAGACAATGAAATCTCTGGCTCGGCAACAGCAGCCTGACTCAAAGGTTATTTCTAATGCAGGAAAAGCTGCATTGTGCACGTAGAAAAAGAACGGTCTTTATCTGACGGGTGATATGAGTTAGACCTCACTCACTTAGTTTGTGTGTGCTTATCTTTTTCGCACATGAAAGGAATTGCTTTAACCAAACGCGGCAGTACGTTTGTTAAATATTATTTTCCCTGTGAGGAACCAGAAGGTGGAGGGAGTAATAAATAAATGAAAACTGTTTGCTGCGTGTTTGATAAACAAGGCCGACAAACTATTAGGCTTTAGTTTGTGTCTGGTGTTGGACTCACAGGCTTTTGGCACTCAGCAGTAGATAATGTTGTTTTCAATAATAGCATTGGCTTTCCCCTTGCCTGTTGAAGCCATAGACGGTGCCTGTGCTCAAAAAGCTGGCAGTGCCTCGTGGAAGTGAATGGGAACAGTAGCCGGTTGTCTTGACAGCCGCCGCTGTGAAAAGTGCGCGACTTTTTTGACCTCTTTCAATAATGTCAGCGTGTTCTCTTCTATTGTTTGGCAGCTGATGAGGACTGATTAATAATATACCAGTCAACCACAGTTTTTCTTTTGCGACAAATTCTTTGTCGGTCGAGAAAAGTGAGACATAACTCAGGCTTGCTGTTTGGTTGCACACAGTTAGGAAAGGGTGTACAGTACATCATGAAGGATGCGTGCCTTGCCTATAAATACCGATGTGAATCAGTGTATAAGTGAAAGTGAATCATTCCAAAGTGCCAAACAACTGTTTTGAATGTTTTCTCCTTTGTTTTACAGTACTATGAGATGTCCTATGGCCTCAACATTGAGATGCATAAACAGGTATGTAGCCACATCACAGCTGGGCTGTGTATAGCCAAAACACTGCTGCCCCCCCCTCCCCCCCCAGTGATAGAGGAATATAAACACACCTCCTAACACACACACACACACACACATACCTGACCTTAGTTTCTGCCCTCATCCTTAAATGCCTTTCGGAGGCACACACATACAGGCTTCCTGTAGTGAAAATGCTGACAGGCTAAACAACACGAAGGGCACGCTGCCTGATGGGGATGGTTTGATAAGATTAAAGTGAAGTTTGGCAGACAGTCTGAGAGGATGTGTTTTTGTGTGGTTTGTCCTTATGAACGTGTGTGTGCGCGCGCACATATGCCTGCTCTATTCTGCATCTGCCTCCCCAGTGCCAGCCGGACTAAAAGCTCATTAGTTCAGCTGCCACCCAGCACCGGGCATTTGCTGCAGTGGAAAGACTTCTGCAGATGAATAGTGCAAAAATACCTCTACGCCACCCAAGGAGCAGTTTGAGTAGACTGGAGGCATGAAGGAACGTGAGGGGGGCAGATATATTTAAAATCATCTCAGCTAGAAGTAGTGGCCACTCTTCACGTCAGGCCTGTCTGCTGCTTTGCTTCCACTTGTCCCGGAGCCTGTCTTGTCCAGGGTTTTTGGAGGCAAGCTGGTCCAGTGTCTGTGCAAACTGTCCCTCAGCCCAAATATTTAGCGGTGTTCGAGCCCCTGCTGCAGTGCCCTCGAGTGAGACGAGAGGCTCCAGCAGTGCTTTGCTGCTGTCAGCTCCGCGCCCATATTCCTGCCGATGAAAATAAGCGCTTTCCTCAATTACTTTATGGGTTCTTTATCTGTCCCGGAGCTTAGCACGCTGGAAATAAGAGCTCACACTTAAACATGTCCCATCCTCCTTGGATGTAGCATGTGTTGTTTTTTTTCATAGTGCTGAAACAATTATTTGGTAGAAGATTAGACAGAGCATTAATGGAGAACACTTGTCCGTAATCAAGAAAAATGCCAAAACATTCAGCAGGCTCGGTTTCTTAAACACAAAGATTTGCTGCTTTTGTGTGTTTTAAATTAGTGTAAATTGAATATCTTAGTCATTTGGAGCGTTGGTTGGACAAAACAAGCATTCTGTGGATTTCATCTCTGCCCCAGGGGGATTAAGATTAATATATTTTGTACCGTTTATTGATTTATTCTTATTTTTTTCGCCCCACTCTATGGACTCAACAATCAATCAAAAACCCTTTAAGCACTCAATCTGAAGTGTTTATGTGAGTCCACGGGACACGGTGCAGTCACGCCATCTGCTTGGCTGTAATTAGATAGTTAACTTCTAGTGTGTCTGGTGTCATCATCTGCTGATCCCACATCTACTCGACACACGGTCCTTAATGCGAGACATCCGCCTCCTGTAAGAGGCAGATAGCGGCTGTTTGTTAAAGATCTGACCGGAGGCCTCCTTTCTCGTATTTATTTTGTATCAGCGTGGCCTTTTATTCTGTTCACTTTAAAAGAGAAAAGAAACGCCATCTCTTACATCTCCATTTTCTCAGATTGTCTGGTGATTCTTTTCCTCCAGTCACCTTCGCCTCCTTCATTCTCTCCTCCCACCTTGTGCCCTTATGTCTTTTCATTGCCTGCCCCCCCCGTCCTCCCCGTCTGCGCCGCCGCCCCAATGATGTGACGTGAATGATGGCCCTTGTGTCGTTAGCTGTTTGATATGATGTATGAGGGTGGGAGTCAGGGAGACGGAGAGGTGGGGCGGAGGCTTCGTGGCCCTCAGATCCAGAAGGTTAATGGCATCAGTGGGAGGGGAGCCCAGTTGGAACAGCAGCACACTGCACAATTCATCAGGTGTAGACCACCTTTTTTTTTTTTTGCAGTCACGCTGGATGTGTGTGGATGCTGTGTGTGCTAACTAGGTGTCTTTTCTTTTTATCAAGGCGCTCGCTGCGCACCCCCACGTTCTCAATCGTTCTCTGTCAGGCACTTATCCCCATCGAGGGGGTCGTCACGATGCAGGGCGGGGGTGGAACCGCTTGTTGTGGGTGGAGGCTGGTGGCAGTGGACAAGACTGCCTGGGGGGGGTGGGGTGGGCGGGCTGGGGGAGGGGTGGAGTCAGGAAGGGAGCGAGAGGCTTCAGGGTAAATGGGTTAATCGACTGGTCCTCTCCCGTGGATCTTCTTTGTCTATCAATAAGCCCGGTGGAGTCGACGGAGCGCTGTGAATAATGCATGATTCCTGCCACCTCCCTGCCTCTCTCTCTCTCTCTCCTCCCTGGTGAGCGAGTGTTTGTGATGACATCAGTGCGAGGTAAACAGACAGCCCTCAGCTGTCCCTGTTATTGGTAGGAAGGGAGGGAGGGAGGCTGGATTATTGGATGCAAGCAAGCATATTACTCTGCTTGTGTGGACAATTTATTGCAGTGGGGCGGGGGGGTTGAGGGGAAAAAATGTGATAAACTCATTTGTGTTGTTTATTGCTACAAAGCTGTTTTGAAAAGCAGGGGAACGGGCACAAACACACACAAATATAAATAAATACTCAGATCCTTCACACGGTGACACCAGTGGTGTCTTTACAC
Source organism: Psettodes erumei (assembly GCA_016785225.1). NCBI lineage: Eukaryota > Metazoa > Chordata > Actinopteri > Pleuronectiformes > Psettodidae > Psettodes > Psettodes erumei. Next base: position 2,546,663 of record JAFBJZ010000863.1, on the reverse strand, counting down.
AAACACACTGTAACTCACGTTGCAGCAGACCCCCCCCCCCGCTGCTGATCTGAATGGCTGCTGGCTAAGCGATCTGTGCGGCTGCCGGGGGGGTAATTTGTTTTGACAGTGTCTCTTATGATGGTAAAGAGTGCAGGGTGGAGGTAATCACCCTCGCTCGCTGTCAATAAGTGATTTTAATTAGCGCAGCTCATTAGGCTGCCTCAGCAACGTGCCCCGCTGACTCTGTGGTGGGGGCCGCTCTGTTTTTTCCATCACCTCTGTTCTCCGTTGTCGGCCCCGTTGATCTCTCTGGTGCGGCCTACATTTTGATTTCGGCGCTCTTGGAAATTGAAAACAAAAGGAACACGAGTAGGAGATGAAAAAACAGAAACACAACCCCGACAATTAACCATCGGCGCATCCTCCACCTTGCCCTTAAATATGTCTGCTTGCCTGTGTCGCACCTATTCTGTTGCCGCTTCACAAATCCGTTGTACGCGTCCATTTCCTCACTTCTTGAGTGAAGAGAGGAAACAGAGAAAGTGCTTTATCAAGGGGAGTCATGTCCGTTTCCTGGATGGAGGAAGAGGGCGAAAGCAGGAGGAGGGGTGGGGGGCTTGTGCAAATGAATAATTTATACAGGATTCCTGGAATTGTTTGCCAAGGTGATGATGGCGGACCTGTCTCTAAGCCAAAACAAACTGACTATGAGAACACACACACACAGTCTCTCAGGGGAGGTTGACGAGGTTACAGGAGGCGGGAGACATGCTTCACTTTGATAGCCAGGCGAGAAGGGCCGCTAGAACAGAGTTACACAATTAGTCTCTGTGTGTGTGTGTGTGTGTGTGTGTGTGTGTGTCTACTCAACCAGCTGATGGCAGGTTTTTGTGCAGCGGCGTTGATGCGGTGAAATTGAAGAAAAGACTTGTGGGCGCATGTCGGTGCATAGCCCCCCCCATAATTCAAAACAAGAACTATAAAAAGATGATCGTCTGCATCGGGAGGATTTGAACTCTAACGAAATCAAATGTAATCTGTTGGAAAACAGCCCATTTCCATATGCCCCCCCCACGGAAAAAGATGTCACCCTGTTCTTTTGTGCGTATGAGCTCAAAATAGAATGACATGCACATGCAAAATGTTCTTCATGCATTCATAATGAACAAGATACCTCTAAGTGCCTCTTTCTTCCCATGCTCTGGCTGAGAAGATAATTCCCAAACAGCCATCTCTGTCCCCCCACCCCACCCCCATCATATGCCACTTGTTTTCCTCGCCAATTGAATCCTCGTCAGAGACTGTGCTCTCCACTTGGGGGCTAATGCCTGGAGCGACAAACAGCCAAATGGCTTTCAACGCACCATTGACAGAGGGATGCAGCGGAGAGAGAGAGCCTCTCCAAGCTCTGCTGCTACTAGACAACCCTGAGTACCTGTAATTGTGGAGCTGCAGTGAAAAGCTTCTGCTGGCTCAAAGGCTTCTGTTTTCAGGGGCTTTAAGTGTCAATAAACTCTTTCCAGTGGCTGTCGCCACCGCTAAAAGCACTGTGGAAAATAGTGCCTCCAAAGTAAAGTGGGAGTCCTTTAAGAGTGAGCGAGTCGTCGGCTGGGATGTGTTATCGGGGTTTTTTCCCCCTTCAAAATGGCTGTCAAAAAGTCTGATAAATAAGGCGTGTCCCCGTCTGCCCCCCCCAAAAAAAAACATGTGTGAACTCAGGCTAAACAGAGCGGAGTTAATAAATTTGAAAATGAAGGACGACACGCAGCCGATACAGGCAGCGAGTCATTCAAGGGTTTTTGCAGCTCTAGCGGATGTACGTGACGTGACGGGCAAAACGTCCCACATCGGCGCTGAAATAATCAGAGAGACGAACAAGAAAAAACAAAAAATGGATGCAAAGGAAATCTGTTCCATTGTTTGATTTCCTGGCTCCAGAGTAAAAGTCTCAACTCGGGGGTAACTTTCAAAGGAAGCCAAGGGTTCAGGAACGTTTAACCTTAAAAAACCCTGAACGCAGCTCAGCCTGATCCCGGCTCCCAGAACCACCCGGTGCTTTCAGCTTTGCCTTTTTTCTGCTGAGAGAAACCTTTAGCACCTGCATTGCACTGGAGCTCTGGAACAGTGCTTCTGCTCCAAACCAGCGGACGCTTTTCTTTGTGAATTGGCCGGTGTTGTTGCGCTAATAGCCGAGCGCATCAGCGTGCCGCTGTTTGCTACCAGCCCCATGTTGCTCCCCCCGCAGCCATTTCCAGAGAAGTGGTGTGATGCTGAAACACTCTAATCCTACTGTGTGTCATTGTATCCAGCCCCCGCTAATGATGATGGTTTATGAGTCTCCACAGAGCTCCCTCCCTCACTCCCCCCTCCCCACGTCTGCACCCCCCCCACCCACTAGTGCAGCCCCTTCCCCACTCCCAGTTATCCCTCATTAATTTCCCGTGCCGATCAGATCGACAGGCCGAAAATTCAATTTAATGACCTGCCTCTGCGCTGCGCCTAATATGATTTTACAGGCTGTTCTGGTCAGGGCCCCAGCCCAATTTACATAACGATCAGCCGTGCCAGATAGCGTTGCCCCAGCAACAGAAGAGGGGGAAGATGAGAGAGGAGGAGGAGGTTGGAGGGAGGGCAGAGAGGAGAGTAGCGGAGATTAGCATGGAGGGGTGTGAAGAAGCGTTTGGAGGAGGAGGGGGGCACAGTACGTCTAAGGTCAGACAAGAGGTTGTGAGATAATTCCTGACAGGCCAGTAAAGGTCTGGCCCCCCTCCTCTTCTTTCCTCCTTTTCCTGCCCCTCCCATCCTTAAAAAAAAAAAAAGGCAAAAGAGTGACACAGAGGTTTTGCAAAAGGCTACCCCCCACACACACACTCTCACACCCCCTTTTCACAGTCAAACAAGGTTAAGGGAGAAAATGAGTGGAATGCAGCAGCGTGTAAAACGTTGGGAAAGACCCCTTCACCCCGCACTCACCTGCTGGGCCCCCACTCCTAATCTCTCACAATCAATTAGTTCACCTCCCTCAGTTCAGTCAAACCACATTACCTTAGTGTCAAATCAGAGGGCTTCACTTCTCCATTCATCACCCCCCCAGCCACTCTCCTTTCTCTGGCTTTCTGCTGTTCTGCTCCTCTCTTTCTCCCCCCTCTGTGTGGAAAAAAATACTGATTTTCGAAAAGGAAATGGGTTTAGGCAAAATGTCTTGGGACGTTGGAGTGCGGTTAGACGGGCAGCGCAGCATATCCATTTGTCCAAATGCGGCGCTGCAAAGTGCCCCATGTTTGTCGAGCCCCGCAGTATCGTCTTACTTTCCCAGCTAATATTCCATGGTCGATACCAAAGATCCCTCTGATAGATGGGGCCGGAGAGTTAACCTGTCTGCCTCGGCGTTCCCCACCCTCCTCTCTATGGGCCGTAATTATGAAGTATGGGCCTCATTAGGGTCTCTCCAGCCAGATGGTATTAGCATATTTCAGCCTCCTAATGAAATAAGGCCTAATGGAGGCAGGAGAGAGGGGGAAGTAAATTTGCTCTAAGGCGGTCCCAATTTAGTTAAGAAATACATGGTCTACCCAGATGGACGCTGGAAACATTGTGTGTGTATATGAATGTACACACGCACAAATTTGTGCACGTGCTTTTGTATTATAGGTAGCTTAACGGCGTAATTATAGAGTCGCCCGTGGCTCGCAGCGTGCTGAAAGAGTGTCGTTCTAATATTTTTCTCTCTCTTCTCCCACAGACCGAAATTGCCAAACGTCTCAATGCAATTCTGGCTCAGATCATGCCATTCTTGTCACAAGAGGTGAGTGTCAACCCGGCTAAGCAGCACTCTCAGAATATGAATGAGACCGGTTCCATTCACCAAGCATTGTAAGCCTGCAGGACACGTGGGGGGGTGCTCTCTTGCAGACACCCCGTCGTATCCTATACGCTGCGTTCATTGCTTAATAGGAATGCAGACTTTAAGCACTTGTCTTAATCTTTAAAAGTGTTACTGAATGGAGTTTTAGCAGCACAACCCGCTAAGTAACGCATTTTAATCGCACACCATTACGAAAACATGCTCGTCCTGTTCCTTCTCTCTACCTTACTTAACTGCCAAGCAAAATATTTAAAAAAAAAAAAGTTCTGCCAAAATTACAGGCTTTTCTGGAGAACAAAGAAGACGACTAAACATGCATGGAAGTAAAATTAGCTGTCATAATCTCTCAACAGCAGATTTCAGTCGTGCTTATTTTCATTCACCCTGACCACCTGCTCTCACTGCACGACAGATGTAGAGCTTATTTATTTGACTGTTGTACCCTTGACCTTGTGTAGGATGGATTTAATGACATTTGTACATTATGGAGCATACGTGCCCTTCAGCTTAGGGGCCTAGTTTGTAGACTTGCACGTGTAAATCATGTTTCTTTGGTCATTTTGTAAAGGAGTCTCCTCTGTGTGTCTGTTTTTTCCGGCAGCACCAACAGCAGGTGGCTCAGGCTGTTGAGCGGGAGCCAAGCAGGTGACAATGACTGAGCTGAATGCTATCATCGGGGTACGTGGACTTCCCAATCTGCCTCTCACTGTGTGTATACCCCCTCTTCTTCCTTCATTCGACCAGAGGCCAGGGGCAAGGCTGCACGCACTGAGGAGAGCGGGCGCTCCAGTGCAGACACGCAGGCTATGCGAGCACGCTACATTACGCTCGCGGGTTTATTTCCCCCTTTATGCGCTTCAGCAGAAGTGTTGCATGTCAAGGACAACCTGAGAAAAGGGCAATAGATTCAGGAGGAAAATAGGGGTGAAAAAGGAAATAAGACTAGCTCAGTGTATTAATCTGCAACCATTTTCTCCCTCCTCCTCTGTGGCCTTTGAATATTCAGACTGAATACAAACTAGCAACGCCATGTCCTCCTCACTCGTGCAGACTTGCCCCTGCCTACAGTGGTTTATTGTGTTTTTTTTGTTTTAGTTGGCAATGTGCTCTCGATTCGGTGTTCACCGCTGTAATTTCACTGATTGTTACTTGACTGTGACCTGTCAGAATGCACGGCGCTGTACCTAAGCTCCGCTTTGATTCACTCCTCTCAGACAGAGCCAGGGAACATCTGATATACAGTAACGCGGCCCGGGCTGAGATCAGATCACGGCATCTCTCCGATTTCACTTTGGCTGCACTTTAATTAGATAAAAGGCTCCAGCCAACGGGCTTACCTCTCCCTCTGACCCGGCGGCAGGAGAAGTTAGAGTGGTCAGGTTAGGACAAGCATTTATGGACTTCACAGGCACCGAATAATTGGCGCAGCGTAGTGGAAGAAAGAGTCAGAGTGGGAGGGAGAGGCAGTGATACTCCCTCAGCCTAAACTAGCTGCGTTTCCCTTTTGTTAATGAGTGAAACCATACACTAACAAATAATCTGTAATGGCTGTTAAATTAGCCATCTACTAGTATTAATATAGGATTTTATGACTGCCAGACAGTTTGTCGACTGTAGTTCTCTGTGGGAGATAATGCAGCTGTCCCAAATCCCAAATATCACCAATTTGGAATTGCATTTTGTTTTGTTTTTCGCCCTCAAGCACCTGCTCGTGATTAAGGTCCGAATAATGTGATTTGTATGCAGCATTATGTTTGCTCTAATTCTGTCCAGGTTTTTGGGGGTTTCTGTGAACTGGTACTAAATTTTCTTCAGCCTTTTCATTCGAGAGCATCTGCGGCAATCCAAACTTTAATAGAGGAAAAGAGTGCACTTCAAAAATCAGTAATTGACCTTTTAATTGTAGCCACAAGCCCGAACCCACACAAAATCCTACCTTTTAGTGATTTGGTCTTCCATCTGCTTTTATTTTAAAAAAGGAGGCTAGCTGGTTTTTAATAGCCAGCTTGGACCCAGATGGATAACTGACCCTCTTGATTAGCCCCGTGTAGCAGAGGTTAGTCAGCGGTTAGCCTGTCCCAGTGGTAGGGGGTCAAGTCTAATGAGAGGCGGATATCGAAATTCGATTAAGGTAAATGAGCCAGGAGCACAACCCCGAGTTTTCAAGGTAATTACTTCCTATTTCCTCCTCCTCCTCCTCCTTCTTTTTAAAAGCCAACTCAGTAAGACTGTCTACAATAGGAGCAACCCTGCCTTCATTAAGGGTGGGCAGGGCCAGACAGAACACACATGCACACACACAAGCACACACACACACGCGCACACACACACACACACACACACACACACACACACACGGAGAGTAAAACGAACTTAAATTATCGGGGCGAAGACATGACAGGTGATCAATCTCCATGTCCCTGCAGTGTGAGTCTTGTTGTTGAAGTCTCTGAAGTAATATTCAGAGAGCATCAGCTTCTGGCAGCTTTTTTTTCCCTATAGTAGTTAGATGAGAAAATAGATTTGAGTCACACACAAACATGCACAGACTTGCACAGACTCGCACCTCTGGCTGGCTTCTAAATCCCCCCGACAGGCGTTTGCCCCACAAGGACATCCTGCAGCACTGGGTGCCAGTGTACGATCCAGTATATCTATACAGCTGTAAAGATGTGTGTTATTAGATATAAACATATGGAATTTATATATAAAAACCCAACTGCCTCACACTCTCCTCCCAGCCCAATAAGAACAGTTTCTTCTCGACTCGACACCAATATGTGGTCACTTGATATGCAGATGGGGGAATTTCACAATGTTTCCATGATATTACACTTTCCAAAAACGCAAGTTACCTCAAACCAAACTGGCCTGAACTGAACTGGGCTGAGAGCAGAGGGATGCAAACATGGCCTCCATTCTCCCGTGGCGGTTTGCATATTGCCAGAGGTGGCCCGCGGGTCTGATTTGACAAGTGTCAGGTGTTGGGTCATTTCCATGATTTTGGCATGGAGCGAGATTATAGTTAGATAATGGTTAACGAGTCAGTTACAGGTGGCGCGCTGCTTATCACCACGTAAATGCTAATCTGCAGAACACACACACACACACACGTTCACGCTGCCTGGTTTTGTTTTTTATGTCGCTCTGGGTCGTACGCCAACAGGGATCTCTGTGAGACATTTGCATGTCTTTTTATGTGGCTGTGCCTGTTAGCAGTAATCCAGAAGCTCATTTCCATCTGGTTTGAGTGTGTCCACAGTGACACATGGTTTGACTCCTCTGCATCCACACAGTTGCTACAGGCAGTTGATGACCGAGGATTCGTCAGTGTTAGAAGAAAATGAATCTGCAGCCGTTCTGATCACTCATCATCAGTTTGAAGCAAACATCCTCCAGAAATGTGTTCTTCCACCCTCTTAAATGTGAATAATTGTTGACTTTCTTTGACAGCAGCCCGCCAGCGTTGATCGATCCATGAAGAACACTGGACATGCGTATAAACCGATGGAGTAATTGTACTGCTTGTGTCATGTCTGGCTAAATCTCTTCCTCTCTCCTTTGACGCAGCAGCAGCACCAGCCACCTCATAGCGTCTACCCAGCCTTCACGGTCAGTGTTCGGGGAAAGTTAGGTGTTTTTGAAGTGCTTGCTAGCCGTGTGTCTTTTGTCAAGGGAGATGGTGCCATTTGGAGGCCAAGCGCAACTTGAGTGTCTTTAGACGTTTTCCGACGTCTGCCTCGCTCAGGTGTCACCGATTACACGGCACTTTCTTTATCTGATGACTAACTTCAAAAACCTTTTCCTTTGTGTCTCAACCCTGTTCTGCAATACTGCAATCATTCAGCTCTGTTTTTAGTCTCATCTTTGTCGCGACAATGGAAGAAAATTTGTTGTAGCGCGCAAGATAAGTGGGTAATGTGGCGATCATTGCCAGGCTTATTAAGCCAGTCTGCCAGCTGGTTTGTGCTGCTGCTGTTGACGCTTGTTCCACCTGACAGTACTGTTCTGCAGGGAGCCAGCTTCGCCTAGTTAACTTTAATTGCCTGTTTCCTGTGGAAGTTGCCTGAGCTGCGGCGGCATTTACGCATAATGAAAAAAGATAAGTGTGAAAGGAAGCCAGCTCTTTAGCCATGAATATTGAATTGGAGGCAATTTATTTTCCGAATTTTTCCCTAACCCTAAGCCCCCCCAGCCCCCCACGCACTGCCTTCGTCTCTCCTCGCCCCTCTCCTCAGCCATAGCTTACTAATGAGGCTTCTTGATAATGATCCCTGCACGCTTTTCCTCATTAGGCACACTCAACAGGGACGTCCCTGCCTCAATCCCTCGCTCGCTCACTCTTTCATTCGCCCGTTATTTTCCGACTCCCTCCTCCTCTTGTTCTGGCTGCCCCTTCTCTCTCTCTTTTTTTTTTTGCTCGCTTTTCCTTTTTCACAACAAACAGGCTGCTGGGCACGCCGGCACAATATTGATTAACAATGCTGCCCCTCAGTTGCTTACATCCACCGTGCGATTCCAGGTCCAGCTCGAGTGTAATGAGCTGACTGAATAATGGCCAGCTGCTAAATAAACCTTTAAATGCGGTAAGCCACTAGATATACACGCGTCTACTTTTTTTTCATTTCATGTAATGAATGTATGGAGGAGCTTCCTGCAGTTCTATCAAGCAGGCTGACTAGCAGTCATGTTTTCTGCTGCTTCTTTTTTTTTTCGAGGGGCAGTTGATGGATGTGCTAAGTGTTATTTAACCTTGTTTTAAAGCACTTGCTTCCCTCTTGCCTGAGTGGCTATTTAACTCCTGTCTATCTACTCACTCCTCTGGTTGCCTCACACACAGACATCTGCGGCCTCACGGGTGGTGTGTGTGTGTGTGTGTGTGTGTGTGTGTGTGTGTGTGTGTGTCTGTACTTAACGGCGTTTTGCTAGAAGAGTGGGCATGTTTGCTTGGTTTTCCAGAGTGTTGAAAGGTTTTGAGGTTTTCAAGTGTAGCCCTATTGATTTTTAACTGTCCCAGCTCTGACTGAAGCACAGTGGTGTGTGTGTGTGTGTGTGTGTGTGTGTGTGTGTGTGTGGTGGGGGGCAACCAGAGGTGACACGTTGTTCAGCCTAACGTAGATGCCACATCAAGGGCTTGTACCTGTAAATAAGAAGCAACAAACACTCTGTAAGGCAGCAGCGATAAGTGCAGCGGAGTTGTAGTCAGCATGATTTTGATGAAGAGAAGATCAGATCTGGTGCGTTGCTGCGTTTTCACGCGCAGTGTGGCTCGTTCGCGTGCAGACCGTCACGCACAGCTGATTCAGTCAACTCTGCTTCAGAGCTGAAACTATTACTCAATCGACTGATGAATACTCTCCAGCAGCTTTGATTAGAAGTCGTTCCAATCATTTTTAAAGCATGGAGGCCGAATAGACTCTGAGGTCCCAGAGGCGTAGCTTTGCTGCTTTTTATGTCATTGTAAATTGAAGGAATTTTTGTTTTCAGCCTTTGGTCAAAGGAAACCACATCGGTTTGGCTTTTTTTTTCTTTTCACTTGACTGGATAAAACACTTGGAGGATTAATCAGAGAAAAAGTTGACGGATGTGCATAACGCATCTCATTTACACTGCTGGTCTTAGCCCGCTCATAATTTTAATTTTAAAATTTTTTTTCTTTTATTGGTGTGTTATTAATGTGATAAATAAGAGAAGGAGAGAGGGAGTTGAGTCTGTTTTTTGCTGCACGGCCGACCGCTAAAGATGTTGAGAAGACAGAAATGTTTCTGCTGTTTGTTCTACTGTGTCACTCATCCAGCACCGTGAAGCAGATGATAACCACACTGCACATCTACAGCTATGAAGAGAATCTGTTTTTTTCCCTCAGACAGTGAATGAGCTGGATCAGCATGTTGGCAGCCGCTGTCAATCTGCTATTATGCATAAACGGTTTGGCCTTGAACCGAGCGTTGTCAGAGCCAGCTCTGATGCACGAGTAGAGCACGGCCATTCGCGGATTCACTTCCCAGCCGACCCATTTGTCCTCTGTCTTGTGTCCCCCCCCCCTATTCGTTTACAGCAGCAGCAGCTCCAGGCCCAGCACCTCTCTCACGCAGCCCACGGCCCCCCCGTCCAGCTGCCCCCGCACCCCTCGGGCCTGCAGCCGCCTGGCATCCCCCCTGTGACGGGCGCCGGCTCCGGCCTGCTGGCGCTCGGCGCTCTTGGCAGTCAGGCCCACCTGCCCGTGAAGGATGAGAAGAACCACCATGACCTGGAGCACCGAGGTGAGGAGCACAGCCAGCCACACACACAAACACACACACACACACCGCCTGCAGCATTTCAGCGCCCGGGGGGTTGTAACAGCCAAGAACAGGTTTTAACACCCAGATACATTTATCATAGAAACGTGTCACTGTGTGTTTTGAAATGTAAGTGTTTATGTACAAAATTACTGGGTGAGGAAATATTTATACAGGTTTTTAGCATAATTTGGTTGGCCTTAACCCATGACATACAGTATTCTGACATGAAAATAAGAGTGCAGTTTATTCTATCATTAGGAAACAGGAAAGCGAGAGTTTGCAGAAGTTTGAACACTACCGCCTATGTAAAGGATACACGTGTTTTAATAACAAGACAGTGTAGACCTGTTCAGTCCAGACGGTGGTGGCAAAGTTAGTCATTTATCCGAAACCCAGGTGGGCTTCTAAGAAAATAATATACGACCATCTGCATTCTGGTATTATCCAGAATTAAAGTGCCAATTTATCATATTCCATCTTTTCTAAAGGGTTTTTTAAAGTTGTAACTAACTGTAATTTATGAATGACTTGGTCCAGATGCCCCACAGCCTTTTCACAGAATGTCAGAAAAGATGAGAAAAAGACTAAATAAATGAATCATATCTGGTTTGTGATTTCTGAAGCATTCATAACACCCTTTACTTTTGTGCAACTTCTAAACCTTTTATAAAAGGTGTCCTGTTAGAAAGCGGTAGTGCTGAGCTGAATAATAATGCTCCTGCTCTCTGATTTGGAGTAGTCAGCTGTGGTTACACCCGTACTAATTTGCGTTTTGCTTTTCTCTCTCCTGGCCCCTCATCTTTTCACTCGCCTCTGGCCATTCCTCTGAAAGAACGCGAGTCGAGCACGGTACGTGGACGCTCCGTCTTCTCTGTGTGTCTCTCTTGACTCTGCCGGTTGCTGGCTCACTGTGTTTGGTGATTGGGTGTACTTTACATAGACTTAAGACCCCTCTTCGGTAGAAACTCATGTGCTGTGTGCGAGATCGTACACGTTTTTGTACTCTGGGGGGGTATAAGCTGACTGAAATCAAATAATGAAGTCTGGCCAAATAAGCCAGTGCCATCTAATCCAGGTGGAGGATGATTGCGATCACTGGGCGAGGATTAGCAGTCGACTACCTCCTTTAATTTCAGCACAATTAAAAGTGACTTTCTTTTCTTCTCTCACCACTTTCAGTGGATTTACTGTTGCATGTGTCCAATACCTGGATCCCTTTCATCTCCTTTTATCTGCACTTATCCTTTAATTTTGCATATTTTTATTTTCTGCTCTCTCTCTCTCCTTCTTATCTCACTCTTTCTCCCTCCCCCTCTTTCTCCCGCTATCTCTCTCTCTTACATCTCATGTTAAAGTCCTTGTTTATTGGACTGGCTTAAAGCTCTCGGTTAGCCCGAGCGCAGCGCTCTGCTGGATCTGCTCGGACTCAGATTGGGTTCCCACTGACTGGCCCTCCTGAATGGGACCGCTCATGTCTGCAGGGAACCCAAACTCTCCCTTGTCTCGTATGGTGACGAGCGGCTGCCAGTTCCAGCTCACCTTATCTCCCCCGACACCCTACCCCCACCCACCCTTTCCAGTATACATACACACACACACACACACACACACACACACACACACAGAGTCTTCCCTTCCTGTTGTCTCAGGTCATCTGATACCAACGTCGGAGACAAGTGCCGGGTTATTGAGTCTAAGCAATCCTTTAAAGGTCACAGGCTCGCGTGCTCAGACGGGCTGTAATGCTGGAAGACACTTTTGTCTGTCAGGCAGCATCTCTGCACTGGGCCAAGACTACAACTCTTATTGTGGCTTTCTTTTTCCACAACAGTAGCCGAGCAAATTTCCATATTTTGACCCTAGAAGGAGGGATGAGGAAATGGCAGTAAGCTGCTGAGCTGGCTGAAACTTTTGGACTCTCTCCGTGCGGCAGCCAAGGCAGGGGTCGTTTCTGAAGGGGGTGGTGCAAGTGCGCGTGCCACAGACTGCCCAACCACAGTGTTTTTTATTTTGTTTTTTATTCGTCACTCCTCGGCTCAGGAGGTCTTTTTTTTTAATGTCACCCTTTCACTCCGTTTTCAAACAGTGCCCTTTCGCTGCAGCCGCTCTTCCTCTTTCTCATTCTGACGTTCGCAGCCAAGATGTCAGGCATCTTCCCTCTCCCTCTTTCACCACATCTTTCTGTTTCTGAAGAAGGCAGGGATTTGTTGAGCTGCCTGACAGTGTGGGCCTGGCCCTCAGGGTTTGCTTGCCTTCACCCCCGCCCTCCCTGCCTGTCGGGCTGTTTGGCAGTGCCACCCCACCACACCAGTGCCCAGACTACAAAACCCCCGTTTGCAGCTCCTGAGACAGTGCCAGCCTGTCCGGGCATTCCCACTAGTGGGGAGAGCTCGCTGCTTGCCAAGTTCCTTTCCTGTTTTGCTCTCTTGTCTTTCTTCCTCTTTTTTTCTCATTTTCTCACTCTGCCTCTTTCATGGCTCTTTTCTCTGCTGGCAACTTCCCTTTTGTGTCTTCACGTTGCAGTCTTGTCCAGGTTCCCTCAATGGCCTCTTTTCTTTCCTTCCTCTTTTTTTTCTTGTATCCTGGTTGATTTTCATGAACTTTGCTGTCAGTTATTTTCTGCTCTTTTGGCACTGACCTGCCATGGCATGTGCTTGCGCGCGCACACACACACACACACACACACACACTCAGTGACTCTCCAGCAGTCAATGACATGGGTTTTGAAGTTATACAGTGACAGATCACTTTTGTTTTTATTTGCATGTACTTGCATGTCACGCTCAGGAAAAAAGAGTACAGTCAGGAATGCAAGTAGTGTTTGGTTTGAATTGTTCATGTCTCTTCAAGCGTGTCTTCCCAGGTCAGTGTGAGGGTCTACAAGAGGATTAGATGTCAGGCCGAGTGTTTATCTGAAGTTTTACACCACATATCCCCGGCTGCGCTTCGTTTCCACAGCACATTTTCTCCCCATTTCCACTCGAGCTGTTCCGCGCGGCACCTTGCGGCGGGTTAATGCTCTCGTCCTCCGGTGGTGTTTTGTCTTCAATATTGCCACTGCTCTGATAAAGGAAAAAGCACCCGGGCTGTCGCTGGACTTAAATGCATTTGGCAGTTCCAGGCTTTTCTGGTTTCTGAGGGTTTGTCACTTACTGCATTTAAGCCCCAAAACATTCACTTGGCTGAAGGGTATGTGCTGGCAAGACGGCACTTTTACTCTCTCTCTTTTTTCACTTACATGTAGCACCCTAAACCCACAATTGAGTTTACTTATTTAAAAGAGTCTCACACAGATTGCTACTTCATATCATGTCATGTGGAAATTGGGCAAAGTGACATTTATAATATCAGCACGCCTCCTCAAACAATACTCGCCTCAGCTGCACACAATGCAACACACAGTAATGTTTACAGAAGCTGGAGCATATTCCCGCATGGTCCAGGATATTATACGGTTCCTCACAGCTTGAGGATGGTAAAAGTCAAACTCATAGCAGACCCTGAGGGAACTGGAGACTGACTGTGTGCTCTGTCTGCATGTTGTCGGCAGAATAACTCGGTGTCGCCATCAGACAGCCTACGGGCTTCGAGCGAGAAGCACCGCAGCTCCTCAGATTACGGCCTCGACACCAAGAAACGCAAAGTGGACGACAAAGACAACATGAGCAGATATGTGAGTGTTTGCCTTCATTGGTTTCTTTGCAGTGTTGACGTTAATGGATCCCCAGCTTGGTTCTTCTTGTATTCTTATAAACAAACCAAAATATGGCAGGAAAATGAGCTACGCAGTTGTTTCAGAGAACATCCTCTGGATATCAGCAGGTGACAAAAGTAACGGTCTCAATGGTTTTCCTACAGAGTTGCACAATTCTGTCCAGGAAATTCTCAAGAAGTTGTAACTATTAGGAAATAATTGGCATGTGAAATGAAACATCAGCTAGTTTCAGTTCATCTCTTACGTACAGTACAGTTGACTCACTCTTCAAGTAAAACATCTTACAGAGTCCAGAAATCTCATGTTGTCTCTCATTTTGATCCAGAGTTAAATGAAAAAACAAACAAACTCACCCTCACTATAACTGTACTCCCAGTAAGCTGAGCCTGTCACTCCTTCGTTTCAGGACAGTGATGGAGACAAAAGTGACGACTTGGTGGTGGATGTCTCCAACGAGGTAAGACCGAGCTGCTCAGTCACATTCCAGGGTGAACGCCACAGAGAAACTAAAAACAGCTCTTTTGTCATTTGTCTGCTAAAGGAAAAAAAATAAGGTCTGTCACAATATGGGTTGTGTGTGCTTCCTCGCTGTATTCCTTTTGCCATTCATGCAGAAAGTAAGACAAAGGACACAAAGGGAAAAGGGAGTGACAGGTGAATGAAAAGTGTGCGTGTGTGTGTGTGTGTGTGTGTGTGTGTGTGTGTGTGTGTGTGTGTGTGTGTGTGCACGCGCGGGCGAGTACGAGTATATTTATCTGTGTTTGCACACGAGGCCCCAGTTTGTTTGACCTACATGTACATGCCAGTGGCTTTCCTCCGCTCTGTTTGCTCAGTCCTGCTCCCTGTCTGTCTCCTTTTAACTCTGCAGGACCCGGCCACCCCCCGAGTCAGCCCGGCTCACACCCCTCCGGAAAATGGCCTGGATAAATCACGGGTCCTGAAGAAGGACGCCGCCCCCAACAGCCCTGCCTCCGTCGCCTCCTCAGGCAGCACACCGTCCTCCAAAGCGAAGGACCACGCCCATGTGAGTGTTGAGGGACACGCTAGCAAGATGATGAAATAAGGAGGTTACAGCGGAGGGGGCGAGGGGTGAACTGACAGACTAAAGGGCGTTTGTCAAGTGGAGCGGGTGTCTGTGAAGGACTAATGCGCAGGAGGCTTAGCAGTTGGCTGCTATGAGGGGCTTGAGGGAGGGTGGATGCACTCTCAGGAAATCAAACCCTGTGGCTCGCTCCTCTCAATCTCCTCTATGGCTTACCCAATAAATGGTCATTTCTTCCCAGGCCTGAGGCTGTAAATAACCCAGAGACACAGCAGCAAGGCGGACCGCTGTCTCCTTTTCTTTGCTTCATCTCATCTTCTCCCCCCTCCGCCCCCCGTTTCCTCTAATACCGAAGATCTTGCTAACCAGGCCACAACGGTCCTCATGCGTCAGTTCTACAGAAACCGTTTCACCAAGGATTAGGATAGATTTATAGCCCACATCACCACGCTTCACCTCCCATGACACCCAGCTTCACTCTGTCCTCATTAGTGTGTGTGTGTGTGTGTCACCGGGCTAACCCCCCCCCCCCCTCCCCCATTTCTCTAACCTGATCTGCAAAGGAAGGAGATGGATTAATTATGAGAGAAGTGTTTGGGTCACCATCTTGCTTGTCTAGCCGCTCTTAACAAGCTTGACTTCTAAGCAAAGGTTTATTCCACACACACACACACACACCACGGCTGTAATGAAGTGTCAGTGTTAGATTGGATTACCTTGAGCTGTCCACTCAGATTGTCACTCTGGATTTTTGACTCACTCGCTCTGTCATGGAAGCTTTTTTATTTTGTGTGTGTGAATTTGTGAGAGCAAGTGAACTTACATATTTCAGTAAGAGGATATAAAACAAGGTTACACACAGAGGTTAAAGAGTGTGTCTCTTTTTAGAATGACAAGTCGTCCACACCGAGCCTGAAGTCCAACACACCCACACCGAGGAACGAGGCACCGACACCGGGGACCAGCACCACTCCAGGATTACGGCCTCTGACGATGGGGAAACCACCCGGCATGGAGGCATTAGGTATGTAAATGCAAGTAATGTACTTATGAAAATGATTTTCATGACGGTTAATTTGGGCTTTACGGAATCATGATCGTCATTTTTCACCATCTTGTGATGATTTATTGAGCAGACTGAGTAGATGGATTAATTAACAGTTTAATCTGTGAATTTGTGAATGTCATTTCCAGCTGTGCTGGAGCTCTTGATCATAAGACATGATCTTCCTCAGTAGATGGAATTGAATAAAGTGGAAATAATCAGTTGCAGCCCCCTTTGCAATGAGCCGTAGTTTAGTCTCTCTCTTCTGCAGAGTTTCCACAAAATATTAAAACGGTCTTGTCCCTTCTTTAGCTGCTCCCGCCCTGCGTACGCCGCTGTCCATCGCTGGTTCCTATGCCACCCCGTTTGCTATGATGGGTCATCATGAGATGAATGGATCCCTGACCAGCCCGGGCGTTTATCCGGGTCTCATTTCACCACAGATGAGCGCTGCTGCTGCCGCCGCCTATGGACGCTCGCCAATTGTAACTATTCCAGCTCCTGTATAGTATTTATGAATCTAAATGTGTATTCATGGCACATGTAGTTGTTCACATATTGCGCCTCCATCAGTTTGGGTTCAGTGAGCCCTAGCTGACATCTTCGTGAAGAATCCACCATAGCTGTAGGTTGTTAAGTGTTTGCAGTGACTTTGAGAAACTTGAGCATTCATCGTGTATAACTCCATAACTCGCTGTGAATATTTCTGCTTGGCTAGCTGCAGCTTGTTGTGTGTACATAATGAGAGAGTACAAAGACAGCCGAGCTCCTTCACTTTGATGTTAGTTAGTTAGCATTCTAAAGGCTTTAAAAAAAGGCTCCCCCCAAAAAGCAGCTCCATGTTTGAAAATCTCTCAGGCTTTCATTAGCATTAGTGAGTGGGATGTGTAGCCTTGTACAAATCTTGCCTGTATGCAACGAAGCTGAATTTGCACCTTTGAAGGGATTTGCCTGGAAACAACAGCTCCTCAGGGCGTTAGCAGCTTAAGTGAAGCATAGTTTTCAATTTGAATATTAGCTTAGTCTAATTTATCTTTGCAGGTTATCGGCTGTTAACTCTTCCTTCTTTTGTGTGTGCAGGCAGGGTTTGACCCTCATCCTCACATGAGAGCTCCAGGCCTGCCAGCCAGCCTCACCTCCATTTCTGGAGGAAAACCGTGAGTACCAGTCTTGTATTTGCATTCAGCGTTTCATTCAGCATTCAAGTTTTTTGTTTTTTATTATCAGATGGCTTGGCTCAAATTGACCATATTTCCTGTCCTCCAGGGCTTATTCCTTTCATGTGAGCGCAGATGGGCAAATGCAGCCTGTGCCCTTCCCTCCAGATGCATTGGTAGGCCCAGGCATCCCACGCCACGCTCGCCAGATCAACACGCTGAGCCACGGGGAGGTGGTGTGCGCTGTCACCATCAGCAACCCCACACGTCATGTCTACACTGGCGGCAAGGGCTGTGTCAAGATCTGGGACATCAGCCAGCCAGGGAGCAAGAGCCCAGTGTCCCAACTCGACTGCCTGGTAACGAGATGTTGCTGTTTCTTACAAGTCATGACAAGAGAAAATGTCACTGTTTTCTAAAGTGCTTTACATGTGTTATTACTGCAGTCTTTATTACTGTAGACAAGGATTTCAACTACAACAGAGACATGAGGTCACTGATGAAGTTTTTGTGAGCATCAAATGTTGCCTGACTCCACATCCCACCATAGTTTTCCCCAAATCCCAGCAGACAAAGATGTAAATAAGTCAGCAAAGTGTCTCACTGCTGTGCTGATTTAATCCTTTGTGAAGGAAAAAAAAGGCCTGCTGAGTAATGACGCTCTGATTGGCTAACTCTGTCTCCCATTACCCAGCTCATTACTTCCTCCCAACTGGCTCCCACTTTTCATTTTGATGCTGCGGCTTCATGCCGCTCAACTCATATGGCGTCCGTCACCCTTAAGGTGCGTCCAGAGTGCAACTGGGTCTTATAAAGCCATCAGGGCGCTGTGTTAATTCGACCAAAAGCTTCTTCAGTCCTATTGATCTGTGTCTTCCTGCTCTCTTGAAGCCTGGCCAACAACGGCCCCAGTCTTTCTCTCTCCCTGCATCTCTTGTTAAAGCTGACATCCACATCTTCACTACAACATGGGAGAGAGTCAGCTTTTGTCTTCAATTTTCACTTGTCAAAGAAAAGCTCCTGGAAGTTTAAGTGTTGATGCTTTTGACAATGATACATAGAAGTCTCCTGTTAATCTTTCTTATGCTACAAAATTGTAATTTCATTTGTTCATATTTTTAGATGGTCAAAATACAGATAAATTAAATTTGGTCATCAATATAGTGGCAATGTTTTCCTTTTGTTTCCGCTCTAGAACAGAGACAATTACATCCGCTCCTGCAAGCTGTTGCCTGATGGCCGCACCCTAATAGTGGGTGGAGAGGCCAGTACTCTGACCATCTGGGACCTGGCCTCACAGACGCCCCGCATAAAGGCAGAGCTTACTTCTTCCGCTCCAGCCTGCTACGCACTGGCCATCAGCCCTGACGCCAAGGTCTGCTTCTCCTGCTGCTCAGATGGAAACATTGCTGTGTGGGACCTCCACAACCAGACCCTTGTTAGGTCAGTGCTTTGGCTTTTTTCAAAGAGGCAGACTTGAAGCACGTAATTAAAGACTTAATACCCTCACTTTGGATGTGTGCCACAGGAACTCTTTAATGCACAGCTGACTGTGTTTGAGGACTAAAATATTTGACCATCAACATAAGGCAACCTCAGCTTGATAGGCTCTCTGCTCTGTTCCTCACTTGATGTTTGGTCTCTCTACTGTTCCAGGCAGTTCCAGGGCCACACAGATGGAGCCAGCTGTATTGATATCTCCCACGATGGAACCAAACTGTGGACCGGAGGGCTAGACAATACTGTCCGCTCCTGGGATTTGAGGGAGGGCCGACAGCTCCAGCAACATGACTTTACCTCCCAGGTAAAACCTAAATAGATCTACCATGTTTAACATTCATTGCAGAATCACAGTCTTGGAGATAGTGTTTATTCACTCACAAAATCGTATCACACGGATAAATACATTCAGTGGGTTTTTTGAGTGATCCTTGGTTATAAAACATCCTTACTTTAAGGTAATGGAATATCATCCACACTTCATGAGCCAATTCTTTCCATGTTGCAGATCTTCTCACTGGGTTACTGTCCCACTGGAGAATGGCTGGCTGTTGGCATGGAGAGCAGCAATGTGGAGGTGCTTCATCACACCAAGCCTGACAAGTACCAGCTCCACCTGCACGAAAGCTGTGTCCTGTCGCTGAAGTTTGCCTACTGTGGTAAGTAACAAACAAACAGCAAACACAGACTTATGGGGAATAAAGACCATCTTTAGGCAAAAATCTTAGTATCCTATGAAGAAAACACATAAAAACAAAAAAAAATTCAAACAATCACATGTGCTAAAAATGCCCAAAAGCTTCAAAGAAAAACATTTCATGAATACTGCATGTGTTACAAATGCAAAAAAAGTCATAGCCAACCATGTCGCAAAAACATGAAAAAACGCATCATCGAAATACTCAAAAATTGTCAAGAAATGAGGAGTGCTAAAAATACCCCAAAACATAACCACTCCATGGCATAAAAGGTGTTAAAAATGCCAAAGAAGGTCATATCCGAGCATGTCATATCAGGTGCCAAAAATGCACAGAAGCGACACACTGTCGAACAATTTCAAAAAATTACAAGAAATAAAAAGTGCTAAAAACGCTTTAAAACGACATAGAACAGTGTTTTATAACCACTCCATGGCATAAAAGGTGTTAAAAATGCCAAAAAAGGTCATATCTAAGCATGTCATATCAGGTCCCAAAACTGATGAAAAACAACATACTTTACTATGTCGAAAAATGTCAAAAAATGACAAAAAATAAAAAGTGCTAAAAACGCTTTAAACATCATAGAACAGTGTTTTATAACCACTCCATGGCATAAAAGGTGTTAAAAATGCCAAAAAAGGTCATATCTAAGCATGTCATATCAGGTCCCAAAAATGCAAAAAAAGATATACTATTTCTAAAAATGTCAAAAAATGACCAAAAATATAAACTGCGAAAAATTCCTCAAAACATCATAGAACAGTGTTTTATAACCACTCCATGGCATAAAAGGTGTTCAAAATGCCAAAAAAGGTCATATCCGAGCATGTCATATCAGGTCCCAAAAATGCAAAAAAACTAAATAATATACTATGTCAAAAAAAGTGTTAAAAATGCCTCAAAAGATCATAGAACAGTGTTTTATAAACACTCCATGGCATGAAAGGTATTAGAAATGTAAAAAAAAAAAAGTATAACGAAGGATTTTTCAGCATGTCCCAAAAATGCAAAAAAAAACGTTATGCATTGTAAAATATATACAGAGTAAAAATAGTGTCATAAAACATAAGAATATTTCCAAAAATATCACTCAGGTAGAATTAGAAAACATTTCAGAATCAGTTTTATTGTTATACAGTTTTCAACATACAGGGACTTTGGAATGGTGTATTAACATGAATAAATATGAGTAAGCAAACAAAGAATAAAGGAATCCACACATATGAAAACATACTTATTTACAATGCAGACATAACAATCCAAAAATAGAGAAAGACAAGAGACATTAAAACAATGTGCAATGTTACATTATTGAGGCTGTTTAGTGGATGTACAGGAATGTGTAATTACATGTCATTAAACAGAAAATGAAGCATCAAAGAATCATGTTTCATAAAAACTCCATGGCGTAAAAGGTGTTAAAAATGCCAAAAAGGTCATAACAAAGGATGTTGTAGCACGTCCCAAATATGCGAAAAGTCAGTCAAATAAAAAGTCATATAAACACAGTGAGGGAGGTGATGTTTGGCTCTGACTTCAGCTCCCAGAAGCGGAAGGAATCCATTGTGTTCACTGGGAAGTTGCTGGGGAGTTGATGTGTGTGTGTGTGTGGGGGGGGGCATAGCATGGCATTAAAAAAAAGTTGTAAAAACTTCATAGTACGGCATCAAAACATCTTGAATTGAAAAACATATATGGTGCTATAAATAAATCTGTGATTGGCCTTTTTCGGCCAACTGTCACATGGGTCAGGCTCATTTTGTTTTGGGAGCTGAAGGGTTAAGCACATGCCACGTCACTGCAACACTCCTGGTCTGAATAGTCCAGAAATGCCAGGATTGGTTTCCCCTCCCAGCAAAGTCTCCTATCTCTGCCACTGCAGAACTGCTTCATTCAAATGACACTTGATGTTTCAGAGCTCTTGCTGTCACTAATTAAATCATTAGCCAACTAGTCAGTTGGGTAATTAATCAGAGGGTGATTTAAATAATCATCAGACTGGAAACGTGCGAGTCTCCTTCATTATGTGGGTTTTCATGATTGTTTATGTAATGGCATTTTCCTATTAGGGTTTCATGGCCATTGATAAGGTTATTACACAGTCAAATGTCAGCTATTGGAGGAATGCTGGGTAGTGGGTGGGGCTCTGTCTGCTGATGACCAGATTTGCTGATGACAAACATGACTGTGCGTTGAGCACACAACCACCAGATTACCTTCTCAAGATGTCTGTGCCTGTGTTTGCAGGTAAATGGTTTGTGAGCACAGGGAAGGACAATCTGCTGAATGCATGGAGGACTCCTTATGGCGCCAGCATATTCCAGGTAACTACACAGTGGAAAGTAAAGAGAAGCATTACAGTTTGTGCAGTTTTCATTGCTCGGGTGAGCAAAAACAAAATACAATGCAATAATGACAGAGAAATTAAAACCTAAAATGCGTGCGCAAGATTTACTGACTCTTCTGATTTTGCTTCTACAGTCGAAGGAGTCATCCTCCGTCCTGAGCTGTGACATCTCAGCAGATGATAAATACATTGTGACGGGATCTGGTGACAAGAAGGCCACCGTGTACGAGGTCATCTACTAAAGAGAAAGCCGCCTGCCGCTCTGCTTCAGCACTTCTACTGAGACGACTTTTCCGTTTTCTCCCCAACCACCCACCTGTGGACTACAACGGGCTGAAACTAACCGAGGAAGTAATTTGGTGGAAGTCGATGGATGTGTCGGCCCGAGGATGTTTATGCTGGAGAGAAGTTAACTTTTAACTTTTTGTCCTGTCCATGTTTTGGAGGGTTCATTTTTGGGTTGCACATTTTTTTTGGGGTTTTTCCTCTTCTGAGAATATTTGGGTGTAACCCAGTGAAGCAGCGCTTCATTTCTGAGAACCTTGTTCCCCAGATGTCTTGTGAAAAGTGTAAATATTGGATTAAATAAAAGACATTTTATATATATTATAAAAATATATATATTTTCATGTCCTGGGTGTCCTTGTGATGATTTTTTGGCCCACTCTCTCTTACGCCATGATATTTGAGTGGGAGAGCAGAACATAGAATAGAACTTTTTAACGTTACTCTTTGATTTTCTTAAAGCACATTCTCTGGGCTGACCTTTTCAGAAATCTGAGTGGCATGAAACTTGTAAACCAGGACATTTTGTGGAGATTTTCAAATGGCCTTTTGTCACAGTGCTCTTACCGGACAATGAAAACGTGGTCTGATCTCATGGACGTGGAGCCCACGGACTCGGCTGGTTCGGACCACTGTTGGACACTATGATTCAGGAAAAGAGATGGATGTAAATTTAATTCATATATATAAAAAGACCTTTTTTTAAGTGTACTGCTCTGTCTGTGCTATCTTTCGCTCTGTTTGTTTTTCCTTGTTAGATTATGGGAGATAGGGAACGTTTAATGTTTAGCCTAACCCTTGGACCTCAGTTGGCAGCCGAAGCACTGCAGCAGCCACAAACTGAATGACAATGTGCTTTCTGCTAACTTGACGTAATATGGATATTGGATTGCGCCATAGATTTCTTGGCTACAGACTAAACTCAAACAGTCCAATCTGCACTATTGGAATCCTTCTGCCGCTGGTATCTTATCAATATTCCTGGAATATGTTTGGTTGGCCGTGATGGGGAGGCAGAGACGTTTGACGCCATTAAATGCACAGATCAATTTGTCTTTACAAAAATGTTCCATGCCGGCAAATGCTCACAAGGGAGAGGGGGATGGCACTTCCATGTAAACAACAAAAATACACAAATTAGAAAATCGAGTGTCTCCAATGTTGACGTGAAGACGACAGTGAATAATTCTGGTTTCTACACTGTTCTCCTGATACTGTCAGAAAAACAAAAAGGTCCCTCCGAATCACACCAAAGTATGTAGCAAATGCTGTCAGCACTGAAAAGAAATGTACAGTTGTTAATAAATCAATAAAACTGTTTTTGTAGAATGGCCCATTTCCTTGTGATTGATCTAATGACATCAGGTGTTATATAAATTATTCAACTGATTCATCCACACCAGGTTTTGGGTTTGAGCTCATTCAGGGGAAATGAACATCCAACAATTAAAGGAATAGGGGCTGCTTCCTTTTTTGTAGGCACTTTGATGAAAGGGTTCATACTAATGAAATCTCTACTGTAAATGTGAAACTATGGCCAGGAGGATAGCTTAGCTTAGCACGAAGACTGGAAACAGAGGGAAATCGCTAGACTGGCTGTTATGTTCATAATGGGTGTTTACACACATTATAGTTTATACATTTATAAATCAAAGAGTAAAAAAGCTGAAGGCTTTGGCATTCACGTAGTTAAATTTACAGAAAGGAAAATCAATAGTCAACTGAATAAATAAATGGGAAAAGTATTTTAAAAATGCAAACTGTTTCAAAACTTAGTCCAAGGCAAACTCCACTTTGATTAAACTTTCCCACACACCCTCCAGCATCATCATATCTCTGCCATGTCAAAAGAGTGGAGTCACAAAGTAAAATGATATTTGAGGATTGTGGGAGAGCTCAGTTTGCATTTGACTGAAAGATAAGTTTTGTCTCACCTCAGCGTTCGTGCCTTCCTGAAATCATGGTGGGTGTGTTCCTGAAGTCCTGAAGTGTTGATTTCTGTTGAAACAGGAAAACATTGCACAATATGAAATGTATTAGTGTTGTTAGTGGTCACACGCAGGTAAGACGGACTGACTGCTGCAAGGCGAGGGTCACATGACCACGGGCAAAGCCGAGCTACCACAACCGCTAGTGTGCTAATCTGCTGGCATGGTCCCTGATGACTGATCAGTACTTACAATGTTAAAGACCTGTGGGTTTGACCATGTTGTTTAATGAAATTATTTTTTTTAATGAGACAATGGAACCTTATGTGTAGAAAGTGATAACTGAAAATTGCATCTCTTGTGTTATCGCGGTGCCACTGACCGACATTCTGAGTCGGGCCGGTGGACGTCTTTTGTTGACTGAAGAATCTGAATGATTGTATAACTTTTATACAGAAGTAGGAATGCGACAAACTGATGTAGTTTCCTAAATCCGGTTAGTTTATTTCAGTTTCTGCACTGATTTGAATCCCACTAAGGTGAAGCTGATTGATGACACACAGCTGTTTCTTTCAGTCATATGACCCTGTCGCCTGGGAGGTCATTGCAGCGCCTTGAGAGGCCCCATTTATCTATCGACAAGTATAAATATTGAAACAAATGCGAGTCTAAACGCCAGGCTGGTGCTGCTCTGGATTCATGAGCAGTCGAGGTTGGTGTTTAGCTTGTGAATTCACAAACACACTCTGTACTTTAACCGTAAACACAGGGACCAAGATGCCAGAGAGAGAGACCACGCAGGAATCGAGGAGTGCGGTTACCGTAGGTGTTCCTTCTGGTAATGGGAGCAGTTAAATGTCATGGTCGGGACACACGGACGTCTAACTTATCTGTCACTGCACACACCGATGTGAAAGAAGTGAAGCGTGACGGAGAGACAGAGAGAGGAGATCTAAAGTGAGGTAAAAGGTGTGCGAGAGACAGAGACGGCTGTTGTGAGTTAATGGCTTTGTTTCCAGACAGCATGGTTTGTGGTTTCAGGCCTGCTGACAGGAGTAATGGTGGGAGGGATTAAACACACAGCTCAGCGAGGATTGCCAAACCTCACACACATACTGGTGCATCTCAAGAAACAAGATTACTATAAGAATTTAACTCCAAAAGGTAACCCTGCATTTATTCTATATCCATTTAGTGTAAAGTGGAAAAAAATGTTTATTTTGATGATTATGGCTTAGAGCTCATAAAAATCAGGGCTACTGTCTGTCAGATAGTACGTTCATTTATACACTTGCTCCTTTACTGTGAATTCTTGAATAACAGATGGTAAATATTGAACTGCTCTAATTTTCTGAGATGCACTGGTAGACGTGGCAGCTCTCGTTGCTTCAGCTGAATCACACAACCAGCCTCACTCATATTTCACACACTCCCACACATGACTCAGAAAAAGACAAACTGCTTTGGGAATTTGTGGCTTTGTGCTGCTAATCGGTGATAAATGTGAAGCAGGATTTGTGAAAAACGTGTCACAAATGAGTATCACAAAGTTACGACTTTTCACTTTTTTCTTTTCGATTTAGATTTTGTTCGAGGACAGGCTTCCATCCAATAACTCCTGATATACACTATGAACGTCGGTGTCTGTGAATCCTGTTTTCCTGACTCACCGCCCTGAACAGTTGCCATGTCTTTTCCTTCTCTCTCTCTCTCTTCCTCTCCCACGTCCTTTCCCACTTTCTCGTTCTGCTCCCACCACAGGTGGCGGAGTGCATTCATTTTCACTTTTGTGGGGGTGCTGGCTGTAAGGCTGTGATTTCTGACTGTGAATGTGAGAGAGAGCGAGAGTGAGAGAGAGAGATGGAAACAGGGCAGTTAGGGATGCAATATGGGGTGATTTATTTGCCGTGCATTTCACCTCGCTGTGTGGGCTGGAGGCTCTGTGCATATGGCTGAGCTGTGCATGCATACACGTACATATTCTTTCAGACACTTCAACATCGGGTGTACCAGCCTGAGGAGCAGCAGATGTCTTTATGTAACCCTGTCTGCTAGAAATGATGTTTATATATGACTTAATGATTTTGCTTAGCATGTTTTGGAGATAATTGTATGTTTCCACTGTAACTCGTAGGTAGTGAGGGTTGATTATGGCCTTACGAAATCAGGACTCTGACTCCACAAAATGGGATTTGTGTTCTGATTATCGGTTGTGGTTAAGTTTAGGCATCTATAACACTTTAGTTAAGGTTGAGGAAAGACTGCGGTTTGGATACACATGAAATATAAAGAGAGTCAACATGCCCCCGCCTTGAGTCACAGTTGACGTGATATTTAACCAAGATGATGACATAACCTTAATCAAGAGGTTTGAGTTGCCCAAACATGACTATAAAATGTTTTAGTTGGGTTGCCACAAGAAGATAATGTAGGAAAACCCATGTGTTGTCATTGAAAAATGTCTCATAATGTGGTCAGGTCTCAGCCAGGTGTAAATGCAGAAAAAAATCTGACCAACAAACACAAAGTCAAGTCTGGATATTGTACTTAAAAAAAACAGCCCCCAAGAGGAAACATACTTTTGCATTACTGCATGATGCAAATACAATGGGGCCTCAAATGCAACCTTGGGGTATGCCTCAATAGATTGCTGCAGAAGATGATGAAAAAAATTAAACCGTTAACTCTTCTATCTACCATGAAATCCTACTACAAGTGCAATCCAAGAGTAACAGAAAGATCCACTGTGTCCAATGCAGGAACGAGGTCTAACAAAATTAAAATGGCACAAATCCAGAGTCTAAAGTCATCCGTTGACCTTTAAGGATCCTGCATCCAGAAACCTCACAGGAATCTTTCAGAAATGTTGCTGTGATACAAAAAAATGTTGATAGTCTTCTTCAGGACTTGAAATGGTAATTTTGACACTGGCTGGAAGTTATTTATTATAGTAGTTTGTTTTTTTTATTCACAACATTGAACAATTAAATTCATTCTGCAGGATGACAACAAAGCCTAGCTGCACTTTGAATGAAGTTAGCTGATAAAAAGAACTATCCATGGTGTTGTTTTTGAATGTGCACAGCCATTTCAGCCAGTTCATGAATACATTCTCCCTCTGCCTTTGCTTCGAGCTGACTGACTGTGCACCAGTACAGGCCTCTAACCACTTTGAAAGGCTCTAAGATCCTGATGCAAGGTCTTTTTGTTCTCCTGACAGTCCAGACTTCTGCTTTGAAGGAGAGGTGATGCAGGGCACTCCGCCTCTCTCCTCTCCATTTTTCTCTGTGGTCCATATCAGCGGGGAGGCAAAGGTTTTACTCTCCGCTACCTGACAGCCTTTCTGATTTCAGCTCACTTCTATGGCACCATGAGACAAAATGAAGAGCAAAATGATGAGCCATTTTCCATCTCTCTCTCCTCACGAAGACAACACTTTATGCTTTCATCTTCAACTGTCTCCGTTTCTCTTTGGCTCCTCTGCAGCGGTGGTTCCTATAAGCACATCGACTGGGCTGAACCAGGTAGCCTGAAGAAAAACAGAGAAGGTACTGTATATTTTTTTATAAAAGAGAGCGAGAGAGAGTACAAACAAAACATGAGAAGCTTTCTCCTTTCTCTCTCACTCACTGGTTGAACAAGTGCTTGTGGAGGGCCGGGGGAGATTAAAGGGCGCTGGTGCTTCAGCTCCTGGAGGTCATTTGGGTCCCTTTGATAGCATTCAGGCCACGCTCCATCTTCTGACCTGTCCAAAAGATGAGAAGCTTTCATCAGTCCCCGCTGGGCACAAGAGCCCACTCAGGATCAGGGGCTCAAATTAGAGGAGTGCTTTGTGTGTGTGTGTGTGTGTGTGTGTGTGTGTGTGTGTGTGTGTGATTCATATGCATAATTCAATGCTTTTATTGTTGTAAAAGCTTTTCCCTTGAGCTTTGATCACACAGACTGGTGAGAACAACACTTAAACTAGATTTTCTAAATTATTTGTCTGACTTGATTTGAAAGGATTTCAGGTAAAAGACAAAACAAAACAGCGCTAACAGCACCCTTACTATATACTGAATATCAAGTATGTCAGTATTGACGGGCTACACAGGAGTATCACGCCATAATGCAAGACCACAGATCCTTGATACGTTATACTTCAAATACTTTGTGATGTTTCTCACGTTCATTTTTTGTCATGTCAGGGATGCATGAAGTAACTCACTGTGAATGAAAATTCTTTGCATCCGCTCATCATGAGTTCAAAAGTAGGACACACAAGGCACGTAAAATTAACCCTCATTTTAGATTAGAGGATCAATCCACTCCCTTACTGAGGAGGAGGAGGATGCTCTATTCTTCATTTTATTTGTTTGCCATCGCTTTAACTGCCAAGGTGAACAAGGGGGTTAACACGCTCAGCAAAGCAAGTAATTGGTACAAATGTGTCATTAGCACAGCGGAGGCGTCAGATAAAATGTGAAGGAGCACTAATTGAACATGATTATAAACTTCCTTCCTTCCTCCTCCATCAGCTGGAGCCGTAATGAGGAGGTCCTCGGAGATAATTAGGATCTCAGGGCAGGAGTGACGCTGAAGAGACGCTCAGAGGGGGCGCAGTAAAACGCAGCATCAAGAGTTTACCAACAACGCTGAGGAACTGTTACTTTCACATAATCACATGATGGTTTCCATAACATCCCTGTGCAACTTAGACGAGGCTCCTCCAGCAGGTTTCCCATTAACACTTAATCAAACCTACGTCGTACACAGTAAAGGGGTCACGAGACTGAATTAACCTGCGAATTAGCAGCTTTGTGTTGCTTTTTATCTACGATGGAAATCTGACTGTGTGGGGGGGATCTCACCACCGTCATTACCCCCCCCCTTTTTTAAAGAGAAAACAAAGAGAGGAGGAAGGGAAAGTTAGAAGAGGTCATTGCGAAGAGGGAAAAGTGAAATGAAGCCGGAAGGCTGACGGGGGGGGGGCATTGTGCTGCATGAACAGGTCATTTGTTCGGGTGGTTCACGGTGGTTAAAGGGGCCGGAGGAAAGCGGGGCGCCAAAGTTAATGTGACAGGCAAATGAGTGCGAGCCTGTTCCTGGGATGTCTATGGGGGGGGGCTGGCAGCAGAGCACAGGAAGCAGAATCAAACCAGCAGCAGCTCAACAAACCCCGATGAATATAATACTGTTCTGAAAACTGGGTCTCGTCCATGAAAAGAATCAAACAATCAGCCCGTTCTGTCACTGATGATTAATGCTGGTATGTTTCTGTGAAGAACGGATGGAAAGGCATGTACATCTCTTTCTTTTAGCCAAAGTATTTTCTCAACGTCCAGGATCACAGGAAAATATTCCACAGCCAAACCGCTGCGCGATCCGACAGTCTGAACGAGCACTGACGTAAAAACACAAACTGATGCGCAGGAGCGTGAACGCTCAGGCACACAAACACATCAGCCAGACCAAATCTCAATCAACGGATGGTCACAGCGAGCAGGCGACACTGGATCACCTTTGTCACTGACAGAAGCAGGGGCTTTTCGAGGCGGAGCTCCTCGCCGTTGACTGCGAGAGGCCCGCCTTCGTCTCAGCTGTGAATCACAGCGGCGCCACAGAAAGAGAGTACAAAAACTGTCGCAGATAACAGGCCGCTCAGCTATTAACCTCATGCACAGTGCTTGTACTGATTATAACAGCTTGGGCTCTCAACAAAGTACAACTGAACTGAGGTCAGTCAGAACCAAAGGTAGCGGCAACAAGAAGCACGACGCGTTTGCTTGCCGTTGGTCATACTGAGGTGCTGTTAAAGATGAGCCATGGTGCACACAGTTTGACTAAAGCTTCCAAAAAGTTCGCAGCAAGTAAAATAATTTCATATCATAAAACATATTAACCCTGAGTAGACAGGTGTGTTACTGTACACATGCACAACAACAAAACAACACGTGACCTCAGACAGACAGCAGGACGCATCCTGATCAGGCGCCTGAACAACATCAGCTGTTTCTTTTTGACACAGCGGAGCAGCAAAAACCCTTCACTCTGGCAACAACATGCACCCAGACAGCACCAGCACCAATCAGCTGATTTCCAGCAGAGCTGTGTTTGTGTCATATCAAAATGACAGTAGTTACAAGTTTTCAACTTGAAAGCGGTGCACAAGTCAACACGCGAGCTGCAGTTACAATGGGAAGGCATCGTTCTTGATGCCAAGTGGTTTTGGAAGTGTGCGAAAAAAGCCACCAGTGCAAACTGATGTTGCAGGTGAAATACTCCTGGCCTGTGAAAAGACAAACTACAGTGCACACGTAGGTACCGAGCGACATGCTGGGCATTAGCTCATCTGTAAACCACACGATGGTTAGCTCTGCTTGGGGGATTTTTGCCACGGCAAAGAGAGTAATTTCTGCAGAAGCAAAAAGCTCTTCCTCTCTCTCCGTCTGCCCTGTTTCTCAGTCTGACACACACACACACACACACACAGCATATTCCCTCTCCCTCTCTCGACCTGTCTCACACGCCATTACCCCTGTGAGGCAAGGAGACAACCCTAGCCAGGGGAGAGGGGGAGCAGGGCCGGCATCATGGGTAATGTCAGTAGACACATGTCAAAAGTACAGCCTGTGTCCTGAAAAAGCTGTGTGTGGTGTGACAGCAGTCCGCCTGCCGCTACTAACCCCCCACCCACCACCTCCACCTCGCCCCCACCACCAGCACCACCGCACCGTGACTCCATCCAGGCAACACAAAGGCTTCCTGTTTTAGCCCCGAGGGAGAAAGAGAGCAAGAGAGAGCCAGCAGGGAGGGTCATCAGCACTGCTCCGCCAGGATAAATGCTTTTCCTCTTGTCGTCTCACCTCGCTGCACAGCTATTGTCCTCAGGTAGAGTGCGGAAGGGTTTTGTGTGTCTGTGCGTGTGTAGGAGACAAGCAAAGCGCATGCAGGTTGCACGCGTGTCTACAGGTCAGGGTAGTTTACCATCCAAATACTCACAATCGCACACAAATCAGTTGACAAACCTCTCGGTCCATGTGTCGGTTTTTTAAATTTGATAATGTCCGAGTCCAACTGTGATGATTCATACACTGCTACACTACGTGGCCAAAAGTATGAGGACATCAGATCAGTGCGGTTTAACTCTTTCCACCAGATTTTTGGAAACTTGTCTGCAGGGACCTGCTCCAGTTCAACCACGGCAGCGTTTGATGGGAAGGACTGGGCTCACTGTCACAAAATGTGTCACAGTCTTGAGGTCGGGGCTTTGTGCAGACCAGCTGAGATCTTCTAGCTCAGAAAAAGATCATAACATCTTTATGTTGGAACGTGGAAATACGTTCGTTACCGTGGAGACGTGCTGTATTTCTGCAAAAAAGCTTGAAGCACAATTGGATGTCGAGAGTCGTATCCATCACGCCGCACAATCAGGGGAGGCAGCGGACCGGGTCCACATTCAGCCCGTAGCACGACAGTGACCCGAAACCTGCAGCCCGAGTTATAAAGAACATAATCATGAAGAACGACCTCCAGGGACGAGAAGAACAAGGAGCAAGGGCCCCCTGCACATGTGACCCAAGTGCAGGTTTTCCTTACCTTTCTTTATCCCCTGATGAAGATGAGTGCTGAGATGTATTTGACTTTAATGGAGCATTACTGAATAACTGCTCATCTGTGCGTCAGTTAATATCTGTCCAGGAGACAAACACTGGTGTTTCCCTTTAACTCGACACAGCTCACTAATGAGGACAGGTGTTTCTTAACGCGTGCATGCGTGGGTACATTCATATCCCGGCGTGACTTACATTACATTTGACAGTGAATCGTGCGTGGGGTCTGCTCAATGTCATCTCACGTCATCATGTGTTTATCCCTGAGCTGTGTTCCCTTCAGTCAAAATGCAAATGAATTTAAATCTGCCGCTCAGCTCCAATTAAAACGTAGCGTCGGAAACAGCAACAAACAGAGAGCACCACGAGTATGATCGACCGGACAATCGTGTTTTTTGTCTATCCTTTACATCAAACTACTCTCCCAATTGTTGTGCTCCTCTTATTTTTCTATATACGATCAATACGCATTGTCAAGTTTGAGATACTTCTTTTAAATAGTGCGACTCGCTGCTGGCCATCACAGCAGCCTCAATGATCGAAACATCTGTTTGCTGCTGAGGACAATGCACCCTCCACCTCCAGACATTTCCACGCCAAAGGATTGCCCGGGACAAAAGCGAGACATTGCAAGAAGCTTCTGCACGAGGCATCACAAAAGTACATTACAGAAGCGCCAACAACTACGTTTAAAGTCACCTTGACCCGACGACCTCTATTATTCTACGTTGACGGGTTAAAAAAAGAAAAACCTGCATCATGTCTTGATGGAGTGTAGATGTACTTAAGCAGCCCATCATATTTTTCCTTTCAGCCTGTCCACAGCAAGATTACAGAGGGCAGCGAGCAGTACAAGAGCCACAGGTAATTGCCCTCATTTCTGTCACTGACAAAAGCCAATGTTCTGTCTGCTCTTAAGTAAACTGTTGAGTGTCAGTCAAGGATTCTTCAAGGCTGCAGGAAATTGTATGGCTCCCTTTTTTCCGAGACAACTACCAATCTGAGGATATTATGAGTTTCCCCATTTGAAAAGTCTTGTATTGACAGATTGCTGTTATTTTAATGCCATGCTACACAGAAAAACGCATTTCCTCTCTTCTTCCCATGACAGATGAAGTGACCGTTTTGGACGTGCGTTTCATTCTGTTGCTTTTCAGATTTGTTCATGATTATTTCGTACTCGTGCATAAGACAAATAAGTTGGTTTTGCAACCTTTTTCACTGCTGTCAGTGTGAAAACAAAGTGAGACGAGCGCTCGCTCATTTGCAGTTGGTCTGAGCCGTGGATGGAGTCAGACAGGAGTCTGTTGGCGTGGAATAGATCATGATGTAAATGCAGTACATTTACAGCGTGGGTGTTCGACATCTACACCTTGACCTCTCGGCTCTACTCCAGGAAGTGTGCTGCCTGAACAAGCTGGCGAGCTCCTCTTCATATAGCCTGCCGATGTATTGGGATTTTTTCTTTGTTACAATCACGTTGCAGTTACAAAGGGTAAAGGCAATGTTTTGATGGTTATTATGGTATGTTCTAATGCAACATTTATTCTGAAATGGCCTCAGAATAAGGAGGTGTAGTCGGTGGAACACTGGCTTTTTGTGCAGGTGTACTGTACATGCTGTAAGCCTCTGTGTGAGTGTGAAGGGTGAATGTCCGCTGGCTTTTAAACAACATCAGACCAAAGTCGCCACAGATTGTGTGCTTGTGCTCTGAGAGCCCAACCCATTTAGGGAGTACAGAGGGTATTAGTTGGTGATGTAGGTCCAAACGAATGAGTTGCCAAGCCCCACACACACATACACACACATAGATGTGTCCTCATCAAACACCAACTCTTTCTCACACATACTAATCCTTCAGTGAATTGTAACTAAGCATTACTCTCACCCCAAATCCTTCTTCCTGCCACGCTAAGCACCAGTTCATGGGACGCCATCTGGTCCCCTCCCTTCAAAAAAAAAAAAAGACAGATCTTGTCAAACCAGCATGAATAAGCACCCAAGGCTAAACACCCAACGGACAATCAAAGACTCCAAAAGCTAACTGAAGATGAGAAGTCCAAATATTGCCCCATTACTCATCCTCTGACCCCAAATGCGATGTCCATTATAGCACATCAACCACTGGGGAAGAGCCCATCCTAAACCAGCTACTATTTGCATGTGAAAGGCTCTGGCCTCAGACTATAGCATCCAGAGAGGTGGCTGTGGCTCTGATTTCAAGGGATATTTAGCCCCCTATTCAGCCATCAACAAAGGACAGGCATTCAGACAGGCAAGGAGGGAAGCAGTGCTTGCTGAGCCGTCACAGAGCTCATTTGTTCTCTTCTGTTTACTTAAGCCTCCCCCTCTTTTTTCCCTCTTCCCTCCAGAGGCTTCAAGCATGGATGGGTGGGTGATTGGGAGCCCTCCTTCCATTGCTCCGTCCCAGTGGGAGAGATAAACAGCAATTTAAATGGTCGTCAGAAAACGGTTTGCATTTGCATGAATTTATCGGTCAATCAGCACTGCCGACAATCATTATCAGACTGTCAGCGCGCCGGTGAACAGAATTATTCATTGAGTTTGGCTCCACCTTCTTCATGCCTTGTTCGGTTGTTAGCATTGTGTGTATCTATCTGGGAGGGGGAGAATGCACTTTGGTGTTGCTTGTGTGTCTCTGAGTAAATGTACGTGTCCATGTACTGCTCAAGTGTCTCTGGTCAATGGCGGGGGGACACTTGATGAAGCCGAGAGGCCTCCTAATCTGATTTCTGCCACCACCCACCTCCAGCCCCCCGTGTATTTGCTGGGAGATTGCTCAGACGTCTGAAGGGAGAGGTATTTGTAATTATATAGGAGGATTACGGGGTAGACTGGAGGCCACATGGACTGGCTTTGTTGCGTCTGAGAAGTAGGTGAGGTCAAGTCTTACTGCACGCCCCTCAGGTATTAAACAAGGTGCAGGAGAGAACAAAGCATCGGCTACAGATTAACTTCAGTGCAGTGGAGCCTGGTGGGAGATGAAGAAGTGAAGAGAGTGAGGCAGGTATGTGCCACTGCTAGGACAAGAGCCCCATTCTGAAATTTGAACAGATGATTGTTGTGAAGGTGAAATCAGACAGAAGGGGGATGGTGTAAAGTACCTTTTCTCAACAAGCCAGCAAACATATGAAGCACTCAACGACGGCGAATCTTGAATTAGAAACACCTCATTTCAGTCTTAACTAAAGTGTTTGGCCACACACCTGTGTGAGCTGTGTGAGCTGCAGTAACCGAGCGGGGACTTAGTCCAGTGTCTGCTGACAGCCTGCACGTGAGGCGTTTAATTGTAACACTCTCCCCCCTCTAAACTGCATGAGTCTCTACATGCACATCAGTCACACGCCACGCCACAAGTAGCTTGATTTTATTGCCGATATGTCTTTTCTATTTTCCATTGGTCACAACCTCCTGGATATTTACCTGCTAACTGCTGTGATGTTACATACTGTGTATGACAACTCAACAGTAAGTCACACTGTGCAGCGTACTGCACTGCAGGACCAAACAGGGGTAAAGCAAATACTTCTGGCTCCCAGTGGGTTTAACTAGTTTGGAAAACATCAGCAGTTGTTGCTGCTTTATGCTGACATGCGTGTTATGTCATATGATGTGATAACAGACAAACTTTACAAAATAATCCCCTAGATGCTTGTATTTATCTTCTTTTAACAAATTGCTGGTTAAATGAAGCAAACACATTGACACATTGTGCCTTGCAATCATTAGCTACAGTAAATAACATGTTTCAGTGTCAGTCAAGCCCTCAGCCAGGAAGACATTCATCTGGAAGAGGGCGAGACATGACTTTCTCCACTGACAGTTGTCTCAATAACTCAATATTCCCTGAAGATGTGTTTTGAGCAACAACTCATTTCTCTTGACTGGAAAATATACGTTGCTATGGCTCCATCCGCCAACACAAGTGAACCCAAAAAACTTGTGTCACGAGTCTTAACTATAACTATAAAGAACATTAGCTAAAGAAACAGTTAAAGTAAAGTAAGTG
Source organism: Psettodes erumei (assembly GCA_016785225.1). NCBI lineage: Eukaryota > Metazoa > Chordata > Actinopteri > Pleuronectiformes > Psettodidae > Psettodes > Psettodes erumei. The sequence goes on along the minus strand of JAFBJZ010000863.1, from coordinate 2,511,190 downwards.
AGACAAACAAAAGTCTCTCTGACCTCTCCACAGTAGCAGAATTCCCCAGATGGGCCACAGACTCTGTGAGGGTCTAAAGTTAAAATCTGAATCTAAAAGTAAAATCTACTCAGCGAACACTAACAGCAAACATATGTCGGTGAAAACATCAGCAAGCATCGTATCCATTAATCACGTCACGCAGACATAAATATCTCATCAACAAAAAACCTCACCTGCTTAATCAGTAACCTATCTCCTGCTCTCAGTATGAGACATGATTGGCATATACTGGTGACAGCAGCAGTCCTACATTATAGCACCGCCTAAATTATATCCCTTGTCAACCCTGACTCTTTGTATGATATATTTATGCCATGATGTAAACGCTCAGCAAAATTGAGATGGAGTGTGTTGTTTTTTATTAGACACCGAAGGCTGAGGCTTACTGTACATAAATTACTTTAGTTATCTAAAGCTGCAAGAACAGAGTGTCTGTTTCTCTTTTCATCTGCCACAAAAACACCAATAAGCAGAAAACAAACCGCGGCTCTCCGGGTTTCACTTCTGTTTTCCTCATCATCATTCGCGTCACAGCCGCTGCTAAGTTAGAGAAATAAACTGACTGCTGCTCGTGGAAATTGTGAATTAAAATCTTCCAGACCTGCTGAAATCACTTTCATGCATGGATGAATGTTTAAGAGGTGAACAGAGATCCACATATCTCACAGAAGGCCTATAAGTACTTTTAGCACAGGGGAGCCTGGTGCTTATTTATTGATCAGAAATCACAGTTTTAAACGCCGTCAACCTGACTGAGCTAAATTATGCATCGGCCAGCTTTCTGAAAATGATGGATAAGTCTTTAAGCATATTTTCTCCAACGATCAATACCTCCTCAGTTCATAATCACAGAGCTGGATCGACTGCTGGTGCGGTCGAACAGACAACGATGCTGTTGTGTTCTCACAGACGAGGTTTTGTGTGCGTCAGTGCAACAACAACATGTTGGCTCGTTATTCCGACTCAGCTTTTACGAAGCAGGGGGTGTATTAGGGGAGTTACAGACTTTTCTATTCAGGATCCTTTAAGTAGTGAAGTTGAAGTGTCTCTTTCTCCTAACACCTTCCTTGTTACACGTCACGCCTGTGTCTGTGAAAAATCACTCAGCGACTCAGTCTGCCTCACGCCCATTTAGCTTGGTTCAGTGTAAACAAGCAAAGCCGGCAGAATCAGGGGGTTTTCCTAAAGGAAATGAAGTCGGTCGCCCGCTCTGTTTAGAGGGGGCTTTTGAGTCGCACTCCCTTTCCATACTGAGGACATGGGCACTGTCCAAGGTGCTGAATGTGTGGCAGAGAGCAGTATAGATTGCGCTTGTCAAGGAACAGAGACCCTGAAACCAAAGATAATCAATTCAAAAAGCACCCAAAGAACGCCACACATCATTCACTGACTGATAAATAGTGACAGTTAAACTACGAAAAAATGTCTGGTGTGATGCTTTTCTCGAACTTCCCCGTTCACGACAGCCGAAAAACAAAAACCCAGCAGTAAACACTGTTGGCACCAAAAAAAGGGAGGTGTAATATTTTGAATATAACTGAGAGTGTGATCATGACTCAGCGTTACCTCTTGACGGGCCGCTGTGACTCAGGAGGTCGAGTGACACAGGACTAACAATTCCTCGCTCTTACTGTGCGTTTTCCAAAGTGTTGTTGAGAAAGACGCTGAATCCCAGGTTGCTCCAGGTGAGCACATCTGAACGGCCGCTCCCATTGCCATCAGTTTATGAGTGTCTGTGTGAACAGGCCAAAGAGTGGCAAACTGTAAGTGTAAGTGTAGTCCTATTCAAATGACTTTCTTCTCAGTGGGACTCACCTTGAGCAGTCAGCGGCCTGACTTGCAGTCCTCTCATTTCTGCATTTTGAATGAACCGTTTTGTGTGATAGTTTTAGCTCTTCCCTCCATGTCGAGTAACACTGTGAATATGAAGCGATACACAGCATATGCAGTTTTACTCCACAGTATTCACACTGGGAACAAACAAGTGCAAACCTCGTGGCAAAGGGTAGATGGTTTTGTAGTCAAGCCTCTTGTCTCTGTGCCTCGATCTCTTTATCCCTGGACTGAGCTGGTTCTGGCCCAGGGCCCGTTCCCAGGCTGTGTGTGTGTATCTTTATCCTCCCAGCAGGGAGTAATCTGGGGGTAAAGGGCTCACTACTGTTTTTACATAAACAAAGACTTTGGGATGAAACAGAGAGAGCGTCACGGCCAAATCCCCGTGCCTGGCTGTCGGCCACCGCGCCGCGCCGGTTTCACCTCGGGCACCTTGCGGACACCACGCTGGTCCTGGTAATTAAGCAGCACAGACGGGCACCATGATTAAACCGAGCGACACCGCCGGCCAAGGCGGGGCCGCCACACAAAGTGCCGGTCAGAGAGTCATCACTGGAGGTTTGCCATCGGCTCAGGCCTCACTTCAAAGGGCAGATTACGTGATAAATGTTTAAAGTGAAGCATTTCACTTAAAGTCCATTACACTGCAATCAGAGTCAAACTGTAGTCAATATCAATATCATAGTCATTAAAACAATAATTTATGGTTTTTACTGGATAAAAATCAAACATAGGACATTTGCCCTAACATATCCATTAATATGTTCACTATTAATAAACTATGTAAGTGACAGTGAGGCAGCAGCTCCTAATCAGGAACAACTTGGTTCAGAAACACGACAGTGTGTGAACAAGAGGAGCTCGCTGTTAAACCACCGATCGTACGGTTAACGAAAGATCTCGTCTTCCAGCTGAGCCACAGACCCACACAGACTGTCCTCCTTCCCAAGAGCCACAGCATCAGGCACTTCCCACCGTTTGAGAGGGATGTCGCTTAATTCGGAGGAACTGCTGAACAATATTCTTTATTAGCTGCGATTCTTGATAAATACATCCTGGTGGAGGAGGAGACTTAAAGTGGAAGTTCAGACTTTTTAAACTCATTGGAAAGTGAGTATTTCAAACTAGAAATGTGGTTCAGTCTTAGTGATTCATCAGGAAGATCACCACCAATTGCACAAATAAAATAACCTGCGGCCCTGTCGGTGACAGTCATCAAGCCAGTTCACTCCTGAACACGATTAGCGTTTCCACGGAGCCAATATTACCACGGTTCACTTCCCAGACCGCCAACATCTCTCCATTCCTCACACAGTCAAGTGCAGCCCACCCTGCCTGCCCACCTGCATTTAGTCACCGCACATCTCCGACTCCACATCCATGACCATCAAAACCACCTAAAGCAAACTGCCAGGCTGTGATGACTTATCAAACCACATCCTCCTCCTTCCTCCCCTCACCAGCTTGTGTCAACAAAAGCAATCCTTAACAGGCAGAGAGTAGCTGTAGCTGGAACCCCACATGTAAATCATTGCATTGCGATTAATGTTTAACACTATATTTTTAAAAAAACAACAAATCACCCCCCACACACACACACAGTGATGTATAACAGAATATGACAGAGGTTCAGTGAGAAACGAATCCACCTTCTCTGCGCTCCGTCACTGCAGGGAGACAATTCAGCCTTGACACTTTATTGGCACAAAAAAAGGAATTAGAATAATTATAAAAGGCAAATATCCAAAAGCCAAATCTACAGACTGAACCCGATCCAAGTAGTATATCGTTCTCTGCTGCTGTCTGAAAACCTTGTTACTTCATCTTTGATTACTTAACCTTCAAATGTGAGCCTGATGTTTGCCAGATCTCAAATTCTCCACTTTCAACATCGCTCGACTTTTCTGTGACAGGGAAAGGGGATTCTGAGACACAAGCTTTCAATTTCCAGGCCAAATGTATCATTAAGTTTTGATGACATTAAAAGGGAATTTCCACTTTTATTCTTATTTTACATTTACCAATACTTTCTGCTCTTGACGGAGTGGATTCAAACAACACATCATCGCCCTGTTTTAGCTCAGGCCTCATGAGAATTAAAGTGTGTTACAACAGGAGCTACCATCTGTTAAGAAATGCACACATTTTTGTAAAATGAGTATGCTTATTATGATTCAGTGATAAAAAACAGTACCCTCTTCTTTAACATAAATTTGTACAACACTAATTTAGAGAAGATTTGAGGACGTCTTACGTGTTTCAAAGCTGAACCGTCTTCGGAAATAAATCCTTAATGTGCACACGCGTACACAATCACGCACCTGTTAAACAATATCAACATCATGAATATGTGCAGCCTTGTGTGTACAGAGTGCATACACAAACACACACTGAGCTGTCTGTTACACAGCAGTCATGGCAGCTTAGTGAGGAAACAGCGTTTGACTGACAGGCTTCTGTGGGAGCCATGGAAACCAGAGAGGACAAACTGAACTGAAAAGCGACATGGCTGACATGAGTGGGGTACTGTGGCACCTCGTGGTTTGCTTTCAAAGCCTGGGGTTCCCGCTGTTTGCTCGTGTCTGTTTTTAAATCGTTTCAGGGTTTTTTTTAGCCATGAAATGTTCATTTGCAAACCCCACCACCACAACCACCCCCACCCCCGTCTGTTCCGGCAACAGTGTCGGCTACGTCTCGCTGTATTTAGTGGCCGTTTATGTGAAAATCTACTAGCAGCCATCTGTCATCTGCTATCTATGCAAATAGAAGGCAAGCAGCACCTTTTTTTCTTATTTTGCATTCAAAGCACTTTGTTTGCATTTGGTCCATCAGTGATCAAACAGGCATGACGTCATAACTGAACATCCCTGGGTCTGAGAAATGACAAGGGTCTCGACATAGTGTGTGTACGCACACATATGCGCACACACACACTATGGACCGTCAATGGACTCATATAAGCATGTTTGAGTTGCTCTTATGGAAACAGATCCTGCTGTAGATAATGTGGGCGGCAGGTCTGTGCATGTATGTGAGTTGGGGGGGGTTACGTGAGTGTGACTGTTGCATCCGTTGTAACTGCCAGAGTTAAAGTTGTGGATGCAAATGATGACAGCACTGTGGCCTGCACGTATTTGCATCAGACATTGTTTATGCTTCACCGAAGGCGACGCAAAGTTCATTAGAGACACCTGCACAATGCACTGACTCCCAGTACAACGTCCCTGAGACAAACCCTGTCCTCCTGACGTCCAAAGCTGGTACTGGAGCGTTACTGTTGTGGTTCTGTTTTACTGGAGCCTTATTTTGAAAGATGTGAACGTGAATGAGAAGACGCGTGGGTCATACATAGGTGGAACAATGGGATGTGTGTGTGTGTGTGTGTTAGTACACAATGGGGAACAGGGGTGTGGTATGAATGCATTCATGGAAAGAGCGCCGTGATGATAAGATAAGCAGAAGCAGAACAGTGTCTTTATTACCCACATTTGTTTTCCTAACAGCAGGTGTCAGAACAGTCAAATCAGGGAAGGAGTTAAACAAAATTTGAATAGATTATTATTTAGGCTGTTTGTTGCTTTTCAACAGGTGGACTGTTTTGCTGATACAGTCTTTTCTTTCTCATTTTCTTCTGAGCTGTGATCCACATACGCTCTAAAGAAATTTCTTTTCCCCTGGGAATTTAGACACAAAGAACAAAAGCATGGGCTATTTTTACTTTGATTTTGGTTTGTTTTACAAACAAAACACTGTAAACATTAAGTCATGCCAACTGTTTGACAGGTGAACTATTTGCGGACACTGTAATCCTGCATTGTCACCACAAAATGGAGCAAATGAAGCAGCGCGTAACTCTACTATGTTGTTTTCTTCTGCGACATCATAAGGAGCTCACAAAGAAATAACTGGCTTTGAGAATTTGAGCAACGCAGGTAGAAACAGAATGAAAAAGATGTTTCACCCACTTACTATAATCTTCCCCAGACAGATATATAGATAAACAGATCGTCAGATCCAAAAACTCTTTGGTTTCAAAATCATCTGTAAAAGTACAAAGAACAAACAGAGGGTCCCTGAAGCACCTCCCAAGCATCCATACAAATTAAGAGACTGACTGACAGGGTGCTAACCTGCAGCAGCTTTGCTTAAGTACAACTAAAATTAACTAATTACTGTGTAAGTTAACTCCTTTCCACATCCCTAAACAAAAAGTACCCAAACGGAGCAACACCCAACAGGTTAGGTGTAAAAGTCTCCTGCAAAACAGCAAAAACTAAAATAAGAAAGAGTAATACTACAGAATAGCTCAGTGTACGGCAAATAAAACCAGTCAATTAAACTGACAAAGAAGAGGGAGCGCCTTGCTTTTGGGTTATTTTTGTATTTCTCCAGGGTTTGGCTGAGGTTATTATGCCATGTGCATGGCTTAGTTCTCAAGGTTAGAATGACATCCCGAAACCACTTGAGCTGTAATAACAAATCCTCTCTTCACATCTCACGGTTTAGATGTACAAAAAAGATCACTTTCAATTTGACTTTCATTTATCATTCTTTATTCCCCCAGTCTTGGGTCAGAAATCACACTTTTCCTCTAATTCCCTCGTGGCATCTTCAGAAATCCCCCTTCTTCCCCTCGCTGATCTTGTTAAATTAAGTATGATGGCTCAGCGTGCGCGCAGAGCTTTGTACAAAAAGGAAAAGAATTGAACTGTCACTCAACCTCCACCTTCTTTTCAGCAGAGCATGTGTGTGTGTGTGTGTGTCTGCATGTAGATAAACCTGTACGTCTTCCAATTTTAAAAAAAAGGTGTGAAAATGCTTCTGCATTGGCCACCGATCAACAGTAATTTAGCATAACACACTTAACCTGACAACTTGTGAACAAATGCGCATGCACATGTGCACACACACACACACACTGTGTGTGTACACTGTGGCTGTGCAGCTAAAGTAAATCCTCTCTGCAGCTAATCGCTCACAGACAGGCTGCATGTCTGTAGGCGCTGCAGACCAGAGGCTGGCTGGGCAGGAAGTGGACAGGATCTAGTTAACTACATCTATATGGCACAGTCTCCGTCCACACACTGGATAAAAAAATAGATCCAGTCCTTTGCTGAGAACACACTGGGTTGTTTTTTTCATTTTTTTACTCCTTGGTGTTTTTTTTCCAATCTGCTGCCAACTCCTCTTGTCTACAAAGTGAGAGACAGAATGAATCATCCCGGGGGATTACTCCTCTCCCCCCACAGACTGCCAAAAATACCTTCTCTGGCTCGCACTCACTCTCTTTCACTCTTTTGTGCTCAGCATCATTCATATAACTATGATGCTGTCGCTGCTGGGTGAAAAGTCTCATATCTTCAAAGTTTTTCAGACGCAGAAAAGAGCAGCCTAATTTTTTTTAAAAGCTGCACACAGAGCTTTATTCAGTGTATCCAGTGGGGATTAAATGGTTGTGAAGCTGGGAAATTACTGAATTTTCTCAACCAATGGATGACCGTGGGTGGCTTCGCCTCCACAGGGGGCGAAACCATCGGGAGTGATGCTGTGCTAACATCATAACTGAGCCCTCAGTCACTAAATACAGGAGGTCTCCCGGCGTTCCCTTCTAACGTACACCACCATCTAAGAACATGGTTTCTTCGTAGGACACGTCTCTCTCTCTCCACGTCTCAATCTCAACATTTTACCCGCTATCTAAGATTTATCTCCATCTTTGGACACTTCGCTCTTGCCCTGTTCTATCGGCTGCACTCACTTGGACTCAGTCCCCTCATCTGGGTTTGGTTTCGACTCAATCTCAAAATTTAAGTGGTCTTGACTACGGTCCAGTGTGGGACCCCTGTGAATGTCCTTACTGCCACTGCCCCATTTAGACCCAGACTGCTGACAAAGTGACAGCTTCACACAGTCTGTGTGAAAATCTGGGTAGTCAGTGTGTGTCTGTGTGTGTGTGTGTGTGTGTGTGTATCCATCCGACGCTGCTTCCAAATCTTAGAGAAGCTGCATCACGGGGAATATTACAGGGATCACAGTGATCACCCTCAGTGTGATGACCTCAAATACACTAACAACAACATGGAGAGAAGCAGCCGATTTTCCAAACGTGCATATTCCCTTCCTCATCAGGCAAGACATGAGAAGATTTGGCTGGCAGGAATCCTTAATCTGGGGGTAAAATAATCTGTCTCAGAATGTAATAATTCACATGGTATGTCTTTTGATTTGGATTAGTAGCCTGCAATCCTCTTAGCCCAATAGTTCAGTAGAACTTCTCAGTGACAAGTTCACAAGTCCACATAGCTTGCATAGACTCCCTCTCTTGGCCATTAACTCTCACAGCTTATGTGTAATCTTCTTATATCAGGCTCTGACGGTGTCTACGTACAATTTGGGAATGATATTGTAAACAGGTCCGCAATGACGCTTATACGGGGTATATAGGAAGTTAACCTTGCCTTGTTTTAATGTATCTGTTTTCAAGGATCTGCAATGATGCGAACCAGAGCAAAAACATCTCAGCACACATTCCAAACTTCCCCTTTTTCTTATGTCACTGCTTAAAAGTTGTCACAGGGATCAGTGACACTCAGGATTATGAGCACGTGGGAAACACTTTACACTTTAATACCCAAGAATCAGAACCCAGCCAAGGCCGAGTCCGTGCTTAATGCAGGTTTGTACTTAGCATGTGTAAAAACAACGTCTGTCACAGCTCTCTCCTGCTGCCATCTTTAAACATGATCCAGTGCTATCAAATAACTTGCACCAAGACAGGAGGGGGGAAAAAATAACCCTGAATCATTTAAATCCTCGACTCAGTATTCTTTATCTTTATCCTTTAAGGTTCTTTATAATTTAATAAACAGGATTAAAGTCATTGGGTAGAACAGAGCTAAGCGAGGCTCGTTCCACATTTTCTGTTTTAGCCTGCACTCCGCATACTGAGTCTTATTAAGCCCTCGCAAGATTACAGGGCCTTAATCTCCGGGAACACATGTTGTGAAGAATAAAAGCAATTTTATTTGGGAAACCAGAGTCCAAGTTTAGCAGGAAATGAGCTTTCTCCATAATCTCATCTTTTTGCTTTTTTTCCTTCCTGAGTAAATGAAAAGTCCCCTGTTACAGAACTAAGCTCTCTCGCTCTCTATGAGAGTGTGTTGAGGTATTAACTGTGTATTGTGCATGGTATGATTGTGCATTCCCTCTCTCTGACTCTCTGTAACGCACACAGACGCACACAGTGTGCTCACCAGTTCGTAAATACCGCAGCAGTAGACCGGGTTTTACCCACCAAGCCGGCTTTGATTTCAGAGGAATGTAAATCCACCTGTTTCCGAACAGACGGGTTTTCATACGAATGTATTTACTGTCGCCGTGCCCGCCACCCCCCAACACCACAGCCACCTCCGTCCTCTCCTCTCCCCCCTCATTCTCTGTAAATTCTATGCAGATTGCTGGCCCATGCTTACTGCACTTTGCAGAGAAAGCTTCGTAAAGATGACGATAAGCTAAAGCTCTAAATCCCAGACTTAGCTTTCTTATCGAGAGCTGCAGGAGCGAATGGAGCGCTTTAATATAAGATATTGCACTCTGTGTGTGTGCGTGTGTGTGTGTGTGTGTGTGTGTGAGAGAGAGAGTTGTCTGGGTTGTAAATGCAAATGCATTAAGTCTCCTTTTCCCTCCACACCGGCACAATTTCATGAGCACTGCACAGGCCCTGTGGAGCTTAAACCGTTTTAAAAAAGAATTAAGACACTCAGCTCTAATAAATGTAATTGACGATACATTGTCATCATGCTGTCAGTGCTGGTATTTCAGAATACAGACATCCCTCGTACAGAGATTGAAATTTGAGCTGCTTATCATGTATGGATATATGGTGTGAGAAAAGGCTTGAAGGTGACTCAGCTCACACAGAGATTTTACATTTCATGTTACGCTCTACCTTTGGCAGACTGTCCATTAGGAGAGAGGCTGCATTGAAAATTTATTCAAATGCTTCTACATTTACATTTTCCTGACAAGTGACCTCTTGTGGTCATGTATATAATGACGGTCCTCTCGAAGTGTGAAGGTAGAGACAGCTTGTCCTTTACACATAATTTGGGGTGGAGATCGACACTGCAGTTCTCATCCTGTTTTACAGTCACTCTTTTAACCATGACTATGATATTTACATAAGCTTAACCTTAAATGTTTAAGATTTGAAACCAAATTTTGAAGGACTTTAACTGAACCTTTGCCACGGTGCTGGCAGATTAGAAAACGCTGACTTGGCAGCAGCCATGCAGGTCATTTTGGAGGATAAGGTCTGAGGACTTATACCGACTGTTCAATAATGCACAGGGCAGAATAATTGGTAAAGCTGGAGGGAACGGATATCATCAGTGCAAGGTTAATTAATAATTAAAACCAACCAGCACCACTGCAGAGGGTCTGTTTGAAAATAATTAAAAATGTGACTGTGCCGTGAAGAGTAAACATGCAGGAAAGTGTTTCAGTTTTGAAGCGGGGTGAGGAGCTCGGGTGGCTCCAGATCCCGTAACACCCCTAACTCCCCGAGCAGTTGCCTGTTACCACTGGACTGCATTAAAATAACAACTGGTGCATCAAAAGGACGCTTACTTTAATCTCTGCCAATGAACTGCTTATCCAGATTTACAATAAGCTGTAGGTATGTATGTGTTAGGGGAAAAGCACGGTTACTCAGCGGCTGAGCATGATGAGATGCCATCGTTTTGTCAAGTGTCGTTTGTGATCAGAGGTTACTGATCATGTAATATTTATAAAAATGTAACCAACTTTTGAAATGTAATGCAAATGTGATAAGATTAATGACGAATACAAAACGTCTTGATAAACAAACAGTTCACTGCAGTATAAATCATGGGATGCAACACACTCTGAGGTATCTGGGGAATCCATCCCAGTATTTGACACCTTTTCCTGCCCAGGACCGACAATGAACAGGTTTAAAAAAAGATTGCCTGACAGGTCCAGATTAGCACTTGGCACATGCGGCCTCTGGGCCTGGCGGCATCTCAGGGGTCAGAGCTTGTTGCACCGCCAACCAGCCAGGCAGGGAGGCAGCCAGACAGCACCGCCGCCCTGCTATCTGTACTGGCACACGCGCTGCCTCTCCCACCCCCCCCACCCCACCCCACCACCACCACCACCACCAACACCACCTGCGGCCCTGATGCCTGTCCTGTGCACTCAGGTGCACGCACATCAGCATAATGAACTCCAAGGTAGACTTTACCACTTCACTGCCTCCTCACAAGACAAAATGCCAAAACAAATCTTGTCATAATTAGGCATAATCCAGCTCATTACCGTCTGCTTAATTATCCTATTAATAACACTTCCTAGGAGAGCTTGTTTGCGGCGGCAGCAGTGCGCTCGGGCAAATGTTTGTTCCTAAATGAGCAAACACAGAGAAGACAACAGCATTGTTCAAACACGGGAGCTCTGACAATAGGAAAAAAAACAGGGGCAGGATTAATAGCACAGCACCGGGCTTATCTTCCCTCTGAGGCCTCGCTCCACCACCAGGGCTTTGTCATGCAGGTAACAGCCAAGTGTAGGTGTGCAGGTGTGTACTGTTAAGGCACTTTACATGCACTTTTGTAAAGTGACTTAAGTATAAGCGCTTTGAAATTGGCGCGGCACTGATCATCACTTTGTAACTAAATACAAACGATATTACCATACAGTTTAAAATGAATATTAATATTGTACAAAGTATGCAAAGTGTATATGGAGCCGACCTTTATTTCCGGACCAATAATAATGCTGTGTTTGTATGAAGACGTTCTTTTATTCCCCTAATAAGGACTAAATGGAAGTCGCTCTCAGACAGAACAAGGCAGAGTAATTCCAGGTCACTGATTTCATGTTTTCTCTGAGGCACTGAGGCATAACTGAGGCAGTTACTTTTTCATCTGGAATGGGTTAATGGCTTTTTTTTCTCCAGTCGTTTCTCCTCAGCTTTAGATAAACAGATGCTTCTAAGAGCAAATAAGTAGTGTAATGATATCATTAAGATGGCATAATGCTCGCTTTGCTCTGTTTCTACACTTGGCTACACGCACACATTTTTGCCTTCTTTCGTTTCCAGCCCACAGTTTGATTTGTGAGGTCTCTAAGATTTGTGGGAAACCTTGGAGCTTTTATTTTTATGGAGTCTTTGATCCCAGGTTTTGATCAATTCACGCGTCTATATTTTACCCTGGCGCTTCAGGTTTATATGACTTTGCAGAAGAGAAAAAACAGCAGTATATTAGGCCTTTCTCACTCTCTGTTCTCGTCAGTTCTTGGGGATTTTCTGCATCTCGCCTCAGCTGCAGTGTTGGCAGCGGATATGAGTCAGGCTTACAGAGCTCTAATTTTTAAGTATTGTCTTAACAATCTCGGCTTTGAGTGTTATTGATCTCAGCTATGTTGTACGTTTCTCAAAATCATCAATTAAACAAGGAACCACAGCTACAGTCAATGTGAATGGTCATTTTTAAGTAGAACAGGCAAACCCTTGGGAAATTTAGTTGCAATGTCTCAATAATATATTAAGCATACGATATAATTCTAGTGTCGGAGTATTTTTTTATTTGTTGCTTAACAAAGTAAATTAGCTGAGGTTGAATTAAGGTTGGTGTTTTCATTGGACAGTTGTGCATCACCACTGATTCTTTATACTTCTTATAGGATACAGATATCGCTTTATAATATTGAAATCTGTTTACAATCATGTTATTGTAAATAAAAATTCCAGTGAGGATAATGGCTATGGCTATTGACCACATCTTGGAGTCAACGTCATAAAAACACTAGTTAAGTGGACCCCTGAGGTTTTGTGACACAACCGGTGCAGACAGCTGGAAGTCAACAACACTGTGTCTGCCTGTTGTCAGGGGTTTGGACACCCGAGTTTGACCTCCCAACACCACAAGGGTTGAAACTGTCTAACTCTGTATTGAGAAAGACCTGTTGTTATACCTTATCTTTTACTTAAGCTTTATTCTGCTGATAAACAGTTACCTGCATTTTATTATTATTGTTTTATTTGAAATGGTAATCAAATAAAGTCATAGCCTGGACCTGCCCGTCTACGGGGTTTCACTTTTCATCCTCTCTCATGTTTCTCACAGAGCTGGGATGGATCCTGCTTGGCTGGGATGGATGGATGGTTTCCACTCCAGAACTCTTCTGCATAAAGAAGCAAAACTGGTAGATTCTTACCACAAACACAAGCCAGAACTACATGCATTACAGAGTAAAAACACAAACAGCTATCCATATCTATATCTAACAATTTACTGTGTACTTAACACCAACTCTACTGTGTACACACACACACACACACACAGATGACACACAGGAAGCTTTATCTCTCTCTCTCTCTAACTGCGTTCTCAGAGTAGCGTTTCCTCCCTCGGCGTGAAACGCAATCGTTTGACCTCTGGGATCAGAGGGTGAAGACAAATCCCTGGCAGTACGCACCGCCTTGGCTCAGCGCACACAAACACAGCTCCCTCATCAATATTTAAATATGCTCTTATCAGAACCAAAGCCTGTGCTTACCCCAGTGTGTCAACGTCAAGTATAAAGCTGTAAAGAAGTAAATAAAATAAATAAAGTTAAACTGTTAAAAGCCAAGTTAGCTCTCAGTATATTCAGAGACGTTATGTTGTTTGGAAAGCTTTTATCATTCAAACAGCATATCCAAAATCTGTAGGAGATCAACTGTAATATAATGTAGCACACTCCTGCGTTGGATGGAAACTGAAAGGGAAAGCATGACAGGATGTTGTGCTGGGGATGCCTGTTTTATCTTTTTTTTCCTCTCTCTTCCTCTGATCTTTGGAGAGAGAGAGAGAGAGAGAGAGAGAGAGAGAGAAAGAGGCAGACAAACACAGAGACTGCCGGCAGACAGAGACAAGAGAGAGAGAGCGGGTGGAGGCAGCGACAGCAGCAGCGCCATATCAAAACAATAAAGAGAATGAGTTATCAAGGAAAAATGGATCAACAACTTCTCTTCATCCACAAAAAAACAACAGAAAAACAAAAGCAAACAGTAGATGTACTGAAATCCTATTATGGAGAGAAGAGTACCTGAATAACTGATGCCCTCTCCTCTCCCACACACTGATTCCCTCCCTTTTTTTGGGGGGGGGGCTTTACAAGCAGTTTGGGAGTTTATCAATGATCAATAGTGATATGTGAGAGCAATCCGTTTTGTATTGGCTGGCATATATTCTCCAGTTTCTGACAGTTATTATGTGTGAAAGGAAAAATATTCAGAGTAAAATGAGATTACCTTCAGAAAGTAGTTAGTAAACATACTGCAATGTTACCTGAAAGGAAAAAATTAAACGTCCTTACATGTCATTCTTGAAAATTACAACTACGATTGAAACTGCTTGGGTCCTGAACCAATTTGTGGCAAGTAAGAAACTGATCTACAGCGAGACAACAGTCCTACAAGAGGTACTGACACAAAAACAAAAACTAACCTGAGCTTTTACAGAAACGGACGGAGCGATAAAAGAAAGGACAGACTGAGAAAGAGACGGAGGAACACTTACACCACACACACACACTGTGGCCCTGCTGTCTAACACCAGTGGAGCATTTCCGACAGGTGCGGCTTGGTCATCTACGGTTCAGTGGCAAAGTCCTGGGGGGGGGGGGGAGCCAGGTAAGTCAGCCTCAGGTGGGCTCTCTCCTCCTTGCTCACGAGAGGGAGGACAACATCTTCACGGCCAATCAGACGTAGGCAGGAGCAGGGGGACAAGCGTGCACTGGGACTGGAAATTCTGTCCTCCAATCGTCTACTGGGTCATGTGGGTTGATGCGGAGCAGCTGGTCTTTAGCGGCTGCTTAACATACCATGGAGATTAAATGCTTATTTCATTTCAGGCCCAGTCTCTGCGGCTGAAAAGAGTATTTTTGTTTCTCTAAAAGTCTCATTTTCACTTTGTATTGTGTCACTTCCTGTTATTATCCTGTCCTGTTATCAAGTCATCACTGACATATTGACCTCAAAGTGACAATGTCTGTGCTTGCTCTTTTATCAGGAAACATAACATAAATATAGATTAAAGATGCACCATGTTTCAGTATAACTTTGAGCTGTCACCTGAATCCAAACACTAAAGTGACCTTAAGCAAGTGAGAGCTGGAACAATGGCTGCACTTTGAAGCACTTTCCCTATCCTTAAATTCCTTGTGAGGGCATGAAGACAATTTAACACGGGCCTGTGCTCCCTCCAGCACGTCCTCCACCTTTTACAATCCACAATATTGAAACATCCTCCCCAGCTATTTCCAGCCACCCAGAGTCGTTCAGGCTAACAACAATTAGGCCTCCGCAATTAGTCATCATAACACCGCAGCTCACTGGGCAACAATAAAAAAAATGTGGTTATGGATGGGCTTACCCAAGTGAAGCTAACATCCCACAAGTGCTAATGATAGCGAGACAGTGCACATAATACAAACTGTGCTCTGCTTTCATAATGAGACGCATGAGTTGAATGAAACGAGGAGAAAGGAGGCAAAAAGAAAGGAGCGACATTTAACGAAGGCTAACAGAGGATAACGGTTGCAAGTGTGGGCAGGATCGCCATCTGCAATTTGCTGAAACGAGGCCTGAGTGCAACATTTAGTGGAAGATATTAGTATGATTTATGCACTTGTCAATGCAACACACTTTTTTTGGGTGTAGGTGAAGGGTTGGAGAGTTGGATAGAATTTTAAGGACTCTAATAGCCCAAGGAAGAGAAAAGTCATTCTGCGTTTCCTACTTTCAGAGATGTGTGAAGGTCAAATTACCTCTCACACACTCGTGCTTTTTTTCCAGTGCTGCATTGAAAATCATTCCTATCCAATCCTATTCTGTTTCTGCATTACCAACTGCCCTATGCTGTGATTTTGTGTCCTTAAATTTCACAGGGCACAAAATAATTCACACTGTACGCCCGCTCATTGACAGCTCGTCAAATAACTACCCCGAGTGCTCTCGTGTACACATTTGGAATCACGATGTTTTGTTCTACAGGCTCTGTGTGCGTCATCTCGCAAGTAGCTGAAGTTGTGCCATGTCTGAATGGGAGAACTGTGTCATGGCTGTCACACTCAAGTCGACTCCACCAATGAAAAGGCTTTACGGGACAAAACAAAAGCCACCCAATGTGTCACTGCTGTCGCTGATGCGGTGACACCCCCGCCTCATCGAAAAAGATACAAAACAGGTTGGAAAGCCTGAACACACCAGAGAAATAACGAGGACCCACAATGCACCGGGCCTGGCAGGCAGGAAGCAGATGGGTTGGCTGGCCTTACCGGAGAGCAGGGGCCCAAATAGTGGCACCGGTTGTTGTTTTTGATGAGCTATGCACATAAGAAACCAGAACATCTGGTCTGACCATGTGGCACCTCCATTTGTCCAAGGCCCCTTGAAGCAAGCCCTCACACTGACTCCAACAAACAAACACACACACATACACACACACACACCTTCCACTGCCAGCTGCATCTATGCAAATGCAAGCTAAATCCAATGAATGATGCATGTTTTTCATGGCGGGGGGGGTGAGAGGCGGGGTGAGCAGAGGGAGGGGGGGAAGGTGTGGCGAGCCTGCCGCCCCTCGGCACCCCCCCCCCACCACTTTCCCATCATCCTTTTCTGCGACTTTGATTAAAAATCATCCCTCTCTTCGCCAAACAACTCATGAATATGCAGCAGGGTAATAGGCCCTGGCTCAAAGCAACTGATTTGTCAATTGTCTGCATTTCATCAGGATTGAGTAACACCTCAAGGGTGCTATAATCGAAAGCTGTAAAAAGAAGAGGGAGGAAAGAGCCTGTTCACCATTAGATTGCTGCGTTATCTTAATCATTAGGCACTCGGGGAGCTTAATTAACGACCTGACAAGAGCTGGGTAGAGAATTTGGAGTTGATTGGTTGTCGGAGCTGTTGAGCGAATCCACCGAATGCTAAGTCAGGGGAGGAATTGTAGCGAGGGAGAGAGAGAAGAGCGGCTGATTCCCTTTCAAAAACCAACTCAGCGGCAGCCATTAGGCCGTTTTAATTAAGCTTAATTAGAGATGCGATTACAATGATGGGTTTGATAACCAGTATTAAATCATTCATCCATAAATGTTGTGTTAAAATAGATGGAGGGGAAAAAATGAGGGAGGCGGCGTGGAGGTGGAGTGCGAGTAAGATGTAGCGAATAAATAGGTGTGAGAAAAGAAGAGAGGGAGGAAGCGAGGGAGTGAGAGAGAGAGAGAGAGGGAGAGAGAAGGGGGGAGGGCTGGCAGGCTGCCACCAATTAGTTGGATGTGCTCAATTGCAGGAATTCTCTGGTGTCGTGACTCATGTTGACAGGTGTACAGGGTGAATTATTTGTACTGGTGGAGGCAGAGTATGCACACTAAACACACACACATGCACGCACGCACACACACACACACACACACACACACACACACACACACAGCCTGCTCATCCCATAACCCAGCTCTGATATACAGTAAATCCAGCCTGTTTATTGCCCCGGTCGGCAGGAGAAAATGAGATTGGACATTCTTTCCTCCTTCTCGTTCTCTCCCGCTCGTCTCCCGTCCGCCGACTGGCTGACTGGGTCATTTTTAAATGCCTTGTAAATTTGTCAGCCATATTAAGTGCCCATTAAAGGGCACCGAGCCGGAGGAGGAGGCAGGAAAGAGAGGCTCATATGGCGGCCCCTGACTGGCATCGCTCCCACATCCATCCGGCCTAATGGTGCCCGCCCACTCTTCACTGGGGAGTCATAGGTGTGATGTATTGTGGCATGAATGGACACAAGAGGAGGACTGCAGGAGGCAGATTAGCTACTATTGGCTAGGATATTTTGATGAAACCTGGCTGCTTGGAAGCTATCACAGTGGCCTGGCACGGTGATCAGCGGCCCTCTGTCAGAGTTATCAGTTATCAGGGCTGATCAGCGGAGGATGAGGCATGGCATTAGTTGGAACTAACAGTTGGAGGCGGCTTATTGGCGGTGTCAGCGTCTGGGATTTGCTTGACGGTGAGCGAACAGCTGGTTCGTGCAATCAACATGTTGGAAGCAGGAAAAATGAGAAGGTGTAAAGACCTGAGTGACCTTTGACAAGGGTCAAATGTCTCGGCCAGACAACTGAGGATAACAGTGACTGAAAATGGCCCGAGAAGAGACAAAGCAAAAAAAGTAAATGGTGAAGATAAGGATCAATATACTTGAGCAGACCAGCATATGTAGCATTCAGCATGAGAAGCGATGGGGAAGAAAAGATGGCATTAAAAATAAAAAGATGTCCTCGTTTATGTCGGTGGTAATAAACAAAGACAAATGTGGTCTTAATCAATTCATGTAATTGCCATCATTGAGCCGTGCACCACATATTTTGTCAATAAAGGGGCAGTCGATAAATCTTTTGCCATTGTCTGAAATGATGTAGCTGGAGTCAATCTTGTGAGGGACACGCTGAGGGGCCACTTTCGCTCAGTCGATGAGAATCCAGAAATAACAACTCGTGCCCCGAAAGGACGTTGTGGAAGAAATGGTGCCCAATACTATGTAAGGCTTCCCAGATGTAGCAGTGTTGGTCGACTGTGCACGAAGCACGTATTAAAATTTACACTGTTGGTGTGCATGCATGAATACTGTATGACCACTCGTGAGTTGCTGGCAAACATTTGAATTCACAACGTCATAGCTAAAGTGTCAGCACTCAACAGGAACAGCTACACATTACAGATAAGTTGAACTGTCAGATAAAAACTACTCACTTACCTCCATGGTGCGTACAACAGGCTTCCAGCAGGAGCAGTGAGTGGGAGATAAGATGCTGCCAGTTAACCCACAGAAAATCAAAGTGATTACTTTGATAATTAGTTAATCATTTGAGTCATATTTCACTTAAAAATGCAACTTTTCTTTGTCTAATGTGAAACAAACTCAATATCTGTCATGTTACGAGCAATTTAACGTTGCTTTGGCCTTTAGGAAATTGTGACAGGCATTTTTCACTGTTTTCTTACATAGTTTCAACTAAATGAATGATTGAAATTACTTGGAAAATTAATCAATTACAGTTCGACCTGGCAGACGGAGATGATTGGTATTCCAGTAAAGGAAATTAAAACTGCATTTGCATATATTCTAATGTAGAATGTAGCTTCCTATGTGAGTGCTATTTTAAAATAGGATCTTCCTTTACATAAGGCACTTGACCTTCCACTTTACCCCGTGCCAAACTGTAACAGTTTGGGCATTTTGCTGCACCGTGTCATGTGTTTGTGTAGGCGTTTACACATGCCCAGCGTCTCCAGCCACCTTCTCTTTCAGCACTTTCAGTACACATCCCTCGTTGTTGCGCCCTGCTCCCTGCAGCTGCTTGAATGAAGCTGTACGGAGACCGGTATGAAAGAGAGCCCTCAGAGCCATGGTGGCGCAGGGCTATCTCCCTCCCACTAATGAGCTGAGCTTTCAATGCGCCCACTAATTAGTTCATCTATAACTCTAAGCACTCAATTACTCTCCACCAGCACCAGCACCACCACAGAGCCGAGAGAGGCGATAAGACTGACAAATGCCTTGGCAGTACGTTCAAGAACTCTCTCGCTCGCGCACCCACACGCACACACACACACACAAAATGGCTTTGAGCTGTGAGGCCCAGGAGAGTTTTTTTTTTTTTTTTTCTGAACTTCCCACGCTCAAACCCACTGTTCAGGCAAAGCACACTGATCTCCAGTTTCACCCTCTCTTTCCCTCTCTCTCTCTTCCTCTCTCTCTCCCACTCTCTGGCTTCCCCCATGCATGATTCATGGATTAGCAGAGATGTGCACAGTGACAGATGTCCACAAGCGAGTGCAGGATGGTGTGAGTTTTAAGTGCAATGTGTAAGAAATACTGTGGCATGCTCTGCCCAGCATCATATCTGTCTTGCGTAACAAGAAGAGTAACACAAATCCAATTATATCTCATTATACACATGAGCAAAAAGAAGCAAAGGAGTTCTCTGCATTTCCCAGTTTTCACCAGGAATTGCTGAACTTAGATGAAGCAAGGATCGACACATCCCCCATCCAGACCAATTACACCATTTTTCACAGAGACACCTCCGTCACCAAACGTCAACAAATCTAGCAACACCGTGTGCGGATGAAGCCCCCACTGCCCCCACCCATCTTCGCCCACCAGCCTGGCGTGGGAACTCGGTTGAACCTCACTCATCTGAGTTTGGGACTGCTGTGCATCAGCTGAGCTCCCTCTACCAAAACTAAATCAATCAAGATTTGACCGGGGGGGCAGACACACAAACCCACCATATATATGGATATTCTTGAATATACAGCAGACTTTCTACACAGAAAGATTATATTCACTTGGAGTCATGAACGTAAGTCCAATACTGACCTCACTGATTTTATCATGCAATAAACCTCAATAAAATTCCAATAAATGTGCAGATGGTTGAACCCAAACAATGAGCTAAAAGATGCTAAAAAGCTACATAAAACAACAGAGTAGTTTCTAAATGTCCGCAGGTGGGTCGGTAACAATGACATTTTCCAAATTCCATTCAAGTTCCACTAAAATACTTTAATAAAATCTGTATTTTGTTTTTGTCTGGGGCCAGAAAATGAAAACGTCTTTATTTCAAAGCTTAAACACAAGGAAACAATGTCTAGTTTGGGTCACTGAGAACTAAACACTTGAAAAACATTCAACACTTAACATCACAAACAGTGGAGGACACTACACACATTTTTATGTTTTTATTCCTTTATCACTATATTTTACTTCATGTGTGTTGGGTGAAAGTTATTTGTTGTACTTATTTTCCAGCCAAGTCAAACAAACAAGCAGGGCAAGCAGCCTGTTCCCTCATTGCAGGGCCATTACTGACATGATCATTACAACTGGGAATTATGGGCGTTACGAGAGCAACATTCATCCAGCAGCAACACTATGACCATAAAGCTTATTATCGTGATTTGTTGTTTCCATCATGCTTTGCTGAAACAGGATTATGCAACAAGTGGACCACACGGTCAGTGTATTTCCTCTGGACCCTTCAGCTCAATATGAAACCCATTCACCATAATGGAGCGCATGACACTGGTTCTCGGTGGTACAGAGGCGTGTTCACAATGCTTCCTCAGGAGCGGGTTTGGGCTGGGGCTGGAAATTAAAGTAATTATTGCTTCACCTTCTTATAATGTTTAACCCGACTGACTATTAATAGCCCAATGGGAACTTTTGCTCAAGCTTCCCAAAACCTATGCAAATAAATAACAGGTGTTGACCACCATGTTCCCACAGCCAGCAGCCCTTCTCCTAACACACACACACACCATGACCTGTGTACTGGCATGCATATCAAACACACCGTTATTAAAAGTTATTTACTGACATAACAGCTTTGCATTGTTTTCAAATGCAAACAGATACATCTGCACTGTAATAACCTGAGAAGAGGAAGTTCTCCAATCACGTGCTGCCATGTGGTCGACACAGTGCATGCATGACGGACAGTTGTAAAAGATTAATCCAGGTGTGTGAAAGAAATACGGTGATCGGCAACCAAATTCAAAACACACGCAGATGCTCGCTACCGTACATGCACATGCAAATGTATGGGATGCGCCTCTCATGCCATGCACACACCCGAACAAACACCCACAGAAGCTGGATAAAGAGATGAGAGGGGGCTCTGCAGCGCCTTCACCCCACTGTCGTACATGAAAAGTTGTTGTGTATCAGGTGTAACGTGTAAATGTTTGTTCCTGTGCTTTCTCAGTGCCTGGGTAGTTACTTTCACTACCCACAGCCTGCCTACTACATTCCTGTATTCTTACACTTAGATAGTATGTGTCTTGTGTGCATGAGCGTTACAGTGCGAGGAGTGACTGTTCATGTACGCACACACTCGCCCTCCATACGGTGTAACAGGCTACGGGGGTGGTGTTCATAGTTTTAAACAGAATGGATGCAAAATCCACATTACACAACATACTCCCTTTCCAGAATGGTGATCCATCAAGCCCTTGCACTAAGCATCTGTACATAAACCTCAATTATGCTAATGCTAATCCCTGGGACGTTGACGTGAGTAGGCAAGGAGGCTAACAGCTAAAGGCTTTGATGTGCACTGCCATTTGGCAGGGCCTCCTGAAAGACTAGCGTTGGACCCCAAACTCAACCAGGGCTTAAGGAGGAAAAACCGGCCCAGCCTTGTCTGTTCCTCTACTGATTACAAGGGCTTAGGGGGCTTCTTTTATTTGCCTCTTTGGTATGGACCCAATCATGGGTGTCAGATCTTTCCACTGCCGCTTGGCAGTCCTTCTGCTTTCAGTTTTTGTTTTTACTTACCCCTCCTTGGTGCCAGACCTATGCTTTGTTTTGTTTTCATTTTCGTCTTGTGGTTGCCTTGCATGCGCACATTTACATCTGACACCTCCTGTTTTTACTCCCTTTTTGGTAACTGACAAAAAGCACTGTACCCTGCTGAACATTTTAATGCTAGGGATTAATAATTTCTTTGACGGTGGCTTCCTCTGTGATGGTGTTAATCCCTATTCAGGCCCTTCGTCATTGCTGGAAACTGAAATAACAACAATAATAACAGTAAATTCCACCATCTTCTCTTTTTAGGGCTTTCATTGAGGAGAGAGACACTTTAGGGACTTAGTGGTCCACATGAAAACACGGACCTGTTTCTCAAGAAACCCTTGGCACTGTACACTCATCGCCTGTTTGCATAATGGGACTTGCGTGATCACAAGTTGCTTTTTGGAAATTGAGCACGCAACTCTAATCTCTTCTCTTAATAAAAACAACTGGGAGATCAGAATTTTCCTGGCAAACAGAAACGTTATTAGCAGTGATTTAGTTCCATTAATGACAAGTGTTTTTTTGAAGTACTTTGCCCCCTTTTTCTAACTCTTATGTTCTAATTTCTCTCTGAGCTTTCAGGGAAAAAACCCTGCCACAAGAGAAGGATTAAAGCTTATTTTCAGTGAATGAGTCAACACACAAAAATGGGAAAAACACTGCAGACAGTTTGTGCGACAAAAGAGATTATGAACATTTAAGAGGGATTTGCGAAAATAATTGGGGCTTGGTCTAATTTTAGGGGCGAGGACTGTGGAACGGTGGCATAACCTTGGATCAGCAGGAAACCTCCGAGGCCACCACGAGATGGAGACTGATTTCACTTTGAGTTGCATCGCATGTGACGGTTTCCTGCTAAGACCTCAGCTGCCGTTCAAAGCTGTCGTGATGCTGCCACGAGACTGGCCGGTTTTAGTCCCAGTGAGCGCTGATGTGCGTTTTAATGGAGAAACAATCAATACCACCGTTAAAAGAACTTGTGGAGTACAGACTGATGAACTGAAGATGGCTACTGCCGTTGAAACAAAAATCATCCACCTCCACATCTCTGCTGGTCTTTTATTTGGAAGAGAAACTGGCTGTCACTGTGGGCCCTGGTGTGGACACGCTGTGGCTCAGTTCATTTAGGAAGCTCGAAGAACACGAGTCACAGACAATGTAAATCTAAAGTACATTTGTTTACATGGACGACTGAAAAGGTAATGAAAGAAGGCATTTCTGACTGTGGCACTGTCAGACCCGAGCTTCACCGGCGGCAGCCTGTGCACTGACTGACTGAATGACTGACTGACTGTCTAATTGGCTGGATGACAGTTTGTCTGTCAGACTGTCTCTCTAATTGGTCGGTTGGCTTATGCTCAGCTTCCTGACGCGCCGACAAACAATTATCCTCGATGACAGTATCATATTTGTCTAATCAATTAGACATGTTCGCTACAACAGCAGGTAGTTAGCAGCAACAAGACGGAGGGTTCAGGGCCGCACCAGCGAGATAAACACCTGTGAAATCACTCTTGGTGGGGAACGGCAAGAGGTGAAATTTGTGGCGTTTTCACACGGCAAGGTGATTGTTCTTTAGCAGTAGTTTTGAACAACACAACTGCTTTAAGCATCTGAAACGTTTCCTCCTCTGTGTTGAAAGAAAAACTAAAAAATTCGGCTCAGCTGCTGCTGGCTCACTGAAGCAGTGATTCAATGCGGTCAGACAGGTGGACAAGGCGAGCAGCCCGGGCACCTCTGATGTCAGCGACGCTCTCCTGACACCAGCCTACCTACGCTCCTCTCTCGGAACGCTCTCCTGATCAGTTCCTTGCTCGTCCCTGTTTTTTCTTTAGAGCAGGGCTTGATACTCCTCTATAATAAAGTTTGTTCTTTTCCGCTCTATAGATCAAAAAAAGTCTGCTTAGTTAATTTAGGCAGAGAAATTGGATCGGTGATGAGTGGAATAAGATTTTTTTTTTAATGGACGGCCTTGTTCACACTTTTTATCTGTACATCTGCTCCTCAATACATTTTACACTCGCACATCCACTTTTACTGAAAGTGAAACGAGCGAAGCTCTAGCATTTGCGAAGCCCTCACGTTAAACGCGTCTTCGAGCTCCACAACTCTTCCGCATTTGTCTCATCTCTCTCTCGTCTCCTCTCGAATCTCTCACAACAAGCTCTTCACCCTCTGCTTTGTATCACTTCAGCCAGTGGTGGCTGGAAAACAGGGAGAGAAGTGCTGTGCGTCTGTGTGTGTGTGTGTGCATGCGTGTCAAGTGGGCCTTGTGTAGCGGTCCCAGCAGCAACAAGCTGTCATTAGAGTGGGCAGGAAAGAACCCTTGTGGCTTGGTTCCATCAAATTGTAATCCCCAGCACATTATTACCATGGCAGGGTCACCTCTCCACTACTGTTATAGGGCAGGTGCATACACACAGACGCACACACACACACACACACACACACACACACACACACACACACACACCTCCTTTCATTTGCTACCATTTCCACTGTTTTGCTAGTGTTTTCCTTGACAGTCCTTATATTACCTGGCTGGCCCCCATAATGACTCCATCTGAGAAGGCCAGGACAAGGCTCCACATCATGCATAATTCAATATATATATACCCCCCCCACCACCACCACCACACCCCTGTCTCTTCTTATCCATATCCCTCAATCATGCCCCCCACCACCTCGAGTGGAGCTTCTGTATTGGCTGACCTAACAGATTTCATTATGCAACTGTGAAGATGTAGTCACAAAGTTGTGGAGGGGTGTGCGTTTGCATCTACATTTGAATATATGTGTGCACACACTGGCACGTTAAATGTTCCTCTCTCTTTAGTAATCATGTGACACTTATTCATGCCATTTCTTTAAGGAAAATGCTAGACACTGTTTTTGCTGGATGTTTGCTTCTGTTTTGCATCAATGTTAAGCGAACACCTTCAGGGTTTTGATGTCAGTCGGACAGAAACAACATCTGAAGAGATGAGAGGAGAGGGATTTCTTATTATCTGAGACTTAATGGAGCAGAAACAATTACTTTTTATTTATTTAACTGATCATGAAAATAAGCGTCAGTTACAGCCCTGCATCATCTTCTGTTTATTTTACTTGAACAACATAAGCGCATAACTGGAGATGGGGGTGAACTTTCCCTTTAGCTAATGAGCATCGCTACAGTTATTGGTCTAATACACACAGCTGTTGAAGACTGGAGGGATGTGGAGAGGGGGAGTGTGTTAAATGCCTTTCTTTTATTTTTACTAATACCTTTCATGAAGCACTTGGTTTTCTACTTGGCTTCTAAATGGGCATTAATTCCAATCATCCCCTGAGGAGGTGAAGGCTAAATGGAGCAGATAACCAGACTGAGGGGCAGTATTTCCATTATGTTTCAGGCTATTCAAAGTTGCCGTGTATGTCTTACCACGCTCCCATCGCAGTGTCCAGCAGTGAGGTTTCAGCTCTGCATGACTGCAGGCCTTTAAACTAATCTGTGGTGAAAACAAACATCTGGAGATGTTTAAATGAAACAAGAAGGCCAGTAACTGTAACTGTACAGACAACTTTAAATTAATCTCCAACAGCCAGAGGTCAGGGTGAAAGTATACGACAACACGTCACACCTGCAACCTGTTTTTATAAAGCAGATTTTGTGAAACTTGGAACAGTGTGCCCCCCCCCCAACCATCTGAACATTTATCCCTCTTTCAAAACATCATTAACAGCTTCACTACTCAGTTTACAACAAAGGAGACAGATTGGATGTTTTGCTGTAAGTAACAAAGGCTGCAGGACGAGTTTGGAGCCAAGGAGCCACAGTTACAAAGAAAATGTCTGAGCCAACTACGAGGTTGGAACAGTGGTCTAACATTGCTAATGAGCCGCAGATTATTTCACACTCGATTTCTGGCCTTAAAAAGAGGTGCAGACACAAAAACAAGCACCACCTACTCACAATCTTAACTGCTCAACACAGACAACCGTGCTATGAAATACTTTGTGTCACGCCAAAACGACGACTTTGCAGCTGGGTGCTGATTTCATGGCCTCTCCAAAAACATAAAACATGAGTCACACTGATGCAGTTACTACAGAAATGAGGAAAAATCATGCCTCTACTGGTTAATACAGCCATTTCGTCCATAAACATTTAAGAAGCACTGTACACAAGTGATTCATGGAGTGACTCTGTATGTGCAGAGACAGCAGGGCGCATTTCATCACGTCGTTAGCAGTCTAGCAAGCAGAAATGACTTTTTCTGCACCTAGGAGCATGGCTGTTTCAGATCAATGCCTGTGGCAGTTCTTAAATCAATGAGTGATGTTGTAACTAGGGGACTCATCTGTGAAGCAGACCCCCCCGGGAGACAGCGGGCGAGGGAGAGCGAGATTGGCAGACAGCGGGAGGAGGAGGGCTGGGGGGGCAGGAGACAGAGAGATAAAACAGAACGGATAGAGATGGAAAGTGACGGAAAAATTGGAGGATGGAGTGAGTATGCAGGTGTGTGTGTCTGTGTGTGTGTGTGTGTGTGTGTGCGTGCATCTGTGTGTAAGAAAATGAGACACTCATCCAAAAGCATTGACCTCTCTAAGTGCCTTCTGCTACAGCACAATTCAAATATGATTGTGCCGATATAATTGCCCATTTGATGAGGCAGGTGAATCTCTGCAGCATGGCCAACCTCCATCCCTCCCACCCCCCCCCCCCCCACCCCCATCCCTCTCTCTCACTCAGCCATGTATTCGTGCATAGTGTGCGTCTGCATACGGCGTGGGGGAGCAAAGTAATGGGCAGGAGGTGGAGCGTGAAAAAGGTTAGGGAGAAAAATCACATCACCAGAGAGAGAAGCGATGAGAGTGCGCCTGGCTCCCAAGGCCTGATGTATTTACCTGGGTAATGATAGTCATCTGGACCGACAGTGTGCGTGTGTGCGTGTGTGTGTGTGTGTGTGTCTGTACTGTATATGTGTGTGTGTTTTGTGGCGCAGGATGCTGTGGAGGCTAGATTTCTGTTTGGCTGACTGACTGACTGACTGACTGCCTGGCCGAGGGGCGAGCTTGCTGATTTATTTGTTGGCAAAAACAACAGTCTCTCCTGTTTTCTCTCTCTCTCTCTCTCCCTCCCTCCCCGTCCGTGCTCCCCTCATCTCTTCTTTCGTTATTTCATCTTGCTTCTCCAGCGCCCTCTTTCCCTCCCTCCGTCAGCTCTCCCTCGCGCTGCTTCAAAAGTCACCTTTATTAATTCATAAAAACACATTGCACACATGATTGAGTTCCATAGGCACCGGAGCATGATCCAACCCTCCCCACCCACCCCCACCCTCGCTTTCACACAAACTTCTCCATGTTTATACACACTGCTGCCTGTGCCTTCCTCGCTGTCTAACCTCCTCCAGATAGCCCTCCACTTCAGCAGGCGCAGAGCGAAGACCAGACCCATTTGTGTGTTGTTGTGTAGAAATCACCGGTGCCACAGCTCGCCCGCAGCACAAGACGACATGAGGGAAGCCGACGTAAATATTGTCTTCTGCCCCCGCTACCTGCTGTTTCTCGCCACTGGTCACGATCCCTCTGTTCCACCCCCCCTTTCTTTTTTTTGTATTTCCTTCAACCATTTTCCATAAATCGTCAAACTATTGTGGCTGCAAAGTGCATTTGTGCAGAGAAAAAAACAACGACTGTGCGACTTGCGCTCAAGTTTGAGTTGTCTTCCAGGAGGGCTGGGGCGCGACACTTGACTGCTCTTATCGAGGGTTGCCAGACGTGAGCCCTAAGGTAAAAGAGGGGTCCCGCATGCACACACACACAAACACATCCATAAATACATATACATGGTCTCTCTTCAGCTTCCCTCCTCCCCCCTCTGAAAAGAGCAGGAGGGGTAAGGAATGGGGGGGGTATTTGCTGCCAGGGCCTTGAAAATCCCTTACTAATGGAATGAGAGAAGGCAGGGAAAGATAGAGAGAGTGCAGGAGGGGAGGAAGGGACATCACATATATGAGTGTGGGGGACCAGTTGCAAAAACAACACGTCGTGTCTGTGTGTTCTTGTGAGAGCAAAATGGGTTGAAGCTAATGGAGCGGAGCCGGGGGGGGCCTCCAAACGAAACATCATTACAAGCAGCGACAGAAATATTATGCCTCTGGCGTAACTACCAATACTGCCACACGCACGTCTGATGTGGTTTGGAGGTTTCAACTTTGGACACGAACCCGTCTCGCTCGGTTTAGTTTGCCGTGACTTTTATTTTGCCAACGCATTCAAAAAGATGTGTTTATTTTGCCCGTACGCTCTGTTTTCATTCCTGGTGCCCACCACACTGCAGCTCAGATGATTGCTGACCATGATCAACGCATCAAGGCTGTGGCAGGAGCCCGGGCCCTTCATGTCAGGTGACACAGCTGACATTATTCATTTTTCATCTTGTGGCCGTGCTAACTAACAGCGCCTATTATTTGTTTTTGTTTTTTATATGGTGTCCTGTTTAAAAAGTTGGACACAATACTTGGCAGGCCCAGAAGGCTCAGATACTCAGATGCTTTACACAGTAAGTTGAATAAAAGAGCCTACAGACCTCCAAAAAAAGCACTAAAAGCATGAAGTAGCAACTCTGCCTTTTAATCACTGCCTTTATCCGTATTACAAACCATTCTGGACTGCAGTCTGAGAAACACAGGCCAGATGGTTAATTAGACATTAAAGGCTCTGAGTGCACACTTAAGAAAATGTGATTTCTTTTTTTTTTTCGCTCCACATTTTGTCTTTCTCTGCGACCATCATGGTGAAATTCTCTGGCCAATTCTCCAAGCGGGTGGGCATTTCAGCCCCCTCATTTCACTGGGAAATGAATAGAAGCGACTGACATGGGCTGACATGGGCTTTAAATGTACAATCTGGCTGTCTTATGATGGGAACAAATTAATAAGTGAATGTTATCTGTGGGTAGCAGAGCGGGCTGCCTTGCCAGGCCTTTTTGTTCCCGCACCACGTCCTTTCATTTAAATGACAGAAGGCACAAAAACAGACAGAGCTCTTGGTTTGAATTGGATTTTGACATGGATCGTGGTGCAGTTTGCGTGCATGCATATAAGTCATATAGTGTTTGTATTTGATGTGCATGTGGTGAATGGGAATCTGCGTGCGCATGGCTTTGTTCGTGCCGATTTATTTTAATGGGTTCGTACGCTGCGTTTGGGGGGGGGTGCTCGTTTCACATTCAACACGCGGCTCTGCAGCGGAAACGGGATCTTCCGATCATAAACAGCTAGTGGATTAGGCAGGGAGAGCAGGAGCGAAGAAAATAAGGTGAGAATGAATGAAAGTATAGGTAGCCAGCGGTGTCACGCTCCCCTTTCTCTCTCAATATTGGTGTAGCGGAGTCGCTGAGAGATGGCAATCAGCAGGAGATGTGTCCTGAAGATGAAAGCAGGGAAAGAGAAACAGAAGGAGAATGAGAGAAAGGAGAGCCTCTTAAGGCACCTCCATCAGCCTGTCGTTAGGAGGGTAATGAACCCAGAACTGCTGCTGCCAAGCAACCAATGACTCACACACACACACAAAACCTGTACTGGTATCTTTGTGAGGACACTCGGTGACACAATGCAGTACTCTAACTGCCACATCCAAAGCGCCAAACCTGAACCTTTAGACCTCGCTCTAACCTGAACCCCCAAAACCAGGTCTGAACTGTCAAACAGCCCGAGGAAGATGGGAACTGGCCAAAATGTCCTCACTGTGTGGTTCACACACACACACACACACACACCCTCACTATGCAAGATAAACACGCTAATGCAAAAAAGAAATCTCTCTCAAGCAGCCCTCCGCTGTCGGTGCCGCTCACCCATTAGCAGAAAATCTTCCCAATTACAGTGTGGAGTCGCAAAAGATATGTGGCACCATACTGTACATCATAACAGCAGCAAGTAACGCACCAGTGGTCTGCACATTCACTCAAAGCCATTATTCTCCAGGCCGCTACAACTACACTTAATGTATATTGCTTTACACATTTATGAGACATTTATCACAAACATGGCTGAGACGATAAGTCCAATCATTTTCAGCCTGAGTCCTCTTTACCTAGACTTTACCTTACTGTAGAGCTACTGTACACATAAAACAAAATGAATAATAAGAACACAGCATGTGTGTGTCAGTGATGTCTTCTGTTTTCTCCTCAGCCTGGACTCTCCTCTTTGGTCCACTGAACTGTGGGCCGCCTTTGACAGGGATGGAGAGGAGCTGAAGTGACCGGACATTATCGAGACTCACCCCGACCCCCTAAGCTGAAACTCAAACCCCGCCCATTAATGCAATATACTTTACTCTTCCTGCTCTGGCCTCTGTTCCAGTGTGGAGTCAGTCAATCACACCAACGTGCAACGCCAACCAGAGTTTGTGCTCGTGATCCTGCCCAGTGTCGGGGAAAAGAGGACTTCGTTATCAAGAGCGACTCGGCCGTGTACTACTAGCTGTCCTGAAAGTGCTGAACCCAGCGAAGCTTTGAAACTAATGAGATCCGATCAACTCGAGACCAGAAGAGTAGGTTTTGTCATAGAGAGGACCTTAAATAAAGCTGAGAGAGAAGCTGCGCCTCATGGTTGTAGCACTGTTAGCACGTACGGCAGAGTCGAGTGGAAATCACAGCTGTGAACGAACGGCTGCGGCGTCGATTATGTAAAGACTGGTGATTCTGTCCCGACTTGAACTTTCACATGATGGCTGCAGAACTGTCCGTGCACATGTCGCTCGCTGCGTTTCTGCAGGAGCAAAACCGACGTGGTGTGTGTGTGTGCGCGGCTTTGTGTTTACGTGTCAGCAGTCGTCACCAACAAACCGCCCCCCAAGGATGTGGTTTGGACTGTCAGCCTCAGTCAGACTTCACATGCACACAGACACACACACACACTTTGATGTCTGTCACCTTCTCGTGAGAGATCTGCCAGCCGTGTACGCCGCTCGATACCACCACGATCTTCCGCCAGAGAGAAGGCAGCTCAGACCCTCGTCAGGCACGGCTGCGTCACAGAGCTTCCTGTGGCATTAATCCCATTTCCACTGAATATACCCTGAATGGGGCTTGGCGCTCCTTTCGCATGTCCCTCACTTTTCAGATGGACACTCACACAATTTGATTGTACTCTCTCGCAGAGTCATGGCCGCGGTCAGCACTGCCACCCACTAACGCAAGAAGACCACACGTCCTTACCACAGCAGACAACTTGATGTGTCGGAGCAAGAAAAGCACAGGGGCACCATTTCATTTCCACGTCAGTAATTCATACACGTGCAATGACCCATCTGAACAGAATGCAGACATGCTGACGCTTTTGTTAGGTAGACATATTGTCGAATTGTCTGTCGTGAAATGGATTATGATGTGCGATATAAATCCGGTTCCATTACCCGAGATTAATGCAGGATGCAGGCGGGTTCAGACAGAGGTGCTTACTGTTAACACATGGTTTATCATTTCTTTCACCTGTATCTAAGCTGACCTGCACCTCTGTCAATGAGAAGAGTTGTTGGGGCTCAGTAATACATATGGGTTAATGTCATATAGTGTGGATTTGATCACACGCCTGATCTCCAGCAGCTCGAACAGGAACCCAGCAATGAGGCAGTATTCCCGGGCGACAAAACTCCAGGACAGCGCAGACTCGTCTGTGTGTGTGGACTGGTCATATACTCGGAGGGTACAGTGCGGTGGCCAGGGCCTGGTGCTGATTATAGGTGACAGGGACACTGCTGGCCAGAGGGACCTGGAAATGTTGGCAGGGCAGTGGGGAAAGGTCACCACCACAACACTGTCAGCACGGTGTCACGGTGATGAAAGAGCCGTAGAGAACGTCAAGGAGAGCGGAGCACATTCACACATCTGCAGTTCAGGGGTTTTTTTAATTATTTTTTTTATATTTTGAGAATAGCTTTGGCCAAACACAAGTGGATATGACATTTTTAAAATGAAAAACAAAATCTAACATTATTATAAATTAAATCTATAAAATATATATAGCATTTTAACTTGATTTCTAGTGGCAAATAATGACTTTAACTTAAAATGTGGGTGAGAGGAATGATGTATCTGGCTTCACTCAGCCCGTCTTTTATCACCAGACACATATACAGTATAGTAGATTCGTCTCTGTCTCTATTATGTTATAATATTCTAATACAAAAAGTAATGCCCTTGATGCTGTCACTCTGGGTCTCCAGAGCTCTGAGCTAACTAACTGAAATACATAATTCATTAAGACTTTTAAATTGCCTGAAATCTATAAATTACACCTCTCCTCTTATAATCTCCTCATTATAACTGGATTATAACGACTCTAATAGCTGGAGATGTGCTTCTCATTGTCCTTTAACACTTATTTTGCACCAATTATACTGTTTTTGTTCATGTTACACCACACATATATTGCTATGCTTTGAGATACGCCGAGTATTTTTTGTTACTGCAATCTGCATTTGGTCCTTTCAGGCCTTTTCTTTTCAGGCTTAATTCTCCGTGTGTGTGATTCTCTGGCTGAACTCTCCTCGCTCTGCGACTGCCTTGCGCTCTTTGTCTCTCCATTCTACACTCTCCTCCTTGTAACATCTCGAACACAAGTGGGAGCAGAGGGTAGGAGGAGGGAGTGATTGGAATTCATTACGGTCAAATGATTGCAAACTCTGGAAGCCGAGAGGCTTTTCTAATCACAGCTGAATGGGCTGGAGAGTTAATGTGGGCAGGCTGTGGAGTGGAGGGGATAGGAGGAGCGAGGACTCCATCGTCGGTGTAGCGCTCTCGAGGGCTCTTCACGCGGCTCTAATGGTGGAATTGTTCTGACACTGAATGGCTGCATGAGATGCTGTGTTTCACGGGCATGACTCACTCTAAAAAAAATAGAGTGAGCTTCATTTCTGAGCAGAGGGATGTTTTTTTGTTTTTTGCGAGAATGATTTCAGAGGAAACAAGGGTTTTTCTTTTGGTACCTATAATCATCAGATGCTGTTTAAACGTTCACGATATATAGGGAATACAGAGACTCTCATACATGCCATTATTTAGTGGTTATGGGAGTAGGTTAATCATAAATGATGACACTGATGCATGGACATAAACCTATACCTTGCGAGTACGGTGCTAGGTACATTATCCCTGGCATGTAAACTGATACCACAGTAGCATACTGTCGTTCAGCTCTTCAGAGAAGGAAAAGGACCAACAGTATACAAAAAAGTACTTTCTGGCTTGGGTGGCAGTACTAGTTTCTTTCACAGGGATTTGGCTGCTATAGATATACTACAGTGCATGCACAGAATACTGCAGTATGCATATGTGTATTAATGCTTAAATAGAATATATCAGTTTCACAAGAATAGCATTATCATTGCCAGAACCATGCTACACTCCATTTATCTCCATCAACAATGTTGTGACACATCACGTCGATTTATGAAACTGCTGAATGTTACCTTCCAGGATACTAGTCAAACCCTCCCCCACCCCCGTTTTTTCCTTTAAACAAAGATGCAGGATGGCTGCGGCCCCCATCACATTTTGCCAGTCCTGCAATGTCCGCTTGCTAATATCCAGCAGCAGAGGACTACTGCATCTCTTTGCTCCTCCTCTGCCCGTCTGGGCGAGTTGGCACCTACTACAAAGGAGCTGAATAGTTGGCACACAGTGGACATCCGAGGGTCGGGGATCAGAGGAGAGTAGATCACTCATCCTGCCATCAACTTGGCGCAGGCTTTTGGGAGCGACTCGCTACAGATTAGCCTGCAGTGCTAACCTGTACGGCTGCAGACATTTGGCGAAGCACATCAATGGCTAAGAGACTCCCCGCAGACTTTAAAGACATATGTGCACATGGCAGATCAAATTAAAATGCTGACACTGAGGTGGTTTCATCTTTTGGCACTATCTTCCAAAGAGCCACCTGGCCAGTGCTGCTTGCCTGCGCTCATCACAGAGTCCTCATTGGAGATAACCGCTGGTGTTAAGCCTGGAAATTTCGAGCTCTTGAATCCAAAGCCATATGTCTCTGTTAGCCTGTGCATAATATTGTATGCATGATGCTGCTTTTTGCTGTGCCACTGTCTTTCACGTGCCAGAAGATCCAATGATGCTTGCACCTATAAATGAAACCACAAGCAATTTGTCTCAGTAATAGACTAAATAAATCACCTAAAAGACAAACTGAACAGGAACCAGTTACAAAAAACTATATGCACATATCAGTCAAGTCAAGTAAGGCAGCAGATCTACTAAACTAGAAAAGACTGAGCCATCACTTTGGAGTGTACTGTACTCCAACAACAAACAGCAAAAGAGATGGTAATATTTTCAGTTGCTTCTTTGTAAAAGCAAAAGCATTTGATTACAATACCCCCCCCCAAAAAAAACCAAAACAGCATGCTATTTAACAGGAATGTTTCACATGTTTTCACCTCTCTGATATAACCACCAGTCCAGCTTTAAGAGTGAACTTCAATGCTTTCTACAGTTCAGTTCCAACTTGATACAAGAGGTTGGAAAGACAGATTTAGGTTGAACTTTTCTGAAAGCGTCTGAGAGCTGACACAAAGTGCTGGGGGGCGGGGGGTTTCCCAGAAAGCTTCAACATTCCTGGATGGACATCTACACTGATACGCTCCACGTTATGCTTCATTACACGTCATCGGGACAGGGGATCAGCTTCTCCTCGGTGTCACACACACACACACACACACACACTTATTTTGCTTCAATACAAAATGACCCAGGACGAGGCGGGTCAGACAGGTTGTTACATATTTAATACCACATGCATGGCACAAATAATAATAGAGAAAAAAAGCCAAGTGACTTGGGGCCCTGGTCGTGGTGGTGCAGGCAGCCTTCTGAGTGTAAATCTAAACGGTGTTAAACTGTGCTGCAGATATGAGGTCCCCTGTTGCTAATGAGACGGTTTAGCCAGAGGAGGCCACGCATAGCTGGAAAGCCTCTGAGTGATCGCACTGCTAAGAGGCATTTACTGAAGCTGGCGGATCTTATTTTCACACTGGCAAACCCGACTCCTGGTGCGAGTATGTGTGTGGGGGTGGGGGGTGGGGGGTGATGGGTGTGATGGGTGTATGCCAGCTGCATTTGAGTGGTGATGGACACAAGCAGATTTATGGGAGGCCAGATGGATCTTTGGTTGCGTGGACTGAAGCTGGGTTTAACTGGCGCTCCGTCGCCCCTTGTTTTTGTCAACGCAATGGCTGTGTGTTCAGACAAGCTTCGTTGTCAACCTGATAGCGTGCATCGTGATTCAGTGAAGCCAACAGAGAGCGCCATCGGTGTTATTTATAGAGGGAGACCACGATTAACCATTCATCAATTAACAGGAGAAAACATGGCGGCTGTCCAGGACATGCACTGATCTGGCTGCTAACTTAATCAGGGCAGCGAAAATGAGATTATTAATATCTCTAAACACCCTCCCAAGGAGAGCCACACTGGACCCCCACACTGTGTCCTGCTATGTCAGCACTGTTAAAAGGGGTTAGGCTGCAATGCACAAGGTACACAGTGTGGCACTTTTATAGGTGGCCGTGATAGCCACAGAAGCGGATGAAACCCACTGCGTCTGCCTGAGACTTACGGTGGAGCCTGCGTGCTGCCTATGTATAGAGGTGTAAATGCCTGGCATTGGTCGGCCTCAAAACATCTGACAATGCAAATCTAATCTAAGCAAACATGCCACAGTTATGTCGCGCCTCATTTTAGCTTTCCACCAGTGGCCTTTAACTGGGCCGGCTGCACTGCGACACGTCCACCAGCCTCCTGCTGTTGTCCTCCGCAGGAGAATAAGAGGGGTCCCGAGGGGGGGTTTAAGAGGAAACGACAGGTGGACGCTCGGGGGCTGATATTTGGATTGCCAAACGGGGGCCTGCTGGTTGCTTTCAGCGTGGCTGCGTCGTCACCCCCACCCCCCAACCGTTTGACTGCCAACCCTCCCGACCCCCGTACCCTACTCCACCTGCCCTGCAGCAGCACTAGGCCTCCTGTCTGCCCCCTCTCACCCATACGACAGCAGAGACCCTTAAGCAGCTGGAGTTGATGACACTTGTCAGCAGAGAGATAGTGTGTCGACTGTGTCTGACTCCAGACCAGTCTCTCTCTCTCTCTCTGACTCATGCGCACACATTTACAAGCCTTATACATGTGCATGTCCATGTTCACACTGGAGCTCTCCAACACACACACAGACACACACGCACACGCATTTCTTGACACTTCCTGACAGTATATGTCAGCTGATCGTTCTGGGAAGGCCTCACTGGTAACAGGAAACAGCCTCCGGGGTGATGCACACAGACACACACAACTTATTGTGGCAGTACAGCATACATGTTGTGAGTCACTCAGAGCAACACTGTTTGACTCTCATACCCGAGACACATCTCACTGGGCTGGCATGGTCACTGACAGATACTGTAAGAAAATAAATAAATTAAAAAAAAAAC
This sequence comes from Psettodes erumei, assembly GCA_016785225.1. Classification (NCBI taxonomy): domain Eukaryota; kingdom Metazoa; phylum Chordata; class Actinopteri; order Pleuronectiformes; family Psettodidae; genus Psettodes; species Psettodes erumei. The sequence continues at coordinate 2,474,402 of JAFBJZ010000863.1, read as the reverse complement.
CCGCGCACCTGTCTCATCAAGTGCCGTTAAATAAACCATCATGAGACGTGTCAGGCATGTACAGCTGCACCACAACCTGACAAATCCTGCAGAAGGGACGTGGATTTACATCCCTTCAAAGTAACACTGGGTGCTGCCTTACTGTAATATGGTGCCAGATGCAGGGCCATTTATAATATCAGCCTGTTGGCACACTGCAACTCCTCCATATGGATGGATGCAAAAGTTTGCTCTACTGGTAACCACGTTCTATGAAAAATAAAACTACAGCCTCTTTACAGCAATTTTGTACGGTCCATCCTAAACCTACAGTATGTGTCCAGTGGACTATCACTTCAACTGTATGCACAGCAACACTCATTGGACTGTGCAGAGTGCGGTGCTTCTTCAGCTCTACCCCTCACCCCTTCACTTGGCATGCATACAGTATTCCAGCATGCTATGCAGGCCTGACAGCCTATATCCGTGTCCACCATGCTCCCACTCCAAGAGGAGAAGCCGGCACAGTGTCATATGGCAAGCTGAATTAAAGCCATGTCAACACATTCACCCTGGCAGGGATGAATTTCAGCAACTCACTGACCATTTTGTCACTGTCATGGAAGGGCATGCACACAGACACACAAACACGCCAAGCCGCCTCTTGCAATAGGTTTCTGAAGTATGCATGAATACACACTACAGCTACTTTTGAAACAAGTTCAAGAATGTTTAAAAGTCTCTTCGATTTTATTTTTGTACAAAAATCACTCCACCTACAGTACAAGCTGCATTTTATTTCCTGAACAGCCATCAATAACTGCACGAATAAAGAGGATGTCAGCTTACAAGTATAACACTGGCTTTTAACCTGGAATAAGTTGCACTTTTAAAAGAGAAACCTGAGCTTCACACATTTGCATTAGATTAGTTGAAAATTTAACGAGGCACCAGCCCGATATACGTATTTGACTGCATGTGGTTGGCACTGGTTTGCATTTTGAATTAAAAGGTAGCAGGCATTCATTTAGTGAAAACATATGTGTCTCTATGTTGCTTCCTCTGAGCCAGGGTTGTAACAAATATGACCAACAATAAGTGGGTTTGGAGAAGGAGCTTGGATATTTCAACAATGCCACGTTGAGTCCTCAGCCAAAAGCTCCTTTCCTCAAGCCTCAGCTAGCTGATAAGCTCATTCCTCTTGTCAGGCAGACCTGAATTATATTTTATATTCTGGGATGCCTTCAAAGCACCAGTCTACCATCTGGGCCAAAAATATCTCTGTCAAAGGAGATGATTGAAAATGTCAGGGGATGACGCCTTGTGACAGTGACAGTACCTATGGGGTATTCATAGTGGTGGAACAAAGCTAGTCCTTTGCGGCAAATAAAAGTTTGTATGCGTGTTTGTCTGTGGGTGGTAACAGCATCACTGTATATATATGTCATATTGCTTTGTTTTTATGTTAGTCATGCATTTTATTTTCATCTGATGTTTTGATGTGCACGCAGTCGGCGGTACAAGAGTGAAGTGTGTGTGAAAACCTATAAAAGTTGCTCGTACAGGAGCCCGGCCAAGAGATCCAGGTGTTTCGGTGACACCCTGTAGTCAAGCTAGTCTTCATCACCCTCTTCCTAATCCATCATCCAACAACTGCTTCAAGGAAGGAACACAACACTCTCAGCTGCCACGAACACAAACTGAGTGATCTTAGACAAACCTCTCATCAGGAGACAATCCAAAGGGCTGTTTTAATTGGCAACCAAGAAGCAAACATGCCAAGCGGGAAACATTTAAACCCATTTGATAAACAGCATTGTTTGTGTTAGTTCCCTCGTTTCCTCTACAAATAAGGCAGAAACACACACCCTCCACCTCTCCACGCTTCCCCTCATCCCCTCCCCATGCAGCCACAGCACTTTGCAGCTTGTTAGTGGGGCAGGATGCTTGGTGCAGTGCCCCAGAGGCAGTGGCATGAAGGTGACATCTATCACTTAGAGCGCCGGCGTGCTATAAATACCATCGGTGGGCTCCCTGTGGTCCCGCTTTGTGACAGCTATAGCTTGGAGTGGAAGGGAAGCTGCTGACGTGGGAGGTGGGGACTTGGAGAGCGTGGAGCGAAGACTTCATACTGAATGTGGGTGGGGGGTGGGGGGATCTCACGCCTCTATGCGCGCTGTCACTTCCAGAGGTATTTTAATTATCCCGTTCAGACACAAAGTTGAACACAGTTTGCTCACTATGAGAAACGACGTACACAAACACCCGAGTCTTGAACATAAAGTGAGAAGCACAGACACAGCAGGCACACGAGCAGGGGACATCTTCATTTCTTGCACATTGAAATGCCAACCAATGCAACCATCTTGCACGACAGGGTTCAAACCACGTTAAATTTGATTTTATATATATATATATATATGACAGTAGTGCTGATACACTGTGCTTTTAAAATGCAATCAATGCCACTGATCAAGAGACACGTAATTGTTAGTGTAGGGAAATTTAATCATTTGTTTTGTGTATTTGGCAATCGACTGTAATTGCCTGAATACGCACAACATCCTGTTTGTAAAAACATCAAACTGTTTTCTGAACTGGGAAGTGAACGGGAGGGAATGATTTGGGAGAGACCTTTAATTGCAATGCATGCATATTAAATAGCAAGATGATTAAAATGTTTAAAGAAGCAAAGAAAGCAGAAAACTCCAAGCCATGCCAGATCAGCCTGTAAAGGCAGAGGAGGGAGGTGTTGATACGACATCAAATATTTGGTTTCTTATGGACACATTGCACACGCCTGAGACTCAACAACTACCAAGCATCCACTTAATCTGTTAAATACTGGGTAACAGTGGTTCAAATAACGTGATGTCGATTAATGCTATTTGCTTGTTATGATCCATTTGCTACGTTTGCATCACAGGAGACGGATAACAGTGATTTCATTTAAAGGGTTTGACCAGCTCAACAAAAGATCAGCGCCGCCTTTTCAACAGGTGAGTCGGTAGTAAACCAACAGGCATTCCTAAATCAACAAACCAAAATTGGTCTGCGTACAAACCTGCCTAACCATCCACCCACCTCTTCTCAGGTCTTTACTCTACCTCCTGTAAGCACAATATTCATCTGTCGTCAGCAGGAGATCAGCCACAGGCATTTTCCACAGAGTCAGAGCGAGGTGTGAAGCTTGTATTTGTGTTATGATGTAGTAGATTCCTCAGCGATCACCCTGAAAGACGTAACTTGTTTCTGTCATGCTTGAGCTGACGAGCAGCACACCAGCTGAGAGCTGTGACAACAAACTGACACGTCAAAAGAGTCGAGTGACGAGAAGACATTTTCAAATTCCTGTTGAGCAAAATTCTCTACTTTCCCAGGAACGAGAGCAGAAGGCCTTGTTTGACCAGTGATTCTTAGCAGGCTGGGATGTGTAATCTTGTCATAAGACCTGTAATGCTGCCACTGCTGCAACAGCTGCACCCAACACAGTGGAATAACGGCAGCACATTCCCTCCATATGCTCCATAATTAAAACAGATCTTCACCAAGTTAAATACATTTTACAACTAGTTTTCACTTTTACTGTAGTCTGTAATGATCCAGTTAACCCAAGAAGCTGCCTGACCTATAAAAAGAGGCCCATTCTGTTCTACAGTAAAAATCAGCGGTGTGAGGACACAGTTATTGTGGCAACACTTGTGCTGCAGTGTTTTCCAGCACCCTCTTGATTTTCCTCCCACTCACACCTCTATACGAAGATCTGTAAGGCGATTTCATGAACTTATTCGATGATGTTTTCTTCGTATATTAAACTGAATTCAGGTTGCTCCACTAGGAATGGATGCTGAGGATGGGAATACCTGCCAGCCACCAGTTCGGGGGGGGTAAGAGGAAATGCCAACTCGTAACAAGCTTTCAGAGAAAAAGACCGTGTTTTTGTTCCAGTGTTCATTGCCCAACTGTGTATTGTGGTCGGGTTTTGAATAACAGTGGTTTGGCTCACAGTGCTCGGCATATAAACTCTATGTCTCCACTGTTCTGGCTGAACTTAAGTTGAACAGATGCACTTCAGTGGGAGGCCAGGCCTAAGTACAGTCACCAAACTTGTTTATGTTGCTGTCATGTAACTGCCGGATAAAACACTGCCAGAAGCTACAGCGTATCAGCACATGGTGTCTTATCATAACTATGGTCAGCACTAATTAACTTATGGAGAGGGTTTTCATCACATTAATATTACGTTGCATGTAAGCAGGAGTGACTGTTCATAGTCATTGGGAAAGTTAAGGTATACCTGTTTAAATCACTGCATGAGCAAACAATATATGAAATAAATCAGCATACTGTCTAATTTTAATTTTAACCACCAACCTACATTCAATAAATATCAGGGGACATTAATTTAATTTTTGGTGTTCTCGCTCTGCCAGCCCCCTCTGCTCATTTCGTTTCAGCACTGTGCCAGCAGAGTGGAAAGAACTGGCAGAAAAATGTAAAAGCCAAGTCCAGGGATACAGGGATTTGATTGACATAATGTTACGTAGATGATGTTTATCTCTTAATTGGACGTGGGCGTTTTAGGCACAGATGACATACAGATCAACTGAAATCAATGCATCAAGCTCTGGGTGTGGCGAAAAGGATGTGGACAACCAAACAGTTGTGGGATTTAGAGGTTCAAGAGCATAGAAACAAAAGTAGTAAAGTATATTCTGATGGGAAGGGAGGCATGTGTGTCTATTTTCATGGGGGAGGGGGTCAGCATTTGATCTTAAAAGGGGTGCCAAGGCATGCACTGTTGGTGCACAACAAGTTGGCAACCAAGACCATCACAGACAGAAAAACAAACAGAAACATGCAGTGGTTGAAGAGTGACAGGCCCGGGCAAAGATCCCACAAACAAATACATCAGCTTGCACTTCAGCACAAAAAAGGCAAGGTTACACACAACAAATAAGACAAACAGTGAATAACATCAGAGTTTATCCTTCTACTACACTGTTAGAACTATTTACATGATTGGAGATTAGTAAAAAGAGTGTTAAATTAAATCGGCCAGACCTTCCAAAAATGGCTCAAACTAGTTCTACATCAATACATCTATTCTTTTCACATCTGTTTTCAGCAACTTGACGAGACAGCCGGGCTGACCCAGTATCCTATAGATCTGTTCCGTGTCCTGCTCAATGATTCATATGGAGTCTGGAGCTCGGGACGTCGCCTCCGCTGCTGCAGGCTTCTTGGCCTGGACTAGCAGTGTGGCGAGGAGGGCTGCCTTGTGCCATTAGCATGACTCTGATCAGATTAACAATTGGGCCTTCTGCCAGCGGAGAGGCATGAGGAAGGATAGCCCTGCCTGGCACGGCTTGGACGTAGCATGGCACATTTAGCAAGCTGGAGTGACCGCTGATGCACCACATTTAGCACGTTGCCATCATTATGACACAAGCGGTGTAAAGCCCTTGCCAGGAAAGGAAAGCAGAGCAGGTGGTGCAGGACGTAAGCACTGCTCATTTGGATTCACCCTCACATTAAGAGCCACTCTGACTTTTATTATTCATTCTTTTTTTTGACCTTATTGAGTTTTTTGGTCTGCGGCTTCTTAATAAAGACATTTGGTGAAGAGTCTATGTTTTGATGACTGTGAAAAAAGAAATGTTTGATGCTAGTATGCACGTTTGAAAGCTAGCGAACAACTGCCATCTAAGTCTCCTTCAGTCGTTTGCTAGACAATTCAATATGAAGGAGAAAATGTCAGTGGGGACAAAAGCTGCTTAAAAAGACAGAACATGGACAAAATAAAGAGCTCAAGAGAATGTTAGAGGAGAAAAGATGGCGAGCAGAGAGCGATGGTGTTACAAACGGATGAAGTGGAGAGAGTGTGCAGACGAGCGACGGCCGCCCTCCCACAGCTCTACCTGGGGCGGAACAGATTGGACCCGCCGCAGAGCGTTCTGATTGCCGTGGCGACCAAGCGTCAGCTGACAGATGGCTGCCTCCGAGCGCAGGGCACCGGGCCGTCCGCAGCTTCCACTGATTGCGAGTCCGCGCGCACACACACACACACACACACACACACACACACACCCCTTCACGCCCACATGCACAGACTGGTGGCCCATGAAAAAAGAGGGAGAAAGAGAAGGGGGTGGGCGTGACTGGTTTGATCTTGGAGGTGTCAGGCGTCTTGACTGTTGCTGTTCCTGTGGACGATGACTGGCCAAGGCCAAAATAAACAGATCTAATTTGGGTCACATCCACCGCTCACAATCATACAACCATTCACAACCGTTATGATGAGATGGCGTGAGACTGGACCAGTAGAGCTTCAAGGTTTGGGTCAAAATTAAGCAAAAGCAGAGACTTGACTACAACAATAAAAAACCCACACATTAAAAAACATTAAATTGCGTATATGACAAGATGATCACACTTTAAACGTCACTGCCTGAAGACTTCAGGCAGTGACACTGCTTCATCAGTCTCCACGTTGTTTAAGAGCAAGACAAACCCTGTTATTCCTTTAAGAAGGCGACATGTTCACTAACGAAAACGTCACCAAGAGAAGCAGTCAACACAACACATGTAATGCTAGCAGCTAGTTAGCAGCTAATGCTACTTCGAACGGACACTACAAATAGCTATTCCTGGTGGCTGAAGCTATGCACCATTTTATTTACGGTAACATACGACGTCACTGAAAATATCGAATTCAGAAAGATGACACTGATCCAGCAACTACAGTAACAGCAGCATCTTAGTTTGAATCACAGTGCACCATTCCAAATTTACTGGTACCATTTCTGCTTTGGACTGTCGACTGTGTCTTTAGATAGACGGATAGATCGGCTTGTGTTTGCAAATAGCGCGTTAATGCGTTTGTTATTTTTTACTATGACACGCATTAACAACACATTAGCCATTCAAAGGTCAAGTATAACACACTAGACCCTGTTGGTTTTAAGCCACACCTTTAAATGTTCTAACCTAAGTTCTTCAACTTAGACATGCCCCTGTTAAAAACACCCTCAGACAATCCAGTCAGCAAATTCATATGACTGTGAAATAGTCAATAATATAGCATACTGCAGCAACCATTTCCCTACACAATTCACTTTCTTTCTGCACCATTTAGTATTTCACACATCAACACACACACACAAACACTGGCACTGGATCTCCGAGGCAAATGGGTTGCATGTGTCTCACGGCTCTCCGACACCTCCGGTTGCCATAAATATCTTGTTATGAAAGGCAGGTAATGAAAAGTGCTGCCTTGGTAATCCATGACGGAAGGCAGTTTCATGCTAGTTTAGCTTCCATCATCTCCCTCGCTCCCTCCACCGCCCAACTGACACAAGCCCTTGTCTTTGGTACACACTCTCATCTCCTCTTTGTCCCATTGCCGGCAAACTGCACGGGCCATCTAATGTGTCTGCAGAAGCATTTATGCATATCGCCAGTGTATCCTTTGTTTGCTTTCATTTCTTTTTTCTTTGATGGTGGCAGAGCTTACGGATGTCAAAGTTTATCGGCTTTTCCATCTTGAATGAATACTTTTGGCTTCCTAATGATTCTGTTGATACTGAAATTATATAGCACAAAAAACACAGAGTAAATTTATTATTTTGAAAGAATTATAACTCGGTCATGTGTACTTTGATTAAACTGTCCTATAATGATTTGCAAAGCTAAAAGAGCAAGGACTTGTGGAGTGGTTTCTCATGCACACATAATATTGAAGGAAGTCTGATGCAGGTGCCAATGTATAATGGTATGATGGGTATAAGCGCAAATGTAACACTTGAACACATACACAGGGGCCACAGGAAGCTGATGCCTGAAAAACTGTGACATGTGAACCTAACTCCTTTGATCCCATATCAATGTTGAGGGGGGGGAAACGCTCCTCTTTTCACCTTGTTTCGTCTGCCCCTCAGTCAGTGAGGGAGTTGGCTCATCACAGAGCGAGCCATTGATCAGGGTGGATTGCTGGAGACAGCAGCTCGGAGCGGCGGTCCTCAGAGGAGGACCCTCTCACAAACCCTGGCAGCCCTTCCAACAGAATAGATAATTCTGCAGCAGCAGCTTCCACTTCACCTCGTGCCAACAAATTTACAATTCAAACATGGACCAAGGTGTTGAAGACGAACGTTAGAAACACTTTGATTTGTTTTTATAAGAAATTTGACAGAGGTCGGATACACAGAAGCTCCTACAGTGTCACGAATGAAAGGAATTTAAATGAGTTTTCTCCAGATTTTCCTTTTCGCCTTCATGCTGACTTTCATTTTTGTCATTTTTATTGACTGCTGAGGTACTAGTTCAAAATACAAGTCCAAAAGTGAGTACTGCACAATGAAAATGCAGTTTTTTATCAGATGTGAAAACAGTCAATATACTATACTGCCATTTTAATTAAACCACAAAAGTAGAAGTTTGTCATGAAAAAGGTTATTAAAGCAGCTTTTCTTTCTAAAAGGCACACAGTCGAACTGATTGCGCATGTAGGCGTTTTATCTTGTCTATAAATTTACAGCACAGCACCTCATTACAAGTAGTCATTACTAAAGTTAAATAGAGTACAAGAATTTCAACTTCGAACATGTGTAATTTTAAAACAAAAACATAGCTCATGGCTAAAAAACATCGGAGAAAAACATGCTCACAGACAAATTAAACCTACATAATTAGACTATGGAGTATAATAACTTTACATAGAATACTACATGTTCCTATCAGATGTTGTCTGTCCATAGTTTTTTTTTCATAGAGGATTTCTTTTGTTCCAGAGGCTAGGAAAGAGTTAGTGCTGGGACTTTAACCTGCAATGTGTTATTACTGTCCCAGGGTGATGGGCAGAAAACAGAATAACACGGAATAAGGTGGTGCAGATAGAAAAAGACACAAACGGATTGCTTTTCCATACAGCTACTGCAAAATAAATGGTGTTGTGCCATTAGGTGGTTGTGTGTTTGCGCCAGGTTTTGTGTTTCCTCTGACTATACATGAAAATATTACAGTTTTCTGAGTATTTCAATATTTGTTTATGGTCAGAATTGTGCAGAGGGAAAAGACTGCCAAAGTTTGTTCCAATGCTGCTCTACTCAAACTATATCCTGACACAGTATTTGTATATATATGCACACCCTCCCTTTTCCAATCTATGTTTACCTCTCTCAGTGTGGCTTGCACCCTTCAGGCATGAGAGCTAAGGTTCCACTGCCCTCCCGAAATTGAAAAGCTCATCAGGAGATAATTCTGGGAGCTGCCACAATGCCAGTTATGTGCCACTGTCACCTTATCTTCCAGGCCTTTTGCGCCCTGCTGCTCCCGTCCATGCCCTGGGGAAGACAGCTTAGTACCCATTCCGGCTACAGCGGCAGAGGAGAGCAGGGCAGCGGAGATCACTCATTTTAATAGGCCTGTCACATCTGTTTTTAGAACCCGTGGAGGTCTCCTGCTGCAGGCCTCTGAATGAAGTGACCCCAAAATGATGTGACAAGCTGTGATGAGTTTGGGGAGGGGAGCTTTGGGGGGGAGGAGTGGAGGCAGGGATTAGATGCAGGGTGGAAAAAGTGAAGCGATTACATCAAAATCAAAGCCCAGGGTGTAGCATGCACTATGAATTTTACTTCTGCGTGAATAATAGTGAATACTTTTTCTTTGCACTTCAATTGACTTCACTGAGTTGCCTTGGTTAAAGAATTGGATACAGTGGATTTATACTCACTCAACTGTCAGATGTATGTGCACATTTTATATCACATCATATCAGTCCTGTGTATCTTATGAGTTGATCTCCTGGAGTCACTTTAGGTCATGTACAGTATATGTGCGGCTAAATTGTGTATTTGAATGTGACTGAGTGGTATTAGGAAAACAATGCATAAATCAGTCAGAGATGTATTGCTCTTTGTGTAATATTCCTTTTCTTAAGCCATTCTGTCTCTCTTAAGCCTTGATAAAAATCAAGATTAGAGATTGCAGTGCTGTAATTGTGTGTGTTTGACAAGATCAGCTGTTTTGAACTCTTTGTTACTTTGTTGTGATATCTTGTTTTTCTGTATCTCCGTTACCTTTGCACACAACGTTGTTTTACAATGTTAGCCAGAATTCACCTGTTTGGATGACTGCGCTTTTGGCAGTATGTTTAGTAGCGGACGTCTGGGCTATCAGGGAAATTTGCAGCCGTCTCCGTTACTAAGGCTTCTCATTCAAATCAGCAGGTGTCAGCTGAGTTTGCCTTGTAATTAATGACTGCTGACTGGCCCCTAATGATCCAGTAATTCTGCCCTGTTGGCGTTGGTAGCTAAAGCTAGCAGAAACAGAAGGGCACCTGAAACATTACACAGGCAAAATACTAAATGCCAACAATATTTTTTGCATATATTTAGTCTTTTAATAACTGATTTTCAGGGAAGAAAGCAGAGAATGAAATGATACTCTGTGTTGAAGTCCCCCCGGTGGTCATGCAATTCATTTGAATTACCAAAATATTAGTTTGGGGCTAACCATTTAATATAACCAGCCTGAATTCTTTCAACACTGTTGAAGTCAGAAAAACTGAAGGGGAAAAAGGCCAGAGTAAATCCCAATGACAGCCCATGACAGTTCATGATTTAAAATGTAGTGGGGGCATTGTAAATATGCAAACACACCCCTGAAGTGATAGAAGGGTTGGTGCACACTTCCGTGCCAGTTTGTGGCAGGTAGTCATTATTTCTGTCAGTGTTATTTTGACTGATTGTTCTGAAAGCAGCTGAGATATGATACCTCTGAACTTTGGAACATCCAGTGTAACATGTCTGGAGACATCAAGACATCAGTGTTTTACCTAAGAATGACGGTTTGAGAGAAGTCAGAGTTATAGGTGCCATATGAAGGATTTTTACTTTTTCCAGATAACAACAGTGGCTTATCTTTAGCATTTCAAAATAGATGGTTGTTTTTCCAAAGCATGTCCTTGTTTTAAAATTCCTTTGTAGCTTCATTCTTTGTTTTCCAAAGCTCATCTTCTGTAAAGATTTTCAGGCTGGCTGCTGTCTGAGTGCACCTGCATTAGCGCATGCCCCCAAAACATCAATAAGGGCGCTCTTATCTTTGAAGGGTGAGGGAAAGTGCACACAAACATGTCTGTATGGGTAGTATGCTGTCATGCACGAAGAAAGCAGTATAATGAGTGGCTCAGCCCCATGCACAGACGGATCCAGGGAAGATGTAATGAACAGATGATATGAGCAGGAAACTAAGACGAGCATTTTAAGTACCATACAGCCTACATTAATTAATTGGGACAGCATTTTGCTGTGAACAATGTTAATATTTATTTGCCATAGACACATGGGAATAAAGCTTCCTACACTCATGTACAGGTTCACTACTGTACATATTAATAAAATATCCATCTAAATAAGTGTCATTTTTCATCACCATTTGTGAAAAGAAGACGGAGAAAGGAAGTGTTCACTTGACGTGTTGACTGTTACAAAAATGAGCAATATGTGTGTTTGTTTGATCTCCCACGGTTATAATTTAGTTTAGCTGCATGATACGCCTTCCGGCGATTCAACCATTCAAACAGAAGGACAAACTTATCTGTTATATGTGTGTATGTCTCTACCTGTGTTGACTCTCAGGTGGAAGGGTGTGTGGTCTGCTTCTTTCTGGGTCGAGTGATCAGCCATCAGATGAAGGCAGCCACTATTTTGGAATCATCTGCCAACAAGTGGCAAAACAACCCTTGTTTAATCATAGAAAACCAAACATGAGGGGAAGGGAGTGACTACAGATGAGTATCTGCGGAGGTGAGAGGTGAGGCACAAAGCCAGGGGCAAGCGTTCATCTACATCTTAGCCTGGCATTCGACAACAATAAGACACATTCCAGGCGTCTTTGTACCATTTTTGTTTGCCAGTGTGCGGGTGTGTGTCTGTTGGTGGTGAGTGACGTTCATGAAGTATGGTGGCGTCACCTGAGTGAGCAGTGTGTGAAACTTTGGAACAGTTTTATATCACTTATTGTTACTGTGTTAAGTTGAGTCATTGCTTATCTCATATGTTTGTAAAAATCTTGAAATATTTGGAGCGTGGGAGCAACGTGACGCTTTTGTTTTAGTTGTTTCCATGTTCCAAGGCATGTTGTCTGGATACAGAACAATGAACTGTGTAACTGTAAACTGTCTAAAAATTAACGACGAGCTCCCACTAGCCGGTGGCAGGTAATGTTGTTTTTGTTCATCAAATTTCACAAGTCCAGAGAATAACAGAGAACAAGAAGAAACCGATCAATTGATCACTTGGTCTATAAAATATCATATAACAGCGAAAAATGCAATCCCAGAGCCTGAGGGATTACAAGATAAAGCTCAGGAGTGTTTGCACCCAGTTTCTATGCATTGGTGCACCATTTAATCACCATATGATCATCAAGGATGCATGTTAATGCCAGGTGTACGGGAGCGTCTGAATACAAAAAGACCTCATTAGTCATTACTCCAAGGAATCAGCTGGTGAATCACTTGAATGCATGTGGCTGTTCTCCTCTTAGGAACCTTGTATTTAAAGTCCAGAGGACAGTTTTGTCTGCTTCATAATCAAATCATTTTATAAAGCAAATTTACCTATTTAATTACCACTTACATATTGCACAGCATATGTTTAATAATAACTTTACACAACATGGATTAATATAGTTTTAATTTTAAGTTCTGAGTCTGTTTTGTAACTTCTTGTACATATTTCAGTAAAATCATCGCTGTAGTTCTCAAAAACAGATTTTCATTTTTTTTCAACAGAGATAAGCTTTTACCTTCTCTCTTCACAAATTCTAACAGAGCCATAACCGTTCAGTTATCTCCCTGCCAAATCAACAAATCAACAAATCTCCTACTTCAACAGGTTCTCCAAACACTTGAGGCAACAACTAAGAAGAGGAAAAACAATATTTTTTATACCAAGCGAAAGCTTGGCCTTCCCTCCTCCATGTTTGTAGGTATACGCATATTTCACCAGCACATCCAAGGTTTAAGATTCAATTTGCACAGCTGGAAAGCCATGTTTTCAAATCACTAAATCACTACATTTAGAACTGGTTCCAACTCAGAATTGGTTCTTAATATCAATCTCTAACAACAAGTCTGGGTTTGAGATCCTGAAGGCAGGTCTTACATACATGGTGAAGACATAATAGGTGAGGGGAAGTTACAGGCCAACATGGGAAGTGAGTGTATAAGGACTGTAAAATGTCTTTCATCGAGGTTATCACCCTGACTGCTTTCAAGACAGAAGGAAGTAATGTGTAATCACATCAAGCTAAAAGTCAACCACATTAAATGTTAAAGTTGTGCCTAAATTTATGACTATGATCAATAGTCCTACCATAGGAGTATCTTATCCAAAATACCACACTGCATTTGATTGATTGATTGATTGATTACACTGCATGAGATTTACAGTGTGTACTGAATCACTGCAAATCATAAATCATGGATGCACAAAGCACAAGACAATCCTGAAGTTTTAACTAATTTAAATGAGGATGGGCACTGCACACTACAATAAAAAGGGTTTATATCAACCTATTAAAATGTGATGTTCCTCTTTTTCTATGCTATTAGACAGCATATAGTAAGGACAAAAGAATGAGACAGCCCCTGTAGTTTGTTTTTCCTGGGTGGTGAGGAGGAGGATCAAGAGGGCAGGAAGAAGTGGGATGTGACAGCATGAGTATGGGGCCTTGCCTGCTTTGTGTAACCTGTGGTTACAGTGGTTCTTACACGACAGGACTGAACAAAGAGCTGGAGCAAAGTGCGTAATTAGGCAGGCGAGCGTCATCACATTTCACCGGACTAGCTCTACCTGGCTTTATTGCAAATATCGTTGTGTCTTTCTTTCTCTTACACCTGCAGGAAAGTGTTTTCTGAAAATAACAAGTGCTGCTGCCCAGATTGTCAAACCACCAGTTGTACCCCCCATGAGTATAGAAACTACAGTTATGGAGGTCTCATTTTAGGCCTTCCTTTTTTCAATGTGTCTGTGGTTGGAGTTGTCTTGTTCATGCCTTTATCTGACATTAAGGATTCTAGTCATTCTCTGTTTCTCTAATGAACATAGACCAACACAGTTGGGCCTCAGTGCCTTAAAGCTTTGAACCTTAAGAGGTTGAATGACACACTCAGCAGTTACAGAGGCAGCAATAGGATTCACGTGATTAATGCCATTTGGTGCTGTGCAGGTAGCACACAGTGAGTTTACAAGCCTCCTTTACTGAAAACAGCTACGTGTTGTGGCTGAAAACAGCAATAAAAGCGATAACTGTAAACCAAGTTGTGAGCTGGAAATGCAAAACAATGAGCTAAACACGCCAAAACCCCCATGTCAGCTGAGGGGGACCGCAGAGTGTAGGTCTGCCACAGTCATTTGTTCTTAAAATAAAATTTCAACAACAACAATGTGGTTCTTATTTTCTAAAATAAATTAAGATCCAACCTTGGATTTAACAAAGAAACATAAGCAGTGGTGCACCTGAATGGCTGGCAAAAAACCAATGAGCTACTACAGTCTGGAAGGTCTTATCATCATCATCAGGTGCATGACCTAGTCAGATTTTCAGACATATACAACTACATGAGTCACGCACACACACACACACACACACACACACACAGACATGTACATGTATGCCACCTTCAATACAAATAGTCAAAATATTATCTCTGACTCTCAATTCAGTATTCCTCAACCAGTGTGTTACACCCTCAGATTCATGCCATGATGCACCTTGGTCCCATATTAACTTGGCCTGCCCCTCCGCTAACAGCAATATGCACCGCTTCACCCAGGGAAGGGATCATTTTACGGTGACAAATCAATTTCTTCCACTCCCTGTCAGCTCTGTGCTCCTAACAGGCCCTGGTTTTATAAGAGGGATTTCCTCTAATCCACAGATTTCTGGATGCCGGCTATCTTCCTATATTCCACTCAGTCTTCCAAGGTCCCGTGGTGCTGAGTGGCGACCAGAAGATACTTTGATTCCATGCTCGTTGCCTAATGATGATGAGCTCAACTAATGAATGGTAATCCATGTAAAACTCACTTTGAAGCCCTCTATGCAAATGGTACTGCTACCTGAATCATCATTTACATTCACATGATCCACACAAAAAATTGGATATTTATATTTTTTATATTTATATTATATATTTATATTTAGTTTATTTAGTTTAGCTTATACATTTTCCTCTGTGCTGCTTGTACCTTCAGCTAATCAGCCATTAATACAAAATATCTATTTCATAACATGCACACCCGCTCAGGCTAACAATGTATTGTATATTAAGGTATATTTAGGACAGCCAGTGCTGTGTACAGCTAGCATCAAGCAGTGGAGTGCTGTGGTTTTGATGATGGCGGGTGTTCATGGTGTGGGCTAAAGCAGAAATGTTAGGAGAACTGTCATCTCGGGGACAATAGAAATATAAGGCTCAAACGAGTTCTCTCAGCAGGAGAACAAAATCTGCAGCTGTCAGAGAGATGTGGGGAAGAAAAACTTCATGCAGCTGACAGCCAGAGTGCTCCTTAATGGCTGTGTCCTGGCTGAAGAGGGCAAAATGAAAATACAAGGGCTGACGCATTGTTCGAGCTTCCTGCTCAAAGTGACACGAGTGTCTGCTTTTAAAGACGCTGGGCCTCGAAAGTGCACCTGTGCCCACAGACCTAAATAACAAAGCCCTCAAGGATATTGGTCTCAGCAAGACCTGAGAAACTGTTGGATCCCTATTTTTTGTGCAACAGAAATAGAAATGACCTTTGGTTGTGTATCTATTTTAATAACTAACGAGGCCTGGCTAACTGAACTGTAACAAAATGTAATAAAAACCTAGTATATGCATGAAAAAATTTAAAGACTTCTTCAGTTTACTCAGTTTTGTGTTTTTCTACCAAGTTGGATCCTAAATATGATGTTAACACCTTCTCATGGATAAAACTTATATTAAAATTCTATTGTTGCTATTATGATTTCTATTGCAAGCAGACACAAAATGATAATATTGGTAGAATTACATTGGAAGTGTTGCGTCACATTACATTAAATCTCATTATTGAATATCAGTTCAGGGCTCATTTGAATTCCATTGATCTGCTGAATGCATGAAAATATATCAAGGTAATATATCTTGATTGTGCATCATAAATGAATGCAATTTGTTTCAGTGGGTAAAATATATATATATATATTTATATATATATATATATATTTTTTTAAAAAGAACATTAAATTTTAATGGTTTGTCACAGTAGAACAAGTAGCCAAATGATATTAAGAGAATGTGGAAACCTTTAAAGAGAGTGAGGTTTGAGCTGAAGATCCATCAGGACCCAAAACCATCAGAACCTGACTGAAACCAACTTTAAATCTGTGCATGATTAGTGACTGATGATCAGTAAGAGCTTTAACACAATTACAACACAAATGTCGAAATTCCCTCATAAAGCATGGGAGGTGAAAATGAATTCTTAAATATTGTAAATGAATTTCATTAACAGCTTGTTTTCCTTGTCACCTGGAGAAGAGTGAGGCAAGTGGCAAAGAAAAGGTCAGGACTGGTTTAGCAAGTGTGAAACAAACTGATTATTGTTTGGGTTAACGTATATGAAAACAAGAGGACGGTGTCAAGAGTGCATCAAAACAGTTGAAAAGGAAAGCAATCCACTTAATCAAGTGAAACCAATGACATTTTCATGACGTCCCCTAATTTCCAAAGGAAATATGGCCCCGTGCCATTCCACCTTAAGTTTCAGGCTAACCATCCAAAGAAAACAAATGGATAAGACCGGTGTCCCAGAGTGAGTAACACCATGTAAGCAAAACGCCGTTCCAGGAAAGAATAAGTTCACTGAGAGCCAGAACATGGTAACAGTGATCCGTAGGCACGCTTAATCACCGTTTTCCTGTTGAAACCACTAATAACACCTAAGATATTCACTCTTTATAAAACCCACCTGTCTCTCCACAAAGGAGGAAGGAAACACTACACCCAAAGTGAGATTGCTTCGCCATTTGTGTATGTGGCAAAGGCAGACATGGAATTTCTATTAGGACACTTAAATTCTCACAAGAATGTGAACACTTAGCGATTTTATGGACGTCATGGCGGAGGAGGACAATTTTCATGAAGTCTCACAGTCTAACAGAACCAAGTACCATTTCATTCTTTTTTTTATTTGAGACTCCTGGGATCATTTCCTCAGAACAAAACAGGGTAATTGCAGTGACTTTCACAGAGATGTCTGTGGAGTATTCAAAGTAACTGTGGTTCTGTTTGTAGAAGACTCTTTGCTGTTGGTTTCATCAAATACATACCTTTCAGTATCATGCATATGCGTATATATGCATATATACTACTTTTAATACTTACTGCACCACATACAAAATTCAAAGATCTTACCCAACTTTTACATGCTGTTAGATCTCTTAAATATGACGAAAAGGAAACATAAATGCAAAACAACATGTTATTTCCCTGTAAAGACAGGATTCTAGGTCAACTTCTCTACTAAGAATAACTAGGAATAATTCATCTGTAATGGGCTTTAGGAGTTTCAACCTTGATGAAACAGACAACTGATTTGCACTCTTTAAAAAAAATAGTTCTGAAATCTTCTAAAAGAACTCAATTTCTGCAGACGTTCAACATCTGTGCAGAATAGCATCGTCTGTACTGGTCTTTTTTGATACTAATCAGGCACCACATTAACAATCCCCTGCTCAAACCGGTCATGTACCGGCTCATTGTCGTGGATGAGACTGGCACAAAAAACAACCTTAATAAATGGAGGGGGTAGCAGCCCGACATGACCATGCCACATAAAATACAAACATCACTGTGCTTATTTTGCTGCTCAAACAGCGTTAGAGCGTGATCCTTAATGCTGAGGAGCAGAAGCGAGCTGACAACTGACAGTAACCGTCCATATTAACAGTAAAACGATACCCAAATGACCCCACCATAATTTGTAAAATGCATCATTTGTGTTCACTCCCTGTGAAACCACACACCACCATGTGGGGAGGGTCCTAATTCCCCATGAGGTTGAATCCCCCAGAAGAGTCCTTATATTTATATCTGTTGTCAGTGCAGAGCTGGAGAGCCTTGCTGGCTCATAAATCTGGCCATGCTTACCAAGCACAAATTTCCCCCTCATTAGAGGTCCACACGCTGTGGAGGGACCTGAAATACACACCAGTTCTGAAGTCATGCCTACCAACCAGGGGTAGGACTCCACTGGGGGTTTTGACACCAAACACGCGTCTAAACTTAGCTGGACATGTCGTCTGAAACAAAACTATTTCACAACTGAAGATTCAATGGTTTCAGGTATAACACCTGAAGGCAGTAGTAATTTACTTTGACTGAGTAACATTCCAAGAGAGCAGAGCATACGGAAAATAATTCACCAATAAATAAGCAACTATGCATTCTCCATTTCTTCTTCTTCTTGGTATTGTCTGTATACTTTTAAACACATTTAAGGATTGTGTGTGCGTGTGTGTGTGTGTGGGGGGGGGGGGATCACAGCACTGTATATCCACTTTGATTATCACACTACCTATTTGGCTTCAGCCTGTACCAATGTTGCCCTGTGGGTGGATACACCCCATCTTTGAAGCCCAAACCAGAGCCACAGGGAGGTCTGGTATAAAATAGGCTCAATCTGTCTCCCCCTCTCCAACACCCACACTAAGCCTTAGCCCTTCACTCAAGCTTCACTCTCTTCTCTCCGGGGAAACATGTATGTCAGAGACAGCAGGTGTGAAGTGAGATTAGAAAGCACAGGAAGAGGAGGAGGGGAGGGAGGACGATAATGGGAAGGGAAGTGGAGAAAAACACCGGGATAGTGTTGATGGCGTACGCGCCAGCGTCTCACTTTATATGCAAGCATGTTATGTGTAAGTTAATTCTGCATGCTTGTGCATCAGCTGTGCACATGTGCTGCTAATAGCTTTTGTTTCTCCTCAGAGGATGTCAGTCATCCAGACCATATGATGGACAGCTTGGTGGCTGGCACCGGAAGATGAAGGAAGCTCCCAGGCCATCCACTCCTCAGAGCAGCAATTATCTCCTAGCCTCAGCCCCACACCATGGGCCTGAATGAGAATGAGCCCAGGGCCATGCCTCAACGTCTGGCAGCCTCTCTTTGGAGACGCAAGCCACATACACATGCACATACAACACACAGTGTGATGGATGCACGACCTAGCCCACACATACAAAAGGAGGGAGGCATACATACTATAGGATAGTGGTGCCGTCCTCCAGTGTTTTAAGTTCTTGAAACTGACCTGCTGGAACTGCTAAATATATAAAAAATGCAGCCTGTCAGCACAGGTTTAAAGCGGGAGCCTGGGGCTAGAACTGAAGCTACAGAAATTGACAGGTAAGGCCCTGTGGCCAAGAACAAGACCGAGTAGGCATTTCTGCATTAGCCTGAGGGTGAAAAAAGGCAAAACACCCAAATAAGTGAAGTTTTGACTTCCAAACTTAGAGTGCTTAATGAGGATTGTCTGGTTGTTCAACTCCTCAGGCTGTCGCAGCTCAACAAACAACCTACCTGATGCCTTTGTATGATTATGAAAAGTATCACTAAATCCCACTTACAAATGCTCAGTAAAACATTTTATATCATCTGTTATATAAATTAATAACATTATTGTGTGATGGTACAGTCAGGCCACAACCGAGAACTTTTGATTGGAAAAATAAAACAAACCTACATCCACAAAAAGTGGGATAAATATTGTTTGACTTGTTTGGCACGAACAGCAGGCCCATATGGCACAAACAAACAACTACAGTCAATATTAGCCTGTTTATTTGCTTGCCCAGCCCTTACATTGCTGTTTTGTGTCTGTGCCCAGAACAAACAGTATTTCAAGAGAATGCTTTTCAAACAGCTGAGGACGCATGTACTTCCCACCCATCTCCCCTGAGATAAAACTGCAAACATTTCACAGCTGCTCTTTCTATTTCTTCCAAATGACAGCGAACAGCAAAGTTGTCCATCGCTGAGATTCTGTGCGTAACATGAGTGAAAGCGATGCGCCTGGTATTGCGGTGGCGTAACCGGTCAACAAAGCATAATGATGTTATGGCGTTAATAGTGTGTGATCGACTCATCAGGGAGAAAAAACAGTTATTGTTGAGTGGAACCATCCAATTTTTTATGACCCACCAATCATTTAGGAGTGAGCTCAGCAAATAATGGGTTTGTGAGGCCGATAGTGATATTGCTATTAGAGACTCTAAAAAACCACAAGCCAGATAGAAAAAGAAATGTTACCATATAACAGCCATAATATTAGCAAGAATACATTATTTTAAAAAATTTCTCAAGAACTGTCCCCAAGATATGTTTTGTGTGTGTCAAAACAAATGTGAGTGCTCTCCAGTGGACAAACTATGTAATAGCAGCGTGGTTTTGAAATTACTTCAACATATCTTTTCTGTAGTAGAATTTTTTTCATTTATAAGTTGACATATAGAGTACACAATACATATACAGTATAGCCGTGATAAGCCAAGACTGCAGATATATAGTTTTAACCTGGCCAATAGCTCTAGTGTCATCCATGTACTGTATGTGGGATAATCGCCTATGCTTAACTGACCAAAATACCAAAATATGAAGTCCGACAGACCAAATTACAATAAGTATAAGCGACAAACAGTGTGCAAGATCACTGGTTACATTTTCCCATGATGATTAGTAGTCCACAACATAGTAGTCAAACATAAGCTATGTAACGATTACACAATATAAAGATAACGTTCAGTTATTCGGCGAAGGGTTTCGTTTGTAAGAAAGGACGTTGTCTGTTGACACTGAGAGTCATGATTCAAGGTAGACCCTGTCCTTAAACACCTGATGTTTGCCTTGCTACTTAAACAAACTTTTTCTGAGTAAAACAAAGTCATTTCTACATTTTTGATGGCATGGTGGTAGATATGTAGAATCCGTGATCAGAGTGGAGTGGCTGATAAACTGATGGTCAGTGAACCTCAACACCAGCTTCAACAGATGTGCAGACGCTGCAGGGAGAGCTCGTGTTTACAAAGCGCCAGCCCTGCTCTTGTTTATGTAGGCCACCAGGTGACTTCTGTTGGCAGAATAAATGAACTTTTCTCCACATAGCAAAGACATTAGCTTTTCTGCGCACAGCGTTGCACTGGAATGATAAAAAAAAAAAAGCTCAACGGTTGCGTTGATTTGTCACAATAAGTGTGAGGCAGAACAGACGTAGCAGAGGGTAAAGGCGAGGATTTGTGACGGCCACTGACTGCAGCCGAAGAAAAACACAGGTAATGAGATGTCTTTCTTTGTCAAACAAGGAAGTGCCTCGGGGCAGAATGAGCACAAATTCCTTTCTTTTTGTCGTTTCTTCCCCCGTCTCTTTTTGTCTGGACCAACTTTATTGTTGCTGCTGTGTACTGTGCAGACAGAGCTGACAGGGAGATGACACTTAGCACACAGATACACACATAGCAACTCCTGCTTCTCTGTGTGCTCTGCTAATATTTACACTGCCAGGCTGAACACTGCCACTATTGAGTTTGGCCATTCAAAATAATGTTTGACTAGCATTAGAACAACAGTGAGGGAACACTGTCTGGGCAATAGGGCCACTACCCCTCAGGTTGTGGCCCGGATAGAAAGGGGAAGACTGAGGGTGTGGGCTGATGGCTCTCTTTTCACACTAGTTAAACATTTAGTGAGTCAGTGTTTTTTTGTGTTGTTGGTTTTTCTCTGTGCAGGCCTTTTGTGTATGTGGAGGTGTGTGGATTGACTAATGTTATGTGTGGCATTATGCGTGTGACATTTCCTTTGTTTTTCGTTCGACATGTGCGCAACAAAGTCGTGAAGGCAAAAAAAAAGCAAAGACAGAACAATGAATGGTGTTGAGATTTACACGCTGTCATCCCAGGGGTTAGTCACACAGCTGGTCTCCAAAGCTAAAAAACGGCCGAAAATGCCACTGTTTGTGAGTTAAACAGTTAGTCAATTTAAAGAAAATCACATCAAATCAATCCATCCGACTGGAAAAGTGAGGTTTTGTGGAACAACCTGATCTAAGTGGGATTGCTTTGGCTTTGTGAAACATTAGCCTAGGTTTGTGTTAGCTCAGGTTAAGTGTTTACAGTCTTTGATAGCCTGCAGGAGGAGTTCACTGTCCATAGGTCTGTCATGATCATCACTAGAGCGGGCCATAAAAGCTTGCAAACAGGTTAATCAGTGTCTACTGCTTAAGTGTAAAGCCAACATGGTGTGCCGCTGCAGTGTCCTTGCTCCAAAACAAAGAACCCTCGCTCATTTTTCAGTACGCTCCACTTACTAGAAAATGAAAGCCGTGGTGGAAAGAGAAAGACTGACTGAAAAATGGAGCTGATATACAGGCACATCAAAGAAATATGATGCTGTGTTTTTAATATAGATGTGGGAGCAGCAGAGGTGGGGGTGGGGCAGCACAGGTAGGCAATATCAGCTACCAAAGTGAGCATCTTTTGTGGTTAGTACTGCCATCTCCTGGTGATATACATTTGGTATTCATCAGTGTTGAGCACAGTATGACAATAAGGATGGGGTTTGCCAACTCTGAACATTATGACTGACTTGGGGGAGCCAGGTGAGAATGCATGTTATTGATTATATATTGAATATATAATAAATAGGAGCTGACAGACTCTTCTCCCTGTGTAAGATTTTAATCTTACACAGGGGCTTCTCTCAAGTTCTGATTACATTTTTAAAAAATGTATTTGCTGATAAGTGTATATGCCTTTCTTGATTACTACTAAAATAATTGCAACTGACAGGACAATTGTTGACATTACTGTTTTCAACCATTTTTTGTGAATCTGAACGTCACCAAATTTCAAATAAATATACAATCAAAGTTTAATTTTAATATTTGACATGTGCAAACATGGTAAAGAAGTTAAAGTGTAAAACATGAATTCTTTGTAGATGAAATATTGTACAGTAGTGGCAGTTGAAGTGGAAGCACCTGAAGCGGATTAAGTGTCTGCTGCTCAAAGAAGTTGAGTTCGAAAATTTAATTTCACTTTTGGGCCCTGCCCCTTTGCGTGTAAGCATTAAAAGCAGTTAAACTAGTCGTTGAAAAGTAAGAGCTGAAAGCAGGTTAGTGAGCAATGAAAGTTTCTCCACTAATGCAAACTTTTGATCGTATCACAGGTTTTTGATGTCATTTAGATTTGGACACCTGAAGACCAATGGCGTGATTTCCTGCTTTTTGAAGAGTTCGGGGTCACTACCCTTTGATAGCACCTCAGATTTCTGTTTGTTGTCTTGCAGCCCCGCATTCAGTCTCATTTTCCTCCACCTCCGTCAGCAAAGAGATGGTGCTGGACCTTTCATGTAGCCATCTTTCACTGAGTTGGGAACAGCTGGTCTGGGTTAAAGCAGATTTTCCTTGCACCTGAAGGTCAGCTTGAATCTGCTGTGCAGGTGACTGAGGTTCTATCTACGGCATTTGAGTCATGACCTTTTTTATTTTCCTTCAGGTCACTTTCTCTGAAAACAAAGCTACAGGACCTTGGTACAACAAACGTCACAATAAGAAGGTGCAAGGATGCACACTGTTATTAGTAGAATTCCCCCACTATTATGCAGTGTTGTCTGATAAAGTGGATGTCTATTTGGGAAGCCGTCATTGAGTACTGCGTGTACTGCATGTACTGCTTCAAGTCGTCATAAACTTTAAGGTGACGGTTTCTTCCAGGTGAAGCCCAGTCAGTAACAACGATGCCGCTGCTCGGTATCGCTTCCTCATAATAGCTGAGGCAATTATTCCTCAAGTTGGCACAGAGCATGGCAGTTAACATTTTATTGTTGGCGGTGTCCTTCTTAAAAGACAATACCAACGCACCTCCTTACTGTTTTCAACCTGTGACTGCCAATAAAATGTTAGATAAATATTAGCCTTGGCAGAACATGACAGCCTATCAGAACAATGAAAGTCATTGGCCATATTAAATGGTTCATAGAGCCAACTACTGAATAGAGAAATGTGGACAAAATGAAAAGGCACAGAAAGGAAAGGGGGGTGTTAGGGTTCACTGTTAGAATATGTTAAGTGTTCCTGCAAACAAGGGTAATGCAGGGCAAACATGTATACTTAGGAAGTTATACTGGCAACCCTTACATATGTAAAGCAGTCTGAATAGCAGTTCCTTCAAATAACATACAGTATCACACAGTGCAGCAGGACATTTAGAACAATTTACTCAGATTCTTCTACTTAAATGAGGCTGATGTTGCCAACAACCTAATGTAGCAAAGGTGAAAATCTGCTCTCATTTCAGAACTAATACATGTATAATAAAGGTAAATAAAATAAAGCACCTTACTGACATTTACTCAATGTTAAAAGATGAAAAAATATTTCCTCCTCAGAAAAACCTTATATCTGTTGTAAGAGCTCCAGTCTTCGTAAGACTCTTGAGTGTCTGAAACACAATGTAAGATATTTCTGTAGCTTTCATCATCATCTCAAGCAGTGTAGTTTTTTTAATTCACTTTTTGACATTGTATGAGAAAAAGTAGCATTTGACATAAATGCTATGCCACTGTCAATACCTAATAAAAGTGGTTATTGTGTGATCTCGACTAATCGCATTCAATGACGATGACGGCTTGGTTCAAAAGAGCATCTCTTGAACATGCTCTACACAAAAAAAAAAAAACTTGGTATGCTATTTTCTTGTAACCAGTGTGAGCTCAGTTGAAAAGGAAAGCAATTATGTCTCTTTTGAAAAGCCACTTGGACAGCTCTTGTGGCAGTCTGTGAGTAGCCCCACTCATACATGACTCAATTGTACTCATTTTCATCCAGCGACTGAAAATGCACCCCACGCTACTGCTCCTGCCAGCTTTTGGTGCAATTACACCCCGGGGGCTTTGCATACTTATCTTCTCCATCTCAGGTCAACTCAGGCTCTAATAACCACATCTTTTTAGAATCCAGCATCTCGAAATAGTCTAGTGCATCTCAACCGAAAAAGAATAACAGTGCTCTCACTGAGGGTCAAAATGGCAGCATGTAAAACTGAGATGGATAAACTGGTCAAAGTCAATCTCAATCTTATATCTATTAGAAAGCCAATTTAAACAATGCAGAATTAGAAACATGCAAAAACAACTAAATCTGTACCAATAAAATCTTGAACTCCTGCTTTAAACCTATCCATGGAAGTAAAAAAAACATTTTTCATTTTTAATCAAGCCTGAATGGTCTTGTTCCAGATCCCAAATTTAAGGTCCCAACACAGAGCAAAACATCTGACAAAACGATGTACTAGGAAGCAAGGTATGAAGGTTTTGAAAGCAAGAATTCCAAAACACGACAAACCCAGACAATGTGAGTGAGAAAAACGTAACTCAAAACAACAATCTTTAAGGCTGTCAGCTTCGATGTCAAGTCAAGGTCACTAATTCTGTATAAAATGCCAGTTGGTCCCATTTTCACCTTCACCAAACTTTTTTGAGTTGGCAACAGTGGCTCATCATCTGGATGGTTTACACTACAGGTATGGTTATTAAGCAATTTTTAGAACAGCAGATCATATAGATTTGTAAGTTGAAGTATTTATACAGCTCTATTTTGGTTGATCAAACACTGATTCTTTTCAAGGAAACTCAGTGTACAGATGTAGTTACTGTGTCTCGTTCACCTCGTCCTACAGTAAATGACACTGACAGTTAATGGGCAAAGGTGCAGAGGGCCTTTATTTGCAGCCGTTTCCAAGAGGAGAGTTAAACATTAATATCAGCCATATACACGTAGCTGTCATTTATTTGGTCTAGACCTCTACAGCAGTCTTATCTTGGCCAAATGACCTGTCCTGTCCCACACTGTGAGAAGACCAAAGATGGACAGGACGGTTATAAGCAACCTGAGGGCATTTAATAGGGATGTTTGGATTAAGAAGGGAATTAACTGATTACCAATCTATAAAAAAACGGAAGTCATTAAAAACCGATTGAGGAACTGATCCTGAGCTAGTTATATTTTCTGTACTAGGGCAAATAAATCAGCAATAAATTTTACCAAAGCAGAAGCAGCAGCTGCAAAGCAAACCAGAAGTACTGATACTGCCCCTGGTGCAGTCATGTTAATGCTACATCAACACTTGGCTAATTTCTATTGAATGTTAGCTAGACAAGCCCTTACCAATATTGTGACCTTGTACATATCATCTTAGCGTTTATTAGCTTAACAACGCTGAGGAACAGGGTTTGCCTTGGTGAAACGATAAATAAGTGACTTATTCTCTGATTACAAAGATACTGGCATGTTTTATTAGCCTTTTTCACAGATATAAGCCACATCAAATACACTGAGTTGTTCAGGCTGAGCTGTTTTTAGAGGCTACAGCTATGACTTCCTGAAGATAAGAAAATGTGAAATGTTTGTGTGATTTCATGAATGTAATCTGCTTAATTCAGTGTGTTACAGTAATGTGAGTAAATCAAGGCAGGAAAAATGAGCATCTGATAATGTGCTTTATTTTTCCCTTTACAGCTTCATTTTGTAACATTGAATAAGACCTCAAATCTAAGTTCTGGCAATGCTTTGGCAATTTTGGCCAACCAATCACAGAACGAATCATGTTTTTCCTAATTCAAAAAAGCCGAGCTCCTAATGATCACTGAGCTGAGAGGCAGAATCTGAAAATGCTGGTTATGTTTGACAGGCGAACAAAGCTTTTCTGAAATGATGTGTTATACTTGTCGAGCATGAATCCACTTGTCATGCATGAGTCATCATAGGCATGTGTAGCAGTTTGTGTTTAAGGGGAGAACTTTATTTATCTTTTAGCGTTGTAGCAGAAGACATTCATATGCATTTTTGTAGTCAGATAATTTTATGAACATTAAGTTATGTTGTAATACAGGAGCACAGTAACTACTGATAATGTTGAATGTTTAAAAAGTTAAATTAATTACATTCTCATCATTGACATGAAGCTTGTGAGCTATGTCTGTTTCTTTGTGCAGTGGCCAGTGGGATGGTTCAACTGCTAAACTGAAGTTGCTTTCATTCACGTGCTGCATCCCTCAACTTATCAAGACATTACCCGCTGCAGCGTATGTGAGAACACAAAAATGTCCCGATCGGTTGGACTGGGCATTTACAAGACTTCACCCTGCCAGCTCCCTGGTACAAGGTCTGTGTAATGTCACTGATGGTGTTTCTATCCTGTCTACTGTTGTCTGCTTTACCCAGGCGCCACCCCTCACCTAAACCAAACGGAAAATATTTCCAGTAGGTGAGAATGCGAGACACTAACAATCTCCTGTTGCGTGCCATGTGTGTGAAAGGGCACTCTGGGTAATGTCTGGATTATCATGTCGAGTAGAGTTCATTTGAGAGAACAGTTTGAGACAGGCACACTAAAAAAATTTTAAAGATAGGACAGCAACACTGATGACAATCATCCAAAAAAATGCATTTCAAGATCAATACTACCTCTCATCTGACATGAGTAACCACCTACCAGCTTCCCTTTTTACTACTGTTATTTCTTTTGTTTCTCCTAATTAGTGAACAAGAGACTCTTACTTTGTTTGTTTCTGTCTGTGTTTGTGTGTGTGTTTCATAAGTTCAACAATTCTTAGTATTACTTTTCATTAAATCAAATATGTGGTTAATTACACACCACTGCTATCACTGCAATTAAAAATGAGCAGACATTCTATCAGCTTTGACAACCAAATGCTGGTGGCTAGCTGCCAGCCTGGCATCCATTTCTAAAAGCTAGTACTGGAGTGTGGAACATTTAGCACAAAGCCATTAGCCATGTCCTCAACAGGAACAGGGATAAAACAGGAAAAACCAGACACATGACAAGCAATCTTACTAAACTGATTTCTTTCAACCTTTTCCTGTGTCTCAATCCTGTGGTCAAAACAAAACAGAAAAGGTAGGTTTCCATAACACTGGGTCCTAAGTAATAAAGAGAGCCATGGGTGTGAGTGCTAAGTGACACACAAGTAGAGATGGAAGCTAGTGCTATGTGTGCATGCAGATGGCTAATTTGCATTAATAATGTCAGCAAATGTAAAAAAAAAAAAAAAAAAATCAGGACATGACCTCTGGTACGGACGACACAATAGTGTAGTTAAAACCTCACAAACTAAACATAAAAGAAAAATGGGAGTTTAAAGCGAGGATGACACAGAGCGTTAGAGCTACGATAGACGTCCATGCATACTAGACCTTAATGAGTGTGGTTAGATGGAGATCAGTCTCAACACTGTCATCACAAAGACCGCAGCCAGTAAAAAGTCAGCCCGGGATTCACAGCGCCTTAGCAAAACCACACCACTGACAGCTGCAGAAACTAGAGGCTGTGCCAGGAACACAAGGAAAATATCCAACCCACTTTGGCTCAAAGTGTTTATCCCTCAACAATGCCTTCCAATATTTTTGTGGATGCAAAAACCCAGAGCTTTCATTGTTCTTGGCAGGGACCTCCATATCCTGGTTGGTGTTGACGAGGAACTGGCTTAACGGCAATCACTTGCAAATGTATTTATCTTTTATAGCTCATGATTGCAACTGTTTTCCACCAAGGCTTAAGCCAGGGAGTGTGAGTTAAGGCCTTTATTTGGAATTTCCTAAAGGACAATTCATTTTACTTCCATCTCATCTGTTTGTACTTTAATATACAAGTCTGGAAAAGGGTAAAAACCCAGGTGACCCAGTACATTACAATGAGCTATTTTAACAGTTGGTGTGCATGTGAGCCAGGGAGTCATTACCGAAAGACAGAGCAATGGGATGACAAATGAGGCCTCCAAGTGAAACAAAGCCAGATTAGCACATTTCTCTCCTCTGAATGTAAATGCAGAGAGCATCTTTCTGTGTGGATAAAGGCTAAGGCCTCCTGAAATCTCTTTATAGTACTTGTTTGCATTATGTTTGTGGCACGGTAGATAGTGTAGCCATGCTCAGCAGTAGTATTCCCAAGTGGGATTTTGTGCAGTCAAATTCAAAGTTATGGACATGGTATTATGACTGCGACACAAGCAGATGCATTTTAGAGGAGCCTCTATGTCATAATGCTACCAGTACGGTAGTGTATAAACCACAGCACATTCAGTAATGGGGGATTATGGCTACAGCAGGGTTATGCATGAACCAAAGGTTGAAAAATATTGTTTCAGTCTCTCTTTCCCATGTTTACGCTTCGCTTCAGATGCCAGTGCCACTGTCAGTAGAGAAAAGTGAAAGAGAGAATACTGCGGAAAATTCAAAAACTACTTTGTAGTAAGAAATGAAAAGTTGTACTGAAAGAAGGTCTTGTGCTGTACTCAACCTTAACCTGCCAAAATCAATAATTTAAGTCTACAACCATGCACCTTTGCACAACGGTGCTTTGAGCTGAATGCTAACATGCTCACAATGACAATGCTAACATGCTGATGTTTTGCATGTACATTTGGCCTTTCTAAATATCAAGTACACCAAGTTGTAGGTTGCGAACATGTCCTCACTGTAATGTACCTCCTCAAAGGAGGTTATGTTTTTGATTCATGCTGTTTGTTAGCAGGATTACAAAAACTTATGGAGGCCTTTTCACAAAATTTTTACCTGCGTGGTGGCTCTTGGTTTAACTTAGAAACCGATAAAGTTTTGATCCAAGTCAGTATCTGGATCCAGGAAATTTCTGAAGGATTCATTACCATTATAAGATAGGACAAAATCTCACATTCTGAGTAATATATGCCTGAAAATGTTTGACAAGATCCCTCCATTTTTCCATGATCCTGCAAACAAACAAACAAACAGAGCAAACCAAAAACATAACTTCCTTGTTGGAGGTGACAAAACAAAATACAAATGCGTGCTTTCTCATATTAACGTGAACCTTGTAGCAGCTGGGATCAGAATTCAATTCTACTAATAGACAGGCAAAATACTGAATATCCAGGCCAACAAGAGCTTCCTCCTCCATATTAAATGACAATGCTGTGATTACCTGAGCTCCACTGCATTCCAATGTTCCCCCATTCCAACACATTAGCTCCCAGACAGTTGCAGCTCTGACATATTGAGATGTAGTGCAAGAACTGTGCTCTGGGGAACAGACGACGTGCAGCTAATGCACTTTGCTAATGTATTATTTAGAAAGTGGTCTCGCTAATTGAGTTTTAATGTCAGCGACCGCTCTCCCACATGTGTTTGACCGAGCACGGGGAAAAGTTTAGATCTTGATAGATTACAGCTGGCCACTAGTGGCAGCTCCAAAAGGTCATGGGCAGTGCTGGGGCAACCACCACAATCTCAACTGTTTTTAAAGGAAACCTGCCCATGAACAATTTATCTGACTTTTAATAATGCAAAACATTATTGACCAAACTCTCCACATAATACAACAAGTTGTGCAATATCTAAAGAGCTTTAACCGCTCCTATTTACAGATATGTGTTACTCAGCAGAGAAACATTAGGGTACTTTATCGACAGTGCATGGATCAAACTGACATGAGGTTTTTAAATAAGGTAATCCACATAAATACGAACTGGCCAAAACATATGCAAGTGCCACTAAAATACTCCAGGCATACATGTGAAAAACTAATGAGGAAAAATGCTGATATAATGATGCTGTGAGAATCAAAGAAGATAGCAAAAACATCTATAAAGCCTCTGCAGTGAAGAAGGAACCTGGCAAATGTTTGCAAATTGAAGTGAATCTAAGTTGAGAAATAGCACAAGGTTTGTAAGCTGGAATATGAGTATGCTCCCAGAATAAACAAGGAGAAATTTGCATTTTAAACAGCAACACATTATGTGCTGCAGCTTTATGTAGTGCACTTCCTCGCAATTACTTTGCAAGTTCACCCCACACGTTGCCTATGATAGGAAGGCACAGAGAGAAGCTCTAGTCTTTATGAGAATCACTCACCCAGAGCACAAGATAAAGCAGAGCAATAACTTATTTCAAAAAATCCCAACTGGCTAATTAACATTGTGAATTCAACCAGAAAGTCAGTATTCCTCTGACGAGTTTAATTGCATTGATGTGTGAGCCACAATTTAACGGCTCAAATAGAGAGCTGCTTTAGCTCCCATAAATGACGGTATTTCCTCACCTCAAAGACTGTAACTAGATTTTTTTTTGCAGCATAATCAACTTTAGCTTTACCTGAACTCATTTGATGATTTAATAGACTTAAATAGGTTTTCCTCCCAAGGTTAATTATGAAGCACACTGAATTAAATTTGCCACTGTGCTGATTGCTTATTTATAAAAACGTCTTCAGTTCCGCTCTGAGGTAATGTGATTATTGGATTGGACTGAATACCATCCAAATCGTGTTGTGCGCTTAAGCTTGCTGATGAGTTCGAAAGGTAACATCCTCCTAGGTTGTACAAACCACGTGTAGATCAGACATAACTTGTGGTCTTACTGCTACAATATCAACTTATGATTTTAACCTTTACATGAGAAAAAGGTGTCACAGTAATATTTGAACCAAAATAATGTTCAGTGCAAAAGGTCCAGTCACTGTTTAAATATTGTTGTATGTCACTTGAATAGACCATTCACAACTAATCATAGGTTAGCTACTGTAACTTGCCATAGGGCTACCAAGCTTTGGATTTCTTCACATGTCACAGTGGCATGCATGGGGCTGTAGTAAGAGCAATACTACACATTTCATTAGTTTGGAAAGTGTATTTCCAAAACCAAAAAGGAGAGCAAAACTAAGGGATGGATTAGTCCACCTACTAGCTTACTACCCACAGGAGTAACTGATACTTCCAGGGCTAAGGCACACATCAATAACTAAACAGGTTGACTCAGATTGTGGATATGTTAAAAGAGGCCCATTCAGGATTTGCACATCCACTAGTGTTGTATTTATGGTGCTGTCCTGCTCTTTATTGGATTTAGGCAGGTTTAAACTTCAGCAACCCCAGCAACACTATCGACAAAATGTAACATTTGTCAAACTCATCTTTTAGCCCTCATCATAGCTGTTGACTTTCTGCCTGCATTGTAGACTGATGGTTAATGTGTCCTCAAGTGCATGTTTAAAGAGCCATTTATGGGGTTCTTGTTTTAAAATGAGTCAGCTAGAAACACTAAGACGACATCTGGAGAATGTGTTTTAGGCCAATTTATGGAGCGAATATTAGCTTAATTGGCTTGTTAGCTAAACTGAAAAAAGTCTGCCAACAACAGGTGTAATTTCACCCGGTTAAACATGAGGAGTCTGCTTTTGTCTACCTCAGCATGAAATCAAGGACTCGTTGCTTCATAAGAGACAAAGAATTTGAAGTGGTAAATGTCAACACTGTGAACTGCATATGTGCCATGCTGAAGATGTGAAGCTTGACGGGCTTCGCAACAGGAACTAAGGGAGCAGTCAATGTGATGCTTTGAAAACAAAAAGAAACCAAAGTAATTAAATGTATATCAACAGGATCAATAGATGATGCAAAAGGCCCATTTCACTCTTTTGTACGACAGCTCGTCTAAAATTAAGTTCCAGGCGTTAATCAATATCATCTTTTGGCCAAACAGCGCTCTGCCTCTCTGTGACAGGCTTTCAAATATCTTGCTGTTTTATAACACCCCTAACATTGTAAAGCACTGCTCAGAAAGGCCAACGCAGCGCAGAGAACAAGTGATTATATTATAGTGCAGCTCATCAAACACTACATGGTCAAAAAGCAGAGCACTTGATATCATAGACAAGTGAGTTTAATGGGTGCCAGTGCTTGACCTTCTCCACGGGGCCTCCATGTTAGTCACTCTCCAGCAATTCCAAATTGAAACAGAGCCACAGTAACTACTGAATATGTGCAGAGAGAGGAGAAAGAGAAATCACATATGAGAGAGGACAAGCTTTGGGAAGAGATTTCACATACCCACTACCCCCTTAAGATCTCTTTCCTTAGTCTGTCCTGATAGCTGACCGACTCGGGACTACGTGTCCCAAAGGGAACAGTGTAACAGTGTCTGAGCATTTCACAGTGCCGTGTTTGTGGGTACAAGGAGGGACTGAAGACCACCCTACTCTGGGTATTTGGGGGTTTTTTTAAGGCTCCATCAACCGTAGCGAGCCCCCGCACTGAGGCTTTTCACTATCAGGGGCATTGGTGTTGCTGGAGATTGGGCTTTGATGTTCACAGTGACGGTGCATCAGAGCAAAGCAGCAGGTGAAAATAATCTGTCTTCCACTCTGTGATTTATGGATGTAATTCCTCTGGTTTGACACCAGTGGTGGTAGCATCTTTGGAGCAATCTGTGAGGGATAATGGACTTTGGAGGTGGACCAGACAAATGAAAATGTTCACGTGTGTATCTCATGGGTTTCTGGAGAGTTTAGCATGATCCTTCAGCACAACACTGCAAAGAAAATACATAATATTTGAGGCCTAATGAGACTGGTCAAATCTAACCGGAATGGCGTTTCGCGTCACAGAATCCCAATCATATTATCTCCCAGCGGGTTCAGAACCATTAAAACTGAACCTCCATCAGCAGCTCATCATCGCCACAACCACCCTGTTCTGAATGACCTGCGATTACCCTCATCCTTCTTATGGCCACCCTGACGTTCGTAAGTAAATCTATTGACAATTACAATTACAGAGAGTGATTGAGCCCATCCCTCAAGTTCCAGCACCTGCTCCTGAAACATGCAGCAGGTTCTGTAAATGGAACAATTAAGATAATTGACTGTACAAGCCCCATTAATAAAGTCTGCCCGCAGCTCAGAGCTGCGATTTGATTAATTCTCATAATGGAAAAAGCCGTTGTTCCTCCATTGTTCTCCATTTGCCCTCTTCATTCCAGGTGCCAGTCATATCCTGTGAGCGGGGTTTCATGCTCGACCCGGATCTCAGTGTTTTATTGGACAGTGACAGTGAAGGACAGCAGAGTTAATGTAAAGGTGACAGGGAGAGGCACGGAAGAAGCTCGCTGTCAAACCTGATATATGTCTCGAACTTAACAAATGACTACTTTTATTAATACTACAGCACCAACTGCTTCTAATAATAATAATAATAGGAAGAAGAAGAATAGCTGATTTGTTAATGAACAGGCTGGTAACTTTTAGCTGACCTTATTCATGAAAATGTATAGTGTAGTACATTAATAGTTTTATAATACTATATAATGGACAACTGAGTTGGCCCAATTTATCTTTAAGTAGAACGTCCGTATTGTAATAACAGATGCAACACATTTACAGCACGGCCCTACACAAGCATAAAGTAAATAATACAAGGATGAAATAATGGGGTGTATGTGGTGAGTCTGACTCACTTTATGTTGTATATGAGCATCCTGTGTCTCTAGTGATGCACTCATGTTACAGAGTCTATCATGGCTTAGTAATATGAACTGTGTGTGTGTGTGTGTGTGTGTGTGTGTGTGTGTGGTGGCTGGTAGGGGAACTAATTCTGTCATGTATGTCATGTTCCTAGAGCTTTCTTTTTGTTCACTCTGAGACTGAGGCAAAGTGTTAAGTTACAAGCACTGTGCAAACACACACACACACACACACCCTCTATGGAACTCTGTGTGTTTGGCCACCCAGAATATCTACATAGTAGTCCTGTAGTCCTGCCCCTTTGTGTAGCACAGCTTCTGGAGGCCTGGCACATGCCCCTCTTCTGAAGGGCTAGGGAACACGGTGGTTGGGACCAAAGCTTCTGCTATTAAATTTTCCTTTTCTTCAGATGTTATTCTACAGAACACCAGGCTCTCTTTACTGCGGTCAGTGCCTGTCCAATTCATTCAAGAATGATATGCATTCCTCAGCCACTTACAGCTAGCCATACTCCAACAGCTCAGGGCCAAGCTGGGCAGGTTACACTGCCAACAGCAAGACGGCTAGTAAAGTGGCTGCACTTACTGGACAGTGGTTTAGTGAAAATAATGATTTAAAAAAAACCCATATAAGACACAATACCGCAGCAACAAATTATAAAACATATTACTTGGCAGAGGAACAAGTACATTTTTTTCTCTTTCTGAGGAAACGGGAGTACACACCTGCTTCAGGTCCTATTTCTGACCATCTGCAGTAAGAGCCCCTTCATGATCTCTGTAACAGAAGACAAACCAAATACCTTCTGTGTCAACACAACCCTGATCCCTCCTGCAGTTGGAAAACAAATAAACACGGGCTCATGCTAGGCAGCCCTCGCAAATCCACTCAGGAATTTCAAATACTCCTGAATTTATTTTCCATGAGGTCTTTGGAACAATCTTTGCAATCAAAGAGGTCACTTTTGCTTGGAAAGAGAAAAATATTAGGTAAATATTTTCAAGGAAGCTGGTCATATTTGAAATGGAATGGCTTCCCTCTTCACCCCCCCTGCCCTCCATTTTCCAAACACATACAGTGTACACAGGCAAACACACACACAAAGTTGTGCTGGAGACACAGATACACAAACAGCTCTTCTTTAGACACCATCCAGTTTTTTTGGATTGATCAGAGCTGCTCCCCTGCCGCCAGACCAACTGACACGCTTGTTTATTTTTCCCATGCCCACTTTAAATTCCAACATTTACCCCCCCAAATGAAAAGGCCTGTGTGCGCCTGCCCAGGAGGACAAAAAAGGTTGGAAAATATCAACAAGTCGTCATTTACATCAGAACAAAAACAAACAAACCCAGGAGAAAGGAGCTGCTAAGGAGGTCCAAGGCTTTTTTTTTGCGCCAAAAATCCTTCTCATGTGGCTTCAGGCAGCCTGCCAGCCAAATCTAATATGGATTTATATACAAAGAAAGTGCTTAGTTTAACATAATGAATATTTAATCATGCATGGACCCTGTAAAGCAATTTTGCAGAAATAATTGAAAGCAGACTTTGTCTCGAGGCTTGAAAAAAAAAAAAGGCAACAGCTAAACTGTTGACCCAAAGGAGACCAAAAATCTCATGCCGGATTAAATGTTTACACTGCTGGCACACACTCTGATAAATGAGGTTAGGAATCTGGGGTGGAATCAACGGGTGTTAAATCTGCTGAATCTGTCAGGGCGAGAGAACACACAGATGCCTGGCTGTGCACATAACACATGCACTTGTTGCCATCCGACAGCCCCTGGCCGTCTTTACACCAACACCAAGTATTTTGCACTGGAACTGTCGGTTTACAGTGTAACGTGACGAGTTCAGGGATTAAACAAGGTTAGACAGACAAGGAAAAAGATGGCGGGCGCAAAACCACCTGCCTGAAATTCAAATGAACTAAATGAACCAAATACAACTCTTGCATATAGTTAAATAAATGTACAGATAGCGTACACGGCTGGTGTGAGCAGTGAGACATTGACAAGGGCATATGACATTGTAACAGAAGCAGAGAGAGTTTCTGCCAATACAGATTTTGATAAAACCCACAACAAATACAGTGAATCACTGCCTGCCATGAGGTCAAGGTCCACCATGCAAGAGAAATGAACAGTTTTCAGAATGAGAGCGAAGCCAAAGTACGGACAATATTACATCATGTGAAATGTTTTGCACAGGCATGACTTGTTCCATTCACTCCCTTGTAAGTTATTAGCTCTCATAATAGCATTAACAAAGAGACTGTGACGATAATGCTGCACGGCCTCAGGTCACGGAAAAATACAAGGAAAAGCTGAACTTTGGGGGGGCGAGACGGACTTGGGGGGGGCATAAGCGGATTTGTGGGAAAGTGTTCACTTATGCAAAATAAAACAGGTTATCAGGTCTATTTGGTGATTCCCTGGCACCCTTAATAAATCAGCTTAGGGTGCAGCCTAACGGCTTCATTCGCCCCACA
The DNA here is from genome assembly GCA_016785225.1 of Psettodes erumei. NCBI lineage: Eukaryota > Metazoa > Chordata > Actinopteri > Pleuronectiformes > Psettodidae > Psettodes > Psettodes erumei. The sequence goes on along the minus strand of JAFBJZ010000863.1, from coordinate 2,437,551 downwards.
AATCTCTGCACTGCAATAACATGCGCCAGCGAGCACAGATTAATTTAATAACTCTTTAATATTCTCCATGAAAAAGAACAGGAGACCAGCAAGTCCGGAGCATATGGGGTGGGTGGTGAAGGGGGCTATCTGTGGAATAGAATATTTCTGCAGCAACAGATTGAATATTACATAATGATGTCATTTATATTCCATTCAAAGTGCTGGCTTCCCAGACTGGGGACCCAAACAGAGCTGGGGATTTGTCTGTGATAGAGAGGAAAAGTTTGTGGGTACAGGCTTCATGAAGAGAGGACGTAGGTGAGCGCAGAGTGAACAGACTGTATCACTGTACTGTATCTGAATGTGCCCAACAGATGATGGACTTTCGAGGTCAATGCCGATACTGATTGTAACAAATTCTGATATATCAGGTCGTACATATACATGATATATGTATTTTTATAATATGCATGTTATACTGCTACTGTTAGATCAGCTGATCGATATACTGGTCAGGCTCCAGAGCTGCAATGTGAAAGTCTCACCAAAAACACCGACGTACACTAAAAGTCGACGTACACTATATGACACATCATAAAATTATACCTTAATACAAAAGGCCTGTTTACTGCATTCATTGAGATGAAATACCATGTTCTGCACATAATTTACAAAGTCACATACTGTACTTCTGAACATCCTTTCTGAAAAAGAAAATAACTATTAGCATGAAAAGCTGGTGTTTTGGAGATGCATGATTTTTACAGGACCGCGACAGTGTAGTAGAAGCATCTTGCATGTTTCCCATTTTGTACTAAGGATGATAAATACCATGCAATCAGCAGAACAAGGCATATCAAAATGACACGTCTGCATCGGAAACAAGTGCTGAACGCATCAGATGGCAAAATGGTGCAAGGGATGGAGGTGAAGCTGGGAGAGAATAAACAGAGCTTGCAGACGTTGTAATGAGAATTTGCTCCATTTGGCAGTAGCCTGCAGCAAAGGTCTCCCATCTGTTTCCTATTGGAAAGGGAGTCAACATTTTGGGGGGTGAAAAGGAAGTACAAGAAAGAACGGACCACAGTGACATCTTACGGCAGCAGCTGATAACACAGGGGTGGGTGTGGGTGGATGTACACGACTTCCCTTCATGTTAAAGAGGATCCAATCAATCAGTGATACAGGGAAGCACTAATTCATAAATCGGAATTTTTTCACTTTGTGGGTGTTATCAAAAGGCTTGTAAGTGGAAGGTGTTTAGTAAGAGTCCCTGAGATCATGTATAGGGCAGAGTGGTGATTTATTTAAGAAAGACAAATGTCAAGTTCCTAAATTTTCTCAAAAACACACCTCAAACTTCATCTGTTGTTCATATCTCTGCATACATGTACAGTAAATGGTCACAGTAAATGGACAGCAGCAGAACGTGTTGAAATGCCTGAAAAAAAATGCTGAAAAACATAAAATGATTCCAACCAACTTTGATTATTAGAACTACACCGTTGTTACTTACTATAATAAGAATTACCATAAGACTGACAATCATTCTTATGAGATTACTCGATAATTGCCTCAACACAAAAAATCGTCTCTGCTTTGTCCTTGTGTTCACCTTCTCAAAAGGACATGGGAGTTGGCCGACAGTGACAAAAGATTTGTTTGCATATGAAGTGACGGTCGTTTGTGCAGGAAGATTAAACACTAAGGTCAATGTTGAACCTGTAAAAGCACTCGACAAAGAATGGCATTACAGTTGTTATTAATGTGTGTGTTTAAACTGGGTACATACACTCGTGTTTCGTGTGTGTGAGAGAGTGTGTGTGTATTAAGGGGGTGTGAGAGGCTTTTAGCAAGATCAACAGGCAAAGCGGGTAAACAGGCTCAACAGTGGCTATCACCTGTGGAGGATATTATAGCTTTGCCAAGCACACAAGCCCTGCCTTTAACTTTCAAACCGTGAAAGCAAGATATTAGGGGATTTTCACAGGCCACACAAAGCCTTATCTCTGCTACAGTATCAACCACGCACATGCAAAAATATAAAACAGCCACAAGCTGGAGTGTACACAGTTTTTACATCAACACTGATTCTGTTTTTTTCCCCCAATGGAAATCAAATCTGCATGTGGGCCAGACAGGAGACTAAACACCTCAGCTCACAGACAGTTAGGTCGATTAGGTATCGAGCTGCCTAAAAAGAGTTTTGCTGTGACAATGCGAAACATGCACATATAGACAGTGATTATTGTGAACTGCTCAGTCTGACTTTTATAAGCATTGTAAGATAAACAAGTTGTTTAAGTTGAATAATCTAGAGCTAAACTGATTTGACGCTGCCTTTACCTTGATCAGCAAATCCTTCATCTTTAACACAACATGTGTAAAAACAACACAAACAATTACTGACTGACTGAGGGAGAATGTGCTGCAAAGTACTAAATGTTTATGCTAAACAGTTCAGTACAATGTTGACATGCAATGTCAAAAAAACAACTATAATTGATGCAACTCAAAGCTCTAAGTTAAACTTAGGGGAAGATAATCACCTTAATTCAATATCTCCCTGCTACTCTTATGCAATACACTTGTCAGTGAAAATAATCCAGACACAATGTCACATCAAACATCAACATGTGCAACACAAAACCTTTCAGTAGTCTAACATAAAATAAGTTCAGAGACAGGGCTGTATTTTGCAATAATTCCTCATTCCTTCCACAATGAGCGATTCCCTGTGGTTAAACCTCATCTCTATGAAGTGGCACATTACTTACAGTTGCTACACATTTGTTTTACTATCACAAATGTGATAAACATGTGTTGACAGTCACTCAACCAGGTAAGGTCTGAGGCAATATGTATAGACAACTGAGGTGTGACCTTAAAATTAAATGAGAAGCAAGGGAACCCAGTACAGCTTCAAACCACCATTGTTTACTCTGAACGTTCACACACACACGGCTGTACAAACACTGTTTGTTGACTTGGGATGAGACACAGGAGGTAGGTGGAAATAAGGAGGGGGGTGACGTGAAAGAGGGCTGTCATATTTTCTAAGACAATGGCAGCACAGTGAGTCATTTAGTAAGAGAGAGTTGAATCAATATATTGAGCCATAAGAGATATTTTATAAGAGAAGAAAAATCCCCTTTGCTATAAAAACCCATGCAGTGTTAACTGATACCAATATTTCATCATACACCGACCACAATTATATACACTACTGGAAAAACCACATAATGATAAAAGAGCATTGTCCAAGTCTGAAAGTCCCTCATCATCCAAAATAATAAAATAATAGATTTCCTATCAGCCACAGCTAGCTACGTCACCTCACCACTGTGTCCATTTGAGACAAAACTAAAGTGCAATATAAGAGAATGACTGACAAGCCAGGAGTACAAGAAAAATCTTTCACTCCCTAGGAAAGCATTCAGGTCAGAAATAGCCCAGCTGACAAAAAAACACATTAGTGTGGGCAAGTTGCTGCATGTACCATTGTGTGAATGAACAACAATCCAGAGAGTCCAGTTTGTGAATGACACTCACCTGTGTGAAGTTTTACCAGACGCCAAAACAATGCAGGGTGTCTATAATGCTATGAGGAAGGAGTTTACAAAGGAAACAATGGCTTTATCCTCTGTTGCTATGAGTGCAAAGTAAACATCAAAATTATACTGCACACATTAGACAGTAATCTCCCCGGTACGTGCTCTTGCATGAACTTGATTGGCCATCATTGTCGCATTGTGTTGAGTCAGTCAACTTTTTCTTTCTTTTTTGGCAGAGCCCACTGAGACCGCATCCCCACCGTGCCAAAGAAGTGCATATATTTCCAATGAAATGGGAGTGAGTGCACAAGCCAAATATTTTTGGAGTGCTTCTGTTGGTCTAAACACAGCCATAAAGTACACCAAGCACGCAAAGTATGACTGATGGACAAGCATGGTCCTATCAGGAAACCACAGACATTTTTGCTTCCTGGCTGTCTGACACCTTGTGTGTGTGTGTGTGTGTGTGTGTGTGTGTGTGTGTGTGTGTGCGCGAACAACTCACAGATAATGCACACACGATCTAAAAAAGAACAGACATGACAAACTAGCTCTAACTGTGGTCCATTTGTTAATAATACAGCATGATGACTCTTTCTGGATTTTTTTTTAGAAGTGAAGGACTGATTTTGGAGCCCATTGTAAGTTCTATCTTGGAGGACCCACTCTCATCACGTGAAAAAGTACAAAAAAGATTATATACTATGCTATATATATACTGTACTTAAACAACACAATGTAACTCCAAGTCAATCACACTTCTGTGAAATCAAACTGTCCACTTAGGAAGCAACACTGACTGACAATCAATTTGACATGCTGTTGTGCAAATGGAATAGACAACAGGTGGAAATTATAGACAATTAGCAAGACAGCCCCAATAAAGAAGTGGTTCTGCAGGTGGTGACCACAGACCACCCTTTCAGTGCCTATGCTTTGTGGCTGATGTGTTGGTCACTTCTGAATGCTGGCGGTGCTTTCACTCATGTGGTAGCATGAGACGGAGTCTACAACCCACACAAGTGGCTCAGCTCATCCAGGAAGACACATCAATGCGAGCTGTGCCAAGAAGGTACTTTCTTGTGCATCTTTTATTATTTCATGGCCTAATGTGGTCAGATTTCAGAAAATTCATTAAATAAAACTATATTTATAAAAGGAATTTCAAAGCAGATTTACAAAGTGTTTCAGAGATTACATTTTTAAAAAGGTGCTAACTCAATTGATTAAAGCAAATGCAACAAACATGAGCCAAAACGTTGTTACTAAGAAATGGGAATAAATGGAGATGAGGAAGCGTCAGTGAAATGTCTTTATGATTTTTGAGAGTCCCAGTGGACCTGTACAGGTTCACTGATGTATGGTGAAGCCAATCTGTGCGGTGCCTCAAAGGTTGTTACAAGGATTTTAAGAACCTAAATTTCAGAGGAAACCAGTGTAACAAAGCCAGCACAGCGGAGTAATGTGGAGTCTGTTTGTAAACATGCAGCAGAAGTTTGGACTAACTGTAGACATACTATGGCATCTTGGTTTGGATGATTTGTTCAAGCTGTTGGAAGGACAAGAGGGGATACATTTTGGAAATGTTTCTTAAATGAAAATAGCAGGACTGAGTAACTGACTTAAATGTTTCTGTAAGTTTAACTGGGAATCAAAAATAACTCTGAGGGTTCTGGAAGCCAACGTTGAGTTTGAAGCCAAAGGGCTGACTCGGTGCAGAGACTGGGATTTCAGTTTTGTTATGATTTAACTGCAGGAAATTATGAAACATCCAAGCACTGACCTCACCGAGACAACCTTGTAAAATAGACAGATCTGAAAGTTGACCAGGTTTCATAAATACTCACAGCTGGACATCAGCAGTAACATCCACAGCGATAAGGAACACAACAACTAATATTAAAGGAAGCATGCACAAGGATTGGGTCACTCAATCCTTGAGACATTTTTAAGTTCTCAGTAACAGAACTTGAAGTTTTCTGTTTAAGATTTTATAATACATTTTGAATGATAGGATAACAATGAACACTTGTTGTTCAAAAATGTTTCTTCTAAAAGATTACCAATACTTTATGTTACGCGTAATGATTTTACATTTTTTATAAACTCAAAAATGTCATCAAAATTCTAGTGTAGTCACAATTTATTATTATAACAGTATTTATAATTAACATTTCGACAGACAATCAACACGTACTTATTAAACACACTCCTTCAATCTGCCTTTATTTTTTGTTTGGACAGTCCACACTTTGGACTGTGATGAAATGGGAATTTGTTTCGATTAATAAAATTCTTTTGGGAAAAAAATGAGGGTGTGTACACAGGCCAACCACAACCACCAAGCACTGTGTATCCACATCATATTCATGCACACTGGGAGGAAAATTACCCTGAAATCAAAAAGCAGCGTTTTGTAATGTCTTACTTTCACACTCAGCTGTACACAAAAAGGTGACCGATCTAATACAGTGTACCAAAGTAAACACACAGTCCACAACAGATAAGAGGAGCTATGTTTAAGCAGCCATTAGCAAGTGTTTGAGTTAAAGAAGCCATTTAGTAAAGCGGCGCTGTCATGTGGTATTTGCTCCGACGCTGCTTAAAGGCTGGCTAGTTAAACAAGCAGGAAGGAAGGGTCAATATTTTCACAGGCAAGTCGGGAGAGAGACACAAGGGCTGAGATTGGCTGATATGCGTTTCCCACATGCTTACCACTTCCAGCTGGTGCTCAGACTGGTTGGGTCACAACACAAGATGGACTTCCTGTGGAGCACAGAAACCAGAGGTGAGAGGTGTTTTCTGTGAGGCATAAGGGCTGTTTACAGTTGTCTACAGGATTATTAGTCAAGATGGACAGTATTGTCATCTGGGGATAGAGGAGATTAACTGGGAATAGTAACTGCATAAAATACTATAGGCAGTTACTAGTACACTACTACTGCTATTACTACTACTACTACTAATAATAATAATAATAATAATAATAATTCTAATACTACAATAATAAAAAATAATAGGAGAGACAAACAAAGAAAACCATCAAAAATAAGAAAAAGGACAGAAAACCTAAAAATGTTTCAATCATTTTCTACCTAAATTTAAAATGATAAATACTATATTATCATTCATTATTTATTCCAGCATTCCTTTCACTACCCACACTCTATTGTTATATTTGTTTACATGTCACAGTATCATTTTACATAGATCTATGCTTTTGGACGTCATTGTTTTTTATATGTTTATATATGCCTGTATTTAATTTCACCGACTTGTTGTACATTGAAAACTACTGGAAACCACAGCTAAACTGTATCCATAAACAAACTTTGCCAGTAAAACTGATTCTGATTTCAAACACATGGTTAAAACATATCTTATATAATCAAGCAGAATATCCCAGTATTGCTAGAATACCTTGTTAAATCTCCCATATGATAAGCGATCCTTTTCATAGGCAAATAAAACATACTAGACTCTCTTGACAGGTGCAAACAGAAAAAAACACAGGTGTTAGTTATTTTAAATCTGAGAGTTGTGGAAGACAGTGTGCACAACCTCATGTATAGAGCGACCTCTGGAAAAAAAAAACAAAAAAAACACTCATATTTGATCAAACAGTTCCAGTAATTAAATTTCCTTCCATAGTCAATTTGCTAAATGCACATTTCCCATTACCCACACATGTTTTTCAGCTTCATTTGCTGTGAAGTGAAAATGCAGCAAAAATTCATCTTAAGGAGACATTAATGACAGCTCATCATCCAGGCAGAAAAGTAGTTCAGCAAATCAGTGACCTCGTCATCCTGGTTGTCCAAGCATTCACTGTGAAATGATACCAGTGAGGCGTCAGGGCATCCTGGGAAGAACGAGCCGTCTCAACTCAGTGGCAGCAGCCAGAGGAGGCAGCGTTAATCCTCCATAAATGGACCCCTGTCACAACTGTTTGCATTTCTGGGTCTGGAAAGTAACTTTTAGGGGAAAAATCTGGACTATCAAACCAGGTTTGCTTTATGCATCTTGATAAGATGCTGGTCCAAACCTGCATTTGAAACAGATATGATTTCTCAGTGACCCACATTTGGAAATGTGTTTTGTAAAAGGTATTTAGTTCCACCTGCTGTTCACATTGTAAACTACAAGTCTTCTGTTCCCTCTGCTGAACATGCTTAGTGCTCACTTTTGCATGACCAGATGCACACTTGTAAATAATGAATTCATTGCATATATACTATGCTGCTCATTTCATCACAATTAAGTAACTGTTGAATGTAAAGTCTCTGTGGACATCCACTGGGTCCCAGGAAAGATTATTCTACCAGAAAGGGGCCTTGACAGAAGACAGAAAGGTCAGACTGAAGTAATGTCACAGAACTTTAAACTCGTCTGTCATCACCGATTAAGAAATCACTGAGACTTGATGTTCGAAAGATTTAATGCCACCAAAAAGAGCAGTGGGCTCTCAGGAGCTTCGATAAACAAAAGTAAAAAGCTTCAAAATATTTACAGGAGGTCAGGTTGATTTCATCACTTTACAGCTGCAGCTCTACACATTGTAATTTTACTCTGTTTTCTGTAATCAGTCATATGCTCAGTGTTACATCTAATAAGTGAACAACCCTTAAAAACGTAAGCTGTGAAACTTCAAAGGGAAAAAAAAGAACAAAAAAATGTTCTATTGTGCTAAAGCTCATATTCTACTCTTTGTGCAGCAGTAAAAAGCAGTGAAAAGATTAAATAATAAAACTTTGAATTTAATCACAAAATATTCATACTGGGCTTTCTAATATATCCATGTCTTTGCAAAGTAATACCTCCAGCAATCCAAAAAGATGAAGAAATCAAGCATATTCTGCAGTGTGTCTTGTTGGCTATGATTACATTATAACTGCATCCTAATCAGACACAACAGAAAAATGCTGACTCTCAAAAAGATGCATAGTTTCACGTGGAGGTCCCTTTACTGGTCCAACTTTGATGCAACATCCTGCGCGTTTTCAAGAAGAAAAAAGTTCCTTCGTATCATATGTGAAGCCACTTAAGGCTTCCTGCGTCTGGAAGGAAGAGGGGGGAAAAAGTCCAAAATATTAATGATGCAAGATTTAAAGCCAAAATAAGTAACATACACACACAAACACACACGCTTTTATTAGCTTACTTCTGATAGCCATGGCTTGAACTTGTGCTTGCCACTGGAGCCTAGTGGGAGGAAAACATTAAAAAGCGTTGACGTAAAAATCGGCATCGGCAACACCCATCTATTATCCTCACACTCATCAATTAGTTAAAAATTGGTAAAAGGCTGCAATCATTGACACGAAAGACATGCAAGATGTACAGCAACATGACTGGAGAGAATAAGCATAGTACAACAGCAGTTTTATATATTTCACTGTATAATTAAAGTTTTACCCTGTTTTCGATGTCCTCCACTTGAACCGGTCGTTCTGCAGACCCTGATCGCCTCTTGCGACTGAAACAAAACAAAAGGTCTTGGTCAGTTCTCTGGACAAAATATATAAAATGGGTTCACCCAACTGGAACTTAATTTTACAAATTTGACTCATAGGTGTAACCAGCATGTGTTTATAACTGTATATAAAATCTCTGTAGGTGTGAACGTATTGTCTTTAGCTTTTCAGTACGATAACAAAGTCGGTTTGATCAACAAAATACCTAAAACTTATATATTTGTGCTACTGGTTCTTGGTGTTAATCCCACAGTTTGAGGGCACTTAAAACAGATGCTTGGACCTAAACTTACAGCAACATTTATAAACAACTATTTTATGTTACTGTAAGACAGACAATTTCATGCTGCTCAGTACACAGTATCACATCCGGTAGTACTTGGGAAAATACAGTACCTCGGTGCTGTTGGACACTCTTGTTTTAGCGTCTCAATGTCAGTAAACTGCACAGCTTGTCCTCCACCCCGGGTCTTAAAAACATTACCCTGTGGACGTTTAAAAAAGAAAACAAAACAAAAGTCACACAAGTGTCCGCAGAGAAAACTGTACTGCACTGTATATCCAGAATCAACTGTGAAGAAGGTAGCAGTGTCCCACTATTACACTAAAACAGGGACCCAGAGTGAAATCAAACAATGTGATTAAAGTCATGCAAGATATAAAACAATCAGAAGTCTCAAATTAAACAGTTATGTGATGTTTACCTTGATCAGTTTGGTCTCGATCTCCCCGTCAGAGGCAAGCTCCTGATGTCTAAGCACATACTTGTGGCATTTAGACAGAGCTTTCTCGTTAGGGGTGGACACTTTGATTGCATTGGGTATGATTGGCTGCATGACCGTGTCTAGGTCCAAATTAGAAGGCGGTTTGTGGTCTACCCATTTCTCCCCACCCGCGGAGTGTGAGCGCCTGTGCATTGGATGAACTGGAGGGGCCGTCTGGCGATCCCAGCGTGACAGAGACAAACCAGAAAGTTACTCACACGTGACACCAGCGGTGACCATTTGATGTTCGTCGGGGTTAGCAGTGCAGGTTTATCATTAGGCGTTAGCTTGGGCTCAAAATAAATACACTACTGGAAGTCACAGAGGGACAGGCAACATCCCAGTGGATTGAAATTGTTTAAAAATACATTTAACATTTTAAGCAGGAGTAAAAAAAAAATATCCCACAGTACTGTAACTCTCCAAGAAGTAGACTCAAATCACAATCCAAAATCCAATCCACTATCCAACTGCAACTCCCACTGCATTGGAAAGAGCCCAATGGAGTCAATAAGAATTAGCATGCAAAGCAAAAGTAGCATGGAAATGGGTCGAGGAATGCCAAACTGCATGCAGAAATATAGGCAAGATAAAGTATGCTGCAGCACAGATGACTGATGCATTTACATCCCTGTTTTAAAAATAATGAACGATATGGTGAAGTCTAACTATGGTATAATTTTAAGGAATGGCAAGTTATTCTATAAAATCTAATCTTCAATTTAGTGTTCAAATAATTGTGTCAATGCCGAGTGATTTACGGGGATTTATGGTCTCAGCATAATAATAAAATATGGTTAGTAATAATAAAGAGTTCACCAATTACTTTCTGCACAGAATGAAGAAGTTAGTTTGGTGGGTTGGTACCCCTGTGAATCGTTGTGCTGTTATTTATACTTACCCATTTTTTGGCCTACATGTTATGAATACCTGGATTAATTAACGTGCAACTTCCCACCTCAGTCTGTGCAGGTATATGTGTGTGTGTGTCTGTTTCAGTGGTGAGTCATCTTTTGTTATTTTAAATGTTACTGAGATGTGCGATGATACAGCACGAGGACAAAGCAATTCCAGAGAGCACCTGGCAACAGAACTACAAGCATGATGTAACTACCCATAGGGCTTAAGATGCAACTCAAGAGGATTTACGAGCATGACAGATCGGTCTGCCTTATACTGCAGATAGGAGCAACGCTGGACTACATGGATGCAGCGCGTCTGATGCATGTCTAAACAAGCACAAATCTACTGGTAAGACTGTAGGTGAAGGTCTACCTCAAGGCAAGGCTTAACTACAGGCTCGCAGAGGAAAAGTTAACACACTCTTAACAAAACCTAGGTTCTAACACACACACTAACCCTCATGCCTGTGTCTAGGTCTAGTTGAGAGACGAGACTCGCGGCAGGGGCCTCAGTGCCCGGGGCCCAGCACTGGCCTCTCCGGCGACCCACGCTGCTGGTGCCGTGAAACAGGGCGGGAGCCCGGCTGCTGTGCTGGGGAGTCCCAGGGTGCCTAGTCTGGCCACTTGAGCCTACAGGGAACCTCTGCTCCCACTCAGAGATGCAGGAGGCCACTGAACGGTAAGATGAAGAGGAGGCGGTGGAGGAAGAGGTGAGGTAAGGGTCCTGTGTTTCCCTAAGATTTTTTTGGTAGGGTGTTTGGCTGAAGTCCTGGAAGTGATGAGGAAATGGGGCCCAAGCAGTGTGAACGTTAGAAGTGCCTCCAGACTGACACAAACACACAGGGTGACATGTAGCATAGAAGCAGTGAAATCTCAGAATTCAGGTTTAAGATTAACACCATAATAATTAGTAGCATGCAAATTTACCCAAATAAAGTTTGTTAAGAGAGTGATCAAGTGCACACGGATGGACCAGGCAGCATTACAGTGTAAATGACTCACAGGAAGTGGCGATGGTGAGGCAGACCTCTTCTGGGCCATGTTTCGGTCCCTCTCCCTCGAGGGCCGCTCAGGCTTCGCCGGACGCTCGGGTGGACAGCCGCCACCGCTGTTGCTCTCCGTCACTATGGCCTTGAGCTGCTTCAACTTTTCGTCCTTCACCCACAACTTGTTCTGCATCTCCAGCTGCTTGGCGTTCACGCGTCTCTCCTGGTGAGAAGACACCGCCAGGGAACAGCTGAAGGGACCGTCTCACTATTTCATCTTCTATGATAAGATACTGAGATACTGAAGCTCATATTTGTCGTTTCTAGATCAATGGATCTATGAATTTTATCAGAAAGTAAAGTATCAAAGTAAAAGGGAGTAAGGCGAGTACAAGTGATCTACAGTCTGCTTTTGTTTTGTTGTATTGGAAAGGAGAACATACTACTTGTATTTTTACATGAGGGAAGGCTCTATCCTCTTAAAATAACCTTACAGTTGTTAAGACAAATTAATATTTATGTTGGTGGAGTTTGCTTAAGGCATAATTATCACCCACTGTTTGAAGTACGCTGTGCTTCTGAAGACCAACTCTGGTGAATAATTTGATTTAAGTTAATTGGGTATTTTTATAATATTTAACCACATACTTAGCTATAAGCTCAGCTCATAAATTACTTTTACAGTTGCTCACAGCAGTCGGTTTTTCTCGATGTGTATTCTACATGCTTCTAAATTGTTTTTCCATGCATAATGAACAGCAGGCAGAGCGAGTTACTGCTGCTGTTTTTTTTAAACTTGTTTGCATGGTGACCAAATGTATGGATAGCACAGCATAAATACATACACAGCACCACTGATGTAAATTATCAACAAGTATGTGCAAGCCCTCGAGATACAATAAATGTTACAGAAGAGTAGTGTGCTATCAGTAATGCCACTTACACACTCCTTCTCCCACTTGAGTTTGGTGTCTGACACCATGCCGTGCATGCGCTGCTCCATGCGCCTCCTCTCTGACAGCTCTCTCTGCAGCCTTTGCTCGCGAGTCTCCAGCTCCTGCTGAAGTGACCGTTTGTCCTGCTCATACATGTCTGTTGTCTTCTGCAGGATATCGATCTGGAGAGGAGGACCGGCAGTGTGAAACAAAAACAAAAACAACAACCAGTAAATACAAGCTTCTCTGAAAATGAGAGTATTTCAATACAATATGCTTATCTTCATAAGCATGTTTGAAATGTTGCAAACTGAATGCAGAACAGAGAGAAGTAAGAGAGTTTTTGAAGAGTAGGAGACAGCACCTTGTATTCCAGCGTTTTGGATTTTTTCTCCAATCGCTCTATATCTGTCCTCTGGTTGATGATAACTTTGTCTTTCTCGCTCAGTTTGCTTTGTTGATCGTGCAGGAAGGTCTCCTTGGTGCTGAGCTGACTGTCCAGCTGCTGGAGCTTGGCCCTCAGTGTGTTGGCTGTAAGAGAACATGCACTAATGTAAGCGGTCAAGCTTTTGACTTGAAACTTTAAAGTCTACTTCAAAAGTGAAACTGTCGCTCTTTATTTCAGACAACAAAACAATACTTTCAGTAAGCACAAAAACCTCTGATACCTATAGAAAAACTACTGAGGCATTATTTCTGTACTGGGGAAAAAAAATCTATTCATTGCTGCCTAAGCTCAGCTGTAAGGTGGGCCCTCTCTGGTGTGGGAAATGAGCGTGTACCGGTTTTGCTGAACTGCTCCGTCATCATCTGACGGATTTGATGCCTCCTTTGCAGGACATCAATCAGGCGCGGCAGCATCTGATCATCAGCTGGGTCCACAAGCTCACAGGGAGGCAGGGCTGGAAGGCTTTCGATGAGCTGATTCAGCAGAGCTGGGTCGTCTGCTGAGTAAGAAAAGGTAGAGTTTCTGTAATGTATACAGTACAGCGTGGTAAGAGCGCAGCGAGTTGGTAAAACAGACTTGAGGGCGATGTACCAGCTGGACTGGGACCTCCTCGCTCTCCCAGGCGACGTGACAACTCATCTCTGAAGGCCTGGTTTTTGTGTCTGCGTCCTGCAGCAAGGCCACAGATTGGCCGGTCAACCGGTCGCGCCACCTCCACCTCCTGGGTCATCTCCGCGAAGCGCATCACCAGCTGCAGCACATAGAGTGGAATACTATTAGAAATATACTCCCTACTTTACATGAAGCCCCTTACAGTCTTCCAAATAAAGCAAATATTTTATTATGTATGTATCTATATGTATTATTGTTTATTCAAAAATCTTGTCAAATTTTCAGCATGGTTTAATGGCAGAAGTTCAGGCTTGTGGACAATAAGATATTGTTTGTCTAGAAGAGCAGGTGAGATTAAAAAAACAGGTTTACGCATTCAGGATATTCTGTAAAACAATTCCGAAGCCTTACCATAGTTTCTTCATAGTCATCAGCCTTTGGGTTGACACACACAATCATCCTGACTTTTCCTTCTCCGTCAAAGTAGTTTTTAAACAGGTGTGTAACTTTCGAGTCCCTGTATGGCACCATCTGGAAGACAACAGAGGTTCTGCTTTAAAATTACCAACAACAACAATTAAGATGAAGTAGGTGATATTTTTCTACACTGAACTAAAACAGAGCAACAGTTTTAAAAACTTAACAATGACAACAGTGACTGTGTGAATACAAACCTTGTTGGTTCCACACATTTGGTTTTCACGCAAGACTTCCATACATGTGCGCAGTGTCATCAAGGACTGGTTAATATTACCTGTAAATCAGATACAGATTAAAGACATCAGAGACATGATGGCGTCTGAAAACAAACCCCACTATTACTAAAAACGATGAAATAACTTGACAACATCAGCAGGTCCAGGGACGATGCCTCCGGTCCACAGTCGGGAGCGAACTGACCTGCTTCACGGAGACGGCTTCCCTCGGCTCTGGTCCTGCTGGTGCGCTCGCTGCCTGCCAGGTCCACCAGACACAGCTGGCTCACGCTCACCTGGTTTCTGTCCTGCTTTTCAACGACACGCTGTTAGCGTCACCACGGCGCCTCTGCGGCGCAGGGTGGTTTGTTTTGTTACACCCTGACTTGCTTTAAATTTAAAATAAGAAAGGATTCGCTGGCTTTCTTTAGGTAAACACTTGTCATATCAACAGAGACATTATACATAAACGCAACATATGGAAATAGATTTTTCCGTATGTAACTGTGGAGCTTCATGTCACCTGCAGAATGTGGTCACCGTCGGCATCAAGCGGTGCTTGGACCAGCTTTACTGTGAACACACTGTGGGAGCGACTAGATTCCCGGTTGAGCTGAGTGTTGGCTATCCTCCTTTTCTTTTGTCCTGGGGACAGAGCACACTCTTTAATAACTGTTTTCTCATTTGATTTTGATGGTTTGCTCATGAGCAAATAAGAATAAAAACAGTTTAAAATGTTTTGAAAACTTTTCATGCAAAACCTTGGAATTTCAATTGCCCTGTGTTGTTCAGGGACACATGTAACACAAAATACAAACAAAAAATAAATACAGGAGAAAGGTTTTTATATTTTTTTCAAATCACCACTTACCCTTCCAAAATACTTCAAAAGCCTCTTCTGTAGATTTGACCTCGACCTCTGTGCAGCCAGCTACGTACATGTTGTGATTCTGATCTTCACGGAGAATCTTGGATTGAGGCGCTCTGAAACAAGTTAATGAAAATTCAACATCAACACACACCAACAATGTAACACTATGATGTGTCACTTTAGTAAGACGAGCAGCCAGAGCTACAAATGACAAATACTTGATGTTAGTGTCAACAACCAAATATGTACAAACACATTCAGGGGTACTGACACATGCATGGTTGGTTAACACACAAGCTTAGGCCATTCAAGGACGCTTTGTCACAGCAGGGGGTCGATCCACGGAGACGACAGCCACCAAAATAACACAAAGCTAGGAAGCTGCACTGATGATGTTTAAAGGGCTGTTGATTAATGGGATGGAAATACAACGGTTGACCTACGCAAATATCAGCCAAGTTACGACTATGACTCGACAAAGTACTGTGAGGTGTTCTTTCACTGGCCACATACATGAACTCATTGTTCCGTACAGGCGTGCCTCCGCCGAGCCACCTGACAAAAACAGGAGTTTTTAAAGAGCGCGTTTTCATATCAACATAGAGCTACAAAACAAAAATATTCTGTCTCAACAAACTCAATCAGCACATTCAAGTCAAAGTGGTTGTATTAGACACGCATGGCTACACAACCACTGGAGAGACATTCATCCTGAGCATTAGTAGGGTGTAACCGTTTGAAAGCAGGTGGTTCGCCACACAACTCAGCTTGTGGACAGAGTCACCATCTCACACACGATAAGTATCACTAATGACCTGAATACAAACGCTGCAAAGAACGCACTGATTTGAAATCAGGTCTCTTACTTTGGTCTGATTGGGTCAAATGGAGCGTCTTCGAGGAGATCGTAGATATAGTTGTTATAGATCTCAATGTAGGACACAAAAATGCTGTAACAAGAGTCTTCATCCACATTGTCAAATTTACACGCCTCCTCCGAGCTGATCATATCTGCAAACTCTGGGTCGGCCCTCTGCCTGAATAAAAACACAAACCAAGGAAAATAACATCAAACAGCAGCAAACGTGACGTTCCCACCAACTTTATCTGTGACGTAGAACACCATAATACAGTATAGCAAGTAAAAAGTGTAATAAGAGTACTCATAGCTACCTTGAGGATGGTGTTTTGGGCACTGACTGCTGACTGTCTCTCTTCTGTCTCTCCAGCAGGGCATCGACTTGACTCTGAATCTCTATCCCATTTTTGTCGTCTGGTTTAAAAACCTGATGAAGATGTAAAACATTTGAAGTAACTGTCTTTCCCTCACCCCCCCTTTTTTAGAGACCAACTAAGGAATGAAAGACGTACAAATCGTTTGGCCTGAAAGGGGCCAATGCTGTTGAAGAGCATGTCTAAAGAACGGGGGAGGAGTCCACCTTCCCCAGGTGAGCCGGTCATGGTGAAGGTCTTTCCACTTCCAGTGACACCATACGTAAACAGCAGACCTGTGAACATGATATATCACAATTACACAATCAAAGAAAGGATTAGCAGCGATCTGTGCTATTTTAAACAGTATATTATGATGACCTTAAATTCAAAACAGTATCAACACTGAGCAACCGATCCTCACAAATCCAAATCCAACAAATTTTCACAAATCAATTAATCCTTTCAACACTGGAGGATAAAAACGTTGCCATAAACTTACCATTCTTACAGTGAATGAGGTCCTCTACCAGCGGCTTGGCGACATCCTCAAATAGCTCCATTTGACTGGTATTAACACCAAACACTTTTTTAAAGCAGTACTGTGTCTAAAGAATCAAAGAAAAAACATTCAACACACAAAAATGGCATCAAACAGAAAATGGGCAATAAGAAGCATTGTTAAAGTATTTAACCAGTTAGAGTCCAAGAAAGTCTCAGGCTTTCGGCATATAGCTATTATCAAACGACAGGTTTTTTTGTTCAGAGTTGCTAGGTTATTTTCTTCCCTCTTTGCTGGATTATAGACAAGATAGATGGATTAGATTGACAAAATACATTACATAAGTAGATAGATGACTCAGTGAAACCATCAAGATCATTTGACAAGATTACCTTACAACGCAGATATTTATGAAGTAAACTGAAATATTATATCACTTGTGGCATCTTTTTTAAAAAAAAATTTAGACAATAGTTCTTGAGTGACATGTGAAGAGGGAACAAAAACAAGTATCTAACAAACCTTCCATGCAGAGGGCAGCAGCACACTTACCTCCTTGTATTCCCCATTGCGGTTGGCTTTAAGACCATCAGGAGCATGCAGCTGAATAGTGGAGCTGCTGATCATCTCAATGCAACATTCCTCATCTTCTGTTCCGATTGGTCGTATACGGCAGTATACCTACAAACAGAGCAATAAATACATTTGACACATGTTCTCGATCACTTCTGTCTAGCTTAGTTTTTATATCTGCATTTGAAGTATGGCCATGCGTTGAGCAGCAGAGAAAGACAAGAAAGGATTACACAAAGTAAGCAGTGTTCACTTACTCCAACGGGATCTTTCTCTATGTTAGTTGCCTTCTTTTGGCCAGGCCTCCGAGGAGTCTTACCTTTGCTGCAAATAATAAGGTGATTAAGAATCAATATCAAACACAGAAGAATGAATTAGACCTTAAATGAAATAATCCAGAAAGTTAACCCATTAACATCCACTACCTGGCCAAAAATACGGGGACACTGACTCACACCCTGAGGTCTAATTCATCTTCAGGGTGTCAGAAGGGGTTGAGATCAGGGACTGTGCAAGTCAGTCAGGCACTTCCTCACAAAACTCAGAAAAAATGTTGCTTTACGGCTTTGTGTATCATCATGAAGAGACAGGACAGCAAATTCATCAGCTTTCCACAAAATTGAGAACACGCTTGTTTTAATATTAGGATTGGAAATAAGGTGCCAGCCTAGAAAGAAACCAAAGTAACATGTCTGCATACTTATGGCCATATATCGTAACATTCTGTTAAAAATGCTTAGTGCTTAATTTGTTGCTGAAACGGAATGTAATGAGTTATTTTAATTAGTTCAGGTTCACTTGAGCATGTTCTTCTGTCATTGTTGCATTGCTTAGATGCTTGGTGCTCACAGTACCGGAAGATGTACAGTATGCCTGGAGAGAATCTACTGTATAGCTCAGGTGTGACTTGCTAATGACGATTCACAGCTGAGGGTCAGTGAAAACATTAGCTGAGCCTTACGTATGACAGGTTATACTAATTTAAGTTTACTATTTAAGTAGCGAAGCAATATGAATCGGTGTTAGCACAGCTCACGAATAGATGGAATGGATGAGTGGGCACAGACGGGCTAAAAATGCTAACCGTCTTATAAGAAGCCCAGCGTAACTGCAACGTTAAGATAGTTGAAAAGTTCGTGCTAGGCTCTCAGGCTAGCGCCGAACAGTTGTCAATCGACTAGCCCCCGTTTTCGAGAAGGGGAGCTAAGCTAACGCTGCGGAGCTAAACTTCCTCATTATCCTGACTACTCTTTCCTTTAAGAGAACCGCTCGTTGGTTATACGAGTTAATGTTTTACACGCGGCATAGTTGTAGATTGTCGCCAGTTTATCGAGCGAAATATGAGAAGAAAGAATCACTCACCCCGGTCTCTGCATTGCTGTTGTTAAAGTCTCTCGCCGAGCGCCTCTTCTCGATTTGAAAAATTCCCTCTTCTGAAACGTCAGTGTGACGGTCAGATGTTTCAGCCAATCACAGCGCAGAAAATGGGACACCCCGCCCCCTTACTTCCTCTTCTTTTTCTGTTTTTAATGGCGGGGGACAATGGTCGTTAAGGGGCATTACCGCCGTCTGCTACACTGGCGTGTGGAACTAATTACCCCTTAAACAAAGAAATAATGTGTGTTAATCCAATTAACTTCGAGTAAACCATTGAACTGTCAAAACGCTCTACTCCAGGATTGAGTTTATAATACAGAATATTTCAAATAGTATTTATTTGGCACTGATGTAATGTAATGTCTGTACCAGCCATTAGCATCTCCACTATTTACCTGCAAAGTGATCTGATGTTCTTGTTGAGATAGTAATGATGGATAGAAATAGCTCTATTTGAATCTTAAGTTCCATTTGTATGAAACGCGACATATTTTTGTACTATATATAAAGTCTCTTTTCAGCAGGCACTGACTAATATTTGCTATAGCTTTGTGTATCTTACTGTTCTCCAGTATATGGAAACCTGCTGATACTGTGGGGAATAATCAGGGGGAAGTCCCACCTCCACCAACACACACAAACACGCATGGAAAAACCCTTAGTGT
The DNA here is from genome assembly GCA_016785225.1 of Psettodes erumei. Lineage (NCBI taxonomy): Eukaryota > Metazoa > Chordata > Actinopteri > Pleuronectiformes > Psettodidae > Psettodes > Psettodes erumei. The sequence continues at coordinate 2,417,999 of JAFBJZ010000863.1, read as the reverse complement.
AGTACACACCCCATCCTTCCCTACTTGATATGCTACAACAATACTGCACATTCAAAATATGAAATAAGACATAGAAAATACAATGTATTTAAAAAATAAGTTATAGATACATATCTCTCATATCTTTTCATATCTAACAGAAACAGATAAAAAACTAGCTTAAATGTCTGAAACAACATTAATAGTTGCAAGAAAAATAATAGAGCTGTGACAGCTGATGGATGCGTTACACAGGATGCTCCTCTGTCAGAAACCAGAATGACACAGACAGTTTGGTTTATAGTTTATTTGAAAAAAAAATCATAATAAATAACATTGTACTTAAATACTTTCAGTTTTACAAAGGAACAAAGTGGAAAATCTCCATTGGGATGGACACTGTAATCATTTGGGGGAAATAAACTACTTGAAAAGATGTATTTTGTTTAAGATTTCTTTCCATATTAGTGACAAAACTTTTAACTTATTAAGTTGCTTTCTTGCAGGTAGCTCAAAGCAAAAACATTTGTCTTCCCTTGTCATAATTACCTCTTCATATAGTCACTCGGCTTTTACTCAGCATAATGCAATAAACTGTGCACAAGCACAAGTACTATCAATACAAAAACATAGTGTACAATGTCTAATTGCATCACCATAGGGTAAAAGCAAAAATTACATTTACATTTTGAGTTTTACATAGTTATTATAGCATATAAAGCTTTGACTCATAATGTAGCTAACCGACTACATTCATACCTTTTTACTTGAACAGCTTTCCTCAGAAACATTTAGCTTCATTACATATTATGGTATTAAATATATTTGTTAAATTTCCATTTTACATTTGTGCAAATGATGCCCTTATTTTCAGTTTACCCCCACATCTAACAGCAGCCATCACAGTGATGTTTGAAGGCCAAATACCACTATTAGTTTAGTGCAGACTGCAATTTAACATTCACTTAAACATTTAGTTAGCTTCTTGTACCTCAGGAGTGCTCTTTATAATGTTTTTACATCACTCATAATGCACTCTTGTTACCTGTCTGCATGCCTCGTAACAAGCTGGGCGGCCTGAGCATTGACTTGTGAAGATGGAGATGTAGCAGCAGGTGCAGACATTGGCTTAGGCTTTCTTTGGAGTTTTAACATATTTTTTTTCTTTGCAGAGTGGCGAATAGAGGAGAGGTAGACTGTAGAGGATGATAATAGTCAAATTTAGCACCAGACAAAACAGTGTTACACCCACTGAGTTAGAAAACGTGATGGGAATGGAGTGTTCAAGGAGCCAGGGCCGTCTTGTCACCATGTCCTGTTCAATTGCCTTCATCTGGAAGTGGGTGCCGAGAATGCCACACACATGGAAGAGCTGATGGCTGTGACCTGCAGAGAGAGCGGTCGAGTCGTGTTGGAGCTCAGATGTGTCAGACTGATCAGCATAGAGGTAAGTTCAGCCCTGTTCAAACCTTTCCAAAAACTGGAAAAATGGTCAATAAAAACATTGGAAACAGCACATGATTAAAAATAAACTGAAAACAAGTGTGAGACAGAGGTGGATGAACTGGACAACTTAACTTTCCTTAACTGACTTTTTGGCCACTTGGGGGCAGTGGATAAAACACAACAATGATATACTGTAATTCACCATTTAAGTTGTTATAGCATTTTATTTATTTAGCAATCATTTATTAATTCTGTTTTAGTTCTCACCAACTCTTGAATGAAACATCTGGCTCTTTAGCTCCTAAATATTACACTATGTTCACCAGGTGGTCGAACTAAACAGTAAACTGTCCAGCATAAAATGAAAACAATAAGCCAAAAATCACTTGACATAATATGAAAACATTATAAAACTACTCAGACCAGTCTTACCTATATAATCAAAGCTGCCAGGGGCCAGGCGCTCAGGTAAATGTGTGGCAAACAAGAAGCCTGTGAGGAAAGCCAAGGTGATGTGGTAGTAGTGGAGGATGTTGGTATCATTGTCTGTACAGCCCTCCCCTGCACAAAGAAACACCTGTGGACGCAGCACGTGCACAAACAGAGATTCAACAGCGATAACAGTGATGTCACCATTTTCCATGAAACAGGAAACGACTTTTATCACCTTCAGATTTATTAATGAGTTTTAAAACTCCTTTATTAAGTATCTGCCAGTGGAGCTGCTGGGTGACAGTGAGAGTTCAGTTGCAGAGGTGAACAAGTGAAAGCACTATTTTACACAAAGGACTGTATGTAAGTAACTCAAATAAATAATAATAATATCTAAACAAAATAATATAGTGTGAGCATGGAGCATCAGAGCCAAGACTCTGTCCCAAAAATGCTGGATTTTTTTGTTTCTTTAGTAGAAAAATCATCCCTGTTAAAGATCTGCGTTTTAAAATATTGTACTGTACACTCCAAATTCACACGCACACGCATTCTTGGATGTGTTTTAGCTGTGTCTTGTGTGAAGTGTGCAGCCATGGCCTTACCCTGTAAAACAGTGGAATGTTGTCGAACAGGTAGGGGTAGGCGAAAGCTAGAACACGAAGAATTTTGCTGAACTTTGGACTCTGGCACTCGGGGAATCTGAAATTTTAAAAAAAGTTTTCAGAAATGCCAAACAGCATAAATTCATCCTCAGGGTTACACCAGGTTTTAGCAGTGAAGGAAGTTATGTGGAAACATCTTGCACAGCATCACCAATGTTCGTGCCTGAATTATATGAGAATTTGTCACTAATGTAAGACCATAACACTGAAATTTTCCAGATATGCAAAGAAATCCATAAAAAAGCAAGGAATTTGGAGTTTTAGAGAATTTGAGTAAATTTATACAAGACTTTTACAGATTCAAGAATTGTTTTCCTTTAGAAGATACAGTATGTGATAACTGCCTGTGTTGTACCAGAACACTTAAACCACCTTTGACTTTCTAAAGGTCGGATGGTTGTAAGTTGTTACAGAGCATGTATTGTCATTGATTTTGCCAGCTCCTCTAACCTGTCCTGGCTGAAACTACACTTGGAGACAATCACTGTTTGGGGTTGGTTTCTACAGTCACATTGGGTAACACCCATTTATTTTGACAGTGAGTGACCGAATTCTGCTTTTGAAATCCCAGCCAAGTCAGTCTGAAGATGGGTAAAAGCTTTAGTGAGGTGATCAAACACATGTTTAAAATGTAAATTGAATTATTTATCTATTACTACCATCATCTGAGGCACAAAAATATAATTTTAGACATAACAGTGGAGAGATAGGCAGAGTAGAGAGTTTTACATAAATGCATGATCTTTACCTCTTTACGATGTCATGATTATATTGTAGAAATGGTAAGCCAAGCCTTGGCAGTGGAGAGAGATGAGTGAAATAAGAACAAGGGACAGCATTAATCCAGTACATGAAGAAGACAACGGCACTAAAAATGAAATAACTGTTGTGAATGCAAGAAACGGCACAGTGGTGTTTTTCCTACGATGACACAAGTCAGTGAATACTTCTGATTTCCATGACTGATCTTTAAGAATGTTGTTAAATGTGCTTCCCACAGTTTTGAAGCTATTTCCAGGCCTTAAAAGACTCTTATATCCTCCTAGATTAAAGAAATCCACCCACTGCACAATTAAAAGGATTTTGGCAACTTGTTTTCGAAGTTGCCGCTCTATTTCATAATCCATAATCAAAACAAAAGCGGTGGCCAGAAATAGTGAATAGTACGTCTTTGCTCAATTTGCTCATCAAGTTTGGCTGTTTGTTATACGTTTGTCTTTGTTATACAAGGGAAAACTTACTTTGAATTTTTCTATTTTAATACAAAGTAGGCTGACTGATGTTATATAAACAAAGTCACAAATTGTGGTAGGTCTAAAAAAGTAAAAGAATTTTGTGTGGATTTGTCAAATCTCACCAGGAATTTGACTTTCAGAAAATGAATGCAGTGTGACTTGAAAGCTACTGTTAGCATGCTCTCATGCACAAGGTTTTGCAAGAGATGGTTGGCATGCAAGCATGTTAACCTGCATAACATGCTGCTCTGCTCTTTTTCCATAAGAACACTATAATGCTAGGGAGCAGGAGCAGTGTTAATTGGTAGGTGTGTGAAAAGAATCTTGTCACCATACCTGGAGTAGCAGGCCAGGCTGGTGCAGATGACGGTGTTGAACACAGAGATGGGGATGAACCAGTGGTGGAAGAAACTGTTCACCCACTTGTCCGGGAAAATGTAAGCCGAATAGATGATTGACGACCCTGCGGCAGAACACATCGACATGGCAGAACTCGTAAACTTTTAGAGCTGTGCGGTTTATATCAGGGGAAAACAAGAATCTGTACACTCAAGCCTGAAGGATTTATCATTTGTGATATTTTGTCCAGCACCATTTACATACACAGGGGAGATGGCTAGTCAATACAATGTCATGCAACACAACGCAACCATAAAGATAAAGTTTACTGCATAGCTGTCTTATTGTGTAGTTAGATCTGTCACTGACAGCACTTCAGTAACAATGCAGTGCACACAGAGAGCACAGTGCATAAAGTAGAGCCACATAATACTAGCCCTAACATCATTTTATCATTTCTCACACGTGGTTCTTGTGAGCCTCCTGACAGCTAATCATGTACACTTACCCAGGCTGTAGAAACTGAGGGCTCCGTAGTCGAAAAAGAAGCAGATGTGGCGCGCCCGGGCTGACATGGTGCTGAAGGTGTGAGCACAGCTCGACGCCAGAGGATAAATGCAGCACGAGAGCAGGAAGATCACCAGGGGCCAGGTGAAGGAGTCCTGCCATGCCATCTGCATCAGCACCACCGTCACCAGCTTCCATAGGAAGTACCTGTCAGGAGAAACATATTATATTACAAGTTCATTATATAGGCTTTTTTAAAATAAAAAAAGTATTGCTAAATACCATCCATCACATATAATCATATCTGCAATATTTGCTCACATATGAGATAATGAAGGAGTAGCTGTACATTTGGTGTACGACATTTTTACATCATACTACAAATGTGGGCGTAAACACAGTGTGTAAACAGACTTTTTATGCCAGACTTCGGGGCAGATAGAGAACAGGTTACACAACATGCCAATTTTACATTTGTGTTTGTTTAAGGACCAAATGTACAAGTGTTACTGTTCATTTCTAAGTTTAGAGGTGCCAGTATGGAGAGAGCCATGCTTGCTGTTTCCCCCTTACTTCCAGCTGTTATGCTAAGCTACAATGACTTCCTCTCAGCTCTTTCAGGCTCAGACATGTGAGCTCAGCTCATCATCTAACTCTCAGCAAGACCGTGAAAGAAAGTGTAACTCGCAAAATGTTACCAGTTGTTTAAACAAACCAAACCAAGCTGGACTCAAGACATTTAAATGACCCCTTGCTGTGCGGTGACATTAAACACTGAGTCACAGAGAGAGAGAGAAGCTTATTAGTGAGCAAATCTACAAAACAGCAGCAATGTATAAACTTCCTGTCTAAAGTCCAATTAACTTCTCCAGCCAACTCCAACACTATGACAACTGAGGCAAAGACATTTAATTAGCTAAAAAAAAACCTCACATACTGGCTTCGTTATCTAAGAACCTTTCAATGCAGGAAAAACCACGATGTTCACAATTAGGCATCATGTACATTTTCACTCTGTTAAATTTGTCTGCCACAGTCAGTTATGTAATGAGAAAGTTCTACACAAAAGGCTTAATCTTATCAGAAGGCCGTAGTTTGCCTTGTGTATCACAGCCACGGTTTCCACGTCTCAGTGCACCTCATTAACAAATCAACATTATTTGTGCTTTTCCCCGTCACTGAGCGCTTAACTAATTGTGGCAACTCGTATGAAAGGCTTAAGCAAAGATCTGCTCATTAGCGGCTACCCTGTAGGTCTACGCCGAGTCCCATGACACCAACACCCATGTGCCCTTAGTATAGCTTCAACACACACACACACACATGCGCACACACAAACACACACAGACACTTTCTCTGCAGACTATGCAGTCAAAGCAACTGGCATCTCAGCAGGGAGGAAGTGCAGCTTGGCCAGTGGGTGAACGAGCCTCTGTAGTAACTTTGAATCCTGAGACATGCTCACATGAACACACAAACACACACATACAAACTAAATGCTTTAGGACTTCAGTTACAGAGCTGCCACAAGTCATGAATTTTACCTCCTTTCATTGTAGTAGTGCAGCATTTAGCAAAAAAACAGAGAGGAAACACTGAGCTGGAGGAGGAAGCTAAGGATCCGCAGCACTGTTTTTAGGGAGTCCTCCAGTTAAAGGGACAATATGAAAGTATTTTGGTTTAAAACAATCCAAAAATTAATCAACCGCATGTGAAAAAATAACAGCTCTGACATTATGCATGAGAACATTATGCATTATGCATGAGACGTCTTCATACTCTTAGAGCTATCAACAGAAGTTTGCATGCTAACCAGCTAGACACCTACATCCCATGATCCCACTTTGTGCCTCAAGAGGTGAGACTGAGTCACTGTAATGTCCAGTCTGCCCTCAGTCCAAGCTGAGAGGATGAAGCAGGTGTAACTGTGATTAGGTTATAGTCTTTTCTCAACGACATTCCTCCACTCTTTCCTCAAACTGCATTTTCTTTTACTGATTTTCTCAAAATTCTGCTAAAAATGTGAGCTACATATCCATTTAGACCATGTGACTTATCAGATAGTACAAGTAGTAGTAATACAAGTAAGATAGGGTCAGGGAATGCTGGCTTTGTTAAAATGATATTATGTAAGAAAATTCTTGCTTGGTTTCTGACTTACGTGCTTTACAAGCTGTGCAAGATTCCTTTTTTAATGAGTGGAACTCAAAGAATGTCTCCAGACTGTTATGAGACCAGACAAATTCGGTATGAAGACGACTAAAATCACAGAATTAACCTTAATTAAAGATGCTGCGTGGAGTCGTACTGATCTACTAAACACGTCGCAGGCAGTAAATGCATGTTAATGAATCTTAAAATTGTGATGCATTGCAGCAAAAATAACAATTGTCAGGTGTACCAGGTGGGCAAAAAGTGGGTCCAGATGTTGAGCGTCTCATTGGTCAGCTGGAACAGGCTCAGGATGCAGTCAGTGGCTGAGCTGCAGGGGTGTCGGTACCCGGAGATGATGCAGTCCTCGTGGAAAACCTCGAAAACAAATAAGTCCCCAGTCAGTCTGACAACTGACAAAGCTAATTGTTCAAGTTCTCTGGAGGAAGGAGAAGTCGCCAAGATTCATTTTCAACAAAGCTTAACAAAGTGTGGACCACGTTTTTCATGTATATCTAAGTGATCAATTAACACAGTGTTTGTCAAACCGTGGTTCCATGATCCCACCCCCTGAGATAAATCTTAGAGTTCACAAGACTTCATTTTGATGCTGATCAAGTTTGCACTACACTCGCATTCTGTGTCGCGAAATATGAAAAGTGTAAATAAGTCCATGACTTCTCACTCATCCTCCTAACTGAGTCCAGCTCAGTTGGACTGTGTCAGAGCTGAAATGTCCTAAATGTCCCGTGAAGACACATTGAAGGTGCACTTACTTTGGGCACTTGATTGATGGTGAAGACTCGTGGTAATCGGATGAGGCTGAGCATGGTCATGGAGGTGCTGCTGGTGAGGTCCGCGAGGTGTTCTGAACTGAGGCCGCCGGCGGGGTGTGCCTCCCGCCTTTATAAGGTTTGTGTTGCCATGCCTTCCTCAAGGTTCCTCCCCTTTCATCTCCTCCCTTTTCAGACCCAGCGAGAATATCCAGTATACCTGGGCCACTCCTCCTGCGGCTGCTGCTGTCTCTGTGGAGGTGGAGGGTAGGTGCGCACAGGTGTATGCTCACACACACACACACACACACAACGGCTGCTTGGCCACAAGAAGACAAAGAATTTAAGGGAAGGTAAAGACAGACGAGTTTTTCCAGATCAAAATCAAAATCAAGGCCCCTAAAAGTAAAACCAGGCTGTTGTTCCCACAGCAAAGATCTTCTTCTTGAGATTGCATTATCCTCCTGTCACAAAGAAATGACAGACATGCCAGCAGAGCAGGTTTCAGTGATAGATTTGTCTTCAGTGACAAAAAAAACCTCCAGCTGTGATTGACACTGATGTGTGCATCGGAGGCCAGTGTTTTTAGCCATTGCTCCTGTCAGGAACTCAGAGCACGTGCAGCAGCAGACGAGCGGCTTAACAAGTGCTCTCTGAGTTTCAGCAGATAAGACTGAAATCAGGACTGAATGAAGGGCGTGAGCTGCTCTGTCACAAGCACCAACACAGTTCCTTTCGTGCCACTTTCTTGCTCGTGTCTGACAAGTCACCATCTGCCCTCAGACCGACAGCAGCCGTCACACCCAGGCAGAGGCGGCCGAGCCCAGGCGGAGCTCCCCCCACCAGTCTCTTATCTTGTTCAAACTCTGAAGCAATGAAAGCAAACATATCTCACAGCCACCACAGAATTAGGAAGTAGAAAGTAGGAGATTTGTGGTTTGTTGTGATAGTTTTTCTCATGTTATACAGAAAAAAGTAGTTTGTTTTTTTTTACTTTGGCCACTCTGTGAGCTATTTTAATTTGAGTTAAAGCTACAGTAATAAGTAACCCCCCCCCCCCAAAAAAAAAAAATGCCATGCTTGCTTAAGTTTAATAACAAACAATGAGTTAATGCTTCATCTTAAAGGATTGATGGCAAACCTAAATTATTCTGGTTCTGAATGACTAATCCTCAGGGCCCGGCTTCATTTAAATGATTCTCGACCAGATATGTTTTGTTGTGATGTTCTTCTGAGATTAAAATTACACCAAAGAAGTCGGCCCTAAATCTAAGCGCAACCTCCAAACTGTCAGCCACTGCTTTTCCCTGCTAAAAATCCTTTCAGTAATCTGCCATGTTGTGTCGTAAACTGCCATCACAACAGCTCAGTGTGATGAACCATCACACGTAGTACAGCCGAGCACCATGGGATCTCATTCCGCTTTTCTCTCTGAGGAGCAGAGCTGCAGTCACAGTCAGAGCAACAGCGCAGGGTTAGAAAAAAAGTGAATAAATGAACCAACAAGGAGATGCAGGTCTGACTGGAAGTCAGTTTGGTTTGGCTCGGAGTCATTCAGCGTGGTTAATGAGTAAGTTGTTAAGACTTTTAGTGGCAAAAGTATAAACAAAGTCAAGTGCTGAGGGTTAGCTCCCAAGAGAACCAGACGCAAGGTCAAGTGAGGAAAACAAAGTTATTTGTAGGAATATGGCGACAACAGTCAGAGGGAAGTCACAGGAGACTGTTGGGCGGAGAGGAACAGATAAGCACATCGTTTTAGTGTTATGTTCAAGTTCATTTACATTCACCGTGCTTCTTTTCATGAGTAACACCAGGCTGAAAAACTGGTTGAAGGTGTCATGACTGCTGCTTACTGATGGGTGTGGTTGGGTGGGTGGGGTCAGGAGGGGGCTCTGTGACCCTGCCCATGTCAATCTACGGCTCTGTGCAGCAAATAAACAGCAAGCAACACCGTAAAAAATATAGACTCATAAAAAAAAAATTCATGTGGCTCGTAGCGACTGACTCCACATAGAAAAGGTCTGTCGTAGCGTCTTTGTCAACACTAAACTAAAAGGAGTGCACTGTTAGTAAAGGTTTAAAAACACATTGCTCCCCACCACCATCAGCAAAACTCCAGCTGAGAGAAGAAGAATGGTGCTTATTCCTGCAGAGAGTTTTTATACTGGGGGAATGAAAAGGACATTGAACACTTTCTGATCCACCACCTGCTGTTGTTTGTGATGAAACTTGTACCACCCTGTCTCACCACCAGGTGTCAGCCCTTTCAAACAGAAGTGGCCCAGGTTTTTGTGCGAGCAGGTGCTGCCGGTTAATCACGCAGATGCATAAGGAGTAAATACCACTGAAAAAATTAGGTTCTTTCTGAGTTAAAGACTTTCTTTAAAGGATCTCCCTGTCCTTAATGTTAATCCTTTTTAGATTTTATGGATTTCATTTTTGCCTTTGTTTGTCCTTTTCATGAATTCCTTTAATGCTCTGTGACCTTAGAGCACAAAGCTACATGTCTTTGTTTTTCTTTTGGAAACATCACAGCGAATTAAAATGCATCACTGCAGGGACTTCATGGTCTTGAAGCACTGCTTGCTCCTTTTATTGACTGTTAATGAGAAAAAGTAACACGTTTGCTTCAGGCCAAACCCCCCACCCCTCACCCCACCCCATACACACCAAGCTGAGCCTCTTGTGGCAAGCCCTGAATGTTTGTGTAACATCAGCACAACTAAGTAGTTTTTCACATTAAGCATTCATGGAGTCATTGTTGCTGATGCAAACATTGCTTTTTTTAATACGGGAAGAACTTTGTTTTTTGTTTACTGCAGGAGACTGGCAGACAGTCCAAAGGCTTAAAACACATTATTCTTTAATCTGATTTTGATTATGATTTAATCTACATGTGGGAAGTTGCTTTAACATAACTTGCGCTGCAGGAGTATTTGGTAGTGGCTCCACCACATTTCATGGGGAAATACTTAGCCTATTTCACCCCTACAGTTATTTGACAGCTATTATTTTTTGGATTCAGGATTCATGAACAAAACAGGATTTTACAAATGATTTTACAAAATTGGATGCACTGTTACAGATTAAAATACAGGGGAAAAGGACCCAGCACATAAAGTAGTTGAGTCAACTGCAACACTAAAATACTTCGCGGATCTCAACCTATCAGTTATGGTAGTAATAATAATGATAATAATAGTAATGATAATCCAGTTATAATGGGAAGTGGATTCAGTTCCTTTGCGATCATGCAACATAAAACTACATCATTACAATATAGTCCTTGACTGAGAAATATCAAAACTAACAGTTTGTGTAGAACAGTGCAGTGCATGAAATCTTGCAGATACAGGTCAGGAGCTTCCATTAATGTTAATCGCACATCAGAAGTGGAGGGGAGAGATGTGATCTGAGTGCTCAGTCATCTTATTCTTTACTGCCTTTTCTTCAAATTACTTCATCAAACAAAAAGCTTCCGTCTTCATATTCGCCATTTTCAATAATAATGAAAATGATGAGAATAATTATGATGTGCTCGCTTTGAGTCACTGTGCGGGGGTTACAGAGGGACAGTAGGGTGTTGAGACTGCACTGCAGCTGCTCAAAGAGTTGGTGCCTCCCTGGTGTTTCGGTTGATGAGGTGTAGCTTGTGTCTTCAAATGAGCAGCGTGTGTGGCAGACGCCCTCCCAATGCATTATTAATAGTAATAGACTCCAGGCGTTCATTTGCCTCAGCTGGATCTCAGACTTTCACAGCTTTTCCTCCTTCACTCGATCTAGAAATTGTCTCTATACCTTTCTCTCCTATATCACTTTTCTCTTCACTCTGGCCCGAACCGCTGCTCTGTCTTCTCATTGTTCCCTTCCATCACTCGGCTGGTGACTGCTTTGTTTTAGACTTTTATTCCCTCCACCGAGAAAACCTAAGCGTGCCAGTTGCTCATAAATGGATAAAAATACAGCAATTTACTAGGTTTGGAAAGAGAGATGGGGGGGTGTTATTTCATTTTAGTGTGATGACCATTTCTCTGTCTCTGGTGTTCATTTAGTACAGAGGATGAGGATGAACTGAGTCTGACAGCACTGGCTGCTCAGCTGCACAAATGAAACAAGAAATGAAGTGAAGTCTCAAAATGATTTGGCAGAGCACGGGGGAGAAGGAGATTCTTTAATGATTCAGAAAGGCTTTAGAGCAGACTGCCTGGGTAGCTGCTAATAACAGAGCAGAGTTTTAAAGGAACACTTCCTTGCAGAGAATCAGATGAGAAGATTGATGCCACCCTCACATTGGTCTGTTAGATATGAAGCTGCAGCCTGCGGCTCTTAGCTTAGCTTGGCACAAAGACCCTCACCGAGGGGAAACGTTAACCCGGCTCTGGCCAAAGATAACAAAATCCACCTAGAAGCATCTCCAAAGCTCACCAGTTAACATGTTGTAGTTCACCTCTGTAATGTGCACAAACACCAAAGTGTAAAATTGGCAATTTTCTGGCAACTAGCAGCCAGGCCAAGAAATCGCCCCAGTGAGATATAAAAGTGTCGGTAGGTGTATTTTCCAGGCTCGAGCTGTTTCCCCTTCCCTCCAGTTTCTGAGCTCAGCAAAGCTAAGCGGCCGCCAACAGTGGCCTCAGGTGTATATTTATTGGACAGATGTGAGAGTGGTATTGATTTTTCCAAAATACCAAACTCAAGACTTAAAGTTTTGGGAGAAAGTCGCTCATCGAGGTGACAAGATCACAAGCCTCAAAACCCTCTGGGACTTATATTGTCAAACTGCATTCACAAGAATGTAGTGGGGTGAATTAACTCAGACAGGGAGGTCATGTTTTCACCTGCGTCTGTTCATTTTATTTGTCAGCAGGATTAAGGGAAAGGTACTGAACCGATTTGCACCAAAGTGGGTGGAAGGATAGGACATAAGAAGCCATTAAAATTCAGTTTGGATGCTGTTAAAGGGGCAGATGCACGATCAACGATTTCATCATTCTCTTACGAAATAATGTTCAGAACTTGTTCAGCGTGTTGGAACAACTTTGGACAATTTGTGCAGCTCACTCTCACTCTCACAAACAACACACAGACGAATGCAACAACACAGGGTTCACTTGCGTGTGTTAAGTTCATCAAGCGGGCAGATTTATGGACACCATAAAAGGCTCCAGCCTCCAGACGCTGGAGTACCAAGGATTTGCCATGATGCTACCACGGCCATCTCCAAGGCTTGTGAATGGCAGCAGCGGAGGCTGAGGAGGCCAGCGTGGAGGGCTGCGAAGGGACAGAGCTTATTGGGTTTATGTAGGGCTAATTACAGGACTGGGAGACAGGCTCACTGTTGGGGGGGTGGGCAGTAATATCATTAATGTCAGGGAAAGAGGAGGAATGAGATGCGTGGGGTGAAGTGTGCGGCTGTGAGGGAGAAATTATGGCTGGATTGTATAAATGCCAGAAGGTAATGAAAAATGCAAGCGGTGGCAGGAGATGCAGTCCTTCTCAGGTGTCTGCGCCTCTCACTGGATCAGAATAGCCTAATTAGGATAAATTATTAATCGGGATTGTTTTTCGTCTCAGCAGTTTCATAGTCAGGACGTTCACAACGAACAAACTGTTTCTCTCCTGCAGAGCCCGGAGTTGATCTGCAACGGACAACTCAGCAGCACCTGAAGACCAGCACGATCATCAGAACGTAATCGGTTTGATATTAGTTCAAACTGAACCTTTTCTTCAAAATTTGAAGTTAGGAATAATTTAGATTCTCGATATGAAAAAACCCTCCAGTGTCTTAGATGATGGGGTAAATACATGGTCTGATTTTGAGGCTGACAATTAATAACATACGCTACAAGGGTTTGTCTTGACCTAACAGGTATACAGCCAATCAAGTCAATAAGTTGGTTATTCCACAGATTGTATTTGTTTAACTGATTAATGCTCGTTTGATATGATTATTATTGTTTTTAAACAATACATACACATGAACATATTACATTTTTTTCAATTTCAATTCAGCATTAATTAATCTAAACAATTATTTCCTCTATGACCTGACTGACTGTTTCATCAATGGAATGGTGAAGACTGTCCATGATTTCTCAAAGCCTAAGGTGCTGCCTTCTACCTGACCAACAGACAAAAACACAAGATCAATAAAACAAAGAAAAGCTGGGAAAACTCATAACTGAGAAGCAGGAAGCAATAAATGTTTTGCAAAGTTTCTTGAAAACTGGCTAAAAGCAATAATCGAGTCTCAAAACAGTTGCAGACAAATAGTCTGTTGACTGAACACTTTATTCAGACTGAAAACTGTGTTCATGGTAGGAGAGGAAGAGATTAGACCAGAAGTTTATGAAAAATGCTTTTATTTTTTACACCTTTAAAAAGCACATTTTAAAGCACAAAGATTTACTCTGTATATAAACACCTCTTCCTTGGACTAAAAAAATGGTAGCTTCTGCACATTGTGCTTGGATTGCAGAGTCTATACAACCACTCTGGGTCTCTTGTGGTGTCACAACCCCAGTAAACATTTTATTGCATAAATCACATTTGACCTCAGTGGTCATATGTTGAAGTGTTTTAATGGATAGTGGAAAGACAGAAAAAATACCACTAAAACAAGAACAGGAAGTTGTCATACCTATTACACAGTGAACAATAATAGCAGCTTTCTTAATGAAGGCGTTGCACATTGTCCTGAAAAGAAAAAAAGAAACAAGTAATCAAAGAAATACAATCAAAATAATGTGACAATAAACGGCAGTTGTGCTTTTGTCTATCTAGAAAAACAGATGCAAATGATCCCAGCATATGATGAAAAAAACCCAACACACTCTCAAAAAACCAAACCAAAACAAGCAAAAGCTTTCAAGGAGAATTTGCAGCTGTTGGCTCACTTCCCTTTAAACCAGTAGCTGACTAAATGCTAATCTCTAGTTGCACACATCCCCCTTTACAATAAGCAAGTTTTACATATGTTGTTTTTGCTATAATCTATCCAACCTACTTTTGAAAAACTAGCATTTCTGAAAAGGCAGTGTCTCTCTGTGATGTCTCCAAGGAGACTTCTCATTAAATAGTGACTGAAGATGAGTTTGCCCGAAAATATACAAATTTAAATGTACTTGAATCGGTGACTTTGGTATAACCAAAACGGAGCCAGGTACTCACACACAAAACTTCAATTCCTGAATGTTCCCTTTACACTACATATATCTGCTTGTCCTGTCAAAATGGAAAAGTGTGAAGAATGCAAGGAATGAAATGCCACCCGGAAAAGAACAGAACAAGAGCATGCATTCCAAAAAAACCCAACAAAACCCTAAAGGTTTTCAATATTCCAACCTCTTCTCTGGGAAAAACGTTTTGTCTTTCAACTTTAAAAAACAAACCTCAAAAGAATTCCTTCCACACACAATATATCTTCTACGATGGAGTATAGCCACCGATGAGAAAAAATAAAAATAAATCAAATTTTGACAATGAATTCAAATATTTTGTGAATGTTTTTTTTTTTTTTTTTTTTTTAAAAGGATGTAAACTTATAAGGAAAAAGTCATAATGTTTCAAGAATGAAATAATAAAAGAAGAGTAAGTCATATCTGGAGAAAAAAGTTATAATACAAGAAAGAAAAAGAAAACGTCCTAATGTGAGAATAAAATTCCAGTAATACAAGACAGCAATACAGTATATATGCACTGTATAAACTGTATTGTAGAGCTACTATTCTTCCCTGTAAAAGACGCCTCAGTTTCCTCTTAATATAATTCCTCTTTTTCCTCACAAAGTTCTTTATTATTTAAATACTACTTTTTTTCTGAAATATTCTGACCTTTACTCTGTCTACAGTGGCAGTAAAAGTTTGCCTTAAGTCCTCACTTAGTTGAGTTACAGATGAAGCTGAAAGGTCAGGAAGATGTTTGCACCAGAGCAACTCTTTATCCACACAGTGTTGCATCGAAATGAATCACAAGCCTTTTTTATGTTCTCTTTTATAGCTGACACTGGTGAAATGAAATCAAGACTGTCTGAGAGAAGGTGTTCATCTCAAAGTTAACACCAGTTCTGTAAAAATGACCAAAGAAAATTCAGCATCACCACTTCCAGGAAAGAACCGGCCCGCTTCTCCCGCTTCTCATTAATAATCTTTAAGGTAGATCGATGAAATCCCCATTGATGCTGAGGGCTCCACTTTGTTTTGTTTGTGAGTGCTGACTCATCCCTGACTACCGGCCGCACAGTGTGCAAGCTCTCCAGCCTATTAGCCGGGTGAATTGTTAGTGTCTTGGCGAGGCCATTTCTCCCCGCGCGGCGGTCAACGGGGCAGCGCTCCGATTAAAAACGCTGAGTTCACGCAACAGTGACGGCCAAAGGGAAGAAAAGAGCCTGCTGGGACGGACGGCCTCTTTATGTTTATCAAGAACCCCCCCCAGCACTCATCTGCTCGAATACACAGAGCACACATGCAGTACATCTACACCACCAACACTTGGATCCCACGGTCATCATCCTTAAGGTTCAGTTAAAGAGGAAGAGATTTTCACACAAGTTTCTACGTAAACAAAAATGAGTAAAAAAGTCGGGGGGTGAATGGAGCTTAAGTACTGATGATGCTGCTAAATCCATCTTCACCGAACACACGCCATGGGATTGATCTGAAGCTTATGTTTGGTATTTAAAGAAACATAATGGGAATGGTGTTTGTCCTGCGTTTGTCATGGGAATGACACTGCTGGGCCCCGTGAAGACAGATCTACTCATCTCATTTATCAGGGACATATTGATCAAACTGACTCATCTACATCAGTAGTTCCTTGTCAGAAGAGTAAAAAAAACCCTGTAAAGATGTGAATAAATTATTGATAGTGTCATCTAAGATGACCTATAGGTGTACTGTGGTCTGCTCACCTCACGGCAGCATCTCATCTGCAAACATCACTGAAGACCAATCTTATAACTCATTAAATCCTCTTGTTTTAACTGTGAATTCAGGTTTCGGTGGGTTTATCTTCAGTGTTACAAGTCACATGAGCTTAGACGCCCAGTCAACAGAGTGGAATTATGGGTAGGAACCAACTGGTCGTAGAGGCCGGTTTAACGCCTCACAGTCAAATGTGTGCTGTTTGAGGTATTTACTCCTCAGAGCTGATTTCAATCACAGCGACAGACACATAATCCATGACTTTATATCAAACGCAAAAACAGATGTAAAAATGATTTGTCATTGTTTCTCTGTATTTTAGCAAGAGGGGACTGGAAGCTAATGATATGGAAGCATAAAGCATTAGACTCTTCAGCTTCTCTGTGATGGTCAAATAAATATCTGATCTAACTGCCTAAAAAAACAACCAAGACTGGTTTAAAACTGCTCATTTTTGAAGGTTATGGGGAAAAAAATGTTGCAGTGGAGAAATAAAAAAAAAAAAAAGTATGATATGTTTTTTTTTGGCAACATTCTCCTCCAAATAATTTATAATATATTCTGTTATTTACAGTTTATTTAACTTTGCAAATCTGGGATGAAGTGGTAAAAAAATACAGTTTGAGAAGAGACCTGCGGCGGAGGCGTCGAAGAATGTCGGAAATGTGATTCAGTTTAAACAATTCAAGGTGTTTCATCTTTCTTTAACATCATATAGTGTTATTTTAAACACACACACATACAAACATACATTCTTCCTGAACACAAACAATCGTTCTGAAACTAGGTCTGTGCATGATTACAAAAACTAGCTCAACGAAGAGAAACGAACAGGAGAGGAGGGCTACAGTCGACGGTGCAGGAAGCGGAAAACCTGCACACGAGAACGAGTTGAGAGCTGCAGCTGACTACACTCATCTCTTAAGATTATGAACCTCAACCAAACCTGGGACGCACACACAGACCCGCCTCACATTCAGCGATCCATTCATTTGTCACACTACGAGCACATTCCTCCTCATTTTCAGTCATCGTCTCAGCTGCGTGGATTACAGTTTGCCTAGTTGTGCTTGGCACGGATCCCTTTTAAGTAGTTCTTCCAGCGCTTGACCACATCTTTGAAGATGGGCGAACTGTCTATGGATGCCAGCAGCTGTAGCTGGTTGATGTGCGTGGTGTGGTAGTCCCAGCGCGCCAGGTTGGGCGCCATGCCCAGCATGAAGTGGCGCAGGTCGTAGATGCTCCCGGACCCCGTGTCAAAGAGCGGCAGCATGGCCTTCAGCGACTCCATGCCGCGGCTGAACAGCTGCCCGGCCTCCCTGCCGAGCTTCTCTCCGGCCGTCTCCGTCAAGTCAAAGAGTCCCAGCAGGGAGTAGATGAAGCCGTTGAGGACAAAGGAACTGGGCGTGGTGGGGTATTCTTCATACCAGTCGTACTTGTTCATGAACACAGCTTTGACCCCGTGCTGCGCTGAAGGCACCTTGTAGGGTCCTACTGCCTTGAGGGCAGCGTTGAGGTAAACCTGGTCCTTGGTGAGGAGGTAGGCTCTCACTAGGGTGGACATAGCCTGGCCCTGAGCCATGGCCGAGTACCAGCCGGGCTCCAGGGGCCGGAAGCCTTCGCCCAGTTTACGGGTGACCATGATGGGCCACCCGCCGCGCTCGTCCTGGTTGCGCACCAGCCAGTCGCTGGCAGCGAAGAAGGAAGCCATGTGGGCGGTGGTGGAGATGGTGACATTGTCGACAAAGCCACGCCCGTGTAGGACTAAGCGCACCACCCGTCTGGGCATGATCTGAGGGGTTAATCAGACGCAAAGGCAGACCGCATTATTAATGAGCGGAAATAGTTGCTGGGACTGACTGAGGGTGTTTATCTTCTCATCCTGTGGTTCAAAGTTCTCATGCTGAAATCTAAGTAAAATTTAACAGAAATCTACATTTAATCGACTTGAATTTTACAAATTCGTGTTGAAATCAATGAAACAACAGCCACTGTGTTGTTGGTTTTTGTTGAGACCACCGACTTTAAAATGTGAAATTTATTATCTATGATCCAGTTTATCTTCTATATTTTTGATTTAAAGATTTCTTAAGTGATTATTTTATCCTCAGCCTACTGCAGCTGCTGATTCATTGTCAATCGATTGATTAATTTACTGTTTCATCTCCATGCCAGTTACTGAATCATGACATCATGGGTGTTTGGTCAAACACTGGACACACTGAACCAACCTTCGTGGCCTTCACAGCCTTAGTGTTGGACAGCCCGACGCCCTTCCTGAGGTCCGTGAGCAGGTCTCGGGTCAGAGTGCTCCAGGCGGTCCGCGGGCCGACCCCGTAGGTGATCTCGTGATCTTTGAAGGCGATGAGCTGCGTGTTGGTCACGTAGCGAATGACGAAGGGCGGGCCCTTCTCTGTGGTTTCCAGGATCACGGACACGCTGCCGTTGGAGGTGAACTTGATGTCCAAGCTGAGGATGAAGTCTTTGGAGTTACCCAGCTGGAGGGACACGCCTTCGGACAACTCTGTGGTGGGGATGAGCGAGTGGAGCAGAAAAAAAAATGTGCACAATGTACCAGAATGGCAAGAGAAAAGACATTTTACAGCGCGAATTTGAGTGTGTTTCGTCAAAAATAAAAGACTAACCTCATTTGACTGAATTTAAGAACTTACGACGATTACCGGAAGATGATGGGCTATTTTTAGCACGCTGACTGGAAGCCTGTCGCATTGTGTCTGTCTCCCTTAATACAATATCCTCTGATGAAATGTGCCTTTGATAGCTCGGTTTTTTACTCATGTTCCCAGGATTCACTCTGTAGTCCCAAATCAATAACAGTCAAACATCCCAAGAAATAATCTGAGGTCAAAGACCTGTGTTTTTAAAAAATATATATATATATATAACCGGGGTCTTGAGTCGTTATTACCTGTGAAGTGCCTTATTGTGTGTGTGTGTGTGTGTGTGTGTGTGAGAACAGATGCAGACACACACACACACACAGAGACAAGGTTCTCATGGGAAGCAGAGTACAGATGTGTCACTGCACACTGAGCTTAATTAGGAGGACGGAGGCAGGGGAATAGAGGGAGAAAAACTGAGGCAAGAACAGAGTGCAACTTTTTTTTTCTATTCTCCACATCTCCTCCCTGCAAAGCTGGAAGACACGGCTTCTGATGATATTCAGTCTCCACACTGCCACCGCTCCTCTTACACTCCATCAACTCTCTGCCAGTTTAGCTTCACTTGCTGTCTTGAATTCATTTCAACACCCTCAAGCACTGCCATCTCCTGGAATGATCTCCCCTTTGGTCTTGTTACTTGGTCTAAATGGCAAAAAATATATATATAAAAAAAACCTTTTCTAATCAAGGCTCCCCAAAGGATGAAGGGAGGAGAGCGTGCAGAGGAGTCAAGATAAAGGAGGGTAATGGAATGATGGGTCGCACAAAGTGCCCTTAAAGCCTGCCCGGGAGCAGAGAGAGTGAAAATGAGCCGATAGTGCGAGGAGAATTGAGAATCAGAGATGGGGAGATCTCGCATGACATGAGCTGAGAAAGCAGAAGCGGACGAGGCCGGCTGAGACACAAAGACAGTCGATCAGGGGGAGAATGAAGGAGAGAGCCAGTCTGGCAGGGGCCTCTGGACGACTACAGCTCTTTAATGCACTCATAAATCCATTACTTAAGGCAATGCAGAGAGTAAGTGGATTTGTACTCTGGCCCTGTGATTACTCTGCCATCAATAAAGGATGGGCAGGGAATATAGACGAGATTCCACCTCCTCTGCTTCTGCTCCCCGGCTGCTTAGCAATAAGGCGGGAGATGGAGATGACACGCCGCTGGAAACACGGCGGCGTGAACCGTGCTTGTATACATGAGTGAGCATGCCAGATGAACACTCGAAAACACATGTACAAGTGCATGTTGTGCGTGAGTAGATACAAAAAAAATACACGCGACAAGACAACAGCCAACATACTGCACGTGCCTACAAGAAACATTCACCCCCACAATAGTGCAATAGTGCTTATGGGTGGTGGCGAACTCTGAGTTTCCTACCAAAGCACGAGGGATTCATGGGAAAACGATGCACAGATGGAATCCAGTGTTACTGTCTTTGATATCAGCCTCACTGTTTACTGATGATTTTCCTACAGCTGTGTCGGGGATTCATTTATTTACTGCTCAATGCAACAACTAAACAGGGTTTTATTGTGAAGCGGTCACAGGAAACACAATGTATCCACGATCATTCATCATGAACCAGTCTACAAAACAAGACCGGCCATTTTCAACATTTTCTGGCAGCAGCCGCAGCGAGCGGGTGGATGAGGCGTTTTAAGGCTGCACACGTCTAAACCCTCAGCAGGTTAACCAACTTTAACGTAACGGAAAAATCCTCGTGGTGTGTGCAGCATGAGATCAAATGCAGTTAGTCGTGATGACGTAGCTGCTCAAGGTCAAGGACTGAAATCTTAACGTCTGCAATTAATAAAGACCTTTTTATGTTAATCAGTGTCAGACACATTAAATCTCCTGCTGAATTAACGCAGTAAGAGAACAGGAAACTAAAAAGCTCCAAGCCCGGTGAAAACTTTTCAATGCCACTGTAGCAGTCGACAGCTGCTCCTCCACTGCATCTGCATACAGCCGACACCCTGCTAATTCCAACAGAGCCCGGTTCGTGTAAGCTGCATCTCTGAACCATCAGCCGACCGCGTGGGGATTCAGAAAATAAAGTTGTTCAGTGGAGGACGGCGCTCGTGCGGCAATGTGCAGATGGTAGATGGTAGGTTATTATCAGGGGACAGACAATTGATCCACTTGTCAGAGGCTTTGAGAGGCTGTTCAACACCGATGCCCTAGATACAGTAAGGACGGGAAAAAAAGAAAAACTCCAAACAGAAATAAAGGAGCAGGAGGAGAAGTGGAGGGAGGCGAAGGCAGAGAGAGAAACTGACAGCAGAGGAGAAAAGTTTCAGACGAGAAAGCAGAACGAGGCTTCGAAATGGATCGGGCAAACATAATTGCGATGATTAGGAAGCACAAGAGGGCGGAAATAAGCAAATAGAGGTGGAGGGCTGAAATGCGGGGATAGACTGGAAGATTAATGGAGAATGACGACGGCCAAGGGAGGGCTGAGGAGCAATGATGAAAAGCTGACGACGTCGAGGAAAGACAGCTGCGATGGTGCGCTGAAGGCGAGGTGAGCGAGGAGCAGAACAGAGAGGAAGGGGGAAAAAAAAAAAAAAAGGTGTCGGGCGGTGAAATGAAAAGAAATTGTTGATGATGAGAGGCTGAAAGAATTAGGAGGATGGGAAAATTACAGTAGACAGCCACTCAATAGATGACAGAGGGAGAGAGAGAGGAGGAGGGCGGCCTGGAAATCTCAGCAGGAGATCAGATGAGAATGAAGACGGCTCTGGGTAAAAGATTCTGACTTCTCCCCATTCCAAAAATAACTCTGTCAACTATCTGGTGGCTGTGGTCATTTTTACAGCTGCAAAACTAGGCCACATTTCCAAACTCTGTTAAAATACATAGATTTCCTCCCTTTTTTTGGTCAACAAATACCACGAAAAGACCAAAATTGATTTCTGCGATATTGCTTTTTTTCCACTCTGAGCCACAGAGCTCCACTGTTGTCCACAAACAATTAAAAACAAATCATGGGGTGGCACAGTTGCACCAGGCGATGGGTGAACACACACTGCCACAAACACTCACATGACCGCCAAATGTGGTTTAACGGCAGCTGAAAATAGTTGGAAACAAATTTACACTGTGAAAAACTACAGTGTTCAACTGCCTTAGCAAATGAATTACCTTTTTTTTTTAAAGGGAAAAGTGCTCTGAGAGGCTCATGCCTCTGTTAGACTTTCTGAACTAAAAGAGGCAGCAGTTAACTACCTTTTGTTCACGCTCTCATTGAAGTCCAATTGTTTTTTTGTCCGTTGATGAATGAACTGAATGAAGGTTAACTGGCCCCAGATGGTGACACATGGAGACGACCGTTATCATTTCAACCCCTCACACTCATGAATTCACGGTCTGGTTAAAAAGTCAATAACGAAGCGTACGCATATAGACACCGCAAATGTGGCGATGCGTCAGTGAAGTGAACACAACAGGGTGAAATGTGCGATGCTTCTGTAATTATCGTCTGTCATCATGCGCCGTATCCGCCGTCGGCCGCCGCGGTCTGCCAGCACTCGCGCACTGTGGCGGTGACTCACAGACCATCATCCCCGCTTGAGGGGGCAGTTGCATATCGAGCCTCCTGCAGCCACAGTTAAGGGAGATAAGCCGCGCACCCCGAGGCTGGCCGGGCGTCGCGGAGGGCTCACGTACCTGGAGAGCTGAACTGACGCACGGAGGTAGCTCTGGTCTTGTCGTGGACGCGGCTCAGTCCGCAACCTTTCGGCACACTCCACGGCGTCGCGCTGGCCCGGCTGTCCCTCTCCTCGGCCGTGTCGTAGACCTCCATGTGGGGAGGGCGCTCGGTCAGGTTCTTGCTGTAGTGGCTCAGACCGTACTGGGCGATCTGGATGGCGTAGAAGTAGCCCTGAGGGCCCCACTGCGTGGACAGAGGCACGCCTGGGCGGGAGAGACGGAGGACAAGGTGAATGATGTCAAATTAAAGTAAGAAAAAGTGTCACACTGTGTTCAGAACTGCAGCCACGTCAATAAAACATGGTGCAAAATTAATTATTGATGCCACGCGTACAAATGGTAAAACTTGCAGCTACAGCAATAACAAAGATTTAAATCCGGGCCCGTTTTGTAAACAGAAGACACCTGAAAATCGTTACTGCAGGAAAGGATGCGAGGGTGAAATGCAAGCTAATCCGCTGCACTCCACCGGAGGCGAGCCCCCCCGCTCACGCAGCCAGGAATAGCTCTGATTAACCGATAGTTCGCTTTCGGACCTCGTGATGGAGAGAGCTGATGTGCGACCCAGAGAAGAGCAACACAATATGCTGAGAGCGGAGCTGGTGACGACGCCTGCTCCTCTCAAACTAATCACCTCTGCAAACACAGCTGCTCGCTCAGGTTCTGCTGTTCTGCTGTTTTCCTAAACAAACACGCCTTCTAAAAAGAAAAAAAAATCCATTTCCATTTCATTATTTGTTGTTCTCAAGTGCACTTGTCCAGTTGTCCAACCCCAACTCAGACAGTAATAATAATAATAATAATGATGATGATACTTATATAACCGCTTTCATACATGAAATACAGCTGAAAGCACTTACAAATTTGAGCAATGGTTAAAATTAGGATTGGAAATTAAAGGCAATAAACTTTCACTAACTTTTGACAGTGAAATTTGCTCACACAAATTATTAGCTTTTAGTCGCTATTGTTTTTTAATTCAGTTATCATAATACACTTAATTACAATCATTTTGTCTTGACATGGGCACTGCGAGTCCCTGTGAGGTTAGCATGTGGACCACGCTACGTTCACTTATTAATGTGTTCATGGAAAGAAGTGCGCGCGCACACACACACACACACACACACACAGACACACAGGCCTGTCAGACTTTCCTCCATGCCTGTCTCGTTACTGGCATCTCCCTTCCTTGACAACTTAAGTCGAACGACTGTCAGAATCCTCACGTCGCAACACTGTGCTACTCACTGAATAACACTAAGTAATCCATGTGGAATCGACTGTTAAGCCTCCACATATTTTCATGACTCCAGAGAGCGGAGTTGAACTTGAAATCTGAAAAACTCGGTGCCAATTACTGGAGAAGTTCTAAACCCGCTGGAGTTCATATAGCGGTGCCACAGCTGATTGTTGTGCGATTCCTCCTCCCAGCTTCCTCTTTAACCTCTCGCAGGTGTGCAGAACTCCAGAGAGGTGGAAAAATGTGAGCAGCCATTAAAGCTCCATTAAGCAACGTCTTCAATAATAACTGGGGGTCTACAACGCGTCATGTTAAAAGGGTCGTGAACTGTGCAGAGCCCAGGGAGATTTGCAGCCCAGCTCCTCATGAAATGCTTTGGTGGGAATAACGTGATATTTAAATAGCTGGATGTTACACTTCCTGCTGCTAAGCCATTCACAGAACACGGGGATCGAACACTTGACAAACCGCAGCCCACCAACCCGTAATGTAATTAAGGGAAAATCACATGCAGCGTAGGTGCAATGGAAAACTGCACAAATGAAAGAGAGGTGCCTGCACGCTGACTCCAAACCAAATCTTTATTTAAATTTAACAACAGGCAGACTGAGATGGGATCGAATTGTTGCCTATTTTAATTGCTGTGTGGTTTGGAGTCATTGTAACTGGACCGCAACCGCAACGGCTCACAGCAATGTCCCGAAATCCACACAGAGACGATTCATCCAGGTCCACCTTGGCCACATTTATCTCAGTCAGCAGGTTGACCGTGCACACGCATCATGTATGCGTTTTGCACCAAGAGCGTAGGTGAGAATGTGAGCATTTTATCAAGCACTTTAAAAGGCTGTAAGACTGTGCTGTGGGGCCGTGTGTGCACAAACGTTTAAGTGATGGTGGTCCGCAGCTGAACGCGGAGCGAGGGATGGCGGGAGCACGAGAAAAAAACGCGAGACACGAAAAACGAGACAGATCGTGATTTAAGAGAGCGTTGTTAGAGAGGATTAACTATCTCCACTAATGACGCTGCTCCGGCTGCCGGAGCTTCATTTCTCTTTCTTTGTCTCACCGAGGCTCCGGTGAAGGAAGGAAGAGTAAGACCTCCATTTCCAACCCTCCGCTGTAGAAACCGCAAACCCTCCAGGAGACGTGACAAGTATTGACACATAAAAGTGCAGTATTTGTATGACGCATACAGTGTTTGCATTCAAAGCCTGACAGAGCACTAGTTTCTCCTGAAACATCTGCAGCCTGAATGTTTTTTATCATCCCAATGGTATCGCAGTTTAAAAAGACGGGCGACTGCTTGAGATATCGGTCCAATTTGGGGGGGCGTCCAGTGCTCCAGTGTTAGCAGGATGTACTGGGGATGTTGCGACGCCTAATGCGTAGCGCTGAGGGTCCTGTTAAATAACTTTTCCACGGGTAGCAGCTCCCATGACCTTGTTCAAGCCCTGAGGTACTTCCGACTGTGACAGGCTAATTAATGAACTGCTATTTTCACCTATAAAAATATGCTAACTCGAGGAGAGGTGCGCGTGCTTTGCGGATGTGGCGTGCTTCATAGAAAAGAGCCTTGGGCTTAATTAATGGACCTTGATAAATTGTGTGTGTGTGTGCAAAAGAAACAGTCTGCAGGCAAGTGGAGGGTGAGAATAACTTCCCTGCTGCTCCTCGCTGCCCAGAGGTACTTAAAGATTTGGCTATATTCACATCCGACCCATTTTCCACTACACATGTTCCCTCCCATACATGAGGTCACACTTACGGTGACCTCACCCAAAGAGGGTGAGACATTGCATTGAACTGAAATCAATGAAACTGAACAATCAAACTTTTTGGGCTTCCTGACCTACCTCACGATTCAGTTTTCTTTGCATCACAGGCTCCTGAGGAGCATGTGACACGATGACATACCTGCGTCTTGCAGGTTTTACTGTAAAGAAAACTGCTGTGTACAGTTCTGTTTGTGTGCCGAACAGAAAAACAGATTTCTAATACACAGGAAAAAAAAGAAAAATGCCAGTGATGGAAATAGCAGCATCCAAGTCAGCAAAAATACTTTTTTCACTGCGGCTGAATTGCTCTTACAGACACTGGCTATCATCCCTCATCAAGCTAACCACTGCAACTGATACTCTAGTGGTGAATATAAACTTGCTTCTTAAGTGGAAAAGGACCGAGGACAGTGGCTGAATCACTACCAATTGCAGCCCCTCGACTTCTGTGATTTTCACTGATAACCCCCGCTTTATTTTGACTTCCTTGTGTGAATTTTTCCCCCTTCACTGGTGGCTTTAGCTATTTGACAGTAAAGGAAGAATAATGAACATCTATTTTGTAATTTCAGGCAAGTAAGGACCACTTCTTCAAGTGAGCAGGACATGGAACTATATTGATGACAATGTGGTTTGAACTAACAGCCTTTTAAAATGAGCTATTGATCCTTCTTGGCAATTATTTTAAAAGGAACCTTGAAAGGAAAACAGCTTTGAGGACGGACTCAAAGTGCGAACAGGGAAGAATGGATCGGCTCAGCGGAGGCCTGCTAAGGATATCCACACAAAGCAGCGCAGGCGGTGTCCGGGTGGAGGGACACAAATTTGGTCTGACAAGTGTTAGTTTTGAGGAAAGGTTAAATCTCATTTGGGAATGGCTGGCAGATATTGAGTCGCTGCTTGTGAAATACGATCCGATTTGAAATCAAGTTGCTGCATTTGCAATGCATCACTCTGCTGAAGTGGCCCTCGCTACGTAAATCACGTACAGTATTTCTCACTGACATGGGGTTTTATTAAAAACCTAAAAACAAATCAGTTTTATGTATTTTAGTTTTCCATAGACTCAACTGATGGGGAAATGCCACTAAAAAGTAAATCCAAACTGTAATAAGAAATTTTTTTCCCTGTAAATGTTTTGCATGTTCATGTTGTATTATTGAATGTTTAATGCTCTGGTATCACACGTCATGTTCAAGCACGCAGGAAAAAAATCGCCTGCACTGTGATAACAAAACAAGCTACACAGTAGAGGCTCTTCAGATGGGGAAAAAAGCATTACATGTGTGAAAAGTAACACAATGTGGGAAAAAAAAAAAATCAGACAAAAATAATCTGTGATTTCTCTCTGAAATGAAACCACTGATGTAGGCTACACTTTGAGAAGCACAACTTCGTTTACATTTGTTTCTCTGGTATCTGAACACGTACAAATCAGGGGTTCCTATGTATTAAATACAGTATATATCTTATTATATTTGTATTCAGATGCAGTGACTCGACTTTGTGCACCTCGAGCTGTGTTTGGCTGTGTGATTGTCAGCGATCAAAGTCTTACCTTCCACTCCACTTATACACTTGACACGGTCGCGGACCTCCACGTTGTAGCCCTCGAACGACATGAAGACTCCGTCGGGGTGGTAGGGCTCCCGCTGCGTGTAAACCTTCGAGTAGCTGTGCTGGAACTCGAAGCGGTCGTAGCCGTCGTACTGCACCACCTTGCCGTACACCTCAAAGTATTTCTCCATCCATGAAAAGGGCAGGTAGATCTCTCCGCCCTCCTGCCGCCCTTTGATGGTCGACTCATCGTTGATCAGGCAGTCGATCTCCTCGTACTTGAGGCCGCCGCCCACGCCGACCCCGACGACGGGCGGGGGCTCCGGGGGTTGCGGAGGGTGCTGCTGGCTGCTGATGCTCGCGTCCCCCACCTTGGGACTCGGGGCCACCAAGGCAGCGCGGGGGAGGAAGCGCAGGGCGGTGTCACTGGAGCAGCGGTTCCACAGCAACACGGTGATGAGCGTGAAGAGGGCGCAGATTACGATGAGGGTCTTGTAGTTGACCCGAGCAGCCAGGCAGCGCATGGTCACAACTCACCTGTGGGGGGGAACACGCACCATCGCCGACTTGTTAATTTCAGAATCAAAGATACAGCATCAAAGGGTAGAGTGTAAAAGGTGCAAACTGCATCTAAATGCACTGACCTAAATACAGTCCACAGCATCTAACACAACCTTCATTGGCAGGAAACACATTTACATGCATATGAGAATCCAGGTTACTCGGAGAAACCAGGTTATGCAGGAAAATGTGACGGCACATTTTCATGTACTCGAGTAATTGTCTGCCTTTGCAGTGCAGCAGGTCCGAGTTCTCCCCTTTACAAGTTTTTTTTTTTTTTGCCGGATGAGCATTTGTACTGACAATGCAGTGAGGACGACGAGCACTGTGGTGAGAGTGCACAGTCTGTCCCTTCAATGGGAATGAGGCTGAATTTTACAAAACGGTCAGATGGTGAGCAGAAATCCCATGTAGCAGAAAACTGACTCGTGGGGGCGGCGGCGGTCTCAGTTTTAGTCGGACGTGAAATAAAATAATACTGAAAAAAAAAGGATGCTCTGTCTGGTCTAATAATCTGCAGCATTCCTGTTACGGCGGCCCCCGTCTGAAGACTTCATTATGCACGTGTACATATGAAAAAAGTTGATTACAAACATGGTTAAGAAATCTCTCATGTCCTACCCTGATTACTAAAACTGGGTTTCTTGATGATTAAAGCAAACAGATCAGTTAATGGGCTCAGCAGTCATCAAAACACCACCACTAAAAGACACTATAACCGTGTAACAGCAGAATACAACTGTACAACAGTGACTCTCATTCTTTCGTGAGGACTTGGAACAAACTTTCCTTGAATAGATGATGAGCTGCAACTTGCATGTCGCACATTTTCTGCTCACTTTTGTTTGGCGAGGGGACTGTTGAGTTGTGGATGAGTCACAAGCTGGACAGGGATGCTCCAAAGAAAATCAAAATGTGCGTGGTCACACATGCACTACGTTGCAGGTCTGTGACCAATGAGAAGCCGCGGATTGTGCGTCAACTGCCACTGTGTGCACGCGTCTCATTCGCCGCCCAACAAACCGCCACTGTCTGCGAGCGGTTGCATTTTGTGCCAGGTTTTCTGGTAAACTTGTTTCATATTTAATTCGTGCTTTGGGTAAATTTCAAGTTGCGTCTGCTCCTCGCTGAGACTGACAAACAGCTCGATCCACAGCGGGTTAGCTTAGCTTAGCATAAAGACAGGAAAGAAGTGGTGTCCGAAGTCAGAACCTCTCAAGCTTATTAATTACCACTTTATGTTTTGTTTATTCGTTTGTGGCATCAAGCTCATCCAACTCACGCCAAGAAAGCATCTCCCTGCCTGGCTGGACCTCCACCAACAGCTGCCAGACAAATCTAAAATTACACTTTAAGGTTCTTTTGTTTAATTGGAGAGAACTTCATTGAATTATCAACAGAAATACCATTTCTTTTACTCGTTGGTTTGATTGTGTGCGGATGGAGATCTCACACGACGCACGCAGTGAATCAACGACATGTTAATGTCTGGACAGTCAGCCTGGATTCACATTTTCACATCCTCGCCGTTGTTTTCACCGAACGAGCCAGAAATCAATACACGCCGAGGTCCTCTCCTCCACGCTAATTATAGCTCAGAGAATTTACTACGGCGCTGACGACAGAGCCAGGTCGTCTGCTGACAGGGGAGGAGAGGACCAAAATCATTAATCTGAGTTCATTTCAATATCTCAGCTTAAACCAAGCCGCTAGTAAAGGTCAGCTCAATTACTGTGCATTAATTGGGCAACAGCAATCACCTATTATCAGCATGGCACAGTCATACTGTTCAAAGTTAACGCTTGAGATGGACCTGCAGAGCGCTTTAACGAGCGCAGGTGGTGGAAGGCGAAGAAAAGGCTCCTTCTGAATGAAGTAAAACTAAATTTAAACTCTCCTTTGTAATAAAGCACTTGTGATGTTTCTGATAAAATAGCACATATTTTTCATTTTTGTTCCACAGGAAATGTAGAAAAAAACCCTTTTAAACACATATAAACTTTAGTTTCAAACTTTTTGCTGTTGTCTACTGGTCGGGGGATTGAAAAAAAAAGCTTTTTGTGGTATCTCTGAGCCTGATAAATTATTGCCACACATAAAAACCATCATTGATATTTGGAGAAATGTCAGCCTGGTGCAGTGATGAAAGATCGGGCCGACGGGAGCTCCGTCAATGCTGGGAGTGTGAGGTGGAGGGCCAGGGGACTGCACCTTGAAAGATAAGTAGGACCAAACCTGTCAGGGAACCAACTATAAATAATTGGCTCTTTTTATAGTGATTCGGCGCCAGCGTGGAGCTCGGGCTCCAGGTGGTGAGGAACGGGCTTCAGCACTGCAGCGCGGAGAAGCATCCGAATGCCCCGCAATGATGAGGAGACGCTTTGTCCAAAGCCACGCCCCGTCTCAGGAAGGCAGCTCACCTTGACACCGTTAACAGTTGGCACACCTGAAGAGTCACGGGCGGGCAAATTACAAATGCAGTGTGGTTTAAGGGATCAAAAATGGTCCGTCCCACCCACATCTGACCCACAACTAAACATTTGCCCATTTTGCCGCATGGCTGAGGCACACCGGAAACTAACGAGAGGCACGGGCACTTCTCATTAAAAAAACAGGAGCTAGACCAAGGAGGAGAGAGTGCACAGCAGAGAGCCCGAGAGCTAAATTCAACAGGAACGGAACCTTTATTTGTTACATATTTCATTGCGATAAATTAAAAATGGCAGCAGATAAAACTCAGTCGGCGGAGTAATGCGATACACGGTGCACTGCTGAAAATCCACTTGTCAGAGACGGACTTTGGCAGAGCCTAATAAAAATGAAGATTTTTCTTTATTCGGACGGGCTTCAGTCTAGACACAGTTAACAGTGTGTGCAAACTAAACTTGGGGCCGTTGCTAAATGATCCTGTGTTGTATTTCATACTGTTTATTGGAGAGAACATCCAACATGAATTCAAGGACAGAACCGTGAGCGACTGGTCTCTGGCCTCTGGAGCACTCACATGTGCAGGCTCTGGCAGAGCAATAAAATGACGCTCATTGCGCGGCAGCTCGCGTCGCCAGCTGAGCTTCAGCGATATGAAAAAGGTTCCCGGTGGCACTACAGGGGAAAAGCGTCGTGAGCGACCGACCGTGGGAGAAGCCAATTACGGCAATTTTGGTTCCCGTGACTTTCAGCGCGGAAACAAGAAAACAACGCAAAGGTGCCCTGATCGTTGCTGTCACCATCATCCAGCCCAGGGCCATCGCAAACACTTCTACTGGATGAGCCATGAACGTGGACATTCAGGCTACACACTGCTGTTGGTCTAAATCCCTGCGAAACACTCAGCCGGCCTTTCTACATCCACATAAAGAGGAACGACACTTTTGTTCTACGTCACGTAGACAAAGCTGATACAAACAATTCAGTTTAACACCTCTTGACTGTGTTTTGACAAATCCGCTGCTTTGCACAAGTTAATTACCAGGCAAACAAACAACATTTAGCTTGTCACGCCGGCAGTCGAGCAGCTGCATTGTCTCCGGTGTATTTTGACCCAGATTCACTCAGATCCATTAGGATGTTGCTCTCACCAGATACATGAGAGCAGGGGCTGTTGTTTATTCCAAATCATCAAACGACTTGTGTTGTGGTCTTCCTGAGGAGCCACCTCTTCAGACTGGACTCACTCAGTAGCCAAGAAGGAAGTTGTGTTAGTTAGTGTTGTTGCCTATACTTCACTACATTACCTATAGATGAGGAAGATAGGCAAAAACTCATATATTTTTCTGTGATCGTTGTGAACAGCCACGTTTTCATTGTGCCCTTCAACATGAGGCGACTTGTTCACACAGTACAGATGGACCTTTGTGTAATCCACTGGTTCTCTGCTCTCAGGAAGGTCTTCACAGATCTAATCCCTCTGCTGAGAACACGGTTTTGATCTGGAAGGGAAAACGAAATAAAAAGACAGATGCAACTGGACAGGAGGTGAAAGACAACCCTGCCGGGTGATAAAAGCCTTCCGTGCCTGACAGATAAAGGCGGAAGACGCTGGGAAAACAAAAGCAGCTTTTCGGCTTACACGCTCCCGGGGTGCTGCCTCAGGAAATTCAAAAGTGCCTGAAATAGCAGGTACAGACCTGTTGAGACTGGTAGATTTTTTTATGTGATGGTCCATGAAAACCTGAATGATCGGACCTAAAACCACACGCTCTGAGAAATGCATTATCTCACTTATTGTTTTCCAAACCACCACAATGTTTTATGAAAGACAACTTATTACCATTCATTAGGCTGTCGCTGTAGGGTCTATGCTCCGTCAGCTGTTTTTTTTTTTTGGAGGGAACAATGTGGACGACAGCAGCTGCTGTGCAAAGTTTCTGTACTACAATAACTGTGAATACGTTCCAGTTTGTCCCTGAACTCTATGTCTCAAAAGTAATTTCCCTCATTCAAGAGGAGCAGGAAGGAAGCTCGCGTCACTTGATTATCTAATCCCATTATGAAGAATATATCAATCATCATCATTACTTCGTTAACAAAAGCCTGGCATTCAATGAGGTCCTATTTGGAGGGAAATCGCTGGTAAACACATTTTCTTGTTTAAAACAACTCAACAAAGATGATTGCACCGCATGTAGGATTTCTCCTCCCATTAATTATTTACAGGATGTGCACGGTCCTATGTTTAGCTAATTACAGAAAAACCCCTTAAGAGCCAAAAGCACTTTATTACCTTACTTTATCAGAAGAACATGACCCAGTTTAGCCATATGCAGCAGCTATTCTGGAAACATATTCAATAAGTGGTATATGGAGCTGAAAAGGATGAAGTGATTATCAGACTGGTTGACTGACAGAAGGTTAAAAGATCATTTCCAGAATTGTTGGAAAAACCTGTTTCTGATGATAAGAAGATGTTTAATTTCCTGCTAAGAAATTCTTAAATTTACTCCTACATCTCCTCCCTCATTGGAACATTCATTTTTCCATTTAACAGAAGTTAAACTACTGGCTACAATATGTCTCCTACTGTCTGTGTATGTGCAATGCTGAGCCTCATTAAAACTTGTGCACGTTGCCTGCTGGCCCAGGATTAGCTCCCAAAAATTCACTGTGACGAATAAACATCACTGATCAGTTTAATGGATATCCTTGGGTTTTGGACTGGGACTTTCACCTGGGACTGGAAACTGTGCACAACACTCTTAACTGTTCTGGGATATTTAACAGACCAAATGATTAATCTATTGACATAATCATCAGAGGATTAAAGAATAATAAATTCATTGCAGCCTCAGCGGTATAATTGCAATATGCTAATAAAAGCAGACTGATGTGAAGTCACGTCTGACTTCAGTCCGAGGGTATCTGGCTGATGAATCTGTTGACAGCTCTAAAGCTGCAGGAGCCAGCTGACTGACACGACGAGCATCTTCACAGCGTTGAAACCCCGGGTCCCGGGGCGCTCACATGTCCGATAATACGCAGCCTTTTTTTTTATGCTGCCACTGCAGATCATAAAAGCTTTATACTTGGACTGTGAGCATTTGCCTTTGAGCTGTGATGAAGTGTAACATATGACGGCTCTCTGGATGCCGCTGACAGTTCCTCCATCCAGCACAGAAATTGATCCCCTGGCTCAAAACGATGAGCATTAATTCTGCCTGCCATAGATAACAACTACACCTTTTTTAACAGGCAGACATATCTTTCCGTCTCTATCCCCCATAATCCCTGACTATAAGGCTGGGGAAAATTCAAGGAGGCACCTAATACTACCAGGTGTTTCAGTTAGAGCAGTGTATGAAATCAAGTCTCTTCAAAATAAAAAGCATTGAGACCTTGTTAAACATACCTGAAGTCAAACTAGCTGCCAGTCTCTGCCCTAGGCCCCGGTGCAGAATGCACAACATTTAGAAAACTGTCAAACGTGCGGCAGCACTCGGCGCAGGGATGGATGAACGGGGTTGTTTTTCCTCTCCCCATGTCCTCTGGCATAGAAATCACAAGCAGTCATCACGGCAATAAAAGCTGAGTGCTCGTGAGCCACCCTTGGGGAACCATTGGAGCAGAAGCCCGGTGTATGCATGAGGTGCAGGTGTTGTAGCCCTAACTAAACTCCTGACATTTTCACTGCTCTCCTCCACAGGAGCGGTGGAGGTGGTGGTGATGGTGGTGGTGGGGGGGGGTTGAGACAGCCTGTAAATTATCAGCTTATGCCCTAGCTGTGAGGCAGGTTAGCTCCTGTGGAGAAGGGATGGTTTCATGTAGGTGTGCGGGCGTGTGTGCGCTGCAGTTCTGAGCCCGACCACGATCATGTGTAGGCATCGGGGTAAACTCGATGTAACGACTGACGGGGGTCGACTAGCAAAAAAAAAGAACTTGCGTCTTTAGCCCACAACCATTTAATATGTGAGCTGTTATAAAGCTCCCATTCTGGTAAAGTCACTGCGTACTTGATGTAGTTGAAAGACACCTCATAAACCCATACATGTGAACAATCCCGCTCAGGGATGGTTACTGACGGATCGCAGGAACACAACAATGAGCAGAGCTTGTCGCTGTGCAAAGGTTCCAGACGAGACACTTAATACTGTGTAATATGTGAGGCCGCCTCCTGACAATCGACGGGAAAAGTCAACAGAGTTTTGATTTGTGGGCTGGTCGCAGGAGAAAAATAACAATCAAACTCCACAGGAAGTGGCGGCATTCCGGGACAGACATGACTGCATCTTCATGGGCAGAACTGGCGGCCTCGCCTCACGCAAGACTGCCGGTCGTACCGTCACTAATGTCTGTCCAACAGTCATCAGGTTTTTTGTAAAAGTCACTAAATCTAGGGAGGACGAGGCTGCAGCCAGAAACAATTTTCATTAGAAATCAATGTTCAAAATATCATTACAATTAGTGGATTAAATCATGTGGTGGCTAGAAATTGCAATTACATAAATCCCAGCGTGTTGTTTATGATCATGTTTTGCTGCCCAACGGTCCAAAACCCCAAAATATTCAGTTTACTGTAACATAAGACAACAGAAACTGGCAAATCCTCAAATTGAAAAATGACTTAAAACGATTAAAACCTTACGAAAATAGATTCAGATTAATCTTCCGTCAACCGATTTACTGCAGCGGCTCCGAGTCACACCATTTTACAAATTTGGAAACACGGCGCTGGTGAAGATGCCGTAAAAAAAACATTTGCTGCAAAATACACACTCAAGAAGAAAAACCCTCGGTGTGGCTCCAGGGCCGCAAATAGGGCGCGGCTCAAAAGACCGACACACGCTCAGCCAGCAAACGCTGCACAGATCCACGGCTTTGTTTAGAGGCAGCCACCAAGTGAGTAAACTTGCTCTGAAGTTAATGTGCCTGTGTGTTTTATCTCTAGTCGGAGGATTAAGCAGGTCATTACCAAAAAGCTTATAACGGAGGCCTACTGAGGGATTAAACAAAACTCCTAATGAAACGCTGGTGCGAAAAATATATGCACGAGTTGAAAGGCTGGCCCGACGGCATCGCAGGTACAAATGGAGCACGTGAAGGGATAAAGTATGCTCCAATGAGAAGCCGTTCACACAATATTTATTCAGCCTTTTCTTGCCAAACTTGAAAACACGTTGCAGTCCAGAGCAGCCGCCTTTTTCCAAAGCCTATTTGTGTTCTTTGTGCCACTAAGTGCCTGAATTTGTGCCAATATTGAGCCGATTAAATGTTTCGCTTTTCTGCAATGGATTGCTCTGTTCTGTTGTGCTTCCCTTTGTGCATTTAATATCAAAGAACTAGCGAATCGGCCACATTGTGCGACTAACTAAATGTCAGCGTCAGCTTTACTGAAACGTATGCAAACATGCCATAATGAAATTCAATTACCTTTTTATATTGTGATTATCAACACCCAGCGGACGGCTCCGTGAGGAGAACAGGCAGAGGAAAGCCTTCGCTCCGGGCTCCGTTCAACTCAAACGGGGTTGTGCACCCGACATTACTGAACACTGGCGCTTCCAAATTACACAAGTCATCCCAACACACGCTGACCGGGAGACACAGGGCTGTACTGTGTGCGTTTGTCAGCTTCTCTTCACAAAGACACACAATTACCCGGGTTTTACAAGCTGATGTGGCCAGAGTTAGTTCAAAGAGCTCCGTCTTTCCAGTGACAGCCGGAGGAGTAATGCAGGGGCTTTTGGGGGGGGGGGACTTGTTGCAGCTATGCTTATTCAGCTCATCATACAAGCAAAATCAGGCCATTTTTCACAGTGGATGTTAGAGATTGCAGATATTTAATTTGTCCCTGTAATGAAGTCTGCAAGCAGAGGGGGTTACACCCTCATGTTATTTCATTAAAACAAACCCAGCCAATGTTGCAGCGGGGGGGCTTGTTGTAACTCGAGGACCTTGGAGATAAATGTATCCTCCTGGTGATACCGCTACTGACCTCTGATCCAGTCACAAAGAAGCCGCCAGCTGCCTGGACATCCTCTTGATGCTCAGCGCCGGGTCTCGACAGCAGCTGGTTCTCCTGGTTCTCCTGGTCTCCTCAGCACCTGTACATGACAGAGGGGAGAAGTGGATTTCTATGCATGTCTTTACATGTGACATGCATGTATTTGTTGGGAATGTTAAAAAAAAAAAAAAAAAATCCTGCCTGACCAAAACCAGCCATCTACACCGAAGGGTGAAGAGTTTTCTTGGCGAAAGTTTTTACAGCTGGGGGCGGGAGGCACTGGGTAGGCCGCAGATCACAGGCTCATATCTGGCATGCTTTAAAGCGGCGGGCACAGTTGCTGATCAGCTGATAATCATGCAGAAGAATGAATTCCTGCAGGCTCCGCATTCTTCAAGTGAATACCTCAGACAGGCCAACCGGTTCTCCAGGTAAATTATGACCGATTGCTCCTGCATGCTAAGCAGCTCCTCAATACAAACTTTTTCTGAGGGAAACAAAATTAACTGTTGTAATTTTTTTTTCTTTTCCCCACACTGTGGCTAATTATAACCTTAAATCAATGCTGCATAGACTTTGACACTGATGCGCTATAAATTAAGATGAGGAAACAAATTCATATTTGTAATTGCGGCCGTGATGAATTCGTAGGCTTTCCGACAGCAGGGTCATTAATGTACAACCAATCTATCAGTGCAAATATGCACAGAGTGACATGGATACTTTACTCTGCAATTAATCTCACCAATGTATTTCTAGCCCCTGTTGAAACAGGCCATTAAACTAAAGAAGGTGCTAAATCGCCACATCAAAGAGAGCATATTGATCTTTTTATGAAATGTGCTTATTGACAAAGCACTTAAATTAGATATTGTTGAAATTAAACTAGCTGGGCTCGCTTCTGTCACGGCTTTGTTACAGCGCTCGAACACAAAATATACAGAGAGAAAGCCAAGAACGGGACAAGGCCAACAGTCCCAAACAACATCAACGTCTTACATTATAATGCAATCCAATCAGGGATGAGTTTAATGAGTCATAGCCCCACTCACTGCCACTGTAATTAATCCAAATCAATATCGGAATCCTAACGTTTTTCCTCCCCAGTGTCTTCTCTCTCATCCACAGGTAAAGGATAAATCTGAAGAAAGTGGAGACCAAAACTGCCTCATTAACAGCTTGCCCGCCTCAAATAAGTCGACAGAGAAGGAGAAGGAGATGCAGGGAGACCAGCTTTACAGCCTTTTTGTCAGTGTGCAGACTCCCTGGATCTCAAATCCTGCAGAGGAAGCAAATCTCTTAAAAATTAATAAAAAGAGGTCATTTATATGTAAAACCTGTAGCCGCATCCTGGGGATATGATCTATACTGCATAAGGTTTCAGACAGAAATTCAATTTTGGTTAAATATTTCCGGCATAAGTATGCTGTGATGACACAAAGGTAGGATGTTTGTTTGCAACCCACCCTCATTTGAAAAGATGGCACATGTTGCACCGGCCTGAGTGAAAAGGAAGTAGAAATGTCAGCAGTCTTACGGAATCAATATTCCCTGGCTACTGTATGGGCGTACTGATGCTTTTTTTTGGAGCATGTGTGCTGCAGGCAGATGGTGAGAGGTAGAAAATGAGAGTAAATGTCACCCTCGCTCATTCTTTCCACAGCCTGTCCTGCACCACTCCTGTCATCTCCGGCATTTTCCGGGGAACATTTCATTCTCGCCTTCGCCTCTTTCTCCTCTCTCTCTCTCTCTCTCTCTCTCTCTCTCTCTCGGACCACCCAGCCTTGCATTGCTCAGAGAAGCGTCGCAGTCGAACCAGGAGAGGCAAAATTAGATGGCGAAAAGAGTAACGGGGTGTAGCCGGGCAAACTAACGCTCATCCGCGCTGAGCCGAAAGGCCCATCACACGGACGGTGAGCGCCGAGCAGTCAGCGAGGCTGAAGCTTCGCCTCAAGATGAATTTGAACCAGGATGAAGTATGAGTCACAGAAATAATCTCTTAAGGATGTGTAATCAAGGGTGGTGAGAGCCAAGGAGCACTCCAGCTCCTCTTCAAGGTGGCTTAGCATGTAGCTGTCCTAGCTTAGCACCGCGCTGACACCGTTTTCATACCGTCCCGTTCGATCGACCTTTCTTAAGCATGCGGCCGACACCCTGAATATGAATCACCAACGTCAACTTTATGGCTCTCTCCTATGAATACATTTTAA
Source organism: Psettodes erumei (assembly GCA_016785225.1). NCBI lineage: Eukaryota > Metazoa > Chordata > Actinopteri > Pleuronectiformes > Psettodidae > Psettodes > Psettodes erumei. Next base: position 2,379,373 of record JAFBJZ010000863.1, on the reverse strand, counting down.
ACATTAGGCTGAGGATATTTCTTTTCCGGCGGCTTGACTGAGAGCGATATTAGATCATTAGTTATTTTAGTTGCTCCTCATTTGCTGCCATCACGACATAAGTGGCCATCTATCTGGACTTGTGGTCGTGGTGAGAAAAAAAAGAGACGGAGACCCATCTGTTGGGCTTTCATAATACATATATTATCCCCAGGGAGTCGCTGGCTGGCCAAACACTGAATGAGCGCACCACCGATGCCACCATGGCGCCAGCTACCATTGACCATCTGATGCCCAAAGCAATATCCAAGAATCCTGAGTCTGCAAAGTCAAGAGCTGGATTAATTGAGATTTGTGCTTGCCGAGTTGGAGGGAACTGATTAAAATCACTTCCTGCCACACATTTCATCAACTCTGCCTTTGCTCGCGCATCACGAAAGACACATTTTAAGACGGAATCGGTTTTATGGTCAAAATTCAATTAGAGTTCAATGCCAAAGTAGCTGCTGGATAAAAAACAGCCTCATCTTTTTCCCAAGGTGCCGTCTTCCTACGTACAGTCATAGAAGGCTTTGGAAGACACAGTCCAAACCAATATGACGCATATGTGGTCCACTTCATTATGTGTGTGTGCACAAGGAGGTAAAGGAAGAAAAACATCAACATTTAGAAGATTCAAGGTGCCTCGAGATAGGACAAAAGAGAAGGAGAAAACAGATTCTTTGAAAAAGTAATTGAAATGCTTGCTCATTACCTCTACATAATAACCTGTCAAAAGCAATGGAAATGGGGTACATTTTAATATGGACTGTAATGAAATAGTATAATGCTTCTACATTAATTCTGGTCTAATTAAATCAAAGAAATACGAATATGAAAAATCACGACATTGATAATATGAACATCTTTACTTCACCCCTGCTAAAAAAAAAAAGCCGAGCCCTAACCGCTGCTTTATGAAGCCCTGAACGTGATTCTTTTACCAGAGTTAAATTAATGACCACGCTTTTAAAAACCTGAGGGGCCAGAGCGAGTCACCACTCCCAAAGCAGTGGCCCCGCGCCAACCTCTCCCACCCCCCCAACATTAGGCTCATTTTCACACTGGATTTAGTGAACAAAGAGGGTTTCAGTGGGTCTGCATCACATGCTGAGGGATGCGTTGTGGCTGTCACAAGTGTTCAGGGATATACACGGTAAATTCTGATGTTATTTGGTGGTGCTTTGCATACATTTCAGGGGCTCCGTTGCTCCCTTTTTTGTGCCTGTGAAAACCTGCAGATCTGTTGCGGTGACTTACAACCAGACTGGGTGCAGCTGTTACGCCACCGCTCGCTCTCTCCTTTCCCATGCAGAGACTATTTTCACACTTGTGAATACCCTTAGAAAACTATGCACTTCTAAAGGAAGTGTGGAGTTATTAGATGGTCAGTAAAACCCTTGCTGCAGTAGGAGAACGGACAGACATGTAGGAGAGTAGGAGCAAGGGACGATTGTCCACTAGACTGTGGATTGTCATTCTCTCAAGACAGATAAGAAAAAAACAAAAACAAAAGAAATAGGTCAGCGAATGTGCTTTGGCGGCCGTTGATAAAGTGTGCGTGGTGAAAAGAGCTGCTTTCTGCGTTCAGTCATCGGATCACGGTAACGTCAGCGTTAAGAGTGACACAGTTAAAGGCTGAGGCAACAAGAACAAACAGGCTCCGGGGAGGCAGCTGGAGTCTGCGCTGAAACGCAGTACAAAACAGAGAAACTCCAAAACCGAAGCGTGTCTGAGAGCCACTCCCGCTTTGCACTCCAACTCTTAGCTGAAGAAAAGAGGATGAGAGGATAAGACTTGGAGTGGGAGGCAGCAAAGGCAAGCTTGCAAGAGGAAGCCAAGATGAAAGTAAATAAGAGTTTGGAAGTTTTTGGAGGCTGAGTAAATACCCCTGGTGCCTGTCAAGTCTCTGTGGTGCTCTCTGGGGTGAACTCGTGCTTTCATGTTTGCAGGCAAAAGCTGGTGATGGAAAGACTATACACCATGAGATTTCAGCAACACGCCACAGAATAAGCAAATATACACACACATAAAACAGCGATAGAGCTGGTAAGGCTCAGGAATTATTAATTGCCTAATCCAGTATGCAAAAAGGCTGAAAGTGTAAACTTACAACCACCAAAGTAGCGCCTACACTTCACCACTGATGCTTCATGTCTATCCTCGAGGTGACGCTCATCACGTCATGTTCAGTTTAACCTCGACTTTTGGGTTGGGCTGCAACTGACGACAACTTTCATTGCCAACTGATCTGCACATTTATTGCACGATCAGTTCACTGATCAGTCTAGGAAATGACAAGTGGCCATCATAGTTTTGTGAAGACCAGTGTGGTATCTTGACATTGCTTGTTCTGTCCAACCAACAATGCTCAATCATGTCACTAATCCCACTGACTGTTTCAGCTCTAAAATGGAGCAGATGAGTTTAAACTGACATTTCTAACTCATCGAAAACAAATGGAACGTTCCCCATCGTTCCCTCCTTCAAGGTAAAACACAAACTACAGAACCATATACAGACCTCCGGGAAGCATATCTCTTTGACAGGTCAGGGGATGGGCACTGCTGCACACCAAGTACGGAGAGATGAATGACACGAAGACACGTACTCTTGGCCTCGGCGCATCTGACGAACAGCTCTGAACTTGTTGGGAGCACAGAAACCTCGGTGTGAGCGCTGGAAAAGAGGAGGGCTGCGCCCCAGCTGCCTTTCACATGAAGACAAGACTTGCATCTTCAGAACCTTGTTAGTTCTCTGAAAAGGCCACCGACTAGTTTGGAATATTAAGCAGCTCATGCTGTCGGAAATCAAAAGGATTTTAGAAGAGAGTGGGAAGCTTCAAAAAGGCTTTGATGGTATATATCGCTCAATCTCCAGCAGATATGACGGAATGGAAAAATAAAGATAGGGGAACAAAGGGCTTCTGGGAGAGGACGGCGGCAAGAGGTTATTCTTCTCCTCTCCGAGTTCTGCATATGCATATATCATTATTCCTCAATCAGAGAGTCTCGCTCTTAAAATGTCAAGACTTCTGACTGAAAAGACAAGAGAGTGCGAGAGGGAGCCAGAAATAGAAAAAAAGAGGAGGAAACTGGGACACCAAAATGTTTCAGGTCATTGATCGTAACAGGCGCACTTAAGTAAGGGAGTTGTCTCGCTTCCAGTAATGTCCAAATGCAGACCACATTTCCAGCATTAATAAGTTACATGTCTGTGCGGCTCAGTGCTGAGAAGTCAGCAGCGCCACGTCTTTGTTCTGCACGCAGGGGGAAGCAGCTGCAAACGGACAAAACCAAACAGACTCAAATTCTGGATGCCTCCAGATTCACCTTTCTCTTTCCAGTCTTTCCCCTGCTGGGCATGGGGGTGGGGGTGGGGGGGGGGGGCTGTTTTGTTGCAAAGACGATGAGGAGCCAACAAAGGCTAGAAGCACATTAGAAATCCTCGCCATCATTTCTGCGCGGAAGAGGGAGCATTTCGTTCAGTTTTCTCTGGGGAATCTTGAGGTCAGGCTCCTAATGAAACAATTAGATCGCCAGAGGTCTTTTTAAGGAATAATTACCGAAACTTAAAGATCCCTCTGAAAGACTTGCGTGGCTCTTAGACAAACCATGTTGATTTAATAATGGCACGCCAAGTTGCAGTGAAAAAATTAACCAAGGAGATTAGATTTCGCCTGACGTGTCCTGCAGAACGTCCTTCCTTCACAGAGAGAACGGAGGAGGTCGCCCTTGAAGGAGGCTTTAATGTCGTGATAGGTTAAAAAATATCTTTCCTTTTCCAACTTGGGGAGAAAAGAAACACAGGTGAAGACATAAAGAGTCACAAAAGAGATAATCAAGGAGCCTGTTTTGAACCTGAATATGTAAAAACACCTCGTTGCATCAAGAATTCAAGACAAATGTCAAGAGACTGTCGACCGTCCGGCAACAAGGCCGAACATGTCTGGCCAAAGAGAGGACAGCTGTTCAGAGGGAAAGAAAAAGCCTTGAGGGGAGGTAAAAAACATTTTAGTTTTTTTCTTTTCATTGCTGTATTATCATGTCAGTATTTTATGTGCTAATGCAGTTTTGTCACTTTTACGTGCGTTTCTTCTTGTAAGGTTCCTCTTTATAAGCCATCAACCTGCCAGGGACTGCAGTTGAAAATTAGCATGTATGGCTACATCTGGCACATTTACAGTATGGACCCGAGCGCCCTGTTAATTAACGCGCATTGTCCTTTTGTAAATACAATAAACATAAACCTATTCTGAAAGGTCGCTAATACGAGGCCTTTCTGAGCAAATTATTACTGCAGTCAAGGCGCCGAATGTCCTGCCAAACTCTGTTATGTTTTCTCTCTTCCCCGTAATTGCTACTGCATAAATCTCTTCAGCCCCTCTAGTCGTAGGCCACTTCCTTCCCTTTCACTTTATCCTTACATAACGCGCCTTTCTGTGATCACACAGAAATAAGTGGAGGGCATTAAGGATGTTATACTGCTGTTTGCCTGCCGAACAAATCCTTTAATCGAGAACAGCAACATAAGTGTCATCTTGAAATGAACAAAAACCTTTACCTTTCTTTATTTCTTTTTTTTCTCTTACCCATCTACGACAACCCATCTGTATGCAGAGTATTATTCCATTACATGTCATCCCACACAAACAGGAGCCTCTCTTACATTAGACGGATGAAGTGGGTTGCAGATATGACATTGAGACAGCAACGGTCCATCGAGTTCGTCATTGCTGACGGACCTGAGCTGAATGGTAAATGTGCTGCTCAGGCACGGGTGCGGCGGGTACGTAGTAGGTGTGGGCAGTGGGAAGGCAAAGGAGACATGTCTGCACTTTGATGGTGCAGCACAGCCTATTTATTCAGCTGCACTTTTTCAATATGTGGGGACGCCAGTAAATTCACCCCCTGTTCTGCAGTCAGCATTCCCATGGCTTATTGACTTCAGCAACATTCATAATAACAAGGCATGTCTAAAAAGAATGTAAAATATAAACTCTCATGCAGAAGTGATGAACAGCTCGTTCACTTTGCTAGTTTGATAAGTATATGTGGGCGAACAGACGTGGTGTATGCTGCTTTGCATTGCATTTAATTGATGGATTGGCCAACACGTTAGAAGTGACTGAATTTTGAGTTGTTTTTAACCTGACGGAAAACAACGTAAACTATTTCATGCTTTTGACCAATCACCTGCTGAGAATTACAATAACCCTTGGTACGCTTTGTAAACCTTGTTGGGCAACAGTAGGCAACTTAGAACCTCTGAGTAGGACTGAATGACACAAATCATACTGCACTTACAATATGAGTCATGTTTTTGGTGAGCGCATTTAATATTCACTGAAAAAAAAAAAAACACAAAAATGATAACGATGGGATTTTTGCCAGGGGCTGTACCAGAAATGCATCCTCCCCACGTCTGGAGAATATGATTTGTAGGCCAAGGTGTTTCTGTGACTCCACAATGATTTATTTTTGATGGTACTCGGTAACATATTTTACCTTTGTCAAAAAACTGCAGATCCTGCGATTTTGATCAATTGTTGAGCGCTGCTTTTCAGTTCACCTAACCTGAATGTCATTGGACTGAAGGAGGAAACGGCAGAACCCAGAGGAGACCCACTTACGGGGAAAACAAGCCAACGCTGCACGCAAAGGCCAGCAGATTTGAACCTCCACGCTGTGAGGCAACCGTGCACACCACTGAGCTATTGTGGTGCCTGTTGTGTTTCAGATGCCATTCTAATTTTGTGGGGATATATGAACAAAGTTGCCTGAAATTGACCAGTCAACTTCAGCTTAAATCCTCTTTGGTCTGCCAGTTTGAGCAGAAGCTCATTAGCAGAGAGGCTGCTGAAATTACAAAAAAAGTCCTGCCCATTTTTAGGTGGGAAAAGAGCAATGCAAAGTAAACAAGACAGCTCAATGACAGAGAAATAAATAAATAAACTACAGAAACCAGATAATTCAGCAGAATATCTGGTTGATCCCTTTGGAAATGTAAGACAATGTCAAAAACTGCTAATGAGCTATGATAACTGATTAAATATTCAGATTCAGATTACACATATTCAGGTCAACAAAAGACTTAAAATAACAAATTAAACCATCAACTTTAACCATCACTAATGAGTAACTTCTTTTTTTCTGTACAGAACATCAGAAGTCAAATATTTATAGTGTGGGCTACATCTTTGCCCAGGTTGTAACCAAGGCAAGTAATTTTAGCTCAATGCCATAATTAACTAGACATGATAGTTAGAGGCCACACAGCTCTTCTAGTTTTCCTATACACGCCTCTTTTTATGGACAGTGTCTTCTCATGGATTTGAACCTTCAGGTCACATCGACGCAAGATAAAAAATGATCTTAAATATGTGAAACCGGGCATTAACTCATTAAGCATGCCGGCAAGAGACTTTATGGTACTAACATGCAAAGATTCAGTCGAGCGCTGCAATTGTCAAACGTGAAATGATCACATTGTAAATATCAAAAGCCTGTGATGCTAACAGGCCTTTTCCACAGAAGATGTTTTGATGCGTCACAGCAGGAAGAGCACAGATATAAATAATAAAGTTCACAAAAAAGCAGACACTTGAAACAAGTCTGTGCTTTTCCTACTACGACAAGTCGAAAAGTCTGCTGTGCAAACAGCCCATTAGAGCCAACTCCTAATGCTCACACTTAAATAACTCTTCACTTCTCATTATTCGCATCACAAGGCTCACTTTATAAAAGGCAATATAAAGAACTGAGGCCACGGTGCTTACGAATGGAACTGGGCACTGTCAAAGTTCTCGCAAAACGCTGGACACCCACGAGAGAAATCAATAATAGCCTTTTTGTTACTCGTAGTTGAAGCCTTTAAAACAGACCTTTCTCGCTGTGGCATTTTGACTTGACATACCAGTGCGGGCACACTTGCAGTTAATAACTTTAATGATTGCTCTGTTACATTTAGTTGTTCCAGTAAGCTGCGGGTATATAAATTTAACTGGCTGACAGATTGGGTAGCTTTACTGTAAATCAATTGACAAACGTGGGCTCCTCTGACCCCAGGTAGTTTATCTTTATCTCAAGTGCTTGGGTACTACCAAGTGTCCAGACACCGGGCTGGAAAATAAAAAGAGTCACGGAGAAAAGCTGAAACAAGTGCTGATGAAGCAGGTGCAGTGGCTGCAGCAAAACACTGCTGGCATATCCTCCTGGCTTAATATGTCCAGCCAATCCAATAAAGACTTAACAGGTCTCTGGGGCCAAGGTCGCGCCTCCTACCTCAAAAGAAGGAAAACTTCATTTGCAAGCCTAATCAAGTGTGAATGTCACGGAGGCATAGCAGAGCAGGGTCGAGGAAGGCTAATTTTGTCCAGGGAAGATGAGAGAGCTTCAAGTCTGCCAGTTTTGCAACATTGGAGGGTGGTGAGTTGTAAAAGCGGCTTTTAAAACAATTAACAGACAATCCTTTATCCACACTGGGGAGTACCAGCGGATGGCTCTTACCACACTGAATGCAAAACGGCAGTCCAGGGACATTTCACTATACAAGCTTCATGCCCTCCTGTCCTCAAGCTAGATGCAAAAGAATCTAATCATGAAGACAATATAGTTTGTATTATTGTATTTTTGCATATTTCTAATTCATCTTATGAACAATTACTTCCCCGCTCTGACAAAAGGGCAAAATAAATACCTACACTGCAGCACATGCTTTAGAGGCCCTGCTCGGGAGTGGGGGCCAATGCAGGACTGCAGCCGCCCTCAGCTAATCTGTACTGACATCACTGCTGACCACTCAGGCGTGCAAGTCTTCAGTAATTTCAGAGATACTACATAACGCAGGAGTCACCATTGTTTGGGAACTTTTACTGCGCTGTTCCTGCTTTAATGTTTGTATAAGACATAATACCATCTGAACCAGAATGAAGAAGGGTTGGAACTAATAATTATTTTATCTGGTTTAGATATTTTGTTTAACTATCATATAAGCCAAAGACAAATAGCAAATCAGATCATGTGGGGTGTTTTTTTGGCTTGAAAAAGGTCAACATTGTTGCACTGCATTGTTGTTAATTTCATTTCTACGATGAAATGAAATTCTCACAAATCTAACAAAATATTTGCAAACTTAACACTTCCTGCAGCTGCTTCTTTGTCAAAAGCCTTCCAAGTATTAACTCCTTGTTTTATGTCTTGTCAGTTTTTGTTCCATGTGATAATTTAGTCCAATTTTATTCTTAAATGTTTCCCAAAACTTGACAGCGTAGGTGGTGAGTGCAGAGCCAGCTCGACCCGTACTACAAAATAACTGCAATTCTGAAAACAAAACCCCGCTAGAAAAATACAGGAATTTTACTTTGAATGCAAAATGAATATAAAGCAGCAGGGGAAAAAAACAAGGAAAAGTCAATACACAGACTCCATTGGCACAAACATCGACAACCAAGGACAGGGTAGACAAACACGTTGCTCGTGTAGCTGGTGCCAAGTTAAGTTTTTAACCTCAGCTCCATTATGCAACAACAAGAAAAGAGAATGGAAAAAAGAAGTGTGTCGTGAGTAAAGAAATGGAGTGAGAAGCATTCAGCCTGTTGGTATAACAACAGGGGTGTTATTAACTTTGGTTGCATAGAACATAAGCTGAGAGACAACACAGTGGCGTCTCTATTCAATGCCACTGAATAGACACTTGTGAGTCAGACCGCCGCAAGAGAGGAGTGTGGCTGAGAAGAACAGTGCTACATCAATGGCTCAAACATTTGGTTAACCCGTACATGCGGAGGGGCAGGCCAGCGGGGTCCTTGGGTCCGGCTACTGATGCCACGACAGATAGTACAGAAGGCAAAGGCGCGAGCAGTCCTCACATGATCGTGAGCCAGCCAACCAGAGCGTCTCGCTCCCCGTGGAGTGTTACAATTCCTTGGAAAGCCTGTTTGAACCCACCAGTGTTTAATCCCGGCAACACCCACAATACAAAATCAGTGTTAGACACATTTTCTCTGAAAGTCTCGTTCAATGAAAGCCAAAAAAAGTATGGAGAATAATGAGATGGAAGCATATCTATTGTCTGCTTGCCTTAAGGCATCTGGAGCCACTTTCTTTTGTTGGACGGGGTGGTTTTTGGTGCTAAGCATCGTGGAGGATGCCTGGGGGAGGGTTATGGCTAAGTATGCAGACACAAGCTGTCTGTGTGTTGCCTTTGAAGCGGGCCATGGCTGGGTGTACTGCAGGGTCACAGGGGCCATGGTTCAGAACAGCCGTGTCCCACAGAGAGCCCGGACTCATACAACCCCCTCAACCCACTGCCAAAAAGTAACAAAGAATGTGGACTAGAAAAACAAGAAACATGAGGACTGAACACTCACAAAAACAGCCATTGTAAAGGGCTGGTTGGGTTGTGAACTTCTGAATCTTCGGAAGTTTAAATTTGGATTTACAGTCAAGATGAAGGTCTGCGGATTGCTAAGAAGATAATTACTTATATGAGAATATAATTATAATTATAAAAATTAGTTAAGTCAACTGACCAAACAATGGTCTGCATTTGTAGAAAGACTGTGTCCTAAAAATGAGGACATTCTGAGAGGGGTTGGCAATGTCTCTGAACCATTATCAAACCACTGTGTTACTTGAAAGGTTGGAGGCCTTTTTGAACCGCTCATTTTATCTTCAGCAGCATCTGGACACCTCACCTCACCTTTTTTAAAACTTTTTTTCATCTGGTGTAAGTAAATCTACATGTTTGATGACACCGAAAAAAACGAAAAAAAATCGACAAGCCGTGAAAAACAAACGATTGGTCAGTTGGCAATCACAGGTATAACTCTGTGATCGTGTCTCATATGATGAAGTCTGATGTCCACACAAAACAAACCTAAACGTCCACCAATAATTTACTTCTGTTCTGAAGTGGAATTCTTGCACACAGGAACTTCACAAAGGACACAAATAATCCTCCACCACTTACTAGCACTGATGTCAAGTGTCCACTGTAACAATCCTAGTGACGCTTCAGGAAGTGTCACGCATGCAGATCATTTCCTATTCACTTATTATGAAGCGCCACGGGGGTGTCCTGGCTTTGCCTGTGTTACAGATGAAAATCCCAGCGTGAGCAAGCTCAAGTGGCTACGGCAGCGGGGCGGACACAAAGTTATTATCAGACATCAACTTGATTTAAGCAAGTTGAAGGAAAATGGTGCAACAGCCTGGTATCAGCACCTTACAACCCACACTCTTATCTTCTCTCTGAACTGGGTGCTGTTCTGACGGAAGGCAGCTCATCCAGCAAATTCATCTTTTCTTTTCACTCCGGGTGTCTTTCCTCAATACATTCAATGTTTGTTTTGTAATGTTAGTGAGACAATAGGTAGTGAAATGCATTCAGAGCATTCATTTCCAATGGAAGCATTAACAGTGAGGGAGAAAGGGAAAATTTACACCTCAGCTGGGCGGTCTGTGGGGCTGCAGCGCTAACCGCTGGGCACAGTGGCCCACCAGCTGTTAATGGTGGAAGCCGCTGAGCCGCTGAGATGGAGGAATCATAGTTGGTTGAGGACTCTGCCTCCCACCTCCCGTTGTTCTTCTTCTTCTTCCTTAAACCGATGAAGTGGCAGATTAGTGAGCGCCTTCTTTTTTTTCTCTCTGGGAGACTCTCTCCAGGCTCTGGCACCAGTTCAAGGGTCTGTAAAAGGGTGAGGGAGCCCTCCTCTGGATCGTTTAGCTCTTCCTTCAAGTGGGCAGTGTCTCTCTAGATGGAGGAGGGGGCTGACTAACCACTTCCTCAGCTTTGGGCTTGGTAATAAGCTCCATGTTGGTTGAGGTCAGTTTTTCCAGTTTGGGCTTTCAGGCCCCCTGAGTCCTGATGGAAGAGTCCTGCTCACTTCCTCTGGATCAGCTACTGATCCTCATTCTTTCAGAGTGAGGCCGTTAAAATCTCTGTCTCCAGCCTGGTGCAGAGCTCACTGCCCTTCTCCTGATGGCCAATGTGTTGCTCTGCTTTCTGGAGGTGAGTGTTCAACACCTTGACCTTGGTGCAAAGAGCCTCGTGGAGTGTGGGTTTCCTCCGAGTGCTTCAGTTGCCTCCCACACGCCAAAGAAATGATGTCCAGTTGAGTTGGACACTATGTCTCCCCAAATAGATTGGCTTTAAAAAGAAACTGAAAGTTCTGCCTACTGCATGTAGCTGTATTTTGTGCTAGTGCTAAGTTTTAAAGTGGTGAACAGTGAAAAGTGATGTACTACTTAATGCTAAAATTCCTCAAACATTAGAGCAGTTTTTAAATTCATTTGGAAAAACATTACTAAACCATGCTTCTGCAAACATCCTCCACATGACAGGTTTCCCACTCTGACTGGCTGTTCAAAAATCTGGGTGACCTAAAGAGTCCGAGATGGGTCGGTCCCCTGCTGAGGAAAAACACCTACACACCAGCCCTTGATGTAAAGTGGGTGGAGAGCTCACCACTTTTACTAAACATCCAGAGCAGGCTCGAGTACAAGACCACAAGTGAATCATGCGGTAAAGGGTCTCAGGAGGGCAAACAGGCACAAGGCGGTCTGACTGCCTTCATGCTAGTGGGTTTTTAGCGGCATGGGGGGGGTAATTTTTTATTTTTTTGGTTAACTTCAGCAGGAAAGCGAGCATCCACAGTAGACAAGCCATCTGCCAGCTTGGTCACAAACAACCCATATCTGATGATCTCCCTTCTGCCAGTAGGTGTGGGCAATATGGATCAAGTCCTGAGCTGGAACAAAGACAGCGCTGGTAGGTTACAACTCAGTTTAGTTATACACTGTAAGTTGGTGTGGGGCAACATACTGTATTTAAAGCATACAGATCTCAAAAGTTCATAAAACTGAAAGCTGAGAACAGCACAGAACAATAAAAAAGAGGGCCAATGTCCTCTGCTTCTGATTTGGCAGCATTCTCTCTCTGTGGGCTGGTGGTGGAAAAACAGATGGGAAAGCCTCAAGAGTGTGAGGTAACAATCAGACCTTTCCTTTAAAGCTTGATTAAGACGATACACGCTCTCCAAAAATAAATCTTACATTTGCTTTCCATCTTCAAATGAGGTAAAAAAAAAAAGGTCCAAAGCACAATCTGATATATAGATATGAAGACCTTATCGTACTGGCAGTTGCGAGAGCCAAGCGCATAATAAGATAAGCATTACTAAATTAGTGCCATCATCTGCAATCAGCTGCTCAGTTGACACCGGTTTCAACCCAATTGCAAAGCAGTGACCGGTGGTTTCGAAATTCAAGCTACAGGCAGGCGATTGTGATGCATTCATTATAATAGACGCAGAGCTTTCTCCCGTCCACTCTGGTTGAGATGGACGTGACTGGACCTGTCCAGAAACCTTTGGGATAGCAGTGTAAGAATAGGGGATGATATTCTTTTGCAGGCGATTGCATAATTGAGAGAGGGGGTGGATCAAAGAGCATCAGCGGTGTCAGGTTTAAAGGTTGTAATTACCACGGTGTGCACATCAAAAGGCTGGACGTGCTGCAAGCTGCACATCTGGTCCCTGCTCGGCTCCCACACGGCAGTGCAAATAAAAAGCTACGGGTTAAAAAGAAGGAGCATGACAGCTCTCTGCCCTGCGCTCCTCCGTGCTTCAAAACAGCTACGCAGTGGAAAAAAGAAGGGAGAACTTCAGCCACAAGGACACTCGACTGTTTCGCGCAGTGTGGTGAAATGTGCTGATTAAGACCACTCATCAGAGGAGACACTGAAATGGCTTTGGAAGGACATGCAGACGATAAATCAACGCGCCAAACTCGGCAGATAGCACAAGACAGGGGTCTAAGTTTTTAAGATTTACTGGAGGCGGCTGAAGGTTTAAACTGTGACATGAGAATTTGGGAAAACTGTGCAAACAGAAGGCACAAGCCATGAACAAAACATGCTTTTAGGGATCACAGTTGCATCTATAGTTCTATGTTTCTGCAAATAACTTCACACTGGCTGAGGCACCTTCAGCGACTCTTTCTGTGGGAGAAGCTGCAAGAATAAACTGAAACTGAAGTATATGGAACAGAACTACAGAGTCACTTTCTGAAAATTACAACATTCTCTCGCGTGTCGGGGGAAAAGTTAATATTTCAACACTAATAGCGTGTTTGTATTTAACATTTAAAGTCCGCTGAAGTCGTCTGCCTCAGCTTGACCTGTAACGTACCCCATGACCGTTCAAGCTGGTGATGTCATGTCGCATCGGCATCTGAGAAGCAGCGTGTGTGTGTGTGTGTGTGTGTGTGTGTGTGTGTGGAAGCAGTTTGGGTTGTTCGGCGCAGAAGGCAAAGTAACCAACAAAGATAAAGCTGTACATCCACTCTGTTCAAAGCAGCTGTCTTATACCACGACAACAAATCTGCAGACTCACCTGCGGGGGGGGCATTTATGTCAAAGCCGTCTTCTTATTAGCTGGCTGACTAATTAGCGAACTGCCAACGTCTGTCAGCGCTTGTACTCGAAAATAGTTCAGGTCCACCGGTTTTGTTGTCTTTGTGAACACATTTCTGCACGGCCTCCCTTTGCTATGAAACCATATGCCACACTGTAAAACATACAATAAAGTCTTTCTATTAATTGTCACGTTAATTGTCAATATATTCTTTCCCGCCTCTCACTTCCCATCAGCCAGCTGGCATCAACCGGAGCATCTTATTTTTAGACCGCTTCAGTCACTGAGGAGTTACTGTTGAAGCAGTAATTCTGCAGAGCTTTAACTTCTGGGAAATTTTACAGGTTATACCAGGAAACGAGCAATGAACAGTTAACTTAATTAAAACAAAACCTCCCTGCTTTAAATTAGCACCGTACATTCATTAGATGTGCCTCGTAAAAATTAATATTGAGCTGGTGTCAAATTTCAAAAGAGCCCGGAAAACATAAAAAACCCCAAAACACACACACACACAAAATCTGCATGTGTGTGACATGACCACACACTAAAATGTACTGTATCATACGTTTATCCACAGACACAATAATGCAAGTGTTTCAATTAGGAGTGCGAGTACAGGTGTGCATCTTGTATGTGTGCTCCAGGTGTGGTGGTAAGTGTGATCTCTGGAATAGAACATTATCGTTAACGCTTCAAAAAGCACTTCCTGGTCACACCTTGATAACTGCTGCTCCTCACTTCCACCTCACACCTCCACGCAGTGGAAAACTCTTGTGCGTTCACTTCTCTTTTCCGGTGTGTAAAATTCAGAATGAAACCACACAGCACCCGACAGCAAGTTACAGATACGGTAGCCAGGCCAGCTGCCAGGAACCAACGCCGGTTGCCAAGTTCGAAAGAATGGCTGCCATAATGTCAAAGATTACAACTCGAGTGAAAATGTTTCTGGATAATTACATTCCTATATTTCAGTTCTCACTTTTAACTAAAACCAACTGTCGCATTTCAGAGTTGAGAGCTTTCCAAGGTCAGGAGTGAACTTTTGCACTGGAATTAGTGCAGTCAGCGTAAAGGGCAATGTTCAGCCTGAGGAACGGTTTCCTCCGACAGAGCTATTTTGATGTGGTGGGCACGAAGAAAGGCAGTACAGGTTAGTGTTTTTTCTTTTTTCGAACTGAGTAACTGCTTTTGAAAGGCCTTGAAAGGAAGACCGCCGAGACTGGCACATTCATGCACTTGACCGTGGAGTCCACTGTCCACTCAAGTCCACATTTCTGCCTTGGATTTTCTCAGCTCTGCTTTGCTTGGCGAGCAATCACTACAGCTGACAGAGTAGATCAGCTCCATGACAACACTATCATACGTCGATGTAGAAGTTTACACACTTTCACGAGTTATCAAATTATTGCTGTACAGAGCTCTACAGAGGCACACGTAAGACAAGAAGCAGGCATGTGACTCGTGAAATGGAATTTAAGAAACATTTAAGCATGTTTCAGCCAGCTCTTGGGCAAAATGTGAAGCATTTAAGGAATTTGGTGGTCGGCCACCGTAGTAAAAATGAACTCCTTGGTGCAGCCCGTGGTGTAGTTTGACACACGACATCTGAATCCTAACAATCTGCAGAAGGACCTACGGTGCGACAACTTTCATTTTCAATTTGACCTTCCTAAAACAGCCATGAAAATGAAGCTGTTCCACTCAACTCCTTTCATTCCGCTCAGTCTTTGTTAGCACAGACTTGAGGTCATTCATCGTGCTGAGGACACACAAGGAGACGCGCTCCGAGAGGAAGAGGAATTCACACGCGAGGCGCATCAAAACCGCCGAGACATAAGCAAGAGTTCACAAGCTCGCTCACAAAAACTGTCCTCTCACATACCATGTCTATTTCCAACAAATGATTTTAGCTCAGTTGCGTTCATCACAAAAAACCTTTATGTGAATACACAGTATACAGGCAGAGCATTATGTGGTCTATGGCCTGATTTACATTTATATCAGTGGACTTTCATTTCCTTTGGGGAGAGTCTCATTTTCATACAAATGAATGGATTAGCCAAGTATGATTGCTTGCTAGATCAATAAGACTTGAGCTAGAACAATAAATCAGCCAGGTCAATATGCTAATATTGCAGATATATTTGAAAAAGTGTGCATGTCGGCCGACACGTAACAAGACATTTCAGTTGATTTTACAACTGTGAAATGTCCTGCACAGAGCGTATTGTATCTTGGTCATATTTTTAGAAAAGAAAAAGAAAAATCTAAGAAATTAGATGATATGATATATTGACAATATTGGTTCATATACATGGCCAATTTATCAATCTAGCTCTTGTACTACCCTCATTTCACTTTGTATATTGATCTCATGGGAATAAAAACTTACATCAGCGTGAATACGGGTCTCTCACTTCTTCGCCGGACACGTAGAGGGATACGGACACACGTCGGTATCCTCAAAATAGCCAACCAAAGAAGATCCTTAACAATGCACACTGTTAACAGCTGTGCAGTCACCGCGACAGAGTGGGATTAGACTGTAAAGAACTGGTATTGACTGACGGTTCAGCATGTGCAGTCAAGGATAGTTGCGACTAAAAAATAAAGTCAGTGTCATTGCGTCTCTGATTACTGTGCTCTCAGAAGCACAATTGCACATAAGTGGCCTTTTCCCGTCAGTCTATAATAACAGGACAGCTGCAGGAATGTGTGTCGCTTGTGGGGGAGACTGTGGGTGGGGGAAAAAATCTTTGAGGATGACGATGTTATTGCACGTTACACGGGAATTATCTATTAGACATGGAGATGTAAGAGTAAACTCACAAGTAACTTGCAAAGGGCAATATCGTGCGTAGGTTTTAAGCACTTAAGATATTTAGATCTAAAGCGCTGCTTGGTCCACAAATTCATTCTGCAGTATGACAACAATCTCATATGCACAGCCAAAGTCATAAAAAAACATCTTCAGAGACAAGAGTTCAAGGAGATCTGCAACGGATCCCTGGTCTCAACGTTGTGTCTGGGATTATATGAAGAGACACCAGACACTGACATCGATGCACACATAGAACTGAGAGGAAACAACCTGCAACCTGTCAAAAGCTTTGAAAGGCTGCGTCAACTTACCTCGGAGGTGGTCACATCCAACACTGCATGAATATTGATATCTGATTTAGAGCTTTAATGTTTACTGCACTTTTTAATAAAAAAATAAATAAAATCGAAAGCACCCTCACTTTACGTTTACCGTTTGAAACTTTTGCCCTGTACAGTAGCTTTATTCTGTTGAAACGACTTGCGATTAAAATGACCATTGGTACAAGTTAAGTTTGTCAGCGTCTAACCTGGTCCATTCACACACACACACACACACACATACAAAATAAAAGCCTGTCATGGCTTCCTCGCGTAGCCACCTCATCACAACCGCTCCAACAGAACAGTAATGAAAAACGCTGATATTTTGTGGCGACATAGCCAGCTAGCTAGTGAGCCAACCTACTGCTACTTTATATTGAGCAGATGTATCGTTAGCATGCAAGCTAACGGGGGTATGCGTTTCAGAGACAGTCAATAGTGAGATCCGAAGTTCCTGCACTCCCCCTCCGGTTCCGTTAACAGAAGCCGACAAAGCTAAAGGCTGAATTAAAGACTTACCGTTTAAGTGTTTCGCCAAGATAAAATGTGACAGAGGCGAAGACGCGAACTGGTGGGATTTAAATGCATTTTTGCAGATGTGAAAGTGAACTGTGAAAATATCAGCTAGCACTGCCTATGAGTGTCTGGACAGAGGGAGCCAAAAAGACGTAACGTTAGCAACCTCACCTGGAGGATTAAAGGTGTCCAGAAGAGAATGAGTGTTGTTCGGGGACGTTCAGCGGTAAACGTCTTCGGCTGGACGGTTAGTTTAAAAGACTCCTGCTTTACGTCAGGTTGAATCACGGGTCCACCAAAGACACTGGCTGACCGTGCCGCCTCCCAGCCACAACAGCGACTGAGAGCAGCTCGGAATCCGCTTCTCACTAGGAAGGATCTCCAGTGTCGCGAGATAGGACGAGAGCTCCGAGATATCTGCGAACCAATCAAATAAGCTGGCTGGAGCTTTGTGGGGAATGCTGAGGAGAGCCTCTGTGTATTGACAAATAAAAAATAAAATAAAGTAAAATAAAATAAACTAAGACAAAAAATAAATAAAGAGAAAGATTAATCAATAGATCGTTAAAATAAAATAACCTAAAATGTATTCTTTTCAATGTATATTAGTTCTTTTTTATCTAGGATATAAGAAGTCATTGTCGTTACAAGATTTATGTCATGACTACATGACAATGTAACCAAGACAATGAGGAGCATAATTTATCCTTGGTTATGATTTTAAATGTGAACTCAGTCTTGTGATCAGCCCTGCTCTGTAATTAACATATTCCACACATCCACGCAACCCTGAATAATAATACAGGGGACAAATAGAACTAACATTATTGTGAATGGTTAAGACAGAGTTTGATGCAGTGGTTTTGAGTGGAATAAGGAAAAACTGTTGAAATGTTCAAATGCATTCCATAAAGTGCCATTTTATGCTTTCCTTGAGCGCTAATGTCTTTTGAAAAGGGCTGCATGAAGGTATTTTAGCAAAGACTTAAATAAATGAGACATTCCCCTCATTTCAGTATACAGTATGCTGATGCCAAGTCTTACATAATAGACCATGAGAAAGAATAAAGGAGGATGATATCATCAAAGGCAAACAGAGCTCAGGGTACAGCACATGCATGATGCAAGACTGAAAACATCTTGCCTTTAAAAAAACCCAGCGTGAATCCTTTCACTGAGGGTATCTCATACTCCCGCTGCCAGGCCGAGTTTGTAACCTTCATGCTGAAAATGGCAAGTTTTGACAAAGATTCAGATCATGGAATCACACTGTAGACATACCGCAGACTTTTTTGTGCAGTGTTCTTTGCAGGGAATTATCCATATTAATGTAAACAGTGGCCTCCTCACATGCAGATGTTCTCCCAAAACAAGTTTCAATCCTTGACACCACCTTCGAATTTTGAAGCCATTTACAGTCCACAGAGAATGAATTTAACATGCTTTTGTGATCCGCTTGAGTTTCTTCTGGTTCCATCAGGTCAAAGTTTTCACTTGATGGGCTGACACCAAATTTTGTACAGACATTCATGGCTCCCAGAAGATGAACTCCATGCTTTTAATCCAGTGCCACCATGATGTTTTGCATGAAATGTCTTGAAGACTGTTAAGGGGATTGCCATGACATTCTGTCCCCATCAAGATAGCACTTCATGTATCACATGTTCACCACCAGCCGACAAGTTGTCCAAAAGCATTCATTAACAAATACCGCTAAAACAAAGGGAACTGCCATCAGATCTTACGGTGCAATGTAAACTCAACTCTTAGCTAACACTGAGATGAACATGATAAACATTTTACCTGCTAAACATCAGCATATTCACATTGTGAACACATTGGCATACTCACACTAGCATTTAGTTCAAAGTGCTGCCATCCCTCTGGCACAGTTGTAGACTCTTTGTGTCCTTAAAAGTCAAATATGAACCTAAAATATAATGATTATTAAAATTAAGCAGCAAGCTGGGGATAATATTATGTTCACTGTTTATGTATTTCCACAAGCAAAAATATTCTTAAGGGTAGAGTTCCATTATTTTCCATTGTTTTTTAATATGCGGTTCCTCTATTAGTAGTGCAATATTCCTCAATTACAAAACCAAGTAATCATTTGGTGATTTTTTTTCTTTTCCCAAACCACTGTGAGAAAATGAATAATATTATGTAGGGCTTTATTTTCAGTGTGAAATATTGTGCACTGATTATGTACAGCTTGCTGGAACTTACAGTGTTTAATTACCTAACAGGGACAGGAAACCAAAGACACTGTACTATTTTTTAATGAGACATTTTGTTCCAAAATCGATGCAGAAAGCTTCCAACATGATAAATGATTGTTACAGAGCAGATTTGAATGAGCTGCAGTGTATTTATGACATTGTACTGTGAATTAGGTGGACCGAACGTCTATATGTTGATCCGAAACAGGATGACTGATAACAGATTGAAGCTCATATCTCCACTCAGCGTGCCTACAGTATGCAAATCCAGTCATTCCATCTGTGCTGAGTAATATTCAGCATTATCACTGTTGAAAGGAGGATGTTCTGCCGGAAAAGTGCAGACTAAAGAATCACATTTTGGGGATTAAAGAGAGGCAATTGGAAGCATATGATTTTCTCCCTTCATTTCTTCCACTGTAGAAGGCCTAATGCATGAGGGTATATGTGAGTTTCTTTTGGTGAAGATTCAACAAGGGCTCCTCAATCAACAAGATTTCAGTTTCACATTTCTGGTTGACAAGTAGGAGCAGCCCTCTCCATCATACTGAACAAAACTGAAATTTTATGGAAATGTAAAGGCTCCTTTTAGAGTTTCCATGATTGGATGATGAAGGCTGATTAAACCCCATCACAGCTGAGAGAGAAGAGAAGAGATTTGGGGTGTTTTTTGGGGCTCTGACTCTCACAAAGCTCGTACTTACCTCCAAGTTCAGAATAAGGACTCACTGAAGCTGTCTGAAAAGAACTTCAAACACCATCCCCACTTTTAATACAGTGTCAGAAATCATTCCAGGGCAACAGCAGCCTAACACAGGGATTAGCGGGCTTAATGTCTGTCATAAAAATCAAATTCCCTTCTTTAAAAAATGCTGCATAAACTGGGGCCTCGTGGATCAACTTATTGCCAAAATACAGCAAACGCATGAACAGCAGCAGAGAAAGTCTTTCAAGAAGCTCACAGAAAATAATAACACTTTGGATGAAATATTTAAAGGAATATGTGTATGTGAGATGTACCTGTTTCCACTGCAGCCACAGGGATAGCTGGGAGGATCTCTGAGACCATAGTCCTCTATCTGGGCCTTTGTAACAGGCGCCAACTCCAAACTGACTGACTGGGTGAGATAAGGCGCTCAAAATCCCTACCATTCATTTGATCTATGGCTATTTGTATTCTAAGTATGTTTCTCATTTTAACTTTTCGAAAAAGAGACTAGGCACACCACTTTCATGTGGAGCTCTTTGTATCTGATATCAACCTCAGGCACAAGAAAGAGAAATGAACTGACTGACAGTGCTGTGTGGACAGAGATAGGGGGAGTTGGGGGTGGGGGGGTCTCACCATGGATGGAGGCATTCAAAATAAACCTCTCACCACTGCAGCTATATCAACGTGACAACGTCTTACTCTTTCTTTTCCAGTGTTATGCACTGTCACTTTGCTGATTTGTGTCCTTTTCACTTACAGTTTATGCCACATCTTATTTTGCACCGCACCGAGCCGTGGTGAGCGTAATATAATTTGCACTAATGAAGAGTGGCTTCACTTCCTCATAAAATACACAAACGCCCACAGAGACCATTCTGATTGATAAGAGTTTATTAGTTAGGCTGCTAATTTACATTCTTAGTCCTTGAGAACGATAATGTCGTGTTGCTATGGGAAGAAGACGGAGAGCAAAGGGAAATAATCAAATGCTAATTTTCACACAAGGTAAATAATCAAAATGCTAAATTTGCCTGCCACACAAGCTTTATAATATTTCTGGGACATAACTGATACAGGCCTGAATGCATTTGGCTTTTAGAAATGTGTGTTTAGTGTGTGGTGATAAAACACAAAAATACTGGTGAAGTGGTGGAAGACACAACCACTTACAGGTAAAATTACACTCTAAACAGAGAACTGTGTCTTTTGTCTTCTGTCCCACGTTTAATGAATAAAATCTGCCACACAATGATTTAGGAATTTATATTAGTTAATGAATATTTAGTGAATTTACATCTGACTATGTCGTTTCCACAACACTGTTGCAGGACTCCATGTTGGAGCGTGTCACACAAAGGTGAATAGCTGAATATTATGTCATTCCCGTCCCTGTCCTTTTGTACTTGGTGCGCTCCTCAAAGGCACCGGCTGAGCCTCAGACGTTCAGATTAAGATTCAACGCAGAGATGAGTCTGTCTGACCAACATTTGATTGATCTAAGTGTCCAGAGTGCGCTGTGAGCAGATCTTTTGTCTTTCACTTTATCTGCTCCACCAAGGTCATGAAATATTAATGTCCTATGGCTTCCAGTGTTGTTGTTGTTTTTACGATTTACTTTATTTACCTTAAGTAGAGCATTACAGAGAAACACCAGGAGAGAACAGCGGTTTGTTGATTTTATGAATATTTTCCCTTACAAAAAGTTCTGATTAACCAGTGAACAAAGTGAAAGAACGACAGCTGACAAGTGAGGAAAGCAAGCTTTTTCAAACCAAAGCACAGAAAACGCAATCTCAGATTCATATCATTTATATGCAAGATCACTGGCACTCTCCCTGCTCTCAGTTTAAATTAATCAACGCACTCAAAGTTGTGGGACGTTCACTGTATTCTTCACCATCTCTGGTGCAGCTAACCGTGCCACAGAACCACAGATTCAGAAAGTAGAGATTATAGGGAAAAATTAATCATCTAAGTTCAAAACCAACTATGATGACACATTTGATAAAAAAGGTACTTTAGTGGACTATTGCAATAATAAAATATCAATAGAACCCACCTCCGTCAAAGATATACTTTATCTTAAGAGTCTAAACTGTAACATCAGCTAATATGTACTGTATGTTTCTCTTGTGAAAACACTTGGTACAATTCACTTTGTTATTTATTACCTTAATACTTTTGTAGCAATTACCATAAAGCTGCTCATTTTTAAGAGCTTATAGAACTGCTGAAGCTGGCAGCTCTTCCTGACAGCCGAATGAAAGCTCAGCTTTTTCACTTGTAATCCATCACTGAGCTAAAGGGTGCTTTGACAAATTTGAGTCTGTGCACTTTTCAGCAGATGCATATTTTCCTATCGATCACAGTTTCGCCAAAAGGAAACCTAACGTGATTTGTTTTAAGAGCTGATCTGGAATTGCTGATGACTACTTGCTTTCAAACAACCTATTATGTGCAGAGGCCGACCTGCCGGCTGCAGGTCACCCTCAGTACTTTTGTAATTGAGGTGGGTGGTGCAGCTGGTTGGTTGGGAGATAACTACAGGTCATGGGTCAATGTCACCGGGCCCCATCATCCCTCACAGACCAGTCAATACAATCCGGCAACTTAAACAACGAACTGCTTTTGCTTTTCTTTCATTTTCATGGTATGCAAGGAACGTCAATATTTTTACGTGTATTTGGTCATAAACCAAAGTAATTATGATGATGGTGTCTGGGGATATCCAGAGGTGTTACAATTCAACCTTAGGGCAAGATAAATGCACAGATATGCCAAATTTCATGATGTTTGACTCACAACCACAAATGCCGACCTCATGGTGGCTCAAGAGGAAACTTTAGGAGTTCGTCAAAGTCATCAGGCATTAGTTTAATGGATGTTAAGATGTTTCATTGGAAAAGTGAAACCTTTAACCTACTGGTGGTGCCAGATGAGGAGTCAGTGGGTTAATAAATTAGAGTTCATCCTCTGGGGACCGTAAGCCATTTTTGTAAAAACTTTGATGACAATCCATTTAATGTTCCGACTGATCAATATTTCCATCCAAAGAGCCGCAAGCTCACTTTAAAAGCATTAACTACAGAGTCTGTGAAAACCATTTGCTTCATGAATGTCGAATCAGATGCTGCAGTGGAGCCACTCCGCCCTGTTCCAGCGTACTGTGCAGATTATCAGATCTGTGTTAAATGCTCTTCCACCTCGTAATTAACATGAGGACACTGATGCAGATTAGCACATAGCAAATATGTAATTATGCGTCATCCAGCGTGTTTGAATTTGATTAGGCTCAGGCAGGGATGCTTAGTGTGAATGTGTGTGTGTGTGTGTGTGTGTGTGTGTGTGTGTGTGTGTGTGTGAGCGAGAGAGAGAGAGAGACAGACAGACAGGGTGAAGATGGATGAAGTGACAAAATGTACATTTGTACATATTTTACATGATTACTTTATGTGTGTTCTGTCAGCAACTATGGCTGCACATGTGCAGCAGCACCACAGACCGAAAGCATCTCATGGAGGTGAACAAATGGAAATGGTGGACACATAAGGGACGAGAATGTATTTGAAGAATAAGCAGAATATGTTATTAATTCAGGATTTAAGAAGCACAAGTGAATGCATCAGGAGCTGATGAAAGCATGTCCTTTCCCTGATTAATGCTCCTTTCTCATACGTCTCAGCGATGGTTAAACAAAGAGAAGTAGGTTTCAGAATCTTCCCTTGTTGTGTGAACTACATCTCACATTGATAATTTAAAGAAAACTCATCCTCGCAGATGAAATACGAGCACCGTCTCCAGAGATCAAGATCAATCAGAGTTTTTTTTACGCAGCCTGAAAATATATATATATATATATATTTTGCATTTGCTTTGTTTTGAAATTGCATGCCAGCGGGGGAGTGTTTGTTTGTGTGGGTGGGGGGCTGGTGGTAGCACGTCGGTGATGGGAAGCAATAAGCACACGGGGGAGAGGGCTGAGGCGCAGAGAGTCTGCTCGGTAACACCGGACTGCTCGAGTTGAGCAGAATGGAGAGGCCTCATTAAATTTTAATTGCAGCACTGTTCTGAGTGCATTGCCATCTACATTAAGATGCTTTTGACCTTTTTTCTCTTTTCACTTCTACCAAATAAGTGTGTATGTCTCATCTGTCCTCTTGTCAGTTTAGTGGCATGTGATTAAATAGGAAGTTGGAAAAGACATAGACTCAACTAATTTACGTGATTCCCATGTAAGTCCCATGAGTACATTTTATTTTATTCTGTGTTTCTGGATATGGATATTTTTTGAAGATGTGTGGCATGGGAAATCCTTTTTGTAGTCCTGCAGTGAGTTATGAATATAGAAATATGAGACCAGTATGCTATGCTATGAAAAATGTATGTATAGGCAGATTAATATGTAAAAAAGGGGGTTCAATTTATTTCTAACAGTGTTTCAGCAAAAAAATACAAATCTCTCTCCAGCATCAAGAATAAAAGCGGTGTCACACAGTTTCTCACAGGTTTATGTGAGAAGAAGGAGGGGCGGGGTGTCACGTGAGCAGGAAGCAGCCTGTTCACTATGCACGCTGGAGGAGATTAGTGTGTGTTTATCGTCTTCCTGTCCTGGATGGGTGTTGCCTTACAAGGTACTGTCTCCAAACTGCCAGAATCAATTAACATGAATAATAAATGCCCACTGACGCTGTTGGTCTCGAGTGCTCATTTTGTTTCAGCTCCCATTGTTCTTGTACATGCAGAGCGGTTTAATTTTGCAGAACGTACGAGTAGCTAATTCTTTTTGAGATCAAAAGGTAGGCTTTAAAATATTCTTTATAAGATTAAAGGGCACCAAATGTTCTCAAAGAGCTTAAACTCCACACTCCCCAGTGCTGCGATGATGAAACAGGAGCTATCCCTGCCTTTAAAAACGATAGAATTCACATGGAGAAGATTTCATCTCACGTATGGACTGCCGCCACTGAGTTAAATAAAGAGACATCAATGGCATAACTGGCCCCCCTAAGATCACTTTACACACCTCAGCAACCACAGCTGGAGGGCTCACGCATATTATCCAGGTCAACAGGCAGAGAAGGTGGTCGCTGGGCACCAGCAGGCTCTTTGAAATGCTGATTTCCTGCTCTGTGTACAGTAAGACCTATAATATATGTCATTCATTGTCGACAGGGATTCAGGAAGCAAACAGAGTCAATTAAATAAGCTTAATTCTGAAAACTGAGAAAATAACTGCATCCAAAGACTGCAAAGACATTGATAGCAAGTCACTGTATGTTATGAATTAAGGGACAAATCTATGAATAAAAACAAACA
This sequence comes from Psettodes erumei, assembly GCA_016785225.1. NCBI lineage: Eukaryota > Metazoa > Chordata > Actinopteri > Pleuronectiformes > Psettodidae > Psettodes > Psettodes erumei. Next base: position 2,354,025 of record JAFBJZ010000863.1, on the reverse strand, counting down.
AATCATCAGATCCAGACTAAGTAAAGAGAATCTTCAAGCCGTGCCAGCAGCTCTGTGGGGTTGTGCATTGAACCAAAGGCTAACATCAGCATGAAAACATGCCCACGAGGACAACGCTAACATGCTGATGGGAAGCAGATACGTCAACTAAATGTTTACTTAGTTTAGTGTAGTAAAAAACAACATACAGTAGACAATTTAAAGGCCTGATGATATTCTAACATGAACCTTAAGGGTGTCACCAATGTTGTGACAATTCATCCTGAGGGTGTTGTGAATGTGTGTACAAAATCTATCTGACAGTTGTGGAAATATTTAATTCAAAGCCACAAATGTCAACCGTACAGTGGTGCTAAACGAAAGGTGAAAGGACGATCAGGGTCCAACTCATAGATTCTTCACTGGATAAGTAACAACTTTGACCCTTTGGTGGCACAAGAGGGAAATCACAAATGTCAGGAGAAAAATTCATTACAATCACTCCAATAATTGTAGAGATGTGGTGGACTGCCCAGTGGACTGACATTTCCATTCCTAAAGCTGCACTATCCACAACAGCCCCACAGGAGCGCTGAGGCTCCAGCCAGTCAGAATGAGGATTTACATGTGAGCCAGTTAGTGTAACTCGCTGTCTGTGTGCTCATCAGTGCGACTCATTACAAACAAACTGAGGCATCGTGTCTGGTGGACACTGGTGATTTTCTGATCAACATGGACTCATCCAGTTTTGCGTGCGTCACACTCTCCTTACATGTGTGTGAAGAGGTTATAATGAATTCACTGTGACTGACATTAGTTGCGAGTGTGACATCATTAGTTCTGCTGTAAATAATGGACAAGTCATAATAACATGATTTGTGAAAAAAGGAGCTAAAACTAACATAAGGCTGACATTGGTAGCATGTTAAAATGGAAACTACAATTTCAATTGATTAGTGAGGACAATATACTGCTTTTTTTTGCAGCTCTGCAGGTTACAGCTAAATCGATCTATTAACATTTCCATTATTGACTTCTTTGTCAATGAGCAATTAACGAGTTGGCCCATCTGCAGGCTAAACCAAGCACTCCAAACAGCATGAGAGGGTGTTTGAGGGTTCACAGTTAAGACGGACATGTTTAAACATGGGAAAGGAGCTTCACTTTTTTTAAAAATCACATCCCAAATAACTCTTCTCTCACCAGAGGAAAACATACTAATTAAAAGTTGATCTATTATATAATTAATGAGGGCACACGTTCTCTTCTCAGAATATGTACCTTACACAACAGTGTGGGCAGTTATTTCTCACTTAACTGACAACATCAGTGACTTATTTTCCAGTTTCTATGTCCTGATGCTGAATTGTTTTGACACTAGAAGAGTAATCTTGTGCTTCATACAGTACAAGTCTGTAAAATGATGTCTAGAGAATAGACCTGCTGTCTTGACTTAACACACATGTATGAACACACACACACACACACACACACGTTACGTCTGGTTGCTGCACAGGAAAGCTGTCAGATTGTTCCAAACTCCGACAGAGAGAAACCTTCACCCTAATCAAGCCTGTTTGGGTTTTCTTTTCAAATTTGCAGGCAGCTGCTGGTGGGAGAGGAGTTAATTACGACCGACAACTAAGCAACACTGTGTGAGAGATTTAATGCAACATCTGCAGTGTGTGTGCGAGAGCACTTAAATTGGGGGATACCACCAGCATAAAGTGCTGCCATGTGGAGAAAGGAGAGAGAAGAGCTTGATTATATCTGCAGCAGCAGCAACTGCAGCTGTGCCAAGAAAACAACAGTGTGCTCACTTTTTCACTTCCCCGTTAATTCATGTTTTGTGATCATCAAAAGATGACTGAACAGGAGAATGTGATACTTTTCTTTTTACACACATCCTTTAGTTTTCACATTGAGGCTTTTAGTCAACAGCTTTTCCTCTTTTAATCGAACCATGTTTAACATATCAACAACAGATAAGACCGCTCTCCGTTATTTCCAAAATCAGCTCAACGTACAGTCGATGTGCCATCTCTTCTAAACAAACACCTCCCTCTTGTGGTACATGAACTCTTTCGCAAGCATATTTTCAACAGGTCTTCATTGCGACAGGATGTTGTTGAGGAAACTGCCCATTTTTGTCATATATGATACCCACAATTACACTTGTTCCAATGTTTATATTGCTGTGTTATAAAGAGGTGACCGCATCAGTGAGAATAATGTATTTTTTAATGTATTACCTCAGAAGCTTGACGCTTCAGGACAGGATTTGCTACTCATGCATTTTGTAGGTTTTGATGGTGAACAGGTCGAAGGAAATATTCTCATCTTCAAATTGGAGGAGTGATTAAACACTCACAGACAGGTGTTTACTTTCATTCTGCATGGTAAGACAGGTGGTCAGGTGAAAGCAGACCTGTTTCACAGCAGACATTTTGACTCGTCGTGGTAGGAAAAGTACAGCTCATACCAATAACATGAACAATGGCTCTGTTTATTCAAGTGTCCCGGTAAAGTTGTATAACCTTTGTGTAATCTGGCTGTCACACGGATATCAACATCTCTTTTGCAAGAGAGACTCGAGTACAGCAGATAAAAAGACAAAAAACCGAACCCAAACCCCAAAACGTAGCCAGACCGAACAAAAGTGCACACAGCTCTGAGACGATCACAGACACCAGCTGCAGCAGCAGCCACTGTGCTGTGCAGAGACGCCTCGGGTTGTATTTGCTTGAAAAATCCAAGATTGTAAGAGAAATGCTTTGCCTTGCCGGTATTTTCAACAAAACACAAGTCCCAAGACGAGGAAGAGGAAGATCTAAATCCAAAGTCCAACAGAGAATCTTCCATGCACAGACTCCCAGTATAAAAAAAGATGATTTCTCAAATAGAATTATAGATTCTCACAGAGACAGACGACACTTCTTTTAGTGCTTGTTAAATCCATTTTGGTTTATTTGTATTTGGAGGGAGTCACTTTTTTTTTAACAATCTAAACAAGAATTATTCTCCTGTGACAACAAAGAGCCTCAGGCTTACGAAAACATCTTAAAAAGGATTTGACAAATGCAACTTCTGACATGATAAGACACCAGAGGAAGTGGAGAGTCAACCGTTATTACAAACAGAGCAATCGGATGTCAGTGGATCTATGTTATGGGCCCAAGAGTAATAAGGTTAATGAGGCATTTCTACTGTTTCAGTTTTCGAGATAAGTTGCTTAGTTTAAGCCAGACCACTCTTCTATGTGTCCTGACATAATCTAATGACATAATGAGGCTAGCAGTCTGGCAAATACACATAAAAGATATGGTGTGTCGCAACATGTCTGTCATTCTGGCAAGTCAAGCAAGATTTACACAACAACGAGCCTGTGTTTCTCATCCAGGGAAGTGTAGCCACAAACTCCCGCCAGAAAACTGCACAGCTACGTGCCAAGCGAAAACAAGCAACTGATCTCAAGCTCTGTCTGTCAGAACTTAGAAAAACTGTCACCCCACCCAGACTGTTGAGACTTATCCATGGAACCATCTTTAGTTTGTAAAACCACACGAGGTTTAACCTGTGCAACCTGCAAAATGTTGCTGAGACTGACCATCTGCCATGTTGTGTACATATGTGGTATATTATTGTGGTATATTATTATACAAGAGCATCTGTAATTATGATTTTTTAGTTTATAGACATTTGAAGTCTCCTGGAATAAACAACATGTGAACCGAACAACAATCTAATATATTTATCATGTAAAAATATTCAGTATAAATATGGATGAAATATGGATGAAATTCAGTGAAATAGAAAACAAAATTGTTGTACATCAGAGAGATCATATAATGAGGAGAATTTAGTGCCACACTGACAGGTGGAGAGAGTGAAGATGTGAATGTAAAAAAAGAAACGGTTTTAAACTTGTTGTGTGTTTACGTCTCTGACAAATGTCCCTGTTAAATATAGTGCTTCCACCACTTATTATTATTCTTTATAATTATAAAATATTCTTTCTTAAGATTTGATTAGTATTAGAAGTGAAGGGTTGTTGCTCTTATCTTTTACATTTTTTACATTTATCAGTCTGATAAATTCAGGCCCAGAGTGGCATCTCGTGGTGGTGAAGAGCGGTGTCGCCCTCTGGTGGCGGTGTTCCTACCTCACTAATCCACCTGCGGAGCCGGGAGGCAGACTCCTGCATCTCCAAAGAAACCAAACATGTCAAAGAATTCATAAATAAAAAAAAGACATCCGTGGCAGATGCGTATTTCACCATCATTTAGTTTCTATGACGCCCCGGAACAAACTAAAACGCAGATTAGATCTCAGTAATTCTTAGTAGATTTTGATCATTTTAGTAAAGCAGACGAGGTCATATTTTATTGCTGTTTTGCATGAATTTCATTCATTATATTTCAATCATTTATACCCTTAAATGACTAATATTTCCCATTGGTTAAGTTTAGTCTCATAATCTATGATTCATGAGGCCTGCATTTATAATGCAGTATGTTTGACCCTAATGGATTAGAGCATTGATTGGCGTGGATTATAGAGTAAACGTGCGGGTGAGCTGTAACGATAAATCGATTGAAAAAAAATCATCATATATTTTGAAATTTGATGAATAATTCCAGTCATTTTCAAGCAAAAAAATGCCAAAAACTTGATGGTTAAAGTTTAAAAGATCAAAGGATCAGCAGTAAACTGAATATCTGAGTTCTGGGAATTGTGAGGGGCTTATTTTTTTAACACTTTCTTTTTCTCTTCAATCACTTAATTGAGAAAATAATGGGCCAGTTAATTGATAATAGAAATACTCGTCAGTTGCAGGCTGGGGTGAAATAGCAATAATAGCGTTATTGGCAGTGAAGCACGTCCTCCTTATCACGAATATGCACATCATGTGGACGAGGAGTGAGACGACGATGCAGGGAGAGACAGAGTTTCCCTCTTGATAACGCTGGCATGGATTTCTGTTTGGCAGACGAACGCTATATTTCATCATCTTCACTTCACATCCCGTTGAAATTTATTCAGACAACACTGAGGGCTTCATTCAAACAAGCTGCCGCTGATCGTGGTGGCAGGAAAATGTCCAGCCTTTAATTATGTGTTGTTGTTGTTTTGTTTTCTTCTTTCTTTTTTTTTTCAAAAAACTAAAACTACAAAGAGTTCAACTGGAAATCAATCTACTCACCCACTGACGGTCACTGGTGGCTTTGCTTCCCCCTCGTGGATACACACTTTGCTGCCTCAGACCTGAGCGCTCCTACCCTCCTACCCACCTGTGCTGAGGGAGAGGAACACTGCCCAAATGAATGATCACTGCATCACTTTCTTATTTTTGCAGGTATGAGTAAGTATTTCACATTTCACTGCATATGACATAAAAAGCTTGGGTGGTGGGCAAATATTATGCAAATAAACCAAACTGCATAATAGTTTATTTATTATTAGTTATCTTGTTGGATTATCTATACTAACTGTAATAGATGGTAATACATGGCACTTATCAGACTTTTTTGAGATACAATCAGAATAACAGTCTTGTGTAATTGTGTACCTTGTTTGCGTTACATATTATTACTTGTGTAATTTTATTTGATAATTATTATGATCATTTACCTTACATGTCCATGCCCAATGTGGGGTTGTATTTGTGGTTACTTTTTCTTTACCTAATTTTTTTTAATAATATTGTGGCAGCATGAAATCAAACAAACTCCAAGGGCTCGACATAGCGACAAAACAAGATTCCAGGGGGGCTGGAGCTTTAATATAAGACAATTACGCACAGACAAACATGTGGCATCCCTTCCCCGTGGCCTGCGCTCAGTCCTCAGCGCTGAACAGCATTGTAAATATAACATTATCCCTGGAAACTTAAGTTAACAAACAACCAAACTTCAACAACAAAAACCCCACCCAGTTTTACAAGGGCGGCTCCATTGGCCCGCGCGTCTGTAAATCCGTTCCCTCCTCGTGCGGCCGCCGCGATTGGTCGGCGGTGACGACAATCCCGAGCCGTGCTCCCGCCCACCGAGCGGATCAAGTTTGAATGAACAAACAGCAGTCTGTTCTGGAGGTGGTATAGTTGCATTTGCGGTAATTATTAAAAGTGTGTTACCGTTGCCGCGGGCGCGCCGATCGAGGATGGACATGAAGAAACGGATCCACCTAGAGTTGCGGAACCGCACTCCGTCAGACGTGAGTCGGCCTCGCATCTCGCTGGGGTTTATGTTGTTTCACACTCAAGCTAATGGAGAATATGTTCGTGTGATGTCTCGGTCTGTGTGTGTGTGTGTGTGTGTGTGTGTGTGTGTTGGGAGGGGGATACAAAGTTTCTTGCAAGTTAAAAGATGATGGAGGCGTTGGGTCACATTGTTGCTTCGCGGTCGTGTTTACAGTCGGCAGGTGCTGCGGGTCCGCCGGCTGAACTTTTGTGCGGTTCGGGAGCTCACGTTTGGAGATGCGCGGTCCGAGAATGCAGCACGGCTTTTTAAATATCCCAGCGGTATAAACAAGGCGAGCAGCACGAGAAGCCATATTTGTAACTTTTGTTATGGGAACGCGCCCCTTTTGGTGTTATTTACTCCCCGTGGGACGTGCCATCTGCATGCTTTGACTGTGTGTGTGTGTGTGTGTGTGTGTGTGTGTGTGTGTGTGTGTGTTTGTGGAGGTGGTGGTGCATTTGCTGAAACATTTTTAAGCTGTGCACTTGGCGCGTTACGGATGCGGAACCTCAAAGTCATCATATTTATCAACGATGCATAAAAACCGCATCCTCGACCCGTCGCCTCACAGCTGCACCCCGGACCCGCCGTTACTCAGACCAGCCCCGGGTTGGAAGTCGTGTATTTTGTGCAGGTAGTTGGCTGTGTGTGCGTGTGCGTGTGCGCAGCGGACCCCGGTGAGCCCCTGCAGCCGTCACAACCGGAGCCACGGTGCGCACAGATGGCCGAGAGAACGCGACGTTAGCGCGGACCGTTACCAGCCAGGAGGCTGCGCGGCGACGCGGACGGGACGAGACACGCAAACCCGCAGCCTTATTAAACCGCGGGCTCGTCAGGATCCGGACTCCGTGTCGCCTTCGGACCGGAGAGAGGAGAGGGCTCCTGCCTTTAATGAAAACAAATGGTCGAGCCGCGTCGTTGCTCTAGTTGCCCACCCCCCTCCTCCCCAAGAACTAGGGCAAGCCGCCATTTTACCGAGAAACAAAGGCAAACCGAAATAGAGCCGCGCGTCCTGTTCACTGGACAAAAAACGACGAACGGTCGATCGATCATTACCTTCGCTTTAACAGACGTCTACAACACAGCGTCAAATCCGGGCTGCAAACTGTCTAGCACGGCCAACAATGAAACGTTTGCCTGGCAGCTATCTAATCGGCTCTAGCGGCCCCTCCTACTCACAAATGACCCTGTGCGCGACTCGTAGGTCTGCGCGGTTCTCCGCTTGTTTTGACTAATGTGCATCTGCGCCGCGCGCACGCACAGTGAGAGACACACACACACACACGCGCGCGCGCGCGCGCGTACGCACGCATGGAGACAGACACACATCTCTCATTACGCCTTAAGCCTGTAACCAGTGAGACAATGAGCCCGCCGCGTCTGTTTTCTGCTGGAAGACAGAAAAAAGTAGATTAATGTGATAATAAGGCAACGAGAGCAGCGCTAACGCATCGCGATAACTGGAGCGTTAAACGTGATTATCGATGCGCAGTATGTTTCCATATAGTTCCGCTCCTGGGTGCTGATTGGCTGAGTCACGTTCACAACGCGGTAAAATATAGGATAATGGCAAACCCGTGGCGTCATATCTTATATTTACATATCAAGGACCCCCCCCATACACACACAGACACACTTTTATATTGTACAATTTTACCAATTGTTTTTTTTAGTGGAAAGAAGTAAACATTAAATTTGAGCCATTCTCCAAATGTGAGGGCACTGTTACTTTACACTGCATTAATTTAAAGATGTATATTTCAGAAATTAAATGGTAATCAGGCTTCCATTCATAATTTGTGTAGCTTTGTTATTTCCTGGGGCACCCAGAAACCAACAAAAACTATCAGAACTCACAGCGATCTGCAGAAAGTGTGTGTGAAAACTCCTAAATTGAGAGCAGAAAGACACTTAGGTGACCAAGTACAGTCAAAGTTGGGTGCCCAAACTTCGGCACGTCACAGAAAATGCTCTGAAAGGCTATTTACTTCTTTCTTCTTCATAAATCAATAAAATGAGTAATTTGTCCAAACTTTTAGGTACATGCAGCTCTTTTCATTTGTTTTTGAAATTTGTCAAATTTGCCAATCAGACATATTTGTTTGTTGTACAGGTCAAAGAACTTGTGCTCGACAACTGTCGCTCAAACGAAGGCAAGATCGAGGGTCTAACAGATGAATTTGAGGAACTGGAATTACTAAGCACAATCAACGTCGGTCTGGCGACAGTTGCCCACTTGCCAAAGTTAAATAAACTCAAAAAGGTAGGTTGTGTGTGTGCGTTTTTTTTTTTTTTTGACTTCAGGCATTAAGGTGTGACATATTTTGATTGTTTCATCGATCAACAGCTTGAACTCAGCGATAACAGGATCTCAGGAGGGCTGGAAGTTCTGGCAGAGAAGTGCCCCAACCTCACACATCTCAACCTCAGTGGCAACAAGATTAAAGATCTCAGCACAATAGAACCATTGGTAAGCAAGACCCCAAAAAAGAGAAAAAAGTAGTATTTCTGAAGCAGCTGGCTGTATTCTTCATCACACTGATTGTTCTTTTGACAGAAAGAACTGGGGACCCTTAAAAGCCTAGATCTGTTCAACTGTGAAGTGACAAACCTGAACGAATACAGAGACAACGTATTCAAGCTACTACCCCAGCTCACGTACCTGGACGGGTACGACAAAGACGACAAAGAAGCGCCAGATTCCGACGCCGAGGTCTACGCGGAGGGCCTGGATGATGACGACGATGAGGAAGATGGTGAGTTTGAGGCTGTGGGACAAAAGGATTCTTGTACCCTTCATGTGGATAAGCTGCGATCTGTCAAGCATCTAAAAATGTTGCTAATTTCAGTATTTGAACATTTGGCCAGTAATTAACCACCAACTGGTTTCACCCCAGATGTAGACGAGGAGGATTATGACGAAGATGTAGCTCCGGGAGATGAGGAGGAGGAAGAGGGAGAGGAGGATGAAGAGGAGAACGAAGACGAGGAAGAGGAGGACCTCAGTGGAGAGGTGGGATGAGAATAGATGAGAGCTGCATTTCCGTAAACATTTTTAAAAATCTGAGTGGTAAATAACCAAAGCTTCATTTTTCATTTTTTTAAAGGAGGAAGAGGAGGAAGATTTGAATGACAGAGAGGTTGACGATGAGGATGATGAAGGTGAGTAGTGAATCATCCAGTTCCATATTATATGCTGTATGCTGTTTGCAGTTTGTGAAATCCACAGAGTTGAAGTTGCTCTATGGGGCAACAAAGTTATGTTTTCTACTGTCAGCGTTCACAAAATGTTTTTCCAGAAATGTGTTAAAAACAAAGTGGCACCCACTTGAGAAAACATTGCTCCATAGCAAAACTCCACAGGAAAACTGTTTGTTTAGTAACAGGAAATTTTGCAACGTGTGTGCCCTGCAATGGCAAAAAAACCCCGTCACTAAAGAATGTCGATGCTATTCAAGCTTCAACTTGGTAAAAATTGAACTGCGATGTTTTTGTCTTGACCTGTTTCTGGGAGATGGACGACCGTCCACCGTGGTCGGTTTCTCCAGCTGCATGTTTGACAGCAAACATTTGTTTGCTTCACTCTGGTGTATGTGTGTTTGTTAACCTTTAAATGTGACTCTTACTTTGTAGAAGAAGAGCGAGGTCAGAAGAGAAAAAGGGAACTGGATGAAGACGGGGAGGAGGATGAAGATGATTGAGAGTCCTTTGTGAAGCTAAGTTGTGAACTGTTTTTAAACTTGTATCCGCCCCCTCCCCACGCCCCAGTTTCATATTGCAGTAGGAGTGGTTTTTGTTATTGGCCAGTCAGGTAGATGGGGTTGTCTGGAGAAATAAGTTAAATTTGTGTATCTTTGATGCTCCCGTGTTCCAGTCTTTAGTGTCCACTTTTGACTGCTTTGTGGACACCAATTTTGTAATATCAAATATAATAGCAAAGATAAACCTTTTTAAGAATTTTCTTTTTTTTTTTGTTTTCTCACTGTTTGTGTAAGTCCAGTTTCTGAAGATTTATGTATTTTAAGATCCCCCTCCCACCTTCAAAAGAAAACAACAAAAAAAGAGTGCATGTCTATTACATTTTAAAGTCAACTACTGGATTTCACATATGGCTGTCCTCTCGTCTTAAACTTATTTTTTGCATTGTACTATTTTTTTTTTTTTTTTTTTTTAAATGTAAGTTAAGTGTTTGTAGTGTCACCAGTATGCCAATACTCTCTGCTGTCCTGGTGTGAAACTTCTGTCTGAACATGCACAGTGTGACCCTCATGAGGGCATATTTTTAAAAATTACAGCAAAAAAAAAAAAAATGTCTGCCCTCGTCAAAGCTCCTCCTCCCCCTTCAAACCCTCAGCTTTGATAGTTCGGAAATTACGTGTTCTTGTAAATAATGACCAAATCTATTTTTTTGTATTCTCTTTGATGACGGCAGACATTGAGCAGACAACCGAGGTGAAACTATGAATTGTAATAAGATATTAAATATGTAATGCTGCTTTATCTAAAACTACGCAGTGTGAAATTTCTGGAATTTGAAGATAAACTTTGTATGCATAATCTTTCCATAAAGAGAAATGTTCAACATCACAGCTCATTATTGCTTTTTTTTCCTCCTCCATGTTCTTTTCTGTGACAGGCAATTGGCTGTGTTTGAAGATGTGGTTGGTAGTGGAGTAATATTAACATAAATGGAGGTTATAGCTGCCATTATGTTCATTGAAAATGTATTGGGTCAAAGTGTAAACTTGGGGAAAACAAGGGTCGGCTGTTTGGACCTCTTCCACTGGTATACACAATGGTCAAATTGGCCTACCTCAGTGATTTCTCACTCTGTTAAATCCACAGTCATCAGCCCAATTCTGTTTCTTTTCCCCTCCCATTCACTTCAATAAATCCCTTTTATATATGTTTGGAAGTTTGTGGTCCTTGTGCGACAATGACAACACAGTAAAATGCAGACAGAAGTCCAGTTGTAAGTCATCAGGCGTTGATGACCCTCTTCATTTTTTTTCCCTTCCACATGGAAAACCAATCCAGGATACATTTTTCATTACACTGAGATGTGATACTGTGAACCTCACATTAGACATAGACCCACAGCACACATAAAAGGGCCAAAATGAAAAAAGAGATGCAAGCTGGGGTTTCCCAAAAATGTTCATCAGGTTCAGTGCCAGGGTAACGCGAGGCTGTCAAAACCATTTAACAATTGTAAGAGTGAGTTTCAGTGATGTTTAAAATCGTAAAAGCCATTCTGCCTCGTCATCCTACCTTCCCAGTCAAGTGGTTGATTTTTAGTCCTCAGCACAACTACGCGACAGTCTCTGACAGACCAGCTGCTCCAGCTGCAACTTCACCTGCCTCTCACTCAAGCTCAGCGCTCTCAGGTCCATCCTTTCCCCACTGTCTACTTTCACTGTCGCCTTTTTATTTTCCCTGGAAGAAACATACATTTACCATTAATACATCAGTGGCTGGATTTAAAGCATTCATTTGTTTTTTGTTGATTGTTTTAACTGAAGCCATGAAGCTTTGGGCCTTTTAGTCGCCTGCAAATCCCAGTCTTGTTGTGCATGCAGTAGATACATCTTTTTTGCTTTTCCTAGTCCACCAAGAATCAGTACTAACACCGGGCTGAGGTGTGACTGGGCTTGGATTAACACACACGGCATGTTTAGCAGAATCTGTTTGGTAACTGCTTGAACCTGGCTGGCATAACAGAGCCAATCAGATGTTAATCCACCAACAACTTCTCTTAAATTTCAGACTGTTAAGTAAAAAACAAAAAAAAAAACAGATGGTAAAATATAGGCATTTAAACTAGCCTGAGTTCATTGATGATACAAGTGGAAGAGAGGAGGCAAATAATCTTGAGTCTCTAGAGCAAAATGACACCTACAGTCTTAGTAATAGTAATATACTTAGATTAAATGGAAAAGGATGGTTATTATTACAGTTTTCTCTACTGTTAGGAAGAGGCAAGAACAAATTGTCACACCTTATCTCCAGGTATGTTGTTGGAGACAGACTGATACCATTTAAGGTACAGCTTCACACAAATCCCTGGAAACATCCCGCAAAATCTATCAAGCATCACTATTGTTACTTGCGCAGCCGCATCATACAAAAAGATGGGATTAACAAATATAACAAATGTTATAAACTGAAAAGGTCAGATGTGACAAATAAATAGAAGCAAATGTACATTAACTCCCTCAACATTAGCCCTAAAAAAAAACAACAACCCGACAACAGCCCGCACAGCTTCCCTTGAGACTATATTTGAGTAGTTACCCAAGTCCACCACCTCTGGATCCATGTCTCCCCGGATGCTTCCCCCACTACTTAAATAAGAAATAAAAATACTTTAAGTGAATGACGGAGCCACTCCTCAAAAAAGGCTGCACTTGGGTAGCTAATATGCATCAGTGACGTGAAGTAGATTTACAGCCAACGTTAGCAGGCGAGGAAACGAAGAAACGGGATGAGCAGCTCTGTGAAAAAAACAAAAAAAACAAAAACACGATCCACTTCTCCGAACGCTCCCCCTTGGTCTGTCAGGTGCAAAGCTACTTCACGTCAGCCATTTTGAGATGATGTCGCAGCTCGCTGCAAACTGTGTCTGCAGCAGGGTCTAAGGCCTTGGGGAAGAAGGAAAAAGGAGCCAGTGAGAGTCTTCGTGTCCTCCAGTTTTGCCTCGACAAAAAAGGCATGGCGAGGCAAACGCCTGGGCGGTATGGTTGGAAATACGCAATGATTGATCAGAAGCGATCACTTGAGAGTATGATAGTTCAAGAGAATTAATTTGTAAAACAGATCATGCCAAAACTGACTGTATCTGCAACTTTCCCTGTCTTTGATTTCATGTTAAAGGTGATCCATGAGCACGGCCTCGCTTCTATTACCTATCATATTTGTCATTATTACAATATTCCTGTAATTGCACCAGCTAGGGCAGTTACCGTATTATTGTGTGTACTATGCAGGGCAGCAGGAATGAAGTTATGATATAATGTGATATATCAAAAAAGCGGAGTGGAGCGAGGGGGGGCTCAGAAGCTTGCCGGAGGTCAGAACTGGTGGCAAAGGTAACGGCCTTGCTGAGTCCAGGGGGCCGAGAGGTCAGACGTTGTTGGGGCTAACGTTCTTCAGGTTGTTGAGCTCCAGCTCCAGTTGGCGTATTCGCACGTCCTTGGTGGTCAGCTCCTCCTTCAGCCGCCGGAGCTCATCCTGCTGCCGGAAGAACATCCGCAAGAGCTTCACACAAAGAAAGAAGAAGAAAAAGAGGAAATGCTTTCACACAAGCATGAGACTGAAAATGATAAGCCAGGAGAATTTGTGTAAAGTGACTGCAGCGAGATGTGGCAGGTTAAAGTTGCTCACCTCACAATGGGACTTCACCTACTATGTACATTAACTTCTGTATTTGTATATGTTTAACGGTGGAAGAGCAGAGAGTACAGTTTTATTCACAGCGCTAGTCCTTCACATACCTCGTTCTCCGTCCTGGGCGGCACGTTCTCCAGCAGGTCGATCCCGTTCACCACCACGCTCTTCTTTTCTTTCACCGGGGCTTTGAACACCAGCTGGTTTGGCCGGTGGTAACCGTCCTTCAGGGACATCAGGACCGGGTCTGTTTGCACAAAGGAGAAAAAACATTCCTCAGCATGTGAGAAGTAGCACAATGTACTAAGAGGCTTAAATCCTTCACAGATCACCACAGGGAATCTTTTACTGCTCCACGTTGGATTCCTACGTGTGACGGCCTTTTGGCTTGTTGGACTTCCAATTGTGCAAATCATTTTGTCATCAACAAACTGGTTTGCGTGATAAAATCTCTAAAGTTTGGTCAGTATTAAATGATTATTTCCATGGACATGTTTGTTTTATATTGCTTCTTCTGCTTTGTGATGGTGATTTGATTAACGCCTACAGAAGACTGAATCTATTGAATCTATTATTCCCTCTTCTGTTGTTATCTATTGGAAAACTAGACTTGCAAAAAAAAAGAAAAAAGAAAAAAAGCAAAGACATTTGCTATGACATGGTGTTGAGGGCAGACAGCCCATGAAGAATTGAGGTGATGACAAAACAGACTACCAGCTCTGTTTAATGCTCAGCTGGCTGATGGTGTAATTTTTAAGAACTGTGTGAAAAGCAAATCAGAGCCCAGTTCAGTTTTTTTCTGTTGAATACAACAAAATATCTGTGGGTGTTTGCACCATGTTGGTGACAACCCAAGCCATATGGGACAGAGCTGACAATGAAGAACAAAACCAAATAAAGAAGTGATTGAAGGTTTCCTTTCATTACTCTGCTTTACTGTAGCTTTGTTTTTTTAAATATCTGTCATGCCTAAAAATTGAGTTCCAACGCATTGCATCAGCCGTGTCATTCATGTCGCCAAATGTAAGATCCTTGTGTAACATGGGTTTATGTTTGACAGAAAATGGCTTCTGGTAAAATGTTCAGAATCCACAGAAGCAGCATCGGCCGATCAATTCCTGTTTACCTCTATCGATGCCGCTCAGCCACTCGCTGGCAGACAGCGCAGGTTCTGTTCCTGCTGTCATGGGGTAGATGTCCTCCTGGTATGTGTCTGACTGTAAACCAGCAAACACCACACACATTTTTGTTTTAAATCAATTGCATTTGGCCCAGTTAATTATTCAAAAGTCTGGTAGGAAAAATATCACATTATGTCTTACATAAGATTTATTTGTCCTTATTTGTCTACTTGCATAAACAGTACGCAGATGATTCAGATATTCATGCAACAATGATGCTTTTTAAATTAATAATGTGCTGGATAAATGTAATATACTGCACATCTGATTAATAGAGTGAGTAGAATCCCCGCTCACCCTCCTTGGCACAATCATTGAAATGGGCTCGATCAAACCCTTGAGGGTGACGAGCTTGTAGAAGCGGTACACCTCGCAGGCTGCCACGTCCAGCCCGTGCTTTGGCATCACACCTGCAGACAGGAGGAGAAGAGTGCAGTGACATGAAATCTGTAGGGATGCTCTCTGACACCTGCTGACCAACAAGCGACTTACCCAGTCCTTTCTGTGGGGCCGGCGACCGGAACTCCATCAGGTACTGGAGGTAGGGCTTCTCCGTGGTGATCTCAAAGTAACGGATGTTGCCGTCTCCCTGCCGAGGCGCCAGAACATGTCTGTTACATTACAACCCAAGTAGAAATGCTCCTCTGTGTTTCTATATGTGACGATCCTGTGTGGGGAGGCCTTTGCCTGAACAGCCTGGTGGGCGGAGTCACCTGCTCTGGCAGTTGGTGGCAGCCAATCCTTTACTTCCCCTCAATAATGTAGAATCAACTCATTTTTTTACTTTGAATGTAGTTCATCTGATTATTTATGGCTGTAGATTATTAGATTATGCATGTGTATCCCTATTAATAACAGCTTATAACTTGTTTTTATGGTTACCACACTAATTTTGTGCTGAGTGCCTGAACCTAAACAGTCCTCCTGTCCCTCTAGGTTCATTCTACTGTATGTCAAACACCTGATGAAGGTCAAAAGGTCTTCACCAGCTGAAGATAAAGCCAGTGTGGTGACACAGTAAGAAACAGCTCTGACCTTGCCTGCCAGGTACAGCATGTGTGTGTCGGCATCATAGAAGGGAAACAACAGTCCTGAGAGCCCGTCTATGTCCTCCTCCACGATTGGCATGGACAGATCCTCCTGGGAAGGAGCAACACACACAGGGAGTTACACACACGCACACACACTTGCTCCACCCACTCGGGCATTACAGGCGTGAGCCATATGGAGGTGTTGTCTGACCTGATCCCAGAGAGCGATCTGCCGGGTGTTCCAGCGAGACACCCCTGTGGTGAGCAGCCGCTTCATGTTGCCCAGGAACACCACTCGGTTTACACGGTGGTTCTTACAGCTGGCTTGCTGGTGGAGCAACAATAGAGTGAGGCTGTTAATGCTACATACACCCGCCAGGAACAATGTTTTCCTTCCCCATTCCTGCAGCCTTGTTGCACCACGTGGGTCTTATGAAAAAGCATTTCATGGTGATCGTGTCAAACATTCAGAAAGTGGCACAGCCGCACACCAATTTTTGTTTTATTTAGCATGAGTGAATATCTTAAGGGTTATTGAGTAAACTTGAAATTAATGCAGTACAAATATTGGGTTTACAAATTAAATTAGTAGGAAAATTGAATGTAGCATCAATCTATCAATACCCTCTGGGGTCACAAACCTAAGCCTGCACACAAGTCACAATATGGCAAAACAGGACGTGCAGAACAGTAAAGTTCCTCCTCACCAAATTAGGAAAACCCTTTGTGTAAGGACCTTGCTTTCTGCACTGGGACATTATTTGTTTAAACAAAAATGTGTCCTCAACAAACAGACAACACCAGACTTACACAAATGGGTGTCCACACAGCTTTCAAGTCTACTTGCCAACCCGGAACCAACGAACGCTATAATTTCAAATTTATGTGGTGAATGAGTAGAAGTGAAACACACTATAATTATTCTAATGTAATTCTCTCTGTATGGCCTGCGAACAGATAATTTGCTAATGAACATTCATGTCATTTTTGATTTTAACACCCCCCCAACCTGAAGGACCCTGCCGGAGCGTGGCTCAATGACTCGCAGCTTCTTGTCTTTGCAGCTGGTGGCCAGCAGGCTGCCGTCTGTGTTGAAGGACATGCTGAGGATGACGTCCGTGTGACAGTCGATCATTTTCACCGGCTCGCCGATCTCCAGGTTCCAGATCAGGATCTGACACAGCCGGGAAAAGATCGTCAGGGGGCTGCGGTGCTTGGTTGTGTTGTGAGGTTGTGAATGAAATCACTCCTGAAATGACCTCGAGCTCGCCGAGTTACGGTTGCGTGGTACCTTATAGTCGTAGCCGGCGCTGAAGAGGATGCCGCTGCTGGTGGGGTGCCACTCGATCAGACCCACCCGTCTGCTGTGACCGTACAGCTCCAGCACCGCCTCCGTCATGTTGCGCCTCAGACCACCCTCTGGGATCTCCCATACTCGCACCTGCCGCGTTCACAAGGCACGTACACCACAATATACATGAATACACAAGCGCACGCAAAAAACAAGTATTTAGAGGTATTTCTTTTTATATATATATAATTTTGTCAGGGGTCGCTGTATGTTTCTCATATCGCAGTCTGTACATGGTGCACACAGAGATCCGATGAAAAACACCACATGCTATCAATGCAGCCCGTTGCATTAGGATTAGAGTGGATTATAGCTGTGGCTCGAGGCTCTGTGTTGGGCCAGAGGAGATTATCCTTCAACAAGTGAGAGTAGGACACAGGACGCAGTGCCTCTATGGCTTTACTGCACTCAGCAGAGTAATGTAACAGGTGTGTGTACTGGGAAAGGAAAAAGGCCCGTTGGGTCTCAGCCACGTAACATGTGAGATTAAGAGTGATAGTGATTGAGATTGGATGTTGTGTTTCATGTCATTTATGTAGTCAGTTACTTAACAGCTATCAGATTTATGCCTTGCTCAAAGGCATGTCCTCTCTGCCATCTGCCATTTATCAGGCCACGACGACCACAACATCATCAACAGCAACAACAACGAACAGATCAGCTGCCGGCTGAAATCCAATCACGAGCTTGCGTTCGGTACGATCTCTCTGAATCAGCGACCTCTTTGCCTTCTGGGCCAGTGGTTGTTTACTTCAGCGTCTAACAAACTCACGCTTTCACAATATACAGTGCGTACAGTCACGCCTCACCTTATGTAATTATCCTCAGCCCAACCTGTTTGGATAAAAGAAGAAGAATGCACTTGCCGATGTGTCCTCAGAGCAGGATGCAATGATGTTTTCAAAAAAGGGATTCCACTTGATATCCAGAACGTTGCCTTGGTGGCCGCACACTTTTGGGTAATGAGAGTCCAGGCGGCCAGACTGAAACAGAGGTAGAACATTTTTAATTTACTGTTTCTGTAGAATCAAAACTATTTTACACAGTCAGCACAACAGCAACCAGCTACAATCTCAGACATTTACATTTCAAGGGAAATAAAAACATAAACCTGCACACAAACCCAACTGGGACTTACGACAATGAGCCCCTATTTTCACTTTGTGGTGACCTCTGTGTAACATGTGTGACAGGGCGATGTTTTCCTTATTCTCCTCCCACCGCAGCGACACCACAACCCACCCCAGGATGGTGGTGTCGCTTTTCCTTCCACCTGACTCTACTTTCCACATTTCCAATTATTTACCCTCATAGAGGTGGAGAGGTTATAGCCCCCTGCTCACATGAGCAGATGCTGGATGTCTGGACATATGTGCAGAAGATTGTCAGGAGCAGACCGGGCTGAGAGATTCTTTCCCAAGTGCATGGAAGAGACAACATAAGGTGTGATGCTGATGAGAACTTGTGGCCAAATGCAGAGGACGGGGTTGACTTGCACTCTCAGTAACAGATTATATATTACAGAATGTGTCTTTTTTTCCCCAATACAAAATAAGCAGTGATCAAATTGCTATGAAGTGATTAAACTACAAATAATTAATTATCTTCATTCATCTCCTCAGATCAGAACTGATGGTGGAACAAAACTATTCTTATCTTCTATTGATGTCATTGAACTCGGATTTCGTTGTTATCAGTCTCACATCAGCGGCACGACTCGAATCCTGAGCACAGCAGAGCAGACCCGGTTACCTGCACAGGACCGTGTGAGGCGCGCTGTTGTTGTTGCAGTAACCCACAGAGTCCACGGGGGGGCGCTGGCTCGTAACGACAGATGACACAAACCTTTTAACGGCTGTCATGTCGTCATAAATGTTTGATTCACCTCAATCCACTGACCTCTTTTTCCCTCTTCTATTTCTTCAGAGATTTATTCAGGAGCGTCTGGTCATGCCTCAGTGAAATCCTGTGTGTGTGTGTGTGTGTGTGTGTGTGTGTGTTTACGTCTGCTGTCCTCACTGAACCCTGAAGATCCACTTCAGCTGCATTATTAAGCCTGAACAAGCCCTCCTTTCAATAATAAATTGTCTTCTATTATCAACGAAGTCTTATAGCCAGTGCTAAAAACTGGTTTCAAAATCTCAGCCACAGTTCACATGAATATAATTTCCGCAACATATACAAAAGATGCAGCGCATAAAAAAGAAGCCGAATAAACACTTAAAAAAAATTTAATCTGCTGCCAAAGATACTGAACGCTTCACTAATAAGATGAGGAACACAAGCCAAAACCAAAACAGAAAAAATATATCAATCTCAAAACTTGGCAACAGTGAAGTGGAGACATGAGTTCAGTCATCAAGAGAGAAGACAGCATCAGCAACACAGAATGATTCGTGAAGAGAAAGAAAACTCTTTACACATCATATGAGTTCAGCCTTAATGCAGATCAACGGGGTAACACATTGAGATATAATGGAATTTCTTGAAGAGGAAGTTGGTGGAAATTATCATTGGAAAAAAAAAAAGTCTGGCTATCTAACAGGCAAATTGGCTTTTCTAAAGATACTACAGTGACTGGGAGGTTTTAACACGGCCTCAAAACATTAATAACACAGGATCTGAGGGACTCCTTCCATCTTGGTGGAAATGATAACCTGCAGAAGTGACGTCTGCTGGGAGCCACAGGGTTCAGGGGGGTCCAAGGAGGATTTATGAGGAAATCAGACATGATAGTGGAACGTGAAATGAACAAAAAGTCTCGCTCCAGCTTGGAGTTTTACATATTTCCCTGCCTCTGCTGCTACCTCCCTGCCACAGTAAAAACAAAAGATAAAAAAAGTCTAAAAATAGCCCCCCAGCAGCTAATGTTTATCTGGATGACTGGCAGGAAAACGACACGGAGCAACATCAGGCCTCATTGTGCCTCTGCAGCTCATTTCCTGCCCCACTGGTGAGGACAGATGTGCCGGCCAGGTACTGACGGCTCTGAGGTGCCAGAGGCCTCCACGCTGTGAGCGCTACAAACTCTTATTGAGCTGCAATACTCAATAAATCTTTGCTAATGTGGCTTACCTCTGCTGCTCTGTGGTTACAGCATCACGCCAACATATCTGACCAGCAGACGTTAAGGAGATTAATGATTTGAACATTTTATATGGCTCCTCGGGCTGCAGTGCAGAATAATGTTTGAATTACAGGGCAAACAAGGGGAAGTGATCCTATTTATTTTAGCGCTACAAGTCCTTCGTCTCTGCTTCACTGCTGCCGGGGTCAGTTTCCTCTTTGCCTAACACATCAGCTGTTAGCTGCGTGCTAATTAAAGAGACTGCGAATCTTAGCAGAAGATAAATTGCGGGACGTTCTGTTCTATTATCCCGTAAGGCCAGCCACACCTCGCTGAAGTCGGGATAACCTGCTGAGTCATGCTTAGTGGAATGAAGTGAACGCTGTGCTGCTTTAATGCATGCTCCTGGTGCTGCTAATATGCATGTCCGCTCTGCCTGCAGCATCTGGACGGTCAGGTGGTTTGGTCACTGGATCTGGATCTGTTTCACCGTATAGTGGGATCTTGTTTACAATAATGTCACAGTAATAATTCAACATAATGGTCGTGATGCTGCAGCAAATATGAATAGGAACTAGTGTACCATGTGCAGGAAGCTCATGGTACACTGGTTGTCCTCTCTATGTATATGCCAATAAAACACGGACACTGTGAATTACTCCAGATGACTTTACAACAGGATGTTAAAGCAAATGCCTATCACAATATCACAGAGCCCAAAGTGATATCTACAAACAATTAGTCTGACCAACAGTTCAGAGCCTGAAGATGTTGAGTTTACCATCACACAAGACAAAGAAATGCAGGAAATCCTCAAATCTTACAAGCTGGAACCAAAGATTACTGGGCATATTTTTTTTTTTTTTTTTAAACAAGTGACTTTGTGTTTTTCTGTTGGTCAACAAACTGATGACTTGACCAACTATTTCAGCTCCACTCGTGTAATAATGGAGGAAGTGATTCATTCACCTCACGGTGCTGCACATGTCCTAACAGCGACTGAAAAAAGGCCCACGCTCACGGCGCTCTCCTCCTTTGTCTGAGGTGAGGAGGAGTTTCTGGGTCGGACCATGTGCCAGGTGGTGTCAGCGGTAGTCCTTCCACACGCTGGTGGCACCGCGTGGGTCGAACCATATGGCCGCCCCGCCGGCTGTCGTTGTAATATGCCACGCTCATATCTCGCCCTCTTTCCACGAAGAAGGGAAAACCGAAAAAAGATCTATTCCATTTCATTTACTGCTGATATTTTAAACCTTGTCCGAGCCTCGTGTTTCCTGTCTTTTATTAGTTTTTCCTACTTATCCTGAGTGAGCTCACGGTGACATGTGCTGAATGGGGCAGATTGATTCTGGCTAAAATGTAACCGTGACATCACTCTACATACCTGCTTCTGATTAGGGTTTAACCCCATTCATTGATCGAGCAGGTTGGTTTACCTTTGATAAAATGCTGTCATTCCACGGCGGTCGCACATCCCACTTTTTGCATTAGAGGAAAGCGTTCCTTTAGAAGGTAAAACCTTTTCTGCACCTCAAATAAAAGCTCCTTATTAAGTCAACTCTAAGACGAGGGGCCACTTAGGTTTGCTGATTTGTTGTTTTGACTGGAGGACATTGCATGAAACAGGAGTCTCCATCCCACAGAATCTGTCATCCGTAATGCTGCTGAATATGATAAATGCCATTTGAGAAAACTGTGGAGTCAGCCGAAACCCCCAGGACCTGCTCAAAGTGCACTAACTCGACTTGCAGGAAATCGATCAAATTGCCACCTTTGGGTGGGTCGTGGAAAAGAGTCATTACGCAGCATGAAAACTAAAAGGTACAGCACAGGAATTATCAGCTGCCGAGGATGAAGATGTGCAGGGGATGTATCATTCAACAGAAGTGAAAGACACCTGAAGATAAGATTTTCAGCTTTTACATATCAGATAATTTTCACGTGGCATCCAGAAAATGATCGCCTGAAAGTTTTTACCTCCTCAGTAAGCGACCCAGCAGTCACATCTGAGGACCATCTCCATCACCACACTGAGCGAACGCTGTGCAGCTCTCCTGCACATCCGGGAGCTCAAAACAAAGTTTCATCGACAAAGAGCGGTAACTGCCTGCACCGGTTTTAAAATGACAGACCCCAGTTAATTTTTTTGGCCGGAGACTTTGTGACTTCAGACTTGAAGAAGATAATAAAAAATAAAAAAAAGGCTGACGTACCCACTTCTCTAATTGCCCAAATGGCAGGGCACACACAGACAGCCAGTAGTCCGTCTTTTTCCAGGACCGAGCACCGCAGCCCATGATGATGTCAAAGTAAAATGTAGCTGAGGTCTTCAGACAGTAAAACTGCTCAGTTTACTGAATAGGTCTCGGGCCTGACGGCTCGACCGGGCCCCACTCGGCAGCCCAAGAGCTTTTCAAGTATCTTGGCAGAGACTCTCTTAAAGAGGCAAAGCACTTCATGGTTTCTCAGACCCACAATGTCATCAACAAAGTGGAGTGACACGCAAACTGTGCATCATGAGATTTAGAAATTATTCTTCACTCCACACATGACAAAGTATCTATACCACAAGTCACAAGTGAACAAACAAGTTCTCAGTTAAATGACACTCTTGGAAAAAATGACAATTCATCACCTCGCTATCTGCATAATGCATCTATAAGATGTGACTTTAAGGCTTATCTTCCATAAACCCAACGCACAAAGCTGCAGTGTTGTGTAATGAATAATCCAGAAAATCTAAATGTATGTGCTCAATGTGAGGAGAGACACATACATAATGTCTGTGTCAAATCTGCACTTAATGGTCGCACCCACTGTCAACGGGCAACACTGTCACAAGTTTGCCTTCAGACTGTGGCTCGAGGATTTAAGGCTGGCAGCGTTTTGCATCAGCAGGTAGAGTCTGTGCTTCGTTTATGAGGACACGGCTCTCCAGCTTCAGGTTTTACTGCGCCGTGAATCAGCTGACACCACACTTATTTCTGAAGGGAAAAAAAGGTAAAGTTCAAACCCTAACACAACGTACGCCACACTGCACAACAACGACCGACAGCAAAAGCTTGGACTGGTAACTAAACTAACAGTGTCAGCTACCTGGGACAGAGGTATGACGATGAAGGAGCCCCCGCCGGCGCTCTCGGTGACGACGGCGACGAACTTGGAGTTGACGGCGCAGAAGTGGTTGTCGTGGACGTTCTTGGTGATGGGGACGCCGTCGAAGCAGTGCTCCCGGTTGGCCACTTTCCCGTAGACGTTTCGAAACTTGGAGCTTCGGTAGGTTGGACGCCATGACATCTGAGACGGAAAAACAAACAGACATCAAGGGTAAACATTTATACCCATCCACTGCACGTACTGAAGCGCTGCCAGTGCACAAAGCAATTAATCACCGAGCGGTTAAAATGCCTGAAAAAATGGAAAATAGCCATCATAATCTCACAGAGCCACAGCATTTGATCAGAAACAGCCCAAATCCAAAGAGATTCAATTTACACATTTTATAAAACAGAGAGAAAAACAGCAAAACCTCACGTCAGAAGAAGGAGCCAACGAATGTTTGGCATTTTCGCCAAAGCTTCTACTCGCACTCAAGCGTCTCAACACAGTTGCTGGAGTTCTCATTCATCTCCATCAACGTCTCCCTGCTCCGTGCATGGCTTGACCAACCTGGATTCACTCACGCGCCCCTTATGTCTCGCCCTGTGTGCAGTGGTGAGGTTATAGCGGCGCTGCAGATGAAGCCTGAAGCTTTTGCCCCCGCTAAATGTGCGCAAACCAACTGACTGGCAGACCGCGGAAACACACCAGCGCCAGCAGAGCTAAACAATCCTAATTTGTGTTGCAATGAAAGATCATCTCCTCTCTGTAAGTATCGTTAGGTATTGGACATGACGTACTCACAGTGAGGACGGTAAGTAAGGAGGAATCAGTGAAATCTAATGTCACGTTCTCATGTACCAAACCCACAGTTGCAGGGTGGGCTGTCCCATCTGTGCACACATGATAACAGTCACACACGCAGTGGTGGACGTCGTCCAAACTGGTCACGGGAGTGAGACTTTCGAGTCGGACTCCGTCTTCTGTTGCCTTTTGAGCCAGCGATTAATGTGTTGGGGAGGAAAAGCAAATAGTAAAAGACATTTCTTCCAAATAATGTGATCACAAGGAAAGTCAACTGTATAAACCAAAGATGATGAATCCCTGACCAGCTCAGCCCACTGCAGCACGTCCTGTTGTTTGTCACTCGGCTTTAGTCTGCAACGATCTTGTGCCACACAATAGCAGCCATTGTTTGCAGCCACGACACACAACAAAAGAGGAGAGCTTATGTTTGACTCAAGACGCTCCTTTTGTTTGTCACTTCACCACAAGAACGCATCGATGGAGCTCTTGATTTTTTGGCAGGAGCCAACTCAGCGCGAGGCCCGAAAAAGTTGACTGGGCCACAGGAAGTGGATCTCAGATGACCTTTGTCCTATCAGGTGAGAAGTTCAGGGAATTACTCGCTAATGAGTATGACTACATTTTAGGAAATCTTCTGAAATCAGATCTGTGTAACGCCATTGATGGGGGGTGTGTGTGTGATTCCGGTCAGATCAGTGGCAGCCGTGCCGGATGACATCAGGCAATCCTCTATTCAGCATTGTTCCCAGGATAAGGAGGGAAACTGGTGGGAGTGGTGCATGCATGCAAATAGAAACATCCTCCGGCCCATGCTGCTGCCATTGTCTGTCCTCGTCCCCGTCCCTTTCCGTCTCAAACCAGGCTGGACAAATGGCAAGTGTGGGTGATCAGTCTGTCCTCGCCTCAGCACCTAATATGTGGCAGCTGTGGTGATGCTGTACTACTGCAGTGATACTGCTGGTGTGGCATATTAAGCAGACTGACAGCTACAGTAAGGGATGATATATGATATAAAACCACAACATATTTATAACAGATTGAACAACTTCTTGTCAAAATTAAGCCAACTTGTAAATGATGCACCACAGGAATAAAATGTACGCAGGCAGAAGAAGTCCCTGTATATAAATCAGATGTATATTTATATGGTTTCACTGCGAGCAGGTCATGTGAAGCCCGTCAGCGTCTCGCCCTCCTATCACTCCCCTCCGGATGCACTGCTCTGAGGCCGCGCGTGTCCGAGCAGCATAATGGCAGCTTGTTAAAGAATTAATGGCAAACAGAAGAGCAGCAGAAAGCGGCCCGAGGGACGGTTTGGAGGACAGGGACGGAGGAGACTCGCCTCGCTTTGAGCTCCCGTTACAAGGATGCTCATTCATTGGCTGCTGGCGCGCTGCACAGAGAGGACGTCTGTCTGCGTGTTTGCATCTTTCCTTATCTCACGAGTGTTTGCGGCACAAGAGCGCACAGTCAGCGAGCACACACACACAGAAACACACCAAAAACACAGCAGCTAAGAGAAGAAATGACTATCGACCAACGCGGGTCACAAGACTCTTGTTGTGTGAGGCCTTCTTAACTTTACAGACTTTTTTGTGCATATTTTCACCATTAAATAAATTTTTTATACCAAGTTAGATTCATACAAAATCCCCCTTCATATGGACAGAGTATCACACATGTGAACAGCACTGTGATGTCCTCATGGAAAGCGTCACCTTACCTTACCGGTGTCCTGCGGCCTTCTCGGTTCAAACATCCACCCTCCTCTCTAAAGCAAGAAGCCGCCAGGATCTCCGCTCTTCCTTCCTCTCCCTTCAAATCCGAGCAGACGGCATGCGAGCGCTCTACCTCCTTCTCTCTCATGTTTTCCCCCCCTCCCCTTTAAACTCACTCTTCCCACCCTCTTCTCCTCCTACTAGTGCTGATAGCTGGAGGGCTACCAACTCCCCCCCCCTTTCCTGCCACTCAGTCAGCTCCTCTGCCTCCACCACAGTTTCAAGCTCCAGCCCGGCAGAGCTGAAGTGTTAGATTAACAGCCCGTCCTCCTTCCTTGCCCACCTCCATCCCTTTCCTCTCTCTTAATCTCTTATCTCCACCTTGCTTCTCCTAATCCCTTGCCCGTTGGGAACGAAACCTCCCTCTTGTCTGAAAAAACAAGTGGAACATCCTCTATTGTGGACCTCGTCTTGTTTTACACTTCATCTAATAAAACAAAGCTGTGATTTCATGTTCCGTCATCCACTAAATCATAATTAAACCTGGTCTCAAAAATAGTTTTTTATGATCAACTATTTACTTACCAATAAAGTGTTGCCAACAATACTCAACGTGTCAAGTAAATCTTTGTAAGCATGTAAATGTCTCTGTAAATTAGCATAACGCCCTCAGCGTCTAAGTGTGTTTTAGCTTATTGTCTTGTTACAGTTTTTACAGCACTAAAATCATGACGTTACCTTGGTTTCATGATGTAAGCAACAGCTGAAAGAGCTGAAGTTAATTTGAGCATCAGCATTCGATGCTAAATATCTAAATATGACAAAAATTACAGTTTTTATTCTGACTGAGCCTCCTTGTTGACATTGTGTGACTTTTTTTTAAACACATGACAACATAATAATAAAAATGTAAAAGAGTGAACGGAGCTGGAGATAACTGTGTAAATCGATGCCTGTTCCTCACTGAAGCCTCTACAAAGAGTTTGTGAGACGACCCCTGGTTGGGTCAGCGTGCTGAGGCAGGTGTTGTGGTGAAAATTGCTTCCCCTGACGATCGGCTGTGCGTTTGAAATGGAGGTGGACCCCTGCAGGTTCACAGCGCGGCAGGGTTTGCCTTGGCCTCTCGGCTTGGTGTTTATGTGTGTGTGTGTGTGTGTGTGTGTGTGTGTGTGTGTGTGTGTGGTGTACTTGTCTTTTGTCTTTCCTATGCATTCTACATGTGCGTCGGCTTCCGTGACTGCATCTATGTCTAACCATATGTTGTCTGTTTGCACCAGCATACAGTACATTTAGTGCAGGGTTCATGGCTGTAAGGCAGACCACTGCAGAGAGTAAAGTGTGTTTATTGTCTTGTTGTTTTTTTTTTACATCTTGCCTCGAGACACTGCTGCTGCTTTTGTGCAAACTCTCTGTCCTCCTCTCTGTTTTTTAAATCCCCTTTCCGACGAATCTGTTTCTCAGATAAAAACAGTCAACGAAATATAAAACCAGCCGTAAAACACACACAAAATGCACACAATTAGTTATTTTCAGGAGAAGAGTAACATCGCTCTTCGGCCTGTCCCAGCAGCAGTCAAACGTCCACAGTGACAGGCAACACACAGACTCTTTATGAATCATAAAAGGCCATTCAATGGCCCCCGCCAAATCAAATCAATGGGTAAAACTACTCCAATCAAGATTTCCTCAGTGTCGGTGCCAAATGAGGAAGTAGGACCATCTGAGCTCGTGTTCAATAGATACAAAAAGCAAATCTGCAGGGCGACTGCACGTCTTGTCGCTGGGACATAGCGCAGCCCTCTCTCGCATCACGCTGTGCGGTCATTTATGATGACTTCCCATCCGAGGAGAAAAGAGCGATACCCTCTCTTGGCTCATTCTGCATAAAAAAAAATCTCCCGGTGTGCAGTGGGCGCTCTTGTTTCTGACACACACAGGAAGTGTCACAGCTTGGCTGAAAGTGCTGAAACGTCTGATGGGACCGCTGTGCTTAGAAAAGGCTTTTGTTTGCTGTGAGGTTGCTGAAGATTAGAGCAGAGTATCTGCACTTCACCAGCTATCAGCGGACAGTCCGTGTTAATCAGAGCACCAGTGTTGACCCTCTTTTCATCCAATGCAACAGAAGAAGGTGGAGATCATCAGATACGTCAGAAATAAGAAAACTTCATTCAAAGCTCCACTGACATTTGTAATATCTCTAATTACTAAAAATTCAGCCGAGGAAATAATGTTAGTTCACTCCATATGTTTGGATGATAAGTTTTTTTTGTTTTGTTTTTGGTGACCTTTTAAAAACCCCATTTCCCATAAGCCCTTGACATTTGCAGGCAAAAAAACCCAAGAGGGAGCGAGTCGAGGGGCCGTGGTTAGCTGAGACCTGTCCAGCAAACTATTGTCAAATATTATGGATATGGATTAAATCAAGTTACAACGGCAGTAGATTGTTTCCATGACTACAAAGTCATTTTTGCTCGACAAAAATCTCTACTGCAACACTTATTAGGCTTCATTAGCGCAGAGAGGCCGACGAATACTAAATGAGAGATTACGGCGAATTACAGCGGCGACTGGAACAGGACGTCACGACTTTGGCTCCGGGTAGGCATAAGGGAAATCGAGTTAAAAGCCTTACGGTCGACAACAATGACTGGCAACTGTCGTGAGTCGTAACAAAAATACGAGAAGTCAATAAAGGAGAAGTTGGCACCTCACTGCAAGGTGCACTGACAAGTTTCCATCAGACAGTGGACTGCACGCTTACAGACCGAATCTTACTGTAAAAAGTGAGCTGCAACCAGCGCACGACGTCTGCCGCACACACAGAACCACGGTGTTTGCCTCACATGCACAAAAAAGTAAACACAAGGCAGGACCAGCACTGCAGGCCACAGCAGCTGTGAGCAAGTGGCAAACGGAATAAAATAAAACTGAGCAGAATAGATTTAACACACCTGCCCCGGCAGCCCAACGTGGATGGGTCCATCTGGCTCGCTGTCGGATTTTCCAGATGGCCAGTTCAGGAATGCTGGAAAGGTAATCTTTTATTTGAGCCTGCATTAATTTCAATCAGCTGAAAAAGAGAGGTTACGGGAGCTGCTGGAACTCACTCGGTCCCCATTATCTTGGTCATTAACGTCTATTGTGTTATTTCTGGAGTTACTCAGACAATCGGGAACGCACACACAAGCCCCACCAACAAGACTCAGCTGCATCACATTTAAGTGAACAGTCGGGTCGAGTGAAAGAGCAAAAACCAGTGAGGGCTCACGCACTCAGCAGGCCGGTGAAGGGTTCGGAGCTGTGCAGAAACTGCAGCGTACATTACAAAGCTTTTAATACTGGACACAGAACAGTTTCCACTGTTTGTTAAAAAGTACAGCTGCTTCATTTAATAATTCAAATAATTAAAAAAAGGCCATCAGGTACACTTAAAGGTGCAGATAGCCCCAATTGTGACTTCAGTACTGAACATTATATCAGCCTTTCCTTTCATCAGACACTGGAGGTTCCCGTTGACTTTGGATCAGATGGATTTCTGAGACACTTCCTGCAAACATATAACAATGAGGATAAACTTCAATTCTATTTTACTCACTCAACTGATTTTCTGCTATTTTCCTTTACTGCCACCTGGAAGTCAACATTTTCATTTATAGTGAAATCAGCATCTACTGGATGGACTGGCACCAGATTTGAAACAAAAAGGAAATATAAAACGCAATACGTAGCATGCTACACTAAAATGCTGAACACGATAAACATTACACCTGCTAAACGTGAGTGTGCATCAGCTTGTTAGCATGCGGATGTTAGCAATTAGCTCAAGGCCTCGCTGTGGAAACAACACGGCACCAAGCAGCACATCCAACCCTGAGTAACAGAAAGGCAGAAATGGCAGCCGGCGCTGTGTGTGTGTGTGTGTGTGTGTGTGTGTGTGTTCATGATGATAGCGTATTACTCTGCGATAATGTCAGGAGATGCAGAAGCTCAGCTAATGGCAGCTCTTAGGCCTTAAGCCGGCCCCATTAAGCAGCGGTAACGGTGCACAGCGCTCACGGCTGAAGGGCACTTATCAGAGCAGGAGAACGTGGAGGAGCGGCTGTCCCGGAATCCACCCACCATAAAATCAGCTTGTTGTCAGCAGCGCTGTCATCCAGGTAGTACACTTACTATGGACATGTATTTGTAGTAGATCCTGGACAATTCTTTTTGTCATCCTTCCCATTAATGCCCAAAATATTTCAGATTTACACACAAGTCAGAGCCACGCTTTTTTTCCCTCCCTTCTCCACTTATAAGGTCAGTCGTTCCAAAACCTGAAGGAGGGTCTAAATTAATAATCTCCCCTGAGGTTGCTTTTGCTTTTCCCCACGGAGTTTCTGCCATATGCTTTTTGGAGCATAATGATGTGAGTTGGGCCTCACACCCCGATTGACAGAGGGGGGGGTGGGGGTAGACTCACGGTGGAAAAAATAAGTTTGACGGTAAGACAGAGACACCACAGAGGTCATGTGAGGCATAACACTGCCTAAAAAGAGAGGATGAGGGTGAAAGACAAGACGGGATATGAAGGGAAAAAAGAGAGGAAGAAGGGAAGGGGTGGGCCGACAAAGAGCAATGAAATATTTAAAGAAGCAAAGAGAAACGCAGACGGGGGGGGTGCAGAGGAGGCTTTTACCCCACAGAGATTAACCCCCTCTGTCAAACCACACACACACACACACACACAGTTAAATATACTTTATTTTATACTTTAAATGCAGTAATAAAAGTGCCTGTAATCGTTTGATGGTGTCGCAGTTTTGAAGAGACAACTGAAATGTTCCTGCTTCACGTGGTGGACACCCGTTTGAGCAGAACTAACACGTAAAGGTAACATGACGTTGTGTTCAGGGCAAAGCTTACCAAACTTTTACAAAAGCAACACTAAAGGGAAGTCATCTCATCAGCTCTGAAATTAAATCCCTCTGGCAGTGGTTGGAATTGAGAAAGCCAAGTGGCACCGAGCCCAAAGTGCTGGGGCAGGAGATGAAGGAGCACTTTCATCAGATTATTGAAATCCATCACGGAAACAGCTCCACAGAATTAAACAGTGGGTGACTTATTATTATTATTACTACTATTACTACTTTTTCACATTAACAGTTAAGTTTCAAAACTTCCAAGGTGACTGCTTATGGCGACGCCGTGCACACCAACGCTCGAGCATCGACAGACTGTGGGTGTCATCACCCTGCGGGATTCAAAGGGAACAGTTCCCCCGTCGCTGTGTGCACGCAGAGATGCAGCATCTTCTGGAGACACAGTTCTCCTGTCAGCTGTTAGGCGACCGTACGTTCATCGAGGTCGAACCAAAATACTTCTTTAAGCAAAAACTGTGCAGCGCAGGTACGTGATTGGCCTTTATTATAGCAAACATGCCAAGTAAGAAAAGCACAGGTGTAAATAATAAACATTAATGACTGAGCTGCGTCAGTTTCAGGGGACTGAATTGCACAAGATGGCTCACTATCAATCTTACTCACTTAATATTCCTGTGCTTCATGCGAGTCAGTGAAAAAGTCTTAATCTGACATTATACATCATAACAGCGATATGGGAGACACATTTTTCAAAGAAAGCCTCACAGCGTGGGATGATTGAAAAGACCTGGCAAGTGTCTGGTTTCTCTTCTCCATGAAAACCATTAATCAGTCCATTTAGTGGTTCAAACGCAGGGTCATCTCCAATGTTTTAAAATCATCTCATCTTTTCAAAGTATTTATAGCTGAGTTTTTCACAATTCTGGTAAAAGGGCACTTGTTCATCCAAACTGGATGAGACACAAAGCTTTAAAGTTCAGAACCGCAGAGACTCGGTGTGCCAGGCAATCCTGCCGCCAGCAGCCAGATGGACCAAATGCATCTCTACCTTCTCAATCTATCACTGTCTTCTCACCATCTCATCCTCTCGCTCCGTTCCTCCTCGCAGAACTGGACGGACGGAGCGCGTGAAAAAGCAAAACCCAGACGGAAAGCGGGGCCAAGCCATGTGCCAGACCATCTGCACGGCCAAGGACTACTCCATTCCAGACAGCGGCCGTCTGAACCTTGGATCTGTGCTGCTTGAATACTGATCTTCCTATCATTTATGTCATGTCCTTGGAAAGACATGGAAGAATACGATAATTAATCCAAGACGGAACAGAATCAGACAGATCTAATTTTCCAATTTCCAAAGGAAAATAAATCAAGAGTTCACCGTCTTAGTGCCAAACAAAATATACTTTTACATAAAGCAAACAAAGCTTCACTTTAATACTTGACAAGATTCTTTTACAGGAAATTTTTAACAGTGACTTGCACGGGGGTTATATTAAATGAAAGCAACTGCAGAAATGGCTCTAAGGGTTACACTAACCCATATGCAACAAATGGGTTTATGTCTTTGTGACTGTGCTCAGCAACTACAGCAGTCACCTATTACATTATGTGATACAACACAAGAACAGCATTGAATGTCCAGAACTGAAAAGATCCATCCTCTGGGGAGGATGGATCATCAAACTCCATGGTCTCTCTCTGCATTTACTTTCACTTTTCTTTAGTACAGGTGAACCTGATGCCTAATGCCTAACGGTGGTGCTCCACAAAAAAACCTGAGTAATCATTGTGCGACCATGAATCTGTACTCCACAATATAAATGAGTTTATCGAGGCAAGTCGAGAGGCAGGAATAAAAAATGTAATAAAATTAACAAGAGCATATCAAGATGGAGCTTCTTTATGATGCTACTGAGACGGCTAAGTGGGCTGAGAAGTTCCTCCTCTCGCTGCTGGTTCTTCAACAGAAATAAAAGATATGACCGTCTTTTGTCACACAATGCATACAAAGAAGGTCCCATCTGTGAGCGACACGGAGATGCCTCTGTCTGCTTTCAAGTGGGGGCGGGGCAACTCCAGATGTTCCCGTTTATTCAGGGGCAGGGGCTGAGAGGAGAGACTCCAAATGTTTTGGGCTTTTTTGTCTTCACCGAAGAAAGCAGGTTGAACCACAAATGCCCAGTTACGGCCTGGAGTCGTTTCTACAGACAAAAGCGAGGTGGAGAGAAATTGAGCCGTGCAATCATACTGTTCAAAAACAGTGTCTCTACAGCACACACACACACACACACACACACACAGTTTTACTATCCTGTGTGTGGGACGCTGCATTCCCGAGCATCTCACCCAAACCTTAACCATCACAACTAAATGGCTTAAAGGCTAAACCCCCCCAAAAAAACAGATGTGGGGACCTCAATTTTTGTCCCCACAGTGACAGGAGTCCATATAAGTTAGTGTGCATTCATGTTGAAACATAAAAACAAGCCCACCTCCCCCCACAAACACACACAGAGAGGTGTGTCACCTTTGCATCCATGTGAGAGCTTGTTCATCCACATTTGGAATGACAGTAATCCCATATGTGGGCGAAGGTTAATGTGCTGTGAATTTGACCTATTTCACAGATGCCAAGCTGTTGAGGAGTTCACCAGGGGAAATCCTAATGTTAAACAACATTAATGTCACTGTTGTTCTAAGTACACATGTCTCCATATGCTTATTGTCATTTTTTCCATTGTTGAAGAGGTTAATTATAAGTTTAAGCGCTGTCACGTGGCAGGACAGTGCTTGGCTAGCTCGCAGTATGTCAGATATCTGTTGTACAGTATGGTCACTCATGCCTGTCTTTCCGGTCTGTTGCATTGATCTGTTGATTGCCAGCCTGTCAATTGGACTTCCACAGTACGGCAGGCCTGCGTGTCCCAGTTTAACATCCCGTTGTAAAACACAGACCTCATTTCTCCATCCTCCGTGGAGACACATATTTAATTTTGGATGTTAATCCATGAGGGATTCTTCACTGGCACCGTCCACTCCCTGCTGATCTGCTCACTTCCACAGTCATACTGAGGCTTACTGTATTATCTGCATCATCCTCCTCTCTGTGCATCCCAGTTTTGTTTTTTTAAATTTGGGTATTATAGTGATTTTAGATGGATTGGATGGTAATCTTGTTAAACAGATCAAATCAGTGATGATGCATTTTCAGAGTCAATCCTGATCTGTTTGGAGTCAAGTGGGAAAAAATGATGTATAACACATACAGTGTGGATTAGTTAAGTGAGATAGGAAGTCTCAGTCATTCTGTGTAGTTGTTTTATTTCACCTAAACTGCAGAAAATCAGCTACTGAGTTTAAAAGGCACCGCAGCTAATATCATTAAAACTTGGTTTTGTTTATCTGTCTGTGATTTCAGTTGCTTCTGCAGACGAGATTATTCACAGTTTTGAAGTACAGTATGAATTTACTAATGGAGCAGTAGAGAAATGAAGCCAGTCAGAACTATTTGTACTTTTCAAATAAAGATGAACCTAAACCTTCAATCTTGCACGCCTCTGTTCGCTGCTACCCTTAGCACCCTTCCATTTAAAACCTCACCTGCTTTTTTTCCACCCCTGACGCTGTGGAATAATGTGTTTTAGCTTTTATTACCCTCAGCACAGCTCCGGGCTGACTCCTTACCTTGTGTGACCGACATGAGGAATACAGAAAGCAGCTTGTGTTACGCCTCTGAACTCTGCTGCATGGTTATGGCTACGCAACAGGCGGAAAAAAAGCTAATGGAGGTGCCAATCAGCATAATTTGGCCTACTATGTCGCCGTCTAATTGTTTTGCATCTGCTAGTTACAACTCTTTGTCTTTTTGCATCTATTTTTACTTATTGTGCGTTTTTTTACATCTTTGTGGCTGTCATTGTGGTCATCTCTTTGAAATGGTTTAACAGACTTTTGAACTTGAAATGTGGCAGCAGTCGTATACACCCAACATTCACACAAAAAGTTGTTTTGTATGCCATTAATCACGTTTTGTTGCGGAGGACAGCAAAAGAAAGAGACGCACGTAAACTTTAATGAGCAGTGTTTTAATGGCAGCGCTTCCATTCCAGCTCAGTCGTGATCTGTGTGCGTTTTCCTCACTCTCCCTTTCCCTCAGTGTTTTGACACGTGTTGCTGTCCTCCTTTCCACCAACCTTCTACATAAATAAACGACCTGGCACGGCAGCGCAGGCCCAGAAAAAGCCCGTGAGCTGCAGTCAGCGTCCACAGTAGGGGCAGGAATGCAGACACAGCTGGCTCTCAGCTGGCGAGCCCGTCCGGTAAACAACAACACACGGAGACATACGCAATCTGCTGTCCACAGGGTCTCCATTCCTATCACAAAGCCAAAAGTGCCCGCTTAATGTTCGCCCCCGCCAAAAAAAACTCAAACTAAATCGGAGGGAGGAAAGTGCAGGTGCAGGACAACCCAGGAAAACTGTCACAAGCATGTAAACTTTGCATGAAGGGACAATTTGTGGATGTAGTATTAGAAGTGTGATGGTGAGCAGTAATCACAAATGTTAATAATTCCAGAAGCAGCAGAGAACGCAGCTCATATTTGGCGTGACTGGAGTAGTATGACTTCTCATGTCCAATCATTTCTAAAGCCTCTTTGTTTCTTCCTTTTTTTTTTTTTTTTAGAGAGAGACAGGCATACCCACTGTGTTACCATGGCGACAGCGACGGAAATCCAGATAGATGGAAGGGCCGACGACTTCTCCAAAAATGACTGACACTTTTACTGACGTTTGTCAGTCTGGATAATTAAAGTAACTCGTGAGGAAGTTAAGTTTATGAAGTACTTTATAATACCATATACTTGACATACATCCAATAGTTGCTTTAGGGTTGACTCTACAACTGTACCCTTCTTGTAAAAATTTGATTTTATCCAGTCTTTTGTGGCATTTCTTTTCTCGCGCTTTGGTCTGAGGGGGTGGGGTGGGGTGGGGGTGGGGGGGTGGGGTGGGGTGGGGGTGGGGGGGTGGGGGGTGGCGGGGTGCTCATTGCACCCAGCAGCTCTTCGGGGGGGTCACGCCTGCAGCAGCAAAGACACAGTCTTTTACTCAGCACTGGTCCCGACTCTGAAGAGCGTCTGAAGTGAACCCAGGTTCCTGCAGCGTCGTGGCTTCTCCTCTGATCTCTCCAGGCGTCGACTGAACTCCAACCAGCCTCGGCTTGTAAACCGGAGCGCTGCGGCCGCGCTCATCTCGCAAACTGCTGACGCACCAGGGTTCATCGGCGGCTCAGAGCTGACACTTCGCTCCACACAGTAGCTTTTAATAAGAGGCTTATGTACTTCAGCTTCATATGATCCCCTCGTGGGCTCGACGACGAAACGCCGTGACTGACCACCTGTAAAATTCATTTTTAATGCTTTCTGTGTGTTTCATTTTTGACATCGCTGAGGAGGCAGCACAGACTGGGGCACGGTTATTAAAGGAAGGGGAGTAGAGACATGAAGTATGAACAAAAGGCACACGAGTGAAGGAAATAAAAAAAAAACAACTGTGCTACATATCTATATTTACTCTGCTTTCAGTGCCCGTAGGGGAAATACAGAGCTGATTTTGACCCCGATGAACTCCAGTGCGGATGTCTGTGTGTGTGTGTGTGTGTGTGTGTGTGTGCGTGAGCATCATTCTCTATTGCTGTGCTCTTACTCACTGCTCACATATGTCCACTCAGCTCTCCAGCCCTGTCGTTCAGCGTAGAATATATTCCCACACACAAAATACGTTCAATCTGTGTGTTCCAACGTGATATGTGTGTGTGTGTTCGCCTGATCACCACACCGCGTGGTGTGGTAAACAAACACAAACACGTCAGGAGTCGGCGCCGATGAGAGCACACAGCTCAAATGGGAGTTGACACTGCACAAAAGCATGCAAGAGATGAAGACACAAGACACACAGTGCCGCTGTTGTTGGCCTCGCGCTGGGGAATGTGACGTGGGCATTAAATTACGCGAGCGGATTCCATGACACTTCATCCAGCCTCCCGGCGAGGCGGCTACCGCTCCAGTGAGAAAACGGACCACCCCGGTTCTCACTGCAGTGGCACCGGAGCGGCCCGGCGGGGCCACGTGTGCTCCACGCTGCAGCTGTGGCAGTGCTCAGAAGAAGCCAGAGTGCATTCCTTTCTCTGCGACAGGGAAATGATAGAAACATCTGTCTGCCAGTAGAAGGCAAGACAGTTGCGTTTATATTGTAGACTGTACTTATACACAATACACTGTATTACTGTATATTGTGTTCTGCTTATTTCTACTGGGCTTTCCGGTATAAATCACATCCTTACAGCTGCTGCAAGCAATTCAGCCCATCTTAGTGTGCCAGAGACGCTCTGACAAGAGAGCCTCTTGTGTCACTATAACTCTGCTGTAATGGCTGCAGGAATGTTAGGACCCTCTAAACAAGAGGGGGACTCACACAAAGACAAAGACAGATAAAAGAAGGCAAAACGCTGCAGCTTCACATTCTAATAGGGAGTGAAAGTCAAAAGGGCAAGAGTACAAAAAGAACAAAAAGGAGGTTTCATCGTGACATGTGTAAGATTAGTGCAGAGGATGAGAAGGGGAACTACTGAGAGGGAAAGAGGAGGACAGACGAGTGGAAGAATCCGTCCACGAGAGCTGTTGTTATGCAAAACCAATCATCAAATACAGAGTCTCAGTTTCTTCATAATCGAGTATTTTACATTGTACAAGGTGCAATCTGTTACACACAATTACACACACTCGCACATATGAAGTAAAACACCCATCTGTCTCAGTGCATTCACTGCCTTGTCCCTGCAGGCCCACAAACAGGAAGCACATCCTATGTCCCGAATGTACAGACTGAGTGCGCGCACACGCACACACGCACACACACAAACACACAAACACACTCCATGATATGTGTACCTAATCTCAGCTGGAGGGGAGGGGGGTGAGAAAGGGGATGCTGATAATGTCCACTCGCTCCCACAAATAATTTCCCATGATTCCGTGCCCTTTTATTTCAGCAATCTCCCACATGGGGACTCCAAAAAATGAAGACTTTGTCCAACAAAAGCTGCAGCAAAGTGTTCCCCTCTGCACTTTTCATAACGACCACTTTATCAGCTCATACTTTAACACTTTGGTGAGAAAGTCACCTCCTGTATGAGAGCCTGGATCCTGAATGATTTATGCAGTGACACGAGGAAAGAGGAGTTTCCCAACTCTTCCAGAGACAGACTTTGGACTTTTCACACAGATCTGAAATGTGCAGTTTTTACACAAACACACACACACACACACGATCAGGGTGAGGAAGCTTTCTGACAGGCAATGAGCTCATGAGATCTGAATGTCTTCCTGTGGTGAATGCTTTTCTGGGCCTATTCGCTTTTTTTTCTCCTCACACTTTTGTCTGACCCCCCACACACACACACACACACACACACAGGCACAACTTTGTCTCCCCATGTTAATCTGCTCCATTTAGAGAGAGTAAGAGAAACAAAAAAGATTAATTCTGGATTTAGTATTCCTAATCTACAAAACTGTGGTGTATTTCTCCTGCTGTGGGGAGGGCAGGTTTCAGGTTGCCAGGTTAGCGATTTAGCTGTGTGTCGGTGTGTGTGTGTGTGTGTGTGTGTCAGAGAGAGAGAGAGAGAGAGAGAGAGCGTGCGGGCAAACATTAAGCCTGACAAATGGCCAGTGCTCTAAATCAGACCCAATTAAGATTTATGGTGGGTGAGGTGCCCAGAGAAAAGAAGTCAGACAGTTTGAGTGCGGATATGCTTGGATGTGTGTGCGTGCATGAGTGCGTGCCTCGCCTCTCCTATGGCAAGTGTTTATTTTCTGTTTTGACTGGACAAATAAAAATCACTGTAAAAAGCACATAGGAGTGAAACGGGATAGTGGGCTCCATTTGTCAAACGCTTTCATATCTCACTACAAATCTTGAATCGCTTTACGCTACGAGGGCCTTAACGGCCTCACAGCTAACAGCAGCAGCTATACAATAAACACACACAAAATGGCTTTCAGATGCGTTTCCAACCACATATGTACGTCTGACATCAGAGCAACATTGGCATGCTTCATAATTGGGGTGTTTGCAGATATGTAATTGCAAACACACTTGACGCAGCTGGAACGTTACTTTGAATTACACAGAATTCACGTTGAATACAAGGAGAGAGAAACATGCATGTATGCTGCATGTGTGTTGTGATGACCGAGCTTTGCTCCTCCCGTCCTCAACAGCTTGTTTGCTGGCAAGGCTTTTAGCTTGGGGGGGGGTTACAGTTAAAACGGGATTAGGGTGAGGTTTGGGCTGCAGTGCAGATGGTTCAGGTTGGAGTTACAAGCTAGAAAATTAATAAAGTAATTAAGGGTGCTGCGAGTCTGACAGACACAAACGTGTGTGTCCTCTGGGAGCGGCATTTATCACCGCATGGACTCCCTTTAGTGTTGGCTGGGGAGCATTTTTTGCTGGTGTCACAAAGGGATAGTCCAAAGGTCAGTCCCCCCCCCATCCTGGCTGGCACACTGCTCTTTTCTGTGGTATCCAACCAAAAACGACTGGACCATTTAAGGGGTCGGCGTGCAAATCACAGCTTTCTAATCGAGGGGGAATTCAGCAACAGAATTGTCCGACAGAACAGAATGGTCTGTGCAACCATGCCAGCAACTCGCCGTTCTGCTTTATGCCACACTTGGACAGTTTGCTACGTGCCCAGAAATGGCTTTGAATATGAAGAAGAATTCAGTCCTTCTGTGCTTTTATTGCCTGAAGTCTCTGGCTGGAGGTTGCTTGGCAGACGGAGGGCTTGGTGACCTCAGTCTTCTGGAGAGGTCAGTTTCTTTCACAGAGAAATCCCACTGTGGCCATTATGCCTCTTGGCCGAGCCCCCCCAGACCGAGAGCAAAACCAAAACTGACAGGAAGGTAACTCTGGGCAACAATCAATGTGTGAGCTCGCCTCCGCTGCCCCCTGTGTTGTTGGAGGAGAACACTGAAGCGGCCTTTCATGGAACAAGCTGAAAGCCGAGTAGTGTTAGTGTACGGGTTGCTTATGTGAGGGTGGGATTTCACTGGGCTACTTGGTGATCAATTCAACACGGCCTCGAGGTTGCAGACGCACACACATTGGCTCAGTTTAAGGTAAATAACAGGCAGATAAACCAGTTTGCTCCTCCGCTGGTTTCACGGATTTAGCACGGAAGATGTCCGCCCACCTACACATTATGTGTCTGCCAACTCACATTTGTGCCCCCCCACCCGATTCCACACAAACACATCATCACAAAGCAGATGAGAACAGAGTGTCCAGATATAGTAATAATAATCACACGCTCTGCCCTGATATCGTGGCTGTAGAGCAGCAGCACTGAAGGAAAACACATTATTTTATTTCCATTTCACTCTTCTAATGCTTTCCATGTTACAGTGTGGAGCGTCACCAATCTGTAGATACGCCGCATTTTTAACAGCAAAGATAAAATAACACTGACAAAAATAAAACAAGACTATCTGCAACATGGTTTTCAGTGGAAGTGAACGGCTAACGAGAAAGGGAGCAAAGTAAATCAAGGTCAAGAAGGTTTTCAGGAGGTTTTACAACGAGGCCTTCACAATAAAAACACAGATCTGTGGGCTAACATGCATATCACGCAACTGTAACATCACTGTCCCTCTGTTTTCTTCTCGCCAACCAACGCTGGAAAAAAGATTTATAAATATTAGGTTGTTTTTTTTTTACTAGTACTTCGCATTTGGTTTCACAAGAAGCAATGCATCATCCATTTCCTAGGCAACTGCTCTGCAGCATCAACGTGTCATTTGTTCTAGTTGCACAGAGAGGGGAGATGCTGCTCGGCATCACATCCTCATCCAGAAATTTAGAGATGCAGCAACCTACTTCACTAATCAATATTATGATATTTGGGAGCAATATATGGAATAAACCGCCAGGACCAAAGAAATGATCGGCAGTGGACTAAAGTGTCGGTCTTAAGAAGCTAAAGAGCTTATGGTCGCGTCTCACAGAGGACTCAGCCCAGTCGGGCCACGTTGGAAAGCAAAGGCCACGGAGTTAAACACGCACTGACCTATTTTCTCTGTCGGCATTTCACGAGTGGAGAGAATGGCAGTTTCTTCTTCTGCCTGTTGACCTGCCTATCAGTGACAAACAAATGCATTACGCAGAACATTAGCCGCTGCATGTCTCCAATATATTTCAGCACTGACAACACCATCTCTATATACACACTGTTTTACACTCATCACCACTGTGATAATTAATCAGGCTGGTAATGTGTGAACGTGAGTTTGCTTTGGAAAATTAATCCTGGATGCATGGATGGACTCTAACCAATTTATTGTGTGTCAGTGTTGTTGTAGCTACAGTATCCTGATGAATGTGTAAATACATGTTTATCTCAGTGGGAAGGAGAGAAACAACAATTATTCCTCATCAATCTGACTGGGAAAGCTCTCATACTTTATCTGGAAAGACACTGCTGCTGTGGAAATGTTCAAACCTGTTGTACGTGATGTAAAAATTAAAATGAACATCAAAAATCTCAAGGTCCACTGCACAGTTCTCTTGATCATTGTGCTTCTTTGTCTTTGTTTTTCTCTAACCGTCTTGACATGATTGTATACAGAAATTATTTGTGTTTCAGTCTTTCAGTTAAGCATATGCCTGCGCATGCTTTACATCACATACGTGCTTGAAGTCCATAAAGAGCAGCATCTCCTCAAAAATATGTAATAGGTGAGGCACAGAGCAGTCCAAACAACACTCAATGTACACTGTGTTTGTAAGGAAGAGCAAATGTGTGCGTTGTATGCAATGGTGCTCATAAATCAAAACCATATAGACATTATATGTCCACTAAGACTCATTTAAAATGACCTACACGTGTCAACGCCTCTCTCTCCACTGCTAATTTAAGTGAATCTACACTGTGATGTTAAGAGGTCAGGCCGGACAGCACAGATCTGGGTCTGATCCTGAGCGGCCGCTGCAGGGGCTGTCTCTCCAGAATATTGCGTGTCAGTGTGTATCCGTGTGCTGAGGGGTAAAAGGCTGTTTAGCCCCGTCAGCACAGAGCCTCTCGTCCTGTATCCCTCCCAAGGTGACTTCTCTGCTGTTGGCAGGCGGAGCGAGGAAAACGACTCCCCAGACTCTCTCTCCCGGCTGCTCCCACATACCCATCATCTTTTAGATAGCACTGGGTAACAAGCTTTTTTTTTGCTGAAGATGTCAAAGCACATTTTTGTCTGCACCCACCCCTTCACCCACTTCCTCCTCCCTTCATTTCCACAATTGCAGTTGGGAGGCAAAACACAAGCAAACAAATAAAAATCATGGGTGTGATCATTAAAATTCTCTTCAGTGCCTTCGGCCTCGTCTACAGTTTGATTTAGACTGCGGCTCAGTGCCAGCAGATGAGCACCTGACCTTTTCCTCTTTGCGTTCTCACAGTGGAGAACATCCACCTACACAGCTGCACACACCTCCCACACAAT
This sequence comes from Psettodes erumei, assembly GCA_016785225.1. Classification (NCBI taxonomy): domain Eukaryota; kingdom Metazoa; phylum Chordata; class Actinopteri; order Pleuronectiformes; family Psettodidae; genus Psettodes; species Psettodes erumei. The sequence continues at coordinate 2,311,751 of JAFBJZ010000863.1, read as the reverse complement.
GTCTCTAACACACGGGCAGGAAAAAATACAACAAAAAAACTGCACTCTGAGAGCAACAGTCTGTGAATCTGTGTGGGGGATGTCAGGCACCACAAATACAAACTACACCACTCTGTACGAACACAACTTTTTGTATGGAGCTCAGGTGTGTGACCGCAGGTGTGAGTAAATAGGCCATTATCCTGTGTCTACAGTGGGTCATCTATTTCGATCCAGGTTAATTCTCTGCATGGGAGTAGGTAGGTGTGCTAATTTCCCCACTGTCTCTCTCCCTCTCTCTCTCTCTTTGTTAATTGATTAAGAGGATTTGACTGGCGACTGCAGCGTTGAGCCCAGACTGCGACCACCAATACACTCCTGGGTAGATAAACACTCATCCAAATGATGAGTACTTTCAGATCAGCTGGATACGGCTAATGCACACACGTTTGTTGTTGAGAAAATACCGCACTGACTTGTAACTATTCCCAGAAAGCCAAACCCTAATCTTAACCATATTGCTATTTACCCAACCCCAACATTAACTTCACCCTCACATTAACCAAATACTGAGTCCCAACATGAAAATTTTGTGGTTTGCGTTGTGGGAACCTGCTTCTCATCCTCTAATGGGGGGTTGAGTCCCCATAATGTGACTGGTGGATCAGGAGCAGTCGAGTGTATCCCAGATACTCAGGTCATGTTTTCTTGTGAAGCACTTAGAAATCCACTTTTTCGCATACTGTTACGGTAACAGCCTTTCTGTTAATTAGTACTATAAACCACCATTTGTCAAAGTCACAGAATACGGCTTCGGGAGATATGATTAACTCGCTGCAGCTGCTTGCTAACAGAACCTTCCAGTTTATCAGCTCTCACGTTCTTACAGACAGATATGAACTAAATGCCGACATAAAGTGTCATGGTAGGTTGTCGGGACACCACAAGGCATCATCTCTTGTGGAGGGATGGCCATCCCTCTCTCACGGGTGTTCAAATGGAGATCTGGTGTCGGTGAAGGCCAAAGCATATGATTCACATCATTTTCATACTCAAACCATCCACTGACCTCTCGTGCCCAACAGACCGGGGGGCGTTTTCCTCCTGTTTCCCCACTTACTTATTAAGTTTTTCCTTTCCTTTGTCATCCGCCTGCACCTTAAACAGTAAAACATTTTCTCCGGCAGTTCATCTCTCGACAATCTTTTGAATGCAATGATGATAAGTGACTTGAGAGGAAAGGTCATACAAAGTTACAGCACTTAAACGAAACTGTTCATTCTTTTAGCCTTCACATGCCAGGCCTGACATTTAACGTCTCATCGAAATAAAGTTTATAAATCTCTCACACTTAGGATGCCTGTAAAACACTGCAGAATGCACCATGTAATGACAGAATTTGAATGGTTTTCATCATAACCACACTGCATTTCAAATGGGAACACAGTCACACAAACACGCAGTAACACACATCAGCAGCAGCATCCCGACAACCTGGCTCAACCCAGCAACTCCACGACTACTCAAAAAACTCATCCTGGCTCCTCCACAGACAAAAACTGCACAGATGAGAATAATGTCTTAAATAACCTTTGCATTCCCATCTGTGTCCACGCCTGGAGAGCTGTTCCCCACCCAAAGCGGTCTTACCTTTGTGACAGTCATGCAGAATCAGTGGGTGAGGAGCAGGCCAGTGTCCCCTTCAAGCAGACAGCAATGCCGCAGGAGTGGCAGAGTGATGAGGAGGAGAGGAGGGCAGCTCTGCTGAATATGCAGAGAGAGAGAGAGAGAGGAAAGAGGAGGGGACAGACAGGTTAGTGTGTCTGGCTCACTAAGTACCGAGAGGGTGATTGCTGCTGCAGTGAAGTAATGGCTGGCAGTCGGCGTACGGTTGGTTACTACAACAGGGAAAAGCTCCCCGCTAGGAAACACCCCTCCCTCCCTGCCTGCCTCCCTCCTCCCACACCGGCTGCACACACACACACACACACCGATGATGCACACAAAGTCTGGCTGCCCTACTCTTTCTCTCTCTCTCTCTCGCAATATGATTAGTGATGGGCTAATACAGCTTATTGATGAGCAGTCAGCCAGGCTGCAGGAGGAGGAGGAGGAGGCGGGAGCAGTGCTGCCTGGGACAGAAGGGGAGAGGACTGCAGAAACAGGAGGGAGGGAGGGAGTTGGACGCTGTGTCGCAGTCTGCTTCTCAGGCACAGAGCCTGAGCTTCACGATGTCCGGTGTCTTTACAAATGTGTATGTGTGTGCGATGCCGGCATTGATGAGAGGAAACAAGAAAATTTCTGATATTTGAACCCAGTTAAGTCAAAACTACACTGGATCCACTTATTTATACAACACCATATAGAGACCTGGGAACATATAGACACGGAAAAAGTTGGAAAGTTGAGCTTACGAGGACACTGTTAAAAGCTCACACAATTCCTATTTATCCTTAAATGTAACCCTAAACTGGGGCCGAGGAAAAATAACATATGATTGTTCTTGTCAGTCTAATTCTCATAACTCTAAACAGAATTATGTTAGAGGCAGGCTCAGATTCAAACTCAGTAATCATGGCTCGACTTCCCATAGAAGTGTGAGACTCTTCTCTCGTGGCGGCAACCCAGAAAAAACTGAATACAGGCTTTGTTTGGTGCATCTACATGTACATATTTGTGTGTCTGTAAATGCTAAAGTAAAGGTCAAAAAGAAAAGACAGATGGGTCCATATTGTAAAACATGACACTAACTGTCCACTCAGAGGAGAGAAGTAGTTTTCTGTCTTGCTGTGGTTTCATCATCTGTATTGTCATTCAGCGATCACGCCGCTCTGTCTCAGTGTCATCTGAAGCCCTGATCTCAGCATTTCCTGCCTCAAACAATAGCTTTTCCTGTGTCTGAGTATATTATTGGGGGGGCTTCTAAATGGACAGGACCTCTGGAGTACAGGGCTGTCACTTAAATTGGGATAATAAAACCCAGCCATTCATTACTAAGCAACTCATTGGTCATAGTTTATTTTAAGAAACATATCATAAAGGGATTCCTGTTTTACTGTGTGCTACAATGAATGAACTACCTCGCTTGAAATCCCCTTTTTCTTAAGAGCCTTTTCATGACACCCTCAGTACGTCTGGCATTTCAGTTCATTATACAACATACGTCTAATAAATCATTTCCATAAAATGTATGAGTATGGTGCTCATGTGAAACTTACATGACATGCCATAGCACTTATTCATTGAAGTTCAGTTCTTCAGGATGCTGGACACTCATATTTTTTTTTCCAATTTCCACCTTGTAAAAGGTGTTGGGGAGGGGCGGACATCATCCACTGGGCTGAAGAAATAGGCTGTGAGACCTGCAGACCTGCAGGAGCCACCATGTCGCAAATGCTGCACCACATGTCTCCATGCTCCTATTTACAGAAAATGGGATGAGAGAACTTTTTTTTTTTACTTTCATAGTGAAAGTCAATGTGCATGGATGCCAACAACATTCACTTTGATAAATGCAATAATAAACAACAGCGGTCACTGTCTGCTTTGGCCGTCTGCTTTACATCCACGGTTTCTTTCTGTTCCAGTGAATGATGGCAAATCTGGTTTGCATTAGGAATTTCATTTCCTTGTTGTTTACTGCTGAGAGCCTCTGACAGCTTTGGAACTCGGGGCAAGTCGCCATTTTTAGCAGTCTGCTGACCTCCTGTGGTGAAATCACGCCATTGCCTCAAAGTTGTCCGACACTGAATTTGCAATTTCTTTATTGCAGTCGTGCAGCAATCCCACCAACTATTGGGCATTTCAATTTAATCTGAATTCATTTCATTATTTAATTTCTTCAGTACAACACCATGCTCATTTTCTAAACGGTCCAATTTGGAGGCAAAAAATGATAAATCCAGGTACGTTTTAGGGCGTGGCTACGGCGTGATTGACACCTGCTGCTCGGTCGGGATCGACGGGAGACCAAAGTCTCGCGGGACTCTGACCATTCAGTGTTTAACGTTCATAAAAATTAATTACAGCACGTGTTTGCCCCAAAACGCCCGGTTCGGTTACACGAAAAGACACTCCAAGGAGTCGGCCGTTCATTTTTTCCAGTAAGTATATTACTAAGCCTACTGGTAACTACTAACCCTAACTACTGGTATTAGAGTCAACAGGTTCCTAACTCAATGAAATTAAGGCTCTAAGCGATGGCATGTTCAGAGCTGGTTGAATCCTTTAGAAGTCATGGAAATGAGCTAAAAAAAAGAGAAAAAAATCTTTGAATTCTTTAGCTAGCACGTGCTAACTAGTGTGTAAGTTTAAAAGCTCAGATTGTGAACTCTCCGCTGCTGATTACATACCTTTTTATAATTGCAACACTTCCAGTAACAATTTGCAGCAAGATGATGTGTAGTTAGATATCTGGAAACCTGAATTTTTTTCCAGGCGCCCTCTCATTTTCTATTTCGAATTCGTACAGATTCCCCTTGTTGTTTTATTAATCCTGTTGATGCATCAGCACTTGGTGGAACCCCTCATGAGTCAGTCTACTACCAACTGAAGTGTGAGGCACTTGCAAACCACTAGAAAAAATAGAAAGCTCTCCCTGTCTGTGATGCCCCCACTCCAGATGACTGACCATTGAAAAACCACATTACAATAACAGTCAATGGGATGAACAATCTTTGCAGACGAAAGGCTGCTTGCATCGACACCTTAAAACCTGCAATGTAGAAAAAAAACTCATACAGTGCGGGTGACGTGGGGTTGAAAGCTCCCCTCCACCACCTCAGAAACTGGACTGTACCAACACTCGGTGGCTAATTACTGTAATGGTTCTTTGGGAGACATGCAGAGGCTGCAGTATGTTCAATCCAGAGTCAGTGCAAACTCCCCTCAGCTGTCTTAACAGCTGCTTTTATGGGTTCATTAAACCCTGACTACAAATCTGTCTGTCCACTGGTAAAGTAGTAATGGGCACTGCAGTAAATCCACAGCAAGCCCTGAGCTGCTATTTTAAAACACTGAGCCTAGCAACGAATTAAAATGAGTCACAATGAAGTTTGTCCTGGATGGAAGCCGGTCCACAGGTGGCGCTGTGTTTCTGTGCCTTGAAACACTCACATGCATACTGCGCATACATTGCTGTTTTGCTCTCTAACTCATTCTTGTATTTCTTCATTTTTGTCTGCTTTGCTGTCCAGCTGACAGCAGAGGGAGAGAGAGATAAGAGTGATGGAGCACAAAGAAGACAATGACATGCAGCAAAGGTATGTGGTCAGATTTTAATCCAGATCGAGAGTATATGGTGTGCACTGAAACCAATTTAACCACCAGAACGGTCAAGTCCATAGTAATGAGCAATTCACCCCATTACCCCAGTGCTCTTTCTCACTTTCTCCTTTGTTGCCCGGCTGAGCCCCCCCCTTCGGATCCTCTAACACTGGCCCACCACATGATTTCCCCTCACAGAAATTGTTGCTCTAGTGGAACATTTAATGCACAGGGGCTCAAATTTCGGCTTCTCCGGTGCACGGCACAGTGTTCCAACCAGCCGCAGTCTGCACACAAACCACTTCCTTTATCTGAAGCAAAGTGAAGAAGAATGGGGGGGCAAAATGAAGAAATGGACAGAGGCAAGCAAAGTAGCTGATCGAGATTGGAAGGAAATAACAATTGCAAAGTTGGAGTGAGAGTGATTGAGTTTGCAGTCAATCAGTCTTGTGTATTTTGCAGAGGCAGACACTGCAGAGTCCTCACGAGTGTTTGTGGAGGTGATGCATAGTTCAGCCATGAGTAGACAGTTCCACAGTTTATTCACCCAGCGCATAAATGTAACACCCTTCTCTTTAAGTCATTTTCCACTGGTTTTTAGTACCCATCCTCTCTGGCTACGTTTTCCTCCGCAGAGCCTCTCATTAGTTTTATTTTTTCACCTGCTAGTCAGGTGATGGAGGAAAAAAAGGCTCCCATTCCTCCCAGTCCTCAACAGACTCTGATTCACATCAGTGTCAAGGAGGGATGCTTCTGAACTCATTGCTGTTATAATATTGTTCTAATTTTGAAAACATTGCATAACCTCTCTTCCTGCCTTTTACAAATGACCATGGTAAACCTAATATTGAGTTATACATAGTTAGATTTATAATGGTAAAACAAGGTGTTTTAAGGTTGGAGATATACTGTACAGGTGATTTAGTTCTGCTACCCTTTGGAAAAAGATCCAAACTGAGCGACCAGACACCAATATACATTCTTTCCTTATTTCTCTCAGTCTTTCACTGTGTATCTTTCTCCCCCCCATACATATTCACCACACACAGAGTCTGGAAAACAACACACTCACATTAAGTCAGTGACAGCAGTACAAAGACTTAACATGTGGTAGCACTTAAGCAGACCTTTGCCATCGAATAGACCTCAAATAACGCCAAAAAAAAAAGATTACTGGAAACAGTGCACACAACCTCTCATCAAATATAGACACGACAGGGGAGAGAGATAACTTTTGCCCCATATACTTCGTCAAGGTCTGATACCAGCAATCTTCCATTATATGACAAGAGTCTAGACAAAAAAGTAAAACTGCTTCCTGATACTTGTTCACTCATTTTCTCTTCACAATAACTGAAGGCTATATATATTGGCTCTCATAAAAGTCAATAGGCAAGAGGAAAACATATTTAAAACATATAATTCCTTGAGGAACCTTCACTGAACTGATTGAGTCAGTCAGTTTGGCAGACACTGTACATTTAAATATTCCTTTGGTCAGCGCAGGCCCCACCAGTGAATGTGAAGTGCCTTTTATGTTCATTTGGTTTCCATTTGAGGTCAAGTTACACGGTACCACACTGGCACTTGATAGATTTCTGACTTGTTTCTTTATATTTTGCGGCTTTGCTGTGCCTGCTGAAGCAGGTATATGTATTTCACATATAATTCACTTATTGAGAAACTTGGTGTTAAGACACAGACAAAAAAGAATTTCTTTCCCATAGTGAAAAAAAAATCAAATTCAAATACAACATACAAATACATTCAACATTATTGAGCAAAACCATTACAAAACTGCAAAAATGATGGAACTTGTTTTAAGATTGTTTCTTTTCGTTCTTCGAGGTCATCTGACGAATCCTCCATTGAGATGACAGTACAACAAAAACAGAAAGTGGTGTGGATGTGTTTGTGTGGTCCGCAGCAGGAACGGACTCGTCTCGCTCGTTGTCCGGCACTAAGACCAACGCTCTTTATTCAATTAGTGCAGCTCCCATCATTGCTTACACAGCTTGTTGGCCGGCCTGCAGTTTTCACTCCCAGGCTCAGCACTAACAGGCCATGGCTTATCATAAAAGCAGTGGAATGCTATTGAACCTCGTGCACAAGTCTGTGTCCCATCCAGTGCGCTGTCAAAAGTGAAAACAAAAATGCTTGAATCATGTCTGCCTACACTGGAGAGTCCAAAAGTCAGGTCATTCCACAGAATTGCTTTGCCTGCTAACGTCTGACCATATGAGAACTACTCCCGGGTGGTTTGGGAATTAAAAATCTCTCCAATCTTTAAAAACTGAGGGATTTGTTACGGTTTTGTAAATTTGTGTCTGCTCTTTGACTCCTTCTGTTTCCTGGTCTATTGTTGCATTGTTTATGTCTGTCTAACGGATTGAAACCTAACTGCCATGGGATTGATTGCATTCCAGCTTACTCTCTTGATTGTGTTTGATTGAGCTGGTAATCAAACTTGGAACGCACGCAAAGTGTGATGATTGCCAGCCGCCTCAAACCAGTGGCACATGTCTACCACATGGAAGAAGTGACACGGTGCTCTTCAGTCTGGCTATTTGCCTTGATTCATGACGACATAAAACAATTTCGATGCAGTTTGTGCACAACAGAGATATTGGATCATATTAAAAAGTCTAAGGATGACTCAGACATATCACAGAGATATTGCACAATCAAAACCTTGCTCCAGGTGTTTGTCTCCTTAAATACATTATGTGCATTTTTTTTGTGTGTTCATTCTGGTTTGATATTTTCAAGAGAATATTGGCAAGTTTGGGTTTTTTTTTTTTTTTTTAAGAATTTGAGATTCTGTGAGCTGATGGCAAAAATAAATGTGTGCTAGTTGAAGGGTGTAACGCTTGCTCTTGACAAAGAACAAATTACCACAGATGGTTCTGTGAGTCTGTTGATGTCCAACATCCATGTGGCCTTTTTTCTTTATAAAACCAAGAGAAAAAAATGAATGTTTTGCCACTGTGATTACAACAGTTCATCTGCAAACTGCTTTGCCTGATGAGTGTGTAGACGTCCGTCTCTAATGCTTCATCGTGTAGCTGCTAATGGCTCATACGCACGTTCACATCTGCGTGGAAACAGCTGGTGTAAGGAACAAGTATTTGAAGCTGTGGGCGAGAATGCAACCACACTAATTAAGTGAGAGGCCTGTATTTCTCTCTGGCTCGAAGGCCAAAAACAATAATTTAATTGTCTAAATGTGTTTGATGATGGCCTGCGAATGATTTGTAGGGGGATGACTCAGTTCACATCCAAGTTCTGCTTCTCTGATCAGACAGAGGCTGATTGAACTGTAAGTGATTATGAAAGCGATGTTCTCGAGACGTCTGAAGGCAGAGTGGTAGAGCAGCAGACGGAGCGCGTAATGAAACTAAAGACCTGTCTGGAACCAGACGTCTTCAGGTCCAGCATAGAAACTGTGTCAATGAATGAGATGGGGGTGGGGGGCATCTTTCCCTGAGCTTAACAGAGGAAAATATGCCCAGCATGCAGGGACCGTGCTCTGGACCCCGCTCCTGGAACCGCACTGTCCTCTTACAGTAAATCACGGAGCGGTAGGGGTTGTTGAAAAAGGTTTAAAAGTCTGAGTTGGTATTTCCAGCTAAACACCTCATTCCCGGACACCAGCTGTTTGGCAGAGAATAAAAATGGGGCACCAGCCAGCTATATATCTGGTGGGTTTTGGTAAAGGTAGCTGCCTTTCTTTTTCCCATGGCTCATTCTTCAGACTTTGTTGTGGAAGGCATGGTGCTCATTATACGGTTAATGGTGTGTTTCTGGTGTAATTGGGAAGACTATGGTGTGTGTGTGTGTGTGAGTGAGTCTACCATAGAGCCCACAAGATGTTGTATACTTCCAGTACTGCCCATTACATTACTTCCAATAAAATAATGTAATCTAAGCCTGTTCAAATGTCCCATTTTAAATGGCGCAGTTAAAGAAATGTTTGAATTTGATGCCTTTGAATCCATTCAGCTGTATTTTTGAGAATCAACAAATCTCTCCCAATGCTTCCTTGCAGTAAGGTCCGCATTTTTTCCACTGTGGTCAGTTTATGCAACGGCATGACTCCATTCAGCTTTTTACAGTGGTACAAGATTGATGGTTGTGCAGTTAATATTTGTGTGATTTATTTGATGTAAGGCTAAACCTGCCCATTATCCTCCCTTGTGTGTAATAAGGTGCAAGAATTGATTTGCAGTGTGATTATGAGACGCACACAAGGACTTCACCATGCTTGACCAGAAGCATCTTGAACTGCTCCAGATCCCAATGTGACCTAACTCATTTTAACGGAACACATAATCCAGGTCATAAAAAAACTATACCCAAGAATGTGTAATTTGTCACACATCAGTATTTCCTCTTAAGAACAGCATACATACTACATTACAGCCTGTTATCAGCCACTGAGGGTATGCAGTCTGCACTCACTGAGAAGCAGCAGAGCATTTTTCTGGTCTTTCTTTTTTTATACAACACTCATTAGCACACGGAAGCCTCAGTGGTGTGTCAGAGCTCCGTGCAACATGTAATGCTTCACCACTTTGTAAATTCAGTTTATTCTCTTGATCAAGTGGTCACCAGAAACACCAATAACATTCCCAACTTATTTCTCATTGTGCCATCATTTCTTCCCATGAAATGCTATTTCAAATGTCCCACAAGCCTCCCAGTATAACCAGAGTCAGATGTTTTGGCCCCTGGGAAGCTGAACTCATCGGTGGGCCCGGCAACCCTCCGGTCACAAGCCCACTCCCCAGACCTTTAGTCCACTGCTGTCCCCATTCGCACATTCGACTATATACGTATACATTTCAAATTTTCCCCCGGTGTCCCGGGGCCTCTGACTATGGGGGCTTAAGATGACCTCAGGGCAAAGCCCCTGGTAGTGAGAGGCCTCTCGCACCTGATCAGTTATCCATCCCCAATGGCACCAGCCACAAATGCAAACTCTCAGTAAATATATTTATATAACAAAAACTCTCGTCCCTTTCAAATTGTAGTTCAACTTTTCTCAATGTGTGAACTGCTATCATGGAAAAAATGATGATCATTGTCTAGTATTGCAAATCTTTTATTCCTTTTCTTTATCTATGCACGGTCAGTTAAATTAATATTGAGGTAATCACGTGTTTACATTGTGAAACCTCACTCTCTGCAGCATAGGCAGGTTGTGCTCCTGAGAGGCCTCTTCTCGCGTCTTGGCAGATGCTTTTAAACACGATGTACAGCACAAGCTAAACTGAATTAGCACCCGTTCTGGGGCAGACCTATTCTACTTGCCAAATTAAATAGCTCTTTGAAAAATACAAACATAGTTAGGGAAACAGAATCTGTCTTCCCCTGAGCAAATGAGCAGCCAAGGCTGGTACAAAAATAAACAGAAAGTTTAAACTCTCGCTGGAACAGTAGCTGCCAGGGGTGTAAAACAACAGAAAATACCATCACACATAGACTGCCCCTCTGGAAACACCACACCGCAAAGTTGCGTTGCGTTAGCCATTGATGTGTTGTCATAAGGATTGCATTTTAAAAAGTCTGTGAGAGGGACTTAACTTGGTGTTTGAGTGGTCAACCTGCAACAGATAATTGCACATAAGCTTTGTGAAACCTAATAATTACAAGCAGAAAATTGTAGAGAGTTTGGTTTTCCATTGAGATCCAAGAGGAGCGAGGGAAATAAGCAGAGTACAATTTTTCCATCTGTCTCACAGCAAATGTAAATGCAAATGCAATGAAACAGGAGCGTGTGTTCTCCCATGAGGAAGACATGACGGAGGCAGAAGTTTATGTTAGACCACAGGACCGTATGACCTAATTCTCTGTATGAAGACTCATCCACTGTATGATTTGTGAGTCGCTTGATTGGATATAGGAATTTGATGAGTGACCATAATTCATTTTTTGATATATATTTTTTTTAATGTATATGTTAGTAACGCAACTACAAAAGTGTGGTTTGTATAAGAGCTGATTGCACATTATACGTCTGCGATTGTCTGACACTCACCACTATATCATTTCCATTATTAGGGAGTGGACTGGGGGAAAAAATCCTTACTGACATATAGCACATTACTACATCCATGGAAGTAATTTCATATGGGCAGCAGGGCTTTGTGTTTAAGCTGGGTGTCGAGAGACATGGCTTTGCCCTGAATCTGGATGTGTGAGCTTTGCGGCGTTCCATTGTCGTCCATCTTGTGGCGTGCGGCTTTAGTTTCCACATTAGTCTAGTTCCCACTATTGCTACTGGCACAACTGGACCTGCACGAGGTTCTGCCAGAGATCTGGAAAAGTTAGAATGACTCACTCGAGCTCAGACAGAAACATTTACTTCTCTCATTCTCTGTATGTGGCTCTTTAATATGTTCATTCTTACTCTATATATTGAGATTTTCCACAGGCATTCAGCTACTAATGAGATTGTATCGGCTGACAAATAATTGTGTTTTTGTCTTTGGGAAATTCACTCGGTAAAGACAGAGCCGAACGGAGTGATGGGAACAGAAGTTAAGCTCAACATTGGTAAAACTCCATTTCTTTAAGCCACTGGTAGATTCATGATCCCTCTGATGATTGTTTGCCTCTCAAACTCTTAAACTGACTTGGCCTTCCATCGTGGCTAAATCTCTCAAATGCTGAGCAAGACCCTACGAGACTGATGAATTTATACGTCCACAGACAAACTTTGGTCTGTTTCATTCTTCGGCCGTTGGTGTTAACAGGATAAATATTGTGGTGCCGTTTAGTTCTTTGGAAACCAACAGACTTTAAATGTCAAGCTGAGAACTGAGTTTGAGTTAATCGTTCGTGCTGGCAGGAAAGCTTGCAGGTAGCATGCTGTTTACTGTGACTGAGGAGAGGGTTTGGGGCTTGGACTCTTTCTCTAAGTCTTAAAGGAGCCGACAAAGTGACGTGGAGCTGCAGGGTTGGGCCTTTACTCTGCACGTTTTCCTCACGGTCAATGACCCTTTCACATTACCAGGGGTAATTTGATTTGGCGACAATTTTAGAAAAGTAATAACGTAGGTTTAGGATTTCATGGCAGAGCTTTTATCTAATTTTATTTTTTCAAGCCAGTGGTCAATAATGAAAAGATTTCTCTGTGTGTGCACTGTGAAAATATACGTTGTTTTTCTTGCGAGTCAGTGGCTGACCGATGTGAAATTACTTTTTAAAAGTACCTCACAACGCTTGAGCTGAAAGGTAGTGACTGGACACAAGTACACAGTACAAAGTCAGTACATTTTGTGAGGCAATGCTTAGCACAAAGCTGAGAGTTGTACCTGTCTGTTTGTGAAAAGCCTGTCGAACTTGTTTATGGAAGCTTCCTGCCTTCTGTCTTACGCGTCCTGGGCCGGCCTTCAGCTCTCCGTGACCCTGAATTAGGCAAAGAAAATGAAATGATGGAAACGCAGAACGGCCTGTCACGTGCCTGTTATTCTGCCAGCTCTGCTTATTTACCCCGAAATGAACAGAAGCCCAGCGTATAACTCTGTATTTCCGAATCACAGCTCCCAGAGATACCACAGAGACTTGCACATAATGACATGTGGGATGTGTTACGCATTTCCACTTCAGCAGTGTGGGTAGACAGTCTTTGAAGCTTAAAACCGCAGATCTCAGGTTGAGTTTACATGTGTGATAGAGTGTTTATTCTAAATGCCATCTTTAGAAAACATTCACCCAACAAATAGAGGCCCAAAGCAGAGGCTATTTCAGGCTGAGTGTGATCGAGAAAGCAGAGAAATCAGCGGTCCTCCCTGTGTTTATTTACTCATCACAGTATAATCGTGCATATAGGTGGAGTTACACACATCACGTTCCTACAGCACAGGAATCTTCTCCATCCACATGCATCCTCGCAGCATACAGTAACAACAAGGAAGGCGCTGAGATACACCACTGTACCCCCTCAAAATAATGATTAAAAACAACAGTCTGCACTGTGTTTGAGTAACAGGATTTCTGCACAGCGGACTCAAAAACCCACTGAATTCCTCCCGGCCTGCGTGCTGTCACTCAAGTTCTCCTCATCCAAATCCCCTGGCATCGCTTTGACTTGTGTTCTTCAACACGGGTTGACCAGCTCGTTTCATTCCCGAAAGATGATTTAATACATTTGGTGAAACAAAAGACATGGGTTTAAATCTTTTAACCATAATGAACATAACCCTCGATGTTTTTTGACACTATATATTTTTAACTGAAAGACAGGATGTCTTAACATTCAGTAGATTTACCCAAACAATTAATTTAAGTACAAATTTGGGTTACTGAAGTATTTCCATTTTGTGCCACTTTATATTTTCACTTTGCAACTTCTGCTTCACCTCGTTTATTAGAAAACTATTGGTTAGCATACAAAAAGAGATTGTATGATTAAAGACTGAATGCTTAACCTTACGTAATGTCATCAAACAATCGGCCACTTGTGCCATCTAGAGCACTTAAGTACAGCTTACTTATCAATGGATCAATAATTGACTTTATCACTCTGAAAGGGCTCATTTGGCAACGTAATGAGTCTTAGTTCAGACGCTGTGATTACGTTTTACTGCCAATAACTCATGTACCTTTTAACAGTAACCATCTGAATGCAGAACTTGTACTTGCAGTGGAATATTTTGCTTAAATAACAGAACTGACTCTCTCTTCCTTGCCCTGGCATTGGCCCACTTGGCCTATTTTTCTTTATAGTCTGTGAAAATGCATGTACCTCAGATATGGAATTACATCGGAATCCAGAAATGTTAACCTGTGATTTTCGCCTTTTTTCCCTCTTTATGGATAATAGATTGAGTCTTGTTAGGTTCATGTGTTCTGCAGCACATAATGCTTGACAGAGAGCCCTGCACTAGCTTCCCGCAGATGACCTCCCAGCACTTTCTCCAGGTTAATGCTTTATGCAGGGCTACTTGCTGGAGCCATGCCCTGATTTCTCCCTGCCGTCCTTGCAGCAGATGCTATGGGGGCCAAAGAAACGAGCCGCTGGAACAGTAACGTGTTTCAAGAGCTCCTCGGAGGGCTTTGAATATGCTCTCTACTGCTATAAAAACCAGTCATTGTTTCATCCTGCCCCCTGCCTTACTTGGCTGTGATTTGTGGAAAGTAACATCTCCACGGGCAATAAGCTTCAGCATGTACAGTCGAATGTTTGAGGAAACAGTTTCCATGAAGTATCTCAGACAGTAACGGAGAACTGGGGATGACTTGTGACAGCAGGATATGGCACTGTGGACTTAGAGTGCGTATGAGGCGGTATCCCAATTGGTTCATGGTTTTGAGTAAGAGGGTGAACACTCCCTGGCATTGTTTTGTTGCTTTAGATCTCGTGCACTGTTGAGGAAGTCCATCCTCTGAGACAGAGAGCGACATGAAAGAGAAGCAGAGCAAAACTGAAAGGCCCTTGTGTCTGCTTGGCTTTCGAAAAATGTAGTTAAACTTATATATTTCTTGGGATAATACAGGAGATGACATTTTGTTCAGTTTTGCATGAACTCAAGTTGTTGGAATAGTTGAGATTTTGACGTAAAATGACACACACCAAGGGGCTGTCAAATTTACTACATCTTTGTCAGACCATCTGTGTTTCCCAGAGATGAAAGTCGGCCATTGTTTACTAACTGACATCCTCAAAAGCGGGGGAATGCAATGGTATCTCAGAACCTTGGATTGATTTTTTTTCTGCCCCCTCGTGGTCAAAAATCAATGAAAAATGTGTCGAGCTTGTGTTTCACTGATGAATTTAGTGTCCTGAATTGTTGAACTGCAAATTCAGAGGCTCCACTCACTGATGAATAAAATTGCAGAGATGCCTAATCCAATTGGAAAAAATGTGAGAGTCTCTGACTTAAATGTAGCCTGGCCCTTAGAATAGCTGCATTAATCACATCTAACCTTGGCTGTCAAAGTAATGCTCAAGTGATGATGACTTCAGTGAGTCGCAGTTCGGAGGTAGTTGAATAAAAGCCCCAGAGACCCGACTTGGACGTCTCAAACTCGACAGCATTATGACGGGCGGGTGATGGCAGGTCTCGGCGCGAGGCACGCACCCGGCCTGAACCCTGATGGGGGCCGGCCGTTTGCTTCTTTGCGTCTGATCCCAGAAGACTTGTCCTGTTTCTGTCCAAAGCTCCCGTTCTAGCCCGGGGAGACGGCCATATATCGCACACAAACAGATAATCCTGGGGTGATTGAGGTAATTGCTTGCAGTTGTGGTATGGTGTTGGTGAGGGCCCTGAAAAGGTGATGTATGTGCAGCTCCTGTTCGGTATTGATTTCAGGCTGCACTTCACAGTGTGGCTCTGTAAGGCTTAAAACGTCTGGGTGAGGGGGGGTTTCAAAACCTAATTTTTCACACTCCGTTTAGTTCGACTGGTTCCCCCACCTCTTTACTGACAGTGAGCTAAAGATCTACATGGCAATTTTGGTTAGCAGCAAAGCACCGGGGAGAGTTGCCCCCCCCAACCCCCGGTCCTAAAACATCGGCAAAAAAGTCCAGCTCCTTCACTGCTCTGGCACACAGCCTTCATTCAGAGCACCAGACCTTAATCTTAATTGTAGGTTCCTCTGTGATCTATCATTTGTCTTACAAGCTGACAGTGGGAGATTCTTGAGCTATGAGTATTTACCCACAATACTGGATGAAACAATTCTTGTTATGAAACTTTTCATATTTATGGAGAACTTTTTCATGTTATAATGACTGCCAAACCCCCTATAACGTCTTGATTTCTCCTCCAATTTGGGAGCGTTTTATTCCCATGGAGTTTGTCGGGCAGGCATGTGATGTAACCTGGTGAAACCTGCGGACTAACTTCTGCTTTAAAGCAATATATTTTCAGCAGGAAGCACAACATATTGTGCCAGTGTCATGTTGGTGTTTTCGCAGTGTAAGACAGGAAAAGTCCTAATGTCAAATCCAAACATTTATACTGTATCCGACCATGGAATATCACTTACTTTCACTGACCTAATCCGTTGATATGTCCATCAGCAGTGCTGTGTGGACACTTTCAGGCACCGGCAATAGGCGCACGGCTTAATTTCCTGACTTGGAAGAAACAAAGGGGCCGGTAGTCTCCTGAGGACAAGTGATGAAAGGGGGGAAAAAATCCAATGAGCTTTTAAGCACCCTTAATGAAAGCAAGCCTTGGTGCTTTTTATTTTTTATTTTTTTCGAAAACGACTCGGTTATCCTGAGCCGTTTAAGCACCAACGCTGGCTCGGATCTGTGTGATCTGTGGTCGCTCGGCGTTGAAAGGAGAAAAAAAAAGGGGCCGTGACGGCAAACTGAGAGGGAGAGCCAAGGACGTATAGTCGTCGGTCAATTTTCAGACAGACAGCTGTTTGCAGGATGGATATAAGATCTGGAGACGTGACAGAACTCATCACGGATTACCCCCGTGATGAGTTTCACAGGCGCTT
Organism: Psettodes erumei; assembly: GCA_016785225.1. NCBI lineage: Eukaryota > Metazoa > Chordata > Actinopteri > Pleuronectiformes > Psettodidae > Psettodes > Psettodes erumei. The sequence goes on along the minus strand of JAFBJZ010000863.1, from coordinate 2,295,044 downwards.
CACAGTCTGACCTGAGCTGTTTGACCAGCCGTCTGTATGTGTGGTGCTGACGGTGAGATGATACAGGACAGGCCCACTTATCTCCCCAGCTCCTTCATCCATCACTCCCCACGAGCTTCACCTCTCGACTCTGACAGTATATTTTCCTGTTAACCTGTGCTATCCTGACATTCTGTCATTTTTAGTCGTAAGGCTCAACACGGTAGCCAGCAACTAATAAATACAGTATGCCCAGTAACAACCACAGTCCTTTGTGTTCCCAATGCTGACGTCAGCAACGATCACTTGGATCAAGATCAGAATAACGATTGATGAGGAGCGACATTGCAGCCTGATCATATAACTCATCCCCCAATGGAGACAATGTCAGAACACAATCTATATTATACCAACAGTGTTTCACGCTGTATCCATAACATATTTGCATTTGTGTTTTGGTAACTGTAAGTTGTATTTTTTTTCCCCCACAAAATACATCACAATATCAATACTCAGACCAATAGTTCCCCTACTAGTAATAATGTTAAAGTATTCATTTCAATACTACACACAATATAATTAAACTAATTATCATAAAAAATCTTTCCTTTGTCATTGGAACATTCCTTCATAGATCGAGGTACCACCCAAACATTGCTGACATGGCCTTTTATGCAAACGCAGGTGTTTGTGTTCATATGCAGTCTACACTCATTGCTACGGTACAAAAATAATTTTCCACACCCAAGTGGAAACGAGGCCTGTGTAACGAAAAGTTGCTGCGTATCTGTGACACTCAGGAGTTGAAGTGGTGAGCTGGAGATCGACCAGGTGACCACAAATTGATCTGCAGGAGAGCTAATGTACACAAACAATGTCTTACTGCGTAAGTGGGCTCATTATACATTCTGCAGTTAGGACTGGATGGTTCAACTGCGTCGGTATGAGGTAACATACAAACCCCACATTTGTGTTCCACTGTTAATATGCTGGTTAGTTTGTGGTTGTGCCATGATGATAGCGTTTGCGGTGCATAGCTCAGGTCTGACAGAAGACGTTTCAGCTCCGTTACAGGGGGAGGGTCCTCAGTGTTACTGATCTGCTGTATGGTTTCTTTTTTCTGATTTGCATTTCCAGAAATCTTTGGAAATTATGGGGAGCCCGGTCATATGGTTGATGTCTTGCCTCTGCCTGTCTCTTCACATGTCCTTTCATGCCTGACAGTTGTTTGTTTGGACCCTGTGCTATCCTCTCGGCTGTAATTAACTAATAAAATTAGAATTGGTGCCAAGTAACTGCTGAGTAACCCACACACTTTTCATAAAATCAGTTGAGGTGACCGACCAAAGTTTACAGCTTCTCTGATGAGTTCCACATTAGCGTGTACATTCCCACTCTGAAAAGAAAAAGAAAGAGAGTATGAGCCATTTGCGAGTAGTGACCCAGTAAAACTGAGCTGAATGAGTGTGAGAGACACGCACAGTGTCTCTGCCTGCTGTGCCACAGTGGACCTCCTTCTCCTTGCGCAGTCCCCTCCTACTTCCCCAAGATATAGGCAGCGCTTTAACTTGGACTTGGAGTCAATCAGAGTGGGACCTTTAACTGCAGCCGCCACCGTGGGTCTCTTCGCCTTAGCCCACCACCACACACACACACACACACACAAACACACACACATACACACACCCTCACTCACAGTTTGTGCACGCTTGCACCGGCAAACATATGGAGTACTACTACCGCTTCCTCCTGCTCTGGATCTGCAGCCAGCAGTTAGGTGAGTGGAAGGTGTTTATCAATGTGTGTTATTGTTTTAGTGTATATGTGTGTGTGTGTGTGTGTGTGTGTGTGTGTGTGTGTGTGTGTATTCATCCTTGCATGCTTGTGTTATGCTGATGTATGAATCTGTCGTCGTGCAGCGTTGCAGTATAATAATGGCTCTCTAATTGTTAGTTATACTTTGAAATGTTCCAACAGACACAGGAAACTTTGACTCTGTTGCTTTTAAAGGTTTGACATAAATAGCTGGAGTGCTGAGCTTTTTTAAAAGGGACATCAAATAACTCTTATTTTAAGGATTTATTTAACATTTGACCATGCATGAACATTTTGTACTTGAAGTAATATTAAGGATGGATATCTTCAGTGAGCTGGTGGTTGTCTGTGCGAATGTCATCACATCTCTGGCTCAGTGTCGTGGTATGAGGCAGGAAGTCACTGGTTCTGCTGAGGGATAAGTCCTCTGAGGTTTTCTGTGTCCCGCTGGAAGCAGGCGTGTTCTCTCGAATGAAAGTTGATGCTATCTTTTCACAGTCAAGTTTCCAGCAGCAGGAGGGTAATTGGTCCTGAGCCAAAGCTGTGGTCAATTACCAGTGAAATCACTATAACAGTAACACATCCAGACAGGATGAAAGAAAGGCAGAGAGACCGAGTGTGAATTAAAGGCACGAAAAACAGACGTGTATTCTTTTCTAAACCCAGATTCAATATCAAGTCAAGTAGCCGAATGATATATTTCTGCAAATAAAGCCAATCAAGCCTACTGCACTGTGCACATAAAGTATACAGTAAAAGTTAAGTAGGCAGTGCAGAAGTACAATAGAAATCTATGAATAAGGTTTTGAGCTGTATATGTGTAGCTGTAACCACACAAACACTGCGCATGTTTTCACCATGGCTGTATGATCATTATGGGTTTTTTTTTTAAGCCTTGTTCATACTGATATCACCCTGAGGTTAACACCAAAGAACAAACTTTGAATTTCTTCAGAAGGAGAAATCCATTAATCTTCCATTTGGTTTGGTAAATAACATGAAACGAAGGAGTGGAGGAGAGGAAATCTGTTGTAAATATTTGGTTTGATTTTGGAATTTGCTGGAGCTAAGTTTTGGAGAGATGCCATGGCGAGGGAGACACTGACCTTGTATCTGGAGTCTGCGGAGAAAGACTTGATGCTGACTGTGGTGGGAGATGTTTTGGCAGGAACATAAGAAGGAGGTTGCCGTGTGTGCTGTGTTGTGTGAAATCCTGGGATTATTAGACCAGTGATTCCACCCAGATAAATTTGAGCAGGACCATCTCGTATATAGTGGATGACATGTCCTACATTTTTACTTTTTCCTTCATAGAACGGTGTCCGTTATTCATACATTCACCAGACTTTTCTTCCATAAGGTGCATGTCCTTAAAAGTACTGTTCCGTCATGATATAGTGCATTTATATAAATAAAAATAAAATCCTTTGAACTTCAAATTCCATCATTTTAGAAGACAGTACAGCCACTCCATTCAGGGATGATGACGCTCTCGTGAACAGTTCCCACTCTGATGTCCACGCTGATGTAGAGGGTGAAGAATGCACTGAAAATGACAGTGACAACTCCAATCCATTACCGACTTTCTCACAAGAAATTAGCTATTGTTGGACGCCCTGTGAAATACAAGGTCTCTGGTCCATTCAGGCAAAATTTATAGCGTGCCAGATTCTGACTGGATTAAGTCAACAATAACACACTATGAGCTGTTTTTATAGTAACTGTAGAAGCCAAGTCCATTATTTCCCAATGAGTAAACCTCAAAGTGCATGGTCACAATTACACAGTGGCCACTTCCCAAAGGAAATTAGAGAGCATGTGTTTGGATCATCATCCACTTACCATTACTTACCACCCAACATTTGTTGTAGTCAATGTATGCTTAGCTCTGTAGCACAGAGCTTCTTATATATTGAGCCACACTATAGCTACATCTGCTTTATTGCCACCTGTTGTTACCTCACAATTAATTAGCTGCAAATACACTTTTGGCCACTAGGGGCCAGACGAACTCTAGAACAAGCTGAAAGTCATTATTTCCTTACATAATATGACTTTATACAGTAACATGGACAGTAACAGTAGTATTTAGATTGGATTGATTGTTCTGCTTCCTCATGAACTGAAGTCCAATAATCATTCTTCTTGAAGGTCTGTTTTGTTTGGCTGTGCAAAACTTTTCTGTTTTCACCACCAAGTTGCGACATTTGTCTGCACTGCAGTTTGGTGCTGGGCTGGTAGTGTAGGCTGTGGGTCTGGTAGGTTTGGTTGGGTTTAGGCGCAGGGTCAACGTGATTCAGGAGATCAGACCATGATCTGGGTGCAAAGTTAAGATTACAGGATCGGCTTGACTCGGGTTCAATGGGCGGTCATGGTTACAAGTTTACTGTATGGTACAGGAAATGAACAGCGGTCACCCATGTTAAAGTCCAGCCTATTGGCTCTATAATAATGTCACCCAACTTCCTTCCTTGACATTAATGGGCAAAACTCCTGGTTCCCACTGCCACAAGGGGGCTTTGATAATTTAAAGTAAATCATTTCATTCATTCACTGATTTTTAATTAGGCTTTTTTTTGTTGTTTTGTTTTGGGGGTTTTTAATTTGTCATGGAGGACTTGTCTTTTTACTCAAGAAAATTAGTCTCAAAAGCTCATAAATAATTAGTTTTAGGTGATCATTTTTTTATTTTCTGTGACTCCCTTCACACTGCACATTCTTATAAAAATGCTGATTAGTCTATTAAACTGAATAAAATCAATTGCATGTAATTATCCAGTTTTTAAGAGCCAATTTATCCTGGTTTAAAATCCCTCTTGGGTAAATCCCAGACATTTACTGTACCTCTGCCAACTCATTTTTTAGGAGCTCATGTTTCACTCTGTTGTTAAATATTAAATCTCCTTCAACTGCAATTTGTCCAAGAATCAGAGGATTGTAGTTTGGTGAGGATCCTAATTGGCATTAATTTGCAGATGTTTGTGCTGAGCGAGTTGCCTTTTTCATCTCCGGGACCAGATGTGTTTTCAGAAGTGATTCCTGCATGTTGGTGTTTACTCAGACTTAGCAGCAGATTGCAGAGGATATCCAGCTGCAGTTAGTGTTGGAGTCATTTAAATTGATGTTAGACAGTATCAAGAATACCTGAGCTGTAAAAGTTCCAGTGTTGCACCACTCAAAGGCAATTAATCCACATTTCACGTAAGAACAAACTTACCACATACCAACTCTGTGCAGTGTCTTGCCTTTGTTGTGCGGTAGCATGTGATAGCACTCATCCTGCATTGCGCGGCTGCAGAGACTTGGTCGGACTCCCCAGAGGGTCTTTTGTTGGCTCTGGGGGTTAACAGCCTGTTAAGAAGTGCCCAGTTGGCTGTTGTGTATTGGGAACATCTGGTTTTAGATACTCCGCGCCTCTCAGAGTATTTACATTGGCGTGGGGTAAAAGTGATGCAGGGCGCCAGAAAGTTTGAAAGTATATTGTCCACTGTGAAGTATCTTTCCAGAGAAAACCATTGTAATGGAAACCCGGAATGGATCAATGGACAGTAGATTCTCTTGCTTTTTGAGATCTACTTATGTGGTATAACAAAAAAAAGCTCATGCCGTTGTCTCAGTACACCGGCCAGATACAGCCGTAAAGCTGTATCTATGCACTCAAATACCAGAACCTATCATAAACATAAAATAAAAAGCACCAAAGAAGAGGAAACGTCATGCTGTACAGTGATGTCTGACATGAGGACATCTCCAAGCCAGCAGCTTGCACAGCGCACCCACACGGCCGCTCTGTGTCAGTGGGTCTGTGGTGGAGCTCCTGCAGCTTGGTGTCGGGCCAAAGGCATCAGCGGACTAACGCGGGTCGCACCAGCAGCCGCCGGCCTGAGGTTTGTTTATCTGGGCATGGAGGCCGGTACACAGGAAACTCCGACAGCGCGTTAGAAGCTGCTGATATTACTGGGAATATTAAATTGCTCTGGCACATTAGTAGCTTGAAATGGAAACTGGATCACCTCCATTCTCATGCTTTCTCCCTGACACTTTTCCTTGTCCCTGTCTTAGCATTCGCTCACTTCTTGGTCAGACTTCAGCCGTCCTGTGATCGCACATTGAGAAATTTATCTTCGGTGCTCAGAATTCAACTTGGCGTTTAATCAGCTACTGTATCAGAACAATAATGGAAGGTCTCCAGAAGGATACAGCTCTCTGCCAACGTCGTTATGACTTACCTACTGATTTTTATTTATTTTTCCTGCACCTATCTGTTCCCAACAATCTATTTTCACTGACCCCCTTTATGTTTCTGGTTAAACAGAAACTTTAGCAGGATGTTTGTTGGCAGGATGAAAGACCCACTGAACATGTGAACCATTCATAGTACAGGAAATGAGCAATATGGAGAATGTGTCAATATTTACATGAAGAGCCTGCGTGGCAGAAACATGGCTATTTATTTTAATGGAAGTTGTGGTGAAATGGAACAAATGGTCTACAGTTGTGCCAATCAAGGTGCGACATCTCTGGGACACGTGACACTGTACATTGAATGACTTGGCTCACATATTACCCCGCGGGGCCTGCAGTCCCAGAGCCCTCGGTTTCAGTCCCAGGTGCAGAGATACTCGCTGAGGAATGGCGGCGGTAGGTATTTTGTTTGCTGTTTGTTTAGGTGACCGATTAACACTCAAGTATTCGCTCTCTGAGGGATGTGGACAACTTCACATTTCCAGTAGGTGAACTTTTTCATGGAGCTGCTCAGCATGTAACCTCTCCTCTACATGTCAAACAACCGCACACCCATACAAACAAATAATGAATACTGAATAATGAAACTCAGTTTCGTTTGACCCGTTGATGCCATTAAACACAATTTACTCGTCAAAATGCACAGTTATTGTAATGTTATAACCATGACATACTCAAACTGGCTCTGCAGTCTGAAGAGCAACTGCCCTGTAGCAGGAAAATCATGCAAATCCGCGTTACTGTTAGTTACTTATTGCCCATCACAAGCTGTGTATACATTGTGTGGAACAGCAAGCGTCTCCTGTGATGTGTGAGAATCCTCAGCTGGAGCCTTACATCATGTTACAAATATTTAAATCTGCTAAGCTTTAGGACATCCTGGACACCAGCGAGACACTCATGTCATGCCAAGGCACAGTAGTTACAATGGCCGCATAACAGAAAGTGATGGAACAATATTATTTTTATTCAGTTTTATAACTGTCAAACCAATAAAAACCAGCTTCACTTCTGATTCACATTAATGTTGTTTGATAAACACTAATCACATCTGCTAGGTTGATAAATTGAGCATTAGAAAGGGGGCGGGACAGTCTAAGTATGACAGTGATTCCTGCTTCTTTTTGTAGACACATGGTATCTGTTGGTTTGCTTGCTCAGAATTTACTCGTCGTTTTTTTTTTTTTTTATTGTTGTTGGCTTTTTGTTTTTATTCATGTTTTTTCATATAATTTATAATACATGCCCTAAACTAATACAAGAGAAGCCTGCTTTTAACTGTCTTTAATTTGCAATCATCTGGTTTCTGTTGCGGGTTAATTAGAGTTTTATATGTTTTTCAGCTTTGTTGAGCATTCCTCCACCTCATTGTTTACATGTAACTGAAATACCCCATGCAGGGGACAGAAAGGGCTCTCTTGACTCGACGTGACCCCAGACGCTCGCGGATGGGGAGCGAGCTGCGAGCGGGGACGTTTAGCATGAGCGCGAGGGATTGAATAAGTCCAACAGTGTGTGGATAAGAACCACAGAGATGTAAGAGATGGGGGATGGGGGGGGGTTGTGGTGGTAAAAAAAAAAAGCAGAGGCTTTTTGTGTTCTCAGGTCAGCTGTGAGAAAACACTTTATTTCTCTACTAAAGTCTTCAACTCCTGCAGAAAACAACACTGTTTCTCATTAAACCATAAAGAATACTTCACTTCTCCTCCTTCTTTCTGTTCTGACTGCGTTTTCTTTGGCTCTGACATGTGATAGTTCCACATCTCAGTTGGTACATTCTGGGATTGAGGAGATCGTTGCGCTCTAGCGTTAAGGTCAGCGTGATCCTTCACCTTACAGTGGCTGAAACATCAGTGGAGCAGCTCGGATCAGCGGACACGCTTACAATAGGCCTGGCAGCGGGTGAATACGGAGCTCAGCGGGAGATTAAGTAGAAGACAGATGATCGGAGGGAGATGGATCGAGAGGAAGCGTGGTAGACGATTGCGTTTTTTTTCCGCCTCTTCTTCTGCCAGGAGGAAAATCTCATCATCCCATGCACACAGTCCTCCTCTTTTTGATGGAAACTTAAAAAGCTAAATGATGCTGTCACCATTAATAAGCCATAATGGGGTAACTCTGTGACATGAAAAATCTGATTTCCCCGACGGGTGTTTTAACCAAAAGCAGACCTCCGCTGCTCTCTTCTTCCACCTGGTAGGATGTCCGGAGATGTGAGGTAAACGTTAAGTACACAGTCACACAGATTGACTTTGATCAGGTCCCAAAGCAACTTTTCCCTCTTAACCTTACGTGTCAGGTGAGGTGAGGTAAGGTAAGGTCTTCATCTGCCATCAACTGCAACAACAAAACAAGCCTCACGGCTGCACCCCTGTACTGTTACTGCAGACGATAATAGGCAGTGATGAAGAGCAGGTGTGTTTTTGTCAGGTCGTCAGACGGCTCTTTCACGTCGGCCTCTTGCACGTGAGCGTTGTGATGAGACGTGCCAGATGTGTGTCTGCAGATGTCTGATGGAAGAATATCAGTCAAATGCGACAGCGGGTCCAGCTGCTCTGCTTATACAATCAATATTTGTTTTCCTTACGAGGGACGTCTGTGTTTAGACTATTGCAGGGGGGACAAACAGGCACAAAAAGGATGAGTAAGGATGACTTGCTGCTATTGGTTGCACTTAGAGAAAATGCTGAGGTCCAATCAGTGTTAATGTAACGTGTGTTTCTCTCTCTACAAACATCCATGAAGCGACCACCTACAGATTACACCGCTGTATTGAACTCAAGGGCATCGATGGCAGAAATTTCTTATTTCACTGATGCTGATGGAAACTGTCTTTTCTTTCCTCAAGGGTTCCATGACTGCTTCAATATTGACACAAGGACTCACAGAGTCATCAAAGGGCCGAAACAGGCCCAGTTCGGATACACTGTTCAGCAACACGTGGCTGCCGGAGGAGAAAAGTGGTAAGAGACTGATGTGATTCACACTCTGTCGCTCATCGCAGTGATGTCACGTCAGGTTCTGCTGAGCAGGGCCTGTCTTTTCACACAACTTGGCAAATACAGTGTTCTTTAAGATCAAGCCTCCTTTGAGTAATAATCAAATGGCAATCTTTCCCCACAACTTCAAGGTCAACGTGCAGGAGCCCCAGTGCCATTATGTAACAGCCATTTTTTTCCATCTGTATTTCAGGAGATAAAACATAAGTATCTCTTATTGTGATGTACAGTTTTAGCGTCTGTAAAGCTGCCAGACCTCCATGATCGATGGCTAAGATTAAGAGGTGAGGTACATTATAACTGTAAAACAGATGCTGACAAGGTGTAGTGCTGACAGACTGTCTGACTTGGCAGAGACACAATAGGATGTCTCCAGGAAGGATAGTGATCTATTGCACCTCCCCGGTGCCGTGGTTTCCTCCCATTAATTTGTGCTCGCAAAACAAACTGTAGTTCTGAGCTTGATACCTCACATTCGTCATATTACCTCATAGCACAAACGGACTCCTGACGCACACTATTATTAGGCCAACTGGCACCGTGCGGTGGCCAAAATTAGTTTCTGGCATCCCCGAAATGTCTGGTTGGAAGCACCGTACTACCGCCATGCCGAGTTCCAGCTGTGCTTCTGTGTGGTGTGTGTGTGTGTGCGCACACACTTTTGTGTTTAAATCATTACTTCTGTTTATATATATTTTAATTACACATCTATTTTTTTCTATCTGACTTCAGCCACTTCCAGACTGGCTGCACCAAAAAAAGATAGAATTGTCTGTTTGTTTAAATGCTTTCAAACTTCTTTTTTTCCTCTTCTTTTCTTTTTTTGTTGCAATTTCCCAATTTTCCAAATTTCCTTCTGTCCCATCTAAGTATCCTCATTTGTGGATGGTTAAATGTGCAGTGTATGTGACATGCTGTCTCCTTCCAACAACCAACCTTGTTTGAACCCTGAAGGGTAAGTTAAAGGTGAGCAGAGCTTTCCATATCCATACGTACAGTTTGAAACAGAACCCCCCTCATCCGTTTGAATGGGACCGCTGCATCGCAGCATTTCGGTTTCGTAATGAAAGTCAAATGCGTGGATCTGGACTGGAACTGGACTGTTTGGATCGTGTTTTCGTGGTCTCATGGTACCTGCTTAGTTTCTAACCTAATTTTATGCAGACTTCACTGGATAAAATGTGTCCAACTTGTGATGATCAAATTATGTAGTGGGAAAACCTGGACCCCAACCATGAGGGTGATGGTTCACAAAACAGTCACATGAGTCACTGTAGGAAAAGGGTCGCTGAGGGTTGTTTTAAAAGGCAAATACAGGCGACCTTTTTATTGTTTAGGAGTTTGTACTTGTTATTGTTTCCAATGAGCACAATTTATCAGGTTGCAACATAACAGAACCCAAAGCAGATATTAAAAACACTCCTCGTACGCACAAACCGACTCTGATTATGATGCCAAATCATTTTCACTTGAAGCAACACTGTGCAACAGTTCCTTGTGATGGTGCAGACTTGTCACAGGGAGGATGGTGCCTGTTTTTGCACTATTTGCACTGCATAAATCATACAGCTAACAGGAAAACAGAGATAATCTGACAGCAGAGTTCATCCCTGCCAGTGTTATCAGTGAAAGATTACAACGTAGGCTGTGACCTAATCTGTCTCATCCCTGACTCACACGTTTCAGGCTACCTAAGGCTAAGTGCCCAACCCACAGAATCAGTGCCACGTAGGCCGTGGTAGTTGTACCTCAACTTATTACTGTTGCAACAACACTGTGGTACATATGGGTTATGGCTCATTAAGAATTCATCAATCATTGATTCTCTAAAAGAGCAGCCCAGTGCTATAATTCTTTTTATTTTTCACACCATGTGCCGCCGGGTTAACATAATGGGGCTCATGTACTATACAAGCAGTAAATACTGGTCTGCATCTACAGTACATGCTGATTATTTTTACCCTTCTTCTGGGGAGTTATCCATCCTCCCTCAGCCTCGAGCAGGAAATGAGGCAGAGTGCTGACTGTGTGTGTTGGAGGAAGAGAGAGAGAGCATTGTATTTACATAAAGACACTTAAGAGTATTGCACTTGGCAGTGAAATTACAATTTTCTGCTGACAATAAAATCCTGAATCACAATGTCTGTTAGTAAACTCAAGGTCGAAAAATGCCGGAAACCTCCACTGTGGGCATGTGTCGATGTGATCCTGAATTTATATGTTGAGCTTTTCACCATGAGACAGTTTTGGGAAGTGACGGCATTATAACTGGGTCTACAAATGGTTGTTTGAGGGTCCAGACTTGGTTATTATCAGCAAATCCAGTTAAACGACCAAAAACAATCAGCTGATCCTACTAATACTCCTCCGTAGTTGTCCAGGAGCTATTAAAACTCAACTCAGCTGTGTGTTTCTTCTTTATAATGAACAAGGGCACTGCCTTTAATGAGTGAGGCGAGCCAAGAAAGACCGTCCTGCTGTGGTAAATACTTATTAACGCACCTGGTGTTTGGCATAAACTGCAGCACCCAGCTGTTTTAATCAATAAATTACAACTTTAAGAAAAGAGTAAGTTTCGTGACCAGTTGTTAAGGATTAATATCCTCAACAGGAAACACTCACAGGTTTGGTGAGTCAGAAAATATGACACTACATGCTTGGTTTTTGGTCGTCTCATGTGATTTGTCATTGATGGTAATAAATATATAGAATAATGCTAACCTCATCCTTTAAGGTATAGGTTAGTGGCTGAGCTGGCCAGCCATGTCTGTCAGAAGTGAAAAGGTCTTGATGAGGCTGACATGTGTGGAATAAAGGTCACCAGAGACTCTGCCTCCACTGAGGTAAATGCCTGAGAATGAGCTGAAAACATTTGCAGTGGAAGAATGGTGCAGGCACAGACTGTGCAAACCGCATACGGCCAAATGGAGCTATAGGGACCCCGTCTTTATTAGGTGTTCATACGTCTTGTATGAAAGGGTCTTTATGTATAAGCAATAAAATAGTCGCAGCGTGGAATATCACTAATGTGGTGGAAAGTCTCCTAATTGATGCAAGAAAAGAAAATATATTTTTTTTCTAAATGTCTCCTATTTTCCTACATTCACAATGTTATAAAGTGCTGTGTCAATACTGTGGCATTGCAGTGCACTGTTTAACCAAACCCCGGAGCCACAGTGTTGAGTCTCCCGCTCGTCGACTCCACGCTTGTGACTCGTCTCGTACTCACCCGGTGGAGTTTACTTTTAAAAGGCCTGCTCAGGGCCGGTCAGTGCAGCAGGGCGTGTGGGTGTGGGTAAGTGAACTCACAGCTGCATGCTGCATACTCAGGCAGGACTGTCTGTGTATTTGTGTGTGTCGGTGTGCAATGCGTGGTCAGACAGTTCTCAGCTGGTCCGAGGAATGTCCCAGTATCTGAGGCTTAATGGAAAATTGTTAGGGGATCATCAAAATCATTAAATAATAATCTCAGCAAGACTTCTTTTTTTTCCAAACACTGATGCTCTGAACCAATGGTATGCATGGCCTTATCTATCGCTAATGGTAGCTTGATGAAAGCTGAGGTCATTTATTCGACAGCTGTAGAGGAAGAATGTAGATTCCTTACTTGAGTAAATTTAAAAGAATAGCAGCAAAAGGCACTTAAATATTGAAATTACTTATGTAAAGTGAGTGTTATATATTATATAATGATACATGGGAACTTACTGTATTTTAGAAAATAGTATCTATAGCTCAAATGCAGTGAGGTGTAATTGTCAAGTAGCAATGGAAACGCACAACACTGTACTTAAATTCAGCACTTGAGGACTTAACATGTTGTTTTCCATCACTGGTACCAGATCAGAGGTGATTTGTGGCCGAGCCGCGCCCCGAGATGTGAGCGGTGATGACTTCATCCCCACACGTCTCTCATTCTCACGTTTGTCAGCTATGGGATTTATGTCTATGCCACACTGAATGTGTCGATGGGGCAAATATTTTTGCACATGAGGACAGAATGTGCTCCTTTTTTGTTTGTAGCAAAATAAAAATCCATCTTTGAAGTGTCAGACAGCAACTCTGTAGCAGGACATGTGCTCGCCAAGTGTCAGCACTTCAGGGGGGCGGAGGGCATTTCTGCAGACAGAGTGGGTTAGTGTGTTTGTCTGATCCAAGCCTGAGAGACTGCTTCTAGTCACTGAGTCACAAATGTGAATTCACACACAGATCAGTCAGCCCTTTTTCCCCCTGACGTGGTTTCACCTCAACTGAGCTTTCAAGAGCATATGAATCGATAAAATTGCTAAGGTTGCCTGTGAGCGTCTGTGCCAAACTGCAGCGCTGCACAACTTTTCCAGAATTGTCTGATTTTTGAAAACCCTCATTTCTGTGTTTGGATAAGGAACAGGATCGCAGCTGGAAAGTGACTGTGAAAGTGATGTAAAAAAGGAGAAGAGAAAAAAGAAGCTTTTTATGACCCGATTCTGAAGTAAGACAGGCATGCAGCTAAAGTCAGAAGGCTTTCTATGAGCACCAAATTAAGTAGTGTTTCTTGATTCCAGTGTGCTTAGACTAGAGCTTTCACATACTGTATATCTCCGAGATAATAAAACAGTGTGTCTGAATCCTTAGATTTATTTCCCCATAGCCAAGCATGTGTGTTAAAGCACAGTGCAGTTTAGTAAAAATCAAAATTAAACGAGCGAGGTATGTCTTTCAGGTCTGTTGACAGTTTCTGTTCACCGCTGCTGGTGGAGCTACCAAGTTGAGGAAAGGTCATCATGTCAAGAATGTGTCATTTCCTCACGTGTCGACGCAGCATTATGGTGTTCTAAACACTCTGCCAGAGCGGACCCTCTCTGGGGGGAAGCTGAGGAGAGGCCACATCACTTCCAATTGGCAGAGAGCTCGGGTCTTTAAACCTGATGGGATCCGCGGACCTGCATACTTGAGCCGTACACCACAGAAGCCTCCCACTTTGTATTTCCACTGTTTATTTTTTCTGCAGTTTTACCAGGTCTCCTCAGCGGAGACCTGACCTTTACTCCTTAGCTCAGTTACGAGTTGCGCACCACAAAGAGCTGCAGGGAGTCTGTGAAGTCTTTCAGCACCGGCCTCAAATAGTGTTCCCTTTATTTAACCCGTTTTGCAGAGCTGCTAACAAAAGTGTTTTTACACCTCCTGAGGTCAGTGGGAAAACTAAGTTCGATCAGTTGAGTCTTAGTTCAGACACAAAACTCGCAGTCATGATTGTAACGCCTGTGTCATCCACTTAAAATGAAGTATTTCAGATGAAAGGAGCTACCTGTTACAGGGCTGAGGAGCACTTCACAAGGATGAAGTCTGCAGTCATAATAGCACCTCTGTGAGCAGGTGTTAGAGAGAGAAATGTACGGCATCATCAAAGTTATTACAGTTCAACATGAATGTCTGTGCCAAGTCTAATGACAGTGCATCCAGTAGTTCTCGAGTCGAATGCCACAAATGTCAAGGATATGGTGGGACTGGAGTCAGGGAGTCACCAAAGACATTATGATTTATCCTCAGGGAACTATTAATGTTTGTACAAACATTTATAGTGATCCATGTAGATGTTAAGATATACTGTATATCTTTCCTATTTTGGTCATTTTAAGCCTTTATTATGGGCAATAAAAGAGATGACAGAGAATGAGAAATGCAACAAAAGTTCCTGGATGGACTCAAACTGGGGACATTGCAGCCCATGGTTGGCACCAGAAACCCCTTAGCCACAGGGGCATCCTGTAAAGTTTGAGAAAATTTACTGGATATGTGAAAAGTGGTGCTAGAGGAAAAGTCAGGGGATGACCAAAGTCAGCAGGAGTCATCCTGTGGGGACCGTAAATGTCTGACCACGAGTTTCATCCAGTTCCAATCCATCTAATAGTTGTCGAGGCTTTTTAGTCTGGAGGAAAGTGGTGGACCAACCAACCAGTGTGGCAAAAAAATATCTTAAAATGAAATATAGAAAGCTCAATATTCAAGCTGAAAAAGACCAAACTGCTTTGTGGGATGATGAGGTAAAGGAGCGAGTATGCGCCTGTAAATCACCCTCTCCGTGTCCGCTCAGTGCTCTCGAGCGAAGGCGAATTAATGTCTTTTACAAATGATTATGTGACCATTACAACTCCCTTGATTTATGAGGCAACATTAACAAAAGAACAAGTATCCTGTTAACGCAGACGGGTGGAATGTGATGAGCAAGCGTGACATCGGAGTAGCACACTCATGTTTGGAGCAGGGATGTGGTTTCACAGCGTATACATCTCCTCCTTCCAAATATGAAAAACATTACCACATTAATGACAGCCTGGGCTTGGGGATGGCGCTTCCTCAAAACCCCAGAATCCTGTATCCCCTGGTAGCCATGGTAAAAAATGTCCACGCATTCATTTTGGGTCAAGTTTGTTTCTTTCAGCGTCATTACCATTCTTGCAGCGATGATGCACCCGGGGCGAGCGTTCGACCCTAATGAGCTCTGGAACATGATTGTTTGAACAGCTTCTGGTGAAATTCGGGAGGTCCCGGGGCAGGCGTCCAAGTCAAAGGCAACAATGGTCCCTTCTCATCAAGGTAGATGTATCCTGACCTGAACTTGCGCTGGAAGTGTGTCCACTTGCCAAGGGATAGCAATAACTGAAGTAATAATCATGATATTAATAGCTATGAAAGTATGGACTCCGTTGGAGCCACTGTGGTGAAAATGACTTCCAGAGTCTGTGAGACTTTTAAAAAGTTGGCTTCAGGAGCAATAACACTGGAGCTTACTTCCATATGAGTTGCTCTTCGATGTGCAGTGATGGACGGTTTGAACAACATTTCCTCTTGTGCTCAGCTGCAGCAGTAAAATGTCAAATCATTAACTGGTATGATTTGTATGTATGTGCCCTGAATGTACCATACGTAACGCGTACAGCTGTGCGCCAAGAGAGTTTGCAAAGTAAGGACGGCAGGCCACATGACGGCACGGAATATACTGTACTTTAAGACTGGAAGTTCGTTCTTGACCTTGGAAACAGTAGATGAACAAACAATCTCGCCACAAGGTCCACTTCTGTTCCGGCGCTTAAGCGTATCACATGATTTCCCCAGTCGTCAGGGAATAGTAGATTAATTGTGTTTTCAGGCAATATGACTTTATATGTGCATGATGTGATACGTTGGAAACTTCCTGAGGTTAGACAGGAGATCATGAAAAGGTAGAGGGTTGCAGGGTTGCAACTTCATTTTAGGGTTTCAGCTTCCGTAGCACAAACACATGAATTCATTTGACATTTGAGCCGAATCATTTTAATGTTTTCGTTGAGTACGAAGTCTCCAAAAGCCTTTTTTCAGGCTGGGCTCATGAGAGGAGCCACTAGAAAGAAAGAAAACATTTTCTATTGGACAAGGCATTACTGCTTTGGAAGAAGAAACCAACCCTCTCTCTGACTGGCTTCTCTCAAAATGCATCTTGTCATTGTTCTCTCCTTACAAATTAAATATGTCAATGAGCGTTTGCATCTGAAGTATCATACTTAATACATTGCAGTCCCCTTACCACCATTGATTTCCACTGAAATCATGCACATCATGTTATGTCATGCCAACCTTAGGCAATCACACCATCTAAGTGTTCTTTGGAAATTTGGAGCAGTTTTGAAACTCCAGGGATCATGACCTTGAAATCCTTAAGTTGAAGATCTGTCTTTCTTTATTTTTTAGACATTGACCCAGAAGTCCATGCAGGAGGTTGGCCACGGTCTGCTTTTGCAATAAAGTGGTGTCGAGTGTCTTTCCTTTGGGGCATCGGTGAACTGCAAGTTGCTCCCTTGCTCGCCGCCTTCCCTGTGATTTTCACTTGGGCTCGACAGTTGCTTAAATTCCTATGATGCTTAAATTAGGCAACAAGATGAGAAAAGTTCAACTTGCAGACTTTTTCAAGTTGGGATACCCTGCGTTAATTATAGTTTTAACACTTCTAGTGAACAGTAATATCAAAATGTAGAAATTAACCATGTTAATAATACCAATATATTTTATTATGTCATAGAAAACAGTAATAGTGAAAATGGCTGAATCACCCAATAAACATTGCGGGCTCTTTTTCATTCGACTCATTTAACACACTTTTAGGCCTCATGATCCCACAGTGCTGTGTTCTTCACAGTGCACTGCCTCAACCACAACCACCGCTTGATTGAAAACTAGAAGAAAGCAGTGACGGTGTACTTTTAAATGGTAAATGGCTGCGTTTACATTCTGCTTTTATCCTAAGTGCTTTACAGTTTGCCTCCCAGTCATCCATTCCTCGTACACACACTCATATAGTGACACCACCGCGAGCTGGTCTGGGGTTCACACCCGTTTAACATGAGAAGG
The DNA here is from genome assembly GCA_016785225.1 of Psettodes erumei. NCBI lineage: Eukaryota > Metazoa > Chordata > Actinopteri > Pleuronectiformes > Psettodidae > Psettodes > Psettodes erumei. The sequence continues at coordinate 2,277,642 of JAFBJZ010000863.1, read as the reverse complement.
CTGTGAACACAAATTAAGTCTTCACATTCCGTGTTGCAGCGCTCATTGATGTGAGTTCAGCTCTTCAGGGAATATTAGGTTCAAGCATTTGTATAGTTTTATAAAATAGACAAGTCAATTGGTTCCAAAAAAATAAATCGTATTATACTGTATGAGAACCTCAAATGGCTGAGTGGTGCTGCAATTATTTGTGATACTTTAGGAAAATATCCTGGGTAGTATCTCCTGTCTTTCTCTGCTTTTTACAGAGCAGCTTAAATGTCACTTTGAATTACAGAGTTTATAGCTGGAGGTTTTTTACTCTCTGAAGTTATTAAAACAGGCCACCCCATTGTTTCTGACATTTTTGAATACTGATGTTGTATCTGCTGGACAATGCAGGTTCAGTCCTGTATCTATGGGCAGTACTGTATGTGCTGCATGTGAATCTTAACATTGGAGACATGGAGCTCCAGGCAGCTCTGGCCCTGACATATGTTAAAACCTGAGGCGGACGGACCTTGTGACGGTGCAGATGTTGAGTCAGTTAATCTAAAGGGGTCACGTGATAAACAGACACACAAGACATAAACATGAAACCCCGAAGGACTTTCACGGCTGAACCGGGGGAGATCAACCGAGCTGCTTTAACCCCTGTTCTGTGTTTTTCCATTAAGAACACAAAGAGTTCTTATCTCTGAAACTCTTTTGAATTATAGCTCCCTTTCAGGGCCTTTCAGCCCTCCACCGGTCCTGAAGTAAATGCGCAAGACAACTTTATATTCTCCACCACCTCGTCACCTAAAACGTCTTCATGACATTTATAAGACCACGCTGACCCCGCGCAGGAAAACCCACTGTTAGGTCAAGTGCTGGACCGACTCCTTACAAACACTACGTCATGTGAAAAGAATGCCCATCACTCAAAACTGCTCTTTGAGGAAATCTAAATCCTGTGGTGGTCCATGATGACATAGCTCTTTTAGCTTTAGCTTTTAGCTTTTTTTATTTTATTAATCGGAAAACCCTCCTGCCGCTTAATGGTTATTTTTCTAAGATGACACCATCGCTGTAGCTGTGATTAGTGGGACCTTAGAGTTTAGAGAATGGAGAAAATCTGTTTTTAATCTTGTAAAATAAATAACTACTGCCCCTTCGAGCACAACTACTGTAAAAATGTCCTTGAGCAACTAAATCTAGCCGCTCCAGAATAGACGTCTAGCACGCATAATTTGAAACTCGTTTAGGACTGTCCTACATTATTAGTGATTTACATTAACTGGTGACAGCCAAGACCGTCAACTCTTAAATATAACCATGGTTGTTGTCAATCTCGCTCTTGCCTTCACTACTTAACTGTTAACTGACAGCAAACGACGAATGAGCCCGTGTGAAATCCCGCCTTGATACAGACGTGTATTTTAAGTGAATCTAACTTTTTGTGTTTTGGGTGTTTGCAGGTTGTTAGTGGGTGCCCCGTATGAAATGAACGGCCCTTACCAGACAGGGGACGTGTACAAATGTTCACTGAGCAAACGAAATGTCAACGGATGCTCCAAGCTCAACTTAGGTAGAGTATCACAAACACCACTCAATTGTCGCCCAATTAAAATCACACAATTAACATTAACAGTAAATATTAGTACTGTAGAAAAATGCGTATGCTTGTATTGTATAGTTGTTTAGATGTAAGCATGCCTTTCAGCATGTTTCATGGTGGCATGTGTGAGACGGAAGTGTGAGGACCATACCTATCATTCCACGTTTTACTGTATTTTGAAGCGGTTTATGTACATTTCCACACGTGGGTTATACCGCACATCGCACCGCACGCCTCTTCATATGGGCTGCACATGTGTCGCGGTGGCAAGGTAGGCGCATGAAGTTTGTGTGGAGTAAACGTCAAGACCCGGGGATGTAGACACTGGTATGGCTGCCCAGACAGCAATAACAAACCAAAGTCCCAGATGGTGGGAACTCCTGTTTGGTCTCCGAGGGGTAGTGTGCGTATTTATGTATATATGAGACTGTGTGTCCAAGATCGTCTCAGTGAGATCCATTTTCCCTCAAGGAAGGATATCCCTGACCAACGTGTCGGAGCGCAAGGACAAGATGAGGCTGGGGATGACGCTCGCGTCCAACCCTAAAGACAACAGCTTTGTGGTGAGAGCGTGTTTAAAACTCCTTCTTCTTGAGGTATAACACAGTTACGGCCTGTTGCTGCAGAAATTTTAGAGTAAGTAAGAACACGTTTGATAAAATAGCACTGGTCAAAATGGAAAAACGGGACAATACCACAAGATTGTCTTTTGATTACACGGTTGTCAAGCTGCAGCTCTCCCCACGGAAGTTCTCAGAGAGCATGAACATAGCGTTCTGCAACATGCTGAAGTCGATAATGTTGCTCGTGCAAATGCTTTTATGTTTCAGGCCTGTGGGCCGCTATGGTCCTACGAGTGCGGCAGCTCTTACTACAGCACTGGCATATGCTCCAGAGTCAACGCGAGCTTCAAGTTCTCCAGAACGATCGCGCCCGCCTTTCAGAGTAAGCTTTTGAAGTATCTTCTTTTTTTCCAGTTTGACGAAGATTCATCTGCATTTCTTTTCTCACACTGGGGAATTATTTACTCATTTACAAACATCTGTTTTCTCCATGGACGCACTCCAGATTAAAGTGTCATCTTTAAATGTTTTTCAGGATGTGAGACCTATATGGACATAGTAATTGTTCTGGATGGCTCAAACTCCATCTACCCCTGGTATGAGGTGCAGGCTTTTCTCATCAACATTCTGCAGAAGTTCTATATTGGACCGGGTCAAATACAGGTGCGTAAGAAAGGAAGGAACAGAAGAGTCTTTTTTTACTCCAGCCAATTCTGCTCCAGGTTAACTAAAAACTGTTAGTAGTGATAGATCGTTGTCCTTGTGCTTCTTTGGACAGGTTGGGGTGGTTCAGTACGGGGAGAAGGTGGTTCATGAATTCAAACTCAGCGACTACAAATCCGTGGAGGCAGTGGTGAAAAGGGCACGGAGCATCGACCAGCGGGGCGGCGAGGAGACCAACACAGCTCTTGGCATCAACACAGCACGGTGCAGTATCTCCATTTGCACAAATGAGCAGCTCCGCTCCTCCGGCCTGGAAGTGATTTTACTGAACATGTCAAACCCTCCTCACAGCTCACAGGCTTTCAAACAGGGAGGCCGGCGCGGTGCCAAGAAGGTGATGATCGTGATAACCGACGGAGAGTCTCACGACAGCGCGGATCTCCAGCAAGCCATCGAGGACAGCGAGAAGGATGGCATCACCCGTTACGCGATTGCGGTGAGTCTGCTAGACCCATTATTCACCTGGGTTTAGACGGCTTACACTTTATGAGTGTTCACTGGGTTTTCGGGTGGCTCATAAATTTCCTGCGCAGCATTAAATCACGATAAACATTAATGAGGTGACCTCATGGAGTCGTGGCGGTAACACAAATCTCTCAAGAGCTAAGTTAAGAATGGAGCCAGAAACACTCAGAGAGCTCACAGGGCTCCAAACATAAGCTCAGTGGAAGTGCAGTTAAAGGTGTAAATGATCTCCCCCAATACCACATGATTCTTTGGTTCATGCCACTGCTGGCACAGCTAAAAGCACACTTATTTCCATCCAGTGGCTAATCTGGGAACGGGCATCTGAGCAAAAACTGAAGGAAACCAACTGGAATTGGTGACAGCATTGGCATTGATGGAGAAAATCAAAATCCTCTAAAACCAACCTGTTATTGACCTATTTAAATGGTGAACTGAACCGGTCGACACTGAAGCACTGACAGACACTTTACCGTCATCCTCACAGGTCCTCGGGTACTACAACCGTAGAGGAATCAACCCCGAGGCCTTCCTCAATGAAATCAAGTACATCGCCAGCGACCCGGACGACAAACACTTCTTTAACGTGACAGACGAGTCGGCGCTGAAGGACATCGTGGACGCCCTCGGAGAACGCATCTTCAGTTTGGAAGGTTCCGCGAGAAATTCACTTGAGCTACTTAGACATGGGCTGCCACGTTTGCATGAAAATCCTGCCACTCTATCGTAGCTTTAACCACAGGATACAGCCGGTCTCCGTAGAATGTAACTAACTCAGATAAGGTGTTTGACAGAAACCTTATCTGCAACCATTTCAGTAATCGGTCCAAGTAATTTATCAAAGAAAAATTCCAAAAAATGTTAGTTCCTCCTTCTCAAATGTGAGTACTTCTCCTTTATGTCTTTGGTATGGAGTGCTGTTGGGGCATTTTCCTATAAATTTTTGATTAATGAGGTTGAGAGATTACGTGATCATTAAAGTAATTATTTGTTGCAGCCCCAGTGGTCACGCTACAGCTAAGCCTGCTGCAATCAGCATCCAAGAATCGCTCACAATGTGAAGCGTGCACACTGAGACTTCGGTGCCATTCTTCTTGGAATCTATAACTGTGGTCGGAAGATTAAGTTTCTCTGCCGCTGCAGTCATTCAGAACTCTTAAAAGACTGACTTGTTTACACAGGAACCAGTAAGAACGGGACAGCGTTTGGCCTCCAGATGTCTCAGGCGGGATTTTCCGCGCACAACGTTGAGGTGAGTCTGACTCCCGCTACCACGTCGCCTCATACCATCTGTCAAAACGTAGAACGACACACATTGTCTTAATTTCTGGCGCGTCATAACCTCCCCCCCTCACAACCTGCCATTTATCACTCTTGTACCCCCCCCTCCCCAAGGTGCCTGCTGTGTGGCCCCAGAAGGTTTAGGTCATCCTGATTTAGGGAGCCCCTGACAGAAGAGACGGGCCCTTTTTTTCCCTCTTCAGCCGTGCAGTGATGGGAAATAAGACACCGCTTGTTCCCCAGGGAGACGTTATTAGTGAGAAGCTGAGACAGTTCGAGCTCAGGCCGTTTTTCCCCTTCTGTCCTCGAGGTTTTCGATTGTATCTCACAGCAGATAGTTGCAGGTGTTCTGGCTCTCAGGGTGACACAGCTGGAGGAGGAAGATAAGGCACCGCATCTCCTCCGTACCCGCTATTCACGCCAATTAATTGATTTCCATTCCTCTCTTTTCTGGCTCTGTCCTGACGCTTGCTGATGTGACCGCTTTGATTTTTTCCAGTTCCCCTTCACCGTGTGATTCGTCAAGAGAGAAATAAATACAGCATTTCCCCTTTATGATGAATGATAAATATAAAGGAGAATTTGCAGCTGGGTGGCAGGAATGGCTGGAAAGTCAGTCCACAAGGCCAGATTCCAGAGATGCTCGACAACACCAACCTGAGTGTTGAGAGTAGGATAACTTATTGGAAAGAATGTCGGGCTTTAAAGGAGAAAACAGTCCCCGAAAAGCCCAGATGGCTTTGCTCAATGCGGCATGTGCCAACTCTGAAGGCTGCTTATGTCATATACTATCCAGACGTGTCATGCATCTGCATACAGAGCAGTTTCCCTGTTTGCTGTTTGTTTCATTAACTGTCACTAAACAGTGCTGAACAACAATCTCAACCTTTTGCTCATTTACAAACACGGTTGCTGTATTTGCCATAATGTTGAGCTGGTACAGAGTGTGTATATCCTCCACAAACTTGTGTATGTTTTTGTGTAACCACAGCTCTAGGCTCAGTACAATGAAGAGCTGACGTATTGACTGAAACAAGGCACATGTCCATACGTGCAACTGCAGCAGAAATGGGTCACTGGTTTTTAAGGTTGAACTGTTTTGATGGTTTCATTCATTCGCCATGGAGACCATTTTGACCAAAACGGATCGCAGACCACATCGGCACAACGCTGCTGTCGGGAGAGTGACGTAGTGTGCAAGCGCGGTGAGCACACAATTCCATCTTTCAGAAAAGGGAATCACAAGGCCTCCTGCGTATGCTCAAACACTGGAAAATGTGTTGTTGGCATATTGTGTACGGCAAGAAAAAAACCCGAGCTCATTAAGCAGAGGAAACCTGTAATTACAGTGTCAGTGTTACAGAGTATGGTGAACCGTGGAGGACAGAAAATCCCTCCTGTATCCCCTCTCGTGTCTGCAGCTAATTGCATTAGCCGGGCTCCATTGCACGACGAGTTAAAAATACACACTGATCGAGATTTCACATTTGATAATAGACTTTGAAGCAGATTTTATTGCTCTCTTTGCACACTGTGGTTTGTTGTTGTGTGAAAATGTTGTACTGCAGCTTTTGCTGCGGATGAAGTAGCTGTTAATTTGTCAGGATTTTCTTCCCACCAAATGTTTTTAACTTTATTTATACTTTCTGAAGAGAACCATTGTTAAAACCCATGTGTATGAGCAGACTTAAACTATGGCTCACGACACACAGGGTGGGATCCCTGTGGGAGATTCTGTATGTTGTGGCTATGGAATCGGTTAATCAATATGAACAATTCTAGACAAGCCAAAAGAATAAACATCAAAATCAGTGTTGGATAAGGAACCGATATAATATGTGTTGTAAACGTGGGTTTGAAGGTCATTTTTTGAAGATGGGAAAGGTAAATCTTAGGGTTAAGGGATCATAATGCAAGACTGGACAAATGAGATCTGCAGAAAACCAGGACTGTGTACTTTTTGCAAAACCAAGTATTCTTTTCAAGTTCCTCATAATCTATCCAATATGAAAAAAGTCTGTTTGTGCTCAGATTGAAACCGGTACATAGTATGTTTGCATTGAAATGGGTCACTACGCTGCCAAAAAAAGCTGAATTTGCCCAGTGTGTGATCTGGGAGAAATGAATGTGAACAGGAAATATTAGATCGGTTATGGGACATCACGCTGTTCTGAGACGTAAGGAGAGACCCCGCTTCCACTTCGGTATCACTCTGATTGATGTCTGTTTCGGGCTTTTAACTGGTCCCGCCGCAGACTTGAAGCATAAAAACGTACTGCGCTGCACCTCCCCTGCAGGATGGGATTCTGGTGGGTGCTGTCGGGGCTTACGACTGGAACGGAGCCGTGCTGAAGGAAACGCGTCAGGGGAAGGTGGTCCCCCCCAAGTCGTCCTACACACAGGAGTTTCCCGAGGAGCTCAAAAACCATGGCGCCTACTTGGGTAAGTAACACCCTAAAACAACAGCAGAGGACACCAGGCAGTTTTATCAATGGACATTAAGCTTGGATATGCCACCCCCCCCCAATCGTTTGCAACCTTGAGGTTCTGTCCACATCCTCCTTTTCGGTGGAGGGATGCACGGCTGCCCTGACAGACGACCTGTGGTTTAGCACCAACTGCCCGAGCTGCAACCCATCTCGACAAAGTGTACCCGATTCTCCAGCGCTTCCCATCACATCCAGCCTCATCTCCCTGCACCACCACAGACCTCTGCTTTTACCATCAGTGGTTTGTGTCTGAGCTTATCCACCAGGCTGCCAATGGAAGCCATACTAGACTCAATAGTAATATGAGGGGGAAGCATAATTTTGGACAGGCAGGGAGAAAGTTAAATCTGGGGGGGAAAAAAGAGGGGGTGGGGGGCTGTATGAAGATGAGAGATGAAGGTGGAAAAGTATACAACGAGTAAGTGGAATTTTTAGTGGGAAAAAGACGAAACAGAAGAAATAGAAGAAGGAATTGGAGAAACCTGAGAAACCAGAGCAGCCACTTCTGCGTAATTGAATGCAGCTCGCTGAGCTTCAACTCCTCAAATTGCGACAGTTTACAGTTTTTTCCTTGAGTCATGCAGATCACTGCTATGAAATTAGACCTAAAGGTCATGCCCATCACTTTCACACACTCAGTGCACAGTGCAGCCAAATGTAGTGCCTGAGATAAAGTTTGACTAGCAGACATTCAATTTGCTGGTAAGATCCATCTCTAAATCTGCTTCTTACTTCGGAGGGGTTGCTGTCTGTGAGTAGAGGCAGAATTAATGCGTGTGTGTGTGTGTGTGTGTCTGTGTATTAACCAGGTTACACTGTGACGTCCGTGGTGTCGGCCAAAAACGGTCGTCTGCTTGTAGCAGGAGCGCCACGGTTCAACCACACCGGCAAAGTCATCGTGTTCACTCTGAAGAACTCGGGCAACCTCACCATCCTGCACTCGCTCAAAGGCCAGCAGGTACTGCAGTTATCCAGCACCCAGCTGTATGCATTGGGAGAATGCCACAGTGCATCAAGGAATGTCATAAAACATTGCTATAAAACAAGGCTTTATACTGCCACTAATAAAGAGCAGCTATGCTAGTTATAAGTCTATATAGCTCTTCTGTGTAGATCTGTATGTGATTACATGGGAACATCCCATAAACTATTTTCACGTCATAGGATGTTGTCGATAAAATATTAGAAAATGCCTGAGGAGTTGCTGTAAAGGGATAGTCAGGTTAATTTGAAGCGGGGTTGTACGAGGTACTGATGAGTAGTCGGTTTATAAGCTGCACTTTATTTACCCAGGATGTATGAGAAAAGGAAAGAAAAACATCCTTTGTGGGGAGGGGGCATCTGTTCATGACTATAAAAAGCAGGATCACAACTGGCAGTGGTGGACACGTCCTCAGCCAGATTTAGGGACTGTTCTCTTTCTGTTTTTGACATCTTGGTGCTCAGTACTTCCTGCGGATTTAACTTTGAAGAGCATCATTATTCGCGTGCATATAAAATTGAACAAAACGGCCGGAAAAATTATCATGAAATGTAATATTTTTTTCAGTGGAAAAGGCCAATAGCCAAAAGGATTATCATTTTGAAATTGAAGATCAGTGAAATGACTTTGCTCTACTACTGGAGTCCAAATGACATAAACATAACATACTGCACTGATGGTTTAAGTTGACATGAGGTTAAATTCAAAATGTATGTGAAGGTGAAGGTAATCTCCGTTATTTTTTATATGTATGTGATTTTATCATCATAGAGTTTTCATTGTACAGCAGATCATCTGTGGGGATTTAATCCCACTATCAGTTTAGTCACGTCAAGTTTAAAAATGGCCGTCACTTCGAGGGGATGTGGCCCCGTGCGTTAATGACCACTGCACTCATAACTGGCATCGCTTCACAGGCCGCGAGTCTGAAGTGATCCTGCAGCAGCTTACATTGTACCTTGTCAGCAACAGCTCATCCAGAACGGCAGATGTTTTTTTGAGGAGAACTTTCTTGATCTAACAGTTCTCAAGAAAAGAGCTTTTTATAGGCAGATGTTTCTAATCTGAAAAGCAACAGATGATGTTCCATCCGCTGCAGTGACTAATCCAGTTTTTCTTGAAAGGCTTTCATGGTCTGAGCCGTCTATGAAAACATCAGGACTCCCGGCCACTCGCCGTGACACCACACTGGCCCACACTCGATTACAACATTTAACCTCAAAAGCCGCTCCAGATCATCAGCAATTCATTGACAACATGACAACAGGGATATGTAGTATGAGATGACATTTGTCGTGTGACTTAATTCATGAAATAACTTCACTTTTCCGCAGGAATGTTTAATAAGCAGCGTCAAAGGGTTCAAAGTGATAAAAGATAAAGACCTTAATGCGCCGTGCACACGTCTCTTTCAGATTGGCTCCTATTATGGCAGCGAGATTGCGCCCGTGGATATCGATGGGGACGGCATCACCGACAACCTTTTAGTGGCAGCGCCCATGTTCTTCAGTGGGGGCCTGGAGAAGGGGAAGGTCTACATCTACAGGGTGACGGAGCTGGTGGGTATAAACTACCACACACTTCAAATACACAGAGGCCGGACACACGCAGGCCTTAATCAACTTTGAACCAAGGCAACCCACTGAACAGAAGTGGGTCAGCACCTGTTCAAACTCCAGACCTTCCTGAGTAATTTCTAACACACCTCAACAGAAGTGTCCGGTAACACACACACACACGCTGAACCAGACTGTGTTGCATTCCCGCTCCACATTTAACACACCCACATGCTACAGGCAGACATTTGACACATGGCCTTGTCCAGATTAAATGTGCAGATCAAATGAGAAAACTCTGCCATGCCAGTGCGCGGACTTTCAAAAATGAACTCAACAGGAAAGTATTCTGCCCCTTTTAAACCCATTTCCAGCAGAGCGTTTGGAGGCGAGAACTTTCTTTAATAGAAGGAAATTTCCTGGAGTTCCAGTGTCTGCCTCGCTCATTGGAATAATGAATGTCTTGAGTTGTTTTCTGAATCCATTGAACAGGCGTAGAGGAGGTATTTAAATATGCAGCGAGGCCCCAAACCACATCACAGGTGGCAGGCCAAGCTCGACAGTCAAAAACACAAACAGAAAGGAATCACTATTTATAAACGTCTGTCAGCGTCAGGACAGCGGCAGCACATGTTCGGGGCGAGTAATAATCCTGATCTGGTGGATTCAGGTGTTGCTCTAGATGCTGCGCAGTGATTTTGTCCAGGAAAACTATTTATGGTTGGACACTGGTTCAAAAATGTGTCCCTGCGGTCACAGTGAATATTAAACATCCACAATGTGAGTCTCCAGACCTCATTTTTTAAAAAAGTGCCCAAGTGCATTTTCATTGGCACTGTGCATATACAGTACTTAGCCATCCTTGCAGCGTGGCCAGCACCACACTAGAATAGGTCTCAGTTTTCCCTCATGTTTTTTATTGAGAAATCCCTGCAGTCATTTGAGGGACTGGCATAACACTTTTTTTTACATTTTGCATTTTATAGCAGCAACAGTCAGTGGTTTCATATCAGAAACAGATCGTATGAACGATGTCCGTGTCCTTTAGCGCATTGTTTCAGTTTCCAAGCTTTATTGTTTTGGTTCATTTTCACCACTCGTACAGTGAGACAGATGATTTCATTGAAAAAGGTTTATCTAGCTGATGAACTCAGTGGAGCATTAAATAGCCAAATAGTTCCCTGTGGAATTGATGGAGACCAAAATGGAGCTAAAAGGGGAGTGAATATTGGACTGATTGCGCTGTATCATGTGGACGTGTATAGGCAATTAGTTTTGATAGCGTTGTTATTTCCCTGTTTGTCATTCATTTCAAATCTACATGAGAAGAATGTCTTTCCTTGTCAGTAATGTCCGAGTGGCATAGCTGGGATGCAATCAGAGCAATGATGAAAATTATTATAAGTACAGGAAACGTACTAAAAATCACTGAAAGCCGATGCAGAGCTGCCTCTGCATCAAGGGCTCTGACCACAACTTTCTGTAAAGAATAATAACTAGGAGTCCACAGCTAAATAAAGTTGCTTAACGTCTGGCATCTGGTCAAAAATAAAATTCCATTTCCTGCCTGACACATATAGGAGCCGGACTTTTAACTCACTCCTGAGCCGGCGCAGTCTATGCGTGACCCCTCGTGACCTCCTCACAGGCCATATGTTTCAAATTTAAACAGCGCTGAATATATTTTTCCCCGTTTCTCTATCAATCTCCCTCTTGGTCACACGCGCACACGTCAGGTACCGAGCAGCAGAAGCTACCTTCCCAAATCGACTCCCTTCCTATTTTCTCAAGTGAAAAAACAAGTGATCTCATGTTTTGTCTGCCAAACCTTAAATTATCTTATGAACTTGGATGCCAACTGGAGCAATGATATGCATGACTTGTGATGGACTCAAGTTATTGGCTCCTTTTTGTCAGAATACTTTTTTTTTCTTTTAAATTTCCAGTTAGTAGTTGCTTTTCAAAGACCTGGATATTTTCCATCTGACTTACCACTCGCTAAGAATAGAACTTCAAATAAATATACTAAAGCTATATGGCATTCTTCAGTCCTTTTATGACCCGGAGGTAAAATTCCTCACTTTTTTGTTGCCAGATGTTTAAGATATTTGAGTTCAGAAGGACAGAATTAAAGGATTATGCGGAAAACACAGAAGCCGAGCCAAACCTTATCTTTTTGCTTGATTGGATGAAAGATAAAAAGGTTGTTTGTTACTTTTTCCTGTATAAGTTACAACATAAGCTGTGTCAGGATGGTTTTGAGAGAACTGAAGCAACAAGGTCAGAGCGGACAACGATCTCGTTTGTCCTCTCTGCCCCACATCCCTCTTACGGTAAGACTTTATTGGACTAACAAGACAGTATACAATATATGTGCTGTTTGGAAAAGTGTCCTTTTGGCATATGCTGCCATTTCCAGGAAAGTCTTGACCTGTCCTATGCATCAGGATGTTTGGATGCTGTGAGACACATAATTCAGTATTTTGGACATAAGATACTGTGAGAGGTTTGCAGGTGGTGATGTTGATGCTCTTATAACATTTCTGGGAGGAAAGGATGGAGATCCATACCGTAAAATCATTCATCTTGTGTTGTGGAGTAAAAATGTTTTTGTTCACTGACCTGGTTCGTTGCACTTTGTATGCTGGGGTTGAGCAGCCAGATCTCCTGCTCCTGAACTTCCCCTGGAGCTGATATGTGTTTACCAGCATCTATAACAGTGCATGCAGTCACAAACAGCTGGGTCTCAATCTGAGCCGTGCCTTAAGGGCCACTTGCTTTCAGATATTTATGAAGTAAGTGGGTTTTCTGAAGAGCAAACAAACACGTTCTGATGGCCGCGAGCTGAGGCCGATGCATGCAACAAATCCATGAGTAAACTGACACGAGTTTTGATGTCGTTATTTTCCCCTTCATCCCTCAGAATCGTTTCATCCCTGAAGGGGCGTTGGAAATCCACAACGGCGGCCAGAACGCTCGCTTCGGCTCATCGCTCGCCCCTGTCCCCGATCTGAACGGTGACGGCTTCAACGACGTGGTGGTGGGAGCCCCGCTGGAGGATGACCACAAAGGGGCCATTTACATTTTCTTCTGCCAGCACAACAGAATACTACGCAAATACAAACAGGTGGGAGGTGTGCAACAAAAGTACAGAGAAGGCTTTAGTCACACATACGGTGATGACGAGCAAAACCGTATAGTTTTCATTTGATTTACGGCCTTCCAGGCAGCCATTGTTTTATGTTCATTTCACTGAGGTTTTTGGCTCTTTGTCAGTGGAAAGTGAGATGAGTTTACAGTCCCAGCATCAGATTAGAAATATAGTTTATGAAATACCGGTATACTTTTGGAGTGGTGAAGGAATTTTTATTCTTCTTGACTAAATCATTTTAAATGTGTGGTGTCTATTTACAATTATGGCTTTAAATCTTGTGACATCATGTAAACAGTGGTTGTTGTCGTGAAGATTTTCCTTTTCCTCTTTGTGTTTCTCAGAGGATAGCGGCGGCAGACTTGGCCCCGGGCCTGCAGTACTTTGGCCGCAGCATCCACGGCATGATGGACATGAACGATGACGGTTTAGTGGACCTGGCAGTGGGTTCCCTCGGTGCTGCTGTCCTCCTTTGGTTAGTAATGATGTTGTCAAAAATAGAAAAACGGTCATTGCAGTTATTTCTGCCAAAGGACAAGAAGGGCCCAGCTTTGTTCATAAATGTAATCCCTTATTTTAAAGACCTCCCTCTTATCCCTGTTGCCATTCTCTCGCTGCTGCATTTTAATGCACAAATGTCCGGGAATATTTTCAAGCCTCTCACGGGTCACAGGGGTGAGCTTCATCTCTAACACACGCCCCCGCAGGTCAAAGAGCGTCATCCGGATCTATGCCACGGTCAGGTTCGAGCCCAGCAAGATCAACATCTTTGTGAAGGACTGTCAGAGAGGTGGCAAAGACGTGCCCTGCATGTCAGCCATTGTATGTTTCAACGTCACCGCCAGGACGGCCATTCTGCCCACACAGGAAGTCGGTAAGCCAGCAAAAATAATCCGCTGCTGTGGGAGCGTTCCTCCTGCTCTCGTCTTTGCCCAGTGTTTTGCATCTTCTCACAGTGAACAAAACCCATTTGTTCATTTGTTGGTAAAACAGAGTCTTGTGTTTATTGTACAGCCAGATCAGATCTATAGATAAAGAGCAAACGCTTGTATGTTTTTCTTCAGATTTAGTTTCTGACACACACAGATGCTTTCACTGCCAGCTGCTTTACCAAACCTCACATCACTGCTTGAGGAGAGAATTTAGTATTTCGGAGCTGTACCTGCAGTATAGTTCAGCTGTTGTTTGGACACTGGCTGGATGAAACACGGCAGACTTTTACACCATGTGGCTTCCTTCGTAAACTGTGATGGCTTCTTCCGTTCTGAGCGGCGCCAAAGCAACATACTTCTTTAGTCGCAGCAAGAGATTCTGATCTCACTGCTGTTCTTCTGCCAAAGCTGACGGTGCCGCCTCCAATGCCGGTATGTCAGAACCCCGCCGGCGTTGCCAGATCTCCCTTTTGTTGTGTGAATGCACCCGCAAGTTTATCTAATTTTCCTGAGCGGCATTTGCAGCAGCTCGGAGGTGGTGACAGCACACAGACGGTTCAGTCCTGCAGACGGCTGGCCCACCTGGAAAAATGAACGCAAGGCTCCTCTGCTCAGAATTTGTTTGAAGAGATACCATGGCAGGGTCCAGTTTCCATGGCAGGGGGGAGGCAGAGGCGCTGGAGAGCGTGTTCTGAGTTAACCTCTTGACCCTCCGACGTCTTTATCAAGTCTTTCAGATGTGTCAAGATAGAGGAGGGGAGGAACGGAGGGAGTTATCTTGTCTTCCGTGGGCGCATACGCTGGAACACGTTTATTTAATTTTCCTATCGTTGTCGTGTCTGGCCAGTAATGCGTGGCAGATGTGCTGGTGTGTGTTTGTGAGTTTCACAGTGGTCTGTTGCATAAATGGAACTTTTTTCCCCTGTCTCATTTAAATCAATCTTGTCTTACTAAATATTTATTTACAATATTTGAGAGCGGTAAACAAAAAGACTCAACCAGCTACTTTTCAGATGCCCTTGGGAATTCGGGGTAATGCGCTGATGACAAGTGTTGCGGTATAGCTCCTTAAAATGGGAAAAGCCCAAATTAGAACTGGAACACATGAAAAAGTGATTTGTAACTCAGTTTCTCTCTTCAAAAAAGGAAAAAAAACTTTTTACATTAGTTGATAATTATATTTGTGATATGGTGAAAAGCGAAGAAAAGCTTCCAATTTAGTATCCATCCTCTGCCCAGATCTTTTTGCACAAGACATGCACATTTTCCCAGCTCTCCAGTTCTCTGCCTGAGCCGCAACACAACACAACACAACACATGCACAACTCCAGCCATAGTGGATTTTTGTTTCTCGGGCCCTGAAAACAAGATGCAAGAAATGGAAAGCCTGTAAAACAATGTGGTTTGGAAAGGACGCGGCGCTGAAGCCAGAGAGTTTGGATTCTTGTATATGTTGGTCACACATTCATCATATGCTCAGAGTCAGGCTGATATTGCTGAAGTGATGTCATTTACCATAGCCCTTTGCTGCCATTGGTCAATTAGTCTGCACTAACCTAAATTAGACCATAAGCACGTCTATCTTTGGAAACAGGCTCTTTCATGTTTTCACATAAAAGTGTGATTTATTATCTCCTCCTGTGACCCACTAGGCATCAAATATAACGTCTCCATTGCGGAACGGCGCTTCAATCCCCGGGCCATACTCGACAACCCGAGCAAGATGCAGCCTCAAAACCTGACGCTGCTGCCTGGAGAAGAGATCTGCGAGCACATCTACTTCCACGTCATGGTGAGGCCCGTGGTCACATAGGAGGGCGCAGCTAACTTCCACTGAGAGAGATGACTTCTTCATTATAGTTAGTTTGCTTGTGAATTAATCATTTATTAATGGAGCATTAAAGTATCCCGATGTTACCCATGATTAGTTGAGGTGGCTGAAAGATTTGGATTTGAAGGATTCTGCAGAAACCTTTAGTATAATGTGAAGGTCAAGATGCTGTTTCAGATTCTCTTCTGCTTTGTAATAATGAAATTTCAGAATCACAGAATAGTCATAATTCTTTCTTTTATGTTTTATTTTATGATTTTCAGCAAAAATACAATAGAATATCTTTGTTAACTTGGTCTCAGATATTAGTCAAAGCCAACACAAAATTTACATTAAAAATAAATTGTCATATGAATTGAGCATTTCTCCACCTTTGTGTAAACCAAAAAATCCACAGGCTCATCTTTGAACTTAATGTTTTATATTAGGAGACCACAGACTATGCAAGGCCCATAGTGTTTGCTGTGCAAGTGGGACTCCAAGATCCAGACCATGGACCAGTTCTCGATGATAGCTGGCCCACTGTGGTGAGGACTGAGGTGAGAGACTGTTTTCTATCAAAATACAAAAGAAAGGAAAGGAGCAGCAGTTCCTTTGACTTACTATGAAAGCTGGTCTCTTTGGTCAGCTGCCCTTCTGGAACGGCTGTGACGAGGACGACCGCTGCGTCCCAGACCTTGCGCTGCAGAGTATGACCGACCTGATGTCTCGAAAGTAGGTACACGCGTGTTCACTGCAACACATTGCACGCGCAAATACAGAGACATGCTGTATTTGTTGTACCAAAGTAAAAAATATTTGGCCTGTCTCTTGATTATTTCTCCTCCTCGCTCCCAGTCAGTTCTGTGCACACCCCGCTCAGTCTCGGGGGGCTTTCTGCCGCCAGTTAAGTGAACAAGAGACAGAGAGATCTCTGCGGGTGCTGGAGGGAAACAGGAGGAGGATGGTGGTGGACGTCCGGCTGGAGAACAAAGGAGAGAACGCCTACAATGCACGCCTAAATATCACCTACACACACAACCTGCGCTTCTCCAGCCTCATAGTCAAGGTGCACCGTCATCACTCACTTGTGTAAAATTACGTTCTGAAGGATTTAACCATCAGATAAGATGTGATACATGGCACATTTAAGCTACCAGCACCGGAATAAAAGAATAAACTTTTCTTTCATTTGATCCAGGACAACTCCGACATCAAGATCGAGTGTTACGTCGAGGACAAACTGAAGAACGAGAAGCTCTGCAATGTCAGCGCTCCGTTCATGAGGGCCAAAAGTCAGGTGAGATACCCAGACTCTCAGTCACTCTGAGGGTGATGCATGTTGTTGTACAACAGTAACTTAAACACTTCAAACATGTCTAAAATTTAGACTTTTGCTGTCAAGTTGTAAGTAAGTTTTGTTGCAGGGTTTATGTGAAAAGTCAGAAACGGAGAGACTGGCAGGTTTGCGCTGATGCCAGAGCATATTCCCGCATTATATCTGACGTTTTGTTTCTGCTTCTGTTTAAACTGTCTGAGCGGAAAGCAGATGTTAGAGTTGATCTTTCCGACCATAAAAAATTCATTCATATTGCAGTTTTCATACTGATTCCCATATAAGATAAAGATCAGCTGAGATGCTTTCACTTCTGAATAAAAATGTGAATGCGCCTCCGCAGCCCCGTCAGAGCGATCTCACAGCCCGCATTGAGCCGCTACCCACAACTCAGGGACTGAAAAAACATTGACGTGGACTGTATGAGACCACCGGGGCCCGAAACACATGCCTCGGGCTTTAGATGACCATCACAGACCCCGCTGGTTAATGTAAGAACCACAAGACAACCAGAAGAGCCCCGGTTCAGTTCTGTCTATTGTCTGACATCAGAGTCGCAGTGTCGAAACTGAAACGCTTCGTTCTGCATTTAACCTTCAAACTGTGATGAATGTGAGCGAGAGGCGACTGTAACAACATAATAGTCAATCTAACATTTCTCATCATCACGTCAGTGTAAGGAGCTTTCAACGACCTACAGAGATTAAGATCAACATCCATAATCTTAATTTAATCTGAATTTTAAGGATGTAAACCTGAAGACCTTAAAGTTCAAGTTACTGTACAACTCAGTCCATGAGAGATTTTATTTAAACATTTCAGCCACACGTCATGTTATTGGTTCTGTGTTTTCCAGCTAATTTCCTGGAAACCTTCCTCATAATTTCCTCAAAACTAAATTAAGAATTTTTGTTAAGTCTCTTTAGAAAACCCCGATGGGCAATGACCTCAGTTCATGAACCATTTTCAGCTTTCCTGCTTCATAAACCCTAAGCTCAAATGTCACAAGCAGGTACTTGATAACAGTAGCAATCATTCTTCAAACTTTTCTGTTATAGTTACTGCCTGTTTTCTTAGCTCTTCATGTGATTAAAGTCATGGCTCCCTTATTGGCTTTCCTCTTCAGGCTTCAGGCTCAGCAAATGAAACTTTGGTCACCATATTTAACCATAAACTACATGCGATGACATTATAATGCGCTCAAACTTCCTAAGATACTAAGGACATCTCGGTTCATATTTTATGTGTTCCCAAGGTCAGGAAGGAACGTCCATGTATCTGTTTAACGTTTTGTAAGAGAGAGGACACGCTGTCAGAGTGAGGAAAACATACTGGTGTAAGTGGAAGCCTACAGTACGGAGCAGAGAGAATTTCTGGGACATAAGCCATCGCATATGTGAGTCCTGTAGCCATCACTCACGCAGTTTTCTTGAAGTGACTGTGCGGGTTTTGAAAGCATTTTCCTAAAGATTAAATTAACTTATTTGGACGTAAAAATCAGTCAAGCAATGCCTCATTCTACTGTTCACTGTAAAAACTGAAACGAGCATCTCGTTTGGTTGTTATTACATTACTAAAAAGATCCATCTGAGCGACAGGGTACAAAGAACAGATGAAACTTCTTCCTTCGTTCTTAGGAGCATTTTCTCACCACTTCAGCCTGGTGCACCAGGTGAGACCGAGTGAGAGACACAGAGATGTTTTTTTTCCCCTCTCATCTGTTACTGATTCTCACATTCAATATGTGCTGTCTCCGAGTCTTTCTGCAGGCTTGTAATGTCAAGGATATTTATGAGACTCTGCTCTTTCCAACGTATTTTACAGCGATGCATCAAATTTTATTTTTAAGAGGGTGATGTTTGAATTAGCTCCGATAGGGAGGACACCGATCGTACGTCACACCGTGCAATTAAAAGCCATTAAAGAGCAGGCAGATTATACATGAAATGTCCATTGATGCCTGAACAATAGTCTTTCTCACTTTCTGCACCGATAAAAAGCCTGTTGACTAATACTGCAGGAATGAATTAATGAAGGTGATGAGGTGAAAGAGGTCGTGAAATGGCCTAACCACGTCATTATCACAAACAATAGTGATCGCCCTGGCAACGGAAATATCACCGCATTTGTGTGTAACGCTCCCCAGCGACTGAACCACGAGGACTCCGGTCACCCTTTAAAAACTCACTGAGTGATTCATACCCGCTCATTCGGCCTGAACAGCATCCAGAGCCACAAGGCTGATCTGCTCCGGTCGAGAGCCCTTCAGAAATGTGGCACAGAGACGAAACGTGGCTGATTGTACATCGGTGCCACTGCCAAACCAGTCCGAACCACGGTTTAGCTGAAGGAACGTAGGAAGCCGAGGGCAAGCTTTTTAAAACAGCCACTTATCAGTCTCGGTTTGGCGTTTCCGGTCGCTTTGGACCTGTGTAAATCTATCACGTACCGTAAAGTTTAAACGCATGGACAGAGGGGACATGACATGGGACACTAGTTATGGCATTTAACTGTTTGATGATTGGCAGTGAATGTGGCTCAGGGATGTGGGTGGACTTACATCAGCCCAGAGGAGGAAGAGGCGCTTCATGCTCCGTCTGAATTTCCATGTTCAGCTGTGCTGGCGCACAGAAATCCTCCAGTCACGGACAATCCAAAGCCTTCCAAACCCATACCACTTTCATGCGTGTGTGTGTGTGTCTGTGCATTCTTTCGTTTTCATCTAACTTTTTTGTTTAAATGATCATCACGTAGATTCACCCAATTACTCTAAATACAGGCTGGACAAAAAGACAAACCTTTCCTCTGTGGAACATTTTATAGCAGAGAAGAAGAGAGGTTGTTCTCCACAAATAGGATGAGATTAAAAGAAAGGAGGTCATCATTTGTGTATGTACAGTATGCAGTACAGTATCTGTGGTCTGTCAAGGATTAGTCAGTCTATATGTAGTAGGGCCTCTACAGTAAACCTTGTTATGCATTCCTCTCTGGTCAGACAGAGTCTGTCAGGATTTCATTATGGCACAGAGGCCTGTAAACAATGCTTGGTCTGCTTTCTGCTGCCAATCAACTCTCCTCTCGTTTTGGTCTGTTTCTTCTCTTTTTCTACCTCTCCGCTTGTAATTTTGCCCTGAATTTGACTCTTCACTGGTAGTTGCACTGTATGTGTGTATGTGTGTGTTTAGTCATGTTGATTTGTATTTATGGCATTGTCCTCTGCTGAGGGGAAATTCCCTGGCTCTGTGTAAGCAGCAGCAACTGTGCAGCAGGCTGCCTGGGGTCACAGCCTGTGACTTACAGCAGGTTATTGCCGGCTTTACTCCTTAATCCATAATGCAGTGGCTTTACTGCTAAAGAGGGTATATATAACTGTACAGTAGCGTATGAGGTTACAAGAAGCTTTGACTTGTGCGTTTGGTGTTTTTGTTATAAAAAATGTAATAACAATAGATTGGGACAAACAGGGAACACTGATTAAAAAAAGACAAAAGATTAATTTTTAGGCCATGCAATAAATGAGTGATTTATTCTCCTAAACTTTATTGTCTCTTCTGTGTAGGTCTCCTTTCGCCTGGAGTTTGAGTTCAGCCGGACTGTTTTCCTGGACCACGTCAGGGTTATCCTGGAGGCCAGCAGGTGTGAACGTAAACCTAAACCCTCATCTGTATTTCAAAACGTTTGACACATATGTACGTTTCCTCTTGGCATGGGACAGAGGTCTCACTTTCACTGAGGCCCAAGAACACCTAGCAAGTATAATCTTAAAAAGCTGAAACCCCAATTGAGCTATAAGGATGAATATTTAAACATTTTGTCCTGCTGTAACGTCATTGCTCACATTGTTACTGAATATTTTTGTCTCCTTTTCCCTCAACAGTGATGGCGAGGACATGAGCACAGCTGATAACTTCAATGATATCTATTACTCACTGAAATACGAGGCAGACCTTCTCTTCACCAGGTTTGTCAGTTTCTCAGCATCTTACCAAACGTTGCGCGTCGCCGTGTGTGCAGTTCTCGAGGTGATCGTGGAAAGCACCGGGTTTGGAAGCACCAAAGTGATTTGATGGCATCTGGAAAATATTGAATATAAATGTGGGGAAATAAATTGCAGATGCTGTAGCGGCAGTGGGGCCTTTGTTATCATGTAATCAGCTTCGCAGCACATGATTTATATCCCAGATAGATGGAAGATAATTGCTTCTCATGCATGACTTCTTCATGTTCATTCTCTGCTACAAAAGGGATTCAAATCCAACTCGTTATGAGATCAAATCAGAGCTGTCGCTGGAGGAGCCCGGAGTTATCGGTCGTCCTGTCAACTTCACTTTCCAGGTGACAGCCACCAGCATTGTCACAGTGACTTTAATTTACAGTACAGGAAAAAACACCGATTTACACTCTTTGTCGTCTCTCAGTTCCAAAACCTCGGCTACTTTCCAGTTAAGGATCTGCAACTGAACATCGAGATCCCAGAAATGACGAAAAATGGGAACCAACTCCTGCAGATGTCTGATTTCCATATTGACCAGGTGAGTGCAGAGCCGCACAGTTACTTAAAGTGAGAGTCACTTTGAAAGAATCAGTAAACAATTTGTAAACGAAGAAACAAACCCCTGCACCAGCCCACCGTGCTCTGGTCACAGCAGCTTTTAAAAAAATAAAAAATAAAATTTGTACCTTTAACTGATATTCGTGGTCAACTGTATAATGTCAAGAATGAACTGTTAAGCTCAGCCCCACCCCTCTTATTTACTGTAATAATGAATGTCAAGCTTCTTGTCCACATGCAGCACGTTATTTTTGAAACGTTGGGTCCCTGGTTTCAGACACTGGGTGAGAGGTGGGGTACACGCGGGACAGTCGACCATTCATACTCACATTCACATAATAAAATGCAAAAGGGCTGAATCCACATGTGTCAAACAAAAAGTTATGATCCACGTGGAAGACATAGAAATAAAGAAACTGCACTGCTGTTTTACGATGGTGTGGGGCGAGCCCAAGATTTTGATTTTTTTTTTATGAAGTATGATAAGGGAAATGTGAGGTCAGAGTCTTATTTCACTTTGACATTGTTTGGCTGCTTGGCTTAATCACCTGTCCGAGCAAGATAGAGGTTAGATTTATACATAATTTCTTCACATTTTCAAACAGTATGTTTGCATGTACACTGGCTGGCTGAGGTCGGTGGAGTGAAAACTCATCCAAATGCATCCTGGCTGCTAATGTTAGCCTCCGCACAGTGGGGAAGTAGGACACAGGAGATGTGCCGTTTTTCTTTAGGTAACCTGTAACCCCACACTATACTAGTAGTAGTAGTAGTAGTAGTAGTAGTAGTACTGTGAAATGCTGGAAGTAACTTACCACTGTAGGTAGTAAGAAAGTTAGGTTTGCAGCTTGTGTTGGAACAGACAGCACACTGTTTAATCCATTCATTACACTTGTGCTCTGGTGTTTATGGTTTTTTTCGAGGGTAAAAATAAAAAGATTTTTTTGTAAAACAACCTCCAAACTTTTTATAAGCAGAGGATCATTTTTACTGCAGCACCATTCACACCGCCTCGGCATGTGGAATAAATCCAAAGCTCGACAGCTGTGCGGCGCTAAAGTTAAGGTTGCCAAGCTGTGATTGGACAGTTGCCGTTCAGGGGGAGGGGTCAAGTTGGAGTTTCCTCTCCGTTTTTAGCTTACGTTTTAGCCTCTGCCTTTATCCAGCAATTGTCTCTTGCAGACACAGTTGTTCAACAAAAGCCAGATGAGCTTGCTTGCGTCGTGTTATTTAAAGTGCTAGCGTGCATTCGTTTAAAACCCAGCACAAATACTTATTTTTCTATTTGATGATTTAGGACCTAGCTAAAGGAATATCTCAACAGTTTTGGAAATAGTTCTTTGTAAGTAATAAAGCTTTTGAGGTGTTGGTAGACTTTCTTTAAATAGCTTAAGTCAGTCTGCTTCTCCCTGCCTCTTTATATTATTTACTCAGTAACATACTAACAGGGATTTCCCCTCTTGTGTCACACCTCAGAGAGATGGAACGCACTGTTTACCACCTCAGCATGTGGCACAGAGCAGGGCGTCACCTGAGGACCTCACACGCTTCTCCCGCTTGGTAAAGTACAAACCAACAAAAATTTAATTCCCAAGTAAGAGCTTCATTTCCAGCTTTGTCTTTGGTCATTTTTTTCCCCCTTAAGGCTTATGTCTCGTTTCTACACACAGAACCGATCCAACACCTTAACTCTGCCAATCCAGTGCACCGTCAACGTGGCCTCTCACAGAGAAATTGCGGTTCGAATCACAGGAACGCTGCGAATAGATACCCTACACGCAGTGAGTGTATAACTGAAAACATGCATTGACTGTCTGGTGATTCCCCCAACACACACATGTATGCCATCTCTCTGTTCATCTTACCGTCAGTCTGCCTTGACTCTGCAGCGATGACAGATTTGCAGTCTTTCTGCTGTGTAATGTGTTTGTGAAGACCGGCTGCATGTTTTCATTTCCCCTCCAGCTGAAGTTTAAAATCCTGGAACTGGTAACCAGTGCATCAGTGGAGCTCCCCTCCTCCAGCGCCATGTTTTTACATGAAGAGAGGCCTGTCAGACATGTGAGTCAACAACGGCGAATGTCGTAAACCGCTTCTGCCCCGGGTTTGACCCGACTCCAAACTCGACTTCATAGAAGCCTCATAATGCAATCGGATTGATCCTCACTTGGATTTCTATCCAATCTGTAAGTGAGTACAGTGTTTTGTGCTCAAGCGGATCGGTCTTTAAACTTAAATGGACTAAAAATGTAAATATTGTGTAATGTATAATTAATGGGACAGTTTATCTAAGCCTGTACAAGAACATTTTTAGCTGCAAGGTCCACCTTCTGCAGCTCAGAATGGTACCACATAACGGAGGCAGTGCAGAACCAGACAGTAAAGGTTGGTACTGGAGCACATGTGCTGCGTGGTGCTCAGGGACCGAAAGGACCAGCGGCACAACATGTAATGGTCTGGACTTGCGCAATAATCTTTGCTGCCATCTACTGGCTAAGAAAAACACTGCTGCTGCGACTCTTTCATGCCTTTTTATAAGCAAGTAAATACTAATTTCTTTTAGCTGACATGAGTTCTGTTTATATTATCAGTGCAGCAAGGGTGATGGATTTTGGGGTAAATTGATTCTGTGCTGCAATGACTCAGTCCTTAACTCAGTTCCTTTAAATATACATGTTATAGAAAAATACATGAAGGTTTCCACTCCTGTTTCTGAAAAATACTCCACATGTCTCTGAGAGTTACAGTAAAAGTTATTATGTTTGTAAACATCACATGTTTGTGTCCACGTGACTGAATATAAGAAAAGTAACTAATGTCTGAATTTATAATCCACCATAATCATCATCATTTGTGGGTAGAGGGCAATTATTACTGTCTGTAAGTGTCACAGCTTTAGTGTTTGCAATCATTACAGACTACCACACATTTAGACTTATTTTCATATATTGCACTGTATCTGCAGTTCACTTTTGTACAAGGTGAACAAATATATCTTGTAACACTTCATAAAAGGTGACACAGAGTTCAGGCTTTATCTGAAAAAGAGCTTAACATTTATAATGTTGTCTCCTTTTGCCTGACAGATAATATTGGAGATCAGGAAGGAGGGTGATTACAGAATCCCAACCTGGATTATCATTGGTAGCACGCTGGGAGGACTCCTACTGTTAGCCCTGCTCAGTCTCGCTCTATGGAAGGTAAGCAGTCCTCATATGATGCACAGTAGTTAATGAGCATCAGGAAAAAACAATGAATTATTACATTTGTTGTATTAAGACCTGCAGTGTGTCATCACAAAATATCAGCTGTGCCCTAGTTGGGTCTAAAGTAAAACATATGAGTCAGCAACAACAAGAGCCAAGACCCAGAAGGTTAAACCTTCAATACTTCAGTGTAGTTGCACTGCCACCCTCTGGTAGAGAATAATAATGTCACGATGTCATGACATTTAAGGCTGCACAGATATTTTTTCAATTAATCAATTTATTGTTCTCTAAAGAAATGTCAGAAAATAGTGAAAAAATTACCTACAAACCAAAAGACATTCAGTTGAATATCACAGAAGACCAATTTGCATTTTTGCAAATAAAATGAGATGGTATGAGAGGGGAAATTGGTAAACATTGTCTTCAGGCTTAAGTATAGCGTCAGAGAGCTGTTAGCATAACACTTTCCAATTTCTCTCTCTTTCCCGCCCAGCTCGGCTTCTTCCAGAGGCAGAAGCGAAGGGACGAGGACGAGCACGAGGCCAACGGGAAAGTGGCCGAGGAACGGTAACGCAGGCTGAGGGCCCCCCAGCAGACGCCTTTTCCACAGGGGACCCGACACTCAGGGACCAACCCACCCCACCCCTGCTCCCCAACCACACAGTGGCACCGCATAGACAGCTCCGCATGATCGCTGAAGCAAGGCTTTTTCAGTGCACTGGATCTGCCCCACGCCACGACCCCTGACCCCCAAGAGTCAGCACTGTCACACTCACTTAGCATTCCTGCACTGTTACGACATCAGGGCCTTCTTCGTCCATGTATTCCACTGCCCTCGGTGTCGTCCCTTCAGAGACCTTGGAGCTCTCGTTTTCTTGGCTTGGGGCCGGAGCTCTGGTGCTTTTTTCTGGCCGTTTGAAAAGAAGAATAACGCGAGCTTTGATTGATATGTTCCAAGAATATCAGGCCGCAGTTTGCGCTCGAGGGCAAATGTAAGCCACTCTATTGTCTCTTCCTGATGTGTATTTATTTAACTCTTATGGTAAATGTTGAAAGACATGAAAAACCTCAAGGGTGACTTGCCACCCTAAATGCTACCGCAAATGTAAAGTTACTATACTGTATATTGAATTCGATGTGTAACCTGTTCAGTTGACTTGCATAGTAATTTATGAAGAAGCAAAACTGAACAAAAGTCACCAGAGTACAAAGAAGATTTGCGGTGTTTGACTTTGACAGACTTTCTTGATCTTTTGCTGCAGAGAAGATTCTTCTAAATATGTATCCTCTCTTTAAAGAGTTCACTCCTTTTCTTTTAATATTTTCATCCTGGAAAACACACAGGATGGTCTTTAAATATTTGATGCACTTTTACTTTGTACAAAATTAACTTGAATTTTGTAAATAGTCAAGTACCTTTTTATACCCTTTCAGTATCATAGTTTTCATACTTCACCATAGGTTTATGGCATTACTTTGTAACATAAGCTGCAAGGCAAATTCAACAAGTCAGCTTTGTGTTACTGAACGTGTCACAATACGAGATGGCTGCATGCCTTTCAACATGCACTGCATCAGAGCAAAGGGTGTGCACAAAATACTGCTGGCAAATTTTTCAGGATTTGAACAGAGTAATTCTTAAGTGATTATCAAATGCCATAAAAATGAATCAAGTGAATGAATGCACATTTCTTATGGTATGTCAGCACCCTCCCAGTGTTACCAGTGAATGTCAATTTGTTCTGTTTTGATGAGGTGTGAAGAGCTGTAATACACCAACAAATAAAACATTTTATATGTCAGAGTGTGTTTTTAATGAACATTTGCACTGCATACAAGAAAACTGACAAAAGCAAACTCATGTGTTTTTCTGCCAATTAACCAAATACAGATTGTGAGAGAAGTTGAGAAAGGTTTAGCATCTGGGAAGAAGAGAGTGGTTGAGAAAAATAGTTATTTTGCAGTCTTTTTTTCTTATGTCTCAGTTGCCTATTGCCAAAAATACCATGTCTCTGTTCCATAAACTTATAGAGCAAATATTAAACATTATTTCCAAGAGATGAGAAGGCCGACACCACTCTCACCTGGTCAGGTAACCAGCCATATGTGTATATACTGTATAGCATAAAAGCTGAAAACTGGAGGACAACCAGCCTGGCTTAGTCCAAATAAAAAAACACCTAACAGCTCACTGTTCAACACATACCTTGTTTGTTTAACGTATCGAAAAACCCAAGTGTAAAAGCAACAAACAATTCACCGCTTTAAATGTTCCAGACTTTTTCTTGGGTCTGTGCAGTTGCTGAGTTGCAGAGACTGCTGGAGGCTTCATGAGTCCCCTCAGTGACTGTGCTAAACTACACGAGCTGGCTTCTGGCCACAGTATCAGACGAGGAGTACCAATCTTTTGTTCACTGCCAAAAAGGTGAAAATATTTCCCAAAACGCATTAACTTATTGTGCATAATAGGTTCTCCAGCGATTCCGTATTCAGCCCCACCCTTATTAAGGTGGGGTGCACTTGCCGGAACCTGCGTTTACCGTAAAGCATCTAAGCAGCATCTTTTCCGTTGATCACAGCTAAGTGGTGTCATTCAAACTCTATTTGTCCTCTTTGTGACACAGGGCTATTTCCCTTAACTATTCAAAGCGTCTCCAGAAGTGCGGAAATTACATATGTCAGTATGTGTAGCATTTTCTGATCACGTTTAATCTATAAACGGTTTATAAACCTTCATCATGGCTAAATTGTTTGTTACAAAGATGGCGGGTGCTAACAGCTAACGCCGCACCGAGTGGAATATCTCCATCTAAGTACCTGATGCGGAAGTAATTTGGGTTCTGCGCCGTCGACGACAAAGTAACTGACTGGAGATAAGGCTGCTTGTGTAGTTTGAAACAAAAAATGAAAAAAATACATAAAGAAAGAAAGAAAAGAAACTCCACAGACACGCGGCGCTAACGCCAGGTGTTCGTTCACCTGTCTTCAGCAGGCCCTTTGTCAGAAGCTCAGCACCGGTAAGACAGCAAGCTCTGCACACACAAACATGTCGGGCAAGAATGCGACTTTGGTCAAACTTAATTTTTGGAGAAGAAAAAAAAAAACTACCAGCCTTACTATGGACAAACAGTTTGTTAAACTTTTTCGACCCCCCCCCAGTTAATTTTTAAAGTGGCTAAGCAGGTTACCTATGTTCAACACTGGGAAACATCATGATCAAGATACAAATAATATTGATGATAATAACGTGCTCAGGTCTGTTCCTCAGCTCCAGTTATGTTGGCAGTGAATTGGTAGGTTTAACTAAAGAAAGCCTGTGATTATGAGCAATTAGGCTACCCTGAAATGAATGTAGTCCCTGTTACAGCATGATACAGAACAGAAGCTGAATAAAGAGCGGCTGTAGGCTGGTGATAAGAACAACATTTTAGTTGCCATGGTTGTAGAAAATAATCTTCCATTATGACCGTTTGCTGTTTCTCTCACATTTTTGGGGTTAAGAAGTTCCTTATTCTGTTGTGTGAATAAAGACTCGGTTGCAGCAGTTTTTACCCTGTTTGTGTGTTTGTTAATAACACAGCTGTGTGTTTCTGGCCAGTAGTAATGCAGTTGCAGTGCATTGTGTTCAACACTTTCTAACAAGTCATCAGGGCTACAGTTAGTTTTAGTACGACATTAATTACAAGGGTTTTGGCTTCTTTGATTTCTAATGATCCATTAGCAAAAGTTAACCAGTCAAGTAAATGGATTTTTCTGCTGCCTGGCAACACTAAATGTGCTCTTCTTAATGGCTTGTGACTAATCTACAGAACATTGATTAAGGCTATGTTAACCTTTTGATCATTTTCACAGGCTCTGTGCTAATCATGAGGTTTTTTTATGTGTAAAACTCCCTTTAACCCCTTGTGATGGTCTGAACCTGCCTGTAAGGGGCAGTGTTACTCTTAGGATAACTCTCAAACACCAGTCACAGCCACAGAGAAAGCATTCGGACATTTTCTTACAACCGACAACTAATATTATTTGATAATGTTTGTGAGTGAAGTCAGAGTGTTCCTGACCCTAAACACAGAGCATATGCGCCTCATTTAAAACAACAGTGGAACAGGTTTCTATATAGAGTGGAACTGACAGGGATGTCCAGTCCCCATTCAAACCTCAGGCCATTATTTCCAACACCGCGATGATGCTCTGTTTGTGCCACAGTGCTTTCAGTGCCATCTGTGAAATCAGAAGGCAAATGAAAAGCCCTGAAAGCTGCTCTTAGTGTTGATCTCTGAGTTAAACAGAAAACCAAATTAAAATGAATGAACACATGCTCCTGCGTAAGGTTCAGTCAAGACACGCTAGCCATCTGCCGCTGACAGTGCTACAAGAAATGCATATTGATCCCTGGGGTGGGGGAATCAGACTCTTGCCGTTCCAAATGTAATAAGATCCAGCAAGAAAAAAAAAACGAAGGGAAATCAGCCACATAATTAGAGTTAAAGATAAGAAATAAATCCCAGAATGCCAAACACAGCAATTAATACAAAACTAATGTGAGGCTGTGTAATCTGGCTGTGGAACATATTGCCGTAAAGACATTACAAAAGAATCTGTGTTTTGCTGTGTTCATAAATGTTACTTCTCACATTCGCGTGATGGCTAGTAAATATGGATTAGTGGGTGTGAAAATATGTGCTGGATGCCATTAAATAATGTGACTCAGTGTATGAAAAATCCGGATAAGTGCGAATCGTTAAATCAGAATTAAAACCCAAATTTACAAATGTAGAGTTTAACACGCAGTGGGGATTTCTTGTCACGTGTCTCTCAGTGTTGTGCGAAAGGTTATGCTTGGGTGCATGTGTATGCACAGTACACAGGAGAGCATCAAAGTCATCCAGGAGTACATAAGTCAAGTTAATGTGTTGCCAAAGCAATCAGGATTTCCTACCATGGTAACTGCAGTATTTAAACCTCACAGCTGGAATCACAGATAAACCAAGTAAACTGCCAGTGAAGAGGATACAATACTGCAGCGTCAACAGGGTGGAGAGGTAGTGAAGCCCCCCCAAAATTGACTGAAGAGACCACATCCACTCCCAACATTTGTTGCTTTAAAGAGAAAAGTTGGACACACAGGACACCCTCCCTTGCAGCATCATGGACAGACACACATGACAGATGCCCCCGGGCACAGTGGTGCTGCAGGAGGGACAGGGACAGATGCTCATTAGCACACCGTCCTGGCAGCAGTCCTGGCCCAGCTGCAGCCAGGAGACTTTCCCCAGACCTGCACGGGCTCTCTGTCCGAGGGGGACCCGGGCCACCGCTGAATGCCAAGTGACAGCAGGAAGCTCTGCAGCCGTTATTAACCCCCACCCTGGGTCTCCAGGGACAAGCCTGCGTGTTTGACGGCAGCCTCTGTTGAATATGAGTATTTTGACATGCACAGCCCTACAGGCTGCATGTGAGTCTGTGAGTGCTGCACATCTGCATTTAGAATTGATCAGATTCCTTATCCATCTGCATCTTTAAGAGTGTGCCATCCTGGCCCTTTACTGTTCATGTGTTCATGTGTCACCCACAACACCCTGCACAGATGACACGGGCTTTTTTTCTTTAAGTTAAGAGTCAGCCTTCAACAATGTACCTGCCATAGTATATCCACATGTGCTTTTAGTGATGTGAGGGAAACCTCAGTATAATAACTATATATCTGAGGGTATATATACTCTGTTCATGTACATGGAGTTGTGTTTAAACTCAGCTTTATGTTCACAGTACACAGTATGGGCTCACTGTGCCAGTGCTAAAAGAATGATGATGCTTTTTCTTTTCTTCTTAAGATAAGCAGGGAAAAACAACATCCTTTCCTGAGGAGAAAAAAATCAGCCATGTACCTCCTCAGATGGAAAGAGCAGTTTATTTACAGACAGGCTTTACAAGATGTACATGCCCCCCCCCATTTCCTCGCTGTAAAGGCAAACATGTCATTGAAATAATCGTAGCAATGGCAAAAGTTGCAATTAAGTTAATAAATAAGTTGAAATTAAATTCACACATCTGTTTATTCAATCAGTGGAATCGACAAGTTAGAGTTTCAGGAATTCAAGAAATGTCACATTACACATTTTTTTACATTCTCCACGACGTGGTGGCAAACGCATGGACAGTGTGCATATGTATTCAGTGTCCTGGAAACGTTCAGACTGAGAGACACTACAACCCAGGCATTGCGTAATTACAGTTACAGGTTGGACCTGTTCTCATCGGACTGACGTTATCGGCTGTATGGGATCATTTTGGAGCTTGATAAGCCTTTACGGTCTATGATGGACAGCGCGTACTCCCCGCTGTCCATGATCTGGAGAGGCACGACTCCCCGGGTTTCTCCGTGCGTAAAGGAGCGCGTCGCGCAGCCCCTGTTGAGGGACGGAGCGGAGACTCTCCAAAACAACCCGCTCAGCATCTTCCTGATCTCTGGCCTCATCAGGCAGTAGAGCACCGGGTTCAAGCAGCTGTTCGCGTGCGCCAGGCACACGGTGACCGGGAACACGTAGGTGTGCACCATGTAATACGTCTTGTCCCAGTTGACCGCGTTAAATTTGACCAAGACGCCCCAGAAGGTGATGGCGTGATTCGGCATCCAGCAGCAGAAGAACGACAAAACCACGATAGCGACCGATTTGGTGACTCTAGATCTCCGTTTGGGGTTGCTGCTGTCCATGCTCCTCTGCCTGACGAAGCGCAGGAGCATCAGGTAGTTCACACAGACTATGAGCATGGGGATGATGAAGGCTATCAGTATTTTCTGGATGTGGTAGAGGGCGAGCCAGTCGTGTCCTTCGGGGAACCTGAGGAGACAGAGTTTTTCTCCAGCCACGACGGTCACGGCGGAGAACACAGCAGTCGGAGCCGTGGCCACGGTTGCAGCCACCCACAGCACCGCGCACACGCACCTCACGCACCGCGACCTCCGGTAGGATTTCTTCTTCAGGGCAGAGGCGACCGACCAGTAGCGGGTCACGCTCATCGCGGTGAGGAAAAAGACGCTGGCGTACATGTTCATCACGGTGATCGAGAGGACGATTTTGCACATGGCGTCTCCAAACGGCCAGCTGAAGTCCAGCGCGGTGTCTACGGCCCAGAAGGGCAGAGTGAGCACGAACTGGAAGTCCGTCACCGCCAGGTTGATGATGAACACGTTGATGGTGGACCTCTTTCGACCTTGCCGTAGCCTCATGAGGAAAAAGACGAGCAGATTGCCCACCAAACCCACCGCGCAAACCACAGAGTACACCACGGAGATGAGTATCCTCAGGATGGCGGTGCCGTCCGCGCTCACGTCGATGTCTTCGAAGCTAAACTTCTCATCACCGCGCGAACTTCGGTTCAGCGCTGCGCTGTAGTTCAGTGTTTCGTCCATGTTTGCACCTGCACTCGCACCAGACTTTCCACTTTTGCGCGCACAGGCTACAAAGCGCGCCCCATGTGCAAGCGTCTCAACTCTCTATTATCAGTCGACGGCTTTTCATCGTCTTCATCACACCTCTCTGTGTGACAGCTGACCCGGGGTCCGCTTTTATACAGGTGTGTCGGCTGCTCTGCCGAGCCGCGATTGGTCGAATGAGACGTGACCGAGAAGCAGACGGTCCCAGTCACAGAAGCGAGCATACGTCACTGCGGGTCCAGCAGCAGACACAGCTGGACCGGCTTACCGTCTGATCTCCGTGAATTTATACGTCACTGTCGCTGCATGTCAGCTCGTTATAGGGCTGTGGTGGAATGCGCGTGGCACACGGGGTCGTGCGTAAAGTGGATTCATTTGTGGGGAAACGACGTGTTCGCATCAACAGAATTCAAATGAAACACAGAGATGGAGACTTTGAGCGTTACTGTCAGTGACATTTAAATACTGAACAAGCGACATGAGTGGAGAAAGAATGACAACAGTTGTCAAAGAAACAAAACGGTTCAAAGTTGGGATGAAAATACGCCTCAAAACATTTCAAGAAAGGCCGGTTTTTACCGAATTACCAAATTTACCGGTCAAGACGAGTCAGATCTTGTAAAGTACATTCAATTAAGGTTTTACAGTAAAATAAAGGTAAACAGCCCCCTACTCCATCTTTGTGAGCACCATTCAAATGCTTGCACTTTTATGATACATGTAGGAGTACAGTATTATAACAAACCAACATTGATGGTGGTGTACGGCATCAAGAGCGTGCTGCTGAACAGAAGCGCTATCCCTGCATCAGTGGTCCAGCAAGTGCCTTGATTCTCCCGCTAGAGGGGGCGCAAAGCTTGGAGTGACAATAATGAGGCGAGACAACGCTGACGAGTTTTCCAGTGGAGTTTATTATTCCACTTGTTTCTACTGGATTTAAGTTATGAGAACCACTTTGTGACCATCTCTCTAATAGGAAAGAAAAGCCCAAATTTCCACTTTAAGAGACTGTCCTTTCATCGATCCTCACTGAACATAATGTTTTCACTGAGTTTCTCCGGACTTGATGGAGCTGTCGTCCCAGACGACTTGCCCGTTTCCCCCTTCATGCACAAAGATAAGTACCACTAAAGCACAAACTAAAGCTCCTGACTTGAAAACACTCCGAGCGAACGGAGCAATACTGAAACCGGTCCTCGTCTGACCCACTGCGAACCCGGCCGACCTCTTTTTTGGTACAACTGCCA
The DNA here is from genome assembly GCA_016785225.1 of Psettodes erumei. NCBI lineage: Eukaryota > Metazoa > Chordata > Actinopteri > Pleuronectiformes > Psettodidae > Psettodes > Psettodes erumei. Next base: position 2,244,329 of record JAFBJZ010000863.1, on the reverse strand, counting down.
GTTGGACCGTATCGCTGTATCCGATTTCTTGGAGTAGCGTTCCCCTTTAAGCCCGTAGCCCTCCTGCAAGATAGTCCCATTGTTTTAAGTCCACCCATCTGTGGGGGTGGCCCTTCAGAAGTTTGCAGAGGAAAGTTTTAAACTGTCACTGGCTGTCGGGAGGGGAACTGATGGAGGACAAGGGGAACAGCTACGCGCAGAGCAAACGTTAACACCGACACACAAACGGGTCAACAAAAGACTGGGAATGCAACAGGACCGCCCCGGAGACGCACACGATGTTCGGGCCTAAACTGGAGAAGTTTGCTGGGACTGTCACAGTGTAAGTGCACGGGCATCCCGCCCCAGACGGACATGATTTGACCTGACAAACGACGCGGTGTTGAGAGAGGCATTAAATGTTTCTGAAACACAGGCCGGCGTCCTGACAAAAAATGACCCGTTTGGACTGCGGGCTTCACGCGTTTGGACACGGAGTCTCTCCCATTCACTTCTTCGTCGCACTTCTGACGGTGCTGGGGAGCTGCAAAACGTTGGGATTATCACACGAAGCAGGTTAGTGAGCCGGGAAGCAAAGGGGTCGGCGTCTGACGAGCATATTGGCTAAATTTGCGCATCTAACTGAGCGCAGCAACACGCAGAACCAGGCCAGAGGGGAGGCCAGAGGGGAGGCCAGCTGTGACTTGTGTTTACAAAGACTTGGGCTGACCATGGCAATTCAGCCCAAGGTTCAGCTCAGTGCGGTAGCTGGAGAGACCGTCTTTCCAATGAATCATCTGAGGCTGAAGCCCCATCCACCGTCTCCATAGCGCTTGAGCAAAACACAGGATCTCAGTGCAGTGCTGCAGCTCTGCGGCTGACACTGACCTCTGACCTCACCAGTGACGGGCAGGAAGCAGAGTTTCACACAGGGAAACCAACAGGATGCATTATTATTCTCATAAGGGAGCCGGCTTCCATCCTACTTTATGGAGCGTTGTAGTAGTTGTCAGTGCTGGTGGATAACATCTCAATAAATAATGAATCTTCTCTTGTCTTCTGGGAGTGCCCCCCCCACTCGCATCCTCTCTGTCTTCCCTTTAGTACGTGGTTTGGATGCTAAAGTTCAGGCCTCTTCTGAGATTACATAAATAAAGAAGGAATCAAGTCGCAAAGAAGTTTATTTCTTCCCTCAGGGGCAATTGGTTGTTGCAGCAGCGCACAAAGCAATGAAACACAATAAAATATCAGAAAACCTAAGAAGCAGCGTTTACCGAGCATGGTTGGGAGGCCAGTACTATATTACCTGCTTTGTTGGAGTTTAGTAGTGAAACTGCTGATAGAATGAAGGAGTGTTTCCATCTGGTTTTTGTTTGTTTGTTTTTTAGGTGGTGTGTGTGTGTGTGTGTGTGTGGGGGGGGGGTTATCTGACAGACAGACATTGGATTCTGCTTTCTTTAGCAACTGTTTGTTACACAGCTCAGTGCTCTGTCTCATCCTCTGCAAATCACCTCAGTGCTCTTGAGACACAAACAAAGTTGCTGTCAGGCAACTTAGACAAGCATGCGCCACCACAGGGGGTGGGGGGTGGGGGTGGGGGGTGAGGGGCAATAACTCCTGAACAGTAGTGACTCCAGGTGTTAATCGTTTGCACAGGAACCCCCAGAGTTTATTTTTAACCTGCAGGTATCCTCCCCATCCTCCTGAAAAGATGTTTTTGTTGTTGTTGTTTGTTGTGACTTGGTTCAGAAATTCAGAGATGTATTCAATTTCCCAGGCAAATTGTGATTTGGTGTGCGTCAATAGAAACCTGTTGAGACTTGCAACAGAGACCTCTTGGTTCGAGTCTTTACATTGAGAGCTACCTTTTAAGCCTGGCTGCTCATGCAATCCCGCCTGTGTTATTTTTCAGTCTGAGTTTCGCAGGCATGATCACCACAGCTGAAGCATTTTTAATTAAATTTCCCATTCCTCTCTTCCTCTCACAGCAAGCTGCTTAAGGAAAAGCTGTAATGAAGTCTCTTGAATTTCAAAATGACAAACTTGTGTGTATTGTTGTGAATTAACATGCTGCAGGGAACTGTTACAGATGGAGAGAATCCTTCATGTGTTATGTGTTATCCCTGTTGTGTGAGGAACTTGGGAGACTAGCAGAGAGTGCACCTCTGCCAAAAGCCCTATAAATTTTTACTTGGTAAATATTTGGCAAATTTAAATCCCCATCTGGTTCCGGATCTTCATCAAAATGCTTTTAATGAAAGACAGCCGTGCCGACCGATTGATGGCCACCATGATTTGTGTGGTGAATCAAAACCTCTCCGGGATGTTTTGATTTGCTGAAGCTCAACTTGTGCAAAAAACTGTTCTAAAGTGATTCAGACTCACGACCAGCGATCTATTGCCTTGCACTGTAGCTTGATCGACATGTACCACTGCGTCTGGCCGACGCACGTTAATGAACATCAGTGAATACGCCCTCAGTGGCCTCACAAAAGGTAGACACTCGAGCAGAGTGGGTGTTTTTCCATTTCTCTTCATCCAATGAGGCATTCCAAACAGCTGGTTGCCAGACACCTCTTTCGTCTCTCTGCACTGATGTTTTGTTGAAAATATTTTGCACAGATAAGCCAGTGCAGTGCTGAATGGAGAGAGATAGAGGGACCTGTCACAAAGCTGTGTGAAATCATTGTTAGCATTCTGCTCGTTTCTGGTGAATGAGACTATGCTATTGGTGATATTACGAAGGTCAAGGAGCATGTTGTTTTTTTGACCTTGCACATTATCTACATGCAAAGGCAGTGTGTCTGGAAGTTATGAAACGAGTGTCTTATTTGTACAAAGAGCTGTGCAGGGGCAATGAGACATTACTGTGAAACGGCATTTGCTGCGACGCCAGTAATTATCATCATTTAGTTTTGCACATGCGGATTGGCCACGTTTGTTGTTATGCTTGCTGCTCGGTTGTGTCGATATCAAATGATCTTTTTGCCTCATCATTTCCTCTCTTTGTGCCCAGCCTGGTGAAATAAGTTTGCCACATTATCTGGAAGACATCACATGGAAAATCATCCCCAAAACAGTATCTTAATGTGTAGTAATTAGATTTATCCACTGTGCAGTTTGAAAACATTTTCATGCAGGGTAAAAAAACCAAAACCTGTAGCTGCTGCTGACACCAGCTTTCCTTCCCTCTGGGTATTTGGTTGCTAAACATGGTTCATAAATATCACTGACATGGAAAAAAAAGTTACTCTTAATATAGAAACACGACAAATTCCCAAACGTGGTGCAAGCCCCAGGATTTTTTGGGACCCACTAACTTGACAGATTTCAGTTTCCCCTATTTGAAAACCCCAAATCTTTCTAAAAGCATCTTAAATTCTTCAAACGAAATCGCTTAGCAGCAAAACTGGAGACATTCGAATCCGCGCTGTGGGAATCAAGAAGTGTGGAGATCTTTCTGATGCTGCCTTTCATGCTGCTGATTCAGATACTCCAGATTACAGGAAATTAGGGAGTGATTTTTTTATCAACAGAAGGACTTTCACTGACTTTACCAAACCTGCTGCACCGGGGAGTAAAAAGCAGAGAGTGGCACACCATAGCTGTGTTCAAACTGAAAAACAACAGATTAGACGCCCGTGTTTTGGGCTTCCTCAGTTTACAGCTTAGCAGCCACTTCATTGTTTAATTACCATCCTCTTTCCCATGATTTAATAACCCTTCTCCTCTGACAGAGAGATTGCTGCAGGATCTGCCTCAGTATGAAGTGGTTCGCCCCGCCAGAGTGGATGCCAGGGGTCACTTCCTGTCCAACTTCCTGTCGCACCACGTTCGCCGAGTGCAGCGCCGGGAAGCCCCAGAGGGACCGGGGCACTTGGATCGAGTCTTCTACCAGTTGTGGCACGGTGGCCACAGTTTGTACTTCAACCTCACCCTCAACACGCACCTGCTGGCTCCGGGCTTCCTGACGGAGAGGAGGTACGGCGGCCTGGACGGGGCCCAGATCCGTCCTCCCGGGTCCTCCCAGTGCCATTTCTTGGGCAAAGTGTTTGAGGGCAGCACCGTTAAAGGGAACGCAGCCATAAGCACCTGTGATGGACTGGTGAGTAGACGTATAGACTTGTTAAAGTGCAATGGAAGTTGTGTTCAGATCCGTTTCACGTTAAGCGCAGAGTCCGCTGCATTCAGAGCTAAGCAAACTGTATGTAATGAGTTAAAATTTAAAAAAAGAAAAACCTTGTAAATGGGAGTTCAGACCTCAGATTTATCTGTCATTCAGACAGCTACACACCCTGGATGGATGTTCCACAAAACATAGGTGTGTCTGGAGATATCCGACTTGGAACCAAAGTGCTCTGGTCTTGCCAGAGGAAGAACAAGAATTTGTTGAAATCGTTAAAGTTTCCCACTGAACACTGCGTTTTCAGGCAGAAGAGCATAAACTGTGTACGTACACACACATGCAGAACCACCTTAGGCTTTCCAGAACAGCTTTTTTTGTGCTATACAAAGAAAACACCTCCAAGTAATCGTAAAAGAGATTAAGACAGAGGAGGATGTCTGGCCACCTCAGATGCGTGGCTAATGCAGCTCTGAGCCTGTCGCCTCGAGCAGAGATGAGGAGCAGAGATTCACTGCACATCTCCAGACCTTTTCAGATTTTTATGTCAAATGACACAGCACCTCATCAGATCTCACAAAAAGGCTTTGTACATCTGTTTTCCACATATGCAGTACTGCTCCCCTGCACCACTAGACCTGTAAACAGACTGATGCGTAGAATTGGCAGAGTTCCCCTTCAGGCTGCCTGCCTGAAGCGCTTCACAGGCGTTGTTTCCCCTCAAAGGTTGCAGTGCAGTCACGTCCAGAGAAGCATTATCACTGCACTGATCTCTTTAATGTTGATTATTGTCTTCATTCCGGGAAAAAAGCAATTTATTTTTGCTTCAAGTAGTTGAGACAACCCCGTTGTTCACGCTCAGTATGCGCGACCATATTCACATGCAAAGCCAATCCTGCTGAGAATTTGGTCGAACGTCGATGTCGCCAACATAAAATAAACAAACATTGCCTTGAGCCAGTCAGAAAAGAATGGTTCCATTTATAATTCCTTGAGGGTGAATTCTGCTCTGCCCCTTGTCAAAACAATTTCCTCTTCAGCAGTGCACAGGGCTCTGATGTTATTAACTCTGTGGCTAATTTATATAGTGCACCTGAGGAAGTTTCCTTTGTGGAGCTGAAAGTCGCTGTCACGGAGCCATCGAGGTTCTGGAGACACTTTAATGAGATTCATGCTGTAGCAAGAGCATGGTGAGGATTCCTATAGATTCATCATCATCACAATCATGGCAATACGGCATGTGCCAAGGAAACGCGACCCACACCACCACCACCTTTAACATCCTCCGTGGCTGCATGTTTAAGACCTTTATCCTACACTCTTACAGTCATAAGAGGTCTGTCCACCCACCATCACGACAGCATCGCGCTGTCGTCGATTTATTTTTTAGCGATGTGTTGCCCGCCTCGTCTTTGCTCTCAGGAGCGGAACAATGGGCACGGCCCTCCGTTGCTGTGTCCCCTCTGCCTCAAGGTTATATAAGTTCATATAACACATACTGTATCTTCTTAGGTGCTTATATATCTGCATATCTCCCAAAGTCTATCAACAAAATAATCGCTCCGTCTTTTCTCAGAATGGAAGGAGTTTCTGAGAAGCTGCGTTCGCTACAGCTTGCACCGGTTAGCACCAGCTAGTCCTGCAGATCACACGTCTTAATGTTTATCTGAATAGTGACTGAGTATCTTGATCGTGACTACCTGTCTGCAGATATTAAGCTGCAGCTGCATAGTTCCCTGGAGCACTGAGCAGGTACAGTAAAAGCATTGAGCTGATTTCTGTGGGTATTTAATAACAGAATACAGAAAGTGATGGAACCGCTCTTCATGTGCTTATAGTTGGATTTTTAATATTTTTCGGCATATTTAATAATATATATTGTACTTTCCTGTCAGAAGTGAAATACTTATGCTTACTTAAGCATATGCGTGGGAAGGAAGTCAGGTTCATCCAGTACATGTTTATCAAGGTTTCTATTAATCCGTTCAATGATGAACTGCAGTTATTATTATTGTGGCAGAGTCATGAATTGGTTTCTTTGTATGTTTAACAAAATACTTCCCATCTATTCTCTGTTTGTGCATTTAAGGCTACATAAATAACTGCACAAATATGTTCTATGAAAACAAATATCAACATATAGACACAACAGCATGATATTAAATGCACATCACACTTCATCTCGTACAAATGTTGATTCCTCATCAGAAGCGACAAAAAATGATCAGTGTAATTAGATTAAAAGTTAGAATCAATTTACATCAGAATAACCATTTGTCATTCCACTTCATTAAATGCTCTAGCTTTGCTTTTCTGACCGTCTCCAGCCTCTTTGGGTTCCCTCTGAGCAGCTTTTGTGTCACCTCAGGTGTGATTTCAGCCCATTCTTCCTCATTTGTTGAGGGTCTACCGGATTGCTCGGCTGTCTGCCATGTACGGCCTCCTTCACACCGATCCACAGGTTTTCAATGATATTCAAGTCTGGAGACTGTGAAGGCCACGGCAAAACATTCTCTTTGTTCTGTGACTAAACCATTCCTCAGCTGAGTGTCCTGCGTGTTTTGGATCGTTGTCTTGATTCAAAGTATGCAAGCATACACCCCCAAAACATCAGTGAGCCTCCACAAAGTATTACAGTAAATATTTCATAAAGGCGGGGTGCAAACTGTTATTCTGATTCTGTGTTGATGGAGAAAAATTATTTAGTTTTACTTGTTTTTTCATTTCAAAGAATGGGGATGGGATGCAAACTTTTGTACCCAATTATCTATGTATATGCATGTGTATAGAATATACATGCAATATGTATATTTATACACGATCTGTTTTGCAGGAGAAATAATTGATGTGTGCTGCACCACTTTAAAAACAGAACCTCTTTTTGCCGCAGTGAAATGAAGATTAACACACGTGAGGCATTAATTGGTTTTTCCAATAACTGTTTCTTTCACTAATTAGTTTTTCCTTGTAAGCATCAACACCACTTACAATCAGCCACCTACACACAGATGACAATCTGTTCAGAGCCACTGAAGAACAGTGACTATTTATTCACGCGATGGTTCCCGTCACTGTACCTTCTTGCTCGATACATATTTTCCGATAGAAACCAAAACTGCATGATTTAATGAGCACAAATTATAGGGTATTCATACGCTTGCAATTAGCACTGCCATTACCTTTCAAGTGTTCTCTAACATTGAAGCATGACCGTTGGGAACATGGCGGCTCTTTTTGGAACAAACACATAAATACATACAAATACATATTTAATTGTTTAACTACAACACGTCTTATTCTTAATGGCCTCAAAGCAAATAGCAGCATGTTTACCAGATTTGGGTTACTAAATGTACACAGTCTTTATTGAATCCTTAATATCAAAACAGTATATCTCATACATTGTACCAGAAATACACTGGAAATATATATATATATATATATATATCAGACCAAAGGGTCTGTTGCTTTGTTACGTTCCTGAACCACAGAAACAAACCCAGGATTTTCCTTGTTGAAGCTGAATTCCTAAAAATAAACTAAACATTATGTATCCCTGCTTATAAATATGTATGTTTCATCATCAGACTTAATTCCTTGAGGAGATGGGCAGAGGTTTGGGTTTAGGCTAAAAATACAATAACTCAAGAAGTCATCTGCAACATGAACGCTGCAGAGGTTTTGTTGCACGCACAACTTGACATTTACAGACTCACAGCACGTACAGGCAGACGGAGTGCAAGAATGTTTGAGCAGATGAGTACAAGGAAGGTAGCACTAAGAACTCAGTGGAAATACTGTATATACTATACAATACAGCCATACACTGTATCTTATCAAGTGAAATGAGACCATAATACTGTTTGAGTGAACGTTTTTTTGCATTGTGCCAGTGTTGTCCTGCTAAAAGCAACAGCCATCGGAGAGAGGCCAGAGGCCAGAGCGCCAGCTTCGCAGATGTTGTGTAATACTGCATGGATAGAAATGAATGTGGTAGAAAATCGACTTCACAGTACATCAGTCAACTAACATGAGAAGAAATGAAAACAATTTGAAAGTCAGAACATTCGATGGCTCGGTTTTGCATTTTGCACTTGTTTTTCTTGTTATCTGCTGGACTCAGTTTGAACGCTAACCTTGAGCTGCAGGAGCTTGTGATATGTATTTTTAATGAATTAGATAGATTTTTTTGAGATGTTAATTCCACTTTTAATATTGATTGCTGAGTTTGTGCAACCATTTGAGACACTGTTAGGGCCCAACACACAAGTTGGGTTATTTACCAGGAGTGGGTGAGTGATGCTGTAAGAACACAGGAGTACAGTGTCTTTGATTATGTCAGTCAGACTCTGTCTTTTATCACACTGCCTGACATGACATGCACAGCAGCTGACAGCTACCGTTTGAAGCTGGTCCGGCTTTGTTTCCGAAGAGATGGGAGTAAAATCCCTTTTTTCTCCACTCGGCTTCCCCCCTTGTAGCACATCGTGTATGAACACACGGTGTAGTGTAACACCAGCCCTCCTGGCTGAGCGTCCAGCGGTAACTCGCTGACTCTGTGACAGCTGAGGGAAAGAAAAATAGGGTTAAAAGGTGAGCGAGTATTAAATATAGGGCAAGGAAAAGGGAAGGGGGGCTACTGGAATTCAGTTTTGGCACCGTGCTGATGTGGTTTTGGGTGCAGTAATGTATGTGACATCTGATCCCCCCACCCACCCGCCGTCTCAGTCGTGCACTTGATGTCTGCAGCAAAACATGAGACATTAGGCTGGAAGTTTAATGGGTTCTGTTTCCGTGTGCTGAGGATGAATTAGTGCAGTGGGTTTCCCTTCAGCAGCTGCATCGTATTAGTTATTTACAAGCAGCTTGTGAAGATGAAATACACACAAACCAAGACAAAAATATTCTATATACTATCTGTGTTACATTTTGCAATACAAGAAAATGAAAAGGTTCCTCCATTTGGTGTAATCATAACATATTTCTAAAAGTGGGACAATAAATTACTTAAACTCGTTTTGTCATTATTCTGCCGTGAAAATCCTATATTGTGCAGCCTGTGGGTGGATACATAGATAATCCAGGGCTACACTTACTGGTTATTTTACTGGCACTAAATCTGTTGCTTGTTTTCTGGATTAATCCCTTGGTCTTGAAAACATCAAACAACATTCAATTTACTACAGTTTATGCTGAACAAAAGCATCTAATTCTTGTATTCAAGAACCAGGAACCATCAAAAAATAACCACCAATGATAAATTAAATATCCACATAGTCACTGATTCATGTTCTTTTGATCAACAAATTGATTAACTGAGCAGCCCACTCATTGCATATGAATGATGGCAGGAAAATCAAATAAAAAGCGTTGTTATGCTCGAAAGTGCGTTTGCATTATTTAGCTTGTTTTGTAAATAGCTCAGTAGCTCGACAGCTCCTCAGTGACCATCGTGATTAGAAGATCTAATGAAACCTTTGGAGGGGTGAAGAGCGAACCCTCACACTGCTTCTTTTTTCTTCAGACAGGGCTGTTCAAGCTGTCGGACGAAGAGTTCTTCATTCAGCCCCTGGAGAGGCCCGGCGACGACACCTCAGCGCCGCAGGCCCACGCCGTCTACAAGCGCCACGCGTCCCCTCCCTCCAGGAGCCAGGTCGTACAACCCATCTCAGGGAAGCAAGATCTCAACGGTACCTGCGGAGTCAAAAGTAAATTTGCGCCCCCTGCACACACACACACACACCACATGTAAAGTGACATTCAAAAGTTTTTGAATCTTTTGGGCCCTTTAGATTGCGTGATGGCACGTGCGAGAGACAGGATAATGAGCCCACGTTATGCTGAGTCTTGCTCGATGCTCGTAAAACACGGGGCGAATGACCAGAATGAAGATGATGACGGATCTAATTTCCCTGTCTCTCCCAGGAGTCTCTCTCCAGCTAATCTGCAGAGGTCGGAAGAGTGAAAACACTGAAATTTACTGGCTCCTAAATCAGCTCCTTAAAATTCTGAGCCATCTTAATTAAAAACTGAGTGTCGTAAAGAGATTAAGAAGATGTGCTTTTAATTTTTGGTGCTTGCTCTTGCTACATGAATCACTCTGAATCTTTGTGACATCGGTGCAGCGGTGTGTGACTAATAAGTAGATTTAACACATTGTAAAGGATCAGTCAGACTAAGGTTCAGACTCAGAGGCTTTGATCCCAAGAAGAATATGTACATACAGAAGATTGCAAGTAGAAAGTTAAAAGTGGTACCTGCTGTGCTTTATGAGCATGCCCCCGGGTCTCGCTAAGAAAGTTTTAAATGTCCCATTCTGGCCACCAACTCCAGATTCCCATCAAACTTTCGAAGACATCGAGAGACAGCGGGAGCGCTGGGAGCGCCGCCAGCAGAGGAGGAGGAGAAGAATACGTCAGCGCTCCGTCAGCAAAGAGAAGTGGGTGGAAACGCTGGTGGTGGCCGACCCGAAGATGGTGGAGTATCATGGGAGCAAAGCGGTTGAAAGCTACGTCCTCGCCGTCATGAACATCGTAAGTATGTACGCACAGACACGAGCCTTCCACCCTGTGGGGGAACGCATGGACACAACCGTGGTAAATGAGAAGGACGTCTTCACCTATGTTACATTAAAACATGTTGTAAATGAGGCAAAGGCCAAGGGAGAAATACATTCAACACATACGTGGCTTACAGAAACGCTGCCGTACACAACAATGGAAGTGAGTTCACATGCAACATAGGTTTTGGGGGGGACACTAAACACTGACGCACCCTTCCAAATGAGTCAGCTCCACTCTCAGAAATCATCAGTCAGTGGGCCTTTGAGCTTCTAATATTTTGTTGAATGAGTTCATTTTAGTTCTGGAGACTGGCTGCACATTATTAGCATTAGCCTCTTGCTAATGAATAGTGTGCTGTTTGTAGTGCCCTCTGAAACACTCTGCTACAAACAAATCATATGTAAACATCAGATACAGATTACAAAATAATGTGTAAACACAACTTTGTTTATCTTAGAGCATCAACTCAAAAACAAATCCCCCCCCCAAAAATGTGATAACCTGTTTGTACAAATTATGTTTCATAATAAGAAAATGTGTCTCATTGAAAACTAACATTACAGAATAGTATATTCAAATTAGTGTTAAAAATAAAATGTAATTAAAAAAAAAAAATCCTCCTGATGTTTTTTGAAGGCAGAGTTACAGGATGTCTGAACATCTTGCCCGATGTTTTGGACGTTGCCGCTGTCTGAAGCCGGATTCTGTTTCACTTTTTCCGTGCTGGTGTCAGGCTAACAAAACGATTGGATTAAACTTTCCTCATCTGTCTTCTTTCAACAATGACTCCGTAGCCTTTCAGAATAAATGTTTTTGCTCCCTCCTGGTTAGGGGTTAAATCAACTGACTCTGTGTCTGTTATTGATGAGAACATGAGCGGCTTTAATTCCAAAGTACAGCCAAGTGTGCTGTGACCACAACTACTGAAAGTGCTATCGGAGGACAGAATATCAGGAAAGGATATTCACTGACAGAGAAGCCCACGGATTAACTGACTTAACAGACAATAATACACAGAGGAAGCAGCCATTATTCCACACATCCTCTCCATGTTCTGCTTCTTTTTTTTAGTCCTTTGCACTCTGACTTTGAACTTGGGAACAATTCAGTTTTGTGAAAACAATCTTGCGCAGCATCGAGGGAAACAACCTCTTACACGTGTCCAAACAATAAGTAATGGCATCATCTTCCTCAGCCGCCAGCGGTTCCATTGTCTCGTCACAGACGCCGTCTTGAAGTTGTCGACTTCACACAAAGGGTTCTTGCTGTTTGAGTCCTGCCGTACTGTACGCACCCAGCGGTATGATTTACACACATGAAACAGGGGAGTCAATCTCAGCAGAAAGAAATTGGACGCCCTTTCACAAAAATAGCTCCCCACTTCCTTTCACATGGTGATCTAATGGTAAATTATTGTGTTTCCTGTGGGATATTTATTATCACTGTGTGTTAACAAACAAGTGGACCCTAAGGACCTACTGTAAAGATAGATGCAATGGGAATTCAGCAAGCATTATGCAGCCGTCTGGATAAGGTGCCGTTGCAGAGTTTACATGGCTTGAGAGCTTAAATAACAGCACATTGCTGTGGACAACGAAATCACGAGCTTTAAATAGCCGCAGCTCTGTTTTCATTCACAAGATAAACAATGGAGAAAAATGGATAAAGCTAGAGTGAAAGCATATTTATTGTCACCGATAAGCTTTTTTAAAAAAAACGGTTGCCAAGTTGATTCATCTGCAAGATGTGCACCAAAAATATCCATGAAGGAGTCAGACCAAGCTGATGAATTAAGTCTTATGTGTGTCAGAGCTGTACCTCAGTTACACAGCTTATTTGAGTAAGTACATGTTCTTCCCGACAAACAAAAAAGGAATAGTGAAAGGAATCTGACCTGAGCGCAGCTTTTCCCTGAACTATCATCACGCTACTTTTTAATGCACAATTTGTATGTATGAAAACTGACAGGAGTATTAATGTGGAGAGAAAAAAAAGCAAAGAGACTGAGAGAAAAGGGTCCAATCATGTATCCTCCGTCACCTCTGCACACCTGGCTAATAGTCACACTTTGTGCAGATTTTTTTCTCTGTCTCCAATTGCTGTGTGTCTTCACCGTGTTAAATGATCAGTGAGAACTGCTATTATAGGCGTATAGAAAATAATCCAATATACTGCTGTGCCCTGGAGTCAAAGCCAAATGGTGTTGTTGTAAGGTCTTTGATGTGCATGCTGTCTGCAACAGAAAGTGGTATATCCTACCAAACTCACAGGGCATTTCCTTTAGAATTTAATGAGGCCATTATTTTAACAGATCAACAGTAAAGGGTCGGAGTTACTGTGTTAGAAAGGCTCCCTCGGGGCGTTTAATAACAATGCTCGCAGTCTTGCATCTCATCAGCGCGAGCTGTAGTTCTCACCCGAGACCTCTGTTTCACGGCTGTTAATTCTCATTTCTGGGTGAACCTCGAACTCCCCCCTGTTCAGAGGTAATCAGCCACATACTGTGTCCTGCCCTTTACAGAGCAGTTCTCTGCATCATCACCGGATTCACTGTCAACTGCTATTGAGTTTTTCCACACTACAGTTGTTCCGTAGCATTTTGATGCTTTGGATAAAAAACCTCAAATAATAACCCCTCCCCCCTTTCACATTTTCATATTAACTGGGGACAAACTAGAAAGTCAATCTTAGAGCTTAAATTAATTACCAGCTTCAATTATAGATTCTTAGCCCTTTAAAGGTCCAGACAACTAGAATTTTAATCCTTAGTATAAGAGTTTGTGGATCACACGGCTGTAAAAGCTTCCAAGTTGAAAGGTTGGATTGTTGGTAAGAAGCAGTATCTATAAGCAGCTCTGAGGCATGAGCTTGTTTGCCTTTTGTGTCCCCGCAATAAAGAAATTCCTCTGATCGGACTCCGGTCCTCTTGTAAAAGGGAAAGGTCTCATTCATTGTTTCGTTTGCAGCACATGTGTTGGTGATGTGTTTTTGGCGTAATGATTGGCCTTGAAATGGAAGCCCAAAGGTAAAACTCAAAAGTCAGGTCCAGGAGTAATGGCTCTGGCATAACTCTATAAATATATAAAATATAATGTATAAATATTCCTTCTTTTACTGTATGAAAACATAATTTCAAGGTCTGATGGTTCAGGTTTCTGCATACATGTTTTAAAATGATTGCCTCTTTTTAAAATTCCTATTCGCATATAACGCAGTTATGATCGCTCCATATGTAAAAAGGCTTCCACAGCCTATATACTGTATAAATGGCATCATTGGGATTATTATGAGGCGTGACTTCTGCCTGTTTAATGTTTGTTTTATGTTGTTGTCTTTTTTTTCCCCAGGTGGCGGGTCTGTTCAGAGACGCCAGTATCGGAAACGCAATCAACATCGTGGTTGTTCGACTCATCCTACTGGAGCAGGATGAGGTAAAAACACACGAATGCGGTCAACTTTAGATTACACCAGTTGTGTAGAAGTGTGTGTGTGTGTATTGTCATGCATAGAATATGCATGCATAAAAATGTCAAGCTCAAAATAATGAGTTCAAATGAACATGTACTTCATTTGAATTAATTCAAACATAACCATAAGCTTAAACTGGGTCGTGTTAATTTGCGTTGCCTCATTGACAAACACCTGTTAGTTACTGAGCATGAGAGGTGTTGGTTGGTTGGTTGGTGGACCCCCCCCCCAATCTCCTGCCTTTATGCTAAACTAACTTTCTGCATGCAATAATGCAACATGGTGAGCTCCGTGGAAGAAGAACCACTCGTTATTTAGATATGAAGGGTTCATTCTAAGGCAGCAAAAACACAACAACAGTGCTTATACACTAATGGAAACGATTATGAATATTATATTCCGTTTCTGCAGGTACATACAATAGTCCTACACACTGGCCCTTTAAAAACACAAATCCTTTTTTTGTAGCTTGTATAAATTGAACAGGTTCCTAATTTTCTTTTTTGCTGGAGACACTCATTATAAACCAATAAAAGGCAAAAGAAATGAGACTCATAATGAATGTCTGTTTTAAAATAATTGCCTCTTTTATGTCGGTGGCAGCAGAACCGAACTGTGTCGTGAGTTGTCCTTCGCTGCAGCAGATGATAAGACAGAAAAGATAGATAGCAGATGAGAATGGAGCAAACACAGCTACTGCAGAGCGGCATTCAGTGGAGCACGTCACCGAGGCCAAACAATCCTAAATATGTCAAATTTTTGTTTTACGTCAAGGTTCGTACATTATTTCCTGAGGAACTGTTGAAAATGCTGGAAATCATAAGAAAGCGACACGATATTACTGGAGCTGGCCATTGGTCGACATGACAATGGCAAAGCCCAGTGGCGTCATTACTACAGCCTTACTTGTCAGAATAACTGTTATTAGGGCCTGGTGAAAGCAGTGATGCTGCACCCGTGCTGCACCGGAAGCCATTATTTCTGGCGTTTTCTATCAAATGCCGCATGTGTTTTTCTCTTCGCTGAGCTCCGGCAACAGCCCATTTTGTACACTCGCAGTACATATGCTATGAATGTTTTGTTTGCTGTATGTCCCCCCCACCCTCCTCAATCTCAATGTGATGTGTGGATAACAGGATGACTTAAAGATCACTCACCACGCTGACAACAGTTTGACCAGCTTCTGTAAGTGGCAGAAGAAACTCAATACAAAAGGAGATGAACACCCCGTTCACCATGATGTGGCAGTTCTGCTCACCAGGTAAATAAAAAAAAACTTGATTCTCCAAGCTCTCGACCTCTGAACCGCACATGATGGCGACATCCAGAAGGTTCAATTTGTTTTTGTCATGTCATTCCAGTTACGAATATCCTGATTTAGATGGTTGCAGAGAGTCGAATCGGACCTGCATCTCTTTCACATGTATCAGTTAGTATGTCACCAGCTATAGAGAACTTTACTGAATTAACACTGTTGTAAAAAGTTAAAATATTAATGAACTGCAGATACATTTAATGGATTGGATTGGCATGGTGAAATTCATATGAAATCAGATTCATCACAAACAAATGCTGACTTGCATTAGAAGTCAAATGAATGCACACAGTGATAGCAGATGTGTCACTCGCCTACATCTTTTTTTTCCCCCTCCACCACCTCCCTCCCTTCCATCATTTTTTTTACCCGCTCTCAAACACTGTATAATTCTACGCGTTGTCTTTTCCTTTTGCTCCGCCTCAACCGATATCTGACCGACGCTCCACCTTTGCTTTCCCAAGGAAGGACATCTGTGCGGCCGTCAACATGCCCTGTGAGACTCTGGGTCTGTCGCATGTGGCGGGGATGTGTCAGTCGCATCGCAGTTGCAGCATTAGTGAGGACACGGGCCTCCCGTTGGCCTTCACCGTAGCACACGAGCTGGGACACAAGTAAGGTTAACTACACTAACACAGACGCACATACACAGTCCATATGTGTTTGAAGCTTCTCAACATTCACAACATGTTTTCACTCACTGAAGACAAAACTGAGAGCAAAAAAAAGCATTTGCTGTACTTGGTTACAGTTGCTAAGATGTGATTGAATGATAAGTTCATTATCAGCTACTGTGTTATTATGATGATGATTAAGATGGAAATGATGGGTGCACACTGCACAAGCTGCTGAAACAAATGTCCTTACCACGCACTGCTTTTTTTATTCTCTTTTTTTGTACTGCACTCTTCACTTTTGACATCGGCAGTGTGAGTCTTTTTTGAGTAACTTAGATTATCTTTTCTGTGGGTGTTAAAAGTCACGACAAACAAAGGTGATTGCAGAACATAATCTCTTGCCATGAAGCCATAAAGCTATGAAATTATAAACTTTCCCTCCAGCAGAGTTCAGTTCATCATAACATGGAACTGATTGCTTGTCCACTGCTTCTGTCAGTCTTAATTGGCTGACACACCTTGGTTTGTGCCAAACTACCTTATCTAATAAAATCCTTATGAAGGTGTGAGCGTATCCTCCTGATTATAAATTGGCTCTCTATTACCCTTTTTCAGTGACAGTCCTCGCAGCCTCTTAATTACCACTTTGAAATTTGTGTTTGAGGATTTTCTTTTCCGAAAATGAATTCCCATCGGATTGAGTAATTAAGAGCATAAAGGGCATTAGAACTTTTTCTCAAGCTTTCCCAGAAAGGACATCAAAACAGTGTCAAACAAAAGTCTTAGGTAATCTCAAGACAGGACCAAAGCAACAAGGACCGTTTGAAACCCCCCCAAGAAGTCAGAAATCATATTTGAAATAGTCTGTTACTGTCCCTGCTCAATTAATTGTTTCACCTGTTTGATTTAAAACCACAGGATTTGCCCCTGTAAGTTACCAGTTATGCATTGGTGAAAGCAAAGCAACATAAACCCATAATTACGTTTCCATAGCAACCATTTAAGAACATGCTGCCGTGTTTGTCCAGCTATTTATGAAGCCTTACGTGGGAGGATTGCGAGGAAAAAAGAAGAATTTATCCACATGACTGACACTGCTTGATTGACTTTTACTGATATGACTAAAAGCCTGAAGAAAATAGTTCAGCAATAATTGTACTTACTCTCTCTGCGGCAGTCATTTGTGCTGTCAGATTAATTGTAATACAAACAATTAGAATTTTGTTGGAGAAAAAAAAGTTTACCCGCATTGTTTGCTGTCCTTTGTCAGCGTAATCAGAAATTTTCAAAATGATTCCCTTTGCACTGCCTATTGCACTGCTCACTGTATTTACAGACCACCCTGATTTTGAAAGTAGGATGAACAACATACGCTGTGAAAGCACATCTTACACACTGTTTTTCATGCATTTCAATGCATTCATTTTAGTTTTACAGCCCCAAAGCGGTCTGTGAACTTATAAATGGAGATTTGCATTTAATACTCAAGAGTCAAGATGTCAGTCATTATTTCATTCATTCCCTCTGTCCAAGATATAAAAAAATACAAATTTCTTTCCCACTGTCACAGTGTTGAGAACACTGTACGCTTGTATTGTAATGGCGAGGAATGAATCAAACTGTAACAGGCACATAGAGAGGTAAAGATTTTCTCTTCTACTTCAGCAGTCCGTTCATACCTCCATGCAATTTGTAATTATAATGTCACTCTCTAAGGACTAATTGAAACCAGCGCATGGTTCGTAGCATTATTGTATTCGTGCATGTTGGTTGTCGTGGTGCAGCCGAGCATGGATGACCTACACACCTCAGCTGTGATATATCAGATATTGACAGGACCTTAACCTTCCTCGTATGTGCACCTGTTTGACAACTAGTCCTGGTGTTTTTATTTTTGAATGTGCAAACAAGCCCCTGATTGTCAGGAGCCAATTGTTCTGCCTGTAGAGAGAAAAAGCTCTAATGGTGGACTGAGGTTGCTTTCAGCATTCAAAATTCAAAGCTACAAGAGGGATTTTAAAAATGTTGTTGCTCGTGTCTCTCAAAACAGGTGCTGTGAGGTCTCCTCTCCTCTTTCTCTTTCCTACAAATCCATACAAAGTGCAGAACAGTTTTTTTTCTCCATTTAAACTAATTACACAAAAAGAAATTGGTAGACATATTTACAGACTGAATGTATCTGCTGAATCCCTGAATTGTTGAAAATGTCTCTTTTAGAAAATTTAAAAAATGCTGAAAACATTATTGACTGTGTTGGACATAAGTTGGAGAGGTTTTCTTTTACATGCATCAAGCATCCATTAGCAGAAATGCTTCAGAAGGCACCAGGTTAGCTGCTTAACTTTCATTGCAGTTGTTTTTCTTGAAGCAGAATAAGCAAAAAGAGATAGATGTTAATTATTGCCATCCACACATCACACGTGCAGTTCACAGGCAGAATCTTGTGTTTGTTTGATGCGGCCTATTGTTGCTTTCTTTTGAAGAACTGTGTGTGTCTGTGTTAAAGTACATGTTGTACCCACTCACTTTAACTCACTTTAATTGCCCACTCTGTGGGATGTGCTTTTTGTGTCACAGCTTTGGGATTCAGCATGATGGCAACGGTAATGACTGTGAACCCATTGGGAAACGACCTTTCGTCATGTCTCCACAGCTCCTGTACGGCACCTCCCTGCCCAGGTGGTCGCGCTGCAGTCGCCAGTACATCACCCGCTTCCTCGAGTGAGTGTCAGACATATGCGGCCCGGTGTTTGTGTATTTATACTCAAGGTTTCACGTGCCCACAACCACTCTTAGCATCCAGGTAAACCATATCATACGTAGTGTAAATGTGTGCAAGAAGAAAATTTGAGAAAAAATTTAGAAAATAGAGTTTTGTGAAAGAGAGATGACTCCCAGATTCAGTCATGTCAGGTCACAGCTGACTTCAGTGACCTGTCCTGCAGGTACAAGTTGGAGTCATACCAGGGATAATATCTGGCAAACTGAATGTTCCACAGCTGGAATTACTGACACTCAAAGTGCACCGATCTGACATCTTTTCACAGTATCTGCTGATAACAGGCAGAAACCCAACACCAGTGCTCTCTCTTTGGGAGTAATTGGGACTCAGTCCATTCTCTTCTATGTTCAAGTACATACATTTTCTGACATATGCTTTTTTCCTAGTGTTTATTATGCAGCATCTTATCATGGACTTTGGGGAAAATTAGGCCAACTCTGCCTCATTTACATTTCCTTGTGGTGGAGTTGAGAAGTTTATATCAAAATGATTCTGTTTTAGCTCGTGCATAGCTCAGTTTAATTACCTGAGTTACAGCATTGTGTTCAACATGTCCGGTGCATGTAACATACACAGTCCCTGCTGTAGGATTACTGGAGTTGTCTTATAAACAACACTTAGCTGCTGCGAGCAAGACATTGTTTAGACACAGTGCAGCTACAATTTTGGTTAATTTGGCTTAATTACACTTTCCCTGTATATTATGTAGCTTCACCTTTTTCCCTTGACAAATCGAAACTGTCTGGCTAAAACTATTTAAAGTGAAGAACTCCACCCGAGTTATTCTGCTAAATGTTACCTAAAGATTGTAATAATAATAATAAGCTGCGATGTCAGTCTCCTTTTCTGAGCTGTTTCACTTTAAGAAGCTGCTTTAATCCTGAATTTAAAATCTATTTTGGCCATGCAGCGTTTCAGATGACTGGCCATGGAATTAAAGTGGTGCACATAGGGGTCATTGAGAATTCATAGAGCTGCAGCTACATATATTTAAATTTATATTTTGGTTTTGTGGTAGCAGGGTAATGGAGAGAATACAGTAATTAAGGAAATTCCTCATTTTGGTAATTGCTGATTTGAAAGGAGTGTAGGCTGTCTAAATGCTTGCCCACTGAGACAACAGTTTGATAAGAATACATGCCTATACAATCTGTGTGTGTGTGTGTGTGTGTGTGTATACACAGTCTGCTGCTACTGTCAGACTTGCACTTCTGACTTCAACAAGACAAGTGCTGAATGGCTGAAATGTTTCACTGTTGTTGCCCCAGTTTCTCAGCTCCAGGCATCTGGAATTCATTTAGTGGGTGTTGGGCTTCTTGACAGCACTGTAGCTTCTTGACTCAACAGGAGGAAAAAAAAGACCCACAACAGAGCTTTGGGGCGATATTTACACCCGTGGGAGTTAGCAGCACAAAGGCCACTGGTTTGTATATTTGTGTCTGTGTGTCTTTGCAGTAGTAATACTTAAGTAATACTCACTTTACTGCTGTGGCTGAATGAAATTTGAGGTTCCTCATGATGTGAAATGTTTGCTACGTGGACACTTTTACACGTCACAATTATGACATTTATCATCTGAGACAACATAACCATTAGAAAGAAAGGAGATCACGAGGACATGATCCTTCCCTTGTCTTCTTTTCTCTCCCTCAGTATCCCGTCGTTTGACATCCACGTCCAGATTCCCACTCAAAACCCACTAAATTTGCATTGATCATTTTCTTCACATTAGACTTGACCATCTCATTCCTCTATCACGCCAGTATTTCCCCCTCATTTTCTCAGTTTGTTCTCTTTTCACTGACCGCAGGACAGGGCACCCCCATTGTGCAGGGCTTCTGTTTGCCCTGCAGGCCTCTGCTGCTCGCGTTGCTTCAGAGGTTTGGTCTGTAGGTGTCACTCAATGTGGAATGTGGAAGGTCACAGTGAGCTGAGTGGTTCAGAAATTATCACAGAGAGATGAATAGATAAACGGAGACACTCTTTAATATTCAGGGGAGAGTTCTCGAAGGGCCACGGAGGCTAAATATATGGGCATTTCACATATAACATACCACATTCTTTGAATTCATTTATGTTTGAGACATATGGATTCAACAAAGTGTTAATTAATTGGCATAAGCATTTCCAGGAAAGCTGTCTTTGTCAAGTGCTCGATGGACCCCAGTTTGCCCTCTGACCAGTCCGGAGGCACTCACGCAGGACATTTTAATTGCTGCTTTTCATTGGTCAGTAGATTAAAGTTTGTGTTGTTTAATCCTAGCATATAGCATTTTTTTTTTAAAACACAAAGCTAAAAACTTCTTCACACATGGAGTAAATTATTTTCTGTAGACACATGACAGAAATTGACACATAAATCATATATGGAGATCGTAAAAGAAAAGAAATTGAAATATAACGTGATCATGTATTTATACATATATTGCGTAACCCATGCAGATAGCGGCTCTCCTCATTTACATGGTGCGTTTTAGCATCTTTCAGGTCACTGTTTTCGTTCACTCTCAGCCATCTCGTCAGTGTTGTTCTTAGACACCAGCTGGCAACTGTTCAGTCAAAAAAAATAAGTCCTGATAAACCCCAGTGAACACCACCTGGTCAGCACCAAACAGCAGGCAGACACAGTTAGAGATTAGCTGGTGAATGTAGTGGAGCATTTAGCAGCTAAAGAGCCGGTCGTTTCCCTCAGGGCTCAGTAACCGAGGCAGGGCTTAAAGCAGAGGGAAGATTGGAGTTATATTCATTATGTGTCCAGACCCACAACACCCCTTCAGTGCTAATGTTGCTTTGTGTTGGCTGGATGTGTTAATAGCTATGTTTCCATGCTGACTTTATAAAGTGATGACCCTTCTACGGCTTGTCGTGCTGCCTCCAAATGGCAAATTAATGCAGGTTTAAGTAGGAGTATTTTCATTTCTTCCAGGTGGAGTAGTTGAAAATGCACACAACCACAATGGCACATGGCAGGCATTAGTATGGAGTTTGTTTTATTTTCCTCTTAATCAGGAAAAACAACGTGTGTGAGTTCTTTACATCCTGTGAGCAGCATGACATTTGCATTGTGAGGTTTGTCTCCAGCTTCACCAGATTTTTCCATACAGCTGTGCAGTGCAGAAGTCCAAAACTCACCATTTTTTTAAAAAAAAAAGTACATTTCTTTTCCTATATTACCTCAGTAAAGCATTTATCATATTGCTAATATAGTTGTTTGACCATTCAAGCATATGAACATTCATAGGCGCTTCTGTGAATCTGACCCCAGTCATAGAGGGCACTCAATGTTACTGCTAACATTTTTACATTACATTAGTTTTACAAAAGCCCCTTTAATTAAGACAGATCAGAGCAGGACTGACAACACTTGATGGATTCATTTTAGCACTAATGTCACAACCAGTGCTGTGGTTGAGACTTTGTTGTTTTCACTGTCAGTAAAACTATTTTGAGTCCAGCTTTCACATTGCTATAGATCCCAGGGCATAAACCAGGCGACAGTGAGATCAGTTATCTCAGTATTATTAATGCTGAGATGTAGGCAGTTAGGCAACACATACAGCTGCATATGTGTGCCAGCAATATTTACTATGTTCTCGGGAATGCTGGCAAAGACTCTCTTGAAATGAATGTAAATGAGTTATTTCATAGAAGAACACTACATGTATAATATAATGTTGGGTCTGTGAAGTCAATGAAAAGGAAATTGCTTTTTGGTGAATCCCTTTTACATAGGTGACTTAATTCAATCAGTATGTTTTAATTAGATGAATACTTTTTAACAAACACGATTTCTGAAAATATTAAACACGAAAGCAATATCGCTGCCATTCCAGTGAGCGGGGAATTGCTTATGTTCTCTCACAGTACACAGTTTTTTTCACTCTTTGTAGGAATGACAACATGCAGAATTGAATGTAAAGGATGTAGCACTCAACAGTCTGTAGGACAGAATAAATTAAAGAAAAAACTCAGCTTTTTTCTACTGGGGTGGTTGTTAAATGTTGGATGTATTGCCATGACAGTTTGCGCAGGCATTCAAGCGGAGCACAGTTTATACATATTTCCACTCCACTTGTTCAGTGTGGGACTCAGGCTTCACCTTTAAAGGTGTAATGAAAATTATACGTTTATGTTCCTTTGAAAAAGAGCCTTTGCAAAATGTCATGAATGTGAATGTAAGCTAAGAATAGGAAGCTGAACTCATTCAACACTGTACCATTATCAAACCATTTACCATTTAGTCACGTGCAATTCGTTTTCTTGGAAAAGTCCATTATGGAAAAAAGATGATCAGAATACAGTATGCACCCCGGTAAGCACAAATTAAAAGACGCACAGACTTCATTTCTGTGTGTGTTGATTGTCAAGTTGTGGGTGAACAGGGTGTCATGAGAGTTGTTCTGTATAAATAAAAGGAAATGATATTGTGCATACTGATTTTAAAGGAGCTAAAGGACTTATTTACAAACCATGTTAGCTCTAATAAAAAAAAACAAAAACAAATAAATATTGCAGAAATAAATAGACCTTTTAAACTTGTGTATCCATCTCCTCCTCCCACCCCCACACAGTCGCGGCTGGGGCTGGTGCCTGGATGATGCCCCGGTGAAGGATAAGCTGTCCCTGAACTCAATGCTCCCTGGGGTTCTGTACAGCGCTGCCCACCAGTGCCGGCTGCAGTATGGATCTGGGTCCCTGCTCTGTGACGACATGGATGTAAGACTCTATAACAACAAATGCAAAATAAATCCACACATGGCTGTCTGGGGTGGGGGGGGGGTCTTCTGTATTCTCCTACTCCACTTTGCACTTCTGTCTTGATTAGCTCATTTCTATTTTGTCCCTAATCATACCCATCAGCCTACGCTCAGTAACTGATATTGACAAAAACATTTTTTAGAAACGTTTGCTACTTTATTCTGACCTTTTCTGTGGATTTCCAAATCCTGGTTGGATGCATCCTGTTTGTTGAAACTAGCCCTGAGATGTGTCTACAACTTTGCCAGTGTCAACCTGTGGCAAATTGAATTGATTGGACATTAGGCATGCACCCGTGTGTCTAAGGTCCCACAGTTCACACTGCAGCTCAGCACAAAATGCCGAGCCTTGTAGTCCAATAGAATTGTGCGAAGGTGTAGAACAGGTTTAAAGCAGTCTTGAGAGCCTGAAGAAAAAGAATCTCTGGTCACCATCCCTGCGATGAAGCATGATGGTGGTAGCATCACGCCTTCAGGGCCTCTCATCATTGTGGGTTATTGAGTGTAGGTCGATGGGCAATTTTATCCATTTACGATTAACTCTAGAGCACAGTAAAGTGTTGGAAAAAGAGACGGGGTCTGAGCGTTTTCTGAAGCCACTTTATATACAGCATAGACCTCACAAGAGCCCTTTCCTTGACTGATGTTCAATTCCAGGTGATTTTTTTAGTATTAACTTCAAATAAATAGATTTCCTGAAAGCAACACCTGAAATTTTTACAGGTGAGGGGGAGAAGCCAAGCCCCCACTGTTAACTGCAGTAGATGTGTATGTCTATGTCCACAACATGCCCTGTAGCATGTGGATTATTAATTGCATTCTAGACCTGAGGCTACCTATTCTCACTACTCAACAGACAGTAGGTGAAGGTATTGGCAATCCTCCTGCACAGCTTTAAAACTTAACCGTGTGGTCATTATCAACGCTGGCACATACCTGCTGACCAGCTCGACAGGGAACTGTGTTACAGGACATACAGTAAAGGACATACAGTAGTATGTAGGCAAACTAGGAAAGTACTTTAGCCTCTTTCCTTTTATCTTTGCTTGTTAAATAGCAAGGCATACAGCATATTACAGTATGGCGCTGTGTAAGCAATATAGTTGATAGCAAGTGTATTTATTTTTCATTTCATACTTTCTCTTCCACCTGTTATCTGCTGGTGTATGGTCGCTGTATGGTCTTTGCAACTCAAGAATAAAAAAGCACCTTTCAACAGCTAGAAGTGGACACAGATTACAAATCACATTCCTTCTGCAGTTAAAAGTCAAGCAGTATTTAGCGGTAACGTCATCTTCCTATGCTCTGGAAAACTCCAAAGCTCAGGTCGGGCTGAGAAGAACCAGCTTCTACATTATGTTTTCACAGATTTGGACAGTATTTCCTGGAAGACAGCGCACCAGATAGGTTTTTCATGTGAAAGGTAACAGAAATAGTGGTGTCAAGAAAGAACAAGCAAATGTAGGTCTAAGCTTTGGTGGTGCAGTAATGGCGGTGTTTGCTTTTCTGGACATAATGGAAGCACTTCAGCATGGCCGAACAACCTCTCAATCTCCATTTGGCACAGAACGCCCTACCCCCACCCCAACCATTCATGAAAAGTATTCATCGGTCTTATAATTACGCTCATCAGCACCATTTACTGTGTGCAGTACCATGGGTCACACACGGAGTGAGGCGAATACGGTGGCTGGCTTCATCAACAAGGCTTGACCCGAGCTCAGTGTTCAAGCTCACAGTGGAAAGATCTTGCAGACTTGCCAATTCTAAATTACTGAATCAATGCACATACATTTTACAGTCTTTCCTGTGCTGCACACATATGCGCATTTGCAAAAAAAATGGTTGCAAATTTTTCAATCTTTCGAAGCTACGTGCCTTTAAAGATTTGTAAGATTGCTGTATAATATGGCTCGGCGCAGATGTAAATAGTTTATATTCAGTACATCAGGCCATAGCAAAAGTGGTGGCAAAAGATTGGACAGACGGAGACCACACACGTCAACATTTTTTTCTGCCAGCAATGTAATTGCTCAAACTAACAACATAGTGTCTCCAGAAATACAGTTTGTTTCCATATGTGCATGTTTAACAAGCAAACCCGGGAAACAAAAACAAGCGGGATGCCTCCATGTTTAACACAGCCAGTCTGCAGTCAGGTCACAGATTCCCACCCATATTGTTCAATAGTTTCTTCTTTATATAGCATGGTTATAGACTGCTTCAGGTTACATGTACCCTCTGGAGTTTTGTTGTAAATAAAAACAAGTTGACATTCAGTGTTTCTCACCAAACTGAATGGGGTGTTTTCCTCTGGATATACGCACTTTTTTTGTGTCCCTGGATAAAGGAATTGCAGAAGTTGGAGTAAAAATATATGTGGTTTTGGGAGGTGAGAAGTTTTCTTTATTGATTTGTATATTTTTTTATTGAGCCAGAGAAGGAAGTCAGGGCAAGGTCTGATCAGTATCTTGAAGATGGGATGGCTCAGCTAGTCATGTGGAGGGCCGGGGAGAATCAGATGCAGGCTGCGAGCTCCGCCGACTCGTTTTTTAGAAGCACCGGTCTTTCAGAACTCCTGTGAAATGTGATAATCGGTCACTTCTGACCTTTCCATTTCTTTCTGGAAGTAACTCTCCACATTAAAAATCAGTGCTGTATGCCTTTCCTGCTCTTCATCTCTGCCTTAGCAGTTGCATATTAATTATTAGAAAATCGTTGTGTGCAGATCACTGTTGCATTTGAAAGTTAAAACATTGAAATCATGTACATCTTAAAAAATCTTCGTATTGTATGACGATTTTGGCCTAAATACAAAAATGTGCACCACGCATTCACAAATGTCAAGCAACAGACACAAGTCACTAGACAATAGCAGCAATCAGCCAGGAACTCCTTGATAAACAACACATTTGGACTTTTGATGTTATCAGGCCTGACACATAGAGATTTTTACCGCTGTAGGAAATAAACATTTACTTACGCCTTTTTGATTTATTCTTGTTGCAAATGCAGGTCGTCTGTTGTCTGTTGGATTTACATTGTGGCCCTGAGAGCTCGACACACTGAAGCTCAAGACAAAAAAAAAAAATAATAATAATAAAAATAAAAAATAAAACAAAAAGCACACAAATACAGCAACGCAGTGCAAGGATAAAAACTGTGCTGTGCAAATTTGCCATGCCTTTTTTCATGCTGGATACAGTACATGTTGTACAGCTGGTGAATATGTTTCTCAGGCACAATGAGTCTTAGTGCATTCAGCTGTCTTTGACGTGAAGGGGAAAAAACTGCAGTCAGT
This sequence comes from Psettodes erumei, assembly GCA_016785225.1. Lineage (NCBI taxonomy): Eukaryota > Metazoa > Chordata > Actinopteri > Pleuronectiformes > Psettodidae > Psettodes > Psettodes erumei. Next base: position 2,217,424 of record JAFBJZ010000863.1, on the reverse strand, counting down.
ATGTGGTGTGCTGTATAGATTTTCAAACAGTTTTCAAAAGTTGTTATATATATGATCTGTATGCTATTGGAAATTATTAGCAAGGTGAAAGCTTCATGGTCTGAAACTAAAGAATTCCCATAAGTGGGAAATGTGCTCATTAATCTTCTTGCAGAGAACTATAGGTTAGACAACTGTACATTAATTATGAATCTGAAGTCAGGAGTAGTAATCTAAGCACAAGACTAGAAATGGGTCAAAAACGGCACGACTGGCTTTTTCCATCTTTAAAGAAATCTGCCCACCAGCGCTCACTAATTAACTTATTTTGTCACATTTGTTTAATGCATCAAAATGCAGAAGTACAGAAGCAATGTGAGACAGTTTATAGGGTTCATGTGGAGGATTTCTTTCTTGCCCGGGCTCTGGCTGCCAGACAACCAACAAATAATCCTGCGAGTAGCTGCCTGTAAAACCACAGCACGATGCTTTTACTCTGACTCATGCAAATCAAACAAAATGAGGCATAATGTATTAATTGGTCTGTCAGACAGCACAGGTTTTAAATATCTCTAAATATTGAGCTTCACATTTGGAAATGACCACAGTTGCATGTTGCATGTTGCTGTTCCATGGTGCATGCATGGAACATCATTAAATCAAATCAAAGATCTTCAGCATGAGGGCTGCTGAATACTTGAATGTAAGATTAGAATTCAACACATACCACCGAGGTTGTCACCTCAGGATTGTTCCTACAGTGATGGTTTTCTCAGAGATGCTGGGGGGGGGTTCATGCATCAATATTAATGACATCTTCTTTTGTTCTCGATCTGTAGTGGAGCTACTGAGTTCAGATGATTTAGTCAGATAGTTATTCATCAGCTTGTGTGTGTGAAGAGCACAAATCTGAATGTGAATCTTTAAATCTGTATGCAGGTGGTTGTGTCTTCTTCATATTATCATCATTTATCATAAACAGTTAAGATTTTTTTAAAATGCAGTACATCACATTACATTGCAATATATATACCCCTGCATTGTGATATGTATGGTATCGTCAGATTCTTGCCAATACATGCCATACATTAATCTCTCTTTGTTTCCCCAGAACGTGTGCAGCACACTGTGGTGCACCGTGGGAACGACCTGCCACTCGAAGCTGGACGGGGCCGTGGATGGGACCAGCTGTGGCGAGGACAAGGTAGTCCTCCGTTTGAGCTGGGAAGAGTAGGCAGATGTGTGTTGTTAGCAGCTGTCAGCAGCGGTTGGTTTTCAAAGGGAAAGACTTTGGCTTATTGGAGTCTTTCTTGTTTACATTATTTTATTTTGGAGGTTCCATATGAGTCACCATGGCTGACCCAAGACTTTTGGAACCTCATCAGAATATCCACCCCCTTACATATGGTTCATTCAGACTGTTGTGTGACCATATTGCTCATTTTAAAAGTCATCTTTGTAAAGAGAGGACAGTAAATAATTCAATTACTACCCAGTGTATGTAAACAGCCTCCTTTAACCTCATAACAAGTAGAGCTGAAAGAAAATTACTCCTGGCATAAAGTACTTTTTCTTTCAAAGCAATTAGTTTTCCTCTGCAAAAGTGTTGTAAAGTCACCCGTATCCTTACTTGACACATCTCTACTCGTGATTACCTCAGTAAACGGTGTTCTAAAACCAAAAGTCACACTCATTAAATAGTTGTTTAATAGTGCTTGCCCTCGTTTCCCCTGAAGTGTAATTCTTTATATAAATTAGTTTTCTTTTAGCAGTTACTCAGCTGTACTGCATGCATAATAAAAAGTAACATAACAGACAAGGTGATGAAAGCTTAAACAATGACTTCTCAGCTCTCATTGAAAGTGCAAAGTAGAAGTATACATGTAGTAATATTTGGAGATGTGGTGAGTATCAGAATACACAGATAACTACACATTTCAGACAAAATGGTACATGCAAACCTTAAAGTGGGTGGGTCGCTGCTCCACAGGACAGTGATACATTTATTTCCTTTTTTTTTTGTTTTTTGTCTTTTGCTGATATCACCAGTGGTGTTTGAGTGGGGAGTGTGTAGCGTTTGGATTTCACCCCGAGAGTGTAAATGGGGGCTGGGCGTCCTGGAGCGAGTGGTCAGCCTGTTCGAGGACATGCGGGGCGGGCGTCCAGAGCGCACACAGAGACTGCGACAACCCAATGTAAGTTGTTTTTTTTAATGAAGAGGGGGGAGAGAAACCAGAAGCAATCGCACATATTGGTTTAATATAACATAATATAACACTCAACACAGATTGTTCTGTAGACAATGATGTTACTCATAATGTACATACTATTATGGAGCAAAACTACTACTACTACTACCACCATCAATAATAATAACGATGATAATAAGAACAACTAGAGCTGAGAATTTTCAGATCTGGATCCTGCAGCTCCAGAGTCATGTGCCTGCACAATGAGGACAGGGAGAGACGGAAAGAGAAGAGAAGCACAAGGCTACGAGAAAGGGAAGAAAAAAGATAGTAACGTGTAGTAGTGTGGTATAACTGCAGAGAGAGAGAGAGAGAGCTCAGTGCATCAGGGAAGTTCCCCCAGCAGCATGACTAAGGGCTGATGCAGGATTTATCAAAAAGGAAAGTTTTAAGCCTGACCCTAAACAGGGAGTGTGGCGGCCCCTCAAACCCAGTTTGGGAGCCGGTTCCACAGAAGAGGAGCTTTTAGCCGATAGCTTTTAACTCGTTATCCATGTGGGCAGAGTCAAATGAGCACATGATGTGGCCGACCCGGAATCTGAACTTAACCTCTGTCTGAAGAAAGAGGAGAAGCATCTTGCTGTCTTACAGTTCCGTGTTAACATGCCTCAACATGATGTCTCAGCTGTAGAGGCATGGGAAAATAAATAACTGCTTCACTCTACTTAGAAGATAATTAGTCTGTGATGCCGAATCTTCGTATGAACGTGGACACGAACAGTGAAGTACACGAGCCAGAATTGAGTGTTTCATAGGCTGACGTTCCCTCTTTAGTTTAGCCAAAATGTTTTGTTTTTTCTTGCTATGTATTTATATAAAATGGAGAAAAAGGGTGTCTGCTGATATGCCATTAACTGATTTGTTATTGTGCTCAAATTCTGATATCTGAACTGGCCTTTGCAATCCACTATCATTCTGGCTCGACCACAGATTAGTTCCCTCTGGACAGAAAACCAGCCCTGTTTATTTTTCATTTTTTTGTAGGATGAGAGCCTTTCTCTCACTGCATTAGCTCAGATATCATAAGAGTTAAGTCCTGAATGCAGTTGGAAGGTTTGAGTAAAAAAGTAAATAGCAATTGTGTTATGAGGTTTTTTAGCCATTTTAGGGAATCAAAAGGTTTGGGAAAGTTTGGCTCCGGCTCAGCTGTGTCAGTTTGTATAATGCAAGCCATTCATAAGCTTCAGCATCACCCTGCAAAATGTGCTCAGAGCAAGAATGGGATCATCAATACGCCACTTTGTTCTGTTTCTACGCGTGAGCATCAGCGAGTGGCCCGCGTGAGACTTTTCTGGCTTATCAATTCAAATCTGAGCTCTAATCTTAAAATGTCCCGACTCTTCCGTGTCACAAACTTTCGTGCGAATGAACGGCGTTGAAATAACGTGTCTGACCATCCCGCAGTCCCAAGCACAGAGGAAAGTATTGTCTGGGAGAACGACGGCGGTACAAGATGTGTAACATCGCGCCTTGTCCCCAAGACCTGCCCACCTTCAGAGACGTCCAATGTAGTCACTTCAACACCCTGCCATACAAGGGCCAGCTCTACAAGTGGGAAGCAGTCATCAACAGAGGTGAGCAGATCAAACATTGACGGTATTTAGGTGAACTTTAAAGAGCAGTATTCATCCTCATCATTGTCTGCTGGTTCTCTCCTGAAAACTAAACCAGTGAACCCCTGTGAGCTGCACTGCCGACCTCTGAACGAACACTTCTCTGAAAAGATGCGGGACGCCGTCACCGACGGGACGCCGTGCTACCAAGGCAACAAGAGCCGAGACATGTGCATCAATGGCATCTGCAAGGTACCGGCCCTGCACCCGCTCTTCAACGCACGGTGTCCTCTGATGAAACACTTCTGTTGCCTCGTCTTCAGTGCCGTTTCTCTTGATGTCCACACGAGATCCACAAGTGATTATTGTGTTCTTGTGTTCTGTGCATTTGTGAGCCACGCAGGTTGTTAAATTGACCCTCACGTTGTTTCCTTCACAGGCGAGCGTTGCACATTTGACATTCTACATGAAAATGAGCTTGTTGATAGAAAAATGTGGTGGCTGTTATCTCTCAAGATAACAAGCCTGCATCTTCATCCTCTTATCACCCTGGCCCAAAATGCCAGTCACTGATGCAGACACTGTTTGGATTGTGAGTGGACAGTGATCGCAGACCTTGGGCTCTGATTTCGTGACATTTTGTGACATTTTTGCTTCGGGCATGATTTCCGCCTCATTTTGTGTTTGGGAGAGTCGCTCTAACAATACAGACCGAATAAGTATCTAGTTTTTCATGTTGAATTCAAAGTAACCAGTTTATCTTTGCTGCATGTGTGTTGCAGAATATAGGCTGTGACTATATGATTGAGTCCGGTGCTGTGGAGGATCGCTGCGGCGTGTGTCAGGGTAACGGGTCCACCTGTAAAACTGTGAAGAGAACGTTTGAGGAGAGCGAAGGACTCGGTACGTCTCCGACTCATCTGGGTTTTTAAAGATGTTGATATTTTGAGTTGTTGCAGCGGGAAAAGCACAAGTGTCAGTAAGTTGGAAAATTGGAACTACTCACGTTGAACAGCTGCTGTCAAATGTACAAAAACATGTTATTAACAGTTTCAAAGAGAAAAAAAAACACCTGGCACCTGCTATACTGCTGCATATAAAATTGGATTCCACTTTAAGTTATAGCATTCATGAGCAGTAAACTGGGGTTTATAACGCACTGTAATGTAGTTGTGGCTACAAGGACTTTTTAGTGTGCATAAAGAAGACAATATATTTCACTAACGTAAAGTGTCATGTCCTTCAGGCTATGTTGATATCGGACTGATCCCAGAGGGAGCCCGGGACATTCGGATCGAGGAGGTGGCTGAAGCCGGGAATTTCCTGGCTCTACGAAGTGACAACCCCAACAAGTATTTTCTGAACGGTGGCTGGACGATCCAGTGGAACGGGGAGTACAAGGCGGCCGGGACGGTTTTCACCTACGAGAGGACGGGGCACCTGGAAAACCTGACGTCTCCCGGGCCCACCATGGAACCACTGTGGATTCAGGTGGGAGCCTTGAACGGTTTCACTTATTGTGTGTCTTGTCCCTTTGTGAGGGAGGCTGCCAGAAAAAAAAAACAACATTCGGAGAGAAATCAAAGTCAGCATAGCAATATGAAATCCAATGTGGTGGCAAAACAGAATAGAACGGCGAACCTATCAAAACGTCAAGTGACAATAGTTACATGAAATGTTTTTATTCACATGGAAATTAAATTGGCTCAAGAAGCAACAAAACAAAACCAGAGGATCTGTGATTGTATAATGAGCTTCCAGAGGGAAATGTTTCTTGTTTGTTAGAGAAGTAAGCACCCAGCAAGATTGCATAAACTTTTCTGGTTCAGGATTTTCCTACTTGCACTGCGACCACGCAAACATAGTTCTGGTTTTGGATCCTGGATCAGCGAGGCCCCTCTCAGGAGGTGGTATTTTCTGTTATCCCAGGGTTTTTGTTTTAAGGTGGGGTTTGCAGTGTTTGCACACTGTATGCAAGCATAAGCAGTAACTGTTATCTTCAGTGGACTCGGGGTGAATTTTAACATCAGTGATGCTGAAAACATCTAGATGACAGAGTCATATGAAAAGGGGGGCGGCTGCTGAAAGACAGCAAAATGGCGAAATAGTCGGCACGTCGTCACACCTTTGGAGATCGTACCTGTCTGACGTCCTTTTGAGAATCACATTTCTGTACGTTTCGCAGAACTTAGTCAGATGTGGTCTTGTGTGTCGCAGCTTCTCTTCCAGGAGACCAATCCCGGAGTGCGGTACGAGTACACAATCAATAGAAATGTCTCGCACGACGACGGCGATGACGCACCTCTGTCGGTTTTCTTTTGGAAATATGGCTCGTGGACTGAATGCAGCGTTACATGCGGAACAGGTAAGAGAAGCAACTGAAGACAGAGCGTGATGCTTGCTTTGAATGCATGTCCCGGAGTGCTCAGCATCTGAAAAACAAGCAGTCATGTGATATATTGGTACCATGTTTTCCCTGGCATTAAAATTTATTTCTGCTTTACCTGGCATTCTTGTGCCTTGTGCAGTACATGATAGGCAAAGGTGGGACAAGACCTTCATTCAAGACAGAGTAAAATGTGATCTTGTGTCAGGAAACAGAAAACGTGTGTCAAAGACGCAATGCAGCTCATCATGCCATGGTGAAAAACACAGGTCCACACAAGACATATTGTGTTGGCACTAAATACAGAAACGCAACATTATTTCTCTACATCTTTGTTAAGCTATTCCTTCAGCGTGCTGTTGTAAGAGCTGGTAGCTTTGACCTGGGTGATGGACCTTGAAGATCAATTAGCGGCTCCACAGTGCGATTGAACGGACAACAAAGAAGCTGCCAGCTGGTCCTGATGGATGGATGGATATGGGATGTAAGAGCACGTTCGATGTGGCTGACAAGAACAAACAATCGTTTTTGAAATTAGCCTGGTTTTAAAGAAAAGAACACAGGGTCTTCAAATGCAAGTCTCTGTTTAAACAAGCGTTGAATTTAGTCGTGTCCATCCTCGCAGCTGTAACAAGCTTTGCTCTCTGGACTGGCTTCCTTGATATCGACCTCGTCGTTCCATCCCCCCATTTAAGCAGTGAACAGGCCAATGGCACCTCCTGAAATAATTGTAACCAAGCGCGATCCTTTCATTAGCATCTCGCGGTTCGGTTTTCACACCATTGCTTAATTTCTCTGTCTTTGATACCAAATTGTTTTGCCGTGCAGTCGGCATGCGTCACTCTCATCTGGATTATTCATGTGTTCAATCTGTACATTCAGGTGATAGTATGTGTGTGAAATTTAAAATAAAAAGGAATAATCAGTTTCAGAGGGGTATGGCTTATCGAATGGTGTTGACGTTTTCTCACCTCCAGCTCTGCTCAGTTTACAGTCCTTCTTCCTCTTACCTCTCCATCCCCAAATCTTTGACAGATTTTTGTGTATATATAAATTTATTCAGCAAAACGGTTTAGAGGCGTCTCCACTCTGTCGCTTATCCACTTTCTAACTGGCAAGGCCAAACATCTGTTTATGTTGGTGGAAAGATTTTTTGTGTGTGGGCTCGTCTCGGAAGGTTTCAGAAATTCTTTAAAAATCCTTTCTGGTCCTCGGAGCCCAGATTGGGATCCAGGTTTTGGAAGTGAAAAGCAGAGCAGCAGTTTTAGGTTTCACAGCTGTGCTGTTTGTAATAAAGGATCGATGCAGCGGCAGTACTGATGTAGTCAGAAATCAGTGCTTCACTAGGACCTGATTACAGACCTGCCTTGATCGCAGAAGAGCAGATCAAGCATATTTTTAACCATCTTCACCTGTTTCCATAGAGGAAATGGGCAAGCTGTATTACAAAAATGAACCCAAATGTCATTAAGTAAACAGTATGCACATCTTTTCAATACAAAAGCCGCTTTTTACTCCACTTACAGACATAGTGATTACCTTTAGCACATCAAGAGACATTTCTCACCCAAATTCAAAATGCATTGAACCATAGTATCCACCACAGTGTGAGACTACAGAGCAGTAATTCAAGTAGCTGTTAAATTGAGCCAAAAAGGCCATGTGGCTTTGAGTGTTTTCCTGCATTTTTTCTCCCCCCTCCTGCCTCCATCTAGGATTCAATATAACGTAGATGCCTTGTCCCTCTAAAAGCTGGCTTTGAAGGTGTAAATTAGCTATCAGACACGCTTTGTGGCCCCCAGCGGCTCCCGAGCGAAGGGCGCAGAGAGGTGAGAGGTACCTCCTGCTCTGATGGGGTTGAAATCCCCTGAGGATGGCAAGAGTAATCCTGGAGCAGGGTCTTGTAGGAGGGGATAAATCACTTGCTGCCTTAGGAGATGAGTCCTAATGTAGTGTTTTGTGTAATGCTGGATGTGACGGTGCTCGGTGTGGTAGATCACAAAAAGCATTTCGGTATGACTCGTCTTATTTTAGATGAGGAGGAAAGAAAAAAATTATTCAGTGATTCACGACGTGTTTAAAAACCTTTAAAGCTGTGCTGTGGACTGGGGATGTGCAGGCTGGAAACATCCGGTTGGTTTCATGTTTATCTCTCAGTAGTATCCTGCTTTGGTAAAGTAGAAACGCGTTGCTGTGTATTGAGGTATTCCGTTCTGTTCCAGGTGTTCAGAGGCAGATTGTTCACTGCGTGGAAAAGACAACGGGGATTGTGGAGGAGCGCTTCTGTGACCCCTTAACCCGACCTGAAGATAACCGAACCAGCTGTAACAAGGATCCGTGTCCAGCCATGTGAGTCGACGTTACTGACACTGGTGGACACGCACACACGCACACACAAACACACACAAGCTCAGCAGCAAAGAAGCTTGTTGTGCCGCATGCACGGAAGCAAATGATCCAAGTTATGAAACCCAGAGTTATACACAGTGTCCATGGTAAAGATGTTTTCATAAAACAGATTACATGCAATACAGTACCTTTGAATATCTAATATATATTACACATCACACATTGAGCAACTTGCCCGTCTGCAAATGGCTCTATTTTGAAAACTCTCAATGTCAGATATGCAGAACTATACCTTTACAGGTCCAGGAGCCATTCTACAACATTTATCACATCTTTTGACACCTCACGGCTCTCAAATTTTAAAAGTTTAATCTTCAAAAGGTGGTTTACTCTCACAGTTTGGGCTAAAAATTGAAGATCCCACAGCTGTGCTTTAAACTGCTCGAGGAGGCAGCGAGTAATCTACGAGCTTTTATCAGCCTCTGTCAGCCAAGGAACCTGCAACAATAATGAAAGGTTTATTTATGTTTTGCTTTCAGTTTATCAAAGCAGTTTCCTTTCCTGAGTTATGTCTTCATATCTGCAGAGCTGGGTTTTTTTTAACCTGACAGCGCATTATCAGGATTTTTTTTTTTAAAGGGAACTTCAAGAAGGAGCTCTGAAGGAGAAGAAGGGACACAAGACACAAGGGACAATTAAACTTCTCTTCCTCATACACCACTCCTTAATTGCACCCCACCCCACCCTCAAAGTCTCCCAAAACTGAAGACAAACTATGGTTATTCTGGAAGCATAACCTCTTCACATCAGACATGGGAGGTGTCCAGCTGGCTGGACGCAGCTGGCAGGCCAGTTCATCACGATCAAGAACCCCCCCCCAAAAAAATACCACTCCAATATTTGTACTCCAAAACATTTTATCTTGTGCGTATCATCAGCAAACAGCTGGCGGTACATTTTGATTTCATGGGAAGAGGACACACTCCCGCTGTTAGACACCAGATATTTTTTGGGGGGTAATTACTTGTGTATAATTGTGTTCGTACTCCGACACGCATGCCCTAACTTTCTGCGTTGCGGCAAGTGAATAGTCACAGTTTATTTCTGCATTAAATAGACTTTGAGTCACAGTGAGGGTTTGAAACAAAGACATCACCAACGCATTCGGTGTCTACACACAAGCAAACTCTTTATCTAGCAAAGGGTCCCAATCTGTGGCACACTCCATCTCTTTCACACTGTGACAAAGTGTGTCTTATTAACGGTGGTTCGTTTTTGTTGAAGGTGTTAGGCTCCTAGCAGTATAATCCATTACGGAGCACCGGAGAATGTGCATCAAGCTGGAGTCTCAAAAGTCAGAAATATCACCTTTTTTTCATGAAGCAAAACTGGAGACAAAGCTATTTACAGTCAACCATATTAACTCTCCAAAGAGACAATGTGGACATTGTGTACAGTGGGCCGATAAAGTCGTACTCAGTGAACCTTTATAAAACAGCCATCTGAGTCTGTATGTGTGAGTCATCTGTGTCTGCACAGTTGCAATATATTGTCCTCTATCGCAAGCGCCATTAAATTGGAAATCTTTGGGTCTTTTGTGTGTGTGTCTGTGTTTAGATGGTGGGTCGGGGATTGGCAGACGTGCTCGGCGAGCTGCGGGAGCTTGGGCCTGTCGAGAAGGACGGTGCTCTGCATCCAGGCGGTGAGCGTGGAGGAGCAGAAAGCCCTGCAGCCCAGCGAGTGTGAACACATTCCCAGACCTGAGGCCCTATCCTCCTGCAACACGCACGTCCCCTGCCCAGCAGACTGGACCGCTGGCAGCTGGTCGAAGGTGAGCCTGGGATTTGGAACACGAATGAGGTTCTGGTTTTGTTGGATGAAGTGTGCCACTTCAAAAAAAAAAAAGAAAAAGGACACCACCAGTTCACCAGGAGATCTTCCAGCCACTTTCGCTTTTGAGAAAAGGTCTTCCTGTGAAGGATGATGGTGAATTACTTAGCAGTCAGGGGGAAGTCGTTCATGATCCTTACCCTCGAGGTCTCCTGCAGTGTATTTCTTTAATTTATCAGCATGCGTCTCAGCAAATATACCGCATACCGCATATTTGTAGCATTTTTGTTGAAAACACAAATGCTACAAATTCGACTGAGATGGACCCAAATCCCTAATTTTTGGTGCACACCAGAGTGGTTGCTTGTAGCCAGCAGGGGTCAGGTGCTTTTTATCCACTTCTGCTTTTCACTCATAGAAAAGACGTTTTTAGAAACAGCTGACGGACTGTAATACGTTTCCTCACACTGCAGTCTTATCTTTTTTCCGTGGACTGGGGACCACTTTGTGGGGATCCAAATAAACAGAGGAAGGAATTTAAAGGCGTTAAAGGAGTGAAGAACTTCACCTGGTCTGAACTCGCGGCCTCCACTTTCTCCAGCTGTGTCTCTCTACCTCATTATTTTTAGCTATGTTTCTAGGGAAGGGAGCGTCTGACGGTCAGAAAACCACTCTGTCCCAGACTGAAATATCTCAACAGCTGTTGGCCAAGACTTTACAGATGTTCGTGGTCCAGAGTGGATAAATTCTAGTGATTGCGGTAATCCCTGACATTTCCTCGAGTGCCACAAGCAGGTTCAGGGGTTGGGCCAAATTTGGTCCCACACGTTCATGCTCACCTGAGGGTGAATGCTGATAACTTTTTCTCTCCCACCCTCATCAAGTCAAAATTTCAGTTCCAGGCTAATACAATCTCAACACGTCAGCATGAGAGGATTTGCAGAACAGAAGCACAGCCACATTTTGATTGACAGTCATGAGCTTCTACCCCTGACTTTGGTCTCCTCTAATTGGTTCTAAAGTTTTCAAAATAAAGTTAAAACTTCAGAAGGGAATATCTCTGCAGCACTGCTAGGCTGCTCAATGAGTCTGGCCTTTGACAGCACCTCTCCACATTATGTTTTTAAACATATTTCAGCTAAAAATGTCAGAAAAATTATGGGTTACAATCTTCAATTCAGGTTTATCTTGCACTACATTTTAGTTTTCACTGTGTGAATGCATTTGCATGATGCTGTATGTGTACTTTGCCCTTTTGAGCATTTTTAAAGCACCTTGTAAAATTATAGGCCCAATGCATATAATTAGCATTGTTCTGTCTTTTCTGTCCTGCAGTGTTCGCTGACATGCGGAAGCGGAGTACGTCGCCGTAACGTAACCTGCTCTCGAAACACAGGCGCTGACTGCGACCCCCAGAAAAAACCTGTAGCCGTCGGCACCTGTTACGTTCAAGACTGTCCGCAGGTTGTGGATAATTTCGGAGGTATCGAGTGGTCCGGAAGCGGCTGGTCAAGCCAAGAGGTGCTCAATGAAATCAACTCCATACCTGAGGCCAAGCCTCCTCCCAAATACAGCACCACCAGAGCCCAACCCAAAAATCTGAACGACCTAAATAACATCGTCGAGCAAGAGTTTCACTACCACAATAACATTGAAAATATTGAGCACAGCAGCAATCGAGTTGAATTTGATGATTTCTACTATGACTATAACTTCATCAACTTCCACGAAGACTTGTCAGATGACTTTGAGAGCGATGAAAAAGATTCAGATGATAGTCACAGACTCGGGGCTCCACAGGAGGACAAGCCAACCCACGGTATAAAGGAAAATGCCTCAGTGGAAACCACAAGACCTCCCACAGCTACTTCAGCCATTTCTGCAATTTCAAAGGCCCCTGCCTACACTTTAAACACTGAAGATCCACAGAACATAAGTCTGGACAATGAGAAGGGCAATGGAAATGCAGCAACAAAGGAGTATGTACAAACAGATTCAGAAAATTTGGGTGACTTTCTTTCTGAGGATTATCTTCTGCCTGTGTCTGCTACTCATTCACCAACATTATCTACAACTCATTATTCGCAAACACTAAAAGAGAGTCCTAACGAGTGGTGGCCTGAAAAGCTCAGCACAATGCCCGGTCTTCATTTCACAACAAAGGAGCCGACACAGGATGCCAAATTGGGGCAAAATGGGGAGGAAGCTGAAAATAACTACGACTACTTTGTTGAGGAGGAAACTCACACCGAGGATGTCACCATGACTCCTGAACACGCTGCTCCTTCTCCCGCACATGAAAACATTGTTAGTTCCATTGTCGCCACAACAATGAGCATTCGGGAGACTGAGAAACATGAGGATTATGAGTACAGTCACAATGACATAAGCACACTAGGTCCATATGTCTCTGAACACCATGAAGAGGTGGAGAGTCCAGAACCTTTGGGCTCTCCCACGCCAGATACTGTAATTCAGGTTAAGACTGAAAGTGCATCAGAAATACCTCAAACAACCAGTCAATCAATAATAGTTTCAACTGCCTTCACACTGGAAGATTTGGACTTGGATCAGATGAATTTTAATACAGTGGATGTCTCCAGCAAGGGTAACCCATCACTTCATGCCTCTCAGAAGACCACTCCTGTCCCCACTTCCTCTCTGCTAATCTCAGGTAACCAAGAGGCCTCCGATGACTCCACATCATTAACTGGAACAGACATTATACCTCCTACGAGTCCAGAAGGAGCTGCTCCGCCTCCCCCAACTGATATCCTGCCAGCTGCAGTGGAACAGATTCCTACAGGACCTACCTTCACCAAGAGAACCGGAACGGGCTCCACCTCCCAAGCCCCGCCGCTCGATTTGGCCGATTTCGACTATGAAGAAATGTTCGTTCCCCCGATGATGAGGAGCGGCGATCCTGACCCTTCCTACCAGCTCCCAGCAAACTCAGCAGCCGCTCCTCGACACGACGTGACACCAGCGGAGCACGCGGGATCACCGACACCTGCTGTGCTCCTTCTGCCAACCCATCCGCCTGCCCTGAGGCCGCCTCCAGTGCCAACATCTGCCTCCAACGTTGCCTACTGGGTCACGGGCAACTGGAGCGCCGTGAGTCTGTTTTATAGTCCACAGACTCTGAACCCCAGCTGTGTCTGTCTACCTCTATTTCTGTGTGCACACACAGCATCCGGTCTTGGTTCCTGCACGCATTTAATTGGATTCTTGGAAGACAACATTTGCCTTAGAGCTAATGCAGCAATTTCCCTTAATGAATTCTTGTGCATTGCAGATAACATTTAAAGAATTTGCATTTATTTGCATCTTGTGAAAATGCTTTTTTTTAAAGAAAAAAAACGTCTGACCACAATTCGTACAAAAGGGAAAAAAATCTGGCTTTCCCATGATTTGAATTATCACCGTTTGCATCCGGCTCTCAGTTCGTGGTGTTTTAAATAAAGTTCTCCTGTTACTACGTTTTTGGACAGTGCTCCACCAGCTGTGGTCTTGGTGCTATCTGGAGGACTCTGGCTTGCAGCAGTGGAAAAGACTCAGACTGCGACCCCGCCAAGAGGCCCGCCCCGGCACAGCGCTGCTACCTGCGCCCCTGCTCCACATGGAAAGTTGGGGAATGGAGCAAAGTAAGACTTCCAGCAACATTAATATATGATGTGGTCTTTGTTTAAATTTTTAACATGGATGACGTGGATTTTTGTATTTATTTGTTATGTTATCCAGTTTTGACACAATTTTAGCCCTGCTAGCAGGTAGCTGTAGGGATGGCAATATAAATCAGTGAGTGAAATATCCCAACAAATATCCAGTGGATTACCATGAATCGGATTACTGTGAATCCCTTGGCTTTATCAAGCTGAGGTTGACATTTGTTGTTCTGGGTAATATGTCGATTGGATGGATTGTCTCAAAATGTGGCCCAGACATTGTGGTACCATTCATCGACTTGCTTGGCTGAAAGTGCCACTGTTTCAACACACCAGTGTGGCTGTACACACTCTGTAAATATTCAAAACAAACACTGATTTTGCTTAAACTGAAAAGGACGCTGAGATCAACTGGCCTGTAGTCAGGTAGTCAAGTAGTCAGGCACATGGTTCAGACAGAGAGAATGGCTTTCAGTACAGGAGTTGTCCTGAAAGGATTTCTTGTTATAAATATTTACAGTTATTAGTCTGTGAAGACTGTAGTCATTCAGGTCATAGGTTATCCAGATGTAGTGAGTCAAAGGCATCTGAGAGTACTGTTTGTCTCGGGGACATCTGCTCCTCATCCATCACGTAAAACAGCCTTCAATTCAGCGAAGCTTCTTGGATGAGTGATGAAACCCATTACAGCTGCCTCAGAGCCGCTATTACTGAACCTTTACAAGCTCCAGCAGCTCGAGCTGTTTGAATAACTTGTGCTCCGATAACAGTGCTCCAAGAACTGCGAAGGCGGCGTTAAACTACGAGAGGTCCAGTGTTTTGATATGCGGGATCAGAGGCCCCTGCGACCTTTCCACTGCCGGGCCATGTCCTCCAGGCCACAGACCCAAACGCCCTGTAACCTTCAGCCGTGCTTCGACTGGTACACGTCCTCCTGGGGTCAGGTGAGTATTTTAAAGTGAACGACAAGAGACACTGAGAAAGATACTCCCTCTTCTAAGTAGGATCGAATGGAGAGTAACGTACCATTGAGATGTGTGGTCTTAAAACATAATACCTACTATTTAGTTTTTGAATGTACGTCTTTCTATACCCTCCTCTTCCTATTCATTTCACTGAAAAAGGAAGCACGTTGTAGAGAGTTTAAAGCTACTTGAGATTAAAAAAAGAACATGTAGTCTTTCTTTCTTGAAAGTTATGTTATATTTGTGTTTTTATATTATTATTTGTGTAGTTATAGTGTGGGTCTCCCTTTGTTGATGACTTCAAGTAGGCGGGAGAGAAGACTTACTGTAACCTTTAGCAACTCAACAGCGTTTCATACTCAAGCTACATTATCTGAAAAGCACAAGTCCTCTGTCAAACATACTGTAGCTGTCGTGACTCAAAGCAAAGTCTCTGCTGTTTGATTTTTTTTCATGTTGTCCTGAAATGAACAAAAATCAGTGGCTTCCTAAGAAGTCCAGAAAGTCCATTTAGAACTAAAAAACAGTGTGTCTTCATGGGCAGTCCATGTAAAGTACGCGCATGTTTGTGTGTGTGTGTGTGTGTGCGCGCGTGCATGTGTGTGTTGTCTTTCAGTGCTCTGAGGTGTGTGGAGGAGGTGAGCAGCAGCGTATAGTCACGTGTCCAGAGGAGGATCGATGCAACAAAGACCTTCAGCCCAGCAACATCCAATCATGTAACAGCCAGCCTTGTGCTCAGTGGCTTACTGGATCTTGGGGACAGGTACACTACACACACACACACACACACACACACACACACAAACACAAACACACAAAACAGCTGAAATCAGAGAGATGTAATAAGTAGTTACCTGTCACTGATTTCAAACTTGATGTGTTATTACTGGAGGGACAAAGGATCTTATTTAAAAATCTATAATTCATACTGTCTGTCATACATTTCCTTTTCAAAGCGCTTACACTTTGCAGAAACACAGTCATTATTAATGCGTTTCTTTATAAAAAGATGTGATGAATTCAGTCAGTGCACTTTTATATCTAAGGATCTAAATCCTGACAGAAAACCTGAAGTAAATTCTGTTTGGCGTACACTGAACCACATTACAGGATTTGATGTCAGTTCAACCATGGAGACCATCAAGAAATACAGGATTATTGAACTCCTTTTTTTAGAGGAGCCCCGCTGCACACTCAAGACATCATGATAAGCATTAAGTTATATATCCTACTTTGGCTACACAGGGACACTGGTGATTTGTGTAACTTCAGAGAACAAGGGGGAGATATGCTGAGACTGGTCAAAGGTTTTGGCATGGACCAAAGCTGTGAAGAGAAACATGTTGACTGAATGTGAAATAGCCAGAAAAAGAAGAATGAGGGGATTAAAGAACAATAGTGTGACCTAAAGCCTGGTAAACAACTGACTGGCAGCAGATGAAATTTTAAAGAGAGTTCTTTTCGCTTGACATATCCAATAGCAGAGGCAGGATTTTGAAAATGCAGGGGTTGATGGCATGTCACCCTAACTGTGGCTAACAATTCTATCTCCCAAAATCCCCATCATCACTCATGATCAGACTGGCTAATACACAGTAAATCAGCTGCGGGCAGTCGTTTCATAATAGCCCGGCCTCAAAGGGAATTATGACTGTTATCTGTATTTCAGTTCTTTCCACAAAGGCAGCTCTTTTCACAATCTTTTTTTTTTTTTTTAAATCCCTGTACCACATCAACGGTGACAAAACACCCTCTAAAAAATATATTCTATAATCTTTACAAAGTCGAGCTAAAACGTGACCACAGCACCAATTATATTGTGTGTACTATCGATGAATGCACGTGGTCAGAAGAACAGTGTAATTCTTTGCTAAAGCAGTTGCTGTCAGACTGTTTTCTTATTAGTTGCCTAGACAGAGATGCAGCCCCAACCGACTGTGAGAGCAGCCCTGTTTCCAATTTCCGTGTCCGTCTCCTCAGATCCTCCCTTTTATATTTGGTACGACTGTGGACACGTGCAAGAAAGATGAAAGGAAAGCTGTTCAGACCGAGGACGCACCTCTGGTCTTCGGTAAACCCAAAGCCGTGGCTGTGACACCAGCTGCAACGAGCTGAAACCACACTTGGTCTTTGACATCGTGCGTATTGAGTGGGCTGAACCAATGTTAGTCACACTCATAATAACTGGAGAAAACAGGGGTCTGCTAACACTGATGATATTGCAATATCACGCTAACAAATAAAGCTAAAAATAAATGTTTACATAAAGTGAGGAAGATATTCTTGCAGGAGTGATTACCAGTCAGTGTTGTAAAGAACTTTTTCTTTTTCCCCTGCAGTGCTCGGCCTCGTGTGGTGGTGGACTGCAGCATCGACTCATCAAATGTGTCAACACGAAGGCTGAGACCGATGAGGAGGTGGATCAAGCTCAATGTGACCATGAGCTGCAGCCTGAGAGAACCCAGAAGTGTAACATACAGGAGTGTGACAGCGCCCCCTCTGGTGAGTAAACATAACTCAAAACAAACCGTCTTTACAGTCTTATATGTAGTTATTTGGTTGCATGAGATTGTTTAGGATGACACAGATAATCCTCCGTTTGTGTCTGAAGTATTCAACTAATAGAATGAAGTAATAGCAACATTTTGTTATTAATGTGATTATGATGATTGCAGAGAGCGCTTCACTGATGGTTCAGTTGAATTTGAAGTTAAAGATTAAAATCAAGAGACTATTAACAGTTCTCCAGATCCCCGTTGCAAAGCTTGAGGCATTTTTATGTGGCTGCTGTCAACTTGAGACAGAATATTTCCATAAAAATTTTACTTTACACACTCTTTGATCACTTTTGTTACTTTTGATGATGAAGGAACATCTGGAGAAGCTAACTTTTGCGACAAACTTTATGCGTTAGACCGTAGTACGAGGAAAGAGGATGAGCCCGCATGTGAAGCGCTCGCTGTGGGACTTTGATGAAAAGCCATCTGAAAAGGCAGTTCACACAGAAGAAAAGGTTTGACCTTGAAACAATGAAGGCGAAGGTGAAATTTACGTCCCCGCTGATACTGGCTGTGCTCAAGGCTTTGGGAATTTTTGTTAAGTGAAAAAAAACACTATAGCAATGATATATATTGTATATAACAACGACAGCCAAGACCTTCAATGTGCATTGGGGTTGTGATTCTTAAGAGCTCCAGTGAAAGGCATCCCAGATATCGACATAAAGAATAAACAGAAAAATAGACGTTCAAATCACGAAGGAGAAGTGGTAAAAAAAAAAAAAAAAGAGAGATATAGAAGTGTCTGTCACGATCAAGAGGATGCTGTTAATGTTTTGTGTATACTGTATTATTTACGGTATTTCAGTGTTTTATTACTGTCTGAGACGCATCACCTCCACATGAAGCAGTGAACTTAAACCATACTGCTCCATCCACAGCAGCACTGGTATCCACAAGAATGCACCAGCTCTTCCTCTAATGATGCAACATCACAAGACCAGTGGAAAGGCTGACTACAGTAGGCTCAAAGGTCTTCTTTGTTGAGAAGAACTTTTCTTTTTCTTTTTTTTTCTAACTTTTTTTTTCTTCAAACAAGGCATTTGCAATAAAAGCAGCCATTCACAGCAGTCAATTATAGGCTGCAAATCTTCTTTTGCCTGAAAGACGTCATTCATGATATGACATTCCATCTCCTTTTGATGGATTCCATCACGCTGGATCCCAAAACAACCAGATATAGATCGAAGTTCGCATCCGGCTTTGACGTGAACATCTCTCTGCCGACGATGACAAGGAAAAACCCTGAGTTGTATTCTAGCTCCAGTAAATATTTAAAGGCACAGATTATCTGCAGATTTATAGCTGCCCCCCCAGATTTTCAGCATAAAAGGTTCAGTTCATCACTCTCAGAACACAAGACACACTTCAATATTCCCCCCAAATTATTCATTACTTTTCCAGCTCATTTTATATTTGTGCCTCTTGCTATTTAACAAACCTCATTGTCACTTTTCTCTTTTTCATTGCAACTGCAGCAGTTCGGTGGCATTTCTGTTTAATATATCGGATATGAAATCACAGTGTTCGTCAGAGGGCGGCCTGTTACAGTCTGAACGTCAGTCTCTGCTGACATTTTGACGGCATAGAGGTATTAAAGTGTTATCATAAATATTTGAGGCGTATGATAACGTGGCAGCAAACGGATGGCCGTGTTAGCGCTGTGTGACCCATCATCATAGTTGGTAAATTTTTAAATGGATTTTGTTCCGACGAGGCAGATGGCTGCAAATGATTTGCCCCCCACCATTGTTAAGAAAAGCCTGGCGAGCTTTAATCATAGCATGCGCCAAAGAGGTACAAACCCTAGCAACAGTTGGACCACCCGATGAAACTGGTTAGCCTAACAACAGGTTCCTTTTTGTATAACTACTGTGTCAAAATCAAATCTCCCTGAAAGTAAAATGAATATCAGAATGCAAGGCTAACTTGCCTCATACTTTAATTATACTCCAATCGATGAAAGGCATCTTCATGAAATCAGCACTTTTTCAGTCACAAAAATAGTACCCAAATGTTCTACGTTTGCCAAAGTAATATCCATTTTATCAGGAGTGTTAATGGTGCATTGTAGATTTATGAACATGTGACACACTCTGGTCTGCTAAGATAAAGTTAGGGGACACCAAAGGTCAGTGCAATGTGTGTCATCAAACTTTTGATTACATAATGGAATGCTGAGTTGTCCTGGTCATATTAATCTCATCAGTTATTTATGAAACACTGATTAATCTTGGTTGGGAGTCTTAAGAGACACATTTGCCCACCTCAGCCTTAACAACCTTTTGCTTTGGATTTGATGGAATCAACATCCACATTCTGTTTAAGCTTTTTCCCCACTAAAATCATTGAAGCAACTTTGCTACATGAAATAGTGGTGATTAATATCACAATTGCACAGTGATTGCTTCTCAAGTGTGACAGTTATGAGCTAATTTGAAACAGATGGCTCCCTCTTTTGATGTTTGTTTTAACTTGAGTCAGCTGAGTGCGGAGGTTTTTGAAGATACGAGTCAAGGGGACGGGCGCTCTTCTTTTTGAACGTCGGCAGCCACTTGGAAGACAGATTTCAGGGTTCAGGGATAAACTTTGACAGAGATCATTAACTGGGTCTTTGCATATCAGCACCAATCACTTAAGGTAAAGTAAAACCTAACTGTCAGAAGCTGCACAAAATATTATCAGTGTCCCTCAAAAATGACCGTGGCAATGGTCAGTTATCAGGCGCTATTAAAGCAAAAGCTCTCATTTAGAAAAAGGTAAATAATATGATTCCTTATCATACTGGTTGGATGAAAATTTCCCCCCATATATGATAGATTATTATGATGGATTTATTAGTGGTGATCAGAAAAAAATAAACAATTAAGTAAAAGTCAGTAGGACTTTGTTACTTAAAGAATGTATGACCACTGTACTGATTCATTATTTCCAGACCAGTAGCATGGATACTATGATGCACTACCTATCATGCAGAGTCCATTATTTACTTACTCCTGATCTGCACGATTTTATATATTACACTTGATACATATACGCACGATCAGCTGATTGGATAATTGCAGGTTTTCCCAGTGCTTCAGTGACTGTATTTAGCAGTATGGCAGTATATAATTTACAAAAAGAGAATCCCATTTAATATGTAAAATGATGTGTTTATAGTGGGGAAAAAAAAATTTACAGTGAAATATTGTACAATATTAGCGAGGGTACCTGAGATATATATTTTGAAAACTCTGTTCACCTACAACAAATGCACTACCCAGCCTCTCCGAAGTGTAAGACCCTACGCTGAATCACAAACTGATGAATTGTTTATTTCTGCTGCTGTGTGACCCACCAGTATTTGGCGGGGGGGGCGATGATTCAGGGATACTTCAATCAGTGAGTAATAACTCCACGCTCAAATCTGATCTTACACTGAGTGTGTGGCATGAATTCAAATGACAGCGCCCGGTTCCTGTCGCAAACTGCGGCATTCTTGTCAGATCTCTTCAAGTGTCACTCCACATCACGCCACTCATGGGCACATATTAATTCAGAGCCATTCGGAGGCCGCGGCGATCCAGAGAGCGGTCCCGACTGTAATTGGATGCAGATCGGACGCATCTCTTAAGAGTTAGAGGAGAACGGGACGCGTTGGGGATGTTAAGTGGTGAAACAGAGGGAGGAATTTGATCCCCTGCACATAGTTTTCTCAACAGATAATCATAAATGTCACTAATCGAGCTCTCTATCTGTAGTGCTGCAAATCTAAAGGTTGTTTATCTGGATCGTAGTCGGGAGGGAAGTTTGTCAGATCTAACGACATTTCACCTGACATTTGATAAAGGTCACATGTCAATACAACATGCAACACTGTGGAACATTGACTACAACAATATTCCAGTCTCATCAAGGCCAAAACTAAGACTACTCCATGCTGTATGTTTATGGTTTTTAGTCTGAGCTTGCACGGCAAACTTGCCATGTGGACCGGAGGCTGCGCGTGTAGAAACTCCACCTTTCATTCGGTGTGAAACTAGCACCGTGACACGCGACACACAGCACCACGTGTGCGACTGCAGTAAATCTCACCATAAGTCATTAATATCCCGCTATGAAGTCGAGGTTGGTTTTCTCTGCAGCAGGAGGACAAGTTGACGCGAGGTCGTCCTGCACATGGACCGTGCACATGCCTGTGGTACATGGGATGTTTTTATCTGCAAAACACAATAACACGTTTCACATTAGTGACCATAACTAATGCAGATTGGTTAATTAAGCTCTTCTCACAGCTCCTTCTGCCATACGTAGCGGCGCTGCTGACCTCCCCATTATAGTCTGACCCCTGAAGATATGTACGTGTGTTCAAATCAGCTCGCTGCACTTAACTGTGCCTTTGACATCTGCGCAAAAGCGAACCGCTCAGGCGCTCACAGTGTTTATTTGATTTCACTTGTCAGTCTTTGTTAGTACATCTCAAGTCGAAGGTTGTTTTTTTTTTGTTCGTTTTAAGGAGCTTGAATAAACCAGGAGAACCTGAAGAACCAAACAAGAATCACGCAACTCTCACACGTGTGTCCAGTCATTAGCTGTGGTTTGCTTTTCCCAGGAAACCCTCCTTTTCATCGTGCACACAAAAGGTTGAAAATAGACAGTCCATACTTGATGATATGATTGGCTCAGTTTGTTTTCTCATATTAAATTCTAGTTTCAGCTAAATGAGACATCACAAAAAGAACCTAGACATTAAAGATAACAATCAGTTGTATTAATGCTGCGGTTGTTTGAAACAGCAGAGCATTGCTTCCACTGTGACATATTTTCTCCTTGTGGCTTATAGATACTAAATTATTTCCTCTGTATGAGAAGCTTTTCCTGTGGCATTACAAACAAGAAAGTGACATTATGTTGTTGAAATGTGAAAAATATCTATTATTTCCAAGCAACGAAACTTTCTTCTTACTTCACAAAACCAAAGAATCTTGTTAACGCAGACGTCTCGAGCCGATGTTTTGTTATAACACGTAATTCTTGTGGCGTTAAATCAGGAAGATCAAGAGATTGGACCCTGTGAGAATGATTAAAACAGCAGATTTAAAGATGGTTTGATTAAGTTTTGTTTGTGTCATGAGATGAGACACGGCAGGGGGTCATTAGTCTCACAACAGTGTCGAAACGCACACGCACACAAAACTCTTTGGTTTTATTGCTTGTTTATTTCATTTCGTTTTTGACACGTTCAAAATAAATCAGATCGCTCAATCAAAAATCGACACAGACAACCATACTCACATTCACATCCTCTGTCTGATCTTTTTCTCATTTGAACACCTTTCTTTTTTTCGTGATGTGACAAGACACAATATGTTGTTATTGCAAGAAAATTAAAAAGATTTGGTATTTGGTTACAACATGAGAAGGATTTTGTAAAAATTAGAACCTTTTTTTTCCTTAGAATGGAAAACTGAGCTCATCATTTTAAAAATGAGTGAAATAATTTTTTTTAAAAGCACCTTTTGTGTCACACGTCAGTGGACACCAACCCACCCGCCCTCCCATTCCAAAACTCACTGACAGCAGGGCCAAGAGTAGTTCAGTGTCATAAATTCAATGTGGAAATTTTGGATTTTATGTATTTTAGAAAATATGAAGTTTCTCTGCAGCTCTGTGGTTTTCGAGGAGACAACAGTCGCTGAGACGAGGATGTGGACAGTTTTCTGTTTTTTTTAATTACAGCTTGTTGTGTGCGTGCAGAGTTGAACTGCGGCAGAATACCAACTGTTCACAGGAAGCAGGATGGGACTGGTTACTTCCTGGTATCAGGCTGGTTTTGTGCTACGCAAACACACAAACCCCGCCGAGTTCTTGTCCCACGCACACGCTGGACTTAACAGATGGTTTCAGCCACAGCTCTTCCTCGTGCCCATCTGTGAGGTCGTCTTCTCAGTCTAATCTCCGTGTTGAGTTATTCATGGATGTGAGGCACCTGTTATAATGTGCTTGCATCTAAGCGATGCAGAATTCGAAGCACTGTCTTCTGATGGAAGTGTCATTCTGTCATGTAGGAAGTGATTTCCAGCACATCCTCCAATTTGAATGACCAATATAGGTCATTTGTCCTTAACCTTGGATATGACCCACAGGAGCATACGAGCAGCTGGCGTTGTCATGGCCACAGCAATAAACACATGGTTGAGGTTACTGTATGATTAGGTTTGGGGCAGAAAAACTACCTGTTTTAGTGTAGGTTGGTAGTTTGGGTTCACGTAATACTTCATCGTTACACGCGATTAAGGTGTTGGAACTGTGGTGAATAAAAGGAGTGACGTTTATTTTTGGTTTCACTGTTTTGGTTTATTATTGGTTATCCATTGTCATGCGTCGCCCCGACCTTCCTCCTTGTTTGCTTCGCTATACGACGTCCCCTGACTTCCTCCTTTTCTCCTGTAGCCATTACTGCAGCTGCTAGAGGTCACCTGACAATAAAACGTAACTCTGGGTCGTAACAAGCTGTTTGCACAGGTGACCTCTTGCCGTCTTTTTCTTTTCTTTTTTTTTTTAACAGGAGAGCAGTCTCGCTATTTCTCTTCTTCCCTTCAGTGCTGTCCTATTTTGCTTTTCGTGTGTTGCATTTGAAAAGACACTTTACCCGCCATTCATTGTTTACTACGTGTGTCAACACGGTGACCAAAGGGTAGAATGGAAGGTCAAGTGGATGTGTGACCTGCATTCAGCGTCACACTTTTCTCACTGCCCCAAACTACTTTCAGGAGATAATGAATTGCACTGTTAGTTTTCCATGTTTGGTTGTGTGTCCACGCAGGGGACAAGAGGTGATGGTTGGTTTCATCATGCATGTCAAAGTCTCCTAAATAATCATAAATAATTCAGTTTGGTTCATTTTTCTGTGATTATTCTCTTTAAAGCACAGCTGATCAGTACATGTATACATATAAGTATACTATATGTCCACACTCTTTCCCACTCAGTCTTTAATGTGAAAAATAAAGTTAGTGTATTTGCTGAGACTCAGGCAGGGTTTTTTTAGTTATAACTGAATTTGCTGTAGGTTCTCTCTTATGAAACACTTAAAAAGTTTTCAAAATCTCTGATCGATTACAGTCAAAGTTGCAGTTGTGGAACTTAACTTCTTACATCGCACTACAAACAACTTGAATTCTATGAATTCTACTGATGACAGTAATTATAATAAACTTTATTTCTGTAGCACCATTCGATACTTAGCACCATGCAACACAGGCACAGAGAGAGCAAGAATAAAGAAATAAAAATGTAAAATATACCCAAAAAAATTATTATTCATTTAAAGGCAGTCACATGTTAGAGTTTCCCCTCATAATGGTCTAATACCTGTTTCAGGGTGCCCTCCACAACACATGCAATAATAATGGTGGGGGAGAACAAATTTTCTTTTTCCACCTAGAAAAGCAGCAAATTTAAAGATCCAACAAGAAATTCCAACAATAACCGCGAGATAGAAAGAAAGGTTCAGAAGTCAGGAATGTCAGGTCACCTGGGCTCACCTTCCTCTTCGTCTGCAGATTACCGGCCCACACACCGCTCTGAGGGGCCACAATATTTCACTGTAATTTCAAACCATTCACCCACAGAGGATTTTGGAGGCGAGGGCCTACGCTCTCATCCAGCAGCTGTCCCAGGCACTAAAACAAATATTAGACTTCCAGTAGTAGAGAAAGAACAGCAACATTTCCACCCCCTCCACTGGACGTGACAGAGCTGAGCCTGACGCTCACAGGCAGCGATCATCAGTATTTATTTTTCACCCCAAAAAATGGAATCAGTGCACAGGTTTAAGTGACTGTGAGATGTATATTTACAGTATATTTATCAGTGAGAAGCAGTGCACAATGACTTTATGATTTGCAATATGATGTGCAGTGACATTTCACTCAAGTTCTTCTGCCAATGTTATATTTTGTACCCAACAAGAAATAAATTAAATACACTGTTCACATAGAAACGATGGGGGGGGGTTAGACTTGTGGAATATTCAGTTCTATTCCATATGAGCTTTGGGCAATTCAGCAGTCCTTCATTCCTTCACCAGTTCCTCGTCATTCACACCATGTTCTCACTGACTTCTTTATTTGTGATGCAGTACTCAACCTTCCGTGATCCTTCCATCATAGGACATGGTTTCTTTTTTCTAGCGACCAGCGCCATGTCACATCTTTATGCGTAGGGCTGAAGGATTTAATGAATGGACTTTTCTTGTTACTCAACCCAAGGTTCCGTATTGTCAAGCAGAGAAAGAGAAGATTTCACTGCAGAAGTCCTGCATCCTGTCTGTTGTTTGCTGTTCCTTATGACAGAGGTGAACAGTGGTGTATAGAGGAAGAGGAGCACACAGGAAATAGAAATGACTGAGCTAAGTCGGGGTCTGCAGGTCATTTTCTCTCCTGAAATGAAGAGCTGTTGCTGGCACTGGAAACTCACACAACATGGTGCTGAGCAGCAGGTTTCAGACTGAGCTACGATGTTCAACATGTCTGTGAAAGCCATCAGCCATTGTGTCACTCACCTGAAGTGAAATTCCAGCAGGAAAGTGTGGGTTGTTGGGGTTTTTTCTCCAGTAGCGCTCGTGGGAAGTTGAAGGACAGGTGGAAAAACTAATTTAATTCCTAAAGGAACCCTGGTTCCTGCCCACAGCTGAGAGGAAAAAGAGCTAAATACAAGAGAAAATATGTGGCTGTGAAACTGTAGAGTTTCTGATGAAGTGGCGATTCAGAAACATTGATGATTTTATACTTCTGCTGGGATTTAAAAGGCAAGGCAGCAGATATATGAAATGTGTGCACTTGTCACATTTGGGTTCGCTTCAGGACATGAGCAAGAAGAGTTTCACTGTGCACAATAGCACGAGAAATGATCGGCAGCTCCTGTGGTACATGTGCTCATGGTGGACAATAATTACATCTAAAGCTGCAGAAGTACCGGTTCAATCCCAGGCTCCTCACAGGCGAGATACTGAACGCCAAATTCCCTCTGATGGTGGCACCATCAGTGTGTGAGCGAGTGGAGAGCACGAGCACCACTCACATCCGTGACTGCTCAACTTGAAGGGTCCATCTCCTGATGTTCCAGAGACTCACACACTCCTTTTGTTCATCCTGTAACGACATACGAGTTGACTGTGAGCTGAATGACACATGTTTCACATCTCTCTCTCTCATCACAGGAGCAGTTTGCCTCCGCGACCGGCTGACGTTTCGTTTCTGCCAGACCCTCCGCCTGCTGGGCCGCTGCCACCTGCCCAACGTGCGGGCGCAGTGCTGCAAGACCTGCAGCCAGCGCTCCAGTCCTGGCAGCGCGTCCCGACGCTGAGGTGCAACAACCACAACTCTCACACACACATGCCTCATCAACTGGAACACTGATTGACCCGCTGAGCAATGAAGCATAAATTATCATTTAGAGTCAACAAGCTGAGCCTTCCCCTGATTTCTTCACCGCTAATTCTGTGGGAAAAAACTAATTCTGAATTAGTCCCGCTCCAAAGCGCTGCATGTCTGTGCTGGTGAAAGTAGAAAAGTATTCCCTCTCTCTTAGCTAATCAATGAGGATGTAACATTTTCATATTAATCACAATTACATTAAATGAACCAATATTTCCTTGCAGCAGGTCCTATCAGTGCAGCCAGATATGCGTCATTTCAACATGTAGATAAACCACTCATTAACCTTTATGGTTGGTACAACGCTGTCATTTTACTGACAGCAGCACAAACTGTACAGTTAGAAAAAGACCAGTATAAAAGCCGCAGTGTGTTTTGACGTATTAATGTGATACATGTGTTAAGATAAAAATAAGTGGTGCATAAATCCCTCATGAATGAACAGCTGACCATTTACTAAGCCCTGCCCCCCCCCCTTAGTTACCAATATTCCGCCTATGACGTTTATCAATCTGGCATGGTACATATGGAGTGTGTGATAACGTCGGTAGGTTAACCAGTGAAATTCTTAGTATTTTCTCCACCAGTGGCTCCTGGATTGCATACAGACCAAATTGTGCCGATAACATGAACTCATACGGGGGAAAAAACTTCCAGTGTTAGCCACTCACCCCGCTGCAGCCAAGACTTCAAAAAGTAGTTGGGTAGTTGCTGATGGAGGAGGGGTGAAGGGGGGGGGGGGTTTAAAAAAGGTCAGTTGAATGTCCAGGGCAGCTTGTAAAAAGCTTTTTTTAAGCAGTTTATCAGTATCAGTAACGCTCGTGTTATATCTCACTCTGTTTTTGCGACACATGTATTTTTTTTTTTTCACAAAGTAAAATGTAAATGTGAAAAGCGGAGCTGCAGGAAATTGTTGGTGCTAAAGGCCAAATAGGCTCCAGACATTATGGGTCAGGTATTGGCAGGCCCAGTGCCTCATCTACTTGAAGAATTTGATATCATTATTT
Source organism: Psettodes erumei (assembly GCA_016785225.1). NCBI lineage: Eukaryota > Metazoa > Chordata > Actinopteri > Pleuronectiformes > Psettodidae > Psettodes > Psettodes erumei. The sequence continues at coordinate 2,189,461 of JAFBJZ010000863.1, read as the reverse complement.
TTTTTTTTTTTAATTAACCGCTTAATTGAAATACGAGTTGAAATTCACTGCTTCAAAATAAACGTTGTTTTTGAAGTGATTGTGAAAGTTTTCAAAATTGAGGGAATTACAGGAATAACATCAGTGTCATATCAGATTAGGTCCAGTAAGTTTAACACAAGAATTAGGCATTTCATTCTTCTACAACTCTGGTTTTTAGTTGCTGTAATCTTCTTGTTTTAGAGGCTCTAAACTCTTGAGAGTTCACGCTTTTCCTGCCTTCAGGAAGAAGTGAGGTTTGCACAGACACATGCTGCACGTGGGCTGCAGTTCAGCTTTTTCAATTCAGAGTCAATTCAGAGTCTTTTCAGCTGGAATTGAAAAGCAACTCAAATTAAATCAACGCAGACCTGCCCAGGCAGCTGCAGTGCCATCATCTTCTCCTGTATTTCTTTATGCTGTTTAAGGTGTAATGTTAAAAAAGAGGAATATCTGTAGAAAAGCTTTTTGCTATATTGAACAACAAAAAAAAACAATTCTTTTGGAAAAAGGAGGAGGGGGAAATTCTTGTTGTGCTCCTGTGAGGTGTAAAAAGTTGAGATGAGGTAAGATCGCCCCGTGAACGCTGCTGTGGAAGCGGCTCTGCAGCTTTAAACATTTCTATGCTGGAAGAGAGGCGCGTTAACAAGCCTCTGGATTTGACGCTTGAGTAGATACGAGGCTTTTGTCGAAGGTAATCCAATCACAGACATTTGTTGGCTGTCGTTCGTGCTGTCCTCAGGCCACTGTACACACAAGCAACGCAGGAAACAAATTACGGTTGCACTGTCGTTACATCTCGTTCATACATTTTAAGTGATTACTTTATTTGGGAATGCAGATTAATATGTGTTAAAAGTAAATTATAAATGCCCTCTCTGCATTTATCATTAATACTACTATTATTTGGAAGAAAAGCAAGTGTTTTGTTTTTTTAATTCATGTGTTTTAAAGTGTTTTTTCTTTAACGTTTACAGGTAGTTACTGGGAACAAGATATTTAAACAGTTTTCGCATGGTGCCTCGTTCGGTTCGCTATTTCAACATTACATCCATTTGGAATTGTGCTCAGGATTCAGTTAGCTACACAGTAAGCTTGTCCCTCTTTGTTTACTGTTGTCGGGCTCTTAATTTCAGTGTGGGAGTTCACAGGCTAATCAGAAACTCCAAAAGAGTTCAGGACCTTGGGGTCAGACAGAAGAAGACGACAGCTGGTGTCTCATTTTCAATTAGTGACGACTGTTTCCTGGCAGGTTTGATTTGAGTAACAAGTCGCTCACACTCGTGCAGCTCGTCCTTCTGGTGCTGACCCTTCAAAACGGTCTTTGGTGTTCGAGCTGCACACGAGCTTTATTTGTCACCTCAGCACTCCCTACACCTGACAGTCCTTAAGTGAAATGCAGACATTGTTAATGTTGTTAGTCATATGTTTTCTCTTGTGTGTTTCTGGAGGCAAAACAAGAATGACACCATCTCTGCTGAGTTATACTCGCTGAACTGACTGGATTTCCACACTGAAATACAGCATGGCTTATACCTATAAGCCTTTAACTGCAACTGACATCATAGTTTGTAATATTTTTTTCTCAGTTTAGTTTGTTGAACTGATTGTTTCTATACTTTTTCTGTTTTTGAAGATTTGTCTTTTGTACATTTGGTGATTATGTTGGTTTCCAAGCACAAAAACAAGACTCTAGCCAAGTGGCTAACATGATCTGGTCACATGGTCTGTACAGTATTTCTCAGATAGAAATTAGCCATTAAACGCATTTTTCAAGGCAGTCAGTTTGCTAATTACAATTTCTTAACAAAATCCCACTGTAAACTCTGTTTCATCTTGGAGAAGATGTTGTTCCTTCATTAATCAACAATATGATATTACATATGAATATTTATATACTGTGCCTTCTACTACTTAATAAAACTTGTGAAAACAGTTATTTTATGGCAGTGGTCGTCGTGAGAGAAAAACATTGTAATATCCATTGTCAAATGCCAGAAAATTATAAATGCGGGAGTTAAGATGACACACAGCTCAAACATCAGAAATGAATAAATATATGGCTGAGGCCTTGAAGTACAGTTGTTTGAATTAAACATTTTCAGCAGAAAAATGTCCAACTCCCCAGCTTCTACCCCACAGGCGACACATGAGGAAAAACAGAAGTGCAGAAGTAAATACACAAGCTATCAACAAAATAAATGAACTTCAACACTTTAACATGTTAGGTGGAAGGGGCACTGAGAATTTAACAGTTCCCATCTAAAATAACAGGTTCAACAATATCATAGAGTGTCAATTGTACTTTTAATTGGATAATCAGGGATTAATCAAAGTCTCCAAACTGCCGTTCCAAACAAGCAGATTCGATACAGTACGTGTTTTCTGCAAACTGCAGTCACTTTGGAAAGTCAGTTCCGCGACGTGGCTGTTCTTGTTCTTGTCCCAGTCCTTGTCTTGGGGAGAAATCAGTAATCAACAGGTGGCAGCGTCACCATCTGGGTGAACTCTTCGTAGTCGACGGTCCCGTTTGACTTGACGTTCGCCTCTTTGAAGAGCTCATCCACTAGAGAAAGCAGGCAGAAAGCGAGGCTTTATAAGCCAACTTGACACGAGAGCGCTTCCTGAAAACCCATTTGTCTCCCACAATTACTCAGAACTCAGATAGCCTGCAGTCAGATAGTCTCTGCTGGTCCTTGCTGGTGGGAGTTGTCGACATTATGACAACAAGCGTATCATCTCTGCTGAGCCAAACTGAGTGTGATTGCAATTTCCCGGAGTTGGCGTAAAACCAAATATACTCTGTGAAATTATTCACCTCATCTCTGGGGATTTCACTGGGGGTACAGTGTTGCAGTAACTGAACAATATACTGCAGTTAATTTCAGCAGCCTTTCACAGTGCTGTAATCAAGCTCCCAGGTGGTTTTTCAAGTCAAGTATTACAGCAGCAGATCATCGTCACCACAGTGGCTTACAGTCGGTACAGTTTGGAGCTGAGCAGCCTCAAAGCACTATGGTCTGCTCTGCTTCTTTTTTAGTACAGTGGCATCAGTTATCTGCTTTGGTAGCTTGGTAATACAACACGGTGATGGACGTCTCCCCACTTGGCAGCAGCTGAGCCTCACTTAAACACAAAGGAATGGGCACAGTGCCCCCCCGCTGACAGCAGCTTCTTTGAATTAAATCTTTACTTTTTTACTGAGTCTGGACTTTCAAACACACGCCCCACAGATTGAGTTGGATGTGAGCGTCCCTGCAGGAGTCCCGACGTCAAGCTCTCTGCCTCAAAATTGTTGGACAACCACTGACATCACTTCACTGTCATTACAGTGTTTACGCATCACAAAACATAATTCGGTCCTTAAAGGGAAATATTCTCAGAGGGAAAAAGAAATGGGATCTGAATCGCTTGAAGGAGCAGATTTAGGATTAAGGATTCATCAGCATCATTGCCAAAAGTTCAATGAGAAGATCTGTATTGCTCTCATTATGTAGGCTTAATATCAATCAACTAATTTAGCTTATCATAAAGACAGGAAATGGGGGGAAACAGCTGATTGCCAGACAACTATTCCTGACTAAGGATGAGTGTGGCCAACACAATTTGTCAGTTTCTGTAAAGATTAGACAACTAACGTATTCACTGGTGAGCTGTGGATTGGTGGGATTGATGGATTTTGTAGCTTTCTGGCAGAGCCGGGCTGGCCCTTTCCAGTCTTTATGTTAAGCTAATAACATTGCATGCTTCAGCTTTTATACTACAAATATAGATATATAAATAAATATATAAAATATAAATACAAATATAAACAAAATACTCAGATCGCTGTACTTCTACAGTTTACAACAGCCTGGCCTTGCTCAGGGAAACAGCAACTGAGACGATAAACTTATTTCTTGATAGTAAATGGGGGGGGTATCGAGGTTAAGCTTGTGAACAATGGAGTAAATACCAGGAGAGCTGCTGTTGTATGGGAGGAAGGAAGGTCACAGGACAGCAAAGGATGGGGCATCTTGTAATTCCCAGGGAGACACTAAGCCGGACTTGCTTTGGTCATAGTCGCTGGATTGTTTTCTTAAAAGGGCTCAGAGTACCAGGGGGGATGCAGTAGATGTGACTCACAAAAGGGAAAAGACTCAACTGAGGTGAACTGTCCAGGGAGGATGAGGAGGAGGAGAGTTTCTGTCAGAGTGGTCGAGGACAACAACCTTCAGCTACAGTCTGAATCTAAAAACAAAATCCCTTAAATCCCTAACTCCTCTTTATAGATCCCAGTGGATTCTTTTGTTTACCCCTTGAAGTTCATGATTTGATTTTCCCCTGCAGTTAGAAAGTATTAGGACAGTTATGTTTTTTGTTGTTTTTGACTCTACTTCAACAGATTGGATTTTGCGTTCTGGCTCACCTTCTTTGTCTGTCAGTTTCTCTCCTAACATGGTGAGCTTGGCCCGGAGCTCAGACGCCTGGATGTATCCTTTCTTCTGTTTGTCCGTCATCCTCAAGGCCTCCAGGATTTCTGCCTTGGGGTCCTCCTGCTGCATCTGTCTGTGCATCATCGTCAGGAACGACGAGAAGTCCAGCTCGCCCGTCTTTTCTGAACGGGAATGTGGCACGAAAAATTAGGTCTGCGCCATGTTGTTAAAAAACAAATAGATAATGCAAAAGTTGACAGGCAAGAATTATATTTTGAATTCTGTTCCTTTGCAGTAAAACTGACTGAGGACCATTTTGGGGGGCAGAAATACTGGACTTGTCAGTTAGACAAGAACTTTTGGAAAGTATATTTTCCACGTTGCTCTTCTTAAAGCTTCTGTCTTTAGATTTTTTACATATTTATCAATAATCAAAGGATCAAGGTTAAATGTTTTACAAACTGTAAAGTCCTCTGAGACAAAGCAACAGGTTTCTTCATTGTTTATATGCCAGTTGATAATTGTCATTTTTTCATTTATAACGGCCTCATCAAATATTGTACAATAACCTGATAATAATTAGATATAATAAAAAACACTGCTGCACATCCAACTAAAACCATATATAAGCAGCACATTTCAAAACAAACTCCACCTCCTGCCTCTGTGCCTGCATGGTGCAGTGATGATATAAAAACCAGTGACACCTGTTTCTACAACTTTGAGTGGACCACAAACAAGTTGAGGTTGTGCATTGGACTTTACCAATTTTGTGAACTTGCAGATGCCTTTCTATTTCACCAAATGTGGGGCTGGTGCCCAGGCAGCGCATAACCGTGATCAGGTCAGTGGCATCGATCTTGCCCTTCTGTTTCTTGTCGTACAAGGAGAAACACTCTTTGAATTCTGCAAAGGAAATGGAAAAACACTTTGTGCTGAGCACATCAATCATAAAGCAGCAGCTTAACTTCACAGGAACTCATAAGACTGAACAAGGTCAGACTTTGATCCTAATGTGCTTCCAAAACTATTTTTTTATTTCTCCACCATGTAATGGTCATTAAAATATAAGTGAGGAGCACACATAAAAGAGGCAGTTTATCAAACAGTACATTTCAAATATCAGTAAATTATAGTAACAGCTGGAAGACGACATGTGGTGCTGTGGCATTAGTCTTACCGTTGATCTGAACAGGCGTGAAGAATTTTGCCTGAAATGTGACAAAGGTACAATGTGACTTGGTGGAGAAGCACATCAAAATAACTGTTACGTAAGAAAACTCATAAAAGGAAAAAAAGGTTTCTCAACAGAATGAATTTCTAGCACTCACCATTTTTGCAGTTCCTACGTTTTCTTTCCAGGAAGGACAGTGAGAGAGTTGCCTGCGTCACCTGGCCCTCCACCTCTGTTTAAAGTCCACCACCTGAAAGCCTGGGTGTAATTTAATATGTGTTGCTGTGGAAACGCAGATACCAGAGCTGCGGCGCTGCATTGTCCTTTCCCTTTCCACCCGTCCAATAAAACCAGGGGACCAATTATTCACCACTGACCATATGATACTGTAGTGCCACATCACAAATGGAAGCAGCTTGTACCCACATCAGTACATTTTTAAAATTCATTTTAACTAGAAGCAGCTGGGAAGATAAACAGACTAAACTGAAACCACACGGTAGTTTTCAAGCAACAAGGTGATCTAAGGAACAACACTGTACAATACAGTAATAATGTTACATTGAAGACAACGACTCCAAAGGCAAAGTAACCATTTGTCATTTGAGTTTTTTATTTGTATTGTAAAAGCTCTTCAGGCTTCCTTGGGTTTCTGAATGTTTAAGCTTCTGTACATTTGAATTCTTTTCATTACCTACACGTACATAAAGCAGTAAAGAACAGTATGTTGTCAGTGACTGTATACTGGCAGCAGGGCAGGGTTATAATTCATTAGTACATGTCAACTCCCTGTGGAAACAACGGCTTTACTGAACTAAATGAACAACAGCATGAATTTCATTGAGATGTGTCATAGTGTTGAAACCTTAAAATACCTGAGAGAATGACCTGTCTTTAATTATAGCTTTGAAACACTTCTCCATTTAATATTCTGTTTTTAAATCCGGTCTTCAAACCAATTTTTTTTATACACTTGACTTTCTGAAGAAGAGATCCTGATGTTTACATAATCCTGCTCAGTCACATCTACCATCAGACATTCACTTTTATCCTGTTTTTTAATTTTACTTATATGGGTGTTTTATCTTTTTGCAGACCCCTGAATTTCCATTTTATATCTAAATTATTTGTCAGGATACTGTTCTTCGAATGATAACATATCTATTTCTCTTTATTAAAGTTTGTTTGTCAAGTGCTATGCAACTTATTTGCAACATACACCAATCAACTGTAATTTAAAAGAGTATTTGCACAACTTGTAGAAAGTTGGGTACATTTCCTTTTTGATTAATATTTCATTGTGTTGCGGTCGATCGTGGGGATGAACCCGCAACTGGTTTTAATGTTGTGATTTATCGGTGTACATTTTTATACAAGTGTGTTTAGATAATCAGTCAAGCAAGCTTGTTATCTTGTTCTTCCTCGGAGGCAAGAGAAGAGGAGCGTTCAACAAACTGACACCTCCTTCCTTCCGCTTTGTAAAAGATCGAACTAAAATCATTCAGCAGTCGACTGAATGGATGCTTCGGTTAGGATGAGCAAGGTAAGGTCATTTCTTTCTTTCTTTCTTTCTTCAGTGAATATATAATATGTGCAGTATATTAAACTTAAACAGAGTCATACAGTCAATACCTGGGTGGTTAAGAGGCAGCTGGTTTACTGCATGTATTGTCAAATAGTGATAATGCATTGACAAAGTTGCAAAGGTGGCATCTGGCCCAGGGGCCCCAAAGGCATCGGTTTGTAAGTGGCCCCAAGGTGGCTCCTGACTTTTTACCCAATCTTGAGCTCACTTTTGCCTTAAGCAAGTGGGTAATTATTACCAAAAATACTTGCTGAGCTATTCAGAAAGCCAACATTGGTGAAAGGAAAATGTCATAAAAAATTAGGACTATATTAAGCGTTAAATTGATTTCTTTCCCCCCAGAGACTTATTATAGCTTAAGTGTGACAGTTCACTTTTTCCTGCAGTATGTCACATGCGTTATATCTCATGTCACAACATCCAAGCAGGTTTTGACAGACTGGACTTCATGTGCAAAGAGAGGCAATGTGGGCAACATCTACATTGTGTGTATGTGTGTGTGTGTTGATCAATACAGGAGACAGATTCTCTTCTGGGTGTGTGGCTGAGGCCAGCAGAACCTTGTGTCTGATGGTGAGGCTTGTGCACGTCAGCAGTCTTCATCAACCGCCATCCCTGTCGCACAGCATCTCGCTGAGGAAAGAAAAGACATGCATCCGTCGGTTCATACGAACATAAGTGGCATCTGATGTCAGTACACAAAGTAACACAGACCTGGGCAGGTGTACAGTGAGTCAGTGGTTATTCTTGATATGTAAGGTGTAGTAGGACCAGGGTTCTGGCACATAAATGAGTCCGGGGTACTTGTTGCGTAGCACCGGGTCGTTCCACAGATAGACCACCCACAGTGTCACCAGGAGCACAGTAACACTGAAGCTTGAGAAGAGGAACAGGCCGTTGCTGTCTGGGCAGAGGCCTTTGCGCTGCTGATGTATCACCATGGCAACCATGGCGAGGAAGGTGAGGAGGAACAGTTCGGTGATTTGTCCTTCAGTGACCAAGTACCTTTGAAGAAGAAATAGCAGGACACATCAGAGGCCCCCCAGAGAGAAACACCAACTCCTAATGTTAGAAATCTGTTTCACAATGAAATCATTCACATCCTCCATTGTGGAACAGTGGAACTGAAAATATGTTTCGCACAAAAGAAGTAATCAGATTCTATTCATCTCTGTTTGGTATCGTTAAAACTTGCCCTGGTAAACACGGTGACTTAAATTGGTTTATGTCATTTTTGTTTGTTTTTAATAGCAATGCAGAAAACAAAGTTGCTCGGGGGGTTAATCAATGTTTGGCAGACAGAAAATAAAAAAATAGGTTGGACCAAATGAAGTATGCATTACACCGTACACCGTATATTATTATAAACCATTTCTGATATAATCACGCTGTTAATCATGTAAATTCTCATGTTTTTTCTTCTAATCATTTGATCTTCTGCACATACTTATAGCCATAATGTGTTTTTTTTTTAATTTTTGCTATCTTTTAATTACAAAACTAAAATGAAATGATCACACACAACACAGAGCACCTCTTATATAATGGGCAGTTAGGGCAGCTCCAAAACGTGACTTAATTAAAAACCAATTGGTGAATTCACCGTCCCAGAACAGGTTCATGTCAATGAGGCTGCAGCCGAGCTTGATACACTGACTACAAACGTATGTCATGTGTTGGAGGAGAACATGTGCAGAACCTTTTCAAAGATGTGAAACGTCAACTGACCAATAGTAGAGAGCGCTGGGTCCCAGCAACAGCCAACCAGAGACGGGAATCTTTTTGTGTTCTCCCGCCTCGGTGAAGCAGCCAGCAAAGTAGATGAACAGAATGACGAAGAAAGGGATATACCTGAAATAAAACAAGAGGCAGACGGGGCCAGGTCCAGCATGATCTTTAACCCCCCAGACAAATCCAACATCTAACAAACCCTCAGAAAGAAAGAATGAGAAACAGGCAGAAACTCGCCCTGAGGATTCTGCTGGGTTCAGCCTCATTGATCATAAAATAACTTATTAATAAATACTGTACCATAGCTCTAAAAATAAATGGTTTAATTTATGGGCAGGTTTCAGTTCAAATCATATATCCGGACACATGTTTGCTATTTCAGTCAAATCATTATCAAAACATGTTGTGTTCCGTCCTGAGAGACTGTGAAGGACATTTTTTTTCCTCGCTTTTATGTTTCATTGACTGTACAAATCTCAAAAAAAAAACAAAACAAAACAAAACATAAAACCCTAATTGGCTGACTAATCGGGAGAGTTGCAGTCCTAAACCCAACCATGACTAAAAAACAGCTTTCCGCTAATCGCAGATAAATCAGTATCAACACATATGTCTGCAACTGAAGAATAACTTGTGGAGTTGCAGAGATTACATGATCTGTTTATCTCCATTTCTAAGAGCTTTGTTGGGTTTTTTAAAAAACAAACCCAGTTATCAGATGTTTTGTCATTTACCCGTCTTCTCATGCTAAACCATCCAGTCCTGCCTTCTGCTGCATTCCAGTCATTTTCCCAGCAATGTATAATCACGACACAAAAATAAGTGCCACACACACATACCACATCAAGTGCCCCAGCTGTTCGTCATAATAATACAGCAGCTCAAAAGAGTCAATCTGTGAAGAGAGGACAAAAAGCCTGCGTTATTACTGGAAACTCGCTGCAGCATTAACAGGCAAGTACTTGGCTCTCTCTGCCTTACGCAACACTGCCACCTACTGCTCACCTACTGCTCACCTATTGTTTATGTGACATAATGCCAAGTGAGTGGAAATCCCATCCACAGAGGCAGGCGGCAAAATGAGTGGAGAGGACAGAATGAGTGCAGATGTGTGCACACACCCGGCTCACGTTTCTCAAGTCATGTTTGCTATGAGTCAACCAGTGGCAGATTCTATAAAGTGCTATATACACTGAATGTAAGGACGTATAATAGAACCTTTCTATCCATTGTGATAGTGCCTGCGTTCTGCAGTAGCTCCACTTCTGAAAGTCAGACATTTCTCTTATCTTAGGGGGATTAAGAGAAACCCAGATGATGCACAGCATGATATCTTCTGGAGGACCCAGATCCACTCCTGTATACTCAGCTCCTCACGGGACTTTTATGTGTGGTTGCATGTCAGAGACACACAACACAGCTCAGGGAAAGCATCCGCGGCATGTCGGGATGAAAAGATTATTTCCTGTATCTGTTGATCTGTGTGTCAAACACAATTCAAAACAAAGTCTTAACAAAAATTTGACCTGAAACTAAAATAAGTCTAAACAATTCAGTTTTCACAGCAGGAAAAAAGACTGTTACAAAGGAAAAACTGAGCACTGTCTCAGTACAACAGCTGAAACTCTGATCTGTCATTCAGAATGTTCTGAACAAGAACAAAACAAACACACACAGAAAACATCTCTTTCTACTTCAGCATCACGAGTCCCTAAACTGGTTTCTTACATAACATCCAGGGAGAAATCCAGTTTTTGAGCGACTACATGTGTACTGGTTTTAGAGTGATCAGGTCATTGCAGTACATGTGAATGGATAGTTTTATCATTTCTGGCCTTGACCTGACCCCTTTTGAACCCTTCATTGCCAGGGTTCAAATCTTAATATGAAATAAACATGTTATTTAACTTTCTGTATCTGCTGTCATGATCCTGCTTTTATCACCTTTATCCTACTCCTGATATGACAGCAGCCTATAATTCCTTGTCGACAACCATATCACTGTCAACAGATGTGCCAAATAAGTTTTACTTCTACACAGTGGGGTAAATTCTCCCCGATCCGCTCAGTTTGACGAGGCAGATGTGGGGGGGTTGTAGTGTGTTGTTATGCCACGTGTCAGCCTTTAATATCTCGCTGACAACCACATCACTGTCAGGAGATGCGAGAGCAACGGAGGAGCAGAGGGAAGAATAAGTTTCACCCCTACACAGCCAGATAAATTCTGCTGGATCAAACACGTGTGACAACACACATATATGTGTTCTGTGTGGCGCGTTGTCAGTTTGTGTCATAGGTGGACAAGAAATTTTACTTTTTTTTAAGATTCGCTGAACTGTCTCTGAAGAGTCGGGACAAGCAACACAAAGAGCCTCTGGCTGCGTGACGTTTGACAGGTGAAAAATAAAGTAAGCCGGCAGAGTGTGTGGAATGCGTACAGGTGCCAGTATTTCTATCATCCATCGTCCCAAGATGGCTGCAGATAAAACACCTGATATGCCAAGTGTTGACGATTTACTCTCTAACGAATCAGCATCTTACCAGTGAAGCAGGTTTAAGGTCTTTGATGATGGGGTTCTCTCTGACGGACAGGTGGAGCTGGTAGCCGCTCAGGATGAGCCGGTGGTTGATGGAGTCACCCACCAGGTGGATGCTGGCTCCCATGACGAACGTGATGATGCAGAGGTAGACCGCTGAGCGAGGCAGCGCGCTGGAACTGCGCTCAATCAGCTGAACGGGACCAGCAACACGCAGGTTCAAAGAAATAAACCACTGTTACTTTTTAAGTACTTCAGCTACAACACGAGGAATTAGTGTCAATTGCTGCGATGTCCTCAAGCCTCGTCTCACAGAAACCACTTCAGATGGGGTTCATGGTAACGTGACATCTTTTCACTTGCATTTTTTTGTTGAAGGTTGACTCTCTGCAGGCAACATTACTGTGTACAGCTACTGTGGTTTTTACCTCTAATGCTCACTGCCTAGTTCTTCCAAACAAAGCACAGCTGTAAATGTAAAATCCATTGCTATCCTCATCAGTGTCTTTTTCCAAGGAAATGTGCATAATACATAGCGAGCTACAAGTAGCTTTTCTGTTTCCTATGACTTCCTAACAGGCTTTTTTCAGATGTTTCACCCTGCTTTCTCTGTTGTTGTGCAGTGCTGTGATGTGGTGGACTGCTGACATTCAGGAATCCAGTCTTGGGTCTTTGCGGTTGTGAGCAAGAACCTGACCTATCGCCTTTGGAAATCTCATTACTTTGTGTCAAGTGCCAGTTTAAATTTGAACTCAATTCGAAGTGAAACTATGATAAATTCCTAATGTGAAACTGAAGCATAATCAAACCAAAAGGGAGGTTACAGTATCTGGAGGCCCTAACAGAGTAATCAAAAAGAAAATGAGATCATTGTAAAATCAAGGTGGAATATTATTCCGTCAGCGAACAGGCAAAACTCAAACTGATATGAATGTTAGTGTTTACGCTTGTGTGTTCCAGGAGCCATTCACCATTCTCAGACTGCTCTGGCACCTTCAATTAATAAGTGAATAAATCTGATTGGCAGTTTCATACATAATAATTTGAGTTCAGCAGATCATCAAGAAATTCCATTAAGTTCTTTTCACCGGTGTGCATGAGAGTGTGCTACGTGAGACATCTGGGACTGGTTTGGTTCTGGTGGTGGAATTTCATATGAAAACCCCAGTTTTGTTGTGTTTTGTGAAGACTCACCTTGAGCATTAGGAAGGGTGTTATAACATTGTAGGCCATGTGGAAATAGTCTCCAGCACTGGGCTTGTTCAGTGGAAACCATTCCAGGGGAAGGATGATCTAATACACATGGCATCAAGAAAGGAGTGACGCGTGATTAGTGGATTTGCACTAATTAAAACTGCACTATGTGTCGATTCAGGAAAGTGTGAACTTGGCCTCCAGGCCTTACCATGACAATAGGCCTGCCGAAGTCCAGTATCCAGTTCTGCAGGGTCAGACAGAACCACAGGTCAAAGTGGAAGTGCTGTCGTCTCTTCTGGGGGACATTTTCCTTCACGCCAGCAGGAGCGCTGTCAGCACACATTCACAGTTACTGTGAGACATAGTAATGAAGCAACATGACAAAAGCAAAGGACAGCACAGATGATGTATTTAACAGAGCTGTGAGGAATACTGTAGTAAATTTAGGTGTATTGTCCTGTTTACTGCTGCTGTAAACTCATGTTTAAACTGTCTTTTTATTTACATTATTATTACTTTAAGCACTAGGCCACGACCTTTACACACCTTTTGTTAGTATTTTTATTCTCTAAGTTTGCACTAAATCTGTAAAAGAGGGAAAGGGAAAAATGAACAATACAGTGTACAAATACCATCATATACTTTTAAGCTGATGGTTGAATTAGTGTAATGAAGAACTGTGTGCAGTTGTGTCTGCACCCTTTGACATCACTGTCACATGATGTTTGCGCCGGCAGTTGTGGATTGGCTGACCTATTGGAGTTACTGTTGCGTTGCAGCTGTGCAGTTACTGTGCGCTGACAACAGCCACTGTGAGACCTGAAGTACCCACGCTACACTGTGGGTACTTCAGGCCTGCCCGTCAGGCCCGTGCCAAAGGAGCATGTCAGCAGCAGTATATGTCTAGTATATCTCTAATGGAGCTGTCAACCTCCCGTCCCCCTCTTACCACTCGTGACATTCAAATTCAAGTGTCCAGACAGCATTTAAGAGAAAAAACATGGGCCATGAAATAGCAAACTCTCATCAGACAAAGTTTCTGCAAAACTCATTTCAAAGAACTTTCAGAGCCGAATCATTCTGCGGCCAGCAGCTGGTTTCATCTGAACAGCTTCTTAGTAATAACGACTATCACTGACAGAACTCCACAGCAGTTACAGCTTGACTGACAGGCTGTGTCCAAAATCATTCCCCATTTACTGCACTGTGTGCTGCTTTTATAAGAGTGCCCACATTCCTCTTGAATGAATATCATCCCATATCTGAGAGTGGGGGGAAAAAAAGCTTTAACTTGACACGCTGTCTGAAAGCTTCATATGAAGAAAGTTTTGCAGGACTAAAACCAAGTTATGAAGGCTTGCGAAATGATTTGATAGGCTGGGGGAAACAATCAAACCCTATAAACATTATTTTGTGTTGGAGTGTTTGGAGTTGGATGTGTCTCCAACACATCTTCAAAGTTTCAAATTTGTTGCTGTTGGCCAGTGCATGACACTTTTTTCCAGGTATTAAACCTTGTACATGGTGAGCTGAAAACCAGTGCGCATGTGTTGGGGAAAAAGTTTATAAATGAAAAATGATTTTTAAAAATTAGTAAGTGTAGTATGTAAGTCTTAATTCACATTCAGTGTCTATTATAGAGGGAGCAGTGAATCTGCTGTTTGGTCAGATCAGAGTATGTTGACAAGCGGATTATTAGCAAAACGCTCCTGGCCACATACAGGAAGTCTGCGGTCATACATGTTACTAAGTCATTAATGGAAAGAACCACGTTTCTCACTTTCAAATAAGTCATGTTACATGTCGTTATATAAGCTAACAGGTCATTCATACAGGGTTAGGGGTTAGTCACCTATGAATGTTATTATCTCATTAGTTTAAGGTTCTGCAATAGCCAATCAATTATGGTATTAGTTGTTGTTTTTTGTTAAATCTCCAATAATGTGTTATACGCATTTACGTAACACTTTCGAAAGAGACGTCCTAACATTTGACTGACAGGTCCTGATACACTGAATATCAGCGCATCCAAAATCTGCATTCATGGCTAATCATACAGATGCAAGGAAGGACTTGATTTTGTATAACGTGTCAATATTCCTGTGGCGTGTGGCCCGGCTCTGCTTTCCCCCACTGACAACAGAGCAGTGGGTAAACGTTAGTCTCACGTGACGCAGACAAACCTATTTTGTTTTGTCCCGTGTAAAGCATTGCCTCGACGTTTCCGTACAGAGTGCATTTTCCTTGTTAGCTGTCGTTGGTTCTAGCTAACGGTACTGCCTGACCGCCCCGTGGTTCAAACGACGGACAGTTAACGGGATTCGGATATCTATGATAGCTTCCTTCCGACCATCTTTCTACCATAACTCTCTTAACTTCCTACTTGCTGCCCTGTTCCCGCCCACCCGCCAAATTAACCAATCACAGCGCAGCAAAGGCGTTACAAACATAATGGGCGCTTTTAACCCCGAGTAATAGTATGCAGGCACAAACATAAAAAAAAAACACTTTAGAATCACTTTCTGACCACTGAATGGCATCTTTTTTAAAGAAAAGAAACCAAGACTTCTGGCATTTATAAAGGCGCGGGCACTTATGTGAACTTCAAATGAATTTGCACATAGTACAGTATGTCAAAAAAACAACAACAAACCCCCAATGTAATATCTTGCATGTCAAAAAATGCAACAAAACTATATAATATGTCAAAAAATACAAAAAACTGATCATTTTTAGGAAAAACTGCTTTAATGTTGGTACACTAAACATTCATAGTGTTACTTTGTACATGTTACAAAACAATGGTAATGACAGCAGTACTGTTGGACTTTAACAGCTGTATATGGTTTGGCAGAGGCCTATTTTGAACATCACTTTGGGGCTGGTTTTGTCATGCAGGCCTGGCAACCCTGGGTGTCAGGAGAGCTCGCAGCTACAGAAAGTCCTGAGGGCTAAGCAAGTGTGAAGTGTTAACGCTAGGGAAATGTCATCACACAGAAGTTTTATCTCTATTGAGGGTTGTAATGCTTGGTTAATTGGTTACATATAACAGCAAAGGCAAAGGTTGTCAGTATCAGACAATGTCCTGCTGTTGTTTTCCTGGAGTAAGCCAAATGAGTAAAAGTGATTGTATAAGATCCCAGTACAGCAGTTATTAGAAGGAGTTTTGTTTTCCGGTGTGTGTGAGAGATAGATTGACACAAACAAACTGAGAGACAAATTGAAAGCACAAGAAGTGTGACACGAAGTTCTTCATTCAAAGACCATTGACATGAACAAATGAACAACGGTTTCTATGTTAGAACCAGTAACACTGTTCTCCTTCTGCCTCTGACACTATCCTAGAACATAGTGCCTTCCATACTGTGTTCCAACATAGTGCCTTTATCAGTAGCTCAAGGAGGACAGTATAATAAGAATAAGAATAAGACTCCATGCACTGCTTTTTGAAAAATTGTACCTTTGTTCAGTGACCAGCAGATGTCACTTTGTTTTGCAAAGTAAAATGCATTGTAGCTCACTATGAAACTGTGTAATTGCTGTTTCATCATCCCTGAATATTTCCACACTCTTCTTTCTACACTCTTTTAACTCAACCAAACCAAACCAAACCAAGCCAAACCAAACCAAAGTGGGCACTCTCGTGAAAAAATATGCAGCAGATAAGGAAGGTGAAATCCTTCTCACTTTACACAGTGTATGAAAATGTGAAGGATATTTAGGGGGATTATTCATTTGTATGTAGCCTTAAAATGAATGAATAGTCAAAACGTAATTGTAGCTACAGTACACGGAATTTTAATATTTGTGCAGAAATTTGTGTTGCTGTTGTTGAGTGTTACCCCTGTATAAGTGGGTGTATTGTCACTGGGGGCAGAGTTTTGAAGCTGGGACGCACATCTCGCTGCTGCCGAACAGCTGCAGAAGGACTTTTTTACGCACGAACACAAACACGCAGCTCAGATTTCCCGCATACCGCCAGGTTCATTGATCATCTGAGGAATCACTGCGCTCTCACTGCTGGCTCGGTTCAACATGGACTTAGCTCGTTTTCTGCTTTTCGTTGCGGTCACCGGCTGCAGAGTGAAAGGTAGGTTTTAATTGTTAATTAACTCACACAGGCGAGGGGCTCTGCAGTTTATCTGCTTCCATCTGGATTGATATGCAATCTGATGTGCCAAACAAACAAGTTTCGACTCTTTGATGCTGTTTATCACTTTATGTAGGATAGATATGAACTATCATACAGTAAAATATTGTGGACTAAATCTGCTTTAAAAAAAGTTGAAAAATACTGAAGTTGCATTTCCTCTCCACTTCAGCCGTGAACGCTTCTGTGTGTGTTTGTAAAAGAATGGAAATGTGTTTTCTCAACCTTTAAAGCTGCTTACTATGCATCTCTATCCGAGACAACAGGAGGGTAGTTTGAGCTTAATTTGACAGGATAATGTTGCAAAGCTTCGTTTTCTGCAACTAAAAAATGATGTTCGGTTTGAAACAAACATCACATCCTCTTTACTTCACTAAATTGCAGGTACAGAAAGTGGAAAGTGAAAAACAGAAATAAGGTTTAATACCTTAATATCACCGTTTTGTAACTTTTTTGTGACTGTAGGTAATTTCTTGTTGTAGTTGTGGATTGTAAAGTGAAAGGGTGTTTCTGGTGCTTTGATATGTGGGTCCAGGCCACCTATATGGTGGCACATGTTGTGAAGTCATTACACCCTTAATTCATGCACATGTGTTTCTATTTTTCCATGCTTTTCTACAAGTCATGTGACTGTTGTAAAGTGAGACTCCGGCTGTGTGAGATGTCTCCAG
The DNA here is from genome assembly GCA_016785225.1 of Psettodes erumei. NCBI lineage: Eukaryota > Metazoa > Chordata > Actinopteri > Pleuronectiformes > Psettodidae > Psettodes > Psettodes erumei. The sequence continues at coordinate 2,171,983 of JAFBJZ010000863.1, read as the reverse complement.
ATGGGTTATGGCGTGTCTATCCTGGGTCAGGTTTTATTTGCTCTCTGCCCCTGTTAATATGAACTACTCCTTTACAAAGTAGTAAAACCTGTAATTGTTACTCTCTCTGGTAACATTATTGCAATCACTGCATCACTGGTTTCATGCACATGTAAACCATGCACATTAATAACAACTCAGACCTTGATGCACCAATTGAGGAAACACAGAAATCTTCACTTCTCATCACTCAAATCTGCTCTGAATTTTGATTTTGATTGAGTGGCAGTGCATTTCATCATAGTCACTGACTCAGGCTCTCCAGACTGCACTCTACAGGCTCTTGGTAATCAAGGTTTCCCCCGAGAGTGAAGTATAGAGAGGCAGATGGAGAGAGGTCATGTTAGAGTGTGCACATGTGTACACATCTGGAGGTCTGAGCACATGCCTGGGGTACTTGAAGCTCTTGGCCATCTCTCTGACATTATGATGGGTATTAAATTTAATTAAAATGCAGAAAGACTTTTTCCTTCTTTTTTTAAGGCTCCCAGCTCACCTTAAGCAGCATATTGGCAAAACATCAGAAACGTTCCTTGTCTGGTCTGATGGATTGTAATTTACTGAGATGTGATACAGAAACGTTGTGGGACAATTACACACATTGATGCCTTCTTGAAATTTGATGATGCTGGGGTTGGGAGGGGGCAGATCCACATGGGATCTGGACATGGACAAAGATATGCATTCACTCTTTTTTTTTTTTTTTTTTAAATGAAAGAACCGGATGTGACAGAGAGGAGGGGGATACGGGGGCGATGCCTACAGGCAACAAGCTCCCTGCCAAATCATTGGGAAAATGTACCTCTCATGGTTTAGGATAATTGCGCTATGGCCATTAGTGAAGTGAACAGATGCTGCCAAAAATGCTCCAATAACTGAAGAAGGGAGATGAGAGTGTGTTAAACTGAGGAGCAGATCTGATTTGAGATTATACAGTGAGATGAATCCAGTCCAGGCTTTATATTTGGATGACTGCCTTGTCTGGTCTGCGTGTGTTTTCCCACTCATTCCTTTGTAATCGTAAACCATAATTTAAGCCTTTAAATGAAATGAAAAATGAAGGTTTTGGACCCGTCTCAGACTTTACAGCAGAGACTGAGCATAATGTGGGAGGTGTGAGGAAAGCAGAGAGGTTGACCTCACTCAGTGTTTTCTTTATATTACCAATGGATCACATGACAACCGCTGAGTGAAAGGTTTCGCTCTTGGGGATGAACTCAAATCCAATAACCACCCATCCCTTTGGACATTAAAATACATTGTGCTCCACCTGCTCATAGGAACATAATGGAGCATGTAGTAGCTGGAGAGCCAGCTGTTACAGAGTTAAAAGCAATGTGAATATTGGCAGATTTAAGTAAACTTTTAATTCCAAACTGAAAATGAATTTGGCATTTGATGTGACCATTAGTGGCTGTCTTTCTCATTTTCTTTTGAAATGATTATGAAAGTATATTTAACGTCCAAGTTTCTCCTGTAGTTTCTCATCAAGGGCCAAACCAACACCGACTGCTAAATGACCTGATGGTTAAGTACAACCCACTGGTGAGACCAGTCTCCAATGACTCTGAAGCCCTAACCATTGAGTTCGGCCTCAGCCTCATGCAGATCATGGATGTGGTATGCAAAGTTGATCAGTTATCATTAGTTTATATGAGGATTTTTAGAATCTTGTTGAAGGAGCATGAGACATGATGATATCAATAAATGTTGCATTTTTCTAACAGGATGAGAAGAACCAGGTTTTAACAACCAACATTTGGCTGCAGCTGGTAAGACTTTTGTCTCCTGTGCATTGTATGCAAGGTCACAGAAAAGCTCCATTTCACATCTACCTGATGCTACATTTTCAAAGATAAATGCATACATCTTCTTCTCCTGTTCATGGTGTCATCTGAGCAAGTGCTTTGCAAGGGAGTCAGACTACTTCCTTGAGAGTTTACATTTATACTCATGTAAGAGTAAAACAAACAAGATATAACATGATAATTACTGAGCTATAGAGCTGCCTCTCATCTGATTATCCACTGCCAGACTAGCAGTTTACCCCTGTTTCCAGTCTTAATGCTAAATTATGATAACTAGATTATATTATATATATATATATATATATATAATGTAATATATAATAATATACTGTATTAGCATGAGAATGGCATCCATTTCCTCATCCAATAAACTTAAGAGTGAAGAGGCATATATAGAATATTTACTGTATGCATCTCCTCACAAACAGTGTAACTAATCACTAATATAGGATGTGGAAACATACAGTACTTTTCTTAAAATCTTTCTTTTGTACCTTGTGTTGTAAGATAAAGTGTACAGACACAGATGTTTTATCACAGCCTGTCCATTGTCTGACACTCGCTCACTGCATGGTCAGCAAGCTGTATCAAGGCTGCTCGCTCTGTTTTAAATCACTGTGTAGGAATCGCAGCAGCAGAGCCTCGCTCCATCTCACCCACCCCACACTGCTGCAAAAAATCGACTTTGGCTCTTGGACACAAGATAGCAGCATCCACAGTATCTGCTGTCTGTCAGCATCAATCTCACGTTTGTTTGCTTGGTCTCCTTGTGTGGACATTACAAAAGAAAGTTTAAATCTCCTAAAGATGTGTTTGTCTCTGAGGGACACTTTGAAAGATTGAAGATGGCTCTGTAGGATTACACACTAGAGACCAGTAGTTATAAGAGATTTTAAGCAGCATCAAACAAATCACTGACAGAAAATGTATAGGTCCCAATGTTTATTGCACCAAGAACAACAGATATATATATACACTCCCTTTGGTCAACCAATCGTATGCTGCGATAATTCCCTAACTTGACTGGCTAAACTTCACTGTGATGAATAAACAGGTCACTGCACCCCAAACTGTCCCACTGAACACTGAAAGCCACATATCTTCTATTTATACATGAATACAGCCAGTGAACACATTAGGTTGCAGTTGTGCTGGGATGAAGGGGTTAAAGGCAAAACAAAACAGACACAGTCTGGTTTCACAGGACACACTGCCAGATGTTTTTTTTTTCAGGAGATGATGGTGGAAATGGTGAACATACCAACACTATGTTACCACAGAACTACCAGTGTGGATGTAGTATTTGGTCTTGTTTGGTGATATAGCCTAATAATGACATTACCATTTGTGTTGAGATCCAAGTGTGATATTCACTACACTGTTATCTGCCAGGGTTGTGTGTTCAGTGTTTGAATGTCAGCCAGTCAGCAGCTGTTGAAATCTCCAACCTTCAGCCAGTGCTGTTCACTCAATACAGTTTTATTTGGAAAAAAAGAAAAAAAAGTATTCCAATATTTCACTTTAAAGCATTTTCCTCCTCAGATGCAACTAAAACCTGAAACTCAGTGTTTGTATCTTGTCACTGAAATGGTGTTACCCACAGCTGCTGTCACATTTTTTGTTTACCAAAGATAGTAACTATCAGCACCACTAAAAAAACACCGTAGTGTAAAATCCCAGCTTGAGCTTTCAAACCAGGTTTGACAAAGTGGACACACTGAGCCATCCACAGGATATGTTAGAGATATGTGTGTGTGAGATAAGACATGTACATTGTGTTTCCATATTCTACAGTTGTGGAATGACTATTCCCTCCAGTGGAATGAATCGGATTATCCATATGTGACCAATGTGAGGTTTCCTTACCATCTCATTTGGAAGCCAGACATTCTGCTCTATAACAGGTAGGCATTATAAGCAGAGAGATCTCTGCTTACAATGATGATTCCCCCATATGATGTTTGGGGTCGAGGGGCGGCTTTAACGTCTGTGGTGTGAATTTCTTCTTTTTACTCTTGGGTGACATTTTTGGGAATGAAACTGGGAATGAAACTCACAAATGGAGAGCAATAGGCATGTCGTAGATGGGGGCATTTAAATGTTGCTAATGAATTCTGCTCGCTCATGAGCCAGTGGCAAGTTAAGACGAGCAAGTCGTGAAAAGTTCATTCTGCTAATGTTGTTTTCTGTGTTTAAAGCTTTAAAGAAGAGAGGGCAAACACAGGATGATAGCAACTTCTTCTTCTTCAAAATGAATGCCAGATAAAATAGCATAGAAAACAAGTTTATTTTTCCACCAGAGCAACTTTATTTTTTCATCTCACCAGAACATTAAATACGCAATACATTTCTGTATGACTAAGATGGAATATTCAGGGCCCCTGCTCTTGCTTCATGAGGTCTCTTGTCACAGGACTTATTCAGGTCATCTTGCAGGGAGACACTCAGACTTAAATGTAATTCCTTTTGGAATCCTTGAAAGATCAATATGCATGAAGTGAATGTATTCTTTGTTAAATTGGAACAACAAAGTGAAACATTAGTCAGAAATGTTCCACAGTGCTGCGGCTCGTCCTCTTAGGTGAGCTTGTTTTCAGACAGCAACAAAACCCTTTAAGGTTTAGCGGTGCAGTTGGAATGTATGCGATGCAGTTGAGAAGTTTGCTTTGGGAGCAGTAAATCATTTAGACAAATGCATAAACTTGTACAACAAAAGATAGGAGAAGGAACATTTTAATATATGGAAAACGCTGAAGAGATCACCATTAATCAATCTTGAAAAGAAAGATCTTAACAAATCACATTAGAGCCACTCTACTCTCCCCATCAGCTAATGAGGGGGAAAAAAACATTGCACTTCATTTGTCATTGCCTCACTGAGTAAAAGCCTCGATCTGAGACTCTTTGTATTAGTTACTGCTGCAAGTTTGTTTTTTATTTCAAGCAACTCTTTCAACTCCAGCTCAACCCTGCCTGAGCCTCTGGGGAGTTTGTTTGGAGCGAGTCAGTTGTGGGTGGCAGGGGAGAATGAGCGTAACCACTGAATAACCACCTCCAGGGAAACATGGCGTCAGCTGGGACTCCTCATGTGCCATGAACCTGCTGCAATAATGAGTTGGAGAAATATTTGTGTTTTTCCACTGCATTCATTTCTTCTTGCTGTCTGTAGAATATCTGAATTTCTGCTGCTGCATCCTTATAATTGACAACAGCAAAGGTTGTAAGAGTGTATGAATGCAGGATTTCCACTGAGGTTTTTCTTTGTGTCACAGATAGCTCAGCAGCAAATACTAACCTTGTCCCATGTTGTCCTCAGCGCAGATGAAAGATTTGATGCTACCTTCCACACCAACATTTTGGTCAATCCCTCGGGGTCCTGTACCTACATCCCTCCAGGTAACAATCTCAGCTAGCAGCACTCACACTTCAGTATCAGACAACACCACTGCAGACATAATTTGGCTCACTGCTTCCTTCCTCTGCTATGTTTTTTTTCTTTTAGTATATCAAAAGAGTCCCAGATACTGTTCATATTTAGAAATACATGAGGGAAACAATTTAACTTATATAAGCAGCAATGTCAAGACTTTGCGAGTATGATGACAGTACCATCCTACTTTATATTTTTGTTCTATTTTTTTTATTTCATGACCCCCCTCCCAATTCTTTTTTTGCATTAATTCATCAAAATTAATTTTTCTGAAATTCTCTGTCCACATCAAAACATGATTGCATTAGAGTGAAACTAAAAGAAGTGAAAGTAGTGTTCCACAGAGGAAAGCAGCTTGGCTTTGGACCATCCATACATAAGAATGCCTCCCATTCAGGGCTGTGGTTATTGTGAATGTGTACCCATATGAGTGTTACTGAATGATCCTTTGGTGTGAGTTCAGAGCAGTGAATACATTATAGCATGGAGCGGTTAAACAGGGCTGCATCGTATGCAGATATCGTCAAACCGCAGTCAATAGTTGTCAGTGTGTTCCTGTCAGACACATGTATCAGACAGACACAATCATCCTGGGTTCAAATGCGCAGATTGATTTTTAATTTTATAAAATCTATATTCAGCAAGCTCCTACCATTATGCTCTGTCAACTCGATAAACTTTATTAACTGCATGTGCTGTATTTTCGGGTGGGGATTTCCACTGAGGGTTATTAAGACAACAGCAGCAGCTGCAGAGTTTTCATGAACTGGAAGCTATGAAGTAACTCCTTAAAGCCATTATACAATAAAAACTGAGGGGTTTGTTTTCTTAGTTTCACAATTGTATTATACAATTTGTGTTTGCTTTTTCTCCTGGTCTTTTTTGTGTTTCATGTCTCAGAAATCGAAAAAGAAGGGTGATTATGTTGATTATGTTGCCCACAGGCAGCAGCACTCAGCAGAGGCAGCTAAGTATAATTTAAACTGAAAACAGGTGAAACGACTAACAGCTCTGGGTAAAGGTAAAAAAAAAACTAAAATTGGTCTCAGTAATTTAACGTCAACAGTTCCAAACACATGGATCCATCACTATCACACTCTCTTAGTGCCAGACGCTCTGAGCGGTGAGGCACTCTTCCTTTTCAAGTCCTTTCTGAGACCTTTCAGCCCGACTGTGCGGTCGTAAAAAGATCAATCACACTTTCTGTAAAACCTATCAACTCATTTGTATATACACACATGTGCACACACAGACACATTTGTGTCGAGGAACACACTGAAACACAGGGTGTTCCTGTCACAGCTGGTGATTACTGCTCCCTCTGGCAGCTGCTTCTCCCTCCCTCTTCTTTTTCCCTTACCATGCAAAAGCGTTGGCCGGCTTCACCTCTGCATCTTAATCAATACCCCTGTAAATAGTTCCATCACTGAATTTCTTCTGGATTAATTGCTTCTGTCACAGGCAAACTGGTGCAAAACAGACGTTTGCCACTTGGTCGCCACACGACTGCATTGAATGACTAAGACCGTACACAGATATGACCTTCCAAATCATTTGAGTTCCCCCCGCTGAGGTCTATTGCGGTAAATAGGAGTCGTTTTGTTTGTCTGTTCCCCATCTCCACTCTCTCCCTGCTTAGGTGTATTATCTTCATGGCACCGAGACAGAGGAGAAACTTCAGACAGAGGAAACATTTTTTGCCTCTTGTTAGGAAGGATGGCACATGGACTGCATATCATCTTGGCGTTAAAAGCTTATGTTGCTGCCTTCTCCCTCTGCATCCTTTATCACTGAATATTTGCAAACACACTCTGTTGGAGTTCGAGATAGCACTGTCCATTTCTGTGTCCCTCTCTAACTTTCTACAGGTGAAGTACAGCATATGTCAAAGCCTGGTCTTTTCATGTTTCTAACCACAACAGGGATCTTTAAGAGCAGCTGTCGCATCGATGTGCGCTGGTTCCCTTTTGATGTCCAGAGATGTGAGCTGAAGTTCGGTTCCTGGACATATGCTGGCTGGTCTCTGGACTTGAAGATGTTGGAGATTGACACTACCAACTACATTGCTAATGGAGAGTGGGATCTTGTTGGTAAGAGGTGCTGACTGGTGGCATGTGCAGTGCAGAGAGTTGATGTGTCAGTGAAGTGGTGATTTCTCCATAAGGTTTCACTCTAGTTGCTGCCAGAGTGGATTGTGTTTTGTTTCTCCTCGCAGAGGTTACAGGACGCAGGAACGAGCGTTTCTATGAGTGCTGCCAGGAGCCGTACCCCGATATCACCTTTACCCTGGTGATGCGGCGTAGGACCCTCTACTACGGCCTAAATCTGCTCATCCCGTGTGTCCTGATCTCCACGCTGGCCCTGCTCGTCTTCCTCCTGCCTGCTGACTCCGGGGAGAAGATCTCATTGGGTTAGGGGAATGCATACAAACACACCCACACTGCAGATGGTCTGGCCTGGCCCTGCTTCACTGCAGAACCAAAGTAGTGCGATCACTATTGTTGAGAGGAGACACATTAATAAGAACTAGATCTTAAGACAATTGTGGCGTATCATGTATACTTTTGAGACATTATATCTTTTATTCCTGGAGGTTTACTCTTCTTCTTTTCCTAAGAAGTGTTCACTTCTCTCTCTTCTCTGTGAGTCATTCTGAGAATCATTTATATCACATTTAAGATTAAAATGACATGGTTGTTAAAACCCTGCATGTTACTAAATTGTTTAGTTTGAAAACATTTACTGCTGTCTTGTGTGTTACTTTTGTTACCTCCTGCCATGCTGACCTCTGATCTGACTGTGAACTGTGCATGCTACAGTAACTGTGTGCTGTGTCTGTGTGTGTGTGTGTGTGTGTGTGCGTGTGCATATGAAGTAAGTAATGAGTGATTTGAATACTTTTCACTGCAGTTAATGGTTTTGTTGTGAAGTGTCAACTGAGATTTGGTTTCCTCTCCAGGCATTACAGTCCTGCTCTCCCTGACCGTCTTCATGCTGCTAGTGGCGGAGATTATGCCTGCCACATCAGACTCAGTGCCTTTAATAGGTAAGCTGAGGTGAAAGCTGAAAGCAGTCGCTGTAGGCTGTCAGCTACTATCAGTGGGGAGACACGGGTGAAAAATTGTCTGGGCATTTTTCATCATGTCTTTTCTTATATCACGATGTAACTAAGTTTATGTAACTATCCAATGTTTCGATTTTTTTGTTATTTAGAAGAAGCTTTTTGCACAAGTGAGTAGTGTGTTTGAGGCAAGTTTTGCACACCATGCACTGTGAGCTCACCCTTTTCCATAAGCTGTAACTGTCTTTTTATGTATCAGTTCTTTACAGTTTCCTTTATTCCCTCTTTCCCAGCTCAGTACTTTGCCACTACCATGGTCATTGTTGGCCTCTCAGTAATTGCTACAGTTCTGGTCTTACAATTTCACCACCATGACCCTGATGGAAGCAAGATGCCTAAGTGGGTGAGTGGTGTGTCATGTTACACCATTAACTGTGACTTATATGATCCCATAAAACCATTTTAGCCATCTGCCTCTTAGCTGCACCCTAAAACCGTGGTGTACATCATGATAAATGATGGCTAACGGCTTTGACTGTGCTGTGTCTGTGTCTGCGTCATCATTGTTTTTAATGTTACAGTCAGTTTTGCTTCACTATACAGCATTTTTCACATAGAGGTCCTCAGCACAGCACTGAAAATGGCTTGGTGTTCAGATGTGATAAATGTGAAAATCTAAAAAACATATCATTTATCAGGACCATTAGGACTAATGTGTTTCTATAGATGTCTTTCTTTCTTGTGCAATGAGGTCTTTGTATATAATATAATCAAAAAGTTTAGAGTTGAAGAATGCTGCAACTCAAAGCAGAATGACCTGCAGATTAATATTTACTACATATCCTCTGCAGTGAGATTATTTACAATTTTTTATACTGTTGTAAAGGACACCAGTTTATCAATCAGAAACTGATATTTTCTGGGATCATAACATAATCACTTTCTTTCATTGTGATAGGTCAGTTAGGGACAAGTGACACTGAAAGGCAGCACATCTCTCTGAAATGTTGAGCTGTCAAACATTGACTATTGACAATTGATGAATTGAAATGATGAAGACTGGCTGTATGTCCTGTCTCTTTAATAAGAATAAGAACAAGAATACTTTATTAATCCCCAAGGGGGAAATTGCTTTTTGTTGCAACAACATCCAGCGCAAGTGCACAGGATAGAGGAGAAAGTGTACATTCAAAGAGGTAAAAAAAAAAGAATTATAAATTTAAATAGAAATAAAAATATATATATGTAAGTATAGAATAGAGATATGTAAGAAATATATATTTATATTTTTATATATATATATATAACCACATATCCATAACCACAGTCTTATTTGTTTTTCACTCTCGTTTGATCTCAAAGACCCGTGTGATCCTTCTGAACTGGTGTGCCTGGTTCCTGCGCATGAAGCATCCAGGAGAGGAGCGAGTGCGTTCAGCCTGTCACAATAAGGCTCCAAGGAACAGCCTGACCAGTGTGGAGCTCAGTGCCAGAGCCTCAGGCCCCCAGGTCACGAATGCCCCATCGCCTGACTCCGGGGTCCTGAGTGCATGGCTGGCTGGGCGAGCTGGTGAAGAAGAGATGCTCGTCCCTAAAAGTCAGAGCTCCTCATTGGGGACCCTGGAACCAGAACTAGCCAAGATCTTGGATGAGGTGCGCTATATTGCCAAACGCTTCCGTGACCAAGACAAGGATGAGTTGGTCTGCAGTGAGTGGAAATTTGCTGCATCCGTTATTGACAGGCTTTGTCTCGTGGCTTTCTCACTCACAACCATCCTGTGCACCATTGCGATCCTGATGTCAGCGCCCAACTTTGTAGAGGCCATTTCTAAAGACTTTTTCTCTTGAGCTCTTTGCCAAGAAATAAATGCTTTAGAGAAAGCAGAAGTCTATACCAAGCATGCATACAGTTTTTACAGAGTAATACATTGTAAACTCATGGGGCAGTAATTTGCATACAATTCAGTCAGCCAGTGTGTATAGGATTTATATGGGACTTCTCTAGGACGCCTGCCTAATTACTAACTATGACTGCAACTGTGGTTTCTTGTTTGATGTTGCCTGTGCATTATTGTTCATTACAATGCATAATTAGAAGATCTACATTAAAATATATCCCATATATGACACATAATAGCTACTGTATCTTGTATTGAAATGCAGTTGTTCTATCACATTGATATTCATGTATCCAAAACAGTGATGTTGTAAATTGCCTTTCTATGAATACAAGTTAGTGTTGATTGTTATCATAAGCATCTGAATCTAACCATGTTCTTACTCCCTTTTACTTGTTGTTTCTTATGTATTTTTATTGTACCATTTCATTATAATTAAAGATTTATTTTAAAAAATGTCAATTAATTTCAGTTTATTGTATGTGCTGATTAAAACCACTGTACTGTCATAAATAAATGTATCTTTTGTATTTGGCAATTGGACGGCCGATCACAAATGTTTCCTGCTGCACTTAACTGTGTCTTGAATACCAGTACATGTATACTGATGCTCAATCCCCTTTTTGTATACGGACTACAAGTGATAAGCTCGAACTGTTTACCTATTTCAGAAACAGAAAAATGTCAATATAACATGACACTTCTCTCTGATAGGTGGTGAAGAAATGTCAAGTGCAAATATGAGTTGTGATGTCAGTTGTCAAGCATCAGTGGTTTTACGACTTATCAAAGTCAGTTGTCATATTACCACCTTGCCATGTAAGAAAAACAAGCTCATTTTTGGAGGTTAGTTCTTGGGGACAGCAGTAAATGACTTTACAGTCAAGTTTCAAATTTCACGAGCGCGTCTGTTTTTCACTACATTACAAAACTGACACCTAGTGATTGAATTTAGCAGGTACATCAGATTGCACCTACACATCGATTTTTTTAAAGTAAAAATAATACAAAAAAATAAAATAAAAGTAATTTATCCTGGAATACTCAAACATAAACTGTATAAGAAAGGGACATTGAAGGAGACTAAATCCAGGAGACAGTAATACGACGTTAAGGAATCGAACCGCCATAAAAACATCCAAAGTAGAATAATACCAGTACGTGGAAGAACAGCTGAAGTTTACTGACGATATAATGTTTTTAGATCCCTGACTTAATAACGACTCGTTCTGTTTGGTTCTGTCTTTGTTTGGGCGCTTTGAGGAACCTTTAATCCACAGCAGAGTTTTATTTCAGGGTGGAATTTTGTGATGCCACGCATTCGTGTGCTCCATTGTTATCCCGCCGACTGGAAACAGCTTCGTGCCACGGAATGAGTAGTGCCACGGTTTTAGGTCGGAATTTAAAGGCTCTTAGTTGGTAAAATGTCAGAGGCTTTGCTGCAGTGGTGCGTGGACCAGTTGCACCACAACTTCGGGTTAGAGGCGTGTGAAGACATCGTCAGGTAAGAAATGTGAACGCCGGTTTAATCTGACGTCGTCTGCTAGCAAGCTAACGCTAAAAAAAGCTAACTCGGTGTTGCTGTACTGTGATGTAATGTGTTTAAATATTATGAAATGAATTGAATTAAATCAGTGTAACTAACATCATCGGTTATATGTGTGTTTTAAATTCACTGTTTTCCTCTCTGACGCAGATAAATAATTTTGGCTTTACAGCTGTTACATCAGCTGGCAGAGTTGACGTATTTGTTCCCTAACCTGTCAAATCATGCTTTTCGAGGTGACGCATCCTGGGTGGTGGAAGAAGTGCTCAGATCCTTTACTTAAGTAAAAAAAAAAAATACTCCATTACAAGTTAAAGTCCTGAATTGAAACCCAGAAATGACTGTTTTATCAAAAAGAAAGAGAGAAAGGCATAGTGCATGTTGAGCCTCTTTAGTCGTTTTGAGAATACCTTAGTGATGTCTTTCATGATTTGTCTTTCAGGGTTCCCTTTGCTGAGAAAGGTAATTAATTAAATTGTTTTTTGGTGTCATTCTGCTGTCTAGATACATTCTATCTATCGAAACGGCTGAAGAGATTGAGGAGTATGTGGGAGACCTCCTGCAGGGTACGGATGGGAGAAAAAGGCATTTCATAGATGAACTTCTCGGCAGATGGAAGTGGAGTCAAAGACAGTCCACAGACACCACAAGTCCTTTCGTTCTCAAAGAATCTGTTTCATCTGCAGGTAGGTCGAGAAATGCCTGATGTGTGCCATTGAATCAACTCTATCTACTATGAAGGGACATATGCATGACAAAGCAATGCAAATGACTTGACTTATGAATGCAAACGTAATGAACTGTGATAATAAAATTTCTCTCAAATGTGCTATCCACAATTTCTCCAGATTTACCAGACCAGTCTAAAGAGACCCAGAAGAAGTCTAAACGCAAGGGCCGTAACAAACAGGAGGTGATGACAGTGAACCAAGCAGAACCTGAGCCAGAGGCCGTCAAAACCCCCATGGATTTAATGAGGGTGAGTGTACAGTAGCCTAAACATTTGCTCTCTCATCACCTGCTTTATGGAGGTAATTCTCATGATTTTGGTTCAACAATGACAAAGTAAAGTTCATATGCAGGTTCCACCCTCTTTCACACTTCGTTTACTACTTTCTCAGGCCCAAGAGAACAGTAGTACTTCTTCAACAAAGAAGAAAAATAAGTTTGTCAGTCTATATGCGAAAGAGGGGCAGGACAGACTGGCTGTCTTACTTCCTGGTCGAAATAAATGTGAGTGCCTTGCTCAAAAACACAAACTTATCAACAACTGCATCAGCTGCGGTCGCATTGTGTGTGAGCAAGAGGGCTCAGGACCCTGCTTATTCTGTGGAAGCCTGGTATGTACATGTTTGGAATCCTTAGATCCCTTTTTATTCCATTCTGCTTGTGATGCTGACAGTTGTTATCTTCTTGTTTAGTATACTTAACTCACTGTTCTGAATCAGGTCTGCACACAAGAGGAGCAGGAGATCCTGCAGCGAGACTCCAACAAAAGCCAGAAACTAAGAAAGAAACTTATGGGAGGTGAGAGTCAAAACTAGCCAGAATGATTAAATACTAAAATTTGTGTCAATAAAGAATATAAATTTACTTTCGTTTTGGCAACAGACTCTGGAGAAAGAGATTACCTCCCATACCAAGAGGCCAAGATTAAGGCTGGTTTGGAGAAGGCTGTCCAGCACAAAGACAAATTGCTGGAATATGACAAGAATAGGTATCATAAAACACACAGTCAAGAAAAAGAGCTTCTCGAGAATGGATGGCTTTACATTCATGATAACGTTTATTATTTCACTCTTTATTTACTGTCCCCTTTAAATCCAGTGTCAGGAGAACGCAAGTTCTTGATGACGAGTCTGATTACTTTGCCACCGAATCCAATCAGTGGTTGTCACCCAGTGAGCGAGAGAAGCTGAGGAAGACAGAGGAGGAGCTTAGAGAGCTTCGCCATGCCTCTCGCAAGGACAGGAAGATCACACTGGACTTTGCTGGGAGACAAGTGATTGATGAAGGAAACAACCTCAGCGAGTACCACAACAAGTAAGATAAACTGACGCCACTTTAATCGCGGCTGCAGGCGAAGATTCATATTGTGCAACCAGGCTAAACTCCATCTCCTTTTGAAATGTTTGCAATAAATTGCAGGTTGGATGAGGCCCTCAAGGCTATGAGCAATGACACCATGTCAAAATCACCAATGTATTCTGAAAGAAAAGGTGGAAAGCAGAGTCTCAGAGATCTGGTCAACCCCAACATAATGCAGTCTGCACCAGAGGTGGGCATATTTTTGACATACAGTGTATACTTTTTCCATCATAAAAAATGTGCAAACAGTATTCATATAGATTCTACTGATGATTATAATGATAATGAATATACTTTGTAGTGGGTGAATGTCGGAGGCAGAGAGAACAACAACAAGAAAAACACAAAGCAGGGTCAGAGTCTGGCGGAGGACAAGGGAGGAGAAGTGCGTAACAGGTTGCGGCTCCAAGACAGAGAGCTGCAAGAGATGTCTGACGGAGGCTGGTGCCTCAGCATGCACCAACCGTGGGCCTCACTGCTGGTCAAAGGCATCAAGAGGCAAGGAGCAAAAGAGAAGTTAATGCTCTCATACAGATTCATTTTCTGTCTAACATTGCATTCTATGTTTGTGTGTAGGGTAGAGGGGCGAACTTGGTACACATCACACCGAGGTCGTCTTTGGATCGCTGCTGCAGCCAAGAAGCCCACCCCTCAGGAGATCGCTGAGGTGGAAGCCATGCACCGCCACCTCTACAAGAAAGGTGCACATATAGCAAATCAACAAACATACCCTGAATATTTGCAAGTGGTTTGTTTCTAGCTGCTTCAGTTGAAGTGCACAAATCACTGCCACAATATCTAATATGCCTCAAGTTCTTTTCTTCTTGGTGGATGTTTAATGCCACTTTTTTCTGAACAGAGCCCAGGTTTCCTAAGGACTACCCCACTGGCTGCTTGCTGGGCTGCGTCAACATGACTGACTGCCTTTCTCAGGAGCAGTTCAGAGAACAGGTCTGTAAAGCACAATTTAATTTTCAAAAGTCACACTCCTACAACTGACTGAATCACTTAACTAATCAGAGCCAACAAGTGGCAAAAAACCCCTAATGGAAATACAACAACAGCATGTAATTATACTAAATAGGCAGGAGGGAAAGTGAATGCCAGGAAGACCTGAATGAAAGTGTGAATACAAACAGAAACCACTGCAATGCTTTGCAAAGCTACTTTTGTATGGGCCTTGGAGAACTCAGCTTTCTGCTGGGTGTCAGTTTTAGTTTGCTTTTTGATTTGCATACAGACAGGTGGAAATGTGCGATTTGGTTGACTTAATGTGTAACAAAGAAAAGAAAGCACTTTACCATGTTGTTGTGTTTGAATTATAGTTCAGTCTAAGGGATTGCTACAACATTAGAGGCAACAAAAGTATCTTAATGGAAGTTTGGAAGCATCCAGGCAAACACACAGGCCTGTTGGGTCATGAACTGTGATTTTTATAGACATCCAGAGGTTTATTGTGTCCCAGGCTGCACAGTACGGGACAAAGAACACACAGGCAGACAGTGTTAGTGTTTAATTTCTTCTCCAAACACAGTTTTTTTCCAAACACCAGAGTATTTCTGCAAACATTCTTGTTTATATCATTGTGAGCATTGCTGAGGGAAGCTCAAAATCTGGACAAATTCACGTGTCAGGAGGATGATCGTGATTTTATTACACTTTCTCTCTTGTATCTCTTGGAAAGTGTAAAAACAGAGACTGAATTTCACTGAGGTGGCCACGCACACTGCAGTGCCACGCCTCAACAGCAGAGGTCAGACACCTCTTCACCAGCAACCCTCTGCCAGCTCACTTTTCCCCCACAAGAGGCAGTGTTCACCACAGGAAGAACTGATGCAATGACCGTCACAGCCCTTTTTATACCGCTTCCACCAAAATGAATGGTGATACAGTGTATACACATTGCTTTGGTATCAGGCTATTTCATTCATTCAAAGCAAACAAGGGCTTCTGTTGTCTTACAGCTGCAGCAAAAAAGCAATATTTGATAATGAATAGAGCAACAGAGTATACTGTAGCTGTCTATGATCTCTAGTTTATGTCTTCCATGAACACTTAGCATGACATCCACCCTTAACCAAAGTGTTACAAGGACTCTGGTTTTGACTCTGAATATCTGATGTGGCAAAGTGTGGAGCTGCTCCAGTGGCAGTATATGGTCAGCTCTGCCTTTTTAGACCCATAAACAGTTTACTTGAGCTTTTATACCCACATTACTTTAATTAATTGCAGTTTTACTGAGTAAAAACTGGAAAATACACCCGAACTGCCCATTAAGTCATCATGTGTATACAGAGTCGCTCTCTGTCAGTGGAACACATTTACACTTAATTACATTGCTATCCTCGTCTTGGCAGTTTCGCCTCTGGCTCTGGGAGAGACTCAACTTTCTGAGGTCCATTGGTCCCATACTTTTACACTTATTATTATAAGATAGTAATTGTTCGGTCTGAAAAAATAGTTGCTTAGTCAGTTGACATAAATTAATCACCAACTATTTTTACTACTGTCAATTAATCACTGTTGTCATTTTTGTAGCAGAAATGCTTCCAGCCTCTCAAATGTGAATTGGACCTGGTTTTCTTATCTTTCGTTGATAGTAAATTGAGTTTTGGGATGAAAGGAGAAATTTGAAGATCTCATTTTGTGGTCCTGGAAATTGTGATGTAGGTATTTGTCGGTATTTGCCACAAATGCCTTAGTCATTATTAGCAATATTAACTCTGCTTGTCCCACAACAGTCAGAGTAAAATCTGGAAATGATAAAATATTGGCCCTCGGTGAATCAGGAGGAAGTTGCTTCTCATTATGTTGTGTATAAACATCTGTAGTTGTCATGTAACTGAAACACATGCGTGTCTATGGGATAGCCTACAGTAAAACAGTATAACCAAAGAAATGTTTAAAACACTACACGTTGCACCAACACGCCCTAAACCTGCAAAGCTGTGAGGCCTCATCCACATGTACACACACGCTCACGCGCTATCCTTCATGAGATGCCGAAACAAATCATATTGGGAAATTGAATTATAAACAACAGGAGCCCTCTTGTGTTTCACACGTTTTAACATATGCGTCTATCTGCATGGAGATACCTATCTTATTTCTGGGGAGCTGTGTATTGTGTGGCAGGAGGGAAAAGAATCCACTTTAAAAAGGTGTGCTGCTACATGGTTTGCATTCTGACTGCTGGGACCTGTAAATCTAAGGGCTTTCCCCTTTTGTACCCTGTCCTCATTCTCTCCTCCACCACTCATTCCACCCAGGGCTGTAAAATCATGTTTGCAGGCAGTGTGACTGCCCTTTCATCCTGTGAAAGGGTCTGTGTGTATGTGTGTGTGTGTGTGTGTGTGTGTGTGTGTGTGTGTGAGTGAGTGTGTGTCCACTTGCACAGAGCAGCCATAAATAACACCCCCACCCCACACAAGGCCCCCTCAGAAAAAAGAAAGAAAGGCAGATGTAGAAAATGGTGAAGCAACCGGAGAAGAACGACAGTACCAAAGGCCTAATGATGGTGCTGAACAGTTGGTTAGTGCTTCTTCCAGTCACCATTTTAGAGGAAGCAGAGACTATTAGCCGTTTAGCATTCAGCAGTTCATGCTTGCTTCCTTTCTTTTAAGTGGAGGCGTGCATGTTGTGCTCGTGCATAGTAGCACACAGCTGAGCTGCTAGGCTGGGCGAGCTGGTGAGGCGTAGGATTTACTGTCCTGTGCTGGCAGCTGTGGGTGGTTAAAAGGGGGGTGGTGAAGGACAGAAAGCCATTATTCTTCAGGCTTTTCTAAATCTGCCCCCAGTGATGTATGAAATATTTAGAGAAAGTGGAATGTGGGTAGATCAGGAGAGCGTGAGAGAAACACTATGAACAAACACAAAAAGTAAATGTTGTAAATACTTGAATATTGCCGATATGGTGTGGTAGCAGTTGTTCCCCTGTTGGGGTGCTGTTGTGTAAAGCAGCACCACAATCCTGACACCCTGCTGACAAACAGTGCAGCAAGACCACCCCAGGCCGAGCAGGAATTCCATCTGCTTGACTTGGACCAATTCATTCCCTCATTAGAAACTGACTGGTGTATTGATCCACTCTCCCCCATAATCTCTCACTCCTCCCAACTCTCCTGCAACCCTTTACTACTGATAATTGGCCGGCCATTATGATCTGTGCTCTGTCTTTCCACCTCACCCCCCCCAGTGCTCACTCAGCAATGGGTGGAGATGCATGCCTGACCTGCCTGCTGCAGAGGGCAGGGGTGGGGGTGGGTGGTGGTGTTGGGAGAAAGATAGGTATATTACAGATTGAAAGTGGGAATGTTTTTTTTGCCGCAAAAGGGAAAGTGAGAGGATGAGCAGAGAGCTTCCAGCCAAACGAAGCAGTTTTATGGGTGGTGGATACGCTGCAGATGGTTTACTTCAAACATGCAAATGGAAAGTAACAGCGCAGTATTTTAAAATTGTGCACAAAATGAAGTCAAACACACGCACAGACCCATTGTCAGTCTTCAGACCACTTTAGAGCACAAGCAAAGGCACATTGCACCCCATGCAGAGCTTGAATCGCCCCATCAACGTGCTCCTGCAGCGAAAAAATTGATTGGATCAATCCGCACTCTTAATAAGGGTCTGATTTCTTATTCTCTTCCAAAGACCATAGCAGCAGCTGCAGAGCTACATGTCTCAGTGAATACAACTCAGAGAGGTCTAATCTATTGGACAGGCACGCTAAGAGCAAAACCAGCGACTGTTCACTGCTGTATTGATTTTATATGGAGTGACTATGAGGGGCAGTAGGGCAAAGTGAGCTTTGTTTGCTTGTATTTGATCTGTACATACATACATTATCTAATCATAGCACCCTATGAATTTCCTGACGATGAAATGTTGACATAGTAATACAATCTGGAGGTTTCCTCATCCACACAGGTTTTTGAACAGCAATATCATCTGTAGTATCTCATGTTTCACAGATAAGCATGTTTTATTAACCTGGGGTCTGTTGAAGGATGACATACAGCAGGTCCCCTGACACGTATGTATATCAGATAGACACATATTTGAGACCTGGCTTGTACTGGATGGTTTATTGCAGTGGTTCCCAACTGGTGTAGACTCAGGTTTCACGTTTGTCACTAGTCACAGAGTCACAGTCCACTCATCGGTTAAATGAATACAAATTCACTTTTACTTCCCAGCATGTAAACAGCAGTGAAAAGAAATTTGCAATACACCCAAAGACATTTTGACATGTCGTATAAGAGAAAGCAGGTGTATAAGTAATGATTAATGATGGCAGAATTCCATTTAGCTGGCTCTGTGTCGGGGTCTTTTTTGTTGTGTGTGCTGGCTCGCTGTCACAATGTCATGGTGTACTGGGACACTTGAGTAAAGTGAAAAATAAAATCAAAAAGTCTGCTGTCAAAATTCATAGGCTTAAACACCAATAATAGTAGTACCACAATTGCTGTTTGACCTAATTTGGGCATTAAAAAGAGCAGAAGTTAAAAGCACACACGACACACACAGCACAATAAAATAGTTACTTGATGAGAGATGAGAAAACAGTATACTACATAAATGAGACTGATGCCCCAATAATGTCTAATTCTCTAATGTCTGATTTTTTAAAAACCCTCTGATTGCTACATGCAGTCTTGTCTATAGAGATGGTGAAAGGATAAAATCTCAGATTAATATTTATGCCATCTTTTGACAATATCTAAGTGTGTCATCTGCATATATGGATACCTAGTTTGACCTCATTATTTGTATCGGAATGTAAAATAGATACCTGTGTGTGTGTGTGTGTGTACATATATATATATATATATATATATATATAAGTAGTGAACCTGGAAAAGACCCCAGAGGAACATCAGTGAAACAGCTAAAGAGAAATTCAGTTAAGTTATTTGTGTTTTAATTTTAAACGGCGCACAAAATCACTGAGGATTTAGGGAGAACCCTCTGTTAAGCAAACACCATTCGATGAACACCATCTTTGTTTAGTTTGGTTGGAGCGTGCCGCTTTTAGAAAAAATGGTTTTAGTCAGTTAAATGTTGGTGTCACATTCATTGCCATTCATCTAAGTGTCTGTCGTTGTGTCACTACTCAATAGCCTACAGTATATTGTACCTTTTGTTTCTTTTTAAGTTGTTTTCATTTTAGCTGGAATTCTATTTTATAATATTTAATTTAATTCCATTTCAGCACTATATACTGTATATACAGTATATATAGACTGCAGCTCAGTAGATGTGTGCACAGCAGCACGTCAGATAACTGAAACCGTAGGCTTATACCACATCACATAGCTGCAAGCCGAGCCACTTATCTGTTAAAAGAAGTGCTGGTTTCTGTGGAATTCCATTTGTGCGAGCTCTTGCTCTGACCTCCAGAGTGGAGCTCCTGTGCTTGTTAGGCCGGCTGGAAGCTCGGACTGATGCCTGCGTTTCCTTGTGTGGTAATGTGATATTTATATGCTGAAAGCCTTCCTGCCAGCATGCCACACGCACACTCACAGACACACACACACACACACACACACAAACACACTCTCTCTCTCACAGGATACATTGGATGCATTCCAAAGGAAGGGAAGTCAGGCGATGCTATTTTTTTCTCCCCTCCCTTTTTCTGTGTAACATTGTGTGAATCCTTAGCAGTGGCTGCTCCCCTCTCTCCCTCCATCATTCCATCTTCATATTTTCCACACTTTCCCTCTCAACAGCATGTTTTACAGGTCAGGGCGGTGGAGTTGTATGTGGTCGTGGACAATTCAGTTTATGCTCAGTGAACAGACGTGCACTCTTCTCTCTCTCTCCCTCTCTCTCCCTCTCTCCCTCCCTCCCTCTCTCTTTCTCTCTGTCTATCTATCTCTTACTGCACAACCCCTGTCACACACTAACACGCTTGCATTCCTCCCCTTCCTCCCTTTTCCTTGCTGGGCAGTTTGCCATGGCAGAGAGGTCAGACATCATGTGATTCTGCAGTGGTGTGTAGAATGCAGTCAGCCCAAGGGGTCCCCAGGCTCTGGATGACAACCAACCAAACCTCAGTCACAGGTTTTCGACAGCATGAAAAATACATAGAACCATCTGCCAGACTTCAAATGGCCTGCTACGCTGTTTAGAATTTCACTGCTGTCCTCAGACCACTTCACTGAATTGCTGGGGAAACTGACAGTAAAAGCCCCCTTCCCCCCCTCCCCTTTATTATTATTATCTCTTACTCTCTTCCTCCTCCATTTTGTTCTGCTCATTTAATAAGAGTTGTTCCTGATCACAGGAAGTCAGAGGAATGATAAAGGCAACACGAGAGACACTGAAGACAGCTTCCTTTGATAGTGTGAACGACAGCCGTGTTGATGAAAATAAGTCTGAAATCAAAGCAACTGAGTAACTGAATGCCAGGCTGTATGAACGCTAAACAGGTTCAAATCTTTGTTTTCCTTGAAAAACAAATGACACAGTGTGTTATGGCTCTTCTAAATCAGACCTTTTCAATTTATGATTTATTTCTCAGCTGTATGACAGTGTGGCGTTTTTTTTTCTGTCTCTTCTCTGAACTGGAAAAAAATATTGCTGAAGTCATAGTCATTAAGTAGTCATTACTCCAGCACAGTCCTTTAGCACAGAAACAGAAAAGCCTGGAGGGGTACTCATAATATTAGTGTTGACTAATCTCATTGACTGGAACAGAATAGGAATGACAAGATATGAACCCCCCTGAGGGGGTTACTTGTTACATTAAAAATAAGGCAAACTAATGTAAAAGTTATACCAAATAAAAGACAGTTTCTTACTAGAATTAATTTTTGGGACAAAAATCTATATTCTTATATTCACAGGTTTAATCATATTAAGCTTTAGGGTAGCAATGACCAGACTTTTCTGTTACGTGGTTCAAATTGGACTAAACGTGTAATCGGTTAAAATAAAATTTGATAAAAGAAGTAGAGCTGATGACATGAATGTTCCAACAGTCTGAGAAAGTGGTTTCCTTGCCAAGCCAAGTCTGAAGATTATTAATTAATTCAAATAGTGTCTATGCGAAGAAACAAATGACACCTTCCAAATAAGACTGAGTGTAGTGAGGGAGGGCAGTGAAGAAAAACAACTGAATAAAATTAGATGGGGTCAATGGACTTTACAGTCTCTGAATCTTTATAACCCGAACATTAAAAACCTATGATTTTGTGGTTGAAACATGCTTAGCTGTTGTTTTTTAATAGGCATGTTTATGATTATGTCAATGTGGCTCTGCAGACAGATGCAACTGGAACAGTGTTTTTGTCTTGGTTTCTTGGTTTGTGCTCTCTGAAATAATGGCCCTGACTGCGTTAAACAATGACTGCATGAAAAAAAGACCTCTGTGGATTTAAATCTTGTGATCTATTAAGTGCTTTGCCACAGGCAAAGTTCGACCCCCCACAATAAGCTTTAATGAAGCATAGAATCAATATGTTTGACATTTATCTCCCATCTCCACATCTGGTGTTTGTTGTTGATGCCCCAAAATGGCTCCTCATGAGGCCAGTGTCTGTGCCAGTTTTCTGTTTTGGAATGAGGAAATGAATGAAGGTTGTGTGGTGTAGGCAGTAAGTACTCTGCTCAAAACCAGCGGGCGACCGTGTTTCCCTGCTATGACTTTTTTCGGGAATGTGAAACGCTCTCGGTTTAATCGCTCGCCTTCGTGCCTGTTGCCATCCAAATGTGAGAGCAGGCATTACTTCAGTCATTACGTCGAGCTGATTTCCTGTGTTTTTTGCCAACATTCCCCAGGCATGCCTACGCAATTACTTTATGTCACACATGCCCGTGTGTGTTCATTTGAGAAGAGATCTTTATCCGGCCAAGCCCCGACCCAGCAGCAGCATTACTGCAAGTAGAGAGAGAGAGAGAGAGAGAGGGAGGGAGAACAGGAGAGACAGAGAGCGAGAGACTCTCTGCCACTGCAGGGTCAGAGATTACAAACTCAATTGTACTCTGCTGGGTGACATGTCTGCTCAGCAACTTCCTGCTAGCGACATCAGAGAGGAGGAAAGTATGGAGAGAGAGGGGGAGGCGAGGGAGGCTGTCCATGCTTCCAGTGCCATTAATCTTTCTCTCTTTGTGTGCAGCAAACTAAAAAAATATTTTCTTCCCACTTGCACTTCAAGCCAGTGAGTCTGGCTTATTCATATATATATAATACCTGGGAAAACTCAAGATGGATGAATTTGAAGTTTTTATATTTCACAATTTACTCTCTTTAATCTCTGATGTGTTTAATGTGTGTGTTAATATTCCCTCCTGATATTTGTTACATTTAACAGGCATGGTCCATATGGATCACTGATGTCGTTCCATTTGGCCGATTCGCTTCCATTCACCATTTGGTTCCTTATTCGAAACATTTAGACAAAATCCTCCCACGTAACAGAGCCTGTAAAATCTTTGCCACATGTCTGTTAACACAGGTTATTTTCGAGGTTGGACTCACACTCACATTAAAGGAAACATCTTGTGTTAAGCATCTCCATCTGCCTGGCCATGAAAATTTTGGATAGCTTTTGGCTGATCATAGAGCAGCTTAAATGGTCAGATAATTTGACAAGATTGTTTTTTTAAAAAAAAATTGCCTATTGATTGGAGAATGCTTAATATTTAGATACAGAAGCTTTTCTGTTTCATTTAACCAGCAGCAGATTGCTGTTGCCTTCAAAGACGGGCAGACAGCATGTGACTGAGTCACCATCTTTAGGTAAATTTAATGTTTCACGTTGAAAAGCCAACAACCAGCTCATTTGTGCATTGTATACTTTTGTTTAACCTGTTATACTCAAAGAGAAAATTGAATTAATCTTTGTCCATTAAATGACACGGAGTCAGTGGCGGTCAGTAAGTCATACACAACATTCAGCTGAATGCAGCTGTTTGTCTTTAGTGTCTGAGATCTATTAGTCTCGCTCGGTCACTGTCTTAATTTCCCGACAAGGGGAACTGTGCCTGGATATGAGCTGCTGTCTGTTTAAATGACGGGAGTGTGATCATTATTTTCAATGAGGCTCCAGTGATGTGTGCAGTGGGAGGCAGGGAGGGAACAGTCTGCCCCATATACCTCCAGGTACCTGTGTGTGTGTGTGTGTGTGTGTGTGTGTGTGTTTGATCAAGCAGAATTTATGTCAAATATGATCCTTTTGTGCAGCGGTGTCTATTGAAACGTCTTTGCCTTCATGCCTAGCTCTCTTTGGGCCCCGCTTTTAACTTTAGAGCTGAAGGGTGTTGAGGTGAAACTACAAAACGTGGTCTGAGTATCCGCAGAGACACTAACTGACATCAGAGTGGATTATTTAACAGGCAGCTCACTCTTTACTTTAAGTGCTCACACTTCCCTTGAATGTCAGGATGAAGCTCTCAACCTTAATCAAGGGTTGTTTTTGCTGCGTCTAAAACCACGCCGTCAGTTGCATTAGCAAGTGTGAATGTGTAGCATTGCCCCTCATGGCTCCATTTAATAGGTAGACAAAATCACAGCTTATGAAAATAATGCCTGACACACATTAATGTGTGATTTCCTGTTAAAGAAGTGGCAGCGTTTCAGCATGTGAGAAAAGAGTTGCTCTCCCTCGGCATACCACTTTTAACCCATTTTAAAAAGGCCAAGTGACATGTTTCATAAATGAAATCAGCCAGAAACACATTTTCGAACCAAGCAGGAAAAAGTATCATAGTTCATTTCTATCCACCTCATGAGGTTTATAACGCAATTTTCTTGGGTGGGAAGATCGTACCACATTCAACATGTTCTCAGCAGAGGGGTTGTATTCTAATATAATGTTTATTTCAACAAAAAATTACAACCATTTATCTAAATGCAAAAGCATAAATGTAAGTTTAATATAATTCTGTGAGGGAATCTTTAAAATATTGGCATCATTACAACAGGTATTGAAAATCAATTCAGAATTTGCAGTCATACTCCTGTCACCACAACTTGTCAACATCCTTTGCCATATGAGGTGAAATTTCTTGAAGCACATAGAGCACAAGCTTTTTTTCTTTTTTGCCATGGTTCACTGAGCAAAAATGCCATCAAATGCTTTTGCAGGCTCATAGTGTGAAGCAGAGTATTGATTTACATGCAGCATAATTTTTTCACCTCTCAAATTTCTGGTGGCCAGTGTAGCAATAAGATTCAGCATAATTACTTGAATAATGCTGGCACTTCAAATATCTTTAAATTGTACATCGCCTGTGCCTGGGTGTTTAAAGAAACATAGGTACGTTATTGCAGATGAACTGTACCCATGGTCGTGCAGTGGAAGAATGCATCAATATTTTTTTTCCATTTATAATAAGAGCTTTTCATCCACTCAGCCAGTCACTTTGAGTCCAGATGAAAAAATATGGATTGCCCAGGGGCAACAGAGTTGTCCTTTCCTCTGACCTCAGGCTCAAATGAACCTTATGAAAGTTGTTTTTTTTTTTAGCATGAAACAGAAATTTGATTAATACAAAAGAATATTTACGCACATTTTCATCTCTCAAATGTATAAAACATGTAACGTGAGAGGTTGAAGATGATTTGAGACGTGGGTATATTGAGAGAACACCTGATGTGGTTGCATGACAACCTCAAGCAAGAATGGTAAAATAAATGCTTGTTGATATTTTATTGCTAATGTATAACCAGTGTTGATGCTCGCTAAAACGGCCGCCCTCTTATATCTTATCGATCGTAACTCACATCCGCTGTTTAGTCTTTCACTACTGTGTGGAAGCAGGTCTGGATGCTGGAGCTGCAGAGTTAATGGTTAAATGTTAGCAGCTCCGTCACACTCTTATTTGGGAGTTCACATGACATCCTCCACCATTATAAGAGCGTAACCTTCGACGAACAGTAGGGAAGGATGGCTTTTTGCCTGAGGAATGCAGCTGTAGCCTCAGCCTTTAAATATTTTATCATGTATGTAGCCATCATTTTTTTTAAAAGATTTTTTGAAGTAGCCGACGACAGCGTTTTTCAACTGGTGCACAGGGCTAAGCCTGGCTTGATTGGCTAGCTAGTTTCTCATTTCAGCCAGCAAATCAAGAGCTGTCGGCTTGACATAAGTAGCTGCTTTTATTTTTACCTCTGTTTGAAATCAATTGTTTCTACCACAATATCACTGTCGACTGCAAGATGACAAAGCTCAGTGTGTATAGTAGCAGTAACTAAGGAGTGTTGGGCCAAACTACCAATTATTTTATTTTCATTGTGTAAAGGCCTTCATTATTCAGAGCCTAAGATAGTCCAGGGCTGAATTATTGCAAGGAAAATTCATGAATGAATGTAATGTAGCCCACGAATGCATTTTAGCTCACTAGTGAAAAACTGTAAAGGTCTAAATTGAAAAGGACTTGTAAAGAGCTCTCATTCTACACCTGTTTAACAGTTCACTGTGTTCTCCCTTTGGAACATATCAGTAGGATCACCTTATCTGTTATAAGCCGCGCTACTAACCCATTGGCTTAAAGAAACCTAAAACTTGCCTTTGATAAGAATCAGCGGCCAGCCTTCCCCTGTGCTCCTTTGTCAATCCGAGCTGGTTGCCAGCCTCCACAGAGGGAGGGAAGAGCCCGTTGCTTCCCACAGAGGCTGAGTGAAGACAGATGGGAAAGGCCGTACCCCAAGCGTCAGAATATCAAAGCAAATATTCACCTTAAGAGACAGACATGTTCATAAACTCCCCGGTCCCTCTCAATTTCCACATTATGAAATCAAATGCCCACTGTGAAGTGGTTTGTTACCTTGCTTAAAATACGAGCCCCTTTTTTGCTGGCAGCACCTGTGCTAAGCAGAGCTGGATTTGTGGCACCGATAAAAGGAGATTGCGGTGGAAAATAAGAAGTTTTAATGCCTTAGATACCCTGGATTGTTCTTTGAAGTCGAGGTTTGAAAGCAGACATGGTAATTGTCTCCAGGGGTTCTTGCTATGTGTGTGTGTGTGTGTGTGTGTGTGTGTGAGAGAGAGAGAGAGTGCTTTAAAGAAACTAGTAAGAAGAAGGGTTTGCCTGTGTGATTTTCTGTAAATGCAGCGCAGTTGTCTTGAAGTTGATACTTGAGCTCAAATACAATAATAACATCTACTTATTTTCTTTTTCATGTTTGGGATTTGTGACTTCAAATCCACTTTTTGCTGAACGTTTTTCATGGTAGTTCCTCGCTGTCCGCGTTATAGAAATTGTCAGGTTTTGAAGATGCCATTTTCTGCCGCACGTCAAAAATCTGTCCTCCACTCGTCAAAACAGAAGCTCGACTGTGAGCGAGAGAGAGAGAGAGAAACCCCTTTTCCCTGGAAAGTTCCAGCAGTTAGCTTGTTGAGTCTGAAAAGCTTTGACTGTGGTGAGGCAGTCTTGTTTTCCTCTAGCCCGAGGGTCACCGCAGGAGGTGAAGTCATAAACATGGCTGGGAAAAAGTGGAACTGGGTTAAGTGAGGAAGTCTGTGTGAATCTCCCTGCAAAAACACATGACTTCACGACACCTGTCAGCACGCTAAAAGGCCAAAATGGGTGGCTTTACCATCATTTTTAAAAAGAATTCTGCAGACCTGGATTGTTATGCTTATGAGGCAGGGGAGTGTAAAAAAAAAAACATGTTAATAGCTTTTGCTGCTCAGTCTTCCGGGGAGTTTTAATGGTGGGATGGTGGGCTGGTGACAGCTTGAAGTCATTTACATCAAGACAGTAATGAAGACTCAATTGCTGACACATAGAGCTGGTACTTGAACTACACTCCACAGTACAAATACACCAAGACCTCATAGTTAATATGCTTACGTTCCTCGCTTAATGGTCCTTTCTGTGTACAAACTGACGTGTGATGTCTTGGGATTTTACTTTTTATCAGGGAAAAATATTACCAACTGCCATGGTGGCAGTTATTGGAAAATTGTGGCCCTTGGTGCCACGCTTCTAATAATGAGGCATGTCTCTCATTGTGCTGAGGGTATTAATAATGTAAAAATTCAGAAGCCAGTGTTGCACACTCCTAGATAATTAATGTTCACCCTCCAACTTGACACCAGTTGATTCTGTAGGTGAAGGAGCATGGTAAATTTTTAATCATCCCCGTGCGGAGGCTCAGTGAGCCGAGCTTCAGTGAAAGGGACAAAGTGAGCCGCCACAGCTCCCTGTTCGGTATTGGTTTGGTTTAATGTCACACCGCAGCAGCTGGATCCCACGCCTGTGTCCAAATAAGCTGAGGGTCCATATGTTCACACCAAAGTACTAACCACCCAGTCTTCAGTTAAAATGACTCTCTGTATCCCATTATCCAGAGATTATAAGATCTGTTCAACTGCGGAAATATGACAGCTAATGCAGAATAACTAAAATAGAGATTAATGCAAACATGATGATGGTTGAGAGTGTTTGACAAACAACAGAAATCAGTTTTGCTTCTTGAAGAGGCCACTGGCCACATTAACATGTGCAGTGTAATTTGGCAGCGTGCCATTCTCTTAATAGAGATCCTGTTTGTGTGGAGTCGCTTACACGAACTGCTGAGACCTCGCAGTTTAGCATCTTTGTCACCACGAATAAACAAGTAAAACCAAATTATTCCCGTCGTCCGCCTGAGCTGTTCTGCTTGCAGACAGAATGCTCCACCTAGTGATGCAGCCGCCAGGTCGGTTAGCTTGTGCAGTTGTGACTTAGCAATGGCAGATCAGCTCTAATAAATGGAAAAAACAATTATGAGTGTTACTAAACATCAACTTGCATCAATAAAACCTGTGAACCTCAGATGCTGGAAAGATCCAAAGGCATTTTAGTCCACTGGATTCATAAATAAGAGCTGGAACTGAAATGCTAAAATAAGTAAAGACAGAGAAATGACAAGTACAACACAAAGTGACTGGTACATGAACTCTAATATACATTTTTACTCCATGACTGCTGTCAGCGCAACACAGTCGGGCAATATGTGCTCAACACAACTACTGTTGTTGCTCTTTGTCCCTTGTTCATTATGATCAGCTCCACTTTGCCGCGCTTTCACAATGTCAAGCTGCTCTTAATGAAACTCAGCACTTCCTGCACATGTTTCACAGTAAATGTGACGTGAAAAGATTATTTCTCCTCAACCGCTGGAAGGCTTTTAATGTGAAACAGATGGAGGGGCGAGTTTGCGTTAACAGCAAACAGCAGATGGAAGTAAGTCGGAAAACGGGGTGGATTCCTATTTAAGATTTGAGAATAATAAGAAATAAAGAGGTGTGTTTAATGACAGTCTGTAGTCTCACATGAAGTCCCTGCCCACTTTTTGGCACTTCATTTACAGTTGTTGACCCAAGTAAGGACTAAAAACGTGCACAAATTGGTTATTTTTATTTGAAAGTATAACACAGATTATTTATATTTGTGTCAAAAAGCATTAAAAAGTTGCTCACAATTAAAAAATAACATGGATGATAGCCAGCTACACTAGCTGTCTTGAGTCGGCACTTAAGATGTCTGGTATAGATGGGGGTTTTTTTCATTTCAAATTTGAACTGTTCCCTCAACATAGGAGAAAATTACTATTTAATTAACTGCCATGACTTGTTTGAATTAATAGAGGAAACCCTTTAAAATGCTGTTAGGGAACTACGCCAATAAATCACAGATCACACGGATTTGGTCATATTTTGATTATTTTGAACAAGTTACATGTCAGTTTGGATTCTTTCGTACTTCTTGAAAAAAGGGACAAACCTGGTATGGACACATAACAGGGTCGTATGAGAGATTAACTTTAATACTGTATAATATTAAAAGAGAATTTAAACCAGTAAAGGTCTGATTAAAGAAGAAACAACTGTCAGAAGTGATCAATGACTCATTTTGAATCTGCACTAAAAGTAAAAAAAAAAAAGGTTTATTTACAACTCTTGACATATTTTTATGATGATGGTTCTTGTTAATTATTTAAACAATATTTATTTTCTGGAGTTAATTGTGGGTCCAGTGTTATTGATTAAAAACCTTGTGAAAATGTAGACATGTGTGCATGTACGTACAACATGTGTCTGTTTGTGCTCTGTTCCTGTGTCGTGCAGCAGCGATGGAAAAACAAATAATACTCCTAGTGCGTGCAACAAAAAAAAATAAAAAAGCTGAAAGGCAGTTACAGTGTGAGTTTCCTGAGGGCAGCTGCATTTGTCGGAGGGTTAATGAATGCCAGGAACAGGCTTGTGTTATTTGGTGAACACGATAGATTAAAGAACGATTGGCGAACGATTGCTGTTGCGTACAGTTCCCAACAACACCCTTTCACCTCCCACATGTAGCCCATAGCTCGGAGACAACCCATCTGTTTCTCCATTCCCAGGGTGAAACCAGCCTTGACAGAATCGGCTAAGCAGTATTTCAAAAGTGTCCTCTCTGCGAAGACACAGTTGGCTTTGTGCAGTTCCCTATCTATCAAAATCTCAGCCTGTGGGTTCGTCCCTCACCTTATACTCCTATTATCCCTCACTCGTACTGAATCGTATTCCTCTTTTTTACCCTCATGCCCCCCCCCCTCTCCTTCTCCCCCTCCCCTCCATGCTGTGCCCCCCCCTCCTCCTTATTCCACCCTCCTCATTTTTAAAAGCCACATGCTCCCAGCCCGTCTGGCTCAGTTGCACCCTGCCAATGAAGGGCTTTTTATTGGGCTGAGATTGAGTGCAGCCAAGCAGGGCCTGGCTATGGCTAAGGCTGGGGCCAGCCTCACAGTCCCCCAACCCCTCTCTACCCCCCCCCCCCCTCCCCCTCAACTGCACAACCCCCCTCCTCCCGCCACATGCCTGTTCTGGTCTGGCCCTGTCGCCCAGAAGGAGATTACTTGTCTCTGCTGCCCTTAATTGCCGACAGCAGCAGAAAAGAGCCAGAGAGAGAGAGACATTGTGGAGTGAGGAGAGGGAACAGTGTTGGCTTGTTGAGCTGTCACTTGACAAGCTTGGATTCAAAGGTTTGTGTTCCTTCTGTCAAATCCTGGCTCTGTATTAGCTGCTCTTATTAAGATGGATGTTGTTTTCATCAGTTGCTGCTCGTAACTCACGGTATTTTGGACCGCGCTGAGGATCAATACCAGAGTAGAAAGCAGATGATGTGTTGAGGAAGGAAAGCTGATGAAAGCCTCATATGAAGTATAAACCTCAGTACAGGTTACTTTATTATAAGGGTGTGTGGTAAGAGCAATAGGGCCACTGTGCCCTCTCACTGCCCTCTAAGCCACTGTTATTTTTCATAGCCAAAGGCTTCCTTCCAGCAGCCTCTGCCCTGCTCTCTTTTTACTTTTTTCCAATGAACTTGTGAATTTCATATTATTACAGTTGGTTATTGTTGAATCCCCTCTGGCTTGATCCCAGCAAATTAAATAGTGGGCAGTTTATTGAATTGGCAGTCTCTGAAGAAGCTGTGAAGCTCTATGAAATTTTCACCTCCTCCTCTCGCTGTTTAGTATTTTGTATGTAGTTTTTCATTCATCTGGGCTCTTGTTAAATGTTTGGAATCCATATTTACAGCCCGTTGACTGCTTCACCTCCCACTCATCCTGCTTCAGCACATATTATCAAAGCATTGCAGTATGTCAAGCCTGCAAATAAAAAAAAAGATGAACTGATCAAACACAAATATTTTCACAGTCTATGAGCAGAAGATTAACTACTGAGCAATGTTTTATGTAGCCACAACATTTAAAGGGGGTAAATTTGAAGCTAATGCCAGCAGCCGTTTAGTCTGGCTAGCTGTCCAAAAACAGGAAGTGGCAGGGATCTGTCTAAGAAATAGCCCAGCACACAGCTTTCCATAAAATGTGTTGTTTATACATTTCAGTTCTTGTAAGGTGAAAAAAAACAAGCCATAACACGTCAATTAATGACCTTTAGTGGTAGCTGTTTCACCCCCATTTTCAAGTCTTCATGCTATGGTAAGGTAAGCTAATTGGCTTCTGGCATTAGCTTCAAATTTAACATACAGACATGGAAGGGGCATCATCCGGCTCTGCACAAACGTGTATTTCCCAAAATGTCGGACTATTTCTTTGACCGAATTACATACAGCAGTTTATAACTTGAATGCATGAAAATGCTTTTGTGTCACGTGCCGTATAGGCTGAGGTGTTGTGGTGTAGCAGAGCGTTGTGTTGAGTCTGAGCCAGTTGGCGACGTCTGTGAGGAGGCAGAGTCCTCGTCTCACAGTCATCTGACTTCTAACGGCGAGCGAATTCGCCTGGAGGGACCGACTAGTGATACTCCACTCAGGCTGAGGCGTTTTAATGCACCTGTCACAGTCGCTGTACATACACCCTCAGATCTCTCCCATGTAAAACACTTTGGTCCCACTACCCAGAATGCCCTGGGGCTGTAACCCTGACCTACCATACTAAGAAACCGTCACGCTAACAACTTGGCTCGCCCTTAAATGAATCCGGTGTGACAGCCATTGTCACTGGCGATGTTTTGAAATACATCCGTGAACCTTTTTTTTTTCCTCTTTTTTGTGAAATACCTGTGTCTCTCCACAAGCTCAGCTTTAATTGCATTAGTGAGGTGGTCCACTCCGACTACATTAGATCCTTCCTGATGAATATGAAGGGCTTCAGCAAACCTCTGTGTCGCACACAACCGCAATGTTTCGTGCCCTTTTGATTAACATGGAATGGAAACAATTAGGTCGGGGGGAGGTAGTGAGGCAAAGCAGCACATTCAACAGCTTTAAATGCTAATTAGCTAATGGAGGATGAAAGAGCAGGCAACTGGCGGGGTCTCACATGAGCACCCTCACTAAGGCTCTGGCTGCGGCAATGCTCGTTTCATCTGATTTTTTTTTTTTTTGCAAGACCACCACCATTTTGTTTCCCTGAGTACCTCTGACAATACAGCCATCTTGTGTTACGTGAAATCGTCTTTTTTTTTTTTTTTAATGATCTCAGATGAGGCTCATCTTTCCAAGAAGTGCCTCGTGTTACTTTCCTCATTTTGAATAATCTGTTATATCACTGTCATCTTAGCTGTGACACTTTTCATCCTTTTCTTTTCCTTTTTTTGACTTTATTCATCATAGTTTATGAAGTTCAGCTTTTTTTCGTGAGGGCTGTAAACACAGAATAATGTGCATGTGTTTAACCAACATTTGACCTATTTCCACAAGACTGGTGTCTCAAATGAATCCCTTTTCCTGCCACAGCAAGACCCAGGTCTGTACGACTGTTTTTCCTATCAAATCCATGATAAGCCATATCACATTTTGTATAAATCTAACAGTGAATGACATTGACTAATGGCTCTTCAAAAATAATCACTGAGCCTGGTGTTAAATCACTCTGGATTTAAGTGTCTTCCTTAAGTGCCTAACATGTACATTTAGATGAAGACTCAATTAGGCTGCTCACCTGAGTAAGCCATTCAAGAGGCGCTGCACGGTCTCAACAGTTCACAGGATCGATCTTTGCACTGTAGGAGGAATTTCATTTCCCTTCTGGCTACTTTAAAGAAGCTATTCCTTCTTTTTAATCCGATGGGTTTCAAGTGTGTGTGTGTGTGTGTGTGTGTGTGTGTGTGTGTGTGGGGGGGGGCACCATGGCTCTCTGTTAATATAAACTAGAAAGGGCGGACATTGCAAATGTGATTGCTGCCCATTTTGTCTGAACTGTGTCTTTTTATGTTTTGATGTGAACCTCGTGTCCTTAAAAGATAAGACTAGTGTTATTCCACATTCTCTTTATTGTCATGAAATCCCATTAAAGATGAAAACCAGCCAAGAAAAATACAAGGGGCTACATGGATTGGGGGGTGGGGGTGGGGGTGGGGGGTGCTATCCAGGAAATCTGGTTTGAGGAATACAGATACAGTTTGACATTCAAATCACTGCACGAAATTGTGGTAAGCTGTCACAGTGGGAGTTATTTTATGTTTTATGAAAACAATCACATTGTAGTCAATGTATGCAGGCGTGAATATCACACTTGTTTTGCTGCATTTATTTCCCGCTAACACGACATCGCTGAAATAAATTAAAGGTTGTTGTCTGTGTGAAAGCAGATTTCCGACCTCCTGATCTCGTCCGTTGCGACTGCGCATTTCTGTAAATAGGCGACAAATATGTTTTCATTTACTCATAAGGCTCAGTACTTACTTCTAACTCTTGTTTTCAATTTGTTATGCAACTGAGGCATTTCTTTCATGTGAACAACATCTTCCTGTGGAGGGACTGTTGGAAAATGTTCAGCATTATCCCCCACCCCCTCTACACGCCAGGCGACTTTTGACTCCACCTCCATTGTGTCCAAAAAGAAAAGCAGTTGATTTCTGATGTAGTTTAGCGACACGTAAGAAGTGGTTGTTAAACAGCAGAAACCGACTCCTGTTACATATTTATGTTGCCTGTGGGCGCTAACGTCAGCAGGTTGGCTGTATGTGGGACGGACTCGACATAAACTCCAGTGCCTGTGTGTCACACAGTTTAACAGCGTGGCTCCAAGATGTTCTTTCGATCATTTTTGGCCACCAGTGGCGCACTGTGGCACAGAGGAACAAGCTAAATCAGGCCTTTGCCACACAGGAAATAGCTCAGATAGAATGGAAGGATAAACTTATCGTGGGCTGTGTTTTCTTTCATGGGATTTTCATGGGACCACATTTTTTGCATTCCCAACCGTTGCCTTGTTTAACCCCTAATAAATCCCAGATAATTTTATTAAAGGGCTGTTGGGGGATTTTTTATTTAACTGGGAGACAGGATATTTGACTGGGAGACCTAATTCAATTGGAACCACTGTGTCATTTTGCCATAGGAAGATTGAATCAAGGGACTCTTTTTCTTGGGTCCCCACCAATCTATAATGAGTGTTTACATGTTTCATCACATGCCAGTGTATTACGCTCAAGTTGACATGGACTGTAATCTGAAATAAACATCTCTATCATCTTTCCCCAGTTTGTCAGGGCCATACAGATGGGTCGCCGACTCTTGTTGATTTCCCTTAAAAGCCCCAAATTTGTCACAACCTTCAGTGCTCCTTTGAGGCAGATAGGGAGGCTGTGAATAAGAGAAGGGGGTGGGGGGAGGAAAAAAGCATGCTGTCATGAAAAGAGCCGCTTCCTGGCTGGCTAGATGCAATCATGGGCACTATCTGATAGCGCCGGAGGAAATTGGATGAGCTGAGAGCCGTTGGCTGCCAGTGATGGGAAAGATGACTCCTTTGTCACTGTGTCAGTCAATTCCCTGCTCTCACCTGAGAGACCAATCAATAACACAGGGAGAGGGAGGATTTCTCTTGTCTTTTGGCCTCTGTATGCTGGAGGCTGCTGTCAATTATGTGCTGTAAAACATCCTCTCCTTCATAGGAATGTGACATGTTATATGGTGTGGATAAATATGTCAGGGATGTGGTTAAATATGATGCATTTCTCGAGATTTAGAAGTAAGCTTTTATTAAATTAACATATATCAGAATTTGACTATGCAATGTATGATTAAATAAGCGAACACAGAAATATTGTTTTTAATAATTTTATTACTGTGATGCAGTCTTTAACAGGATTGTGTCTGGGGGAAAAACCTCTGGATGTCTTGAAATTTGGAGCTGGTTGTAAAAAAAAAAAAAAAAAAAAAAAAAATATATATATATATATGTGTGTATGTGTGTATAAAAAAATCTCTCATCTTTGCAGCTTGCAAGTGGTGCAACTGCTCACATTTCTCACCCACATCATTAGTTGTGCAATTATGGCACATAAGACCCAGCGAGACTCATAACTATCAGTTGCTGTCAGGCATGTAGTATTACATCAGGCGAGGAGGACATCTAGCATGATGTAGGCGTACAAACAGAGACACTCACTGAATGATTCATAACTGTGATACAGGGCATCGCGAGCTTGAACATATTCTGTGAGCAATATGGTGATGCTAGTTCTGTGTAAGATGATGCTAAACTGCTCTTTTCTTCACCCCCTGCCCCCCATCCCCACCCCACCCCACTCCTGAAGTTCCCTGATACCTGTGAGGAGTCCGCTTCCCCATTCGTCTTCATCTGCACCAACCCCCAGGAGCTGCTGGTGAAATTCCCCATGAAAGGGAAGCACAAGATCTGTAAGTCCTGCTTCTTTCATGTTGGGGGGGTGGGGGGTGGGGAGTAGGAAATGGAGTGGATGAAATTAGCCTGAGCTGGCAAAGGATTTCTTCTATCATTTCTTTATTTTCTATCCCCGCTCTCCTCTGCATTCAAATGCTCACACACATACACACACACACGGTAAATGTGTGATAATGCCAGGCACAGTTCCTGATTACTGTGTTTTCATTAATAAAACAGAATTACACACACACACACACACACACACGTACGCACAAAGCATGCTCCCACATACACACGCACAGTTTCTCTCTGAGAGCCATCTGTAAAGACAGGATTTTGCTGTCAGGTTGCCTGTGGGACAAGCTGGGCCTGGATGTGCTATGCTGTTGCTGTATTGTGTGATTTATAATAGAGCTCAAACACGTTTTCCCTCTGCTGCCATAGCTGCTGCTGCAAAATGATGTACCTGCAAGCTCTTTTGTTAATATTTCAAAACCCTCTAAAGACTTGAGAGGATTGTTTATGCAGCTGTGCGTCTTTCAGATCTTTCCAAATCGATGGAGGAAGGCTTTCTGAGAGGCTCAAGGACAAAATGTAGCCAGAGCTGTGCCCTTTTTTTATTATTTTACTTAACGGATACGATGACCTTGTCTCTGTTTTCTGTGAAAAGGAGGAACTGTTAAGGAGGTTTTTTAGAGGTTCAGCACAGAAAAATGAAATGAAGTGTGTGTTAAATGGGATCTCAGCCGGTGTGTGTTATAAGCTTGATGACTGATACAGACGGTTTGGGTCTATATCAGTGCCTTCAGGTCTGTTTTAGAAATTGTCAAACCATTGTACTTTTCCACTACATCTGAAGTGAAAAATCAGGCTACTCCTGCACACTTGAACCTATAAGGAGTCTTAAATTGTTGATACATTTCATTGTGTCTTCAATGAAAGGCTGAACTGTAAACGACATGCTGACACAATGTTATAGGTTTGCTGTCGTCTGCACAGTTTGCTGCAGGCAAATCTCTACCTGAGTTATCTAAACTGACTGTAGCTTGTGGTTTTATGAATCAGCAGCTGACTTTTAATTTGCTGAACTTGCCTGTCAGCTGTATTATTCTATTATTATTATTTATTTTTTTTTACAGTACCCGCAGCTTGATTCTTGTCCATTTGAAAGGGACAAGCTGGTAATGTCTCCCAAACACTGAACCATGCAGATTTGTTTTCTGAAAAATGATCAAGTAACCGAATGTTCTCTCACACCAAAGAGAAACGCTTCAGTAAGTGTTTGTTTTGATGACATAACATTTCCACCATCCATAAAGAAATCCTGCCTGAAGTCATTTCAGGTAGGTTCCCTTTATTCTGAGTCAGTGGCATTTTCTGTCTCTACCTGCTGAGACATGAACCAGCACTGTATTATTCTCCGTCCTCCTCACTGTCCCATCTGCCTTCCAGCTTTGTTATAGCTCTGGCTTTCACATGTGTAATATGATATACCTATTTTCAGCCAAACACACACCACCACCACCACTAGTCCTCTGATGATTGTTTAGTAACACAGCCAGGATACAGCTGGGTTTTTTTAATAAGTATAATACATATGTAAAAACACTGATATGACAGTGGGTGTAGGACAGTGTCAAAATCAAGAATCTGACATTTTTCATACTAGATTCTCATCTAGTCACATAAATTCACATAAATCGCAAAAAAATAATAATCCTTCCGTGGAATGAAACAGTCTGTTTAAACTGTACCTACAATATGCTGAGCTGTTGGAGTAATTAACATGTCCCAGTGCATTATGTCTTCATGGTTCTTGTATGAAGTGCGAGCTCTTCTCAAGCAGCGGGTATCGATCGCAGCCTGCTCCCAGTCGTGCACGTCAGCCTGGTGTTTGGGACTGGATGTCCTGATCCACTGGCCCGACCCTGCAGTCCAGCCCGCCTCATTCACCAGTCAGCTTTTCACCATCTCAGCCCCCCTCCCTCCCCCAATACCCCACCTCAATTCCCACTGCATCTCACGGGTCAAGGCATCGCCGCTCATCTTACTCAGGGGGGGCTTAGCACAAGTATTTTTTGCTCCTGCGGCAGCTTACATTGACAAGATATGCTTGTCGCTGGCACTGCCGGCCATCTCATGCCTCGTCAGGATGAGCGAGAAAAGGGCATAGTTCCCTCTTTTCCATTCCTTTCAGCAGACTCAGTGCTTTACTCTATAACACGGGGGAAGGTTAAACATTAATATGGTAGACAGTTGCTTGAGAGGCGTTAAAAAAGAAGAACCTGGTTACAGAAACAAAGCTGTAGCCCTTTCAAGTCACCACCTCTCACATGTGTGCTGGAGTTTTATTGTCGATTATATATTTAACTCCACATCAGCTGTTACCTTAGCAACAGCTGCTCCTTTTGGGTGCACCTTTTAGAAAACACAGTACAATTGAAGTTCAAATGCTTATACATAGCTGCTATAATCCCCGTCTGTTGATGCAGTAAAATGACATTCAAACATATAAAATATACAAGTCTAACGTAAACATTAATCTGTTATAATGCCAAGGAGTAATGAAAACGTCTCCTCCTGTGTTTTGAGCATCGGTACTATTTGCTTCAAGGGCAGTCTGTTAATGTTGCATATTCCAGCTGGTCGCTCCAAAGGGCGGAACAGCGAGCACATCTGCGCACGGATGGACGTAGTCGGATGCGTTTGCCGACCATCAGATAGCGTGATTCTGCCTTCTCTCTTCAGCCGGTTTTATAGTTGCCTTTGTAGATAGTATGTCGGGCGCTGCAAGATACAAATTCAGGTTGATCAGTCATTACCCTGTGGAGGAGTCTGTGGCATTTAAAATGGCATGCAGCCAAGGCTCACTCCCTGTAATAAGGGATGTGCATTATGGTTTATGGTCACATCCTGTGAACATTTGTATCCGTGTGTGTGCGCTCCTGTCTACGCTGAAGGTCAGTCTGGGTGTTGAAAGCTATTTGGCTCTCTGACATGAACCCGAATTTCCTTTTTCTCTTCCTCCTTACAGTGGTCCCTCACCCCCCCGCCATGTTTTTAATAGCCTGACATTCTCTGTGTGATGTGGTCCTGTACACGCAGCTAGAAACACAAACCATACACCACTAAGACGTATTCCCCACGTCGTACATATTAGGAAATAGGAAATGGCAAAACCAAACCCTGTAAAAACACATTTTTTCAATTATTTTTAACGAATAGTTTCAGCTCTACTTCTCGTAAAACAAAAACAGTTAACATAACATCAACTGGTCCTAAAGATTGCACCACACTACATGATAAAAAGCTTAATCTTTAACCCTCATCACGGCTTAACAACGGCTCATGAAGAGGTTGGTCTTCTGGAGAAACAAATAGATCAAGTCACAGCGGAGAGGTCATTATCTCCTAGTGTGCTGGGAGCCAGGACTGAAAATTGACAACAATTAGCCACCGATCACTTTTAATTTTATGACTAAATCTGAGCTCAGACGAGGGTAACGGTTGAACGTGTGGTGGCGGCCCAGCTCGGTCGTTTGTTCCTGACATGAGCCCTCTCTGTTCCATCTCCTTCATCATCTTCAACATAACCTGAGATGTGTGCATTCTTTACACCCAAAGGTTTTACATATCTATTTACTGAAGCTTAACTTTAGAACCTTCCAGGTTTGAAGGCACAATTGTGAATCCATGTCCATTACTGCTGCTGCCCAACGAGCCCGACGCCGCTGCTGGCTGCAGAGTTATTTTTAACTTTCCCATTATGAATCCTCCCAAGTATTAAAATATTATTGCTTCAAAGCATGGAGAGTGCATATACCTCGAATAATGTTCTGTGAGTGAATCAAGTGACTTTAAGCCTTGCTTAAAGAGTGCTTGAGTAGCAAGAAAAACTGTCTCGTGTACAATCATTCCTGTATTAAACTGACAAAATTGCAGGATCAATCAAAGAAGTGCATCGGCTCAGAATCAATATTCAAGGAGTGGTCGATAGGCTCCAGGCACCTACTGCTTTTTGGCAGGCTACACTTAAGTGCTATGGCTGAAAATGTTATAACCGTTAAAAAAACAAATCAGAAACAGAAAGTGCAGAAAGGAAAAAAACAGATTACAGTTACAGAACTGTCATCCAACATCCTGTAAAACCTTTGAAAGAACAAACCAAGCCATTTCCTGGCTCTTCACTCGGTCTGGTGCTGAAAGTCTAACGCTTGTGATAACCCGCATGAATTCAGTGAGAGCTTTGTGAACACTGGCTCATCTTTTACTATAAAGATTAGTCATGCTAATGGCTCTCCAGCAGATACAAAAGAGCTCTCTCTTTGGCAGGGGTTTGATCCAGCTACAGGGAAGGAAGTCATGGATATAATTGCCGAGATGAGAAATTCAGCTCCAGCAGCAGGTCACATTGGGATCTTTTTTTAATCTCTCGTAACGTGAGACATTGACATACACAATCTCAAAAATCACTGGTGACTGGAGGCGTTTCATAGGACCTCAAGGGTCGACAAAGTAGTTCTCCTGTCTTAAGCCCGAGGCGCCAAATTCGTTTTCTTCCATTTCTTCTCTAATAGCCATTCCAACAGTTATCAATAGGAAAAACCTTTTGAAATATTCCTACACTTAGCCAGTTTCTTTTACAATTTTTATAAAAAGGTTTAATTATCCAAACAATTGTGCTCATACAATGTCTCATCTTTGGAAACTGTACTACATTATGTAGTTTTAGATTGCTTGTACTTGTACGCGTTAGATAATCTAGTCTGTTGGGCAGTGGATGACACTGAGATTGCAGTTGTTGTCCAGTGTGTGTAACACTTACCCATGCAAACACAGAAAACCCAGCAGCAACACATGCAGCTTGTTCACGAGTAGCTTCCATATGCTCGTCTTATCATCTGTGTCCATGCGCTCTGTTCAAAAATACAGACCACAGAAATCCACAACAGTACCTAATCAGCACCTTCGTGGGAACTGGGATCTATATTTACTTGTTCCTGTGTATCGGCCTCGCGCCAAGGGAGCAGCGGGTATACATCACAAATAAACGATTCTCTTTATTGTTATGCATTCAACATCATATCCCGTGTACACGTTGCGCTTCCAGCTCTCTTCTCAATTTAATTTGCATTTTCCTCGCATACATTATTGAGCTGTTGCAATATGTATGGCTCTCATCCCTCAGGTTGCGGCACATATGGATATAACACAGTATATTCCCAGTGAAAATATTGTAGTTAAATTTTGCTCCACTAACCGTCAGCTGCACTGTTACCTTGTTATTGCCTCTTTGTTTTATGTGTGAAATCACAGCAGCATGGGATTGAAAATAGAGGAAGCCAATTACCTAAC
Organism: Psettodes erumei; assembly: GCA_016785225.1. NCBI lineage: Eukaryota > Metazoa > Chordata > Actinopteri > Pleuronectiformes > Psettodidae > Psettodes > Psettodes erumei. The sequence continues at coordinate 2,130,692 of JAFBJZ010000863.1, read as the reverse complement.
AAATGTCCACCTTCTCTCCTGAGGTGGTCCTGATTTTTTTTCTCCTCCTTCATTTCTGCCCTCTGCTCTTCCTCTGTCATCCAACTGCTGGGAGACAGAAAGAGGTCAGAGCGGCGGAAGTCCTGTTTTGGTTATTTATTCATGGATTTCCCATTTAATATTCATGCCTTTTTCAGGACTATCTGGGCGCAGAGGAGAATTTGCTGCCTCGGAGGCAGCCGGGGCCGAAAAAAAAAAAAAATCAGGTTTCAGCTCGAATGAGCCCAGCGGATGAAGGAGAGGGAGAGATAGATAGAGAGGAAAGAGAGAGCAGGGTTTCATGTGTTCTCTAGTAAATGAGAGGCAGGCCTTGAAGGTGACAGGCTGTGTTTATTACTGATCTGTCAGCCGGTTAATGGGGAGAGGAGAGGAGAGAGGAGAGGAGAGGAGAGGAGAGGGCTGAGCTGTTGAGCAGAGACCAGAGCACACAGGCATGAGAGCAGGAGAGAGCCCCCGAGCAATAAACTTTGCCATACTAGATCTGCCTGTCCTTACAGACTCTGTGACAACACTCCTGCATGCTGAATTACTTTCATTGGCGAACTAAATTAGGATCCTAAAAAAAGGGAAAAAAGAGAATATTTTTGCTGTATTGTCAGGAAAGTCGGGGTTTTTTTCACTGAACAAATGGTTGTTCAAGTATGCATTCCACATTCACGTGGCGGCATCTGCCCATGTCTGCAAGGGTCTGTGCCAGAATTTATGACTGTGCAGACTATACATGGGGAAAAATGTGCTAACAAGTCTGTGTATGCAGACACACAATTTCTTATAGCGAGGCTGAGACGTGCAGGTGAACATGCACGGGGGATGTTCAGATGCTGAAAAATGGGCTTCTTTAAAGGTTGGCACGTTGACTCCTTTGCGAGCCTTTCCCACCTGCAGTTACACATAACACCCTGTCGGTTCACAAACACACTTGTAGGTGAAAAAGAGTATGTAGACTGGACTGAGCAGTTTTTGTAGTATCTTTTATATTACAAGGTAAAAATGTCTTAAGAGAGTCCTGGACAAGAAGGCATGCTCATGTGCGGCACTTCAGTGAATAAGAGAAATCTGGCTCAAGTACTCTGTACTTCATAATTCGTATTACATATTTTGATGTGTTTTTTACGTAATTTCTACACATTTGATCTCACTGCAATCACTCAGCCTTGACATGGACATGCTTTACCTGAGAGCCTCGTGGTACTTGATCGCACTGGAGCTGGGAGGTTTTTATCAGCTGCCTTTGGTGATGAAACCTCTCGGTTCTCCGTCTTGCTGAAGGGTGAAAATGCTGTGTAAAGAAATTGCTCTTTGTTGTAGCAATAGATTCGTCTTGTGTTATCTTAACCGAGCATTTGTGCCTTTATCAGTCACCATTACAAAACCCATATCAATCAGCATTTGACGTGCCACCGCTTTGTTTGGTGTCACGTTTGCTGCGTGCCTGGCATCCTCTCTGCATTAAGCACGCATATTTTATTTAGCCGTTATTTCCCTTCAATGTAATTGCTATTTAAATATCTGAAATATTATGTGGTTATTTGACAAAATTTATGCATGGAAGGTTTTACGGGGCTTTATACATACACTTAATGTATACACGTGGCTCTGGTTTAAACAGCTTGTGTTTATTACTGGCATTAAAACACACTATCGGTTCGTGGGAAGCTTTCCTTTGTTGAGATATAGCTGTTACTGTACTGCTGCACAACCCAGTTTTTCTGATGATGCCTCAGGGGCTTACGTGCACTCCCGAGGTTAAAATTGATTTAGTCTTAGGAAAACAACACGGAAGCCTGTTTCATGTGCTCAGCACAGTGGATTTCAAAGTGTCGCTTTTGTAACCAAATCATTTCCACTTCACAATTTATCCTGGCTTTGTTTCCTGGAGAAAGAAAAATAAAGTGCCAGTCTTTTCACATGCAGGCTCGGGCTACCATGAGTCTTTATTTGTACGGGTTGGGGTCAGTGTACGTGAATGGTGCATTAACTGCACTTTCTTGCTTCAGTTCTCCACAGGGCTCTTGCAACTAGATTCTTAGTGTAATTCATATTTACACGTCGTCTGCGTATGTGCAAATAGAAATGTGATACAGATTTTTGAACATCTGGCCTCTTTTTTTTTCCCGACTGGAGCTTTTAAGTCGTGTGCCTTCATTTTTTTCCCCCACACTACCACATTTCCTTTTGTTTTTTTCTGTCTTTTCTCTCCCTTTGTCTTTTTGTCTGCCCTAAGCCTGTCAGAGCAGTCAATCTGGGTCAGCACTGAGAAGGGGGGTGCAGACAGATGTGCTTTGCAGTGTGATCGATGTCCTTGATTAGTGAGAGATTACTCCTGTCGTTGTGTGTGTGTTCGACTGACTGGGAGAGGTCCGCTGGTTAGCATAAATGCAGTTAGCCCGATGCCTTGATTTTGTTAATTTGTCGGGTTTGGGAATCGAGGATCAATAGGTGGATTATTTGCACAGTTCAAGAAGCTGACGGAGGTGAGGATGTTAAACTAGACGTAGCCAATGAGTCACTTAAGGCAGTTAAAAAGTGTCAGTGGATGTTTGGTTGGGTTTTTTTTTACACTCAGCTGCAAAGTGAATTTTAAACCAGTCTGAGTTCATTATGTAACTCAACAGATATTATACTTCATATCATATATTTGTCTCAATACTGATATTTAAAAGTTATAAAAATAATTGACCCCTTTTTTTTACATTATATTTTTAAAGGATTTAATGACTTGCAGAAAACCTCTGTAATGATGTCCATGTTTTATCCTGCAATTTATTTTACTTAACAGCTTGCCCAGGCTATGCAACTATTCTTAAATCAACTCTTTATTTTGGTAATTTTTTAAGCATAAATGTAAAACATTCCCTGATTGCCGCTTCGTAAATGTGTTTTGCAGTGTTTTCATTTCCCATGTTGTATAGTACACAATTAATCAGTTGATTAAGAAAACTGTCATTAGTTTCAGCCCTAATAAGATGCACTCAGCTGCCACCTATAGCTGAACGTATGCAGCCTTACACAACTGTCCTGCAATCATACAGCTGAATCACCACCTCTTGTGTGTGAATAACACAGTTATATTAATACAAACATTGACACACGGCTACAAATAAGGCCATTAACATTTCTTTCAAAGCTCATCTTAACCAGTGTAATCACCTTACTGCACTTGTGAGAAAGATCAACAGTGGTAATTCCCCTCAGAGGAGGCTGTCAGCTTTCCATCAGCTGTCAGTGTTTTCACTTTGCCTGTTTTCAAAGGAGCGCTTGATTCTTGTAGTTTTCCTTTCCCCCTGAAAAGAAGCAGACAGATGTAATAGCCATTAGCCTCAGGGAGAGACAGCACAGATGTGTCAACAAGGCTTGACTTTTACAGTCCAAGTGAAGTCTGAGCAAACAGTGGCTGTGTTAGAGGGGCCTGTGTGGTTGCGCAGTGATCCAGGGACACGGTTGCACGGCATTGCCCCGGGACTCCAAACAGACCGTGACTCTAGTTCTCATTACAAGAGAGGGTCAGACCACCCCAATACGGAAAATAAAAAATGCAAGGGGGGGACCTGAGCGCTGCCACCTCGCTGACAACATCCACACAACCTTGTCCTTCATGAATAAGTCATACAACCTTAAATTTACTCTGAATGTAAGCTGTTAAAAAAACTGGTGTCAGCAGGGCTGCAAATTATGATTAATTATTGATTCATTTACCTGTTATTTTGTAAATTAAATGTCATCCCCGTAAGCTTGTTTTGTCACACTAACAGTATCAGTCCCCAGAATATACAGTTTACTTTCAGATATGACCAAAAAAAACACCAAAGCTGGAATCAGTGGTATTTTTTAAAAGATCAATCCATTATCAGACCTATTCAATTCATTGTGATATGCTCTAGTGTCAGTCTGTAACTGCTACTTGACAGACTTAAGTATTCATCTCATATTATCTAAATCCACTCACACTTTCTCATGACCCCCCCCCCCCCAAAAAAAAGAAAAACCTAAAAAAATCCACTTCTTTATCTTAATTTGATCTCAATTTCCTGCAGTTGCAATTGGAAGTCTAAGATGAAAGAGTTCTAAATTCTAATTAAGCTGTAATGGTGGCAGCAAGTTGATTTTTTTTTTCTCCCTCCCTGCACGTTTCTCCCTCGTCAGCCCTCTCCCCTCCCCGTATGTTTAGCTTGATCTCTTCAAATTTATTTCCTACTTTGTAACCAGAGGCAAGAGCCCTTGACTTGCTGCCCCCACAGCAGCAGCCAAGGCAGCCATTTAAGTTGTGATTAAAAATTAATGGTTGAGTGAGAGGCAGCAGAGAGGGAACAGGGGAGGGCAGGGAGAAAAGAAAAGAGACAATGCCTGAGCAGGAGGATATGGGCTTCGCAGAGAGCAGCTGCTCCCTGATAGAGGGCTGGAAGGTCTTCTCACAACTCTGCTGTGTTTAACCGCTCCGCTCACACCCCACCATGAATATTGCATTACCGCACCATGGGGCTCCTTGTGTTACCCCCACTGTGTGTTAAGCAGAGCCGCAGACGCAGTGGCCAAAGTGTCCCCCAGTCGAGCGTGCCCCCGCCGTGAGAGGGGCGTCCACATTTAGGTACACAAACCAGACCCGGTTCTTTAGTCGGCGGCGGCAAATATGACAATCACAGCTGCGTTTGGACAACGCCGTTGAAAGGACTCCTTCAGTTACTGAGCAAAAGGGGGGAAGGATGGTTGTCATTAGTAACATGCATGCATAGCCACTGTTGTTGTAAACAGTTTTGCATTTTAATACATTTGAACCCTCAGTTAACTAAAAGGCTTGTCTGCAGCCAGCTCCGTGCATCAGTCTGACTCTCTCTGGCCATTTCTTTAAAAGCCAAACAGAACTGCCGTGGAACCACACGAGGGTCCTGACCTTGACTTTACCAGATGATGAGTAGTGGCACTTACATCTCGGCCTGCCCTTTCCCTCCTCCTGGCCTCATTCTCTTTACCGTTTCATTACAGAATCCAGAGTCCATTACCTGCTGACTCCTGCACTCATTTCTGTGCTGCCGACATTATTTCCCTGTAGTGCCGCTCATTCAGGATTGCAGCTGAAAGTGCTTTGATTGGAAGGGCCACCTATTTAAAGACATGAAATGTGATGTGTGATTTTTTTTTTTGCCATTTTGACCATCAACATTGTCGGCTATAACTTGCCAATTTTACAATTTAATAGTGGGGAGCACAAGTCAGAGGATGTTAACAAATTGGCAGGTTTAACCCAGTAGAAATATCTGAGTGGAATAGTTTGACATTTTGGACTTTCTTACACAGAATCAGATGAAAAGACTGATGCCACTTTTATGTGCGATCTGTGTCAAGGCAAGTTGCATTTTATACACAAGGAAATTCAAAGTGCTTTGAACAATTCAAAAGAACACAGAGAATAGTAAAACATTTTTTTTTTTAAAAAAAGACACAAGTAGGAGAAATAAAATAACAAAAGCAGGTGAAATTAAAAAAGGCAAATAAAAGAGAAAGGGAGTGTAAAAGATTAAAAACAAACTGTCGGGCTCATGCCAGGAGCTGATTAGCTTAGCTTAGCATAAAGGCTGGAAGCTGGGTGAACCAGCTGGGACCTCTCAGTTCTAAAGCTCACTAATTAACAAACTAATGGCTGCCTGTGTGACCAAGCTAACAGAGATGTGCCGAAATTGTATTTCAGACTGCAGTGTCTTCCACATGAACCCATTTCTGCAGCCTCTCCAAAAACATTTTGTAGCTGTTAATGTCGTGTACTGCCGTGACAGTGTTTAACCAGAGAAGTATTCTTTAAAAAAAAGTATGTGTGTTGCTATTCAACAAAATTCTGCTTTCAGTGGTGAATCTGAATAACATTTCACCATGACCACACTGGCAGAATTAAACGAGAAACATTAAGCGAGGCAGCATTGCCAAGGCTCAAATCATCTTTTCAGTTAAAAAGTCAAAATAAATTGTAATGATTCCGGCAATGAGTCGGTTGATTTCTGGTTTGGTCTGAAAAGATGCATCATCCACTGCAGGAACGTGTCAGAAAATACCGATGTTTTGTCTCTGATGAGGGAGTTTTTGTTTCTGGAACAACAGTAACATTTTAGCCCCAAGCTGCTGTTCAGTCACTTATTGTACCATAGATTGTTAAAACAAACAAGCTTCTTTTTTGCACATGACTTGAAGATCAGGAAAAAAAATCATTTTCATTTGAACAGAGATATAAAGTTTTATGGCAGGTAGCAGTGCAGTGAATAAAACACAGTAATAATATGGCAGCATAGTGTAAAAACTGTTGTGATATGAACATGCGTTTAACTGTTACATTATGTTGGAAAAACATTAAAATAGAAAGTGAGTCTCAGTGTCATGGTCCTTAAATTCCCTAACAAGGAGTTGCTGTTGATAGTCGACAATACCCCACCTACACAGTCGGGTAAAAATACTGCAGTACTGTTGAGGTGGCCTCTGTAATTTAACTGTAAACTTTGGGGCTTTCCTCACCAGCAAGAGGGAACAGTACACAAATTGTGGTTAATCTGAAGGCACCAGTCGTCTAAGAATGTGAAGTCGAAGGTGTAATCAGATTTGTAATGTGCTCCTGCCACCTCCTCCTCATTGCTACACTCCGTTCCTTCTGTTCTTTCCATGCTCCTTACATAATTTGTTAATTCTGTCCTACTTCCTCTGCTGCTGCTGCTGCTGCCGCCATCGCTGTTCTTGCTTTAGGTGTTATTTGCAATGCTAATGAGGCGAGGCAGCAAGTAATGGTTTGTAGGGAAAAGAGGGCTGCCTGGAAAGATGGTGATATGGTAATATCACCGTGGCACACACACACACACGATTCTCCTGGAGAGTGGCCACATCGTTGCACATGCAGAGTCGTTGCGTAAATTTTTTACTGGATCTCATGAGCGCCGTCAAATGGGTGAAAAGAAAAGAGATGGCCACAGCCTCGTGAAATCTGTTTAAAGTATAGTAACCATTTTAAAATGAGACGTGTTCGCTCACACAAAACCGAATATTTAAAGGGATAGTTGGGGGCTATTCGAAGTGTGGTTGTATGAGGTACTAATGTATAGTCAGTTTATTACTCTAGTGTATTTCTCAACTGCTGAGCTACCGCGTATTCCTACGCATAAGTGCACCTCCACCGCGCGCTGTGTCAGCAGTTTGGGTCCAAACAGCTAATCTGTACGTAACAGACAACGCTTAACATCATGGCAAGAAAATCCCTTTCACGATATTACTCGAGCAGCACCAATGTTTTACAAGTTAAAATTTGAGACTTTTCTACACCAGTTTCAACACATAAAGATCTACATGCACAGATAGAAGGTGAAGCCCTTCTATCATATTATCATGTAACACACAAATGATGTGCATAGCGATAACATCAAACATACCTTCTACTCCAAATTCAAAATCAGCTGATAATTTATTCAGGAAGACAGAAGTTTATATGAAGTGTCACCTTGTCTCTTGTCAAAATTGTTGGCTAGAGAAGCCACAGTAGTGCAATGTGAGGTTTGAGTCTGTATTTGTATTTTAGGAGCCTTATATTTCCATCCTGACATTCCCGTGAAGAAATGTCAAGTGCCAGCTGTACTTTTAAAGCTTGCCCTCACCTTTCCTTTTCCATCACTGGAGTGGACCGGGAGGAGGCAACGAGCGAAAGAACCATTACTCCATTTCAACCCGTGTCACCAGCAGGCAGCTTTCAGTGGGCCGATCCCCACTTATCTCCCAACTGTCCATGTGATTGAAATTACAGTCACGCCAATAGCAAAGGAAAGTAAATGGATTATTGAGCAACTGCAAGTGGCTCGCTCTGCAGGGCCAGTTGTGTGTGTGTGTGTGTGTGTGAGCTCTGGATAGAAAAAAAAAATCTAACAATAGCAATATACTGCATGCTCCAGCTCTCAGATGGGTACAAGGTTTGGTTCTTTTATTGTTTTACAGATGTATTTTTTTCAGTGGGAAGGATATCAAACCACTCTGTTTACAGTTGGTTTTGTGCCAGCCTCGTCTCTTTGAAAGGTAAACACATTCAGTCATATGGGCTTAACTATACAGATAGCTGGTTGCGGCTAAACCACTGTGAGAAAAGCACATAAGCACGCTTAATGAGTCACTGAGGCACCACGCTAACTAAAATATCCATTACTTGTAAGAGAAAACCTAATATGTTTGCATATTTGGTTTTATTTTCCTGCTGTTGTGTTCATGTTTGCTCTGCTGCCAGCTCTGCCATAAGCACATTAGACAATCGGTGCAAAGGTCAAAGGCAGTTTGGCTCAGCTTGATTCAAACCATTACTGGTCTGAAAGCAGCCGATCAGACTCAGAGAATCTGCCCGACCCTCTGGTCTGGTTCATTTAGCAGGTTTACTGAGTTAACCAGCTGTCAAACATATTCTCCTTTTTAAACTATTTTTAAAACGCCATGCAACTAGAGAGAGAAAAGCCCCTAGAAAAGCAGAAGTGATAAGCATAATAAAGACTGTGATTTTTACTGTGTTCGCGGAGCTCTTGCTAGCAGCCACTGGCGGCTTAATATTAGTCTTTTTCCATCTCTTTCTATTTCAGCCCAGAATTCATTGTGAAATTGGTGTGTTTGGGTAGCGCGCCACTTGAAAAAGCTTTTCACCAGAGATTGCCTGCTCCCCATGGGGTTGAGCACTGGAGCCTCAGCAGACAGGCACAGAAATGAGAAAGTGAAAAGAAAGAATAGCGTCTTTAGCAGTCCTCAGAAGGATGTGTCCAGTATGATGAAAGAGCTTGCACATACAGGATACAACAAATGCAGTATTATTAGCCAGCATGCACTCAAACTATTATCAATGCTCATTCACTAGTCTTACTGTATATACTAGGGCTCTGTTGTGTCTCGTGCCTTTTAATAGATGTAGTGTTTCATTCATTTAAAAAAAGAGAGAAAGAAAGAAAGCGTTGCCTCCCAACATAATCCAGCCAGAGATTATGTTGCCACCACAGTGTGATTGGGAAAAGGGGTTGAGTAAGAGCCTACATTTCAAGAGATGGGGTTGATTATGACACATCAGAAATCAGTGACAATGCGCAACACAATATCCTATAAGAGCCAAAGGCGACTTCATCAAATGTCTTGTTTTTGTCCAGCCACACCCAAAAATATGCAAAACCAAGAGCAGCAAATTCAGAAATTTGAAAAACTGAGATTATAAAAAGTAATGACTGATCCATTTTCTTGGATTAATCAGACGATCGTTGCAGCATTGGTAACTTGTGTAGGCGCCGCCTGAAGCGTGGTTGGTTGGAATTTGGTATAAGTAGTAAACCGATAGACTGTATGTCTCTTGAGGATATTGGAAGCAAATAAGCCTGTCAGAAGAGGAAGGATGAAGTATGTGGCACAAGGCGGTGTGGTCTCTTAAGTGCAAACAGTGGGGTCCAGAAAAGTCTGAAGCAGATTTCTTCCTCTCGCCTCGAACCTGCTCTGCAGCTTCTCACCGTATGAGCTCTTAAGTCTTTATCTCGCTCTTTCTCTCTCTCCCTCTTGCTCTCTCCGCCTCACATAACCCTCTTCACACTTCGCCTGAGAACACCTGAGCTTTCGGGAAAGGACACACACACACGCAGACACACACAGAGACACAAAAGACACACAGATCAACTCCAGCTGAGCCCCCCCTGCTTACAGCGGTATTAGGACTGCATCTTTCTCCCTCAGCTGTGGAAATAGCCTGATTACTGATGGCTGGGAACGGATATATAGCCACAACACCATGAGTTTTCCAACAGGAGGAGAAAAAAAATCTGTTCATGTAATGTTAACTCGACCTTTGTGTGCCATTTCTCTCTGTCACTGACTATAGGAGAGAGCATTGCATTTGCAGACTCTCACTAAAACTGCCATGACAACGGCCCTAATATCAGTGTTTGTTTTCTCTCCATTGTGGTTTAATTGTGTCACCAGCATCGAGCCGTCATTGGGTAACCTGAAAAAAAAGCTGTAATTATAATCATTCATCTTAATTAAAGTCTTGGATCTCTGGTTGAAACCAAAAGTATGTTATGTATCGTTGGTATTCTTTTGACTGCAAGCCAAGAATGTGGGGGAAAACCAGCCAGTTGCAGATGAAGGAATATACCTCAGTTAAGAGATGAACCACAGCAAACATGAAACGGTTTGGCTCTCAAGCCATTTCCTTCTTTGCTGCTCCGACTGCGCTCGAATCAAGCAGACCCTGCAGCCTCAAAAGGTCGAACTCAGTGAGAAACACTTTCCACCACTTTACTTCCGTGAAATCTTCCACCTTCATTCGGTCGCCTAGTTATTTCAAAACAAATGTAAAAGAACACCGCACTCGCTACACAGGGCAACGAGAACACATGTACAATGGTCCACAGAGAAATGTTGAAGATTTAAATTTTAACAGTTGTGATAGACAGCTCTGAGACCAAGACCTCACACAGCCGGCAAACATCAATTTAGTATTTATTGATAAAATAAATTAATACTGTGCAGTGTAAAATAGACACAAACAGGATACAAAGACAGAGAGATAAAACAATATGACGAATATGGGGAAACGCATAGTACATATTAGAACAGTTGTAGAGGGAAACACAAGAGCAAAAACCAAAGCTATCTGATTTAAATACCTCTGGTTGAATCCTGCTAGTCCAGCCTCACGCCCACACATTCTCTCATCTGTGCTCCACCTCTTCCTGCACCCCCTCCTCCCTCAAACATGCCTTCCTCTCCGTGCTAATTATCAAGTGCGCTGCCTTATTCCTCCAGCAGCTTGTTAAGCTCTCCAGGAGCACAGTTGACCCACTTTAGATGCAGACCTACAGGCTAAAACCCCGCTGATGGCTCCTTTGTCTCTTTTCAGTGAGCCCCACCTGTGTGTATATATATCTACATATAAACAGTCACAGAGGAAAACAGCAGGGATGGTTCTTATTTTAAAAAAATGTTTCACTACTGCAGAATAAGTAGATAGAAGGAACTTTATCATGAAAATAGTTTATCTAGGTTGAGCAGCACTCGCATGCTGCGTGCCAACAAAGTCTCTAAATATGAAAGAGAAAAATGTTTTTGTAAAAAGCCATTAAGTGTTTCATATATTACATTTGGCAGAAGACTTTACTTTTGTTTGCATCCTAGCTTTTCTCTGGCTTAATTGACAGAAGGTGGATCCTACTGAAATTTAAACCAATATAATCTTTAACACTATTGTTGTAGATGATGTCATTTTACGCAGCACTTATCCAGTAAATTAAAAAGTGGAGTGAACTGTCCCTCTGCACAAAGACCAGTGGATGGTGCAGCTATCTCATCGTGAATGTGACATCTCCACTAGCTGTCACTGCACAGACATGCTGGGTTATTTGACTGCACAACTTGCTGGTTCTGCGGGATTTAAATTGGATCTTTATTTCACTATGCCAGTCTCAGGTGAAGTTGGACTCAGCTTTGACTTGCCCTGAATGCAAACAAAGATTAGTGGATTAACTGCTAGCACATTAACATGCTAAATATTCTCAGTCAGCCATGCAAGCACGCTGTGATGTTACCTTTTGATGGCACTAGATAAAGCCAGGGGATCACAAAAGTCATTAGGATTCATCCTCTGAGGAGCATGAATGTCTGTAACAAAACAAATAATGTAAGTTGATCCAGTAGTTACAGAAATATTTCCGTTATGTATTAGAGGCACGCCGCAAATGTGGGTACAATCTTCCCTTGGACACTCCTCATTGTTAAAAATGATTAAATCAGCACGGGATTTTGATAGCAGCAGTTATTTTGTGACGGACATGAACTTGAAATCGTATTTACATAGGCATTAAAATTCTGCTGGCAAGTAGGCATTTAAAGTCGGCTATCTAAATCACTAATGTGACATTTTTATGATCGCAGCCACACCCCTCACCCAAAACACATTTGTGGCTCTATTGCGTTGCATTGACGTATGTTGAGGTTTCTTCCCCTTTAATCGCCCAGCTTTAAGGCAAAATGTGAGTCTAGAGAGAATCCTTTGTGCATTTCCTGTCATGCTACAGATTACTGAAACACTTCAAACCAGTGACACTGTTTTACTTGTGCTAATACATTAAATTAGATCACATTGTCTCTGTTTTTTCTATGATAAACTAAAATACTTAGCGTGTCCATAAGAAATGCATTGTACAACATCAGTAAATGTTATATTATGATTCCCACTATCACACATGTATCCAATTTACTGTTTCTTTGGATAAAAAGATATTGTTAGATTTCAGAGGAAAAGAAATATTATTTTTTTTTTTGGGGGGGGGGGGTAAATCAGATGCAGCCTCTCTGATTTAGGCTAATCTCTTGTATCCCCCTTCTCTTGTCACAAACAACATCAATATTTGCACATTAAAGCAAACAGAGGCAACAGCGCATCTTATTAGTACGGTGAAGTAAATATCAGTGCCCCTGTCACGCTCAGCTTAGACACAGACAAGATTGGAATATCCGCACCAATTATAAACCTGCTTTTATATCCAGCCCGATGCTGCTGATGCTGCCTGAAGCCCTTGTCCCGGCGCCTCCTCTCCTCTGAAGGTTACACCATGTCCAGCATGACTACAGTATATAATACATCAGGCTGAAGCCACCATTAACACAGCCCCCTCCCCGTAAAAGCATGGAGCCATTCTGAAAATTTCCATCATTAGCCGAGCCTCCTCAGTGCCTCCTCCCCACCCCCACCCTTCAAAAAAAAAAAAAAAAAATCAATAGCATCTGCTGCCATACAGCTAAGCCTGCTCCACTGTGCTGAGGGAGACAAACAGTGGGTGAGCTAAATTGATTAAGTATCAAGCTATTTTTAGAGATGATAATTTCTAAGTTTGACCACATTGATGAAACAGTAAAAATTGCAGCGGAGCCTTTAATGCATTCATGAAGTTCTGATGATCTCTACAAAGAAACTGTTATCGTCATCTGCAGCGGCTTTCTGATTACAATGAACATGAACTGCCGCAGCTTTTTTTTTTTTAAGTAATAAAGATGAAAGGGCTTCAGCACCGCTCGCTGTCTGTGCAGAGAGCATTTGTCACATGCCTACAATGTGTTGTGGGTAATTAGCGTGTGACACAGAACGCTGCTAAGCTAACAAACGATGCATGGAAGAGAGCTAATTGTACGTTGTGGCATATTTGCCATAATTATCAACCCCACCCACTGCCACAGCCTGGCTCTGTTGCAATGTTGGCCTCTTTAAGTATTATCATAATACACGTGACAGCAAACTGTTAATCAGGAAAGGGCTTTACTTCCTCCACCCGGTGTCCCCTTCCCCCCAGCTGCCTCTGTTTATTTGCTCTGCATCTGTTTGAAGTGGTCCTTTGGCCTAAATAACAGAGGAACCAGTGTGTGAGGAGGAAATGTTTGTATATGTACATTTATGTTCAAACAACACCATAGATTTTCCCGCATTGTGGGAGCCGTAGTGGTATTCATATTAATGAATCATATATATGCATGTGCTTCTTTTGTGGAGCTGCACATCTTATTTGTGCACACATCCACTGTGCAGGTACATTTATTCTTGGAAGGATTCATCTCCACTCGCCGAGTTGTCTCGCCCGCGCGCATGAGAACAACATGGCTCAATTTCCATTTTTATGAACAATCCAGTTACCTCTGTCAGGGAGACTGATGGAGAGAGGTCTGCCGGATCAATGTCATCGTGCCTCTGGCGTGCCGGGGAGCTTGTCCACTGTGTTACTGCTTCCTTTGCTCCCACTCAGCCCCTCCCCAGTGCACTCACTCACTCACTCTCTCTCTCACACACACACACACAGACACATTCACTGTAACAAGCTCAAGTGCTTACACTTTGTCATACATACACTATTTCTCAGCAATTCACATTCTTTCCTCGCTATTTTTTGCCCATCAGTAGACAGGATATGTCCTGACATTTGACAGGCCCATCAGCAATTTTTCCCTCCTCTCACTCTGCAGACAGCCTGCCTGCAGAGACCCAAACATAACCTTGAGCTAACTTAACCTTGAGCTAAATGAGCTACTTAACCGGACCCAAGGGGATTCCTCTGATATTCGCCGGTCATAATGTTAGCCATGGGTGCTTCAGCCCCTTAGCGAGAACCTGAATGCGTAAAAAAGACATGACAAACAAGGTTAGTCACTTTTAAAGCCCCAGCTGTTATTATTTTTGTCACCGCTGCTGCACTTATGCACACACACACACCATTTGGCGTCGGCTTTTATCCAAAGTAGTAAGAATTATGTGCAGTGGGAGTGGAAGCGCTAACCCTGGCAGTGTTTGTGCTCTTCTCTCCCTGTTGAGCCGTGCAGCACCACATGGAGCACGCAGATAGATAAATCCTTGAGCAGCGTAAGATTAATCAGAAACGATGGTGGCTATTAGACAATGTCAGGCAAATAAAATGCATTCCCCACAATTCTTGTTGATGGTGGCACAAGAACACAACTTGCCAAATTAACCCCCCCCCTGGGCTTTTATGATAAACAGCATGAAGATAGTCTGGCAGAGTGGAACGTCTTTGGATTTGACTATCAAAAGGGGAATTCATCCCTGTCACATGTCTTGACTTAGACTTGTGAGGGAGAGGTTTTGTTCTACTCACCCACGGAGGAGCTTAAATATTTGAAAGATGTGGAGCATATGGCAAAGAACCTCATGCTAGCTTTGTGTAGATGTCATATAATCCCGTGAAAGGACCCTGCTGAAAGAAACAGTTGTATTGAAACGCAGTAAAATACGAGGTAAAAATTTCATCAAATGCACTGACTTGCGCGTGTTCCAGAAACTACTCCAGCATAAAAGTTTGCTACATTATTTAGCGAGGTGCATTAACATATCTGAGAGCGCTGCACAATCAATAATGGGAATCTACTTATGTTGTGCTTTCTGGTCTGTTGCGTTTATGCGCCGTGCTACAGTTGCTCAGATAAATCACAATCAGTCAGAAAAAGAAATCGGAGATTCATAAATGAAGCCGTACCATGATGGATCACGGCGATCCACCGTTTCTGTACACTCCCTGCCAAGTTTCCACTGGGGACTTGATTATCATACATTGTTTCCACAGAGTCTAGAGCCCCAAAATCCAACTTTTTATAAAGGAATATTTTGACATTTTAGGAAATCACCAGTTTTATGAAATGCGCACGAAAATCACAAAATAGCATGTAACTGAAAACTGAAAAAACCTTCTTAAATCATTTTCATCTCGTGTGCAGAATAAACAAGATATAAGGTTACATATGCTTTATCTAATTCAGCTCTCAGCAACAGAGAAAATAAGAATATTTCCCAAAATGTCAAACATTTCTTTAACAGCTGAGCCACAAAAAGCTTTATTCAATATTTGAGTAATTATGTTTTTTCAGGAATTAGAAAAAATCCCATCCCACACGGCTTCATATGCATTCCTAGAGTAGATTTAAGGTTTCATATTTGCATAGTAGATTTTCCTCAGAAGCTTGTTTTTGTTTTTGGTTTTTTTTTTTACCACTTACTTCAACGTATTTCTGTGAAAACAAGAAATGGTTTCATGAGGTTTACCTCCCGCCAATAGAGCAGAGTCAGATTTTCATTTCACATGGCTCATTGTCCAGTATTTGAAGTGCAAATGTGCATGTAGCTGTTGAGTCCAAAGGTAATGTTATACAGTATTTATGAATCAAGCTGCTACATGCATGCAGTGAGGTACAAATGTGGTTAATGTGTGCATATTTGCGTAGTTGGCTTGAATATTCTTGGAACTAATGTATGCATATACCCATCTACTGTACACAGTGTGTATATTCAGTGTATATACCCATAGACACATATGAATAGTTATGTCTCTGGGTGTCAGCAGAGTATGGCCTGCCTCACTGGGTCCTTTCCCCAGAGATGAGTCTTGTACTTGAGCTGACTGTTAAACAACAAGCACGACTGTACAGTACATCACTGTGCGGGAACAAAGCAATGCACAAAGCTTCCCATCTCCTGACCTTAAGTCTAGTGTGTGTGTGTGCATGTACGTGTGCGCGCTCCACCTTGTATCAGTGTGTGAGAGGAGAGAGTGCCTGCAGGGGTGTCAGCGGAGGTTTAAGATATTCAGCTTGCTGTCAGCACCAACACATTTCTCCCTCTGCACCGCTGCACAGATATGGAAATCCAGCCTCCTCAGAATGCAGAGCACCAGATCAGCTTCAATTTATTCCTTTCTGCTCTCCTTCTCTCGCTCGCTCCCTCTCTCTGCACCCACCCTCCCTCTCTGTTCCCTCTCCCCACTGTCTCCACTCTGTCTTTGGTTTTTCTGTTTGGTCTTAGCAGCTCTGTTCATGGCATATGCCCTCAATGAGGAATTGTAGGGAGGTGAGAGGATTTCTGCTGAGCAGCTTCAAGTCTCGGCTTAGTGCAAAGAAGGCGCTTCATTCTTTGAATTTAGTACAAGGTATAAGCTGTGAAATATTACCCGAGTGTGTACGTTGAGCACATACTGTACAGTGCCTCTGCGTTGTGGAGGATTGTTTGCATTGTGCACGGGCAACAATGTGCCTCTCCCTTCCCTGTTGTTAATTACCAGTGATGGAACAGCAGCGGCCTACATCGCGAGTGGTGAAACACAATTAGTCAGTTGCCAAGCCGCTCTCAAAAAGGCTATCTCACCAACACACAGTGTCATCAGTAATCTAGTCTCAGCATAATCTAAATGCCAATGTCTATCCTCTGTGATCCATCCCCAGCCCACACTACATTTACATTCTAATTAGATGTGGCCAAGGCCGCTTCATAAGGACCCTTTTTAATAACATGGCTGTATTCACCTTTTCAGAGTCCCAACGCGGCTGTAAAAGAGGAAAAAAAAGTAGGCTACACTTTATATTTTGTCCCTTTGACATTGTGGCTACTGAGGATTTAAGTAGCTTTTAAAGCCCTCAGTGCCTGAGTGTGTATAGCCTGACAAGAGGTTTTCTTGTCTCTGGAGGATGAATTATAAATGGAGATGTAAGAAATGGAGATGTGGTGTCAAAGCAGGAATAAAACACTAACACTACACATATCACACCCAGTTTTATGTCCATAATTAGGAATAAAGGATGTGTAATTGTAGTCTCTGTAGGATTGAGCATAACATTTCTTTGAATAGACTCTATTTTCCTGTTATTTTATTTCTTGTGACCGAGGTCATCTGTAATAATATTAACATGTTTTAATTGTAATAGTCTGTCATGGTCAAAGCCCAAGTTGTTTATGTTTAGACATCTTTTTATCAGTGATAGTCGTAGTTGGAGACATTATGTGTTTTTCGGGTTGCGTCAGCCCATCTCTCCGTCTCATTCTGGTGAACACGTTATCTCAGTAGTGAATTTCTTTGAATTTGGGACAAATGTTCCCTTGAACTCAAGAATCAATTGATTATATTTTGGAGCTCCAAGGTTCAAGTCACTATGACCTCAATAAACACGTTTTTAGACCTAACTCAAGAATTTTAAAAATACACATAACACCTTTTAGTAAAGTCCTTCAAAGTCTGCACTACATATGATACATGAGTCCGGACAGATATAGACTTGACTGCTTGACCACCACAAGGTGGCTATTCTAGTTGTTATCACCAAGATCAAACGATATTCAGTTACTAATCCAAAGAAAAAGTAAGACAATCCAACAAAGACATCAAATATTTGGAATTCAAACACACTTTTGGGTAATTCTGCTTCAAATAACTGGCTTAAATGATTTATCAGTGATCAAAATGTGCTAATTTTCCATCAGTTCATTAGTCACTTATTGGATTAATTGTTGGCACTCCAAATGTAATGCACTTTTTATGAAAAGAAAAATGTCTTAGAGTTGGATTTCAAAAATGAGTTTCAGGAACACGTTCAAGTCCAGTGACCTAGTATTTCCACTCAGTCAGTCCCAGTCTCTCACTGTGGGATTAACATTGTGAACTGGATGTGATTGACGGTTCTTTTTTAGAATATAACTCTGTTGCTTGAAAACTCTCTTTCTCTGATTTGCTGAGATTTGACAGCTGTTTAGACAACATGCCGTTACAGTGGCTTTAGAGTGTTTGCAGTAGCTGCCTGTATTTGGTTTCTGGTGACAACATGTTGTTCTAACAAGAAGACGTGACAGAAGCTAATGTGAAAAGAATTAAAACATCCTCTGGAAGACTGCCCTCATTTTCGCTCTTGTGAAGGCTCCCTCGAGGGCGGCGAGACGTCTGATTGGGATGCAAGATTTTCTCATCGCCAGCATTTTCATTTCAAACTGACAATAGGTCGATTTTTACCAGCTGAACAGAGCCAATGGGGAGTTTATTTTTTCTTTTTTCACAAAGTGTGTAGCTACTAACAATCATCGTAATTAAGTAGTTAGCTGGTTTGTACTTCTCTGCTTTAGATCTTAAAATGTTTTCCAAAAATCAAAAAAAGTCTTTCAAAGCTGGTGTAGAACTGCCCTTCAGAAAGGCAAAGCGTTTCCTCATTTGACGCCCCTAGCAGCAGGGCAGCATAAATTTCAAGTGGCTTCCAAAACCATTTCAAAATCACACTTAATCAAAGACACTCAATCGGATACAAGCATTTGCACATGACCCTGTAGTTTTGGAATAACTGGACTCAGCTGAAAACTGAAATAACACTTACAACATGTATAAGCTCACTTGCCAGTGGTAGCCACTCACATTTCTTATTATTCTGTTCAGGTTACTTCAAACTGGCTTCTGAATTCCTCTGTGTGGTCTAATGAACTGTGAGCCTTGATGGGTAATGCATGATGGAGGGAAGCGATACAGGGAAAATGGGAAAATGGAAACGCAGAGTGCTGTTATCTTGGTTGAGGCCATTTTTTGGGTTCATTATTACGCATGGCCACTTGCGAAGATGACCTCTCATAGCCAACAGTCTATTCTTGGTCAAACTCATTTAGTTCAACCATTAAAAGTTGAACCATGTTTACAGTGTAATAGAAGCAAATGTACCAACGGATTCATGGAGAAATGTGCATTTAGAACTGCTTACTGAGGTCTGTGTGTCAGAAGGCCTTCAGATCTGAAATGCCACGAGCATTGCACTGATTGACAAGGCTCAGTTTAGATCAAATCAGAGCTGGTTTCCATAAAATCCTACTCCTGATGGTGAGATTACTCAACATCCCAGTGTCTGTACATTCTCTGGGATCACAGCAAAGGACAGCATTAATGCAGCTCTGTGCGGGAATGCTAAACAGATCCCTAAAACACACACAAATGCACATGATCTTACAATACATTTACACTTAAAACAAGAGGTGACACACAGTGCACGGAATGAGTCTGACTTTCATCTGCAGCGCTCATGTTGTCTCCAGCTGACTCCATCTCTGTGTTTTTCCCATCAGGTTGAGAATGAAAATCAGAACCTGGTGTCCCTGACAATACATCCACTTAAAAGGAACAAATAAGAAAAACATGTGCTTTATTTCACGGCACATGCGGCTTCAATAAAACTCACTCGGAAAGGCAACACGATGACAAATTTTAATCTCATTGTTCTCAACCCCCCCCCCAAAAAAAATCTTATTAAATTCAGAGGGTTTTTTTATCCCTCCGTGAGGTTTCATACGACTGCTGAGCCTCCGTCATCGCCATAAGGCACTGATCTGCAGCAGCATAAGAGAAGTGACTGATTAGCTGTGAGGCTCTGGCCCCATTCTCAAGAATCACTTGTGGTTTGAGAGGAAACCTGCTCTGTCTGTTAACAGCACATTAGTACAAGCAGCTCCCAGTAACTGATAAACCCTCTTGCGCGGTCATTACGGTTTTCCCAGTAATTGTGGTTGAAAAGGCAGCGCCAGGGTTTCCTTTCTCGACTGGCGACGTTCGGCTCACGGCGCATCAGCAAGTTTCGAGCAACGCTGTCAACTCTTTTAAAAAAAAAGACTTCTAGATTTCTTTATTCATTCGTAACAATTGCTGACTATCTGGTTCCCCAAGATTCTCATAAACTGAGCGCTCAGTAGAACTTGAAGCCAAACCCAACTTCAGCTGAAGTTTATTTATCACCCAAGACATCTCTGTGCACGTTGAGATATGAACACACTACAGTTAGTGGACTGTTGGACAGTTTTTTAAACAGCAGTGATGCTAAATGCTCAACTTCAGTTTTGTGCAACAAAAGAAATAGGAGTTGGGCAAACTGGTAGATGGCTACTGGTCCTGTCAGACCAAGTACGGCCATAGCAGCAAACTCCTGAGCGAGATGACTCGAACAAAGTTGCATTTTATTGCTTGTAAGTTCAACATCTCATTTCCAAGATGATTGAAAGCACCATTTCATCTTTCCGCAGTTTCACAATCTTGCCAGAAACCCACATTCAGTCTGTGAGCTAGTTTTTTTATTATGAGTAAAAGCAGGAAGCCTCATTTTTTTCTGTGTGCCAACTGCTATCTAGATAATGTATTTTTACTTCTTTATTATTGTCTCTCGGGAGCTCTTGGGGCAGATATGCCAATAAAATGAAAGTAAAAACAATAACTAAGATGAAAATTAATTTCTTAAAGTGTCAGATTGGAGCTACGTGGCGTTTAAGGATCATTCATTATATATATCCAGAGGACTGAATTGATGCAAGTGACTGTGAAAACCATTCAACTCGTACTCACCGGGAGATCTGATGGGTGAGTCAGTGGCTACGAAAGTTTCCATCATGTCCAGCATTCTTTGGCCGACATACTTCCCGCTGAGCATCCCTGGTTGTTTGCTCGACAGGAAATTAAGCGACTTTTGGGGAGTTGTTTATCATGTGCGCTCGCAGTGTGACTGTGGAGCGAGAGGTTGGGAAAGACATCTGCTCGAGCCAAGCGGCTGCAGATGTTGGGCCGTGACATCCGGTCTGAGAGGAGGATCATTCTGAAGTCCATTATGTTCAGCACTGGGTTTGCACTACGGCCTGCAAACACAACATGAACATAATTCGACAAAATGGGGAAACCAAGAAGTTTAAACTGCAGTTTCAACAGTAGCCTAAGTAATGATCGTTGAACGAGTCCTCAAAGGTTCACGAGACTGAACCACATTCATGTTTAATGTAGGCTGAGGTATTTATTTTTACACACGGTGTAGCCTCTAGCATGTAATCAATATGTGTTCTGTTTGACACCATTGTCTAACTCTCAGTCGAAGCTCACTGCCAGCAGGGCTCTTTCCCTTGAAATAATCACAATCTGTGGAGTGTTTATCTCTGCAACGCAGGAACCCACAGTTATTAAACTGTAGGTGTTGATCATATACAAAATATTTCCACCATTTCCACTTCACTCAGTCTCAGTTTGCATTGCAGCTTGACTTTAATTTGCTGAGCATTGCATTGCGGCTTATTTAAAGAAACCCCCTGTTTGTCAATCAGACGTTTACAAGGATCTGCAGTTTTTGTTTTTTGATCCCTGCCAGTGCTGAAGCTCAGGCCTCACCCAGAAACCTGTGAACACTGAAGCTGTTAGGCATCAACCCACTCCGATTTTGCGTGCTTGTCTGAATGTCTGTCGTTTAAATATAAGCCATCAATCACGAAGCGCCGCTCGGACAGTCTGAAGGTGGTGAAAGACTGCTTTTCAATTTGTCAAGCTGGAGGTGGTCTTCATCACTCAATTTCGTAACTTTCTGAATCTGACAGTCTGTTATTCTGCTGCACTTAGCCAGGTGCGTGTCGGAGTGAAAACGGGCAGCGCTTCAAACGCTCGGCTGATTTTAGTTTTCCTCACGCTGCTGCTTTTGTCACTGTGCATTAGTGAACTGCAACAGTTGCCTAACATTCAGCTTACAAAGACAAGTCTGACTCGCTGTGTTTCATATGTAAAATCACAACAAAAAAAGGTTAAAGAATGTGTTTGAATATTAATGGAAAATTTCTTTAAATGCATTGTTCAGTTTATGTGAGGAAATGTAAATAGATATAATAGATATAGATGGATAATAGCATTAAAACTGATTGCTTAGCTAACACTCACTGCAGAGGTTGATCCACCCGGATGTCCCACTATGGCTTTACAAGTCCGGGAGTGAAAAAGCTTTGATATGCTAATGTTACTGTTGGTGTGTAGAAGGAGGATTGCTGTAAATGTATTAGCAAGTCGTGAAACTTAAAGGTCAGCTTTATTGATTTGAGGGGAAAAGAAAGTGTTAAACAGTTGCTTGTCATGCTGAATTTTTAAAGCACATTTTCACAAATACATTTGACAAATTATAGCCTTCAAAAAATAAAAAACTAAGTCTTGCATAGCGAGCAGAATACATGGATTTTTTTTTTTTTTTTAATTTCGGGATATCCAATATAAAGCAGCTATCTTGATAACCTCACTGCTCCACATTCGCCTACCACCCAGCACCACCTTTGCCGTCCCGGCTTGTCAGACACTGGTCCTCTAGTGAGTTGTGACGAACTGTCATGAGCGTGACTAAACCGGCTCAACAGCACGCTGGTGGTTGGAGAAATCAGTCAGCCATTACAGCCCCTCAGTGTCTGTGAAAACAGCTTCAGGCAGGGGGGTTTGGAAAGACCGAGAGATGGAGAGAGAGCCTGTTTTCTCTGCAGTGGGAGGCAGGGTTGATGCTTCTCCCTAACCCCTTGCAAACAGCATGCCAACACAAGTCTCAAACAGCACCTTCTCTATCCACTTGTAAATTCACCAGCTCGGCAGCATGGGAAGGGAATGTAAATTAGGTGTGACTAACAGCAACATGGGAATCCAGGCAGTCTTTCCCCTCCTCTCTTGCTGTTCTCCCTTGGCTACCGAGGGTTTTGTACACATCCATTTTCCTGCAGTGCTCGAGGCTGTCGGCTTGGATTCGCGTGCAGAATGACTTCAGCTGGAGGTGTACTAAGCTGAGGCCAGATAAGGAAAAGAAGATAGAAGAGCACTGTGGCTGAGCTGAAGTCAGAATAAAGCCTTTAAAAAACTATTAGATTTATCACCAACTGGAAGCCCTTTCACTCCATCTTCAAAACTACTGGACCAGTCATGTTTACTGAAATACAGGAAATGCAACTGCTGCATGTGATTTCTGTGAAATATACTTAGCGTTATCCTCAGTGCCATAGATAGATAATTAGATGTAACTGAAATAACTCGACAGCTAGTGTAAGGACTGGTGCCAACCATGTTAGATATTCATGGTTCCCAGATGATGTATCCTACTGACTCTTGTGCTCCTCCAACTTTTTCTGTTGCATTAGCAAAACTGATGACATTCCCATCAGCCTCAGTTTTACTTTGTGTTCAATGCTAATTAGCAAGATGGCGTTAGCATCGTTGTTACTGTAGACTGCTATGCTTCTTTTAAAATGAACCCATATATGTTTGACGATGTTTTTATAAAGCTATTTCTTCTTTTAGAAAGTGATGGGTTTTGGCCTGAGTGACCAGTGTTGGGACTGCTGCCATAACTCCTGCCATTTAATGTAGCCACTAGTTTAGTCATCCATTTTTACTCTCCAGGCAGTATACTTGTGATAGTCTCAGAAGTGGTTATTGTGGGAGCCCGGTGGGGATCAATGTAACAGATACAGTGGAAGGCGTAACATTGAGTCAAAGAGCTGGTGGTGTTCCACTTTTAACTTTACTTTTCTGTGTCATCATTTGTAGGCACGGAATAATTTCCTCGTGTCGAAGCGTGCCATCAGAAGGTGTACCAGTGTGCAGTTAAAGTCTACATGCGTAGCCGTTCCAGGTTTATTATTCAGGTGCATTGGGGCTGGTGTGTAATGAAAAGATAGCATACAGATTCAGCCGTTTTTATTCTTCACTGCGTAGGCAGTTACTCTCACAGAAAGAGAAGCTGCAACCAGCCAATTATTCTTGTGATTATTATTGCAAGGAGGCTGATGGGCCTGCATGTTATTGATGTCAGGGAGGATGTCAGCTGACCTCTATTTCAGTCCAATAAATACTCTTTGCACTACTGCCCCTAGATTTTCAAGGGATTATGGGAGTTCGCTTTCCATCAGCGATGAGCTGTATTCTCCCATTATGTGTAATGGGAATAGTATGCATGCAGTCATACTTGTGAATATGTGAGGAGAGTATCCAAAGTGTAGTGTATGTATGAGCGTCTGTGTGGCTGAGTGTGTGTTTTACGGTCTCGATGATGGAGAGCTAGCCCTCTGCAGACAACCTGTGCTTATTTTATGGCCTCCTCCCCAGCTGCAGCGTGTGGGCAATAAACCTTTCT
This sequence comes from Psettodes erumei, assembly GCA_016785225.1. NCBI lineage: Eukaryota > Metazoa > Chordata > Actinopteri > Pleuronectiformes > Psettodidae > Psettodes > Psettodes erumei. The sequence continues at coordinate 2,106,440 of JAFBJZ010000863.1, read as the reverse complement.
CCAGCAATCTCCAAACAGTGCAGCAATCAATGGGAAATTATCTCAGCCAATCGATGGCCAGCCTTTCTATTTCTCCCTCTCTCTGCCTCTCCCGCTGTCTTCTATATCCCCTCTCCCAGCACCCCCCGTCCCTCTCCCTCTCCTCATCCCTTCTGTCTCATTTTTGCTGTCTCTCTGTTTTTTCCACCCACTCCTTCACCCCCCCCCTTCTCTTTTGCTTGCATTCCCTCCAGTTCTTTCAGCTCTGCGGCACCTACTCTGAAATGCGACAGCTCAGCAGCTCCGGAGCCATTAACAAAAGTCGCCTTCACACATGGAATATGTAACACTGCTGGATTGACTCTCCTGGCCAATATAATGAGTTTGACTTGTTCATACAACTGGAGAGTACTCCTCTGACGGTTGTGACAACAAGGCCCACTTACTGTACTCTTTGTTTGTTATTGCTGTTGTCCTTGGTCGTCTGTGGCTAGTTGCAAACAACCTCATTATTTTTCCATGTTTCACTTACGGAGGTATTTTAATGAGTTCAGAAAATTGCCTCAAGGACACTACTCAAACTGTTACCCTGCAACAGAAAAATACTAAGTGGTTTCCAACATTCAGTCCTTGAAGCAGCATAAATACTCTGAAATTGCTATGGTGACAGATTAAATGACAGCTAATTATTCAAGCCAAGTCTTTCTTTGGCTGTATTCATGCACAGGCACTGAGGAAAAGACTGATCAAAGTGCAAATGACTCAGTCAAGAAAAAGAAGACGACTCACGAGATGAGCAAACTTGACTTGGAAAATTGTACACAAGGAGATCTGACGTCCACATTGCTTTAGATATGATGTCTGTGTTAATAAATACAGTTTTGTTATCTAAATGAAGGGAATTTTTATGCGTTAAATGAATCAAACTGAGGAAGATAAAATTCTGTGTTTAAGGAAGTTTCCTAGTGTTGATTTAAATATTTTCTGCCATTTAAGTTTTATATGCGTTTTTAAAGTGACTAAAATCCGGATTTGTATAATGAAAACTGATTACACAACCCATTGCAGGTGAAAGAGGGTTGCTTGTCATTACAAACCCACTCAACTTGGCAGCTTTCCTGCTTTACAACATTTAGCATCTTTTTGACTTGGTTTTCCAGCCCCAGCTGTTTCCATCCACTCTCGCCGCTTTCATGGTGTAGTGTTGGTCGCAAGACTGCAGCTGTTTTCAGTGAAAAGGCTGTAAAAGCCGACCATAAGCTTCCTGCCCCAGTAAGCGATAGCTGGTGAACATAGAGGAGCATGTAGTAGCTAAAGAGGCTGGCGCGGGTGTTGGAAACACAAATGGAGTGAATAAAGAACTCACATTTGCTATTTTAATAAATGCTAATGTTGCTCCATGTCTGCTTGAAGTGCAAATAGACTGGTCTTTGTTAACACGTTCACCCTAACAACTTCAGGTGATATTTCAGCATTGTGTGTACAGCTTGTTGCACTGCTCCCAGGTGGCCAAAAATTAATTATTGGTCCCTTCCCCAGTAGAGCACTTGAGGTAATGTCTGCATTTTCACAATGTATTTAGATATTGCAGATATGAGTTACTCAGCACTACCGTTATCGCTGCATCGTAGGTGCAAGGGAGGTCGGGGGGGAAATCAACCATTGCAAATACTTTTACAGATATACAGATACACAATTCTTTTCTGAAATCTGATCTATCACTTACAGTATACTCACAGTATTTTTCAAAACTTTACACACCACACTTTCATTTCAGCATATTAAGGCGTCCCTGAAGTTGAATGAGACTAACATATTACAACTTGTCACTTCTCACTCCATGAGTGCTCATTTTGACTTACATAGTCACTTTGTTTTCATATATGCTGATACTAAACTTTTCACTGAAATGTCACTTTGTCATGACAAGGAAAATTGCCCCAGCCAATTTTCCACAATATTGACTCCAGTTTTCACTCATGCAGCACTCAGAAGAAAGCAAGAAAGGGCCAAACGAGCGAGAAGTCTGCATGTGCTGGCACAACACCACTCTGACTCTGGCTCTCCAGAGCTCAGCTGCCATCTCAGTATTTTATTATACAGTTATTGGGCTCTTAACATCTAATATTTATTTTCTCCTAAAATACACACTAGAGTGGAACTACTCTAAGACCTTGTCAGCTGAGTGTTTCAAGAAGCCTTTTTTAAAAAAAAAAAAAAAAAAAAAAACCTCAAGATGCATTTCTGTAGTGGCAGATTTATCATTTAAGAAATCTTGGCTAACCTTTTGTCAGCATTCGCCCAAACATTCCAGAGGTGTTTCCACGCCTAAGCAGCGCTCGCTCCTGGCAGAACAGACACACACTGACAGCCATTCAGACGGGGATGGAAACGGTGAGCAAATGGCACTTCTCCTAAACAACTTGTTTATGCTGCTACTTCCCACAGAGTTCAGCCATAACGTGGCAACATGAAAAGAAAGCACAAGTGACAACCACCACCCCTGCCTGTCACACTTGTATCATTTTTTCCTCTGCCTCAGCCATGGGGAAAAGAGCCAGCTAATGCCGTGATTCGACAAGCAGCAGGCTCGTGTTCGGCAGAGAGACAGAGGGTTATTATTTGCCTGGCAGTTAGTTGGTGGTCGAGTCGGGTTATCAAAACCCAGCACAGGTTGTTCTGCACAGGAAAAGGACGACGCAGCAGGTCCTAGTTTATGAGAATGAGCTCTAATGTGGGCGGTTTGTGATGTGACTAATATTTGGAATGCTGCCTTGTCACAGTAGTTACAGTTACAGTATGTAGATTGGAAGTTCAGGTCTGGTTAGTGGCTGTGGGGGTTTTATTTACACACCATAGCTACAAGCATCTATATAAATAGCAACTTGATAAAGCCCCTCTTTGAGATTCTCAGCTGTTTTCCTCTTTGTAAACATTCTCATCTGAGCTTCGCATGTTCAGTTTGTGAGCGACATATGATCACCATGGAAATTCTCACAACAATGGAGGCCACTGTTGAATGGCTTGGAAATGGCAGTCTGCTAATCAGCAAGTTGATGCAGGTGCTGTTCACTGGCTCAGCTACAAAATGATTAATGACAGAATTATTGACTGTTACATTCTTGGCCGACTAAGAAACACACACAGACATTGGTCAGACTAGCTCCCCCCCGTCAGACCAGCATGAACTGATGAAGCCTTTTGGATGAGAGGTGAAACATCTTCAAAGACCTGTAACCAAGTCCAGTTGATTTCACTTTTTTTCTTTTCTTCTTTTTATTTTCCTTGAGATAACTATGACCTGGGCAAATGAGAATATTCAGAGCCTTGACACATAGACACTCACATTCCTTAGATAAATCTATGGTGTGCATGAGCTCAGAGATATTTCCTGTGTGATTACTACTGAAAGCACTTTCACATTTCTGGCTTTCCTTTGGCTTGTGGTGATTGTGTTTACACCTTGTAAAAAATGCATGTCTTTCTACAAGAATACAGACCGTTGATACAGATGGCTTCAGATCAAGAAAAATGATGAAGGTGTCCCACAAGGATCGATGTTAGCTCCTTAGCTATTTACTGTTTGCATAAATAATATCCATTTTCACTGCAGCGTCTATTTTTTTTAGTAATTGAATATTTTAGTAGTATTATATTTTATTATATTATATTTTATTTGGCTAGTTATAGGAGTACAGTCAAGTGTCAACCTTCACTTGATTCACCGCTTTTATAAGTTATGATATTGCGCTTATTTTTCTACAAATGCATGTGGAAATTGTACGTGGCGCATGGTACAATGGTCTTTTCTTCTTAAGCGTTAAACGGTAGCAGCTGCAAGTAAACCAGCAAATTACACTGTGATTTAATATCTGAAATCAGTGTAAGTTATCTCACAAATGACCTTGGTCGATAGGAGTGACGACGAGGAGGATGGCAAGGAAAGTTTTCACAGACATATCTATTCAGTTCAGTTATTTACAGTTAGCAGTGTGTGGTAATACCCAAGCTTTATAGTTATCATGAAGAAATACATACTCATTCAGTTGGTTTTAGTTGATTTTGTCCATGATGTCTGAAGATTTCGAAAAGCCCACAGAGATATATTGTGATAGTGTCAAACATCTCAGGCGGTTTGGTTTTCACGGAATGAATTTTTTCTTCTTCTTTTAGTTTTTGACAAAGGAAGTTGCTTCCTGCTGGCTAATCACAAATCACATATGGTCTTTTCAAATGGAAGATGGTACGTGTTTATTTGTATATGGAGCGGGGAAGTGCGATGGGATAAAGCCAGGTGTGAAATGACATATTTAGAGGTGTTCACAAGACACATGATAATGCCAGGTATGAACAGGGCCCCTGTTGTGGAATAAAGCGTCTCATTGGCCTTTTACCTCGTCTCACTCTTTCTCTTGGCCCGTCTCTTTCTGTCTCTCTTACTCTCGAGGCCGCCTCTAATCAGCAGGCCTTGAGCTCTCATAAAGGTCACTCTGTCCCTTTGATGGTGTTTTGATTCATCCCTTCCTCTCCTCTTCCCTCCCACCCTTTCCTTTCACCTCTTCTCTCACAGGGAAGCTAGAGAGCCACTACCACCAGGGTGCCAAGAAGGGGCTGGTCCCGTCAGTTGCAGAGTGACGTCAGACGAGAGGCTGAGGAGGAAGATCGGCCTGACCTCATGGGAATGTGGCAAATATGTTTTCTGAAGAACTGGCCACAGTTTCCACACGGTTGTCAACACTGAAACATTATCAGTATCTGCTCACTGTGTTTTCAACCAATGATATGAATATTGCTTAAGATAATGCAGCACATAAATATATGATCTCTTTCTGCATTGTGCTTTGTCTCTGTCTTTTGTTTTGATTTCTCAAAATGAAAAAAAAGCTTGTTGCTGAATAAGGATGTCGTCTCCCAGAAAATAAGGTCAGGGAATAACAGTCACAATCTAGTGGTTTCTGAAAGCACAATAAACTAAGGATTGTTTAATTTGTTCTTAATTCACCCATCAGGTTTGTGAGACAAAAGAGGGAATGTTTTTTTGGCTTAATTTCTTGTCAAGAAGCTAACAACCACAAGAGAAATGCTGTCCCTCTCGTTCTCTTATCAGTGGCACATTTAGACTAACAATGGAGCTGCGTTAGAAAACACAGCCTTCTCATACATTTCAATGCCACCCTTTCATTGGTGGGGGGTGGGGGTCATTCACCAAAACAGTTGATCCTGGAATAACAATGTGATCCGACGTCACATATTACTGCCGTGATAACTTTTTACAGCTGTAAACTCCTGCTGAAAAGGCGTTGAAGGGACTGGACTTCTTGGGTGGCTCTGCTGGACCCGCAGCGACACATGCGCTAAGGAAAACCCTCTGGGTTTGTATTGGGATGCAGCGTGGCTTTGTCCAGTCTGTGTCTGAGGGGCTGGACGCTCCACGAGTTTGATACTGAAGGTGAATAAAGGGTTTCTTTAAAAATTTCAGTTGCAGCTGATTTAACTAGGCTGTTGTGTTTTCGTCAAGGCCACGATGAAAGGAGGAGTGACAAACAGAGTCACCGGGAGGTGGTTGGGGTGGACAGTGCTTGTACAAAACACACAACTATCATACCAGAGACTAACAATGGCTAAGGTTAGCAAACAATCATGGTTAGAAGTAAATAAAAATGTTATGTCTGGGGCACTCGGACCTGAATTAAGTTCTTGCATTTAATTGTATAAGACAGTTTTGACACCCTATGGTTTTCCAACCTTTGTGCAGTTTGCATGCATGTGTTTTCTCCTTTGAATCTCTTGTTCCTGGTGAATCCAGTGCCAGAAATGCAGACTCCACCACTGATGACACACACTACATTAGAGGGCAGTAGCTAGTGAGTGTAAATGCATTTGAGTGCTATAACAGAGTAAGTGAGAACTATAAATAGGATATAAAAGAACTGGGTTTTGACATGAATCATAACTGTACATGTATTTTTTTTAAAAACGCATGTAAAATGAACGTCATTTGTTATTTGCCATGTCGTGGCTCACTGTAATGGTAACTGCAGAAATGCAGCGTCTTCATTTCTCCACAGCTATCATCAGTGGCCGCTCCCGTTGCACACGTTAATTCCACTGTTGTTAATCACAAAGATGCGTCAGCGTGATTGTACATGGTAAGTGTGGTATTAACTTAAGTTACTGCATTAAGATAAGAGATCCTGCAGGATTACAGCAGATTTTTATTTTGCACTGTTGACTTTGTTGAATTTCTAGTATAAAAGTGTTGCAACAGCCACTTTTAACACTGAACAAGTAAGCTCTTACAGAGCTACAAACCCTGGTGTTTAGTGAATCGCTGCCACCAGGTATTCACTCAGTTATGGTATGACTCACAAGACATGGGTTAGGCCTGTGTTATTAAAGGGTTATCAAATTCATGGAGGCCTATCTCACGTTGCTGGCATCTCTGCTTCCTTTAATAATAAAGATGCCAAACCTTTGGTTAGATTTCACTCAGTTCAGGATCATAACATTCACAGACTGCTGCCTCTGAAATCAATTATTTAGACTCCTTCAAGGTCTTCTTCTGTGTTTATTTTCAGGAACACAGAAAGGTTTTTGACATTTGTATTATTCAGTCTCTCCTGGCTCAAGTACTGTGTTGTGACAGGCTCTGATTGATGTCCTGCCAGTGTAATGTAATTTTGTGTTTCAACACTTTACCTGTTCGTGCATTACTGAGTGTTTATTTCCTTCCAAATGTGTCGAGTGGCTCTTTGTCTAAGCTGCCTCTTGCCCGAGGGCGTATTTCACCATGGTTTGAAAAGCATAGCATGAATCACCGACACACACACACACACCAGACCAGAGTTGTTATGTTTTTGCCTGTGCCTAGTATTGTAATTCGCCGTTGATTAGCTTAGATTTACTCTTGTTTGAGTTGCAGATTAGCTGCAACTCTCTGCTCCACTCCATTCAGCATGAGAACGCATAATTGCTCCAGCCCTCCCAGTAATCTCCCACCCAGAGAATGTAAGAGGTCTCTTTTGTGAAGTTTTTCCATAGAAGCTGTTTTTTCCAGAGAGGCTGCTTAAGAATTTGCTAAATTCAGCCCCCAGTGAATCAAGCGATGACAGCTACTTGCCCCGTGGGTGGCCTTTTTCTTCTGTCTTCCAGATCTGGGGCATTTCTCCGGATGAGAACAGACATCCGAGTTCACCTAAACACGGGCTCTGCTCTGTTAGGCTGAACAATTAAGCACATGCAGTTTTTACTAAGCCTCTTTAGATAAACACCATGCGATCATGTGCTGTTGGTTTTTCTTGCAACAAAAGATGATGCGACGCACTTGTGGGGAGAAAAGGCTCTAGGTGATCAATTTAAATAATAAAGCAGCCGCGCTGTCTGCGCTACAGCAAACGGCAACAGCTTAAATGCTAGCAGCTTGCCTGCTTTTAAAGGAATAATCCACATTTTTTGGAAAGTAGGTTTGTTGGTTTTCTAGCAGAGAGTTAGATGAGATGACTGATACCACTGTTCAGCTTTAAGCTACAGCTCGGAGCCTGTTAGCTTCATTTGGCACAAAGACAATGAAATGGAGAAGTGGCTATCCCAGCTCTGTACAAAGGCAACACAATCTGCCTACCAGTCTTCATACGTCCAGTTAGTTGTCCAATCTGAGAAACCGAGATCCTAAAGTACCCAAATCTAGCTGGTCCAAATTCTGATCAGTCTAATTGGTTGAAGTAGGATCTTGCCGCACCCCCAAAATGAAGTCTATCTTAGGAAAATCAATTGCCTACAATATGTATGCTATTAAAATGACAGGGTTTTTTTTTTAATGATCCACAGATGTTAAACAGGATAGAACATTGTCTTTCATCTGTTTGTTGCCCAGAGTGTTTTATTGCCAGTGGAAATAGCACTTTTTGTTTTTTTAAATACATTTAATTTGGCATGTAAGCAAAGCAGATAAACAAATTACTTCAGGTTGTTACTTTACATTTATTCTTAGGAAATTCTAATTATTATATTGCTGCTCTATTCCACTTTTGGCCGGCTGCAGGCTGTAACTGCATATTTAACGGACATGAGAGCGATACTAACCCTCTCATCTTACTCTCCACCAGAAGGCAAATAATTACATATGTTTCCCAAAACGTCAAACTTCTGCTTTAAATCACAGCAACTGACTGTCAGTGGTGTTTTTTAGCTGATCAGAGTGCCCGAGGCTTCTTCATCACAACCCCCCCTGCTGTTAATGATGCTGGTGGATAAGGGAGAGGAACTAATCAGAGTAGATGAAGCAATATAACAAGCAGGGTGTCATACAATTTGGAGCACCACCTGTTTCTGGAGTCAGAACCCCAACTAAAATTTCTGTCGCCATCCAACTTTCATCCGGTTAGCTAAGGATTTAAATTGAATTAGACATTAAGAAAAAGTTAATGTATTTATTCATCATTTGGGCTGAAAAAGATGCCCGGCTGAATTTCCTGATTGAAATGAAATGCAATTGACTCCAGTCCAACAGTATGCCCTCCTCGATGTCAAGCCAAGTTTCCAGTTGTAGAAGCAGCAGGACCTTTCTGTGCTTGCTGAGAGACTGATTGGACTGAGGGCATAGGGTCCCACCCACCCACTCCCCAGCCCCCACCCCACATCCCCACAGGCCTGGAAGATGAATTAGGCTTTGGGGTACTTGAGAAGAAGTGGCGGAGGGGGGGCATACAATACAACCTGGGAACGGCTTGTGGCTGATCCATCTCATAATCTGTCACAGAACACTGCCTGTCGAGCCAGGATGGATGTACAAAGTGAATATCAAGAAAATGATATTGGCTCATTGAAGATAATTTGACAGAAAAATGTGATTCTCTGGAATCATCGCAATAGTCCCTCTTTGCCTCAGCGATATCTGAGGACTTCACACGTTCAGGGCTATGCCTTCTTCACCAAGCCAACGGGAGCTAATCTCTGCACTTTCCCTGATCTGACATCTATGTGCGATAGGTTACCTTGATGCAGGGACGAGGCTTTATAGAGTTTCTAAGCAGAGCGGGATTCCTTCTCCGCCTGCTTTTGTGCCGTCTCCGACGTGTGTCATTGTTTGTCGGCTTTGGTTAGTCGAGAGGTGCGAGGTGGGCCCCATTTGAGGGGGGTCCCCCGAGGCAAGTGAGTAACAGGGAGAGATCTAAGACGTGGATGTCCGCATGTGTTCTGCGTTCACGAGGAGCTGCGACCTGTTTGCCCTTGAGGCGTGGGCAACAGGAAATATTAACTTTATAATACGCCCCACAATTTACAGTGTAATTTAATTGTATGACTCAGGTGCCAGTAAAATGCTAACAGAACAAGAAAACAAGTCTGTGGAGAATGAGGAAGTAACAACAGGGCATTTCAGAGGAAAGGAGAAAAAGTTTTTTGTAAATAGTGAGTACATCCCAGATCCGATATCATGTCATAACCCTGGTCTCCTTTTAAAAGGAACAATTTAACTTTTACAACCAAAAAGCCAGAATGAGTATAAGAGACACTGAACCATAGTTAGAGTTAAAGTTATACAGTGACTATATGTCTGCAGCAGCTTTTGTCAGATCATCACTGGTTATTAGTCTTGAACTAATTATTCTAAGATGTTTTCTCCTAGTTTCCTACTCCAAAGTGCCCCACCATTCCATTTTGGAAACACAGCTCATACATCTGAGTTAAAGAGGTTTTCCCAAAGCCCCATTTATACTGTAACCCTACAATTAGGGTATAACATAACTGTGACATACGTTAAACCACAATAACTTTGTATAGGCTCTCTAGAACATGAGACTATTTTTCTCAAATTTCACTTTTGTTTCCTGAGTTCAACTGAGTTTAATTTATTCCTCCTTTCTACTAAAATATATAGTTGTTACTGCCTTGTTCCCATAGTGTGCTTTTCTGCACTGGACTTAAGTAGTTGTAGGAACCAGTAATATACAGTAGTATTTGTTTGCACCGGATTCACACAGTAAAATGACATTGTAGGTTTCTGGCTATAACAAACATTTCAACAAATGATCAAAGAAAATCTGTATCTGCCTCTGTGTCACCATAGTGACTTTACAAAAGAATTCTGGCATGTCAGGAAAATGATTGAGTCCTCAAAAGGAGAGCAGATGCATAAATTCAATTAAAAATGGATTTTCCATCACAAATGGCTTTCACTCGCCACCATTTCTCAAGCTACACTGATAAGTGATCAATTTTGCCCATGACCCTTTGACCTCACTGAATGAGATGGTACCTGTAACAACACCAGTGTAGAAATGGATATTTAAGATTATGGCCACATGAATTTCCCAAAGCAATCACTATAAAAACACTTGGTGAAATATTAGGAGCTTGAAATGGAAGAGACTTCTGTGTGTTTGTATTAGATATGATTCCTGTCCACAGAAACCCCCACATACATACACACCAGGACGTCTTCACAGTTTCCCAAAGCTTGTTAACACATATGATGCCACACTGAAGACAGTTCATAATGGCTGTCTTCAAGGCCCCTTCTGTCAGGAGGGGCAAATCTCCAAACATAGTGATTTTCAAGCTTTAGTCTCTTGAATATGCAAAATAGTCCCTTCCAGGCTTCTGCTTTCTTCGGAGCCGGCACTGTAACTGATACATAACATGATTACTCTGGATTAACTATTAGCATATTGCAATATGATATATAATAAATGCAAACTTGTTTTTGCCAAAGGCTCACAAAATGTGTTCTTGTTCTCATGATTGTTGAAATGTGAGGATATGACAAATGGGTAGATATTTGACATAGTGGTTTCAAAGCAGAGCGACGGCAGAAGAAATTTGTCACAAAAAACAACCTTACAACCACCATGCTCACAACAGATCCTTCTTTCTACATCTGTTACATTCAGAGATATTTTTTAGCAAAGGCCTTGTGACTGTTGTATGATTTCTGTTTGACTAATTGGGTCAAAACCCAAGTTTGTCCCAAATAAGATGTTACATACAAATTTAGAACACAGAGAAAAAATGGCATTATTTCCATACTTGATCTCATTGATGCCAGAGGAGGGATATAGAAGATGTGTTTTAAAGACAATTTAATACATATTTAACAATCTGTGAATTTCAATTTATGTCTGCTTTTGATTTTTCCTTTTTGTGTAATGTTCCAGTCACATATTTAGTCTGAAAATAGGAACCAAATCCGTCTTACAACGGGGCTTTGAAATAATCTCCTCAGTAAAATGTATCCAATATTACTTTATTGACGTCGCCTTTCATCGTTGATTAATTCTTGGCTCGTGGCTGATCTCACGGTCAAGAACACAGATCTCTCCTAAGCTTAATGCATGTTGCTGTCTCGCGACTCCCGTCCATTAAGCACTAATGGTGGATGACCTGCGCTGGTGTTTGCTCGGCAATAACGAGACAATCGAACCACGGGGTAAAGAAAGCAAACATGCAGCTCTTCTCCCTGCTCATTTCAATCTCCTGTAACAAGATTATGGCCGTGTCCGAAATCACTCCCTCGTTCGCTCATTCACTCCTCCCTTTCCAACACTTTACCCCTTGTTCCACTTCTCGACCACTCCGATCCTCAAATCTCAGCCTTTTATCCATCCCCCGAACCATCTGCATAACAACAGGTAATTGCACCTTTGCTGTTTTAGCCCTCTGGAATCATCTTCCCCAACCTACCAGTGCACACTGACTGTGTGTTTTAAAAAGTGCCACAGAAATGAAGCTTTACCTACTTGGTAGTGCTGTGAATCAAAATTTCAAACACTTAGTAATCATCAGCATTTTGCGATAACGCTGAGAGCTGTGGAGTTGCTCAATCGTAAGTCCTGCATTTATAAAATGGAGGGATTGTAAGCAGAAAGTAGGGTCCATGACATGGACATTACTTTTTTGTTCCTTTGTGAAATTTTCCACACTATGAATTCTCACTCCAACCTCAAATAAAATGGTGCAGTACCTTAAAAAGTGACAAGGGAGTGATTTCAGACACAGAGTCAACAGCCAGAGCTAGCAGCTCTACAAGGCTCTGGATGGACTTAGATGCAAACGTTAGCATGCTCACTATGACAATGCTAACATGCCGATGTTTACCAGTCTTTACCCTCAAAACACAATTGATGCTGATGGGAGTGACATTACATTATTTGTTGGTATTTTATCATAAAAATCTTAAAAATTTGGACTTGATGATGCCACAGGAGGAACATTTAAGGGATCCCTAAAGATATTCCACTTCATGGGGGAGCAATCCATCATATAGTTGTTGACACATTTCAGTCAAAACAACAAATCAAACAAAAAAGAGCAACTTAATGGTGGTGCTTCATCCTCTTGGGGCCATGACTGCCTGGCCATAATTTAATGGAAATCCATCCAGTAGCATTTAGTGTTGACCAAAGGGGTTAAACCATTGACAGAATGACACTGCCATCCCCAAAGACTTGCCACTAGCATGGCTAAAAATCCAAAAACAAGCAGATGTAATGCATTAACAAAAAACTAACCCCTAGATCTGCAGCATTTCAGTTAGTGACAAATCAATCTTGAGAATGGAAATTAATTGGGTCATGTTAAAAACGGTTTGTTGTATTCTGTTGTGTTGTTTGTTCTGGTGTTAGTAATTCTGTTTTTTAGTATTCTGCTGTATCTATGTTGCCTTTGATGAATGAACAACAATGCTGTCAGCTGACACTGATCTTTAATTTAAATGTGCAAAGGAACAACTCTCTTTTAGATGGGTTTCAAGGCTTTACGGTTTCTTTTATAGAGTAATGGAAAGATGATCACACAAATCAAGCCAGCCCCTCTGTGATTCCACATGGCTGGCTGATTAGCACTCTTTTCACTGATGAAAAACACATGGCGTCCGCACAGCTTGTTCATTTCAGGTTTTAGTTGGTGTGACGCCGCAGCGGCGAGAGGAGTACTTGGTTTGGAGTGTCAGCCTTGAAGGGCAGTCATCATCAGAAATCTGTCCCCTCCAGTCCCCACTGGCCACTGACTGTTATTTAGCTTTCCAATGGAGGCTGGCTGCTCCCTGGGGAAGGCATGAGTGTGCCTGCCAGCAGGAATGCATCAGAGGCAATAGAGAAAGATGGAGGATGGATGGAGGAGGGTGAGTAGCTGCTGCTGCTGCTTTTCCCCTCTGTGTGAAAATGAGTCCATTAATTCAGCCCCCCCTGCGCTGCCCCCCCCCCCCCCGCCCTCCCTGTGCCTGTTGTCTCTGTTTGTTAGCGAGATGATTCCTTCTGTCATGTCAAAGGCAACATTATCATATTCTTGTTGCCGGGGAAACCAGCACTGAGAGAGACAACGACTTAAAGCTTGCGTAGTGTTTGAAGCTGGAAAACATGAAAGGTTATCCACAGCGCTGAGAGTTGCAATTTTGACATATTGGAAAAGGTCTTATTGTTGGGATTTTTTTTTTCTTTTACTCTCACCGCTCACTGCTTTCTGTGAAATCCCCCCACCCCTGGGTTATTTGTTAATGGATTCAGTTCAGTGAAATTTGAACATGGCTTATGTCGACACAATAGTAACATGTTCAATTTACCCTGAAGCACGAAGATCGAGTTTTGACCGCAGCATTGTTTTCCTCTGTGTAATAAGACTTTTAACACATTTAAAAGTGTTGACATTCAACAACATGCATATTTGATACCACTGGGTGAAAGTGAACCAGCAGTTATGTGCAGATAATATCAATGACAACCAGCTCAATGAATGTTTCCTTCAGTGTTCATTGTTATACATAACACATTATCCTACATGAAGTGTTTATGATAGAGTGATACCACTTTCTGTAATAATGCACCATTTATTTAGTATTTCTAAGTTGTACCAGCTTTGTTGATGTTACATAAATAAGCCTTGTTTGATCTATTAGAAGCTATTAGCATCATCACCACTTGGGCTGCCAGGATGTGCACTTTTGTTCATAAGGAAGACCGCTCCAATAGGCTGTTCAGCCATATTTCTTGTGGAAAAGGCCTGCAGAAGCACATACTCACACCAAATCTACTTGACAACATTAATAATGACTTATTCAAACTTACATCTGCAGACATTTATAACCACATTATTACTTTGTACACCTTGCATGTAAATAGGCTGCCAGCTTTCAAATGGAAAGGTAAAAATAAGCCACCCAAAAGTGAGTGGATTAAGGATATGGTATGATCATGTGTGGCTTTGTTAAAAAATAGCATACACAGTACAAAACAAACAAGATTTATTTAAGGAAATGTGGAAGCGCTTAGCACAGTTTATTAAAATGCAATATACATGAGTTACACTGGCAGAAAGGGATAATGATGTCCTTGAATGTGACACTTTGTGTCCTTAGTTTGTTAGGTATTATACATCCTCTATAAAAAGTATAATAACCAACAATATGTATATGTACAGTATGTGTTCATATACATATTGCTGTTCATTATGCTCTTTTCCCCTTTCCCTTTGTCTTACCATTTGTGTTTCAATGATCACATTCTGGTAAAAAGTCTAAGCCTGCGCATCTTCTTGTCTATTTATGTTTAATTACCTTTTCAAATCATTAAATTAAAATAAACAACCTAGGGGAGTCTTTAAGGGTTGGAGCGGACCTGGACTCATAAGTATTTCTAAAATCCTGGCTATGACCCTGGCCAGTCTGTTACTCACGTTAGACGCCCTCGTGCTGACTGGTGGACACTCTACGCTCGACAGCAAACAAATAAAATCACAATCCATTCAGAGCGGATGATCCAGTTCCATGTCTTTAGCCCGGACTCCGTGGAGTGTGACAGTTCAATCCGACTGGAACCGCGTGTCCTGGGTTTCGTAACCGCTCCCGCTGCTGCTGGTTGGTTACATTGTATCAGTTCCCACACGAAGAACCCACCACGGCGCTCATCCAGAAACGGCGAATACGGAGGAATTAACCGTGGATGGGAAGCTATTCGCTGCGGGATTAATTGCCACAGGGTCGCCGGAGAGGACCGGGCTTGCGTCGGGCACCGATGAAAATGCACTCGGGACTCGGTTGTTTGCGATGTGGACGGTATCTCGAAGTGTGATGGCAGAAGTCCAGTGAATCGCTGGCCTCTCCTCCGCTCTTGTGTTGGATGTCTTGGGGAGAGTGCGCTGCCACTGGTTTCTGGTGCTTCAGATTTCCCCCCTTCTAGAGGTTTTACTGTAATTCAAGCCCATTACTCTTATTTGTTCTTTTTTTATGGAGTGCACACCACCATGGACACCCCAGGGTTTGGAATAGGAGTGGCTAGCTAAGTCGGTAAGTTACTACATTTTTCTCTCTCTTTCCCCCCTCTCTTATTGTTGATAATGAAACGACTCGCTAGCCGTTTAACATGAGCCTTGCGTGCAAGGCGAGCTGGCTAGCTCTACACCATATAGCCAACACAGCATGCAGCAGCAGCAAGAGGCTAGCGAGCCTGACTGCACTCTGGGCTCATTGTTTCACTCTGCCAGCTAGCGTACAAGTCAGATTAGCTCAGTACACCGAGCTAAGTTAGCCTCGTTAGCCTCTTGAAGTTCAACCTAACGTGTGAACATGGAAAACGCTCACTTAACCCGCTCTTATTCCGAGTGCAACGTTAAGGCACCTCATTTGAAAGAGCTTTTTAGGCACAGTAACGGTCGGCTATCACCCCGGGCAGCAAATGCAGAAAACCACTTGTCTGCCTGCACTAGTCATTTCCCCGTAAAGTTACATTTTAGGCAACAAAAAAACGTTATGAGGAAACATTAGTTGGACGGAGTTAAAGCTGCAGATTCCTCTAGTGAAGCGCCAACATAAAGTGTTTCCCAAGCTGGGCACCGGGGAACCCAGGTCCTTTTTTGTTTTTTATTTTTTATTTCTTGTTAGCCGGAGGGGTATTGAGGGTCTCATAAAAAAAACCCCAACAGAAAATGCAATGTCTTTGCGTTAACGTGTCACTCCTGAGACGTCAACAGAATATGTGTGACCTCCATGTCTCACTTGCACCACACTGGTGTCACTGTAACCACAGTGTGAATGCAGAGTGCTGCACTTTCTGTAAGTTATGTGAAGAATAAAGTCTTCTCTAATGGGACTTAGGGGAACAAGATCTTATGAAATGGTGGATTGTGGTCTAATAAACCTTTTTTACTGAGGGATTTCTTTGACACGAAGAAAAAAAACTGGGACCCTTCTCTGCAGATTAGTCAGTTTCTTTTCGTTGGCTGGTGTTGTTGGGGCTGTCCAATCTCAGTGAAGTGAGTCATTCAATTAAAGTGTTTTTTTTTTTACAAGACCACTATGGGCTAACCCTGCGCTCTGCCCTGTGGCCTGTGCTGTTCCATAGAGTATGACAGTACCACATTAAAGACTGGCCATGTCGTCTGCAGCCCCATGCTCGGCTGCAGCATTTGTCAGTTAGTCAAGATCTGACACTACAATACTGCATTCTATAAAAATAAGTCCAATTTTGTCAAACGTATCTCTATGTTTAATTATAAAACCTACAGTTTCTGAAGAACAGTTTGCAAAATATCCAACCAGAGAGGTTGCCTTTGAAGTGGAGCAGTGCTCATCTAAAGCTGAATTTATCATATTTGCACAGGCACGATGACAGGTTTGTGGGCACAGAGTGTTGCAAGAAAGGCACAAGCTTGCAAGAAAAAGTTGTCATAGGTTTCACACAACGCACCACTGCCAACAGTTACTCAAAAATAATTGGTTCTTCACATATGTCATTTGTGTTGCATATTTCTGTTTTTACACGTGCAACTGCTTAGTGCTCAAAATGGGACTCCAAAGTCCTCCATCTGGCCCCACTAAATGAATGGACTAGCCTTTAGCATTAGTTCGCAGGGACATATTTCAGAGAATGTCACCAGGGTCTGTGGAAACAGCAAATCCAGTTTTCCTTAGAGTGTACTAGAACTAACCAGCAAATTGGCTGGGCCGATACACTTGTCAATATTAGCTTATTGCTGCTGATGTATGTTTGCTAATTAGCCACAAGAAATTACAGTGCAGAAATGCCAAACTAGCTAATTTAGAAACTGCCCTTTTTACATAGTTTGATGTAGCGCTGACAAGTTTATATTTACACGGGAAAAGTCTCTGGTTGTTACTGTGGCAAATCTGTTGATTTGGTGAAGAATATTGATGGAAAATGTGTTTTTAAAAAAAAGTCCTTCAGATGTCTTCTTTTGTCCAGTCAATGATCCAAAAGTCACATATTGAGTTAACTATCGGAGAAGACAGCAACATTCACGAGATGGACTGTGCTGCCCAGAGACGAGAGCTGCCATATGACTTGTTTTCAGTAGAAGCCATTTATATGAAAACCATGTTTCCTCTGTTAATTTAAGATGTTTGATGAAATGCTTAACCTTCCTACTGTCTGTTTGTTCAGAAAACACACCAAAGAGAGGAGGGGAATTTTGTATACTTGGCAGTGAAATCTTTGGGTTGTTCCTAAAGAGCTTTAAGCATCTCTGGCAAATGCTGCAGTTAATTATAAAAGACAAGTTTGGTCACCTTGTATTATGGCGGTTCCATTTTCCAAAGACAAACTCTGACACTGATTAAAAGAAAAAACCCCAACCCTTATCATAAATGCAGGCCTACGTTATTACATGAATTCCTCCTACGCACAGTTGTAGCAGCACTTCACTATCCTGTTAATCCTCTTTGTTCCAGTGTGTCATGCAATAAATATGGCTGATTTGCACCATGTGTTTATCTAGTATTTGGTATCGCAGTGCGCGGTGGAAGTTCCTCGTCAACTGCCCAGTTAGCAGCAGACCCGCGGTCTTTTGGTGTTCTAAACGTTTTGTCAAGGCGCCAGCGGACACTAGCGACGGGGTCGCTCAGGAGAAAAGCTCGGTATGCAGCCACTGCAGCCTGACTGGGTGCTGGGTAAAGATTTCCAGAGAGATTCAGGAAGCACTGTCAGCGCTGTAGACGACACGTTCACACAGTCATAGGGACACCAACATAATAGCTGAGATATTCAGGGTCTCTCACCCATGAAGTGTTGTGCATATCAATTCCAGTATTTGAACCATTTCACCATTTTACTCGGGGAGCCAGAAAAAGGCATTCTGGTCTGGGGGATCAGCTTCACTAGAGCAACTGTAATTTGTGTGCAGCACCTATAAATGATTCAAGCCTTTCACTTAGGCTGTAAGCGTGTTAGTCGGTATTGATTCATTGATACATTATACATTTTAAGGGTGTTTTATCCCGAGACACATTACCTATACTCCTCTGTATGTTCATGCTGAAATCAATACAAAACATAGTCGTATAACAATATCCAGCACAGAGGCCAAGGAATTGCCTCCAAAATTGAAAATCTAGATGTTGGAACACGGGTGATACTGTAATCATAATAGTTCTTCAGAACAATCATTTGTTCCTTTTTATCTTTTGAAACAAAGAGAATTCTATTTTCTTTTTCCTTTTTTTTTACAGCTGCTTCTTTTCCACTTGATTTTCTTCCCAGAAGTAGTTGATCTTCATCTGACCGGCTGTTCTTTATTTTTCTGTCATTTGTTCCAATCATTGAAAGGGTTCTGACCATTGTACGGCAGCTTGTTGTAGCTCACCAGGCTCATGTCATACAACCTGACAGGGCCATTAATTGCTTTGCAAGTGGAAGTGAAATTTAAGACTCTTAAGCTCCACGCAATAACATGATATTTTATAGCTGTCAGAGATGTGTAAATTTGCCCAATGCTTGGATGAGGGCCTGAGCAATGCCACTTGAGGAAAACCCCCTTTTCCTTCTTCACCAGATGGTTTTGAGATAACTGAGGTGATTGGACGTGATTATTTTTAAAGGGGGTGGGGGCAGGCATGGAGACAACTGTCTGTGAAGATGCCGTAGCAGTGTTTAGTATCTTATTTACTCATGTATTTCTTAGTATGTGCATATCATTTTGTGTCTCTGTGTTGCCCAGCCTTTCACCCTACCCAGATCAGTCTTGACGTCCGAGAAATATTCTGGAGGAAGAGAATTTATCAGTGTTTGTTTAGAGGTCCAGGCGTCAGATTAGTTCAGGACAAGGAGATTATTTTGGCTTTGTAAGGCTCCTGTCATCTCAAGGCCGCACACCAGCTGATGGCAAACTAAGAAAGGATTTTCACTTGAATGAAGCCATTTGTGAATGTATGTTCCCATATGTAATTGCAGTCTTGGCTTCTAAAGTAGTAATAGATGTGCTAAATGAGAGATCCATGCATTCCTCGATTGCCTTTGTTCAGCGGCGAGTCCATTTTAAGCCTCATGATATGGTCGGAGTCGTTTGACAGACTCAGTTGAGATGGAGCACAGCTCTGTAGTTTAAAACATCACACAGTGTTTCCCCAAGGTTGAGATTTATTTGAAGTAGGCTACCCAAAGGGACGGGGGTTGGGCTTGTTGAAGCGCTGGTGGGAAGTTCCGACATCCAGCACTCGAGTCTGCAGAACAACAGCGCTACAGACATGAGCTGACTTCCAGACAGTAGTCGTCGAGTCAAATCAGTGCAGTCGCACGTCGCAGGCTTTTTACTTGCTAATGTGCTCAGTCAGCTGCATCTTAAAGCCAGGCGTTTAAAAGGAGCAATCTGAGAATGAATATCTTTAAAAAGGATAAAAATCCTCTCTGGGTAGCGTCTCAGGATTTCACAGTTAGGTTTTTGTCTCTAATCCTGATCTTAATCTTAATCTTAATCAATAGAGTTGATCTGCAGTGATTATTCAGTTGCTCATTCAAAAGACAGTGACTATGTTGATCATCAACTGATTGTTGAGATAATTGTAAAATGTAAACATAAATTCCAAACATTCTCCTGTTAAAGCTTCTCACCTCAAAATATCTTTGTGCTTTTGGTCACTCCGTGGCATCACTGTGGCTTTTTTTAAAATTACTGTTTACTCTTGTCATAAAGGCCAAACGATCAATCCACAAAACTATTGATTGTGAAAATATCCATTAGTTACACAGTCCAATGCAATATTTAAATTTTCTGGGCTCCTGCAGCTGCAGATTAGGTTTGCCTTCAGGAGGCTCACACAGAAATCGGTAAAGTAGTTTACATACTGTGTCTTTTACCCAGTGAAGACATCTGCATGAAGACTTGACTGAATTAAAACTGTGCTGCAGGAGCCAAAGTGTTCAGTGTAGCGTTCCTGTTCTGTATCGTGCCGGTGGAGACACAAGCGTTGCACAGAGCAGACGTGGGCGGGAGGTTTGGCCATGGTTTGCATCGTCTCCTCATCACCAACAGAAGCAAAACGCCGGGGTTCGCTCGCGGCCTCCACCTGACAGCGCTGCACCTGAGAAACACTGACATGTTGTTAATGATGCAACAGACTCGCAGACCTACGCTGTCTGTCAACATCATTAATTAAAACTGCTTGTTGCTGTTTTTACGTGCTCGTTCCAATGGTAAAGCCACCATGAGGTCTTTTTTTTATGACAGCTTGTGATTTGCTTGAAATGCAGTAAACAGTGTATGTGAAATGGGTCTGCACTTCTATAATCAGTATTGATCCTCCCGTTCAACCTGTGGTCCTGCTTGGAACACTTCTCGTGTGGGGAAATGTATCTGGGCTGGCCACCAAAATGAATTTCACATTGGTCAACCGTTGTGTTAGCGAGACCTCTATTTCCCACAGCTGCTGTTTTGTCGAAACATGTTGGGCAGACTTGTCATTTGAGCGGGTCAACGAATATGCGATTCTGCTTTAGTTTTTTGTAGCACTGATTGGATTCCTCTGCAGTGAATTGCCAATTATAGCAGAGAAGAGCACACTTTGAATGCTTGTTGCACTTTGCCAGAGACTGGCGATCCATCTTTTCCCGGGACGCAAGCCCAGGTTACACTCAGCTCTCCGCCACACAGGCTATAAAGATACTGTCAGCTTTTGTGGGGCTGTGCAGTCCTGAGTGCTGCAGAACTGCTGTCTCATTTGCCTTTGGTTTGAATTATCGCCGGCCGTGTTCTTGGAAAGAAAAGCCTCAGAAATAACGAGTCGGCTCAGGCTGATATTGATGGGAATGTTTTTGGGGTTGTTGTTGTAATAATGAAGCCCTGTCAAATTGTATTAGTATTTTTAACACACTATTGCTTTCAGTACTGTCTTTATTCACCCGCTCATGAGCGGCATGACATTGTTTGTCACTCTCGCTTGGCTTGCTCCTGACACTGGCGATCTTTTCACTGCGAGATGCACACGATCCATCTACAAATGGCTGATTAATACACCAGTGTAAAGAAAATGGTATGAAATTGTTGCAGCTCTGCGAGGAGACACGGCCCATCAATTTGTTGACAGAAAGCAGTTAAATCTAGTGTCCTCCCAGATGCTGTCAGCTTGGGTTTTTGTTTATCTGTAGGAATGTCACGGTCTTTTATCCATACACATTTGTGAGCTGAGTTTAGCGCCGGGGAAGACAGATCTGTGGAGATGTGATGTGATGTGTGGGATTTCCTCGGAGCACATCAGCACTGTAACATGGTGGCGGTCGAGTGGGCGGTTCTGAGGCTCAGTCCCCGTTGCCCTGATCACGCTGCAGAATCAAAGAGGAACATTGTCTCTGTTGGACGACACATGCCTCGCTTGTGATATTGACGAGTAAATGAGAGCTCGTCCATAAATGACAAAATTGCTGCAGTCTAAAGTGGAAACACATGACCGAGGGGAACTTCAATACAAACTTCTTTTCTTCTTATTTGTGCAAAAGTGGTAATTATTGTTCTGTTCAGCCCCGTTTCTTATCACCGCCTCGGCACGCGTGGACGTACAGAAACACAGCTTCAGTTCATAGACCACTGAAGCGGCTCGCGGCGATCACGTCCAGTTCATTTACTGCACATGGACGAAGCTTTGTGTGTGATTCTGCATTCTGATTTGCCTGTGTGTTAGGCAGTGTGTGTTTTTGGCTGGATGTTTTAGCAGCAGCAGCGTCGTCTCTCACTTACTGTACGTTTTAATAGGGACTATAAAACCTGTTCACACCTGTCTTATCAGATACAGCAAATCCCCGTTAAATCCACCAGTCTGCAACAGAATAGTCTGCTTTGGTGTGGACTTGCGCAATAGGAAATCACGTTAGGGCCCTCAAGGTTTGACACTAATGGTTGGCCTGTTGCCCTTGGCAACCACATTTGGACCACGGTCAACCATTTTGTGTACTGTGGTTGCTCCTTTTGGTAACCAACACGCCAGTTCAACTGTCCTCAATATACAACCTTGTACCCAGACAAATAAGAGTGCTGCTTTCATTGGAAATGGCAAAATATGTTAATATATGATGGGGGTGACAAACCCAGAACACAGTTGCTGACGGTGTTAGAAAGAGATTTAGGGGATGTAAAAATGAGATCTTAAAAATGTGTGGATTAATCAGTCAATCAACATGAACATAATCTGTAACTATTTTGCTAATCCAATACGGTTTTCAGCTTCTCAAATATAAGAAATTTTATTTTTTGTGTCAGACAATTTGGATCAAATGATAAATAATAGATAAATGAACAATGAAAACCATTGGTAGTTGCAACACATGTAGAATCTTGCATCTTGCAAATTCCCATCGCAGCGGATGTGGGGAAATCTGTCATTATTAACACAACGGGTCAGAGTGGAGCTGCTGTACCAACCCTGAGAATACAGTTAATCAAAAACCAGCAAATGAAGCAACACGGGCAGTAATCATACACTTCACTCACTCATTACAGGAAAAACAAAACGCTAACGACGCTGGGCAGATCCCTCAGTATAGCTGCGTCGATTTCTTCTTAAAAAAAACACAGACGTCCGCAGTGTGGACATTGAAGCGCTCTTTACTCTTCACGTTAACATAAGTGGATTGGACTGTCCTGACCGGTTTGGAAAAATATGGGTGGGTAACTCTTCACTCAACAGCTTAAGGCAGATTTATGCCTTTGTGTTGTGGTATCTGCATTCATGGCAGCGGAGGCTGTGCCGACTATATGGAGACAAGGAAAATTGCTTTCCTGCGTGGTCTGCGCTTCTCCATTGCTGGCGGTGCATCAGGAACACAACATGGTGCGAGCTGAAGAACATAATGCTCCCTTTAGGTCATAATAGACTGCTGTGTGTTTTGAGATGTTGCTAAGCCACTCTCCACTGTCCTCCAACTGCATTCAGCTACTGTAACAAAGGGAATAAACCGAGGTAAGCCCAATTAATTTGGGTGTAATAATAAATGCACAACATGCTCCTGTAATAACATACAGTGCATTCCATCTAGTGAAGTAGCAGCGCCACAAAAATCCACGGGGTTAAATACTCCGCTGGGCTGTAAATCAGGTCCCACACCGGAGGCACCTACACCGGGAGCAGAGCGACAACTCGACAGAGAGCCATAAATTTAACTTTAGTGTTATTAGTAGTAAAGTAAAATGTAGAGATCCTCCAAGCTGTGAATATGTCAGACTAAATCTGAATCTGTAGTATGCTGGAGGGAAAGAGCATGTGTGCCATTGTCTGGGTATGTGAGGGTGCACTCGTACCGTACTGTAATCTGCCAACGAAAACAGATTAGATCCGGACATTAAAGAGAGAGTGTAATGTTTGACAGTCAATCCGTTTGCTTTGCATTTTAATTTGGCAGGCGCTTTAGAAGAAGATTGACAGCGTTGGTGAAAATTAAAGCAGACAGGCGGAATGAGTTGACGTTACTGACAGTCTGAGGAAGGAGCAAGCAAACCTGTGCCCTTTTTAATTTTCAGGATGACAGAGCATTTGAGCTCTGACCTGACTGACTTGCATTTTTCTTCTCTGGAGGTGGATGCGCATGTAGCCTTGTCATTTCCTTTAATGGATGACCAAGTAGTTGAGGCGGCAGCGGATATGTAAACAAGGCTGTCAGGCGAATGTGTTGCAGCAAACGTTGGGTTTTGCTCTTGATATGTCGTGATTGCTTTTCAAAGCAGAGCATAAGGAAAAGTGGGCTCTCCACCCCCCACCCACCTCATCTCCAAGACTCCTGCATTTCTATTTTGCAACATGGAAACTGTGGTTGTTTACAGCAGCAGTGCAGTTCCAGGAGACTGAAGACCATGTGAAACTGAATACAGAGCTCAGTCTGTGCTGTGTCAAAAACTTACGGCCGAGGGTTAATGCGAGTTGAAATGTGGGAGTGAACGCTGGTGAAAAGATTAAGCAAACACGCAGCGCCAACAAGTAAATTATACTGTGCTCCAGAAGAGGAAAAAATAGGAAAGCGTCAAAACACACTGGTCTAGTTTTCTCACTATGCTGAGAGTAGCTGAATGGGGGTACTTCACTGATTCATTTACTAGCGTTTCAGCCTGCCTGCGGGGATTGAGTGCGTGCAAGTGTCAGGGCTCGCTGTCAGATGTTGCTGCCTGCTTTTATGTCTTTCAGGAGCACGAGGCAGTTGCGAGATGGAGGAAGTAAGGAGGCGCGCTGCCTATGATGTCATGGGCAAAAAAATAATTCGACACAAGCTCTGTCAAGAACCTGCAGCCTTAAATTTAATCCTGAATCGAGTCTAAATCGGTGCTTGCTCCTGATATTCGTCATGTTTTGAACGCGACACTCAGCGCTGCGTTGATTCTGGACAGCTAACCGTGAGTCACTCGCCGTGGGGGCTCGGCTTCTGTTAAGCAGCTGCTGGAGGAGAGGCTGGCAGTTATTGGAGGTTAATGGTTGTCCGTGGCCTCTCTCTAGTTTAGACCACCTCAACTGTCAGTCGGCACCAACAGCGGCGCAGTGTATTAGCCCTTCAGCAGTCGCCTGCTGTCTTGGCGTAGACGCCTGGCGCAGTTACACCAATATTCTGTGTGCTGCTTTTGTTGCTGTATTTCTGCAAATCAGCAGTCTGTAACAAAGTAGGCTCACAGTTGGAAATGTATATGTAGATACCATTAGCTTGGCTGAGTGTACTGCGTGCAGATGGATAATTCAGGTTTTAGTAAGAATCTGTCGGTTTCCTGCTTGGCAGGCTGCCCGTCGGCCAGGAATGCATGTAATAAAATATACAAGAAAGACTGAGGTAAAAAAAAAAGTGTCTATCTTATTCTGTTCCACACTCAGGCCCATGAAAACACACACAGCAGTGTTAGACAAGGGACTGTCTGCTCCGCAGCCCCCAGGCCTCGTCCTTTCACAACTCTTCCTCTCTCTCATTTGTCTGTCAGTATTTAAGTCAAAAAAGAAAATCTCACCAAATTTACCCGGCACATTTATTCAGCTCGTCTGTTTTCAAATCCTGGATCGAGGAGAGCAACCTTAATTTAACGGTGATTGATGGGGAAAATATTCCTTCTGGACGTTCAAGATTCTTTTCAAGATTATTCTATTACAGTTTATTAAATTACCATTTAAAATTGGCACAGACGTTTTTTTAAGCAGTGTCTGTTGCAATAATGTGATGTGCCTTCCCTATCTTAATTTATCCACTGCTTTTTGAAATTGAGTTACGTCCACAATGAAATAAAGACCAGATGATTTTTTTTACGCTAGCACACTGTCTTTTTCTCTTTAAGCAAAACTCTCATCTGTAGTTTTAGTCCAGTTGGCAGGTGCTTGATGTGTGTGTCACATGACTACATTTTATATAATACTAACTAGTGTTCTTACCTTTAGATGTGCCTGCTTCCTGGTATTGAAGTTTAAATTGTATGTATAGTATGGTGGGTGTCCAGTACCCATGCTTGTTGTGGCAGTGTCTCATACATCTTAATCCTGGCCTGCACATTTCCTTATTGTCCCATGGAGACCTGGCTTTAGAGTTTCAGGAAGAAAATCCAGCCTCAAACCTTAAAAGCTAAACCCAATGTTTGCCACGTTAAGTTTTACAGCAAGCCTTTTCTTTATTTTTCAAACTCCCTGCTTCTCATTTTACACGTGTAGTGGTGTCTGGTACTTCCTTCATCTTGCAAAGCTCCTCTCCTTAGTTTTGAAGCTCGACGTGAAGAAAAGGCTTGTTGTAGCTTTAATAAAGAGACTTTCTCCTGAATCGGAGCGAACAAGAAAAGGTGCATCGTTGGTTTAGCTTAGTTTGGCTTCTCATTAGTAATTAATCCTTATCTGAAGCCCGACTTCAGTGGCAGCCAGGCGCGATGGTCACAGCGATCATTCTCTAATGAGAAGGACCTTGAGCCTGCCCGGCTTGCTGACCCCTGTCCCTCCCCTTGCTGATTGCTGAGTGATAAGAATGAAACATCCTTTACATTGTAAGCTGACTCCAAGTCTGGCTAGTTTATTCTGAACAGCCAAGGAAAAAGAAATCCCTGTTGATCTATATTACTGTATTGAGCTCCTGAAGTAAGTTCTGATAACCTTGCTGCTTCATACTGACTGAGAATACTAAACCTGACGAGATGCTGCAGCCTCCTGGTGATGATGATCCTGATCAATCTGACTTGTGGATAAAAATATTTCGAAAAGGGACTCGTGCCTCCCCTCCAGCTGCAAATGAGCTCATCTACAATAATTAATTTCAAAAACAACTGTTGCATGAGAATATGTTGTGCTTAACTTGCTGTTTATTTGCAAATAAAACGATGGGTTGTTCCTGGTGTAATCAGAGCGTACAAACAGTGAATCATAAATTGATTGGCTGTATTTAGTGATCCAGCCACAAAAAAAAGCCTGGATCAGGTCCGCTCCTATGAATTCACTTGGGAAAACACACTCGGCTATAAAATTTCACTGAAGGCGCTGCTCAATAATCAATTCAGAGTAACAGAAACCTTCATTTACGGTATTAACTTAACAAGTAGACGATAAAGCGATCACCCAGGAAGCTGGTGCCACTTCACGTCTGTTTACTGCTCCTTCTGTTTTGGATTTATCTACTCACACTTTGAGCCTTCGTGTCATGTTGCTGCCAAATCTTCTGAGGGGTTCTGTGACAAGATGTCAGACTCTTACCAGCTGGTGCTCTTGTGTGAAGTTCTGGTCACCATGTTTGAATGCTGTTTTGATGGCAAAGCAAAACAGGGAGTCAGAGCCAATTGTTAAGTTTGAAACACATTTTGCAGCAGTGTCTGATGGGAAAACCTCCCGAAGTTTTATTTATACTAACTCTAATATCTGACTGTGGATGGAAGTGGGGGGGCTTAGTTGTCGACACAACAACAAAGCACTTTGAGAGCTCCCTTATCTCCACTGGTACTTTTCCTCCCTATGA
This sequence comes from Psettodes erumei, assembly GCA_016785225.1. NCBI lineage: Eukaryota > Metazoa > Chordata > Actinopteri > Pleuronectiformes > Psettodidae > Psettodes > Psettodes erumei. Next base: position 2,079,306 of record JAFBJZ010000863.1, on the reverse strand, counting down.
ATAATTCAGTTGGATGGTTAATGGTGAGGTAAGTTCCCCTGCTTTGTTTTCTAGTTTTACAGCATATTTTCCAAACCATAAACCCTGAAATCATCTAAAAGCCTTGACCTTTTGGATGAAGTTATGTCCAAATTGATAGAATCTCAATACTTTGTAATTTTAACATTGATATTTGCAACACGCTATATAATCCACTTGATGTTTACTCAACTTGTCACCCCATTCAACAGGATATTTCTTTGATGGAGTGTTTCATTCTGTCCTTTCTTAATAATGTCACCAAGCAGCCTTTTTTAATGAGATCTCTGCCTCAGTGTCTTGCTTAATCCACTGACTGTAAGCAAATTAGTTTAACCTGGATGACCTGATTTGATCTGCAGGCAGGAATCTCATACTGGTTGCTAGGTTATCGGAGATGCTTCACATCAAACAAACCATTCTCTGTCAGTACAGTAGGTATCTCTTTATCATTATCACAGAAGTCACCACTTGGTCCCTTGTGTGGTTAGTTTCTGCACACTGAGGAGGATAAATATGTAGTTGTGTTGTTATGCAGATGACACCATCTTATACTTAAAGGCCTTCAGCAAAAGTTTGAAGTCTCAAAACCATCTGCTTTTGAATGGTAGCAAGTCCAAGATTGTCTAATTCTATGTCTATGTGGAGGAATGCTACTCATTGTGCTTCTGTGCACAGTTTAGTGTATATGTAATAATTTCACCATGATATACCATTGGAAAAAATCAAAGCAGTTAATAGTTGTTGAAAGAACCCAGATTTTGTAATGCAGCTCTGAATTGAATTTATGGGGCTTTAATGGTAAGTAGTCTGTTTTATTTTTACCATTATACTGCCCAATAAAAACAGTGCACTGGTATTAAATCGGTGCTCTATTGGCAGATAACCAAATCTGAAATCTGGTTTTGGGGTGGGGGAGGATCAGGTGGCAACAATTAGGAGAGAAAAGCAAAAGGCAACAATGTAAATAATTAGATAATTAGAATTTCATATTTGCTTTTTTCTGAAATGTGAGGATTTGATGTCACACATGCCCTGAAGTAAAAACTGAAACTGAAATTGTTATTAAATCTCTCTTCCTCAACATTGAAAGCTGTGGTGTGCAGTGAAAATGACCAAATGCATTATTCGTTGAACTGACATTAGATGTATTGAAACTGGATGGATGTTCCTCAGAAGCAAAAGATGGGAAGCTTTTCCAACCACATTAATATGCCCTATTAGTATTTAACCGCACTGCATCATATAGATGGCTGTAATAATGATATATCAATTTAAATTCATTACAAATTTCAATCTAAGGTCTGTCCACTGAGAGATGAACCATGCACTCATTGAGCGTGCTTCACAGTTGACCACAAACACAATCTGGTGTATCACAGCAGACAGTGATGCTGATGCTGTTACCACATCGACTTGCATTGAGACAGAGTGTCTCAATTATAGAATGAAGAGACCAAAGATAATTAGAAGTGTTTTGAGAAGCCGAGTGACTGGCTTTTGTAATTCAGAAATCGTGGCAGAGTGGAATGGCTGAGCATGTTAATGGAGCTGCTCTTGTTTCTGCTCGAGTTCCCTTTGAGCACAGGAAAAATCAATCTGGCACCTTGTCAGTGTTTTAAGATGGGGGGCTGTCTTACACTCTGGCCAGTGTGTAAGTGCTCATTCCATCCTCTGCATTAGCTGTTGCCACAGACAAGCCACAATTTGATTATTTATTTGTACTCGTGGGTGGGTCGAATTCCCAGTTTAGACTGGCCACCACTGGCTGGGTTTGACAAAATTACAGTGGTCTTGGTGTCATTTATTTTTCCACATTTTACTTTCTGCAAACATTGAGGGAAAGATGTTGACACTGTGCTGAAAATGAAGTTATTTCTAATAATATTTCACAGAGAGCTCAGTGACAGGCAGCGGCTAGCATGAATGAGAGTAAGATCATTTACTGTGGCTAGCATCTCCACTTTCAGATGAAGCAAAATGTGCTCGACATTGCTTTGATTCATGTGAGGCAAATGTTTACTTCAGATATTTTAAGTGCGATATTTAGCTCAACTTGATTACCATTCACAGAGTCTTGACTTCATCCGTCAGCCTTGAGAGCGAGTCTTTATTCCTTCATTTAATCTGCTGATACCATTATCAAAGGGAGCACAAGCCGTCTAGCGAGATACTTTTGTGTGATTCCAGATGAATGCTGGTTTGAAAGTATTTTAAACTGGTGCCTTTTCTGGGTGGTAAAAATTTAGTTGTTCAGGTATACAACATCCGTACAGCCTATTGGACAAGCACTAAATGATTAGCTCCATGTGGCACATTCAGTTGGAATTTGTTAGCAGTTATCCCCCGTTTACTCTCGATTAGACGCGTCGCTTCAAGATGTCTCCTCAGTTATCTGTCTGCAATCAAAAGTAAATGTCTCTCACGCTCTCATTTGTTTCGTATAATTTGTCTCTTTAAACTCCATGCCTGCCTAAAGTCTTGCACTCCTTTTGGCCCTCTTCACGTTAAGGGTTTGTTTTTTCGGTGCTCACTTACTTCAGGATAATCTGTGTGAAAATTTCCATTAGTTAAGGATTGAGCAGAACTATTGTATATCGACAGTGAGCGATTGTGAGCGAATGTTTTCAGATCGTAATGTGCAGCTGATTTATTTACTTGTGGCCGAGCAAACTGCTGTTTCGGCTCGGTTTAGGTCTGGCACAACTTTGTGCCGAAGATTAGCCGCCTAAATGAAAACACGTTGGTGTCGTTGTACACACAGTATTTATGTTCCTGGTTAGTTAATAAGCGCTGTCATATTTAACTCCCAGCCAGCATCTGGGTGATATAAACGTAACACTTTTAATATCGTCTGGAAAACCATACAAGCACCATCTAAATCGAGTTTTTAGGTCGTAGATTTTTTTCCCCCGTAGCTCAGTGCGTTAATGCATAAAACAGCTTGAATGGGTAGGACTTAAGGATTTTAATCATGCCCACGCTCACGTTGCTGATTTGGAAAACGTTCTTTTTTTCTGTTGTGCCTTTTGCGAGCATAATGAGCGGTAGTTTTTCACACCATATACTGAGCTTTTCATGCACAATCCACAGGGTTCATAAACCTGAAAATACTGGTCTCCATTCTGCATGCTCAGACAAATTTTTTTTTCTCAGTTAACGCCATACAATTATTGCAATAACTGCCTGGTTATTGGGAAGCATTTCTGAAATGACCTGAAATTCTGAGCACAGATCTGTCTTGACACATGTATACTGCATTTTCTGGTTTATCCTCTTACGTGTGTATGCAGACTTAATATGGGAGCTGGCAAAGCATTCAAAATACTGACAATAGCTAGATATCAGTTATAATTCTTCATCCGAAGGAAAGAGAGACAGATCACTGTATTCCTGTTTAGTGAAAACTGCCACGGAGGAGGATACAGTCTGAGGCAGCGATGTGTGAGAGCTTTGTTTTTGGCTGCATCGCAGCAGAGCCTGGACACGAAGGCCTAATCAGCCAGAGAGCAATCTGCATATTTCACACTTGTTTGGTTGCTGTCGGTTTGAGTCATCCAGCTGCCAGTCCAAGAGCTGCTGGAAATGTGCTGCAGCCGGGGATAAAAGACCTTTTGGCAATAGCGTTGATATTTAGAATTAAACCTTTGTGTGCGGGCAGTATCAACTGAAAAGTGACCTCATTTAGCTTCTACTTTAGGTTGAACATAATCTTTTAATTTGATTTAAAGGCAGGGACCACCAATGAAATGCATACGAGATCCGGTGAGGTAACTCTTTGCTGGCGATGGTGAGTTGCTGTCATTGACATGTTTACTGATGAAAGGTGCTGGCTGACCTGCAGACTCCTGATTCTCGTCACCTGTTTTGGCTGGGTACGTTTCTGTTTTGGTAATCAGCTCAGGCACACAATCCAATTACACAGAGGTTACCGTGGGGCTCTCTGGACGGGGACTTGCCTTTAAATGACCCGCGGAGAAAAGGATGCACATTGCCAGACTTTGCAAATAGAATTCAAGTTTGTTTTATTTCCTGCTTGTGTTAGTGCCACAGTGGCTTTTTAATCTGCAAACAGCTCCCACCATTTGCTGTGTGTCTTCAGGGAGACTTTTTACAGCAGTGAAAAACAGGTTTTGTCAGAAAGCCGTCTTCATACGGGATGGGCATTGGTAAGATTTTAAAGATACCGGTGCCACTATTCAGCATGTTGGTCCAACTCTTTACGGATTCTCTTAACAATTCCTGATTGAATTTTCTGTGTGAGGAAAAAAGTACGCCCACACAGCTCTCAGCATCTTATAACAACGTACGCTGTCTTAATCTTTCGTTGTGAAGTGGAGCCACGCGTTGGACCGTTTCCTCCTCTCCACCATGACTCCTCGACGTGGCAGTTTTCCAGCAGCGTAGGTGAAAGAGTTTACAGAGATATCACAGTTTTACAGTGGGCTACTGTCAGAAAAACATGCCAGTGTCGATTAAAGGAATCGATAAGCGAGGAGGCACGTGATCCGGATGGTTCGAGGTAGTTTTCAATTCCCATCCGTAATCTGGACTAAACAAAGTTTGCTGGTAGTACTGGGCTGTTTGGCTGAGGCATTTATTGATTCTCTTTTAATCAATATTAATGATAGCTAATGTTTCTGTCTGTAGAAAAATTTGAGCCCAGCAGTAAGTCACCAAAGTCAACAAACCCAAACATTCTCACTGAGAATCCTTTCAAACTGAGAATTTCTCAGTTTAAGAGGATATGAAAGGAACAGAAGTCAAACAAACCATCTTGTAGCTTTGACCATTCCCTTTATTATTTTTCTGTGCTGGGTGTTGTCCCAGCCCAAGTGCTCCTGGATATCCCTCAGTGTTCGACCAGTCGGTGCTTGTTTGATAGACGGAGCCACAGCTATGCAGGGCATGCAGCTGAGATTTGAGAGGCGTTAGAAATCTCCTCTGTGAGCTTTGGTAAACCCGACTCTTCCCTGCATCCCCGCGGAGCAACGTCCAGTAACTTCGGAGAAACACTTTTTCAGTCCTTAATGCGACTCGGAGCACTGGGAGCAGAGATGAGGCAATAATCATTACGACTGAAAATGTAATTCAATTTTTTAAAAAAAGACCAAACCAAAACATCATAGCATATTGTAAGTTTTTATGATCATAATTATAGTGGGAACAACTTAGAACGAAGACCTGGGCCAAGTTGCATGCCAGTAAATATATGTTTACTGTGCCTAAAGTAGTGCTCATGGCATTTATTGTTTAAAATGATGGTATTTCCTTGAAAGTGATGGTCTCTGTCATTAAAGTAGCCATAAGAAAAATAACCATACTATGAAATTTTATTTTCACATTGATTGTTGTGTTGTATCTGATCCATGCCTGAGCCCAGCAGCTGATTTTTAACTGTGCTATTCAAACTGTAATTACCTGTTGTACATTCTGACTGTCAGGACTTGACTTCCTCCTTGGCGTGTGGTCATTTTCCACCTTTCCTTTGCACCCCCTCTGGATCCTCACCTCTGTCCATCACATGTAAGCAATAAGTGAAAATGTCTAAGTGCGTCCTGCGTTGTGGTTCGTGCCCAAACAGACTCGGTTTCAGGACCTCTTCTTCTCCTTTTTTTAGATGAACCTCCTAACATGATTTATGTTTTATGCACAGATGGTTTTCCTTAGCGTCATATGCAGAAAAAGACATTTTGCCAGCTCAAATTTTTTTCAGTTGTGTTCCACGGGCAAATCGACAAGCAATCTCTCTCCCCTGTCTTCTTTTTCCCCCCTGTGCTTTCAAGGCAGAGTCACCCTTATGTGGCCTCTGTGATAGATAGCTGAATGAAACTGGATCTGTGAAAAAAGGACAAGCACTCTGGGAGTTGCGCAGCCTGCATGCCTTTCGCTCAACGGGGCACTCACTGGGACATTTCCTCAGCGGGGCTTTTTTCAAAAGCGGCTTGCGCTGCAGTTCCAGCTAAGGGCAGTACAGTAGGTCAACTGCCGATAGAGTTACAACCTCTCTTTTGTGGAGGTGTTGGACAAATTAGACCTCACAACTGTTTACCCAGTCACACAGGGACAGCTGCGTCTCCCCACCCTCCAAAACCTGCCACCGACTGTTGTTCCTTTTGAGGAGCCATCTGTGAGGAATAAGCAGGCACGGCGATCAGATGATTGTTCAACAGTTTTACCTCTGTCGCTGCTGTCACTGCTGCTGGGGCGGATATGAATGGCCCCGTAACCGAATCAACACGAGCCCCGTGCATGATGTGATCCCGCTGCCATTTTGGACTGTTGCTCTAATGAGAGCTGAGTAATGGTAGACGGCGCAGAATGACTCCCCCTCTGTCAGGCAGAGTGAACAACCCAGCTCTAAGGAGTTAGATGCATTTGTTGTGTGTCACGTCTCAAGGCGGATCTGTGTGCAGTGTCGTCACTGCATACATGAGTTTCTAGAGCAGTTCTTTAGAGCCCCCCCATTGTAGAGAGATTAATTTAATTGTACGACAGTAACAGTAATGAAGCAGAAAATATGCTGATATCGCCCATACAGTCTCCGTCTGGATGCTGTCATCGTTATTTGAGAAGCTTCAGGATTGGTCTTGATAAGCCCACCAGGATGAGCTGTATTTACACAAGGCTAATTGTCCGGGGATGTGAAGGGAATTTTTAAATAATTTACAATGCCGCTGTGTTTTGTAATTTTACAAGTCTAACACATAAAGAAGTTAAATATTCTTTACCAAGTGGAGCTCAATATCTGAAAAAAAACATGCACATTTTACCAATTTAATCTAAGAGAAGTGCGTTTCCTTTTTAAAACACTGTCATATTTTTTTAGCTAAATCCCAGAGAGCAGTGAGTACTGTAGCTTTTTTTTTGCTAAAACAATGTCTTCAGTTACTTGTGGTGTCTGATGGGGCTGCATTAATGACTATTGTCAATATCGATTCATCTTTCTGTGTAATAAAAGATAAGTATCAAAAAACAGACAGCTTTATTTGAGCAACAGTCCAAAACTAGTCCAAAAAATGCAACGCTAGTCCAAAAATATTCAGTTCACCATTATTTATGATAAAGAAAAGCGTCAAATCTGACATCTGAGAAACTGGTACTACACACTTTTGTCGTATTTGCTCAAAAAGCATCTTGATCAATTATCAAAATAGCTGATAGTTGTTTCATTGTAAAAATAGCAAATTATGCAGAGGTTGAAATACCAGGATCTGAATATGGACACATTTAACGGTAAAGGTTTTCATCTCTGGCAAAAGCGTATTTCAGATAACCATTTAAAAAATGAAGGATTCATTAATCAACAAACGCACCGTGGCAACGAATTAGAAATAAGAGCCAGTAATCATAATTTTGTTATGAAAAATCCTTTTCTGGCTCCGCTCTGTTTGGTCGTATTTTTCCAGTCGAGCCCCTGCAGCACAAAGAGAACCATCACAATTCATGCCTGTTTTGAGGCGGTATTGATCTGATCACCCTTACCACCCCCCCAGAGTCTTTTGTGCTCAGGCTTCCTTATGTGTCTACTCTTTGTGGCAAAGGGAGACCAGAAGCTACTGATGTGAGTTTTAATTATTTACTTCCATGTAGTGAGCTCTCACGGGACTGCTAGTGCATGCTTTTCAGAAAATGGTCCGACTCTCTTTTTTTTCACCAGGTCCCGTTTAACTCCATCAGCACCGGGTTATTTACAGCATCTGAGGGGTTAAACAGAGCCACTGGCATCAAAGAACAGTGAGCTCTTCATTTAAGAATGGCCACATCCTTTTTTTTCTATTTCAAGAACAGACCATCAGGAATGTCGAGCACGCTGTGGAATGGCTTGGACCTTGTTATCAGTTTTTGAGATGCAGATAAATAAGTAATACTGTTATCGTATGGTGTGCAGACAAGTTGTCTTTTTCCATTTTCATCATTCACCAACATCTTTTCCTCACAGAAGAATTTTACTATTCCAAATAGGTTTGGCTTTGATATTTTAAAATTGACAGTTTTTGTGGCTGCTGGGGTCGAATACTAAGAAGTGGTAAATGGCACTGATGCAAGGCAAACTGTATTCATAAAGCATCTAGCGTAGGAATAAAAGAGACATAATGAAGATGTTGAAGAGACTTTCACAGCTGCTCACTCACACCAAACGCTCAAACAACATCAGTGGTAGATGTGCACGGAGATGTTCGCATTTTTCCTGCAACTCAATCAGTATGCAATCAGTCGTTTTTTTGGTGCAAGTATTTAGACAAAACTAAGCCCAGTCTTCCAAACACATGCTAACCAGACAACATGTTTGATCTGAAATGTGAAAATTAAGCTTGTATCCTTGAAAAGATGGTTAAAAATATCCATTTCAATCTGCAGCATATCTAAAAATGGCTGGCGCTGGGATCCGTGCAGGAATGTTGTATTTATTTGCTAAAAAGATATGAAACATGATGACCTTTGGGCTCCTCTGCGCAGACAAATACAACAACCCGGTGTTCTCCCGAGACGCGCACACTGGTTCATTCATGCTTTTAAGCTCCCCTGTTAATGCAAGATTACCACTGTGCTCTCGAGTTGAAAAGGCACGGCTCCATAAAGCATCGGGGGGGTGAGAGCCCAGCTACTCCTTATTTATCAGCAGTGACACTATCAGCAGCGCCTTGTGAAAAGAGAGCCAGTCATTCAGAACCGTGGGGCCACCTTGGCTGTCAAAGCAGGATTTAGGCTACATTTCCCATGGTTGCCATGACGACTGTGGGAAGTGATTATGAAGAGGAGGGTTTCGAAGCCGTGCTGTCACACCAGTGGTTATTACCATAGTGGTTTGCGCAGCGATCATCAGAGAATTACTGGCTCATGATCAAATGATTTTTTTTTGTGTGTGTGTGTGCGTCTTGTACCCAATGAAATGCTTGAATCTGTGATGGCAGAGCCGCGGTACTTTTACTGCATTGCTGTGTCTGAATTACTAGGCTAATATACCTCCTTTTCTTATTTCTCTCTAGGGAATATGTGGTTAAATGGGACAGCAACGAGTAGACCGTGAGGATTCTCTAACCCTTGCCCCGGAGTCCCGAACGTCTGAGAGGGTGTCGGACCTCACTGAGGCAATCCTGGGCCGTTGGCACTAAAATGTCCCTAAGTGGTGGCACTGCAGGCGGGAAAGGTGTGGACTCTAATGCGGTGGACACTTACGACAGCGGGGATGAGTGGGATATCGGTGTTGGAAATCTGATTATTGACCTTGACGCTGACTTAGAGAAAGACAAACTTGAGATGTCCGGTAGCAAGGACGGCATGGCGGCACCACCCAGCGCAGTGGCGGCGCTGCCCGACAACATCAGGTTCGTTAATCCAGTGTCTGGCTCTCAAGGCAAGGAAAGCAAATCCAAATACAAGCGCAGTAAGAACTCTAAAGACAATAGTAGCAAAGCTTCAGCTGGAGACGGGGGTAAGAAAGAAACCCCAGGACGGACTCAGGGGGAGCCGACAGGCACAGCGGCGGGTGCAGGAGCTGCTGGCAGTAATTCCACCTCTGGGAGGAACATGGAAAAAGGGGGCAAAGCCTCCCGGGGTGTTCTGAGTGGTAAAAAAGAGAAAGAAGGGGCTAGTGGGAAAAGCAAGAAGGACAAAACAGATGGAGCCCCAGTCGTGGCCATAGCTGCCGCGGAGAAGGATGTCGTGTCTCAAGCCCAAGTTGCTTTGGGGAATAGTCGTAACGCGTCCTTTGAGAACACACAATCAACAGACTTGGCAGAAGCCAACCAAATGGGGAATATTGCACTTGAACCTGTTGGGATAGTACCAGCATTGACCACAAAAACTGAACCAGAGGAGGTGGAAAATGGTAACAGCGAATGCAAGACGTTGAAGAAGGTGAAAAATGAAAAGGTAAGCTTTGCTTTCACCTCTCCTCTGATGCTGCACTGACACGTTCAAATTCAGCAGATTAGTCTTGTAGGGCACTTATTAATTCCAGGCTTTATTGGGGATGTGCAGTTGTCAGCTGGCGGGGTTAATGTATGTTGCAACATGATCTTAATGTTCTCAAGTTTCTTACAAACAGGTAGTTTATGAGATGAGTAACTCGCAGCTTTAAATTTGCGTAAAACAAGTACATTGTGCCGGTGATTAGTCTCCAATAAACAAACATGCTGCTTTGGAAATTGAACCCTCTGAGTGAAGCTGTGCTCACCAGCCTGCTTGTGTATTCTGGAGGTGTTCTTGTGAGTGCTGTAAAAGCTCAGCTGTGCCCTGAACTCCCTTGTTTTCAACAAGCGCAGTTGCTGAGATGTCTTGGCAAAAAAATAAATAAATTCAACCCATCACTTTCTTCTCCAAAAGCTAGCACCAATCAGTAACTGTGGAGCTGCATGTGTCTGTGAAAAGTGTCTGTGAAACAATACTGGCTGTCATCGGTTTGAGTATCACGGCGTGAATTAACACAGTAGGACACAATAGACGCCGAACCTTGTAGGGCTCTTGAAGTCGGGCTCTGTGACAGCCTGTCCCTTGCAGCAGGCTGAGAGATGCTGTCCTCTCCCTGAAGCCGTCTGACACATGATGCATAAAAAAGATCTACTGCTGTTTTCTCTTTTATCACGGCGCATTAAAAAAGGGGCCCCCCCTTTGACGAGCACGATGCTGAGATCAGCTACAGGAAACAGCCCACACACCGGTGCTTTTCCTCCTTATCACTGAAGGCTCGATTTCATTTCAGAAAAGATGCATTGGGGCATTATATTACTTTATTACATCATTACTTTAAAAATTAATACCACACAACATCAGTGTTATGTGCTGTACATGAGCAGCACTCGTGTCAGACTGCAATATAATATATAATGTCAGGCGTGCACATCGCATTACGGCTGTGAAGTTTAGAAAATGTCACATGGCGTTCCACATTTTTCTGCATATTTTGTTCTTCGTACGGTTTCAACGCCGACATTGTCATATAAGAACAATATGAAGATCCGCGTAGCTGTTCACCCACACTTATCTTGTTCACTCAGAGTTGATCTATCACTGTGTCTATTGTATGCCTCATGGCAGCCTTTTCATGCTCTCGCAGCATAAAAGACAAGCAGAGCGGGGAGGTGCTGAGGACTGTTTTTGTCTGTCATCGTGTTCCATTCTTAATCCCACAAGCCCCAGTAATGCCTGGTGGAGCAGCGTGTGGGGGAGGGAGCCGGCGCAGAGCACGCCTTCGCCGTTTTTCCTGCTGCTCTAAAAGTGGCGTGGGGGATGGGGCCGCGAGGAAGCCTGTTTGATTCCTTAAATCCAGGACACCCAGTCGCGAAGGCGAGCTGTGGAGTCTCCTCGGAGCGACTGGCGTGAAGAGGAAATTTCAGGAAGGGCTTTGTGATCGTCATGTGTTTAGCATGAAAGGGCTTTTGAGGGAGAGCCACATGAATTGGTTGACAGCCCCAAATGAGGGAGAGAGGTCACAACTGCTTTCAAATAGCTGACTGGAGAAGTGTATCCTGGAGTACGTGATGAAAAAAGGATGTGATTATATTGCTGCACACAGTAATTTTGGCTTGAAGAGCTGTGTTTTAGGTTGGCAACCTCAGTTAATGGATGTGTTAAAACTGTGCTGAAGAAGTGCCTTTTCTTTTTCTTTTTTTTAAACGGACCAAAGCCAAACAAAAAATGTGTTATATACATAAACTGTCAGTGTAATTTGGACTTTGTGATTCAGTTTTCCGCACTTATCTAAACACGGAGAAACTGGAATGTTTCATCAGATAAGGAGGAGGGGCAGGGTAAGGTCAAGTACAACAGTAGTAAAGACGGACCCAGACCCAGTGTTGATGGTACCGACTCATGCTCATATGAGCGACCACAGCCTTATCATTTGGAGCTGGTAAAAGATGAGTGTAAGGAAAAATGAGAGATTGTGAGGAAATGCTGGGTGGAGAACATCCTGGTTGTCGCATGTTTGAAGACGACGGCCATTTGTTCCATTCTCAGTGGCCCAATACACTTAATGTGAATATAGTGCTGATATAGCTCTTTGTGGGTTTTAAATATGTATTGGCCCCAAAGCTGTAATGATTAGTTATCGATTGGCCAACTGACAAAAAATAATTTCTTTTTTTCATTGCAGATGATTATCTATTAATTAATTCTAAATATCCAAAGAGCCGATTTGCAGCTTATATTTATCACACATCACGTCAGCTGAGTATTTTGGGCGTTTGACGTTGTGGTTGAACGAAACAAGACATTTGATTATGTCGCCTTCAGCTCAGCTGATGCTTATAGAAATAGTCGGCAGATTAATCAACAGTGAAAATAGCCCAGTTGCTCCAATTATGATAACACAAGAAATTACGCTCTGAAAAATGTGTTGCTGTGAACAATCACTCCGGAGAAAGGCTGCAGTTCCATCTGTGGCCACAAGGCACACGGGGCCGCTCAACGCTTTGAGGGGCTTCATTTGGCGGGATGCTCGTTACGAATGAGAAATGCGAGCTAACGCTACCTAAAAGCTACATCTATTACAACTGCAGTCACCAGCACACAGAACTGTATTTCACAAGCCCGTGGAAGTGAAGCGGTGGTGGCTCTGTAATGGATATTCCCACCGGCCGCAGAGTAAATAAAGGCTGCTGCTGCATTTGGATCCCGGAGAATGAGCATTTTACATGAGCGGAAGCTCGTCTCCTTGTCACACATTGGCCACAGTAGCTAGTGTTCAGCGCCGGGCTGCAAGTAATGATTGTTTTCATGATCGATCAATCGGCTTACTGCCACCTCCTCACATTAGAAGTCAGCGACAGCAAATATTTGACACATTTATTGAGAACGAGAAATGATTATTTGGTTATCAGAATGTTTGCTGATTATGTTTCAGTGGATCGAAGCAATTACTCATCGGACTCACACTTTCAGGTCAGGGAATCCCAGGTTCTTGTTTCTGAGCTGTCGCACCTTTTTGGCAGCTGAGATTCACAATTTTCTCATTTATTTCTTTTAACTATTAAACTGGATGAACTACATTCACCCACATTTTCCCTCTTTAATTTTAAACCTTGATAAGATTTTATTATTTATTTATCATTATTTTAGAAAGCAGTTTCTGCTGGGAAGTAGATTTGGAAATGTATCTGTTATCTGCAGTGTCAGTATCTGTAGCTGTCCCATGTTCACGTGTAATCCAGGCATTAATCAGCGTGTGTCTCAGCAGCGATCTTGCTCTCCGCGGCAGAGGTGTAATAGCACGGCTACATCGTCGGTGTCCTAAGTTAAAGCTCCCCAAAGCATTGGCCCTCGGATGCTGAATAAATCATCTCTACTTCCTGCGTACAAGTGCTAACCACCTTTGAGTGTGTCTCACTCTCCCACCTCTCATTATACAAATCTAGAGGAGTAAGGCATTCATCAGCTGCCTCAGTGTGCCACTGGCCTTGATAAATGGAGCAGCTCTCATGGAAAATTACATTGGCAATGTTACTTTGAAGGGGGGGGCGCTCGAATGAAAGAGCGCAGCCAGCGCTCTGCATTGCTGCTGATGTCCAGCTCGGGGAGTGGAGGGGATCTCATGAGAGCTAGCTCCAGTTCTTTCTCTTTCGCCTGCGCCTGACTGACTGTTGCTATTGTGTTACAGCTCATTCCTTTTAAGTAGTGCCAGGGCTTTTAAAGGCTCCGGACCGGAGGAGCGACTGTGACTTATTTTAAGAAGAGGAGCAAATTACATCAAGAAGCTGGCAACAAGCGGAGGCTTTTAGCTCACCTGTCCACGTACGAGTGAAGCAGGACAATAACAAATCCTCCTATTTATTTAAAGTGCTTTTCATCCTGTGTTTTCTTTAAGTCTTGCACGCACATGTATCCCGAGCATTTAGGTCTTACTTGAGTACACGCCGCCTGAGGGCGCTGCGTCTGAACATCTCTGTAACTCCTAAAAACCGACAGTTGGGCGTACGCGCCCACTTCGCGCTGCGATTGGCCGGCCAAGCAAAGGTGAGACAAGACAGGAGCCGGGGAGCGAGGTTCCCTCTCGGCCGTCTTCATTTCACTTCTTACCCGCTATTCTTGTATGTGCAAGCGACTGCAATGCTGTGCAGGCCTCCCAGGAGCCCGTTTGATATCCGATGCACCTTCTGAAGTGTTCTGTGCTGAGACGCATCGAGGGAGGAGTCCTGGGGAGGACCTGGCTTTCACCGCAGGACTCACCGATACGGTTGAAGTCGGCACAATTACAGGAAATAAACACGCTTTCCAGGGCTGTTCATCATGATATGGCAAAGAGTACGTAACCCCCCCCTCCAGGGAATCCCTCTCTGCTACAGGAAGAAAACATGTGACACTAATTGTTTCCCATGTCTACCATCAGCTGCTGCCTTCACAATAATGTGAAATGTTTGGAGCTGCTAGGCAAAACAAAACAGCAGACTACATGAGAAAAAGCCAGTCAGATCAAGGAAGTTAGTAATGGACATGTTGACGAGTGACTTCTTCTTAACAGCTGTAGGAGTGGACGTAGAACTGTGGTCGCGGTAATGTTGACATCGGTTGGGTTTTTAAAAAGATTTTCAACGTGTGAATGTGCATGTCCCAGGGGATGCTGCCTTTTCCCCGCCAGGCGAACACACATGCCACGCATACCGCACATTTTCAAGGTTTACAGTGTGTTATCCCTCACTGACATGCTGGTGCAAATCAAACTGGTAATAAGCGCATGCAGTACATCTGCACTTCTGCTTAAAAGCATTGTCTTGGATTTTTTTCCCCAAATCCACGCCGCTCGTCACCGACCTTCACCCCAGAAATCCGTATTAGAGAATCGTTATGGCCTGAACCGCCATTACGCCAGATTCCTCAGCCCACACAGCACACCACATATTCAGAAATTGAATTGGAAGAAAATGCCCCGGCCCACAAAGTTTATAGTCTTGTTGCACAGGAAATCATTGTCGAGGGGCACCGCAGGTTTTTTTGGTCTGGAAATATTTCATGCTGGAACCAGCCATAAACACTGCCTGTGGTCACCTTCACTGGAGTGAATGTTCGGGCTTTTGGGTCCCATCTCTCTGCCTCCGTGAAGGCTTTTCTGATTTGCTGTCGCTACTGATGTTGAGGATAAAATAAGCCGGTCTTTTACCGCAAGTACCGGCTGACATAATGAAAACTTTGAGAGAGTTATGGCAGAAATGAGTATGACAGATCCGAGTCATGAAAAGATTGTTGAAGTCCTGCTGCGAGACCCGGCGTTTTTATTTTAAAATTTCTGTCACTAAATTTCAAGGCAGATTATTCATTATGCGCTAGATTGTAGATTGTCTAATTATTCAACAACAAATATTTCCCATAACAGCTAGTCTTGATCAAAACAATCAAGGGAATCTGCTGATCTAAATTCAAAAATAGTTTAGTAATAGTAATAGTTTAAACAATGTGACAAATAAAAGCACACAATCCTCACACTGACACGTTTTCTGGTCTTTGCTTGAAAAACTCAGTTAATCAACAATCGAAACAGTTGCCCGTTATTTTTCTTCTTTAATCGCCTGTTGCCTGACTCAGCGTCTGCCCTGCGGTGCTGGAGCTTTTAAATCACGCCTGACACTTTCTCCCAAAGCTAATCAAGGTGCGTTTAAAGCCCCGAGACGCCGTCCTGGGAGGGCGAATGCCACACTGTTGCTCAGCTCGGTGAGTAACGGCACCCACGGACTCCCACTCTCCAGGGTTTCGCTTTCAGCAGGCTTTCATCATCTGAAAACGACTTATTTAAAACACGTTCACTTTCTTTAATCGACAAACGGTGGTTGTATGAATGTGTGCTGTGTTTTTGTTTTCGATTTTGACCTGCAATAAGTCTATTTTTATGATGGTGTTTAATCTGCTGTGGTTATTTTGTTCATGAAGTGCACCACAGATCGACCCTTGTCTTGAAATCTACTCAGACCCCACTTTTTGAATCTCTTTTCAGTTGAATCCATATTGCGTTCAGTTCAGAATATAATGGCAGGTCATAAAAGCCGCTGGCGTCGAGCCCGTTTCAAACTTGGCACTGGTTTATTTTAACGTCAGTATCATTTTAGAGGCTTGCTTTCACCTTCTGTTTCGCACACCGCGAAAACACAAAACTTCATTAAGAATTGATGTTCAGATTTTCTGCAGGGACACAAAACACGGGCTACTTTTACAGAAAGCAATCACAGATCTGTCAAACAAAGCCTCTGTCATGCTTTGTCTTTTCCTCCCCGCTAAGCTTTCCACAAGGTGTGTTGTGCTGTGTCTGGATCAGCTTACTGTGAGGGAGGGAGGCATCTGCGGGGGGAAGGGAGCGAAGGCTTGTACAACTAATTCAGCTCATGAAAGACTTATGCAGCAAGAGCAGCTGTCTTCCATTGTCAGCCTGCAAATTTCCAGCGTGCCTCATTTCGCCTCTCAATGCGTGAGTAGCAAGAGGAGCCGTGGAGAGGGGGAGGGCAGGGGGTTGGGGGGGCAGAGAGGAAACAAACTGAAATAAGAAGGAAACAAACAAGCAGGGAGGAGGAAGAGGAGAGAGAGAGAGAGGGAAATATCAGGACTTTGATTGCACTAACTGGATGGTAGGCTCAGCTCTGTTTTGCCTATTTAAAAGCGCGGTGGGTGTGCGGTTGGACCCGGGTCTAATAATACACCATGAGCCCGCTCAGACCCAGAGTGCAGTACGCAGACAGATAAAAAGGGCTGCGCTGTGGCGAGAGGGGAGCGAGAGGGCACACGAGGGGTAAGAGGAGGGGTGATGGGGTAAGGAACTGCCTGAGATTAGGAGGGGAGGGAGGGGAGGGTTGAACAGTGTTATGAATGGATAGAGTCTTTAACCCCCCCACACCCCTCCCCCCCCCCCTCCAACACACTGAATAGTTTGTCACAGGCTGCTGCGGCTGTATGTGGAATGAGAGGAGCTGGCTGAGAGCTCTTGGATTCCTGAATCCTTGAGGCATGTGGTCTGATTAGCAGAACAAAACCCACACAGTGGGGAGGAGCAGACGTGCCCCCCCCCCCACCACCACCACCACTACTACCCCCACCCCCACCTCCTCCTCCTTTTCAACTGGAATTTTCTACCAGCGAGGGAAGAGGTGGCTGAAAGTTTGTACTGCCTTGCCACGGTTGTAAAAGAGTTTGCAGACTGTGTTTGGGGGATTTCTCACTTCTTTCTCTCAAGGCTTTGTCTCTGCTCAGCCTCCATTGTTTTGGCCTCATGAAAAGAATTTCCTCCCCTCTCTTCAGTCTCGGCCTCGTGCTATAGTTTCACCCTCAAAATCTGGACTTTTTTTTTCCCTTTTTTTCTGGCCAGCATGTTAAAGTAATCATCGATATTGAAACAGGTTCGACCGTGAGACACTTTGATGGGAAACATTTTGCAGTCCCGGAGCTTAACTGCTTGTGAGAGGTTTTTAGTTTAACAAAGAGGAAGTTAACAGCAAGGCAGTGTTTGAGCAAGAGTGATTATAGAGAGGATTACGTTTCTTGCCCCCCCAATACTTCTCTAAGGGGATTGTTTGCAGCCAGTTTGTTAAATGGAACAAGTTCACAAGTGTTTCTGCTGTGAAATCCTCACCTCGTCGCACCATTGCTTGTTTCTTTCCCTCCAAGTTTAGCGAATGCTATCGAAACTTTCAGATGAGATCTCGAGGAATCTTATGAATATACATTTGTGGGGTCTTATCGCCAGCCTGCAGTGAGAAGGTCGGCATCTTGCAGCTCCTAAACTTGACACCGTCTGGAAGCGGTCCCCCCTTTCCCAGTTTAATGCCCGAGCTGCATGTCTGGTCTATGAAATGTCACCAGTACATGCCCGCGAGCACAGCACTGCCAAGTGTTAGCTGCTGTGATTTCAAATTTGAGTACGTCAGAGCAAGAGCATGTAGACAAACCAAGATTTGAGGACCATCTCTCCAAAAATTGTGGAGGCAACTGAGGACAGTCTCCGTTATTGATTTGATTGATTTCTTTTTGAACAGCATAGTAATCTGTTCATTGGTTGGCTGATAAAAAACAATAAAATAAAATGTCTTGTTTTGTCTGATCAACAGTCTGAAATACAAAACTTTACATTTACTATAGGACCAAAGAAAAGCAGCAATCCTCACCTGTGAGAAACATTGCATGCTTGGCTTTATTTTTTGCTAATTGTTGCAGATTGAAATAAAGATACCAACTGTACAGTAGTTTAGTCGAGGTAGTGAGCAGACCAAAGCTTGTTTTACTGCTGTTTGAGTGGGAAGTAAAGAACTGAGATCATGTCTGAAGCAAGACAGGCTGGAGTTTGTGTTTTTTCTGTTCAGACGCTAACCTGCAGGTAATGAGAGACTTTCTTCAGGTGGACGGGGGATTGCGTCGCCGCCAGACACGTCTTCTGCTGAGTTGCTGGTTTACGCTGGCAGGCTGCTGCTGTAGCACATCTGGTCCAGGCGGGACGATACATGCTGTACAGTACAAACGATGCACTCAAAATACCCGATGCAGGAAGTCATTTTGTCGCATTGTTGAACAAGACAGTGCACTCAGACTTGCTGCATAGACCAGACCAGTCAGATTCTCCATTTTGTGTGGTGGTTCCTGCTGTGTGATTATCTATAATTGGCCTAAAAAAAATACCACTCGGTTGCATAGCCCTTTGGGAAAACAAGTACACACATTTGTGCGTGGCGCGTTTGACTGAGACACTTCTAGGTACTTGTGTTGTAGTTGTAAATGAATAAAGCAGCAGTGACACAAGGGCTGTGTATAGTTTTGGAAACCCTGTTGTTGCTCATTCAAATAAGCAGAATTTGTTCTGAATTTGATGTAATGAAACCATATCCCACAAGAATTGTTATATTCTAGGTATATGAGATATTGATGCTTTTTACAGTGACACACTTGTTTTAGTGTCAGCTCCTGTTACACACAACTTGTCATTTTACACTCTGTTAAACGCTCATAGAGGTAGACAACTGAGCAAACAGACATAATGGCTAATCCATTTTCGGATCTGTCAGACGTTACTCGGTTGTTTTCTGGCTGAGGAGCTTCTCGGGGCTTTTGCCTCTCATTACGTTTCGCTGGATGTCAAAAGCACGTCTGCCAAAAATAGAGCGGCGGTCCGCACATTTCAGCACGAGAAATCGGAGAAGCGAGTTAGGTCATGTGCGAGCCAGTACACCCCCCCCCCGCCCCCCCAGCCCCCCCGCGACTCTGTCTTTGCCTAAGAGCCAAAGTGAGAGGTCAGCCTGGAGAGCAGAGCTTTTACATCAGCTTTCCTCTAATCCACTGACTATCATGGCCCCCGTCCCCAGCATAATTGAATATCATCTGTTTAAACATAAATAACTGCCTCTTGTATATTAAAGAAAGAATTTAACAGCATTGAGCGCCCCTGCTTTCTTTCATGACAAGCATGCATGCGAGATTCCCTCTGTGTGTGTGTGTGTGTGTGTGTGTGTGTGTGTGTGTGTGTGTGTGTGTGTGTGTGTGTGTGTGTGTGTGTGTGTGTGTGTGTGTGTGTGTGTGTGTGTGCGCGCGCGCACTCGTGCTCGTGCTTCCGAGCTTGGAAGTACAGATCTGAGATGAAAGGATTTTCTTTCCCATTCTAATCCACGCAGACAGCCAGACCCTTGTGATTATTCCTGCCCCCTTCTCTCTCCACTCATCTCTTTGAATGCAGGGCCTTTCTAATTCACCCTAAAAAGGGTTTCAAAAGGGGATTATACCGCTGATAGAAATTAAAGGGAGGACACGTCCGTCCTTTGGGACCAATGTCAAACAGTCATGATTCGATGGATTCTCGGGCCGCGCTCAATGTGTAGGACTGAATTTGGAACAGTCTGCTGGCTTTTCTTTTTTTCAATATCAAGCTACTGATATAATGGGTTTTTAACAATATTTTTTGGGGGTGTTATTAATGTAAAAGTTTAGTAGTTGTAGTAGAAGATTTGTCAAACCGTGTCATGCAGACAGCAGCACCAGAGCAGTCTCCGTCACGCCATTTGTCGGTCTACAAGGCTCCTCTGTACATAGGGAAATGAACTGCGTCTTCCTTCAGATGTTATGTTATTCAAATTATGCAAATTGTAATAATTCGGCAAAGAAATGCCATCGAAGTTATAATAGCAACAGTAATGCTTTTTTATTAATGTACTTTTACACTGTCATTACAGTTGACAATTATGAGGAGAGATTTATTATCCAGTCAATTTGAAAATAATTTAAAATTATGATAAATCACAGTATCATCGGGGTATAAAAGCATTAATGTGAGGGGGAAGTGCTTGATTCAAAGCTCACTCTTTTTTTCGCTCAGCAGCACTGACTCATTCCTCAAAGCGTGACTTCATGAGAGTCTGAGGACTGAAGTCCTTCATGGTAAACATGTCGGGCTGAAGGGGGTGTCTGAGGATGAGGTAGAGCATCGTGTGGCTCACTGACCTGGGCCTCGGTCCAACAACTTAACGCTTCATTACCAGTCAATCCCTCAAATCCTCACCCCAATCTACTGCTCTTCAAGAGAGAGAAATAAATAAATAAACAAGTGAGGTACATGTATGCATTAAGTGTACAAACCCTATTGGACTGTAATGTTCCCCTGCCTCGCTTTGCCCGCTGCCAAGTCCTTTTAAACTCAATGACATGGAACTATTTGACTTTGGCATCAAGGATCCTTCACTGTTTACATGACATTTTGAAATTATGCAGCTGGCAGCGGCTCTTTGATCAGGGCCAGACTTGGCCCCACGAAAGAGGACTCGAGTATTAAAATAACAATGTATAAAGGGTTACGACGAAGTTATTATCAGCAGAACGACCATATAAACCAGCTCCACACCACGCTGCAGATGACTCAGCCAAACGCTCACTTCAAAGTGCATGTTGAGTTTGAGAAATATTCAGAGCCAAACAAGAGATGTAATAAACAGAGCCTTGCTTAATAGCTGTGCCCCATCCAGTTTACAGAGTATGTGAAGGCTATTAATAGGTGGAGTGATAAGAAATATTGGAGCCAACACCTTGTACCTGGCACATTTTCTGCAACTACTTTTGTTTATATCCCTCCACCTTGTCCAGCGAATCAAGTTTTCTCAGTGGCATGGACTTTTTGATCCCAGGGTGCTTTAAAATTATTTTCATTTGCATGATTTACTGCATTAAAAGCATTAAATGCCACTAGTGATAAGTGTAGGTTGTCCTCTGCTTGTACCTTGCCTGGAAAACTGGTTGCGTGCCAATGACTTTTATAGTCTCCAGTGTATGAAGGGTTTGATTTTCTCATGCTGGTTCTTTTCCTTAAACAAGAGCACCGCATGCATCAAAGTCACCCCTGCCACAGCGGAGTCCCCTCATGAATGCTGATCTGCTCAGTGGAGACTGCATCAGTGTCCTTGAATAAAGAAGCGTTACATTATCTGCTGTAGGCAGAGAAAGAGTCGCCCTGTCAAAATAATGTTCATCCTATTTTGCTTTTCTTTTTTTCCCCACCCTTCCATGTTCCAGACCCATTTGGTCAGCAGTCCTTGTCAGTTGGGTTTTATTTATTGCAGTCACAGTGATGTGGGGAGTACTGCTGGAAATGATTAAGTAACTACTGTATATAACTGAGCAAAGAAAACAACATGTAAGAATCCAGGTGGATCAGGCTTCCTCACTGTCCGACACCTCAGCAGCTATTATTCTTCCCGGGGCCAACACTCCACATTTATAACGAATGGCATTTTGTTTTGTCCCTGGGCTGGGAGGAAACCAGAACCAGCTGGAAGAAGCCCATGCTAACATGGGGAGGACCCGACAACTCCACACAGAATGTGCAGTGCAAATATCCTTGGTGCTTTACAACCCTTATACGTTTTGATGGGACCAGAGGGTTGACACACCGGGGATGTCAAAAAAGAAGATAATAATGTTATATATCATTAAAGTGGAGCAGTTGTTTATGCTATTAGCTGAGGCTGTCTTTGTTTTAAGCACGGTGGTGCCCTTCCACTGTCGGAAAACCCCATTTATGGTAAACTCTCTCTCAGACTTGCATCATTGCTGGGGTTTCCAGTAGAGTGTTGTGTTTATCTGCAGTGTTTCTGCAGTGCTCAATGCGAACCCAAGACAACCCTGCACCAACTGGTTATGTGGTTGTGAAAACACATTCACCCTGTTTTAGCTCCATGTTTGGTCTCCACCAACTCCTGAGGGAAATATCTGCCTCTTTAGCAGCTAAATGCTGCACAGTGTTCGCCAGCTGGTCTCTCACGGTGTCGAGGAGGTGCTGTACTACAGTGAGGGTTGTTTTTTTTTTCCAAGAGGATTTTAGATAAAAAGGCCTGCCTCCTGTGGCTGAAAACGGCCCGGCGACAGCAGTGAGAAGTGAACCGGAACAGTGAAGTCGGGGGGGACCGCTAAACACTGAGCTGGAATCAGGTGATAATGCTCTGTGGGTTTGTCGCTACGAGCGACCCATTCCACATTGTCATTTGATCCACTCATATTATTAAAATATTGACAAAAGCAGCTTTAAGTGTTAATTCTCTTAAATGTGCACAGAGGCAGACTGGTTACACCTCTACCCCCCCCCCTTGTAACTGTGAAATCATGTAGGAATGTAAATAAACAAAAAAACAGTCATTCAGCCGGGTTACTGTCTCTCTGGTGCACAATTGGGATTAGGGATTGAAGGCTTTGCATATCAAGGGTGGATACTATTCCGCTTTAACTTGACGTACAGAGGAAGCTTCCACAGATTTGTGCTCCATGTTGTTGTTGTTTTGCCGAGATGACTTTCCACCCTCTATCCAGAGAGTTTCCAAGCATATTCCTGTGTCAATTTCTTCCCCCAACACAAACTATATCTCCCAAATCTCCCAAAAGGACTTGGGAAAGGGGGTGTTGGTGCAGTGGGAGGAGGAGGGGCTGCATCAGTGGATCAATAAAGGTGAAGTTAATATGGAAATGAGCTCCTCTTTTGTAGTGGAGGCTGGGGAGTTGTTTAGTCCTTGGCGATGAGCTGAGCTCGCACATTCAATTAGGTTTTTGTGAGTGGGGCCTCTCTGTCCATCTGGAAAACTAAATTATGTTTAATCATATCCATTAGGTTTATGTATCCCTTGAAGAGTGAGACATTTTGCCGTTGAATCCATTCACTCAAGTCGTACGTCACAATTATGATGGTATTTTTTATTGGTAATAATATAACCGAGGCTATTACTCCAGAGGTCCTTGGCAATTAAGTTGTTGCTGAATAATGGGACATTTAATGTACTTTAAAAAATCTGACGGAAGAATTCATAGACTTTGTTTCTGTGCTGCGTGACCTTCAGACTGAGCCTCCCCTTCATTGTGATCTCGGGCTTTGTCCCTAAACTAGTTAAGATTGTAATTCGGTGCATCCACTTGATTTTTTGTTTTTAGGCCACGCTTAATGTTTTTGAACGTTGCATTCGATGTGTGTGTAGCCGTCGGCTGCGGGTCTCCACTGTTCTCCGTGGATGTTGAGCCGTAAGCACAGAAAAACCAGCAGTGGCTTGTCAAAGGAAGTTCCTGCAGAATTTTTATATATATATATATTCTGCCAGTTTAATTATTTATTCCAATCTCATCTCAAATGTAGTATTGGCTATGAATTATTAAACTCCAAAGAGGCGACGTGTTAGGAATAAATGTACTTGAAAACCTTTGAATAAAAGGGCCTGCTGTTCTGTGGCTAACCAATATTGAAAATAAGACGCCGAGAGTTAGGGGATTTTCATAAAATGTGAACTCTGTATTTGAAAACACATCAGTCACGGCGCGTTGAAAGGTGTTTAACCACATCTGACGGGATGTAACGCTGACCTCGCCGCCTCTGAAGATTGTCAGTTTGAAGCGGAGTCCTCAGGATAAATAAAGATGGAGGTATCATCTGTGTTTATGGATAGCAGCTGCAGACAGGGCGGAGGGAGGAGGGAAGTGGGAGGAGGGAAGAGGGTGGGGGGGGCACTACAATGACTGCACTGACTGTTTATTTTTATCAGGGCATTAGCAGATTAGGCACTCAAACTAACAAGGTCATCAAACTCTGATGGCTGAGAGCAGCAGACCTCTGCTAAGCAGCTGGTAGAGAGAGAGAGGAGATTTTGTGTGTGTTACAGTGCGTTTCACTCGGTTTCACTTTACTCCCGCTCCCCCGACATCCCCGCTGCCTGACTTATTAGTGCTTTTAATGATGTGAAGGGCACAGAGACACAAATTGTTTGGAGATTTCCCACCGGCGGCTGCGCACTTACGGCCGCGCGACGCCGCACGTCCTGTTGATTAAGCAAGCGTCTTGTGAACATCGCAGGGCTCGGCTCGCTCGCGCTGCTGTGCCAAAGTGCATCCACTGAGTAGATTTAAACCTCCTCAAACAGCTTTCAGATTGATTCGATACCCGCTAAAGTAGATTTATTTCCAGGTCGGCTCGTTTCGCCGTGTTTTGCACTCCAGAAAAGGCTTCACACGTAACTCCGCGGATTACACCTCAGTCACTCCCAGACTATAATTATCAAAACAAGTTGCAGACGTGCCGCGCAGATCAGAAAATAAACTGCAGTGTAACTTACCCTGCCACACTCTCCTAGTGACCTGCCTCCTCAACTATTTCCCCCCTCTCGCCAGAAAGCGCGTTGAAATGTCACGCGGTGCGATCTCCAGCCTCCTTTGCCCCAAGGTGTATTAAGGTGTAAAAGTCTATAGGGCTTCCAGGCTGTAGCGCAGGAACTGCTGGCGCTCAGTAATAGTGCACATCACCGTCCATTAAGATGGACACAGTTCAATAGGAGCTCTGTTAGACAGCCAGCAGTGGAGGTCAAGCAGAGTAGCAAACCCTAGTTAAAGTAGCAGCATGAGGGACGCTGCAGCGCACCCCCTCACGTCCTCAGACATATTTCCTCACCCTCGGCACCTCCCGTCATCCGCTGCCCTGTCTGAACACCTCAAAACTTTCAATGTATTTTCTAGTCGACAAGCCCAGAATGGACTTTGGAAGCTAATCGAGAGATTCCAAACATTTATCTGCCACCTGCAATGTAGGTATATTTTTATCAGTGTTGAATTACTTACAAATTCAAGCTCATATGTCATCTCATGCTGTCATTTTGATGTTGCACACGTTCCCACAACCTGGCACCCACGCTGAAAGTGACAACTGCGGAATATTCATTGCTTTCCATTTTGTTCTTTGTTTTTTTTGTTATTGTGTGTCAGTCCAAGTAACACGAAACAATAGAAAGTAATTTGGCATCATTTTAATAAGTGTTTTTTATACGTGGCTAAGAATTGTCTTTCTAATGTTTGGAGACGGCACCACCCACAGAAGAGCGTCAACACCAGGGAGAGAGACTAACAGAGAACGTCTATAAATAGTTTGAGGCGAGGAGCTCGGGGGAAATCTCACAGCCTGAACAACAACTTGTTTTCCTTGTATAATATGTGGGACTAATAAAATGTCGTTTGTTGCTTAGCTGATAAGGTTCCTGGATAAGTATGCTTCGGAGCATTTATTTTTTGCTCGTCCTCTTTAGGCTTTTGCGCTCCGGGAAAGTAGTTTAGCTGAAACCGGGAGTTTCACTGTCAGCTGTCAGCATTACGCCGTCTCGTAAACATCGAGCGCTCTGTGCAAGCAGCAGCTAGATTTCTTTTCCAGTCCAGTCCCAAAGCCTCGGCCAAACTCTCCGCCTTGTAAGAAGTCAAAGAGTGAATCATTGGTATTTGGGTGGGAATCTAGGTGGCTGAGCTGTTGATGACAGACTCTCAGTGTGTTGTCAGGCTTCCCTTTGCTGTGAGATAAGATTTATGAGTATGGAGAGGGCTGGCGAGAGAGAAATCCTGGTAGGCTCAGCTTAGCTTATCTGGATTTCTGCTCCCAGCGCAGCCTCTCTGCCTGTCGGACGCAAGTGGGTGACCTTGACAAGAATGTGGCTTATTGTTGTAATAGATACTGTTGTTGTCAAGTGACCTATGGTCAGGGTGGGAGGATGAGAAATGGAAGAAAAAAGGGGGACGAGAGTAACCAACAGAGCCGAACAGAATCAGCATATAGATGGGACGAAGTTCAAACCTGTCCTCGCCGATGACGGTCTAAGCTCCTGACTTGTTCACGGGGTCAGAATGAATAATCGCACCAGTGTTCAATGTTGCACTGCAGTTAACTGGAGCTGCAATGTTGTATGTTGCTGAGAAACACACACCATCTGCTAACACTGAAACCAGACGAGAACTGCAGCCATTATTTATATGAATCAATCAGTTGGTCACCAGAAAAATAATCAGCAACTATTTCCGTGGACGACTCAGTCGCTCTTCCAGCAAAAATAGCGCTCCAGTGCTAAATATACTCTCACATGAGAGCATTTCTGTCTATTCTTTGCTGTGCAGTGTATTACTTAATTAGTTGAAAAATAGTCTGCAGATTCATTGTTGATGAAAAGAATAATTTGTTGCAGCCTTATCTGCAATTATTTTGATCATCCAACACTTGTTTTTGTTATTTCTTAGTGGCAAACAGTAGGAAAAACCAGACACTGGAGGGTGTTACCTTGGGCTGTGAGCAATTATAATATTTTAGCCATTTATACTATTTTCTGACATTTTATAGGAAAAACTATTTATCAAAAGAAAAATAACAGATCAGTCGATAAGAAAATAATCATAAGTTGCAGCCCTATGTGACAGTTAAGTCAAGTTGCATTATTATGTGCGTGTCAAGCCAACCAGGCAAATAGAGGAGTGTTGTCACTGTTGAAAGAGCACAGATACAGTAGGTACAGGAAGTTCCTCATGCGGACGTTCAACACGTTTTATCAGCGGTAAACATAACAAGATGTTCGGGTTGCCCTGCTCCAGTGTGGAGAGCTTTTAGTCCTCCTGACACCCAGCGACCCACCCCCACGGCCATTATAACCCAGCCCCCACCCTGTCATCTGACTAACAATACCAGGCGGAGGCTCAAGGCACCCGGCGCTCGTCCCGGGAGACGAAAGGAAGGAATTAGGTCGACAAGGTCGAGCTGACCCGAGACGAGAGAAAGTGTACCAAACCACCTGCTGTGTGGAAGCCCAGCCGGCCAACCCGGCATCAAGCCCGCCTGCCAAATCAACCCTGAGCTAAGCAGCTACTAAAGAACTTTTCTTAGTAAGAAGTGCAGGTAACGTAAGCGCTAAGTAGATGTCCAGAGCTCGGATCGAGGTTGTGGTGATAAGAGTTAAGGCTTATCTGAGCCCGAGGAGTTAACCTGCTTATGTTTACCTGCTCTGTCGACATACACAGTGTACATAGCACTATAGCTTCACCAGCTAATGAGTGTACAGATCAATAAGAATGGGTAACATCAGGTAGTGACTCCAAATTCATGATTGCAAGAGGGTTTTGTTAAGAAATGTCTGTTCCCCAGAGGATAAACCCTAATGTCTGTGCTGATCAGCTCACATTTGGACCGCCCTGAAATATTGCACAAAGATAATGACATTCCTATCCGTCTCAGCTGCACGTTCTTTTTAGCGCTAATTAATTAGCATCTCATTAGCACCCAAACTAGGATGGTGAGCACGGTAAACATCTTTCCAGCTGAACACGTACACGTTGAGATCGTGAGGCTTGGCTTGGTTGCATTGTGAGGGGGTGGGGGGTTAAGTCGCTCCTCAGCACTTGAGAATTTTTATAATTCACCCCAAAAAGGCACTTGAAGCAAATTCAGGTTTCATTTTCATAGTGGTTTTTTTTTTTTTAGTTCTCCTCACTGAGTGAATTCCTAAAATCTGGGGACGTAGCGACTTTGCCAGCAGCACAGCATACCCAGGCAGTCAGAGCGGTCATAAACAAACCCCCAGCTCGGCAAAATATTGGTCTAGTTTTACTTTTGTTGTGGTTGATAGCGGCAGTAAAGACGGAGAGCAGTGTTTTCCTCTGTGTGACTTTGCTTTCATAGGAAAATGAGGCCAGCGCTTCATAAGAGAGCAAATTGGTGAGCTGCACTTATCTTGGCTCGGCCCTCTACCCCGCGGTCCCTCGTGCCTTCTGTCTTTTTCTATCACTTTTGCTTCCCGTCACGCAGCCAGTAGCTGTGGGAGCCGTCTCTTGACTAATGTTTGTTGTCCTTTCATCAGGGAGCGCAGATGTCTCCACAGGTAAAGCCTCCTCCTGCTCTCTGAAGGGGTCTCCTCTTTGAAAAAGCTTTTGTGTACCTTGTTCGCCTCGGTACAGTGAGTGGCTCTGGTGAAACTCTTGATTTGCAGCACGCAGCTATAATGTGTCACACTAAAAAGATATTACATTTGATTACTGCTGAAATTTACAGCAAACGTGAAAGCATTACTTGTCTTTGTAACACTTGGGCTGTAATTCACAGCTGTTGCTGGGGATTCTGAAATGATTTTTTCTCTTTTTCTTTTTTTAATCTGTGTCGCATACAGAGTTTTTCCTGCTCATGTTGTGTCTCGCCTTTCACTCTTCTATTTCCGAACTCGGAGATCATAAAAACTGAGCTGTATTGCGGAGCATCTCAATGTAGGCGTAAGCTAATCAGCGTTTCCTGGAGGCATTTAAACATGACATGTTGTGTAAGGATCGACAGTGTTTCCAGGCTTTTAAGATAGAATACAAATGTGTGCGAACCATTTTAAGTCCCCTCGTCTGTCATATGGCGAACACGTCATTTGCATGCACGGTGTAGGCTTGTAATGTTAAGCAATCATATGGCAGACGACTTCTTTGTCAGACAATAACTGTTGGGAGCGAGATCCCGGCTCACTCATTAAGAGATTGTAGGTCACGGGTGAGCGACTTCATCACAGCTTTAGTTTCCTCCCTGTGTTATTAATGTGCGCTTATGCTTTTCCTGAAAGCACGATTAGCAACTAAAACCGAGCGCCGCTTCCCTGGCCGGTGGCCTACAATGGATGTCAGGTGCTCCCGTGCGTGTTTTCCCCTTCGGTTTCTGTGATTTATTCGGAGCTTCAAAGAGAGTGACAGCACGGTTTCAGCGTAGGAATTAGGCCATTGTGCCGTGTTTGAAAGCAATTGAGTGGGTGCCTTCAGGACTTGAAAGGAAACCCAGTCATTTTACATCTTTTTTTCCTGTCCCTTTGCTGCTTTTCTTTTTTGTAATCAAATTAGATGAGGCTCGTGCATTTCTTTCCAATTGCAGCTTAATGCTAATTCAGTGCCCTCAATAATACGGCTCACTAAAAGCCACCCAGCGATGCGATCGCGCTTTGATAACGAGACACCGCATTGCAGTCGTCTCTGCCGGTTGGAATTGAAACGCCTCTGTTCTTAAATTCATTACATGGATTCAACAACATAGGGCAGATTACAAGTCCCCATTTTGTTTGTGTGACAGCCGAATAAAGGGTCACGGGTCCTTCTTCTCGGCGTCTCTTAACTGGGCGAAAGAGGCACCGACCACGACCAGCGAGAAGCGTAATCTCCGCTGGCCTCCGACCTCGCTAACTCACCAAAGATGTTAACAGGCTTCGCCCCCGGAGTCAAACAGAATTACATATTGAAGCGGGAGCGCT
The DNA here is from genome assembly GCA_016785225.1 of Psettodes erumei. Taxonomy (NCBI): domain Eukaryota; kingdom Metazoa; phylum Chordata; class Actinopteri; order Pleuronectiformes; family Psettodidae; genus Psettodes; species Psettodes erumei. The sequence continues at coordinate 2,049,805 of JAFBJZ010000863.1, read as the reverse complement.
GAACTCGGCCGACTAATAGCACTTCTGAATGGATTCCTTTTCACTTAATAATGGACCTTTGTGTCAGGAAGAATTACACTTTCTCTCTTCAAGGCCGATGTTTTCCTGCTTTTGATGTTGAAAACGATGTGGAACTTCTTGGCCAGGCTTTTATCAGGCTGGAAAAAAATCTGAGCTGTTCATTGTTTTAACAACAAGCCAGTGCCAGTGGAAATCAGTCGTAGTCTTTTCAGACGAGGATCGGTAAATACATCCCCTTTTGATTGCATTGTGACTCCGGTGGCTGTGATTTGATTTTGGAAAGATGAACGGTTTTCCGTTCATCTTTCCGTGCCTCATTGTTTGAGCTCCAGACTTTCTCTGTTTGACGACGCTGACACCGGGGCCACAGCTAACAGTCATTTCCATCATCGCTGCATCTGTCAAAGACTTTCTCGATTATAATCGATTAGGTGTCCAGCCTATAACGTGTCAGATGAACTGGTTTGCAGTTGCATCAAACAGTGAAGAACAGAAAATCCTTATGACGGAGGAGGGGCGTCGAGCTCGCTTCATAAATAACTGATGATTATTTGATTATCAGATTGGTGGCAGTTGATTAATTGACTTCAGGCCCAAATCAAAAATACTTTAGTATTTCATATCAGTCATGAAAGAAGTCAGATGAATGGGCAACTGTATACTACAGTTAATTCATTCAGCATATAAACATTTAATGCATGTTTTATTACACTGTAATGATGTTGTCTAATGCAGATATAATGCTGTGGGCTGCCATAAGTGGAGCCTGATGTAGTTAACTGATAATGACAGTACAGTAATACACAGTACAAATACAATACAGAAATGGCCTTATAGTACAAGATGACTTGTTGACAAATAGTGTACAGCAATTAATAGTGTAGCAGTGAATATAAAGTAGTACGTAAACAGATGGGTTGAGTTAAGCACATGCTCCACTGCCTTAGCTTACATGCAAAATCTTAACATAACATAGCCTACAGCTTGTACGTTGTCAGTGTTATGAATTATGTACACCCCCTGGTCAGAGGCCGAGAAGATAAACCTGCATCTGCGGTCAGGCCGACTGACCTGATGCGCGTTATCTGACCCGAGTTCAGCACCTGACACTGCCTCCAGTCGGGGTTAAATGCAGGTCCCGTCTTCCTCCGTATGATCGCACAGAGCGGGCATCACTCTTCAAACAGCATCGTAAGTGATTATCAAACCGGTCTTTAAAAAACAACAACGAAGGCACGCGTGAGCGTGCAGTCAGGTGAGTATGTGGAGAAACTGCTGACACGGTTTCTTTTAGCACAGGCGCTAACCTAGAGCAGTAGGTGCAGGTTTAGCCGTCATGTGTATCGACCTACGGCCACAGAGGTGATCACTGCTAAACGGGCCTCTACACAGAAACACAGAACTTTGGTCCAAATTACAGGAAACAAAAGAGGACAAGTGCTGAGATGATTATTTAGTTGTGTGGAGTTTATTATTGATCACCTGATTAATTTCCATTAAATAAATTGCTCCATTTGAGAACCCCCAGTAAATATTTATTGCTGATTATTTTATCATTGGAAACTTTATTTTAACGGTATGCTGTGGTGTTTGTTTGCAGACACATTTCACATTCCAGGTAAATATCTCAGGGGCTGTGACAGTTTAGCATTTGGAAATAATTGGAATTGTACCAGGTGATCACTCTTTATTGTACCTACTGTAATTATCACCTAATTATATGGTTCTCTCCAGGAAACTTCCATTTGGAAATAAATTGGAATTTACCGACCCATAAAATAAAGCGTTAACAACAAATCACCCGGATCATTGTTTGCGACATTAATGATCAGTGCTTTGTTTTAGAAAATGTAATATTAAGTAAAGTGACAGTAGCTCCTCGCAGGTTTTAGTGGCTCTCAGTATCGAAGCACTTGTAATCACACGTAGGTGGTAATGTACAATGACAGATTCAAAGCTCCATTTGGTCAACTGTCGTCTAACTTCACACTCGTTCAGCCTTAACGGGTGTCTCGGTATGACACTGCGGTGTAATCCCTTCGTAATCCTCGCTCAGGATCAGCACACGGGTTCTTAATCCCAACTCTAATAAACAAATTAAGACAAAGTCAGTGTGTCCAGTTAAAAAAAAAAAAAAAGGCCGCTTGTGCCCACGCTGCCAGCGGTGCTCAAAGCCAGTTCGCGATTCGCGGGGATTCTTTGTCGGGTGGTTAAACGTTATTCTTACCAGTGTGGCTTTCTCAAGGAGCTGGCATGGGGCTCCACTTAAGAAAAGGTTTGCATGACATCCAAGCGTTGTGGGGTTTTTTTTGGAGGGGAGACATGTCAAAATCCATCTGTAAAGCATCACAAGGAGGGAAGAAATCTTGGAATTTGGCATCGACTGAGCCGAGCCGGGTCGTGCCTTGTGTAATCTGACAAGTTGTGTAGCTCATTCGCATGTGGTTTGTTTTTTGGGTTTTTTTTTTTTTTGAGAACCCTGGACAGGACGTCAGGCATTTCACTTTGTGGGTTGACATTGTGCAGCCTCACAGTGAAAGTCCTTTTGTTCACCCATCCATTGACAGAGCTTGGAAATGGAGTGCCGTTGTTCATGCCCACTTCCGTTTTGTTTCTATTCTAATCAGTTTATTCCATTAAATAGTAAATGGCTCCATTATCGTAGAATAAAAGTAGTCTGGCTTGTTTTATTTGTGACAGTTGAAATGTTTTTTCTAGCTTCCTTGGTAAAAAGAATTACATAAAAAAACTAAATCAAAGCTAATCCAGGCAAGGATGCACTCGATCTGATGGTGCTGTCAAATTCATTAAGATGATTGGATTGACAGCGATTATTACCCTGAGGAAAATAGGATGTGATTGGTTTAAAGCAAACAGAGTGAGATTTACATTAAGGCCTCACTTGTAAACCTGGAGAATCCTTGAACTTCACTCTGTCTTGACACTTTGTCCTCATTCACCCAAACGTTACTAGCCTCCTACATTGTAAACCATGCTTTATGGCTCATATCACAAATGTATTTCGTTTCCATAATGACATGTTTCTCAAGCTAGGGATGCATCAGTCAGTTCATCAAATAGCTGATCAGCAGAGAATTAAGCAGCAACTGTTTTGATAATTGGATCATTGTCAACAACAGTTGTTGTCGGTGTTTCACAAAAGTGAGCAAATAGCCGTCTTACACACTCACACAGTTGTTGAGTAACGGTCTGGTCACTCCTCAGACTCGTGTGGTTATTTTAAAATGTCCTGGAACATGTTTGTATTTTTGACCAATTATGCAAACTAAAGTCAGATTCCCCAAATCATATGACATTACAAAAAAAAAAAAAAGACCCACCCAGCTGGCGGCTTTTTTCCCCCCATAGCCTGGCCGCTCCATATCCTGGTGCAAAGCCCTGGGTGACAGCTCGGGTGATTACCTGTCCTGTCTCATTCAGTCAGCCAGGCCTGCCGCTCGGCCACATCATGCATCAGAATCTGACAGTGATTACGACGTCGTTAGGCCCGACTCTCTCTCTGAACACATTCATTTGTTCCTCCTCTGAGCCGAGGGAGGGATGGGCTATCCACACTCCTTTCAGTAAACCATCAAATATGGAGCTTCTTGTGATGACAAGACTTGAGCTCATATTAAATTTCACCAGGGGCTAATGTTTGGTTTTCCCCAAGCACTCAGTTCATCATCAGTGATTCAGATTTCTCATTCAGGGAGCGATCCGAAACGTCTCGCACGGAATGAGTCATGCTGTTAACACTTTCTAATGAAAAGTGTTGTAAATCGTAATCAGTCACGGCCTTTTTAAAAAAAAAAAAATCTCGACTTATCGCGTTGATTAAAATTCATTCAGAAATATTTTTCACCTTGAGCAAAATGTAATTGGTACATAACATGGAATCACACATACAGTTACTGCAACTATGTGTCATGAAGCATCATTTTGTATTTCAGTGCCTGCCACCAAGTCTTCCAGGTGTTTGGTTAAAAAGAGAAAGTACTGGGCAAATTGAGGGAAAAAATGTAGTTTCTTAGGATAAGTAAAAAAAGATTGAACTTATGGTGGTGCAGGAGAACAAGTCAGGAGCTGAGCGAACCCCTTCGGGATTCATCCTCTGGGGATCGTAAAGTTCAGCTGTAGAGGCAGTTGAGATATTTCAGTCTGGAACGAAGTGGCGGATCTGCCAACCTAGCAACAGGCCAACATATCCATCCCCGGACGGATCAAAATTAAGCAGCAACTCTAAAACGATATCTGCAGTGATAAGCAGTTTTAGTTCCCCACATCATACTTTGGACCAGTAAGTAGATTAGAACAATCATTTAAAGGGTGCACAGGCTTATAATCCGGTGTGTCAATTGTTATTTTGTCTTCTAAGTCTAATTGGATCCAGCACTGGCAGCATATTCCCGAGCACTGAGTGGTTTATGCCCAATTAATAAATGTGTGGTGTTGGCTGCGGCGTGGCATTCCTCCCGCAGTTCAGTGCTAATGACTTGGAGCGCTTTTATGTCGACTGCCTTGAATAAAGAGCACTAAGCCTGGTGTCACTGCGGCCCTTAAATCACCATCAGTCTTCCTCTCATGCCTCTTTTCCGCCTACACACTTTTCTACCTCCTGTTCTCTCTCTCTCTCTCTCTCTCTCTCTCTCTCTCTCTCTCTCTCTCGCTTCCACTCAGTAGCTGTCGTGCCCCCCCCACCCCACCCCCAGTCCTTCTCATTTTCGTTTTCCACGTGGGGCCGCCGTCTCTTCATCGCTGTCACAGTGTGTCAGAACAGGTGGAATCAATTACTGACCCTGGGCAGCCCTGCTCGCTGCCACAACTACCTCTTTAATTGATGGAATTAATGAGTGATCAGCCCGTGAGATAGCTCGGTGTCATGGATCTACGCTCGGCTGCTGTTTGACCAGTTCTGCATAACTAATTCTTTCCTTCCAGCGGAGACAGTCGGAGCAGCTCGCATGTCTCTCCCTGCCTCCGCTGCCAGCTAATCACCTCTAAGGTTGAGGAAAGACAAAGCAGCACTTTACAGCACTAACCACCGCATCGCTCTTTCTCTGCTGAAGATTGCTTTTAAAGGACCACTGAAATACCAGGATGTCTTTCATGCGCTCAGCATTTTTTTCTCAAACCCCCCCCCAGCACACACACCCACACACCCACTTCCTTTCATTGTGGCATCCGTTGGCCGTATCTCAACATCTGCTCGGTACATGTTTATACAGTGATTCTGAAGTGTCTCATGTGTCCCCCCCTCCTCTCCCCCCACACACTTCTTTCTTTACAGATGGAGTCTCCTGTCTCCACGCCGGCCCCTCCCCCTCTCCACCTCCTGGCCACCGTAGGCAACAGTGAGATCGCCTCGCCGTGCGAGCAGATCATGGTGCGCACGCGCTCGGTGGCGGTGAACACGTCCGACGTGGCCCTGGCCACCGAGCCCGAGTGCCTGGGGCCCTGCGAGCCCGGAACCAGCGTCAACCTGGAAGGCATCGTGTGGCAGGAAACCGAGGACGGTGAGTGAAGCGGTTTGACGTGCTTTCCGGAGAATCTCGTGAAACAAACGAGTCTTGGATTGTGGTGGGGAAAAAAAATCGGGCTACAGACACGTGGGGTAGTTTTTATTTACATTTTATTTACAGCCACAGTGGCTGCATTAAGACATCAAAGAGGTATTGGTTGTGCAAGGATTTAGTGGAGTCTCTGTCGTTTAAAAAAAAAAGACATCATCTTGCTGTTATTACCATGCATATTTTGCCTGCTAAAATGTAATTGGATATGGCGTGACTGCCTCAGGAGCTGGTGATGGTACTAATGTGTGCTTTAACAGCACACATGCTGCATAATATTACCAACAAGAAGAGCAGTTGGCAGGCAGTTCTTAGGTGGCCTTGATTTGTTTTGTTGTTTTACTTTTTTTCTGCTCTGGAGTATGCAGACGGGAGTTTGCTGCACAGAGATATCAGCACTCAACAGCAGCACGCCTCATAACACAAAGCACCTTTTTTTTTTTTGCAAGCCTGGCAGTTGGGAATACAGTTGGCTCCTCTCCTGCGGTCCAGTGAAATTTTAGACCCTCTCCTCCCTTTGATCAAAAAGAACGCATTCGGCTTGCTTAATTTTAAGATGTATCGCGAGTGCCTATCGGGTTCTGCCGGGTCTGGAAAAAAAAAACCCACCAAAAAAACAAAACAAAAAAACTGCCCCCTCTTTCTGCCGTGCGTGTGAAATAATGCAAACACCTAATCTTCAAAGCAGCTCACGCTCAGTCACTCTGCGGGCATGCTGAGTACAAATCGCCCACACATCCACAGCGCTGCCTGTTGGTTGACTTGGAGGAGCTAAACAGAAAAGGTCCCTGCCTCATCAACATTCCCAAAGCACAGTCCCTGCTATTGAGTGGCCCCCCCATCCCCTCCCCCCTCCCTACAAACCCTTTTTTGATTTTTGCTCAGCCCTGGGCTGTGCCTGATTCACCCCGGTTCTGTTCTTTATTGCAGCTCTTTTCTGTTACCAAGCACCCAGCCACTCACCCCTTGACTCTGTTTCCAAGCAAACTGGGAGAGAGTGAGTGTGAGGCAAGGAGTTGAGGGGCGAGGGGGGGCGAGTGGAGGGGGGGGGCTTAGACAAGGCAACTTCTGTTAGTGACACAAACATGGCTCAGAGCCAGCACCAGCACTATGTTTGTGCTCCTTCATTCTCTGCCTCCCACAGAGTGATTGACCCTCCCCCTCGCCCTGCCCCCTTCCCTTTCACCGTCCGAGTCTGTCCTCCGCCTGCACTCCGCCTGCACTCGCTCGCTCTCAGAGCTGCTATTTGGGCTGGAAGAGGTGGTGGTTTGGCCTGATGGATCTGTGTTTTCTTCTGATTCCACTCTATCGCGCGCAGTGGGGAGGAGGCCGGTGGGAGCTTTTGAGTGGTTTTAAAAGTGGTATGGTGGTCGTGGTGGTTGGGTGGGTGCGGGGGGGTCTCTATGCAGGTGTAGCACACAGGTTGTTATGGCCGTCGGAGCTGTGGAGACCAGCAGGGTTTCCAGAATCCATCCCCCTCTGCTCTCTTTGAAGCCTGTTTTTTGTTTGTTATCTCACATGAAACCCGTTACAGGTAGACACAGCTGAAAGGGTGAAGAGATCTGTTTGATAGCTGCAACTGTGAAGTGACCCACTTGTCTCTTCTGTGTTTCTCCGTGTTGAGGTGCATCTTTATTCTTACGTGGCTTTCTGTCTGAAGACATCTCCGCTTAATTACCGGAGGAAAAAAATCACCAACCCTTCATGGTGTTGGAACCGCCGTGACTGAGCTGCGCGTCGGTTCTGAATCCTCGCTGGAAACGCAGTTGTCATTTTCAGGTGTCGTGTGTGTGCAGCCGCCTGCAGCGTGGCTGGAGATGTAAGGAGAGTCTGGGCTTTTCTCAATAAGCCTCTCTTGTGCTGGATTCCACACACTGCATTAAACAACACAATCATGTGTTTTTCCATCGACATCATTTTACTGGTACAAGCCCCGAACAACCCACTGGCTAGTCCTCAGTGAAAGAGACTCAGAAGCTCCTCCTCACATCAAACTGCGCTGCTGTTCTGCCGCTTTTTTTTTCTTTCCCTGAGAGACCTACGAGAGCAGACTTCTCTCATTGTGGGGCAACCGAACAAATGAGAACCAAATGAGGAAATCAAGCAAATCCAGGCAGAGTACCAGGGAAGAGCAACAAACAGAGGCCCCAAAGACACGGCCGAGGCATGCTGATTAGCAGTGAACTTGAGCAGTACCCCACTTCTCCGCATGACAAGTCCCACATAGAGCTGCTTAGGCATGCACCGCGTGTGCGCGCGTTTCATTCAGCATGCCGTCCAACAGCTGCCTCATCACCTCCGCCTTTTTTCGGCCTTGTGGGAGTAAATGAACAACAGGCTCCCAGTAATTGTCTGCGCCGAGCGCCGGAGCCAGAAACCGAGGAGAAGGAGGAAGAAGTGAGCGATACCTAACAAAACCCGATCGCAGACGCCGCACCTTTTGATCAGCGTCGACGAGAATCTCGGCTGATGAGGACGCATAAATTTTTCATCCCGTGTAATCGGAGCGCAGACGTAGCAGCCTGTTGAACCGACTATTCACAATGGCGAGATGTAATTAGTGGCCCCAATGTACAGGTGCTGAATCAACAAAATAGTCCCCAAAAAAACATGTCGTTTCACGCATTTAGTCTCTTGTAGGTGAAACAAAGGACAATGTGAGGTGAGTGGAGTGTAGACAGGAGGGGGTGGGGAGGGGCGGCACAGCCGTGGTATTTTAAGGCCCGGCACTGACACAAATCCCCTCGGCGCAGACAAGGCAGTGGCAGCTCCCAGGGTCGTGTCGGCAGAGCGACGGGCCAACCCCTCCCAGGCTCAGCATGCTGATACCTCCAAATGTCATCTCGAAAACGCTGGAGAAGTTTGTTGCTCTTGAAACGCGGCCCAGAACGCCTTGGCTGCTGCTGCCGGGGGTAGAGAGAACACAGAGGGGGCCCCTTTGGCCAAACACTGCAGCTCCATGCCAGTGCCCCCCCCCTCCCAACCACCACCACTCACACTCGCACACACACACCGGCCCTCCTGTACACAGCGGGCTATTCCCCGAGCAGGTCCCACAGCTTCTTAAGCCCCCTAATAGATAAATAATACAGGCTGTTTGTGATAAATGTTTGTATGTCTCATGGATTATTTATGCAGCACACATTACATCATTGTAGCGTTGCGAGAATTGGCTGCAGCAGAGTTAAAAGCTGTTCAGCATCTGAACAGAAGAGAGGTCAGCGTGAAACGGATATTCCTGTATAAACACTGGAGAAATCTCTTTTTTTCCCTCCCTTTTCCCTCATTTCTCCGAGCCTGTCGGGGAGCGGAGAAGGGGAGTATCGTATGAAAAGGAGCGCTGGGCTCCGTGGCTCACTTGCCAGCCGTGCTTCCTCGCTCTATTCTGAGACCCACCTGTCAGTGGCCTCGTTGAAATGTTTTCACAAAGGCGAGCGGCGGCGGCAAGAGCGAGCGTCGTCAGGAGGCCTGCGCCTCTTCTGCCGGGCCAGTGAGCAAGAAGAGGACGCAGCGGAGAAATCAATCACAAAAGAGCCGGCTTGTGTTAACAGCAGAGGAGCAATCGAGAGGGAAGGAACAAAGAGCGACGAGGCTTCTTGTCTCTCTGCCTCCCACTCTGTAGATTTTCATTTGCCAGTTCCTTAGCCACGTTTACTTTCCACCCTACCAAGCCGGTCTTTGCCCTCCCTATTGTTCACTGTGCGAGAGTAGAAGTGGCCAATTTCCAGCGAGGAAAATGAACTCTCCCATTGTTGCAAGGAATTCACCAGTGCTCCTAAGCATGTGGGGGAAATAATACTGTTCGAGGTATTGGGGATACAGATGACTCACCGGTCACCAAGGGAGGAGGCTCGTCTTGCTCTCACAAACGTGGCCCCCCGGGAGCTGTTACCGACCTGATCGGCTCAAATCTTGGGTTTCCCTTCATTCTGGCCTAAAAACTGCATATTTTTCTTTTCTCCTTTCCTCCAAGCACTTAAGTTTGGTCCTGAAACGTAAATCATATGCCTGGAGGAGCTGTGAGCTTTGCCAGCGGTTGTCACAAGATATCGTGTTTGCTATACAGACATCAACGAGAGCTGGAGCAATGCGCCCCTTGGCAGACTCGTCTCATAATCTCAGCGCCATCGCCTTTAAGGAAAACCACCGGAGGGTGCGGTTTTAACGGAGATATTGCAGATTTACCCAGGTGACATTTAAGGAAACTGCTTCTTTCTTCGGTGCAAATTATTTACAGCAATAAACGGATGTAAAGTTGGAAGAGTCTGAGTTTTTTAGGCCGTTACATGCTTTGTGATCCACTCCCGCTGTAAGAGTGAACATGTAGTGATTTCTGTGGAGGGAGAAAGTGCTGCATGCGGCTGATAATGCTGCGTGGATGTGGAGAGCATACTAATGCTCCCTTTCCTTTCGCCTCTCAGTGCTATGAGAGAATTGACCTTCTCACAGGCTGTTATTCTTGTCAGCGAGAGTGACTTCGCACTTCTACCTCCGCGCACCACGGGTGCAGCCTGAACTTTTCGGACCGGCTCTGAAATCCAAAATAAAATCATCAACCGTAGCCCTGTCTCATTTGCTGTTTATTGATAAACCTTTGCTATGTTTCCAAGATATGGATTTTTTATGGTAGGTTTATCAGTGTTTTATTTCCTTGGCTTAATCTTTGAACGACCATTAACAACTTATTTATAACAACTTAATTTAAAAGTGCTTTACAGTGTTTTAGTGCTGCGACTGCTTTAATCTGCCCACTGGTTTTCTAGATAAATTGATTAACCATTTGCATAAAAAGAGTTTAAAAAATAGCAATCCTAGTTAACCAGTTCTGCCCTCACGATGTGCACAGCTGAAGCCTTGACCAAAAGCAGATGTGAATCTGGGAGAACAAATTTGTGATCGGGATTAGAAACCAGGGAAAGATGAAATAACCATAAGCAAGCGCTAAAGCAGACATCCGTTCATTATCCGCTGCGTATCCAGCTCATATTTACTGATGCATTAATGATATTATTAGGAATTGTTGTTATACAGCTGGGGGAAACGCTGAAAGATGTGATGTACATATCAATCAGGTCATTTAGCCCTGACAGTAGCCTCTCGTGGCTGGCTAGCTCTAACCACCAGCACTGAGTCAACCATCTGTCTTACGCTGAGTGGGGGTGATCCTCTGTGCCCCCGACCCCCCCGACCCCGCTACATCATTTTCAACTCACCTTCACTATTGCATTTTTTATATATTCTTCTTGGAGAGAGGTTTTCAGCAGAATCTGAGGTTGTAGTTACCCATTCAATCAAAGTTGCTGCTGGAAAATCTCGTGTTGATGGTTTCAGCGGCGCACTACAAGTTATAATGCATTCCACTATACAGCCGCTCCAGTGCTATTAGTGACTCGCGCAGTTAGCACTAAATTCCTGCCTGCGCGGGGTTTAAAACACAGGTCGGTCAGGACACTGACATAACCGGACGAGCTCGGCTTGGTTTTATGCACGGTGAGTGCAGACGCCCTCTTAAAGTGGACTGTTAGAAACCTGCTCAGACACTCCAACGCTCAAACGCTCCATTTATCAACGTTACAGTTATTGCTCGTGGCGGCACCCGGCTATCTTTTATCTTCTCCCCGTAATGAATACTGACACTATTTTTCCTCATTGTTCTCACTTTCTTGTCTCTACATGCAACCTTGATGAGCGGTGCTCTCAGTGGTGAGAAAATGGGGATGAGAAAGCAGCCGTTTTCTGGCAGGATACAAAGGGGGGTTGTAAAATCTGTCAATAATTACATTAGTATCTGACTGTGTACAAAAGATGATAATTGCAAGTGCTGGTAATTGTTCACATCATTTTTTTTCTTGCCCTGTTTTACTCAGATGTATTTGAAGACAAACACAAACCTTTAATTTGATATTTGTGAGAACAGTTCTGTTATGTCACACTCAATCATCGCACAGAAGCAATCTCCCATTTTCAAAGATAACAAAGGCATTCTGACAAGGTCAGTCAGTGAAAATGCCATTAACCTCACTGGATTCCTGTTGAGTTGGAGCCGAGCAGAGGTCAGCCCGTGAACCCGCGGCCCTCAGCAACAGCGGCAACGGCAGCAGCAGCAGCACAGGACTTGATATTTTGGCCTCACTGCAACCTAATGAAATGTTCTAAGGATGGAGGAGGGGCGTTTTAGCGCTGAAGGGGGGCAGTCAGCCATGCAGCAGACGACCTACTCCTGACTTAATTTTACCCCTTACATTACCCTCTTGTTGGAGTAATCCGCTGGAGTTTGGCGCCCAAGGAGGGCTGCCATTTGTTGTTCGACAGCGCCGAAAGGAAATGACTGGTAAAATTACAGGCCAATTCCTCTCATTAATGTGGGCTTCACTCAGCTGTCCTGAGTGACCCTAATAAGGCTGTCACAAAGGAGGGGAGTGGGGGTGGGGGCTGCACAGTGCAGGGAACTGGGTTTGCTCCAAATCACTCCAACCCCCCCCACTTCCCTTCACCTCGCAGCGGCCCTCCCTTAGCGAGCAAATCCCAAATGAGCTGCACTTCCAAAGGGCAAGTTCTGGTCCTCAATCTTTGAACTCCGGACCCGTTTGTTCTCCTGAGAGGGATCCAGTGAGGAAAGAGAGAAAAGGTGGCTCACCAACGAAACAGAAACATGTTAACCCCACCCCCCCGTTTGGAAACAAACAGTGGTGCATTGAAAGCCATCTCAGCTTCTCGTGTAATTTGCTTTCTGCCACAGGGAAATTGGTTTGGGTTGTTTTGTCAAATGGCTTTTCCGTGTTTAGTTTGACTTGACATCGATGCTTTGTCCCAACGACTCAAAAATTATCCCTGGGTAGAAAGTGGACTTAATCTTGATCATATTTTTGTGTACTGTGAATTTAGATGCCCACTGTAAACGAACAGCCAGAGAGCGGATGTGAATCAGATTTAGGACCACGGTATGCAAGTTGCCTCAATGTGATCTGAAAAATATTACATTTAGTTTTTTTCAGGCTTTATAAAAAAACATAAATTCAGAGCTTGGTAACCTGGAAGCCAAACAACACTGGATTTGAGCCACTTCAGCGTGTAATGTGAACGTAGCCAAAGCATTACATAACTGTTAACTGCTGACCTGCTTCTTTCCTTCCAACCAGTCTGATGGTTGTGCAATAAACATATTTCATTGCTTAATCAGACAATATTAACACAATGACGGCTACTTAATGAAGAGAAACTGTAAGCTGCACACATTCCTGATAAGACACCGTGTCTGTTTTTAAATGTGGTGGAGAGCAACTGATGCTTCCCCTCAGAACAAATGATTATGTCCAGAAAATAATCAGTATGGTTTAAGGAGGCAGTCAAGTTGAAGTACTGACAGTACTGCAGTAATGATGGAAAATGATTTTTACACATCTGTCATTATTGCAACTACTTTATATGTAATCCAGCCTGTGTTTACCTCAGATTTTTCCCAGTTTAACTGTGCGGCATGGAAATTTAGCTTCAAAGCTCTGATGCAACTTCTGAAGTGTCAGCAGCCTCGAGAATCAGAATCCCTTTCGCTTACACCCAGAGATGAGGAGTATGATACAGTAACTTGGTCTGTCATTTCAGGCAGCATGTACACACCGAAAGCCTTAAATTCATTAAACACAAAGTGCTGCAGTATTTCGAGGCAGTGACTATTTCTTGTTTTCTAGCATCGTTCCAGTTTGAGTTTAGATGCATCCAAATTTCTGCGAATGTCCTCGAGATGTCCCACATAAAGTCAGAAGTGGCCTTTTTTCATTTATGCTTCGCGGAGGCCTCAGAGCCTGGCCAGAAGGAAGCCAGAACACATGACAGTTAGCAAACAGTCTATAAAAAGGGCATGCAAAGATTCGGAGTTGGGAACAAAGCAAGTGATGAAGTGAAAAGTGAGCTAATGGCCTCTAAAGTAATAATAATGACCTGTGAAGACCTCTGCATCAAGTATATTTCTATTCAAATAAAGGAGTTCCACCTACTGAGTGCTTTATGATTGAAATATTACATCAAATTAAATATTTCTGGCGTTTCTTGTGTGAGAGTGTTGCACCTCTTCTCATCACTTCTTCTCCACTCTTGCTGTTACTGAGAAACGTGTCCACACCCGTGAGCTGTGGGCTGCCTGAGAGTGAACAGTGGAGGGAAATACAGGGAAATTCCTAAGAAGCACTCGATACAAAGCATCCATGATGTCAGACTGTGGGAGAGATTTATGTTCCCACAGGAACGGGATTCTCATCACGCCACCAAATGCTCCGTGGATTTTGTCCATAACAAGACTGTGAAAGTCCTCGAGGACTGAGCCAAAGCTCAGACCTGAGTCACGATGAAAAGTCTGGCTTGAAGATGGTTTTTGAGATACTCCTCATTTCAGTTTGACTCAGCTCGAGTAAATCTGTGGGCAGAATTATAGAGAATCCAAATCTCTTGATGTACTTCGCTAGTGGCTGTGTATTAAATATAACCCCAAGCTGTGTCAGTTTAAACTAGGCTCCAAAAACCAACTTAAATATATTTCCAGAAAGTCTAGATTTGAAAAGAAAATGTTACACTTTGTGGATAAGTGTACCATGAACTGAAGTGATTAGAATGAATTTTATTCAATGATATGAGCATTTTTACTTTTTTGCTTTTTACTTTTTTTTCTTTCAGTTTTTATTCGTGCTGGCAGCAGTGACACTAAAATCCAATTCACGCTCGTGCATTGTCACAGCTACTGAAGTGAAGCGTCAGTCTTAACATACAGACTGAACGCTAATTTAAAATCATTAAAGACTTTTAACAACTCACGGTATAATTCCTCAACCCCTCGCCACAGAAAGCCCATCATGAAAGGCCGGTCCTTCATTTGCTCTGCCTTGATTTACATCCTGCCACCACCAGCTGCCAGAGCCATTTTGTGTTGGAGTGTTTGGAGAGCTCGTGGGGGAGGGAAAGAGGGGGGTGGGTAGTTGAAGGCGTCGTAGAAAAGGTCTGGGTTCTTTTAATGTGACAGAAAAGCTGAACTCGAGGACCTCTGCGCCGCCCTGCACGTACGCACGCACGGCCGACATTTGCAGTTCAGATCTGGCCTCGACCAGGCGCTCATGTTTTCAGGCCATGGAGTGAAGGAAGAGACTTGTGGCCAAGTGTCAGCAGGTTCCTGTAAACATATATAAATACCTCATACACTCGCTGCTTTATGCCAGAGGCAGCGAGAGAAAAATGAGGCCTGAACTGTGACTTGTGTGTGGGAGGGGGAAAGATTGTAAGCCGGGGATGGTTATATCATTGAAAAGAGGAAATGAGGGTGAAGGAGAGAGGGAAAATGGGGTGAGCAAGAAAGGTTCCCTAAGCTAATAAAATGCTTGGAGGGATGGAAGCTGCCAGCCAGCATTCCTGTGCCATTAGATAAGTTAGCTCACTGCAGCCTCCAGTTTCTCTGCAGTGCTGAAGTGGCAAGCTGAGGTCACCACTGGGGAGTGAGGGGGATGGTGATGGGGGGGCAATAAATTCACAGTGTTTTTCTGCACGGTCGTTGCTTTTAATCCTCCGAAGCTATTCGGTCAATGATTTGCTTAAGAATTTATGGGTGAAATCTGCAACAATCTGCACTCTAGGTTTTTTTGCATGAATTGCATTGATCGCAGTTAAATGTACAAAGAGCAGAGATTCAGCTGAGTGATTTCCAACCAATCTGCGCACTTCTGACATTTCAGTGCTGTTGCCAAGTGAGGAATATTTGGTTTCCTCAAGAGAAACATGCACAGAGAGTCATGTGATCTCCTGGAACTAATTTTAGATTTTAAATTCAAGGTCAGGTATCTCGCTCTGCGCAGGTCGGATTGTGTAGCTCACACCGAGAGCTACCAAATTCACACTAGCCAAATGGCGACACAGAAGCTTCTAAGTGTGACAGATTGCAGCAATTCCAGTGAAGTCAAGGAGCTTTTCTTGCACACTCAGTTACAGTCTGTCAAACGGAACCATTGACGCTGAAGTGGTTTAACCCGGGAGCTTGTTGCTTGTTTTTAAGAGGCTGCAGTGGTAGATCCGCACTATCCCCAAGGTAGTGAATTTCTGGGCTGCAAAGTGAGACGGAGGACTGCGAAATAATATTTGCCTCCAAATAATTCTCCTTCAGGGAGATCTCCTGCACTGTGAGATGGCTTATTTAAATGGAAAGGGTGTTCAGTCAGCGAGTACTCCCTGGTAACCTCATTCGAAGTGAGACCTTCTGCCAGTATTTTATACAGGCTTCACAATGTCGGCTGCAGCTGAGTCTGTTCCAAGTCATTTAGGAGATATCAGTCAGTCCTGCCCCTGCGGCTTTACTGTGTGAGGAAGATTAAAAAAGGATCTTTGACTTGTATAACTGCCTTGCATATGACACCCTTTAGCAAAGATCAACACGCTAATGCAACAGACACAGTGAACTTTTTGCTCACATAGTGCAGGCAGTTAAATATGATTCTCACTGTTAAACATCCACTCCCGTGTTTGGCAAATAACCTTTGTTTTTTCCTGTGTAACTTGCATTTTTGTCATAGTTAACACAAAATACATAACCTCTTTTTCATTCTGTGTCTCACAGGCATGCTGGTGGTCAATGTTACATGGAGAAACAAGACATATGTGGGCACCCTGTTGGACTGTACACGGCATGACTGGGCTCCCCCCAGGTAAGGAGCATTTTTATATTCGCTGGAGAATGCAGGCGGGCACGGTGATATTTAAATATACATCATGTAATCTTCACTCGTTATGTTAATGATACATCACCTGTTTGGTGGTGTTAAAGCTCGTGTGCACTGTTTTTGCATAGCATTTGCACTTTAACAAAGAATTTACTGTCATGCATGGTAGCTGCAAATGTCAAGGTAGAAAAGAGTCATGACTGCTATGAATCACTGAGTCACTCCATCCAAGCTGCACTCAGACTTTTAACCTTTTCATGCTCTGTGATATGAATCTGCTGCAGTAGAATCAGCTCAAAGATATACTGTATAGCTGAATGCACCAATTTGCCTGTGTGCAGTTAGACCATCCAAGTCCATGTTAGTCTTTATCTTGACCCTGGGGAAACAGGATTTATTGGCAAACGGCTGACGTCCCAGGAGGTAGTAGTGGAAATAGAAAGCTACTCCAACAAGCCAGATTGCAGAATCCAATTATTGGACTAATAGCTTTTCCTCAGCACTGTATAACATTCTCTATCACAATGGCTGCAACTCCTCAGATCAGTGTTATGTGGGCGGTACCGTAAGGTGTTTGTAATTTCTGAATATTTCTAATTGTAATTTGTTCTGCAAAATACACAGGTTGTGTAAAATATATTATGTAAGCCCTTTTTTATTTGTAGCATCTACGCTGTATCTACATGTAAATATGAATCTATATTTGAAATACATGGTTAAGTACAATAGAGGAAAAAAATCAAGATTAAAGCCGTGCTAATGGAAAACAGGAGAGGCTCTATCACACTAATGTATCACAGTATATCACTATAATGTTCAGTAAGAGAGGCTTGCACAGTAAGTGAGGTTTGCTGGGCTGTATTTGCACCAACATAGTCTTACAGTTTGCAGCACCACTACATTAGGGACACACTATGAATAATTCAGAGAGCTTTCAGTGGACTGAATACGAACTTGGGTTTGTAATGAGTCTGAATTCCTCTACCACTGTTAGACTACAGACCTATTCACATCCCCTGCTGGGGCTGAAATTGTTTGGAGAGACTTGTAGAGGAAGCTGTGAGTCATACCAGCCTGATGTTTCTCTTTGTCATATATTGCTAACCTTCACTGCAGTGCAGAAAGATAATTACTTTACTGTTATGGAGAGATAAGGCCAAAGTGCTATTTTAAGTATTTGAATGACTGTATGTTATGATATGATGTATGTTTGATTACAGAGCAGCTAAATGTTTACTGCTGTCTTTTCCAATGTTTACATTTCCATTTGAAAAGCCATGGCTTTGTTTAAAGGGCTCACTCACTTATAGTGAAGAAAATATCAGATTAGTATGTTATGAGTGGAGAGGGACAGAATAATGATGTACACAGTTTTTATCATTGCTTTGGCTGATTATTTGGGCTTCAAAAAGAGTTAAACTCCCTAGCATTGTCTTCAGTGATATGACTGTTATGACTCTTTTTGTTTTATGTATCTATTAGATAGTGTGGCATGTTATTTTGAATACCATTACAGTATAAAATGGGCTTGTGCAATATGGAAAAAAATATAAAACAACCTACTGTGGAAAAAACAAACTATGGAAAAGGTATGGCCTACCACAGATCTATCCAGAAAATCTTGTGCATATGTCTTGAGTAAAGGTAAACAAGCAAAAGTGTTAAAGGCCTTTGGAATTTCGTTTTGTTTTGGTTTTTTTCATTTTAACATCTGAACAATGGTTCTTGTAGTTGGCTAATAATACATACTGGGGTTTACACATAAGTTGTGAATCAAATCTGAACTTCCCATATACATGTGTTTTTAACATAATATCACATGACACGTAATAGAAATGGGAAAGTGTTCAATGGGGAAAATAGCTTTTATTGCCAGTGTATTATTCAGTCCCCTGTGACACTGTGACATCCCTAATTCTCATATGCAATTTTCAACACTACTGCAGGTTTTGTGAATCCCCTACAAGTGATTTGGAGATGAGGAATGGCCGTGGTCGAGGTAAGCGAATGAGACCGAATAGCAACGCCCCAATCAACGAGAACAGCAACTCATCAGACAACAAGGGCACTACCACCAACAAGACACGCGCTGCCTCTAATAGTAAGGGCCGGAGGGGCAGCCAGACGCCATCAGAGCGTCGCACCCCACCCAACAGTAACACAGAGGACATCAAGGCCAGTCCCTCCTCAGCTGGAAAACGCAAGACCAAACCAGCCTCAGACATGGAACCCAATTCCAGCTCAGAGGACACCAAAGGCAACAAACGTATGCGGACAAACTCTAACAGTGGAGGGTTGGGACCAACAGGTCTGCCTATCCCTTCTATTAAGACTGAGCCACTTCCACCTCCCCTCGATCGCAGCTGCCCTTCTCCAGTTCTTATTGACTGCCCACACCCTAACTGCAACAAGAAGTACAAGCACATCAACGGTCTCAAATACCACCAAGCCCGTGCCCACAATGATGATGACATAAAATTGGACTTAGATGGAGACAGTGAATATGGAGAGGATTCAACTCTCCACCCTGAACCTGGGAACTGTAATGGAGCATCTATCTCTCAGAAGGGATCCTTGTCTCCAGCACGTTCAGTTACTCCAAAGGGCAGGAACTTTGATGCTCAAAGTCCTTCCCCATCTCCTGGCAAGTTTGGTTCAAAACAGAGTAAAAAGAAAATCGCTGAGACAGACCCAGAAACAGGTGGTACACCAATGGACGGTTGTGAGGATGGGCCATGCCTTACTGATGAGGCAAGTAATGATGGTTTAGATGATAAGAGAGGATCGGCCAAGTCCAAAAAGGCTATCGCTGGCACAAAGGCTGATACAGTGGCCCAGAAAAACATGAAGTCACCACGGCCAGTTGGTCCTGGCTCTGCAGCAACCCAGCAGATGTAC
The DNA here is from genome assembly GCA_016785225.1 of Psettodes erumei. Lineage (NCBI taxonomy): Eukaryota > Metazoa > Chordata > Actinopteri > Pleuronectiformes > Psettodidae > Psettodes > Psettodes erumei. The sequence continues at coordinate 2,030,625 of JAFBJZ010000863.1, read as the reverse complement.
TCTTTTCCTCCTGGAAACCCAAATTCTTCCCCGGGGCTCACCCCAATGATACAAGGTATCCCCAAGAGTCCGCAAATGAAAGGCACACAGCCTAAGCCCCCTGCCATTGGAGACCCTGCCTCAAGTGGCTCAAAAGACAAGAAGAAGAAAGATAAGAAGAAAAAAGATGGGGGGAAAGAGGCTGACAGCCCCAAGCCTCCGGGAAAGGGTGGAAAAATAGAGGAAGGAAAGCTTCCATACTCTGAATCTTCTGATCAAGGAAATAAGGAAGGACTCCTCAATGGTTCCTCAGATCCTCATCAGAGTCGCTTGGCCAGTATCAAGGCTGAGGCTGACAAGATTTACAGCTTTTCTGACAATGCCCCAAGCCCATCCATTGGTGTAGCCAGTCGGATAGATGGTACTGGGATGCCACAGCCTCTCACACCACATCATGTGGTGAACCAGAATGGTGCTGACAACTCCTCAGTCAAAACTAATAGCCCAGCATATTCAGACATTTCAGATGCTGGTGAGGATGGTGAAGGGAAACTAGAAGGTGTAAAAGTCAGGACAGAGGACCAAGCCATCAGGGAAAGTGTCAAAAAGGCACTTTTTCCAAACCAGCCCCCCAACAAAGATTCCCCGTACTATGCCGGATATGAGACATACTACTCCCCCAATTATGTCAACCCCAGTCCCAGTGGGCCCAATTCAGGCGTGCAAGTGCCTGAAAGTCAGGTTAAGATCAAAAGGGATGATGACCAGGACCAAGGTGAGGAAAAAGTCAAGGTTGAGGTTCACGAAGACCGCAAACCTGACAGTAGCGTTCCTGGCCAGCAGCAGCAGCAACAGCAGCAGCAGCAGCAGCAGCAGCAACAGCAACCCTCCGTCATCCAACAGCGATCCAACATGTACATGCAACCTCTTTACTACAACCAGTATGCCTATGTCCCCCCATATGCATACCATCCCGATCAAGCCTACCATAACCATTTGATGAACACCAACCCAGCCTACCGGCAACAGTACGAGGAGCGGCAGCGACAGATGGCTGAACAGCATCGTGCTGCTGAGAAGAAGTCAGATGTAGCCATAAAAGAACGAGAAGCCTCAATGAAGGAGGAGTGGAAACAAAAGAGCCCAATGCCACTGAGCCTCTCCAAAGCCCCAAGTCAGTCAGACCTGGGAAAGACACCACAGCCCCCAGGAAAATCCAGGGATTCACCCTCTGAGCCCTCCTCCAAATCCATTGGAAGCATAAAGGGGGAGGACCCAAAATCCCAGCAAGCTGAGGGGCTAAAGATGAAGCTGACTGAAGGTGGCCACCATGGAAAGGAAGACTCCAAGCAAACACTGGAGTCCAGAGGTCAGGCAGGGTTGGAGCAGGCCATGTGGTACAGACAGGTAAATATTGATGTACTATATCAGTGCTAGAATATACCGTATGCTTGTGAATCTTGTGATACTGTTTTAGCAGTATTTCAATATAGAGATGTGATTTGTGCTAACTTGGTCCTTCTCTCCCACCCTTAGCAGTACTCAGAGAGCCAGAAGCCCCAGGCAGAAGACGAACACCAGCAACAGCAACCTCGATGGAAAGACGAAAGGGACAGAGAACGGGAACGCGATCGTAAACTAAAGGAAGACAGGCCAAGGCCCAAGGACAGTCAAAGTGGGCTCAAGGAGGACAGCAAAGAGAGTAGCGATCCCAGAATAACGTCTGAGGACCACCGGGCTATGAGCAAAGACTCTCGTTCTAACCCCCACATGCAGTTTTCATCACCACTAGCGCAGCACCAAGGCTACATGCCCTACATGCATGGTTACCCCTATGGACAAGGCTATGACCCCAACCACCCTGGATATAGGGGCATGCCATCAGTCATGATGCAGAATTACCCAGGTATGGCAGCAGATTGACACCAAATACATGTAAATGGATGAATAAATAGATTCTTAGTCCTTAAGTCCTTGTGAATAATACGCAATGGGAAAATGCAGTTTGTAACTGTCTCTTGGTGATTGAGTTTAGTTATTGGTGCATGCCATCAGTGGTTCCCATGATTTCTTTTGATCAAATACATGCAAGAATAACACGATGAACGATTAAGATGTTGGCACTAACCACATTTTAATGTGCGCTGAGTGCCTTTTAAAATAGATGACAGCAATATATCCAACATAGCTTAAAGAATTTAATGTGTTGATAACACAATAGCTGTAGGGAATTTCAGAGCAGCTTTAGGTTGTCTGAAAACTGTATGTACCAGTCTCAGCAGGATCTCGGTGTTTTTGAGATAATTTCCTGCAGAACTGAATGAATTTTCTGCATAAAGGAGCTGATGTAATTGGCAGCAATTTCTGTGCATTAATGTTTAAAAATTGCAAAGCAGCATGAAATGATTGTGATCACTTGGTGGAGCTTACTTGGGGGGGAAAACAAAGCATGGGAAGCTAGATGGTCAGGTCAAGTCAGTGAAGGATTGATTTTGTTTGACCTACGTTCAGTGGTTCTGAATAGGATTATTATCTGTGGGAAATGGCATGTAGTTGGAAAAAAACTGCAGGCATCCTTTTACTTGAGATTTTCTTTTCCCAGAGGGGTTGGCAAAATTGCATGCTCTTATAAATACCACTAGGAGAGGAAGAATTTTGAGTTAATCCACAAAGTCCTGCAGGATCTGAAATATGTAGCCCAGATAAAAATAGTCAACATGTAGTTTTTAGTCCACCAACATGTCTGGTAATTCACGTTACGTACAACATCCACATGGGCACAATGCTTAAGGTGTAAGCTGGTACTAGACTGTCACTACCTGGATATACAGCCAGCCTATTAAGTGAATGATGTGTCGCTTTGTCCAGATGGACTGGTTGGTGACTTACAGTCAATTGCGTTGACTATTGTTTTATTGATGTGAGCATTAATTAAGAATAATCAATCAGTGGTTGTCAGCTGTATAAACGTAAATTTAAATCATCAATTTTCTCCATCACTCTTAGGTTCCTACCTACCTGGAGGTTATCCGTTTTCTCCGTACGGCAGTAAAATAGCGGGAGGTGAGGAAGGCGGCGACAAATCTCGCGCTAGCCCCACTGTCACCAAAACGGCAACAGACTCCAAAGCCCTGGACATTCTGCATCAGCACGCCAGCCAATACAAAAGCAAATCTCCCACGGTAGGCGACAAGCCGCCCCACGACAGGGAGAGGGAGCAGGACAGAGGAGCTGCTGGAGACAGAGAGCGGGAAAGGGAGCGCGAGAGGGAAAGGGAAAGAGACGTGGACCGGCCGCGCTCCTCCCCCTCCCAGCGCATCATGTCCTCTCACCACCACCTGGGATACCCCCTGCTCTCAGGGCAATATGACCTGTCCTACGCCACAGGTCAGTCAGCCCCATCTGTCCCGTTCGACCGTGGGTTCAGTACGCTAAATGTTATACCATTCTTACTTGATTATGTACTAACCAAAATAGATTGCTGGCAGTTACTAAAATAAAGCGAGGCCCAGAGTCCAGAATACTTAAGTTACTGTAATTAGATGCAGTCTGTTCAGTTACAGCCGATGACAAATCAGCTATCTAAATTCAGAACTGAAATAAGAATTATCTATGCTGGCCATACATTTTCCAACCCGCAGTAGGTCTCTCCTCCTCCTCAGCTGCTGTTGCCAGCCAACGAGCAGCAACCCCCTCCTCCCTCTACCCACCACCGCAGAGGTGAGAACAGTAAAATCCCCTTAGCAGCAGAGACAGGCAAAAGACTGACAGTGAAACAAAACACAAGCCTACCGAGACACGTAGGCAAACTGAGAGCAGTGTTTGCAAATCTGACAAATGCAGGTGGCAGACATGTTTCCTCATAAACAATGCACACAGCCCTTGTTAAAAGAATTTAGGCAGTGAGTTATGCGTACGGGCACAGATGTAGAACATCCTGTAAAAATAAAACCTTATGTTTCTTTGTCCTGGGTGCATTTAATTTGAAGTGAAAAAGAACACCCTGCTCTCGTCTTGCCTTACAACAGTTGGGTTGCAGGCTCAGAGGCAGCAACCGGTAAAGAAAACAAATCCTGGCCAAACAAAACCTTTATTATTCTGCTGCAATCTAGTACAATATGCAGTGCAGCATTTAGCCCCTCAGCTCATCCACTCTAAGTGGGTCCTCTGAGGACAAGTGGATCACAGTGTGGATAATAGAGATGTGGAATGAGCCCGCCAGGGTACAAGGACGCTGCAGTCTGCACTGACATCTAGTGGCAACTCTTGTACATTACTACTGGGAAATATATGAGCACTCAGTAGCCAGTTTATTACAGCAGCTGAAGGCAATGCAGCGGAGTACAGCACTCCTGCAGGAACTGGAAACTGACTCTCGGCCAGCACAATACTTAGAAATACCACAAAGAGTATATTGCATTACAAATAAAAGCCAAACTTTCACCTAAGCAAAAGTCCAGCAGTATTGTCAGCAAAATGTACTGAAGCATTATAAGTAAAAGTATTCATATGCAGAACGGACCATTCCAGAGCAGTACATGGTTGAATATGGTACAGTATACCATACAATTAGTATTAATCATATGTGTATGCAATCTTGTTTAAAGAGCAATTTAATGACAAGACACTACTACTGTGTTTATGAAAGGCATTATATGTTTGCTGCTGTTAATTTTTTAGATAATTATTTATTAAATCTTTTTGTCTCTAATCCAGTGATTAATAAGCGTTTCCTCTTTGTGTGTTTTGCAGGGAAGCCTGACCGCCACACCTCAACCCTGCAAAGATTCATGTGACTGGCTCACATGAGATGAAGATCTCCTGGGTGTTACCTTTTTAGACATCAGTTGAATGGTGTTTCTATCTATATTTTTATTTCTTCTGCCGAAAAGGCGAGGCAGATTGTCGTTGGGTTTTTTTTCCCCCCTCCCCTCGTAAATGACCCCAAATTCTCCAAACCTTGGACTGTAACAGGACTGATAATAACCCAGGTTCAAAGCCATCACTCTGCCCCATCACGCAGAGGAAACACCGACCCGCTGATTATCTAGTCTTTGCACTGTCAACAAATACAATGCAAAAAGAGACTATTGGACTGCCAGAACAGCTTTTTGTTGTGTTTTTTTTCCTTTGACTGCATTGTTTTTTGTCGCACGCAGAAAGATATTGGCAGTGATTTTGGGGAGCTGGGTGGCTGATGGGAAACGGGAGTCAAACTAAATTAAAGACTGACAAAAAAAAGTGAATCATATTGAAATGATTTCAACTCTACATCTTTGGCTTCTCGTATGCCGTGAAACAACAGTATATCCTTAACTTGACAAATGTTTGGCTGTATTTTGTGGGGAGAGGGAATATGGCAACAGCTGCTTTCTTCAGAGACTTAAGAGCCTGAGACTGAAGTTTTGTTTTTGTTTTGTTTTTTTCATTTTCCATCGTCATTGTTAATTCCCATCCTCTTTGAACCCTCAGATCTTGTTTCAGGGATGACGTTTTGCGAAGGGACCGCATACACCTCAACGGAGAATAAACACTATTCAAGTTTTCTTTTCTCGGTTATATTTTTCGTTCTTCTCCATATCATTGTGTTCATCTTTGAATGTGTCCGATGCTGGTATTAGTCCTGTTTTTTGTCCCCCCTCTCAATGAAGGGGCCACATCTGTCCTCACGCTCACTCACAACGGTGAAGCCACATTAGCAAGCGATGAATTCTCGGGGGCATTGTCATCACTGCATTAGACCACTCGTGGGGGGTTTTGGTGTTGTTACTGTAAGACTGTGCTTCACTCAGCTCATCCAGTTTGATTGTTTTCTGTAAACAATGTGAAACGTCACTCAACTCATGTATTTTTCTGCTGTAATATAGACCTCTAGCCGACGTTTATGTGCATAAATGTTTGTATTTATCCCAGCACGCATACTGTCACTGTTAAATAGCTTTCGGCCTTCGCAGCGTTTAACATTTTGTGCTCAGATCGTTGCTGTTGCAGATTCTTCTTTGGCCCCCCCAGCTTTGGTTGTCTTGCTGCAGATTTTTTTAAAGTTTATTTTATTATATGATGAACTTTTTCCACAAGTTTGGTGCACGTCTCCATTCATTTCAGCATGCAGTATGCGATTAGACTTGTTCCCAGACCTCTGAGCCGCTGTCCACATCTCTGGTAGTTTTCAGAGACTCAATGACAACTCAGAACTGACAACTCAGTCAAATTAAGAGCAAACGGTCTGATTTGTAGAGAACTGTGCTCTGTCAAAAGGCTTCGCTTGCTTGTGTGACTTCACCATAAACACACGCTCACCGCAGACAGTCGCTAAGCACGGTTTTCTCGCCAGCAGCTAGCTTTGGATCGGTCGAAAACTGGGCCAGTGAGTCTGACGCCTCAGACCCTAGTTTTCTTTGTTCAGTTGCTGCCTGTGCTCTAAGGTCAACTACTGGCACATTAAACAAGAGCTGCATGAAACAACAGCCCCCCGTGGGGAAAGAAAAATCTCTCTCTGCCGTTAACGTAACAGAACAAACACAAACCAATCAGATGCAGACAATGAACTTGATTAAAGAGGAAGGGGCGAGCCGGTGAAAAGCTTGAAGCAAAAGCTAAACGGGACCCGGATCACACAAACACACACACGACTGAAGTAGAAAGGCTTGAAGTCGCCCGATCAGTTGAAAAGGAGCAACGTTGCTCGAGGCTTTCCTTTGAATCTCAGACCTGCTGGTGGTGCCGCTCTGTCAAATTAAATCCAAGTCTGGTTCACTTTAAATCCACACAAAGCGCATCGGTCGGCACAGCCTGTCCTACCAGAGGTCCCTCTTGGCTTTAAATTACGCTTCTCTTATACCTCAGGGGTTGTCAGTGAAATTCTACCCACGTGCTATTTTGCATTGATTTGAGAGGGCTCCTGTTAATGGGTTTGTGAAAGGCACATTTTCTGCTCTGAGCGCTTGCAGTGGTTCATTCAGAAAAGGCGTACTGGCTCAGGATGGGGAATTGTTGGAGGTTTAAGTTCCACACCGTGCTGTTGTGGGTTGCGAGCGGTCTTTATGTTCCTCTCAAGCATCTTAATGAAAGTAGAATATCGACCATGTTGTCATTAAATTTAATTTGAATGATTTTGGTTTTACACTCACTTTAAATGTCTCCCATCGTCGTCGTATTTTTTCCCCCTTTCATCTAACACTGCGTGTGATCGAGTCCAGAAGCCACCAGTTAATCTCGTGTCTAACAGCCTCTGAAGTCGGACATCAGCTGTTCTCGCGATCGCAAAAACTGCAGCTCTTCATTCTGAGGTTCTTGGACATTCCAAGTGAATAGGTTGCCCGTTTCTCGTTCCCACGCATTTTGCAGGATGGTTCTTATCTTTTTGTCTTTTTGCGCATTTTAAAGAAGAATGGCTGACACGAATAAGCTGAATGTGGTGGTGTTTGACTTGTACTTAATCTGTAAGGGTAATTTAGGCAGCTGTGATGTTGTCATTAAAAGTCAGTGGGTTTTAGTACCAGCAGACTGCATACATATAGTTTTATCAGACAATGGTTGTGACAAGTGCATTTGTTCTCTCTCTGAGAGTAGTAATGTTATTTCGGTAGTAAGCAAAGCCCAGTGAAAATCATATATACTAAAGTGTATGAAAAGCCAGAAAAAGTAATGTTTGCTATCAACATATTGGAAAGTGCTTGGCTCTTGTATTTTGCAGGACTGTATTTGTTTCACGGTGAAGAGTATATTTATTGGCCAGCAGTTGTCTCAATTGGTGCCTAGTTGAACATTCTTCTGTGAAAACACAGAGACACTTGCTCGTTTGTCCTTTCCCGACCCACTTACTGTCACACAACCCCACCCCCCACCCCCACCCGCCCGCCCCCCACCCCCTCCAAAAGTACCAGTACTGGTGCTTGCAAGGATGTTTACAATGTCTTCATTTTCTTTCTGTGTAAGAAAAATTCAGAACTTCTTCCCCCTTCTCCTTTCTCCCTCCCTTCAGGAGTTTGTGTAAAGTGTACATTACCATGGTTCTTTTTTATACAATACTCTGTAACTTGCCTTTGTAAATTTGGGCTGGAAAAAATAAATCTTTTTATGAGACTATCTGTCCTGGGACCTGTTCAATGGCTCATGCTATTCTATATTTCTATCATACGTTCATACAGTATACCAAAAGTCTTAATGTTAGAGTCAAGTTTTTTAAATGGATATTCCTTTTCTGAAAGAAGTCAATTCAAGGTGGAAATACATGTGAGGATGTGGAAACTGCATTGTGGGTTTTGGCCACAGGAGAGCAGTGTCTACAGAGGCCTCAGTCAGTGCGAGCTGCAGTAAATGTCTGTTTAATTGCCGTTTAAAATATAAAGTCTGTTTAAAAGGAGTTTGATCACTAACTAAAGTTAGGAAGCATGAGTTTAAAGCAAGGCAAAAGTCATGTTGTACAGTATTTATGCTGTTGGTGCATCTCTGTGACATTGTAAGACACAATGTCTAAATGTGTAAATTATGTCTTACATGAAACATGTGCAGGAGCGTTGCATGCAAAAGATGCCTAACATTTGCAACCCAAGTTTCTCAAATTTGCCTTCGTGTTTTGGACCGTTGGTCAGACAAATTTAGTTTTTATGACCACACACAGCACACAGCCATAGACTGAAACATAAAATATACATAAGCTGCAGCCCAGCAGTATGTTGGACCAGCTGTCAACAGCTCGTCACTTAACGCTCACGCAGTTAAAACTTTATCTGCGTCTGCTGTGGCACTTGCTTCTATCAGGCAGCAGGGATATTTTTAACTGCCCCTTAATGCTCCTGGACTGAGAGTGTGCGCTCCTGTGCATTAGCATAATGCAACATCAGTGACAGGGAGTGATTACGCCGGGGATGATTTTGTTGAGTGTAAATGTGAAATCTGATTATCCTCTCTTCTCTGCAGAGGGAGGAGGGCTGTGGAGAGGGAGCAAGAGAGAGAGAGAGAGAGAGAGAGAGAGAGATGAGGTTGGCTGGAGGATAAATTCAGGAGGAAGGAGGGGTTATGATAGCAATGTGCTGAGCCAGTGGCTTTTCCACAGAGCAGCTGGCTGGCATCAGGACAGGACGGGCCGCTCACAGGAAAGCTACCTTGAGGACGGCTCTCCTCCGCTCGCTGTAGGACACTGAGGGTGACTTCCAGGAGGTGTTCATGGGATGCACTATCTACGCAGCCAGCCCTAAGGCCCTGCCCGCTGACGAGGCCCCAGGCCAGGACAGATACTACCAGCTCCCCCACTACCGCCAGCCTCATGGTAACTGCAGTCAGAGGATAGCAGCCAGCAGAGCCAGGTCAGTCAACAGCACACAGGAGGTGGGCAGTGAACGTGCCATGAGTTATGCTGACAAGGTGAATCCTAGGTAAAAGAAACTGATGCATAGTCTGTGACCAATCACAGAGGAGGAGATGTGTCAAAGAAGGATGTTTGAACTGGGTCAAACAGGATGTGGAATGTGCAAACTTGAATACAGGAAGATGAGTGTATATCTATATCCAGACAAACGACCTATCTGTCTGGATATATATACCACCTTTGTGTAATATATACATATATATACTTACTCACCTTTGTGGTGGCACCACCATGGTGGTGGGCCAGCCAGCAGCATGTGCCATCTGTGCGTGTGACAGCAGTTCTGGAGGTTTTATTCCCGTTTCCCACTATGCTGGGTCAGTATCGCCCCAACTCAATTTTCCAGACTGAAATATTGTTGCACTTTAGACTCATGAGATTCAGACATGATTGGATCCAAAACGTTTGTGATTCCAATGTGATAAACGCTGCTGAAGCACACTGTGAACCTTATAAAAACCCATCTCCGCATTTTGGTGGATTTCAATATTTTTCTGACACGCAAGGGGGTTGCATTTTGTTACCAGTGCATTCTGTTTGTTGAAAAATTATATACATTAAATAATTACCTGTCACTACATATACTATATAATATTAGACTAATCTCCCAATACTACAATACTATACAGTGTAGTGGTTCCCAACGTAGGGGTCAGGCCCCTCCAAAGAGTGACACAATACATCTGTGGGGTCAGGAGATATAATGGAAGATTACAAAAGAAAAAGCAAAGTTCTGTTTTTTTATTTGTTTTTATATTTTCTGTTGTTGATTATTGCATAAATATTTAATCTTACCTTTTGGCCTTAACTTCTCTTTGGGTGAAGTGCTAACTGAAACATGACGAGAAGGCCCAAACAGACACCTCTTTGCTTCTTCTCTGGCAGAAAAGGTTGGGAAACACTGGCTTAATCTTTAACAGTGTGTTGCATTTTATGATTTTATTGTATGTTTTTAAATGGAAAGCCTTAATCTGCAAAGTAATCAGTAACAACAGTTTTCGTATAAATGCAGCGGTGTAGAAAGTGTAATGTTTCTGTCTGAAATGTGGTGGAGCACAAGTGTCTTTTTGTAAGAGGTCACAACACATAACATATAAATGTAGTTGAGTAGGCCTGGAAGGTTTAGAGAATTACTTACTCTGCACCACTGAAAACACTGTAACTCCAGATGTTTGTTGTTGTTTTAAAACACTTTCAGAAATAAAATATTTTTATTTTACTCCTCGATTTCCATTTTAAATGTCCGATCTGACCTGTTGATTTAAAAAAACGCTCACATGCTAATAACACAACACGTGTTTGTAGTCACAGGTGAGCAGGACTGACTTCACAATTAAAAATCTAAACGTGGAAGAAAAAGGGCTATTTTCTCTGTCACCGTCGCAGATGTAATTCATGAGCAGTCGTCAGGTTGTTCCTGTGGGAGGCTGCGGGGAGAAAATAGCCGCGGTCTAATCCCCTGGCAGTGTGTAAACAGCCCACACTGGGCTGTAGGTAAGCTCAACCCACCTCTCCCACAAGCCCAGCTCACTTCTGGAGGAGGCTCCGGCTCCGTCGGCAGCGCAGCTTCGACCGCTTGTTCCGAACCGGAACTTCGGTATTTATCGTTTCATTTACGTTGACGGTTTTTGTGGGGGGGTCAGTAAAATGGTTTCGCCGAGTAATGCGTCAGACACCTGAGGAGTTACGAGGAGCCACGAGGCGACGAATCGGTGGGGAAAGTCGCCGCAGCTCGTGAGCTACAGGTAGGAGACGGTGGCGGGAGGAAGACAAACTTCTTCCCTTTGCCCCTGAACAGTTCGTGGCATTGGGAGTCTCGTGCAAGGTTTTAAGAAACACGCACAAACAGATGTCATCACTGGCTGTTTTGAGGTGCTTGCACAATGGGGAGGTTATTTCAGTGTCAAAGGCTGTGCTGTGTTGCACTTTCATAGACTAAATCAAGTTACAACACTAAGGAGAATCCAGGGATGAGCAGCACTATGTGAACAAAACAAAATCACAATGGTACCTACTAATCAGACAAAGGTCTGACAGTTATTTATGCATGATCCAAAAAAACAATACAGGCATAATCATCTTTTATCCTTTTACATCAATTGAATTGCTGATATATTTTTTATAAGCACAGTCTTGTTTTAATGTACGCACATGAGAAAAAAACCCTCCTTTGTGAACTGCTCAAGACTGCAGAAAACAAATGTTGTTTTCTCACCATCATGAGACAAACCCACCTTCAGCTTTTTAGTCAGGTTTGACTTTTACTTCTACACACCCACTGTACACAAAGCAGCTTACAAAGCCTGCCGTCTTCCTGGGGACTCTCCTTGAAGTTTGTTGACGTGACAATCTTAAACAAAGCAAGTGTGAGTGAATGAAGACTGGCCTCAGTTGTTGTAGTGTATCATTTAGTCTGTTTGTCTCTGTTGAACTGTGAATTGATTTAGCAGCTTGTGCTACGTATGTGCACAAAGTGGGAGGCATTTCACGTGGAACTGGAGCCTGAAAAATGGACTTGACTTTGGTTAGTGACAACGACTTACTTGAGGAAATGAGCGGGCGGATACAGAGAGAGTGCAGTGATTCTTCAGCAACTGTCCCTGTGGCAAGCTACCTTAACAAGATTACACTTTATTGGATTGGAGGATGTCTTGTGACAGCACAAAATGTTTGTCTCCAGAGACAAAGAAGGACATGGAGGAGGACAGATGTCCGTTTGTCACGTACCTACAAACAGGTACTTAATAACCATAAGCAACTTAGCAACTATTCCTTTCAGCATTTCTTTTATATTGACAAACTGGTTTGGACTTTCTTATGTAAATCCTCGAAATATACAGCTAAATATCAGATCATTTGAGGACATGAGGAAACTTTCCAGGAAATGAGCTGGAAAATATGCATCCCTGAAGATAAAGAGGGTTAAAACAGCCACGCTACCCCATCACTCCAGTGAACCTGTGGTCATTCATCGGGTCTCTTGACTTGACTGGAGTCTCTTACCTCTGCAGGAAACCCACACAGACTTAATAAGACACAGGTGAACTGAAGCGTCCTCATGGTCAAGCTCACAGTGAATGTTTGTGTCAGTAACTGTCTGATCAGGACTGGTATGTCTTTTCTAGACTGCAAGAAACCATTTTGTGAGTGAGGTAACCAAACAAAGTCTGTTCCCTCTGTTAGACAACAACATGCTGATGTCAGAAATTCCCAGCTGTCAGGTAAAAGGTCGTAAAGAGCCCCCCCACCTAAACTAAAAATAAGGTGACTGACTGCCCACAGTCTTGGTCAAGTTTAATGTCAATGCAAGCTGGTTTTCACTAGTTGATAGTACATGAAACTGAACTGATAGCTGTCTGGATGGGAGCATCTCAATCACAAAACTTTTGCTCTGCCTCAGAAAATGGGCAGCACCTGCCAAATCAAAGGCATTAGCACATAATAAAGAGTAAAAAGGTGTTAAAACACAGGTTAGAGGCTGGTTGCAAGAAACATGTTTAGGTTTTCTATTTTGGAAATTCATTTTAGAATGCCATTTTCACAACTTTTAACAAAATGTTGACTCATTTACATTTTGCAAGTTTATGTCTGCAAGTCTACTGTTTAAATGAATACCTACTCTCTATAGTTATTAGTCTAGAGTTATCTCTCCTTTAACCTCAGGTTTAAGGAGATAAGATCCCACATTTTATATATTACAAAAGGCCCTTCATTTCCCATTCACTCTCTGTGATCCCAGATAACCTGTCAGATGTACTGTAACCTCAAGCACCAGGAAGCCCCTGTTGTTTGAACAGGTCATTGGCTGACGTAAAACTTCTGGCCAATTAGAGATAATACGGTGGAAAATGCATGCAGGAGCCTGTTTCCATCAGCACCTGTAATTATACCAGAGCAGGTGGTAATGACTTCCCCTCTCCCAGAGGAAAATATGGCACAGGGCAGGTGTGTGTTTGTGTGCGCATTTTAAAAAGAAAGAAACACCTGACATGCACGGGAGAGGAAAAAAAACGATAGATGTTTTATATCCAGTACCCATACGGTGATATGATAACACTGTAAGCATTTATCTCTTGTCTCCACCAAGGGTAACACCAGGTTTTTTTTCTTATCAATTAGATCAGTTATTCCCAACCAGGAATACTTCTGCAGTTGCCAGGGGTTACAGGAAAGACTGGTGACTACTCATTTGAAAAAGCAGGAGTAATGGATCAGCAGTAAATGTTAGCTAGGCTAAAGGAACAGTCAGCAAGCTAGTCAACATCATCAGTTAGCTAGATAATGGATGGTTGTTGAAACAGTTAGCCAACTTTTTGTGACTTGAATAGACAGTTAAGTATAGGAAGTAAAAAGTTGCTGAAAAAGAGCTGACAGCTAAAACTAAAGGGCAATCCATACGCCTTGTTAGTGAGAATTAAATAATAAGCACGACATCCTTCTCGATTAGCAATTATAATGAACAGCTAAATATAATGGATAGCCAGTTAAATGAGCTAGTTAGCTAAAAGTAACAAACAAGTTGACAAAAAAGAAAGTAGTGTGTAAGTTAAAGTTGTTAGCTAAGAGTGATAGGCAGAAATTGTTGAAATGTAGTTTACCAGTAGGTTAAAGTGTTGGATAACCAATTGACACATAGTTAGCCTATCCAAATCAATAGGTAAATTCTTAAACTAGATAAAAGAAACTGATTAAGTGTTGACATGGTGTAACAATGGATAAGATTACACCGCTACCTAAAAATAGTGGAAAAACACTTGAAATAGTGAGCTAACAGTAAAAGATAAAGATACATTTCTGTGCTAAAGGTAAACTGTTGAAAGAGCAAGCTAACAGTAATGAATAATATCAATAACTAAAATAGTGACAATTCATTTGTATGAAAAGATATTTGTAATACCCATTTTCATGTAATCAGTTGTGTTAAATGACATCCAGTTTAAAATCCATTCAATAGAACACATTCAAAACACGACAGGTAGAGCTGGTTATTAAGAGGTACTCTGGCTCATGTGGGGGTATATGGAATAAATAATGTTACCAGTTCCACTCAAGTGATCTGGATCACCTCTGCCTTTCCATTGCTTTTAAGGTCTCATTGTAGATGGAGATTGCAAGGCTTGTTTTCCCTCCCACAAGAAGCCATTTGCTTCCATTTCCAACTGCACACATACAGCGTCAACAAGCCCTTAAATTGACCTGAGCCGAATAATGCATCCGAGAAAACCTGTGGTTTGGTTCCCTCAGATTTTCAGCTGAATCGTTCCTTTACTGAGACTGACTTCTGAGCGTTTCAATTGTTGTCTGTATATTATACTTTGCTCACTGTGAATCACCAGCCACAGGAAGATCTACAGTCCCTGCTTGAAACCACATCACCTTGCACAGCTGTGTCATGTAATAGACTGTATATGGGTCATATCGCTGGTTTCTTCTTCTTCTTTTCGTCTCTGTGACACTTCATTTTAGACGTTTGGTGCTGAAAAGTTTATCCCCAGGCTTGTTTAAAAATGTTTCACTCCGCTCCCAGCAGCACATCAGGTCAGCCATCTGCACAACCTCTGATGTGCCCTGTTTCTTTGCGGACATCTGGGCGAGCGCACACACTGACCCCATTTACACAAGCGCACAGCATTATAATACTAAGTGGAGATTTTTAATGTAGTGTAAACCAGCAGAACCAGACTTTGAATGTTGCATCACCCGCCGTTGTGTTGATTTTAAAGACAGAGTCCACTTGTGTGCCCTGTAAACCTTTTGGGAAGAGTTCTATTTGAAGCCAAACCTGGACAAACAAAACAAACACAGTGCACATGAAAGTACAGCAGAGAGGTGCCCGCTGTTAACATAGACATTTGTGTTTGTGTATTCAGGGCCAGGAGCATGACTGAGCAGCAGGAGCAGAGCGAAGAAACAGGCCTGCTCTCAGCTCAGGACCTGGACCCCGCCAAGGACGACGATGCACATGGCCACTTCAGGCAAATCTCACACACACAAACGCACGCACACACACTGCTCTGCAACACTTGTTGTCTCCCCAGGCTCTCTCTTTTTCCCCACACACCATCTGTATCCTGTGCATGATCATGGGTTACAGCCCTAGGTAATTTATTTTCACAGCACTTATTTTGTGCTTTTATTTCAGCTATATTTGATGTCAAACAATGGTCAAATGTGCACGCACACACATGCACACAAAGAGACCACAAACAGAGATTTACAAAGGACGTTTTTTTTCCTATTCCCCCAAAGGCCTGTGTACAAAATCTATGCATTTGGGAAACTGAAGCAGTCATGTCAGCGTGTTTTAATCCATGTAAACATATTTTTTCTGTGCAACACATGCATATGCAAAGTGGATGTCAGCAGGCTGTATGTGTGTGTGTGTGTGTTATATAAAGAGCAGTATAATCCAGGGAATCTGTCCTGAGATGAGATTTAGCTCTGAGTCATGGTGTGTCCTTGCAGACCCAGTGAATGGGAGGGGCTTGAATCCTTTACGCACACGTCGGTCACAGCATGCAC
The DNA here is from genome assembly GCA_016785225.1 of Psettodes erumei. Taxonomy (NCBI): domain Eukaryota; kingdom Metazoa; phylum Chordata; class Actinopteri; order Pleuronectiformes; family Psettodidae; genus Psettodes; species Psettodes erumei. Next base: position 2,014,754 of record JAFBJZ010000863.1, on the reverse strand, counting down.
TGTGTATGTGTTGTCCCCTGCCAGTGGCCGACTTGCTTCAGTGCTGCTCTTGTGCTGTATGCAAAACACCCAGGTTGTAAATATTTGATTGTGTAAGTGTTTAAAGCTGCTTTTATTAATTTATGGCCACTAGACCATAACAGGCTGACAAATGCACACAGCCACCACATATCACCAGTATATAAAGTTGTTAGGGTTGACGAGTGAGCAAACAATGGACCGTTTACACGTCCAGGACGCACAAAGCAACATTAACCTCGTTTCTGAATCATGACTCTGTTTAAATGATGAGTGGACGTCTCTCTTTTTAGCTCTGCCAACTTGTATAGACTTTCTTCAACTATTATAACTGAAACTCTCTGAGTTTAAGGTTTGTCTAACAAACACTGTCCTTATTATTTGCATTTACTCACATAGAATAAAAATGAAATAAATTTTGAAGTTGTATTTTTTTAGTTCAGTGTAATGTTTGCAGGACATTTGTCTTTATTATTTTAAGCGCTTTTTCCTACTGATTTTATGAGAAATGTTTAAGCTAAATCTATAAACGTTTCATCCATCTCCATCACCCTGTTTTTGCAGCTCTTATTAATAATATTAAAGATTGTCCATCAGGAATCCTCCATGCAAATCATGCAACGTGACTTAAGCTTGCTGTAACTTGGATAATGTAGCTCAGTGAGTGTCAATCAGCCGCACAAACAAACTATCAACAGGCTCGGGGTGGATAAAAGCACAGATTCATTTTCACAACTATATGCACCGTGTCTTAAAAAAAAATAATTTGATCCTAACCCCAGGAGGCAATTTGCAAATTTTTCCACATCTCTCCTCATTCCTGTCCTCCCCTCTGTCTCACAGTGAGTCTGTCCACTTCTCTCAGTACTCTCGGTCCCAATTTCCTCTCCTCAGTTTAAATTATTGACTGGGAGTCCACTGCCGCACCGGCCGCCGATGGGAGGTGTTCGCTTTCTAATTTAGGATTCAATTTAGGATTCTTTGAGCAAGTAATTAGTTTCACTGTTCAGCCTCACAGCCAAGGGCACTGCAATACATGGACCAGGCGCATGCGTATGCCTGCAATGCAAACACACACACACACACACACACACACTTGTAGCAGGGAACATCTTGCTTTGCTCCTGATTGGTATAATCTGTTACACAGGTTTAGTCTCATTTGCAAACCACAACTTTGGAAATGACATTAGGGACCAAAATCCATTGTTGTTGTTGCTCTTAGAAGATCTTAAGGTTATTACATCTTATGTGCAGGACTCAGACAGGTTCACAACATTTACACAATGTGATCACCAGTCCACTGAGTCTCCCGGCACCTAGAAAGACCTAAGACCTTCTTTAGTGATTTCACTGCAGTTGGAAAATATGATGGTTCCTCCTGGGCACGTGAATTCATTTCAAACTCAATGAATAATGTCAAAAATAAACTTTAGGTGACATGCTCAGTGCACCACATTCACAGCCCTCCTAACACCACAATGGGAATTGCTTGTGGCAGTTTTCTTTACACACTCGCCTCGATGCACCGGCAGTATTGATTAAGACCTGGATCTGGTGTAAAAGAGAGAGAGTGAGAGAGAGTGAGAGTGAGGACCAGAGAGCCGGTGAGTCCCCACAGAGCTGCCTGTGTTTTTAATAATCACTCTCTTCTCTCCACCTGGGAATGCAGTGCCACTGTGGATCCTATTTATAGGCAGCAACCAGCAGGCAGGAGGACCAGCACACATGCACCGGTGTTCATAACATGGTCACAAGGTAGCAGCATGTCTTATCCAGGAGGGAGACTTTAATAGGAAGAAATTCTCAGACAAGCTATTATATGTCAAATAATTAAATGTTAAAACAAGGGATTATTTACTAAACAGCCTGCTTTCTGAAGTCATTATAACTGTGCTGTAATTGTTTAGTACTGCTGACATTTTTGGAGACTGGTTTTTACTTAATAAATGAACATTTTGTGAGGAAATACTTCACAATATGATGTTCTATTGGGGGAAAAAGCAAAATGTATTAAATGTGAAACAAGTCAGTTTTTCACTTTTAACGACAGGGAAAGGACAATTTGGGCATTTTGGATCTTTCGGATGGGTGCTGGGTGAATGTTCTTCCTGCTGTTTTGAAGATAATACTGCACGTGACGTAAAGCCAGTGATGTACCGCTTTAAGTGTCTGTAAGGTGTCCAGCAGATCCAGGGGGAGAGTTGACAGCACTGCCGCAGCTGCGCTGCTCTGCTGTAAACAACAGCTTCATCCCGATCCGACCCACACACACACACACACACACACACACACACACACAGCAGGCAGCCACAGCATCTGTCAACCCCCTCTGCTCTCTGACACTTTAACCCTGCCTGGGTCTTTTTCCAGCCTGAGTTGTGGATCTCTGACATGTCAAAATGAAACCTCTAATGACTGCAGAAATGTCCACCAATGTTCACTTCTGTAATGGGAATGAAAGGTTATTGTTCCCCTTGACATTAGAAGTTTGACAGAACAATCCCGACTTAAGGTCCACTCCGTACACATCACATGAACTGGATCAGCAGACTGAATTTGAGCTCAGCTGTCACAGAGGTGGCTCTGTCGTCATGTGAGCTCAGTGTCGTATTTTAGGGGTTTTTTCATCTGGCGCACTTGTTGTCCAAAACTTTACGCCAGCATGGATTAAAAAAGTCCTAAAGGTGCTGAAGATAACCACAAGACAACCACTTTAATGTCAACACATCGGTCTCCATGACGCTTAAGTTAGAAACCCCTGCCATGTCAGCTTTATTACTGTATGCTGAGACATAAGCCTTAGCTATAATTAAATTTAGTAATAATAATTTGGTTCTGATGTAAAATTCTGTTGCATGAAGTCGATGCAAGAAGATATTTAACCAAATGAAATCTAAAAAAAGTTAGTCATTGCAGTGCACGCAATATTTTTATTCTTCCTTTTTTCTTAGATGTCCTTCATATCGACATTCAAAGAATTTTGTAATTTGAGTAATTGAGTTATTTTGTAATTTTTCCTGACACCACCACTTCCACTGTGAGACGGAGCGATGTGGAAAGAAAGCAGCAGAGTCAGGGAGTGTTGTTTGGGGACAGAGGTCACACTATCTTCTTACCCAGAGGACAGTGTCTCATTAGAACAGGGACACTGACCGTCCTGCTGCTACAGAGGCAACAGAGAGGGTTGGTTTAACATAATGACACCTTGCTGTGTAGGCCTACAGTAAAGGACGCCTTTCAAGGAGAATACAAATGTGGTGCCGTGGCGGTGGCTGCTGAATCAGCGGTGTTGAGAAATAGATTTCCATGATGTACCATTCTGAAAGAATGTGTAAGAATGAAATTATTGTCTTTACGCTTTTCACTTATGCTTCTTGCTTCCGCAGCTAGCTGGCACTGTCACAGCTTAACTCCAGAAAGACTCTTGGTTTTCTGTTCTCTGTTTTCTGTTTTGGCTCATTTCCTGTTTTATTTTTGGTAATGGTTTCTGAGTGTGCCTTCTGGTTTTCACTTTTACTTCCTGTGCTTGTGGTCGTCTGCCCGGCCCGGATGCGTTTCACCTGTGCCCTCTTATCCCTGCCTTCCTTGTGCATTCAGGTCTTGGTCGAGCTTGGTCGGTTTTGTCTTCGTCAGTTTGATTCTGTTTCAGTGTTAACCTGTGTTTTGTCCACCTGTTTTTGTCTGCTGTTGTTGCTTTTTGTTCCTGATCTCCTGTGGACTAAGACTTTCAACTGCGATTTCAGATTTGTGAAAGCTGTATTCTGTTTTTCAAAACACAAACAAACAACACAATCTGTGCTTTCTTTTCCACATCTAGACCACATCAGAACAGATCTAGAGCAAAGACCACTACACTTAGACTAATCAAAGGCAAAACACCACAGTCCTGTCTCCATCACATTCCTCCTGTTGGACTCTCTGCTCTCTCTGAATTTCCTCCTGGCTTTTGATGGCTTCCTCACCATGAAAAATGGCTTCCTCTGAGGGTGATAATACATCACGGCGCACGGGAGGCTGCATTTTGGTTCAGCCCGGTGCTTCTGTTTTTGTCAGTGCCTCGCTGAGCGGGAAGTGTTTTCATGTCAGCGCTGCTGCTCTGCTCCATGTCAATCACCTGCCGCTCACAGAGAGATGCAGGAAGGAAGAAAAGGTCTGTGTCAGGGATTAATCCTTCAAAGACAGCTCGCCTTTCAGACCATGTTGTTGCTGCACACGTCTTCTTCTGCTTTGAAACATCTTAACTCTGACAGCAGTTCATTTCACTGACATTTTCCTTAAAGGGCTGATTATACTGTATTTTATCGACTGAAAGGTTGTGTCTGCATCAGCGATAGATGCGAGCACGGTGCTGTGACATCTGCTGCACTGTTTTAAATATTCCTCCTGAGACGAGTGTGCAATGCCAGCGGTGTGTGTGCGAGTGTGTGTTGATGTAATTTGTATAAAGAACAACACAGATAATCTCCTGGCATGGTCAGTATTTGTGTTTAAACGCTTCAATATTTATCTTTGATTGTGTTGTTGTGCAGTTTTGCACACACCGATGATTAACTTGTCATGTGGAAGCTCTGACCCAGCTGGGATTTTTCATGCCATGTACACACATATACACACATACTGTACCCACGCACACAAGCAAACCACCATTTGTTGTGCTGCCAAGAACTGATTTTGCCTTTTTCTTCAAGGCAGATGAAAACATTAACCTGTCTTCAAATATGCCTGTATGAATATATATATATATATATATATATATATATATTTTTCCCTGGTAGTGCATTGACAAGACTCAAAGATGCATGGTATATTTTGTGCACAGCAGGATTGTCATTGTTGACAGACACACATATAAAGAAGTGTATTTTTCCTTTCACGTCAGGTTTCAGCTGGTTGAAGACCTTTCCTACGAAGATGTGAAGAAATGTTACAGGGGCTCGGTGAGTCTGGTCGCTCTTTCATGCTCGTGTGACTGGAGCAGGTCCAAAAGTTAAATGTTTAATCCATAATGGAAGTGGCACTGCTAATGCCACTTTCCCTCTCAGGAGATTGTGTGATTTCTCTCCCCTTTATACTGCAGTGTTTATATATTTCAATAGCAATTTGATTTATTTATTTATCTTTTGGAAATCATGCATGATACTATGCCAACAAGCCAGAAAAGCTAACATGCTGCCGTAGAAGATTTGTGCAGAAATACAAAATAATTCCTGCTTTCACCCAGCCAGTGAGAGATTCTTCAAGTTCAAGTATCTCTCACATTTCAGATTCTACTTAGAAAGCTGAATGGAGGACAAATTATATTCCACTCACTGTCATCATGATAATATATAAAGACATTCTGCATGATGTACCTTGTTCTCAGTGGGTCACCTCCTTTTTTGACCAATAATTTTCTCATCTGTCATCAAGTAGAAAACAAATTCTCAAAATTCCTCCACGTTTTATATTTTTGTGCTGCAGTGCTGCCCAGTCGCCTCAGTATTTCAGCCTTGGCATGGCCCCATGCAATAACAGCATCATGATCAAGCAGAAACAATACAACCGCACTGCACAAACTAATCATCCAGTGCCATTTCACCTACCAGTTCAGTTCAGTTTAGCAAATGTTTCTACATTCATGGCCAACATTATCTCTGGGCTTCCCCCTCCCCACCAATGGTGATACAGTCCTCTGCATTGACCTACTGTAAGCAGCACATCACCGAGGACAGAAGGCGCTCAAGCACGATCTATAAATAGAAAGACAAAAACAGGAGCGGCAGACAACAGCAAACTGAGCCGAGACGAGTCAGAGGAAAGATAGACGAGGTGCAGGATGGGCCAGAGGAGCAGGGGGAGCAGAGTTTGGTGGCAGAGGGAGTCGAAAACCAGAGGCGAGGCTGAGCGGCGAGGGAGGAGAGCGAGAGATGAATGAGACCTTTTGTGTGTTTTGGGAGGGAACGGGTGATTTACCTTGAAAAGCGAGCGCTTTTCAGGTGTGACACAGTTTGACACTACAAACAGGCAGAGAAAGAAAAGGATTTCAACTGAGAAGAGTGAGAAGTACCTGCATATGCCAGTGTGTGTGTGTGTGTGTGTGTGTGTTTTTTTCAACTTGGAGTGATGAAGGGAAGAGTGTGTCTGTAGGGGAGGGGGAAGGAGAGGGAGGGTGTCAGCTGGGTACTGCAGAGTGTAGAGTCACTGGAGGTGTATTTCAGACAGAGAAAGAGAGCCTTGTAGTTTTTGAGAGCGAGCTCAGTGGCTTTAAACTGAGGCGTTGAAGCTGTAACTCTGTAGTGATGTGTGTGTGTGTGTGTGTGTGCGTAGGTGTGCACATTAGAGCCAGGTGTGTGTGTGTCTGTAAGTAGACTAGTTTGTATGTAGACTAGAAGGGAGTCAGTCCTCCATCTCTGCCCCATACTGACCGGCGACAGGGGTGTGTGTTGGGGGGGCAGTGTGTGTCTTGCAGCGGCTTGCTCCAGGCCTTGGATGTGCGCGAGTGTGTTTGTGTGTACGGCGCCAACGTGCTGAGCCTGGTGCAGAGCTCGCGTCCTCTGAGGGAGAGGGTGGTGTCTGCGGCGAGCGGAGCCGGAGGGGCCGGCGGCGCCGGTGGCGCTAGCGCTGTGCAGGCGGGCCGGTCCGCCAAGGAGCTGCTCATGACTCTGCCCTGTCCCTCTGCACAGACCGTCAGCAAGTACAACTCGCAGTACCACAAACTGTTCCAGTGCGTACCCAAGGATGAGATACTCATGAAAGGTACTGTTCTTTTGAAAGAAAACTTTAAGACTGTGTGTCCTGCAGCATCTCTTCGGTTGTTCAGCTTGTGTGTGGCTGTGCACATCATCATGCTTCAGCTTCACATGTTTCATTTCAGCCATTTGCCTGTGATGTATTTCTATTGTTTCTATTTTTTTAATCCTGACTGTTTAAACTGTGTAGCTTTTCTTGTGAGCTGCTAATGCACAGTAACAACATGAGATTGACATCTGCCTTTTATTGAATATCAGATCAGCTTTTTCAGCTTTTAATGGGACCTCGAGTTGATGCTTTTTATTGAACAAAATGAGAAAATTCAAAGTCCCCATCTTCTCAGATTTGAGCATTTACTGCTTCTCTGTTTTATATCATTAAAAATGTACCTTGGGGTTTTGAAGTCCAGCAGAACAAACTACTTTAAGACATTTTGGGCATTTGAAGATCTTTCTGACATAATAAAGGCTAACTGATTCAAAAAATCAATGATAAGTCATTAGTTGTGGCATGCACGTGGGATCTAAAGTTGACATGATGGAAGTTGCATCAAACCAAAAGTCAGTCAGGCTTTTTCATAGCATGAAGGCAGGTGAGGATTGTGTCATATGTCACAGTGTCTTTAAAAATCATTTCAATAATCCTTCAGCTTTGATGCATTGGTATCTTTAACAGTATTCCCTTCATTTGTATGAAAAAATCCACAGAGCAAACCCTTTGACAGTAATACAGTATACAGTGTAATTCTGCTTTTGTTCTACTTTTTATCAGTTTGAAGTGGCTGTGGTGACACTGTGTCCAGCTTTGATTCTTCTTGCTTCAGCTCTGCCATCTGGTAAAGCTCAGAAACACTGTAAACCGTCAGATTTCAGCACAATCACCTCCTTCTGCGCAGGATCGACTCCTCCGTTTGCTCAGTTCAGCCTGGTTTACCAATAAATCTGATGCAATGTGCAGCCTATTAGAGTGAACCCAGTGACGTGAAAGGTTGGAGGAGAGTGATTGTAAAAACGATTTCCTCTTCTGTTCCCAGTGTACTCCTGTGCTCTTCTCAGAGATATCCTCCTGCAAGGCCGCCTCTACATTTCCAGAAACTGGCTGTGTTTCTATGCCAACCTCTTCGGCAAAGACATCAAGGTGCGGACGACTGACAGGCGGCCTTAACAAACCTATAAACTGAATGTCAAACCCGAACCAAGTAGCTCCCAGCTTGTCACAATCTGACATGCTGACTGGACAAATTATTTGACTGAATGTCCGTCAGGATTATGGACTGGCTTTTCAGCATCACGGTCTTAATTCTCCCACATAGAATAAGTCTCTGCAATGTGAAGCTAAGACTTCCTGAACCCTTAACCTCGACCAGCTATGTGATTTTTGTCTTTGAAATGTTGCGAATTGTTCCTTTTTTTTCCATGTCCTCGAAACCAAACCTCTCCTGACATCCTGGTGACAATAAGCTTCTTATTCTGACTGCATTCCTTACATTCTGACTGAAATAAGACACGTTTCATGTCCTCCACTGGTTTTATTCTGGGGCTTTTCCTGAGTGTACTTCAGTGTCTGCCGTCCCTGTCGGCTTTTTATTCCAATCATACCAATGTCTTTTTTAACCTACCCTATCATTCAGTTTCAGTTTAAGCTCCTTGGATCCGCGTGTCCTTATAAGTCTTATATTCTTTCCTTTTTCTAGGTGGCTATCCCCGTTGCTTCTGTGAGGCTTGTGAAGAAGCACAAAACAGCCGGCCTGGTGCCCAATGGCTTGGCCATCACCACAGACACCAGCCAGAAGGTAAACACTTCCAGCGCGGTCGCTGTGAATTAAAATACTTACGCTGATTAGCACAGCATGGGTGTATTTTCCAGCCGAGGTGTGATGGAAAAAACAACACCACGCTATAGATAGGAGCGGAGCGGAGTCCCAGTCTGGCAGCACGAGAGAGAGAGAGAGCGAAGGTTTTTTTTCCACCATCACAGCAATGTTCAAACGGTCGGCTTCACTTTGACATGTCGGACTCAGCCTGTCATCAGTTTGTGTTTTCAAGGACATGCTGTTCTTCAGCTTCTGTTCTGGCCTCAGCAACCTGTGAATAATGATAGTCAGTAAACAACATTAGCATGTGGTAAAATCCATCATTTATCTTCACTTAACAGTTACATTAAATAAAGGAGTTTATGTAGCCCACAGGGTGACAGATTTTTTTAATGAACTGCTCCTCCAAAATAATTATCTATGTTCATTGCACTTTTTGCAAGGGAGTAAAAGTGGGAGGGAAATTAAGTGATTTGACAACTGAGGGAGAGAATTAACAATACTGAGCACATAAAGAAGTAATTGGAAACCTCGATTCATCCAAAATCTCCTACCTCCAACACACAGTGGGCTCCTTAGACCTTCAAAACACAAGCATGTTGGCATTTTATTTGTTTTATTTGAAATTTGCAGCTCAAATCTGTGATGTCTTAGTTTCCATATGGTGGAATGTGGTCAAACTGGTCCAACTATGATGTGTCTAATGTGGTACATGTAAATATTAGAAATACTGGCAAGTGAAAAAGAAGCAGAAAACTTTGGATTATTCTTTGTTGTCCTGTGTTGAGATAGGAGCCCATAAACAGAGCTCAACTGAAAGACAAATAGCGCTTGTTGAAGCACATGGTTTTGGTTTAGAAGACAGGCTTTTGTAGGAGCTGTTGTTTTTGCTTAAACCCATGGGCAGATCTTGTTACTTAATTCACGTAAATAGGTCACATCATATTCTGCATGTTTTTAGTTGTAGCACAAATATTTCAGCCTCATGCAGACTGTTGCCACAGCGCACACATTAATATACTATACTACTGTATAAGCTCATATACCACTGTACATGCATTGACACTGTCAACACAGGGCTGCTGTGTGTGCATGAGATAACACTGAGATGGTGTGAATGGTCACATGCTTCCCCCTCCCTCTCTTTACCTTTACATGCTCAAACTTCCACCTGGGGTTGTAAAAATAGCTGCTGATGTCCCACTGCTGCAAAGCACTATCGTGGACTGTGGTCTGAGGTTGGAATTTTGCTGATGCAAAATGAGCAGATAAATCACCTCAGGAGTGAAATGACGTACAACTACTATATATTCTTACCCAATGCCCAACTGAGGGTCTGACCCCCCCCAGTGACCAGCAGCTTCCTAACAAAGAATCACCTTCATCAGCATACAGCATATGGATATAATGATATATACCATACAAGGACAAATTCCTCTATCCTTATACATTACATCTGCATGCTTATATAATATCCATTACATAACCATACGCTCATACATGCCCCTATACAGTACAACTATGTGTTTCACTGTATATATAAATGACCGGAGGTTGGTTCCTCCTGTTTATGAGGTAAAACATTTGCAGCTTGTGTCTGTAACAACAAGAGATGTACAAACAACAGGACTGTATGTGAACTGGAGTGGACAAAAAACAGCTCATAAAGTACAATATGAAAACTCAGTAAATAAATTCAAAAGCGCTGTTTAGATAACAGTATTTATCCAGGTCAGAGCCATATCTGGGTAAGCTGTCACTGACACGTCATTCATAATTTTTCCTGAAAGAATAAAGCGGAAAAGGAATGTGATTAGAGAAATATCCTCTTTGTGCCCCAGATTAAAGCCTTTGAATCCCTGATGTGTTATTTCTATCAAGTTTTCAACCCTGACCTCGTGGTGTTGATGCCCTACAGGGCTGCAGATACATTCACATACCGCTGGATAGCCTTCATGTATTGATTGCATATGAACAGTATGAGCCGAGCATTGTTGTGTGACTGATTTTGAGGGAATAACTCTGTTAGAATGATAGAAATGTTTTAACGTGTATGGGTGAATTCAGAATCTTTTTCTGTATATGCTGTTCTCAGGAGTGAAAATTACATGATCAACATTCCTCTTTTCCTCATTTCCTCAGTATGTGTTTGTATCTTTGCTGTCGAGAGACAGTGTGTATGATGTCCTTCGCAGGATCTGCACACACCTGCAGGTCAGAGGACACACACACACACACACACACACACATCATGCATGCTGACAGACTGTACACTGTACTGTGGGGTGCATATGTCAGTAAAACGGGTAATTTTACTTTCCTCTCCAGGTCAACGGGAAAAGTCTGAGCTTGAAGCAGTTCATGGAGGAGCCGACCTTATCGCTGGTCAGTGGCAACTTTTCACAAACCATCGCAAAATCGTAAAGCTGCACAGATCAAATCCACCCGCTATGAGTGTTGCGTCAGTGTTTGCTGGCCGTGTTAACAAGCACCTCGGACTTGAAGGCTGACTCACCTTCTTACCCAGACGGGATCAATAGATCATTCTTGTAGGGAGGCTGCAGCCTCACAGTGAATTATCCCCCGAGTCGGCAAGATGCTATCACAGAGCTCTGTGAAGTCACCTTGTGTGTGTGTCACAGGCCGCTCGGCCACAGAGCAGCTTTTGTAAGAAGGAATAATTAAGTTCTGTTAACATGCTCGTCCTTGATCTCACTCTACTCTGCGCTGATAGTATTCACGGAAAAGGAGGTTTTTGTTCATGTTGTCAGCATATTGTGATTAAGGTGGAATAGAGCTCTGTGTGTGAAAATGGCTGAATTCATAGGAAGAAATTCTTGTTGATTCAGTATAACCTGAGTATCCAGATTGTTTTTGAAAATCTTTTTACAGTATTTCTTTCATACAGGCCCCTGTAGGGCTTCATTCAAAGCTTGAACATGAATATGGAGCAAGTCACCCTGATTTGAAGTTGTAACTCACATCTTCAGTCAATACATATATTTTTCTCATGCTTTATAGACCAGTTATAAAACATTGATTAGGAGCATCTTTCATCCCTGTGATTGCTGGGACAGTTGGACCACTTACCTGGACCAAAATCATTTTATTTACTGCTTATTTGCATTTATAACTGCACACTTGCATCTTAATAAAAAGCAGACAATCCATATGTATTACCATCATTTATAACTGCACTGTAACAAAAAGAAATGACAAACAAACAAACCTGGCATCCTGAGGATGCCAGGTTTGCCAGGTCTCACATACATTTTCAAAGCCATTTGAACTTACAGTATATCATCATCACAAAAAGTGATTCGTTAGGATGTGGTGCTATAGGACGGCTTTTTAGTTTTGGTCATTTACATCTTTCTCCTCTGTGTCACAGGACGAGTTCCCGACTCCAGATGAATTCCCTGTGGTCGATGAATTCCCCTCAGTGTTAAAGTGGAGAAGGAAACCCTCGGTGGTGTCTGTGTCCTCCTCCCTTCCTGACCTCCTGGGGAACTCCACCAGCAGCCTGAGCACCACCGACACGCCCTTCAAATCAGAGCAGCTGCTGGAAGGTGATAAAAACCATCCACACAGTGGAGCATGCAGCATTACTGTGTGGACACGGAGTCAAGGCATCATTAATGTAAAAAAGATTTTTTTTAAAAACTGTGCCGGAGGATATGTGGGGGAGTAAAAGATTTAAGAAGTTCTGCCTAGTGAGGAGGCGGCACTCTATGAAGAGTTTTATAGGTAATAAATAACAGTCTGTAGTCTGACACAGATGAAATTGGGAGTCACTGAACTGAAGACAAAATTTGTGTTGCATCTTTAAAGTGTCACTCCTAATCATAGGATAACAGTGAGTATTTGTTGTCGTCAAATGTTATTTATACTGTGACAATGATACAGAGTTGAGTTGTCTGGATGCATATAATATGTTTGTGTTTTGTTTGCCTGTGTGAGAGAGCGACAGACAGAGAGAGAAAAAGACTGATTGCTTTGGATGGCAACAGCTCTCTTACGCAATGACACATTGAGCTCCAAATGGAGATTAAATCGTGTGTGTATGTGGGGGGGGCTGTATTAAAAAAGAAAAAAAGAAAAAGGCTTTGGGTGGATGCAGATTAAGTAGAGATTATCACAAACAATGTCTGCTGGGAACAGTTTAACGGCTGTACGCTTGACGGGCTTTGGATCATTTCTAAACACTTGCCTGCATTCATGTCGTTCCCTGTTGCATGTTGGGTATTTGTTGGCGGGGGGGAGGCTGTGTGCATTATCATCACAGCTCACGCGTGGAGTGGAAAGCTGTGGGAGGTGAAGTAATTACCTGTATTATGGGAGCTTTACATCCCACACATATAGAAGAAGCCATGTATCCATGTCAGCTAGCATGCAATAGTGATGCAAGTGCAGGGGCTCATTCAGACAATACTCTGTACCCTGTTCACCATGTTTCTAATGAGCAGTGAAAGGCAACAACATCAAGTTCTTCACTCGGTTAATATTTTTTGTTTTTTGGAGATCAGCATGGCCATCTTTGCAGGCAGCAGCTGAGGTCTGACAGTTCACAGTGTCAGTTGATAGGATTCAATTTCACCCTCCAACATTTCATGTGCTGTACTGTCTAAACAATAACTGGTACCTTTGGTTGGAAGGCATTATCGATAAGACACACTTTAATCCTGTGATTCATTTTTGAACAAAGCGCATCGACTGTGAGAGAAAGGCGTGTGCTCGGTCGAGTCCCCGTGTGTTCAGATGTGCCTTAACAGGTGGACCAGCATTACTAAAAGTGAAACATGGAGGTTTTATGTTGTGTGTTTGTTGTGTGTCTGTGTTGCAGAGCGAGCCCTGCAGACAGACAGAGGGCTTTTATCGGAGCCAGTGGCAGAGCTGGGCCAGATGGAGTACCAGCTGCTCAAGTTCTTCACCCTGCTGTGAGTATGGAGAGGGACGCACAGACACCAACAACACCACCTTCACCTCCTCCAGCAGCTGACTCACAGCTACACACACAACACGCACACTGTGCACATTAACATGGAGATACAAACAGCGGGCGATTTAGTCAGCCAGTGAGAACACAGGGGATCAGAGCTATTAAAACACTTTCTCGTTTGGAGTATCACATAGGGAAGTTGTCTCGAGACTTAACTTAATGTTTCATCACACTGCATCAGATAATTTATTTTGGTGAGTTTCTTTCTTACTCCATCTGCCTTCTAACATGGAAGGAAGGACATTTCTGTCTGGTATATCACAGATTATAATCTATTTAACTTCCAATAAAAACTCTCTACACATTTATACTTAAATAGAATGCCGAATGCATATTGGCCAAACATGGATGCAAATTTAGTAACTCTTGAATGAATTTCAAGATAAATCAATGTCATATTATTTCGTGGCAAGTGTAGATTTATTGTAGATATTCTGCAGCTAAAGTGTATGATATTGCCAAGGTAATTTTAAATGAATAAAAAGAGTTTGGATGGATTTTCTCTGATTTCCCAATTACATGCAAGTTGCATCTTATTGATTTTTTTGTGTTTTTTCTTATTTTGCTTTAAAAAAATCGCTCTGGTCCTTTAAGACGTATTTAAACTGGGTTGTTCGAGGACAGAGTACATCCATGATATGTTGATAGTCAAACAGTGCCACTTGGTGTTCATCTAAGGACACTGCAGCCCTGTCTTCCTCTACAACAGTGGATTCTATAATGTCATCATAATCTGAAAACCTTAAACCCAGCTCATCTGTGTGTGTTCTCCTCCTCCTGTCTCCAGTATAATTCTCCTCATCCTGTCATCGTGCTACTTGGCCTTTCGTGTGTGCAGCCTGGAGCAACAGCTGTCCTTCCTCAGTAACCCAAATCTGCCCCTGAGAGAGAGGTAATTTATTTGCTTTAGTCAACACATTCATGTGTAGATAAAGATATTGGATATTAATAGAGCATGAAAGACCAGACTGAGAAATAGGAGACAAAATAAATCAAAAGCATGAGAGAATAATCACATTTGAATTTATAATAAGAGGAGTGATGTTTATTTTTTATTGTACTCCATTTAATGAAACTGTTATTTAACAGGGGCAATACTGTTACATCAGTATTGTTGCATAAAAATTAATAAATACATGAGATGTCATTTACATAGTTTGCAGTGGCTGTCCCTGGTTAGGCTTTTACAGAAGTAAAATAAATGAGGTTTAAATTGAGTTTACTCAATATTCTGTTGGTTTTCATGTGTACAGTATTTGCATATACGCGTGTGTGGGTAATTATGCTGTTGATTTACCCTCCATTTAATCATTAGATTCTAACTAGGCTGGCTGATTTGTTCTCATCCAGGTAACCACTGCTCTTCTCCGCTGTGACTCGTCGGATTGGTTGCTCTTCTTTCCTTGTTTCACACTTGGAGTTGTTGATGCCCTCCTGCCCAGATCCCCCAGATCCAGGACCAGCTTGAGGCCCCAAATGTATTGACCCCCTTCACCCGCTGCAACACAGGAAGGAGCAACATGAGTCCGACTCCAGGCATTTTTACGAACCTTCCCGCCGTGGAATGAGTTCCTCTTCAGTGATCACTTCCAGACTATGCAAACAGACTATTTATTTTTGAATATAAAGTAGGTTTTACTTTAGATAATGATTGTCTACCCAGCCTGCCCCCCCCACAGACATTTTTCATCTTTAACCACATGATGCTGCAGCAGAAAGAGATGATGAAATTGTGAGCAGATTACAGCTGAACCCGCTGTTTGTAGCACTGATGATGAGAGGTGAGGTTGGTGCTGCAGGATGTGATGGTAAGCTGATGATTGAACACATTAATTACTTGAAAAGACTGATGGAAGATATTTCAGGTGAGCTGTGGTGGTAGCCGCATGACTCATCGCGGTGGTCAAAACCAAAATGTTTTTCTTTCCTGGTGAGATCTTGCCATAGCCCTCAGTAGGAAGGCTAAAACTCGCTGCGACGATGCACTTTTTAAAATACATCTGCATTATTTCAAATGTATGTAACTGTTTTAAGGGTTTAGATCCTCTTTTTTTGCTTGTAAATAGGTACTCAGTTATCATTTCTGAAAGTATGGATGAAAGGAAGTCATGTTATGGCAGCAGACTTGACGGCTTGAGGTTACCTGTCATTTAACCGCAATATACTGGAGCAATAACGCCGCTTGTGGGTGTTACCTGTAATGTGAATGCGATGGTTAGATGACGTGCATAGTTGTAGTTTTTAGTTGTACTAATCTACTGTGTGGAAGGAGTGCTCTTTTATACATTTCAAACAAAGTCACCAAAGACGCGTTGAGGTTCTTAGTGAGAAATGAGATATCTTTGTCTGAAGATATTTTACAAATTTTGCTAGGATGGGTGAGAAATGTAGTCCTAGACTAGTTTTGTGAAATCCCTATGAATTAAACTTAACGTAAAATGCAGATGAGCAGAAAAAAGTTTGTGCCTTCTCATTTATTTTGGGACATTTTTGAATGCCATGGCTTTACTGTCCAATGTTTCACCCTGTCATATTGGCATTACACACAGGACCACCGTGAAAAGGCTTCACTCCCCGCAGCACAGTAAATTTTAGTAACCTGCACAACTCAGGCTAAATTATAAAACTGGAACACAATGTTGGCAGAAGCAAGGAGTGGCTCAATAACTTACATATGGAGCGCTGGCCGTACTCCAGCGCCGCTGGTTTTCATCCAGATGTCTCAGTTTAAACTTGAAAAACTTGTCACGGTTTTCGTGGTTTAAAAATGTGTGTTTTCCTAAAATGTCAAGAAGCTATGAAAACCAACCCTGACTTTAGTAAATCAATACAGTTCATGAATACAAATACCTGTTTGACATTATCTAGTAGAGAGAGTAAGAGAGAGAAAAGTGTGTCAAAGTGCATGAAAGAAAGTATATGGATCAGATTTTCAGGATCTGTCCCTTTGCCTGACAAATGCAATGTGATTTAAAAAGACATCTGCAGCCCAGACTGGCTGAATGGTGGCAGGCAGAGTCAGTTCACGCTGCATCACACACAGTCATGATCAAAGCTGTCACGCTTTTGAACAGAGCGACACTTACTCCACTGAGCAAATGCAGGGAGGAACTTTTATTTACCCCTTATGATGTTAAAATGAAATTATCTCGCTCCACACTGTTCAGTTTGTCACAACTCTTTATTGAAGCTGGAGCTTCTACAGTCTAATACAGAGGCTGTCTGTATGTTGTGCTACTTTAAAACTGCATAGATCCTAGTACAGTAACACACATCACTATCATATCGTAAAAACTGTTTGCCTGTTCAAAGGCTGGACCACCTGGATACCATGACTACTTGAATGATTGACAGGTGGCATGCTCCCTGCAGTGTAAAGGGGTTGGGGGAGGGCAGAGAGGAAGACACCTGGTTCAGAGGGATGAGCGGTCGTGTCCTGACACCATCCGAGGCCGGGAATCCAACACAACCAATATTTAACTTTATACTTCTACCTCACTACATTAAAGAGGGAAATTTTGTAACTTGTACTCCACTACATTTATTTACCAGCTATAGTTGCTCAGCAGAAAAGATATGATCAACTTATAAAATATGATGCCTTGCTATAGTTAAAACTGCCAGATTAGCTGAATAGTTAAAAAAGAGGTTCATCTGACTCACCACAACATGAAAATGCTGATGTTTTTACGAACTATGTTTATCTGATAATACTTCCACTTTAACTGGAATTAGATGAAGACTTGTTATGGGATATTTTTCCACTGTGGCATTGTTAGTTTTACTTGAGCAGAGTATCTTAATACTTCTCCCACGAGTGACGCAGCACTTTGTAACTTAGTATGTAATAATAGTGCTGTAGAAACAAGTTTATTCTAATTATTTGCTCATGCAGCACCCAGTGTATCAGTCTCAGTGGAACAGCAAGTCTTCTGGAGGCCTTGAAAAGCACAAAGGGCAGGGACCAACTACTGTAACTCCTATTGTGTGTGTGTGTGTGTGTGCATGTGTGAATGTGCAGTAATGGGATGGGGGGAAGGGGGCAGGTCGAAGCAGCTGGCCAGACAAGCTGCAGCCTCGTCCATACCTCCAGGGAGCCATATTGTCTGTCCGGGAATGCTCTCCAGGTGACCCCTGACCTCCCTGGCGTGAAGGAGAATGCTGACTTGTAACTTCACGCTAATGGTCTGTATTACGCATATTACACACAGTAAAAATCATCGCGCATAGGTCGCATTACTGGAGCCTCTCCAAGAATTACCTCAGCGGTGCATTAAATGTGTCCACATCTGTGAAGAACGCTGTCCAAGTGTGTTACAGTTAATCCATTTATGAAGTGAGAGGTGCCATGTTTCACTGCATTACACTGCAACGATATGTCTTCCTATCCAGGGGGATTTTGGAACAAAATATCCAGAGAGAATATGATTACAAAAGCTGTACATCTTATGGAAATATTCTACACTGGGGCAATAAAATGAGAAACATTACATTTTTAAGCATGAAGTAAGTGCATGCTTATGCAATCACGTAACAAAAGCTGACTTGAATAAAAGCTCATTTTAAAAGTAAGATGGATGTATATGCATTATACCATAATTTCGCTTGGCAAGGCCTCTGATATGACATTGGAGAATAATTTTTCTTCAATAGCACCTTACTATAATTAAGCATTATATGAAAATATGTAAGACAAACAGGTATTTGATTCAACAAACCTCTATGATTGGACCCAGGTGTATCTACAGTTCTTTTCAAGATTAAATAGAGGCTAATCAATGCCATATCTAAAAAGAAAAACAATTCATAGTTTATTTTTCTTATTTCCATGGAAAAGCCAGCCAACAAAAAAAGCATTACGTCATTCTTCACCACAACTGTGTTTGATTGTACAAACATAGTCAGCTATCTCGAAGTTTCAATGTTAAAGCCTTGATTAAACATTAAATTTGTCTCCTGCCACAGGACCTCAAAGGACCAAAAAGCAGTGAAGCCACATTTTAAACTGTGTTTTGATTAACGGAGGTTGGCTGTGTAACCGCAGACACACCCCAGTGTTCACAAACAAGTTGGATAGCTCCACTATATTTATACATCTACAGTATATGCCCACCACTGACTGAGAGGAACAAGTTCACACCCATTCTCTGGAGAACTGCTGAAAGTCATTCAGAGAAATACATGTACTGTATACGAGCGTGCCAAAACAATATATCACAACATGTCAGCACAAAATAACGACTGGAACAAAGAAATGAATCTTTCTCTAAAGGAATGACTGTTTTTTTTTTAATGGACAAAATCTCTTTTGTTGGGATTTTTGGTTTGAATGCACTTTAGTGCAGGTCTGATGACACCATCATTGTTTCAAACAGCCGTGGGCGCCTCAATCTTCATGGTTGGATTATCTGTCATCTATATGAACATTACCATGGAATTAAATTTACTGCACCTTTTCGTTTTCTTCTTCACTCTCATCTTTTCCCCTCTCCCTCTGTGGATTAGCATCTGCACTCCATCAGCGCTTTCCTTTTCCTTCTAGCAATAACTAATTCGACCCAGTGAGTCCATTGCTGAGAGATCTGCGCTCCCTCATAACTCAGTGCGTGTGTGTGTGTGTGTGTGTGTGTGCACACTTTCCACAGAAATCACTGGGTTTGGTTAAGAGAGTCCACTGAGTGACACAGGCATTGTTTTAAGATATACACACATGGCAAAACTAAGAAAAATTTAGTTTTCATATTTATACTTTTTTGTTTCAGCCATTAAAGGCTGAACAACTTTGTGTTTAAAAGTGTTATACTTAAGATGAATTCTTTTAATACTTTGACATTTGGTGGGAATGGTGCTGTGGTTCTTTCTTGATGAGAGTTAGATAAGAAAATTGATATTGCTCTCATGTGTGGTAAATAATCTATCACTAGCAGCCGGTAACTTCATTTAGCACAAAGTGGGAAATAGCTAGCCTAGCACTCTCAAAATCTGCTGACCGGTATCTATAAAGCTCAATGATGAACACATAATTTTGTGTTATCTGTCCAAAAACTAAAGTGTGAAAAATAATAAGTAGTGTTTTCATGGTGCTGGCAGGTGGATGGATTCTGTTGCTTTTTACAGAGCTATGCTAGCTGTAGTGTGTACAGAGTATTTTAGAAGAGATACTGCTCCAATTCCCTAGTTGCCAGTAGAGGCTGATAAAAGTCAAGCATTATTTACACCTTATTAAACGTTCACAGATTTTCCCAAATGTGTTTTTAATGGTCTTGTCCTGCTGTTTAACATCAGATTTTGGGGAAATAGTAAAATACTCAAAGCATATTGAAGCTGGAGCCTCTAGATTCTAACCCTCTGCGATGCATCTGCTGGATTTAGCAACCCATTATCTGCAGGTACACACAATGCCTGACCCACATTACACCAGATCCAACGAGGTGAGGACAAGCCTGGCCGGCACCTCTGCATTTCACCGGTATAGCTTAATACAGAGCACAATGGTGAACCTTATCTCAGGGGGGGAATCATGGTGCACATGCAGTGGAGCATCTAATTCTTGCCTTCTCTTTTCATGTCTGGTGTGATGATGAGATTTGGACCTGACCTACACATGCCTCCCGAGCAGGAAAGTGCACACCTGAAAACCAGGATGTAACTGTGTCTGTTTGGGATGTTGCTTGTTTTTAATCAAACCGATTCTCACGCATTGCCGCTGTAAATGGAGTTAAAATGGTTACTGTAGTTGCTTGCAGATGTGGTGTGACAGGACATGATGTAATGTACGAGAACACTCTCCGCTCCCCCAAAACAGATTTTACTTTAAGAGGCAACAGACAGTTCTGAGCTCACATTATAGAATTGCATGGTCTGTGTGCGCGTGTGTGTGTGTGTGTGTGTGTGTGTGTGTGTGTGTGTGTGTGTGTGTGTGTGTGTGTGTGTGTGTGTGTGTGTGTGTGTGTGTGCATGATCCAGGCCTGAGGAGTTCTATCTGACGAGTAAATGTGAACCACCTGGAGAAACCTTGGCTGCTGCTCCTGAAATCAATTACACACAACACTGATGAAGAACAGTGGTGAGTGAGTTAACTAATGGAGCTCTGTGTTTGTTTATGTGCATAATTCAAGGTATATGTCTGCACATGGTCATAAATGAAAACCAAATACATACTGGAATGGTTTCAGCAATGCGTGCGCAGGTAGAGTTCAAACCTGACTGCAAGTCAAGATTCAAATTCCTTTGTGGATTGTAAATGTTGATGCAAACATGAAGCTGTGTGTTACTCTTTACACTAAAATGCTTTTTCTTTCAAGTCTCAAGGTAAGTCAGGTTTTTAGGGTGTCCAATCTACAGTAAGTCAAGTTCAAAATGTCCCATAACCTTTCAGTTGGTTTAAGAACTTCTCACAGAGAAGGCCTTAAGCACATGATTCAAACCACTTTCACTCTCATCAAACCATTAATTGACCTTGCATGAAATCGTCTCTGTCTGAGATCCAAACCCATCTATTGTATAATCAGAGTTTTGATACGGTCAAAGCAAGTATGTGCACTGTACAATTAACTGATAATTACCATTCTATAGGCTACTTGTTTGTTTGTGTGCATTACAAAAACATTTAGTTTAATGTATGTATGTTTCCTCTAAAATGCTAGTTGTTAATCCCTTGTTCCCTGTTGCCACCTTTTCTTCCACACTGGCAAAATTCAACTGTCATTTGGAACTGTCAGCTTTTTATTATTAGCTTATTCATACAACAAATCACACTGTAAATCAAAGGCGGTGTTATTAAGTTTTGTTTGACTGACATCCAATTTGTCGTCCAGTGCTGGTTTCACAGTTGCCTCCAGTGGAGGCTTTAAAGGCCAAATGCTGTATTCAGCTGTAATTTCACTCTTTAGCTGTGTTATGTTAAATATGTGTTATTAGTTAAATATGGGTCCATCAGGTGAAGAATAATCTATTTTCTGATTATGATGTAAATAATCAAGAACCCCACTGTTGAGTTACTGTGAAAATAGAGCCACAGATACTAAGAAGCTTTGTTTAATGCCACAGAGAGATGTGTATCATTTGCCAAGAGAGCAAAGTGCAGGGTACAGGATTTTGTAGGATTTAGGTTTATCCATCTCAGTTGAGGTTTTGCAGAATGTTACAATATGCCCCTGTTAAATAATTCTCCTAATTACATCTTAAAAATTTAACCAGGAAGTCACCTGAGATTCATTATATCTTTTATGAGACAGAGCCGTCCAAAAATGGTAACGTAAAATAAATGTCACACAGACTCATAAGAACACATTATTAATTAACATTGATGCAACATGACAGAGATAAATCCTGAGCATTTAAAACAATTACATTCCTCATGAAACCATTTTTGAATGTGAAGGCAGCATTTCCAGATGTAGTTTGCCTTGCTAATTAACTCCAAGCCCTGAGTGCACAATAAGAAAATGCAGTTTTACCAAGATCTGAGCAAAGACTGCAGCTGTTAGACACCAAAGAAAAACCATGGCACACTAGGTTTTACAGTACCTCATGGAAAGTCAGGCTCAGTTTCCTTGTAAGTCCTGATGAAGTTGACTTGTTAAATTGGCCATTAAGAAACAAATTAATCTAAATGAATGTACCTTTTCTCTGGGTGCTTTGTCTGACTAATGCAGCATGTTGCCAGGGGGGTGAGTGCCCCAGCTTTGTGGCATTTTATGAGGACAACATTAAACCCCAATGGCTCGTCTGACTGGTTACTCTGGGTGAAATATGCCCGTGGGATGTAGATGAGCACAGGATGCCAGAGGGAGGAAACCGTCCAAGCAGCGTGAATTTAAGAGCGGTGCAGGGCAGGCAGCCAGATTAGCAGGTTGTGCCCTTTTGTTCTGTCATACATTTACTGATGAGTGTTGCTGATTACAAACTGTGCTGTGCACAGATCAGCTGGTAACTGGTTTTTGTGTGGTGGCTGATTGGTTCATGTCAACTAGAGGCTTTAAATTAATATTCATCTAATCTTGACTTTTCATCCATCATTATTTTTGATTCTCTTATAAAACTGAAATGTGCTATTTTTTATCATTAGGCATAAAATAATCTGTATCTAGTATCTGCTTCAAGTGTCTGAATAGCTTCAGTGCTACAGAATCCTTGCAAATGTGAGCAGTTTACACTTGCTTTTAATTTGATTCAGTTTAATTTTGCTGCAGTCATCATGCGTCACGCCTCTTCATTCCTGTGAGCATTAAGATCCTTTCTACAACAATAAGATGTTTGAATGATAAGCTGTTGCAAGACAGGCCTGATTACTGACTGAACTGTTGGTAGCAACTGAAAAGTGTCAGGTCATGACAGTTTGCCTTGAGTTTTTTGTCAGATTCTTAATTCCTTTGAATCTATTCAGTCTGAAATTCTGAAAGTCTTGAAATTCTATTATTCTATATTTATTATCATCCTGTTACTGAAGAATTATAACAAACCCGCCATAAACATTTCTAAACTCCTTACAGTAAGGTGTATGAAAGCAATTTGGTGAAGGATAACCCAAATAAAAACCAAAACGCATATTTAGCATTTTGTCAACAAAAATGTGACAACAGCAAAATTTATTAGGTCAACAGACAGAGTGTGATACTTGCTATATTTGAGAACATAACATAGATTCAACCAATCGCAGCCCTCGTGTCTGCACATCTCTCCCTCATGCAGCAGTTTTCCTTGCACTGTTTCAAACCAGAAAGTTTGTGCAGATGGACATCATGCCCATTTAAACTGAAAAACAAAATGAATGTGACCAGAACAGATGTGACACAGAGTAGGAGCCAAAGTTAAGTTGCACATTCTTCTTGTCAATTCTAGTTCATTTACAATGACCCTGAGCAATAATCTGTGTAAACATTTCTACATTCGCTCCAAAGTAATGAAATGGAGGTAGGAAAAGTCTGTGCCTCCTCTTCCACATCACATATTCTCCATCCTCGCTAAATGTGTATGTGGGGGGTGGGGTTCCGTTTATAGGCATGCTGGTGTTCTTTTTTAGATACTGTATGTTGCTGTGCATATATGAAGGATAAACGTGACACCAACTGTTCATGAATCTAAAAGATTCATAACTGCTTTATTTTTTTAACTTTTTTCTGTTACGGACTATGATAGAGACTGTAATAGAAATATACTTCATATATAGTTAAATACTGTATTCAAGGAGTGCATTCAGATGCTCCAGCAGTAGATATGTGGGGGCTGACAGCTGTTCTGCATATACTGAGGGGCTATCAACGTGCTAAGGAAAAGACAGAGAGCAGCAGAGGTCATTCTGTGCTAGACTCTGGATCAGTCTGCACCATTCAGCCCTCTTCTGGGTGATATAGGCTGGGGTGATGATTTGCACAGGAAGGCGTGGTGAGCCCTCCACCCTGGCCTTCTCACACAAGGCCTCGGCAATACAGATAACATACATGCCACAGTCATAGCTGTTCTGCTGTGAAGGGCAGGGCTCCTCCACAAACAGTGCTTTTCTCCCTGCACCCAAGAAAGGCTCTAACTTGCTGGCGATGCGTCGTGCGTGCAGTGAATTGCTTCCGTTTTGAGAGTCATAGTGGGCAAAGTGGTTGGAGGTGTGATGGTAGACCAAAAGGCTCCAGTGGGATCCTCCAGCGGTCTGGTTGGAGTTGTCGTTGACAGCTAAGAAGACCCAGTGACGAGACGCAAGATCCAGCGGCTCCAGAAACAGGGCTAACTCATCGGGGCAAGAGGCGCACTTGATGAACTGGGTCACCTCCGGGCTGATGAAGATGATGGTCCTCCCAAGGACTCTGAAGCGCTCAGCAGCAAAATACTCGAAAGCAAAACCAATGACTTGGTCATTGAGCCAGTAAGGTCCCTCCAGTAAGGACACATCTGAACGCCGCAACAGGCTGTCCTGATAGCTCAACACTACAGGGTCCATAATCCAATGCAGAGCGTGTCAGTCTGAAAAATAAAGAAGGAGAATAGCTGAGTGATGAGTCAATCATCAGAAAACTAATCAGCAACTACAATGTAAAAATGTAAAAAAAAACAAACAAAACACTAATCACTTCTGCACTTCACATTTTCTCTCTCCACTTCACTAAAAGGAAAAATTGATTAATCAATTAGTAATCAATAGAAAATATGGCATTCCAATATCAATCAATAATGAACTGACTAAATTACGTACTTTACTTGTTTGAATCATTTTCATGTAAAACATTTCGTTGTTCCAGCTTGTCAAATGTGAAGATGCACTGCTTTTACTTTTATTTCTCTAATAATGTTGATAGACAAAATTATGTCTGTGAAGGTGAAGGGTGTGTAACTGTGACAGGGTTTAATATTTATTCTGAAGCTTCCAATCCAAACAACATGTAATATTATATATATATACACTAGTTTCAGAACCTTCTCCAACCAAGTGACATTACAAATGCTTCTGTGTGACACTAACGCAGACGATCATGTTTGGTTCCTCACTTTAAAACGTTACTGGAGAACTGGACTGTCGTATTTTAAGATGTAGAGTTTTTTCGAATATCTTTAGCAGCATTTTATAGGCTATATCTGACAAACTACGGTGGGTGAATGCACTGCGGAGAGTGGCTTCACTGCAATGCGTTTAGTTCACCGTTGAAACGGTTAGCATGAGCTGGCTAACCGCTACTTTCACCACCGTCACACGAACACAAACTCAGCTAAACCGCCATTTTAGCCTTCTGAACATAATCCCTATGCTGTCGAATTGAGACACATGCCGTCAATCCAATTTCCGTACCTGTAAAAGACACATTCAAATTAAAAGTACAACGAAAACTGCAGGACGGTCCGTCATTGCAGTTCCTAACGTAAACTGATGTGAGGGTGAGACCGTAAACATTTCACGACAGTTGGGAGGAGACAAACTCGTCTGTGATTGGCTGGATTGATCCGGGTACCGGCGCAGTGCATTTACCGGGAAGGTGAAAGTCTACTTCATAGATAAGTCATGGGCAGAGTAGGATCCATATCCTTAAATTGAGTGAAACGAACTAAAACCAAGCTGTAAAAATAATACATTACAATTAAAAATCTAGTGTTTAGGATATTAAGTAACGTGTATGTATGTAAACATGAAATTCATACCAATGCACTTTCAGTATCAGCATAAAAGTGCACAAAATGTTCCCTCATTATTCATGGGAAAATGTGCACGTAACATTTTAACGTTGCAGTTGAAGTGACAATGATTTTATATGAGACTGCAACTATCGATTATTTTCATCATGGATTAATCTACCGATTATTATATTTGGTGAAATGATTTCAACTTCAAAGTGTATGTGCAGAGCACCACCTCATACATAAATTCAGTGCTTTAAACAAATGTACAGCCGTGGCCAAAAGTTTTGAGAATGACACAAATATTAATTTTCACAAAGTCTACTGCCTCATTTTTTATAATGGCAATTTGCATGTACTCCAGAATGTTATGAAGAGTGATCAGATGAATTGCAATTAATTGCAAAGTCCCTCTTTGCCATGAAAATGAACTTAATCCCCCCAAAAAACATTTGCACTGAATTTCAGTCCTGCCACAGAAGGACCAGCTGGCATCATGTCAGTGATTCTCTCGTAGACACAGGTGAGAGTGTTGACAAGGACAAGGCTGGGCATCCCTCTGTCATGCTTATTGAGTAAGAATAACAGACTGGAAGCTTTAAAAGAAGGGTCGTGCTTGAAATCATTGTTCTTCCTCTGTTAACCATGGTTAACCATGGAGGAAACACGTGCAGTCATCATTGCTTTATATAAAAAGGGCTTTACAGGCAAGGATATTGCTGCTAGTAAGATTGCACCTAAATCAACCATTTATCGGATCATCAAGAACTTCAAGGAGAGAGGTTCAATTGTTGTAAAAAAGGCTTCAGGGCGCCCAAGAAAGTCCAGCAAATGCCAGGACTGTCTCCTGAAGTTGATTCAGCTGCGGGATCGGGGCACCACCAGTGCAGAGCTTGCTCAGGAATGGCAGCAGGCAGGTGTGAGTGCATCTGCATGCACAGTGAGGCGAAGACTTTTGGAGGATGGCCTGGTGTCAAGAAGGGCAACAAAGAAGCCACTTCTCTCCAGGAAAAACATCAGGGACAGACTGATGTTCTGCAAAAGGTGCAGGGATTGGACTGCTGAGGACTGGGGTAAAGTCATTTTCTCTGATGAATCTCCTTTCCGATTGTTTGGGGCTTCGGGAAAAAAGCTTGTCCGGAGAAGAAAAGGTGAGCGCTACCATCAGTCCTTTGTCATGCCAACAGTAAAGCATCCTGAGACCATTCATGTGTGGGGTTGCTTCTCAGCCAAGGGACTGGGCTCACTCACAGTTTTGCCTAAGAACACAGCCATAAATAAAGAATGGTACCAAAACATCCTCCGAGAGCAACTTCTCCCAACCATCCAAGAACAGTTTGGTGACCAACAATGCCTTTTCCAGCATGATGGAGCACCTAAGTGATAACTACGTGGATCGGGGAACAAAACATCAAAATTTTGGGTCCATGGCCAGGAAACTACCCAGACCTTAATCCCACTGAGAACTTGTGGTCAATCTTCAAGAGGCGGGTGGACAAACACAAACCCACAAATTCTGACAAACTCCAAGCACTGATTATGCAAGAATGGGCTGCCATCAGTCAGGATGTGGCCCAGAAGTTAACTGACAGCAAGAGAGGGTGAATTGCAGAGGTCTTGAAAAAGAAGGGTCAACACTGCAAATACTGACTCTTTGCATAAACTTAATGTAATTGTCAATAAAAGCATTTGACCCTTATGAAATGCTTGTAATTATACTTCAGTATATTACAGTAACATCTGACAAAAAGATCTAAAAACACTGAAGCAGCAAACTTTGTTAAAACCAAAACTTGTGTCATTCTCAAAACTTTTGGCCACGGCTGTGTTAATTATTTAACTGGAATTGTTTGAGTTTTGTTCTTTTTCTGTCTATTTTGAACTATTGACTATACTCATATACTAGTAACTTTAATCTTCAACAATGCATGCTATTTCATAAAGCTCTTCATGTGTTTTCAATGAAAAAGCTTAACTGATGAAGTAACTATACCTGTCAGATGTGGTGGAGGTAAACCTACAATATTTCCCTCCGAAATGTAGTGGAGAGATAATAGATAGATAAAGCATGGAAAAGAAATACTTAAGTACAAGTACCTCAAATCTTTACTCAAATATACTTATATTTTTCTCTTAGAGGAAAGTATGTAAAAATAAGCACGACCCCCGTCATGACAACCTTATATGAATTAAATATGGACCCTTATATTTGGTTTAATCATGATATGGAAACATGTGGTGCGCGGTGTGTATAAGGTTACAGTGTTATTTTCTGCCTACTTCCTGTTATTTCGCTCCCGCCCGCCCCTCCGTGTTTTCTCTCCGCCCATGAGGGGCGTGAACGCGCACGGCCGCGCGCCCGAGAGTGGCCGCACTGATTAGCGAGGCGGAGAGGAGTTTCCAGCGACAGTCACCGAGCTGCGAAGGACTGCGTTTTAATTACAGTCACACTCGCTCGCTTACAAATGTGTACATGTAAAAAAACGCGCAAGTGCTCGGCGCGGACTTAATTCCGAGCGTTTGTGCGGAGGCGAGCGGCCGGGAGAGAGAAGAAAACATATTAATTCAGCGGGAATGCAGGGAATTAAATAGAGACTTGTCGGCATTTTCTGTGTGGCTGCGAGGCTCCGCAACCCATCCCGAGACCAGACCAGAAACTTGAGTCCCACTTCCAGTTCACTACTTCAGCTCGGGAGGTAAGAGCGTGTGATGTCCGGGAGTTCGGCTCTCCGGTGCGGTGTGCAGCAGAGGGGAAGAGGAGGCTGTTTTTGAGTGGGGGACTGGAATCAAAGCGAGCCGCTTGTAGTCGTCTGCGGTGAAACCTGCTCCCTTTTAATCTGCGCTCATTCGCGACACTGTTGTCAGTGGCCATGCCTTTAAGGTGTGTGTGTGTGTGTGTGTGTGTGTGTGTGTGTGGGCTCAGCCGGTGCTTTTTGTTGAATGACTGGTCACAATCAGAGGTGTGTGTGTGTGTGTGTGTGTGTGTGGTGTGAACGCTTGTACAAAGTTTGCTGCTCGGTGACAAGTCATTTCAGTGCTTGCTCTACATCTACAGCCACCAACATTCACCCAGCGAGATGAGACACCGACGAACCACGATCAGTCCTGCCTGTTTTTACTTTACTGAGTTTTTCATTCATTCCCATAATGCGGACTAAAACACATCAATTAGCATCAACGTTTGGGCTGCAGTCGATTATTTTTTATTAGCGATTAATCTGTTGTTTTACCCCTCGATCAGCTGAATGTGAATCATCAAGAAGTAATGACAAAAGCCCAAAATACTTGTTTTACAGTCATATTTGACAATAAAGAAAAATAATGTTTGTCATTTTTGCTTGTGAAGTAACAGTTGCATCTTTTGATGGACCAATGCATCGATTGATCTGGCTCTAATCGGTGTGATGTAAATGTGTCAGATTTAGCCAAACGTTTCAGTTGTCATCTGTAGCCCTGACCAACAGAAAGCAGACAAAATTACCCCACAGAAAAGATGATAAACCACAAATGAAAAGAAACCCAGTTCAAAAACATCACAGAAATCACGCACTGTCACACATGACAATCAACCTAACAACAACACAGTTATTATAAATAATTTCTTTACCAAATCCAGTGTTTGGGATTGGAGGAAGGGATGTGCTGGTGTTTGTCTGCAGGAGGGAGGTAAAGTGTGTACATGTATTATTTAGTGGAGGTCAGACACTAAGACAGCAAAAAGCAATACAGACCCACAAAGCAGCTGCACAGGGAGGTTTAACAGGGGTGAAGAAGCTGCTGAATCATGGCTGCTCCTCTCAGTCAGTGCACAGAGACCTGACGTAGGACAGGTTTTTTACAGCACTTGATTTTGTGAGTCTGTGCAGTGTGTTTTTACTGCACCTTAATGGACTTTTTTTTGTAAATCTTGTACAGTGGCACTTCAGCATTCTGTCAGAGGCTGTGGCCTGGATTGTGTGCGTTGCGCTCGGCTGTGAGTTTATCTTACTGCACCTTGTTGAACTTCGCTTGTGCAAGAAACCACATACAACAGAGGGACTGCAGAGCTGGACTGGAACTGGGGACTACATAGTGTCAACGCTCAAACCCAAAAACCACCACAGTGCCCTCGATGATCTCACTGTGTTTGTACGACAATTGCAGAAAACGTCTGTTAGATTTAGAGCAGGATTTCTGTGGTTGTAAGACCTCAACTTCTTTGTATGCTTTGGCTACTTTTTAGTCTTCTGATTCAGTAAAAGAGGAAAAAAAACATTTGTCGTTGTTGTTTTAGATCAGTATCCCTTTCATGATAGCTGTGAGCTTCCCCCCAGAGCTTCATCCTGCTCTCAGATCAGCACAGGTGATGAGAGTAAAGTGGGCCCTGTCCTGCAGGAATGTGAGGTCTGAGAAGACACAGCTGCTGTAGCATGAGAGGCGGCTCGGACCGAGACTCCGGCAACTGGTCCCCGTCGACATCTGACACCGCACAGGCCCCCTCTGTCTGCTATTTCTAAAAGTCTGGCCTCGGTTTGTGTCACGTCGGGCTGCGTCTGCATTGGGAGTTATCACCGACACCACCTGACGGATTGAAGCTGTGGTTTAGAAGATTTGAAGGGCTCAGATTTGAGTCTTTGCAGGAGCTAATTTGTGTGGCGGTGCCGAGATTCTGTGGTTATATGAAAGATTTCCAGGATTAAAGTAAGACTACCTGCCTTTGTTGTTCTACTTTGAATACCTGTGAGAACTTAAATGAACCTTTTAACTCTCAGAGACGTTTTGATGATGGTGTGTGTGCAGTGAAACCACAAATCCTTTACATGCAAAGCAGCATCGCCGCGTGCAGAGTTTCTGCTGTTCATCCTCACAGCTACACACAATCTGGGATTCAGGCAGTGTTTGCTCAGGGAAAACAGGTCATGATGTCAGGTTTTGCCACCTTGCACACTGGCTCCCTTCAAACAGTCAGACCAGGGGTGTGCCCTCACAGTTGGTGGCCGTGATGTGATGTACATGACTGAGATTCCTCAGTCACGTACAGTCACTTTTACTGGCTCTCTGTGTTTCAGGAATTTTCAATTATTTTTTAAATTTGTAAAGAAAACCTTTTAAAAAAGCAGGTTTGCACATTGCATCGTTCCTCGTGCAGAGTTCACCACGCTGTGACCCCGGCACCAAGGGGATGTAACTGTGATTTGCAACAGCTAACGCTCATGTAAGCCTACGTGCAGAATATTAACACTTGTTCAACCTTGGGGAAAAAGGCTGCAACAGTTGAAACATCCACTGGCTCTGCAGATATGTTGCTAACTGAGTTAACAACCCTCTGCACTGTGACCAGTCCGTCTCCTCACGTCCACAGCAGCTCCTGCGAGTGTAATCTGAGAATGGGAATGACCCCATCACTGACCCCCCGGCCTGGAAGTGTTACCTGCCCGACCGAATCGCAGCTCGTGTTTTGGGGTTGGGGAGAGGTGGAGAACGCCAGTCACGTGCTGCCGTTCCACATGATCGGGATGCGCTGAAAAGTGTCGTGGCGGCATGATGGGATTGTTGTGGCGTAAGTGAGTGGCGTGCACATGAAGTCATTAAAGAGGAACCTGCTTGTGTTGCACCGAACAAAGCTCCCCTTTCTTTAGCAGGCCATTATACGAGGGCCTCAAAGGCTCAGCTTCCCCGCGTTTTGCATTTCCCCTCATTAACTGGCCGGTGCTAACAGTAGCTGCAGCGAGATGGGCAGAAGAAAGCGCATTGTGTTGCTCTTTGCAATTTTCGTTAAGGTGAAACGAGCTTAACTTGTTATTTTTAATGAATCCCTTGAAATGGGAAACAGAGTCAACAAACAGAACTGATCTGTTTGGAAGCTCAGTTTGGATCCACTTAAAATTAAAGTCCATCCTCCGAGGTTTTGTTTGGGACAGAGGAGCGTGAGTTGTAGTCAGAGCTTGGAAAGTTGCACAAAGAAAAGAGTTTGCCGAGCATCAAGATCTTTTTCTTGTGTCTTTTTCCTCCTGTTAAGTTGTTATGAATCATCTCTGAATAATTGTGGGACCTGAATGATGACATCAGATGTTGATGCGGATGCTCACTTGCATCCTAGTTTATCTGTTGGTGTAAGAAAGTGAAAGGTTATGGGTTGGGCATGTGAGAACTGCTAATCAGTGTTTCAGAATGTTTTAACTTGTATAGCGGCGTGTAACTGTACTAATAAAAGTCCTCATTTCAAAATGATACTGCGGTTACCGTCGTCCTGCCAGTGAAATCCATGCATGATGTGATGCGTACTGCAGGATTGTGGCAGCGCAGCTCTGGAAAGTTGTGATTTCGCTGAATTTTTTTGTGGGTTGCACAGCTGTGACAATAGCTACTGGCCCCCCGCAGCCTCACGGCACGGACAAGGACGGGGCCGCCGGTTAATCCCCAGGCATGTGCTGTTGTGTAATGGTACACAATACTGCCCATTCGCTGAGCACTGCTGTCGTGAAACCACTTCAACTGTCGGTCAAAAGTGCGATTGTCCTGCTGAAGCCAGTGCTGGCCCTCCTGTGTGTGTGTGTGTGTGTGTGTGTGTACGAGATCTGCATATTTAACCGCCAGTCGTTGTGCTTTGTGTTGATGTTTCTTAAAATGCACTCTATTAAAACCTGAAGGAAAGGAAATGATGTGGTGCTTTGATTTTTTTTTTATTTCTGGAGACGACAGGAAGGAAGAAAGTTTGGTGTCTCTTATCTGTGAGAAACTCTGGCAGTTTACAGTAGTCTGCGCACTGTCAGGATGAGGCAAGAGGGGAGGAAGAGCGCAGATAGTTGTGGGTCACTGACAACAAAGAGGCTGCGATAAGGTGCAGCCCCAAGATGAGGCTCGCTAGCAGTCGCACGTTGTGGTGCTTGCAGCAAATATTTTGGTCTTATTAAAGAAAATTATAGAAAAAACCTCAAGTTAGAGAAGCTTAAACCTCATCTCAGTTACAGGCAAATGACTTGTATTTGTTTTAGAGGTTAAAACAGTCAAATATCTGTCTAACAGACAGGGCAATTCTCCAAAATGTGAAGCTGACTTGTCATAATTAGGTTTAAGTCGAGTTTTTTTCTGCTGTGAAGTGGGTTTGATATATCAGATTTTGCTGTTGAGGTTTGTTATATATCAAAAGTTGTCACCAGATTTTTGTTGAAACTTGGCGGAGAGTTAATCCCTGGGCCAAGGGCCGAGTGATAGGGTTTTGTCAAAACTTGTGCTACGGTTGAACGATTAGGGTCGGACCCCTGGAGGCGATCAGAAGGCCCGAACCAGCCGCTGCTCGATGTGTCTGCGCGCTGACTGAGATGCTCTGCTGAGGGATGAACCGTGAGTTTGTGCCGCCAAGTCCCGGATCCGGAGACGGAGCCTCGAAGCTGTTGAGAGCTGAGTGCGGGTTCAGATGGAGAGGTTTGGATCGTCTGAGCGTCTCAGCTCAGAGAATGAAGTATTGTTCTGAGTGAGCGGGCTAAGTCGTTTTGTTCTTGCTGCTAATTCCCTTTTGTGAAATAAAAAAAAATCAGTTTTTAAAATGTGGATGTGCATGCTGGCTTGGCTGGATTATGTTTAGTAAACATACATTTATGTCTGAGTGCAACTTGAACATCTTTGGATTTTGAAGTGTAATGTGAAGGGGAAAAAAAGAACTGTTACTGCAACCCCTGAATGTCCCCTCGTCCTCCCGTCCTACTTAGCCCACATTGAAGTCAGAAGTGTTCTTACTTGTCCTTTCTTGTCCACAAACTCTTTATCTTCCTCGGTCATGTTTTTTTTTATTGCAAATGTTGTCGTTCTCCACACAAACGCTGGAGCCCCGGACAGAATAAAACAAGACCATGCATGCTGTGTGTGTTTGGGGAGGGGTTGTCAGAGGGTATTCTGGGTAATGAAGGACTTAAAAAACTGAAGGAGAACAAGGTGAACCACGCCGAAGAAAAATGAAATGGATCCTCGCCAACGTCCTTCCCCTCGTCTCCTTGAAGCCCGTGACTGGACCTGCGTTACCGCCGTGCTGCAGCCCTCTGCCGGCTCTGACTGCACCGCTGGGCTCAGATTTCAAAAAGCCTGCGGTCTGCTGTAGGCAGAAAGACAGCCCCCTCCACCCACCCACCCACCCACCCACCCACCCTCCATCCTCAGAGGAGACAGCGAGAGCCTCTGTAACACTGCCCTGTAATTATGGGTCATGTTTTTTCCTAATACGCTAAACAGATGTGCTTA
Organism: Psettodes erumei; assembly: GCA_016785225.1. NCBI lineage: Eukaryota > Metazoa > Chordata > Actinopteri > Pleuronectiformes > Psettodidae > Psettodes > Psettodes erumei. The sequence continues at coordinate 1,980,880 of JAFBJZ010000863.1, read as the reverse complement.
AAATTACGCTTAACATTCAGAACCCCGACTTGGACGTGATGACCTGTCATTACTATCAGCTGGTGAAGGTGCGCGCTCTCTCTGCTGCTCCGAGTGAAACAAGATGAAGTCGAGCATGACCCGAGTGAAGCTGTGGGATCAGTTTTGTCCTTTGCGTGACCGTGCACACTCTTCCTTTCGGTAGGTTTGTTTAACCTGCTGCTGCAAGCTGAATACGACAGCGTATCCCAAACATGTCTACAGTTGCACTCGCATATCACATGACAACATTTTCCTTTGATCAGCGGTGCCCACTCATGTATCCCATGATTCATAGTGATAGAGCTCGTTGTCGGTGTTGAACGCCCTCGAGGAAGACGTGCTCCCTCCGATTCATCACAAAAGAAATCTTTGGCAGCTAATTTAATCAAATTCACTGTCGTCAGTCGACCGTGAACATGACGAGTCCTCACGCGTGTGGGGGCTGGGTTTTAAAGGAGGGCCGCTCATGTCGCTCGACCGGGTTGCAGGTATCCCACGTAGGAAGCGGCGTTCGTCTCTCAGCACCCATCAGAGGACGTCTGAGGTCGGCGGCGCCTTGTGCGAGCAGCTCCAATCATTAATGCTCCTCTCTGCTCGGCCATGAAAGACGAGACGAGTCCCTTTTGGCATTTGTGGCCTTCTCTTAGGCCGAGCGCGTGTTTGTGTTAACAGACAAGCTCCCAATGCCCTGTGTGTATTTATACTGTGCCCGGCTGTGTCTTATATTTTTGTACATGCAGGCACGAAGAGGTGTCCTGGCTGCCCCCACACCCCTCCAGGCCAGGGGCGGCTGACTGGGCCCGTTTGGCCCCGACAGATTCTCTTTCTGAGGAGGAAATGGAGTGTGCATAATCCAGGCCATGATACTTCCTGGTCGCTCACCGTCTTCCTCCTCTTCTTTAATCTCTGCTCCTGCTGTTTGACAGCACTCACACAACTGCACGCACACACTGTGACTGAAGGCAGATACAGGGTGTTGGACGCTGATATTTGACATTAAATAAAAATCCCATACTGATAAGTCGGCAAATTTCAGGTTCTCGTCGGTTCTCGTCGGACACATACACGCCATGCTGATTTATCTGCAGTGAGATAACAGTGGTTGATAAATCAGGCTACTATCTCTGCTTTCTAGCGCCTGATACTTTACAAAGTGGCATGTACGAGTCTCTTATTGCTTTCATGTTCATGCTAGTTTTCAGCTGCAGAAATGAAAGTTGGCAAACTCCAACCACAGTTAAACATGATGGAGGTTAAAGGGCCTCTGTCTGAAGGCCTCTCCTCCTCAAACTGGAAGCATGGTGTGAAAAGCCTCCACCCTTACTGACTTGATTATCATTTGACAAAACAGAAGTCAGCATACACATTTTGGTATGATTTCCCAGACAACATTAAACCTGAAGGCCCTCTGCCCGGCAGACAGCAGCTGTTGATGATGAGCCTTCCAGTCGCTGGCCTGTTTTATTGCGGGGTGGTGTACTTTTCCTACTCCACCGGCCAAATGCAGACGGTGCAGCGTCATATTGATATTTCCAGAGCTGGGATGGAGTCTGAAAGGGGGTGGAAAAAAAAGAAGGAAAAATTTCCAATCTCTATAATACAACAAAATGTAAATGTGAGGTCAAGTCCAGGAGTAAGGAGCCTTGTGTCGGACTCAACGTTTTTTTTCTTTTTTTTTAACATCAGTGCTCATACAGAACATGGCGAACCAATTTCTCCACTTACAGTAGCTTAATGAGACCATAATTCAGGCAATTACAGAGCGTGGAGGAATGGGGAACACAGCACACACACACACACACACAATACACCCATGAAATGCACTTACATTGTGAATGGCTTCTTCTTTAGTGCTCCTAAGCTGTACATGGAAACACTTTGATCTGTTTAATTATTACATGTAATCCTAGTAGTAGTTTCATAGTGCACTGACACATTCATTATGTACTCGCAAGCTGTTTCCTTGAAGAAGCCCCACACCCCCTCTGGCTTCTGATAGCAGTGAACCATAAAAGCATTAGCTCACACTTATTTAGTTTTATGACTTTAACTCTGACCCGCTCTTTGGCACAACACATATCTGCGCACGTGTGACTCACATGCACGAGTGAATAAAACAGTTGTGATCTCATTAGGAGAAATGAGTTTGCACGGGCCGCACTGGAAAGCTGCTTGAAGAGGTTGGACAGTTTGCAGGAGTTGGAGACTGGCAGCAGGTTTTGGAGCAGGTGTTTCAGGATCAGCACCACCTGGCTGAATTGATGTTCCACGTTTGTTTTTAGTGGAGTTTGTGTATATTCCTTTTTAGCCAGACATTGGCGGGTAAAAACAAGGTGTCCTGCACGCTGTGGAGACTGCACAGTGGTCACTCCGGTCCCCGCTGTGTGACGGTCTGTGAGCGTCCAAAATCTCACTGACTGGTTGTGTTGCATCGCGGACAACACTCTCCTTTCAATGTGTTTTCCCCCCTGCGTCTTAAAATGTAAACCTGGCTCCGTCACTCTGTCAGAACAGCCGGGTATCCTTGGTTTGGATCCTCAGTGTTCAGAAATAACGCCACTAATATCATTTTTCATCAAGAACCCAGAGAAGAAGGCAGCTTGCCATCATAATAAAAGCGGAACCTCGGAAAGATGGAGCACGGTGTTGTTGTGTTGAAGCCCCCTCCCCCTGAGCTGCACTTCCCGTCTCACCCAGAGCTCCCGTCGTTGTCCTGGGAGTGGACGCAGGAAGTGGAATTCTCTGTGGCGACAACAGAGGAGTGGTGCTGTTTACTCCCACTGTTTCTGGTAGCCCCCCCACCCCCACCAGCCTGTAACAGAGTTCAGCTGCATGGCAAGGAGTCAGTTTGAGTATTAGTCATCAAATGCCACCGTCAATGGGTTTACCACATTGACCTGTGAGATAACAATCTGACAATACAAAGTAAATCTGAAACCTGACACAGTGACTGCTCCGCAGGTTTTACTACATGTAGGAGTTTATTTTAATGTGTGTGTGTGTGTGTGTGTGTGTGTGTGTGTGAGCAGCCACCATGTTCCCATCTCTTCTGGCCTTTTTATGAGGGTCTATTAAAATAAATCCACCAGTCATTTATGAGCGTCTCACTTAACCTTGTACTTTGGATTTGTTGTTTTTGTTCTGAATGTGAAGTGACACTGTAGCTTTTTAATGGAAGCGGTTGGATTAACAACGTTTGCCACAATTTTGTTTCTGTACGAAGGCGCACAACGTCACGCCGAGTCGGTGAGAACGGCAGTAAAAGGACACAAGTTAGATGTCGGCGCGCATGGTAGCACGCAGGCTCTCTTGTGTTTTTGTCTTTTTTTGAACAATGTTGTCCTTGGGACTCTCGCTGCACGCTCCCTATTAACTTCCTTCCTCCGCCTTCTCCCTCCACTCTCTCCAGTCCACTCCAGGCAACAGCGACAACAATAACAGGACCTGCACGGTCGAAGTGAGGCTCCTGAATTAGCACGCGCACATGGCCTTTCCTTCAGCGTTGCGTTTCCGTGTCAGTTGTGTCACCTGTCAGTGTTGGGTTGGTGGAATGTGGGGGGGGGGCGGCGCTTCATCCAGGGCAGTCATCCTCTGCTGGGTGAACAGACGGACCTGGGGGGGCCTTCACTCATTTATAATTACTGCGTGGACAGTGATTCCAGCGCAGGCTTGTTCCAGCCGCTGGCTCAGCAGCACACGCTTTAACCGTGTTAGCCTTCGTGCTAACACGTTTTAGCTTATTAATTGATTGACTGATATTTACTCAAATTGGTGAAACCATCCCATAACTCTGCGTTTTTTTTCTTTCTCGTTTTAATAATTTGTGACAAGTTTGATTTCCTGAGGCTGTTCATGTCAATATTTACATCCTGTGTATGACTCGCCCGCGTCTAAAATGCCTCAGTAACAAATAATGAATTTGAACCTAAGCTACTTAAAGCAAAATACAAATTTAAAGGACAATACCAATATTTCTGAAAGAAAGCTTTTGCTACTTATAGCTGCAAGTCCTGTACACTTATATTGATGGAGAGTTAATGCTTGGACCAAGGAACAAGTGATAGGGTTTTGTCATAACTTGTGCTCTGGCCGTATTTAGAGGGGGACATTGATTTCCATTCATTTCTGTATGTTTGTGTACAACTGTTGAAATGTGCCGAAGTTGCTCAGTCCATAGTTACATGAAGTACGAGATAATGCAAACCCATCAGCGCTCAAACTCTATTTCCAAGTGAAATTAAAAAAAAAAATGCCACATTGAAGTTCTCGGTGCACGTCAAGAGATTTTCATGTTGTTCAGACGTGGATGGAAACCCTCCAACATGCCATCTACGTGCCAGCCGCTCGGCCTGCAGAATACTTCTGCTCCCACGTGGAGGCTGCACGTGAGATAGCGTCTGCTGTGCTGTTCCTGGACTTCACCGCTTGTAAACAAATAGGTGCTGAGATGTTGGACTGTTAGCATAATTGCTGAGCTGCATCCATAACGAGCAATAAGTGGAGTGATGTCTGCAGCCAGGTCCACTCTCTCCTTTCTATCGCTCGCGCTCTCACTTTCCCACAGCTCAGGTTTCAGGAAACCGACATCCTCTCCTCTCTCGTCCGGTTCTGTCTCCATATCTCCCTTCATTTTCTCAATTTGGGTCTCCCTTTCTGCGTCTCTAACCCCGACTCAGTCGGTGCTCTTTTTCTCACCTGTGAATGTTTCGCTCGGAGCTCATGTTCCGCGTCCCGTCCGGCGCTTCCTGGTCATTAGCAGTTACGGAGACAGACAGAGAGACCTGAGAGCCGTGTGAGTGAGCGCACTGAATACTTTAGAGGTAGTGAAATGCACGTAAGAGGCCCTGCAACCATATTGCGGCTCCTGCTGGGCCTTAATTGACAAGATAATTCAAGGAGGGAAACTGTTCATCTCCACTCCCTTCATCTCCCAGTTCACCAGAATCATTCCTCTCTTGTGTCATCAGAGCGGTAAATCTGGCTCAACTAGATATTAATGATTTGTTTGGATTTTCAGGTAATACTGCTAGGGTTCTTTTTAGGCTTGTTATTTTTATGTAACCTTTTCTTTTCCAGGTGAAAAATCTGAAACACTTGTGACCCCTCATCACAGGATCTGTCTTTAGTGTCGACCTGAGTTGTGCGCGTTTTAACTTTTTCTATTTCTCTATTTTTCACTGTGTTTACTTTGAAGCATTTTTAAAAGGCTTTAAAATTGTGACCCTTTGCATTCATCTTCAGGCCCCTTGAGGGCTCCTTACTTCCTGGCTAGTGACTACGAGGTTAGATTTGAAGTTGTTGTTTTTTTGGTCCATGATGCAAAACTACTTTTATTGGAGCATTTTTCCAGGATTTATGGTTCACATGGTTCAGCTCTGTACTGGACTGCAGAGACCTGCTGTGGTAAAAGAAAGTCACTCTGCAACAGGTTGAGGTGGGCAAAGCAAAGTATAGTAAAGAAATGATCAGATATTTTTTTCAGCTGATCTCATGTTGTTAAATATCAGGGAAAATTAAAGTCACATCTTTCTACTGTGACTCTACTTAAAAAAAAACATCTGAAGATGGAGAGCTGCTTTCAGACACTGAGAAGAAAAAAAGTTCCACTGTGTGCACATCAACTGATGCTGTTAAAAAACAAAAAAGAAATTCCAGGTTCTGGAGCAGCGAGCGCAGTCTACACAGTTGCGCTTTGAAGAAACATTAACATGTATTAACTCCAATTTTAACCAAACCCCGAAACCGAAACGATGAAGATGCTGACTACGTCAGTGGCGTCCGGCGCTCCTCGTTTTCCATTCACCCAAATTAGCGTCAAACATGGTCATTCACGAGACAGTTAAATACAGGGACCGGTTACAGAAGGCTGCTGTGCCATATCCTCATGTTACAGTCAATTTACCACATGGTCTTGGAAAAAAGTTAACCTCTGTCAACCATTCACTTCTGGGGAGCCTTTCTACTCTCCAGAGGAAACAGCACGTTGTCAGATACGACTGTAGTCGGGTAAAGCTGCATAAGAATCCAGGAGCTTTATCTTCCCCGTTTGTCCAGGTTGTGTTGACTCTCTTGATTAATTTGTTGATTATATTTACAATTCTGCGGTCTGTAATGTGTCAGATGACAGTGGAAGTGGCCATCACAGAAAGTGACATCAACAAATCCTCACATGTGAGAAACTGTAGCCTTGGCCCCTTTTCCCTGATGAATGACGTAACTGATCAAAGTTGTTGATTCAGTCAGCTGCTGAAATGATGAGCTACAAGTTGACTTTGCTACTATCACGTTACATTAGTTAATACATATACATTATCTGAACGTGTTACTGATCTGCTGAGCAGCAACCAGTTTACTCGTATGTGAGTGTCATGTCCAGGACACAGGGTTGCTCCAGTAAACTCTGCTGGAGGACTGGAGCTCTTCACTTGACAAGGTCAAGGCCTCCCTGGGGCGAGTCGCCCGTGGGCTGAAGGTGAGCTGTGGGAGCTGTGTCGTGTGGGACTCTGCGGGGGCGGGGCTGTGTTACGCTTTGATATGTTTGGGGCCCGAGTAGCGCTGACCAGTAATTACATGCACGTCGGTGCTCGCAGCGGTGCTGTGTCGTCAGTCCACACTGATTCACTGATGAATGAATCTGAAACTACATCCTGCCTCTACTGTTTGCTTGATTTTCAAGTGGACTTTATTAACACATGAAAATGCCACAGCAACTGGGAAATTGGCCAAACGCCTACTTCCTTTTTATTCTAGAAACTGTGGATTCAAACCAACTTCTAGGAAAGACAAGATCCTGTTTTCCACTGAGTCACTAGGATAAGCTTCCCAAACAGTGGACATGCTGCCGGCCTTTTTTTATTCTCTTTGCGTACCTGCTGTACGACCAATCAAAGCCCAGTCTTCAGACAGTTCAGTGTCTCTCAGTAGGTCAGGCCTGTCCCCTTTTTCTTTACAGTTGGTTTTATGACTGGTTATACAGTATGTGTTTTATGTCTGAAGTGCAATTTCCTCTGCCTGTAACTGTGAGGGGGTGGGGTGCTTTTGATGGTAGTATAGCCCTATTAAAAATGGGGAAATGAGTTTCTGTGTGGTATGCATGTTGCAAAACATGGCCTGGCTCTCTGTGTCTTATCAGGATCTTATCTGAGCTCCAGTGCGCTGTCATAAGTTGCACCTTCTTTCACACATGACACCCATTAACTGTGCTAGTTTATCTGCAAACACACCTTTTTGTTTTCCTTGGGAATAACAAAGTGCTGTCCCACTAGTTTTCACAAAACAAGAGATTTATTCAAACTTTTTCTCCACAAACTGAAACTGTTCATTAAATTCAGTGAAAGTATTTTCCATTTTTTTTTCAGCTCACAGACAAAGCGAGGGGTGTAAAACCATCACCTCCTGGACAATTAATAATAGTAATGATAAAGTAGTACAACGAATGTGGCTAACGTGACATAACTCAGTAATGGACGCTGTAAATTGGAGACGACGTCTTTATGTACATCAGCTCAGATCGGAACCCGAGGTTTCACTTATGAACACGCCCAGCATCACCTCCAGTCGCTTTACCTCTGCTGACCAGCGGGTCAAGGACACGCTGTAGATGAATAAATGTTAATAAATGACAGATCCAAAAGGTATGGCTGTTTACAGCATGACTGTTTGACTGCTTTCAGATCGCGTCCATACAGGCTGACTGTTTTTTCCAGTGACAAAATCCCGTGTTGCATAGGCTTGGACTTCAACAGACAACTTTACAGAAATAGTTGGGGCACCCAATTAGGAATTTCACTTGAATGTTAAGTTGTGTGCAGACAAAGCCACAAGAAGACGACATTTCATTTATATATATTAAAAAAAAGGATTAAGAGAAGAATTGTTACCTCAGTCCCAGTCACGTCAGCCTGCAGCTTTCAGCAATGCTTGATGGAAAACTCATTTCTATAATTGAAGGAAAACCAAACGTACAGCAGTGAGAGCCGAGCAGTGTGGTCCTGTGGCATGCAGCTAATAAACACAGCAGCTAAATTTGGCACGGCGGAGCTGTCACGCTCACAAATGAACACGCAAAAATGTGCAAACTAGATGTGAGAGTTCACGGTCGGGTGCCGACTCACACACCTTGGTGTAACGCCACACAAATTCCAAGTGGCTAAAGGCACAATAAAGAGGCACCACAACATTATGTGCCCTGAGTACACAGGCTTAGCCATGATGACACACACAGACACACATGCACGCACACAAAGCCTCTCAGAAAGATGACTTCACATCGCAGAAAGCTTACCAAACTCGCTCCTTCACTCTTTTGCAACAATGGCAGCCATTGAGGAGTCTGAGTCACACGGTTTCCTGTCAGAGGGGAACGTACAATCAGGCCGACGATGATCACGTTACAGAAAGAATGCAAATAGTTAAATTTTTCTTTGAAGTGTTCAAAAATGTCCATCTGCGGGCGAGAAAAACAATAAATATGCAGTTGCTGTTGGATAAAAACAGGACCCCACCCAAATGTTTTGAGAAAATAGTCGATCAGAGGATGTGGACACCCGTTCAATGCATTTCACTTTATTCAATCCAGTGCATTTTAAAGGAAAGGGAAATATTTCCATGCTGATTGTACTGTATTGTCCTTGGAGGTTGCATTAAGCCACTGATCAAAGTGCAGATAAGTTCCCACTCAGATAGCATCTGGCCTCAGTTTAACGTTGACCAAAGCTCAAAGTAAGAATGCGTATCTTTCATACCCAGAATTTAAACACAAATTGTTAACGTCACTGTTTGTCAAAGTCTCAGTTGGTTGGTTGTGTCCTGATCTCTTGGAGAAATTTCTCCTCAAACAGATTCTGGGTCAGATTACCCGGCTGTGAGCTCCTCCCGATCGCTGACCATTCAGGTGATGTAACCAGATCTTGGTTTTGGTTCAGTCATCTGAGGAGAATGGAGATGAGAGGAGGCCGCTGCAGGTTTCCTCCAGCTGCGCTCCATCTGCTTTGTCACTTCCTCCAGGGCACAATGCTCTGGCTTATCTACACCAAACCTTTGATTTAGTTTGAAGTAACTCGGGTGAAATGTCATCATGCCTCAAACATTTTCTCTTTCTCTTTGCTTTCACACGTTTTCACTGCAGAAGACCCTTGATATGGGCACACAAAGGGCATCTAACAGAACAAAACAGTGAAGCATATTATTTATCTTGATGCAGTGTCGGAGGTTTAACAATAAGTCAACTTGTAATGCAGCTTCTAGCAGCAGGACAATAACTATGCCGTCGTAATAAGGCTCCACCACCGCCTTTGTTCACATGCCTCCCTGTCAATCATTGATCCTCCTACCCTGAGATATTTAAATTACATCACCTGCTGTAAAAGATCCAGAGGATGTAAGTGAAATGAAAACACCTTAGGTTCTAAGGGAATCGACTCCACCTCCAAAAGTCAACACAACCTACTTGTTAAAGTGAAATAAAAAGAGATAAAAAGCATTTGACTTGTGATATATTTCATGACTTAAATAAAGCAAACACTTACTGTAGCTATTCAGCTCCCTGCAGCTGCTGTTAAATATGAAAACCTGGTCTGAAAGGACTGGTCCATTTGTGTGCTGTCAGAAGCTCAGAGCACCAGAAGATATTTTTAGGTCGCAGCTCTTCTTCATACCCAAATGAGTCAGGCTTTTAGTGCCCTGAGTGTTTAGTCTCATTTTCTTTCAAAAATAGGCATGTCATTTGTGTGACATTATTATGTTTAATCTTTAAAGTGTTATGTGGCAAATTGCTGAGTAATAACAGGCTGAATGAACAAGAGCAGCCATATTAGTTAAAACACTTTATACTTTATACTGGAATTGCACTGCCAGTTATTGCAGCTTTTTCCACAGTGTTTGAGTCATTATTTAGTTGGAATCAATCCTCCCTGTCCATCTACCTTTGCATGACATCGACTCACCCCCGTCCAATCTGAGCAGGATCTCCCTCATGTCACCTTGATCCATTCCAGGCTGTTACGTTAATGCAGCTGTCTGCAAATCAGACCAAAACAGAGATGGTCGAGGAGATAGTCGCTGGTGGGAGACGCATCGCGGCTGGTCAAATTTTCCGGTGTTTTCCTGAAGGAGATGCCCATTAGTTGATTGTCCTCATGTGATGGTAAACAGAGCAGCAGCCAGCATGGCCCAGCACCGCCTCAACCCTAAATCCCCCCCCACATCCTTTAAGCAGCATGCTGACCATCTGTTCCAGGCGCCAGGCCCTAACTCGCTGCTCAGTACACACATCCAGACACACACGCACACACAAGTGCACACATTCATCAGTCACTTCATAGACCTGCCATTGGATGTGTGTGTTGTACTGTTAGAGGGCATGTTTTGTGTGTATGCATGTGTGAGGTTAAGAAAGGTGGAGAGTGTGTGTGTGTTTCTCTGCGTCTCTTCGCATGTGGGTGGGCGTGCACAACTGCATTTGGAAAAAAGGGGAGAGGTCCCGTGTGTTTTGTGCGGCACATGGTTACATCAAAGTTGCTGAGGCGACACATGGCAACCAGGGGTTGGATGTGGGGCGACAGGAAATGACCAGGCAGGGGTGTAGCATTGTATCGTTTTCCTGCTGTGCACCAGCTATATGTGTCCCTGTTCCATTTCCTGTTTTCACTTTTTTGCAGTGGTCATACTGCTTGTGCCATTTGAAAGCAGTTGAGGAGGAGTCTGATCCATTTTCTTCTTCACGCCATGTGATAGAGAAGAAAGTCTGGTGACGCTCGTAAAGACAAAAGTCTTCAAAAGCAGTAAATTCAGTTTGAGTGAGTGCCATCAGATCTGGAGCACAGCACTGTCACTGCTGGAAGGAAGGTCATTGCCTCTTCAGTCCTCAAGTGTTTATGTTAGTAAAACCTTAAGTGAACTTAAACGTCCTGACATTTTCTGCTGCTTATCCCAGCGCAGGACGTGTTAGGAATTATTGTTATATAGCGCTGGGAAGCTCTAATAATAAATTATTCTCGGTGGTTTTCCTGCTTGGCCAGTATGACCTTGAAGTGGGCATTAAATTGTGTTCTGTGTGGTGATAAAAGGTCCTAAATTTATGTAAACGAACCCACCAGAAAAAACAACCAACATACAAATGCTTACACTATAACATACACGTTGCAGTATATTATCAGTGCTCACGTCTGCTCACTGAATTGTTTGCCAGATGAAATGCTGGAAAAATACAGACTTGGCCGTGCTCCTTCCCTGTGTGTTCACCTCATCTTGTGTAGCTGTGATTTATACGGAGGTACGACGCGCTGCACATCGATCTTCCACTCAGTTTCGGAAAGTAAAGGATTTAAAGTGGGCTGCTATGTTCCATTTGTGGACAGAGGGGAAGTTTAACAATAACTTTTCAAGGTGAAGTCTACTTTAAACCTTGCAGCTGCCTATTTTTGGTGCGGTTAGAACTTTATCAGATCAGATTTTAGTGATATTTATAACCTCAGATTCACTAATCGAATGCTTCCTTATATTATCTAGAATTGGGAGAATACTAACGTACTAATATCTGACTTTGCTTTTCTTTTGAGGCAGCCCCAACACATGTGACTCTTTTGCTTCTTTGGCAACTTCAATGCCACAGTGCTTCTTCCTTTATGTACCTGCACGATGAAAAAGCTGCAGCTGGCGGCAACAAGTCGAAGCCCATTCTGCTTTGAAAGCAGGAGTCGAGGAGTCGGGCCGAGGGAAAGTGGGTATGCAATATAAAGACAAATTACAGCATAATGGCTCCTGGAATGCACTCAGCATATCAGACGGATGAGACACACAACTGCAGCGCTATCTGCGGTTAGATGAAAGGACAAATACGTCAGCAAGTGGAGGCCTCTTCTGTGGCTGACGGACTCTTTGGCTCACATAAACACTGAGAAATGTTATCTTTCTGCCTCGTCAAATGTAAGGGCTGTGTATTGGCCTGAATCTGACGATACGATGCACCTCACGATACTGGGGTTACAATTTCATGCAGTTGTGCAGTTTTTAAATGTAACAGAAGAGGTGACGATGGCCAATGGCCAACCTTTTCCCTGTTGCTTATTGCATGAAAACATCTGTGAGGTTGACCATTCTATGAGATGCACTTTATTGAGTGTTAATGCTACAGAAAACAGCAGAGAGGGTTTTTTTTCAGTCAATAAACTGGCCCCCTCTCTCTTCCCCTCTCTATTTCTGTATCCATGGCCCCTGCACGCCCCCATGCCCTGATGCTGTGTATTAATGAGGCAACTTTTGAATGGTGTGATTGTTTGGTCAGCGAAGAGGACGGCCGCTGCTGGTCTCTGTGTTGTGAGATCTTGTGTGTGTGTGTGTGTGTGTGTGTGTGTGTGTGTGTGCATCTGTGTGTGCGCGTGCATGTGTGTTAATGGTAATCCTGTAGATCCTGATGACTTGTGAGTGTGCATGTTGGGTTCCAGCAAAATAATTTGGCCCCTTTTTTAGTAGATTACATAACAGCATCTGAGGTCTTTGTGTCATAATCTGACAGATTTGGTAATCTGTCAGATTGCAGAGGGCTGTGTGGAAATGCTGGGTTTTAGATCAGATGGATCAGTGGTAGATGCTTCATTCAGTCATTGCAGTATCAGACCTGCAATGAAGTACCAGAAGTATTCTTCACTAGTTATTGACCAAATGATTGACTGAGAAGATCATGGACAGATTAATCGATGATGAAAATACAATTGTCAGTCATATAATCTCACATAAATTATCTTTTACGTGTCACATAATTTCTGATACTGCTTAGATTAAAAAATCAGTTTTGTTATATTGTGTGCCTGCCTTGTGTTAACTGTTATTTTTGTCTCCTCTTTGCAGTGGTAATGTCTTGAACTGGTGTCCCCTCCAGCCCAGTAAAGGACGAGCCAGTGCCGGGCCGCTGCTAATGGGAACTCCTGCTCCGCCATGAGTGCTCGTGATGGCGTTGGTGGCATCGGTGGCGTGGGCACCCTTGGCCGGCGGCAGCGCTTCGAGAACTCCGAGTTCACCGTGCGCATCTACCCCGGCGCCCTGGCCGAGGGCACCATCTACTGCCCGATCAGCGCCCGCAAGATCACCACGGCTGCCGAGGCCATCGAACACGTCATTGACCGCCTCTGCCTGGACCGCACCAGGTGTTACGTTCTAGCGGAGGTTAAGGAGTTTGGTGGTGAAGAATGGATTCTCAACCCCAGCGACTGTCCTGTACAGAGGATGATGCTGTGGCCCCGTGTGGCGCTGGAGCACCGGCCACTGTCCGGTGGCGAGGATTACCGCTTCCTGCTGCGGCAGAAGAACCTGGACGGCTCAATCCACTACGGCGGCAGCCTCCAGATGTGGCTACAGGTCACAGAGGAGCGCCGGCGCATGGTGGAACGCGGGCTGCTGCCGCAGCCCGAATCTCAGGGCGACCACGCCGATCTGTGCCGCCTGCCAGAGCTCAATGAGCGCTCGCTGCTGGACAACCTGCGCTCGCGTTTCCGCCAGGAGAAGATCTACACTTACGTCGGGAGCATCCTCATCGTCATTAACCCCTTCAAGTTCCTGCCCATCTACAACCCCAAGTATGTGAAGATGTATGATAATCATACGCTGGGACATCTGGAGCCGCATATTTACGCGGTGGCGGACGTGGCATACCACACCATGCTGCAGAGACAGAGGAATCAGTGCATTGTGATATCTGGAGAGAGCGGCTCCGGGAAGACGCAGAGCACAAACTTTCTCATCCACCACCTGACCGCTCTCAGCCAGAAGGGTTTTGCCAGCGGAGTGGAGCAGATAATCTTGGGGGCAGGGCCAGTACTGGAGGTAAGCAATGAAAACGTTCTGCGTTTCACTGAAAACATTTTTATTGTTTGATGTGTATAAGTTGTGGAGCACTCGAGACGAGAAAGCATACAGTCAGACATAAGTTACAAAAATGACACCTTGAGACTTGACTCCCATGAGACTTAGTTGACTTGAGACTTGGAGGCAAAACATCAGTCTTAAATTCTGACTCTGTAGTCCGGAAACCATAACAAATTATGAGTTGTGGCCCAATTTAGTCTTCTCAATCTTCATCTCGAATCAGAGGTTGAGCTTCATGTGAAACAGTTAAAGGTTGTTACTGTGTAAAAACCCTCTACTCTCAGACCACTTCAGTCCAAGTCCTCTCTCAGGTCTGAGCTTTGAGTTTTCGAGTTTGAGCCGATGCGCAGAGATTCCCTCATCTTGAGACCTGGAGATATCCACCAGTGTGTGTTGGCTGAACTGTTCAGTGTGGGTTTTTTTATTCTGCATTCATAGTTAATACAGGACTGATTTTCTGTTTCTGTGTGGTTTTCTAATCTTAGTTACACAACACTGCTTAGCCACAACTGTCCGTACGGTCGGCCCCGAGTTGTGTCTGCCCCCATTCAGAGGTTTATTGCACTTTCGGTCCAGCTGTGTGGGGATTATGTGGTGCACAGAGGAGCTCTCTATCTGGGAGCAGCCAGTGGCCTATCGGTGGTCGCGGTTGCAGATCCTTGTTTTTCGTGATTGTTGCCATTTTTTCCCCCGCACAGTGGAAAGATTGTCTCAAGGCAGACGTTGCGGAGGCCCAACCAAAGGTTGTGAAGGAAACTGGTTGTTTTCGTATCTCTCAAGACATTCCACTCATATTCGTCGTCTTCTTCTTCTTCTTCCTCCTCGTCTTCTTCTTCAGGGACCTGTCATTTGAATACAGACCAGTCAAGAGTCTTTGACAAGTTCACAACCGCACATTGTGTTTTTTATCCATTTGTCTTCAACATCAACTGAATTCCTTGAGGTTACGTAACACCCTTCAACTGTGCGCACAATGCTGCCAGTCAGGAAGGCAAACACAGGTTGCGTATTGTATTTAAGAAGGGGTTGTGTCGTTCGCTGTCACATCACCTGACCACCAGCTGTTTGCACTAGATATACTCACAAAGAACAGGGGAGTGCTCACTGCAGTGCATACATGTGTCCTGGCATTCCCAGGACAAGGTGTTCATCATCGACTAGCTTAACAATTTATGGTATTGCACAGCTTGTCCTTTCGGTGTTCTCAGCCCGAGTGCCGAGTTGAACATGGCAGCTTCAGAGGCCAAGTTCAAAGGTAACCAGCAAGAGCGCCATCTTTGCAACAAGTAGCTCTACGCCACATTTTATTGCCCTTCGCTTCAGCAAACAGGGCTCCCAGGCATGCCATTCAACAACGCGTCTCCGGGGGTTAATGTGTAAGCATATTGGTTTAATCCTCAACACAAGCACCACGAGTGAGTAGTTCTGAGTGCAGAGGAGCAGCCTTTAATTGTTTGCACAGTGAGATTGCGTATCTGCCCGCTGGCGATTGATGCCAAGCCTAAGGCTGCGGTGCTACTACCGAGCGAGATAGAGGAGGGGCGGGACGGCAGCCAGATTACCTCATAGAAACACAGACACATCTTCATTTCCTCAAAGCTCTTCATTCAGAAAAAAGAAAAGCACTGGGGGGGGGGGTTGCCATTTGTAATATATTCTGTGGATGTCTTTCTTCTTTAATCGTGTGCAGTCATGTTTCATTATTGGGGTTTTGTCGTTGACGGGAAGTTCAGCCTCCAGGTGACACTGGACCGCCACTGGAATTAATGTTCTTTCAACTTAACGTTGAAGAGCTTATAAATTTGAACTTGACCTCTGACACGGACCAGTGCTCTGGAGAGCTGTGCCTCATTTGGCTAGAAGGGAGAGGGAATTGTTTTGTTTTTTTTCTACTGCTCATGTGGGAAAAATGAAGTTGTTTAAAAGTCTTTTGTGGCTCCAGAGGGAGCTGAGCGAGGTCTGACAAATGTCCTCAAGTAATGTCACTTCAGTGATGATTGGGTCTGAAGGCTGTGGAGGTGTGGATTTACATAGAAGTGAGATTAACAGAACCTCTGTAGGACTGTAACAGAAAGAAAGAAAGACAAATAGAAACAGAAAACTTATTCCAATACCCAAGAGCCGTGAAAGTGAGTTTGAGGTTTTTCAGCGTTTGGTTGTGGTTTGGAACGCAGGTTTATTGATTTGTGGAATTAGATTTTCAGATTTTAGGAAGGGTTTTGTCAAGATATTACAAAGTGAAACTCTATGACTGGTGTGTAAAACCTTACGAGAACGAGACTCAGCAAATGCATCAAAGGTTTAAGGAGCGCTTGTGCTTATCTTCATCACTGTATGCATCTGAATGGCACCCAGTATGACAACCACTGAACCACTTACTCAACTTGGGTATTCATGCCTCGCTCATGGGCAGGGATACAAGTATAATCTATTTCCTTCATGACCGGGTCAGTTCAAAGACCAGGACAATGCTGACCCCCCCACGTAAACAATACTGTAGCAAAGCAAAGCAGACAGACAGATGTTTTGTGCGAGTGTCAGTCACTGGGCAAACTCGCCCCGAGGCCTCCAACATATGGAGAGACAGATTTTTTTTTTAACTGCTAGGGGATATCACTTACAAGAGGTTTAAGGTTTTGGAAACCAGCCAACAGCTGCAGCTATGTGTTAAGATCCCGACAAGCCCCGTCGCTGAAACGCTCCAATTAATAAAACTCAGCTTGATGGAGATGGAAACATAAACCACACGGGCACGTCGGGCTACATGTGCAGCGAGTCCCGGCGTCTTGGCTGAAAGTGGTTGTTTTCTGAATCAAATCGGGGAATGTGAAGGGGAATAGACAGATTTCTATTTATCTTAACCCTCAACACCTGTTGGACTTGAAATGACCCCACCGAACGAAGACGAACACGAGCGTACGTGAAATACGACGAATGCTTCAGCCATTGTTCAGCTCTTATCTGCCGTCTGTCGTTCCTGCCGTTGTTTACCTTCTCGGGCCAGATATGACTGAAATCGAAGTAAAACCCTAAATTCCTGTGACTACATATTTCCACGCTGGAATTCACTGTTTGCTTAAAAAAATATGGTGGAGCTTTGACTCGCTCTCAAAACTTCAGTAACTCATGAGCGACGCATGTTAAAGGTTCAGATCCTTCACATGTTGACATTAGATGTACAGTAGATGTTATGTTATCATTAGAAAGCTGTGTAAACATGCTTACTGATGATGAAGACTGACAGCGGCTGCGCAGCGGAGGAGGAGGTATGAAGGAAAGTGTAGCGTTACCGTTAAAGCCCATTTGCTTCTCCGCTTGATCTCCATTTGTCCGACAGTGTTCGTCAGTAATGACAGGTTAGTGTAGGAAAAAGTGTCGGCCGAGTTCTCCAAGAGCAACGTAATGCCTCTCCTCTCTCTTTAGCTGTGTGTGACATATCTGCAGGGTATAGCTTTCATTTATTCATTTATGTATTTTCATATAGACAGAAAATAGTTTCCATGGGTAGACAGTACCAGTACAGAGCATATAGCCAGCATAGTTTAGCTTTTTTTTTTTAATTTAATGACTGATTAGCAATGTCCCCAGCTCTATTTCAGTTGTGGATCTACTGTATGTGGCATTTCATATCAATTCAGGTTATTTCATGACAAGGCCACAAAATGCTATTTTAGGAACAAACCAGTCCCGGTTCAACATCACCACGTTGACGCTGATGAAAATGATGACAGTCATCTGTTTTTACATGTGAGCCAAGTGACAGCTTAATATGAGCTCGGCCATCTCCAGCTCTCCACCGGCTCTGGAGGGAGAGTGTGGGGTTACATCACGCTGCTCGCTCTGACAGAGCATCGCCAGGATCTGCTTTCCCCGGCCAGGGAGGTGTGGGGCGTCAGCTAATGGTGTGTGTGTGTGTGTGTGTGTGTGTGTGTGTGTGGGATGTCTCAGGGGGAACTATAAGGCCCCTGAGCTGGAGGTACCGTGGCTGCTGCCATCAAAGGATAGTCTGTACTTTATGATGGATTTCACGGTGCCTGT
Organism: Psettodes erumei; assembly: GCA_016785225.1. Lineage (NCBI taxonomy): Eukaryota > Metazoa > Chordata > Actinopteri > Pleuronectiformes > Psettodidae > Psettodes > Psettodes erumei. The sequence goes on along the minus strand of JAFBJZ010000863.1, from coordinate 1,962,961 downwards.
TATGGAGGTTAATTGCCTCCATTGTCATTGTGACACTCGCATTAATCAGCCACTTTGATCCTAACATGGAAAACAACCGTTTAATCCTAAAATCACATAAAATGAATTAAAGCTGTGAGGAGGAATTGATAAATGTTTGAATTAATGGAGAGAAAAGCAATCTGCTTTAAGTTATTTAATTAGTCTTTTGATTGTCTTCGATTGAAGTGTGTAAATGTATGACTATTCTGTTCTCCTTATCTTATACTATAGTGAACTGAATATTTTGACATTTTGGACTGGTTTTCACAGACGTTTAGACTCTGGAGACGTCACCCTGTGCTCTGGTAAACAGTGATGTGTAATTGCGCGATTAATGAAGACTTGTCAGACATGTAACTCTTCAGTGTTGTGGAGCTTCTTGCCTTGGTTGTGTTTGAGGAGTTCTGATCGAGCCCCATCTCAGCGAACCAAACCCATGATGTTCCCTGTCGGGGCTCTTGCTCTGCTCCTCCGAGTTCCGGGGTCAGCAGTCTCACCTCTCAGCATCTCCATCACTCGCACATTTAATACCATCTCCCCAGAACCCCCCCCTTCAACTAATACTGAGTAGGATTAGTGTGTATTATGGGATCTCCCCTGACTGGGCGGGGTTGAGCGAGATTTACTGTGCCCTGAAAGTGTTGTTTTCCTCAGGCTGGGGTGGAAAAAAAAAAAAAAAGACGAGCCGAGAAGAGAGACGGGGAATGATTGAACGCCGTCCATGAGCAGTGAGAGTGTAAAGTTACAGCACTGTATGTTTTATTGAGGTGAAACTAGGGTAAAGTGCGTAACACCAACCACTGTTGATGCTTACACAGTGGGCTCGGCCCGCAGGATGCGCAATACTCAACAAAATACCATCCTTATCTTAACATATACAGTGGGCCACACAGCGGACTGTGGAGAGAGCCTCTGGATTTCTAGTTATTTGCATTATGAAAAAAATGTCAGTGGGATTTGTCGAGACGTCTCTGTGAGGCGAATCTGAGTTGGAAACAAGTGATTCTTGGGGAAAAAAGAATCTTGAACTTGGCTAACTAAAAAAGCTTGTCTTTTCCTTCTATATCTCAGTGGTGAGGACTGCGGGGGTTTATATTATACATCTGCATTTATGAGTTATGCTCCCTTACCTCACCAAGATCATCATGTCCTTCCTCTGCTCTCCCTGACCCTCATTACTGTCATTAGTCAGACTCATAAAAATGAACCTAAGGAAATGCATGAGTCACCTCCCGTGGTGGAAGCAGCTCTGGGAACAGACATTACTGGACCGTGGCTCGTACAAGTGTGACTTGTGTCCACGACTCGTGGTCACAAATGAGACGTTGCAAAATCTAAATGATATCAGCTCACGTTAAATGGTGAATGAAGGAATATTTCATTTTTTCATATATATTTTAATGTGAACACATAGCTTATTCAGCAAAATAAGCAGCAAACTGTGAAACAAGCCCTTTCTCACACTGGAGAACCAGCGACCATCAAATGTTTGGCAGATTGTTTTAAAAATGAATGAAAGAAAAATCAGTTGGTGAACAAAAAGTCGTCTGCTCCTTTTCTGATCAATATTTTTTTTTGATGTTTGCTTAGGGAAGTATAGGAACACTGAAAATGTGATATGGATGTTTTGAATAATGTTGCTTGAACTGGAAAACAGACAACTTGATAAGTGAAGTTTTTTTAAAATTTCAAAATCCATATAAATTCTCACCACTATAATCTGTTTCTGCTGCGTCTTTCATTCCTTAAAGCAGAAGTTACGCTTTTGAGTCCACGTCGATGAAGTCTCAACTCGATCTAGTTTCATCTCGTCAAATTTAATGCACAAAGCAACAACTGCAGACTTTGTAAGGCCAGCGTTCCAGCTAATGGCATTTTGCTCGGCTGACACGTGAAGAATGCTCCAGCTGCTGCTTTTCTCTGTTTGTTTATCTCACCACCCTGGTGCCAAGCTCCTATTTTTCTGTGAAACTGTATACATGAGGACTGGTACCACTGGCTGGGGAAGAGGCGTACATACTGTTCCTGCTTTGTCCGTCCATCTGACTCTGTACCAAAAAAAAAACCATCAAGCAGAGGGTGGTGTTGATGCAGCTTCTCACTGTGGCTGTATAACAGCTTGAGGTCGGAGGTGACGGAGGGATCTGCTGGAGCCACATCATTCTCAGAGGGGGTCACAGCCAAACTTGTTATGTTTGACTTCTGGGCTTAGAGGTTTGTTTTGTCGAGATAATCGCGACTTTTAATCAGACTGGGCTCCATCCTCCACCCTGCGCAGGGTGGAGAAGTTGTTTTGACTTGTGTACTGCATTCGCAACCTGTGAATGAAATTTTCAACATCTTCAGAGTTTTGTTGAGATTAAGAAACTAAACACATTGTTCTCCATTTAGAGCTGACTGGTGTTTTCAGTCAGGAAGAGTTTGGGGAAAAAAGCCAAATATTCTCTGATTCCAGCTTCTGGTCACATGACATGTCACATATAACTGAACAAAACAAGATGCTGAAAGATGTCAGCTGCTTTGGCTCAGGGACGTTGCAATGGATTTTTTAAAAGCTTCTGTACACTGAATGATTGAAAAAGGTTCATCAGTAATGAAAATAATCATTAGTCACAGCCATACATTTGCATTTTTTTTTTACTTTTCATGGCATCTGTTGCCTTGTCCACTGTGTCTCTCATTACACTTCCTGAATCTGGCGGCAGCAACAGATGTCCCCTCACAGGCTCTTTATTTATGCTGGGGTATGCCGGAGTTTGCAGGTGCTTCGTCAGCATCGGATGCACGCACGCACACACGCACGCACACACACACACACACACACACTTGCTGCCCCAGCTGCCCTATAACAGCACCTGCACCACTGCGTCACATAGAGATGGACAGAAAAGGCTTTATTCTCTGTGACGCCGAGTTTTTAAAATGTCTGTTATGAACAACGTCTATTGAAAAGTGTTTCCATTAGATTCAGTCGTGTGGAGATGAAATTGCGTTTATTCATTAGGTAAAAACACCAAACTTCACAGACTCCAGCTTCTCGAATGTGAAGTGTTTTCTGGTTTTCTCCATCACCGTGATAGTAAATAGCTTGGGTTTTGGACTGATGGTCAGACAAAGCAATATAATATATATAATATGATTAATCAGAGCGGTACAGTGATTGATAATATAAATAAAACATTGTTAGTTGCAGCCTGTGAGTCATGGTGAGACATCTTTTTCGCTACGATGACGAACACACGCTCTCCGTGCTCGTCCATCTGCAGATGCCTCATCACTCCTCAGAAAAACCCTGGTCTGATTTGGTGGAGGAGCGGATGTTCGGGACTTTGTTTTAAAAGTCCTCTGTGGACGCTCGGCCACGTCTGCCTCCCTCCCCTCCGCTCTCCTCCTGTAGGAATGGCAACAAAAGAAAGAGAGGAAGTCTGGGCTCGATGCTTTGAGTCGATGTCGATGTCTTTTGGTGAAGACTCTGAAGTTTGGATTAATATACACAGTCTCTGTTTGAAGGTTGAGATCTCTGACCGCCTCCCTTCAGAGCGCACGGTCCGTTCCTCCAGCAGATTTTCCATCCTCATGATTTTAAGTATCAATAAAGTGTGTTACATAAACGCTGAGAGCTCACACTGGAGTTACATAAATCCTCACAGGTGACCTCTCTGCTGGGAGCTCCTCATGTGGTGTGTGTGTGTGTGTGGTTTGTGGTCATCTTGTGCTTCCCATATGTCCAGATGTGGTGTAATAAAACCTAGTGTGAAAGGCGCTCACATCTGGAAGGGAGCAGAGAACACCGGGGACGCCCCCTGGAGCAAGTTGCTCATGGAAAGATGGTTCCAGTCGGCCACGTGCACCGCGCGCTCTGCATTTTCCGGTTAGTTTGTCTTGGATCGGTTGGTTTCCGAGTAGAGGAAAAGTTAGATTTCATTTTGAACATCTCTGCTGGCTCGCAGGGGAACAGACATAACAGACTAAGATACAATTTGACTTTTGTCCCCCCAGATATGTTATCACTTCAGGAAATGAAAAGTAATTACCAAGCAGCGTAATCATCTTCCTTACTCTTTGTCCCTGTATCGCTCTTCTTCCTCTGTTGGCCTGTAACTACAGTAGAGTCCTGTCTATCTCCTCCGGCCCATCTGAAGGCAGAAGATAAGTGCCATCGCCGTGCTAAGAATAAATCGCTGTGCTCTGGGAAAGTAGCCTGTGGCGATGCAGATGACTCATTAACTGTCCAGGACAATGGCCGTGAAGAGGCGTTGCGGTGCGGGGATGCGGTTCCCTGCGATCATAAAGCTTTTAACTGCCGCCATCTTCTCGCTCCCGCTCGGTAAACACTGACCTCAGACTTAAGTCGTTAAAGGACCGTGACTGGTTTAAAAAAAAAAAAGAAAGAAAGAAAAAGAACACTTAATGAAGGATTATGTTCTGTGCTCCCTTTGATGTTGTCCGCTCAGTTCATTGTTTTAATAATAGGAATGATGTTGGACTTTCTCAGGCTCATTACAAGTCGCGCAGTCGCCGGCGGTCGCACGCCAGCAAAATGCAGAACGGCGAGACGACTGGCAGCGAGGCGAGCAACTCAGAAAAGAAATTCATCCAACACACACACACACGCATCATGTAAATGTGTGTGTGTTTGTTTACAGTGGAGCTGCTCAGTGAGGTCAGACGACGGTGCAGCCCAGTTTTTCGGATTAGATTCCTAACCACTTAATTCCATACCATAATATTTCCCCATTCAGCTTGTTGAGAGTTTCAGAAATGCATTTGTGTGTGTGGCCCCGTGTTAACACATCTGTGTGTAGCGTAAGCCGAGAGGACCTGAGGGGGGGGTATTATAGGATTGGCACGGGATTGGACCGCGTCCCGATGTTTATGTCTCTCGGATCTAACTAATTGGATTGACCCCCTTTCCTGCGCCGACCACATGGCTCAGCTTCGTTGTGTAGTGACTGTGCGATAAAGTCACCCCCCCACCCCACCCCTCACCTGGCCGCATTGCCCTGCCTCCGGCGGTGTTAGCCCGTAGCGCCCGGCCAGCTAATGCTTGACATGTGGCCTACATATGGGCGCGTTCGCCGACGGGACCACCTGTTCCGACTTTGCTCCCGCATGGCGAGCTGTGTGGACGGAGCTTTGCTTTACATGACCTGGGTGTTGGCTAATGACTGGGAGGTCACAGTACACATGCTGTAGTGTACAACACACACACACACACACACACACACACACACACGTAGAGGTTCATCTGTCAGCTGATGTTAGAGGTTAACGGGGGCTTTAACAGTATTGGTCATAGCAGGAGAGAACTTTCCACACTGTTACTCCCACAGCTCTGAACTGTTACACAGGTAACAGTCAAAATGCTGAGTGTCTGTGTAAGTGTAGCTCTGCAAATGTGTTTATTGGGTAAATACAAGGGGAGTGGTAAGATTTGAATGTGTGTGTTTGTGTGTAAAGGAAAAAAGGATAAAATGATTTGAAAATAGGGTGAAAAAAGACATCACGCGTTGGTGTTTTTTCTGTCGATACGAAACATGTCACGATAAAGGGGTTACAATTTAATGTATCACAATGTATTGAAAAACTATGATAGATGGAGACAAACCGTGTGCATACAGATTTAAGAAAAAAAAACCTTTTTACTCCAGGTAAACAAGGTAAGTACATTGTTAAAGTTAAATGCTAACAAGTTCATCATGCCGGCTCATCGTGGAGCTCTTTCCCACTGACCCCAACAAGTGGCAACAAAAGATCGAAGTGATGGAAAAATGTATATTCTGGTGAGTCGGCGAAATGCAGTGCAGCTATAACAAAGGAATTCCAGTTTTCTTGCCAGATCTGTCTCCTCGGCAGGTGTGACTTCTTCCTCTCCGGCATTCCTAGATGAGCAGATAACTGGACTGATGAGCTCCATTACCGAGTGCACAAGCAGCTGAAACTCAAACAGCGCTGACAGTGTCGGGTACACAGCGCCGATTTGTTGATAGAAATTCTCTCGATGCAGCGATACTTGACGTGAAGCCAGGCCGAGGCAGGCGTTTGCTCCCGAGCCAAGCTCTCCAAGCCGAGGCACGTATTTACAAACTTATCTAAACAAATCAAAGGCTGTCAACCTTTTAAAAGAAATTAATTATGGGACCGGTCTAATGTCTTTTAATATGCAGTAAGATCATGCAGAAGATAGCAGATTAGGAATGCAGCCGGACCTGTTCTTTTGTCTTCTTTTTATAAAAGCGTTCTCATGATTTGAACCTGATAACCTGCTGTAACCTTTGAGCTGAGGACGACCTTTCAGAGGCCATTTCACACGAGAAGCAGGATTACAAATATGCGTTTAAATGCCCCCAAACTCGTTCAGTTTGTAACATCGCACAGAACTTCAGTGGAACCTGTTCGACTGACCTAACGTGTAACAGATCCCTCTCACTTTTCACTCCTGCAGCGTGCAGTTGGCTCGCTGGTGTTTGAACCCAAGAGAGTGGGGAAGCCGGGCTGGGCCGGGCCGGGCCGGGCCAGTGACTGGCCTGTAATAACAATTAGCTCCAGCTTTGCACCGTCAGGGTGAGGACACCGTTGAGCTCATAAATACTAGAAGAGACAGAGGTTTATATTTGTGTGGCTGAGTAATCCTCTCTGTCCTACAGTGTAACACATGTAGCTATTTTTCACGAGTTCATGCGAGGAACCGCATAATTTCTGCCTTTTATTGTCTTCAACATAAAAGTTTAAGCCTGTGAACTTGCAGTATATGAAATAAAGACTGTTTTATATTTACCTTTTTATGGCCCATAAACTCTGAGTGCAAATCTGTGAAGTGTTTAGGAGGCACATCCTTTGGGGGACGTGGCTGAAAGTAACAATTATTTTCATTTCTGTGTGATTTTCTTTGGTCTATATGACAGAAAGCTGAATATCTTTGGGATTTAGAAATCTTAGCAAGACATTTGAAAATCATCATAAGTATTTTTTTTTACTAATTACTTTGATTTGTGAAGATGAGAAAACATGACAAATGTCTTTTCTGATATTAGTCTTGATTCCATGTGTACCAGGACATTGTGCCCCCCCCCCCCCGCCACTGTTGCATTCCATCTGACTGTATGGCAGCCAGATTTGGGAAGCTCCTTTCTGCGCCTCCCGCATTTCCTCTCTTTCTGCTGATGTCTGGTCTGTTCCTGCTGCTCTCGTTTTAGCATTTAAAACCTCTCTATTTTTTCCCCAGAGGAGTGTTGAGAGGAACTTTAACTCACTTTTCTCTGTGGCCGTATGGAATTACAGCTAAGACAGCAATCTTGCACATCGGAGATGATGGAATATGTCATTACGCTGAGTGTTTTGCGTGCGGTTCTTCGTCTCCAGTACGTCACACACAGAATCTCATAATGTCATATATGATAGTACATCCATCCGAGCCACTTTAACATTAGATACTTAAGGTGCATTTAGCTGTTGATACTTTGCAGTGATGTCTCTGCACTTTTTCTCCAGTAAAGGATGTGAGTGTTACTTCCACTGCTGCAGCTAATATAAAAAAAACTTTCCCTGCTCACTCAAAGTAACAGGAGGCAGATGCAGGTTATCTAAGCAACTTGCTGGCACAAAGAGAAATTGCGTATTGACACAGGCTTCTGGAGTGAGTGGGATTAGTGTTTGCTCTAAAAGATAGGCCTGTTTTCCTAATGGCTGTGCACATTTACTTAGTGCTTGTCAAACACATCCTATACAGGCAGGCAAATTGACTCAGGTCACTCAACCCTCCGTCATCGTCAAAGCACGCTGCTGACTGAAACGCCACCGAATCCGCTGCCACGCTGACAGGAACATTTTTCTCTGCTTTTAACAAGGTGCATTTAGTGGCGTGTTGCAGTTCAGTGCAAGTTTACAGCATTAGCACATGAGTATTCCTGTTTCCACCAGATTTTAAACTTCATTTTAGAGGGAAATGTTTGGGAAATGTAACATTTATGTAGCATGGTTACTTATTTGGACTAAGTTTTACATCAAATTTTATTCCCTTATTTCCTTGTGATTTTTAAAAATCAAAACATCTCCAAGCCTGAAACCGTTGCTCAGTGCTGTGCAGTATCATATTAAGCTGCTGCAGGAGAGGTGTTGATTCAGCTCTGTGATTATTTTGGAGGCTGCAGTTTGTGGTGTCAGTTAGAGCTGGGTTTACAAACTGGAAACTCAACGCGTGCGAGGATTGCTTCGAGTCTTCCCAGCCTTTAACATTTGATGACGAGCCGCTACCCGGAGTGGTTTTGGGCCGGAGATGAAATGACTGGTCCTGACTCAGTGAAGAGCTGGAGCCAGAGTCTCATACTTTAAAACACCTCTTATAGTGTCCGCTGTACCGCCGGGCACATGGGGATCGAAATTATATTTCACTCCATTGAGAAACATGGTGACCAGTGAAAATCATGGGGGTGCGTCTGACTCACTCAGTCCTTACTCGAACCTTACATTATCCCCACCCAGCCATTAAGATAAACATTTGGAGTGAAGAAGACAGGGATGTGGAGGCCTGGCATGCGAGTAGGTTTTGCTGTGGAAGCTTTTACATCATCAGGCTGTGAGAGCTTGTAAACGCTGGTGTGAGCCAATAAAATCCCTTTAATACCAGATACGCGCCGTGTTATTCCAAACGGACAGGAGAAAGATCCGCCCTCCACCTCCCGCTCCCTTCTTTCTACTGTTGGCGATGTGACATAATCATCACTCTTATACCCCTCCATCTTTGTGGGTGTGTCCTCATTGATTATTTGATGACTTGATATTGCATCATCCAAACAAAAATTCTGTTTTGATAATTGTTTGATAGTTATTTTTAAAGGGAAAATAACCGTGACAGTAAGTTAACCAACTTTCCTTAAAAAAAAGCTTTTCTATACTATAAATATACTGTTTTCTAATATTTAACAAACACAAAAAGTGCCCTGTTTTCATGTGTCTTGAGGGACTGTTGAGGCATTTTGCCTTTGGATGTGATGCAGGGAGGCTGAAGGGCCTTTATAGGACAAAGCTCAGCTCATTATTAATGTTCAGTATAACACATTGTCACATTGCTTTTAAAACACAAGAGCTGTTTGTGTGAAAGACAGATGTTTGCCTCGGACATTTACCCAGCTGCCTTTACAACCATTCATACACAGCACGAGCGCTGTGGATTTGTGCAGTTTATAGTTCACTTGGGAGTTATTAATGATGCAGCGGGCTGCGTGGCCAAACACACAAACGCTCATCTACTAATATCAGCTCTTCCGGTCTTCTTGCTGCACTGACTCCGCAATGTCTCCACATCAGCAGCATTCAGAAGTATCGACGGACAGGCCTTTTGGTGAGGCCACACCCGTGTCTGCAGTGCTGCAGTGTGCTGGCACAGATTCAAGATGAGGGCTCAGACTCTGTGTGTGTGTGTGTGTGTGTGTGTGTGTGTCTCTCGCACACTGAAACTCGTGCTTGTGGATCAATGCGAGTGATTCTGGCCCGGCGGCCCAGTCAGCCCAGCTGCATGCTTTTCTGCCAGTTCAGTTGTGGCGATTCCTGTGTTATGTCATCATATTGTCCACCAACGACTTGAGTTAAGCTGCTAGTGCACTCACCATCTTGTAAAATGTACCATGACGTTTCTTGAGATTTGTATCTCATCTCCCCCTCATGCAGCTCATTGTAGTGGGTGCAGTGCTCAGTCTGATATTTGACTCAACAATCGGGTCTTGTTCCCTCCGTATGTCGGTGGAGTGACTCACGGCTCTGAGCCCAGCGCTGTGGGCCGAGTGGAAGGAATGGCAGCCATCGAGCATCAGCTCCTTCTCCCCAAACTACAGCGAGGCCAGCTAATGAAGACTGACAGCCAAGACATTTTGTGTTGGAAACTGAACCGTCAGTCTGCCGCTTGTCGAGCCTGCTAATCCTAATGGGACCGGACAGGTAGTATAGTTTAATACGGGCTGGATATACCACGGTTATCACTGAATATGACGGGAGGATTAATCCTCCCTCCCTTGAACCATCACCGGATGAGAATTATTCTTTTTCCCACTATGAATAACTTTATTTGAAAAACAAATGGTGTGGAGTTGAGCTTTTTGGTGTCAGCCATTTATTTTGCTTTAATTTGCTTAAATCGTGTTTAGCAGACAGTTACTGATACTGGAGGACTAATTATGTAATGTTGTGATGTCCATAACACATATAGATACTGAGAACTGCTTCCTCTTGTTACCAGGGAGGAAAATGCAGTATGACATGGCCTTTCACAGATCAAAGTATACACATGTACAAAGCACGAGCGCGACACATGACACATTGGTCTTATGTATGGGATTGGCTTCGCCGTGTTTTCCACACACGCTTCATCATCCTCTTCGGCGTCAGGTGAATGGGGATTGTCTTTGAGCACTGCCTGAAGACAGTGGGTATGTTATTTGTAATAAAAATAAAAGTTAATGTTCCTGTAAGTTCTCCACATGCTTCCTTGAACTGCCGGAACAGTCACCCCCCTCTGTGCCTCTCATTTACCTCATGTCATCACCACGTGGGAACACTGCGCTGTTGTTTACCCCACAATGTGCGGGTGAATTCAGTCCTGAAACGAGAAGCAGCTCCCCCGGCTTGGTTTGTTTTGTCCTGCCGCCTCTTGTGCCCCTATAGTTTTGAGGAAATTACTTCCTATGGACCGTGCATCTTTTTGACCACATTTACCCCTCTGCACACTCAAGATACTGAGCTCTCTTGTGTAACTCTGGGTCAAAAGTTCAGTTTTGTTTTTTTTACATTTTGAAATTGTCACATGGCAGAAGGAGCAGGAATAAAGAGGAGAATGACTGAAGGACAGAGCGGACACTGTGCGGCTGTGAGAAATGACACTGCGTCAAAGGCATCTTGACAATGTTTGAAATAAATCCTGTACGGCAGCTGTGCTAAACAGAAGAAGAAGAAATAGGGGCCTCTGCCACAAATAGTCACCACATGCTGCAAATGACTGTAGGTTCAGTCATCGTTACACTGCAAAGGAATGTGGCTTAACTTCTCGTTGGAAGAATGCAGCAAAGCAGACATGCCTCCATCATGTTATGATTTCAGTTGGTTTTTTTCCCAGGCACCAAATAGATGACCCTTGAAGATGAGAGATATTTCACATGCAGGTTCCAGGTGTAGCACTTGGGCTTTAATTCATTTCTTTATTTATATACTGTTTAAATATATATATATATATTTTTTTACATCATCCACACATATCAGATGTTAGACATTAAAAAACACTGGAAAACCACAGTTTAGATATCAAGGAAAAATGGGAATTGGGAGTGAAGATTAGAATTTGAAATGAAATGTGGAGACAGTTTGACCTAAAACATAATTCATTGTGTAGCAGTCAGGGAGAAATTGACCAAAGTCCAAGATAATGTCTCCAAACACCTGTTTTATTTAACAAATGTTGTGTTTTTTATCTTTTGTTTTGTTTTTCACTGTCAAAAATATTGAATTTAATGACCTAGATTAAGTTGTATTTCCTAAGGTTTGTGCTTCAGGATCTGGAGCTCCTGATCTGCAGAAGATCCTGTGTGAGTCTTACTTTGTCATTGCAGTTTGTGTTGAATTGTCACTTCTCTTTTGTGGTTATACATTTGCACACTGATCTCTTGTGTTGTCGAGCATCGATACGTGTGTGTGTGTGTGTGTGTGTGTCTCACCTGCACACTAATAATCCAGACTGAAAGCAACAACAGCAGAGCTGGATGTGATGTCATCATCACAGGTCGTTGTTCTGATCGAATTTGATCGACCTGTGTCCAGAGCGAGCTTTTGTTTGCGTTTGCTTTCTGACCCTGAAACGTCCCGTTACCTCTGACGGATCAAACAGAAAGCGAAAGGAACGAAGCGTTTGTACAGCCACTGTTTGATTTGGACTCACTCTTATTATTGCTATTCACTTTTTGTGGGCGCTGCCGAAACCGTTTGAATCGATTTATGTTTTTGAGCAGCTCGCTGTCTCTCACACTTCCTGTTTAGTTTTTTTGATGTGGTGGCTCTTTCGTTATGTTTTTGTTCTGGTTCTTCTGTTCTCTGTCCCTGTGGTACAATCCACTTAGATATTGTAATCTAATGTGTGGATTGAAGCACTTGAGCCTCTAACCACAAGTGAGATAAGTTGTCATTACTAATATAAAGCTTTTTGGGCTTTTTTTGTCATGCTGAAACAGAACAGATGCCGTTGCCGGGATTATTACCTCATGTGTTTGTGTTTGTCTGTCTGTGGGCATCCGTGGTGTGTGAGAGGAGGTGACGAGAGTAAAATCAGTAGAAACGCAAATAGAGCGGAGGATCAAATGCGGGAGGGATGACGGGGCAGCTTGCTGTGCTGACTCACTACTGAAGAAAACAAGTAAACACGCTGCCACACACTAAAGCTGCACGGAGCCCTTTGGTCAGTCAGCACAAGCTCCAGGTTTTACTGTCACACCGTGTTTCACTGCTGAATCCATCTCTTGACAAACACACACAACACAGCTCCTGTGTGCGTTCCTGGAAAATACTTTTGTATTCAAGATATCTGTGTGTGCACTTTGCTGCGTATCCGGCACCAATCTTTGGACAATGGAGAGTATGGTTGTTATTTGCATTATTTTGTTGGCTTACCCATAAGGCTTGGTTGAAGTTAAGGGGACCGTTGGGCCTACGCTGTGCGTCGTTCTAGTTGCACACGTTAGGATCTTTTCTTTTGGCTGACGTAGGATCAGATTATCTCGGTGTAGGTCCTTACCTTTCAGATCATTATCAGTCAACATGGGAAGCGGAGGCACTCAGATACGCCTGTGGTGTGTTGTCACCGCTGAATCCTCACAATTTCCTGGCTAATAGAGGCTCAACTTTCAAACACAGCAGAATGAAGGAGCAGTGATTACACAGCCCCGGGAGGGGAAAACTGTTTTCTTTCACGACCCCAACACAGGTCTGCACTTTATGGAACAGCATGAGAAATGATTTAGCTAATTTCAAGGTTTTTGAAAGTTTTTCTTTTGTTGATTCGGTTCTGTCTGAGGGGCCTCTAATGGAGGAATGTGGCTCTTTCCCACTCGTCTCCTCTAATTCAGAGAGGTTTATGTTTTATGAGAGATGTCCCTGATAGCTGAGGAGTCCTTGAGATCCGTGATTATTTTTCTGCTGTGCCTGGCTTTCATCTCCATCCCTGTGACTCCAAAGAACTCTCTGACTGAGCCGAATGCTTAAGTCCACCATTGCGCTGATCAAAAAGCCATTTCTTTTTCTAATTACATTTAGTACATCCAAACATCCAGTGGCCGGTTACACAAAACAGTGATTGCTTTGATTCCAGAAGCCCTAACCTGTTTGTTTTTCCTCCTCTTGGCTGCAGAAGAAAACTAATCAGCTTCCATATAAATAACTTAATGTGCTTGTGTGATTATGCACACACAGAATGTTGCAGTACAAAAACGACGAGTGCTTTTCCAATATAGTTAGTCACTGAAATTCTCCGTGGAAACAACAGTTTTCAAAAAGGAAACAACAAAAACCCACCAAACGAACAAGCACTGAGGTTTCTGAGCTTCGTTCAAGCCCCGTGCCTCTTGGCAGCGTTGCACAATCTGTCAGGCTTGACGTCTATATTGCTAATTTCACTGGACCATCAGATCTGCTGTGAGAGGTGGAGTGACGGATAGCTCACTGCCAGTCGCGTTTCAAACGGTAGAATCTGGTGCAGTGTTACAACAAGCTTGAACTTTTAAACCCACGCTTCACATTTTCCTGTGTCACAGGGCGGCTGGCAGTGTTTGCTTGCTTTGAAAAAAAAGGTTTTGTGTGGCTTAGCTGTGAAAAGAGGCACTGCTCTTGCTGCTTTGGACGTATTGAAGTCCTTATTATTAGGCTAACAGTTAGGCTGTCAGTTACGCGTGAACACGTCCTACCTCAAACACATGTTACAGCAGTGTTTTGACAGAGGCAGCCGCAGCCGGAACCCACATCCCACCGCCGTGCTTTCACTTAGCTGGGAACCATGACTGCAGACCCCCCCACCCCCCTGTGATTAAACAACCACCGTGACCACAGTCCACTCTGACCAGCCCGACCTTAGGTGTGAGATTACGAGGGGCGCGGTTACGAGTCAGCCTGCGGCGAGTGTCATCTGCCCACACACACAATGTGACGTAGCCACAATGCACGTCGGTGCCCGGTCACTTGCTCTTTCACTTCATTGTTGACATCCTGTCCGCAGCGCTGCGGTGGATGAGAGGATATGAGTCGGCTGGGGTTAAATGAGCAATGCCTCCTTCAAGCTGCTAAATTACACGGAACAATTTGTCAGAGGAACTTTCTCCTCCGTGCTTACTGTAGGAGAAGGCATGCGAAAAATTCGGTGACACTTTCCTCAATCAGTTTGTAGTCAGTGATTCAGAAGAATGACTTTTTTTCATTATTATCTCTTGGACATTTCACTTAAGCAACTTTGAAGTTAACACAAAGCATCTCTCTGTGCCGTTAGCGGCCACGCTGTCACATGATCTCCAAACATGACCCCGGTGTGGAAATTCATTTGTAACCCTAAGCATTGGATGACTTGCTCAAAGATCATCCCTTTGTGAGTTAACTCAAGCAGTCTTCTGTCTCCACTCTCTGTCTGAGAGTCTGGTGTGACCCCTCCGTCCATTCGAAACGCCCCCAGCTCCCTGCGGACTCAACCCCAGGACAACAGTCCGTCTTCCTGTTTTCCTGCTTTCCTCTCCCGTCCTCAAGATGCAGCTAATGAAGTCATCCTCATATGATTAAATGTGTCTGCACCACGCTACATGAGTCAGAGCATGCAGACAAAGACCTAATTAACCCACTATACAGACAGAAGCATTAATAGGATCTGAACTGAATACCACAGTGTGAGGCGGCGCTGGAAGTCTGGTTTCCTAACACGGAACAAATAAGGAAGAGGCAGTTTTACGTTGTTTCTACGAGTTTCTTCCTTTAGATGCTCCTCACGTCATCCCCACATCATATACTGCAAATGAAAACCTTTATTTCTTCTGGCACAACGAGTACTGATTTGATATACTGGACAGCAGGAGATATATGTAAAATATAGAGGTTATTGATCTAATACAAATGAAAGTTTAACTGGGAGAATTGTGTCCTTTGCCCTTTTGTGAAAACCAGAAAAGTCAAAATACATGTCTGAAATGTGCAGCTTTTTCTGACCCAAGTGGTTGTAGTACAAATACAGACTTGACTAACCCCACCGCACTGGAAAAAAGAGACCAAGACTAAACCCTGGCGAATCCACAATCGCTGTGTCTTGGATGGAAAAGCATACTGCAACTGTATTTGCTTTTATATAACTATTAGTGTTAGATAATGCCCCAGTGGGAATTTGATGGGTGGTGCCAGTGAAGGGGTGCTGACAGGGCTGTAGGAGTAAGTCAGATACAGAACACTGGGAATCACTGTAACAGAGACTGAAACATAGTGGGGACAGGTCACAGAAGGTATGACAGGAGCAGGAGGGTGAAAAAATGGGATTTACACACCCATTGGTAAAACCTGAGTTTCACTTTCTCCCACAGTCACACTTCTAATTAAAAGGTTTGGACCGCAGCATTCAACACATCTGAACAGCTTCCCCAGATGTTGACATGAGACTATACAGAGCGCCTCACTTATGAAAACATAATATCAGCCCTGCGGCATCCTCTCTGTCTGATCTCCTCTGCAAGACTCTGACTCCAGCCCGTACGCCCAGAACGCACTGGCACCACCTCGGCTCCGTCATCGCTCTGCCTTCGGTTCAGTCTGTGGTTTGTGGCCAAGAATAATAAAGCTTGACCTACTGGACCGACTCAAGTGGTACGAATCATGTCTGTACAAACAGCTCCGCTGTCCCTCTGACTCTTTGCGTCCGGCCGAATGGGGCAAAAAAAAAAAAAATCCTTCCTCAAATACCTTTACTGCTCTTATACTGTAAGTCTTCCTACTTCCCCTGAACCTGCCCTGTCCACTTCAGCTTTAAGTTGGATCTGCTGGAATAACTTTTGACTACTCCCATGTGAGAGAGCAAGAGCTAATTTGCATTGTCGTGGGCTGTTTGTGGAGGTGGAAAGTGCAAGAGTGCAGTAAAATAGTTTTTGCCAGTTTGGAACAAGTTAGTGAAAACACAACTTGTCTTGTGGCTGCTCTGTGTTCAGGTCCATTTGGGGTTTAACAGCTCTGTTACTGATTGGAGTTTGTGTTTGCCGACACGTCGCTGCACATCGCTCTGTTGTTCTTCAGCAGTGCCTCTGATGATGTAAGGCCGGGGTGAAGGATGTTCCTTGGCAGTTTCTTGAAATTTCCTGGAATAAGCCGGTGACAATGACTAACTGTTTCACTGACCTAATGACAGCTGGCTCTCTCAGAGTGACTTATTTCAATTTACGTTGCCTCCTCTTATGTGTTTAATTCCGTGTTGATTAAACTCTTCTTGCATGCTGGCCTGAAACTCCATCCCCTCCAGAGGTCCATTACGACCCAACCTCCCTTCTGTTGTGAGATTTGTGTTTTATTACCATTTATATGGAGCCAGCCAAGTTTAGAAAGAATACAAACTGTCGGCTGTAAAAATGTCCTCTCAAACTATGCATCTTTTTTACACAGACCAGGTGGACGAGTACGCGCTGCTTGAACATAAATCAGCTCTCGGTATTTTAGTTGTTCCACATCCTGCTTCCTGCTGGCCCAACACAAAATGTTGAATGTCAAGCCATTAAACAAAAAACACTGAGAGGTCCGATATCTTACTTGTCCGACCCACACTCTGTGAGCAGGTTGTTGTTATTACTGCTTGGTTTTTATTGGCTGCCCGCTCAGGAAGTTCTTACTACTTGAGGGATGCTGAGTGATGGTAGTCCGTCCTCGTCTGACCCGCGGCTCCTGAACCCGGCAGGGTTGCCGGTTCAGAGACTGATGGAGCGGTGTAGCAGAACACCAGCTCCTCCGGGAAGATGGAACGCATCAGGCGTCGCGTTTTGGAACCCACGCTTCTGCATGTGAAACGATACCGTCGCTGTTCCTCGGTTTGACCTTGCACGCTCTCTCTTTGTCCAGACAGCAGAGTCGAATATGTTTTTCCACAGCGTCTGCCCATTTTAATGATTTGTTCAGCTGGGTGAGTCATAAATGAAGGGCCAGTTCAGCGCTGTGATCCAGTCGTCGGAGTCAGCGCCTGGCAGGGGTACAGAGGCCAGAGTGTCCCGAGTTCTCCTGGTTCCCACAAGCATCTCTGCCTATAGACTTACAACACATTCACAGAGTCTCATTTACTTGCACTTGGTTTCCACGACGTATTCATCGTGATTCATTTTCCTGTAGGATTACATGAGAAACACAATGGTCTTTTAACTTTTGCAGAGTACAACCCGACGTGCATTGTACATTACCCAATTCATATTTGCAACTGAAATGCATTGCAAACTGTGCTGTCAGTGACTCCTTTGAAGAGTACTGATGATTAGAAAAAGGTTAACGCCACTTTGCGCTGCGAAGCTTTGACGTATTGTTTGTGGTCGGAAAAGTAAATCTTGCTGTAATTTCTTTCCTCTGTGCTGTAGCCAATCATGGCCCACCCTGAAACAAAGCAGAACGATGTTTTTGAAATTCAAGTCGAACTCGGCGATGAATGACCTCCTTGACCCCACCTCTTTTTGGTGCATTAGGATTAGCCCAGAGCCCTGCAGCGTTGCCTGTTGGCTTGACGTTTGCCTGCTCTTGGCTTGCCTGTGCGTTGGTAAGTGGCGCTGGTTGAAGGGTGGGGTCAAGGAGGGGTGTTTTCCCATTCCACGGACGCGAGGCTCGGGGTGCTCTAAGTGATTCACTGAGGAATTTGTTTACTTGCGGTGGAGCTACAAATAACTGCAGGGTTTATATAGGGCGAAAAAAACTACTTCCCCTCCAGGCAGCCATACAACATAAACAGAGCTGCGAGGGGAAATACTGGACCGTCTTATTAAAGCACAACCACTACACATGTTCCACATGGCCACATGGATCCCATTACTCACTGAGGAGCTTTTTTCCATCAGGCCTGCTGGCTCTGGCTCCTTCATCCTCACTCTGGCAATTTGTCTGACTCTGACTTAAATAGATCCTAAAACCATGTTATTAATCTGTCTCGAACTGATACTGTTTGAAACTATGTAAGAGGAAAAGCTTGCTCCGCGCCATCCAGGCTGACAGCGTTTGAAGACAATGTTTGGCATGCGACCAAAAGTCTTTGTGTACTTGACCCACAAACAAATTATCCGCACCTAAAGTTGACTCAGAACATGACCTCAGACGTCTGGCGCTAACCTGCGTGCAAGACATGCAGTACCTGGACTCTTCTCCTTTATTTTCACCAGTTGTGTTCATCGTACCGCCTCTTCCTCTCTTTCCTCTTCAGGCATTTGGGAACGCAAAGACAGCCCACAACAACAACTCGAGTCGCTTCGGCAAGTTCATCCAGGTGAACTACCAGGAGAGTGGCACTGTGCGAGGGTGAGGAACCACTGACAAATACTTCAGTTGTTTGTTTGTTTTTTTAAAAAGCCATCATGTTTTGAAGTCGACCTTTTGATTATACCTTCTTTTCCAGAGCGTATGTGGAGAAATACCTCCTGGAGAAGTCAAGGCTGGTCTATCAGGAGCACAATGAGCGGTGAGCACATCTCAGAGAAGCAGAACATATATGTTATATCATCATTCAAGTATGGATGAAGTATAAATATGAACAGTATGTCAATAAACCTGGTTGTTAGCAATTTTGGCAAAATCTTATATATGGAATCAATCTTATAGCACTTACAACATTTAAACTGCACTTTGTTCGTCAAAAGAATGGTGCCACAACCAGGTGTAAAATGAATTGATTTTGAATTTTGGCAAAGTAAAGGAGTAAATTGAACTCAGAAAGCCTGTTTGCCGAGGTGTGAGTCATGAGGTAAACTGAGCTCTAAGTGGGACTGACACTAATGTGTTGGACTGGCTGGATGGAGTGGTGAGGGTTAACCTCACCATGGGGGGGCTCACAGGGCCCCCTGCGTTAGCCATCCCTTATTGAGATGAATTGCTGACTCCAGGCTCAGAAAAGCGTGTGTGTGTTTTAGAACAGGACTCTTGGTGGCACAGCTGCTGCACACTTTTGACCTCTAACCTTTACGCTGTCGGAGAAAAAGTGCCAGCGCACATGCACGCTCACACACACAAACAGACTGAGCTGGCATTAGTCCTTTTTTCTTTTTTTAGGTTTGCTTTTGTTTTAGCCGCTAAAGCAATTTAGCACTGGGGGAATTCGATGCTGGTTCAACGCATGGGTCTAATGAGTGTTAAGACAAGATATAAGATCAGCCGTTACTGAAATTAACTTATTTATTTTAATTAGTGGAAATAATTATTGTGACTTTAAATTTAACTCACCATCTTTTTTTTGTCCTTTCTATATATATATTTTTAGAAACTACCATGTGTTTTACTACCTGCTGGCAGGAGCGAGTGAAGAAGAGAGGACGGCCTTTCACCTCAAGAAGCCTGAAGAATACCATTACCTCAGTCAGGTGGGACTTTTCTGCATCGCACACAATAACTGTGTATTTAGTGTAAAAATGTGAGGGCAACAAGTAAACCTGCTTGTTGTCTCATTGTTTTCGTATGTGTTTCTGTGTCATGCATTGTGACGCGGTTGCCATAGTTTCCCTTTATTTTTAGAGTTGTGAATGTGTTGTGTATGTCTGTGTCAGTGTCATCTGCGCATCCTCAGACCCCTGGATCCTGAGCACAGTTACAGTACCTCTGTGCCTCAGTGTCTGCAAACAGGAAAGAGAGAAATGAGGACACAAAGGAAACACATTTCACTGGTGGTGGCTTTCAACACCTACTACATAGCCGCACACACAAGACCTTCACTTTTTTAAATAGATGCAAGACAGATTGTTTTAATTTTTTGTTTCATGTGTTCATTTTTGTTTTGTGGGTGTAGCTGCATGCGTTGAAACAAGCTCTCGAACGTCCTCGTCCCTGCACCAGTGCTGACAAACATGCGCAGACACAAAAAAAGAAAGAGAGGCGGACATGGCATTTGTCGCTCTGTCTCTGTTTTGTGTGTGTTGCCCACAGCGAAAACAGGTTTCACACAACCACGAAATCAAAGCCACAATAAACACATGCACACATATTATGCGTGTGGAATGTGGATGTTGTGTGGAACTTGTCGCATCTCTGCGTGTGAACTTTGACAGTCGCGCCATGGCAGCCGGAGACCCGCTCCCCCTCCTCCAAAAATCCTTACGCCTTCGTAGAAGAAAGCAAGGAATTCCTTCCATTCCTCCCGGCCACTGACGCGCACGCACAAACGCACAAACAAACACCCGTGCGTACATAAATACATACACACATTCTTGCACTCTGCTCACATCCTCCTCTTCTCTTGTGTCTCTCTTGCTCGTTCACTTTCTGTCCTTTCTGTGGAGTTTTCAGAGAAATATTTACTCTTGCATCAGCTAAAGCTTTTTTGAATGGGTTTCACAAACCCTCCTGTCGACAACTTGTTTATAAGCTGCATGACACAGTGCAGTTTTATTTATTTTTTTCAATTTTTGCACCTTGGCTTTCGCTTTGAGAACCACACCTCTGGCTTTGCTTCTTTTAATTGCAAATGTACATTTAACTGACCATTGTCCAAAGCAAAACATCAGTTTTAATGTGGATTCGCTGACTTGAAATATGAGCACCATCGATTACCGTGAACAATTAGTGTCCTTAAATTTATTTCTGTTTTCCAGACATACATCACTGTTATGTGCTGCTGGAAGTTGGACATGAAAATTCTGACGGTAGTGCATTTGAGGACACCCTGAGTCTTGTCAGTGGCAGTGACAAAATATCCTGCAACCAAAAAACAAAAACAGGCAGCGGCGAGCAGACAGGAATGTTGCATTAAAAGTATCCTGTGAATTCTTAAATCTCAGAAGTCCGCTGCCTTTCTGAACTGGAGAAGAATCGATTGAAACACATTGCAATCAAATAGTTGCTCAAAGATAACCAGAGGTTGCAAGTCTAGTGTGTCTGCAAACTGATGCCTTATCTTCGTGGTAAAGAACCTGCAGTTTCTGGAAGGCAGGGCCTGAATCATAGAAACTCATGGTATGCTCTGGGGAATGGTCAGCTGTAGTGTGGAGTAAAGCGTCGGTGTGCATGTGTGATCTCCAGCTTTCGTTACGCCTCCTCATCCTGCTCCTCATGCTCCTCGTTGTTGGAGCGTCATCTCAGCAGTGTCTGACTTAACAGTGTCTGTGTGTGATGAACGCAGCACGTCCTTCCGTTGCTCTTAGCTGCACACGAACCTTGTTGCATATGTTCAAGTGTACAGTATGTGTAGTCGTTGGAATGCTGCTGTCTAACCGTAACCTCGCCCTCCCCCTTCCCCTCCCCCTTCCCTGTAAACTCTGCCTTAACATTTCCAGATGACAAAGACAACCCACCAACCGCACTGGGACAGTTACTGTGAGAGTGAACCGGTCAGTATCTGTACCTCGGCTGTCTGTGTGTGTGTGTGTGTGTAGCGTCTGTCTACGTGCTGGAGAAAAAGTGGATTTCCAGTCACCTGAGCGCTTGCAGCTCCAGCCACACACTCTCCCTGCATAGATGCTCCTTCCCCCGCCCCCTCCTCTGCTTATTTTTGTCGGTCTTTGGATATTTCCTGGGTTGGTTTTGGGTGGTGTTTATTCCAGCATTTGTTTGTTTTTGTTTTTTCTCTCCGTTGCGTTGCTGTAACTCTGAGTGACCTGAGTGTTTGGCATGTGCGGTCATACCCTGGCCACTTCTGCCTCACGTGTTGCCGTGACCTTCTTTGACCATTGACATCGCAGCCTGTTTTCTAACACCGACGCTGAAGTCCTCTGAGGGCCTCGCTCATTTTGAACCATCCCCTCTTCCTTCAAAATTACCCGCATTCGTTTCTGTACGTGGCATCAAGTCTTTGCTTGTCAAGGGTTTAAAAATCAGAAATTAGAATTTGCTCAGTCACCCATTAAACCTTGGAGTAATTACACTGAACAGTGGTGTTGGGCTGATTTGTTATGTTTTTTCAGGCGCTTCTGTCTTGTTCAAGGGCCAAGTAGGCCATATCGGTGCTTTCAGAGGAAGTTTTCCAGTTGTAATTATGACTTGGATGTCGATGTGAATGCTATTTACAAATTGGAAACTTGTAATTATAATAACTTCATAACTTCAACAGAGGCTTTACGGTCAGAACAAGCCTGCTGACTGTCTGAGGCCATTGGTGATCCCTGATCGTTTGACCCTTTTGCTCGACTCTCATAAAGGTCAACGGCAGAGACCCAGACATCTCGTTCGACCTAAGTGCAGCTCTCTGAAGGACTTAAATGTTCAGGAACAAGTGGCGGTGAGATGTTTTTGTCTCCTCGTACACTCCCTTACAATTGCTGAACATTTTTTTAAATCAGCCTGAAGCTGTAAATAATTTGCGTCACATTTACTGAGTGACCACTGTTCATTATTAATGACTAAGACACATTAAGATCAAGTTAAGATAGACACATGGAGGGTAAACAAATCTGTCCTTTGACTCTGCTGTTGAGCAGTCAGAGAGGACGGGGACACCCGAACCAAACAGACCACAATGCATTGCGGCCACAAAACATGTGTGTGTTGGAGCCATTGGCTGAGTTTCAGTCATGCTCCATTGTTTACCAGCGAGTTAGCAGTAGTATATTTACTCTTACTTACCGTGCCTCTGTTATTTACCCAAAGACACACCTTCACCTCTGAATCACTGGATCTGATTCCCATAACACCTGAGTCCTGGTATTGAACGATGTCAATGATCAAACCAGTATTTTGTTTTTTGTTTTTTTGGTGGGTATTTTCTGGGTTTGTGGTGGGCTTTAGGTTTTCTGTTTATTCATACATGCATGTCTGACTGATCTTTAACTTACCTTTGATTAAATCATTAATTTTCCACTGTCTATCCCAGTAAGTTAATTTTTTAAAATATTGATAATACTGTGAGATGAATAAGGGTAAGTTGTATGTAAACTCTTGACATCACTATAAAAAACTGATGTATTCTAAGGATTATATTGATTTTCTTAATCTTACTTTGTGTCAATTAGGATATCTGGAACCCTTAAACTTGTCTTTACTACACTGGCAGATTGTTTTCACTGGAAAGAGGTTTAAATTACAGAGCAAGCAGTGTGAACGTTTTTCCTGCTGCAGAAATGTAACACCGGAGTCACTAATAGGTCACAGTGAGTTTCTGTCATGAAAGCAGAGAGCGAGGAAGGAGGCACGTTGGGTGCAAGCGCGAGTCTCGTGTTTGTCTTGCTGAGGACTCGGTATGTGATAATTATGGCAGCCATGGAGGAATGAGCCCATAAAGCGAAGCGCAGTGCGAAGCTCGCGTTACGGTGGGTGTCCGTCGTGAAAGTGTCGTTACAGTATGTAGTTACATCAAAGCATGTCTGGGGGGAAGCTCTTCCTCTCCTCGTAAACAGCTAATCCAGATCCAGATTTATCCAGTTTACTCCTTCTCATGTGCGTCTGGTTGCTATGTAGAAGTTGTCTTATTTAAGCCTCTTTAAAAAGTACATGTCAAATTAATATTGTATTATTTATTAAGCTACTTACAGTATATCTTACAGCCATAGCTACTTGGCAGGTTCATGTTTTGCATACAAAACACATGATCACCTTACATATGATACATATTATTATGGACTTAACTACACTACTGTATACAAAGTTGTTAGATTTAGTTGTTAAATGATGATGCAGTGCTTTATAAAGTAAAAAGAAAATTACAGAGGATTTTCTTGCACCAACACAGACCAGGGACAGAATATTAGCAATTTGTCTCAAGTTTAGGAACCAGTACTATGTGTACGTGTGCGTGTGTGTTGAACATCTGTGAGGCTGAATCATGTTTCATGCCTATTACAAAAATTAGCGCCTGCCTGCACACATTGCTGTTGCTGCATTGAACCCCCACCCCCGACCCTTCTCAGCTCTTTTGCCGGCTTGCCAGATCTCTGCGGCCCGGTCTGGAGGGGAGGCCAGGCTTGACTTTCCACCACCCGAGCAGAACCTGCACGCGCTGCCGCTCCCTGGACGCTCTGCACATCAGACTGCAGCGTTGCTGCTTTGTTTGACCCCCGAGCTGCTTAATGATAGCTTATTTTAGTCTGAGTCATTCAGTTCGTCTGCTTCAAGCCACTCTGCTGTTTTTTGTTTCAGCTGCAAAGTAAACAGAGGAACTATTTTAAGTATCCTTGCTAGACACTCTGTAAACACTGAAAACATTTGGGCACTGTGTATGTCAACAGTGTTCAGTAAGTCCTTCTAAACTTTATAGCGACTTGTCATTAGCTCTCTTGGCCGCCATGCTGCTGTGTCGTAACAGCTGCTGTGAGACTGACGAGACCCGCTGACTGCTTCTTTCTTTTTCTCCTATACAGGACTGCTTCACTGTCGAAGGAGAGGACCTGAAGCATGACTTTGAGAGGCTTCAGCTAGCCATGGAGATGGTGGGATTTCTTCCCACCACGCGCAAACAGTGAGTGACACACACACGCACACACAAAGTGTGTGATAAGATACACTTAACCTGTCCTGGTGACGCTTTTGTTTTGCCAGGAAGGAAGCAGTGTTACTCACAACACAGCAGAAATCACATGAATACCCATCATTTGTGGAAAAATGGTTCATTTGTTCAGGCATTTATACTTCACACGTTTCACTCTGTCAAGTTAAAAAGCATTTAACTGCTGCCTCCCTCACATACTGTCCTTACTCCCTGTGTTTTATCCTGTGCACGTCGACCTTTGTGTCTGCCACAGTTACAAATCATCATCACTGCCTGTACCAAATCTGCACCAGTGGAATCAAAAAGTTCCACAGACAGAGGAACAGCAGCTACACATAGTTCCACAGTGCATCTCTTGAAACTTTCCTTGACTGTCGTGCAGGATCTTCTCCCTGCTGTCGGCTATCCTCCACCTGGGCAACATCTGCTACAAGAGGAAAACCTACCGGGATGACTCCATAGACATCTGTAACCCAGAGGTGCTGCCTGTCGTCTCCGAACTGCTGGAGGTAATGCACCGTGATGTGCGAGGTCTTAAAATGTGTTTTAGAGTTTTCAAAAAATGTTCTGGCGTGACACGCCTGTTCTGATCGCATTTCTTGTTTTCTTTCCATCTCTGTTGCCAAAAATATCAAAATAACAACACAAAAATGAGACTTTTCAACATTTCACCATTACAAAATATGACATCTGTTAAGGTAACATAAACCACAGTCCCATGGTTTATTTAGATTGTAAGTGTTTGGCTGGGT
This sequence comes from Psettodes erumei, assembly GCA_016785225.1. NCBI lineage: Eukaryota > Metazoa > Chordata > Actinopteri > Pleuronectiformes > Psettodidae > Psettodes > Psettodes erumei. The sequence goes on along the minus strand of JAFBJZ010000863.1, from coordinate 1,937,563 downwards.
CAAATGCTTTTGTTGTGTTTGCACCGAACCTGGGGAGACGGAGCCTTCTCCTCTTTTAGCATGTGTTGTTCTTATGCTCGGTCATGTGTTTACTTTAATCCTTTGTCAAGTATCTTGAAAAGGGTACTATTAAATGTATTGTTATTTATTCCTTACTCTATTTTAATTTTTGGTTAGTCCACTCAGCTGCACACCCGTAATTCTTGCCAGTTCCCAGTAACATGAACCAGCACTTCTCTGTAGAATAGGAACCTGTCCGTCTCTCACTTCGTCACCGAGTTGTTTTAATGTGCTCTTCAAAAATCTGCTCCTGCATCAGTCACAGTTTGAAGGCAGCTGAAGCTTTGACTCATAGTCTGCCATTAAAATCATGTGCTATTTGTAAAGGAAGGTGGGGGGGGGGCATACACTGTTCTGCACATCCTCCTTCAGCCAGAGTTTGGTTAGGACTTAAATTTCCTGTGGAGCCTGTAGTAGTTAATAGATACACAATGGGGCCCCAGTGTTTACATTACATACTGCAGAGATTCCACTAAAGTGACAGTCGGGTATTAGCCTTGTAAGGCTGTTTAAGTATTAGATGATTATTGTTTTTCAGTCATGAGCTTATTTAGCGAGTGGGTTTCATTATCACAAATGAATCGATGTGTTTGTGCTGAAAAGTCACAGCTCAGCTTCTGAACTAAAAGGCTGTGTGAGAACATGCAGGCTGATAAGGAGAAGAGCTGCACTGCTAATATAGATTTCTTCTAAAGCCATTTGTCTGCCCGTCACCCAGCATTCAGTTATTCAAACACTGTCGTAGATGTAAAATCATGGTTGATCTCTGTCACTGTCACCACCAGGTCAAAGAAGAGATGTTGTTTGAAGCTCTGACGACGCGGAAGACGGTCACTGTCGGAGAGAAGCTGATTGTTCCGTACAGACTTGCCGAGGTGAGCGAATGACTACGGCTGCAAATACTTCAAAGCTGCGTAATGCAAATGAAATCACCCACGGTGGATTTCCTCCGTTTATCCTGTCAGTTGTTGCATTACTGTCCCATAATGCAGTGCTGCTCACAGCTGGAAAACATTAAGCTTGTTGTGGATGGTGGTCAAACGGCACCAGGACCACCTCAGAAAATGGCTGTGGCTCAGGACGTGGAGCAGGTCGTCCACTAATCAGCTAATCACAGGGTCGGTGGTTCCACACACACGTCAGAGAGTCCTTGGACAAACTGCTCCCGCTGGTTAGGCCTGTCATTGCACCGTAGCTGGCTGCCATCGTAAAATTGCGTAAAACATTTCAGCAAAGTGTGACAGCCCCCGCTTCTTGTCGCTTTTTTGCGGTTGGTCCAGGTTTTGTGTCATTTCCTGTTACAATGAAACTGTTTCTTAAGCTTAAGCTTCTTACATACTGACTGCAGAGAACCACCATGAAGATGAAAGTACAGCACATACTGTATACTGCATGTAGCAGGGCATTGGGACAGAACAGTAGAGCCAGACATAAAGACACACAGGTACGAGAATGCAGTTTTTGTGTGTTTGAGCATTTTCCTGGGTTGAGATAAAGTCACGTGTGCAGTACTGTGGCTGAAGGCACTTTGCCGACTCAGTAACCGTTGTAGCAATGGACAGTCAGTCTGACCCGGCTGTGTTTATGGGACAGTGTGCACCAACACTGCACCACCTCCTGCTCCATCTCTCTGTCTGTGGCCTCATAGTCGTACCAGCGCACACACACACACACACACACACAGCAGTCCTTCAGTCTGTTTGGAGAGAAAGGGGAAGGCATTTGAAGCCCCTGTACAGTTTTCATTGGAGCCTCCCCCCAGTTCTGAAAACAAACACACGTCATGGTGCGTGGATGAGAGCCATCTGAAAGAGGAGAGCGAGCGACGTGGACACGCAGCGTAACCTGCCCGTCAGTCTGAATGAAGTCATTCTCACATGTGTCCATACCGTCGTGCCACACAGGTCGTGTGGCTGCTTGGAAACTCGTCATGATGCGTGAATATTTCATATTCAAGTGTCATGAAATCTTTTAACTGAGACTTGAGTTCAGTGATCGTTTTCAGTTCTCACGAGATCACCCAGGGAAACTGTCTCTGCCACGTTTTTCCACAGACTCTCCTGTCAGATGCCGGTGTCTTACATGTTCCCGCCTCACTGGCCTCCTGGATATTTAGGAGCCATTTCATATGAGCAAACAGTGATTGTTTTGGTAGCATGCTGGGTGGTCTCTGTGTAAACATTGCTCAGTTTGCCTGTTAACCAAAATCACACAAGTGAAAACTTCAGATCAGAGCGTTTGTGTGATGGGTTTTCTCCATTCGCTCAGAGTTATGAGGCTGTTTCCCCCTCAACTTCCTCTAAATAATGAAAAGCTCGTGAGCCATTAAACCACAGTCAGAATCTGTCCTGATCCGTGGACGGCATATTTGGTCTGGGGTGGCTAAAAATACCCCAGTTAATTATTTAGAAACAAAGGAATTTTAACTTTGAGCAACGACTCCACGATTTGTTTTGTTACCAAAGACCGAGGCTCAACTTTGCCGCTGCGAGGTCAAATCTTTCCAGCGGATGCGGGGATTACAAAGTTTTTCTCAATAATTTGACGAGGGGGCTTTTGTCATATAATCTCTGCGCTTACCAAAGCACACACAACACTGATGAGGCCCATAATTCTTCTGCAGTCGACCCTGAATTTTAAACTGTGGGCAACATAAAGTTCGTGAACGTGATTGTACCTAATGTGACATAAGAGGACAGCGTCTGTCTTCCAGATGTTTAATGTTTGTTATCTGAATATCATGTTGGTCTTCACAGCGGCAGAGCCTCGCAGACTGTCCATTTAATATACACAGTCTATGTTTAGCCTATTAAAGCTAATATTTCCACTGCTGACTTTCTGCAGCCTCATCCATCACCACTTGGCAGCTCATATTTTCTGTGCCACGTTAGATGGGATTGGCAGATCTCGTGAGCTGACCTGACGATTGTTGTGGCTGGATAATGACATTAATAATGGCCCGGGGACGTCCCCTTTGGGACACTGTGCAGCCTGCCAGCATGTCTGCGATGTTGCTTCCCGTGCCAAAGTTTCAGAATATCAGTGTCAGATGTGCTTGGCTGGTCTCTTTTTTTTTCCTCGGTTATCTGCTTTTTACATTTCAGGATATGCTATTTTATATTTTCCCTAAATAGTTCTGAAAACAGTGGCTACTGCACAGTCAGGATGATTTATGCTCAAACGATAAATGGTTGGTTGTAAAGTAGAAATACAACTGGCTTGACATTTTGACTTCTTTCTTGAATAACGGTTTTCAATCAAGGCCAGTGTTCTCTTAGAGATGTCTTGAGTATATGTATTTAGTTTTCCACATTTAATCCTTCCATTCATTGTTGTTTTATGTGGGGCCCATGTTACAACGCGAAGCGTTCCAGGACAAACCTAATGTTTAATGCAGATACGTGAGACATGGCGCTCGTCTGGAATAATGTCTGCAGGGGTGTCAAGCATCGGCTGGCACCTAAAGTAATGGAAGAAAAAGAAATGCAGAAATGTTAACGTAGGAAACAAGGAAACAAAGTAAAAGTCAGATAACAGACAGACAACAGCATAGCCACTGAAAACATATTGTGTAACAACACATTCCTGTACATTTCCTTTATCAAATTAAACATGAACCTACTGCTGGGTAGTGCCTCTTCTATAAAATTGCACATGGAACTAGTCTTAGTCATCACTTCTTAACGGAGTCAGATGTTCTTCACCAAAACATTACAGATGAGAATATCACTGAACAAAAACTGTACGTGTCTGCGTCCAGGCTGGTACGGTGCGAGACTCCATGGCGAAGTCCCTGTACAGTGCTCTGTTCGACTGGATCGTCTTCAGGATCAACCACGCTCTGCTCAACATCAAGGACCTGGAGGACACCACCAAGGTAGGACGGCCACAAAACACACTGGTCATGAGATCCTGCATGTGACCGGTCCCTGTTGGTCTGATGACAAATCCTCCAGCGTGGGAAGCCTTTCAAATACAGACAGTTTTATTAATTAATCATTAAACTGCTGTTGATTGGAGTCACATTTTAAGATGACATGAATTCTGAGATTTTTAGTGAAAACAAAACTTTTCTGACACTGATGAGCCACGTGTGGGGACGATAGGCTTCACTCTGTCGCGTTGGTTGCCTCCCTCAGATCCTGTCCATCGGAGTGCTCGACATTTTCGGTTTTGAAGACTACGAGAACAACAGCTTTGAGCAGTTCTGCATCAACTTCGCCAACGAGCGTCTCCAGCACTACTTCAACCAGCACATCTTCAAGCTTGAACAAGTAAGACACTTCTTAAAATATTCTCTCTGCCGGATGATGGCACTTACGAACAGCCTCCCTATTTTAGGCTCTGACCAGGAGCTGAACTTCTGAGCCGCTTTATTACCACAACTATTATTTCAACATATTGCAGATCTGCTCAGCGAAGTTCTTTAGCTGGGACCATTTTCCAAGGAAATCCCTCATCCTTATCACACCACACAGAGCACATATGTTACAATGACACTGAAACAATGAAGAAATTCTTCAGCATGTTATACAACAGGTTTTGCTGGGAGCCTGACGGCCGTATGACTCCACTCCCCGCCTGCCGTGACCACCCCGACTGTGGATGTTCTCTTAAGTGAGCTGATTAACTTCAAAGGGCTTTTTAAAAAGTCACGATCTGTAGGTTAAACATTGCATTCGCCTCGACAGTGACTGAACCAGCCGCCCGCCCGGACATGTTTTCGAGGGCCGGAGCTGCTTGAAGCCTCCACGCCATGTTCGTGAACATGAGGTGTCCTCAGTCACTCCTGTTTTGCACAAAGGCAGTTGTTCACGGACCCTGTCTCACTTACGTGTCATAAATATGTCAAGACTGACACTGTAAATGTCATGAAAAGAGACTTCAAAGGCTTCTTTGAGTCGAAGGTTATGATGAATTGAGTTCTGAATGATTGCACTGTAGATTAAAAGCTCGTCAGCTTTTCCATGTTGAGATGGAAACACAAGATTTTTGCTTCTTCATGTGATCTGAAGACTCACTCCAGCAGCGGCATTACAAGTAAAGTTTCATAGCTTCATAAAGCAAAACAAGTTGTTGAGCATGAGTGTTTTAATGTATCCTCCGCAGGGGACATGTACTGTACCAGATCTATAAATGTGCAAAGGTTGAGACACCCGCTCAATCAGTACTTTGTGATTTCATTGATTTATGATCGTTTTAGTGTCTTTTTGTTCTTGTCAAACATTACTTTGGACCGTCCCTGTTCAATGTCTATGTTAAGGCCATTGCAAGAACCATAATCATTAGTATCTTCAAATAGTTCATGGTTGATTTTAAGGTATGTTTAGGATCACAGTCGTGTAATAACCTGCTTCTTTTCTTCAGCTTCCAGCATTTGTTGGTACTTATTAGAGTCCCACAGTACTTCCTGTGCTACTGGTTGTTGCTCTAACCCGGGTCATAATAGATCCGGCCTCCAGCAAAACACTTGGCAAGATGTTCTGTGTAAGTGCAGCCTCTGTGTCGCATACTGAACATGAGTGCACATATGTTTTATTTTTCCTTGCAGTCGTTATTTCCATTTGCTGAAGAGCTACACACACGACACACACGCTCTGCCATGTTTTCCTCTTTCACCTGGAAAATGGGGAGCGGTACGCGTGCGTGCACTCTGTGCAGTAAACAGCCACTCCATCGGATAATGACAGAGTTAATGTCCAGCCACTTCCTGCTGGGTAAACCACCGCTTGCATGCATCGTACGCATTCGACGGAGCAGCTGACAGACTGTAGTTACTGCATGCTGCCAAAGGCAACGGTCACACTGATGTTCAGCTGTAACTCACACTTTGGACTTAACTTTGACGCTGCCTCAGGTCTGACACTCGCTGGTGCGGGATTATACCAGTAACTCAGTTTTTTACTTTTACATGAGTTTTGTCATCAGTGTTATCGGCTCTTTCTGTGGATCAAACCACCTACAGTTATTAAGCCACTTTTTTATTTTTGTCAGGCATCCAGGATTTCCTCAGGCCAGCAAAAGAATAAAATCCACTTTTTTTTGTTAAGGTCTTATAAACTTTGTTGACAGAACAAGTATCTTTTGATATTACAAAAGTTCATTTAAGAGACCCTTCAGATGAAACTGCAGAGCGGAGGAGTTCTGGGTTTCAGTGTAGCATTAGTTGCTTGTGGAAAAATGTACAACGCTGGGGGAGCCTGAACAGCCAGGATACGCCGACCATGAGCTGGCGTGCTTCACATTTCCGCCGAGGCCGGCTTCACACCCTCCTCTACTTACTTGCAGTACATTTCCATTCATCTGTCGACCCGCGAGTCGCTTTGCTGGGATGACACAGGCGTGTGAAGAAGCTGTAGAAGAGAAGGGGTTATTACTCACAGTGTCATGATAATTGGGCTAAATTAATAATACACTACTAACAGAAACTGTAAAACAAAATACTTTATAAAACAACTTGTAGACTGGTGCAGGTTTCTCTTCCTGGCAGCTGAGTGAAAGTAAGAGAGAATCACCATTGTTTTTGGAAGACGATTTAAATGCATTTGGAGAAGCTGGATACATTATCCTGTGCAATGTAATGCTATGTGGTGCAACATCCCCACAAACCACAGCTCAGTGATTATCAGAGCGTTGAGTCAGCGCCCGTCAGACGCACAAGATGAATATGCGTTTGAAGATTCATTTTCTTTTCCTCAAGAAAAGTTAGAAAACGCATACATCTTCAACACCGTGAGGAAATATTTGTGCTGAAGACCTCGTACAGTATAACTGTTGTAAGAAAAGGAAACATGATCCTATTTCATACAAATGAAAAGCTGAGGTTATGAGCTGCTACAGCCTTGAGCAGCGTATGGGGGCGAATGTAGACAATCTACAAATGTTTATTGCTGTTTAATTGACATTACTGCGTCAGTTTCCTTATTGTGACCAGTATTTTGTTGTTAAGAGTTAAATGGTATCAGTTGGATTCTTTGTGTGGAAAAACCACGGCACAAACAAGTCACTGGAAAAAGAAAAAAAGGAAAGTGCTTCAGACTCTCACACTGTTGTGATGTTTGTGACACAAACATTTTTCTACAGGAGCAGCTGGCAGCAGATGGGATAAATAAATTTGCTCCGTTTGATTGCAGCACTTTTGCTCATATCAGCACTCAATCATTTGGTTTTATTTTCCCAAATACTGAAGAAGAGGATCCTCTTCCCTGTGAATTTTACCAGCATCAGCACACTGAGTGGCGTAACCACCAGTAATTAACTTGATTTTTTTTTCAGCATTCTGACTTTACGGTAACAAGAGAAGAGACAAAAGAAAAGGAGATTCCAGTGATTTCTATTAAACCTTCCCTGGATTAAGGTCTTTAGTGGTTAAATCTCTTTCCCAGGAACACAAGAAAATCACATACATGGGCTGGAACAATGATAAATGCCCCGAATGCTTCTCTCCTTATTAAACCACCCTGCCAACATGGAAGCATGCTGACAAACAACACTGTGGCTGTTGTTGTAAACTTTGGACCAGCCTGATCCGTTCATTCATTCATTCATCCGTTCAAAGTGTCTGTTCTTGATGGCACATTAATAATCGGTCATTTTTTTGCCTTCAGACTGAATTTGACCAGATTTTAAATCATCTTTCTCTCTTTTTCTAAGTCCTTAAAAGCATAAAACTGAAACGCCAATATAATGGTGTAATGTAGATGTGGTGAAATGAGGCACTTTGTATTGTTTTTATGTGGTGAGAGTTGCTGACATAGTGGCCTCACTGGAACATGAGAAACGCAGGGGAAGAAGTCCACCGTTTCTACATCAGATTACAATGCTATGAAGCCAAGTATTAATGAAAGAGGGAACCAACACTGAGCGCTCTGTTTGCTCTCTGTTCCCCTGCAGGAGGAATATAGGGCAGAGGGCATCAGCTGGCGAAACATCGACTACATCGACAACACGGGCTGCATCAACCTGATCAGCAAGAAGCCCACGGCGCTGTTCCACCTACTGGATGAAGAGTGCAAGTGAGTCTTGTGAGCCTGTTTGACTAATTCATTTCTTTCTTTTTTTTTACTGTGTGGTAAACCATCAAGTGGCGCTGGCAGGCGTCCTGCTGTGACTGCAGTGTTGCTGGTTTGCTTCCACCCGGGGGCCTTTTGTTTCATGTCATGATAAATTAAGGTCCCATTAGTCTTATTTGTCTTGACGCAGGCACATGACAGATCAACCTGATCCACTGCTTACTCTGATGAAGCCATCAAGCATTTACAGTCACATTAAGGTCATCACAGGCGAGGTGGGGGGCAGCTTACAGGGGGCTGCAAAAACCTGTTTCAGTAGGGGGGCATGAGACGTCATCAGCTGATGTGCAGGTTCTGAAAAATCGTGTTTTACGACTTCAACACTCTTGAAAGGAAATGCTAATGGGGAGGAGCACGGTAGTCTGACCTGAAATATGTTAATAACCACAAAGGGGAAATGTGGAGGGTGAGATTTTTGACTGTCGCCGTCCCTGCACATTACATTGGCACATTTCAAACTATAAATGAATTTAGCTTGCATTAAATGTCTTTGTATTTCTGCTCATATTGTCTCTGGTGTCATGAAATTACCAGAGACGATCTAATCCTTTCAGGTTCATGACTGAACTGTGACTATTTTTACTAACAATATTCCCTTCTTCAATTCGCCCTCCTCTCCGTTTTGGACACGGAATCGAAATTCCTCCCACTTGAAAAAGGTTGGAAAAGCACCGAGCCTTTGGCTCTGTTGTTTTCATATCTCACATTTCGCCCCGTTCCAAAAACCCCTGGTGTCCCGTTCTTCCCCTCTTCTCTTCCTGTAAACTGTCGATTTTCTGCAGATTCTCTATTAAAGGACAGAAGGGAAATCTGAGCTGAGATCAGCTTAAAATGGTAATCTGCCACCTGTGGCATCAGAGGATAAAATGTCACAACTAGTTACACGTCGGATCATGTTAACTTGCCACGTTTCCAGTCGTCCAGTATAAGGACTGTTGTAGCAACTGTTGTCTTGGCCATATTGGAGGCTGGTGGACAAAGTCTTTTAATTCATCATGTTCTGTTTGGATGAAGAGCTCAAGAATCTGTTGAACATTTTCAGTGTGATTTACGCTGCAGTGTTCATGGCGTAGTTGACAACTTTAAACAAGTCCATCCAAGTGTGATTTCCTGGCAGAGGTCCTCGCCTCATGTGTTTTCCTTCTCAAACACAGATGTAAAAATCCCACTTGTTCTTCACACCAAACTTCTCTGTCCCTATTTTTTCCTTTCAGCTTCCCTCAAGCCACCAACCAGACTCTGCTGGATAAGTTCAAGCGGCAGCATGAGGGGAACAGCTACATCGAGTTCCCCGCTGTCATGGAGCCCGCCTTCATTATCCGACACTATGCCGGCAAGGTCAAGTACGGTGTCAAGGTTGGTGCAATCATCACTTCTTCACCTAGTCGTCAATTACGCAGAGAGAAGAGCTGGTGCACGGTGGATTCTACAATGTTCTCTGCCCCTGGGGAACAGAAAGCACCATAAAAATAATCTGGTTTTTACATGAAGTCATTACCATCCCACCCACTCATCATAATTTAAACAAGATCACTTTTCACTCACCAGTATTTTATTTTTTTAACATGATCTAACAGTTGATGGCAAGAGACACAAGAGAATACAAACATGAGACTGACACACACACACACACACACACACCTCCTCCTTCCTTTTTGTCGAGCTTAAGAAGGGGGACGTTAAGTTTCACGTAACACCAAGGAGGCATTTTAATCCCTGGTCTCTGCGTTACACAATCAAATCAAGATCTGGCATCCCAGGGACCCTTTCACCCATTGTGCAGGTCTGAGTCTTTATACAGAACCAGTGGCATGAACAACAGCTGGCCCTGTCTTGGCCTGTCACGTGCAGTCAACCAGAAAGAAAAAACACCACAGTGAACTCAGTTCAGTGGCAAACTAAGAGGCAACATTAGGTAATGCTTTATTTCACAGCTCCCATAGTCTCCAGCTGATTTCCCTGAAAACATTCCTCACAAGCTCCACAAAACGAGCTGATATTTATCTGTGATGTACAAGGATGTTTCCGAGAAACTTCCAGAAAGGTTTCCAGGAAGTTGGACAGAAAATACAGAAGCTGTCTACAGAAGTAATACCCAAAATTATAAGTGCTGACGTTTTTGTGTGGTTTTAATATCAATAAGTAATAACCTTCACGTCAGTCGGATCAGAATTAGGCAGCTTCCTCATACTGATGTGCACGACAGACTGGGTCTCAGTTAAAGCCTGATGACATTACGGTCTACTGTATTTTTAGGTAAACTTGAATCATTTTCAGATCTGTCCGAGTTCTCACACACATACATCCCAGTGGGAATGTGAATAAACAACATTGTGTTTTCCTAAACCAGAACTAAACCTTTAAAACCTGCATTTATTTCCAGAGCTTCCAGAAAACGGTCATCAGAGAATGTCTGATGTTATCCAAGTTTTGATGGATTTTATAGGCGCTTGTGTACTTCAGTGTGGCTGTATTGTTGTAATCCTGAGCCATAATTTGTTTGTGCTTGCTTGGCACACTCTTTACTTCTCATTTGTTGATCTTATATGGGCTCACTGAAACCATTTATTGATGTTACGGGTAGTTTTGTGTTGTTTTAGTTTGGTTTTGTTGTATTAAGATCAGCTGCTTTGTTTTAACTTTTTTTTTCTTTTGCTGTGGCAGAAGCTAAAGAGGATCCAATAAAATAAACCAATAATATAGTTAATATACTATTGTGTTTCTCACACAGGACTTCAGGGAGAAGAACACGGACCACATGCGCCCGGACATCGTGGCTTTACTGAAGAGCAGCAAGAACGCCTTCATCTGCGGGCTGATCGGCATCGACCCCTCGGCCACGTTCCGCTGGGCGGTGCTCCGAGCCTACTTCAGAGCCCTGGTGGCTTTCAGAGAGGCGGGGAGGAGGCACACGCAGAAGAAGACCGGTGAGCCCTCACACTAACAGAAACCGATCACGCCCACATTATAGCTGTGAGGCAGACTGTAAAAGAGACAGATGGAGGACGTAATCTAAACACATAATCCGAACTCAGAAAGTCAAAGAAATCTTATACAATATATCTGTCATCTAAAAATCTCTATGGTGTTTCAGCTGCACGATTTCAACAATAGATTATATTAGAATAAACATGCAGAATGATGAGAATCTGCCCCCCACTGTAGTTTGTGTAAATCTCAGGCCGCGGTCAAACAGCACCAAAGAATCTGCAAAGAGGCAAAGGACACAAAATTTACTGAGCGGTGTGTGAGCATTTCAGGTACTTTGTAGTACAGCAGGAATCATAGTGAGCTGGATCTGCAGAGAGGATTAATGGTTACTGTATTTGATTATTCACCGTACTCTTGTCTTTGATGCCTGCAGTTTATGGGGTGTCAGCAGACAGAAGGTGACCTGCATGAAAGAAAAAAATAGCTAGCTTTGTTCAGCCAGTGAACTACTTTAAATTACAGTTACAAATTTTGTACTTTACAGCCATGCACTGTACTGTATGCCCACATGCCATTCAGTGACAATTTTGTCCTCTTTGTTTGTTAGTTTGCTTCTAGCCCTCTATCTTGTGTCTCAGTAGCCACTGTTGTGTAGTATGTGTACATAGTGCGAGTAGTGCTGCTCTGTATTGACAGTAGCTGTTGCTCTCTGTCTCTCTCAGCTTTGGCTTTACATGAATGCCTTCTTTTCCCTTAGAGTTGACGCTCGTTGTCCTTGATATGCAGTAGATGTTCCCAGCAGACCTTCTTTCAGCATTGCCGTCGTATGAACCGGACTTGCGCTCTGCACCCTCTCCATCTTTCCTCAACATTAAGTTTTACTTGTAGATGTTATGTGAATATTTTTTCTTGTATTCTTTGCTTATCCTTTTATAACTTATAGAAATCCTTCAAACTGAACTCCAAAGATATCAGTGTCGCCCAAGGCAACCTTTTACATGTCTTCTAAAACAGTTCAGCCAAACGGATGCGTGCAATGAATGCTTTTTGGACTTAAAGTAAAGTTTAATATGTCTTGTAAGTCTTGTTATGGCATAATTTGTACATGAAGTCACTTTTAAATACTTTCGCCTTTTCTAAGAGGATGAGGGATAGAGTCAGGTGGCAGAAAAACCTTTAGAAGACATTGTATGGAACTGCCTTTGGGGGGCAAACACCTACACACCAGTACAATGACAAACATCTTACTGCTGGCACCAACTGCAGTTTTGAATGTCAATCATCTTCTCTCCACAAGTCTTGCACAGGTATCTCTCCAGTAGACGACTGCATCTCTTGATCTCTTTTTCTTCGCTGTCTAATCTGTCAATTCTCTTTCTCTCTCTCTCCCTCTCTCTTTGCCCTTTCTTTCCCTTTCCTTGTGTGTTTCCTTTTTCTCTCCCTTCTCTCCCTGTTTTTATCTTTTGTTTTGCTTCTCCAAGGGCATGATGACGCTGCTCCCTCTGCAGTTTTGAAAAGTGTGGATAGTTTTAGCTTTCTGCAGCACCCTGTGCATCAGAGAAGCTTAGAGATCCTGCAGAGATGCAAGGAGGAGAAGTACAGTAAGGCTGCCAATACAAAAATAACTCTGTCAGACCGTGACTCGGGAAACTTGCAGGGACGGGGCTGACAAACATCATCAACCTCACTGAAGCCAAAAAAGATCAAAATCATAAGAATAACCAGTTGTTCATTTTCTGATTTGAAAGGTCTCATCTTTTATCGTTAGATGTTTGTTGGTCTCCTCCCCCTCTGCCCCCTCATGCACCTGCATGCATTTGTTCTTAGTCTCGTCTCGCATGTCGTTCACTCGCCGTCCCGTCACTAACACCGTGCTGGTTAAATGCTAAGCAGAGAAATGCATGGTCCTACTGCTTTGTCAGCTAACTTTGGTCCAGGGTAACAGCACATTAACACCTCTGGGTGTCCGTCACTTTCCTTTTGTCCGCATCGCTACGCTTTCCCTCCAGTCCTGTCTATGGGGCGGTGGGTATAATTGCTTGACCACCACAACACACACCTCTAAAACCCAACCACCTTCTGCTGTCACTAACACCACACAGGCTGGTGATGGTGATAGAAGACTGCGGGCGGGGGGGAATGACACAGTTGGGACACAGATCTTTACATTATCATCACTAACTTCGCTCACAGGCAGCTTTCCATGTTGTTGGGGGACATACAGACGGCCTCACACATTTCTTTCAGAGGTCGCTTTTTTTCCCCAATGGCGACAAAACATTTCATTACACTTAAACGTGTGTTTGTGTCTTTTTGTTGTGTGCCACCCTGCAGCTCCAGATGAGAGTGATGAAACTGAAAACGGTACAATGTTTAGTCGCTCGATAAAACACTCTCCCAGATTTGCTTCTCAGGCTAACTCGCTGCACATCTCTCTGATTTCTCATCGCTGCGACTGATTGGCTGTAGGTTCAGAGGGAACGCCAGCGTATGAATGACATCACTTTGCTATAGCAGCTTATTACTGCTGAAACCCAGCCGTCACCAGTAATTAATTAATCAAGTAATTAATCAAAGCCGTCCTGCTCAGAATTTTCCTTTGATAAGTTCTCTTTAGTTGGCCCTAATTAGCCACTCATAGATTACTCATTATAGGACAAAATTTGGTTTGAATATTGGCATTTTAATAAGTAATCAAGGTTTTAAGCAAACCTACAGTTGGAACTAAACTAAAAAACTCACCAGTATCATCTTCCATAATTCAGCACTAACACGAGCAGCTTGCAATTAACCGCACAGCTCTATGTTTCAGTATTAAATCAACTGCAGTAGATTATACATCCAATAAAAAGGCACATAACACTGGAGTGTCACATATAGAAGTGTGTTGTTGCTCGGGAAAGGGTTCAAGGGAATTGATTGTGTATGCGTGAGTGGCTTTGTCTGTTTTGTGTGCGTGAGTGAGAGAGAGTGTGTATTTGTGTGTTCTTTCACACGATGCCAACCTGTCTAATCACGACCAGGTGTGACGAGGAAGAGTCCGCGCACGCCGCTGTCCGACCTTCAGGGAAGCAACACCATCAACGAGAAGTCGCCACGGTAAGAGACTGTGCTCAACAGTGTGTTACAGGTATTTCAAGAAGATGTGAAGACGGGAGACTTTTAAAAAATATATATATTTAAAATGGACATATCTGAAAACATAAATGTGCTGCTGTGCCATTACTTATATGTGGAAATAGATAAAAAAATTTTAGCACTGGGTAGGATGAACTTGTCTTAAACCTTTGGCATTCTGTAACTTTTTATCAGTGAGTCCACAGTAATAGCGGATATGAGGAGAGGTAGAGATGAGGAACGAGTCTTTGCCCTTGATCATATATTTTTTAGTTCTCATATTTTCATATTCACTCCTGGGCACTGAAACAGACAAGGCATGCCAAGCCTTTAAAAAAAGAAAGAGTGATGACTGAGCTCTGACCCCGAGCGTTGCTCCCATACCACCCCACTGAGACCCCGGTCCACCACCTCCTCTAATTAGCTGCGGACCGTGAGATTAGCAGCCCACGACCACGACCGGTAGCACAGAGTGACTCGTACAAGACATCTTTTGTTACACGAGAACCCAGTCTGGGGGCTGTTAAAATCCCCTCTTAATGTGATTTGCAACCTCTGCCCTCCCTCTCTGTCTAACGCATACTCATCCTCCGCATGCTAAGAGAGCACTGAAGCCCGTGCAGCTGCTTCCTCTGTGATGTAAAGGCAGAGCTATGCATTGGAGAGGAGCGCCCGGGGAGCGATAAATACTGGGTCCCCGCAGGGTGCGTGTCAGCTGGATAGAGCCGCGGACAGTGCAGTGCTTTATGGGACCCTCAGAGGAAAACAGTCACTACAAAAGGCATATTGTACCGTCGCCGTTAATTGAGATCGATGATCAACTCGGGAGAAATTCTCCTTTATATGGTCGGCCAGATGCAAACAGAGGAGCTGCGCTTATTCTGTGATACATATTGTGACTTCAGAAATTATTTTCTGATTAATCACACACAACAAAACATGTGTACATTCTCGGGCTTTGTAGATCTTCGGCTGTGATTTATAGCATTGTAATTTAATGCAGGCTGGTAGTACAAATCATATGTATTTGTACTGCTCCACTGGGTCTGTTGAAATGTACCCCAGACTGTGATAAAGACTGTGGAGCGGTGTGGTAGAGGAGCATCCTCTGGGTCTCCTCTATGGCCTCCATCCACAGAAAAAGCAGTCAGACCTCTGTTTTCTTTTTTTTGGGGGGGGTCTTCTTTTTTTTTTACACCTGTATCCACAGCCACCAGATTTAACTAACTGAACTAATGTTAAAAATTGTTTTACTGTTTCTTATATTAATTAGCTTCACTTGCAGAGTACAGTCTAATAAAATCTAAAATCTAGTGGAGAGACGTGCTCCACATGAAGTTAGCACAGCTGAATACACTGGTGGAGCAAAACTACTCTTGGCACTTTTAAATGTGAAAAAAAATATTTGTTTCTTATTCACAGAAGCTGAACACAATGAGCACAGAGAGGGTTGTGGTTTATTTTCAATGGAATAGGCATAAGCTTTATTTATCCATCAAGCTTCTTTTTTTAAAAACGTATTTCAACAGTGCACCAAAGCTGTTGAGCTTCTCACCTGCTGTTTGTAATAGTCTTGATTCTGAACAATGGTGGTGAGGTGATTTTCATTCCTCACTTTTGACCTCAGCTTCTTTTCTCCTCTTGTCGTCTCCTCTGGGCTGAAATAGTTCAGATCGGTTAATGGTTTTAACCATGACCTGACCGCTCGTGTTTTTGTTATAGTTCTGGGCAGGTGGTTGGGTTTCACCTCGGGGCCTGAGGTTTAAACCCTTTGAGGCTTCAGTAAACCGTGTCTAATTCTGTATGAGACTGGAGATGAATTCCACTCTCTCTATGGAAAAAAAACAAAATATAGGAACCACTGCCCCTGCTGGTGACATTCGCTCTGGGGAAAAGATCCCCATTGCAAATACAACATACAGGGCACGCTTTGAAATGTAAAATATTATAGTATATAGGTACATTAAAGCTGAGCTACATCTGGCCTGTCCAACATATTCACCAATAGTGAATATAGTTGCAAAAGGTCAAGCTGAATGCTGAGCTGTTTGATAGATAAAATTATTATGCTTTTATTATTACTGTCATCTTGTAAAGTAAAATTTCCCAGCCTAAGGTGAGTATAATGTAGAAGTTTCCCTAATACTAATCACTGTTATTGGTCTGTGTGTGTGTTTTGCCTTAAAGGAGTTCTCCGGGCCTCGGCTGGAACGGACGCGTGGGTCGACGCAGCCGCTTCTCGTCCAGCAGCTCGGCCACAGATGAAGACGGCATCTTCGTCAACTCGGCCAGCAGCAAACTCCTCGAGAGAGCCCACGACATCCTCATGTCAGTCACTCCCCCGCTCTGTTCCTCTTCCCATCCTGAAATGCAAAACTGATAGAACTGATATTTGTTAGATGGGTCAGCTAATTGTGGCCGAGAGATATCCGTAAAACTGAAAGCCCCAAGTTTATTCTCAGCTTGAGCAAACATGTGCCCTGCTGAAAAGCACTGCAGCCATCACTGCATGCCAACCTGCTCCAAGGGCGCTGCTCTGTAGCTGACCCTGACCTCTGACCTCCCTACGGAGGGAAGCGAGTGGGAAGAGAATTTCCCCGCAGGGATGAATGAAGTTCCACTTCAATGACAGGGATACGACTCATCTTGAAAAAAAATGTTCATAACAACTTCAACTCCAGCACTAATTTGTTTTGTTTTCTCATAAACAGGAGGAACAAAAACTACAAATCTAAGCCAGTTCTCCCGAAGGTACAGTACAGGATTTCTTTAAAGTATATCAACAAGAGGCACATATTATGTCATAGTGTTACATTATCAGCATCATGGATTGACCCTGACTTCACATCTGTAGCATTTACTGAATGTCAAGTCCCTGAAGTACCTCAGCAACCTGACGCTTCACGACCGCATCACCAAGTCACTGCTTCACCTCCACAAGAAGAAGAAACCACCCAGTATCAGCGCACAGTTCCAGGTCAGAAAAACACACTCAATGTTTTGCCATTTGCTGTTCTCACTGTAAAAATAAAAATAACACGATTATCTTGAGGTGTGTCCTTCAAAAGTGGCTGTGGTTGGAAATGTCCCTCCATCTCTCTGCCTGCCAGCGGCCTTTCACTGTCCACTGTCTAAAGCATGTGTTTGTCCAAAGTCTATTATGTAGTTCTCACACCCACCCAAAAGTCTTAAGTATATGACATCATGTCTGAGAATTTAAGACCAAAAGAATTAATAAATGTCTCATAAAATTACTCAGATTTGGTAGTTTGCCTTGTCTCAGCTACTGACACACCCTTCTGAGTTCTTGTACAAAACAGAATTTGCCTACAACCATATTCCTTCCATTTTAAACAAAGAAGATAACTGTTAAGTGTAGCATCTCTGCATTTTGTTTCAGCCCCTCCAAGCAGGGGATTTTCATTTAAAAGACTTGCCCTGAATAACTACCGTTCACTTTCACGCTAATTTCTTTGGGTCAAAAAAGTATAAAAGCTCATGTCAGCTCAGGGGGAACTTTCAGCAGACACAAACTGCTCCTTTCTTCCTGGTTTCTTGGAGAGGGAAGTGTGCGCTCTGGCTGTCGGGAGGCAGAGATGAGTGCTGAGGCCCCTCTGGCAGGCAGCCTTGGCCCCAGTGTGTGGATGACTTCACTTCCCACATCCTGTGCTGCGCTGATTGCTTTAATCTCCCGTGGTGGGGGGAGGAGACTGAATTCCTCCTGCCACTGAATTATCACACACACATGCTGACACACATGTGTGTGTTTACACTCACACACACACACACACAATAACTGGGCATGGAGAAAAAACAATACACACATTTTGTTTTTTTTCTTCAGAACCACATGCTTACGTTGACATATTGCTTGTATTTATGATCTCAGGCCGTGACTTTAATCTTGCAAGCAATGAGCTTTACTTTACAGATGAGCCGACAGTTGGTTGACGGAACCACCTGAATTTGACTACTGCCTGTCAAACAAAGCGGCGTGCCAGAGCTCATTATACTCTGACTGCGTCACATTTGACGTCTTGTTTTTGCGTCCCGTCCTGCAGGCCTCCCTCAACAAGCTGATGGAGACTCTGGGTCAGTCTGAGCCTTATTTTGTCAAGTGCATCCGTTCCAATGCTGAGAAGGTACAGTGTGCTCACTCCTCACTGCAACCACTTTGACTGGTTTGGTTTAGTTTTCAAAGCATTTCTTCGTTTTCTTTGAAGCTTGGACTTTAAAAAAAGGAAGAAAAGAAGCTGTTTATCATTTCCCTCCCTCTTCTCTCCGTAACCTCTCCCGCCTGTTGCTCTTCCTTTTTCTGTCATTCCCCCCACCTCCCCTGGATTATTTTTGTTCCCCCCTGGCTCTCTCTTTCTCAGCTGCCCTTACGGTTTAACGATAACCTGGTGCTGAGGCAGCTGCGCTACACAGGTATGCTGGAGACTGTGCGCATTCGCCAGTCAGGCTACAACATCAAGTTCAGCTTCAAGGTAACATGCACATTTACCCTCTTTAATCCTCTGAGTCCATGGTTTCTTACATCATTTTTTAATAGATTTATATATATAAAACAGAAGAAGAAGAAACAAGCGTGCAATTGAAAATAAAGAAAAACAGATCTACAGTTTATTTTGCAAGAGTTTGGACACATTTGCCACTTAATTGTCATTGTTAGATGTAACAAATTAGATTTACTCAAGCACCACTCTATGCTATCACATACTTTTTTCTAGCAGAAAATAAAATATTGGATTTTTGTCTCCACTACATTTGTTTGAAAGCTGTTAAGTTATGAGACACATTTGCCTATTATTTAAAATTAATTGTATTTAAATTCCTCTTGAACAGCGACAACATTAGAATACTGCTTACATGCTAATGCATCAGTGCTGGATAAATAAATAAATAACAAAATAACAAATAAATGGGGTGTTTTTAGTTTGAGAACCTTGTCCAGCACTGGTTGTAGTTCATGCATAGTGAGTTATGTAAACTATGAAAAGATTTGTGTTGGCTCTGAAGATATCTGGAGGGTTTTTTTTTCTTTTCTTTAATCTCAGTCAAGCTTTGACACTAGATTCTCCGGTTCCAATATTAAAATCTTTTTGTTAGGAACCCCTACCCCCCATGCCTAGTAAATGCCTGAGTTTTAGACTCCACAATCCCAGTTTACAATTCAGCTTTTTGTCTCCAGGCCCAGCCTGAGGATTGTTTTATCAGACGTGACAAAGCTCCTCCACAACCACAGAAGACGATATAAATGGGTTTTCTCAGTCTGAGTGGTACCAACCATGACAAGTCAACTGACCTTTGTGTGTGTAATTGGTGGAGTTTCCCTTTAAACAGTGTTAGTGTTTCCTGATAGTTAAAACAGACTCACTTTGTCCACTATATTTGCCAGGCTCCATGTTTTCCAGGAAGCAAACACTCAATGAGCCAAATGGCTAAAGGAGCCGAGCTCATTAACATGTTCCCTCTGTGAGTGTGCGCGGGCCAGACGCGCTGATAACCTGATCCATCTCACCGCTCCTGTTCCCAGAACCTAAAAACGGCACTCGGGTTTCCCTGCATTTAGGTGCCGGTGCAGTGAATTCATATCCAGGAAGCGCGTTGCTGATGTTGTTTGAGTGTTGTGTCAAGAGAGAATTACGGGGGACGTGAGGTGGCAGCCATCTTAACCGCGCTGGCTCTCGTATGAATGATGTCAACCCTGTGAGAAACGCTGGATGACTAATAAAGCGGATCGTGTTTAATGCTGATTGGAAGGGAGTCTTTGGACAGAGATCGTGGGCTCCCTGCCACTCGTTTTTTTTTCTTACATTAGTTTCCATTGTGCGGTCTCGAATGTTCAGCCGTGCCAGCCTTGTGAAGTCAAGGGTTTAGGAAAAGATTAAATTACTGTGCTAGTTTATTACAGAGTCGCTCCAACGGATCGCAGCTTATTCTTCCATGTACGCCTGGTGGGATCTGCAGTAGCTGAGCTGATCTTCAGACTGAGACTCCTGCTGCCTCCCACATACAATCAGTGGTCATGATATTTCATTAATGAGGCTTAAAGCATTGGAAATGAGTCATTTCAAAAATCAGCGACTTGATCCAGAAACAACGTCCCAGTTACTCAGGCTGATCCGCAGACCTTGCTGTAGACCATTTTTCAACTTGCCTAGCAATTTGCAGTGGCATTGAAGTGGGATTTTGAATGCTGTACTTGAAATGGAGTATTACTGTACTGCTACTTAAACAGAGGACTTCTTCCACCAATGGAAAACAGTTACCCCTAAAATTTGAAGATGACATCACAGCACATATTTTGTTACTCGTGTGGCCTGGCCTTTTAGCTTAAAATCTGCAAAACAAAGTGCACATCTTATAAAACTGGGACTGTTTTGATGATCTCACTCCAATAATATTAGCATCAGACGTCGTCATTTACCAGAAATTCACCAGAAACATATTTAGTGCTGCGGTCAGCACTAATGAGAAATATCTTGGGCACAGTATCACTTTGGAGGACTCGGCCATTTCCCAGCTCCTCAGAACAGAGCCTCTCCATTGTCCTCGGGTCTCTGAAACACTCCCCATGCTTGTAATTGTATAAACACAGCATCTGTTTCCCTATCCACCCCCTACAGCCCAGGGTGCAGCGCGTATTGAATTCAGACAATGGGCCTCAGTTTTGAAGAGTGGGAGTTGAGCATATTTATGCCATGATGTTTGAACCCCTGGAAATATGGACAGCGTGGACTTTTACCTGAAACCACATGTGCCTCGACGACTTTCTTTTTTCAGCTCGTTTCTGCTCAATGGATGCTACGGGAGGGCGCTTGAGTTTCTGGTGCCGGTCAAGAGTTATATTTCAAAATCTGGGCCGGGGTGCGTACAGCCGATAAATCCCGTACTGGAATCGGTGTTAGAAAAACTGATGGCTCTAGCAGATATGTAAACCACGTGTTAGGGGATACATTACTGTGCAGAAATCCTATGCAGGTGACACGGACACGAAATCCAGAACAGATAGTGCAGGGTAACAAACACATTGCTAATTAACACCTCTCATTGTTCTCCTGATAGGATTTTGTTCATCACTTCTGCGTGCTGCTCCCAGAGGGCACCAGGGCCACCAGAGAGGGCATCCAACAATGTCTGGACCAGCTGGACCTAGAACCAGATGGATACCAAGTGGGAAAGACAATGGTATTTAGACCCTGCCCTCTCCTCTGCTCTTTGCTGCCATTCTGAATGAAGTGATCTACAGTTACACTAACACATGGTGTGACATCTGTTTTTAATGTTGCACAGTGTCCTCTCCTCTCCCATGCAAAAAATGTCAATCATTTCTACATCATCAGAAATGAATGTTGCACTCAGCTCTCTGAAAATGGGATTAGATTTTATTAGCCCTGGAGCTTCCATCAATACCACAACAACCACCATGTGCAGTGACAATGAATTGTGCATAAACTGATGAGGAATATTCAGTGTGATCTTGGGGTGCAACCATTTACAAAAGAAACAAACTGGTGTCCGGTGAGTTTTATACAGCTTAAGTATGTAATGAATACATTCAAAAAAGTTCAACAAAGTCACAGAACATGATCCAGGTGTCAAATGAAGACAGGGCAAAACAGTGGTTTAGTGATTTTCTTCTGTCATTGTTTGGTGACATTAGAGAAGAGAAACTGTTTTGGCCTATTACACACTATGCTGTTATGTGATGTATATATTATACTGCCTGCTGCAGCATGTTGCTGCTGGTAGGAGAATGGAAATTGACATTCCAAGACATGAATGGTAAATAATGTGGGGGTTTCAAAATTGCTGAACCTCCGTTCATTTATTAAACTGTTAAATTGCACACACACTATAAATAGTTTCAGGATAGGATAGTGTTGCGGATAACCTCATATTACCTGAAGGCATCATCTCAACAGTAGGTTGTAATGAAGTGGGTGCCCCACATTCAGTGCGTGGGTATGTTTGTGGTATGAATGAGGCATGACAGCGGGGTCAATACCTTTTGAGAAGCTGTCTATATAATTAGAGGATCATACCTGACATTCTTGTGACCGTGTATCCAGCCAGGGATTTCTGAGGTTTGTGTGGGTGCTTGTGAGTGGGATTTCTTTTTTTTTTTAAAGAATGTGTGTGGACATCCCTTTGTAAGCAGCCGGACAGCCTCCGTCTTCATTAAGTGTGTAAGCGCTGACTCCATCGGGGTCCCTCCCCTCAGGTGTTCCTGCGGGAGGCCGAGCGTCAGCGGCTGCAGGCCTTACTCCACGGAGAAGTTCTCCGACTCATCGTCACACTGCAGCGGCGGTTCCGAGCCCGGCTGGAGAGGAAGCAGTTTGTCAGGATGAGAGAAGCTGCGATCTGCATCCAGGTACGCTCCAGGCCTTGAAACTTTAGTGCTTTTATATCCTCCCCCTTCATTTCTGTCATTACTTCTGTGCCATTTAAATCACTTTTTATTGTTTTTGTTTTGGAATATGCTAATGAGTGCCATTTTGCTGCTGAGGGGCAGTTCACTATTATTGTGGCATTGTACTGTAATAATATGATCATGGCATTTTATAGTTTTACAAAATTCTGCTTCCCAAATTAATGAATGCAAAAACTTTACAAAAAAATTACTTATTTAGTTTTTTGTTTTATGTGATTGAAAAATGCATGACTAATCAGCAGTGGACAGATATTTATGTGGTGCATCACTAAACTTGAAATTAAAAGATCAAAAGGTATTTGGTTATATCAGGGATGTTTAAGTTCCTTTACTGGAAATTATTTTATGATTAATCTAAAATCTGTGTGACAGTCCAACTCAACACAGTTGAAACCAATTTGCCACTCGCACACATGTCCAGTCTAGTGGGTTTTTTTATTTTTCATTTCCATCTCTTTGCAAAACAGAAACCTGTGATTCCCCTTTAGGTAAAGACGCTCATTATCATCATCTCCTTACAGAAATGGTGGCGGTTGTACCGGCCCATAGAAGAGGAGGAGGAGGAGGAGGATTATGACCCTCATGTCCAGGAGGGGGCAGCTTTGTGTTTGCAGACACACTGGAGAGGTTACAGGGAGCGCCAGAGGTTCAGGTTGTGGAGGGAGGCTGCTCTGGTGCTGCAGAGGGCATGGAGACTGTGGCTGTATCGGCGCTGCACAGCAGCCCTGGTTATTCAGACGGCCTGGCGCTGTCATCGAGCTAGAGAAGCCTACTTGCATCTTTGCGATGCTGTGCTACAACTACAGGCAGTTGGCAGAGGCTACCTTGCCAGGCAGAGGTAAGCCATACTGTAAAACACCTTATCCTCACCAGCAGCACCAACTCTTCTATTATATTGCTTGAAGAAAAAAAATGATGCAGAGGTGAGTTTAGTTTAACAAAAGCAAACATTTTTAATATTTTTATAAAGGCTCAATGTTCTGAAAGTAGCTTCTAAGGGTAGGTGACTACATGACCTTCAACAAGCTGGTTAAAAAACAGATTAATCTTTGCACACAGTGTGTTTGGTCATTGTTCAGGGTGGTAACAGGCTTGGTAAGAGCATACCATTGCACAAGCAATCCCAAAGCAGCTCGCTAATCAGCTGAGCTGCTGGGAGGAAGAGTTTTATAAATCTAGACTCTAACTTTGGTGCATACTTTTTACTTTTAGGCTTTTATCATTTTTATGCCTGTTTAAAAGGCAGATAGATGCTTAGGGTAGGAGGCAGTGTGACATCAACTGAAGTTTTAATCAAACCTTTTTGATCCACAGCTTCAAAAAACTGAGAGAACAGAGACTGAGGGAGAAGAAGGAGCAGCAGGAGAAGCTGCTTCAGCTACAGAATGGCCAGGTGAGTCTCTCACCTGAAGAAGAAGAGGAGGAGGAGCCACCAGAGGGAATCATGGGGTTGGACCTCAGCACATGGGAGGATCGTTCGTACGAGCAACGAGAAAGGAGCCTGCAGGCCCTCAGCGGCCACGAGGGCGCAGTCAGGGACGAAGCAGAAGAAGGGGAGCATGCTAGAATGAAAGAGAGCTCCTCTGAAGCACTAACTGAAGCTCCAGCATCAAGCCCAAGAGTGGTGGTGCGAGAGCGGGCCAGAACCGTCGACGAGCCCAGTCAGAAAACCACCAGGGCCAAGAGAGAGAGCCGGCGAATGAGAGAGCTGGAGCAAGCCAAGTTCAGCCTGGAGCTCCTCAAAGTCCGAGCGACCAGCGGTGGAGCCTCGTCCCCATCTGAGGAGCGGCGCTGGTCTGTCGAGCTGGTGCCCCCTGTGACCCCACCCCTTCGTTCGCCCCAGGGCACCCCTGACAGCCAGAGCTCCAAAGGCAGCTTTGAGCTTCTCAGTATGGACGAGGAGCCCCCCAAGGCTGCAGAAGAGATGACAGACAGTGAGGACCCCTGCTCTCCTCTTCCTCCTGGAGGTCCAGTACCTCAGCCTAATGTGGAGGTTCTTTCAACAAGCCCAAAGCCAGCTGAACAAGACAGAGCAGAGGTTTCCAATGTTGTTGCACAACCAGGCAGCCAGGAACAGACCAACCTGGATCTGGCAGACCCCTCTGCCCCAACACATCCGCCCAAAATTGAGAACTACCTCCCCACCTTTTACGTCCCTGCTAGTGAGGGCATCTCCCATCGTCCTGCTGAAGAGCCCCAACAGAACACAGAGGCAGCCATCTCCACGGCTACCCCCGCTGTCACCAAGTCTCTCAGAGAACGGCGAGAGTCGGCACGTCGACCGGTGGTGGTGGTCATCAGTATGCAGAAAGAAACGCCACTAAGTGAAGAGCTGAGTGGTATCATCCGTCCCCTTGTAGAAGTTCGAGATTCTGCAGCTCAGACGGGGGAGTTGACACCATCACCGCAAAAACCAGGTCCGGCAACTGCACCTCAAGGTCCCGTCCCCATTTCTACCTCTGTCCCTCAGGCAGACCAGGCCGTCATTGAGAAACTGGTGCGACTGAACGAGGAGAAAGAGGAGAGGCAGCGTAATCAGCAACAGCAGAATGAAAAGGAGATGATGGAGCAGATAAGACAACAGAAGGAAGCGCTGGAGCAGCAGCGCCTTTTCTTCGCTCAGTATGAGCGAGACATGTTTGAGAAACAAAGAGGGGAGGCTCTGCACAGGATACAGCAGAGTCGACTGGGTGGACAAGACGTCGGTGGAACCGCAACCTCCAGCAGACCCCTTAGACCCAGTTCCCTGCTGATTGAGAGAACAGCCGGGCTGGTTCCTCATGCCAGAACACAGTCGGACTCCGCTGCTCCATCAGTGCACTCTCCCCCCGGTGTGGACGTCCATAGCGGCGCCCCTCGGCCCCAGCTGCCTCCTCCACCTGCTTCTGTTCCCAGAGAAAGACGTATGGAGGGCTGGGCACCCAAACTCACGCTGGAGTCCAGGGACGGAGGAGGAACCAGAGCGAGAACAGCTGCCAAGAAGCCACCAAGTAATCAAGGCACTGCTGTCAGTATGACAGATAAGACCGGCAAGATCTTCTTCTCTCCAAAGGACAAAGTGACTTTTGCAAAGTGAGTAATGAATTAATATATTACTTTTGTAACATATTACCATGTGGTTTTTGTTGTAATTTAGAGCTGTAATGGAGAGATGTAATTCAGACTTTGCACACTTTGCACAATGCTTTACTATCAATAAAAATACTAATAAAATACATAAACAAACAAGAAAATGTATAAATAAGTGAACAGGAATAGATTTATGTTCAAGCAGTGAATGAATCGAGTTACCAAAAGAAAATAAACACAAACAAACCATGGTACAACAAAGATCCAAAGTCTGGAGTAACAAGTGAAGAATTTGAAGAGTTGTGACTCTGGCGCCCCCCACTGGTGAAAACCATCAAGGCACAGTTGTAGGCACGACTGCACAGTATGGGTTGGCTGCAAGTAATGTAACATAAGGTAACATAGGCTGCCCAGATTCAATCAGGAGTGTCTCAGTTTTCAGTCCAACCCATCTCACCAATGTGAAAAGATGTTACAACCACATAAACACAGTGACTTTAATTATGTATTTCAATGAGAATGTCATTGTAACACTTGTTCCTGGTTGCCACTTAAGGAATTCTTATTAATTACTTTACATTAATAACAATGGCTCTCTGTGTTTATGTTTTCCCCCTTTTTTGTCCATCAGGTTTGATGGTGATGCTGTCGCTGAAGAAACACCCATGGCCGTTCCCAAAGAAGGACCCGCACCAGTCTGCAAGCCCTCTAAAGGCACAAAAGCCCGGGATGTAAGTGATCTCTCCTTTTGTCTCTTCAGAACGTAGACGTACAGCATGTGCTTGCCACTTCCCAGGAGCGCCCGTCTGTTTGTGCTGTGAATGATTTCATGAAGTCTTGGCAGGAGAACGGCCACTCTCACACATCTGCAGCCTACATGAGGACAAAGTACACTGAAGTCCCGCTACGGGTTAAGGCGTCCATTTAAACATACTGTTATCACTTCTGGTAAACTCCAGGTCGGCAGAGCGGGCCAAAAAAAGAAAGCCAGAATGGCACGGACTCGCTCCGACTTCCTTACCCGCGCCCCCATCGTCTCGCAGGGGGGCGATTCAGACGAGGATGACTACAACGGTGACAACTCCCTCAGCCCACGTCATTTCACTCTGCCCCTCTCCAAACAGAGCTCCGCGGAGGCGGGCTTACGAGAGTCCTGCTTCAGTGACTCAGACATGGTAACGGGCGTCATCCCAGCCGACGGCGGCCCCCCTCTCTCCAATCTCTTACAGCGTGTCTTATCTCTGACATTTCTAACCTCCCTTCAGCAGAGACTCGAGCTGAGCTTCAACAAACCTCTGTTTTCTAAAAACATAAAGTAGCTTTTAGCGAGTGGAAGACATTTCAAAGTCATTTAAAGACGGATATTTCCAAGATATTATAAAATACCTGCTAAAAAAAAGAAAAACACTACCCTACCAATAAATCATGGCAATTTTTAAAGGCATGTACTCCAGGCTGTCAGCAACCGTAATACTTAACTGGGTTGCCAACCATTCTGGAGTCATGGTCAACAGTGAATGCCAGTTTGGCTTTTTTCATCACAATAGATGCAGGAATATTCTTGAAATGTGTTTCCCCTCAAAACATAGAGCCTTTAACATAGTTGCTTTTCTAACATGATTTGGCTTCTCTTTCTCTCACAGCTGTAACCATGATTTTTCCTCTTTAGTTCACCCTTTCTGGTGAATTAATTTTTGCATGTCACTGGGTTATATTTCCTATCTCACCATGAAGCCCTTGTCAGACCTGCAGAAACCGTGGAAATGGTCACCTGACTTTCTTCATCACTTAACAAATTCACGTCTTTTACTGGTTCTTTTTCCCGGGAAAAATGATTTGTTGATATCTCTCAGAAGTATTATTAGTCACATTACTGCCTTGAGATTTCATGATTACTGCTGCATAGTGGGATAAAAGTACATTGTAGCTGATGCATTGCCAGTGATGTGATGCTGCCATCTACTGGCCTGAATTTGCACCCAGCTCATGAGTACATATCGTAATGCATAATAGAGAGGCATTTTCTGCTTTTGCATTTACATGTCATTCAACCTGATGTTGTTTCAGCCTGCAACCTCTGAGGAGCAGAAGAAGATGCAGAAAGCCATGTCATCAGGTGATCTGGGCAAAGTGGACTCCATGCGCAAGACCTCACAAGACGGACGGTTTGTTCTTCATCTTAGCATTACTAGCGTCCAGAGGGTTTTTTTCTTCATGTCTCCACCCTGTTAGAAATTGTTAAGGACACACAACTTTCATCAGTTCAAATTGCCTCTCAATTTTGTTTTTCTTTTGAACAGGGTTCGTGGTAAGATGCGTTTCTGGGGTAAGACCAAGTACGGCGATAAGAAGACGTCCAGAGAAAAGCTGATCTGTGGGGCTGATTCCCTAGATGGAGACTATGGAGACACTGGGCCATTGCTGGGAGAGGGTGCGTTATCCAAAGCATCCATATGAAGGATTTTCATATAAACCATGCATATTGATATAAGAGATGTTAGATGCTGAATTACTGTCTTTTTTTAAACTTCTGAAGGAAGTTGACGTTTCTGTGATTCACTATTGTTTTAAACGAGTATCTTTGCCACAGAAGTCTCACTCACTGCAGTTCTCTTTCACACAGCAGGTCAGGAAAACATGTCGCCCCCCTGCAGTCCCGATCTCACTTCGGATCGCAGCTTCAGAGACTTGAAGGAGAACAAGGAGCCGTCTCCCAAGGTGAAGCGAAGGCGCAGCGTGAAGATCAGCAGCGTGGCTCTGGAGCCTGCTCAGTGGCAGAGCGACGCGCTGCAGATCCTCACCTGCACCAACGACTACAGGAGCATGAACGACTTCTTGATGAAGAAGGTGAATGCACTCTCTGTTACGCTCTTCACTCATATTGAGCGTTACGTTTTTACCAATCTTCGTCAAACCACAGGGTGTCCATATTCATGCTTAGATGACTCTGCTGTTTCAGATCAATGACTTGGACACAGAGGACAGTAAG
Source organism: Psettodes erumei (assembly GCA_016785225.1). NCBI lineage: Eukaryota > Metazoa > Chordata > Actinopteri > Pleuronectiformes > Psettodidae > Psettodes > Psettodes erumei. Next base: position 1,908,888 of record JAFBJZ010000863.1, on the reverse strand, counting down.
AAGGACACCATGGTGGACGTCGTGTTTAAAAAGGCTTTGAAAGAATTCCGTCTTAACATCTTCAACTCCTACTCCACTGCACTTGCAGTAAGTGCTGTCAGAACTCCTAAGATTATAGCCACCAATATCATGCAAGATAATTTCACTCTAAGAAATAGAAGCAATAGTAATCAAATTACTACATAAAAAAGATAGCAGATGATATAGTGGTCAGATTAGATCTTTTATACTAGAACATTATTTCCAGTGGAGATGGATGTTTACAGTGCCCGCTCCTGTGTGACCCCGTCATCTTTCTCCCCAGATGGATGACGGAAAGAGCATCCGCTACAAAGACCTCTACGCTCTGTTTGAGCACATCCTGGAGAAGACCATGAGACAGGAGCAGAGGGACTGGAGGGAGTCCCCCGTCAAAGTGTGGGTCAACACCTTTAAGGTTTTCCTGGATGAGTTCATGACTGAGTATAAACCTCTGGACAGCACCGTCAGCAAGGTAAATGCCCCCCGACTGCCCAGGAGAGTCGGCTCGGTTATGCATTGTGGATGATGTCTACACTGTTGATAGAGGTTTTATACTCATTCAAATTACCTCTGTGGAAGAAACACTGCCCTATTAATTGGTGTGGGTGAAATTGGATGTGTAAGTTTTATTTTATTTGAGTCTATTTACAAACGTTACATGTCATGTACTCTGCTGTAGATCAGCCTTTAGGGTGTTAGATTCTGACACAGTTTTATCTTATTTATGGTGTACATCATATTAATAGTTAATAATGCCTACACATACAGTAATATACTAAATACTAAAACATATGTGTTGCTCTGTTTTGTCTTTTTTTTCTTTTTTACTAAAGCAGGTACCTAAACCTGAACGCAAAAAACGGAGGAAAAAGGACACTGACATTGTGAGTTTCTTATTTTTATCATAACAAAAGAAAGGCAACACTTTGCTCTAACAGCCTCTCACACCTCCATTCGCTCTATGGACTAACAAAATATCATGAATGTGTGACCATAATAGAAAAGACTATAAAAAAGAAAAACAGACATGTTGATATGAAAGGGGAATATGCAAGTGAACTCCAAATGAACCCGTGCACCGCTGCTCTCTGCAGGTGGAGGAGCATAACGGCCACATCTTCAAGTCCACCCAGTACAGCATCCCGACATACTGTGAATACTGCTCATCGCTCATCTGGATGATGGACCGCGCCTGTGTGTGCAAATGTGAGTGTGCATGGCAAAATGTCACACCTGAATTTCATGGGCCTTTTCTTTCTTATTTAAATATGAGAGTCCAGAAAAACTTAATTGATATTTCAACTAACAGAAAATGAATCATGATAATCAAATTTGTTTTAGTCATTTATCGAAGAAAAATCAGTTGAAAAAAAAGTTGCAGCAGTATATATACATATACATATACATATAAGTATATAGGATGTTGAAATTGCAACCTACATGTACCGTTTCCTGTACTGCTTCCTTTAAATTTCACCAAAAAGTTTTGGATGGCGGAAAATCCCTCACTCCCTCCCTCTCTCTGCCAACACTGTTCTTATGTAACCAATGGCGGAATATGAGTCGGGTGATGAAATTAATTTACCATCAGGCAGTGTGTTCAACGTGTGTGCAGAATATTTGTGACCGCAAATGGAGACACAAGACACCCCCACCCCCGACCCACACGCACACACATACACACACACACACACCATGTCTGTTGCTGAGCTGTAGCCTCATAGGGCAAGCCCCGCCCGCCCTCCCCCCACTCAGCCCTAATCAGATTGTTTTCAACTGGACTCATGGGGTCTGCGGCTCCACGTCTGCACAGATTTCTCCACACAGCTTGTCCCCTGTTTGCGCAGGATGTTTTCTTCGTGCCGGCCAACGCCGCGTGTGATAACACTGATAACTTTTTTTTCTTTTGTCCCAACTTTTGCTGAATAATGAGGAGGCACTGCCTTTCTGTTGATCATGGAAATGACCTGTTTGATTTCGCTGGTTGTGTTTATCCAGTGTGCCGGTACGCCTGCCACAGAAAGTGCTGCCAGAAGACGACCAACAAATGCAGCAAGAAGGTGAGTCGGCCATAATGTGCACCCACACAATGATGTCCCATGACATTTAATTGTATTACTGCAGGTTTATGTACAGTAGCTCCTGTTATTTCTGTCATGTAACACACTGGATGTGATTAGTTTTTTAAGTAAATAATTAGGATTTTATACTTCACATTTTCTCTTCATGTGACACGGACATGTCTGAAACAAGTGTTTATCAGAGTATGTTGTGTTTGTGTCTGTGAACAGTTCGATCCGGAGCTCTCCTCGAGACAGTTTGGAGTGGAAGTCTCTCGTCTGACAAATGACGAGAGGACGGTGCCGCTGGTAGTGGAGAAGCTGATCAACTATATCGAGATGCATGGGCTCTACACTGAGGGAATATACAGAAAATCTGGCTCCACCAACAAAATCAAGGAGCTGAAGCAGGGACTGGACACAGGTAACTTTGATATAGTTGATAGCTGTCAGCTGAATGATGCCAGCTGCCATTTAGAGAAACTTGAAAGGATTAAATGTGATTGGGTTTGTCCTTGTGACCACACAGACGTGGACAGCATGAATCTGGATGACTACAACATCCATGTCATTGCCAGCGTTTTCAAGCAGTGGCTGAGAGACCTGCCGAATCCTCTCATGACATTTGAGCTGTATGAGGAGTTCATACGTGCCATGGGTGAGTAGTCTGTGTCAGGTAACCAACTCTGTTATGTTTTCAAGTGCTTTAAATGCGTCGCACTGTACATTCTATACACGACAACTGTTTATTAGCACAAACAGCAGAAGATATATTTGTTTGCTGTAATGGCAAATGGTGATTTATCTTGTGGGAATGCCGGTCCAGGTTTGCAGGATAAAAAGGAAATGATCAGAGGGGTGTATTCAGTTATTGACCAGCTAAGCAGAACTCACATAAACACTCTGGAACGCCTCATATTTCATCTTGTCAGGTAATGAAAAAAAATCTGTTCCTAATAGTAAGATTAATACATGAAACTGCTGTATTTTCTTCCTGATAGACTACTCTAATAATTAATTCCTGCTTTTAGAATTGCCTTGCAAGAGGAGACAAACCGAATGTCAGCTAATGCCTTGGCTATAGTTTTTGCTCCCTGCATCCTGCGCTGCCCAGACACCATTGATCCACTGCAGAGTGTCCAGGACATCAGCAAGACGACTGCGTAAGAACATACTTGATGTCTACAGAAAGAAATTCTGTGCCTTTGCCATAGAAAGTGCTTCACAGAGTGTGGGACGGGCCCCTGAAGTGGGACATAAAGGCATTTTAGTGGGGGCACGCATGACCAAGAGAAAAAATTGGAGTGGATGTAAAAATAAATTAATCTGTTTCATGTGGGAACAATAAGAAAAACTATTTTTCAAGGCCATCAAGATCCAATTTAGGAAAATTTATTCTGACAACAAAAGTACAACTTGGCCTGATTTGTCAAAGGATTTCTGGGAAGAGAAGAAAAATGTAAAAAAAAAAAAAAAAAGAAAAGGTGTTCAAGTTCACTGTCAGAACAGTTTGCTGTCGTTCTTCTCTAAAAACGTACAACATCACTTACATAATAATGACATCAGTAAGATTTGATTTGATTTGGTTTGCTTGCCCAGTAACAGTTAGTATGAAATTAATGGGGTGGGGAAATGTTTTTTCTGTTAATAACATATAAGATAATAAGAAGAAATACAAGGTATATACTGCACTGTACACATAAAGACCATACTGTGATGTTGTTTAGTATATCCATTCATTCTGAATCTTGGTTCTGTCTCATGCCGTCCCTCCATAGGTGCGTAGAACTTATCATTTGTGAACAGATGAATAAGTACAAAGTCCGACTAAAGGACATCAATACCCTGGAGTTTGCTGAGAATAAAGCCAAGTGCAGACTGACTCTCATTCGACGTTCAATGGTAAGAACAAACAGTGTGACTAATCCCTGCTGTTATCACAGTCATGTCCACACACTGACACTGAGCTGACTCCTTCGGTTCTGTACCGCCCCAGTTTCTTTCCTCTCCAGATTCTCCTCCCTAACCTGTCCTTTCTTTTACCCAGAGACCCGTACTAATAGCCATTAGGTTTATGAGCATAGCACGGACCATGGTATGTATGCTCACAGCATAGATTACATTCCCAAACCATCATCCATTGGTGATGTTGTTGTGGTACTTATCTCTTCAAATATTGACATCTTTCCTCTTCACCTCTAAAGCATGAGTCATCTTCTGATTCTGTTTCTGTTGACTGCAATTGTGTTTTTTGTGGATAAAAGACATTATGCGATCATTAACTTGTCAGATTTTTATGCAAAAACTGCCAAAGATCTTACATCTGGAAACTGGAAGGTGTAATGTTACTTTCATCATGGCAGTCTTTGGATAAACTGTGGACAGAAATCATTGTTCAACTTGTTTTGTCATTAACCCTTAGATGAACCGCACTGTAAATATAATGACAGTGATTGACAAATTGACTTTGATACTAGACTGTAGTTTTCAAGCTCCAATTACAACCTATAGGAAATCACTGATTTCTTCTCCTTTTGTTTCTCACGTTTGCTCTTAGCAGCCAAATGCAGCTAAAAAGGTAACGTTTGTGCATTATGATGAACCAGGGTTTGAGTGTGATTAGTTTAGTGCTGCTGTATTGCTTTTAAACAGCACAAGTCCTTCCATGTAGTTCAGTCACTGCATGTGTGTCAGCAGCTCATGCTCCAAGTGGTTTAATGTACCTGTAACTGTATATGAAGTTCATATATTGTTTTTGAAATGCACAAATGCAATATTCACATAAGTGGGATAAAAAATTCTGCCCTTGGTTGGTTTCTCAGGGAAAAGGCCACATCCCACGACTGAGCTACCACACGCCTTCGCCTCCAGTCAGTCCCCGGCTGCCATCTGTGTCTGATGCTGTGGTGGAAGAGAGCGGCGGCGAAGAGGGACCGGACCCTTTTGCTGAAATCTCAGAGCATCAGCAGGCGGCCATGCAGCAGGAAGAGAGAGTGTTGACGGAGCAAATTGAAAACCTGCAGAAAGAGAAGTAAACTGAAAATGTTAAAAGAGCTGTAAATGACTTTCATGTTGTAAGGCCATACAACATCATATTAATGACAGCTGCGTCTAACCGTGAGTGCTCTTTAATGTTTTCCATTGCAGAGAGGAGTTGACTTTTGAGATGCTGACTCTGGAGCCACGAGCATCAGACGATGAGACCCTGGAGTCAGAGGCCTCTATTGGTACAGCTGACAGCTCTGAAAACCTCAACGTTGATTCTGAGGGAACCTTTTCTGACTTCTCTGGTACGTCATGATGCGTGAGATCGTAGGTCACACTTTTGTAATTGAGGATAAAATGTGAAAAAAGGGACTAAAATTGCCTTTCATTGCAGAAAGAGGTCCGGTGTTGACTTCCCCCTGGCCCCGAAGATCTGATGGGAGGAGCCCCCGACGCCGCACTCTCCACCGGCAGCCTGACTCTCTGGACTCTGTTGACTCTTGCTCCAGCATTTCCTCATACTCGTCCTCATCACACTTCCACCCATCGTCCTCCGCCGCCGCCACCCGCCGTTTTCGTTTCCACTCCAAGTCTCCCTCCCTAAACTCAGCTCCAACCCAGTCCCAGGCCCAGGCTCTGAATGCATCACACACCTCCCGATCTGACAGCTTAGACAGTAGTCCTACAGGAGATCAGGAGGGCGCTGATGACGAAAGGCCCCAGTTTACCAGCCGAGGCACATTCAATCCAGAGAAGGGCAAACAGAAACTTAAGGGGGCCAAGTATTCCACCCGGAGGCACTCCAGAGAGGGGGGGGGCCATGGCAAGGACCCTCCAGACATACCACAGCAGCTGGTATTATATGGCAGTAATGAATTCATGGTATGAAGGACATTGGGACACCGAAGCACTCCCTGTCCAACTCCCTGGCAGGCATATATGTTCGCAACGGGAGGTAACGTAGTGGCGACTAATCTCCACTTCCCAAAGCACACTTGCTTAGCCCTTCTTTGTTGAAGTCTGCAAAGAAGTGTCCCCAAGTGCCGTGTGTAGTGTTTCCACCTCCAGAAGGGGGAGATGTTTGGCAGAGGGATGGGAATAGGTGGAAGGGCTCCTCTGCTAGTACACTAAACTGCCACCCACTCTCTCACAGTGCCTTGGCAGCTCTTAACTCGGCGCCAAGAGAAGACACACTGAGCAGGAGGACAGAGAAAAGGGAATGTTGGGATATGCGGAAGACCACGCAACATCAGGGAATGTCACGGAGCTGAAGCGGTGGACGACATCAAAAGAAGAAGAAATCGGGCAACGTCAGGCGTCACAGATGTTACAGTGAACTTACAGCTGTCCATTATTAGCTGCTTTGTGAGTTTACAGTTCATAACAATGAGTGTAAGCAGTGGTCGCTCTGTTATTACAAATTTATTTTTCCCTTATTTAATAAATTTTAATGTCACAGAAATTCTTTATAGCATATAATATACAGGTATAAAAACTGTACAAAGCCGGAACCCCAGCCTCTGCTGGGTAGTTGAAGTCAAATATTTATCTTTTTTTTTTTTTTAGTATCATGGACAGAGATGTACGGATTTGGGCAGTGGCTGATTTGTGTGTGTGTGTGTGTGTGTGTGTGTGTGTGTGTGTGTGTGTGAGAAAGAGAAAACCACTTCATGAGTTTTTAAGTTTGTGCTGCTTTTTTCCCCCCTTACAAGGGAAATACCGCCATCAAAGGGACCAAGTCAGCTGGTGTGTATTCCAGCCCAGGGGATCCCACCTCTGTAAAGAATGTTGGATGTGTATAAAATCCACGCTTTCACTGCTTAACAGCCATACAACAATTGTAATGTACAGTACAGTTCATATGTACAGTATAGTGGACAAATGCCATTCTGTTCTTGAAACCTGTTGTTGTTACCCCCTGCTCACGAACCCAGCCGCATCCCCTGTCTCTAAAGTGTTTGCTCAATAGCAACCAAGCAAGAGCATAAAATCACAATGTCATCTGTCGTTATTAATGTGCATGTTTATGTTTTTCCATGTTGTTAATTTTTCAGGCTGGTGTTGAAATAGTTAACACTTTTACATTGCTGCTAAATTCCAATAATGACGAAGTAGATGACATATTAAAGTAGGCCTTTCATACAGTAGACATTTTTGACTTGTCACAATAGAAGAAGCCCGTGCTCTACTAATGACATTACTGATGGGTCCATTATATTTAAAGGTCACACTGAGCCATGGGCCAGCACGCACAACAGAGATCAGTAGGAGACACAAAGTGTTTCAGACTTCAACGAATGACAAACAATGACACGACACAAGCAGCATTTTAGGCAGCAGCAGCTTAAAATTAAAATCACTTTAATAAAGGACGAAGACGTAAAAATGTAAAAATATCATGGCTCCTGCTCCTGCATTGCAGCGTCAAGTTGTCACTTAGCATTCTGAGTAATTGTGACTGTTTTCATTAGATTCACTAACCAAACGATCAGTTGATAAATTGAGGAAATAATCACTAGATTAATCCTTATGCATTGCACTAATGCACAGAAAAATGCATTTTTGATTACTTTTAGCTGCTTTTGCTACTTTACTTTTACTTTAATATATTTTCCTGACTATACCTACACACTTAAACTGAAGTAACGCTGAAATACAGGAGTTTCAGTTTTGTATTGGAGTATTTGTAGTGCGGTATTACTACTTTTACTCAGTTAAAGGACCTGAACTTCCACCACCGCTGAAAAAAGCTCACTTTGTATCACAATGGGCTGAATTCAGACTGTCACAAGAACTGCACATTTGAAACCAATTGACTTTATTTCTAAAAATAGGGGCGGGCAAATTGATTCGCAGTGACTCGGGACTTACGTCTGTGACGCAGCCCACCTATCGAGCCACGCATGCGCAGAGGCCCGGCGTCCCCGCGGCACCCTCAGGTCTCAGGAGGAGGAGTCGTCGTCACTGCCGCCGCCGCAGCAGCAGCCGGGAGCTGTCGCTTTGCGTATTTCACACAACTTTTCTCTACAATGTCGGGCTTTGACAGCAACCCGTTCGCCGACCCGGTGGACGTAAATCCCTTCCAGGTACGTCTCTCGTTTCCTTTTGCTCGCCACGGACCGAGTTTTTTGAGAGGACTTGTGTGTGCGTTTTTTGTGTGTTTTTCCTGCCAAAGTGAAGATATGCTGCATCAGAAACCTGTTTGGTTGGTTGCTGGGTTTGGCCTCAGTATTTCCTGGCTCACGAATCGTCCCTATTATTATGTATGAGACGATGAAGTCCAGTTTCTAATAAAAAAAAAAATCTAACAGTGTATTTACGCCGTACGTGGGCTGTTACCTCACCTGCGCAGGTGAGCAGATCCACGAGCAGGTGCCTGCTGCTCCGTTGCCATCAACCGCGGCTCCTCTCCCAAGCGCCATTGATTATAACGCGAACGATTGTGGTCCCAGATGTTCGAGGATGCATTGTGGGATTTAATGTCGCACTTTGTCGATTCAAAGCATCTTTATTAAGACGGCGTGTTCTTGTTTTTTTAGTGTGATTATAACCTCGCGTTTTCATATCGATTAGCACCGGGCAGTAGTGTTTTCACGTGAACATACACCATATTTACTTGTAATAAAAGAAAGTACCTTATTGCTTGTTCAAACGTAAGAAACTGTGTTTCAACTGAAACAAATTTGATAAAGATCCAAGAGTCTATCAATAGTTAATGTGCCGAGAGGCGACTCGCGTTCACAGGCTCTTCCTGGACTGACGCGCACGTCGGGCCGAGGGTTCGGCCTCTTATACTTCCTAACATACAGAACTTTGTTGGATCTGTTTCTCCAGGATGCCTCCGTCACACAGGCCACCAGCGGGGCCACCGAAAGCATCGGGGACTTCAACCCATTTTCTGCACCTGAAATGGTTAGCTCCTCTGTTTTTCATGTAAATATTGTGTTCACAGGGAGGTTATTATGTCTCCCGCCAGACTCCCAGAACCGAAGGGGATACAAAATTCATTTAGCATCTCTTTGTGGTCATTGCTGCCTGCTGAACTTCCCAATAGGAATTGTTACGGTCACTTCAAACTACGGCTCTGGCCCCTGGGTCCCCTTCCCCCTCAGGCTCCTGGGTCTGTGCCTATAGGTGCTCCATCACTGAGATGTCATTTAGTAATGTAAAAATATGTACTGCTTCAATCGTCTCACAGAAAAACCACTCTGCCACGACCATCCCCATCTCTGCAGCCTCCTCTCAACCTGCCATACTACAGGCCTCTGTGGAGCAGAGCGCACAAGTGAGTCGAGACACACACACACACACACACACACAAAGATATACAAATAACGGAAATGAAATAAGATGGAGTGAACTCACATATGAGCTGTTTTCTGTTTCACTTGAGATGAACTAACCAGAGGTGGCAGGTAACTGTGGCTTTGACTGCCCCAAATAATAGATAAGAAAAATAAACAGGAAAGTAGAACCTAATCAGTAATTCAGTTTTCAGGCCAACGTCAACATTTGAGAAATGATAAAAAAAACAGACAAGGTTATATTGGTTTATAGCATAACAAACATATGATAAGGATGCTAAAAATTTACATTATTTGAAATGACTTTGAATTAACTTGCTATTTCTTTTTGGTGCAATATTTATAATATACACAGATACTGATATTTGGTGTTAGAAGCTGGTGTCTTTGGGGTGGATGTATACCGTTGCCTGTAGTGTAGTTGATGAATGTAGGAGGAAAATGCAGCAGGGAGTTGTAGTGATGTGGTGAAAGTGTTGTGTTGAGCGTGCAGCTCTTCCATCACCCGCCAGGCAAGTGCAGCTGCTGCCCAGGCAAACCTGATCAAACAGCAGGAGGAGCTGGAGAGGAAAGCGGCCGAGCTGGACCGCAAGGAGCAGGATCTGCAGAACAGGACCACAGGCAGGACCAGCACTGGGTGTAAGAGGCTGCACTTCTCTTTTTACAATGGTTGCACATGTATGTCGTATAGATGAATTTAGGAGGTAACGCACCTCTGATAATAATCAAATGGTGCAATCTTTGTCTGTCAGCTAAAGAGAACAACTGGCCACCTCTGCCCAGTTTCCTCCCCGTGAAGCCCTGCTTCTATCAGGACTTTGATGAGGAAATCCCTGAGGATTACCGCAGGATCTGTAAGAGGATGTACTACCTCTGGATGTGTACGTAACCCCACGTGCAGTATGTCCTCAGATGACAAATCAGATTGTTTGTGAATCTGGAGAGACTCTATTTCTGATGCTTTCTGCTTCGGTGCTGCTTCTCGGGTGGAGATGGACCAGTACACTGGGTGTTTAATATTAAACCTGTTTGCTGTTCCACCGTTCTCAGTCCAGTTCATTGTTTCCCCCACGTGTCTCCTCAGTCCACAGCGCCACGCTCTTCCTCAACGTGCTGGCCTGCCTGGCTTACTTCACTGCAGACTCTCAGTACGGCGTGGACTTCGGTCTGTCCATCCTCTGGTTCATCCTCTTCACCCCCGTGTCCTTCATCTGTTGGTACAGGCCTGTCTATAGAGCCTTCAGGTACACTGTTTCTCCTTTTAAAAATATACAGATTTTGTTGTTTTTTCCACCAAAAGAAATGTTTTCCCCAAAACTTGTACTTTTGGCAAAGGCCAAAATATCTAAAGCAGCATGTAGACATTCAGTGGACTCCAGAAATGCTTGGAAGAGTTGGACTAATATATGCAAAATAATTCTACAGACCATTGTTTTGTTTTAGTCAAAGAGAAACCTCCAGATCAGATCTGTAAATGGGGGGCTTTAAATTATGGATCATCTCTCCTTTTTGGAAGTTGTGCACTTGAATGTCTTCTATATCTCAAATTTAACAGTCTGACAGCAAACAGACCTGAATAACATAACATAACTCCTGTCTGTTTTTCCTCCCCAGGTCTGACAGCTCCTTCAGCTTTTTCTTCTTCTTCTTTGTCTTCTTCTTCCAAGTGGCAGTGTACATTATCCAAACTGTGGGGATCCCCAAGTGGGGAAACAGGTCGGTAGGAACTTTTTTTTTTTTTTTTTTAAACTGAATATTTGTTTGCTCGTGGGGTGAAAGTCTGATGGCGAGGTGTAAATGCAGTGGCTCATCGCTAACAGCAGATTTCAATTAGCATATTGTAAGACTGAGTCTGTGCGCTCTGCTTTGGGCAGATACATATTAAATGTGGGTGTGTGCATGGGTCGGTATGTTTCTTCATTCACACTTTCTCTATGTGTGTGTATTCTTGCCTTGTGTCTCCTCTTCTTGCATCTCTTTGACAGATTCCTGCTGCCCTAACTTGTCTGGGCTGCTGCTTTGTAAGTGTGTGGAACTTCTCTCTTTGCCTGTCTTTCCTACATCATGTAATATAGTAGGCTTTGCTGGTTTCCATCTTTCACACTTTGTGCTTTTCCACTGGTCCCTGGGCCAGGCTAGGATGTTGTCTCATGAATTCAGTAATTTTCATATATTTTGTGTAATGCCAGAAAATTCGGTTGAAAATGTCCGCGCTAGTTGTAGTGAATGTAAGAAGTGACGATGTCCCTGTTGTTGGCAGCGGGTGGATCTCATCAATCAGCATGATCAGCAGTAACCTGGCTGTGGCCGTGGTCATGATGGTGGTTGCCGGTTTCTTCACTGTGAACGCTGTCCTGGCTATCATCCTACTGAAAATGGTATGATGATGTTTTTTCATCAATGTGAATATTAACCAGTCAAGTTTAACATGTCTCTGAGTGGGTTACATAACCCTAATTTTAACATTTAAAGTAAAATGCAGTCTGTATGTACTGTGTGTTAGCTGCAAAATTAAATATACAGGCGCCTCATAATTCAGTGAACTTGCCCAAATTAGAAAGCCAACTATGGTGCGGCACATGTATATGAATTCGGGTGTTCACACTGTGGCTTCACAGTGTCTATTTTCACTCCAACTCAATGAGGCTGTGAGCTGATCAAAGGCAGAAACATAACAAGAGAAACTAAAAATGGTAGCAGCAAGAACTTTGTGCAGCAGCTGCAATGAAAGGCCGACAGAAGCATCAAAGGGAATGTGAAACTGCTGAATGGATGCGAAGGTTCAGAAATACTCAAAGCAGGTCAGGAAGCTGAGACTAAACTTCATTTGGAATGTTTCAATGAAAACATTGCACATTTCAACAGATGGAGACATTTATCCACTTGAAAACCAATTGTGTGCTCTTTTTCTTTCTTTATTTCAACAGCAGGCCTGTCTGCAGTCTGAAGAACATGTTGTCCTTCATTCTTTTCGCACACATTTACAGTAGTATCTGCTCTTGCTGTGCACACCTGCTGAAAATCACGACTATGACGAGGAAGCAGTCAGCGCACATACATCAACAGAGCCTGCAAAACACTGGAAATTAGTTTTAATAGAAGAGATTTTGATTTGCACCTTGACCCAAACATGTTAAAAAGACATGAATCTCTTGTCACTTGGTCCATAGCTGTCCATTGTTTGGAGACTGCCATGAACTGTGCAGGAACTGGTCAACACATTTTATTTTTATTACTCAGGCTAACCTCGCTCTGAAAATCCCCCAAAATGCACAGGTTGATAGTGAGAGACGACACATTTTTCAGTACCAGAAGGGATTCATCATCTGATCTGATGCCTGTCCCTCGTCCCGCTTCCCCAGGTCCACTCTAAGTACAGGAGGACGGGTGCCAGCTTTACCAAAGCCCAGCAGGAGTTCTCCCAGGGAGTCCTGACCAACCGGACCTTCCAGTCTGCTGCAGCCGGCGCTGCCACCTCCGCTGCTCAGGGAGCCTTTGGCAGGAGCCAGGGAAATTAGACCGTTTCCTTCAGGCTAGTCACTTCTCTGTCTAAAATACCCATGTCTTTAGTGGGTTTTAGGGAATAGGGGTTTGATTATCTAAAGAAAACTGACAAAAAAGAAAAAAGTTACTTAACCGTACGATCAGGCTGCAGAGGTGTCCCCTTTCTGCTCAAAAACACTTAATGACACTGAGGTACAATTCAGAGGAGAATCTAGAGGTCATGCTTGAAATGGCACATCTGTGTTGTTACTGAAGTTACTCATCACTGGATGCCCTGAAAAATGACACCTACCCTGATACGTGTTACACTACTGATGAACACAGAACTTTGTGTATAATACTGTACTGAATAAGCTGATGATTAATGAAGGTGATGGGATGAAGGTTTTTTTTCTTTCTACTGTTTCGATCATCTTATTGATTTTCAGCTGAAGTGAGAGAAAAAGTTCTTCTTAGAGCAAATGAAGAAGCGTTGTCACATTTTAATTCATGTTGAGTTGTTAGAAACAGCATTATCTTTTTATTTCATGTTACAGGTTCTGAAGTTACTGACAGCATAGAATTTAGATGCATTTACTAAATAGAAAGTACATTATGGAGCAGAAAGAACACACTTTCATCTGTCGATTATTCATTCTCTTGACTTTTTATCCATGCTGATTATGCTGCAGACAAAAGTCATTTGTTACAGAATAGTTACAGATGGCTTGTATTTGTTGCTGAATCACTTTGTGGAGGTGAAACCTCAGGGCCTTAACACAGATGCAACCTTCCAAATTCTGTGTGGGGAATTAAGCACTAGACTGTTGGCTTTTAGTGGTTCATCTCAATTTATCTACCTTTTTTTAGAGAAATTTGCTTAATGGTGAAGTTTTCCCTTTGACGATCAGAATGTGTATTAAGGTGCCTTGTACATATTGGTGACTTATTTAAAACAGGTATTTGTTGGCAATGGCTTCTCTGTTTTAACGTTCAATAAACTGTCTATTTTTCTCTTTTGAAAATGTTATCATTTATAATAGCCAGCAAAGTAAAAACATTTTGGTGCTGTAGGTACAAAATAATCTGCATGCAGCATAGAGAGCAGGAAAGAGATTGAAATAGTTTTTTTTCCTCTTTTGTTCATCTGATTTCCATTGTGAAGGGATCCAATATCAGGTGTTTTCTTTTTGATGTCTTGAGTGAATGGTTTTGCCATAGAATGTTATTTAAGACATAATCTGGAGATTTTCACACTTTTGCCTTGCTTCTTATACTGTAGATACATAATGCGAATTTACGGTGTGACGTGAGGGGGCACGTGGGCATGCAGGTATTGCATACAAACATGAATATATAATTAGACTGTGTGAGTGAGTAATTTATTGATAGTTGTCAGTACACTCGACGGTACACGCGCAAACAGGAATCGTCAATGGGTGATTCGGCGCTTTTGAAAACACGTTCCTTATACATCCAGGACTTCACCGAAAATCCTCACATTTTTAAGTTGTCTACAGTATGAGAATAATTAATTGATAGCTGTCAATACATCCAATGGTGCCGATGCATATAGGAACCGGTAATAGCCGATTCGGCGTACTTCATTGTCGGAAATGCAAACAAATATAGGCAACAAGAAAGTAAAACAGGGTTAAAAGTGGTAGCCCAGATGGCAAGTCTCAGTCGTTATAGTTTCTTTGAAGTGAGTGAGCGCGTTTCATGTTTAATGTAAAATTATGTAAAATAAATTGTAGAAAAAGTGCAATTACACTGATAACGTAAATTAATAAATGGCCTACTTTCAAGCATCACTGGTCACTGCTGGGTAATCCCCCGCATTCCACAGATGTATCCATGGCAACAGCTTCTGGTGTTGATCATCCCAAAATGGCGGACCAAGAAGCAGCCACGGCGGTGAGTGCAAACCGAAGCTACTTCTCCTTTGCTTGAGTAAATATACCGAGAAACATGCCTCGGGTGGAAGTGATAGTGTGACTCTTGAGTGAGTCAACGTAACGCCAGGTGTGAGAACGGCCTCTGCACAACGCTCGTTGTCTGAACGTTCGCTAGCTGCCTAGCTAACTAAGTCGGAGCTAAGTTGATTAAGATACAGCTAATGGTAACTTGCACTCCGCCTCTAATCCCACTCCTCCAACAGCCACGACTGCATTTAGGTAACAACAGAAGTGCGAAGGTAACGTTACAGTGTATACGTACTGTTGACCATCGTTTTATACTGTATGTTATGTTATTATCGACACTGCAGCTCTACAGGAACAGAACTGGCTTCACCTCAAATCCCAGTTATGTTATGGCTATAACATCTACAGTTTAGGATGTGCTGATATGTACATATGGATATATGAATTACAGAGGCGGAAGCCACTTCAGTGTTCGATTTACTGTGGTGCTGGTCAGACCGGACAGACCACTCACATGTAGCCTATATATCTGCTGCTGATTCATACACTGTCCTTACACAACGTCAGTAACTGCAATCCAAACAATCCACAAGTGAGGCAAACATGGCAAAATGATTTTCAGCAGTACACTGGGATTGTGCATGTCTGCATCCACCTGCACTGAAGGTAACAGTGTCACAGAACATATGCTGCCCCCGAGCAAGACGTGCAATTTCAGCACATTCAGAGACTAAAAAATTCTGTTTTTCCATTTTAGACAATATGAGCAAACTGCTTCAGTCATTCAGTCCGAACTTTGACCTTTATTTCCACACAGACTCTTATCAGAAAGAAGCCATGCAAGAATCTTTTCTTGTTTTTTGGGTGTGGTAAATATGTTTTGGTGGGGCAGCTCATGGGTTTTTCCTCATGTGTACAGTGTATTTTTCTTCTCACTGTAATGCAGGAATTCTGTATGCCTTCACCAATATATCTGTTTGTGCTGTATTTCATATATTTCAGCTCCCAGTTTCTACTGAGGCCAAGAAACGACGGGCGCCTAAAGGTACAGCAAGGCTTGATACAATTTGCCTTATGAAATGGGTTTCATACAACACAGTTCCACATTTGTGTCAGTCATTTCTGACAGCTTGTGTGTAAGTGGTGAAGGGCACTGAGACAGAGCGTTTGGAAGTGATCGTCCTGCAGAGGTCACCCTCACCCTTCTCTCTGCTGTCCCTAACAGGAAGAACCCGTGTACACAGTGCGCTGCTGAACCATGTCCCAGATATTTCTCTGTGTGGGATATGTTTGTTGATCATTGGGAATATGTTCTCATCATAATTTTAGCCCAATGTCCCGTTAGCCAGCTTTTTTTTACTGTTGTGTATTTATCATCAGCACTGCTGAGAATGCAGGTCCTATAGGAGCAATTCAGTACATGCTACTTTGTGGTGTTGTATTTCAGTGTAATGATCCTTCTCTCCTCCTCCTTCCAGCATTTGAGGTACTTAGGATCATTAAAGACAAAACACTTAAGTACGATAATGTAACGCAAGAGCACTAAAGCATTACAAGCTGTGTAACAGACAGAATCAGTCAAATCTACATTTTATTGACTGAACAATACAATGCAGCACCAAAAGAAAGTAAGGCATTTTCTTATACAGCTATAAGGGCATATGATACACACACGCATATGATTTCAAAGAAAAAACTGCAACATACAGTAAGTGAACAAATATGAACACAATGTTGAAAAACAACATCTGAGTTAAAAGTACAATGGCAGGCAAGTGCACGATCATCATAGCTTCTCCTAAGGGAGTTCTGACTTCATCATGCCGTACACATCTGGTGTATTTAAATATATATGTACAGCATGTATATGATAAGTACTATATTTGTACTCTATATGAAATGTGTTATTGTTTATGTAAAGTTTAGAATTCAGACTATGATTAGCTGATGAAATTTGCTCCAAAGTCACATAAGTATGATATATAAGTGGAGAACCATCTCATTATTTATAAATCAAATTGAAATAATCAAATAAAAAGCCATAATCCACAGTTTAATTGTCTTCATAAGCCACTGAGTTCATACTAATTCTGTAATTACCTTCACTGAATGTAATCAGGATGCACACACAAAATTAATTATGCTATGTACGAAGAATGCATTGGGTTGTTTTGTTTTTTTTAATCTATTGTACAATGCATTTACTCCATTCTTATCAGTTTACATCCAGGAGGCGTTGCAAAACTGGGAGCATGTCCACCGGAAAATCCTGAAATCGGTTTCTATTTAACCAGCAAGAAACGCCGGTGGCGTGATCTGACCTGTTTCCTGCACAGCGTGGTTCACGTTTATAGATTCAACAGTTAATTTCTTAACACTGGTGGAGCGATCTGCCTTAGTCTTTCTCTTTTTTAAAAGAAATTGACATTCATTTCTGTGAAATTCCTGGGATGAATAAACGTTAGCGGCCGAATGTGAGACGAGATAACTTGACAAGACCGAGGGTGTTTGAAGTTTCTCGTGGTAAAATTTCCAAAATAATTTTCATCGTATTTTTCATTACATTCTCCGCATGTGTCTTTTGATCTCAGCATGCCTCTTCCCTGCTCTTATCCCCTTTTAACAGATGGCTGAAGCACATGGAAGGCAAAATCTGTCTTAGCATTAGCCAGATCAAATATAACAATGAGAAAATTCCTCCATGTTTGGGATGAAGTTTTTAAAACTATATTTAGGAGGCCCCATGCCGTGCTCTTCTTCCTTGCTTCTTTTCCCCCCCTCCCTCACCCGTCTTTCGTACAGTAGTCTCAGGAATACATGTCACGCGTGTATCCCATCTCTCCTTCTCCAAATCTGCCCGGCTTTTGTGTCTGTGGACACTGGAGCACCATGGGGCCACAGCTGAAACCCAGAGACAAGAATATTATTGCTGCCTCAGCAGGAAGAAAGCGGATTAGGTCGCCACAAATAGGGCCGTTCCGAATCTTGACGAGGCGAGATGAAGGCCGCGCAGCCTCGCGCTCGACGGAGAGGATTTCCGTGAAGTGGCGGGATGACGCTCCAGCTCTTCTGCGGCAAATCAACAAGGGCCCCGCTTGAAGCGCTGGCAGATAAAAAAACAGAAGGAAGCTTTAGCTCAATTCACACTGTTTTTTTTAAACACAGGCAGTTCATTAATGACATCCCCCAGTGGCAGTGGCAGACTCAAAGCCGAGCACTTGATTTCACGTTGCAACTGAGTGATATTTTTAGCCTCGGAGGAAGGTAGTAGGTGCAAGATAACAGGATTACCAGAATCAGACGTACTCGAATTGGAATTGCGTTTGCTTCCTTGTGAAGTGAAATGTTGTATTCCACTGGGAAGAAGACTTGGAGCATTGTGCTTTGGCTCTTGAGGTTACCTAACCCTTTTTTTTCTTTCTTTAAAGCTGGCTTTGCATTGTGCTCCTCGCTCTTTCAGTCTGCCTCCACACCCTTTCTGTTCAGTCACAAGCACCTGGCTTGCGAGAGACAGCGTTGCCCTGGCAACGGGAAGAATATCTCAACCTGCGGATACATTAACAGAGAGTCAGGGGGGCAAAAAAAGCAGAGTTTGTAACGAAAAACTTGCTTACAAGGTGACATTTACGGAGCGGCTGGTGAATTGATTATAGTTCAGCCGGGATTTTGGTTGAAGTGTTAACATCTATGTTAACTGTCAGATCAAAGACTTGCTAGCGACTGCAGCGGGAGGGTTCTTTCAGGATTAATTATTCAACTGTCAAATAAAAAAAAATGGTATAAATTAAAAATAGTCCATGTAGATATTCTCTTAATAGTCTGAGCCGTCTGCTTGTAAGCCCAAACTGGCTAACAAGCTAAGATTTACAGGATGTCTGGTGAATTGGCTTCAATTTTATCCTGTGGATTTAGGTCTAAGTCTTATATCAGTGTTAACTGTCAGATCACTTAATAATGACTGGAAAAGGGGGGGGGCACTTTCACAATTAATCATCAGTCGTCAGCTAAATAAGACATCATCTGAACAGTAAGGGGTAATGAGCTTAAAAGTTTCCCCAGGTTTCTGTCTTTAAAAAAAGAAAAATCGTCTCTGTTGTGTTTCTCCACTCAGCTCCAGAGCTCCCCATCGTGGAGAGGGAGAAACTGGCTAATCCACCAGCACTACATCCGCAAAGACTACGACACCTGTAAGGTAGAGCACCTTCCTCCTTCCGCTCCGCCTGTGACGTAGGTCTGTCGCTGATCTGTCAGGGGCTGACCTTTTCAGCATAATGAATGCCTGCTCGTAACACTGTACTTCACTGTGGGCTAATTCACTGCACTGACCTGTGTATTCCCACATCAAACAAGATGGTGTTTAATAAAGTCTGAGTAGATGCCTGCACTTGTAAAATAGATTACAGAGCTACACCTTCTCACGTTGTCTCAGAAAGTATGATTCATATAAGACGATGATGATGTTCACTCCTCGCTCTTGGTTTGTTAAGGTGCAAATGTATCAAGCTTTATTTTTACCCATTAATTAATCTCATGCCACCATAACGTCTACTTCAGTTGTAGAAATTGTCTCCCGTTTTGTGCCTGTGTAGGCGATCATCAAAGAGCAACTGCAGGAGACTAATGGAATGTGTGAATATGCCATATACGTCCAAGGTGAGCCGTCATTTTCACAGCAGCCATGAAACATGTATGACATTAATTAACAGCTCCAAGCCCGCATGGCAGTCTGCGCCCGAGCTCTCCCCAATACATCATTTAGTTCCCAAAAACTCCGCTCCTCGGACCCCACGCTGTGCCTTTGATTTTTAATGTGTGTTTTTGCACCCGCTTGCGTTGGCTGACGCTCCTTTTCTCTTTCCGTTTTTTATTCCTTGCCGCAGCACTAATCTTGCGTCTCGAGGGCAAGATCCAGCAGTCCCTGGAGCTGTTTCAGAGCTGCGCCATCCTTAATCCCGGCAGCGCTGACAACCTCAAGCAAGTGGCCAGATCCCTGTGAGTCCTGGGCTGCATCAACCCATCTCCATCAGCTAACAAGATACGACTTGCAACAGAAATATACAGACAGACTGCAGGCCACTTATGGGGAGAAGGGGTTTTTTTAACTGTAGGGGGAAAAATCCATCCCCAGTGATAATTATCCACTATTGCAGTTGCAGTGATTAAGATGGGTTAATGTCTCATTTGGATTATTGTTGTTTATTGTTTTCCCTAGATTTCTCCTGGGAAAGCACAAAGCAGCCATTGAATTCTATCATGAAGCTGCAAGGCTCAACGACAAAGACTGGGTAAAAGAAAAGAAGCGCCTGAGTGCTGAGTTTCCGCTCTGTCTTAAAAGTTTAAAAGGGAAAGTTTTCTTTGGGCCTGTCATCTTTCACTGCAAACACACAGCGCACAGTTCTCTCACCAACTCTCGTCCACATTTAGAGTGGGAAATGCCCCGCCTGAATCTATCTTCAGTTTCTCCAAAACAACGTCACGGTTGCACTTCCAAACTGAATTAGGGCTGTTTTACTATGAAGCATATGAAATTGCACTAAACTGGCCAGGCAGGACCATTAATCACTCACACCAGTATGCTTTAGAAAGTTAGTACTGCCATCAGTAAAAAAAAACAACCCAAAAACAAAACATTTGTATTCCATGGAGCTGTTGTCTTAAATAACCTTTAGATTCAGAAGTGAATTTAGCTCCAGCATTGTTCAGTCAAAGCATGCGCCAACGCCCCGTGTAAAATCTGACATTTTCTCACTCCAGGAGATCAGCCATAATCTGGGCGTGTGCTGTTTCTTCATCAAAGACTTCAAAAATGTGGGTATGCAGGATTTTTCTTTTCAAACCGACGCCACACACAATCCACATCGGTTTGATCGTTTGGCCCTTCTGTCTCTGACAGGCTGAAGAGCATCTAAACACGGCTCTCCAGATAAACAAACACGACAAGACGTTCGTGATGCTTGGGAAAGTTCACTTGCTGGCTGGAGAAACTGACAAGGCCATCGAAGTGTACAAGAGAGCGGTGGAGTAAGTCAAATTCAAATGTGGACTGTGTCATTTAAAGAGGAATTAATGTGAAATTCACATTTAATACGTAACTGATTCATTCTGGCATCATGGTGCACCGCTGTGTTAATGTATATACATGTAAATATTCTAGGCATGCTGTACATGTAGATCAATCCATCATATTTATCATGTTTCAAGTTCAGGATTTTTATTTATTTATTTATTAATGTTTTTACCACAGGAAAGTTTTTTATCAAACCCAAGTAACGAGGGAAATATTTTATTAATAACTGTTAAGAATTGCACAGCCTCAGCATGCCAGTTTTTCTTCACGATGGCGCTCTGTCAAGACACTTAAAGAGAGCCTTAAACACGCAGCTTCAGGGGAGGTCGGTCGCTTCCAAGAGGTTCCCTCTTCATGTACATGATGATGATTTTTAGTCCTCTGAGCTCTTTACAGTAAACGGTCCTCCTCCAGTCTCACACACGAAGCTCCAGCTTCGCCACATTTCAACCCGTGGCCCCTTTTCACTTTAGTACAAACTCTCTTCATTTCCTCTTCTCTTCACATGTTGAATATTTAAACATTTGGCCGTGTTGTAAATAAGGAAATTACATCAGTGACTATAACAGAGCTCATTATGGCTACCTCCTGTGGGGGATAAATGAATTAATCAAGTGCCCCAACACTGGTGTTGCTTTTAATGAGACGTACCACTGCGAGTCTTATTTTAATGCCAATCTGCCTCTTCTCTGCCACCCCCCCCATAGGTCATAATTAATACTCCACAATTATGCTGAATGAATGGCTGATTTAATAATCAGCTGATTCCCTGAATATCACCCATGTTTGTTCAAGAATAAGTGCAGGCATTAAATGTAATTACAGGTGTAGATAAAGTGACATTTTTCATTGGTCTCGTTCACAACGCAGATACTCCCCAGAGAACACTGAACTCCTGACGACTCTTGGCCTGCTTTTTTTACAGGTAGGTTGAAATTGTGTGTACACAAGCAACACGTTTATGACATTTAGGTGTCAGAAACATCTAAAAAAAAACAGAATTTCATTTTCTGTGCTCATTTTTTTGGGCAGCTTGGGAAATACCAGAAAGCATTCGAGCACCTTGGAAATGCCCTGACTTTTGACCCCAACAATTACAAGGTATGTGGGTTCTTGAACGAGCATTATGCTTCTGTTATAAACTTAGTTTGCTCCTACGCCACCTGAGGACAAAGCACAAGGCTTTTTACAAAGCAGCTCAGTCAAAATATAAGGTCACTCGTTGTCAGGTGGTGCAGTCTGTCTTTCATCATGTGCTGTTTCAAAGAGTACATCTTCCTCTGATATCTCTCTAATCACTGTTTTTATTCCCAGGCCATCCTGGCTGCAGGCAGCATGATGCAGACCCACGGCGACTTTGATGTGGCCATGAACAAATACCGAGTGGCAGCATGTGCTGTGCCCGAGAGCCCCCCTCTCTGGAACAACATCGGCATGTGCTTCTTTGGCAAGAAGAAATATGTAGCTGTGAGTGATGGGGTTTTTTATGCGGGGGTGCTTGATGAAGAACTTAATGAAGGTTGTAACAAAGGAAAATGCTAAATATTTGTAATATATCAGAGCATATCAGTCATTACAACAGTGGAGTGTGTACGGAGGGAAATCCAACTTGATCAGGGCCTTTAATTTACCTACAATAGTCATATGGTGCACACAGCTCGTACTGCATTGTTCTGTACTGTGTGCTACCTTATAGTGTGTGAAGCTACTGTTTTTGTACTGTGCAAGAAACCGCCTTCAGCTCCAGCTCAACCGCTAACATCAACTAGCAGATCAGTTACCCTAAAGTGACTGCATCCACTACAGAAGAGATTAAACTAGCTGATCAATGTGACAGCCAGACAGATGAGATCAAAGTAATAAATCTATACACTGGCACTTAATTTGTTCCATATGCCCCTGCAGGATTATAAATCCACCATTGTTCAGAATCTGTTGTTTCATAGATTGATTTTCATATATTATTAAAAAACTTTCCTGTGTAATCCCTTCATTTCTCCCACAGGCCATCAGCTGTCTGAAGCGGGCTCACTACTTGTCTCCTTTTGACTGGAAGGTGTTGTACAACCTTGGTCTGGTGCACCTGACCATGCAGCAGCACGCCTCGGCCTTCCACTTCCTCAGCGCCGCCATCAACCTGAACCCACGCATGGGGGAGCTCTACATGCTGCTGGCAGGTACGGGAGTCAGACAGAGAAAGGAATCCTTCATGTTTAATTCTGTCTTTTTAAGGGAAATCTTTGATGGCAGAGAAAGAGCGGCAGTTGGCTTACACCTGTCTCATATTTTTGATGAACAGTGGCTCTGACCAACCTGGAGGATGGCGAGAACGCCACCCGAGCGTATGAACAAGCTGCGACTCTGGATGAGTGAGTCTGTCTTACATTCTCCCCTCGACTGTTTTATAAATCTGAATTTGAAACTGTATTGATTTTTTTCCTTTGATTTCCTACAGATCCAACCCTCTGGTTAACCTGAACTTCGCCATTTTCCTCTATAATCACGGTGACAAGAAGAGAGCCCTGGATCAGTATCAGGAGATGGAGAGGAAAGTCAACCTGCTTCGAGACAGCAGCAGCAGCTTTGACTTTGACCCAGAGGTACTCCACTTCCTGTTTTTGTCTGTGTCCGTTGACACTTACTGCCTGTTGTCGAGCGTCTCCTTTTTGTCCCTTACAGCTGATGGACATGGCTCAGAAGATGGGAGCTGCCCTGCAGGTGGCAGAGAGTCTGGTGTGGGCTAAACCGGGCAAGGACTCTAAATCGAAACCAAACTCAGCAGCAGCCGCCAAAACCCCTGGCGCTCCCCTTGGTACCAACCAGGCCCTGGGTCAGGCCATGTCGTCTGCTGCGAGCTACAACAAGAGCATGCAGCTACCAGCAGGTACAAACGAGCAGCGTGGTTTGTATGAGGTGAAGCTTCAGGAGTGATGTTTCTATCAAAATGTGATGGTGATGTGTGTGTAAAGCCTGACAAATCCAGGCCAGAGCGAATATCCTTCCGAAGTTTGTTCCAAGCACAGACTCAAAATGAGGTTTAAAAAAAAAATCAATCCGAGAAGTCCTGTATTACAGTGGCAGTGCAGATTATGACAAATTTCACAGCCTCCACCTCTCTCCATTAAACCAAATCCCAATTTTTCATTTAAAATGGGAACTTTAAAACATCCCTCGCCTGTGTGTTCACAGCCTCTTGCCTGCACCGCTGTACCAGATTGAATATATGGGTTGAGGCAAAATGGAATATGTGGTGGTGTGGGGGGGGCTAACCTCTAGCCAGTATACTGGCAACAAAAGAAAATCAGTAGTGTGGAAAAATGAAACACAGGTAAGCTAATAAATTCAAGGCTACTCTGAAATGATTATAGCAGCTTGCAGCTCTCGAAGGTAAGAGGACAGGAGGGCTCTTCTCCACGAGAGCGCGTGGGCTGCTGCGTGTGCTGCAGCTTTGTGTAGCTGCCAGAACAATTCATCCATGTTGAGTGACTGACGCTTTACATGCAGTAATTACGCAGCTCTGTCAGTCTAACACTCAACATGCAGCATTCAAACACTACGTTGTTGTCATTACACAAATATAGTCCGTAGATATGTTAAGGAGTATACCACCGAATCACAGCTGGTGATACTGACCATTTCAAGAGGAGGTTGTATGAATTTGTATCTATTGTTATGCTGTAATAAGAAAATGAATTTTTCTGGAAGTCAGGATTTATCTATGACGGGCAGGGACCTGTGTATCTGTAATAATGAAGGTTCCTGCACGTGGGAAACAACGAAACCCTGAAACATGTTTGAGGTTTGCAAAGAAATCTCACAAAATGTCAGGGTGCAAAGCGGGTTTAAAACCATTTACCAAAGTTAAGTGCTATGGAGAAAGTTATTTGTACGAATGAAAATCATGACATCGTCCAAAAGGGGAGTTCTTGTTTGTACTGGCGAGTGTTGTAGCATCAGAATGGTAGTTGTTAATGCGTAACGTGATGAATCTGAGCTGTTTAAACAAACCAAGCTAAACGCTCCATCTGTGGGATTTCACCGCTGGAAAATGTGACATGTGACACCTGTCTCACATCAACGCTTTTCTCTCTTGCAAGAGGAATAATGTACCCCGGGAGAGTTCCAGGCTAAATAAAAGGACATTAAAATGTTTTTAAAAAATGTAATTATGTACAGTAGTTTTCTAAATGCACTGTACTGTCACATTAGGCAACAAAATTATGTGGTTTCAGTGTGGGGAAGAAATATCTGCATGTTTAAAGTTGACCGCAGGGGAACTGTAATCCGTGAGTCGTGTTAAAACAAGAAACACATGCTCACATTTGTCCGTAGTGCTGGTTTTGGAGTGAGAGACCCAAAGCCGGATGGAAACACAGAGTGATCGTATCACAACGTGTTTCATTTGTGTGGATCATTGGGAACTAAAAACCTGAGGAAATGATGGCATCACCTCTTAAGCTTTTTATTATTTTCAGGAGTTTCCAAAGGTCCCTCCATGCCCCTCGAGCCAGAACCTGATGTGGAGAAAGCCCCCAGCCCGCCCACGGATCCTCCAGGCTCCCCAGAACCTGCAGAGTCAGACAAACCCAGAACCTCCAAGAGGAAAACCAAGGTGGAGGAATGAATTGGCTTCATTCTTACTTGACCTTTTTGAAGATTATGTTCTGGAGGAAAATGGTTCTCAAACAGCAACCGAGCCGTTTGTGGTTTTCTAGCCCATTGTAGTTAGACAGGAAACGTGGTGTTAAGGCCTTAGCCTGGTTTAGGTGCACGAAGCGCCCACATTTCATGTCCTACACAATCATTCACTTTTCTCTGAAAAGGGCAAGGTCAATGTGCACTCCTGCATTCCTGACTGTCACTGCATTGCTTTTTAAACCAAAACTCTGAGATAATCGAGTCCTTCTCATCAGTCTGTGTAGATGTGACTGGTTTGGTGCACATGTATAAACCAGTTCCCGTAGATGTTTGTAGATGTTGCAGTCAAAGAATGTCATTGTTTGACAAATTGGTAACATGTGCTTTTGTAAGCTCAGCAATAAGGTGAAAGGATGAATTTTCCTAGCACTGACGTTCCTGGGGAAGGTATCGGTCCTTCAGCTGCTGAATGTCCCCGCAGTAAATACATGTGAAGGAAGCGCTGCGACAATCACCGCTAAAGTCTGAGGACACAAAGGGAAGTTTGTAGAATAGTTACAGGACACTGCAGGGTTGTACAGTAGGGCTCTCTTTGAGGGTTGAGTGTAAATAGTGATACATGCTTTTATAAGTGGATAAATGTGTATAGAGAGTAATGTATTTATTATTAAAGAAGAGAGTTTAAATGAAACGGCTACCATTCTTCTTTTATAAAGTCCAGTCAGTGTGTGTGTGTATGATTTCTTTTTTTAAATACTGTGTTAAAGGTCACTCAGTTCAGCCAACAGGGGACAGTATTGTTTCAAAGCCTGTTCATTATCTGACACAGTCCTTACTCTGAACAAGTAGAGGAACTTCATGCTAGTTTTTCTTGGATGAAGTCTTACCAAAGAGTGCCTGTTCCAAAAATGTAAAATATTCACATATTGATATTGTGTGTGTGTTATATTTTCTTAGTCATGATGAATATCCAGTAATGGTTTTTAAAGGGGGGACATGAATAAGAGATTAACGGTTCTGGTACAAGATGGGACTTCGTAAAATATCTTTACCGAAGGTCACATACGAACTGAAATTATTTATGTGTATGAATTACAGAGACACATAAGGATCGGGCAATTTGTACGCATTAACCAAAATATTTATGAAATCCGTCGTGCTAACAAAGTCTGGACACAGGAATATCTATTATTCCTGTGTATTTTCGTACTCTGGGGGCAGTGAAATATTTAACCGCTGCTGTTTGATTTAGTGGTGTGGAGACTGAGCAACTAAAAAGACAAAGAAAGACAGAGACGGCTGCACCTAGAGATGTCAAAATCCTGTTTGCATTTCAAAGAAACGACGATTCATACCCAGGCTGTCATTTTTAAAACGGCCAGTATACACCCCCACCCCCCACCCCAAAAAAAACCACCACCCCACTGTTCACTGTCAGTGTTTGCACTGCTCTACTGTCAACCCTGCTGAGCTTATTAACTGATTCATTTTGGGGAATTTGGGGGAAGTCTTGGGTGCAACCACCAAATCAGAGAGTGTTTATGAATGATGCTTTAATAATAATCTGGTTTCTATGCATCCTTCATGGAGATAACATTGATGTCTTTTGTTTTCTTTTTCAGTGTAGCAGTTTAGCTCATGTTTCCCCTTCAACAACCCCTTCAGATCCTCCTGCACCGCTTCACAATGCGCTGCAACATGTCGTTCGCTGAAGGTCAGGCCGAACCTGACCATCATGTGACCCTGAACGTTAACTCTTTTTTTATGCTTTTTTGATTGAGATGGGCATCTGCATGTGCCCTGCCGTCATTTTTTTTCATTAGGTCGTTGTTAAACTGTGCATGCCTGAATCGCCCGTGGTCGTAACTTTTACAAGCCAGCTGATGTCCCGTAAGTTACTTGCTCTTGCCGCAGTTATTTTTCAGTGCAGCTGTGGAAGATTGGTTTTCCATTTCTCATCTTTCTACAATTCAAATCGCCTGTGGAAGCGTCTCAGTACCTAGTGGAAGTTTCATTTAAAGTTCTCTGGCTCCAGGGAACAGTAAGTTGGACTGTTTTTCCAGTGTTGGGTTTTAATTCAGACTCTGCATCACGGCTGTAGACCTTAATGAATGCAGCACCTTTACCGTAATGGAAAGTTGTTGTTTATGAATTAGAATGTGGGTTTTACTTTATTGTCTAGTGTTATAATCCCATCTACACTTTCTTTTCATAACTTTTCTAATGTTTTGGCTTGTGGTTGTCACCTGCAGCTGTTATGCTCAGTTGGTGACTGACTTGTTTGCTGAGATGCTTGCAGCTAGCAGGATGGGTTTTTGTGTGTTTTTCCTGAGCTGATGGAGGCCTTACTTGGACATTCAGTCCTTCATACATGATGTACAGTGACGTGTGCTGGTTTGACATTTGAGGATTCTGACTGTCTGGATCTCAGGTAAGACCTGCTGGTAACCTTTGTCTATTTTCCTACTTTGCAGTCCAATAACCTCAGACTTTTACTTGTACATCACATAAAACTACAGTAATTCTTTCCCCAGCTCTCCGTGCAGTCTCTGCCCCTTGCCTGGTTCTTTTAAATGGGTCCCCAGATAATCATGAGGTCTCAAGTATCAAGGTCAGTAGCGGCCATTTGGTGAGGCTGAAAGTAGTCCTCTGTACTTTCATCCTTCCCTCCTTCCTTTTCAGTTACCACAGTCACACATCATTTGTCTCCACTTTCCTCCAAACTCACCACAGTCTTCTTATGTTTTCACACACACAAGCCAGTTTCTCACCACTACAACTTCTATACAGCACATAATGTATAAGCTTTAAATTTCACTGGTTTATACTGACAGAAAATGATGCGCAATGCAAATAAAATCAAGCTTCCTCTCCAAACATCAATAGTTGCTTCTTGTTTTCTGGTGCGTTCCTGGCATTGTTTCATCACCATTAACAATTCTTATTTTTTCCAGCTATGAACAGCTCCTTATTTTCCTTTGTGCATTGTCTTTTGGGAGAGGGAAGTTCATCAACAAACACTCAAACAAACAAACTAAAATACTGCACATATTGACTTTTTAAAAAATATGTTATGTCAATTTTACAGTGTAAATGCTACCTACTCAGTACCTGCTCAGAATTAGCATGTATTGTGATACTTTAATTTTATACACTGGGTTTATGTTCTGAAAGCTGATAAGATGTGCAGAAATCATTTATAAAAGTTGGATTCTCTAATGAATCTTTAACATTATCTTGATGCAATTGTTAAACTTTGTACGCGAGTTTGACTTATGAGATTATCTGAATGAAGCTGAGTCTGCCCCATTTGGGAAACATATTTTGCATCTGCCTAATATATGACACCTTGGGAATTGTAATAAATCTTACATTACTTATAGATCAGTTTACGAATTTCTATGCGCAACCATTGAGGTCTTAATGTAATATGTTGAGGAAACTGAGAATTCAGTCATGAGCCCATCAATTTTGTTCAAAGATTAAACTTGTTTTGAAGAATAATACCAGCAACATTAATATTTTAGTGCACTTTGTATCACCATTTTATGCAGCCTGCATGCAGCTCACTATGGGGGTTCACTTGTGGTTCTCCAGTTTGGCGAAACCTCAGCACAGCAGGAGAATAATGTGTTACGTCAGATATGAACCTGGCTTAGAACCGATGCACGTCGGGTTGTTTTACAGAGTGACTCCGACTCTGTTTCCTGCACACATGGACAGATCTAATATAATTGTGATGCTTTTCTGCGAATGGAAACCTTAAGTTGATCTCTTCGTATGACGTGTTGTGTGACCTCATCAGAAGTCAAACGTGTTTTTAGTTTTTTCCAAGGACAGGTTTTCCAGGAAATTCAAATCCTGGCACCTTTCACAACTTCCATACAGCACCGTCCAATACAACTCATAGGGGCATCGTATACACTGCTTGAACAGAGCTTATTGGCTCATTTTCACAGGAGTACAGTATCATAATATTGGTGGCATTTTGATAAGACCAAAGCCCCCAGTGAATTTATCCTACTAGTTTCACATCTTTTCTTGATACTGAAGGAGACATATTGTTCAGTTACAGCAATAAAATCTTATAGGCAGCTGTTTTAAGCAAATAAGCTCTGAAATACACTGTAAGCTATCAAAAAAGCATGAATAATAGACAGACAATATTAGTGATTAGCTGGGGAGCATAGCAGAGCTTAGCAGCTAAAGAGCCAGATATTTCCAGCGCTACATGAGCAGCTGCAGATGAATGTACTTTGCTCGATTCGTGCTGGATGTGTAAACAGGCCATATTTTGCTAACATGTTTGTAAGACCAGAATATGTAAAATATACATAACCATTTTCATCTTGTTGTGGATTTCTGTTTCCGAGTGGGAAGAAATAAGTGCAGATTTAAATTTGTTATACATCTAAAAATATAACAATAGTGGACTACAGAAATATACACCTCACTTCATATTGCAACGTATTTCTAAGAGAAATGGCTTGGCTGAGAAGAGCTCTCGCCTGTATTCAGTCCTCCTGCTTTCCTGCCAACTGACCACGTCAAAGTCCAGAAACTAAACTTTTCAGTATCTCTGAGGCCGTTTTATTAATTCATGACTGCTCGCTGTAAGTTTCAGTGCTGTTTCACAGTATCTAGGGTTTCTGCCGGGGTGGAGACTTGAAAGCAGCAGGGGACATAAATCTGTTTCATTAAGCAGACATATAAAGAGTTGTAATCAAAACCTTAAAGCACAGCGCAGGAGATCAAGACTAAAAATGTGTTACAGCCAGATACAGCTGTGCAAACGTGAGATCAATCAATGATTAAACCCTCTGAATCCAGCCTGTTTGGGTTTAAGACTCAATTTTGTTTTCAGTTCACAAAAAGCACTTTCTCATTGGTGCTCACATTTAAGTGGCTGTTATTCCATCCAGTAAGGCGTGTTTATGGTGCAGGCTCAATGGCTTTGTCTCCTCCATGATGTATGTATGCATCACGCCTGTG
Organism: Psettodes erumei; assembly: GCA_016785225.1. Classification (NCBI taxonomy): domain Eukaryota; kingdom Metazoa; phylum Chordata; class Actinopteri; order Pleuronectiformes; family Psettodidae; genus Psettodes; species Psettodes erumei. The sequence continues at coordinate 1,878,413 of JAFBJZ010000863.1, read as the reverse complement.
ATCAGGAACAACAAAAAAAAAATCCCAGTGGAGTGCTTCTTCTTCGTCTTCTCCTTCTTCTTCTCTCAGCAGCGCTGGTGGCTATCTGGCAGGCTGTAAAGAACTGGGATGTTTCTGTGTCAACAAGTGAAATAAGACCTCAGCACTGGGACTTTACAAACATCATATTGTTTACAGTCATGCTGTACAGCAGATGTGTCAGAATATTTGTGTGTCGGTAAAATACTGTGTTGGTGTTGTACTTCAACTCGTGTCTGCAGAGCCTGGAGATCTGACCTGATTTTACACTTAAAACAGCTTCAAAGGAAAGGATCAACCCCAAATAGTAAATAGGCCTGATACTCAACGTATTGCCAGTCAGTTAAAAGCAGTGTACACAGTGTGCAAAGCCTCCACATAAACAGCATTTAACTGTGTGTGGGGATTTTGGGTGATACTGCAGTTTCTTTGGGTTGAATTCCTGGTAAGCAAATCCCATTGCAGCAAAGTCTTTGTAAAACATCTACCTGCCTGCCTTTTTTGCAGTATGCAGTCTAAGCGATAGCTTGACATTTGGGGAAACATGTTTATTTTCATTCTTAAAGAGAGTTAAATGTGAAGGTTGACACCCTTCTTAGGAGCGTGTGGTTGATATGAAGCCTACAGCTTAGAAGCTTTTAACATACCTGAATTTAAGGACTGGAAACTGAGGGAAAGAGCGGGTTTAGCTATCCAGAGGAAATGTAAATCTACCGGTTGGCACCTCCAATGCGCTAATCAATTAACATGTTGTATCTCATTTGCTTATAATTTCACAGAAACCGACGTGTAAAAGTTACATGTTGTGTTCTTTCAGATTATTAATGTGAGGTGTGCTTGCATGCTAACGCTATTATTACAAAAACACCATTCGTTATTACCTGAGGACAGAGCCATGCTAGCCGTTTCCCCTTGTCTTTATGCTAAGGTAAGCTAACTAGCTTCTTATTTAGCATGCAAGTGTGAGAGTGGGGTCTTCTCATCTTCTTGGCAAGAAAATGAATAAATGTATTTCCCAAAATGTGAAACAGTTCCTTTGACAACCAATCACAACAGTCGTAGCGGGATGTGCTCAGTGAATGGCAACAAAGACATTTTTTCATGGCTTTTAATTTTTTTTGCTCCTCTGTGTTCTTGGTAATTTCCGGTTGATCTCTAAAATCAGTAATAAGGGGACGCGATGTGGACGCTGAAGTTTCTGAGCTGTAAAAATGAATTTTTGCAACACTCGACTTGACATTGTCGTGTCTCATTCCCTTCTATGATTGCCCTTTTATAATTCCTCTCAGCTTTACACAAACCCGTGTTTGGGATTTAGAGCAGCGGTAGATGGATTAGCGCGTACAGACACGATGCTAACAGAGAGCGAGCGAGGGAGACGGGCCTGGTAGCCAGCGCGCCTTTGAGGTGCTGTTTCACGTAATTAATCTGCCTAGCTTCACTACACTCATGCCATATTTCACGATGACACTAATAATGCCTAATTATATGATGTTGTAAAATCCTAGTTGGTGTTTAAACATGTAATTTAGGTAGAGTAATGGTGCATATAATGTATTTTACTTTTAATCACTGGGTTTTTTCACAAGGAACCGAAGGAGCCAGGCTTTGCATTTCAATAAAGCCACTTGATTAGGGAGTATGGCTGTTGCTGTTGTTGTTTTTCGGCAGATACTGTTTACTCTGAGCTCTGCCTCCCCACACACACACACCCTTCTCCTGGAGACAGCTCAAAGACCCCCTGCTGGCAGCTCAGCAGAGCAGCTTTATCCGGGTTCTCCGCTCGTCCCGTCTTTCCACAAGCCTCCTCTCATTGTGTCACCCCAATGTGTCAGCCACAAGCTGCAAGTCACAGTCACGGGCTGCATCTCAGGGATGAGACAGCCATTCATTAGTGCATCACCACCAGCCCTCTCAACAAAGGTTCACTGTTTCATTTCCCATCACTCCATTTGCATGTAAATTAATATGAATAAAGAGGCAGGGAAGTGGATGTTCTGCTGACACCAGTTAAAGGAATTTAATGTGCAGAGCAACACAGATAATTTTCAAAGTTATATCTTCAAAGGGGATATTTTGGAAAATGTTGTGTACATAGCTAGCAGTAACATTTCCCCCATGGCTGTGTGAAATATGTACGCTATGTACATTAACCGTACGAAATGCATGGAGTTCAAGGCAGTGGATCACACCAAGTCCGGTTTCAATGTCACCTTAGTTTAAAATGATCAGATTAATGCCTGTTTAGGTCTTTGTTTCTAGCATGAATACATAATCCAGCTGCTCTGATGGGAAGTTTGTCCCCTTTGGTTATTTTAGAGGGTGTGTGGGAGTTTGTTTAGGCATAACTAAGATTGCAGTGCTAAAAACAAAGGCAGCTGAGCCCAGGGATCCTGATCACAGGCATAGTGGGGGGCGGTTTTGAAGCCAAATGAAAAGTGGACTTTGTTTGAACCCTCATTAATATGAGTCGCTTTAGGCGTGACTTTGTTAATGTCAAACCTGCCTGCAAAGACAACATTTCTTGCCATAATAAGGACAACAGTCATAAAGACAAGGTGTTTGCATTAACTAACACTCCAACGGCCTCCTTTTTTCACACAGGAATTACAAATGCATACTTCTTTCAGACCAACGGTGAAAAACTTCACTTGAAAACTTATTTTGTGTTGCTGCTTGAAGAGGATTTTGGCATGTCTCCAGTTCTTTCTGAATAATCACTTATCTTAAAATAAGCTGCTTCTGCATTGACTCATAGTGGGATTTCAAAATATTTCTGATACTTTGGGAGGAGTTGAGGAAGGAGGTGAACATGTATCACCGACTCATCCATCCCTCCCTCGTCCTCCACCCCATTACTGTCCACATATTTCCCCAGATTTTTATAAAATATGATATCGCCCTGCAAGAGACCACTCACACTCTCCCACTTTATTGTTTTTACATATGACTCCCCAGAAGCCTGGGTGAATTAATTTTACTCATGTAAGCAAAATACTGTCACCGCAGTAATCCGGTAAGATGTATTTATTTCATTCCTCTCTGGCTGTATGGATCTGTGGAGCTATCTGAGCCGTGCGGTGAGATCGTGTTTCATGCAGAGTCCGAGCAGGCAGGACATAAACCAACACGTCAGCCATCTTGTCATCCAGTAAGCCTCACTCTTCCTCTGCTTTGTGCAAATTTAGCACAGACCAGCACTTCCTGTCTTGGATGTTTTAGCAGTGTGCTTGATAACTGGGTTAAAATTGTTTTCTAGCCATGAAAGATTATTAGGTATCACATTACAGCCTTGGCTGATTCACTTTGCTGAAACAGACGTGAAAGGTTTCTATTGGCAGACCAGGACAGTGGCTGTTACTTCATATCACCAAATAATACTCCAAAGCAACTTCTACGTCAGGCACTTAGCTTAAAACTGACAGAGTAATTTTATTTCATCCCATGGGGCATATGTACTCATGTATAACCAACTTAATGGTAATTTAGCCACTGTCTGTCAAAACGTTTTACTCAAAACCACAAAAATCAACCTCCTGGTGGCGCCAAAGTAAAAGTCAGGGATCACTCAAGTCATCAGGATACCTAGTAATCCTTCTAGTAGATGTTAAGGTGTTTCACAGGCTAACTGAGCCTGTGACCTGCTAATATTGTGAGAGAGGAAATGTTAGAAAGTTACGGAGGACAGCTTATGGGTTAGGGTTAGTTTGGGTAGATCTGTGTGCAGGTTGCCACAAAGCTGTCGCCTGTATTTATGGGCAGAATTTGACTGGAAGCTTCAAATCAGGGGGTTTGTGACCCCGTTGATTGTATTAGCATTTGATGAGTGCTGAGGGTACTGTGAATACTGTCTGCTGGCAAAGCAAATTCCTCTGACCTCGGTCATGTGATCATTAAATATGACTCTGATTCTGATTATAGGGGATCACTCCTATATCTTGCGGAATTGCCCAGCACTGCGGGGACTTTGGCAGAACATGAAAGAGAACGTAAAAAAATGACTATTGATAGTCCATTTGATCCATTGTACCTGATACCCTGGGGAATACCCAACAACGTAAATGATAGGGACCAAATACAGTGTATATCTCACGCATACCTTTAATGGTTGCCTGGAAAATGATGAAAGTACCAAAGCTACAGGCTGAGACAAGTCGACACAATGAAACAGATGACAACACAACTGCAAATTAAGATGGAGACTTTGGACTCAAGTGATGTTACACCTGAGGCAAGGAACCTGGACTGCAGTTTGTTATTTTGTTAACTCTGCCCAATGTCAAGAGCTGTCCGAACCTCTTCTATCTTAACTTAAAAAAGCTTTAAACAAAACTCTTCAGTCATCATCTCCACTGTCCAGTGGAAACCAACTCCAACTGATGCTAGTGATTTCGAATTTTTAAGATAAATTGAAGTTGAACTGAAGTTTACTTTTGAAGTTTTAAAGTTTATTTTTGAAACTTTCTTGCTGAGATATAGATGAGAAATACAATGGACACCATTCTCCATTGGTGATCTTTTTCCTGTCTTAATGCTGAGCTCCGGCTCCAGTTTCACACTGAACCATCAGATGTGAGAGTTGTATTATGATTCTCATTAACACTTAAAAGCCGGTTGACTAACATAGAAATTGTCTCAAAGCTCATTTCCTTTTGGAGATACAGAACTGTGCAAAAGTGCATTCGATCCCACACTGGTTCCATGATGCTAAGCTCAGACGTTCTTCTTGTCTCTGAAGATAGATCTTTATGACTTTGCCTGTACATCTGGGGCCATTAATGTCATTGCTGCACAATGAATTTAGGACCAATCGCACATCTCCCTGCAGGTAATGTTTGATCTGAAGTGCCTAAAACTGTTGCGCCATACTGTGCATGTTGTTTTTTTCCGGACTGTAATAATATGACAATTGCTGTCATGTTCAATTGTAAACAAGGAGCCGGATGCTGAAGGGCTGCAAATGCGGCTAAATCCTGCTTAAAGTTAGTTCCATAAAGTTATCTGAAGTTGTAGTGATGGATGAAGGTAGTAGTTCTTCAAAGGCTGACCACCTATCATCTTGGAAAAAAAGTCAGAGGTGTGAATCTGTGATTAGAGACAAAATGTCCTTGACAGCAAGAGAAGACCTGAAGTAAAAATCAAAATCAAAGCTGGGATTTCAGACTCACAATTTAAAAATTCAGTGTGCTCTTCAAAAACTCAAACTGAGGTTTTGCATATGAAGGTTAAAATGATCCATACTAACAACTTTGTTGTTGTGTAACACAACCGGAGATAACATCCCAAAGGGCAAAGCAGAATTTGCTCTGGAGAAAGGCAGAATGCACATCAGAGCAGCCCTGTGCAACTTATGGATCACATAGATCATTTCTAAACCAGAGCACATCAAAGTTTGGGAATTCACCAACAGCAGCAGGGCTACATTTAAAATGTTTTAACACGAGAGCAGGGCCTCCTTCGTGGCCACCGTTCCCGGGGAAAGCTAATAAATAGAGCTTGTAATCTGGGCGCTCAGTCGGATGTGTTTTTCGCTCCGCAGCCTCGTCTCAGTCGAGAGGGGAAACTCCATGAAAAAAAGAAAGAGTCACACAGACAGAAACCTTTTAAACTGCAAGATATGAAGCATCGGGGGAAACGTGTTTTCCTGTGTGATATCATGTGTGCAGCAGAGCAGCGCCCGCACACTCAGATGATTATATTACAGTTTGAAAAGCCGTTAAACAACTGAACCATGAATAGTAACACACTGCTACAGTGGCTGGTCTGCAGCAGCGACTTGACTCTTCTCACTGGTTTTGTTGCATGAGTGTGGTATGCAGGGAGGCCACTCATGTTGTACTCAGAGTTGCTCTACATGGCCAGAATCTGCTGAGAGCCAAACATCCCACCTGCTGTAACAGCCTGCACTCCTCTACTATGAATCTGGCTGCAGGGATTTGCTCCTATTCAGCTACAAGAGCATTAGCGGGGTCAAGCACTGATGTTGGGCGATAAGGCCTGGCTCGCTGTCAGCATTCCAGTCCGTCCCTGAGGTGTTGCATGTGGCCGAGGGCAGACCCGTCAACTTCTTCCATGTCAGCCTCCACATCAACTGCATCACTCAGGCCTGGCTCCGTGCACAGAAACATCTCGTTAGGATGGGAAAGGCTTTCCCAATCTGCTGGAAGCATACTGTTGTTTAAAACATAACTCTGCTGTGTCAATAAAAATAAATGCCTGAAACCAAAAGTAGACAAAAATATATGGGCGGACGACACTATGGTTTAAGATGATTTAGATTTCATTGTTTTAATAAATATTTGTGCATTGTTGTGTGGTTAGCCCAGTAACAGTGCATCCTCTGAACTCATCTACCTGGATCAGGACTCAGAGCGAGAGGCTTCCTCACGACTTCAGCCCGAGAGAGAGGCGCCAGGGAAGTTTTGCGAGTCGTGAGGTGAATTCTGATGAACTGTGGAGGTGGTTCACATCAAGCCTTCCTCCGTGTTTTCTTATTCATGAATACAGCAAATGATGAAGTATAGAGAGAGAGCAACAGTAAAAGAGTTGAACAGCCTCGGGCAAAGGGCGAGGGCCGGTGAATAATTGAAACACTCCTGCCAGGCTGGGTCAGGCGGTTTCCCTCCGCTGGGATCAATCGCCGGCCGGCGTCATGTTCAGGTGATGTGACGCAGCTGGGGGGTGGGAGGTGGGGTACTTTTTGAGATGCAGATTTCGACAGGTGTGTTAACTTTCTGAGTGAAGATTACATAGGTCAAAATATAGGCTCACTTTTTTCTTTTTTTTAAATTCAGCCTTCAAATCAAAACACACATGCCTGTATGTGTTTGCAATAATTTATCATTTTCCATACCAGCTGTTGAGCAAAGAAGCTGTTAAGAAATCCCTTCTTAATGTGGTTCTCTTGGTTCATGTGATGGGGGATCAAACCCACAGGTCACGTTCTGAGTCCGCGCTAAAGTTCAGCTGAAGTAGCACGAGATTTCAGTAGTGCTTCTGCGCTGGTACGTACTGGTTCAGGAAATAGCCACAGCCTCGGACTCTGCATCTGGACCCCTTCTCCCACCCATCCAGCTTTAATGTTTTGCTAAGGTAACTGCCAGCTTTCAAAACTGAAGCATCACAAACCTTAAACTGTGCTGAAGTCACTCAGCTGCCGTGCGGCCATGCAGCGGAGCTCGCTCGTAGCAGTCCGGCCGCTGATCTGCTGAAACAAGTTTTCCCCTCAGGGCTTACCATATAGCTGCTGAGACTGTTCAGCAGTGCAAACCCGTAAACTCGACTTGACTCTGCTGCTGCAGCTTTCATTCAGTACACACTCTACTACCTTTCACACTTCTTGTACATACCAACCCGCTGCCCATACATTGAAAAATACAGATGAGGCTGCTTGGGGGCTTCTGGGCTTTCCACATTCATTCATGTACTGGAGTCATACTCAGCACTTGTCAGCCTGCTAACCTGTGGATATTATCCCTGAGGCCTGTATGATTTGATGAGACTTACGGCTTCATCTTTGTTGCAGACAATGGTTAAGTGCCCGTTACAGCTAATAATTGTTTTACATATTGATTCAAACACTGATCATCTCCAGTTCAATGCTTATTTCTGCTACTGTCATGTTAAAATGTACCAATGCAGTTATCACAGTTAGTAGAATGACCTTATCAGCTTTATTTAGGCTACAACTTGATCTTTTGACAGTTTGATATGTTTAGAGGTTTGAACTCCAGTATACCAAGGCAACACAACTCTAGAACTTCCTGGTATTATGGTTGTACAGTCTATCAAATAAAGTGAGTGCCTTTCAGAGTTACAGTCTTTTTAGTGCCCAAGTCTGTTGACTGAAGTCTATAGCCTCATTTACAGTTTTCGCCTTATATTACTATAACTTCAGGACTGTGGATTTTTTCTCCCACAACTTCCACTGAAATTGCTTTAGGAAGACATCTTTTGTGGCTAATGGCCTCCGGACAGGAGGAAAAATTGCAGCGGCCAATGTTAATACAGGTGTGAAAATGTTGGATTAAGATGGACCTAAAAACATGGGAAGCTGCCTTTTAACAGTAAATGCCTCCAGCAGCCAGTGTTTATGTGCATCTGTCCTATAGAAATAAATGGCCTTGGTAAACACAAGGCAGATGTGGAAACGTCAATGATAATCTCTTTGTATCCGTGTGTGCATGCACAGGCAGACAAACAAATATGCACAAACAACCGAGTTTGTCATGTCATTCAAATGGGTCATGAATCAGCCCTGACCTGGGTTTAATTGCCCCCCGAGCAACCGTTTCATTGTTTTAAATGCCTCTCCACCATGGCATGGCAGCACAATAACTTCTTGCGGGGAGGTTTTTAAGACGGCCCAGTAATAAATGCCACCGGTGGTGCTGGAATTGCTTTCTTGAGACAAGCTGAACAACCAAGCGTAGCATTATGCTTCTTCACGGAATCGATCCCTCGGAAAGGATGTTACTTGAATTAGGCGTCCTGCTCAGAGACTGTTTCTAAGCACTGGAATGGTCCAATGTTTATTCATTGGCCTGGCTTGTTTATCTGGGGGATGGGAATCAATGGATGAAAGAGAATGGGACCATTTGAAAGAATATCCTTAATTTTCTCAATTTGCTTATCTAGTCAAGCAAATTCCAAGGAATCGAAAAATCCTTTAAACTATTATTTCATCCCCGCACCTCATTTACTCCTTATTAGGCCTCAGTAAATATTGGCTCACTAACCCCCAGCCAGTGCTCTACAAATACATCAACAAAATGAAACTGGACCCTTTTTGAAAATTATATTTAATAATTTATTTCATAATAAGTAATTTATTTCAGACTCAGCATCTTATACAGTCCAATACAATTTTACATTTTAACATATTTATTTTCCTTTTCAAGTATAGTAGAACTTCAGTTTTGAATGCATAAGTAAGACAGATAATGAAGAAAAAATGGTCAGTGATTACATTTTTAAAAAATTTAGAAAGTACTTAGAGATAGATACATAGATTTAAAGTTACTATATTACATTTAATTTTATATGAAATGTAATGTGAAATGTATTGGTAGTGTTCGGGTATCGCTGCTCTGCTCTGCAAAGCGTGTTAGCAAATTTCAGCTTGTTATTTTGGTTTTCCAAAAAGCGGTGCAAGAGTCAGGTATTTCTCTCAGCAGTTGCTGGAGACTAAAATGAGGCCAGAACCATGACTTCATATATGACTCAGTGTGGCGTGACTCAATGTCCATGTTTACATACAGGAAGCAACTGTTTGCACTTTTAAAAACAACCCTATCTCCTCAAAACTAGGAGAATTTGAGATTTTACTGAAAATATATTTTTAAGGGAACATAATGCTGCAGGGATTTAATTTCTATCAATGCAATTAATTTTCCAAGTAGCAAAGAAGTTGAGACTGAAGGTAGCTGTTAAATGTTTATTAACAACATAATTCATTTATTTTCATATAATATCTGCTCATGTGATAAAACATGACTAAAGCATGATAACATGTTATTATGGTTACGTTTGGTTTATGTTCAAGAAAGAAAAAGTGAATAGGGGCTTGAACCATGAAGCACTGTGTTAACAGCACAGTAACTTTAAATTAAACCCCATGCTGTTGTTGCATCAACCCTAACCACACATGGGATTCAGGATGCAAACTGCTGGTCTCCAGTGTCAGAGTCCTGGGCTTCGTTCGCCCGCTGTCCGCCCACAACCACCCCCGTGGAACTTCCTTGTGGTGCAAGAACACAGCACTTGATTTCCTGGAGAGAAATTGGTTTGTCACCAGAAATTTCCTTTGAAATGTAATGGGCAAAACAAATGAATAGTATGAATACATATCCACAGAAGAGAAGCTCAAAAGGTGATAATATATCATTGTTGCATTGCTGCTTCTTTCCATTGTCCCCAGATAAGAGCTAAAGCAGGTTTAAAATCATACTTTTCGTCACAGTGCTTCACACTGTAACAATCTAAATAATTCATCATCAGTCTTGAAATTAATGGTAAACATGGTCACTTTTTCCTTTACTGACCTACCAGTAGAGAAACAAAAACAAGTGTGAGCAGCCAAAAAACTGAGTTCTGAGGTCAGATATTTCAGTGGAAGTGCTGCAGCAACTTTCTAAAGCCAAGACCCCCTGGTGTGTATTTTCTCTCTGCCAGCCTCCAGCAGCTCGCAGAGATGAGCTGTCTGGGAAGGGTGGAAAATGCAGCGCTTCTCGTCTCATCTCCTCTTAATCCGGCAGGCCCCCCTCCCCCTCCGCTGCCACCTCCCCACCCTGCTCAGTGACACTTAACACTGGACAGTTCCTCCAATATATTCCACATCCCATTTCGCTTCTGACTAATTGGAAACCTGGAGTCTATCTGTGTTTGGTTTTTTTTATTTATACATTTCCTTTGTTCTTCTCCTTCCTCTCCCTTCAGTGTCAGCAGCCTCCTCTTTTTCTCTATCATCTGAGCATGAGTGAGAGAGAGACAGTAAACTAACCTCTCAGTTGTCTGTGTAGCAGAGAAATGAGTTCGTAACCTGTGAAACCAAGCGCGCCCTTTATATTGGTTCATCTGCATGCAAGAGAGGGGACTGAGAGACCGGAGGCTTTATTGGAACAGATGACCTCGGGTTTATGCTTCATACATCATTATCACAAAGCCAATCTCACTCACCTTTTAAATGCACGAGTCTACGAGCACACACACACACTCACGCACACGCGCAAACACACTTTATCTTCATCTTCATCTCTTTTTTCCCCCCTCGTCTTTCTCACACACATACACACACAGAGGGGAGGAAGGACAATGTGCCATCAGGGTTTTAGTCTGGGCAACCAGCGGTAGTGCACTTAAACCAACATCAATTACGTGATGTGCAGCGCAGACCATGTGGAGAGTCCTGGGGAAATCCATCAAAATGCAGTCCGCCCGGTGGGCCTGTAATGAACTGGTGCTCTCCCAGCTCCTGTACTGTGCATCACATCAGTGTCAGGGACCATGCATTAGTCATGGCCAATGAAGGCCTAAGCCAGGCTTGTGTATATATTTAAGAACTGGCAGTGCATTAAGTCCCTTCAAATCTGGTAATGGTTTCTTTTTTGTGCATTTAGGTTAGACTCGATCCATTGCTTCTTTGATTTTACGTTAAAGACCAGCCCACGGTTTGTAATGATCCCTCTCCACTGTAAATCCTACAGCTTCACATGAAGGTTTTAGTTCATTAAGTTCAAAAATGCAAACAAAATTGGTTCAAATGAACAAGCTACACCTATTTATGAAGAACCTTGAAACGGCTCATGTCTTAGATTATTGCAGAAAGTTTGATTAACCACTGTTGTTATTTAATTTTATGTTACAGGCAAATTTCCCCCCATATTGACTGTTTTAACATATTATGGTTGGTGGTTTGAGGTTCTTGAGAACAATAACCATTTCATATGGTTATGGGGAATACGCCCTGAGGGTTAGGTGATATAATCTCTTAACTTTTGTAAATGCATACATACGTATCAAGTTTGCTGATTTTCTTTCAATCAGTTTGAAGACCTTCATTTATATTCTTCTCTCAGTCTGCAATTGATTTTTTTTTTTTTTATTTGCTTTTTGTTGTTATTAAATATTGAGTTCTGTCTCTTTGGAACTGCTTGAAATCAACCAAAAAGACAAAACAAAGCAAAAAAATGATGTTGGTGTCCTCCATAAATGACTCATAGAGCATTTTCCAGTCTGCTAAACTCTGATCTGATTAAGGTTCAGTTAAAGTTAAAACCACTTGGCTAAGTTCAGCATCAAACTACTTGGTTGTGATCAGGTCACGCCACGTCCACCTCTGCTTCGACCACAGGAGGTTGCTGATCAGAAAAAAAAGCCGACCCGGGTCATTATGAGCATTTAAACGAACCACAGATGCTGCAGCCTTTTTTATTTTCCTGGAGAAAACAGAGGAGGACATACTGGAATCAGGATTCCTGGCAGGAGAACTGCAATTACACAATGCACGTTAAGACACTTAGGCCCAAGGACATTGTGGGTTGTCAGGCCTATTTGTTGTTGTTTTGTCTGTCTGATGTTTATGAACACACTTAATTTAATTTGAGCTTTGTAATGGGGAGGACAATGTGTAAGCCCTTCAGCATCCTTCCTCCCCTCGCCTGCATTTATTCATTTTGGGGTTTTTTTTTTAAATTAAAAGTCTCTTATTATGATTTTTTTAAAAATCGTATAAACAAACAAACAAACAAACCACTAAATCAGCAGACAGCATCTCCTTCGTGACTGGACCTTTCTTTCCACTGTTGATTAAACTGAAAAGAAAAGCAACTTTCTTCAACATGATTTCAGTACAACTGGGCTCCAGCAGCTGCATTCTGTTAGTGCTGTGCATTGAGTTTCAGGTCAAACTCAAAATCACAGTCATCCTCCTGCATTTCATTTTGTCTTTGTGAATCCCAGGATTAGGATTACCTGGGGTGTATTGTGTTACCATGGACATGCAACATCCTTTAGTCATCTGTCAACAGGCTTTAATTGATTTCTATTCAGGACATAATTATCTGGTTAAGCTGTCAGTCAAAATTTTGTCAGACATTGGGAAGCTGTTGGAAACCCCAGTATTCCATTTGAAAAAAGGAACTAATGATGTGACATTTCAGAATATGCTTACAGAAAAACTAAAAAAAAGAAAAAAATGGATGTGTGGCTCACACATTTTTATGTGTGATATTTTCACCTAACTGGGGACAAATGTCGAAACACTGCTTATGCAAAAGAAAAAAGCCTTCTCATATTTCAATTCAAATATCCAGAATTAAGAGTAAAGAAATAAGCTTGTCATGAGTCGGTGCTTACCTTCAAACAGAATTAACATACTGGGAATTTGAGAGAATCACATTTGTGTGGGACATGAGCTAATGAGAATAACGTCAGCCTAGGAGGGGATGTCTGTCAACACCCAAAGGAAGGAAGATTCAAGCAATTAAAACATTGCTAAGCCTCCAATGTCACACTGTTTTCACTGGGTGTTTCCTTATGTGTCGCTTTAAAATGTTTCTTTAATGATCTAGAGTCATTAAAACACTGTAATGTCTGTTTTGAATATTCATTTCTCTTTCCTATTGTTTGATAATTTCTTTCATCAGCAATGCAATGATGGTACGGGTCTTATTCTTCATTTAATATGGCTGAACATGCATCCAGATTAAATGGGAATAAAAGCAATGCATCCACTAACACAGCGGGTTTTCAAAGTCTGACTCTGTGGGTGGCTGTGGGATGATTTGGAGCTCTGGATTTATAAAGAGGGAATTTTTTATTATTTCTAAGCAGATTTATGGACCTTTTTTTGCAAAGGGAAATAATGAGAAGCATGGAAAGTGTAAAAACATGTGCGTCACGTCTGCATGTTCAGATATCACTGAAGGAAATCTGTGATGAAGGAGTAGTGCAATCTTTGCCTGTCGACTCTCCCACACATAAAACCACAAATGGATATGAACTGTATCACAAAGCTCAGGCTCATCAACTCTTCTTCTCTTTCCTGTATCACAGATTGGCCTATTTTGTATCTGTACTGGCAGAGTCTGCGTGAGTCTAAACACTATATTTTCCTTATTAGCATACAATTGAGGTCGAGATCTGACAAATCTTAGTCTTAGCATGCTAACATTTGACAATTAGCAGGCCACACAAACTGATATTTTTTACAAAAGCTGTAAGATTTATCCTCTGGAGGTCACGATTGCCTACGCAAAATTTCATGTCAGTCTGTCCAGTAATGGTTGAAGATATTTCAGTCCGGACCAAAACGGTGCACAGACCAACAGTCCACAGAGCCACTGGCTGAAATACAGGGCCTCCAGTTACTGAAAAATCCATTGCCCGTCTGATAATGTTCCAATTATATGTAAATCTGAGAAGAAAAACGTCTGTGTCAGGCAAAGAAAATTAATAAGCCATCATGAAGGTCAAGTACATCAAACATATAAAGGAGTCAAATGTAACAACGCTATTTTAATTTCATCATTTCTCCCTCGGACTGATTTAAATTCACCCTCTTGAAACTTACATTCGATTTCAGAAATATTATTTAAATTTGGCCCAGACACAGTGATAAGCATGAAGCCCAGAGCAGGGTTGTGGAGTGTGATAATTCATTGTTTAATAGACACATGGCCAAAACCACATGTGTCCAGGATCCTCGGGTACCTGCCGAGTATTAGCGCCGAGTGGGGGGTGGGGGGTGGGATGCTGGATAGAGAGGTGGTGACACTTGGCTGCAGTAAAGCAGGGATTCAGCAGCTGCTGCCGCTGCGCACATATACATAAGTATACATGCACGCATGCTCATGGCAGGGTTTTAGGAGGCAGATGGGGGAGGACATGACCGGTGTCTACAGGGACAGCTGCGGACGTCTCCCCTCCTCGCCGCCTCACACCTGTTACCCATCATGTCCGCTACAGCACACACAGCATCTTGGGCGAGCCCCGGCGCGCTGCCACACGCTCCGACAGCAACACAACCTGACACACGTCCACGACAAACTAATAATCAAAAATAGGGTTGACATGCGATGATGTCAACTCTATTTTTAGTCAAGACATTTCTCGCACGCCCTGTTCACTTGGCGCTGACTGTGACTAGTTACACTGAAACAGTATCAGGCCATTAATGAAAGCACAGAATGAGTGTGAACCCTCTGAATTGAGATATTCACTTCACTGGCCGTGCAATTCATCCAGAAAGCCTTTATCTCAGTGTGAATTCACCACTGAATTATTCAGTTTTTTATGTGCTACTGTTTTCTCGTTCAGCAGAATTGAAAAACTATCCAATATTCCATATCTCCTATAGCGCCTTAAAATTAATCCCTGAAAGAGAAATGGAAATGACAGTCATGTTTGGTCTTGGTATAGACCCCCCAAACACACACACACACACACATTTTTTATATCAACAAGACATCTCAGCAGATGAGGAATAAAGACGAAGCTCTGTAGTATTAGACATATTCCTGGTTTAACATTAATGGGCAATACAAGCTCCTGCTGAGAAGTAGACTAGAAAATTGATGGCACTCTCAAATCTCAAGTCCAGATTAAAGTTAGGGACAAATTGTAGTCTGATGTAATGCAGACAATACACACAACGTGTTTATGTACATTTAAAAGTGCTTTTGTTGCCTAAACTGAACCACAGACGGGGCTCTGGATGTCTCAGGTGTAACTGTGGTGTTCTTCGGTCACTGGCCACCTCTTGGAGACTCTGCTCTTGTTAATAAATGTAGTGCTTCAGTCATTCATTCTTACACTCATTCAAAATATGAAAAAAAGTTGCAGCTCCACATTTATCTTACAGCTGCGTCAAGCTATCTCTCTATCTTGTGGCAAGAAAAGCAGGAATAAAAGGCAATTTACGTCAATGTCAAGCTCTTCCTTTGAATATTAAGTATTCCATGTACAATAAATATTGAGTTTTAATACATAATAAAACCCATTTTTCATCCTTTAATTCTCAAATGGCCCTTTTAATCCTTTCCTCAACATGTAATTTATTTAGTCAATACAAGTATGCTGTAACTTAAGTCAGCCGTCGCCTGATAAAGGCAACTTAAACATCTGCTTTGACAATAAATTGAGTAATTTCTAAGAAGGACAAACTGTCAGAGGGGTCATGGTGTTTCCAGCTCTCAAATGTTCTCTGTGAGAATTTCAGTTTGCTGTGTATTGATGGAGGAAAAGCAGCACGCCCTTGAAAGCTGCCTTTCATTAGAGTTTAGGAGACTGGTGTAAACATAAGTCAGGAAGCTAAGCTAAAAGGTAGGGGGGAGCAATGGGAGGTCAGGTCAGACAGAAGAGAGAGGTCAAGTGAGAGAAAGACACACAATTCCCTCCAAAGTCTTTTGTTCCATCTTAGATATAGTGCACACTATTAATGCCTTTCCTGAGGTAGAGGAGCCTGGAAAAGATTAAAGAAGCTCAGTGTACCATCAAACAGAGCAAAAAAAGCCATATAAATGATACAACCACCAAAATCGATAACCTGACTATGTAAAGCTCAAACCTCTTTGCTTTTGTGGTCACTTTAACAAGTGTAGGTCACTAACACAAAGATTTCTCTTCCACAGTCCACGACTTGGCGCTCCGGGCCCAAACAGATGACTTCGCCGGCTTGTTTGCCGTAATGATGTCAGCAGTCGTGACCATGTTTCCATTACCTTACACGGTGCTGTGCAGGAAGACAGATTTTTTCCACCACCGTCCAGGGTGAAGCTGGAGCGCAGGTAAGTCCAAAGGAGCCCCGTTGAGAGTTGTAAATTATGGAGAAGTTTGAGAAGTTATTTTCATAAAACATAAGGCCTATGGCAACTAATTTGAAATTTGGTCCAAGGCCCTTGAAATATTTACAGGCTTTGTGAATAGAGGTGGCCCTGTGTTTTTTTTTAATAAAGGAAAGAGAGTTTCTGTATATATACATAAAACAATAGATATGATATTCAGAATGTATAAAATATTAAGAGCATGTACTGTTTTAACAGTCCTGTGATAAGGAGAATAATGGGTAAGGTCTCGCTGATCAGTTCGGACACAATGAGCTAGAAAAGGAAACGCAAGCTTTGAGACAACAGGCCTTTTTTTCTCACCAGACACACTTTGACGTGTCTCAGGAAGAAAAGCACGGCTGTTAAAACTAAAGAGGGCTGCATTCCATTTAGCTGCTTCAGTTTCAGGGTCCTGGTATTGTACCTTGACACTGGGGCACTTGAATGGAAAAGACCCATTGTTCACGTTAGTAGTACCAGCTTTGGTTTTCATGTTTCTTGCCCTTGTGAGCTGTTCAACACATGGTAACAGAGCAACGCTTTTATGTTTGTGTCACTACTAATGTCACCACATGGTAACACCGTCTTCTGTATTACCAGTATATTTCAGGACGTTTTGCAATTTTTGGGATTGTGTTGAGATGATAACACACTGTGATATTTCTGGGCGTGTGAACGACACTATCATGGACTTCAAATTTGTTAAAGGAGAAGCTCATTGCCTTCATTCAGCTATAATAAATCCAGAAATGAAGCTGCTGAATGCTTTACTGCAAATATGAGACAGTGTTGGTCTGGAAGCAAATTACAGATTCAAAAATGATAGTTAAAAGCATCTAATGTGTCTTTTTTAAAATGAATTGTGTATATTTACATGGTATTTTTTGGTAGCTTTTATAAGTGATGTCCTTTCGTTTCCCACAGTGTCAATGTGATTCCCCAGCAGACTCAACTAGGCTGAAGCTATTCCAGTTAGTGTTGCCAGCTGCCCTGAGGCGAGTTTAACCTGGGAGGAGAGATGCACCTTTACAACATTAAGCTGGGATTGCGACGCTCGAGCTCACTAAATCTCTGTCCACTCAACAGGTATTAAACCCCAAGCAGCGAAGCGCCACACAGGGGGCTGCGCACATCTCCTCCTTCCTGCTGATGAGCCTTTGCTTCCCCCGTGCTCCCTGGCAGTATTGTCAGTAGTCATGCAAAGAAAACAGGCGGTGCTGTTAGTCTGCCTGCAAATTTTTGCCAGGGCAGTGGGCAACAGGGAGACGGGAACAGGTTGTCAACGCTGCACGTCTCCAGACATTTCAATTTCTTCAGCGTGCATCAACTGTGTTTTGAAACCTCCTTCCTGCTCGCTCGTAAACATCACTTTGTTTGTATGCACATGGAGTATTTAGGTGGCCGAGGCACGGCGTGGCTGCAAGTGACCGAGCTGCAGTCTATCCACCGGAGAATAATGTACACCCTGCGTGCAACTGGTTTTGATTATGAAACGATCTGTTACTCACGTTGCAATGGTTCGTGGCAAAAACCCTGCAAACATCCTCCCATATATCAAACAACTCTCAGAATCTGCTTGGCCAGTCACAGATGTCCAAATCGCTCTTTCATCCTGTTTATCTGGAAATGTATCTCTGATTTACTCTGGTGGCTAAATTATAGGCCCATATGTTTATATCCACAAGCTGTGATTGATTAGTTTGTTAAGATCTTGATCCCCGGGGCAGTTTTTAGGAATACGGCCTTTCTGTTCCCCAGCACAATGAAATACATTTATCTCGCGTCTTTATTCTGAAATCTTTAGGTTTAAAATATATTGATGTCGTAGCGCAAGCTTGTTCCCAGTGAAAAACGACTGTGCAGTATATTACAGAAAACATTACACTGCACCGTGTAATAACCCACATTTCTTCTCTATATTCTTTTGTGTCACTGCTGTTTTTCCCTCCTCTCTGTGCACCTTTCATCAGCAGAGGAACACTGTTTAGCCATCAGGATGCTGGTTAGGAGGTAGTGATTGATGGGGTGTGGTGGTCATGATGAAAGGAGGTCAAAGCCACAAGGGTCACATTCTTCTCTGTGGCTCTTTATCTCTAATCACCTTTCCTCCCATTTGCACATGCGGCACGTATACTTCACTTGGTATTCTTATGGTCTCTGACAGTTGTTCAAGCATCCACAAGGCAAGAAATGGAGGTTTTGATGGTAAATACAAATTGCAAAAAAATAAATGAATGATGTAGAGGCATTTTTTTAGATTAGAAAACAGATGCCATGCCTTTACAGCATGAGGATTTTAAAGATCAAGAAAGAAAAAAAGGAAAAGACCATTAGTGATTTATTGTCTGTTTAACAGTGCCAAAGAAAGCTGTACAGAAATAGTAGTCATACTATAAACCAGCTTTGTTTTGTTTAAGAGTCCAGAAGTCTCCGCAAGCATATCTGTTCTCATTTGTTTGAACACACAAAACCTGACAGAGATGCAATGGGAAAAGAGCAAAACGCCCATTCCCATGTGCGTCACATTTTTTATTAACTGTGGCTGCCCTCACTGCAGCTCATTACAGCCCATATATGTGGTGGAGTGAAAAGGTTTGGAGAGGCAGGCAGCAACACTATCTCCCATACCGCTTTCCTGAGGGGCATTTACCTAACCATGGCAAAGGCTTTGTAATCTGAGCCCAGCAGGTATGTTGATGGAGCTGCTTGTGAGTGTGCGTGCGTGCACAAGCGAGCGTGTGCGCTGCGTAGCAACACTAGTGAATAGGAATGAGAGGTCAAAACAAAGAAAGAGGCAGGACGGAGCTGGAAGCGTACACTTTTTTAAAATTTTTTACAAATGCCAGCGTTTATGCAAGTAGTCAGTGTGAAATCTGACGTGTTGAGCTTCTGAGAATACGCTCACACACACGCAGCAACATCTGGCAACGTGAAAAATCCCAGTACACATTACAGCTCTCACCTCGGAGACTAAAGTCAGGCAAGTTAAGTTACAGCAATCGCACTTTACTTTATCCACCCCTGTCTGGCATTTGTAAGCCGTATATACAAAAGTTGTAAGCAGATATAAGAACATTTTTACATTTTAGCGTCTTCTGTGACTCATCTATTTCTTTTATATAAACAGATAATGAATGAGTATAACATACTAGCATTATATTTACTTGTATGTTTTTGCCATTTAACACAGTTTAAAACTAGCTATAAATGTATTCAAAATTTTAACACCATAAATGTTCATCCTTGGCCTTGTAAAAAGTAGCTTGACAAAAACATCTTAATGTCCATTGCCTTGAGTTCTCTTTAAACCGTTTATTAACTGTTTACAAGCTGTTTATAAATCCCAAATTTATAGGTGTGTGTGTGAGGGGGTACGATTACAGCATCACAAGAAACTGAGAGGTAGATTAAAAAAAGAAGCAGATAAATAGAAAAATAGTTTTAAAAAGTGTAATATGTATAATGTGAAACATAATAATACAATAAACAAATGTGAAATATAGATATGTGATATATAACTTCTATAAATGTGTAACAACAGATAACAGAATGATGTGACATAATGTAGAAAATGTAGTCTTTTATTGTGCATCCTTATTGATCATGAAACAAAAAAATCTAAGAGATGTAATAAGTCATTTCTGATCTGACACCATCGTCAGCAGGTGGTCATTTATTTAAAAAAACAAATGCCAGGGGAAGCAGCATGAATAAAACCAGTGAAGATGTATAGCTGAAGTAATTAGCTGATGAGCGAAGACAGAGCTAATAGAGTCACAGAGGGGTGCTGATACAGCATAGTGCTCACTGCTGTTAACACGAGAGGGCCAAAAGCCTGATATCTTACATGAGTGCTTATTAGTGTAGGGAGACATCCATCTATTAGAACCCACCGCCTGTTTACCGTCAGTCTCAAAGTGAGAGACAGCGCCTTTGCAGGCAGCCGAGGGGGGAGTCCCTCAGGGCTCCGCACTCGGCCCTCTTCATTTCCGTCAGCTTCTTGAAATGTCACAAGCTGCACAAGTGGACGCTTTTGGAGACTTTCCTGCATTGCATTTAGACTGCTCATTAATCATTTTCCGCCCATCACAAAGAAGCCTCCACTGGTGCCGGTGAGCAAGTCATCGGAAATGTATCTGGAGCTTGCAAAGCTCCACAGGTTGCTGTCATGATGGCAGCAGGGAGGCGTCAGGGCAGAAAAAAGTGACGATGGAGAGAAGGAGATCCAAAAGACCCACCTGCCAGAAATGAGGGGATATGAAGCTGTTCACATGAATGATGGATGGAGTTATAATGTGCTCGTAAAGAACAGCTTTTATGAGCCGGTTGAAGTTTTGTGCTCCCACACCTTAATGGCTTGAATTGGAAGAACAAAATCAGAAAACTCCCATTCAGAACAGAGCAGCTCCTCATTTTCTCCTTGGCTCTTTCATGTGGGAGAGCAAAAGGAAGGCACAATTAAATGTGCTTTACTGTGAATCTCTTTTATCAGTTTAAAGCAGACGCCACCGCCGCTTAACGAAACTGTATTTTTGATGTGGATGTGTCAATCGTATCATTGATTAAGAGCCAGGTAATCCATCTGACATGGAGATTATTGGATCAGTGCAGCACCTGCTCCGGGCTGATTCCCGTGAATAAAATGACTGTGATAATCCATATGAGAGGAGTCAGTCCTTCAGGCCGAAGCAAGGACAGGGAGCTCTGCAGCCGAGAGAAAGTCTGCCTGGCGGCGCCTGAGCCTGAGATACTGTCTGAGCTGAAAGCTGCTTGCTCGTCGGTCACATTGGTGCTTTTTGAGTAGCTGGGGTTAGGGAGGAAGATGAAGGGGGGGGGTCGTGTGGGTTTCAGTCAGTCATACAGGGTAATTTAAGCCAGATTTAGGTGAGCTGTCTTCAAGGTCATTGCAAATAGAGGTGCCAGGGAGGGGTACAGGTCAGCAGTGTATAGGCCTGGGAAAGGAAGTCATTGTGACAAATTCACCATAGATGCTGTGGTGACTCTTGAAATATTTCTCTATGTTGCTTTTACCATTTTGTGCAATAAAATGGAAACTGCATACTGCTATGTGTAGTAGTTTAAGATATAAAGAAGCCATGAGGCACAGTGGTGAAGTGTTTGCTTTACCATTTAAAATAGCTAAACTAAACACCAGCTTTCATTAGCACACGGCCATTACTTCCAGCTATGTCATTCATGAGATCCAGAGTCAAATCTCTCAGGTTACTCTGCTACTGTCAAATGTCATGTTTTACAGCCGCTGAGTTTTATTATGGGCCCTGTGGCGTCTATACAATGGGCCTCACTGTGGAATGCACCATAACCCCCACCCCGATCCATGTACGTGTGCACTCGCATGCAGCCGCAGTGACACGTTGTGTAATGGAGACAGTTATATCAGGGGCAATGCTCTTTGGCAGCACGGACATGCCACTCTGAGTGTAAGTTGTTATTGGAAAAAAGTGGAGAGTTGAGCGGGGTCACGGCTGCTGCGTAGCACCTCATCAGTCAGCCCAACAGCGCCGAGGAGGGATTGTTTAAATTTGGCTCTGTGCCTCGTCTTGAGTTACGTCCAGATGGCCGACGAGAAGTTGAGAGATGGGCCCTCGCTCCGTCGAGCGTTTGGGCCAGTCGCGGATTCAATTTTGAAACGGCCAGTCATTTCACATGACATCCTATAAGTTTCTCCTTTACAACAAGTCAAAGAAAAAAGAAAAGAATACCACCGCTGATTCTCATAAATACGTTGTATTGTCTGAGTTCACTGCACAAGGTCAGAGAAACATGCTCTGGTGTATTTCATCAAAACTGTGTGGTTCTTGCTCCAGATGGCCCCTCCAGAACACAGGAGAAGTGGTTTCACCTGCGAGGCAATCAGACATCAGGACCATAGGTACGCAGTCGCCGAGAACAAGCTTGACATGTTGCTGGTCATGTGTTTTATCACTCAGCATTCACTGAATGTTTCCATATGCTTTTTGTTTGGACTCCCACAGGTTCCTTCTATCTGGTGCTCACAAATGTTGGGTTCATCTGTTGAAGAAAACACCCTGTTTTCATTCAGGGAAGTGGAATCATGTGATGCAAATGGTAAGTCAATGCCACATCTTAAAGCATGTCAAATATAGAAAAGTCGACCGTAAAAATATCTGCATATGTATTGGCTACATCATATTACTGCTATTGTTCTATTCACTTAGTTACTGTTACTTTGTGTAGGATAAAAAAGACAAGATTTTTCACCATAGTTGAAGTTAGTACATAGTAATCACATAGTAATGTGGTGTAGGTGCTGTAAAAACGCCTCGGTGACCCGGACTGGAACTGCCAGGCACCAACGTGAAGAGTTTCTGCACGAGCCTCGGCCTTCTTCAGCCAAAGTCAGGGGTGAGCGCTCACAACTGCACTGAGGCATTAGGACATCACCGGCATCCCCAATGCCTTGTCTGACTCACAGGCTAAAAGGTCATTGCATAACACCGACCAACATAGAGCAGAGTTCAGCTCTGCAGCTTCCTTCAATCCATAAGCAGAAGGTAACTACTAGTAGCAAACAAACACTACCTGTCCACTACCTGTATTGCAACACACAGGAAAGTTCGCCGGTAGATGGTGATGAGAAGACCAAGGCAAGGCTTAAAAGGCTTAAAACTTAAAATTGAACATGAAACTCTGGCATTTTGTGTTGGATTGTGGAAAGATGAGACAAAGCGAGTATGAGAGGCACACAAGAAAGTTCCTTAACCAGACTCAAACTGAGGACGTTGTGGTTTATCTTGAGAAGAAGTTAATAAGGTGATGATGGGTGGGATATGTGTGTCTCTCAGCTTGATGTAGAGTATTTGTTCTCTCTTCTCTCTGGTCAAGTATATTAAATAATGCAGCAGTAAGAAACAAGACCAAGTCAATAGCCTCCAGCATCTATGCGGTGTTTACTGTACATTGTGATTTACTGGTACAATTACTGAGATGACTTTGCAGAGCTGATATGATCCAGAAAATCTTTTTTGTATGCTTTCTTTGAATTATTTGTGCTGTTTTTTCTGTTGCATGTTTCTTTCATGTCTTTGTTGAATTAATTATAGATGAAGGGGCAAATTCACTGCAGCTGTGCTTAATTACAAGCCCCCCCCATCCATGGTAGTGATCGTTGCATACCTGCTGTAACTGCAGAGGAAGGTGGACAAAGAGCCGCACTAAGGGGACAGGCTGAGCTGTCATCTCCATGACAGGCAGCGGAGAGCTGTGCACCAAGATAAGAGGTCACAGGGAGTCTTCAGGATGCAGCAGGTAAGAAGTGAGTCTGAGGAAGCAGGTGAGGATGAGGATGATGATAGGTAGGAGTGTTTGGATTGGCTGTGATAGTAGATACTGCGCGTAATGTGTGTCAAGAGGGAGCAATATCCGATTAGTGACAAGGATTTTTCTCCTGAAAGCTTTAACATGCGGTACAGATACTGAGATGAGCGATGGGGTCGGTATGTTTGGCCTGTGATGGACTCATGAACTCTCTGGGGAGGCCTTCTGCTGCCCTCCAACTAAAACTAAAACCAATTGTGGATTTTAAGACTGCTCAAGGCTCAATCTCTGAAAAAATGAATGATACATGAGATCGCATTGACAGAGGCATTGCAAGTTGCATTTGGACTGATGTACATCAGTGCACATATTGTGTGATTTTCTGTACGTACACATGAAAGTACAGAATTTTGTATAAAAACTGCAAAAACTGCATGCTATGACAATAAGCCTTATAGTAAATTCTGTATGTAGTATAAAAGTGGGGCACAGCCTGCTGACGCCTCCAACTGATGCAACTGAAAGGACATAGGCTAACACTGTGGAATGTAATCCTGCTACTAAAACACTTGAAAACAAGAGGCGATTCCAAGACACAGACTTGTTCAGACACTGATTGCAGAATTTGACAATATGAGCTATAATACTGTAAAACCGTATCATTCATGAAGCATGGCCTATAATCATTAACTCATCTGCAGACTACTATCATGAAAATAGCCCGCTGGCTGTACAGCCAGATAGGGACAGTGCACACCCTCCATTCACACAATGACAAGATATTTAACTGGTCTCTCGCAGGCCCATTCATTATCACGGCTGTCTGGAGTGGAGAGGAGCACATTTCCCCCTCCACTTCTCTCTGGAAGATGAACAGCTCCAGTGGCTCAGCTCTCTCATTTTATCTCACTCTCAGCTTCTCTTGCCTCTCATGGCTCTTCAGCTTCGAGCTGCTGGGTTTTTAGCTCAAAGCACGTGTATTGTTGCAAGCGGGGATTAATGCTGATGGCCAGTATGTGGATGTTCACATGTAGATTAAAGAAGCATCGGCGTGCTTCTATTTTTAAAAGTAACCCTTTTAAATCCACAGATGTGAGCAACACAACAATCTCCGAAATAAGTGCGTGGAAATTATGTCAACTTTCTTTTTACTGAGGCGTGTGCATCTCAAAAGCTTTTGCAGTAATCCATATGTCAACTGCTTCTCCACAAAGTAATCTGGCCACAGTGGAAGAGAAAACATCAGCGGTGAGCAGAGTGAGCTGATAAACCATTGTTATGTTTGGTTTAGAAAATCGCTCCCATTGTTTTGGCTGAAATTTTTTTATAAGAGAAAAAACAGAAAAAGAAAAATCCACTTAAATCTTATATGTCAGAAAGTGAACCCTACACTGTGCATCAGTCTTTCATACAGATTTTATACAAGTTTTTAAGGCAGTTTATAATCCTGTAATATTCAGTTCAATTCGTTTTTTTTAATATGGTGCCAAATCATAACATACATTATTCAGTTTTTACGATGAAAAACATTTTCTATTATTGTCATTATATACACAAAATAGAGCATAACTATAGAAATTTATGACTGTGCCACTTTGCAAAGTAGTGCAGTTCATTTAAGTAAATCACTATGGAAACAAAGGCACTGGTGCAGAGATAATGTGTCAACAGGGGGCACCATACCACTACCATGCACTGGACTTTTGACAGTACCCTTAATTAGCACATGATTGCATCAGTGGGTATGAATCCCTCTTAAATAAAACAATTGGCAGTCGTGCTTAAAAAATGATTGAGGTCGACACAGGGGACAGATTTGTGATCACTAAATGGCTCGGGCTTCTTGATTGATGGCGACTGAGGAGTCAGAATGGGACGAGCTTTCGGCGACTTGGTTTTTTTTGCTCTGAGTTTGACCTTTCTCTCTCCTCTCACTTCTCATAATGAATCATCATCCCGGAGCGTGCCGATGAGCGCTGAGCCCCACAATAATGATGACTGATGATTGATGAATGAGAGTCATAGCATAACGCTTGTCCGTGTCATAAAATATTTTGACCTGCAAAGTGCTCGGTGACGCCACGTCTTTGAGTTAGGAGACCATTAATTATGATGCTTGAACAATTTATTTGACACAAAATTGACCAGAGGGGAAAATAATTTATATTATGCACGATGAGATGATGCCTCTACAGTCTTTTTTCACATAGACCTGTGTGTGTGTGTGTGTGTGTTTCATAGGAACCAGCTGTCTGTACTGTGACTGTTTTCACAGAGAGATTCGTTCCAGTGATCACTGCCGGTTTTGTGCATTTCAGTTTCCTGTGCGTCTGTTATGTGATTGTTTCTCAGACGATTGTGTCCTGTAATAGGGCAGACACACACCGCTGCGTCTCCGAGGGGCCCCCGGGCCCACTACCCCCCCACCCCCACCCCCCGCCCCATCCCACCTGGCATAGCTGTCAGAGACATGGCTCTGTGCCTTGGCATGCAACATGCCATTTCCCTGGCACATCCTCTGGTTGTGGAACTGAGGGATGGGGCCTTGCCAGCTGGGGCTCCTCCGATCCTTGTGGTTGTCCACTCTGGACGCCTGGAGGGGGGCTTTTCCACCTGTTCAATGGGGGCTAAAGTGCACCTCCAGCAGCCTCCATATGTCACCCAGAGTCTCACCATCCATTCACTGCACTGTGACAGGTGAGACATTTTAGACAAAGTCATACAAAAATGTTGACCATTAAAGCAAGAAAACATATGGATGAAAAAAGGACATTGTATAACTAAATATTACGCCACTTTGTGAACCACCCAAATGTACTGTAGTTATTTCTGTGTACTCAATAAAGGGACTACACCCAATAACCCAAGACAGTAACTCAACTATGCAGTTTACAGCTGTTCATTCAAACTTATTATGCACATTATGCTACATCTAGTCTCGCACTGGTGAAACTGTGTAATGAAACTGCTGCTGGTTTGCAGTAAAACGCCTCAAACTGGCCATGAATCAAATATATCACTTAAGCCAGCATGGACATAATCAATAGGACAGGTTCAATGTGACAAACCTTATTAAACCGATTTTTCAAAAGCAGTTTAAATGTCTCTGATGACATTAACTGCACTCTTTTAATTTCACCACACACTGTACAGAAAGATATAATATGTAAAATATATATTCATTGTTTTTAAAAAGCGCAAAGGATTATTATTATTCTGGTGACATCCTCTTTACGTAAAAATGTTGGTGAAGAATTGCTTTTTTGTGGTTGGTTCCCATTGATCTCTCATTCATCATTTTACTGTAAAATAGCAGGTGATGAAATTAAAGCTTTTCACCCGTGAACATTGTTTATATCCAAAATGAAAGGGATTAATATACCTATACCTATATATAAATATAGGTATATAAAATATAAATACCTGACAATTGTCATTAATAAACAAGTGCAATACAGAATATTCCAAAAAATATTAATTCTTCACAAAAAAAAAGATGCTTGCAGTTTCAGTTTAGGTACAGCATGCCCCCCCCCCCAGATAAAAACAAGATCCAAGTTTAATGTTATTGAAATAACGGTCTGCAGGAGAGCACCACCTCCCCCAGCCCCCCTCTGCAGTGGCTCCCTGCCCACCCCCCAGTCTGAAAACCAAACCACTGCCCTTGACATATTAAATATTTTTCAGTTTTTAAGCGGTACACCAGCAGTTTTGGCACAGGCGATTCTTCCACTGCGGAGCATTGTTGGCTCTCTTGTGTTGCTCTGAAAGCTCCCACAGCCAAAAGCTGATTGCCAAACCTCTTTTATAGCTGACAAATGCCGTTAATCGGCATCAGACCTGATGTGACTCGGTTTTGTGGCAGCGTTTGCCATTCTGACCAAGTTACTTAGGAGTAATAAAGTTTTTTCATGTGGCATTTATGTTATTTTGGCCGCTGTCTGATGTTTACCTAGACAGACATGACGTCCAGGATTAAAGGCTCCATTTACAAAGCAGTAATGCTGCAGCAGTGTAGCCATGTGTAGACTCATTTCCAAGAAACAATTTACCATTGACTTCTTATTCATCAAAATATGTGGAGTTGCTGACTTCACCCATCAAATGTCTTCAGTTAAGAAAGAAAACATGCTACTAACATGCTACTGACAGGCATGTTTTTAAGTTAAACCTCCCACTTTGACTGCATAATTAAGTCAAAGAAATATTAACAACATTAATATATAATGTTTGATTTTATTGTTAAATATAATCATGTATATTGTATATATTTTTTAAAGACAGAAATGTAACTTAAAGTGCAACAAGTAAGTTGTCACTTTCCCTCTATTCCTCTACGCTTTATAGATATTCATTGTACGGCAGCGTTTTTCAATTCTTTTACACCACTGACAGATTATTATTACCATAGATTTTGGAGAAGTAGACCCCAACATTTTAAAAGATCAGACACGGCATGCTGGACTATTCTCTTTGTGCTTCACATTAATGCCTGAACCGAACTGCTGTCTTATCTCTCATGGTGACGAGCGTTCGTGGATCTCACTGAAAGTCAGATCAATAATTGAACATTTTCCAGGGCATGAATTAGCAAAACCGATCTTAAAAATACATATGCTTTTGATAGCAGCTCTCCTAAAGCCGGCGCAGTGAATTAGTCAAAAGACAGATCTCTTTTTTGTTGTTCTGATCACACTAATACAGAACAGAAGGAATAGTAATGTTCCTAAAAGACCTCAACATCATCGGGGGAAATGCATTTTCCAACAGCATCCAGCTTTTA
This sequence comes from Psettodes erumei, assembly GCA_016785225.1. Taxonomy (NCBI): domain Eukaryota; kingdom Metazoa; phylum Chordata; class Actinopteri; order Pleuronectiformes; family Psettodidae; genus Psettodes; species Psettodes erumei. The sequence goes on along the minus strand of JAFBJZ010000863.1, from coordinate 1,849,988 downwards.
TGAGCCAAGTGCACTGTCTCGGGGTTATGAATGGCTTAATTGGCAGCAGCGCCGCAAGTGTCACGCGAAATGTCAGCAGTGAAAGAGAGGCTACTGCAACTAACTCCCCAGTGCGGTGACAGTGTCAGGAGAGTTTCTGTAAGGCGCTCTGTGAGTTCACAGAACAGTCCGGGTTGATTTCCTGTCATCGCGGGCACGTAATTACTTCCAACTCGTGTCACTGTGGAGAAAGAACAAAGAGTAGCTCAGTGGTGCAATAAGCATTCAGAGCTCATTCTTAGTGATAACACAAAGAAAAAAGTAATGCAAAAAAGTCAAAAGTAATGACTATATAATTCCTGGACTTCATTGACAAAATTATCTCACAACAAGGTCAATGTAGTTGCTGTTAAACGTTCAATTAAATTTTACAAATCTACAATTCCATGACAACGAGGCAACTTGTGATGTGATCAAAAGCTGCAGAACAGCTACTTAAATGACCTTTGGTGAGATTATTAGGGTCTGCTGCTGTCTGTATTGTTGTTATTTACATTAATCAATCAGATAATGCACAGGCTAATCTTCATTGAAAGTCGACCAACCTTGTTTCCTTGTCTGATCACACTCACAGCCAGGAGCTGTGGAAGATTTAGTTCAGTTTTGTTAATTTTTTTCACTTTCTTGAGTACCACTACAGTATTTATAGGAAAAGCAGGAAAGAACATGTTTCTACATTTTCTTTTCCTGTCTTGACATACAGTCCAGAAAGTTCTGCTCCGTCTGCTGTAAATGTGTACGTTCACTGGCTTCATACACAAGTGCATTTGGGGGATTCATGTAAACCCAACTACATTAACAAGGCTGGTGTGATTTCAAACAGTATCCTTGTAACATCCAATTGTACCCGTGACTTAATATTCTCGCTCCATGACTTCAAGTGTGAATATATTTCTGCTATATTTCACCATCAAAGCCAGCAACTGCTCAATCTCCCGGGAGTGTTTGTCACACCGCACTGCACAAACACCTCGATTTATACGGCAGCTGGTGCAGTAAATGTGCTGTAATTGTGCAGCCACACCAGGGTTCGGGTGTGTTCATGGTATCGCACCAAAATCTATTCGTCTGCAGGCCATGTGATAATGAAGCTTGGTTTAGCGCCACCCCAGCACCCCCTGTTCCCCACTCAGCCCTTCTGGGTGTTGTTTAAGGGTGTTGGTGTAATGCCAGTGTGTTGTGCAGGTGGTGTTTTCCTGCTTGGCATCTCTGCCTGCCACACCCTGGGTCAGCTTGTGTGGGAGGCATCTCCACGCCAACCCCTTCGCAGCTTTAGCCCTCCTGCATCTAACTTTCCTCCGGGCGGAGCGTTGATTGAGGTAGCTCGATGAGGACCTTCTTGGCAGCTGTGTACCACATCTGGACTGAGAGTTGTTGGTGTGATGTCACACAAAAAGCTGGGAAAGTGGGAAAGCTAGCTGCTTTGCCCTGGTCAAAACACATTTCCCACACCTTTCCCATACACGCATTGCTGGTTTATTGGAGGAAATTTCCTTTTGTGTTGCGATCTGCACTGATGTCTGCAGTAATGACCTGTGCTGGGAGGTGTTACAGCAGCAGATTTGGAGGCGCTACCCTGTTAACAAGGAGCCTGCTGAGACAAGCTGCGAGCGACGCCACTCAGAGATGTGTGATTTCAAGCAAGGCCTGGCCGTGCCAGACAGCTGATGATCTGCACTTTCATCTTTATTGTTATTGAATATGACACTGAAGGAAAGTGAGAGTGCTTGAGCTGAGATAAAAACAAGAAAAACTAAAAAGTGGAGTTTCATTTTGTGAATTTACTTTTTTAGTAAGGTAATTTTCTTCCCATTTTAGATCAACATTCCCAGTCTTAATCAACAGAAGGCGTTAGCATAAGTATGCTATGAGTCCAGGATAACAGTGAGGCTAATCTCTTCCAGTAGGTGCGTCATTTAAACAGCTGCAAGGTTAAAGAGAGCACATTCAGCAACTGTTTAATTATTAAAATAAATAAGTGTCAAATTTAAGGCATTGACTTGAGTTCATCTGAAGTACTAAGTTAACGTCTATTGACCTGTCAGTCCACCCCTGTTTCCAGAATGAAACCTTGGCTGGATGTTCCTCAGAGGATGATCATAATGACTTCCCTTTAGTGCGCAAAGTTGACATTTCTGGTTTTAAGTGAAATGTCTTGACAGTTATTCAATGGATTGCCATGAAATTTGCAAATTTATCTTGTCTCCCCCTCAGGAAATGAAATGCAATAACTGATGAGTCTTAGCTTTTTATCATGGGTCATCATCGTAGATCAAAATTGTAATTTGTCCGGTACTTTGATTCATGACCGAATATCTGTAAAACAAATTACATTCCCATGCGTCAGCTTTGTGTTAATTAGCAAGTGGTAGCATGCTAAGATGCTAAACTAGGATGGGGACAGTGGTGAAACTAGATCTAGATAGAAATTAGATCTGCTATCCTGACATCAGAATTTAGCTTCTACAAAACTATGCACAGTTGGCAACACAATGCTTTCTTATATCTTTTTGTGGTTTTCAAGCATATTTGTTATCTATTCATGCTTCTGTAGCTTTCCATAGCGGCCTGGAAACAGAGCTTATGACTACAGAACAGCACATGGGCCAAGTTGAGGCATCAGTGTAACATTTCGTGAGAAGCTTAATTGTAATTTGCAAAGTCCAAAAGAAAATGACATCCATTTTGTAAAGCTAGCCATTATGTATTGTTTTAGGTACAGGTAATGTGCCCATTGTACATGCAAATGACCCTGCCTTAGTTGCATGACTGATACCCAGATGGGAAAAACAAACCTTGTTTCACTAAGAGAACAAAGGAAGAACTATCCATCATTGCTGAAAACAACCCTGGCTACCCCTGTGCTCTGTAGGCTACATGCAGCGTAATTCTCTGGGGCATGTATTCCAGACATAATGAGAAAGAAACATTGGGGTAAACAAATCGACTTTTTTTTCCTCCTTTTTTTGCAAGCAGGCCTAATTACAGGGCAGGAATAAATAACTATTGGAGAGGAGACAGGCACGCTAGTGTAATGCATTGTAATTGGCCGTGGGGAGTTAATGCGTCATTTTTCTGCCTGACATGTTGCTGTGGCATGCTCGGTTCACAGTGAGGTTCTCTGGTCCTACAGATGTTAGGCTGCACTGGCATGCTGCTGTGACGGGGGGCAGATCGTTTTGCATCCACTTCTGTGATAACTAAGTTTTAACATGTTGACGACTGCTTCTGTATTTCACAGCTGTGCCAAAGATACACGGCCAGAGTCATTTTGGCCTCATATGGCCTCATAAAGAATTAAATGAGTACACTCCCTCTTTAAGGGCAGAGAAAAAGAGAAGGTAATTAAGTTTATCATTAATCCTTGTGGGTTATTTTTTAAGAAGGTATTACTGAGTGATGGGAAGCATTATCTTAACTTTGAGTAAAATATGCCCTTGGACAAAACGCGTGGGGCACACACACGGATGCCTTTCTCCTTCAAAAATACCTCTCACAGAGCAAAACGGCTGGGAGTGTTTGGGACTGTCCTGCCCCAAGTGTCACATTGATGAGCAGTGGAACTTTTGAGAAAATATTTTCACTTTCATTCCACTCTGGAGAAAAAGCCAGGAGACCGTGGTCATAAGAGATGGGTGCATCCCTGACGCATCATATCATCACTGGTTTTTCAGGTCCAGTTTATTTTTAGGAGTTTCTTTTTTTAGTGTGCCCACACAACCTCAAACCACCTCTTCTACTTCTGCTTTAACTGTGTTTCCCAGAATGCCTTTCACCGTCCAGTGTGGGGCCCTACATTTGTTGCCTTCACTCAAAAGTCAACATGTGTACATGTATTATTGTAGCCACACCCGCAACTCTAAATACAACATGTCATGTGGTTATTATTTTCTTTGACATTTATGACCGCAATGTGGTTTTCTCAAGTGGAAAATCCTGAGTCACTGAGTGTAGAAACACAGTTAAATTATGCTTTCTCTGCTTTTATGTTTGTTTTCTTTTACTCCTATCATTACTAATATAATATTAAACCCTTAAACATCTCTTCCCCTTACAAGGATTTATAGTAAATATGTTTCATAGGGTAAGCAAGTCACAATAATAACAAAAACAAGTATATCACCAGCAATAAACCCACTGTTAAAGAGCAAAAAATAAAAAACAAAACAAAATATCAAAGCAGTAGTTCAATGCCATCTTTTTAACGACCCTTTCAGGGACTGCAGTAGATTTTTCCTTCACATCTTACAGGGAAACCTAAACTTTAGAGTATTAATTGGGAATGTTGAAAGATTTAAATGTATCTTGAGGTTTGTTAATTGTTTGCTTAAAAATAAACTCTGGTCTCTTTGCTCTTTAATTCTCAGTAAATGCTTAAACCAGCTGATCCTAGTTTTGAAGATCCATTTATCAACACAGGGTCCAATTTATGATTTGTTATCATGAAAATGAGAAATAAAAAAATACAACAGTGTCAAAATTTTATTGAATTTACAAATGATATTGAGTCTGTTAAGATGATTAATAATTCAGCCTGCTTCAAGATTATTTAAAGAGATTTAATGTAGATGTCATTTATATATTATCCATTATTATACTTTGCCATTCTCTTGGGGACACCCAGTGTCTTAACGTATCTTAATGGATGACCTTTGAATATCCAGACTTTTTGACCTTTACTAATTTACATCTTATTTATTTATTGTAAATGCACTTTACTCTTAAAAGCAACAAGGAAGTGGACGTCTAACTGTAGCTGTCATGTCATCCACATTCTAAATAAGTAAAATGAACACAGCACTAAAAGAGTGATACACAAAGTGCTCTCTAATAGCAGTTTTCTGTCTTGACGTATTTTGAGCAGAATTACTTTCCAAGTACTAATCTTATCATCAGTCACTGCCTTCTTCACACATGCAATTCATAAAACCAAGAGCAATCCAAGATGCTACAAACATCAAGGCGTAATTTGGCAGCGACTGTTGCATCCTCTCTCTCCCTCTCTCTCTCTGGTCAGAGCGTTCATGCGCCTCATGACAGATGAGGTGGAGAAGAGGCGGAAAAAAAAATATCCCAAAACTGAATATTCCCTTCGCTGTAATCGTTTCAATCTGTTCTGCCAGAACAGATTGTGGTATTTTGCTTCCCTGTTGGAGTGCTGTGTATTTCTTCTTCCTCCCTCCTTCCCTCCCTCCTCCCCTCCTCCTTCCTTCTCTATTTTCTTTCTCCTTCTCTCCCTTTTCCCCATTATTGCAATATGGCACTCTCCATTTCATTGTCAGTCTGGGCAGCGCTGTGCTGTGGCATAGACTCCTTACATTGTGCCTCTGGGCGCCTCCCTGCCTAAGGTGTATGATCATCCATCATGTATAAAACATCACACTGCATCCATGTGGCTACAAGGTCCTGCTTAGGCTGGAAATGGGGGGATAAGCACAGACATAAGATAGTAAAATTGCCACCTACTATCCTACTATCCAAATGAAACACTTAAGGACGCCTCTGCCCCATTTATCAGGTGGAATTGAATGCATTTCTCTGTGCTTGGAGAGCGTGGAGCATGCGGGATTAGATGCTGCTTCTTGTTTTGTGTTTTACGGTGATCCCCGGGCCCCATTTAAAGAGAGTTGCAGTCCCTGTTGATTGAGAGAGTCCCTTTAAGTGGCCGTGGCAATTCCAACAACAACAGTCGACCTCCTCTGGCAGGAAGGAGGCCCTTAACCACAAGAGCTGGGGCTGGAGGTGGTGGTGGTGGTGCGGGGTGGGGGGAGCAGGGGGTGGGAGGTGAGCCAGGAGGAAGGCAGCTTGCGGTTGTACATCTTGGGAAGGCTGCATGTGTTGCCCAGACAGCCCCTTAAGTGACTTCACCTCATCTCAATGGTGCTCATTACACCCGATAGAAAGCCATCCATTCGGGGCGGCAGTATAAAACAAACCAACCCCATCTGGAGAGAGGACAAGAGGGTGTCAGCACGGGCTCACAAAATTGATTGGGCACTGCACAGAGCTGTGAATCTTAGAGGGCTGCACTTCTCATTATTTTTAGTGGTATGTAATTTCCTATTCTACACATTTCACTCTTTGGTGTCACCATTGCTGCAGAATTTGTTGAATTTTAATGTATCAGCAGGGTCTCCACAAAAGAAATCCCTAAATATTTACTCATAAATCAGGAAGAAAAACATTGAAGTGCCTCCACAGTTGGTTTCTTTAAACATTTCTCAATGGCTATAACTCAAAGCAGGTCACCATGGCAAAATCCATACAGCATCGAGTATTCGTTTTGAAGCCCATGTTTACGCTGCTCGGTTTGTTAGCCTAGCAGTCTCCGAGCAGCCCGCTCCTGCTGGGATGTTAAGGAAGCCTCTGCCTTCACAAGATGGAGTCTGACAGAGTGGAGGGGGTTGGGGGGATGGGCAGGGGACCCAAAAGGCTGCATTATCTTCCACTGTCAAATTCGTTTGAAATGTCAGTTTTGACAAATTACACCTTAGTTCAACCTAATATCCCCCCTGTAAATGCATTTTCTCTTTCAAGTATTGCGCTTGACTGTACGTGTATGGCTTTGGTAGAGCAGGAACTGTCCACATTCAGCAAATGAACCAGAGATGGAAGCGCTCACGCCTGTCTGTGAAATAGGCGCGAAGGGCAGAATCGTCCCTGTGAACTGTGGCAGGGCTGAACGGATTTATCCAACCAAGAGCTGTTGGGCTTAATGGCTTTGATTTGAAATTCTGCTCCTTTCATTAGAAACCATTGACATTTGGAGTCAACCTGTGCGCTATTGTCAAGGACTAACCTTTAAAAAGAAGAGTGATGTGTGTTTCCTGAAGAGGCAAAAGCCCAGAAAAGAAGCAAAAGCTTGTCACAGTGACACTTTCTCTTGAGTCTGCTTTGCAATTCTCACAGTTTTCAAACAGACCAAACCAACTAATGAGGAAAAAAAGAAGAAAAATACAGAGAATGTCTAAAAAACATCCACTTTATGTTCAAGAGCAATGCAGCAGGAGCAATAATTCCATCCTCACAATTCTATTTGACAGAAAAACTTTATTTCAAGTGTTTATCCATGTGTTTGATGTGTCTGTTTACAAGCGTGCGTTCAAGTGCATTGCTTGCTTCAAAGAAGCATCAATCCATCCACCGTGCCTATACAATATGAGAGTTTTACACTACATACTGCATAATAAATGTAAAGTGTGCGGTCCCAGTAGACCTACAGGAGGTGGGTAAAAATGTTTTCCCCTTCGTGAGAAACGACTTTAGCTTTGATGTAACCCAACCGACACTGCAAACAGGGGTTGGGTCATATTCAGTTTGATGCCATTTAGCAGCGGCACATTTCACATTCTCGTCAGTTGCATGCAATTCTGCTGGTCTTTGTTGACGGAGTTTGACTCTGTTTGCCACATGTTGCTGAGATTTTCCATACTGCTCCCTTGAAAATAAATCAAAGCGTTCACAAACTTATCTGAAATAGCATACGCGGGAATTTATGGTCTGAGTTCGCGGTAAAATAGATCCGCGTCAAAGCTCTCTCTTCCCTTTGACATATGAAATAATGCTCCTTTTTTTCTTGCACAGATGCACCTGCAGTTTGGCCACAGAGATTTTTTGGAGCTCGTGTTGCTTTGAAAACTCATATATCAAAGTGATGATTGCCAGACCTCTAACATAGCTGCACCTGACTTCTAATGTCACCCACCTCTGTCGCACTGTTTCTACTTGTGATTAAGCCACTTGAGTGTTTATATTCTTTTCCCATATTAGTTCCCATATGGTGAACACATTTCCCATAGCAATTTTTTATGTGCAATACCTATGACATCTGCAAAAAAAGACATGCACCTTTACTTCATAATGTAATATGCATGCACATGTGGCATTACATCAGATATCATTAGCCTTCTTATTTCCATCTTACGCGTGGTTACACACTTGTTGCCTCTTCCCCTGCAAAATTTGTGTGAACTTTTATGCATCCCTGAGACATTCCTGGTTAGACCACATGTTCATTGTTGAAAAATGTGAGTTTAGTTTCAGACAAAATATTTTAGTAGAAAACCTGTAGGTGATGCATAGCAGATCTTTTCTGAGCTCTACCACAGAGCAAAACTACAGAGTGTGGTCAGTGCAGTGGACTTTTTAAGTAATCTCACAAAATCCACACCATCACCTGAACTCACAGGAGCTCAGACTATCACTGATCTCTGATTGTTTGGCCACTCCCCCCTCTGCGTCCTCTCCGTGATTTGCTGGCTTGATCAAGCAGGCAGGTTTTGAGCAGGCCGTGCGCCGCAATAGTTCAGCTTCACACCGAGAGGTAATTAGAACAATGATCGCCCGCATCCAGGAAAAGAGTGAAGACAGGGGGAAAGAAAGTGCTGACATGTGAGGGGAGCTGTGCCAGGCTACGAAAATATGCCCAGGCAAGCACATGTATGATGGGGGGAGGAGGAGGAAGAAGAGGGTGGGTGTCTGAGTGTACACCGGCTGCTTCCTGCTGAAGCAACTTATGCGTTGTGCAGTGGCAGGTGAGAATGCTCCATGAGGCCACGTGCTGCTGCCATCTTTAGCCCGGGGCCTGGGCCAGGTACACAGCAGCTGTTTGTCTCTCTGGGTAAATAACCTACACACATAAATACACACTGGCGGAGGAGGATATATCACTGCAGTAGCCTAACTTTTACATTAACGCACACAGCAATACACCACACAGACACTCAATACGTCACCACAGTCAGTACCACTGTGTTGACCATAACTGCTCCATCCATTCTGGTGGCGGTGGTCAGTTAATTGAACTCGCGTTGTGATTCAGCACCGGAGCTGCTCTTTTTTCTGTTCAGTGGGCAGTAGATGGAGGAGATATTTCACTGGCAGTGTAAATAATCCTGAGGGTGAACCAAATGCCACGCTAAAGACTGCTCATCCCGCTCGTCCGCGAGCTGAGCCCCGTGCCTCCTAATCCTGTTCTGAATGAGATCAGGATCATGCTGGGATCACATTCAGCTCAATGCCAGTATTGGTAATCCACACCAATCATTTGAACAGAACAGCTGATTTGGTGCAATTATTGGAGGAGCAGTAATATTAACATGTTTTAATTCATGTGGCATTTAATTAGTCAGTAAATTTAGAAAGGATATACAATAGACTCACTGTGTGTGGAGATTTCCCTTTACCTTTGTATATAGAGCACACTAACATCTTAACATCTTAAAACACACACATATCCATGCAACTCAGTGATGCCTGAATATTTATACTGTACACATGACTGCTGCTTTTAACAGAGTTCAAAATATTTAGAAACGTTTGAAATATTACGCCCAACAGCTGCTGCAAGTGCGAGTTAATCCAACGTCCTTTCATTGCAGTAATCTAATGGCCATTTTCTCAGCTTCGTGGTCGCCATTACTTGATTCATGAGGTGAATGTCTCTCTAATGTTGGGAGATTTCAGATTTGGCATGACCTCGTTCTTTAATCTGTAAGAAATATGTTCCCTGGACGCAGAGCAACAGGCTGTGGGGTTAAAATAATAATAAAAAAAACACTGTTAAAGAATTAGAAGGGAGTTTGAGCCCAGCTGTGTGCGTAATTGGCTCTAGCATGTGAACTGACTTTAACAGGCAGGTCTGCTGTTGAATATATTGCTTCATTATACAGAACAGAACATACTGTAAGAGGCTGCGGTCGGGTTTCATATAGTGATGGAATGGATGTTTTGGTTTCTTATCTGCGGACTGGGGATATGGCTTGTATAGGAAGGAACAAATGTTAGCCATTACATTACAATGGCCTAGCTGCGAGCCAAAACTAATGATAATCTGTCTGACCGTACTGCACTGTGGTCTTTACTGTGCGTTTCGAAGCATCACCTGAATATCATGCAAGTATGCAGCATACACAGAGAAACCAGTGACTCCTCCTGTGCAGCAAGTCAAGTAATAGCATGTTACTTGCTTTCAGATTCCTCCAATTTGAGAACCAAAATACAGGAATTTTAAAGTAAAATCAGCAGTTTCTTTGATTTTTCTTGAATCATGAATTTTACAAGGCAGTGCTTTTCCATTTAAACCTCATCTCAGCCTGCTGTTGTTCATATTTGACCCTGCTTAACAACTTGGTTTGGAGATGTAATGAGTTGCTCTACCTGGCTATGCCTTTAAAATGACTGGTATGACTTAACTTTGGCAGCAAGTGTGGAGGAAATAAACAAATATGACTTGTTGATTTTTGGTTTGTTGTTATGACGTGCAATAAAATCCAGCGCTGTTGTGATGTGTTGATTATGAGTTTGGCACAATCTGGACTAGGTCCCTACCATTCACTTGATTAATTTTGAGGTTATAGCACAATTTTTTTAAAAAGATACATTTGTATTAATAATTTTCAGTACACAACAAAATCATATTTTAGTAATGTTTCTGAAAAGATTTCCCCCTTCCTGAAGCAGCAATGTTGTGTATTGATAAACTAGGCTAAGCCTCCCGTGAATCCAAAATGTGACTTTTTGCAATACAAACTTGTTTATTCATTTTTATTTATCGGTGCATTTATTCATTAATTCACTCATAATTGGCTTGTCTGCCTTCTGCTGCCCGTCAGGAAGCATCGCAGTATTTACAGATAACACACTGAATCATTCATGCCTTCTCCTCCGTGATCTTGCTGAACTGTGCAAGCACTGTGTCCTTGTTTTCTTGAGATGAGTTCAGGGCCAAGCAACAAGCATACTGTGTTTGTCCCAACTGGATGGAAGGATATTTCTAAGCAGCTTAAGAGTTGTAACACTCACAGTTCAGTGGGATAATTTAATTTACTCCAAGGATATTACTGATACCGTTTGTTTCACAGCCGAAAAATAATACGACCAAAGTAAAAAGAAAACATTGTTGGCCCGAGAGGTGAGCCTTGAGGCGCACCGTGCAATCAGTGAGGCAGACAGAACGGATCATTAATTAAAAGAGAAAATGTTATGTTTGACAGTTAAAATGAGAGCAGGTCCAGGGCAGCCACAGAGACACCAAACAAAAAGAGGCTCTGTCATGCCCGTGGGGGGAAATGGTCATGATTAATATGTCATGGTTTACTGAGACCAGTGGGGGGAGCTGTTCTATATATCTGAGTGAAAAGGCTTTGTTTTATTGGGCGATAACAGCAGTGCTGGTACATCACTTGTTTCCAAACAGGTCACTCAGGTCCTTTTCCCCTAAAGCTTATTCATGGGCTGAGGGAGAAGTCACCGCGTTTACTTTCATATCTCTGCTCCGTTGAACTACAAACAAGCATTCGCTTTTTATGATGACAAACACAGAGCCTTACTGAAGAAAGAGGAACAATGCAAATGTTTGACTGTTTGATCTTGGTTATTCCTCTTGGTTTAAACACGAGGATATTTAGTTTATCTCCCCCTTCATGTCCTCTCCCATGACAATACACAAAAGCCCCGGGATTATTTTAAGAAAGTTGTTCTGAAATTTAAGGAACATAATCCTATTTCCCGATTTCCAGTAACCATGTGATATCATCTGTTGGAATCAAGTTACAGATGTTGGCCTCTGCGTCTGTTTGGATTTCTGTGAACGTTATTCCAAACAAGAAGAAAAATATTTTTTCCCCCCTTTCCAATTATCTGGACTATGTATAAACAAGATCTGACGACAGCTGTGATGGATGTATGAGTGAAACTCGCTCTACTTCTACTGTATGACAGCTGCTAAATCACAGGATTAGTCCATAACAGTTGAAAATATTAACTGAGGTTAACTAGATTCACTGCTATTGAATTCACGACTCGTGGATACAGAGGACTCTTGTGGCATGAATAAAGATCATGTTTTACTGCTTTTGTGCTGAACCCCCGCCTGCGTCCCCTTGAGGACCATGAAAACTCAAGTGCAGTGGAGGGTAAACCCATCTAAATGCATTTTTATTTGCTAAACATCGGCTGACGTCAACTTTTATGGCCCAGATTTAGAACAATAAATACACAGTACTAAACAATGTCAAAAGGATGCCAGTGAGTAAGTGATGCTACAACAGTTAAGGGGTAAAGTAGAGGTCACTGTTTCTTTTTTTAATGAAAATTTAATTCAGCGTTTATATCGACAGAACAATTTGTGGTTGCCTGTCTAAATTATGATGACATTATTCTAATAGTAACATGAAAGATCAGAGATGAAAAACAGGGTAGCCATGCAAAAAAATTAAAGCTGTGCAATGTTTGACCACAGGCACAGACAAACTCCAAATCGATGAGCCTTCAGCATAAACTTGTCAAATTGTTCTAGTTGTTATATATAAATGCAGCTATTTACCAATAAACCTGCAAACAGCTGCCCTGATGGCTGGATTAACATCAGGTGGGGCCCCTGGGCAAAAGGAAATATATTGTTAGACCATGCACATGCAAGTTTCATTGATATGAAAAAATAACTTTGGCGGCAGTTCTGATAAGCGATTCATTATTTCCTGTCACCAGCTTCTCAAATGTTTCCTACTTTTCTGTGATAATTATTGCAACCTCCTTTGTATTTATTAGTGTTGCTTAGTCAGGAGCAGTTTGAATGTGACAGGCACTGAACAAGCAATCCATTACTGAAGAAAACAAATGTCAGACATATTGATATTGAAAATAATAGTTGGCTACAGCCCAGGAGTACCTGTGTGATGAAGTAATACTACCTGCACCCAGGTTTTTCTCTGCTAATCACATGACTGAAAAAATGGAAGCAATCTTGAGAGAACTTTTTCACATCAACCACAATATAAACTGAAACCATGAAGCTCTAACTAGATGTTGACACTGGGCCCTTCTACAAAGCAAACATAAATAGGCTGCAGCTGTATGCTAAATGTCTGACTGTAGTTGTATTCAGTTCTGTAGCTAGTTCAGCTGAATGTTTGCTTTTATTCAACTCTGCAAAAAGTACTCACATCCTTTACTTCAGTAAAAGTAGAAATACCAGTTTAAAAATAGTCTGTTGCATGTAAAAATCCCATATTCAAGCAAAAGTACAAAAATATTAGCTTCAGAATGAATTTACAGCATAAAAAGCAAAGATAGACATTATGCAGAATGGCTCATTTCACATTCATACATATTATATGATTGGGTTATAATTATTAATATATGAATGTGTACATCAGCTGTTAAAGGTGAAGCAAATTTTAACTACTTTGAATACAGTTTGGAAGTTTAACCTATGAAGAGTATTATGATGCTCATGAGTTTTGTATTTAATAAATCGAATTACTATATAATAAAACTGTTCGGTGGCTTGTGAATTTCCCTCTGGCGACCAACAGAGTCTTATGAATAGATATTTTTATTATTAGTCTGTAACTGAAGATTAACTAGTGACAAACGTTGCCATATAAATGCAGCAACACGTGACTTGAACTGTAGTGAAGCAAAACGTGGCATGAGAAGAAAACACGTAAAAAAACCCCGTACAGTGTCAAACCTCGCAGAGATGAGAGGTGTTTTGGCGTGGGACTGAAATCCCACACCGTATTTTAGCTTTTGCCTGACACACACGTACACACACACACACACACACACACACACACACACACACACACACACACACACACACACACACACACACACACACACACACACACACACACACGCTGAGGCAGCCAGGATCCAAACTTCGGTGCGACTCCACACCCTGTTTTCCGGGGAGCCTGCGGAGATCCAGCCCAGATTCAACACGCTGCTCTCTTACGTCCCGTCCGTGAGCAGTGAGCTGGCCGCGGCGGAGATTTCTCTTTCTGCTCGGATCTAATCTTTTCTCCGACTGAGCCCTTTCTGCTGTCTTTGGGTTTTTTTCTAGCGCGCTCGGCGCGTTTCGGAGTAGTAAAGTCGGCGCGGTTTCGCTCGGTCGCCCGCAAATGTTTTCGTCCTTGCGCTGCGCCTCCGTGGCAATGGATTGATTTCAGTGTTTTTTTCCTCCTCCGACCTTCTGCCTCGACCAAGTTGAGAAAACAGTCTCCGTAACCTGCGACTCTCGCCTTCTCTCTCTCTCCAGCTACATGTTTCATCCGGTCACTTTTAAAACTACCTGGCTCCGGATGTTTCTGAGCATTTTAGGACTTTGAACTTTTTTCCGTCCCTTGTGCGTTTCCAGGAGGTGGCCGGGGGGATATTAAAGGATTTCTCTATTTTTTCGCGTGTGTGTGTGTTCGTTTGGAAGCTTCCCCGGGGTTCCTGAAGCCTGCAAAGATTTTATTCGTGAAAAGTGATGGCCGAGCGGGGAGCTCTGTCGCTCCTCTCTCTCCTCTGTCTCACCTTTCTCCACACGGACACCGCCGCGGCGAAGCATGTCGACAAAGGTAAGGAGAAATGCCCCGAGTGATACGCGCCGCCGTCCTGTGTAACGTACGCGTGTCTCACGGCTGGGGAAACTTACCTACATTGTATCACGAGTTGAGGGGGGAATAGGAAACGCGCGGATTGCGGAGCTCGTGCGGGGCCGCTCTGCTGCGTGGAGGTCAGCTACTCCTTCGCCATTCACGCAACTTTAAAACTCGGCTACTTTTTTTCCACAACAGGCTCAGTGTTTACTCCCAGTCCAGCCCCTGGTTGCAGGCTGCAGAGCAACATGCTTCTTTCACCCCTCCACCCCCCACCCACTCCTCTCTTTTGTCCGCACGGAGGCTGTGGAGGCAGAACCGTGTTTGTCTTTCACATGGGTCGCAGACGTGAGGTGTAGTTGTTTCACAAGCGCGTCTCTGGGATCTGTGTGCAGCGGGATTTTGAGAGGCTGAATAAATAACGACTGATCTCAGATCATCCGTCTGTCTGGAACACGCATACGGCTGAAGTAACTTGAATGTGGGAATTAAAAAAAAAAGCAAAGCAAAGAGTCGTTAGCGCTCGCTGTCAGGTAATAAGCCCGCACCATCAGTCCGGCAGACATCTCATTACCTGGGCGTCAATACATGTTTAGCTGATGGGTAAACACAACCTCATTCATTTGCTACTGTTAATTGTTTTGAAGTGAGGGCACTGCACTGCAGCGTGCACTCCATTATGCCCCCCCCCCCCCAACCGGTGGTGCCAGACGTTTCCCTGATATTAAAGGTGCATTCTGCATCATGTGGGGTGGTATTGATGGGGCGCCTGTGTGATTGCAGCACAGCCCACCGCGGTCTGTCACAAGCCGTGAAATGAACTGGAAGAGCCGTGTGAGGAAGGAGGTGCAGTCACTCGGAGTGCACAAGATCCAGCCCCCCCCCATCTACACAGTAATATCTTTATCATTTAAGATGTTAGACGCTGTCAAACACAGCAGCATGTGGTCCGCAGAAATTGCAAATGTAACTGACGCTTGTGCAACATGGCCCAGTTTTTCTTTTCTTCCTGCCATCATTCTCGTGATATGCAAAATAGTTGCATGTCAAAAAAAAGCAAAAAAAAAAAAGGCATGCAGTCTTTGAAAGCTTGTTATTTAAAGAATGAACGTGCAGAGGAGACCAGCCTTGGAATGACGGCGGGCCTCTGCTGGCTGTTGGGGGGGACTCTTGCGTGTGGAGTCTGATGAAAGACCCTCTCCTGCATGAGAAGCGCTCTGCAGTGGTGGAAAGGGAGATAGAGAGAGGGAGAGAGGGAGAAGAAAAGCCCCTCCTTGGCTGTGCCGGAGATCAGTACAAAAGAGAGAGATGGGGGTAGGGTGAAACAGGCTGACTGTCTGGAAAGTAATAAAACCAGGAGATTAAGGGGACCGGGGAGTTCCTTTGGGAGCTTTGATTGATTCCAGAGAATTGGACTGGGACCCACACGCAGGGAGAGAGTCTCAAATTACTAATTGTGGGGTCCCCTTCTCTGGAAATATCTGTTTATTCAAAACACATTTCTTTGAGGTCCAGGCTGTGGTCAGGACTATCTTTATCAAAGTTGTGGAGGGGGGGCTGGTCTACATACAGATAAAATAGATGTTTTGTTTTTTTTACTTTAGAATAACCTGTAAAAGTTCAGATTTACTGCTGCTATTTTTAACCACTTCCTCGTCTGTAGCTCTTAGAAGTCGTTCGAAAAATGCCCCCGAAGTTCTCCTTTTTTTTTTTCCTTCTTTCTAAAGCGGTGCCTGTTAGAGGAGTGTAAA
This sequence comes from Psettodes erumei, assembly GCA_016785225.1. NCBI lineage: Eukaryota > Metazoa > Chordata > Actinopteri > Pleuronectiformes > Psettodidae > Psettodes > Psettodes erumei. The sequence goes on along the minus strand of JAFBJZ010000863.1, from coordinate 1,833,829 downwards.
ATCCATTCAGGCTCTATCTTATCTCTGTAATCCTGCTGGGAGGGAGCTGTGCGCTGATTGTCTCCCACAGGACAATGCAAATAACTTGCTGAAATGTGTAAACATTTGGCAACCCTCTCTGCACTTCCAGACCACTCTCCAGGGTCTTATCCTCGCAGACCACCTCAGTTGCAGCGTTGCCCAGACTTTATAAACAACTTTTTTTTCGGGGGGGGGGGGGCTGCAGTTGCTGCTGAGAACATAATTGACCACCTTTAGTGTTGTTGTGTTTGGAAAGCCCTGGTGGTCCTGCACCCTCGGTTTGTGGTGAGAGGAAGTCCTTGAATTTCTGGAATAATTCGGCGTCCGCCGTCACTTCCCAGTTAGATCTTGTTTTAAACAGGTTTATGATGCAGCCATTTACACAAAGTCATTTTACAGCTTCTACGTCCAGCTCAGAATGGCGGCCTCTTTTCCTCACGTCCACGTCATCTTGTGACCCGTTGATGAGGCGCGTCTGGCAGAGTCACCTGCCGCCCCCCCGTGTGGAGCGCGCTGTTTATCTGATCTGATATTTATGGGCTCTGATGACTCATAAAGTCCCGCTGACCTCCGTCCACCCAGAGACGGATAATTGCACGCTTTGCCAAGTGTTTCATTCATATGCCCAGCTAATGAAACCACCTCCATTAGGAGATGCTACCGATGGGCTGCGGGCCCCGACGTGGGTGAGGGGGTGGGCTCGGTTTGTTGCTTTTTCAGCTGGTGTAAAGAGATGGCGTGATGTTGTGAGGTCAGCGGTTTGAAAACTTGTCGGTGCTCCTTTCCTGTTTGCCAGCTCGGCGGCTACAGCTCCTTGTGCCGGGCTTGCGGGGGGTGGGGTAGGGTGGGGGGGTTTAAAACGACCATGATTACTGAAATGGTTTGTACTAACCATCCCAGCAGTTTATCACATGTAATTGGCAGGAGGGTGGGGGCAGGTGGATCAATAGCGTCTGGATGGATGGAATGACATCTGCTGTTGCGTCTTTCTGGTGGCTGGGGGTGGGGGTGGGGTTGGTGAATCACCTGCTTTCAGCCTCGGCTTTCAGCTGACTGCTTGGCCGACCAATAGGACTGCTGGCCTTCATTCAACCAGACCTGGCTCCTCCCATCTGCTTGTGCACATTCGTAGAGCCGCTGAATTAAAGCAGTGGAGGCTGCAGTTAAACTACAGCAGGTCGTCATCACTTGCACATGTCGACATACCAAATGCTCACACATCAGATGTGGAGGTTTAGTGCTGCGACACCATGGATCTCCACACGCACACTTTGCATTTCACTCCAGTGTTTCTCCCTATGTTTGCAGCTCAGCATGCTGTTGGAAACTGTTCCTGGAACTGCCCTTCTAACACGGTTTAGCACCTGGTGGAATCAGAAATACTTTATTACACTACACTTGATATGACTTTTTTCATCCATCCTGATTTTGGAAAAATGCCAGTGAAGTTTCTGCTCTCAAAACATCCCTCATTGTGGGTTGTGGTGTGCGGTGGATGTGTCCACACCTGTGCAACTTCCTGCACAACACTACGCTGCGTTCGTCTTTCCAGATTTCTTTGGAAGAAGCCACCTGAAAAGTGTTCAGATTACAAGCAGCTGCTGCGAGGAGGCGTGGAAATTAACATCTGACTCACCGTGTAGCATAAATTTGTGTCCTGAAAAGAAATGACGCTGTAAAAAATGTGTCTGCTCAGTCAGGTTTTACTCTGTGGACATTCACACTGCTGCAGGTCATCGACGTAACGTGTAAAGTAACTTAGCAGGGCATTTTAATGTGCTGGCAGAGAATCAATTCATTTCAACACTTACCCCTTCCGCTGATCAATTTCCTGCGGGAAACCCGCCCGTTTGGAAGTGGTGCACAAGGAGTCTTGGTGTTGTCCAGGACCGTCGGCTCTGTGCGCACGTTGCTGCTCCGCGTTACGATTGGTCAGTTCACAAAAGAAGCGCAGCGGCAGCCGCACATCAAGCGCGCGCCTCTTAAAAGCAGAACCCGTCTCAGATCCAGAGGCGTCCCCGCTGCGTCGGACGCGACGCCTCTCCAATCCAGCTGCTGTCTGTCTTCTTTGTATCTGCGGGCCCTTTCAAGTCAAAACAAAGAAGGCTGGGGGAAAAACTGCTCCGAGTTTGAAAATAGCGTCTTGAGGCCATAAAGCTGTCCATATTGCCCTGTGTGATGACTCCTCTGAGGCTCCATGGGAACCCGAGGGATATTACATCAACAGTGTTTTTACCTTCTACTGGAGACGTCACTGGAAATACGTTACCCTGACTGATTTTCACTTTAACCTTTCTTTAAAACCAAAAAAGACAAATGCTGAATTTCTAATCCGCCGTGGTGCTCTCCAGGCTTCCCTGCTCAGCTGCGATTGAACGATGCTCGGGCTTAATGATCTCCGTGCTGACGCACAGGCAGCACAACTGCGGAGCAAAGCACACAAAGAGGCGGCCGAAATTACAGGCACACGTCGATAAGAGCGTCGTTTGTTATCGCCGTTATTATGCTGCTATACACTCCGGCTTTAAGGTCAGCCGCGGCGCGCTCTGCAGGATTAAATTGGTTGCGCTCCGCTCCTCGGGCCTGGCTACAATCTCAGAAGTCACACAAAGTACACACTTGCGTGCCGGGCCACGGACTCGGAGTCGGGCTTCTCTTGATCTCGTAATAAATTGCTTGAATAGAAATATCGATTTGGACCTTGTTTCATTCTTATTTTTGATTTTTGTCCGAATTTACTGTGTGTGTTGGACACGGTCGCTGCAGTAACAAGAAAGGGAGGCAATGTGAAGACGCTGCTTTGATAAAGTCATTACACTTTCTGATTTTGACCTGCTGCACCCTGTAATCATCGCATCATCAGTCTTTCTCTGGATTGTTTGATTGTGTAGTTGTAGCTCCCGCGCCGGCTGCTTCTGTCCGGCCCAAAGAAAAACCCAGAGCCTCAGTCATTTACTGCTGCTTGTACCGGCGCAGCGTGCGCGACGGCCAGAACCAGCTTGTCAGTGAAGGTTGTGTGAAGAGCGAGCGGTAGCCTTGCAGCGCGACGCGTTGTGTAATATTTATACGACTGCAGTCACAGTGTACTTCGGGACAGCGTGGCATTGTCCGGTCGCTCCCTGCAGAGGAGGAGCGCCGGAGCCGAGCCTCTGGGTTTCAGTGCACGTCCTTTTATAAGTGCAGCATGACAGCAGCAAATGGTTGTGTGTGTGTGTGTGTGTGTGTGTGTGTGTGTGTGTGTGTGTGTGTGTGTGTGTATCGACGTTAGCTTTAACTAGTGAGCTGCAAGCAAAGAGGTATTTTCCTCTGGCCTGGCATTCAAGCAGAACCCTTGAAGGAATGGGCTTCCAGAGATATCTTTAAAGAAGCAGAGCGGGCAGTGAGGACCCCCCCACACACACACACACACACACACACACACACACACACACACACACACACACACACATTTTTTTCCTCAAACTTTTGCTATTTCGGTTCTGGTGAGCTCCTGTCACGGCGTCTCCTCTTGGTCGTGGCAGCTGCATGGGATTATGACACATGCAAGCTGTGCCTGTCAGATGAGCCCGGACTAATGAGTGCAAGGCTCTGTTATACATACACAGAACTGTTTTTACAGCCATTGGCGCGGTGTGGGGGGTGGGGGGGGGCATGTTACAGGCATTTACTATTAAAATAAATGTCTGGAGCCCTCTTACTGTATATGTTTGAGTCTTCTGAATTTAAAAAAAAAGTTGAGCGGTTAAAGAATGAGGTTGACCTTATTTTGAAAGCATGCAATATGCTTTTAGTGAAAGCATATCTGCATGCTTTTAACCAGAGCTTGAGACTGTGTGTGTGTGTGTGTGTGTGTGTGTGTGTGTGAAGCAACTTTCTGCTGCAGCGTCAACTTTGCAAAAAGGCACATACACCTGAGAGATAGTGACGATGCGTCTTTCAGGAAGAAGAAGAATTATTAATCCTCCCTACTTTTCAGGAAGGAAGCAAACGAGGGGGATGATGTATAATAATTTGAATAGGAAGCAAGAGCACCTTGGAGTGATGGATGTAGCACAGACTTTATTCCGTCAGCGTAAGCCACACAAGGACGGAACCAGAACGCCGGCTGACATTTCCTTCTTGCAGGTTCTTTAGATTTCTGAACCTCTCTGCCCAATCTGCTGTTTTCTCCTAAGAACCTTAATTATAATTAGTGCGATTTCTATTTTACGTAATTGAGAGGCGGTGGGTTTTGTTCCTGGCAGCAGTCTGGACTGTAAATTAGGAGAGACTAATATTCTCTGGAAAGACTGATTAATGACCTTCATTTGGTCGCAGTGTATCTGCTGGAGTTCCAACAATCTTGCAGCTCTCGGACATGAATTTATTCTCCGCCGTCTTTTTCCTTTTTTTTTTTTTTTGGAGGACGTCCAGGGCCTGATGAATTGACCTGAAAGTCTCCTCAGCGGTGTAGTTCAGGCGCAGAGCGGGTTGTTAAGTAGCTCCTGCTTCAGGGGGGGAACGCAGGCCAACAAGGATCGACGCCGCTTTTCCGATGCAGCGATCTTCGTTCGCCATGATTGTCCGATGGCGCACTTCAAACCGTCATTCCAAAACGCCACAATTGTTTGCAGGACCCGGTTGCTTTCTGCGCTGCTGAAACGCAAAGCTCAGCTCGTGGCCGATCCGTTTGCTTCACCAGCTGGATTTCGTGTTGCTGTTTCCAGCCTCGGACGTTGTTGTCTTCGCCGCGCTCATCGAATTACCGGCGCTGGGTTTACAGGATGTGGGAGCAATCTTGCACACACACTCATAAAGTATCAGTCATCCATGCACACACACACACACACAGAGCCATCATTGGGTCAAAGGAACTCTTCATGTGCTGAGCGGGTGTGGGGCAGTCTGTCACAGAGAGAGGATTGTGAGCGCTGCTCAGACGCACTGGCTGCCATCATCTTGTGCCCGGCCTGTGGCTCTTGGCAGCTTCAGTCATGGTGGGATGTGTGTGTGCGTGTGTGTGTTTGGGTGGGTGTTTGTATGGGCGTATGCCACCCGTTTGGGATTGAACAGCTGTTTTATCAACAAGCTTAAGAGAGTTTCCTGTCTTGAACTTGAAGTGTTTTTCCCTCGGGACATTTCTGTGACGCAGCTCTCAGACCTGATCTCATTGATTCAGTATTATTGGGTTTGTACCTATTTTGAGAAACACGCCTTATGATATTATTGGCATTTTTTTAATTGTGAAAATCTTTATTTATTTTGAGACAAAATTACAGATCTGCCCACAGCTGTGAATTGTAAAGAGGTCTGCAGTTGTGTGGTTTGGGTTTGTCAAAGAACTTTTATTTCCAAAATGTGTACAGGAAAAGATTTTTTATAAGATTCCGCGTCAGTTAAAACCTGATGTTTCATGTGTGTGCTGGCGTAGTCATTTCGTTTGTTCGCATTGGGATTAAATGAAGTTTATTTCTAAAGCCCATCTGGAACTTAAACTGACCAAAGGCTGAACAACGGACGGTAAAAAAATCCAAAAGGAAAAACATGCTTCCACTAAATCCACTTTCTTTGACGTAGACGTAACCCAGTTCAATACCAGTGCTCAAATTCTATTTATGGTGTGTGTTTAATAGTTAATGAGCTGGTGAGTCGTGCCAGAACCGTTCTGTTTGTAGCTGCAGTGCTTCCTCCGTCATCATCTTCTCGGTCTGTTTCTAGCAGGCTGTCTGGTTCCTGCAGTGGAAATCCATAGAAACCACTTAGCATAGTGGGCGTAGTGTGTTTAGGCTTCAGCAAGAATAGAAGAAGGTGTCATTTTTTTTTTTTTTGTTTGGTCCCACGCAGTACTTTTCCATGGCGCTGTCTTGGCGTGCGGCGCGCGGTAGCGCTCGCGACTGTTGAGTCTCAGATGTGAAGTTTAAACAGTTGAGGGTTTAGAGTTGAGGCCGGCAGAGGCTCTGAGGCTAATATCAAACGTGTGTCCCGCTTCTCCTCCGAGCCGTCCCGGTCTCCACCTCCCGGGTTTTTGTTTTGATTTCACCTGCTGCTATGGCGACCCTTGCAAAAATTCTTCCTGGTATTATTAACGGAGGTTTCGGCCGCTCAGTCAGAGCTGAAACGGTTCTTTGAGAAGTCCGGCGTCAGATAGAGGCTCCTTTGTGCTGGGCGGGAGCTCCCCTTTGGCGTCGGGCTGCGCTGACTGCCCTGACTTCCACCCATGTTATTGGAGCCAGTTCCTCCTCGGCTCTGAGCTCATGTGAAGCTGGTCGGGGTCAGGAGAGGCAGCTGAAATGGTGAAACGGCCGCGTTAAGCCGTTTTACTACACGGCCATGATGTCATGGAATTGGCCGTCTCTGTTGATTCTGCATTTCTTGGCCCTTCACAGTTGAATAAATGCGTCGCTCAGCACTTGAAGGATGACGGCGTTCACTTGTTTTATATTAACGCGACACAGCTCATATACAGAATAAGCTTGAGCCTGGCCATGGAAAATGCTAATTGCACCTTGAAGTTTGATTCACGGTCCAACTGTGGTGCAGTTTTTTTTTGTTGATGAATATGCAGAGTTTGAAGTGAGGTATTGGGGATTCATTTTTGTTGCAAACGGGAGCTTCTCGACGGGTCCTCGTCGGCTCTTTAAATACCAGAGTTGCTTTAAGCTGAGGAGGCTCTGATTTTTTAGGACTGCAGTTCCCATGTGGCCGTGCACCTGCACAGCGGTGATCATAGTTAAATAAAACGAGAGCCCCCGTCTTTCCTCGGTTATGCGAGTCCTTCTTCTAACGTGGGTTCCAGTCCTTGACCTTTTGGAAAGACGATACTATCGTCTGGAGTCTGCTTTATGGAGTCTGATAATTGACTAGGTTTGACCATGATGTGAAAGTTAGTGTCGGGCTGCACAAATTGTGACGTTCCGACTCGCGGCACATCTCTCTCGTGCACAGCGGAGGAAATCCTGCAGGATTCTGTCCCCGTTCCTCCAGCCCTTCAGGAGGTTCGGCAGGGTTTCACTCACTGTTTGATGAAGCCGCACAGAACCCGAGAGCAGCACCTGAGACTCTTGAGCTGTGTCTAAATACAGACATGACCTTCCTCTCACTGTCTGATACAGAGGAGGATGGGCCTGGTTAGGAGGATAAGCAGGTGTGTGTGTGTGTGTGTGTGTGTGTGTGTGTGTGTGTGTGTGGTGGGGGGGCAGTAAGCTTCTTGAGGTGAGAATTTTCCTCCAGCTTGAACCGTGCACAACGGGCGGTGATGGAAAGCAGCTGCATCAATTCCCTCTGATTCCCTTTAACCATTGTCCCTTGAACCTTGACACCCCCCCCTCCCCCCTGCACCTCAGCCCGTGACAGGTCGCCCAGCCACGGCACAGACGTGATTGTGAAATGAATGGCGGCCAGCAGGGAGCACCTGCGGAGGAATAGCGGGCGAGCAGCATTCCATCACAGGACCCAAGACACAGATGTCATACGAGACACCAGGGACGTGTTTGGAGTAGGGGGAGAATGGGGGGGTGGGGTGGGAGGTGCCAGTGGCAGAGGTTTTTGGCATGGAGGGGCAGTAATGAGGTGGGATAGCAAGCCAGCTGCTACCACCAGATTCTTAATGAGGTGTCCCATCAAGAACCCAGGGAGATGAACATAATGACTACAGTTAAACTTGTCTGTTCATTTACCCCCCCACCTTCAATCACACTAGGATGAGGAGATGCATGACACGTTTGGGCACACAGTAATGGGGGGTTATTTTTCCAAGCCTGATTTGAATGCAGCTCAGTTCACCTCTGCAGCAGGGATGCAACTAGTTCAGTAATTGTTTTCATTATTGATTTTTCTTTTTTGGATCAGCTGATTAATTGTTAAGTCAATAAAAGCATAACCTCCCAGAGCCAGAGGCGACATCTTTTAATTCACTTTTGTCCAACAAGCATTACAAACCAAAAAAGGAAAAAGAAAAAAAGAGAATAGCAGCAAATCCTCACATTGACATTCTGGAAACAGCGACATGAGTCTTTGCATTTGCTTTTTGTTTAAATTTAGCTTTCGATAAATGACTGAATTAATTATTAGTATTGTTGTTGACTGACTGTTTCATTGATGAAGTCATTGGCCAAATTAGAAATGAAAAACAAGACTTGTATTCACATCGTCAACACACAGGATCTGAACGTTTGAACTCTGCAGACAAATAAATATGCACATTAATTTAACGACTGAAGTCACCGTAATTATCTTTAACTAAATAAGATGTAAAGCTCGTCAGACGTCACCGTATCATTCAGAAGGTGAACGCCAGCTGCACGTCTCTCTTGTGATGTTTCCTCCACAACCAACAAATCCTGAATTATCCCAGTGCCGGAGTTACTGGATGGGGAGAAATGCAAAAAAAAAATAAATGTTTTTTTTGCTTTCATACTTCATTTACCTGGAGTGGTCTAAATTAGTCCTGAGTGCATAAGCATGTCATTCAAAGCTTTCAGGACACCTGCTGAACAAATTCACTCAAAGAGCACACGCACACATGCACACACACACACACACACACACACACACACACACACACACACACACACAGAGGCAGAGAGAGCAAGATCCTAAAATATGTCCTGCAGTCTGTTTGTGCCATATGCCGTATAATATTGTAGTGAAGTGTAGCAAGTCTAAATGAAAACTCACCCAACATTATCTAATTAAGCAGGTGTGAAAGCAGCTTAATTCAAGCCTGGTTCGGCGCCTCTCGCTGGTCCAGGTTCAGCGGAACGCGGCGCTTCTTTCAGCTCCGACCCGTGAATGCTTTCATTAAAGCTGGGGACCAAGTCGCACACTTTCACATTCCTCCTCAAAGAAGATGTCAGGAGTGGGGCTGGGGTTATAAAGGCGCTGGTTTTATTAGCCGCTGCTAGCCCGTGGGGGGCTTTTTGTTGCCGACTGACAGGGGACTTCATAATGAAGCTCTCCAACCCAGTGAGTCCTGAATCGCCGGAGCCCCTCTTCCCTTTTCTTTGTCCCTGTCCCGTTCCCCCCACGGTGCCACTGCATTCCCAGCCTGGCGGGGCAGTGTCTCCGGGCCAGGGCCGTGTCACGCACCCCTTCTGGCCCCGAACGTCCGTGGCGGGGGGGTCAGGGGTTCAAGTGCTCCCCGCGGGGAGATGCACGGCATGCCTAGCGACGCCGCGGCCCGGCCCCCGCGCCGGCTACGTCCGTAATTAATTTCTAATGAGAGAGAAATTGGCTGACCTCGCCGTAGCTAGCCTCTTGGCTCTCGCTCGCCATTACTGCCCCTTTTCCCCCCGTGTTTCGCCGCTCTCCCACACAGACTTCAAAGCGTCGAGCTGGGAGGATCGCCCCTCCCAGCTCGACGCTGACAGTGAAGCGCTCGCGGAACATTCCTCGCGTGCTCGGCAGAGGTTGAGTTTGGATTTTATGGGCCGTCTTTGTGCTAGTCCCACGCATACCTGTGGTTCTTGTGCATGCCGTGGAAGCTCGGCCGTGTTAACCCCTCGCATGTAGCACCAGAAAACGCAAACTGCTGGTCATCCTGTGTTTTATCCAGACAAATCTGCATCATCGAAGTCGCAGGCCGTTCCAATGCTCTGAAAGTATCGCCCTGACATTTTGATGAAATCCACTTACGTGTATGTTGTCTTTTGACTTTGGAGATCAATAGCAATTTCGTTGCTGTGCATTTAATATGGAGCTGGTGCTTTGAGGCATTTAGCATAGCTCATCACAGAGGCTAGAAGCAGCGGGTGGGGGTGGGGGTGGCGAGTCTCATTCAGAAGGAAGAAGGTTTTGCTCCCATCATGTTTTATGTCTCAGTGTATTTTGTACATTTCAAAATGTGGAGGAACTGAAAACATGTCAGTCAGGACGTCTCAGACATGTGCAGCTCTGTTTGTTTTCTCTACACACTATATTAAATAAGCTCGTGTTCAGAAACTTTACACAACAACATAATCCAGTGGTTCCTCTGGGAACCAGGCATTTATGTACAGGTCCAAAAATGTATTCCATTGGGTTGTTGATTTTACATAAGTACTTCCTGTAGGACATGCAGAAACTGTCTCTGCTGTTGGACTGCTGGATCTAGTCAGAACTGGAAGCTCTGTTGACATCTGATGCTCATCGATTGTCACGTACAGTACTTTATTGCCTGGCCAGGTGCAGTGCTGATTACCTCGAGGGGAATCACCTGTGTGTTTGCTATGTAAAAGGCAGCCACGCCACACAATTGTGGTGTGAGTCGTGCCTATAAATATGACAGCTGCCTCTTTGGAAAGGAAGTTGATACAGATCACCTTCCAAAAAAAATATTTAGTGAGTTAAAGGAACAAAGAGAAGTCACCTTCCCATTCAAAGATGCTTAATTAAAGCCCGGTGTCCATGTTGTGGGTTCTCCGGTCGTCATGGCGGCAGTCTGTATCGATAAGATTTCCTGAGGGGAAACAATCGTGTGAAATGCAGGAAGCCATTAGGAAGCCGGGGACTCGCGCCTCTCCCTGCTGAGTAAATAGTGTCCGGGCCCCCCATCGCTTCATCCACTTTTGAATGAGCCCGGCGCTCACAACAATAAAGGCAGGAAATGAACTGTACTGGCACAGGAGCGCGTGGGATGCTCATTGTGTTCCCTAATTGACCGAGCCAGGTTTGGAGGATGAAAACCGACTCTTCTCGTGCAGTTAGTCAAAAATAGCTCAAAGGTAGTGCGCAGCAGGTGTGGTTAAAAAAAAAGCAGCTAATGAGGTAGTACTTCACTGCATTACTTAAGTTTTTTTTTTTTTTTTTTGTGGCTGTTTTGGTAAACTGACCCAGTTTGTGTTGGAGGCATGGCATTGGCTCACATGCAACGCGGGGCGCACAAACGCGCCGCCTGTTGTGGTGGCGGTCCTGGGTGGCGACCTGTTTACTCCTTGCTCACCTCAGCGGGCTGCAGCGTCCTCATTTTTGTCCCTCTCTGTGTGGAATGCAGGCGTGACTCGCGGACAGACGGTGTTACTTAAGCTGTCACCTGAGGAGCCCTCCAGGGGAAAGTTGTTTTGTCCTTGAGTTGTGGACCCTGAGCGTCTCAGCTGACCTGAATTCACAGCAGATTTAATGTAGCTGGGATTGCGGCTGCGTCGACTAGCGATTCCTACTCATTAGACAAAATTCAATCTGTGTGTGTTTGTGTTGACCCCCCGTTGCCCGTAAGCTTTTTTTTTTTCTTCCACAAGCATCTGCTTCGCTTTAAGGTCATGTGTGCCAATTATTTGCTGAGAAACAAATGAAGCGGCTTCTTAATCGCCGCGCTGGTTTCATTGTTGGTTGAAGGATCAGTGGCTATCTGGCCCACATTCTGTGCTTAGCGTAATTGATGTTTGGTTTACCCCCAGATTAAGTGGCGACTAAGCAGGTTAGCATTGAGGATTTTCCCCCAGATTAATTCCAGGAGTCCAATCTGAGTGGGCCGGCCACTCTCTCTCCCCCCCAGGCATCATCCCAGACGTCCTCCTTACCTGGGATTTACTAGCATATGAAAAGGAAATGAGATCAGAGGTGGTGATAAATCCCACAGCAAAGCCTCCCCGAGACAGAATGAGATGCACACATGGCGTCGTCGCTCACCGGCCGCTCATGTCCTCGTTTCCGATAAATTGATTTTGGCCACTCGGGCGGGGAGAGGCGGCGCGGCCCTTCAGAGCTGATCTTTGGCCACGTGTTTCCCATTTTGAGTTTCTCGCGCCGAATGACACTCGACGCAGCTTTGCACCGTGGCGTCTAGCTCGGGTGAGGCCGTCCTTTTGTTGCAGTCCACTCCGCCTCGAGTGAAGCGTCGCACTTCACACCGAGCGTCTTTGTGCTGCACCCCCTTCCCCCTGCGTTCACGCACGGTTAGGTTCCCCCGGTGTCCCAGAAGATTCCCCAGCAACTAATTTAGGACTTGTTAAGTGATTTAGCTTCTGTTTTTATTGGACCCCAGTGAGTCACAACTGCACCCCCCCCTCCTGCCCTTCGCTGTCTATGCCTGTGGCGTCGGGCCTCGCTTTTGAATTTCAATCAGCCCTGAGTGCATTGTTGTCATGTGAGGGGGGGATGGGTTGGTGTTAGTAGTGGTACTAACTGGTTCTGGGTGTCAATCAAATATTCGGCGTGACCAATGTGCAGCTCATCGGAGACTAGTTGGTGTGTTCTTTGGAGGGGGGGGGGCACGAGGCCTTAACTGCTGCCCGCGGGGCGAACCCTGCCTTTCATTCTTCACACATCGCCCTCCCTCCTTCCCTTCCGCCGTCGCCCTCCTCCTCCTCACGGCGAGAACACAGGCAGCACAATCAATAACAGCCTCACCCTCCTCCTTTCACCGCCCTCCCCCCATCCCCCCATCCGACTCCTCCTCTGGTCAGCCGCTCTCTGCTTTCCATTTATCAGCACTGCGTTTGATGTTGGCTTCATCATTCTCTGTCAACCCCCCCGCCCCCGCCCCGACACCTCTGTGTGTGTAATTGCATTAGATTCGTCACGGTGGTGCGGTGATCTGGCCTGACCCAACTGGTGTGAGTGCAGAGGGCTTCTCTCCATGTACCTGCAACGCCGCACATTAGCTTTAAGTATCTTTTACTGCTTTAACAGATTTCCTGGTGGTGCTTCACAGTCTTGGTTCAGTGGGCTCCACAGCACCCTAAGGTGCACCTTCCTTTATTAAAGACCCCCCCCAGTTCCCCTTTGTTCCCAACATCCTCATGGTCTTACCAGGTGGCGAAGCCAAAGTGTTGAGCTTACATGAAAAATCAAACCCCACAGTAGTCCTGTTGTAAAAGGAACACACACACACACACACACACACACACACACACACACATTCAGGCGCCTGCATCACTGTCGCACTTGAAATAATTCTATTGGGCATGTTTTTTTGTCACTTGTTCTCATTAGCAGCTTATTTCTTGAAGAATGTGCTCAGTGTGAAAATATTTGACAATAACAGTTTTTATTGCCCCACAAGGAAAACTGGCATCAGTGACTGAATGTGTGTTTGTGTGTGTGCATGTGTGTGTGTGTGTGTGTGTGTGTGTGGAGAGCATCTGGACAAGTTCAACTGTTCCAGGTTTGTTTCCGTCAGGTGTTTGATATAAAAAAAATCCCTGTAATAAAGTAGAGATGAATTGGAATCCGAGCTTTAGCCTCTAAGTCTAATTCTATTTTATTTCATTCACCGCTGTCTGGTCCAATCCCTTCACCGGTGAATGAGCTCTGATTTCCTTTTGTGCAGCTCTCCTGCGCAGCGCGTTGTGTGAGGATAATCTCTGTCCAAAACATCTCACGTTGTTGAGAAGCTGTGCGTGTAGAGGAGAATGTGGAATGGGAAATACTTAAGAGGCGCACTGAGAGAATCCGTCTTTGTCGATTACGCACGCACGACAACCTTGACGGCCACATTAGATCTCTTTCTCCATACACCAAACTACCATTAATAATGGATACGGCTCTCTCGCTCTTTTGCTTTCTCTTCCCCTCCCCCACAGCATCACCCCTTAAGGCATCTACCCCTCTTTCCTCGTCCCTTGCTTTCCGTCCCTACCCTCCCCCCCACTGTTTCAGCAGCGAGACTACCAGCCAGGAGCCATGGCAGGTGTGCATACATCATCATGGCGCTGGCCACACAGCCCGCAGCACCCAAACAGTCATCATCAGACAGATACATCCACCTGCCCGGAAGAAGAAAAAAAGGAACCTTGAGGAACAGTGGAGCCCGTTTCCCGTTTTTCTAGCATTATCTGGGTTTGGACGAGGACATTAGCTTGTTCTGCTTCCTCCGACAGAAACCTGCAGACAGTGACAAATGAATGACAAATAAATTCTGCAGATACCGTGAAGCAAATGGAGTGCGTACAAGCTCGTTGACACTCTCCCTGCATTGCACAAAGGGATAAGGCTTGTTTTATTAATATTGTGTACCCCTTGATTGTCGCGTCAGCATTGCATCTGTCATTTGATACGAGATAACGGCCCCTTAACAGAAAGCCTCTCCAGCTCTTAACCCGTTAAGGCTCTTGGCTCCGACCGCGGTGGGAAGATGCAACACCCGGCGTCTGCAGTTAATCACAAGTTGTATCTGCATCTATAAGCCCAGGAATCCACGCGCAATCTGTAGACACACAATTTAACAGCAGTCACCAGCCGGGACTCAATCAAGATTTGCCGCACAGTCGGTTCATTTTAAAACTGCGAGGGCCTGTCAGTCCAACTTACAACAAAATATGATCTGAAGTGTTTAGCACATCCTCACCTGCACCAGGGACTGCAGAGGTTTCTGTAAAAATGCAGAAACTTTATCATTTATCAGTCTGCCTCATCTTTCTTGTTTTTTTTTGGTGTTGTCTGAATCAGAAGAACAAACAAGTCAGGGGAAAAGACATTTGGGAACCGAAGGAGAAGACACAACAAAGATTTGCTGCTTTCCATTTTTTAACCTGATGTATAGAAAATACAAATGCCTGAGAGTTGTCACTGGAGTATACGTTACACAGCGCAGTAGTCGTCACATCGTCGAGGTGCCTCAGCTCACATGTGACGCCGTTAATCACGTGCACAGGGCTGATGGTGGATAACATCAATGTAAATATAGTGCATGTGGCACATGAATGACGCTAATGCCAAACTAATCCTCTCACTGCAACAACTGGAGCATATACTTCATGTAAGGAAAAAGGACCTGGATGTTCAGTACAGTAGTACCACCGCTGCACCGCTAATCCCTCCAAAAACAAAACCACTTGTCTTGAGACTGACATGGTCTAATTATCTCATTGTTTGGATTTAAGGTAGAAAGGTGTGAACACGTGTCTGATATTCAGGGAATATTAATCCCTTCAGCTTCATATTATTTCATCATGACTTGTTGTGGGCATTCCAATGAGCTCCATCAACCCAGTGAGTGATGAATTATGTCCCAACTGGGACACTTTACACAGGTCGTGCTGCTGTGATGCCGTCGCCCTCGAGTTTGTTGTTTTCTGACAGCGCGTCATTCGGGTCACATTGTGTTTTTGAGTGTATTTCCTTTGAAAGAGGCCAAACACATCTGGCTCATCACATCAGATCCTCAGCCTTATCGGCGCGGTCAAAAGAGGCAACAATAAAAAATCAATGAAGACGGGGTGGCGGAGGCCGTATGACTCCCAGTTGACAGATTAAGGACAGGTTTACAACGCTCATGGGGGAGAAGTCGTATTTCCCGTCCACTTTAGTGGGATTATCCACATCTGCTCGGGCCGTGCACGTCCTCTGCTGCGTTTGCTGATGCGGTTTAAAGCGCCGCGTGCTCTTTAGCCGCCGAGCAGAGCCACACCGGGGCGATGCACGGAGGGAGGGGCACAGTCGCGCCCTTAATTGCTTTAGGTTCAGTCGGAGGTCTTGCGCTGCGCTCACCACACGATCAACCGCCGGTGCAGCGTCAATCTATGACGCGCTGTCAGGACGGATTTCTGTGAGCAAGCGGCGTCTGAACTGCCGGTGAGGAATCTGTGACCTTTTCTTCACTGAGGTTCTGTATTGTTGCTGATTAACAGATGTGTGTGTGTGAAATCTGTTGAAGTGAGTTAACACTGCACAGAAGACGGCGGTTCAGGAGGGGCATCGCCCATCGGAATTTGTTTTCCTGTTCCTCGCGGGAGCGTCCTCCCCTCCCCACCCGGGGCGATCCGTCTTCCTGTCATCCTATTGATCCCCTCCAACGCTCATTAATATGAGGAAAAGGCCACTGCGCCCGAGAGGGGAGGCAAAGTGGCTGCTGCTTGACATTGAGAAGGTGCGTAAATGGAATAAGGGGAGCGATTCATCCAGCCCCACATTTATATCCTCAGAACTGGGATATTTTCCATCCCCGCTTAGAAAAATGTCTGGCTCAGAGGGAAGAGCGGGCCAACCCAGTGTAAATAAAAACGCAGTATCTGTGCTCGCGGACGACAAAACCCTTTCAAGAGGAGAGCACATAGACACAAGGGATTTTAATCTCCCAGCATCAAGTGGCCTCGCTGAGCCGAAGTCGCCTCAGAATCACCGCCGTGAATGTCAGCTTGCTATCGAGCCGCTGACACTCTCCTTCCAGTTTGCTTACAAAATGGGAAGGGGGGGGGCTTCACATGCATTTTGATTTGGAGAGTCGGTTGAAAATGGCACATATCTCCACTCAGGAAACTGCATGTGTGATTTTTCTTTTTTTTTTTAAACCCCCCCTCTTTATTTTTCCCCATCCGTTGTTGTATTTTAATTTCAGCTTCATTTACATTCATATTGAATTTGTTGTGCGCCATATGCTCCCTGACGTTGTCATGGGATACGAGCCAGACTTTTTTTCCCGGCAGGCAGCTGAACACATTCATTTGGATTTGTTTTAGGCGATGAGATAAGGAGCGGAAAACACCCTCCTCAGGCACTGTGGGAACTCATTCGATGAAAATTAAGATGTTGACATCGTCCGCGGTTGCAAACGGGTTCGCCTTCATTGTCCTCTTGCGCCTGCACGTGAGATTATGGTGCTTCAGGAAATGCATTTTGTGTGTACCCCAGTGCAAATGACCAGTTTTGACGGACATTAAAATGACCTCGGGGACTCGGCCTCTTGCTACGGCGCAATCGGGACACTCGTACGCCGTAATTTAAAGCCAAGTTTACCCGGCACGCCCCAAAACACTCTCCAGCTTTTCTTTAACCCCGCATGGTCTGGCGAGATTGCTCCTTTCGGTCCTTCCCGAACTTGTTAGTAAATCAAGGCCATTGTGAGGTGCCAGGGAAATTGTCCACTAATAAGCACTATGCCTAGTCAAGTGGCACAGGAAGCGCAGGGGTCAGGCCCGCCCCCCCATCATTATACCTCTTCCACTTCCTAGTGAAAGGCCTCCAGCCACTCAGCTACAGGTCGCCATGGAGACCCAGGGCAGTGTTGGGTGGGGAGGGGGTCGGGGGTTGGAGAGCAGCGCAGACAACCATTAGCAGCCCATTCCGTTGTAATTAATGATCATCTTGCTGGCTGGAAATCAGGGCCCGCAGAAAAACAGACACAGAGCTCAGTTCTGCGAGACTGAATGTCAGAGCGGCGAGGAATACGTCTGAGCGGCGGAGAAAGGTTTTTGTTGTGGTTGGAAAGCGGCGACAGCACGCCTCAGAAAACCGTCACGTCGCCTGAGGGCCGGAAAGTGATGGATGTGAAAGTGATTAATGGTCAGGACGGATCGGGAGGGATTGCACACGAGGAAATAATAGTTTTTCATTTGCATAAGCATCCGTCTACGCAGAAGTCTGTCGCCTGTTGTCACTGGAGGATGGACTCTGCTGGGCAGGAAGAAAGCGCCGAGCCCGCCTCCATCGCCCCCTTCGCTCACTCAACACCTCCGACTGGTGTCTATCGGGCCGCGCTGAGATAATCACTCGTCTAATCGAGTTATGAACACTGTTCACATGGCAAATATGAAGCGCACGTTATTGGGTTTGTAATCAAATCTGAGCTCTGCATGCCCCCGGGGGGATTTTCAGTCAGCTGATGAGCCAGGCAGCCAATCAGCCGCGCGGCGGCAGCTTTGAAGTGCCGGCACACCGAACCAACCCCCCACCCCACCCACTCCTCAAGCGGATAGCTCCTCTTCATGCTGCACAACCAAACATCCACTCAGACAAAAGCAATTCAGCGGGCAAATAAAAATGCAAACACAGATGCCTGCGTTCCGAACACGCCGCCAGGCATGGACGGCAACGTGCCGCGCAACAGAACAATCGGTGGCACGCAGACAAAGATCCAACCCGTGCTCCCTCGGTCTCCTCCGTCTGTGCGTCCTTGGTCAACCCACACACACACACACACACACACACACACACACCATGCCTTTATCACACAGACACACTGGACAGATTAAGAGAAATTCTGCCAGGCGGATGTGCAGGCAGCGTGATGGCGGCACTGTTTAATTGCCTGATTTTTACGAGGCACTACATTAAAACACCTGACAAGTTGTATTACTAAGCACATAAAGCCCCCCAACGCTCTGCTCTTCATTTATTTAGCTATCCGAGCTATTTCATGTTCTCATTTGGAGCACGCTGGGATGAGTTGCGGCTTGGCCACGGTTTTGACGGGACGGATGACAATCGAGCTGACAGACACACCGGCCGCTGCCAGATGGCACTCCTGAACTTTGGGTTCGCTCCAGGTCGTTTTTGTCCGTTTTTTTTTTGCGACCCGGCGCAGTAAGATGCTGCCTCTTACCTAAAATGTGCAGGCTCCTGCTTTTTTTCCTGCTTTATTAACATAGAAGGTTGTTATGCTGCAACAGGCGTCGTAGCTTCAGGTGCAGCGTAAAAGCAAACGCAAGGTTCGCCTCACTGCTGCAGATCAAAACAGCAGACTGTAACTGTTCGTTTGAGGAAAAACACAAACGCTTTGTGTTTTCGATGTATAGTGTGTGGACCGATTTGCAATACGCTTATGTAATATTCAAAGCTGAAGCAGAACTAACTAACAAAATGGACCAGGCCTTTGGAACGGGGGAAATTGGACGGTTAAAGAGCGGGGGAGCAGAACCCTGAATACATACGCTGAATAAATGAGCCCGGCTGAGTGGGATTTAGGCCTCGCTTTCACACTCTTGCACCTCGTTGCCCACATGCAGCACAGGTCCAGTCAGCGATACAGCGGCGCTTGTTGTTATTCTAGACATTCCTGCTGAGGGATGCATTATCCTCTGTGGCATGGCGGCGAATTCTAGCATGTCTCTCACCCACCGACTCATCCCGCTGGCGCTATCAGCGCTCAGCCTTTCACAGGCATGTGTGTACACACACTGTGTCCCACTCTCTTAATCCGTCTCTCTCTCTCTCTCTCCTGCCTGCACCTCCTATTTATCTCCCTCACTCTCCCCTTTGCTTTACCTTTCCCGCCCTCCCTCCTTGCTCTCTCTCTTCCCTGCCTTCCATGCTATCAAAGGCAGTGGAGAGTATTATCACCCAGGAACCATGCTCTTCTTGGTTAGGCTAATGCAGGCAGACAACACACACACTCAGGCAAACATACTAAAATGCACGTACAGTATGTGCACACACACACACACACACACACACATGCAGAGCAGAGCCTTATCAGCACCCGCTGGCGTCAGACCCTCAATTAATTTTGTCATTAACTGAATCCCATTACTCCCACTGCTGTTACAGTGCCATGACGTGTCGCCCGCACACATGGGAGACACCGCCAGCGCACACGTATTACGCTCATGCACACTCAGATGCCAATTCTGTCCTTTCTCACCGACATCCATTTACATCCTAATGATGGAGGTAAATCCCCTGTGTGATCGTGTGACCTTTCACCCCTCCCCGGGAGTCACCGCGAGCACGCTGTGGCCTGGGCAGCCTATCAGCTGCGAGATAGAGAGGGATGAGAAGGGAGAGGGGAGGGGTGGATGAGGATGCAGACAGACATGGTGAGAAAGAATAAAAGAAGAGGAGCTGGAGTCCTCACACATTCGTTGATTTTTTTTCTCTCACCACCACATGATGTGCTGCAGCAGGTTGGGGGTGACACGGGGACCGGCGGTGAAGCCGTTCAGCGGACTCACCGGCTCGTTGCCTTTGGAGGAGGCCGCTCGTGGACCCGCGCCTCTCATGACTGACACACATTTCCCTCCTGTAGCTCACCCTTGTCCCTCCAACCCCCCCTCGCCACAATGATCACCACCACAGCAGGCTGCGGCGCAGAATAACCCGACTCCATTTTGAAACCCAAGTGGTCTTGTTATGAGTCTAGAGAAAGTGATCCTGGCTCAGGGGCAGAAAGGGGACAAACTTCCGGGGTTAATTTCCAAACAGCTGATTTGGACGTTGTTTTGGAGAAACTGATTGATGTCCTGCTGCCATTCTGCTTATCTTTATTTTCTTTCCGTTAAGCTCATGGAGTCGGTCCTCTTACATAAGATTTTGGTTTGTTGTTCTTACTATCTGTCCCCTGTGATTTATTTTGGGGGGTTTTGTAGCTTTTGTAGCTTACAGTGCTGCTTAGATTATCCCTGCATCATACTGGGAATGGCACAATGCTGGGATGTCCTGCTGGTGCATATTCAGCCGGGACGCCTGTCGCGTGTCCCCCGCCCCGCCCTGTCTCCCACGTGTCTACGCATTAAACCAAGCACTACATTTTTAGGAGTGTGTGATTTAGCTGAAATTAGCATCTGAGCGTCAGGATGAAAGCAAAGCATCGTGTACGAGGCAGAATATGAAACTAATAATTTACATGATTACATGGCCCTGAAAATTCCCTTCCTATATGTTGTGCGGCACTTGTGACGCAGTGGGCACGACACATGTGGCTCTAACATGTACTCACCTCACCCATTCTCTTTCGCCTTCCATATACTACATGCATATATACATACATACACACACGTGTGTGTTTTAGTACCTCCGCCCCCCCCATCACCACCCCTAATTCTGTCTCTCTCCCTCTGTCCGTCCCACTCTTGCCCAGGGGGCTCCATAAATATCATTTCATCCCGCCGAGCCGCTGACATGCTGCAAAGGGCCTACGATAAATAATTCATCCCCATGGTGCAGAGCAAGCAGACTCCCCCTGCTTAGGAGTTCAACACCAGTGTGTGTATGTTAGGGTGGAGGGGCTGGTGGTGTGTGTGTGTGTGTGTGTGTGTGTGTGTGTGTGTGTGTGTGTGTGATGGTGATATGACATACTCGGTAAAGATTTACTGCAGTGACACAGAACAACTTTATATAAAGAAGTGAAATGGATTAGGTGAAGGCTCTGCATTGATCTCCCCTCATTGACCAATATGTCTTTTCTCCATTTGTTGATCCTGCACCTCCTTCTCTTTACACATACAGTACTTGTGTCAACCCAACAGCCCCCCCCGGACTGAATAGTCCAAGTCCCCCGAATATTAAGTTGATCGGGGGATTGTGCGCGGACCATCACCTGCCCTCTTAAAGTGCTCTCCCTCTGATTTATTGATGACGGATTCTTCATGCCAACCCCCCCGTCTTACTGAGCTGGCATTAGAGCCCAAGCCTCCCGGTTATCCGAGGGACCGAGCGGTGAGGAGCGAAGAGGCGGAGGAGACGGTGAAGTGGAAGCTTTGACTCGAGAGTGAGAAATCAACACCACATGGCATCAGACGGATTCTGGTGTAAGTTGGCAAACACTGACAGGCACTTTCCATTTTGGTAGGTGGATTGTGTTTTTTACTTCAGGGGAATGTGAGTTAGCGAAAGGGAAGATGAGTGACGGACAGAGAAGGGGTGTTTTCACTGAAGCTGTGTTTTCTCCCTGGCTAAGAGTGTTTGTGGGGGAGGCTCTGCTCACTCGTTGGTATTAGTCCACAGTAAACTTGGTTTTCCAAATCAATTCATTTTGCATGAAGCTCATTGTTTTACTTAAGTATGTAGTCTAGCCATTCTGCATGTTGAAGTACTTCTCAATCAGCGCCACTTCTTGCAGTAATTACATTTTTGTTAAAGCCAAGTGTGCTCCCTGCAGATGCTGCGCCACTCCAAACTTCAGCCTGTCTTTATGAAATGCTTCACGAGCGTTTCTGCCAATGAAACCTCTCGACTTCATCATTCGAGCCATAGAAGAGCCCTGGTCCGGCGTGCCCCTGTAAAGCGATGAGTTATTGTGATTTGGATGCGCGAGGCTGCAGCCGCAGATTTTTTGATTCTTTTGCAGCGACCTTCTGTTTGCTGAAGGTCCTCGCTGATGTTCGGCCGTGATCTTTGTGTGATGACAATAGTTTTTTCTTGTTTTTCTGAAGGCTGAAAAGTGAGTGTTAGTCCAGTAACATACACACACACGATAGAGCTGCTGTAAACAAACGTGGCAGTAGGAAGGACTGACAAGCGCTGTGGCTGCAGGAAGGCAGAGGCCACTAATGTTTAGCGTCTCATCTTCACCCCCCCACCCCCCACCCCTCGTGCCTGTTCTAATGGATGCCAAGGAAGGAAAGAGAGAGAGTCTTGGATTTGATTAGCCTCAAGCTGCAGCGTCTAATTGCCCCTTCCACCAAAGCCATATTGAAATGATTTATTCATCATCATGCTCCAAACAGTCCCCTTGTAAAAGGCTTGCCAGAAAATAGGATGCTCAATCCTCGCTTTCCCTCCTGTGCACTATTGTCTCTGTCATAGGAGAGGATAATGGGCGCAATGTTTCCATTGCTCGCAGGATGTAGGTTGATGTTTACAGCTATAATAATGGTGGACATTACTGTTGCTGAGCAGTCAGCGTGTGGAGGAGGAAGGGCCATCTTGGCGTCGTGGTGGAGATTGCCTCTTGTGCTGCCGCTGTGCCATTGTTGTATCCGCTAGTGACTGTGAAGGGCTTCAGTTTCACACCTGCTTACCTCCTGAACAACTGTTGTGTGTGTTCTCCATATCTAATTCACATCGGATAGGCGCTTATCCTCGTCCAACCCTCGAGGGCTGATTTAAAGGCAAATAGCACACAGATGGTATATATCTTAAGCGCTACTTGAGCCAATACGCTTTGATCTACAAGCTAAGTGAGTTTGTTCATGTTTTGTTTTTTCCCTTCAGCTGAAAATGTTCTGGAAACTTTTAATCTGTCTCTGCGTCAATCTGCTCCCATCCCTTATCCAAGAATGCATCGCCAAACCAGTCAGTACCAAGCAGCCAAGCTTCTTACATAGCTGAATACGCTCCTTTAAAGAAACCTTTCGGCGTTTCCTCTCATGTCTCTGACGATTTGTTAGAAGTGGTGGACAGTGTAAGGTTGAGCTGGCCGGCCTGAGCCTGAAGCGACGAGCTGGAGCGTCTTTCGGAGCTATGCCCGCATCTCGACTATTTACACCCTCCTCCTAAAGCCCCCGGACTCCACTGAGTCACCTTGATGTCAAAGGAAAACTGAGCGGCCCCTCAGAGGATCAGTTTAACACCTAAGCAAATCGGCTTTCAACAGAGTTATATTAATATGTTATTGGCCGCCGACAAGCAGCAGGTTAAATATAGGATGCTGGTGGCGTGGGCCTATCGAGGTGACCCTGTTACTATTCAAAGGGAAACAAGAACCCCAGTGCGTTGGCTCAGTTGACTTGCTCAGAACTGGCCCTGCATGTAGGCCAAGGCAAGGCCCGGCCATATGGGCTGGCTAACCGCGAGGCTTTTCCCGTCACGATGGTGGAAGGCTCGTCCCTCTCTCACTGTCTGCTGCCACCCCGTCTGGTCCCGCTCTATCTTCCCGCAGCGCAGCGCTCAGCTCCTGTAGGCCAGATTAATGCTATTCCACAGGCCCCGACTTAATCCTCAAAAAGGATTGTTCTAAGCCCCGACAAAGTAATATGGCCTAAACAGATTGCACTGGTGCACAATCAGAGTTGCTGTAATGTGACACTACAAATCTGGGTGTTATTGCATTAGCACATTATCCTGTAACCTTCACAGGTCTTCCTGACTGTGCCACTATTCAGGTGAATTTACTTTGAGTTTTTTTTGTTGTATTCTGTTTGAGAAACGCTTCTAATCGTTTTGCAAAGATAATTTTAGCTGTGTGTACTATCCCATTCAGCGAATGCGGTGAATGTGCTGAGGAGGCGCTGAGGATACCAGGGGTGATAAATGCTTATGAAATTGGAAGTGTCTCCCACCATCACATTACTGCCTGGAGAGTCTCCATCATCGCCGCCGTAGCTGCCAAGTTTGGAAATGCTTATGCAGGAAGGAGTGAAGGCTGGAGGGTGGAAGGAGAGAGCGGGTGCCCTTTACCTGGAAACAGTGAATCATGTTATTACTGAGGAGTTGTTTTCTGGGGAGTTTAGAGAAATGAATACGTGTCCAACCTCCTGGATACATGAAACCATTGCTTATGCATTTTGCAAAACATCTCATCATTCACAGCAGATGAAAAGGAATATAATGACCTGACTTGAGACTTTCAGACTCCGTCAGGTGTGACGTGAGAGTTTTTCCTTCCCTGCTTGTAGGTTTGTCTTGCTTCTTTACGTGTTAAACCTTAAATGCTTTCACCAGCCACTGGCAACCACGTTTTCTTCCCTTTAAGTTGGCTAGCAGACCCGGGCAGTGGAAAAAAAGAAAAAGGCAACTGATAATTGCCCGGGGAAATGAGAAAATGAATGGTTTGACATAGACCATGAAATGTCCACCTAATGCATGCCATTTATTTATGTGTGATTAGTGTCAGCTTTCTTTTTTTTTTAACGTGCTGGTTTTATTTGGCTTGAAACCGGCGCGGGGAGACGGGGGCCAGATTGATTCTGAGCGAGACATATCGGCTGGTTAATGAATCTGGTTAATTGACTGTGTAAGGGGGGACCATAACAGGCAGACAGGCAGTTAAGAGCAGCAGCAGCAGCAGCAGCAGCAGGATCCAGCCAGCTCATGTGTGATTACGTCACTGCTCTTATTGATTTTCAGTTTTCCATCCTGATGCCGTGACACAGTCAAAATTATTGTGAGCAGAGAAGGATTACGGCCGCCGTCGTGGAAGTCATTACTGCCCTATCAGGGGCGTTGGGACGGCTTGACACTCTTGTAAAGTGATTAGCCTCTTCGCCGAGTGTGTAGAAGGGTCCCGTTGGGCTTTAGGCCCCCCACCCCCCCGCCACCCTCAGGGGACTTGGACTGACAGCTGTGTGAGACGGGGTGGAGACAAAGAAACTTAACCAAAGGAAAGCATGGGCTGCGGTGCTGGAGGAGACGCGCCTCCTCTCAGGTGAGGGTGGTGGTGGTGGGGGGGTGGGGGGTATTTGAAGAGAGAGAGAAGAGCTTGTGTTTTTCACATCACAGCTCCCAACATCCTCGGTCCCTGTTCTTAAGCACATATGCGCCCACTCCTGCGCAGACAGCTTGTACAAACAGGAGTGTGAGGCGTCTCCCTGGGTACTTCACGGCTCCTCCTCAGATCATCGCCGCTGCACCGCAGAGACTTTATTACCCCTCGATCCTCTGGATCTCAAACTCCCCCCTGAGCGACGGAGCGCCCCTCCCTGCAGTCTCCCCCAATCCTCTTTGTTCTTTGTTTGCTTGTTTGCCGGCTACTCCATTCACTCTGCTCGTATGTGCTACTCCCAGCATCTACTCCCCCACCATCTTCCTCTGGAGTTCCCTTCCATCGTTCCCCTCTCCCCCCCCCCCCACACACACACACTCGCCTCAGTTCAATAAGCAAACAAACCCACTTCCTCTTGACACTCGGCTCCGTCGCGGTGATTTGCCGTGCTTGTCGGGTCGAATATTGAGTGACACCGTGGCCCCTGTCAACAAAAGGAAGGCCCCGGAAGCCAGAGGCGGGTTGTTGGGGGGGCGCGTTATTTGTGCGTATATGGCGGATTATCTCCCCCCTCTCCTCATTGTCTGGCGTGTAACTGGCATGAAGCAGGCGGATGCCAGGGCGGCTCCCCTGTGGCATCCATACGGCGTAACGCCTGCCACGCTTTACCCGAGCTCTGTTGGTTAAAAGCGGATGTTGCACACATGGCGTCCTCGCAGAGGCCCGTTCTGCTCCTCTGGCATCCTTGTCTCACTGACCCTCTGGACAATGTCCAACACCATTTTCTTGATTGAGCATCGGGTGAAGGGGCTTCCTGTCTGGGGTAAGGTGACCTTGTTGGGAGCGCTGTCAAGGACGTAAAACCAGTGAACATATGTTTCTGAGCCCCCCCTCTCAGTTTTGCAGTGGAGCGTGCACGGCTGCGTCTAACTCTGCTCTGAATTCAGCACACGTCGTTTTTTGTGTCTGAACGCCCGCGTGTCTGGTTCCGTATGCATGATGCCGCCTCGCGGCCGGGCAGACGCTTTTCAAAAGACAGCGTTCAGGCCACAGAAAGACAAAGAATGCGCTCGGGTGAAAGACAGATTTTGAAATGGAGACGGGGATTCTCGGCTTCTCACCTGAAGCGTGGAAAGACCCCCAGCACACCCAGTCCTCCGACATCCCGGTCACACCCCGCTGAGCTCCCGCTGGACGTCGTAATCATGGCGCAGCAGGTGTCTTAACCCTCATTGACACAGGTAGAGACGCCTGTGCACTCCCCACAATATGCACACGCTTTTGGACACAGAAATTAGACTCATGCCACACACACTGTTTATTTTACACTGGTTAATGAGATGCAAATGATCTTGCACGGGGAGTCTGGGGGACCCCAAGCCACAGCAGAGAATGCACAGGTGGGGGGAAGGGATGTGACACATGCGCCGCTGGCACGGTGGGACGCTCTTAGCCGGTAAACCCGCAGACAAACAGGTTTCACGGTGGGAGCAACATGGCGTGTCAAAGGTGTCATGCCAAAATGGGATATCACACCAGCATACTGGAAAAATTGGGAGGTAGGGTGGCACCGGATGCTTTCCACACCCCACAACTGGGCTCCTGCTTCCCCGGTGGTGTTGAGGAAGTAGCTGGGGGTACAAAGAACCGGGGAAACGCTATGAAAACCTTGGCAGTCAATGCAGCGGGCAAGTGGAAGGCTTGTCAGCTTTTTTACTTGTTACACAGTAGCTGCAGGCTAGCAGGTTGTTCTTAGTAGGATATTGGCTGTTCCCGTGCTGCCACCCCCCCCTCCACATTCACACACATGAAGGAGGGGGTGATGGAGCGAAAGAGGGGAAATGGCTGCAAGTAAGGGGAAACGCCGTAGAATCACAAAATGTCAAGCGAGGACGTAAAATGTTTTTTTACGTCTGGATTTTCACACGGGGGGGTTTGAATGCAGGCACCTGGCATTTGCATGAGCAGCGTGCAAATGCAAATCCAGGTAACAGCGGAGCCCGGGCCTGGTATGAGGCATCTCTTTCAATGAGAGAAAACCAACCACATTCACACGGTTTGAAGGTCAGGAGGTTGAATCGGAGTTGAGCGAGAGAAACTGAAGAGAGAAAAATCCACAGCAAGTCTAGTTTCCTTCACAATATCTTATTACATTTTCACCAAAGCCATGTAGTGACAGCTGACACCAAAAAAAAAAAATCACATACACACGTTCCAGCATTCAGACTGAAAAAGCCATGAGCGTTGACGTGTTTGAACTGGCCCAGTTTGTGCACGCTGACGTGAGCGTTGGTCGCGTGGGCTCGTGCAAGTTAACGTGGTCTAATCTCCCAGACAATGGCTGGGACTGGTGGCACCCGTCATCGTGCATGCGTGGAAACGGGCTGGCAGCTCGGCGCTCTGGGACCTGCTGCGGCGGCAGGAGGTGGACCGTGGCACGCTGTCTCCACCATAAACTTGTGATGGCCTCCAACGTGCACCCCCCTCCCCCAGCACCACTGGTTCAGCAGACGTGTGCCATCATTTTGCATACGGCAGGAATACATGATACTGAGCAGTTCACCTTGAAGCTTGAGTACCAGGGGATCTGATCTTAAACACTCCAGGCAAATGTTGCAATTATCATTTTTGTGTGCAGGTTTTCATAATGTTGTGCACATTATATTTATATATATATATATATATATATGTATGTATGTATCTTAAAGTCTTGTCACCATATCACCTCAGTCACCCTCATAATCTCTTCAATGCTTCCAATATTGAAAGTACTCGCTTGTCTCAGCTCTAGCTCTCATGAGATTGATATTGTCCTTTTGCCTTGTAGCTGTCCTTCCATACTGACCTTAATATCAGTCTCATTTATGCTTAGAAGATGTCACCGGACACACGGAATAAAAGAAACTGTTAAACCTCACTGGGACGTGCGGGGGTTATTGAAAATTCATAGCCACTTCAGTGTCACTGCGCTGTGCGGCCATAAATAAATCGCGGAGACATAAAATTGCAACAGAGCTATTTGTTATTCATTTTGCAGCTTTTTTTGAGGGGGGGGGGGCGTCAGGTCCCACGGGGCAAATGTGGCAGGGCGGTCCGGACATTTGTCACAAGTCTTCTAGTGTTTGTTTGATCCCACAGAGAGTCTGGATGAAATCTGCATTGTTTTTATGCTTATTTACCGTCACGCCTACTTCTCATTGTCCGCACACAAACACACACACACACACACACACACACACACGCATATGATGGTATTTAAGTGGAAGCCCCAATAGCTAGTAGCTACATTAACCCTTCGAGTGTGTGTGTGTTTGCGTCACGTCTGCTGTGATGCGTGTGAGCAGAGTCTTTCTTGCGAGCTTTGGCTTGTTGTGTGTTTGTGGAGTGAAAAGTGAAAGAAACTCAGAGACTGGGAAAGAGTTGCTCAGCCTCTGTTCCAACCACCTCCCTCCAATTTATAGCTCTTGGAGAGAGATCTGTCTGACAACAGGCCTGTAATTAAAGTTGAGAAAAAAACCCTTCTCCGTTTGCTCTCCAGGGTTTTTTCCTTCCTCTTTTTTTGGGGAGAGTTAAGTGAAGAAAAGGCTTTTCCATCTCTTTGGCTCCTCCCCCATTGAACATCATGACTTCAAACATCCAGGGACAATTATCAGTGTATCATAAACTTAATGAACCAAAAGTTATTTGCTTTTAAGTGGGATGTTTCTTTCTGTCACTCGCCATTTCACTACATCGCCGCAGCCTGAGGCGTCTCTTAACACTCATGTCACACTTTACTCACGACATGGACTGACAGTGAGCGCCGTTGATTGATCTGAAATTATGGTCCGACTGCCTTTTTGCGTTTAAATTTGACAGGACATCAATGCCACCATCAATAAAAACCCTGCGGCTCCTAAGCTACAGCTTGCAGGTCTGTGGGTTCAGGCATAAATCAATAAAAAGGGTCCTTGGACACAAATTTATACCCCCTCCCCAAAAAATAAAATAGTTGCAGTTTATGTTTGTCCACTGAGATCCGAGCAATGTTTGTGAGCACTCTGAAACTGCCCCCATTAAAATTATATCATCGTATAAACGGAATAATATATGGTGCAGAAGTTGTTAAAAACTTGATAGAGTTGTGAGACGACTTTCAACACCTACCCTCATGACGATGGTTTGTTAATTAATGAACATGTTCTGCAGCAGACTGAAGCCTTGTTTTATTTCATCTGCTTGTTATCTTGGAAAGAGAAGTCGCACATGTGTTTGTGTCGCCTCATTGCCACTGACGTCAGTCTGCAGCTTTGTTTGCTGCACCTCTGACATTTTGATTTCATTAACTCGTATAGACCCTCGTGGGTTCTTTTTCCTCCTCTAAGCAGATTGAAAAAGCTCAACAAGACATTTCTCGAGTAAATTATTTATCCGAATAATTACATCAGCTGGGTTCTGCTGTGTAAACTTGCCTTTTTTGTAAGCGAGCATCTGTGCAGTTTTTGTAGGAGAAGCTCGTCTCCTCTTTACGGGTTAATCAGTGATCTTTTTCGTCTCGCTCTCTTTTCGGCTCACTGTCCCTTCATGCTCCCTCGACCGACTCCTGGGTCTCCTCCTTTTAACTGACCTGACATCGCCACAAAGGAACAAAAGGGCATTGAAGATGCTTTGAAAAGATATAGAGTTCTTTCTGAAGTCTGGTAAATCAAAGAGCACAGCAGGCGTCCTGAGGGAGCGGGAAGGCCTGCCCAGGTGACCCGTCTGAGCACAGGTCTGGAAGGAAACTCTTTATGTAGCTTTCACCTTGAGCGTCATTGTTAAAATCTAATGGTGCGTTATTTTCAGGGCTAAACAGTTGTAGCCTTACCTTTGTTAGTGCTTTCTACGCCTCTGGAGAGACATTGCTTCTGCATCGGCTGGGGAATTCTTTAAAGTTCTGATGGACAGGAAGCGGTTAAAAGCTGCTTATGGAGCGAGCGTTTAGTCTGTGGACCTGCGCAGCCAGTCGACTGTAGCGGGACTAGCCCAGAGACTGAGCCGAGCTGGCTGGCTGCCAGGAGCGCCCCACGCTGCAGACAATACCCACCTGTGTAAGGAGGGCAGGGGGGGGGGGAGTGTGGCTCCTCCCCCCTCCCGCCACGTCCTCCGGCTCTCCAAATGTCTATCAACAGCCTCCGGCTCTGGCTTTGGCTCATTGTGCTGGACGCCGATGTTTGAAAGCAAACTCGCAGATGAAAATGGAAACTCGTTTTGGAGATGACGAGGGATCACGGATGGACACCGGGTCCCGGTTCAAAAGGACGCCGCCTCCACCGGGGCCCAGACACCCCCCGTCTGGATCGCTGCGACCCCTGCGCAAACGTGCTGGAGGCGAGAGGGGAGAGGGGAGGGAGGAGGGGGTGTCCCTCGGGCTCTTTACTCTCTGGTTACTGCAAAGAGGCTGCTGCTGCCAGAGGGTCGCCATGGCAACAATATTTGATTCCCTACAACAATGCCAGAGCACCACCCCCCCCACCTCCCCACCTTCCTGCCCCCCTCCTCTCCCGAGCCACACATGCACATACGTGCTCATTTACACACACTCGCGGCCAAGGCCCGTGTGATTGGACGATTACGTCGGGGGGGATCGCGACAGAGCAGTCGCCCGAGCTGATGTGAAAAGAGCCTGACAATGCCCGTGTGAATTTAAAGCTAATTCCTGTGTAATTAAAATGCTGCCTGCAAATTAATTTAAAGCTCATAATTAGCATAATTAGTTATATTATAAAATCCCGGATATCATAATAAATATAATCTAATAAATTTATCAGCAAATAACCAAGTGAGCAGTCCTTTGGTTTGAAAACTGGAGGCTGCAGCAGGAGTCTGGTGGTCAGAAGCATTTTATTATGATTTTATTATGATTTTTTTGGTCTGCCCTTGAATAAAATGCTGACGATGCTCAGTCAGGTGAGCTAGCGAAACATGAATCCAACATTCTCAAGCTTCATCTCCCCATTTGCTGTGATTGGAAGACAAGAATCTTTTCACAGTGTTTATTATAAGTAAATATGACATGTGACATTGGTTTACAGTATCTGATCCAATGCAACTCATCTGTACATGTCCTTTCAATAGCTTGACAAAAGATTTATTGTCCAGCGCCGGGCTGATCCAGAACCATGCAGTAAACAGTATATTGTATATATTGACTTCCAGCTCTTTAAATAAGATAATCAAATTAGCTGTCAAACTAATGTAGAGTTTGCCATTTGATAAATCTCTAAGGAATGTCCCCAGGTAGTACGATGGCACTTATTTTTTTATCCCATCAGGCGTGGAGTAGTAGATGAGGTATTTTTAGCAGCTCTGTTGTGAAGCTGATTGGAGCATGAAGCCAGGTGCAATCACACATCAAGCCCCTTGAACAATAATAATGCGCTGCCGGTAACATGTTAGCCTCCATTTGATCAGAGAGAGAGAGAGGGGGCGAGAGAGCATCTCTTTGCATCTGCTACAACAGACGCTAACAGTCATTTCCCTGACAGTATAAACGTTTATTGGTGGATACTGCCGCTAGAAGTAAGAAAAAAAAAAAGATGTCAGGACATGAAGTCTACGTTTCACAAAGCATCTGCCTGGGCCCATCGCAGAATAAAGAAGCGAGAGGAAGAGGAGGCTCTGCCGCCTGATTGTGCGAGACAGCGAGTGTGCGCTGTGCGTGGTCGGGAGCGGTCGATTCTCGCCGAAAGAATGCGTTATCTGCCAGTTTGTGTGTGAATGTGTGTAGCCGTGATTTGCATGCCTCACTGTTCGGGGCTGCCGAGGAACACGGCGGCAGTATTCCTCGAGGATCCGGCCGCAGACGTCCTCTCTGCCCAGTTCTGACATAATTTTACGTTTTGAATGACAAGCTTTTTGATGTTGTGCGCCGTTTCAGTTTTTAAGCAGCTGATGAAGCAGTGTTTGTGATACCCAGGTCCCTACCAGGTGTGCAAATTAATTTACATTACATGTCCTGCTTGTACCGAGCCAGTTAGACCCCCCCCCCGAGCTGATGAAACATGTTGATTTGCTCTCAGAAAATGTGAAGAACGGCTAATTTGAAAGATTGGCTCCCGTGCAGATCAATAGGAAAATCCTGAGCCCGCTGAACGGAAAATGCTACGACCATATGCCTACAAACACGGCCCTGCAGTGTGCCCAGGAAATGCCATATTGGCAGTGAGATCATTGGCTGGGCCCCCGGAGGTGTGGACACATGGTCCCAGACCGCCTCGTCCTCCCGTCTCTGTCCTTTGTCCTCCTGCTGACACGACAAGCTGTACACTTCTAAGGACTCTTTTGAACCTTTTGGTCGAGCCCTGCGCCTCTTTAGGATTCATGTCCCTCCTTTGATTGGCTTTTCTTGCCCGAATACAAAGACAAATGCCGGAAGGTGAACGCTGAGATGATGTCAGACATGAAGTCAGCGCACCTGTGGGTAATGCGGATGTTAAAATGTGACCAGGGAGCCAGAAGAGAGGGCAATTTCCTTAATCACAGCCAATTAGGAGGAAGGCTTGTTGCTTGTTGCTACATGTTCACATTGAAGCCAAGGAGTATTACCTATATCTTGGCTATAGCTGGATGGCCCTCGCCGGCCAAGCAGGGTCCCCTTAATATGATTAGGACGGATTATGGCGTCGTCTGCACATCAAAAGAGCCAAGACCAATTATCACCGATGCCTTTCAACACGACAGCCGCTCCACCTCCTCCCTCCCTCCCACCCTCCCTTCCCACAAATGGAGAAGGAAGAGGCAGAAAACAGAGCCCGGGCGTCTTGTAACACTCCAGAAGCCCCACGCTAATGGATGGATTCATCATCATCCATTCAGGCCTTTCATGTACAGTATTAAGTGGTGATGGTGCACAGTTGCCAGCGCTTTGGCTAGTCCCAAAAATAGACTGAGCGTCAGAGCTAATTATCCCCGTCCCAGAGGCATGCAGGAACAGGTTCATGTGACGGGAAACGTGGCGCGCTCTGAGGCAGTCGAGAGGGGAAAAAAAAGCGTGAAAACAAGTGTTCGATGCCTCCAGGTGATGTTTGGGAATATTTGTGCTCTTATTTTTTGGTTTTGTTTTTTACAGCTTTCAGTTTTTGCTGCATGTCGTTGTAATACGAGTGTCTGTGTGCAGGGCAACAACAGTTAGCTGTGCACCGTTTCGCTTAGGTGCCCATTACCATAATCCCCCCGTCAGAGCGGGTCTTCCATTACGCCTTTGTGCTGTCTCTGCTCATGACAGGAAACCAAATGGATGTGGATAAAAGTAGTCCCCGTACCCCCACCCTCCCCGACTTACAACACACACACACAGTGCTTTGCCAAATTACTCTCATAGTTTCACTTTTCTCTAAAGTGCCAGAGCCTAAGAGCTTGAACAAAGGTCCCCCCCCCGACTCCCTACCACCCATCAAAGGCAGAGTTGGAGTCAAACCAATCCTGTCAGGAGTCAAATGAAGCCATTAAAATCCCTTCTTCCACTGCCATGACATTCACGTCTTTCTTTGTGTGCAGCTCTCGTCTGCACAAGAAAGGACGAGGCATAACTCTTGTTGCTTACGTAGTTCCCAGATCGTCACTACGCCCGGCTTTTCTTGGCAGCGACCGCTTGGCCTGCATTGTAGCCTCAGCGTAACTCACATATCTAAAAGCTGCAGCTCCCCGCTCGGCAAAACACCATTTTCACCCATTGGGAGATGAGTCGTCGGCCTGTGGGAGATCTGAAAGACGAGACGTCTCTTCATTTTTCGAGTAAAAGGTTCGTCCTGGCTCGACCCGATGCGGCTGCCCGAAAAACCTGGATGGAAATGAAGGCGTACTGGGACGCATCATCTCCTCACTGTCACTTAATTTCTTGCGGAAACCGCTGCTCTCTGCATTTGCTTGTTTTTTTTCCCCCTCCTCCGTGTTTACTTTTGTCTGAGGAACCCAGACCAGCGGCACAGAGCAGAGCGGAGCCGTTACCTGCCTGCGAAGATAATTACGCTCTACGTTCTGAGCTCATTCCAGCGGGCAGGACCGCTCCTCGTATCGCGGCGCCGCAGCTGGTCTCAGCGTGAGCACACCCAGCTTTCCCGCAGCGCTCGGTGTTAATCACAGAACCTTTTTGCGAGCCCTGAATTTCCAATCCACTGGGGTGCAGGCCGCATATGGATTTGCGCCTGTTATGTGTCGTATGTGCGGCAAAACAGTGCAGCGCGTAGGTGAAATGCTCGGGGTGTACAAGCAAATCCGCGACGGCCGTGTCAGCGCAACTGACATCACTGTGGGCGATTAGCGGGTGAACACTCAATCACAATCCCCACAAGCATGTAAACAAGGGCTGGAGTGGCCTCGGCGTAGCGCACATGCTACCGCCGTGGCGCTCGGCGAACCTGCAGACCATACGGGGGCAGCGTTAATAATTTAACCAAACACTCAGATGTGATGGAGCGGACAAGGGAAACCGGCGAGAGGCACTCCGGTTGAGAGAGGCTATTAAATATGAAAACTATTTGTGGCGGCTAATAGTATTTTTGTTTTCCTAGAGCTCAGAGCCTCATGTACAGCAGCTCCGCTGCTCCTGAAGATGGTGAACTGTTTGATCAGGGACAGATTAGGGCTGGAAGTGGCTGCAGTCGGAATGTAGATTGATTCTCTCTGTTTCCTTCAGCGGCGGGTGAACTTTACCCTAAATTTAACGTCGTCGTTGTCGCAATTAATATGTTTTAGGCTAAGTTCCAGTTTATTTGCACTGGTCGGCCCGTCGGCATTACTGAAACAAACACGTCCCAGCAGATGTGTTCTCTGTTTAACCTCTGTCAGCCCAGCATATACTCATATACGCACAGAGCTGACTGGGGACAGCAGCTACTTGTATATTTATACATTCATGGGGGGTTCTGCTGCATGCTCCATGAAAAGCACACACACACACACACACACACACACACACAGGGGCCTTATTCATGTGTTGAGGATTAGATGGGTTCAGGGCCAGAGCGCCCCTCCGGTTTCAGCTCCCTCGCCTCTGTGCGGGATGCGTGGGTGGGTCGACGGGGCGCGCTCACCCAAACCCTCATGGGGAAAGACTGCGCTGCACACAAATCATTACTGCTCATCAGCTGCTGCCACTCAGCCGCTTATTTACTCAGCAGCAGATGCAGAAATACATAGCGACGTGCACACACACACACACACACACACACGTACAGAAGCGTACCTCATTATGGATCAGGATGGTGGGAAAGGAATCGTTGGGAAACACTGTTGTTTCTCACTGATTTGTTGTTCGGGGAGGGGGTGTGTTGTTGCTGCTTGCGAGCGCTTGAGTGGATCGATACCTCGAGCAGGACGCGTGCGATTCATCATAACATCAGAAGTCTGCTCCCATTAAGGTTCTCACAGCTGACGTCGGAGCGCAGGTTTCGCTCGATGGAAAAGGGTTGCCTCAGCGCTGCGCGGACCCCCCCACATCCAAGTCCTCTCTCGTGAATTATTTATGACTATTATACCATGTAAGCTATATGTCGTATAAGTATTAAATACATAACCATCTCATCATTTCAGCATCCAGCCTGGCTGATAATATTGATAATACGGCCACATTTGAGCCACTGGTAAAGAAAATTGTCCCAAACCTTATTTTACTTTTCTTTGTGTGTGTGGGTTGGTGTGTGTGTGTGTGTGTGGGGGGGGGGTGGTATTCCAGCCAGATTTTTCTGGAAGAGATTACGTCTGTGATATACTGTAAACACTTGCAGGCAGGCCGGTCACGCTCGACGGTTCGCTGTTTACACACCTTGGCTGACAGATAAGAGGGAAATTCAGCTGTGCTCTGATCCAATCTGCCACAGGACAAGTCTGTGTCAAGTGCCCACGCTCTCTGCTTCCTGTGTTTTTATTGTGAGAGGGACACAGAGGTGGAGGGGTGGGGGCGTCTTTGAGGTGCTAAATCTCTGGCTTTGTGGTGGGGCTGCATGCGCACGCATCACGCGGCGGAGCGGAGATACCGGTTCGTCAGCGTGTAGGAAATGCGATTCATCTATCCGCGTAACCCGGCGGCTCGGAGATGCACCAGCCGTCGTACAGATAGCACTGTTTTGTCAGCTGAGCGCTGCCAAATTGATCCTGATAATGTGGCGCACTTCCTGCAGACAAATGAGCCGCCGCCGAGGAAATGGGCGACGTCTCTCTTTTGTCTTCGTTTTAGCAAACGTGGGTTGTAAGATGTGAGCAGCCACATTAGGCATCTAAATCTGTTACTGCTCCTCAGCCAAGCTAGAAAAAACTAATGTACACTTTCACTTCATCGAAAACATTTTATCTGCAAATGTAGACAGTGCATGCTGAAGAATCAGCGCACAATCTATTGTATGGTGTGATATTGTTACAGGAAAGGACAGGAGGTGAGAAGTGACACCCGCTGGAATTGAGTCGCTCCATCCTTTTGTTGCTGCTGGAACTCTCGGCTCTTTTCTTTTCATTCGGCTCTTATCTAAACCAGACTGATCCAGGCCTCATAGACATAATTCTCTTTGTAAACAAATATGTTGATTTTTTGGGGTGGGGGGTGGGCACACACTGTGAGTGACTTTCACCTTGCTGTGTCCTGCTGGAGTTTGACTGCACAGCAACAACAACAATAGAAAGCCATTACTCTGCCTCGCTGCCACAGCGCTGCCTCTTCCTCACCTGTAATATGATCCGCATTAGCATCCGGCAACAGCCGGGGCAGCTCAGGCTGCCCGAGCCGACGGGACGCGGGGCAGCGATAAGGCCGCTCTGTAATGAGTGTTTGGCCTCTGTTTGGGCAGGAGAAAGAAAGACAGGCACCTTCTCCTGCAGCAGCGTCAAATGGTTATCAGCACGGGTCACACACCC
The DNA here is from genome assembly GCA_016785225.1 of Psettodes erumei. Classification (NCBI taxonomy): domain Eukaryota; kingdom Metazoa; phylum Chordata; class Actinopteri; order Pleuronectiformes; family Psettodidae; genus Psettodes; species Psettodes erumei. Next base: position 1,797,192 of record JAFBJZ010000863.1, on the reverse strand, counting down.
CTCTGTGGCCAAGAAGTGCGGCGTTTTGTTAGGATGCGTGGGGACGCGACGTTTCGTTAATGGCTGATATTCATGCCGTACCTCGCCTGTTCTTGGTGCCGCCGCGTTCTCCAAGCTCTTTTGTTGCGGTAACGCCCTCGGAGACGAGCGCTAGGCGGCGGAGCGCAAAGACGAGAAAAGCCGGTTGCGGCGGAACAAAGGTGCAAACAAAGATGTGTAACGGTTGAGCGGCGTCGCTCCAGCATGTGTGAAAAATGAAAAGCCGAAACCTGCCGAACGGAATAAGAGGTGGTGCGAGAAGGAGGGACGAGACGGAAAGTAGATAAAAAAATAAATAAGTCAGATAAATGTTGGCCACTCTCTTCTGCAGATTAGCCAGACTTTAACACGCCTCAGCGCCGCTCGTCCACCAAAGAGCACGGCACGAGGCCCTGCGCCTTCAAGATGTCAAACAGGTTTCCAATATTAGCCCAGTACAACTGCTCGGTTCTGTTTGGACACAGATCAGGTGATCACAACATAAACGTTAAACCCACCAACCAAATGCATCTTGTGCTTTTTACATAAATTGAAAATCATATACACATGTTATGGATGTTTGGCAACTGAAGCAACTTACTGTCTGCAGGCCCAGGAAGGGGAGGTGATGCAAGCGCACTTGTTACAAATAAAGATGCTTTGATGACTTGGACGGGAGCTTGACAGTTTGGTCCAGTGCAGTAATAATATCTAAGAGACCTCCCTTTATGCCTCAGACAGCCTCTTCATTTTGTAATCTAACCATGCCCCCGGTGCAAACACTTAACCCCTGGAACCGCACTCCACTCCACCAGTGCGGCTCCACCTGCTGCAGATAGCGCTCCCTCCTGAGCCCTAGTTATTTGGTCCAGAATTACTGTTAAGTTGTTTTTTGGGGGGGGGGCATCCAGTTTTAAGTAAATAGTAATTGAGTCTCCCTCCTTGTGTCAGCTTTGATCTCTGTCGCGCTCTGGTGTTAAATGGTTTCCACCGAACACACGGCGACTGCTGTTGAGTCACTTGTGAGGATGCGAACTGGGGATTTTTTAAAACTTTTTTTTGTTATTCAGAGGAAATGATTCTATCCTTCATGTTTATACGACAATAATTGTCCAGTGTAATAGTCTGTAAATGTTCACGGGGACTTCAGAGGGGGACGACTGTGACTCAGCCCTCCTGTTGTAATTAGCAGAATTCGCATGTCGATGCTTATCTTAACAAGGTTTCAACTCTTTTTGTGTCTGGGGCACGACAATCGGCGACGAGCTTATCACGCACAGATTGGCCACACTTGACCACTCAAAGGATCCTGAGTCGGAGGCTCCGATGGAGCCGATGGGCCGAATGTGACCTCCAGCGGACTTGTCGGACGAGCGCTGCGCTTTTATCTTCGTAACGAATGCGGCGCTGAGCTGTCACTGCGCCGTGCGGGGAAATTGCAGCACACACACACCCTTTCCATTCCTTTCTCTTATTATTAAAAAAACATAAAAGGGACAAAACAGGCAAAGACCCAGACTTTGAAATCCAATGCTGATAAATTGCTGGGTGTTTGACTTTGCAAGGCACACTGGATTATATTGATTTTTCTCTTCTCTGTGTGTGCGTATATGCCTTTGCTTGAGTGAGTGTGATAGCAAAGAAAAACCAGGGGCAAGAGAATGCAATATTGTGTTTCATTAAAAAATCTATAGGATATGTCATTACAGCCGCATGATTTTCTTTGGTATCGGGGCTGGTGGGAACAGGGTGGAGCTGGTGGGTGGCGAGATGAATGTGCCTTCCTGTCTCAGATGACTATCTCATCTCGTTCATGGAGGAAAAGGAGGAACTCGGCTCAATTTGTCCCCAGTATGTGGACTGCTTCCTGGACACATCGGTCCGCCGCTCGCCGATTTTATGAGCGTGGCAGATGACAAGAAGAAACGTGTAAATCGCAAGATCTGGACAAGAATCTGGGCATGTGTTCCATGAATTAGTCAGCAGTTTTACTGCGGTCTAATATGGAAATGCTGCATCCTCTTTGCTGAGCACACAAAGCAACCCTGTCTGACAGTCACTTTTTGAAAATACTCCCACTTTCCTTTTTGTAAAGTGTAGCGGGTCAAAAGCAGATTTGTATTTCCATCCTTCATCATTTTTCATCAACTACTAACCCAAAGGTCCAAACTGCTGAGCAGCGCTGTGTGATTTTAAGTGTGTAATTTGTCATGGCCCCTGATGGTTTGCCTGAATGTTCATTTTAAACTGCATTTCACTCAAAAAACAGCAGAAGCCAATGTGCCGCATTTGTGAGCCTTTTTTTTTTTTTTTTTAGCAGAAACCAGAAAAGGTTAGCCCAATTCTCAAACGTTGACATTAAGTGATGGTTTTAACCTTTTGCCTGACTGCTCTGTGGGCTCACGTTTAGCCTAAGAAACATGCTGTTTCCTGCTATTTTGCCTTCCAATTATTCACAGCCACAATCTGGGTTTTTTTTTTTACATTTTCGCGCGCCGTTTCCAAACCAGCTCCCACAGCGCGCCTGTCTGTGTTGCTGTCGACTCAGCGGGCCAGTCCTTCATCGTGGGCCCATGGGGAGGCTGATAAGGGGGTGGATTTAGGTCTCAATCAGTGCTGGTTAATTATCACAACCAGGGGAGGTGAAAGAGGCCCCCCCCCCGTCCACCCAATCCCTCCTGGATCTCCTGTCTCCCTCTCGTACACTCCTGTCTGGTGGAGGCTCTTGGCTGCATTCCTCAGGTGTGATCTTTCCTGGTTTGGTTGGATCCATGTGTTTCTGTTCAGTCTTACTTGACATGATGAAATACCCAGTGTCATCTGTCCCTCTATGAGAGGCAGTTCAGTGGCCAACACTTCATCCTTTCCGTTTCAATTTTTTTACATTTCCCAGGATGCCCCTCTGCAGAAGTGGATTTAAAATTTGTTAATAATCATCTCTTATTGTACGTTAAGATATAGGGAGAACAAAGGGGCGTCCATCCTGGCATCACCGCGGTGTTAAACGGCACGTTTAGCAGGGACAGACATCGAGCGCCGCCCTTTTACTGACGTGTCAGCAGGATTAAGTTTAATTAAGAGTTATGCCGCTGGAATGACGCTAATTTCACCATTAAGAACCCAGTTAGATTATGCCCTCGTCACATGCACAGGCATGGTGCAGGAATGCAGGCATGCATATTTCAGAAACACGGGTTGCAAATGTAATTGTTGTAAACAATAATGAAAAATTTATGCTACACTAATGAGTGCAATGCATGAATCACTTAGCATTGCGGCGGGGCTGGGGCAGGGGTGGGGGGGTGGCTCTGCTCACCGTCTGCTCTTTGAACTGTGTTCAGAGACCTACGAGTTTGACTGACTGAGCTCAAAAGAGGGACGAGTCACCAAAGCGAAACAATTTCCTGTAATTGGAATTTCCAGTCGCAGCTTTTGACCTATTAAAATACAGAAAAATTTAACAGCGTGCTGTGGGTTCTTTTGATTTTTCAGAACAAGTGGCGTTAGAGCTTGGGTTTTATTTTGTCTTGCGCTTCAGCTCGCTCTTGATTTTTCGAATCGTTAATCCATCAAACAGTGACATATGCTGGTCGCAGACTCTCAGAATCCAAAGTGACGCCTGCAGATGGCTTACTTTAGGTGAACAGAAGCCAAAAAGCAGTGCGTTGATTATTGTTAGCCCAGTTTGTTGTTAATAGTTAGAAGTTTTGGGGCTGGTTTTAAGTGCGACGCCGGCAGGAGAAAGAAAGTGTGCGTGAGGATTAGTTGCTCTTTAATTAGCTGAAATACTGCTAGTAGCATTGCTAAGATGCACACAAGCACAGAGGTCAGAGTAGAAACGCACATCGGTCATGGCTTAACTGTCATGTTCAAATTTGACATCTCCTCTGAGTCTCGCGCTCAAAGCATTTGCTAATCCTATTCAGTGGCAGATCGTTGGAGGAGGATCCATTTCTCCTTCTTGATTAAAAAGAGGCTTGATGTTTTGTATTAGAACCACATTTTCAGCAGCGTTGTCGCAGTGACCCGGCCCCGCCGGTGACCCTGTCATGTTTTCTCCGGTCGAGCAGACAGGATGACAGAGAACTGTGAGCTGCAAAAAAAAGAAAAATTGGATCTTTTCTCTTTTAATCTGCCAGTTGAGTGGGTGCCAGCGCAGGACAGCCAGTGAGCGCGAGGCGCCCCGGCCATTTTGTCCATCCCTTCACGGCTTGGCCTTCAACCCCCCCCCACTTTTGATCAGCTATTGTAGCTGACGCCCAGGATACCAGAATCGGTGGGTCGTGGCGTCCCTCATCACAGCCACCTCCCTCAGGCATGTCTGGCATTGTTCCTGGCATCAGCTCTTAGAAGAATACTTGAGTGGCCGCACTGACAAAGTTCAGCTTCAGATCGGAAGAGGAGCGGAAACAAGATGAGGTCCAGTGTCGTCCGGCGTCGCCCGGACGCTCTGTTCCCTCAGCTTGTCCTTGCGACGCTCCTGCTTTGCTTCCAGCCTTGTCTTTTCTCAAATGTGCGAACAGATCTTACACCTCCTTTTAAGACATAAACGTCTTGCTTAGCATTGACAACCCCCCCCCGTAATCTGTTTTAATGAATCTGCCACCACCTCCTTGCTTTTCTATAACGGGGTAATGAAATGGGTGTCTCCACTCGAATCTTCACTGCTTTGATTCATTTCAAGTGAAGTGCCCTAATGTCAATCTTAACAAAATGAAAGAAAGCAAGGTAGCCGCCTGAACTTGCAACCACTCCCTAATAGAATCCTTGAAGGGCCCTTTGTACTCGTCCTCTGATTAGAAAAAGACACTTTTTTTCTTCCTTCCACCCCCCCAAACAGATACATGCTGCAAATACGCTCAGCAGACACCAAGTCCCTCCACATTCGGTCTCCAGATCATTGTTATTTCCCCGAGGTGTTTCTTCGTGACAGATGGGCTTTGGAAGGCAGTTTGCGGAGATGGGAGGTGGATGAAGGATTCTGCGGGGAGAGAGAGAGAGAGAGACATAGAACTGAGGTATAAAGATGAAGGAGAAGAGGGGAGGCAAGCAAGAGACAGCCATTTCCATTAGTGTCATTAAAGCGGCCCTGACGCCGAGGGTGGAAGGACAAACAGCGCAGGGAGGGAAACAACCTGAGAGGCAGCAGCTCAGTGAATGAAGTGCCGAGGTTCATTACAACGTGCTCCCCACCCCCACCCACCCACCTCCATCTTTATCTGTGTGAAAAGCTTTCCATTTATCCGTAATGATTTTATATTCTCGCCTTGTTGCTTCCTTAAAGCGCAGAGATCCAGTGGCATATTATAAGAAAAATGAATGTAGAGCAAAGACTGTGAATAAAGCGCAGTTCTGACCACAAGAATTAATATCTATATTAATTTTTAAAGTGTAATTACCATGTCGACGGGGTTGTAAATGCCTGTCAAGTGTGTTTACGTGTCAGGGCGTCCAGGATTTCCTTGTGCCGCGGTCCAAGCCACAGAAGGGCCTCTTGTTGTTGAAACCAGGACTGGGTTTGACAGCGCTCTGCTCTGTCTCAAGAGCGGCTCAATAAAGAGAGTGTAGTCAACATGGCTGCTCTCAGATGGCGAGTCAATGAGGGAGGAGGCTTCCTGCTGAGCCAGGAGCAGAATAGGAGAGAACAGGGGGTCTTTGTGTGGAGAGTGGACTCGCTCGTCTTTACTGCCTTTCCTGGGATATTACACCTACCATTTCAACCCACACACACACACACACACACACACACACACCCTGTGCATGTTGGGAATGTTGCAGCGTAAGTCCCTCTTTGCTATTTGGTGTAAAATGTAAGAACCTGGAACAGGGAGGGGGGACGAGGTAGTCGCAGAGGCAGGCTGACGGTTTCTTTCAGCATTTTGCCACCTGTGTTTGATTCAGTGTAAACGGGTGAATGCGGCACAAAGAGGGGTCGTCTTAACGTAGCGGGATCTCCTTTTAAAAGAGGCAGCTGAGAGGCCGACTGTCTAATCTACTGCAGTGATTGTTAACTTGAGACCGGTCGGTATCAGAGCCAAAATTGATCCTCGCCGCTAAATTGAGTTTACCGGCTGCCCCGGACATCGATGCATCCTCAGTGGAAAACCTGAATTTTCCAAAGCCCTCGACGCCGTGGACGAGCATTCCCTGAAGTCGCGTGTGTCTCACCTTGACGGCGAGCTCTGCCACATGTGAAATACTCGCTCTCAGCGCTGGCTCGCGATGGGATAACAGGCGCTACACTTCCACGTCTCCATTCTCTCTCTCATCTGGGAGCAAGGGAGAAGCCGGGAGCGCGAGGCAGCGTATCAGGCCGCCACCTTAAACCAGGCTCCCAAACCTTTTATGACTGCTGAGCAAAGTGGATTTGGGACAGAGGTAACAGCCCATACTTATCAAGTAGACAACCTCATTTTCTAGCCCCTCGCTCTGCGCTCCCTCCGTTCTCGCTGGGTGCCTGGCATGGAGGTTCCTATTTTTCAAAGACAAACGGGGGCTCCCACACTGCTGGGCATGAATGGATTAGACTTCCCACACTGTAATGCGGTTTCTGACACCTCCTTCCTGCTTTAAGTCTGCAGCTGTGTTGTTAAAAGCCTGCAGCGTTTCAGCACTAATGAATTCTGGCATAAGGATCTGTGTGTGCTCTCCGCATTGCCACTGTAAGCAACATTTAAGGGGGAATTTAATTTCATTGGAGGGCACTTTGTGTTACTGTAACAGTCATCTGGACCCATGCGTTTTATTGATGAATGCATTATGCAGGAATCAGTTCATCCCGTCCCCTCGGTTTCATTATGTTCTGTCCTCGTGTGCTTTGGTTAGCTATTTTCGCTGCTGTTTGATGATGTCTGGGAGGACTCGCCAGTTTCCTGAGTTTTCTGTCCGTGAACACATCAAGAGAGCGAGGCTCATTCTGTAGGTGTTCATTAGAGATTTTATTTCCGGGCGTGCAACTTGCAACCTTGTTAGCTGCCGAAAGTAAACTTTTCCTCGGCTTTCACACCGAAGCTGAAGCTGGTTTATAGTTGTTGACTTTTGCGACAGAGAAATTTGTTTAAATCAAATGCGACAGATAAAAAAATCCTCGCTTCCTGCCGAGTGGGTGGGCCATGTCTGTGGGATGATCTTCCTCCCAGCCCATCCAGGACCGACTGAATGGACCAGATAACCTTTTAGTATCAACCACAGACACTGACCTCGTGGGCCTCTACTTCACACAAAGATGAAACTGCTCATGGGACTGTATTGATGTTCACTCCTTGTTCAAGTACCCAATAAAAACAAAGCAGGAGTTAATAATGCGGTTTGCCGTCTCGTTCGTGACACCTCATTTTGTCCAAATTATCGGAGCCAGTTTCTGAGAGATTAAATCAGCCTCGTCCTGACTGAAACCCTGTCGGTGGAGGAGCTTTAGTTTCACGGCTGAATTTATTCTGTGGCACTTCTGTTATTGTTTCTGGAGCCTCTCAAGCTGATTCTGCTTTTCATCAACTTATTTTTTAGTTTGCGGAGTGACTCCAGCATTGATTACCACCTCACAGCTTTATTGCAGTTTGGACTTTGGCCACAGCCAGTTTCATCCTTGTTTTGGTGTGTGTGTATGTGTTCGCCTGTCTGCAGTTGGACTGGTGGTATTAATCGATTGTTTTGAGGGCGGAGACGAGGTGGATGTTGTGAAAAAGAAAGTAAGTTAAGCCCCCTCTTCTCAGCTGCACCATCCACCCCTCACACCCCCAGTTTCATCCCCGTCTCCAATCGCCCTCCCCAGCCCACCCTGCTCTGCTGACAGCGGATGCTGCGCGCACGACCAAAACCAGATGGTTCGCCATTTTGTCCCAGAGCAGCGTCCCCCCCACTGCTACTTTCGATGGGGATAAAAAGCCACTAAAGGCGGCGGGGCTTTGGCTCCAATAGCATGCCGCAGGACCTTCGGGCCCGCTCAGTTACCTCCTCTGATAGAGAGCGGCTGAAGATGGTGTTTGACTGGACGACAGCCAGGCCCCGGCCTGGATGCTCGGGCCTGGAAGCTCTGCCCGGCGCACACACCCGCTGCTTCAGCGGCGTAAAGCAGAGATGATTAAGCATGCCATGGTGCCTCTGGTCTGCAGGAGTGACGAATTACCCCCGCCGCTTCCACACTCCGGTCTCTCTCCATCTGTCATGTACACCGTCAGTAAAACACATTCGCCGATGTGGTTGTCACACGCCTCCCAATATGTATACTGGCCTGCACCGAATTTATTGATTTCCTGAAATCAGCTGCTTTGCCGAAGCTTACTGCTACCAGCTCCAGTAGAAAATGTATTGCGCCGACCTCGGACTGTATATTTCATTCCTCACTAATGTTTATTCACTTGACTCTCACATCCACTTCTGCCTGAAGGCATTTTTAAGATAAAATATTGTATGTACTGGAGCATCAGCAGATCTAATAAAGTCTGGTATCCTGAAATTATATTTCACTTGCATCCAGTCTGTAGCTGCACATCACTTGAAATTGAACAGTTTAATTTCTGGTGAAGTAATCTAATCTGGCTCTGACGCTTCAGTCGGAGCGGCCGTGATCCAGAACTGCATGTTGGGTCTCTGTTCTGCGTGTCTCCATCAGGGAGTCGATTGCACAGCTTAGTTGGAATACCATGTTGCCTCGCATTTATTCCATAACGTGGAAGTGGAAAATATCTCTTCATTCCGTCATTTTCCGCAGCGTTTCGCTGTAATTGTTTGTCCTTTCGTGAGAACAGGCGGCCATGTTGCCACCATAATGGGCCGCCACATTACATCGCTCCTCTCTTTGGATCTCACACTAGGGACTTGGCGCCGCCAGGTCGAGAAATTACCTCCCAGTAGTTTAATAGCTGAACCATTGACACAGCGTCTCTCCTCCTCCCTCTCGTTTTTCTGTCTTCCTCCTTTCCCGTCTCTTTCTGAACCCCCCCCGGAGACGTGCCATTTCCTTGGAAGAGAGCGGGCATATTTTAAAAACTGCATTTAACATTCAGCCACTTATTTCACTCCGTTCGTTGCATTATTAAAATTACCTTCATATCCCCTTAATTATTTTCCGAGCCCTCCTCATCCCTGCAGAACTGATAATTGCTGTTATTTATCTAAACAATACCACTGCGCGACTCTTACGGCGGGAGCGCTTGAATAATGGATGAGGACAAATACGAAGCTTTTGCACTTATGCCGACTCCGGCGTTACCCTCGGCTGTGCTGCGTCACTATTTGTGCCGGAGGAGAGGAAAGGCGACCACGCTCCGCCATGTTTACTCCTCCACTGCTCCCTCCACTTATAATGAAACAAGACGTGATATTAACTTGCCAGGGAGGCTAGACGGGGTTAAATTTGTCAGTTCCTCTCGTCCAAATCCAGCGGGGCTTGTGGTTCCATAATGAAAAGCCTCTCGGAGTCGTTGGGATAGACTGAGGCGCAGCGGCTGAAAAGATAGAATGAACAAAAAAGCTGTTTTGCTTCGGGGAACATTTCATTGAGCTTTCGGGGGCACTCGGAGTCCTGCGGTGCCCTTTTTAATTTCAGCCGCCCGCGCGTTATAAAGCGTGCCATTGAAGCCGGTGACGTCTGAGGACGCAGTCGCACGTCTTGCGGCCGAACTCAAGCAGCCGCGAGTCGCCCCGTGCGTTTCCAGGGTGACAGTCACTTTTTTCCGGCTCTGTGGACTCACTCTGCTGCGGGACACATGCTGTTCTGTCCGTTTGAGCGGCTGCGTCCGCTCGGCTCAGGGTTACAGTCAGTCATACATCCCGCACATCACCATGAAGCTTTTACGATGACGGCACCTGCAGCGGGCATCAGATTTACGCTTAGAGTTAAATTCTCACTAATGCAAAGTAGACACGCTGGTATTATAATGACTGCTGTGAACGTGGAATAGATCCGTCGTTTGTCTGACATTAAAAAGATTTTCATGTGATGCATTGCGAGCTGCTGCTCGGGCCTTTGCGGGTACGTCTGTGTGCAGCCAGCTGAAGTCCTTCCTCCCTCTTGTTTCCCTCTAGGTTCAGCAGCGCAGCCCTTCACTCCCTTCTGGTTCACGGTGGAGCCGCAGGACACGCTGGCCATCCGGGGTAACGCAGCGGTGCTCAACTGCTCGACGCACAGCGACGCCACCGCGCCGGCGCGCGTGGAGTGGAAGAAGGACGGCACCTTCATGAGCCTGGTTTCGGACGAGAGGCGGCACGTGCTCCCCGACGGCTCGCTGTTCTTCACCCACGTGGTCCACTCCAAGCACAACAAGCCCGACGAGGGCACCTACCAGTGCGTGGCCACCATCGACAACCTGGGGTCCATTTCCAGCCGCACGGCGCGCCTCTCCGTAGCGGGTGAGTGCCATGGCTTTCCTTAAACAATGTCCTGTACCCCTCGAATGCTGAGATGAATATACAGTTGTAACTGCAGTTTGTTCTAACGGTTCAACATTCGGCCTGAAATTATGGGAAGAGCTGAGATGACGGAAATGTAAAAGCAGCAACATGCCCATGGTACACCTGCGCAGGTATCTGCCCCCGCGATGGCTAATCCGACTCCTCTGGAGGGCCGAGTGCATTGTTGACCCATAAATGAAACTGCCTTCGCATTATTGGTGGTGACCTCACCGAGCTCCAAGTTCTCAGCTCTTAACCTTTACCACTGAGCCGCAGCAGTTCAACTGAACCTGAAATGAAATGAGAAACACAGGCGGTTTGTAGAATGCATAACACAACAGTGTAAGTAACCAAATAACCTCTATCATTTTTGAGAGACAGTGTGAGACAAAGTGTGATATCCAGCACAGCACTTTTCTTATTTGACAGTTTCTTTGAAAAGGCCACGCTGCAAATGCACTTCCACATAAACAAGCTTGTTTGGCTGCTTTCCCTTGTCGATTGATTGGGTTTTGTCCTTGAACTGCTCAGCCACTTCTGCTTTCTCTCCTTTAAACGCCCTCACCTTGCTGAAGCATGAATGCGTTGCCCTACTGGATAAATGCTTGTTTTCTTTTTTTCATTACTAGTCCACCAATGTGACCTTGCTCCGTTTGAGAAGAGCAAGTGACGCGGGATTGTTGGATGTTTTCTGGAGTCGAGTCGTGCCCCGAAATTCAATCTGCAGCGGCAGAATGCGTTGCACGGTGCGCTGCCAGGTTTGAAGCTGCTCGAGAGAGAGAGGGGCCTCTTGTTGACAATGGCACCGTCGGGTGTAAGCCTCTCAGACACCTCTGAGTGCCGCCTGTGTGAAGTGACTGGCTGTTTCTTTTCAGTTACACGTTGGTGAGGCAGGGCGTCACCATCCGAGACACTGCGAGGGTTTTTGTCCGTCGTCGCTCAAAGAGTTAATTTGTGTAACCGCAGTTGAAACATGATCTCTCAGACGCTACTTGTCTTGACAGAACTTCCAATCTGATATCCGAGAAACCAGTCGTCTCGCCTTGATGAAACTCTGGGAGATTACATATTTTAAGACTGCTAAGTAGAAGCTTAGCATTAAAGGTCAAAATCTTTTTTTAAAAAACATTTTTAAGGTACAGGAATTGGATTTTGCAGATATTTACTCTCTTTGCTCCTTTGCTGCCTTTGTATTGCTGATCCAGCAGCAGCAGGAAGAATATATGTGCTTTGTCTAATGTACAAATAATACACATGCCTTTAGCCATTTCCAGCCTTTAACAAATTATCTTAACATAGATCTGATTGTAGATAATTAGTGTCTGGCTCTGTTCATGGGGTTGTTCCGCCCGACCTCATGGCAGCTCAGTCAGGCCAATCAGTGCCCACAGGTCAGGAGTTTGTGTTTGTTGTGCGTTGTGCATGTGTGAAATTAGTAAATGCTGGCGTGGTTGCGTATGTGTGCGACCTCCGGTCGCTGCAGCCGCGTGGACGTGTAATGCAGAGGGAACTTGTTCAGTTCCTCTGCCAAGCTGTGTCGTGCTGTCGGGCGGCCTCATGGCCGTGGGTCAGCCATGACGGGATGTTCGATTCCATCAATTCCAGCTTGAAGTGGGGAGCAGGTGAAATCTGTCGCCTAATGTAGGCGCAGACACGTGCCCCGTTTAACGTGGAAAGTCGTAGGCGGCTTCAACCATTGTGCATATACGCACATTAAGCTATTGCTTTTATGGTTTGCACTCACACACATGCATAACCACTGATGTATCTCCAGCTGGCTGGCAGGTGGCCAATAAAAAGGTTAATTGCGGTGTAGAGAGAGCAGGCCATTAGGCCGCCATCAGACCCAGGAACGGCGGTGGAGTGGGCGTGACCTCTGGGTTGTAATGACGGAATGAGTCACGGGTGGCTGGCGTGGCAGGGAGCTCGTCTGACAAACGCCGGGGTAATATCAGGGATTGATGGCTGCGAGACGTGCGGCTCATTCTTCTCAAGGAAACACTTCCCGCTTCCACACATCTCGTGTGGTGTCATCGCCCCCTCAGCTTCACCTCTTTGCCTTTTGCCAGGTTTTCACTCTCTCCGAGTTTTCTTTAGCGACATTCACATGTGCACAAAGTGTATTTGCAGTCAGCGTGCATGATTCAGTGAGTGGGACCGGATCCGCGTAAACACCAGCTCCTGTGTTTTTGTTGTCGTAGAGACCAGAGCCTGCTGAGCACGTCCCAGATCACAACATCACATCAGAGGGAAATCACTTCATAACACGTGCACAGATTTAGCTTCCTGTCTTGTTGAGATTAAGTCTGTTGTTTTTTTTAAAGGGACAGAAGCACCAGCATAGCATATACACTAAATGGACCAATCTGCCACACTTCCTTTTGTAATGAATCACATTGAGCCTTGCAGTGTGTTGATTATTCTTTATCAATCTCTGTAATCAAAGATTATCAGCTGCTTAATAAATTGCAGTTATGTCAGACTTTTATCATATGAAAATAAATGCTAGTTAGAACTTGTCACACTTGTAAATTAGCTTTCTTTTGTCACGTTAATTGCAGGTCTTTCCCATCGAACAGACAAAATAACATCACTGTGACTTTAATTTATGACACACATTTATGTGTGATTAAATTACAAAAATAATTTGCTTAGTCAAGCTTCCAAACTTCAGCATTATGGAATGACTTTTTGAAAGAACTAGCATCCATGATTGAGAAGAGTGGTTCATTTTCATGCTCTGTGATTGTGTAAATAATCTACAGTATGTACCCTGAAGATGTTGTTGAGTTGTTGTTTTCCAAACTGCCAAGCTGTGAAGTCACGTTGATGTAGTTGACGTCTCTCTTTGCCTGTGTGTGTGTGTGTGCAGTCAGATACTCTGGAAACACAAGCAGACTCTGTGAAAAAGTGTGTGTGTGTGTGTGGTGGGGGGGGTCTCGTTGGTCCAATCTTATGTATTCATTTTGAGTCTCTATGTGGGGGGGTGGGATTATAGGGCAGCGAGCGGTGTGCGGCAGCGATAGCCGGGACACAGAGCGAGACGCCAGTAATGAGAAATCCCATCTTAACTGTCGGCTGCTCTCCCACACTGCTGTCCCTTGCCCCTCGCTTTGAGCTCGGCCCTCTTTAAGAAATGCTCGCGGTGAACCCCCCCACCCCCCCACCCCCTCCCCGCCGCTTAATGGGGAAACCTCCAAATGAGAAAATGGAGTATTCACTTTGCCCTCTCTGTCCCGCTCCCACGAGCCTCTTTGTTTGGTTTCCTGTGCGACCTCTGTTCAAACACGTCAGCTTTTTTGTTTGAGGTTTCCTCCGTTCCCGCCCTGACGGCTCCTCGCTCTTATTCTCCCGTTTATCCCTCTCACCTATAGGCTACTGTGGCACACAAAGATAACCAGAAGCCACTTATCACTTTGCTTTGATATGGAATCTAATTTCTCCCGCCCCACAGTCGTAGAAATTATAAAGCCAACGCCGACACTCTGTCTCTCTCTCTCTATGTGTCATGTGTGGCGCCCAATATTTAAGCGTGCTCATGCTTTGATAGAGTCGGACGCCCTTTGAAGGATTCTTGGCTCTCGGCAGAATCTTAGTATTTACTGTTTTGGAGGGAGAGGGATGCGAGACGGGATGGTTGCGTCACTCTTGCGTCGGACGTGCGGTCGACGAATTGAGTTGGCGCCTTTACACGTCGCGAAATGCGTTTTGACAACATTAACTGGATGTCATGCAAGAAGTGGAAAAAGACGTTCAGGGATAAAGCATCATAATGGTGCGAACGCACGCCGCTCAATGCGCGGCTGGTTCAGCCTCACTAATTGGATTGTTCCTATAATGACACAAACGCAAACATGAATGCAGCAGTGTGTAGTCTAATACAAACCGTACAGTTGTGTTTTGTTGGATGTTATCTGAACGCAGCAACATCTACACGACTGCACAACAACAGTTGTGTTCAAGCTGTCGCTCTTTACTCCTGCGAGGCCGAGCAGTGCATCGCTCAGACAAACTCACACATATACTGTGAGGGGCTCGTGTAATCTGGGATGTTAATGTAATCTGTGCTGCAGATTCTGCAGTCACAGACAGAATCCGCTCCTCGTATTCAGTTTTTTCTGGGACTTGTCATGTCAGATTTATTGTAAAAAAAGTTTCTAATCTCTTGTCCACCCCTCTTTGTTTCACGTCTCACATCCTTCACTTTAGTCATATGCACTTTCTCTCCCAGCGCTCCAGTCTCCTCAGACAGACGACTTAGTGACACGCACCGCAGAAATGCCGCTCTTTGGATTCCTTTATCCGCCATTTAGAGCAGTAAACTGTTGAGAATCAGTGGCTTTACGTGCACTCACCTGATTGATGGCACATCATGAAACAGCAGCCCTGGTGGTCTGCGTCTGGTTATGGGTGATTATCTTCTCCAATCAGCTGTTTTGTCGAGAAAGTGTCAGTTTCAAATGAAACAATTCCGTTTACGTTCATGTATAACAAGAAAAAGAAAGTATCAGTCCTCAGGACCAGTAAAAAGTTGTTTGAATATTTGCTTGAATGAACTTGTGTTGAGTTACAGCTCCAAACTTCACCTGATTAAAACACACACAACTGAGTCTAAATGAAATCTTTTATCTTACGAAGCTGATCTGGTTCCAGCGACACACACAGATAGAGCTCGCCCGTTCACAAACACTCTCTCTTCACGCTCCGTCTTTCTTTCAGCCCTCGCTCACACTCTCTCTCTGCTGAATCCTCCACCTGTCCTTTCTTTTTACCTTCTTTACTACCTCTCTCAGTCCTCCATTTTCTCTTTATTATCCTCTCAGCCCAACACACACACACACACACACACACACACACACACACACACACATTCTTGTTCTGCAGTGTCTACAGCCGTAAAGCTCCAAATGGCAAACAAACGGTAATAAATCTCAAAAACAACAACAACGAAAATTCTCTAAGGAACCCCTGGAAAGAAATTCATCAGCCATGTCATTGTTTTCCTCTTAAGAAATTAATCTTTTGTCTGTGAGCGTGTGATCCTGGACTGCGGCCGCGCTGCACCGGCTAAATTCAGTCTTCACTTCTCATCTGCAAAACACTCGACATTTTACACAAAGTGTGCGAGGAAAGAACACTCGTCTCCCCACAGTCATTTGTTGTAGATTGGACGGAGTATAGATATGCTTGAAAAAGATCCCCACACTGTTCTTCATGTCCGCTCAAACTCAGTTTTGTGCTGTGTCACCAACCGTACTGTAGTTAAAACACAGCACAGGTGCCTGGGATCTGCAGGAAACAGGAGTTCAATCAGCTCTGTTGGACGGAAAGCAACTGAGGACAAGTAAGTTGGGACAAACCTCCACAGTATAAGCGGCAGTAGAAAGCAGGAGATGTGTGGACAGGTGGAGGTGTGACTTGCTGGGACCCAGCCACTTCGCCACTTCGCCGTCTGTCTCACTTTCCAGAGAGCGATTGCTGTTGCTTTGCTCACCACTTAAATCTTTGAACTTTGAAAACACCAGCAGCCATTCTCAAAACCCGTGTAGGTGTACGCACGACCAGGTGCAGACGCTACCCCCCCCATGACCAATTATGCACTGCCTTGCCGCTGAGTGCCGGGGTCATCGCCATGACGAATGGCTCCGACCCGGAAGCGGGGTCAGGGTCGCGGCGGCGTTCCATTACACCGATTTCCCTCTGTCTCCAGTGCACGTGAGGAGCGATGGAAGCGGCGCGATAGGGAGAGGCTGCAGCCGAACAGGAGAGGAGAGGCGCATTAATCACATGCTGAGCTGAAAAATGAAAAACATTCAGCTAACCTTGGAGCACAAGTACTGAAAGAGGAAAAGAACTAAAATGCAGTTTAAAAAAAAAAGTTTATTGGAGCTTTATAGCCAGCTGTAAAGGAGGACCCGTGGACGCGGCGGCTGAGAATATACGATGTGGGAAATCTTAGTTGAGGACGGAGCTGTAGGGAAAGATCCGTCTTTTTTTCCCTCCCCGGAGCAGAAAATTGTGGGCAGGGAGTCTGTGGGGCTGGAGGTAGATGACAGCCTCCATTTTCCGTGTATTCACTGACTGATTAGGTCCTCTGGGTGGGTGGAGAGCCTGATGGAGACGGCCCTATCTCTGCTCTCCAGACACCTCAGCGCCCGGTGTGTGTTTCTGTGTGTGCGTGGGAATGCACACCCATGCGTTTAATTGCGTGTCTCCAGGATGCCTCCCCACTGTATGTGACATGTCGTCTTTCCGCCGGGGCTTTATCCTGATTGTGAATGAAAAGCTGAGCGCCGACGCGAGGCTGTTCCTACACAAGTGTTGGATTTTTGTGCCTTTGTTGCGGGCTCACTTTGGCTCCGTAACACTGAAACCCACCGAGCAATGTTGCACGTGAAACTGTTGAAGACTATTAACACGACCCTACGTGTAAATATGAAATTGTTTCTGCTACATCAAATCATTTAACAGAAACAATTTCTTAATGGGTTATCACTTTATAGGCACATTCCCACTGCAGGAACTAGTCCCTGGTAGCTCAGGCGTTACAGGAACACTCTGTAATCAGTAGTTCTCGGGTGCCGTGTCAGGAACCACGGAGTAATGTACTAATAACACAACATAATTCATAGTTCTGAGTGTACCGGATAAGAACAGCACTTGTCAACAGGAAGCTGACATGGCAGCAGCGTCGTTTGTAGCGTTAGCTTATACGGCAAGTTGTACGTTGTCAGTGACAACGTGTGAGAGCAGAAGGCTGCAACCACCAATCAGCATCAAGCACCGCCTAGCTGTTCTTCTGTAGTTTCTGTAGTTGTCTTTATGGCCGGACATAGCCGGCGTTCTCCCTGTGACACCAAATCCCAGCAGCATCAGACCCGGGTCAGATGACCCGCGCTGACGCAGTCACACCGACCACAACCGCAGTTTCTCAAGTTGTGTCTCGGTTTGGAGAGAGGTGATAGACAGCAGTGGAGTCGTGTATGTGTGCGTGCCGGGACAGTTTTATCATCAGGTGCTTGTTAATTGGATGCAGGCAGAAAATAGACGAGTTCCCCATTAAATCAGCCTCAACACTGTTCTGTGCAGTTTAAAACTCAGTGCATGTTCCAGATTATGTGCTACAGCTCACAGAGTGTTTGGGAAAAAAATCCAAATGCCAGGAGACATTTTCTTCACTGAAAGCAAAGCTGCATTTAGAATTTCAAATGAAAGTGCACTGTCCAATTGAGCTCGGCCCGTGTTCAGCCCATGTGTCGGCGCCATGCTCCGGCTGCTGCTGCTGCTGCTGCTGCTGCTGCTGTTCTAATGAGAATGATAATTGACTGCTGCAGTCAGCAGATGAAGATAAACTCTTGTGTTAATAATGACTTTGCTGACTCCAGCTCTTTTCCTTTGTGTTTTCAAGCCCGCTGCTCCCCACCCCACAAGTCAACAAGTAACCCCCCGCCACCTGAACTTTATCCTCACAGCTGTACGCGAGTCTGATGCTTCTGCACGTCGCGGACGAGTCTTCGCCGCTCGAGGCTTCCGCCGGTTTCCTACTCTCTCTCGCTTTCGCCTCCAACCCAGAGGAGAAAAATTGTGGCATCACAGCGAGCTTTGGCTGCCAGCGTGACATGTTGATCAGCTCCAGCGTTTCGTCTTTTAAAGATGCCTCGCTACCATATGCTCCAAAAGATCTATTTATACACGACTAGCATCATTTTGGGGTCCCATAGAATTTTGAATTACCCTTCTGTGGCTACAGTCGTATGCGGTATTTATTTCAAGTATGTGTCAGAGCCTCCTGAGGCCGAACTTCACGCTCTTTAAGTTTCACGCAGTAAGTAGGTGACGCAGGAAGTTTAGCAGTTTTTCAAATGTGGCGTTTAAATGTTCAGAGGAATATTCTCTATAATAATCAAGTGGAATATACAATCAGGATGTCTGGAAGTAATGTCAGTAAGCCTGCACCACAGACACATTAGTCTAATGAGTCACAACTTGGAACCATTCAGACGTGCGTCGTGTGCAGCTTGCACTACTTTAAGCTGCAGCCGTTAGTCAGTGATTCACCGCTGTGCAGCCAAACCTGAACTGTTCCACAGACTTTCCTGTCTGGGCCTGGATTCATGTTCCACACAGTCGGTTGATGCCTGGATGTTACTTAATGAGTAACTCTGCATTAAAAAGCTTGCAGATCTTCAAGAAACAACTTCTACCTTTTTGGTTTATTTCATTTTGGGTTTGTGTGTAACATGCCAGTAAGTGGCTGCTATTTGACAAACTACCGTAGTCTTGTCACTTGTGGGGCTTTTACAGGAGAACATTTTACTTTAAGCACATGTCCGTCATGCTAGTCCTTGGTCCTACCCTGAGGAAATGGTGCATGTTCTCCTTATGTGGCTCTACGTGGATGCGTTCACACTTAATTCAAAAAGCGGGGCTTTGTGCGGGGAGTTTTACTACCTGAAAAGTTTTTTTGTGGCGGGCAATCCGTCACTCCTGCAGCTCCTCTCCGGATTTGCATAAAAAAGAGGCGCGACTGCACTTGAGAGCGTTTTGTTTGTCCTCCCCTCTCTCATTGACATTCACTGTCCACGTCTCCTTCCTGGTGGCTCCGCAGATAGAGAAAACCGTGCTGTTACAGCCCAGTATGCTCATCCACGTCGCCGCTTTCATCTCCCGGCACCCGTCCGAGGGAGAATGCATGAGGCACTTTCGGGTTTTCATATTAAAATGTCCCCATGTTTCAAAGCTAAATTGGGCTTCATAGGGCTTTTGAACACTGAAAGAGAGTTGACTCTCCCAGTTTTTTATTCCCCTGATGGCTCCCCATGCCTGAGGAAACCTTTTCAAATGCACCTCTGTGTTCATCAGACACCTGGGGTGGGCAGAAAAATTGAGAGCAAGTACGTAAAGTTTGTATTCCAGATTACAGAATATACGGTCCAATTTATCTTGACTCCTGCTCTCTGAGATGATTTTACAGAGCAGAGCTTCAGGAAAAATCATTCTGATATCGACGTTCTCACGAGCCCCTTTGCCCTCCAGCCCTCTGTTTTTTTCTGAAGCGTCTTCACCAGATGATGAGAAGTGTCATGTTTTTCATGGGATATGCTGGTGTATTTTCTGAGTTAAAATGTGTGATTCCAGGGTGACAGAAAAAGGATTTGATTTTGCTACCCAAAATGTAAATAAAATATGTTTGAAATGCATATTTTACTGCGCTTGGCTTATGCTGAGGAGGCAGGAACGTGAGCGTTTCATTGCATATTCTGCTGTGAGAAGAGCGGCCTCGCCATGGGCACAGATGGAACGCTCCGAAGAAAAGTGCGAAGTGCTCAGTTGGTGAGCGTCTGGATTTTTCTTTCCTTTATGCTTCAGAGGCCAAATTTATTTATGGATTGACTTTTTTTTTTTTGCACCATCTGAGCAGGTTTCCGGAAGTATTGATGGCCGACTCGCACTGAAAGCAGCGAGCTGGAGGTGTGAGAGGTGATACCTCGAAAAGCATTTCTCCCTGCTTCCACTCAGTTCATATCCCACACTCTCTCTTCCAGCTGACTGGATTTCTCCAAAAAGCTTTTTTTTGTGCTCATGGAAAATAGGAAGAAGGACCACCGTCCCCTCCCCCCACCACTTCTCTTTAATCATGATAAATTTAGCGACAGGATCTTCCCCGGGGATAAAACAAATTTGGGTGTGGGTGATGCCTTTCACATCCCGTATTTTGTTCGACACTCCTTAATGGAAAGTTCATTTGCATTTATTTTGTCACTTTTAACCAAAGAGACATTCTGCATTCCTCACTCAGTGTCACTCAAAGCTAACGTGAGAGGGGGATAAAAAAACAGGGAGGGGGGGTGGAGGGATGGATGGGTGCTGCTTGCCAAGTATTCCTATGCATTGCAGAGATGAAAATAAAAGCTGGGAGAGAATGGGGGGGGGCTACGTGTTCTTCATCTGGAATGAAGTGTGTTGGGGGTGGGGGGGCTGTTGGAGCCTGCTCGGGCCTGCTTGAACGCGGACCCCTCTTCTTTGTGCGCGAGGGCATGACATGCGTGATGCAGGCGAGCAGGAGCAGGGTGTGAGGCAGCGAGTGCAATAAACAAGGAAGACGGAAAGCAAAAGAGAGATGCGCCGCTCCAATGAAGAATTCATCTAATGCAGGGAACATAAAGATGCTACGAGAATGTTCGCGGGTGGATTTCTGCGGATCCACCTTTGGCTGAGCTCGGCTGCCCTGAACTCTGTGTGCGAGGGCCCCGGGGAGGGCGGGGAGACCTGTTCTCTCTGCAGCGCCCTCGCGGCTTTTCGAGCGGTGGATGTAAGCTGTGGAGTTGTGTGGGGGGAATGTGGGGTTGCTTGCATGTGTGAACACGCGTGGTTTCAGCACAGGGTGGAGGCATCCGGCTCACCGAGCCGAGTCTGATGAGGCTTGATTGATGATTGAGAAAATAAATAATGAAAAGGCCGGCGTGTTTGAGAACAGGCTCCCTGCTGCGTGTGTTGATGTGTGCTATTATGAAATTGTCTTTTGTACAACTGGCTGCGTCCTGCTGTAGCAGAGCCGGGATGTTGTTCATCCAAGCTGCAGAATAACTTGTGCTCCAAGGTCAGTGATAAGCATCTCCCGTATTGTTTATTCACACACACACACACACACGTTCAGGCAGAAGAGGCTAAACAGCACAACAGCAGCACGTCTTCTGTTCCTCACGCTTCCTTTCATCCTCCCTCTGCCTCACCTTCTCTGCTTCCTAGCACCTCGGCGCGGCATTTTAACACTCCAGGTCTCAATTCCCGTTCCACTTACAGCCTGGGAACATAAAGCAAGCTCGGATACGGCAACTGCATCAAAGCATTTGTCTTTGATGTCAGGGATATACGTACTAAATCTTTCTGGAGGCGAATGGATTGCACTTAAAGGACGGAAATACATTATGCCTACCAATTTCGTAGCAGTGAAACATGGACTGCACGAGCACAGACAGACGCACATTAGCTTAGCTTGGACCGTATTTTTGCCTTCCATGTTGGACAGCACAATGTGCAGGCACACAAATGCCCACAGATAAACAATTAAGGCTCATCAGAGGTTGATTCTGTTTTGGAGGCATTCGTCGTGGCATCTGCTCGGTTTGAAGGCGACACACTGCAGATGGACCGGGGTAATTGCTGCACGCTGCACTGTCAGAGCATCCAGGTGTTCTGGAGTTCTGCTCTGGATCTGCTGCACCCCTCTCCTTTAGGGTTGAGTGATTGATTAGATCGCCTTCATTGTTACCTGCTCCCTATTCCCGATGTGATCACTTCAGCGCTTTGTTTACCTCTTAGCACTATTTGGAGGAAAGCCTCTACTGCATGTTTACATTTCATATTTGCTCATTTAATTAATGGCAAAAGCGATGTGTACAGAATTGGCCACTGAGGGTGTAAATTCAAATACGAGCCCTGCCCTCTTCAACATGTACAGTGTGTCTTCTCAGCACGCCACGTCTCTGTTTGTTGAGGGATGTTTTCGTCTGCATTATACATGGCATCTGCGTCTCGCCAGCCGTGCCTAATGAACGTTGAAACTGTGTTGTGTGTTCTGTCTGCGCCGAGCGACTGGCGTTCTCATCGTGTCAGATCCCTTTCACCGAAAAACCGGAGGAGCCGCGCTCGGCCTGTTATCGAGGCTCGACGGAGCGTTTCAGAACGACGCTTACGTAAATGTGGGAAAGACAGAAAGAAATTAGCTGTGATATCTCATTCTTCAGCTCTCGACAGGCACGAGCCCTCAGCTGTTAAATTCAAGGGTTTACCTACTAACAACTACTAAGCTGTGGATGAACCTGCACAGACATACACCAAACAGCTATTTGACCTTCAGACGCGATCGTGACCTGTCAATCTCCTCACCTCACTGGCACTGTTAGCGTTGATGGGGGAAGGCGGGGCCGTAAACGATAATAAATGCCCCCGCCACGTTGAGTGACATCACGCACTTCTGAACCGCATCTGTCTTCGGAAACATCTGCTGCTCCCAAGCTGCCAGCTCCGTGCTCGCACACATGCGTACATACTTGCACAAATGTGGCCCCCCTCAGGGCCTGCGGGGGGGACGGCGGTTCAACAGATTGTCGGCTGAAGCCCCTCGCTGCCCTTTAAGATGCTTCGTGCAGCCTCTTTGCCACACAATCCACACTGTTTCCCAAACAGCAGCTTTGGATACGTCGCCACGATACCAGTTACAAACTGCCGACACACCGCAAAGATTATATGTACAAATATGTGCGTTCCCAATCCACTCACTTCTGAGCTCACTTATTTTGTAGCTTCACCTGGGTTATAATTTGAAGGAGACGCCCACGCTCAGTTTGAAAGATAAGTACTAAATTACGCTGAAGGATAATTCTGCTCAGTGCCTGTGTGTTGTTACACATTTGCATTTAGCTCTCACAGATCGAGTGGGAAAGAAGAGAGTGTTGTGTTATAATAAAGCAAAGCCAAGAGTTTTTTTTTTCAATAGGTGCTGTGCCTTTAATATTGTCAGTGTTGGTAAGAAGATGCAGGTCCTGCTCTTTCCTCTTGGTTCCTGTCTGTTCTACCTTTCCCTGCCCTTTATTCCATCATTTCTGCAGAGGAAGATGCGTCATTTTCTTCTGGCCCCGTCCTCCATCCATCTCATTTCCACCTCCAGCTGCCTTCACGGGGCCGGAGCATAAACAGGGCAATTTGGCCGGTGATAGCATCTACAGATGTGCCGCCGACAGCCACCCCCCCCTCCCCGATAAGAACCGGCAGCAGCATGCCCCCGCTCCGGCAAACAATGGCGCTCCCACCAGAAAACGTGCAGAGAGGAGAGGGGGTGGGAATGTGTGGTGGCTGATTGAATGCAACTCTGAGAGTAATGTAGAGAATGAGAAAGGCTGAGACATTGTGGGGGGGGGGGCACAGTGGAGGAGAGAGGTGAACGTGGAGAGGTTATCCCCTCTCTGCTCTATCTGTGTGTCCATCAGCAGCGGGGCGGGGCGGGGCGGGGGGGGGTGGCTCCTTTATCTGGACGGCCTGTTGAGTTAGTGGGGGGGGTGCAGGGGCCCTTCATTCCAGCCGAGAAGGGGCATCACTCGGGACCTTAAGGAAACAAGCAGTTGACGAAAGACGCGGGGGGGCGGGCCAGCGGTGGCTGCTCTTTGTTGGATGTGATTGACATCTCCTTCATAAACCCCCCCACAGGTGACTCCCCCTGACATCGGCGGCTGCTCTGCTGAGCTCCCTCACCTCCCTCACCTCCCTCACCTCCCACCTTCCTTACCCTTTGCCGATAAGGGAGCGAGGGAAGGGAGGGTGGGGGGGCGAGACAGACAGAAAGCGTGAGGGGATGTATGGTTGCAGCACCAACACATTTATCTGTTCTCGGGTAACGGGAGCAGCCACCGCTGCCACGGTAACCCATGGCAACGACCTCTGCAGAAGGTTGGCCTCAAAATGGGCCAAGAATGAGTTAAATTCCCTTTGATAAAGTAAGACAACGTAACATGATTAAGGGCCATAATGGAATCAGTATTGTTTCAACTACAATTACCTGTAATGAAAAGGGGCTCCTTTCCCCCCAGGTACCGTGTGTGTGTGTGTGTGTGTGTGTGTGTGTGTGTGTGTGTGTGTGTGTTAACATGGCCGGAGGTCCAGCTGTCGACAAGTGAAATGCCCGTGGGAATCAGAAGAGCCACGTGATGCCCTGGAACAAAAGATTAATCACTCGTGTGCAGACTTTAACGCATTTCCTGTCCCTCATCCTGAAGTGCTAACACTCCTGCGGAGCTGCAACAATTAGTCCGCTGACAGAAACTAACCAGCAAGCGTTTTGATAATCAGTTAATTGTCATTTTCAAGCTTTGACCCTCTTGCAAGAAGGTAAACTGAATGTCTGTGGGGTTTTTGACTCGCCGGTTGAACACACCACTGAACGGATTTTTGGTGATGGGGATTTTTCACAATTTAGCCTGAATGGGATAATCGCTGAACTGAGGAAATGATTCCAAAGATGAAGTGAAAATAATCATTAATGCAAGCTGCAAGCCTTGCCTCCCAGTGGCTCATTAATTTTTTTGAATAAAAGCTCATTTTTTTAACGTGAGACCGCGATCTGCGGCGACAACTCCGACACTGATGAGTGACTCCGGCTGCGTGGGTGTGGTTTCTGGTCGACTGGCTCGTAACGAGTATCGACAGCTTTGTCTGTGGAGGGAGAAGATGATCTCACAGAAACGCATCAATTTTTTATCACTTAGAATATGATCAAGTCTCCTTTTTGGATTTCTACTGCTCCGTTTCTTTTTATTGTTGTCTGTTAATACATGATTTGACACATACAAACAGTGCAATAAACTTGCCGCTGAAAGCACAGTTATGGAATTGATGTTCCCATGGCAACTGACCCGGCCCCGTCACGCGTCCGTCTCCATCCATCACCGCGAGCGAGCCTCCTCGTCGTCTCTCCTCTTGTCTGCAGATCAGGCGCTGAGGGAGCGCCGACTGCCAGCAGCCTCATCCTTATGTGCCACTTCTCATCCACACACAATTGTCTGTGTGCGATTTCATTGTCGGCCAATTTGTTTGTGTGTTTTGTTTTTCTTGGCGTATGCAGGTAGAAAAGATATTCAGCAATCAAAGGAGCAGCTCGTCAGGAGAGATGCTGGTTACTGACCGTTGTTGAGAGCAAACCTTTTTTTACAGTGATTGTCCAGAGTGCACGTTATGTTGCCTGTTTTGCAGTAAAAACAAAGCAAGAGAACGCTTGTGAGTAGAGTGAGAAATGGAGTAATAAGGTGGAGTTGGCTTCTCCTCGCCTCAGTTGCACTCTAAACAGCAGCTGCGCCCTGGGGCCCATCCGCTGATAGTCATAAATGTTTAGAAGGGCCTTCTTTGCACAACATCTGGTCTGCACCCAGAGTGGCTCAGCAGTTAAAATATCCCTGCAGAGTTAGCTTAACATACTTAAAGGTTTTTGCTTTTTACTGACTGCCTGCTGCCATCATTGTCTTGAGGTTGTCATATTGGAAATTTAACAATAGGCCGGCCTGTCGTTCTGGGGCCCCGGCTGCTTTCTGTGGCTGTTTTTACAGGAGTCTCCTCAGGCACCGAACCGGTTACGAGGTCAGAATACGCTCTTTTCTCCTTTTTTTACAGCCCAGCGGATAGAATAAGAGTCTCTGTCTGAGGCCGGCTCCTGTGGAGCACCACCCATCCATCTTCTGTCCGTCCTTCTGATCTGTGTTCTCTGCTGTGGGGAGTTAGTACGCCTTTGCAGTCGCCATTGTTCTGCACATATCCAGCCTTTTCCCCTGATTAACCGGTGGCTTGTTACGTGGTCCAGTGCAGGTCGCCAGAGGAGGCGTTTCTATTTTTAGCGCGGCCATAAAGTTAGGTGTTTCGTTTTTAACAGGCAGCTGTTTGGATCGGACAAAAACATATTTGCTGCGTGAGGGTGCCGGTGTTTTGATGGCCCGTCACTCCCGGCCACCCCGCCCCTGATGGTGAAGAAGACAAATATGTTGTGATGATGCAGCCAGACAGTGCATTTCCATCATTTCCTTGGGCTCGTCAGGCTTCATATGCTATGAAGTCCCTCCGTGACTTCTTTATTAGATTCCAGCACGTGGCCATTAATTAATCCTGTTTTCATTCTTGTCAGTCTTGGGAGACCTCCCACCTGCCACCCCCGACAGGACGAAGGCTGCTGTTAGCTTTTCACTGTGGAGCGAACATCTTTTCAGACACACAACGTTCACTTTTTTTCTTACGAAAGGAGTAAACTCTGTTTTCCTTCTCCTCCCAGCTGGTTGCGCAGATTATTAGATCTTCCCCTACCAGGCCATCCAGACTTTGTAATCAAACATTGAATACAGCCCTGTCTTTGTCGACACCACATACACAAAAAAAGAAGAACAAGAACAAACCCTCTTTGCACTGGATATAAAGATTTCATGCTATGGATTTCATATAAGCTGCAGAGCCACTGAAGAGCAGCACCCCCTCCAAGTTAAATTTCACAATGATCTTGGCTGCATTAGAGTGAGAGTGGAATCTTCTTTCCATTTACCACAAACCCTGGAGCACCTTGATTAAGAGTGACAACCTGTGGGGGGGTGGGCGATGTTTTGCTTTTATTGTTCAGAGGGAACGCCTTTGAGTCTTTGAGTGGGTTTTGCAATGCAGTTAAATTAAAGTGTGATAACAGACACACAACAAGCGTTTGTCCCTCAGAGCTTCAGCCTTAACTGCACATGAGCTTCAGTGGTGCTGTTTGCATACAGAGTGCATCACTCTATTAATAATCACACACAACCAGCGCTGTACCAACGGTAGGTTTATTTTCCTGCACTCTGAACATTTTGGCCCAACAGTGATTTTTTTTTTCTTTTTTACAGAAACCCAGAAGGAATTGGCCCAGTGGCGTTTTAATCTGTACTCAAAAAGTAAACCTTGAAATTGGATGCATAACACTCGAATAAGTGAAACCTAAACCTTCGCAAGAAATTCGGAAGAAAAATATCACATAAAATCCCTACCATCTGCGCACAGGAAGTCTAAATCCCAGCAGAACAAGGTGCAAGATAGGATTTTCCTCTTGTTTGAAGCAGTTGCATTGCATCAGTCTGATTGTTGAATCTGTCTGAAGCATTGATTAAACTTTTGCAGCTTTGGACTGGAATACATTATATTGAAAGGTGTTTTGTCCAATCGCGTTCATGTGAATTACTGGACTGTATTAGTAATATTAGTACAGGTGTATCTAATAAATGTCCCTTTCTGTTTGAATCGAGAGGATTTCTGTTCAACTGATCCTTTGAAATCATCCCAAATATATCAAAGGTGATATCAATAAGCGGTGAATACTTTATTGTTTTTCTCTAAGGATGTAACTATAAGTGTGTTGGCTGAATGGTATGATTTGCTGTAATAGAGGAAGCCCTTAGAAGTATTCCTCTCCCCCCTGAAGCTCTGAAACCTTCAATTAGGGAATTAATTATCTCCTGCTGCAGCTGGCCTGAAAGGAGCAACCACAGCACGAGGCTGAAGTGAACCGAATGAGCAGAGCACATATTGTACTCTTAGACCTCTGCTAAGCACACGCTTCTCAAAGCCAATACATCTAATAGCTAACATTATTGGCTCTCTTCTTTTTTTTGCTTTCGAGCCATTCCCCCACTCACACTAATGCAGGTTCCCATTGTCATTTCTTCACACTCTCGTTTTTGCTTTATCCAGGATTGGATCTTTTCCCTCCATTTTTTTGGCTCAGCAAAACTTGATTTTTATCTCTGTCTGGTATTGTGAAATTCATAAAAGCGCCAACATTAGGGTTGCGATTGTTCACGGGTTGCAAAACAGTGATAGATCTGTTGATAAGGGAGGAATGAATGGAAAGGTGGAGCCTGGGAGGGAAAACTCCCGCTCCCCTTGAGCGTTCACACACCAGTAAATATCAATTTGTAATAGGCGGCACAATCTAGAAATTATTCTGATGTGAATTTGCTCCTTTACTGTCCCCGCTTTCCTCCAGGCCGACTTGTGCACTTCTGTTTCAGGTATTGATCTCCCACATTTCCCACAATGAATTTCAGTAATCCCAAGAGAACTTGTTGAATTCAGAGAAGGAGAAGTGGGGAGGAGGAGGAGGAGGAGGAAAATGATGGTGCGATAAGAAGGAGAGTCCCAGTTGTGTCTGTCTGGTTTAGTGATTCTACTATCCGTGCAGAAATTGGGATCGCTGTATCTTTTTGTGATATTTTTCTTCCTTCTGATGTGGAAGAGCTGTTCCTAATTGCAAAATGTCAAATCTGGAGAAAAGCTCCCACTCTTTGCCCCTTGGGGACTAAAGCTAAAACAGTGTGTGTGTGTGTGTGTGTGTGTGTGTGTGTGTGTGTGTGTGTGTGTGTGTGTGTGTGTGTGTGTGTGTGTGTGTGTGTGTGTGTGTGTGTGTGTGTGTGTGTGTGTGTGTGTGTGTGTGTGTGTGTGTGTGTGTGTGTGTGTGTGCGTGTGTGTGTGGGAGGGTTGTGCACATCCAAAACCCTTCTGCAGGTGCTTGATCCAGCACGGATAAATCTGCTGGATCAAGTTTTTCTCTATCGTTCGTTGTGTTTGCAGAATTGTATTTTTTATGCTTTTTCAAATAATATACTGCACCTTTAAATCATCTCCTTTTACACCGTGCCCGGGTGTGTGTGTGTGTGTGTGTGTGTGTGTGTGTGTGTGTGTGTGTGTGTGTGGGGGGGGGGGGGGGGGGCCTTGACCAGTGCAAGGAAACGTGGCTCAGAGTTGAGGAAGTTTTCAATGTGCAGGGTTCATTACCCCATAATACTTGGAGGTAAGACTCGATGCGTTACTGGGTTTGTGTGTTTTTAAAGTGTGTAAGTGTTACTTCAGTTCAGCACCAGGAAACCTAGAAATTGTCCTTTGGGTCAGTTCCCGACATAAAATTGAATGGATTTGAAGAATTCCTAAACCTGTTTTCCTCGAGCTCCCCAGGCTTCGACCTGCTTCACCTGCCCTCCCTCTTTGTGAGGACAGTTGTTGTTATAGCAGTAAATGTGAACTGACCTAGACTGTTAACACTGTACATGGATTTTATTTATCATCATCAAGTCAGGGCTGGGAGATATCTGAAGTAAATGTATCGATACATTCTGTCATAAATCCAAAATTAATGTACAAAATGTACCTGTTTTATTTTCCATCATTAGTCAAATCATTTCATCTTTTCTACGGTAAAGGGGAACAGAGAACTGAACATGAGAGGCAGCTGTCTCCCAAACAACAATGAGTAAGTGCTGCGTTCAGAAGAGGCACTCAAGTTGGATCTTGTCCGTTAAGTATTGTTTGGTATAAACAGTTTCAGGGGGTGTTTCAGTGGCTCGGAAAATATAAGCCTTGTCTGATTTTAATATGTCGGGATCTTTTTTATCCCAATTTTTCACAGTCACCGCCACCAGTCCAAACACAGCATTGTAATATGAGCAAGTCACATTTTTTCTTCCCTTAATTACTTAAAGTGACACTGAGTACAGTTGTATTTTTGATCCGCGGTGAAAGGCAGTCGCTTACTAATTCAGCCGAATCTGGAGGGAGATCTCGAAATCCTTCTGCATATATTCCATTAAGCCGCTCATTGTCATTCTATCCCTGATTTTAATTAAGAATAGTAGGAACCCAACTGTGCCATTTAAGCGTATGTGCGACGCGTTGCTGCTCCGAGGCGGGGCGGACCCGTCGTTAACGCCTGTGCAGCGCCATCCTTCTCTGCTAATCTCCATCCGCTGATGGACACATTCGTTCATTAGCATTCGTGTGATTATAAGCTCTGCTGCCATTGCCAAGCGGATGATGCGAGGTTCTGGTGAATCCGAGTAACCGTTCCTGGCGAAGCAGGAATCTTGTGCCGCCGCGGGGTGAGCCGCTTTATTTTGTTGGAGAATGCGGCTCGCAGGCACAGCAAGATCAGCGGGGCCACATTTTTACTCTTATTTCTGCCGTTTGAATGGAACAAAGGAAATGCTGTCCATTAGCATAAAACTCTTGCCAAGTGTTGTGCTCTGACCGTTGAGACATTATTGCTGCGCTGGAATCATTTGGCCTCATCACACTCTGGTAATAAGAGTTGAGATTGGCAGTACAGCACTTTCTGTTCAATAGAGGCTGCTGAGCAAGGGTGTGGAAAATGAAGCCTCCACCCAGTCGATTTGAATGCAGAATGGTGATTAATTGGGATCAATAGCTTTAGCGTCTACGCTCGCCGCTTCCCCTCTACGGCGCCCCACCTTGACACCGCACTTAATGTACTTAGGCGCGCTTAAGGCCGTGCACATCGCGCACATGCGTGTTAGAGACGTCATAACGTGAGGAATTCGCTTCACTACAAAAACATAACAAAACATGGCGTTGTTTTGTTTATGCCCCCATTAACGCTCATTCACACACACACACACGCACACTTAAGACACTGCAAACTGATGAACTCAGGCTGGAGCGATGTGATGAGGCAAGGGGAACGAGGGATTAGTCGATCGCGAGCCAGGGGAACAGCAGTCGCTGCAGACCGAGTCAGAAAGTATCTGAAGTCAGGTTGTTTGGGGGGCAGCGTTCGCTCTCTCATGTCTGCACAGGAGTTTCAGGGCTCTCCTCCTGTGTCTGGAGGCGTCGCTCACAGTTGTGGGTGTGTCTGTCGCTTTTAGACCCGGGCCACATTAGCTCAGCGTAACCTCATCTTTTGAAATGTCATCGCTGCGCGGGCAGAAGTGTTTCCCCTCTATGTCGAGAGTGTTTTTCACTTAAAGCCAGTCCACATGGCACAGTTGTGTTTGAACTCTGCAGTGTTCACTGTGCTGTGTGGGCACATGTACTGTAGATACAAGAGCTGAGTTGTTCAGTATCTCGAGTGCAAAGCGAGAGGTTAGATTAGACGAACATAGACGTCTGGGTGTTTGGACCTCTCGCTACCACACACGGACCATAAGACGCCGAGCACCACACCACACATACAGACACATCCATAAATGAACAGTAAATGCACTCAAACACTCTTAAAACTCTGTCTTTTTGTGGGTCAGTTGGAATTAATGTCAGCTAGTTTTGTTATCATCATCTGGATACTGACATTAATCAGTGCGACTGACAACAGAACATCTACGATGCTTTTCTTTCCAATTTCTACAGCATAAAAGATCATATTCACATTTCAGAGGGATCATTATTACAGGAAACACCACCACCAACATGAAGCTACCATTATATCTTACTGACAACAGCTACTAAACCTGCAGTGGCATTTTATCACTATTTTATCCTTGATGAATTCAACTTTCATTAAAATGCTGACATATATTAATATGTATTGAAGAATTTCCCCTCCAACATTGTATATACTGATTACTCACACTACACTACAGCTGCTAATCATAAAAAAAGCATTTGACTCAGTGGAGAGCTTTAGTCACTCTAATCTAAATAACTCAGCCGAGGGATTTTTTTCCTACCTTGCCTTGATTATACAGCAGGTGATTGGCAGCTTTGATACAAAAATATCAGTGCTGGCATCGACTAAGCTCATATTAGCTGAACCATTGTGCTGAGATGTAGTGAGAAAAGCTGGGAGCGTCGGCCCGGGTGATGATGGGAGTGTGTAGCTCTTTGGGGGGGGCTTATCTTAAAGTGTGATTTATCCCAGAGCCACTCTTGGCAGGGGATTTGAAAAGCCGTCTGCAGGTGAGAGAGGGCAGAGACGCCACATCATCACTCAGCAAGACTTCAGCATCACTTCCCTGCCACAGTTGCACAAGCAAAACTTGCATTCATTAACAGATGAACGCACACTGGAACCAGCCTGTGCGGCACATATTTTCATCCATTCGTTTCTCACACACACACACACACATTACCAAGGAGACAACCACAGCGAGCCCAGAAACTCGAGAGGCCCCGTCATGGTAATAACACAGCGTGATGTTCTCTTCACTGCGGACCGAGTGGCCTTCTTACTTTTTCAAAACAGCTCTTCCTTTTTCCCCACGAACAAACTGAAGAATACCATTTGCAGTTTACACATTGTAAGTTTATTTTAATTGAAGCCGTCTTGGGCGATTGTTCCAGACTCGACCCGCCGGTGCTGGCTTCAGATCAATGGCTTCAAACGCGGGAAATAATTATTTTTGCGTCGAGATGAAAGTCGGGGTGCGGGAGCGCAAACAGCCCGTGGATCCTGCCTTTTTTTTTAATTAGCGCCGTATTTCTCCTGCTCTGCGTGGCAAATTAACATCCACCATCGAGGATAAGTGATTGTGCAAGGCTGTGTTGTGTCTCTGTGTGCATTTGAGGATTTGTGCGTGCAGGGGGTCGATGGGTGTTCAGGTGTTTGTCCTCTTCCACTCCCGAGAATCCGTCTTGAAAATTAAAGTGTTGCTTCCACTTTGTTTTCCAGCCTTAAAGATTAGAGCAAATATATAGCATCTTGTAATAGTTTAAAACAGTTTTTATCTGTCTGTTTTATCAGTCTGTTTGTTTTTCCAATCAGACCCAGTGAAAGTACGACTTCCTCCCAAATGTATTAAAATAAATGTAGCTGAGAGTTGAATAAGTGAAATGGAATGAATTTAAAACAAAGTTCTATAACAGTAGCTGTTATTGAGTCCGATCTGTCAAGATGCCTCCGCTGCAGTGAACCTGAGGCAGTAATGTTAAATTCAGGTCATTTCACAATGTCTCCGCGAAGCCCTTGAAAGTTTGTTTTTAAATCTGCAGCCAGATTACGCAGCAGTCAGAGTAATAAGAAAAATAATATTTATCAAGGATTCACACCAAAAAGAAAATCGAATCTGCTTCAGTGAGCTTCAGTGAGCTTCAGTGAGCGTGTGACGGTGGTTTGATCTGTTTGATTGACAGTGAACAAACAAATCACTAGCTGTCATCATCATTTATCAGTAAACTTCAGCCTGAGTGCAGAAAACAGAGCAGATAAAGTTGGAAGCATCTGCTGTGGGTTTCGGTTCTTTCATCGTTCCTGTTCAGGTCGTCGACTTCCCACCTCTGAAGTTTTACACAAACATTTGTTACTGTGCTGATGTTGATGTTCCTTTTGTTTCATCCTTCTCTCACCTTGGTCTTTTCAGGGATGCCCAGGTTCGCGAGCCAGCCGGCACCGGCCACCGCGCGCCTGGGGGACAGTCAGGTGATGGCGTGCGAGGTCAACTCGGACCTGGTGCCCTTCGCCCACTGGGAGAAAGACCGTCAGCCGCTGGAGCCCAGCTCCAGGCTGGTCCAGCTGCCGAGCGGAGCCCTGCTGATCAGCAACGCCACAGAGGCCGACGCCGGTCTCTACCGCTGCACGGTGGAGAACGTGGGGTCGTCCAAGTCCAGCGACGAGGCCCAGCTCCGGATACTGCCAGGTAGTGTGAGGAAATGAACTCATCTCAGACAAAGAGGGAGACGTTCAGTGAGCCGTAGGGTTTTATAGACCTCATTTCAGTCAAAAAAAACGGCGATACTCACTGCAACAATCCTGTCAGATGATTTGTCGGACGTCACACTTCCATCGTTATCCAATAATAAAAGCTTTTATCCGGCTTGTCCTCCATTGTTAAGTGTTAATCAAACCCCACATCCTTGATTACAGTGCAATTATGTTTGAGCTTCGAGGCTATTGTAGAACATCTTGTGCGGTAAATTGAAATTAATATTTTGTTCAGTTCTCAGAAAGATAGCAGGGACCATAAATCAGACTTCAACGGGACCCCAGCGGGGGTCTTCACGTCTCCACCGAGGAGGTGTGGGTACAGAAAGAAAACTCATGAAGTGAAAGTGAAGGAACCAGATGTTATCGTTTTAGAAATAGTGTATTGATGTCTTTGAAGTCACCACAAATCAGCTTGAGAATAAAGTCAGGAATGAGTTGAAAATTACTTTTATACCTTTGTATTTTGCAGTTGAAATTCTGGTTTGAGTCCTGTGTACGTGCCGGGGTGACTCGGGTCCTGGTAATTGCAGGATGTTAGCTGCAGCTGGAATTATTCAGGATTACTTTGAACTAAAGAGCCCAGGCTTCAGCTGTCTCAGGCATCAACATGGACATTATTCATCCGACCGCTCCTGTTCTGGATGTCAGGACTCCTTTTGAAGATTTTTTTTTTTTAGACGGGTGACATCCGACAGTTGCTGCTTCGCTTCATTTGCCCCCCCGCCCCTGCCCAAACCCTACCCTCAGCCTTAACCATGACCTGCTCTTTTTTCCCTTCCTCTCCCATCTTAAGAAACTGGAGAAGAGAGGAAGCTGGAGTTCCTGGTGCAGCCTGCGTCCGTGACCAAGGTGGCGGGCACCGGCGTGCTGCTGCCCTGCGCCGTCACCGGTTTCCCTGCGCCGCACGTCCGCTGGATGCTCGGAGACAAGCTTCTGCAAGAAAGGTACGAGCAAGTTGGAATTGCTGTGCATTTTTGATCTGTTTTAAGAATTAAAGAATCCTTGAAATGCCGCAGAATTACTTGGGGCACTTTTGGTGCTCTGACTAGCGTTGAAGCGAGCACGCTTTGCCATTTTCAAACACACCTTTCAAAATCACCTTCACCCATCAGAGCTGCCAGTAGTTACCTCTACAGTCCTGCACTGCTGTGCTCCCCCGGCTCTCACACATTCCTTGCATTTGAAAAAGCAACAAACACCGTAATGCACTGCTCCTTTGTACCTGCTGCCTCTGG
Source organism: Psettodes erumei (assembly GCA_016785225.1). Lineage (NCBI taxonomy): Eukaryota > Metazoa > Chordata > Actinopteri > Pleuronectiformes > Psettodidae > Psettodes > Psettodes erumei. The sequence continues at coordinate 1,762,569 of JAFBJZ010000863.1, read as the reverse complement.
CCTCCAAACACTCACCTCTCAGACCTGGCGCCTGCTCCCCAAGGTGTTAATGCTATTCTGCCACTGCTACCCAGAGAGCCTCGGGGGGGCGGGGGACCTGGACGTGCCTACAGAGCCACTTCAGCTGGGAGGCAAGGCTGCAGGTCTGCCAGCCGAGGGGAAGTTCACAAATTAAGAGCCAAGGAGAGAGCGAGAGTGTCACAGCGCCGGTGCTCTCACTCCTCTGGCTCTCATTAGCTCCGGCAGAGCAGCTCAAATCCCTTGGAGAGAATTGCATTGGACATGGGAAGTTTGATTTTCACCAATTAAGGAAGCCCATTGTTTACCTAACCACTGCGCTGCGGCCCTATAGAATAATAACCTTGCAACTTGGGGGGTCAACAGAAAATGGGGCTCATTCATCTAAATCCTGCCCAGAATGGGATTTCTGCTTTCACTGAAATTAAATGTAAGGTCAGCACGTTGGTAACCACAAAGCTCCAGTGTGGGAGCAGCTCCAGTATCATTATGCTTCCCAACGTTTAGTCCTGAGTCCCTCTGACCTCCAATGGGAGCTGACTAAAAAGGTACTTACTACCTTGTATTAATTACAAAACGTTATCTGGTGTGCAAACCTGCACCCCCCCCCCCTTCCCTAACCCCCCCAGGGTGTCTACGTTGGTAATTAGCAAGCATACTCTGAACAACCAGGAGGTCCTTGTGATATATTGAAGTGGACCCCCCCCGTGCTCCCGCCCCTCAGAGCAGAGATGGATTGTGCGGCGAATACATTCCCGGGGCCGCTCTTTTGATTTTAATACGACATTGACAATTAGAAAGAATAGCAGTGGAACTTTCTTTCTTTTTTTTCTCCTTGAGAGTCTCCTGTCCCTCTCAGGCATTACATGAGAGATAGAAGAGCCGCTGTCAATTAAAAAAAAAAAACTGCCGGGGTGGAGAGAGAGAGAAAAGGGGGATTCTGCAAAGAGCGTCTAATTGGTCTTTGGTGAAACGGCCTTGAAAGAGGCGACACCGAAGCTCATAGGCACGAGATGAAAGTTTCTGAAGATGCGTCAAAGCGTCCGATTGAAGGAGGGGTGACTTGCTGACAGCGGGGATTATCACGTCGAGCTTCTGCCGCTGTCTTGTTTCCTCTGTCTCTCCCCCCCCCCCCGCCTGTGTTCACAATAAGTGAAAGCCAGTTTTACCCTGAGCGACAGATAATGTTGATTGTTGATTCCAAACGAGCCGTGCGTGGTAGACAATATAGAGTCTAAGGTCTGCCTGTAAGGGCCAGATCAGAGATTCTGCTCACCCTCGGAGGGATGTGGTATATTCGGGGGGGGTTCACGTCCAACGCATGCGCACCAACTGACTGACTCCACAGAAGTACTTTAGGTTACTTTGAAAGGCCTCAGAGTCCTTCAAAAGTCTTTTGAAAATGTGTCATATGAAGGATTTCTGTTTGAAGAGTCTCATCAGTATGTTATTCATTAGCTGTCAGAGGACCCACATTGCTGCTTCTTTGGTATGGCCTGTCCGTGCAGGCGCTCAGGGCTGCTGGAAAACTGATGATGGGACAGATTTGGACAAACCTCCAACACCCTCTAAGCAGCACTTACCGTGCGCTCTCCATGCACCTCTTTCCCTCATCTCCTCGCACTTTGCCCCGTTGAACAGATTTAGTACTTTAGTCCCTGCTTTGAGGTCTCCTGCTGCACCGAAGCTTTAGTGTTTCATTCCAATCCAATTTTATTCCTGTAGTGCCAATTCACAACATACATTATCTGGAGGCACTTTACAGAGTCAGGTTGAGACCCCACCATGTTAGAGAGAGAGAGAGAGACCCAACTGTTCCCGCAATGAGCAAGCACTTGGCATCAGGGGAAAGGAAAAACTTCCGTTTAATGGGCGGGGACCTCCAACAGAACCGGACTCAAGGGTTGAAAGAGGGGGTGGGGGAGAGAGGAGAGAGACCAGGAACATTTGGATATGTTGTTTTATTTAAGTACTGTCAGACTAGACAGCTGGTGATCGAGTTGTTGTTTTTCTATCTTAAAAAGTCCAATATTCTGGCTGTCATACCTCACAATGTGTTTGTGATTGAAGAGGTTGACTGTGTTCATGTCTACCAATCACAGCAGGCGGTTTTATGTATACATGTAGCTGGCTTGGAGGCAGATGCAGGTTTCACTTCAACCTTTCCAGGAGACGGCGTGCACAATAAACGTTTATTATGTAAACACAGTTTTATGAATGAAAGTCAGCCTGGATCCATTCATCTTCTCTCAGCCGGGGAAGGAGGGCTCTGAGGGTGCAATTAATTTTTTGATACAACGCTCCTCGTGTATACAGCGGCACACAGAAGGGTGCTTGAAGACGTCCGTCGTGGGTTAAAGTCGCAAACTCGTGTCGTAAAAGAGAAGAAATAAAAAGGCCGATGAGCTCGTCTTTTTGTTGAGATGCTGTGTCATTGTCGTCGCTGCAAAAAAAGTTTTTTACGCTCGGCTGAAGTGGAAGAGTTGGTGTGTCATTACCTGTAAAAATGCAGTCCATTGAAGAGTTCCATAATATTTCTGCACTTTTACCATCTGGTCTGACTGGAGAACCAGCGCCACCAGCTGTTTATGTTGCCAGACCGACTCCTCCTTTTCTCATAACAGTAGTGGATGGAAACGTGCATGATATCCAACCAGCGTCTGTTAAATTTTGGTTAAAATTTGCTGATTTGCTGTTTTCTTTTGATCTGCGTTAGGAGACGTCACACATGCGGGAGGAAATAAGCAGCTGTCGTGCCTGACTTTGCTCAAGATGTAACGCGCTATGTTGTACAGTCTGATCCCAGCTATAAATCTATATATCAATATTAATCTGAAAACCAATTACTCTTAATATTAGAAATGAATACATGTTTTTTATCTCACTGATAAGTCTGTTATACTGTCTTGTGAGCGATAACTCTGCTGAGATATCTCCACACAGTATCACGAAGGAAAGATTTATACTGCAATTACACCATGACTTATTCTCCTATAACATGCTGTTTATGCATTCACCATCCGGGCCTCAGATTCGTTTAGGCACCGAGCGAGTCTGCTGCCAAGGACACCAAGCTCGCCGTTTATTCTGATTAAGCTCGGCGACACCGTAACAGAATATTAACACTTGGAGCCGCTCGGTCAACACGTTGAAAATGCGCTCTTAGTGAGTTCATCGATGGCGTCTCACACACACCGGTCCGGATGACACTCATGAAAAGGACAGTCGTCTTTTGTTCTTCAGAGTATCACTCTATCACCTAATAGAATTCCCCAGCAGTCAATGAAATGGATGAATTATGCATGTCGGCTAGCAACAGGGAATTGACAGAGCATGTAAATCAACCCCCCCACCCGCCTTCCGAAGCCTCGGAGCCATCCGTCTCCTCCCCTCCTTGTCTTCTCGCCTTCATTCGGATATGATTGTGTATATTGCATTTGCTTGTTTGTGAAGGGAGATGCATGGTGTGGGAAATTTGTTTGCATTGGGCCATTACTGGACTGTCTCGCACACGAACACACACACACACACACACACACACACACACACACACACAAACCATTTTATTCTCTTCTCTCTGGCTGAGAGAAGAGAATAAAAGCACAGACAGACGTGTAGAACTGTAAAAATGCACATACACACTTCTGTCTGTGGGAAGTCTTCATTTCGGTGAGCCCAAGCTAACGTGGATGTAAAATAAAAAAGAGACCAAGAACATTGTTGATGAGGTTTGAAATCAAACGGCTAATTTTACATCTTTTAAAGTGAGTATCATCAGACCTCACGCTGCAGGAGCAGCTGGAAACAATAGAACCATCACAGACTTCTCCCACCTTCTGTTTTTTATTCTCTGATCTTCCTTTAGTCTACACTTTAGTCTTTGAAATATGTCCTAATGCTTAATTTAAAAGGAAGATAATAAATGAAAGAAGAGCAATGATCTCAAACAGCTGTTAGTATGACGTTACAGCCGATGCTGCTGGGAGCATCAGGCGTGTTTTAATACGTGTCCCAGAGCAACAAGCACTGAAACAGCCGGTAATACCGGTCAGACGTTGTATGTAAACACGGGTTAGCCTTTATGAAATGCTTTCCAACGTTGTCCTCATACATCACTGTTCGCTCATTGTGAACCTGTCAATTCACAACAGAAACTGTGATGAATAGTCATGACGTGGAGTTCAAACCGCCAGCACTTCTGTAATGGTTTAAAGATTTTGATAGCTCCGGCGGTGCTGCACGCGCTCACAGAATCATTGATCCTTCTCCTCTGGAAAATACAGCACGACTGAACAAATGCCATTTAAGTTTACATCAAAGCTAACAATCCCCTCAGACGCAATCCTCCACAGTCGTCTTTTATTTTGTCCGTGGGCGTCGTGAAGCGACGCTTGGAACTTTAACCCACTTTGTTCTCCGCGTCTCTTAAAGTGCAGTTACAGCGTTAACACCCACACCACCGACTGATTTCATTGATTTTTTTTTTAATTAGCAGTTTCTGTTTTCAATCCAATTTCACGAAAGTCTGCACCGCCGCTCTGCTTTCAAGCAGCACGGTGAACGGCCACCGCAGTAAAGATGCGGATAGAGCGACTTAACCTTTCAGCTTCTCAAAAGAAGCCTGTCGGAGATATACAACCTCTCAGCGTTAATGGCCCGTGATTTTCCCCCTCGCTCCTTTCTTCAGAGTAACCATTAATGAGGTTAATGGCAAATGTCTGCCTTGTGCTGAACTCTTACTCATCCTGAAGCAGCAAACGATGGACTTCTTCCCAGTGGCGTTTCAGGTCTCATCAGGAGGCATCGATTCGGCCGACAAACACAACAGTTACTCTCGCCGCAGAACACAGTGGCGACTGCAGAACTTATTTCTAAGGAGGGGGAGTAAAGAATCACAGTTTCTTGTCCTCTCGCTGTCAGAATGTGTAAGCCAGCAGCCTGTTACTCCTCCATCACGAAGCTTTAATATTCAGTCTGTTTTCCTCAAGGTATCAGTTCAATTGGGTGGTGTTTGTGGATGAAACAATAGAATGAATGAAATGCATTCCAGTGCAGCACCACCGCTAACTGCAGCAAAGATCTATGCAAATATGTGCCCCGCATGTTTCCCTCATCTAGAGAGGGTTAGCATGTGCAGTCCAGCGCGCCACATTCTTTGTGATACACGAGGCCCGTGTGGTTAAAGTTCTGCTTAGAAACCCACAATTTTCTTCAGCAATGGTAAAGTGATAGATGGCAGCAGCAGCAGCAGCAGCAGTGGGTGAAGGTAATGGAGTGGGTGCGCTGGCATGTGTTGCTGAGAAAACAAGACAAGCAACATGGTTTTCTGGCAGCGAAGCATGGGAAGTCTCCTTTTATGGATGTCCCTCAGTCCCCAACACACACACACAGGATCTCAGTGGCTCTCTTCAGAGCATGTTGCCTGTCACAGCATCTATTTAAATTTTATTTTATTTTTAAAAAATTTTTACTGTCACACTATAGGTCATTGGCTTTAACAGGTACCGAGAAATTCAACGTATGCACGTGTTGCATTCGACCTCTTAAAGCTAAAACTGCGCAGCATCATTAGTTGAAGCAGAACTGATAATATGGGGCTTTATGCATCGATGGTCCACACCTGCACATTGTGTTTAACAGCAAACACACAACCGACCTGCAGAGCTTTACTGTGGCTCTTCACCAGACATTATGTTTGTATACGTCCTATTTAAAGGCTTTACAATCCTGCGGAATGCTGCAGTTTTGTAGAGGTTATGCAGCATGGAGCACCCTGAGTTTAGTGGCTTCAAGGCCCCCGGAGGACTCACCAGAGCCACCTTAAAGTATATTATGCGAGTTATGCGCTGCAGGCTTCATTGTAATATGCGCTAATCGAACAATGGGTTTATTCTAGCAGACCCAGGTAGGGAGGGGGAGAAAAAAGAAAGCAAATAAAGTCAGGTATGCAAGAGCTGTTTTTATCTCCAGGGCCTTGCAGCTTTCCATTACGAGCCAGAAGAAAACAGAAATGTTTTCATAGTCGAGTCACTTAAGTAGCCTCAGCCTGTGCTGCCGGCACCAAGTTGGTTCTCACATTATTTTATAGTTGTTTATTTCTTCATTTCTTTATTTATTTTCTTAGCTCGTCTGGCTTCTCTCCTTTGTCTCTCCTGTTTGTTTCCTATTATGCCTTATATCTCTTATCTGAAGAGGAGTATGTGAAGAAGGAAATATCTTAAAGCGAGACAGATCATTCCAATCTGCCTGCACACCTCCAACATGATTCACAGTCACAGCATTGTTGTGATTGAGAGCTGGTCAAAAGTGTGTGTGTGTGTGTGTGTGTGTCTGTGTGTGTCTGTGTGTCACTTTGCGATCGCTTCGAAACCACAACACCTGGAGCAGCACAGTAGTTTGCATTCATGACGGCACAGGGAGAGATGGGTTGGTGGACAGGTTGGTAGATATGGAGAGAGAGAGAGAGAGAGAGAGAGGCAGTAGGAAAAAGAAATTAAATTTGAACAAAGAGGAAAGAGAGGCCAAACCAAGAAAAGTTTCCAGATTGCTGCTGTGTCCATTAATAATGAATCCCCTTTTTTGTTGTGACAGCTGCAATGCCCCCCCCCGTGTTGCTGGTAGTGCGACCTGTGCCTGTCACAGCCCCGCTGATTGCTCTGTGACAGCATATTGCACTGCTTCCTTTAAAACACAAACACACACACACACACACACACACACATGCCACAGTTCCTCAGTGATCTGCAGCTTCCCCTCGCCCAGGTGTACCGACCTTGCCACCACTTCTGTGTTACGGAAGGCTGAGTCACCGCTCACACATACCTAATGTGCTCTCCCCTCCCTCCCCCGAGAGCCTCCCCGGGATCTCGGTGGCTGCCACTGTCTTCAAAGCTGAGTGGCAGGACAGGGGCAAGTTGTGTGGGAGACCTCTGCATGTTGACAGGGCATCTTCCACACCTCTTCTGGACCGGCTACGCTCTGGAGAGGGTGGAGGATGGTGTTTTTCCATCCAACGTTTTGAGAGTGATAAATGATGTTTTTAGGTGTTATGATAAGGAAAGTCAAAAACTCAACATTTTTTGACAGGTCAAGCCCTGATTTGGATAAAATATTTTGGCAGAGTGCAACAACAGACAATATGGAAAGCTGCAGCTGAACTCAGTAAAAGAGATCAAGGCCAATTAGCATCTTTGCACCTAGTCTGGCATTTACCCTGCAATCATTACCTTGCGCGTACTGTATGTGTGTATGTGCGTGTGCATCTGCTGTTTTGTAACTAGATGAAAAGTGACAGTGGAAGCTAATTTAACAGTTCTGTGTAGGTGAATGTGGATAATGCAGGTTTAATTTGCAGCATCCCCCAGCAAAGGGCCTGCAGCCGATCCTCGAGCTGTCCCAGCCTTACAGCGGGCACCTTATCTTAATTCAAATGACCACAGCTGGAGCGCGAGGTGTCGTCCAGCCAATCTTCCATATGCCCCCTGCCTCGCGGTCTATAAACAGTAATGCTTTCCTTGCTCAGCGGAGCACTTTAGCTGCTGCAGTTCGAGCTGAGATTGACTCGCTCCAAACAGAAAGAGAAATTGCCTGGTGGTTTGACATGTGCTGTTTGTTCCCTCTTTCAAGTCCAAGAGGAAGCTGTCAATGCACTTTGTGCTGCGAGCAACACTAAAAGGCCAAAGAATCTGAATAGTTGTCCTGTTGCGACAAACCGTGGGGATGCCAGGCAGCTCCAACTCAGTGTTGCGTTGTTTTTTTTCCTGTCAGCAGGGATTTGATGTGCAGAGCCCCCCACAGAATCAGCCGCACTCCCTAATGTGCAAAGGAAGTAATCAATGTACAGCAAGACATTTGACATTTTCAGTGTCTCTGTGTTGCGTTCTGCAGCCTCAGATGCTGAAGAAAAGGCAGCGACCTTCTATCGTTATTGTTTTTCTCTAACCTTGAAGACCCTGAGGATATTCTGTCAGGGTCTGAGTAGTTTTTTGTGTGTTTTTCTTCATTACACAATCCACTGCTGTCAGAAATGACCCAGTGTTTGGTGTTTACTACATCTTGTAGATTGACATGGAGACCTGGGGTTAAATTGTTCCCCGTCAGTCCTAACATGACCCTCTTGACCTGATTTCATAACCCTGCTCCTGGCTTGGGTTTATCCAACAGCTGTCACGCTGCTGTGATTGGTTATAGCTGGGTGAGCTGTAATTACAGGTTTGGCCGTGAAAGCAGCAGAAAATTGGTGGAAACTTTGCACCATCTCATACAAATTATCTGTAATTCTTAATCCAGATAATCATAGTCATGGGTCATGTGTTAACAATGACAACTGTGCATTAACCTGTCACATCAGCCTGGTACAGAAGGGCGTAGATATTCATACATGGCTCATACAGGCTTTTTTTGTGAGATTGGTAGAAATGACAGTACTGTGCAAAAAGAAGCACAGAACCTGGACAAAACAGATTTTAACTGCATTGCAAACCTTGAGTTGTTCATTTTCCGAGCGCCACGTCTAATTTTTCGTAAAGGTACTGCAGTCCTGTTCTGTCAGTGAAGGTAAACTCAAACCGCAACTGTTGAAGCTGCTAAATGATTGCAGCTTTAGCGCTGGAGTTGAAAGTATTTCATCCCCCTGGTACAAGTGAAACAGTGATGTCAGTCTGGTGACAGCAGGTCGAGTGCCACTCCAATGCCTCCTCTCCAGCGCGGGCAGACAGGCAGATGGTCTCCGAGGCCATCGCTGCCAAAACCCCCAAGCTAGTCAGAGAGAGAGAGAGAGAGAGAGAGAGAGAGAGAGGGAGGAAAAAAAGCAGTTTGTGTGGAAGCTCTGGCCAGTCAGCAGTTTGTTTAAAACTAAATCAACCCACAGCATAGAGTTGTTTTCCTCGGTGCACTCTTTACCTCGGCATGTATCCTCGCTCCTCTGTGCCGAAGCCATTACGCTCCGATCTTGCGCTCCTCGGATGCATCTCCCTCGCTGTGACCCTCTTTGGATTTTTATCTCCTCCAGCTGACCCGCAGCCTCTCCCCCTCTCTCTCTGTCTTTGTAAATGCAGAGTCTTCTCTTTAAGCTATTGATTTCTGTTCGTTCTCTCCTCTCAGCCTCTTACTTCCATGCTCCGCTGGTTGTTGAATCAAGTCCGAGCTTGGCCACAGTCTGCTTCCCCCTGGGCCCGTTGGGGAAATCAGAGTTGGGACTGTTTAAAATGGAGGAGGGTCACCGGTTCATGCAGGGGCTATACAAATAGATATGTGGTGATTAGGATTACGTGCAGATAGTTTAGAATAATTCATTCATATCTCTGATTGCTCAATCTGAAATGCTTGATGAAAAGCACAGCTCTGATGTTATTCAGTCAGCCAGTCTCCTGCCACTCTGCATTGCAGGATAACTGTATGTGTTAATACAGGAAGAGATTTGTGTTCGTTTAGGTGCAAAATAATTTAATTGGAAATTTGAGCTCCACACCTGAGTGAATAGCACTCAGAGTCTTTACGAGAAAAGGAGACTGTGGAAATGTGCACTGGCTGTTGGTGTTTTGCTTGTGATAAATGGAAATTTAGTTTTGGGATATCAACAGAAACAGACGCTGTTGAAGTCAGAATCACTTCTCCTTGGCATCAGATCGCTGTATTGTTGTTCTTTAGATTTGTGTCACCGCAGCTAATTAAGAGCTGATGAAAGAAAACGAAAACATTTGTTAAGGCAGTGCAACAACTGCGGCGATGGCACCGTCGTACGACCGGTTCTCTAATGCATAAGCTACGCTGATGCACGCTGAATAGAACATTATGACATCTGTCCACCCCACTTATTAAATGCTTTTATTATTTTAAAAGCGTTGCATTCCATAAAAAGGAGCAATGTTACGTGAACATCCAGACTGTTTGCGAGCCTTGATTGTTGAGAAGAAGTGCAGATTGCTTTCTTTTCAGCTGCAGCCGATGTGGCTTTTAGTATATTTTATTCATTGAGAGAGCGAGTAAGAGGTGACAGAGCAAAAGAGGTGAGGAAGAGATGCGGAGTCAGTCTCGGGTCAGTAGGGGAACACGGAGCTCCGGGGGCTGCAACCTTTACCCTGCACTTCTCAGAAGGAGCAAGCAGGGGAGCGTGCTTAATGGAAATGGGCTGGAATGACTTATTACATATTTAACAAATCGAGCTCAAGCTCTACCAAGATGCCGCAGCAGAATCAGCAGCCTGAGGGCTCCTGCATGTGATGTGGAGAGTATCACACGCAGACGGGCCCCTGATAAAGGTCATTCGACACGCTTTATTAAAAGAAACCAGGAGGGAAGAGTCGCATCTAACTCGTTTTCTTTCTTTCTTTCTCTCTCCCTGAATCCAGCGAGGGTCGTGTGGAGGTTGTGGGAGGAGGCAGCCTCCAGATCTCTAATCTCACCGAGGAGGATGCCGGTGTCTACACCTGCATGGCGGACAATTCTAACGCCAGTATTGAAGCCCAGGCCCAACTCACAGTACAAGGTAACGACAATCAACCCGCATCGCCTGCTTTCTTATGTAGGGCCAGAGAGTAAGCACTTTACAGGGGGCATAGAATCAAGAAGCACGGATAAATATCCTGCACATACATATATGTGTACCTCAAATTTGATCCACTGTATCATAGGTATAGGTCAGCAAATCTGAGGATGTGGCTGTGGCCTTATTTTTTGGAGTAAATTAGGAAGAAAGTGACGATGCAGACATAAGTTTAGAGATGGGAGAGGAGCTGTAGCAAGTGAGAATGTGAGATATGTTACAAAGGAGAGCTGAGTCGCTCCAGCTCTGACTGAACTCCCCCGACCATCCTTCTGTCACCTTACAGTCTATTTTCACCTGATTACATTTGGAAATTAGCTTATTAAATGCACCGAAGACCCAAATCCCAGACCTGGAACAAAGCAACTGACAGTTCAGTTTGACGTTAAACGAACAAGGCGTATTTCTTGCATGCAGATTATGCGGAGACGCTCGCCGTGGCTGTGATAACAGGCGGCCGTATTGAGATGTGCGGCGCAGCACGTACACGGAATGTACAGGCTGTGTTTGAAGAGAGCAATATACTCAGCTCTGAGCTGCACAGGGAACAAAATCCAGACAAGAATTACCACTGCGACAGAAACAGCATAGCGGGTCTTTCTAGTTTTGTGTGTGTGTGTGTGTGTGAATGAATCAGACAAATCACACTTTTTTATGAAATCCAATACATACAATACATTTTGCTCCCTGTAACATTACAGCAAGGCACCACGTTCTATCATCTAATTAGAATTATCATCATAATTGTCTGTAATGTCAAACAACAACAAATGATTGGCGGATTGGCTCATTCTTCATCTAACGTTGGGTCAGTTCAAACTAGACCGCTGATGCTGTGGTTTGTCTCTCAGAATTCATTGCTGATGAGCAAATTTGAATTGCTGACAGACTGAAATGTGAGATTTTCCTTTTAGCGTTAATTATCACGAAACAGTTTTATTACAGCGTTAATTTAACATGAAACAGCCGCTAAATCCCGAAAGAGTGCTGACTAATCATCACTTTCAAAGTCTCACTTTGTCTGTCGGAACCTAATTAGTGAAAGACCTGCCCCGAATAAATCCACTATTAGGCTCAGTGCTTTTGTCACAGTGCAAAACCGCAAAAAATTTTAGAATCACAAAAAGATACATAAACCTTCTTAAAACAGCAGAAAACAAGGGCCACACAAATCAATACATTCTCAACATATTTGGCATATCGTGTATTCAGAAAAATACACGTGGATGCGCATGTGCTGCGTACATTTGCATGCCTTTACCAGGTGAAGCACGTCAACAGAATTTGGTGTGAAATAACTTTTAGAATGGGGGGGGCACCCTGAGGCTCACCTCATTGCATTTCACACACACCGGCATGCCATGACTCCATACCTTTCTTCCCGAAGCCCTTCATCTCTTCATCACCCCCTCTGCCCCCCTGTCATCATTTCCTGTCGCTCGCTGTGATTAAAGGAGACAGTAATGGGAAATCGCATCGGGTCACAGGAGGACATCCGCCTTCGCTCGTTTTCAGGCCTGCGAGCCTGTCCGCCGAACTCTCCCTGAAATCCTGCATGTGTCCGACCTGAACCCTGCCCCCCACCCCTCCTCCGACGTGACGAGACTGCGCGGGATTGATCAGCACTCGTGATAAAACAGTTTGATAAGCTCCCATGCTGTAGACTCACAGGCCTAATTGCATTTGATCCATCCAGATTTATGAAGAAACGAGATTAAGACATCGATTTGCTCCCTTGACGACAGAAGTGACACTTGAAAGGTCAATTGATTCCCCCAAGAACAGTCATGCTTGTAAAAGACACTCACACAAATCAATGTGGTATGAATCTATACCAACAACAAAACAATTTCTTTGCACTGTGATGGACTTCTCCTGAAACACCTTGGGGCCCTCTTTTTGCTGCAGTAACGAGGAGAAATTGTGTGTTTACAGCCGGTGGCTTTTCATAAACACTGGACAGTTTGTGCTTAGCAAAAGCTGCAGCGAGCCAGCCGGGGATTTGATATGGTAACACACTGTTAGGTTTCGCCTGGAGATAGCTTGAGGGTCTGCGATGCAGCTGTTGCTTATCTGTGGAGTGAGGGATGCACGGGGGGAGCTGAAGCAGGTGTGTGTGTGCAAATACACAACACACATGGCCATGCATGCATAATGATGCCACATGCAGGTCAGTTATGTACTTACTCTGTACTCCTGTATGTGTATCTTTAGCACATGCGTGTATTCACATTCATGGAACCAGCTGTAGCAGCAATAGCAGTAATTTTAGCAGTAATTTTCAATCAGTGCTCATATACAAACCACTGTAGCTTATTCCTCTGTGTCATGGAGCTTTATTGTTGTCCAGGAGCTACTGGAAACACAAACTGTAAACGAGGCACACTGTTGCACCGGATGACGTGTTTTTCAGACACTGTAATATATTTAGAGTCCGGCCAACACAGACCTTCCTGCTGCAGTTGACACTCGCTGAAAATAACCCCCAACAAATGCCCTAATTACTCCTGTTTGAGTAATGTTTGCAGGGAAACTCTGTTACAAGGTGAAGCAGTGAACTCTAATCACAACCTTACACCACTGATTATGACAGAGACTTTTTATGTCTTAGAGTTTACGCTGACTCCAAAAAGAAGAAAAAAAACAACAACGTCTGGAAAGAAAAGTGACGCTATCCATCTCTTCCAGTGAAAGTAAGATTTAACCAGAGCAGAGACAGGCGGCGGGCAATAACAGAGTGAATGTTCTCTGGACTGTCAAAACAGTTAAATGTCCAAACCTTGTTTCTTTGGACAAAACGATGGAACAACCAAGAATACAGTGTCCTTACAATGTGAAATGATGTTCAAACAGCTTCAGAGGAGGTAATGGCAGCAGCTGTCCAAAAATAAGGATAGGTATCTGAGCATGTGTGTTCATTGTGTATATAGTCAAAGTGTCAGTGACATAAAGAGGTGTGAAGTCTTTATTTCTGAAGACACAACTACAATCTGACGTTGAATTGAAACTACGGTTCAACTCCAGGTAGTTTTTCCAGAATGTCACGTTCTGAACATCAGTGTTAACATCTGCAGCAAGGGCCCTGCACAGGCGCACAGTTGTGTGTCCCCACACTTATATGTGTTTTCACGGTCACTGTGCGCTTTGTGTGAGCGCGTGTGATCTGTTCAGTGTGACTTTGCTTTGACATCTCACCCTCTATTAAAGCTGGCAACAGGAGAAATGGGGCCAGAGGAGGCAGCAGCTTCTGATTATGGTCTTGCGTGACGGGGGCCCCACCCAGACCTGGACTCTGTGTGTGTCTGTGTGTGTGTGTGTGTGTGTGTGTTTGAAAGACAAAAATAGTTTCTCCACAAACATATATGTTTCCAGTTTTATAGGGCTCCACGCTGGTGGCACTCATCTATCATGGCCTCATGCTATCATGTCGTCAACTTAATTGTTCTTTCCATGTGCTGCGCTCACATGCAGCAAATCCCTGCCCCCTGTAAAAGTTTCACTTCCTTCCTATGGGCTGGCGGCTCCAAATTTATAACCGCAGACAGCAGGAGCATTTTACCTTGTTATAGAAATGAGCCAAAATAAAAACATTAAAAAAACCCTAATTATGCAAAAAATTATGCTCCCAGTTCTGTCTTCTTCTTTACTCTTTCAGTTAGCCATTGATCATATATCCCATCTACATACTTTGGGTGTCGCACATTTTTCCCTCAGGCAAATAAAAAATGAAAACAAAAAAACAGGTGCCTGCAACTTTACAAAAGTCAAAGCCTGTGCAGCGCCAATTAACATATCAGTAGAAAAATGCTTTAAGGGATTTTTTTCCTCAACTGAGCTCAAAGTATTTTTGCCAGCTACTGACAGGAATAGTTTGCTGTAAATGATGCATGGAAGAAATAACAGATTTTATAAGATCTGGTGGATAATTTAGTCTGTTTTTACTTTGGCACAGCATGCTCCCGCCCTCCCACCAGCATCGCAGCCACATTCTGGCTGAAATAACAACACCCCCCCCAAAAAACTTTCCATCTAGCTTTTAAAAGAACAATCTGATAAGGAGCAACACCCACAGACACACACCTTTTCCTTTTTTCACCCATTCGGGGGTCTAATCTTAACCAGGGGGGCAAGAGGTGTCTCTTTCTCTTGTGTCTGCGTTCATCTGTGGGGAATCAACAGCCTACTTTTTATTTTCAGATACAGCCCACATGACATCAGGAGCAAGAAGGGCGTGTGTTTCGTGTTTTTCTTTTTGCCACAGCCACGGTGTGAGTGTGACCTATGTGTCTACCTGTGCTGTGGGGAACCCGCTTCAGCTTGGCCCTCCCCAACAGGGGTTTTAGTGGCAGCACTCTCATGCTTCTCTGATCCTCAGAATGAGGACATATGCATACATGTGGTCGATCACTGATCGCCACATTATTACTTTCTTTGGATTTGGCAAAGGGTTTTTGACTTCCTGTTCTGTTCTGTTTTAACACATTTTTTGAAATGAGTTTTTACCCATTTTTATTTACAGTAACCGCAGTCTGAAAATCCTCAACTGTTATGGTGCCATTATTCAAGACAAATGAGCCTGCCTCTACCCAGGCATTACTGACATTCACCCACCAAGTCCTTATCACATTTAAGACTTATTATCTTTCGACCCGACTTGATTACAGCAGGAGCATGTTAACAAGCTTTAACAAGAAGATTGCTATGACAATAATTGAGTTTACAAGGGAACATTGCCGGATCGCCAGGGATTCTCTTATGGTAATTGACTGATTAATAGCGCATTTTAAAGTAAAATATACAGTGACAAAATGAATGATGGAATTAGTTGTGTTTTTTTTTTGTTGGCCATGTTTTCAACACACTCGCAGTGTGGTCCTCAGAGCTTGTGGCTCTGAAATGAAGGGAGGAAGTGCCTCGAAGTTCTTGTATGCCGTAACCAAAACTTCAAGCGAGCCTTGTTTCATAGACAGTCTCGGGCCTGTGCTTCTCCTGCTCAGTTCCAGTAATTTTAGAGCTGTCAGAGGGAGTCCATAAAAACACATCCCGAGATTGAACTCCCTCTCTTATGACTCTGCCTCTGTCAGGACATTATTCTCTGAACAGTGACAAGGAAAGCAAGCGCAGCGCGTCTTCCTTGTTTGTTTTGGCCAGGATTAAGAGCGAAGCTGTTATCTTTGGAAGAGCAGGATGGGTAATTAGTGCAGTCCGAGCTCCGCTCGTCCGCAGAGTAAACCCCGACTGGCCAAGAGCTCAACTTTGTGAAGCTAACCGGACTCCGGCCAAGCTGGGAGAATAGTAACACGTCTTCACATCTGGATCCTTTAGCTTCAACAATCTCACATTAGGCGTTAATACATGACTGTGGTAGGGGAAGTAATAAATCATTTATTTCACCTTTTGCTTCAACTCACTAACTCAGCTGCAACGGCTGCTTTTCTTCCGGTTTTTGACTTTGATATTTCATTTTTTGAGCAGTATCAGTAGATGGAGGCTGGCCTTTCCCCCCCTCGGTATGTCTCTGTTCAGTTTGATCCCAGCTTCCAGTGAAGCTTTAAGTAAAGTAATCTGCCCAGAATCCCTTCAGGAATCCTGTGAGGTTTTGTTTTAACAAGCTCACCATGAGGCACACACATGACCTTTTTGTGGCCCTCTTTTAGCAGTTCACAGGAGTCAGTGTAAAGCTTCTTTTACTAAGCCACGAGCTAAACAGATAATACCGGCCCTAAAGAACTGAGTTTTTTTAGCCATTCTCCCACCTTTATATTTTCCGTCTTGCGTATCTGCATCTTTTCCCTGTTGTTTATCTGTCTCCGCAGGATTTCTCTTTCATTAGAGAGTGGTATTTATGTTCCAGTGTAAGTCGGCCCATCTGGAGACGGTCCAGCTGGTAGAGTTGAGCATCTGTGCGCCTGTGAACTGGAGACTGTTGGAAAACATGGACTCTGTGTCTGTGATGTCATCCTTGTGTTTATGAAGGGACATATTTTAGTCCCGGATTTGTTTGGAGTGAACACTCATCGCCATCTTTGTCAGTTGCTGGATCCAGAAAAATCCAAATTTGGGTGAGGGCTGCAGCTTTAGCATTGTAGCAGTGAAAAGTGACACGTGATTGGCTGACACACTTGTCAGTCAAGCAAACATACCCCCACACATATACCCTCTGTACCCTCTTAGAGGTACCACTTGGAATTTTGTCATTTTAACTTTTAACAGCTGAAGATTTAGATTTATTTCAACAAAACTGAATGGTAGATATTCTAATGGTCTGTCAGACATTAAAATGTTTCTTATTTCTATAATATTTGACAGACAAAGTTATTGTTTGCTTTTTGCTCGCATTTTACCGTATATTATCATATTACCACCCTCTGAAGGTAGCCGAAATGTTGATTGTTAATGAAAACATTGCTTGCTGCAGTAGTGGTCAAAAGCATTACCAGTTTCTATAATGTCCTGGTAATGACCCATTTCGGAAAGAAGCTGAATGTTTTCATCGTGACTCAGTGCTGTTTGAGTTGACTGAAAGCTTTCATCCAGTAGCGCCCATAAGGCGATTCCTCTCTGGCTGCAAAAAGCTCCCAACAAGCGTTAACCTCATGCATAGGCACGTGCAAAATAACCAACCTGCTGACACGCTGTTAATGCATGTGTGCAGCGCTTTCAATAGCTTCAATTGTTCAATATTTTCATCTGAGCACAGAGTCCTTCTCTGCAGCCTTTTTTCCTCTGCATATGTATGTTTCATGCTGCAAACATGCCAATTAATGTCATCAGGCATATTACATTGAGAGGAGAGTTGCCCCCCCCCACACACACACACACACACTGACACATATCACCCTCTGTTGAGTCCTGATAGCCCCCCCAAGCTTTATTGGTATATTTAGGCATTTCTACTCATTGCTCAGTCCAATAGGTTCCAAATGTCTGAACCTCATTTAGAGAAAATGGTGCATGTCTGCTCAGTTGGAGAGAAGAAGGGGGAGGCTGAAGATGGAGAGATAGACAGGGAGTTAGAGGAAGATTAAGAGAGTGTGTGTGTGGGGGGGGGGGGAGTGGTGAAATAGAGAGAGAAAGAGAGAGAGCCCCACAGGGTACCAACCACAATCAAACTCTGTCACAAGCAAACCTCGCTAGGGGGCTCTGCGTCTGCACACATCTTATATGTGTGTGTGTGTGTGTGTGTGTGTGTGTGTGTGTGTGTGTGTGTGTGTGTGTGTGTGTGTGTGTGTGTGTGTGTGTGTGTGTGTGTGTGTGTGTGTGTGTGTGTGGGTGGGTGTGTGTGTATACATATTTCGAAATAAATTTTGTAAGACTGCAGTGTTAATGCAAAATCCTTTACCAATACAATGAGCGTGCACTGATGGAGACAGCATGAACATACAGAAACATATGCACACATACATTAGCAGGCGCTTACACACACACACACACACACACACACACACACACACACACACACACACATACATTCATACACACTTGTGCTATGCAAACAAAATCCACCCATACACATTTTGCCAGTGGGGATGGAAGCAAGCACAGTTATGCTCAGCATATAGCACCAGTACTAATGGGATGAAACAAGTATCCAGCCACATTGAAGATTATTCATATTCACACTTGGCTCAGGCACACACGCACACACACACAGACACACACAGACTGACTCACTGGTGTCTTAACAGCGTGTCCCTGACACACCAAAGTAAACCAAGGATTCCACCTGCCTCTGCTGCAAAGCGACTAGAGGCAAATTTCCAGGGGACACCACACTGTGAAACACATTATTCACAGCTCACACATCCCCCTGCAGGGAACACGAGTACACACAAATAGATACACATACACAGATACACACACACACACAGAGCAGGCTGACGGCTGTCCCAACAATCATACAATGATCCAGTCTACAAGCATCACCATCCTCATTTTCATCCACGTCTTGGTCATCAATATTCGCTGGAGTAGCTCACAGAAAAGTCTAGAGACTCATTAAGCAAGGTGAGGGAAGGTTTCGGTATTCTTTGGCACTATTCAGTTGTTTCTCACTTGACCTGCTCTGCCACATTGTGTGGTTGGAAAACTGGAATTTGGAAGTCACAGAAATAAAGCGAGATACTGAAGAGTTAGGTTTTGTTTTTATTATTTTTTATATTTTGTAGCATCAAATCTGAAGGCAGACTCTACCCTAGGAGACTCTGCTACGCTGCTAAATATGTTTATTTTGTGAAGCTTAGAAGATTGGATTTTCTGCTTTAAGATTTATTTCCCAGAATGCACTTTGACGATCTGAGTGACATGCATGGATATGTCATTAAAAAAGCGGGCCCATGGGCTTATAAATATACTGTGGCAAGGCCCTGCTTGATGAGAACAGTGGGCCATGTATTTTCAAAAACATGTGGCATACACTGCTGAAATGGTTCAGTTTACTCAAGTTATTTTTACAGTAGAATTCAATTAGATTTTTGTTTTGATAGTTTACATGATCGCAACTGCCACTGGCCGTCTGTTCAAGCCATTTAAACGAGTGCATGTGCCGATAATTCCCCATAATCATCCAGTTTACATGATTATCCAGAGGCGGATGTGGAAATTTCTTTTATGAATTTTAACAAAACATTAGGACAATCATAATCCTGTTGAACTGCATTTTGGCAATTATAACTGCAACTGTTAAGGTAAGAAAAATACTGAGGAACAACCCTGGGTTTTTAGGTGAGGATGTGGCGAGTTTGTGCGACAGGCATTGTGCTGTTCCTTTGTGTGCGTCGCCTGTGGAGTTGTGCCTCTACTCCAGCCCTTGTACCATGTGCTCTGTGTCGGGCAGGGAAATACCAACCAGATGGGCAGAGTGCAGTTCAAGGTCAGGGAAAACGCAAACACATTGTCGAGTCTAATGTGGCCCGTAACTGCACCGCTTCTTGGTGTAATTGGGCTATTATTGTTTGAGAAATGTGTATATAGTGGATTGTTCCTTTAATTACCGAGATCTATAATCTATATTTGGGAGTCTTTAATCTCTGCTGTTTTTAACAATTTATCCCAACAGCGTGAAGGCTAATCTGTTAACTAGCAATTTCATGTTAAAATAAATTAGCCACATCTACATCAATACTGTGAGGAGGACTTGACCTCGCAACCTGTCGCTCTGCTGGATGAAGCTAGTAAAAGGACCTCATCCAACCCACTGCTACTAATATCCAATCAGCTCTTGTGAAAGGCCACAAAATAGATGCTAATAACTAGCTATCACTGCGGCCCAGGAGGCTGATGGCGAAGCTTGACACACGGCGACGCGCGAACAATGCAGTCATTTAAACCGTGGTCAGCGAGGTCGGCGCTTATCAGGGGAGAGCGCAGAGGCGCTTGTTCACGGAAACACCCACGTACTCCACATGCACACACACACACGCAGTGTGTTTCACTCCGTCTCTCCCCCGCAACACGTACAGTCCAATTATAGAGAGAGGACGAGGCCCGGGCCCTGCGCTCCCGGTGACCTTGTTCCAGGACAGATTGATGAGGCGCTGTATCGCCCCAGCAGATCAAATAACTCCTCTCTGGCCCTCATTACCAGGGCTAGTGGGAGATCTGCAAGTGCTCAGCTTCGCTAGCGTAGCATGCTAACGCACTACACCCACGAAAAAGTTGTGCTGTTATTTTTTTTTTCACCCAGTCCTGAATAAGTAAGAACCAAGGTCGTCGAAAATTTCAGTCAAATAGTCGGCGTGTTACTGTCTGCCGAAAAGGTCACAGTTGTGTGAGCGGTGCAGAAAATAATTGGAGAAGTTGTTGTTGTACAATGCTGTTTGTTGTTATTTTCACCCTCCTTTAACTGGCAATTTGGCAGTTGAAGAGGGGATATGGATTCATTTGGTCTCGTCATTTCCTGGCAGCGACCGGGTTGCTGTTTTTTTTATGTGCCCGGTTAGTTTCGACAAATTGGTTACTGAATTTCTTCAGGAGAAGATGACTCCTACATGTTTTATTTTTTCAGTCATCTTGTGTTCGCTTTGTTGCTTTAACTGTTAAGTCAATCCGCACCCAAACTCTGGTGATAAATGGGTTTCTTTTTTTTTTTTTTACTTTTTAAACTTCTCTGACTCCGCTTTCTCATCTGTATTCCACAGTTCCTCCCCAGTTTGTCAAGCGGCCAGCCAACATCTACGCCCATGAGTCCATGGACATCGTTTTTGAGTGTGAAGTTTCAGGGTCACCAGCTCCCACTGTCAAATGGGTCAAGAATGGAGACGCTGTCATCCCCAGTGACTACTTCAAAATAATTGTGAGTTTTTGGACACTGAAGTTGTAGCTTTAATCGTTTTCTGCACTGCAGACATTATACAATAAGCAGTACTTGTTACATTATTGACCACTGTTGTTCCTTTCTTTTCTATTCTCCTTCCTGTTCTGTAGAAGGAGCACAACCTGCAGGTTCTTGGTTTGGTCAAGTCGGACGAGGGTTTCTACCAGTGCCTGGCGGAAAATGACGCCGGCAACATCCAGTCAAGCGCCCAGCTCATCATCCTGGATCACGGTACGCCCCCTCACCTCAATATCACCTCTGCAAATCAGGCGTCTTAGTTAACTGGATGAGATTGAGTCGTACGTGAGAAGATGACAAACACAGGAAATTTGATGCGATGACTCAGTGATTAAATTATCAATGTGAGGAACAAGTCAGATATGAACCATGTCTGATCAGTTTTGCTCAGACAGCTAGGGTATGTGTTCACAGCCATTTGAATATCAACTGCACTCTCAACACAGCAGCTAAGCCTCTTATGAATCACAGTCATGGGAGCTTTCATTGTTTTATCTTAAAATGTTTAAATGCCAAAACGATTAAATGTCACTATCAAGTCCAGTGGTAGATACAGTAACTGTAGCTCGAAAAATAGGCAATGAAAAACAAAAAATATCTTTGGATAAACGCTTTAAAACACAAGCTATCTTGACAAAAGGGTGGCTCTTTATATGGTTTGCCTTATTTATAATCACAGAGATGGATTCTGGAGGCTCTGCACATTTGTAGATGTGCAAGGAGAGAGTAAGAATGTGTAGTGAACATTAAAATAAAACCACTGGGATCTTGTTAAACCAGAGGTGACTCAAAGGAGGAGTAAATCTGGGGCAGGCCATGCTTAGCTTGCACACCAGTCCAGTTCCACGTCCAGTCTCAGAGAAATGTTGCGAGGACTTTGGGGAAGCTGCATGAACTCCACTCGAAGCGTGTGCTTTGATGCTGCATCCCCGTACGTGCGAAGGCCTCGTTTTAGCAGGGAGCTTTAGCTAGACAGGAGCCCATACGGCGACGAGGCGAGAACGCCTGGAAAGCTGCTGCATCGTCTTTCTTGTTGCAAGTTTGTCTTTAAAGCCAAAGGAGAGGTTTGAAAGATAATTCCCCGAGTGGAGCTGCTGACTACAACAAACACAGACGCCAAGTATAGTGGCTGGAAGCGCCAAAATTAAGTGCCTGGAAATAGAAGCAGATGTGAAAAATAAATTCAATATCCTAGCACTTGGGGTAGTCTTGTTTCATTACCTCTGACCATTTGAGAACACATAATATAACTTACATTTGAAGTCATTTGCACAGCCATAATAATAATTGCAGTCTAACCCACGGGGGCTGGTGGAAAACCTCTCTGCAAAACAAGAAAACAACAAGAAATTCAGGATAATAAAGAGGACGCAATTTCACTGAAAAGCATAATCTGAATAAAATAACAAGGTGAAAAGCGAAGGAACGATAAAACAGCAAAGGGAATGAAGGCAAAGCAGAAATCAAGTTTTTTTTGTCTCTGTAAATTACAATCACAGTTTTTACTGTTGACTCAGACAGCACCCCCCCCACACACACACACACACTTGAAGCAGGTGGCTAATGGATTAGCATAGCAGCATCCAACCGGTGGCCCCCCAGCTGTGTCCTCTGCTCTGACTGGACGACATTAAGTCAGAAATAATGATGACCCGCAGCTCATTGTGTGCTTGTGTTCGACACCATTGATAAGGGTTTTTGCTAATTTACATGCCCTCGAGTCTTTTTTCTTTCTTTTTTTGTGTGAGTTGAAGATAAATGGGATGAATTACTGAGACAGCTGCCCTTCTACATGGGGTTTCCCCTTAGCGGGGCTTTGAAGAAGTTAATCTCTGTTTAATCCATAAATATCACAATGAATCTTTTTTCTCTTCTTACTTTTCTGAGTGCGTACGTCTGTCCCGGTCACAGTTACACTAATCCAAACACACATACCACCAGAGAAAGTTTTCCAATTTCCTGTTTATTCATCAATTTTTTTAATCCAGTCTCTGGGATCTAGAAAAAAACCCAACAGAAAATGTAGTCGCAGTGACACTGTTTATTCTTCCGGTAAATTATTGGCGTTTTGTGCTTATGTAGACGCATCCGCTGCACAGCGCTCTCCCCACAAATGCTTGCTTCACCGTGTCAAAGTAATTTCCCCTCTCAAAGGTGCAATTTGTGACTCCAAATGGCGAATCGATGAGAACGTGTTTGAAATCAGCTCATTTTCTACGGCGATTTGTGTTGCGTGGGGGGCAGCACTGCGGTGTGAGGTTGAGATGAATCTGTCTGAGAGCGAGTGGAGTAATATCTCCCTGTTTGTGTTGGTCTCTCCGTCCTCGTGTGCTGCTGAGCGTGGACACGTACAATTCTACAGCCATCTGCCACCTTTCTCGCCGCTTCCTCTCGCCTCCTCTCTCCTTGTCTCCTTTCACAGCCACCTGCTTTCTGTGATAATCCAGCACACTGGGCCTTGTGTTAATTATGCTGACCTGAATATACCCCCCCACCCCTCCTCTGTTTGGCTACCCTCACACAGCTGGGCATCTTTGTCCACTTCGCGAACGCTCCTCCTGCTCTTTGCTGCCCCTGTGTGTTTTACCTCCGTCAGGTACCCCGCTCGCACCTGCCGGGCTCGAATCATCCCTGAATCGGGGCCAGGAAAAGACAGCGTCCGTCCGCCGGCTGCCTTGCAGTCGGGGGAGATAAGCCAGGGACTTGCCACAGGGATAAAGTTGTCTTCACCCAACAGGGGAAATCAATGGGGGTGAGCTGCTTCTGAACACCCAGCGGCTGCGAGTTGGCTAATATTCATTAGTGGTCATAATCTTTGCATCTTGACAGTGCCAGCTGCAGTTAAATGTGGCTCCACTGATGATTCCCACTGTGGCTGTTTGGAATGGAAAAGGGTCAGCTGTTAGTGCGTGTACAGTATTTTGGCAGTTATTTATAGCTGTGTATCAATATGCTCCTCTTTGAACTCTACTGCCTGACAGTGGGTTGTTATTTCCCTTTAGGTACACCAGACTTCATCTTGATTTAGTGGTTTTAAAAGCTCGAAAGCAGCAGGGTTTTTTGTTTTTTGGGAGGGGGTGTTGGGTGAAGGTCAAAAATAGGACCTCAGATCGCAGCCTCGAACAATGCTCCTGGACATTCCACATCCATGTGCAATATGGGTCAACTAGTTGCAAACAGATGTGGGTAAATAGGAGCACAAATGCCAGACGTGGACCTCAAGGGGACCTAATTGTGCAGGGTAATGCAGGTCCAGTAAGTGCCTCCTAATGTCCCTTGTAAAGCTGCCACATTCAGACTCATCGTCTTCTGGAGGTTTGTGTAGTCATGCTTGAGTTTCTGTTGTAAGTTGTTAAGCATAGTCAGAGAGGAGGAACGCAATGACTTAATTTGATATGGTTTGTGAAGACTGGCTCATCCTTTCCTCACTAAACTATAAATACAGTCACTAATGGCCGTCGTGACGATTCCTCGCCTCACCTCGCTGTCACCGTGACGGTGAGGGAGGTCGGTCAGCTGCAGAGGATTTGCTATTTAAGGGATTATTGTCACATGTCATCTCCAGACATTGTGCAGCAACAATTCGCAGCCTTTTCCAGGCACATGATTATGTGAACTGTTTATGCATGAAACAGCAGTAGGCGGCAATTACAGCCCGGAGAGGAAATGGGTCAGGTTTTTTTTTTCAACTTTGAAGTTGTGTGCACGCCTAGACAAAGCACTTGTTTATTTGATTGTCATCTCTCCATGCACTGTACAAAGACTGAGGCTGCATTTGAAGTTTGATAAGGTGACACTCTAAAAATGTATATCCAGGTTTTACAGTGTGGTTGGCTTTTTGTGTGTGTGCAGTTCTTTAAAATGAAGGGCAGAGCCACAACAAATATTTAGTTAGAGTGAGGATAGCTGGCCTGGTTGCCCTCTAGAAGCAGAGGGGTGCATAATGTAACATCTGCATTTTAGGAGCACATGATCACTGCATGCTTTTCAGCATTTTGTATTTTCATTTGGATCATCAAAAATCCATTGCCTGGGAATTATTACTAGATGGCAAAATGGCAAGTTTACAATTCAAGCACCTAAAAGCTTTATATGAATATTGGCAAATAAAACAGAAGTGGATGCACTCCACTGTGTCTTTTTATGCATAAATTCAGGAGATGCAATCCATTTGCATATGAATACTTATTCCGGCTCCTTACATATGCAGCGATGGTAATACAATATGGAAACACGCCTCTGTCTGGGTTGTTTTTTTCCCTCTCTTCTCTGCCTTCCCACAGCTCCTATGAATAATGTTTTGACGTTTTGCCTCCTAGTGCCCGAGCCAAGTACTTCACTGGAAAGCCTCAAAGCTTGTTTAGATGTACAAGCTCAGAGCTCTCATGCTGTTTTAGCCACGACTGTTGCAAGTGAATTTCGCCGACATGAAGGAAAGGCAGACATTTAACTCAGTACTTGGCCAAATTTGGGGTAAGAGAAAACAAATTTATCTCTTACCCAGTTGCACACCACCTGCAACATGGCTATGTGAATGCTTTTTTTCCTCCCGCAGCCATATATTCCTACCTATGAGTCGGGTTGTTTTAATGATGAAAGTAGGATGATGCACTCTTTCTGATGCAAATGCATTTATTCAAGCTTAAACGCGGTCATCCTCCATCCCTTCCTCTCTTTCATCACTTTCTCCTTCCTTTTCTCTCCACGTCCTCTTTTTACCTCCATCCATCCTCCTCTCGCTTTATCTTCCTCTTAGCCAGTCATGCTGCCATTATCCCCCCCTTAGACCTATGGCAGCAAACAGAAGAGCCCTGTCCTCCCCTCCCATCAGAGGCACCCATCAGACCCCCACTGAGGGATGGAGCTGCCTTGTCACGGGCGTCCCCTGGTTCAGCTCTTCCTCCATCACTGTGTATTCATGAGCGCGGGCGTCAGGCTTGCCCGCATGATAAAGTGACACGTGCGCTGCTCGTCCCCGATCGTCTGGGAGAGTCGCACAAATCATAACTTTGTTAGCAAATCAATTAATTGCAGCAGACGTAAGTGTGAAATGACACGGAGACCCAGAGACGACTTGGCGCTGCCAACTGAAAGTGGATAACAACCACTGGATCGGGCTCGCTTTGCTCCGGGCCTAGACAGTTAACACCTAATAAAGATTATTGCTCAGAAAGCTTCCAAAAGTCAAAAAACCCCACACAAAGCTTTATTTAGATGAAGCTAATTCACAACACTCAAACCAAATGAAGTGTGAGTTTAACCCAGCCTGCGAGGGTCTGGGGTCCTCTGTGCTACATTTGTAACAGTGGCTTTTAGGTGAATCTCTGCATATTTCTGTAACGGCGCTCTGCTTGAGCGATAATAAATGGTGCCGAACTAAGAATGTGACCAACAGCTCCTGCTACTGAATATGAATGGGGGAAAAAATTTCACTTACATTGTTTGGAGCTGAAGAATCAGACTTAAATTACTAACCTGTCAGAAAACTACTGGCAAGACACTAGCACGACATAAAGAACCAAAAGCCATTACAGTCTGCTGATGATACAGTGAACACACCCTGGCCAAAGAAAGCTGTTCGGATGGAGCTGGGTGCCAGAGGCAATTCTTCAGCAGAAAGCCGAGAAAAGTCCACCACCCAGATGATGTTTCCAAACTCAACTGAAATCTGCAACAGATTTTTTACACTGGAATATTGATGCTGCGTCGTCTCAACACAAGCGTTCATTATTTCCTCAGGAGCTCAGTAATGCTCACGAGTGACGGCAACACAGAAGGCGAGACACATCGTTTGGGCATGTGCAGACATGCGAGCAAGCAGGATTTTCATCTACAAGCATTTTCATCCTGAAGCTTTACTGTTTTAACACAAACGACAAAGTTCTTGAAGTGATATTGAGCAAGATAAATGTGAGATATTTAAAAGCTGCTGTCTGTGTGGTCTGCTGCAGCTTCAAAGAAATTCACTTTATTATTAATCCACGTAATATAAAATGTAAGTAGATCACGATTTAACAACACAGAGCGGATCTTATCCAAGTTTGAGTAGACAGAGCGGTAAAATATCATTTAAAAAGAAAAAAAATCCTCTCAATTCGCTGGTACCACACAAAACTCAGACAGGGCATCCCTCCACCACATGAGAGCACCACCCTTATTCCCTGTTCAAATCAAGAAGAGAGAATAGGCTACAAAAAGCCCCTCCCTTCCCGACCAGCCAGACTCTACCAGCACTGAATAAAAGGCCCACTTCAGGGAATACAGTGTGCTCCATCATCCGCTAGCAGGGTCACGGCCGGGCCAGCGGGAGCGAGCGTGTAACGAGCGTGCGAGCATGTGAATGTGTCAGCTGCGCGCCATGTTGCCTGTTGGCACAGCCCGTCGTCAGAGCACCTTCGACAGCGGCAGGCGCCGCCGGTGTGAGAAAGTGACAACGTGTCATGTAAGCATACGGTCCTCCACCATGTGGCCACCGCCTTCGCGGGGGTTTCGTGAGGTCGCCGGGACACGGGCCGGTTATGTTCCCGGATTTATCCGACCAAGTTGTTTCTTGTTGTGCGTTCAAGTCTGTGCTTGTCATGTCAGGGCTGCTCTCGCCCGCCTCTGCTGCATCTCTGTCATATTATGACAGCATAATGCAGTCCATTGCAGGCATCCTGCAACAATTACTTCTTCCATGAGCTTCTTTTTTTGTTGTTGTTGTTGTTGTTGGAGAGGTGTTGATTCGTCTCTATGGTAATTTTTTTTTAAGGCTGCAGTTTGCGGTGTTGTTTATTTTTCAGAAGTGCAATTTCCAAAAGTCAACATCATATTATAATGAACATCCCATTAGAGTGATGCAGCAGAAACTGGGATGAGAAGCCCCAAGTGAGAGAGGAGTCTATTATTAACACCATCACAAGCTAATGTGGTGCAACTGGGAGATAAAACTGCCCCCAAAAAAAGCACGTGAATCCTCTTTCCCATCAAAAACCCCAATAAACATCAAATTCACCTGTTCTCTAACAGCTACATTTTACATTCACCTCATGTTGCTGTGGGTGCTGTTGTAGTAAGCACCTTATCTTGACTTACAGAGTTGAGTATTATTTGCTGTGGGTGGGTTGTGGTTCAATAAACAAATGTGATAATATTGTTGTTTTATTTAGAAGGTTGTGGTTATTTTTATAAATGCCTGTGATCATGAAAAGGGGATATAACACAAATCAGGGGCATTTGTTGGGAGAATATTAATTATATGCAAATGTAAATACAGTCCTCTAAATTCTGCCTCATGGCAAAATATATTGAAATTCAAATTTTGGGATATAAGCCCTTAAAATGTGCACACAGCAAAACACACACACACACACAAAATGTCTTTTGCGTGCGCATACACATCACGTTAGTGTTAGTTATTAGTGAACGTGTTCCCCCACTAGCGGCTGTAGGAAGCTGATCAGAGGAATTGTAGACTAAATTGATTGTGAAGAGCTGAAATCAGCCTCCACCAAATTGCTGTTTGCGCGGGCGCTGATGGCAAAGTAAGTGTTTGTGTTGTGGCTCTGTCTCTCAGGGATGCCGCTCAGTGTGTAACGTGTGTGTGTGTGTTTACAAGCCAAGGCTGTCGCAGCACTGGCTGAACTTTTCTATGGGTTGTATTTACTCAACCGTGGTGAAAGGCTTTGCCTCATTTATAAACTGTCTGTTGCCTGAGTGCTAACTGCAAAAATGTTATAGATGTCTGTTTTGCACTCGCTCTGCACAGAAAAGACAAAAAAGGATTAAAATAGCCTTCAGTACCTGCGTCAGTGCCATTTTTATTCTTTTTTAAGGTCAGTCTTGTTATCAACACCACTGTTAGGGCCCCACAGCGTACGTATGTGTGCGATCCGCTTTTTCCTGGCAGTCTGTTTTACACCGCTCGCCCCACACGTGCCCTCGTATACGATAAACTACACCCATGTCCAACACACACTCATCCAGGATGCCAGACTGATGGTTTTGGACGTGGACGGTCCCCTGGGTGCAGAAGCGGGAAGTACCACAGGGCATGAAAACATCGCTTTCCCCTCATACCCTTCCCTTAGCTGTGGGCAGCTGACCCCCCGTGAGCGGCGCCACCAAAGCTGGAGCTTTTATTTTTCCCATTAGCACCCACCCTCGCCCCCCACCCCCCCACCGAGCCTCCCAGTTTCCATAAGCTAAAAGTAGAATAGTGAGTAACATCGCGGCGGGTCATGTGCAACCTGCTGTCTGCTAACGTGGTGTGATCCCGCCTCTCAGCAGGTCGGACCCGGGGAGGCCGTTTTATTGGTGGGAGTTTGATTAGCTCGACTGTTTGATGGCTCACAAGGTGGGGTGGGGGGGTGGGGGGTGCAGCTGCTCCCACTTCTACAAACATCCTATTTGACCTTTTCAGTCCATTCCTGCTTGTTCAGCTCCGCTCACTTTCAACACGAATTGTCTAAAGTGCAAGCGCATGTATACACATACACACACGGCCTCACACAGCTTTCTCTGAAATCAATTACTTCATTCCAGACTCGCCGTGTTCCCTGGGAAAGGTTGGATTGTATTCGTGTACCTCTGAGGTAATAAGACACAAAGTGAGGCGGCGCAGAGAGAAGCGCTGTTTCCAGTCCGGGGCATCGGCGGTGAAATGCTCTGGAGATGTGCAGCATCACTGGCTGTTTTCATCTGCCTTGAAAGGCGAGCCCAAGAGGCTTTCCTCTGTCAGCATGTGGAGCACGTGATGCGTACGATGCAGATTTGTCAAAGGGGAAGAGTGGGGGATGGGGGGGTTACAATGTATATTATAGTTGCATCTCTTAATTTGCATACCCAGTCTGATCAAGCAGCTGTTGGCCTCATGATCATGCATGTTTCTGCAAGTGTGTGTTGAAGCAAGGCCTTCAGCGGCATCACACTCCAATGAGCTCACCAGTGGCTCCTGGATCAATGAGGTACATGTGTTTGATGGTGAAGGGGACCCTGTGTGTACACACAGTGGATGGTTAATTATTGATGCACCCCATCCCATTCAATTACAGCCGTCATTTCCAAACAGTTTGTTTTCCCCTTACATGTTGAGATCTGTGGATCCTCTGGAGGGTTTTTTCTGTCTCAGTAGAATGTATATGGTATTCTGCAAATTCCTACAGATTAAACCCACAGCTCGGTGTTTATGTTGAGAACCCAAGGCAGGGATTGTCACTTTATAAAAACCAAATTACCAGAAAGTAAATTGCCGGAGGGCCGAGAGTGGATGCAAACACAGGCATGCCATCGACCTATCCAAAACATACCCCATGCACATTCCTCCTACTTGTTTATGTAGGCGCACAGGGAGTTGGAGAATGTTGATTTTGGATGTGAAAAGCAAGATAAATGTAAAATTGAACACACCGCGCCATTTAGGAGGAAATAGCTGCAGGGTTTTCAAAGGGACAGCTTTCTATTTGATAAACAAGAACATGCAGAGGCTTTCGAGGGTTTTAGCCGCCTGATAAAGAGACCATCTTTAGAAGTACAAACACCTCCCTCCTACTGAAGTATTCAGTGTATCACCACACGGCATCCAGGAGTCCCATGGATTCATCAGATGGGTCCCACTTTGTCTCCACTGCCACAGGAGCGTTTAGGGAGTGAGGAGACATAAATACATATGTGACCCACTCCACACTCCTTCATAACAGTGTTTATGGTCTGCGCTCATTCCAGCGGAGACGCAGTGATGGGCTGTTTTTAGATTTCTTTTGTCAGAAGGTAGACCCTACACACTGTAGGTGGTGGTCATGCATGCAGCAGCCATAGTGTTAGCTGGCTGTAAAATCCCGAGGCCCTCGTCCCATGTTTCACTATTCTGTGCACGACCGTGTCAGCGATGTTGTTCATCTTTATTTGCCTTTTATGCATCCCTCTCTGGCCTCATCAGCAGCATCGACTTTAAAAGCTATTTCAACCGCTAAAGACTTAAAGAGGAGAAAGTTCAGGCATTTTTGAGATCTCCCGTGTATTTCTTCTAATTAATAAGAGCCTTTTTCTCTCCTGGGGAATGTGACAGATTTCCAACGTTTTCTGATCGTGGTGAACGCGGCCCTGAAAGCGACGGGGAGAGAAGCTGAGGAGATGCAGTTTGACATTTTTAGAGAAGCAGTTTGAGACTTTTCTTTCCCCTCCTTTTTGGATTATCTCAATGAGTTGGAACACCTCGTCAGTTTAAGCCTTTGTGAGGCTGGAGCTGCATTTTAATCTCGACTGTCTCTGATTATCACAGCAAGAAGGAGCGTGTGCAGTTACTGATACGCTCCACCCCTCAGCAATCCGCCACTCTATCTCTGTCAGCTTCCCCTCGGCCATCTGGAATCAGAACCGAGTGAGAGAAATATCCCAGGACAAAGCTCATATTTCCTAACAAGTGGTTTCCCCGTGGTGAAATGAGCAGGGGTGTAATTATTCACCCCCGTGCACAAAGCATTTTTCATTCTTTGGTGATGAATGTCTCACATTTTTATTGTTGATATAATTGGTTTTCATTCATTGTTGCGCTGCTTGTAAAGCACTTTGTACGTGTTGAAAATTCTGTTAAAAATGGAATTTGTCACCGTCGCCGACGAGGTGCTCAGAATGAACCACAGAGAGAAAACGCCTCCGTGCTCGGTCAGCCTTTTTCTTGCCCTCCCTCCCGTTTCACTTTTCACCTCTCACTTCATCTTCTCTTGAATATTTGTCTTCGCTCTCTGGCTCGGTTTCCTTTGCGGGCACGTGAAGCAGCTGCTCGAATGTCATGAGATGTCGTCAGGCGTGCTCATCTTCCTGGTTTTATCTTGAAAGAGAGCAAAGGAAACCAGATTGTAGGAAAAGAACAGTCAGAGCTGTCAGCGGTTGCTTTAAGGAACCAACTGATTTCCACTGCTTTCACTTGAGAACTTCTTCATTTCATTATCTTCTAGCTCCATCATTTTCTTTTCTTCTTACACTTTAGCTTGCTGCTGTTTGCCTTCCCAGTCTTAATATCGTTGAATCCTGTGGATAGATTTAAAGAAGACTGTACAAGGCAGATAGCCAAACCATTTGGTAGACTGAACAAATATGCCGTGAAGAATGGGCTGAAATCACAGCTGAGAGCACACGAAAGCTGCTCAGAGGGGACCAATAGAGGCTGGAGGAAGTTATAGAGGCAAAAGGAGGACATGCAAAGTATTAGATAACATTTGATACGGGGGGATGCAAATTTTACACTGATATAATTCTCAGTATTTCACTATGACTTTTCATTTCATATACTCTTTGACTAGTTAGAGGTGCAAACTTTTGCACTCGGGCGTGCATACAGTATGAGTCACCACATAAACCTTCCTGGCAACATGAGAACCTCAATGCGTCGGGATTGAATTGTTCTTATATCACCTTTACATTTCACTGAAAGAACGTCTCTCATACGACTTTGTCTTTGCTCAGGAGGAATCTGTGATTTCTTTGTCATCACGGTCGCGCACTTCAAACCCCAGAGATGTGCCGTTTTTCCCATCATGCGACTGCAGCATGTTCGTACGAGACGTGACAACGATTGCCAGCTTTAATTGACAGGCGGCTTTGTATTGGTTTTCTGAAGGCTCTGTTTCATGCTCCTTTGAGCGCATTGTTCATTCTCGCTCTGCTCATTCTTCTTTTCTGTGGCAGATAAAAGTACTGACTCAGTAATGGACCATTAGCATTGTGCTGGATCTGCCTCTTACGCAGTCATCATTACCGAACCACATTAGACGTGGAAACTAGTCCTGAGAAAATCCATTTTGCAAGAGCCTGGCGTGGCCCGCTGAATTCTCTCTGGGAAAAAAGCCTATCTGTAGTTACAGTGCTGTGGGTGCTTCTGGCAGATATCTGTATTCACCAGATTTATGCCCTCTTGGTGGAGTTGCACAGTCGGAGACGGTGAGGTACGCTGTCTTATCTGTGGACTCATGAATGTCACATGATAAAAAAAAAAAAAAACTACTGGGCGTAACTTTACAGGGGACTGCAGCAACGGATTACGGCGTTAGCAACATAAGATAAAAGTTCAAGTTATGAGACTTTAATCAGGAATTTAACACCACTCCAATTATTTTCATTCTGGAAATGGCTTTTTCTCCCGTCGAATATTAAGATGAATGCTTTGCTTTGCCTGCCTTTGTCCCGACTGTTTTGCGTATTGGTTACCCCAGATTTATTATGCAGATCTAGAGTAACCGTCCTCGTTAAGCCTTAATGCCAGCCATTCATTACCTCTGGCGCAGAGACTAATGACACTATTAATCAGCTATGAATAGAGCTTGGCAGTGGCAGTGGGAGGCTGACACCTCCTTACTGTAACAATCCCAGGCATGCATGTACAAGACTGATTGTCAGGAGGACACCGAAAACTGCCCAGCATGTCAATTACCTGCAGCAGAGGGTTTTACTGCCCCGCCTTGGCCTATCCAACAATGCATTTCTCAGCAGACTTTACTCTGTGTCTTTGTCCGACCTGACACAGATTTCAGGATTATTTTTTTTGGTGTGATATTGCTTCAAAAAAAGGAGAGACGTCCAACCTCTTATCTCAGTTTATTCGTTCTGAGATCCACACCGGGGAAGGGCACAAAGTGTCTGTGAGACAACGCGACCTGTTTCCAGCGCCACTTTGAGCAACGCCCCCCATCTGACCTCCGAAAAGCCTTTCTCTCCATCGCAGCACTCAGAGCTTTATCTGTTTTTCTTTTTTTCCCCCCGGACGGTGCACTTCAGCCTCTACTACAGTTCAGTATTTCTGTAGCAGCCAAGCCAAAGATGAGGTTGGGCTTCTTCTTTTCTAAAAATGTCGACACAGACATGTCTAAAAGCTTGGCTTAACTTCTGTCGCGGCTTTTTCTTCTGTCTTAATGAACAAGTGGTGGCTCAACTCCAGACGATGCAAAACAATTTTTTTGGACACTTGGGATCCTGTCCTACTTTTCCTAGTTTAGTGTTTCCAAATCTTTGCTCATTTCGAGGGAAGGAAAACGGCTTTGTGGGGAAATCTGTTTGCTGCTTGCTGTCAGCCCCTCTTCATGTTAGACTGATGGCCATAATTCGTAATATTGAGTTTCACCACCAGACCTTCCTATGGCTTTTGATAATTCTAACTAAAGATATGGCACAGTGTGTACAGTCAATTTCTAAACTGTGAATTTCACCATCAATCTTGGTCATTTCAGATCTCTTTTTACAGACCTGCTTTCATATAATCCAGTTTATTTAAATTTTACAGGGGCAATAAATGATGTCCTGTGGATTTTTATCTTATCTCTTTACCTTCCATCTGGATTATACTGATGCCTATCTGCCTAATGAATATTGAAACAAACCATTTGGCAAATCTGATGGATTCTTTCACTCCTGTCAGTTTGTTTAGTGCTGTTACAGGAGCTATATCCACCATGCAGGCCTGTCCAGATTAAAGACTTTTTGCTGGAAGGACTGAATGCAGCCGCCAGGGACTCCTCCAGGCAGATGCCTGTGGTTATAGATATACGGATTTGGTTAGTTCATTAGTTAGTTAGCTGGGGTTCCAGCCTGCTAATCCATGCTAAAGAAGCTGGATGACTTTGGATATCTCTTTTTCTTTTCTTACCCCCACCTTCTGTAAACAGTTCCCACTATTAGCTTTAGTATTTCTGTCCAAGTCTTGGGACCGTTGTATGTGTAATTTATTACAGTGGAGTGGATTTTGTCTCCTTTGTCTTCATTGCCAAGGCGAATACTGATGTGTGACAGTAATTGCTGTGTCTTCTCTCCTTGTATTGCGTTGTGTTGCGTGTTCACTTTTTAGTCATGCAGGATGCGCTTCCTCATCAGCAAACACAGCTTCGAGCTTTTGTTTATCCTGTGCGCACGGTTGTGGTTGTTGATGTTGTGATAACCCCCTCACCAGAGTGTCGTGTGCGCGCGTGTGTGTTGCTGTATAAATGAGGATAATTGTTCGGCATCTGGTAATTTACACTGCAGTCAGGAGGAATTAGGACGACAGTGTGTTTTTCACTGCTGCTGGCTCCGTCTCAGTCGACTGGATTTGAAACGAAATGGCAGCTTTGAGGTTTAAGTGCTGACTTCCAGCTTTGAGGCTGTTTGAGGTTATCGACGAGCCCCAGTTTTCCCCGACAAGTTTTGAGCAGTGATCACAAACATACAGACTGACCGCATCAGTCACCTGATCTAAATCTATCTCAGCATGTGTCTTAAGTTTCTGAAGGCCAGACTTGAGCCCCCCCCACCAAAAGCGGAGAACCCTGCTGTACAGATCTGGCAGAGCATCAATAGTGGAGATTCAAAGTGTCTGCTGATGTCTGCGAGTTGAAACCACAACCAGATATCAACGTTTGCAACTGAATATTACGCGTGGGGAACTGATGCAGTTTCCGTTGTATGATCGTATCAATCGATCAAATTGGGGAACAGGGGCTACATTTCCTGTATTCTTATTAAATCCTGTAGTAATGGTTTCATGTCAAATCCAAGAGTGTCACGTACAGGTCCAACAAAAAAGCGTGCTCAGTTTAACAATGCGCTGTAAATGTGGAGCTGGAGCGAAACCTCTCCAGGGGTGTGTGCAGATGCAGGAGGTCACTTCTTGATAAACGGGGGTTATTCTGTGTGAGAGCGAGAGCGATTACGTGCAGGGAACACGTCAGTCTCTGGAGAGGCGGCAAATTCTTCATATCACTGCAAATCGCAAAACTCGGCCAGCTACAATTTGAAATGTAAACAAATATTGAAAGCCAAATTAGTGGTTCGTCAACGTGCCTTGACAGACAAATAACGCCGGCGGCTGTTTTGCATCTGAATGCAATTTCTCCAGTAATAATAACACCGCTGGCACTCAACACTCACCGATGTGCTCCTTTTTTTTCTGCATTTCAGCTTTGCCTTCCAGTCAATTTCCCTGACCTACAAACAAATGGAAATGTCATACAGACTGACATTCTTTCCGTATGGTTTTCTTTTGCCCACTTGCCAGGCGAACGGAAAGCAGATCTTGCTGAGTCTGACCGCAGATTGTTCCTCCAAAAAAAGAAAAAAAAAAACCACCAAATGAAATCACAAACATTTCTGTGGCCGGGCTGTGGAATGTGACAGTAAAAGTGTTTAAAAAAAAACAAAACACGTTGAGAGAATCAAGAGCGGCTCCAGAATCGTCTCTTTTTGGGAGGGGGTGGTTTAGTCATGGGTTGTCAGACTGATCACATTGACGGTTTTCTTGTGTGCGTTTGAGAGGCTGGACGGTGGCTCTGTCCCCGTCAGAATAATGTCTACCTCTGTCTGCTGTTGAGTGCTCGCCAGGTTTTAGTCAGTGGAAATATGGCACAAGAATGCAGACCAATCATTTGTAATCATGAATGATTGGCGAGAAGGCCGTCTGAGAAATCTGAATGTGTGCCGCTGTGCTCTGCTCCCACTACCCTTACACTAGAGAGTTGTGTGTAGACTTGCATGTGTAGTCTCCCCCTCCCCTTGTTATTGTGCTTTTATTTGTCAGCTTTGTGAGTGTAGTAGAAGTGTTTGATTTCTGTGGTTCCTTGTCACGCCAAAAGTCTTTTTTTTGTTACGTTGTTGTTATTTTGTTTTTTCTTCTTTTTTTCGTTTCCTTTCTTTCTTTCGTTCCACTATCATTTCCATTTCCACTCCTCACCTCTCCTCGATCCGTTCCTCTCGGACGCCTCTGCGCACTGTCTCCTCTCATCTCCTCCCCTCGCCTCCATCATCCCTCCCTCCTCCCTCCTCCTTCCCCTTCCCAACCCAAAGACGTAGCCCTGCCCTCCTTCCCTCCCCCCTCACTGACTCCTAACACTACTGACCATGTAACACCAGGCTCCGGAGGCGTAGCTGGTCCAGCAGGGCCCACCCCCTCCGCCCCCCGCGACGTCGTGGCCTCGCTGGTCTCCACCCGCTTCATCAAACTGACTTGGCGCCCACCGGCTGAACCGCACGGCGATGAGTTAACTTACTCGGTTTTCTACAGCCAGGAAGGCACTAGCAGGTAGTACACACACACACACACACACACTACACTTTAGTATCACCAGGAGAGTACTAATACACACATTACTACTGGCATCAGCAGGGTACTAATATTCATACCTTCCTGTGCACAAGTCTCAACCCTCTGAAAATTTCTAATTAAAGCAGTTAAAGCACTTATCATAACAGTAAATGTTCATTAATTAAAAACAAACTTCCTTCCCCAAAGGATTACCTTTTTAACATTGAAGTATAAACAAAAAAAATCACTTCAAACACTGTAATTTTTTTTAAGCAGCCCTTTGATAAATTCGTCCCAGCTTCATGTGTAGAGGACTCACTGTATATGAGTCAAAAGGAAATTCAAGAAGCTGAGAGGACGTTTCTACAAATGCTCTTTAGCTAATTGGCTACTCTTTTTTCAATGTTTTCCCTGGAAAACAGCTTTAAACAAGTTCCAGAAATGTCTTTAAACAGACTGCTGTGCTAAAGCCTGATGTACAAGTCCAAACATCATATATACTGCCTGTGCAAAGGCATGTGAGTGCACACAAATCAGTGCAGTTGTGCAACTGTCACTTTGAGTCCAACCAACTATCCTGCTCCTGCTGTAGACGGATGAGCGCCATTAAGCTCATCTCTAGTCACTTTGTTGATGAACTGATTAGGTGATTGACGAGAAAATGGGTAATTTGAATCATTCATCAAGCAGAAAAAAAAACGCTTGCTGGTTCCACCTTCTCAAATGTGAGGTTTGGCCGATTGTCAGTTTTCTGTCATTGTAAATTGAATATATTTGAGATGTCACCGTTTAATGGACAAAACGAGCCGTTTCAATATGTCAGCCTGAATTCTGCAAAACACATTGTTTTAGCCGTCTCACAACATTTTGCACACTGAGCAAGTAATAGATAAACTCAAAAATGAATCGAATGATAATCAATGATATCAGTATTTCAAGTTTATTACGCCAAATGTGCACATTTCTGTCACCAGAATGCCACACGCACTACAAGGTACAGACATACACTCACTGGCCACTTCATTATGTACAGCTGTACTGTGTCAGTGAGTATATCATTAAATCCTCTGTTGTTTGCCTTGTGTGTGTGTGTGTGTGTGTGTGTCCACATCAGGGAGCGAGTGGTGAACACCAGCCGTCCAGGAGAGATGCAGGTCACCATCCAGAACCTCATGCCAGACACCAAACACCGCTTCAGGGTCGTGGCCCACAACAGAAACGGCCAGGGAGAAAGCTCGGCAGCGCTCAAAGTGGCCACCCAGGCTGAAGGTAGAGGCACAGACGCACACACTCGTACAAACGTTTGCGTGTATGTACACAGCAAACAGGATGCACAAACATGAAAGGCGAGCTCTGGCCAGTTGTGTTGGAAACGTGCTCGCGCTGGCACACTGAGGCAAACAGGACGCACTCGAAAGGAGCGCACAAATGTGCAAATAAACATTCACACAGACAAATATTCACTCACATAGAACATACGCTCACTTCAAACACAGACCCCCCCCAAAGCACACACACACGTACACAAACACACATAGAGGAGGCTATTTAGTGCTGTGCGACCACCCAACAGCAGGGCAGAGAAAGAAAGCGTTCTCTTGTCATAAACCACTTCTTGTTTACTCCCTGACATGTACTATAAGCCCTCTGTGTGTGTGTGTTAGCAGCTTCATAAGCTGTGCCCACTTGAGTGAGGAATGTTTGAAATTAGTATTCCAGCTCTTTTTTTTCCTCAAATATTTCCCTCATCCCCTCCGTACAGAGATGCTAT
This sequence comes from Psettodes erumei, assembly GCA_016785225.1. Taxonomy (NCBI): domain Eukaryota; kingdom Metazoa; phylum Chordata; class Actinopteri; order Pleuronectiformes; family Psettodidae; genus Psettodes; species Psettodes erumei. The sequence goes on along the minus strand of JAFBJZ010000863.1, from coordinate 1,723,883 downwards.
ACAGAGGCTCATTACAATCTCTTTAACTGGTGGATACACAAGAATTGTGGCGAGGAGAGGGGATGAAGTGTTTGTCTTCCTCGTCTCCTTTCTTTTTTTTCTTCTTTGTGTTGGGGCGTGCGCGCTCCCCACAAATCTCTCGCTTATGGCTGGTTTTGAAAGTGCTGTGAAGGGGATTTCCCAGCACGCTCGCAGGGTGGATGTCCCTCACCTCTGAGCTCAGCCGCAGCTCCGTCACTGTCGATTTCTAGGTCAGCCGCCGTTTCTCTCCGCCTACGTCCTTGGTTGGAGGGCGGACAGGACGACACACACACACACACACACACTACACCTCAGTTCCTGCCAGCAGAAGCCGAGCCACCCACGGGGATAGCAGTGAGGGCGGGCTGTACCTGTGCAGTACATCTTTGTCGTGTGTGTGCGCTTTTAATACTAGAACATGCTATGAATTGGAGCTTAAACTGTTGACCTGCATCTGAGGGCCGGGAGCGAGCGCACAACGCCGCCCCACATCGCCTCTCCTCTGAGACTGCCTCAGTACACCTGTGCACACACACACACACACACACTCCAGCATCTGTGCGCTCTGACAAATGGGAGCTTCTCTGCTCCATCAGGAACACCTGCAGCTAAAGCTTACAAGGTCCTGCATGTGCAGCGTGGACATATACTGTGTCTGACAGCCAGCACTTTAACTTCACGGTCGCTATTTCATTTTCAAAGTGCCTCAGCACCAGAAATGTCCCCGTCCATGCGCTGGCCGACATGGCATGTTCTGTATACAGCACAAGTTATTAGGACGGTTTTACATATTTTATTATGTTAGCGCTGACCTCCAGCGTAACGTGAAATGAAATGTTTACTTGGAGGTGAAACTGCTGCTTTAATCTGAGTGTGTTTACATTCGCAAGTAATCGGACATGCTCATGTTAACTCATACATGTGTATGAACATCAGTGTTTCGACTCTCATTTGTTAGGTTTTTATGAGCTGTTGGATCCTAAAGTTTAAAAGAGTTTAATCTTCACTCCAAACAAAGTGCCAAGTTTGCAGGTAGACTGCTTGTATTTATGTAAGTACTCACTTTAAAATATTAGACCCCGCTGCTAAACATTCAAGACAGACATGTCTGCCCTTTTTCTGTTTATCTCTGTAAAAAATAGAGCTGTCTAACAGTCAGAGGATGAAGCTGATACACAGACACTGTAAAACACTCTGTCCTCCTGTCCCTATCTTAACTAAACAAACACAGTGAAATCAACTGTCCGTCGTGCTGGAAGCAAATGTTGGTGGAATCCAAGATGCCTTTTTTATTGAATGTGTGACTGTTGTAAGAAAATGCATCAACAGTGGTCAGATTTGATGGTTTTCTAATTTTTCTTCTGCTTCCATTTTACTTTGTTTTATTTTTTTTCACCAGTCCAAGTGCCCGGTCCCGCCCCGAACCTGCAGGCGGTGTCGAACACACCGACCTCCGTCTCCCTGAGCTGGGACAAACCTCTCACGGGCAACGGAGAGATCCTCACCTACAAGTTGTACTACACGGACAAGAGCGTCGGCACCGAGCAGGTAGGATGTCTTCATCCACTGAGAGTCGACGGTGTGATGTCACTTTTTCAGCTATGTGAAGACAGGATTTGGACATCCTGGAACATCAAAGTTACAAAGTCATCACACAGAACAAAAGTTAAGATGGATGAAAAAAACTCTGGTTATGCTTCAGTTCAAAGTATATTTTTCGAAAAGATGAGATTAAAAGATGATACTGATGCAGCCATCAATGTATTTCCCGCATTACATTTCCTCCTCCGTGTTTAGCCTTCATTTTTATTGACAGTGACATATTATTCAATTTATTTAAAAAAAAAATCAGTGTAGAAGTCGGACAGAAACATGCAGCTAATGGCATCGCCTCACTGCTCACTTTGCTGTTTAAAGGGAGAAGTGCAGCTGATGCTTGATTTTGCAGGCTTCATTAGATCATAAGGGTGCGTAGTCTAATGTAAACTGTGATGAGGTAAGGAGCGGCTCGTCATTTGCCTCTTTGGGCTGCTCTTTAGCCGCATTCTTGACTGTGCATCTCACACAAACCACATATTGTGTGAAAAGAGAGCAGGTATGATTCACCCAGCTCTCCTCCGCAGGTCTAACTCTGTCACAAGAGTGAAACCTAGCTACTTAGATATTGAGTCAGCCCCAGCAGTAGCAGTATGCAAGCCAGTGAGGCATTAAAAAGCCTTTAATATGATAATGGTTGAAACGTCAGCTGGCGCACTGAGTAATGATGCCTCAGCTCCCTGGAGAGGAGAGCCAGAGATGAGGTTTTTAAAAAAAAAAAAAAGGCGGGGGGATGAAGAGGAGGATGAAAAGAAGAAGAAGAGGTGAAGGACAGGGATGGAATGGAGATGAAGTCAGAAGGGACATGAAATATTAAAGTTCAGGTGGAAGTCGGGAGCAACACATGACTCCAGCTCGGGGTGATGTGGTCACCAACCGACCAGAGTTCGGGGGTTGCGATCGGAGCAAAGCAGGATTGGATTTCCACAAAGTCTCCTCTTTTTTTTGTTTTTTTTTTACTCCAAATGTCACAAGCCGAGGGCTGAATGCAAATGAGCTTGAAAGTAATTGGGCACGTTCCAGTGCGCCCCAATTTGTACAGCTAAAAAGTCGTAATCACAGGCAGCATAATTTGCGTCTCGGCGGAAGATGACATTTTTCCCCAGAATAACAAACTGAAATGTGATGTGCGATGACATGATGAGAGCAGGCGTCGCATTTTGTGGCGCCGCCACGTATGAGAGATTGCTTGTGTTGTAAATCTATTGGAGCGTTTTATTTACAGCATTTTTCTTCCAATATTAAAGTGGAATGCCACAATGACTCACTCAGACGGTCGTATTTCTGCACGTATCAAACATGCTGTCAGTCGTGAAATACTCAAATAAAAGAATGTTTTCTCCACTTTTGCAGGTGATATTTTCAAGAATAGAACGTTTACCTTATTCATAGACACTTTCCATCAGTTCTATTTTCATCTTGCCTTCGCATTCCTTATTTTGCTGTATCTGGCAGAAATGCTGAAGGCCTTAACAGATATTTAAGACTTGGGATTTTCTTTTAAAGAAACCAACAGATAACCGTTTCTCTTCTTCCCCTCCTTTCTTCCGTCTCTTTCAGGACATCGACATCGATGGTCAGTCCTACAACATGAACGGGCTGAAGAAGAACACAGAGTACAGTTTCCGCGTGGTGGCCAACAACAAGCACGGTCCGGGCGTCTCCACCGAGGACATCGTCGTTCGCACCCTGTCTGACGGTCAGTCGGTCGATGGAGAGCGACTCGACCCACAATGCTTCCTCTCTATATCTGTCAACATCACTCTATGTGTATATATATATATTTTTGTATAAAGCTAAACAAAGTGGTTTTGATTTTTGTGGCAGAATATTGTTTGTCAGTCAGTGCTCTTTGTTTGTGCCTTTGCCATATGATACAAAACAATACTATACCTGCTATACCCTGCTTTCCTGCAGGCGAGTGCCTCTGGTAACGCACAAGTGTGTGGCTCAGTGTTTTGCGCAGCAGACTGCTATGATTACCAAAACTGGAGGGACTGTACTAACTGACTGACTAATGATTATTTTCATCACCTAAGCTGCTGATAATTTTTTGAACAGCTGATCAGTTATCTGGTCTGTAAAATCTCATCAGTATTTCGTAGAGCCAGAGGTGATGAGATCTGATTACCTGTTTTGTCTGACCAGCTGTCCAAAATATAAAATAGTAAAATATTCAGTTTTATTGTGACACAGGGCAATGAAAGGAAGCAAATACACACAATTCAGAGGCTGAAATCATGGAATGTCCAGTTCTTGAAAGATGACTAACGATCACTTCGTTTTTGAATAGTTTCCATTTATTTTGTTGTTGTTGGGATTAATTAAGTCATCTCTCCAGCTCAGCGGAAGCTCATGTGTTAGCATTCTGTTTTGCTTGACACTGATTAAACTGTTTGTTTTCTTTTGCTTTGCAGTGCCAAGCGCCCCTCCTCAAAACCTAACCCTGGAGGTCCAGAACTCAAAGGTAAGGCTTGTTTGCCTTAACTGAACAGGATGCCACAGGCTGGAGGACCTGCAACTGCTCAGGAGCTTTTTTCTGCCGACTTATTAAGGACTTAAAAAGCATTCCTGTTTGTTGCAGGCACTCTCTCTCAGCTGCATCATACAAACAGCAAACAGACCTAAATTGAATGTTTGGTGTGCAGCCACTTCACCGAGTACACAAACACTTGCACGCCACACAAACAAACAGTCGAACAGATCCATAGCCCGCGGGCCAGAGTGCCGTTGTGATTAGCTGCGTCAGAGGCCCCGCGGCCCCCGGCTGGTTCAGAGGCTGTGTGAACCCTCATCGATCCGGTCATCGGCAGGAGACCCGCCTGTCAGAAATTTTTATCCTCTGTTTCACTCTCCGTCATTCCAGGATCGAGCCAAAAATCCTGAAGCTCAAATCTAAGAGGCTACGAAAAAGAAAATATTAGCCTGTAAGATTTAGGTATGCTAAAAAAGAATACGCAGGGAGTTGAGGTGTCAGGAGAAGTGCAGCGATCCAGGTGAAACCCAGGTTAAATCTGCTTTGGAAAGTAAAAGTTGTTAAATGTGGAATTTATATAAGAAGTCTTTAAAAATACAAATTAAACCCAGTTATTGTGTCGAATCAATGCTTGTTGAAATACTAGGTACACAGCCACCCTGGTTACGGCCATTTCACCCTGCTGGTTAGATTTTTTTACATGATAAAAAAATAAATCCACAATCGATTTAGGTTTTTGAACGTGGTGGTTCTTTTATCTAGATTGAATCAAATTGTAGATGATTGTATAAAACAAGGCGACAACTCCTAGTGTCTTGTGTTTACTCCAGTTAAATGTACCGTAGTTGGCGCTGAGTTAGCCGAGCTGGCTTCACAACAGGATTAAACAGTGAAACCGGCCTCGACTGCCCATCTCTTTCCCCATTTGATCTTCAAACAGACAGCTGTAAGGCATGTTTATTGTGCATTTCCACTCGGATGATGGATTAAGTTTTTTTTCTTTTTTTTTTTTTTTTTTTACAAAAGACGTTCTCGCTCACGACACATGAGGTAGCGCAAGAAAGAGAGCGCCAAAGAGAAGGAGATCCGGAAAACCTCAGGGTGCACGCAGGCTGTAAAAACAGCAGCCAGCATTTTCAGCTCTTCACTGGTCGATGCAGAGAGAGAGAACTGTCAAAGCAGGGCCAGAAAAACAAAAAAACAGATAGACAATCCTATCACACACTCGCAGCTTGAGTAAGAACTGGCCACCCGTGCTGAGGGACGCTCAGCTGAGATTTGTGGGGAGAGAAAACTCTGGTGCTAATGTTAAGAGTAAAATGAAGAGGGCTGACTCTGTGGAAAAGGACGAGGGCTTGTTTTCTGAGTGGGTAGCGTACATCCAGCTCCCCAATGAGACGCAGATAAGCCAATTTAAAAGTGTGAAACAAACATCTGGTTTCCTTTTATTCCTAAAACTTGTAACACTTTTTCTTCTCTTTGTTATCATTGTGTTTAATTCTGAATGTAAACAGCCATTAAGTCAATAATTCTGGTAACAAGTATATAGATTAAAAGCATTTATGCAATTAGCCGTTTGATGTGCCCAGCCAAATGGAACTGGAAAGAAAAGTAATTAACACGCGTCCCATATTCAGCCTCCTCTTTGGGACTTGTCAAGCAGAACCTCACATCTTTTACCTGCAAGGCAACTTCAAAATCGTGCTTTTGTGATCTTACTTTTCCTTTTGGCATCTGGCTTCTCACCTTCCCTTGCGATTTTCCAAAAGTAAATTAAACAGGTTTTCGTGATTAGGGAAAAGACGGAGGGGGAAAAAAAGGCAACACGCATAACAAGTTGGGGCCGATAGTGTAATAAGAAAAATGGAAATAATTGAACACACTTAGCGCAGATTTAATTTGTGCAATTCCCTCGACTCGGCTGGGAAGGAGCGTTTGTTTGCCCTGTACATGTATTCGGGCTTTTGTGCATCACTGTGACAGTGGGGAAGCGTTAATTAACTCTTCTCCCACGCTGAGCTTCCCCCCACCTATCTCTTTAAACACACACACACACACACACACACACACACACACACACACAAACTCAGATGCATGAATCCCACAACAGTGCAGCATGGGCCCGCCACAGAAAGTCCCACATTCATCTCTCTGCCTCATTGTCTCTGTCGGGTTAATCTGACCAAACACACACATAAACACACACACCTACATGTGCGCATGGTGACACTCCACTCTTCAGGACACCTCCCTCTATTATTAATATGTTTATTTCTTCCTAATGCGTCAATCGAGCCATGCTCAGAGGGGTGTTTGTAATTTCGGAGCCCCTCCCATTCACACCGCTGTGGAGGGAGGGGACAGGTGAGACGAGCAGAGTGGTAAACCTGCAGAAAACAAACTAGTAAACAGATGGTCCCACGTGTGCTACACATGATGTTTTTCGTCTAACTCGTGCCCTGATTTTCGCCCCCTCAGAGCATCATGCTTCGCTGGCACCCCCCTCCGCTCAACGGCCAGAACGGGGAGATCACAGGCTACAAGATCAGATACCGGAAAGGGTCCCGGAGGAGCGAGGCAGCCGAGACCACCGGAGGCACCCAGCTTAACAAGCTCATTGATGGTAACGAACAGTGATCCAGCAGTTAGCACAACTTTAACAGCCAGTATCACAGTAACACTCGACCTGCTGCATCACCAGTCTGAGACCTTCACTGTATGACATAGCTAACTTTATGACAAAGAGTTGTATTTAGATGTCTTCGATTTTTTTGTTGTTTCCATTGCAGTTTCTCAGAAAGACTTTCCAATGATCTCATGTAAGTGGGGGCTAAAATGTGGTGCGTTTATTAGTAAACGTGGCGAGAAGCCGTAGAGCCGCAGTGTACAAACCTAACATTTTAAATCCAATTACATCCAGTTTGTGTCGAGCTCGAGATCCAACAGAGATGCACCGCGGAGCACACTTGAAGTTAAAATACGTTTAAAATGAGTCAACATTTGTGGTCGAACTTCACTGTGCTGCTCATATTTGGTTTTTCCTGTGGCTAAAGTTTGACTCCCTGTGATGTGACTGTGCTGGGACAGGCTCCAGCCTCTTGCCCCCTCTGGAGAAAAGCAAAAAGAAAAGTCTGATACAAGTGGAGCAGAAGCATTTTCTTTATGAAAACGTCCTGACAAGTTGAACAGGAAATCCTAGCAGTGTTGAGGACATGATGACATTTGCACTAAACTGCAAATATAAGCAAAGATATCCCTTCTTCCTCTCAGTGTGTCCTCTCAGTGTCTCCGGGCATGCTCTGCAGCATTACATTCATAGACAGCTCATCTATAAATGCATATATTTTGATACAATTGTTGAACATGATTTTTAAAAGTGGCAGGTATGGAAATTAAACACTTATTCCGTCAGACTTCATTTTAACTCTGCTGGATACGTCTTAGACGTCTGACATGCTGCAATATTTAAAGTCTTGACACTTGTCTGAGAGTTGCCGCTCGGAGCCAGCCTGGCTACAGGTCTGTTGATCCAGTCAACATCTATCATTTCGTCAAAAAGCTCCGGGGTGGTGTTACACGCCTTACTGTAACCCCGACGTTACCACCAAAATATGCACAATATCGGCAGAGATGCACACACACACAGCAATGGTGATTAATATTGGATGTTGTCTCAGCTGCTTTCAAGTGGCCCGGCCTCACGCTGTGTGCTGCATCAAAGAGAATACACACTTAAAAGTTGATTTTTGAGAACATTCTGGGGGGTGAAACAGAGGGATGTTTGTTGGTTCAAAAGCGTTTAGAAGGAGACGTTGTAGCCCGGGAGGCACGCGTGGTTAGGCAGGCTTCACAAGCCCCCTCCCCCCAAGGGTGGCCCAGAATAGCGGGTACAAAGAGAAAAGGCTACGGGATTAGCGTGTAGCGTGCAAATGGGACAATAAGATGATGATGAAAAATTTTACAGCAAATTAATACAGCAACACATCGTTTGTCAGCAGGCGTTCCCCTCTTTGCTGAATACCAAAGCCGGCGCCCAGCAGTGAGACGGCTCCTTCTGAGGGAGCCGTGGCTTTAAAATATGAACGAATCCAGGCTCCAGAAGTTCTTTTTCCCCCTCTCTACTCATTTTAGCTCCATAGTGTTACACTTTGTGTGACAGCTGATGCTACACAACTCTACTTTTATGGCAAATAAATTTTTACCAAAGGTGGAAAAAAAGAAAACCTCAATTGCTTGCGTGATATCGAGCAGGAAAGAAAGTTAATTGCAACTGCAGAATCCTTCGCTTGATCCTTGCCGGTGCCGACTCCATAGATTTCCTCCTGAAATTCTGTGGAGAGGTACTGGGCATTTGCTTAAAATATTTGTGCTTTTCAAAATATTTATTGTGTCTGCGCCACGAAATCCCACTTGAGCAGCCGAGCAGAGAGCAGCATAAATTATAAAAGAAAATCAGGCCTGAGAAAGAGTGTTTAAAAGTTCTAATGAAAGAGGTTTTTGGATTATTATTGCTGCTTGAGATTCAGTTCAGCCACAGCCCAGTCTGAATACCCAAACTTTGAATCTGCTGCTTCTGTTCGCCTGTCCAGGACTGGAGCGCGGCACAGAGTACTCCTTCCGGGTGTCTGCCATGACAGTGAACGGCACAGGACCGGCCACCGACTGGACCACAGCGGAGACGTTTGAGAGCGACCTGGATGGTAAGAGCTCAACTCCATTCATACAGACTCAACCAGAACTTGGTTTGGAGATTATGTGTCCAGTGTTTTGCTTTAGTTTTTTTTTTCTTTTTTTGGCCTTTAATCAGCTGATCAGAACCAAGCAACTCAAACCAAAGTTTCTTTTTTCTCTGCGCCTCCCTCCCCAGAATCACGCGTACCAGACCAGCCCAGTTCTCTGCACGTCCGGCCGCTGATCAACAGCATCGTGGTGAGCTGGACGCCGCCCGAGAACCAGGACATTGTGGTGCGCGGATACACCATCAGCTACGGCATCGGCAGCCCCCACGCTCAGACCATCAAAGTGGACTACAAGCAGCGCTACTACACTATTGAGAACCTCGGTAGGAACAAACCACTGCTGTGGACGTATCTAACTGATACATGTTTTATCTAACCTGGTGGCACTTTATACGCTAATCATCATTATGCAATTCTGAAAACATTTTAATTCCTTATGAGCAAATGTGCACAGACAGACACACACACCGACGCTGCGAAGCCTTTCATTTGAACGTCATAATCAGTGTTTCGAGAATTAATGAGATCTTCTCCGCCACCAGCCTGGGCCACTAATTACACAGATTGGCCTAATGGGGACACAGTAATTAAAAGCCATAATATCTCAAGAAAGCAAATTTGTTTTGGTGATTTTTGTACTTGCTGTCTGCCAAAGGAAACGTCAAGATGAAGTTTTGCTTCACTGAAATGTTTTGCCGTTTAGTTTTTTGTTTTTTGCATTGGATCAGTCCAACCCTTCAGAACCTGACACACAAACCGTGTCCAGAATTTACTTCCTCATTTTGGAGCGGCTGCATGAAACAGTGAAAGAAAGACGCACTACTGATTTTGTTCTATGTGAAAATACATTTTATTTCCACTGTGTCCACTACACAGGTCATACTGTGCAGTTGCTTTTTGATTGAAGTCATAATTAATCCCCATCCATAAGGCACAAGTAATCAAAGTCTCAGGAGGGGGTCTCGAAGTGGATTATGAGTTAAGGAAATTGAGAAATTTAGCAGAGGAATTGTTGCAAAATATCCATATATGCATAATTGAAGCCTTCATTACAGTGGCGGTGAGAGAGATGATTGTATTCCAACACTCACTCTGGTTAATATTGCAATTACAAGTGAAGGGTCTCGAGAGTTTTCCGGGTTTGATTAGATGGCTGCATCAGCTCATTCCCATCCCTGTGTCTCTTTACCACGCAGACCCCAGCTCCCACTATGTCATCACACTGAAAGCCTACAATAACGTGGGCGAGGGGATCCCAGTGTACGAGAGCGCCATCACCCGGCCGCAGTCAGGTACGAGCTGCAAACGTCTACCACAAATCTACACACAGATCCGTTTCATGCTTACCTGAAAATACGGCGTCTTTCTTACGTTTTGATAAGCAGCGTCATTATTGTGGGATATTCAGCATTCACATTGTATAGCTGTAGTCACTCACTCCAAACACAAGCAAAAGATTTCTTCTGACATTTTATCGTTGCTCTCTCTTACCTGAGATCATTACCAGACAAAATGTGTCCGTACTCCAAATTATCAAAGAGATAATGTGTCGTCGGAGTGTCTTGCTCCTCTAATGAACTCTCCTCTTCAAGTCCCTTCTTGAATGATTACAATTTGCCCTGGATTACCAATTGTCCTGATATGGTAATGGGACAGGTTGCCTGACTAAAATATTACTGAAGAATATACTGGGTGCAGAAAGGCAGTTTTGTGCACATCCAGGCTTATATTTAGGTCAGATGCCAGGTACTCGGGTTCAGTAAAGGAAAAGCAGCACGAAAACCAAGTGATAGCATGAAAAACAGTCTACTTTCTAATGTGGAAAGTGCTGTTTGACTGAGGGGGAGCTGTCAACGTCACAGTTTGTCCACCAGAGAGCACTGACAAGATGGTGCTTCAGTGGCAAAAACTTGAAGATATTTGTTGATGTTATGTCAGGGTAAGGTTACTAGATTTTATTTAGGCCAATTTTATATTAAAATTCTTAAAGACATATAAGTCACAACATTATGAGACTAAAGTTCATGGTCCATAAATGACAAAAAAGGAGGCACAGCACTTTAGATTACAAGAGAAACAATATAGTGACAAGGATTCAGCCCTAATGTTCACAGTTCAGTCCAAACCATGTAGGTCTGAATTATATCTGGACAAGATTTTTTTTGTTATTGGTAGTAGCCTCGATCAGGCTCTGTGATGCAGCTATCTTTGCCATTTCTGTACAATAGAATGAAACAGCTTTGTTGCATTAGTCAAGAGAATACGGACAGTCAGTCTTGGCTGCCACAAACACAACCCATAATTCTTTAAGCCTGCGATCACAACCGCTAACAATTAGATTTAGAACTGGAGTCCCGATCCAGTGCGCTTGACAAATGATCTTAAAGTGTGACACACTGCCAGTTAGACTGCGCGTCAGAGGAGTTCACGCAGTTTTTTGTGACAGTGTCAGAAGACAACCAGCCCTCGCTCCCTGGGGCGTCCCAGAATGTGGGCCGCACCCGCCTCCACTCCCATCCAGCCTCCCACCTTCACGCTCAGCCTTGATCACTCCAGTTTGTCTCCGCTGCAGCACTGTTGCACCGCCGAGCTCGTGAGGGGTGGGATGCTGGATGACATGAATCTCGTCAACACGCTCCGGGGGGGTGGTGGGGGGTGGCAGTCTAAGTGCGCGCACGCACCCGCACACCGTCGTACTGTACACTGCTTTCTCTGTGAAGCTCTCTCTTCCTCACATCCTCGCGCACACGCAGACCCCCCATGGTGGCTTTGGCAACCCTTCGTCAGATCCAAACGTTTCCTCTCAAAGCAGAACCAAAGCCCACCACCATCGTCTGCTGCCGAATCCTTGGGGGCGCGTTCCCTCCCTGCCAGTTTGTTCAAGTCGGGATTAAAAAGACGAGCTGACCTACATAGTACTTTTACTTTTGGAAAAAAAAAACTGAGGAAAAACTTGGTGAACTTAGGTTGAGAGAGCGCTAGGTTGAAATAGTATGATGTCTTAACTGAAAATGAGGAAATGAGGAATTTTCACCCCCGTCTGTCAAATGTTACAAAGGCGAGTCAGCCCCTTTGTTGCTGAGTATTCTGCTGGTAAATACTGGGGGCTGTGTTCTTCCAAGCTGGGTAAAGAAATGCGGCTCGTATGCCACTCTGAAAAACCTCAGTGCCTCTCCACAACCACACCAATACCCATAAACACACACACACTCTCTCTGACTCAGTCTTGGGAATATAATGAGGGCAGCTCAGTACAAAGAGGCGTCAAATGGAGCGAGGCGGAGAGGAGAGGACCAACAAGTGGTCGAGGAGGAGGAGGAGGAGGAGTGTCATCGCGGGTGACTGACCAAAGCTCTTTTTTTTTTTTTCTTCTCCCATCGTATCTAAACCCGAGGACAGAGCCATGAGCGGCCAGGAGGCCATCTTGAAGCATTTATCCGTTAGCGTGCTGCCCTGAAGCCGCTTGTTAAAGCTAGTGTTTCCCTCTCACAGACAAACACACACTGGGCTTTGTGTGTGTGTGCATGTGTGTGCTTTATGCGCACAAATACACTGCTCTGTGTATGTGTGCTCTTCATGCTGGCACACATACACACAGCCGCTCTTACAAAAAGACGTAATCAAGCAACAGGTTGTCGTTATGCAATGTGCTAAATGCTGTTTGTCATACTGGCTTTGTGTGGAGCCCTTAGAGATGAGTACTAAACATGGATATGATGACATACACATACAGTGAAACCATATGGAATTATTATACCATTTTTACTGAGGAAGCTTTCCCTTTACTGTCTCCTTAATTTAGGATTGTTACTAATGTCATCAGTAGGTTTTACTGTATTAACAGGATTTTTGCATTGAGGTAGTTTTACTGCATTAGCTAAATACACATTTTCAAGTAGCTAATTTACTGAACTTTGAACTTTGTAAGAGATGATGAGCTAGTTTCACACCTGTATTAGAAGATTATTAGGATTGTACTGTCTAAGGAGAGGTGCAGGTTCATCATTATCTAGTCCTGACTCAACACATGACCTGTGTGGAATCTGTGAAGAGCGGGAGAGACCGCGCTCCACCTTTTCACTCGTCCTTCATCCACTTTGAATTACAGTGTTGTGATAAGGTCTGCGATGTGAACGTTGCAGCGTTGCCTCTCTCTGAAAAGACTGGGTCAATGCCTCTGTGTGCGAGTTTAAAACGGTGGCTTTAGAATTGTGGGTATCTGCTTTCACTCCAGTTTTCCCATTTGCTGTAATCTTTTTTTTCTCTTTCTTATGAATAGAGTATCTCTTCCTCTCGCGCCGTAGTGCTAGTAGCTTTTGATAGAGCACCACATACTGTGCAGTAGCTTCTATATAGCCACCGAGTCTGTAGATTCATCTTATTGTAGAGGTCAGTGTCTGTTTTTCTAATAGAATCTTCTCTCTCTTTCTCTTCACCCTTCCCAATCCCATCCTTGTTGCACCTCCGTTACCTTTTTCTTCCTCCTCCCTCATCGTCGCCCATTGTTTTTTAACTCATTAACCTTATTTTCTCCTGATCCCCCCTCCCCGCATCCTGTTTTGACCTCACTGTCCAATCCACCACGCCACGCCTCCTCCCTGTGTTTTAATTTTGGTCATTTTAATTTGTGTGCATGCATGCGGGTTTGCTGCCTGGCGTGCAGACCCCATAGACCCCGATGTTGACCTGTATGAACTCTTCCATGCTCCATACACCCCAGTACCAGACCCCTCCCCCATGATGCCGCCCGTGGGCGTTCAAGCCTCAGTGCTGAGCCACGACACCATCAAGGTGACCTGGGCCGACAACTCGCTGCCCAAGAACCAAAAGATCACAGACAACCGCTACTACACGGTGCGATGGAAGACCAACATCCCCGCCAACACCAAAGTCAAGGTGAGACATTCTTGTTTGACATGTGCAATTCTGAAAGTTTTGAAAATTATTGGATTCAGCAGGTGTTTTTCATAATGTTGTTCCCAGCCATCTGAGGGTGACTTCTCCAACCAAAGCTCCAGCTCGATATTTAAACTCAGAATGAGTTGAAGCCCTTTATTCGCGAAGCTCGCTCGCCGTTTTCGGGTTTGCCTCAGCACTTTCACTCTCACCTAACCTGCTTACAACTCAGAGTAACTCGGTTAAGTGAAGCTCAAGTCATTTACCTCAGATCAAGCTTTAGTACCGCTCCTTCATTTAATACAGAATGATTTCTCTGTATGTCACTGCAGTGGGACTTCTTCAGGCCTGCGCTTACCAAAGAGATGTATCGATGTGCTGAAAATGAAAAGTGATGCTATGTGAGAATATATAATAAAGTTTTCCCATGGCAGCTCAGTGGCAGCGTAATACTGGTGTTTGTAACTGAGCAACAATTTATTTTCATCCAACTATCACAGTGTTATAAGAGTATTACGAGAAGCAGTCACAGGAGTAATTCCTCTTCAAAACGTAACCATCAGACTGCTCAACATTATTTTACATGGAGTTGGTAACAGTTCAAGGGCCAATCAACTGTATTTATACAGCCAAGTTCATTTGCAGTCATTTAACAGCTGGATATTAATGGACTTTGCATTTGTAGTTGGTGAAATGCCCCTTCCTTCGCCTTCTGATGAAATGTTGTCTGAGGGCACAGCTCTGAGTTTGGCTGATTCAGCTCTTCTCTCTCTATAACTGTAGGTTTAGCGGTTTAATTGAACCATAAAGGCGTCGCTGCAGTGAATTATGCTAAAGCCTTTTGATGACCGTACAGTAGTATTTTCATTATCTGTTAAAGTTATAATCCTTAAGATTTACAGCCTGGTTCATTTGGAGACACCCGTCGTTAACGGCGGTAATAGAAAGTGCCCTTTAAAACCTCAGCAGCTACTGTGTTAGAAATACAACAGGAGAGCAGCTGGTGTGAGTCTGTGCGAGCGCAGCCAAACACAATCATGTTGGTTCAAGCCGCCGCAGCCAAAAAAAAAGTTGCATTTCCTGTGGCTTTTTCACAGTAAAAGCAGCTCTGTGTTTTGCACAAATGCACAACTCACAGCAGTAGGAAATGTTACATGAACATGAGTGACTTTACTCCACTCACTGTAAATACATCGACCGGCTATCACAGAGGAAATGCTGACCGCAAACATGATCACAAATGAAGTTTGATTTCGTGAAGACCCAGAGGAATGCAATTCTATTTACCTGTATCATATTTTTGATTAATTGATAAATTGTTCGTATAATGTCAGAATGTTAGTGTCACTGTGTTTGCAGTAAGAAACACAGCAAAAATATTTGTCGTGAGTCAACAGGGTGTTTGAGATTCAGCTTCTGATTCTTGACCCTGCTCCTCAATTATGATGATCACGCATCTGCAAACACTGGCTCGCCGTGGATGTGTGTGCGCATGCATGTGTGTATTTGTTCACGGCGGTGCGCGTACGCGTGCAAACCCATGACCGAGCAGAGCTCGGATAAAGGCCTGCGTTTGCTGATAAATTATTCAACAAGGACAAGACAAACTGAGAAGTAGAAAGAGAGGGTGTAGATCTGACAGTGCATTCTCCACGCAGCCGACACACACGCGCACACACACACACACACACAGACTCAGCAGCTGAATCTGGTACAGGACGCTCACACTCAGCTCTTCTGCTCACTCAGTCGTTGGCCTTGACAAGCTTGTACCAGCAGCTCTCTCCCAATAGCCAAAAAGATTTGTGATTTATTAATTGTTAATCAGAGCAAAATGAAAGGGAAGTAACAGGATGGGTGGGGCGCCTCAGCCTGCCTCCACGGGTGGATGCTTAAACTGGTTAGATTCTCACACTGTGACAGCAATTAAAGGACCTCCTCTGTCTCATTATGTTTCTGTCCCATTAATGAAATCCAACATATTAACAAGTCTGTTAGAGGTATTGTTTTCCTTTTTTTTTTTTTGAAAACCCGTGCGCTGTGAAAACGACATCTTGCGCCGTGCATCCTGTTGTACATAAGCTAGCACAGCTGTCAAGAGCAGTCTAACCAAGAGTGATGCCTTCGCCGTAATGCCGCTCCTCTTCCTGTCCTCTCCGCTCCAGCCAGACGAGCTCGTACATTATTGAAGAGACAACTGCTCTCAAACTGGCAGCGTGTTTCCAAAGAACGGAGCGTTTTCTTTTTCCTATCCCGCTGCCCTCCGTTTGACAGGCCCCACCAGAGAGCTGCGCGTTTGTCAAAGCACGCAACGTTACGCTGTGGATGGGACCGTTAGGGACCGGTGGGCCCAACTCACTGCCGCCGAGACCCCACCCGCACACCCCCCACCCCCGCCAATCTAACGCTTTCTTCTTCTGCCAGCAGGGAGATCAAGATAAATGGTTGCATAACTGGAGGTTTTTAAACTTGCTGACTTTAATTTAGAGTCTGTTATTCCAATCAAATGTGAAATGCGTGCCTGCTCTGTGGCACTTTGCGTATCCACCAAGGTGTTGGAGCTGGCAGTGTATTTGTAACGGCTACCCTCCTCTTTGTGCGGCTCTGTATCTCAGACCAAAGTTGATGAAGCACGTCGCAAAATGTAAAAGGTTCTGGTTCCACTCAGTGGTCAGTGTGTGTAATATACCCTCTACACTTGAGACTGGTGATCGTCTTTAGAACTGCATAGTTTTTCAAGCAAAAGTGTCGCACATTCACCTGTCCCAGCTTCTCACGTAACAAGGATTTGTGGCTTTTTGTTGTCCTTTTCAAAGAAATAAACTTAACATATGAAGGTTTTGGAGCGTTAGAGAAAACGAGAAATCTGTCCTTGGGCTTGGAAATCACAATGGGTTTTTTCACAATGTCTGTGTGTTTTCCTGTCTCTTGTCAGATGGCCAACACCACCAGCCTAAGCCACATGGTGACGGGTCTGAAGCCCAACACGCTGTACGAGTTCTCCGTCATGGTGACCAAAGGCCGCCGCACCAGCACGTGGAGCATGACTGCGCAGGGAACGACGTTTGAAACCAGTAGGAACCCCACACGCAGACAGACACACATATACGTTTAAACTGTGCAGAAACGCACACAATGTACATGATTGCAAAGTCGTACACCAACAGCACGTCCGGTGCAATGAGGGCCCCCCGGCTGGCTGGTGTTTTGTTTTCTGCAGCCGAAATGGGAGGAGACGTCACTCCCAAGGAAAAGCTGTCGCTGCGAGCTGTCACTGCACAGTATAATATAAGCCAAGAACAAAGACAGCTTTTTATCAAGAGATCTCACTCTAACTGCAACTGAAATTGAGGAAACCTGCAGCAAATTCGATGATTGCAGAACATAATTTCTACACTGCTCTGGACTAACACTGCCTCAATGCAAACTCGAGACATGGAAAAATCCAATGATTATAATAATAGTAATTATAGTAGTGCACTTTTGTGTTAAAGCTACTCGTTCATTTACATTTTTCTCTTGATTTGCAGACCGATGGCCAGCTGTCTCAATCTGAGGAGCAATAGAGCCACAAACTACGATCTGACTTTTTTATAGGTTCAAGCTTCTAGAACATTTAGTTTTGGTTTTGCTTCACTTTTCAATATTTTGTAGATCTCAGGTGGCCACAACCTCCTGTTCCCCTTTTTCCTTCTCACAATATCAGAGCGGCATGACAGCAAATAATTACTGTCTCCCCCGAGTCAGTGTCTCAAAATCGTACAAATTGTACTGCTTCAGTGTAAAAATTACTCATAGTGCTCTGTCACTGCAGCAATATAAAGTTTTTTTAAAAGCCATCGGGCTGCTTTGTATTGAAAATATACAACGCCCTGAGTGTTTATATAGGATTCCTGTGGTGTAAGGTGTAATCACTGTGATAAAAGATGCTTCACAATAAACCTAAAAACTCATTTTCTTTGAAACCAGCTCTGTGCATTATTGGATTGAGATTTACTGCACTTGGAACTGTTGTGGAACTTTTTGCAGTTTTTTTTTCTCTCCTGTTTCAAAAGAGAGAACAGCCAGTTTTCAGTGTGTGTTTATATATAGATTGCTTTTAAGCGCAGTAGGAATGCTTTCAGTATCAAATATGTGCAATACAAAGACGCACACAAACTCAAGAGTTTGCTCATATCTTCAAGTAAAAGTTAGTCGTGTTGTTGAATTTAAAACTCCACAGAATGTGTCCCATCTTGACCCTTTGTCCGACCCACTTGTCAACACAACAAATGTCCTGTCTCGGTCCCCTGTGCAGTTCCCAGCTCCTCTCCTAAAGACGTGACTGTGGTGAGCAAAGAGAACAAGCCTCG
The DNA here is from genome assembly GCA_016785225.1 of Psettodes erumei. NCBI lineage: Eukaryota > Metazoa > Chordata > Actinopteri > Pleuronectiformes > Psettodidae > Psettodes > Psettodes erumei. The sequence goes on along the minus strand of JAFBJZ010000863.1, from coordinate 1,705,803 downwards.
CACCATAATCGTCAACTGGCAGCCTCCGTCTGAGGCCAATGGAAAGATCACAGGTGAGTCATGAAAACCTGCCATTTCTGGATTGAAAATGAGAGATTTCTGACTTCCCGGCCTCTGCGTCCATCTCTGTTTTTGACTTGGAAGAATGAGGTCAAGTAGCAGAAGAAAAACTCCGTTGTAATCCACTGAATGTTAAAAGAAGTTGCCTCTCTCTTTCTGACCTCCCCTGTTGCAGGCTACATTATCTACTACAGCACAGACGTAAATGCTGAGGTGCACGACTGGGTCATCGAGCCGGTGGTGGGCAACCGTCTGACTCACCAGATCCAGGAGCTCACTCTGGACACCACCTACTACTTCAAGATCCAAGCCCGCAACTCAAAGGGCATGGGCCCCATGTCTGAGGCCGTAAATTTCCGCACTCCGAAGAGTAAGTTTGCCCGGGGGGGCCTGAGACCGAGATAAGAAATTGTAGCCAAAGAGGCAGACATTTTTTATAATAGTTTAAACTCTCTGACAAAGTCAAAAAGGAGGATGAGTATTATATCAGTTAACGCAGCTTCAGTTTGACTTTCACTGGCACAGCAAAAGTCTTCATATTGCAGCAGTTATGATCTGGTTTGCATAATTGAAATATTGCATCATACAAAACTTGCTGTTATTATATGAGGCACAAATCAAAATCCTGTCTAATGATGCTCTGCTCTCCATGGACCCCCCCCCCTTCTAAACTTTCAACAAATCATGTGCCAGCCCAGGCTCAGATCAATTTTCTAGTTAACACTTGAGAATAATTCTCCTGATGAAGTCGCTGTGAGAAAGTTTCTGGAGAGCTGAGAAAGGGATGTTTAGCAAGCCTCGTATATGGGTTCGGGACAACCGAATTACTGCAACGTCTAGTCAGCAAATTTGCATCCAACTCTGAATATACAGAGAAGCCAGTTTTGGTTCTGTGTGGTGGTGCTGCACACACTTTGTTTTGTTTTTATCTGAACAGTTGCATAGGGTTGCCAACAGTTTGTTTTTTGTGCGGGATTTGTTGTAAGCTGGTCATTTTTATTTCGATGCTTTGCTCTTAATGTCACCTTGGCTGTGTCTGAGACACACTCTTGCTGATTGGTTTTCTCACTGTTTCTCTTTCATCCAGTTTAGCCCCTCTCCTCCTCCTCCTCCTCCTCCTCCTCCTCACAATCCCCATCTCTCACTTTAATTCTGTCTCCCTCGCAGCTCTTTTCAGCTAACCTGTTTTTTGCTTTTTATTGTCTCTCCCTCCCTGCTCTCCTTTGGCCTGTTAAAGCTGAGTCCTCTGACAAAATGGCTAATGACCAAGGTAAACTCCCCCTCCACACTTTATCTTTCACTGCTGGCTCTGCACCTCGTGTATCTCTCTCTCTCTGACTCTAAGGATTTCTATTTTCTGGGCTGAAGACAACTTGAGCTGCATGATTGCCAAAGACAGTTTTGCATTTGTAGACATTTTCAGATTGTAAGGTATCTCAGCATAAACACGAGTGTAGAAGAGGCCATAAAAATACTTGACAGTTTCAGTAGGTCGTGTTTTCTTTTCCATTTTGTTTCAGCCTCAAATCTGCTACCGAAGGCAGGGCCTCCAGGCAGCCAACATCCACTGGACCCTGGAACTTCAGTTGGTAAGATTTTCCTCCGACCCTCCATCTCTAACTGTCCTGTCCAGTTATCACACTGTCAGTTAGACGCCGCAGCAAAGTTGGACTTTAAATTACAGTTACTTTAAAGTTACATCCCTTTTCTCTGACACTGCATTTTGAAATCAGTAGTATTTTTGTTGGAGTTGGATGCTCCTCTGTTTCTGACTCCCCGGTCTCTTTAAAGAATTAGTATGTATTAAGGGAACTAACTTATAGAAACTGAACATAATATATAATTGTATAAGTATGGGTTGATCACTGTAACTAGGCTTACACACTAGTCCTTGAAACGGGGTATTGTATTTTATAAATGTATCCAGTCTAATCCAGTCTTTCTCCTCTTGAGGTAAATCAGGGGTTGGAAGCAACAGTGAAAATCACATCCTGGTGATTGTCATCATCATCTCAGTGGGAGCCTTCACCATCATCGTTGTGGTGGTGGGGGCCTTCCTGTGCACAAGGCGCACCACGTCCCACCAAAAAAAGTAAGGCGCTCGGTCGCACCTTTACCTTTACTGTCTTCTTTTTATTTTCTTTCTGTGCAGCTCAGCTCCCTCCTGTGCGCCTTCCTACATGTACTTAGGGCGACTATGTCATTTTCCATAACTCAGCCAAACAACATGGTGTCTGTATTCCCCCCCTGCAGAAAGCGGGCCGCCTCAAAGTCTTCAAACGGCTCCCACAAGTACAAGGGGAACTCTAAAGACCTGAAGCCACCCGATCTTTGGATTCACCACGAGAGGCTTGAACTCAAGCCCATGGACAAATCACCGGAGCCCAACCCGGTCATGACGGAAACGCCCATCCCCCGCACCTCGCAGGACATCACGCCGGCTGACAGCAGCCTGGACAGCAACCCCCACCTGCAGCAGAGGCGCAACTCCTACCGTGGTCAGTCTCGCCCAAGTGGGGAAGGCATAATATTTGATGTTATGGGAAATAAATCAAATTCAAATGTTGCCCTGAGCTCAAATGCATAATAATGCTGAGCAAACATCTCGAGTTTGGCTGGAAGACAGAAAAATTATATTTTGAAAGCTTGACTGAGAAATCAGTTGGTTTTAATCCCCGCAGGTTTGCTTTCAGGAACATGACAGGAGCAGTCTTGGAGAAGTTGGGTTTTTGTTTCGCAAGTCAGCGCTTGTCTTCTCTGTTGTTCTTTCTTCTGTGATTATCATGCAAAACATTTCATGCTTTTCATACGTACAGTGCCCATTATTTGTCATGATTGAAGTGCTGCAAGCAACACACTGCCACCCCCAAAACTTTTATTCAAGTACAGTAAATCCACTCTACGACACTGGCATTTAGACATGCAGTCAGAACCAAATGATATATCGAGTGAGGATGCTGAGGGCTACAGAGTGGATCATTCACAAAAAACAACAACAGTAGAGTAGCAGCTCTTTCTGATTGGCTGGTTTCCATCGTACCTTCTAGGCCACGAATCAGAGGACAGCATGTCTACACTAGCAGGCCGACGAGGGATGAGGCCTAAAATGATGATGCCTTTTGACGCACAACCGCCTCAGCGTAAGTGTGTGTGTGTGTAAGAGAGAGAGAGAGAGCGAGCATGAGAGAGATGGCCCATATGCTCTGATGAATGTGAGCTTGTCATAAACCACTAACAGTAAGCAGTCGATTCAAAGAAATGTGGACATATAAAGCAGAGAGATATTTAAAATGACCAAATTCCAAATATAAGTCATCCTGTTTTTATGTCTAATATGTACGAATATATGTTTGTTACAGGAAACTGCATGTGTGTGTATCTCACCAGCAATACCAGCACATCCTTCATCATTATTACAGCTGGTTAAACATCTCACCCGGTTTGTGTGTCTTTGTGTGTGTGTGTATCCATGTCCATTTCCATTCACAGCTGTGATTAGCGCTCACCCCATCCATTCCCTTGATAACCATCACCACCATTATCACATGGGCAGCCTGGCATCACCGACACGAAGCTACCTCTACCACCAAGGTAGCGGGCACCCGCGCCCGCACGCCTGCGCCACCCCCATCTCCCATCTAGACAGGGTGGACTCTACAGGTGAGACACTGCCACCTGCTGGACAGCATGCAGTGCAGAGCAGGACGGGGGAAGTCAGACCAGGTCACACTCTGATGTGTCACTCACGCGTTCATCCACATGCAGCCTCCATCCTGTTTCATGTGTATTAGTTTTCAGTTCAGAGTGCTACTAACCCTTCTTTGACCTCCTTGCCTTCTGAAATGATTTTTTGCCTCCCTCTTCTCACCTCAAATCATAACTAAACTTTATCACCAGGAATGCAGTCAGACATGCCAGCGATTTAAACCTTTTACTCCCTGGTTGTTGAGTTACAGTGCGTGAACATAAAGGGCTCAGCTGTTGGTTGTTTAGCTGGCAAAAAAGAATCTGGATTATTGTTCGGTTCAATGCTTAGTCATTTTGTAGTGAAGGAAGTGAAAATATGAACAATGTGCATCTTTGAAAAAGGAAAGATTTTCTTGCTTTGCTTTTTTAAAATATCATTATAACCAAATACTTGAGTTTGTCTGTACTAATTACACAAAGTACACCATCTTTTTTTCAGTGTTACAGATACTTGCCAATATATTTAGGTTTAATGCAAAAGCTGAAAGCTTTGTGTGTTCCCCTCTCCAGAGTCGGTGAGGAACACCCCCAGTTCAGAACCTCTCCCTCCAGCCACCGCCTCCTCCCAGGCCTCCTGCCCCTCTGAGATTCTGGCCGACCCTGAGGGGAGCTACCACGGCTCCACCACCACAGAGGAGGAGCCCAGCTACTCCAGCAACCTGCCCCCACACCGCCCAGCCCACCCGCACGCCCACGCCCACCCACTCAAGAGCTTCGCTGTACCGGCGATCCCAGCCACCAGCCATCCAGCGTATGAGTCGCCCGCCCTGCCCAGCACCCCCCTGCTCGCTCAGACTGGTTAGGAGAAACACACACGCGCACACACACACACACACACACACACAGGTACCTACTGTGACCAGGAAAGACAGGCAATCACAATTAAAATCGATTGAAAATGTAAAGTGTGATCATCATATCCTTCATTCAGAACAGATTTGTAAATTGGAATTGGAATTTTTATTAGAAAAGATGAGGTGGTTTTTGGTTTTTTTTGCCTTCACCGACTGTTTTATTTTTGTGTTCCCAGGGCCGCCCACTCACCCCCACGTTGTTAAAACAGCCTCCATTGGAACACTAGGAAGGACACGAACACCAATGATAGTCAATGTGCCCAATGCCCCCGACGTGCCAGAGACCAGCAAAATGCTGGAAGATGTCGACAGCGTGAGTACAGCGCCCCACACTGGCCACTTTTAACAGTGCAACCTGTTTCTGCCAGGGCCCGAACGGTGGTGGATGTTTAGTGATTATTCAGTCTTGTTATTTAAAATTCTACCGATCACACATTCCTTCCAAGTTCATGTCAAGGTCTCTTGTTTTTGAGCACTGGATTATACAGTTACTTTGAACTGCACATTGGTTTTAACCACATTTTCTTTTTGTTCTTTCTCTCTTTTTATTCTTTCCAACTTCAATCTCACCTTTTTTTTATGTGGTGTTGTCGGCTGCATCTGATCAATTCATTTAACTTTGAATGACTGTTCTTAACCAAACCCATAACTGGAATGATTTTATTTTTGCGATTGAATCTTTACTCCATTTCCTAATCCTTGATTGGCTGTCCATCATGCGTTGACATCCCCTTCTCTTTGGTTCTGGATGTTTTTGTCTGCTGCCTCTTTTTGGGGTTTTTTTGTTTTTGTTTTTTTGACGCTTCAGTCCCATTGACCCATCCCCCCAGCTCGCCTCACCCCACCCATCCGACTTCCCCCTGTCCTCTGCGAAAGATCCCTGACTGACCCTCTCCTCCTCTCCTTTCCTCTCCTCTCTTCTCCCCCCCTTCCCTCCCTCCAGGTGCTTGCCTCCCTCCCCCCCTGCCCCTCCCCCGCCCCTCGCAGTAACCCTGTTCCTCTCCCTCAGAACTACGAGCCCGACGAGCTGACCGAGGAGATGGCCCACCTCGAGGGCCTGATGAAGGACCTGAACGCCATTACCACAGCGCCATGAGCATGCACACACCTCTGCGCGACACACAGACACACTTTTCTCTGTCATCCATGCATACATGCAGAAAGACACACGCTCTAAAGTCAAATAAACGTACACAAACATAAACCTTGGGAGCCAGAGGCTGGTGGACACAAATATGGCTTCTTGTGCCCAAGAGAACTCTCACATCCCCCTGCAGAGAAAAAAACCCTCCAGACTGAAACTTAGGAACTTTTTTCGGCTTACCTTGCTCAGTCTCAGGAAGGAGATTGCCATGAGAGGGAAGAAAAGTGAGACACTTCATCTTTTTATGAAGAACCATACTCAGAGACAATGAACTTTAAAAACATTGGTCGCTTTCAACCAGAAGATTGTGAATTTTCTTTTCCTCAGCAAAAATCCGCGCGGTAGGTTTCTGTGGCAAACGCTCACTCAAGATGAGGCAACGGTTGATTCAGTGTCAAGTCAAATGGAGAAAAGTCCAAAAAAAATGCTGGTTTTGATGTTGGTGCTCATGCGGCGCAGTCTACACACCGTGTTTGTTTGATTAGTGTTTTCTTTGTGCATTTTGTATATCTATTGGGCAGTTTCAGTGAAGTGAAGTGATCAGCCTCCCTTTACAAGCCTACATCATTCATAAACATGGTCGTTTTTTATTTTTACCCCCTTGTGTCATATATTGTGCCATGACTTTTTATTAATTTCTATGTTATTGTATTATTTTTTTTACACACATATCCTTATAAACATGTACATATGTTGTTTTTTTAAACTGCCTCATTCTTTTGATGTTTCCCATTGTTTCATTATTATTATTATTATTATTTGGAATGAAAGTGGGATTACAAATGAGTCCTGAAGCTCGGTTTTCATATCAACAGGAGAGAGAAGCCTGATGCGTTTCTACAGTACATTCTTCTCTGGCATTGTGTTGCCCCCTTTGTATATTAAAATGTCTTCTTTTTCAGTCTTTTGTTTGTCGTGGGAGCTCCGTTTTAAAAGCCTTACCAACGTGTTTGTATGTTGGACGGTCGAGACGGCTCGGCCCTCCACGGATGTCGCTCGGGGTCACTCGCTGCTGTGGCAGCTTCCGTATCGTTCTGTGGGACTTGATGGTATCTCCTCACAGGTCTGGGGTACCTAGGACTCAGGGCGCTGACCCCCACCCCTGCTAAAACAAACAAACAAAAAAAAATCACATGGCACCCACTCAATCAATCAATCACCCGCAGCAGACAAGTTATCTTTTATACGAGAAGTTTGATCGAATGTGTGTGTCATTTCCAAAAACCAATATTTGGTTTCAGACACCTGTACTGCTGAACCACGTGTGCGTTTTCCCCCACAGCAGAGAGTGTTTGCTATTTTTTTCTGCTGTTTTTCTTCAAATGTCACGCCCCGGTTCTTTTACACATCTTATAAGATGCAAAGATGTTGGCCTTTTGAATGGGACTCCCAGATTTTTTTTTAAATGGTAGTTTTTGTATGAAGAAAAAAAAGCTTGTTCTATACACAAATCTGATGTTAAAAGGAAAAAAAAAGTTCATCTAAGAAACTAGTTTTTCATTACCCTCTTACCCAAAGAAATTTGTCATTTGCAATCATAGTAATTTGCTCTACTTTTGTGAATACCATGTTTCTCATAAATGTACATTGTCATGAATGTCAATATAACTGTAAGAGATTTTAACTATGGATACAAACAAGGAACAAGTTTTGGGGGGAAAAAAGATCGAAAACAAAGGGGGGAGAAAAAGGACCGGTCTCCATTTGGGAAATAATCTATTGAGTTGTAAACAGTTGAACCTGTATTGCACTTTTTCACAATTTTTGAAAAGTACATTTCTTACATATCTTGTGTTTTAAATATCAAAAGCTGTTTGTGTAACGTAGTGTCCTAGGTAAGCAGCAGGCAGCTGGTCTTGTTTTTATGTTTTGTTTTGTTTTGTTTTTTGCTTCAGAGATGATATGAATATGAGCAGCCGAGTTGTTTGCTTTGCAGCTCATGATGAGGAATTCAGTTGTTGCTTGTTCATGTACAGAGCTTTCTTTGCTTTCTGTAGAAAAAAAATCTGTGGCTTTTTAAAAAATGTTGAAAAAAGGTTTGGAAAAAAAGATGTTTTTTTATTGGTGCTCCTATACATTGTGTATACAAACTATTATGAATACTAACAAAGTAAATGATTCTGCTCGTCTTCTTTTCATCAGATGTGCTCAGAGGATATCCATCAGGTCATCAAACAGAAGCAGGTTATCACCAGTTATACACAATCCAATGTGTACAGAATACTGGATTACACAGTTACTCTCCCATATAGTAAGTCCCATGAGTATAGGGCAAATCAACTACTTTCTGGTGTTTTATAAATCAAGCAGCCGATTAACTAAAGGGAAAATTATTGCCAGATTATTCAATAATGAAAATAATAATTAATCAGGCCCTTAATTTAGATAGCCCCTTGGTAGACTGCAAGACATTCAATGTAAATCTGAATCCACATACAGCAGTACATGGTGTTTCTCAAGCCCTTCAAGTAAACTGTCATCAAGTGTAAAATGAATCGGTAAATGGTCCAGATAAAATGTGAGCAAAGCTTTTGTAGACTTGAGAAAAGTTCTTCCTCCTGTCCACGTCATTTCAGGTAGGCTGCAGAGAAACTGTCTTCGTCAGTAAATAAAGGTAAGAACAATTAGCATAAGAAATTTCTTAGTCATAAGCATAGCATAGCATATGCATTTTTGCAGTTGTTGGAGAATTAGATATTCTGCGTTTTCATCATATTTTAAAGATTCTGACTAATAACGTAGTTTAGTCTTATTTCCACATCTCTATGTTGAAATTAGACTAATTTGACTCCTAAGACCTCACCTATTTGTTGTTTTCACTTCCACTTCCAACAGAAATGCATCAAAAGGTTTGAATATGATCACAAACCTGCCCACAAATGTGGCAGTCTGCATTTCAAAGAAATAACATAACTTTTTTCAAACGAGATTTTCCTGATATGCAGTATGGTGACATTTAAAAAAACAAAGAGGGGGATAAGTAAAACCCAAATCCAAATTAAAACAAAACGCACAATAAGTTTAAAAACAAAGAAAAAGAAAAAGCTCCAGTGCTGCATTGTGTTTGTTTTGTTTTCCGTACTGACCAGACCTGTCGTGTAGCTCGGTTACCAGCAGATGTCGCTGCAGCTGTGTTTTTCCCCTTCCGGCTTCCTTCCCACTCCCGTTTCGACTTCCGTCTACGTCAGTCACTCTCTCACAACAGGGACTATGGCGGCCTGCTCAGACCGGAGTCCTCCTCCTTTCTCCGCAGCTGAGGAGCCAGAAGCTGGACTGCCCGACATGGCAGACGGAGACAGCGACGAGGGAGAGGACATCTTCGTCAGTAACGTATGTGCACGGCTCGGCCATGCTAACGTAGCACCTGTGTGTGTTTATATCTGCATTAAGTGAGCGGGTCAGAACCAGGGGGAGTCCGCCTCTTTATCTGATGTGACCTGCATTCATGGCAGCGAGAAGAAGGACTGACAGAGGCCAGGAATGTCGTCAGATTTTCTGTGAAAGTAACGCGGCGGTTTCGCCGACTTAGCCGAAGTTAGTCGGCGGCGCACAGATTGAACGGTGTGGACTCGTCAGTAGCAAATCTCAGTTCTGCTTGGGGCTTATTTGGGCCTGTCCCGTTGCTTGATGGCAGAAATCCAAGCTGCCGTTCCAATGTCCGGTTCAACGTCTTGTATTATTCGTTCGTTGGAGTTCGTTAGACGTGGCTTCACTAATCTCCATGACCCCACCCAGCCAGCTTCTGACTCCTGCTTATCTGTGTCCAGTGAAGGAAGAAGTAGTCACATCCTTTACTTAAGTAAAAGCACCATCATCCACCATGTACAAATACTCTGCTGCAGGTTTTAGTCCCGCAGTGTCATCATCATAGTTTACTTAAGAGTGTAAAAACTAAAAGTATTCGTGCAGCAGTTAAATGTTGTTTTTTGAGATTATGAGATTGTAAATACTGATACATCAATGTATAAATAACATATAAGCAGCTAGTTTTTAAAACTACGTCATATGCTGTAACCAAGTTCATTCCAGTGGTGTCCGACCTATGGGTCAGGCCCCTCCTGAGGTCCACAAGAGAAATCTGAACGGTCATGAGATGATTCATAGGAAGCAAATGAAGAAAAAGTGTTGATGCACCAATCTGTCGTCATTTTGTCACGCACCTTTGTGAGAAATCGATTTGATCACTTGAGCAGCTGCTTAAATGAAATCATGTGAGAGGTTTAGAGGGAAATATCTCTGCGGTGGAGCTGCTGACAGCTCACAGACATTTAAATCTTGCTAAGGAGCTGGAAGTAACCAGTTTCATGTCAAACAGTGTGTTGTATTTTATAAGACTGCTAACTATCCACTCCTCTAAATCCATCCTGTCTCTTTGGTGTTTCTGTGGCTCTTTGAAACTTGCGTCTTCCTTGTCCGCAGAGTAACCCCACAGCTGTGAGTCGAGGAGTTTCCCAGCCGGCCCGCGTCAGCGAAGAGCCCCCAGATTTGTTCAGTGAGGAGGAGGCTGGTGACACAAATGCCAAATCCAACGGAGTTCACTCTGATGATGACAACGACCTGTTTGCTGGTTAGGAGACTTCTTCTGCGAGAAGCTTCTGTCCATTTTTTCCTCTTAGTTTTCATTTTCTGGTGCTTACATACCCTAACAAAAGTTAAAAGTCTTGTGGAATGGTTATTTTAAGCCTAGGTCATGCTAGACTATTTTAAAGTAGATCTTAAAGGGACTTTCCACTGATTTTTCTCACAGATGAATTCATTAAGTTTATTTGTTAGCAGCTGTTGTTGTTGTTGTTCAGTGAACAAAACATAAGTAAATAGTGAAAAAGTTACAATTTTACAATTTCTCAGATCTTACAGTGACCTCTTTAAATAGCTTGTTTGTCAACTGCCCCAAAAAAGTTCAGTTGTATAATGATCGTATCCAAGATAAGCAGGAACATCAACATTTTAGGCCAGAACTGGACACTGTTGCCATATTTGTTTTATAAATGCTGATTAATTTAGTCATTCGAAGAGTGAATTAATCTACAAATTGACAAAGCTTTGAGAATACAAATGTTAACCTAACCTAAGTAATACATTAGTTTGTGCACACAAACTGTAGCTTTTCAACAATAAATGATTAAGCAAACAGTGCACTGCGCTGGATAAATTTAGGTGTGGTGCATTTGGTATAACATTTTGTGTATGTAGTGCGTGACTCTGTCTGTCTACATGAATGAAAAGGCTTTTCTTTTCTCAGATGCACACGTGGAGCTGAGCACGGACAAGCCCAGCAGCTCCGGTAGGAAGGAGCCCTCCGCCTCCTCCGGCCCTCACCCTGCCTCTTCCTTCACTCAGAGCCCTGCACCCATGCAGCCCACCTCCTTGGAGCAGGTGAAGGTCACATCCCAGCTTCCTAGGAACCTGGGAACAATTAATTCCATACATGCTGTTGCAATGCCTACTTTGCAATCGCCAAATCATTTGTCAGAATGTTGTGTTTATAGAATTTGGATTGTATCACTATTCTTCTCTTTAATTACAGCTGGAGGAGGAAGAAGCAAAGGATAGTTTTGACGTGGATGTTGCTGTCACCAACCCCGAGAAAGTTGGTCAGTCCCTCTTTTTCTTACTGTCTTGAAACTATCATACGGCCATCTGTAATTTCCAGTTTATTCAGATGTTGTTTGAAAAGTCGCTGGATCATTGTACATGATCTGGTTAGAGTTTATTTTAGGAACCTAACCACTTTAACTGCACCACAGACATCTTACAAAGTCTCACCATCAATGTATCTCTGATGTTTCTGTCCTAGGAGATGGCATGAATGCATATGTGGCCTACAAAGTATCCACCAGGGTTTGTAGTCAAGCTTGTGTTGATGTATATAGTTTGTGTACTTTTAGATGTTTAAATCTTCACTATTGTCTCAAAGTATTTAGTTTTTCCATGTTCTTTGCCTTCTGGCTATCACCAGACGTCCCTGCCCATGTTCAGCAGTAAAGCCTTCTCCGTGAGGAGGCGTTTCAGTGACTTCCTGGGTCTTTATGAGAAGCTGTCTGTCAAGCAGTCGCTCCAGGGCTGCATTATTCCACCACCCCCGGAGAAGAGTGTCGTAGGTGGGTCTGGGTCTTATGTTGTTGTTTTCTAAGTCTGTGTTTGTTGCTTGAAATTTATTTTTTGTCTTTTTCTGTGACTATCATTTGTACCAACAGGAATGACCAAAGTGAAAGTGGGAATGGATGACCCATCATCAGTGGAGTTTGTGGAGAGAAGAAGAGCGGCTCTAGAGAGGTAAAGTTCTGAACATATTTCATACAGATGATGAATAATATTCATACTGGGGCAGCCTTTCTATTAAAGTGCAAAAATGTTTATTGCCCCCCCCCAAAAAAAGCCATTTAAACATATTTCTACCCAGGCTTGTGTTTTATGTGTGCCACTATGTTTTTCTTTTTGTAGGTATCTTCAGAGAGTAGTGTCTCACCCATCGTTACTGCAAGATCCTGACGTCCGTGAGTTCTTGGAGAGAGAGGAAGTGGGTATTTTAAGATTTTCTAGTAGTCACATTTTGGATAATGAGTTAATCTTCATTTGCTGTTTAGTTTGTGAGATGATATTATTTTTGAAGAGGAATTTAAAAAAATAATTCAGAATTTAAAATTCCTGATTCTTGAGAACAACATCTTGCCAAAGTAACTCGGGTGCTGTATTTTGAGCCATGTGCCTGTCTGTGTATTTTCAGCTGCCCAGGGCTGTGAACACCCAGGCACTGAGCGGAGCCGGCTTCCTCAAAATGATCAATAAGGCATCAGATGCTGTCAACAAGATGACCATCAAGATGAATGAGTCTGACACTGTAAGGAGACTCTGGGTGAAGGGTTTAACAGTTTTTAAAGCACTGTTGTGCATGTGGCCTGTATATGGAGATGCATTTCACATGTTAATATTCATCAAAAGATGAATATCAGTGAATATCCAAAATAGGATTAGGGGCATGTACAAAACTGGACTATCAAGAGAAAATGACTTTTGGTTTAAGACCAGAAGTTTGTTTTTGTATCTTAAACTAAATTTTAATTCATAATAAATATACTGAACAGAAATTATAGATCTAGAATGTTATTATATTTATAATCACAGTGTATTGTGACTATTGCTGTAATTACATGAAATTGTATAAAGACAACCTGGCCTGCTCTTCTAGACATGATGAGGTTGGTTGTGTGTGTGTTTTTTTTTATATTGTCTTCTTCTTGCTGTGTGTCTCAGTGGTTTGAGGACAAGTTCCAGGAGGTAGAGAATGAGGAGCAGCAGCTGAAGAAGCTTCATGCAGTGGTCGACTCCCTGGTCAATCACAGGAAGGGTGAGCTGTGTCTGCCTTTCTTGACTCGACTTTTTCCAATCAGTTTTGTTTTTCTCCTCATCAAATTGTTTCAGCTGAGAAAACAGAAGAGTACACTGCAGCTGCCGAAGTCTTCTAGGGTCAAACGAGTGGACTGAATAAGTTTTCTGTTTGCCCCTTCAACACAGAACTGTGTGGGAACACGGCAGTGTTTGCCAAAAGTATGGCCATGCTGGGAAACTCTGAGGACAACACAGCCCTGTCGCGGGCCCTGTCCCAGCTGGCAGAGGTGGAGGACAAGATGGAGCAGCTGCATCAGGAGCAGGCGGCCAGCGACTTCTTCATCTTTGTGGAGCTGCTGGCCGACTACATCCGCCTACTGGGCGCTGTGCGGGTAAGCTGACAGCTGGTAGATACGGTTGGAAGCAGTGAAGATGACATGAGGTTAAGATTCTTCATGAGCAGAGTGGTCTGGAAAAATTAAGCTTGGATACTTCCAAATACGAAGAATCATAATTATCCCATAAGAATTGTGATTTGAATATTGCAACAAGTGTCAGTTGAGCCAGTTTTTAATGTGGTAACACAAGATAAAGATAATCTCTGCAACCAATCTTTGTGTTCAGTATGAGGGACTTTCTTTCTGATACCTGCACTTGGTCAGAGCAGCATTTACTGATCTCTATTAAATCAATTTTATCTAAGCAGGCATGCAACCTAAAAGATACACTTACAGTATTTTTTAAAAATGGGTTGTCCACAGAGCTGCTTTGACCAGCGCATGCGGGCTTGGCAAAGATGGCAGGAGGCTCAGAGTACACTCCAGAAGAAGAGAGAGGCCGAGGCCAAGCTGCTGTGGGCCAACAAGCCTGACAAACTGCAACAGGCCAAGGAAGAGATCACTGAGGTAACAAATACAGCAACCGCACAGCCTCAAAGGTGTTTGCACCGACACAGGCCCCCTAAGTAATGTTACAGTCCTGCATGAGCTGAAAAGTCCTTTCACGTCATTTTAAATTTCACATGCAGCAGGGAGGTGATCGGAAAATATCAAGATCTTAACACTCATTAATTGTTATTATTTTCCTCCTTGTGCATGTCCTCAGTGGGAGGCGAAGGTTACACAATACGAGAGAGACTTTGACAGGATTGGCATGAGTGTGCGCAAGGAGGTTCTCAGATTTGAGGTATGTTGATGTATTTACAGTTGCTATAAAAAAGTTTAAAAAGTAAAAAGTTTTATATTTTACCGTCATAATAAAAGTCTCACGTTATTTGTGCTTCTGTGCCAATGTTCTATTCTCATGAACACTTAATACCTTTTTATATTGAATACCTTGAAAGCCCTCACTAAATATACAGTCCAGCAACTTGACTAGTTGGCAAAGACATATAACTACGAGGTGATAATTGTAGTTCATATATGTTTTATAAAGATCCTGATAAAGGGCATAATTCGAAACATGTCTTGCTGGAGCTTTGACCTCCTCGGACTATTTCCCTTCTCTGTGCTCCTTGAATGTCGGTGAAGTTCTGCCAGATGTTTCCGCAAGTGGCTTTTTCATTGGAAGACAGGATGAGATGTGACATGGCTTTTGTCTTTTCAGAAAGAAAAAGCCAAGGATTTCAAAAGCCAGATAATCAAGTACTTGGAGGCAATGCTGCAGTCTCAACAACGGGTAATCATTCAATTATATCAAGCACTATATTCAACATGTACACTTAACTCACTGAACTTTGCTTTGTTCATTTAATTCATCCATTTCATTTGATAAATATCAGTCATAATTAGGATTTATTCACATTTTTGAAAGCTATTGAAGGTCTAATTATCAAACCCATTTTAACTGGCTTTTTATTCTTCTTGTCCTCATTGTATTCCAGCTTATAAAGTTCTGGGAGGCGTTCCTGCCTGAAGCAAAGGCAATAGCTTAATGAAGAGAGAGACTTTTCAAAGACCCCAACTGCCTTTTTTGAACACTTTACCTCTTGACCAGAAACTGAGAGGACAATTTTAAAAACACACAAGAAGCTTCCATCCATTTTTTCTTTTTATTTGATATAAGAACCTGCCGCATTTACATAAGATTTCTTTACTTTGTTTATCTTCTTGATTTAGAGATGGTATAAAGCAGGAATCCAGCAGAGGTAAACCTGGCTGTAGTATTGGTAAAATCCACTATCAGTGGGATATATATATATATATATATATTTATGTTTCTTGCCTAAACCCATATATTAGAGTTAACACTGAGGTACTGCCCTAGAGTAACATTGTCTATAGTTTACATTAGAAGATAGACGTACAAGTATGTAAGTCATTCCAGTCTCTAACAGCTTACGTTGATGGATGCATGTCAGATCATGTTTTGATGCACTAAGATGTATTGTACAGTCGGGAAAAGCAATTTGCTTTCTCTAATGAAATACCACTTTTGACGACATTTACCAGGAGTATTAGCACTGTGTATCGAACGGTGCATATTAGATCACAGAAATCCTATTCAAACTAAGATGTGACGAGGTTACAGGCCTGTCAGAGTTGTTACGAAATGATAAAAGAAATGTGAGGTTACAGTGACTGCGGGTTGAGAAAATGCAATCACTGCTTTGTTGGTATTTTCTATGATAGTCTATTTGCTAGAATCATGTTTATTATATTAAATAGATTTTGTCCACAACAGTTTTAAGTACTTAGATTTTGTGTGAGAGACTGAGGTCAAAAGTAACTCCAATGGAACTGCTGCAGAGATTGTTTTACTGCCCATGTACTGTAAATGACTCTTGACACGTATGTACACATGTACAGTATGTGAACTCAATCATACAACCTCTGTCAGATATTATTTGTAACCACACATTTTTGATAAATTGGTTTAATGATGACAGGAAGGCACAGACATTTAAGTGACACAGTCCCTTATTTTCTTATTCAGCATTTGTAAGTGTAGTTTTTTCTGTCATGTCATATTTACGTAAGAATGTGCTTTATTTTTGTAACCACTTTGCATTAGCACACACATTTTCCTGGCAATGCTATACAGGTAGATGTACAAAATAAAATATGATTGGTTAAGCTTTGTGTACTGTTTATATTTTATTTATTTTTTTGTTCTTTTGTGATTGTTGGTGTGATTTCCCTTTTTACTTCACTAACCCTAAGAAAAAGTGAATTATACCTGACACTATTTCCTTAAGATCCTTGTCCTAGAAATGATCAAAAACCTCTTCCTTTTTTATGTCCCATGGCATAACAGAGGAAAAAAACTATTGTTCACGAATTAGAAATTGGAACCAACAATGTTTGGAAAGTTTGGGTTCAGAAAGCTCACACATTAAATGTTTTTGCAGTAAGTATCTAGCTTTTTATGTGAGCCACAATGGGAAATTAATTCATTACAAGGGCCTGCATTTAAAATCTTAGCTGACTAGTAGTACACACTATTATCAGCTAAACCATTTAATAAACCTTTAACAATTTGTTTTATGTTAGAAGTTAATTGTAGCTGAAATCTTAATCTGAAAAAGGATAGTAACTAGTAACTACAGCGGCTAAATGAATATAGTGGAATAGAACTATAAATTAAGTAGTCGAATACCTCAAAATTGCACAGTAAATGTACTGTACTTGAGTAAATGTTCCCAGTTACTTTGTACCGCTGGATTTTTGATCTGTCGACTGATAAGTAAGATGTGGTTTGACACGGTTACCTTTTTTAAAAAAACCCAAACAAACAAAAAAAAACACCCAACGGGTCTAATGGTTAATTAGCCTGCATCAGGCTGACCTGGAAGTGTGCGTGGTGAGGCGGGCGGTGCCGTGTTTCTACATCCGGTGCGTTCGAACCTTTCTCGGGCAAGCGAAGGCAGACGAACAGCGAAGAATGGGAGAGCACCGTTAACGACACTCCGCTGTTAGCGTGATACATCAGTAACAACAAGTAACACCGAAAAAAAACAAGCTCACGTTAAGCTCTGGACGTTGGCGCGGATTCGGCGTGACAGACGCGCAAGCTGTGCCCGGATCGTCTGGATTTATCACGGCGAAGGTGAGCCTGTTGTGTGTTGCCTGCGAAGAGCTAGCAAACCAACATTTGTGATAGTAGGCTTTTGGTTGTTAGCTAATATTTTCGTTGCTAAAGGAGCTAATTTCCTTGTTGCGCTCGGACCAGCTGTCACCTACCCATCAGTAGGTGTTAGCTAAGGCGTTAACGCCAAGCAGCGAGACTGGCTGCTTTATTTTGTTACCCATTAACCAACTCAATATTATGATTAACAGGAAAATGTTTGTATCGCGGGGTTTCTTTTCGCAGGGGATGTTCTAAACCAGACCAGCCACTGTGGCTAAGTAATGTTTGGCTAGCGTTAGCTTTGTTGGCTGGCTAGGCAGGTTTTACGTGGTGGCAAGCTGGAAAGCTAACTTCGCTAACGGTTAGTTCGCTCACTAATCGATGTGACCATCGCTGATGTTGGGCTGCAAAGGCTGGCTTTTTCCGTGAAACACTGGCGTGCAACTGCCAACTCGCTTCCCTGTTTTGATTGAACCGGAGGCCTGCTTACAAAAGGATCGATCATCTTTATATTAGCCTCAGTTGCCTCTGCCCAACACTTCCTCGCCTATGTAGTATTATCACCACCTCTCTGTGCAAGCAGGTTAGGGATGCATAGACAAAATGGCACAAGAACATAAATTCAGCGTATTTAAACAAGGCCCCCTTCTCAGCCTGGTCTCCGTGGGCAGAGTTGTATTGGGGCATTTTTATTGGTGCAAGTTTATTATAGTAGTAAATGACAAGTTAATTGTACTTCCTAGTCTGGGTACAATGTAGGTTTTCTTTGCTCACGGTCAAATGCGCATAGATAAGGTGGGATTTTCCTTGCTCAGCCTCATACATGACTTGTTCCTGAACCCATTCAGTCGCCCTATATCTCCTAACACAATTAGTTATCCCACTTTCCACCAAGTTTCATTGTGGCATGCTCTAGGAGAACAGTGCAAACCTGCTCTGAAGCTGCATTTAAATGTATCCCAAACTGGTGGAAATGTGGGTCCACGATAAATTACTCTGTCATTTTTTAAAAAGTCAAAATGTGGGACAGGCTTGTATAATATGAATTATGATGCATTTATTCAGAAGGTTGTAATAAAGTTTATCACTTCACCAACAAAATCTGCTGACCTCACCTTGATTTAAGGAAAGAGTTGCGTCAATGCATTTTTTTAAATCATTGCAAATGTTGCAGGTAATCAGATAGTTGGCAAAGCTGTGGTCCAGGGCTCGCCCCTCAACAAACAGTATGTCCAGTGAAGTACTACTCAATGTGGACTACTGCAATATGGTTCAAGCTTGGTATAGGTTCTCTTTACAGCATGGAAGATATACTCGTGCTGATCATGTAGCCCATTGGTGGACGTGGACGTGGGTGCACACAGCAGCCATGTTTACATGTGTTGTTTGTGTGACTGAGATGGAGGAGGAAAACTATGAATAATCTAAGTTCCCACCAGTTATGAGTTTAGAAGTGCTGGCTTTTGGGGGGGCTGCTAGCTGGTGCTGCCAGCTGGTGCTGCCACAGTGGGAGTCTGCGCTGCTGGCAGGCCCCCCTCTCAGGCTGCTCTTTCCACTGAAGGTTAATCACTCTGTTCTGAGCCTTTATGTTTCTGCAAAAATGAAAATATGTCAACAATTTAGTCATTTTTAATAGATGCTAATCAGCTCGAGGCATTTCATTTTCTCAAGATCTTTTGACAGGCAAATTTTAATTTCCATCTTAGTGAGTTATTGAAGGAAAGGGGACCCATGAATGGTGCTGGATTTTAATACTAACTGTTTCTAAACTTTGAAAATGTTTAGTTTTTGATTAGCAGCATCATCAAACAAACCTTTTTTTCAGCTTTTTGCTGCTACAGTTCTGTGCCTGTGATTAGACAGACACATAAACAGTGTGCTTATGTGCCTGTTTTGATATTTTCTCCATGATTCACTTGGATATTATGACAGCACTGTGAAAATAATACTGTCATCATAGCTTGTTTATTTGTTTTTATAAACATCAGATCCCTGCATCATCATTTTCAGTGAGACAAGAGCAAGAAAATAAAATGCTCTGATGCATATTTGCATCTAAAAGAAAGGCAGTTCCACTTGATCGAAATTACTTTTTGCATATAATAGTTCATAATTTGTGTTGATGTCATTGCATGGAATTTTTACACATGTTCACATGTGTGAGGTTAGACAGTTAGTTAAATCATGATTGCAGTTTTCTCAGAAGCAAAATGAGCAGTGATCTCATGTATAAATCATAAGAATGCGAAATCATTGTGTGTTTCTCATATTTAATGTTAAATAGGTTCATTAGTCTGCACACAAAATGATGTCGCTGTTCCTTGAGCACTCACATGGGACGTGCAGTCATATTATACTGTGACAATGAGCATTACATCAAACATCAGGCCGTGCCATCGTACATCTATACCATCATCAAACAGGCAGCCGCATTTACAACGTCTAGCACAACCAATTTATCCACGTTGCCACAATGAAACTCTACTATGATGTTCAAAATACAAAGCATGGACAGAGTAACAACAGCTTAACACGACCTCTGCATTTTTCCAACATGTGCATCAACCAAAGTTTTGCACTTTGTCTCACCTGGAGAAGCAGGGCGGTTCCTGTCAATGTTGGTTCATTGTATTAATGCCTGCACATTGCCAACACCACCACGACCATGGCAGGAAATTCAGGTGGTTTTTTTTTTGTTTTTTTTTATAGATACGTCATAAACTGGACAAGTGCAAAATGCTATATCTGCAGAGCAAGGCCAGCAAAACACACTCAAATATTTGTGTTGCAAGTTGTGACATTATCAGTTGCCTTCAAAAGAAGAATTGCCACACAAATCGGTACAGAAAAGGATCAATAAGCTAATTCTGTAATAGGATATGAATGTATAAAATCTTTTCATGTTTTCCCCCCGAGAAACAAAAACGCTTTTATTGGTTGCCAAAAGGTGTGTATGCTTAAACACATCCTCGTTAATCAGGAGACACGGCACCTCCACGGGGATAAAGGCCGGGGATTCCCCACCTTGCATCAAAACCGAAGACGCTATTAATCAAAACCGAAGAAGCCATTTGTACAGACCACAGAATGTTTTCTATTCCTCAGCTGGAGTTTGTTCTTCGCTTTATTAATTAGGCGGTCGCCGACTTGAACAGTCTCTGCATTGTACTAAATTGCAATCGAATGCAGTTGCTCCATAGTATTTATTTTGAAAATCACTTAAACACACACACACACGGGTGAACAAAACTACAAGAACACCTTTTAAATTAATTCAATCCACTGCAGCGCCGCCGCTTAGTCTGTCCTGAAAAGGCTGCAGTTTAGTTCAACACTTCTAAGACAGTTTTTTTACTGTGGGGTTGTTGTGTTGGAGCAGCTGTAGATGTTATTTTCTCCACCCCAGGAAGCTAACGGAAACTAAATTTCATTGTGATTCTTCACTTGTAAAATACGAGCTGTAAATTGGGTGGAAAGATCTTCTTAAAGGACTTAATGTAGTTTTGTTCAACATGTTAACATTCATTTACAACATGAAATCACCAATAACAAGAGGAAATGATCTCGGAGCAGGTGCTCATTACAGCGTTTAAGGTGATACACCTCTGTAATTAAAGGTTGCAGATGTTTTGCCCCCTTCGTAAAGTGTAGAAATGCCGTCTAATGCAGTGCGAATTAACTTCTCCACTCACTTTAATGTTTATTTTTTTTCCATCCTAATCCTCGGGTTAGGCATGTCTGAACATGTCTCAAATACAGTGTAGCTGCAGTGATACAGTCTCACTGGTAACACAAATGACAGATGCATAAAACAGACAAAGAAATTGTTCACTTATACGGCCAAAAAGGAACAAAGCATTTACACGTTGTGCAGTGTTCTCTCCTACACGACAGCACCTGTGACAGAAGTGTTATTGTGCAATTCGACCTCAGAAACCGTTCTGTGAAGCTCTGAATTTAAAGTGAAAACACCTTTTAACACCTCGTAAACCTTTTCAATCTGCTCTGGTGTCAGCCTCGCATGTTGCGTTGCCATCTTCAACAGCACCCCCGTGTCTCAAAAGAGGCTTTTAATATATTGTAGATTTTAACATCATTACAGTGGAAGCCAAGAAAGTTTTCAAAACATTTGATTGGCCTTAATGTGCTTAATTTGCATGAGCAGAAATAGCAGATGGCCGACAGTGCAACGACCCACAGTCTGCTGATTAGTTAGAATTAATCACGCCTCTCTTTTTTTTTAACAACTGAAAAACAGCTACACACCCCATTCTTATCAAATCTCCGGTGTAAGCTTAATTTACTGTAGTAACAACGGGAGTTTAAAGTACTCTTCAGCAGTATGACGGTCAGGTGTATTTCTGTAGTTTGGCAGTGGTGTGTGTGTGAGTGTGTGAGTGTGAGAGAGAGAGAGAGCACGGTCGCAGTCTGGGCTCAGTGAACAGCAGCAACCAGAAAATAATCAGCAGTGGCAGTAGTCTGGCATGAATGGGCTGAATGTGTGCTGTGTGTGTGTGTGTTTTTCACCCCGTGTCCGCCACAGAGTTGGGTTTGTGAGTGTGTGACGACGGTAACCCGATCAGACCTCAACGCCGGTGCACGCTGGATTCAGAGTAGCCTACAAATGATTATTTGCACAGTGGGAAACTGTTGTTGCAAATCTGTTTTATAGCCGCGTTGTTCAGTTCCTGGTTTTATGTAACAGCAACAGTGCACAGTTGCCCTTGAGAGCAAACTAGCTGTCTTTGATGCTGAGATCTGTGCAGGCAATACTGAGCATGAGTCATCCGGAGGCCCACACACCAAAGACTTGGAGCAGGAGCCTTTCCATGCTCAGAAATTACAGCATTGTCATGAAAACATCAGTCGCATTAAAAGTGTTATCTGATGGGAAAACCCAGTACAGTGTTTTTAATGTATATATTATGGGTGAATAATTAGTTATAGTTGTAATTGTAATACTGTTGACACTTTGTCTGCAGCTTGCTCCAGTACACTTTAAGTCGCTGAAGATGATTTAACGGAATAGGAAGTCCCCAAAAAGGCCGTACAGAAACATCTGATGCCTCAGTGATGGCTTCATCACACACCAAACTGCCTTTATAGTGGCATAATTTAATATTTGCATATTTCTCGCCCATGGTAGAAGGGGGAAGAGGGAACCGAATACGATTCCGCCGAGCGCTCCACGAAATCAGATCAGCGTCCATCACGTTAAGCTTTGGCGTCCTTGTGAGCAGACGCAGCTTTATATAATTGTTTACATAATATTCCCCCGCTGACATTGTCCGCCCGGCTACAGCCGTGGGAGGCGGAGAGGCTCGCATGCCTTCACGATCGCAAACTGCGACTTAAGGTTGGTGTTGATGCTCGGACTGGTAGCTGTGTTTTCTGTGACCACTGTGAGCTGATGAGTATCTGCGTTGGCCAGTGGCGCTGCAGCTGCTGCTGCTGCTGCTGCTGCTGCTGCCGCCCTGGAGCAGCACTGTCTTCGTGTAAACACTCATATGTACAGTATATATACATGTATTGGTACTTATTTAAGCAAGTGTACGACTCCTCACCTTCAAAATAAGTTAAGCTTCCTATTGCGTGGAGAAGTTAAAATGAGCAAATATGTAACTGTCACAATGTCATTGGGAAAGTGCTTATGTGGCGACATATGTGCTCCTGCTTTTTTCAGATTGTACTGCACCTTTTTTTCCCACAAACTTAAATGGCAGAATATCTGCCTTGCTCCTGCCACTGTCTCCAACCAAGGCACTTGATCATTATTGAATATTGTCAGCCTAGTGCCTGCTTTATTGAACTTTTTAAAAAAACTTAAAGTAGTTAACTGTGCAACCACAAATTTAACATCTGCCTTATCTGCACTGCTGGTGTTTTCATGAGGCCGTCATTTTCATGTCATGGTATCGGATCCTCTCTTGCTCTTGCAACTGAATGATGCTTGTGATAATTTTGTGGTTGTTAAACTTGTAAGAAGCATAGCATAAGATATTTTTACCGTTTCAGCTTTTCTGTTGAAGAAGCTCAATAAACAGTCGCACCACCACGTTCCATGTGTTTCTCTTAAAGTCTTACCTGCTTGTCGTATCTTGTGCTGTGCCCACGCAGGTCTGCCACCTTCTCCTTCCTGTGACAGATGTTCAGGCCAGAGATCAGCCTGTGCGACAACTGTTAGAAGGTGACAGGGCGAGGACGGGTGGAGGAGCGGCTGGACCAGGTTTTGTCTCATGAGAGTGACTGTGCCGTCCAGGCACCGCCAGTGACCAGGGCTGTGGCTGCGGTGGGCCCGGCCCCAGGAGGCCTTTTTGTACATCACTCCAGGCTCCCGCTGATCTGAGCTGCACGCACCATGGATCAGCAAAGAGATAAATATGGCGAGCGGCCCGCCAGGAGCACTAAAGTTTCCCAGGGCAGCCGTAGCGGACACTCGTCCCGACCGTCCGGCTCTTCAAGCTCCTCCGGGGTTCTCATGGTCGGGCCCAATTTTCGCGTGGGCAAGAAGATCGGCTGTGGAAACTTCGGCGAATTGAAGCTTGGTAAGTTGAAGCTAAATCTCGTGTTGAATGGTTCAAGACGAAGTGAATCTAGCAGTACTCACCGATCCTTTATTTGTTTCTTACCAAAACTAATTTGGTCTAATGCACCGGTCCTGCAATAAATTGTACCACCATGAAGGTTATAATGTTCAGTTTTAATTGAAACAGTTTTCAGACAGTGTTGATTCAACTTTATGGTCATTTTGAAGGTTGTAGTGTGGGGGGCTGTTTAATTGTACTGCATTATACTGAGATATGGGTATATTAAATGGAAAAAGAAATGTATAACTTTAATGAAGGTACAGTCTTCTGCAGTCTTTTAGCAACTGAGCGGATTCACAGACAGAGCTGGAAAAAGGAGTGAATGGAAGCTTTTATGTCATTTAACTTTTTTTTATGTAGACTTTGTGCAGTTTGCAGGAAGTTTAAATAGAAATCTTGCCATCAATCACAGAGTTGCATATTCCCTGGTGAATGTGTCTTAAAGGCTTAAGTGGGGTACTTTATCTTTAAAAGCCGTCTAATGTATGCTTTTCCTTTCCTATTTCAGGTAAAAATCTCTACACCAATGAGTATGTAGCTATTAAACTGGTAAGTGCGTACTTTCTACGTCCGCTTGACTCCTCACCTCTGCACATGTAGGAATCCATCTCAAAACGATGCGTAAAGTGGAGCAGGGCTTTTAAATCAGGATCAATAATATTTTGTACGGGACTAGAGTTGCCAAAACAACACATTTTTGTAGTGCCTTTTGTTTAAATCGGTAGTCAATAATATCATGTACTGCATAAAAAAAGAGTCCTTAAGTCCTTCAGATGCATGTAAGATTGTTGATAATGGTGGACAATATAACGTCAGTGCTGTCAGTTCCACAATGATTAAAATTACAACATGCCCTTTTGAATGTCGTTGAGCTTCAGTTGCGTGTTTTTCGTAGCCCCCATTGCATTCAAGTCACAAGTAACGCTACAAATGGCCACTCCCAGGTGGCCGTCGTACCGGACTGCTCCGGTCTGAGGTGCACACGCCGTGCTGGGTGCGTCTTCTCAGCAGTGGCTGGACTGGAAGTGGTGCCTCCTGACTCATGCCGTTATCATTGCTCCCCGGAGAGTTGTAATTTCAGTATCAAAGTATTAAGCTCACCAAGCCGAAGCACGGCGTGCTGTGCTGACACAGGCGCAGTGCTTTTACACAAATGAGAAATGTTGCGCTGAAATGTGGGTTGAGTTGCAAAACGCCATCATGGAACTGGGAAGACTGGGCCACTCCTTCAAAGTCTGGGAGTGCGTCTTTAGGTCATTACCATGTCACTTTCCCAAATATTTTATCAGAAAAGGATTTTTGGAATTGACTCTTAAGTAGATTATTATTATTATTATTATTATTATTATTATTATTATTATTATTATTATTTGTATCAGGTGAGAGATTGTTTCCCAGGCTGAACGGGCTGTTTGGGCAGATGTGTGGGGAAAGACTTAAGATGGTTGTGGAATAGGTGGAACAGCAGTTGCGACATGGAGACTTAAGGTAGCTTTAAGGATGACTCAGATAATGGAGAAGTCTCCTCCGTCTCCTCCAGCAGAGTTTTCAGAGGAGGACGAAGACGAGGAGGGCAGAGTGTCTAACACCAGACGACAGGACATCAGTATTATGTTTGCACTTTTGGCAGAAGAAAGAGCCGCCGGTGATGTTTGGGAAAATTGAAGCGTTGTGCCCTTAAGTGCGACATGAGTCATCAAAAAAAATTGTTGACATTTTTCATAGACACACAAGGTGTCAATACAGACCCAGGTTCAGGGGTTTCTTTTTCTTTTCATTGTTTGATTCCCATTTGTGTGGTTACTGTCTTTAACTGGTTTTCATGTGTCCACTGTGCAGGAACCAGTGAAGTCAAGGGCGCCTCAGTTGCATTTAGAGTACCGGTTCTACAAAACACTGGGAACTACAGGTAAGGTCACACACCTGGGCGCCGTTCCCTGGGACTGTGTGTGTGTGTGTGTGTGTGTGTGTGTGTGTGTGTGTGTGTGTGTGTGTGTGTGACAGTGATTTGACTGTTTGGGAAGATGGGCACTGAAGATTGCATCATTTTCACAACATGCGATTACTCCGCTCGCGTTACGTATTGATATTAAGCGAGGATTTTAATCTGCAGGACTTTGTGTGCATGCCTACGTGCACAGAGAGCGTGTCGAGCATGACCTTGATTGAAAATAGACTTAGCAGGGGTGCAATTTAATATGGAGGGAGTTGGCGTGCAGTTTCTTATACACCCACAAAACAGATGCAGTCCCTGATCTTTTTTATTCTTATCAGACTTCCTTTTTTTGTTTTCTAGGCAGAATATCCTGACTGCAGTAAACGCAACATGCCAGTGATCAATGCACAGTTCTGTTTGACCTAACAATAACTTAAACATAATCTCTTGTGCTGGAACGTGTTTGTAGGTACACAACACGTGGTGTTTTTTTAGAGGCCTTGTTACTCTGCCTGAAAACAATACTGATGAGAGGAAAACCAAAACAATTAGTCATAAGATGCTATAAACCTCCACAGAGCTGCGGGCGATGCAAATGCAGAGTTGTTGATGTAGATTCTCTTTGTGTTCATGGCTGCATGCAAACCATTTCATGTTACACTTCATCATTTGACCCATCTTGTTGTAAGACGAATGATGAAAGATGAATTACAGTTGCTGTAAAGGTAGTGCAGAGGTGAGGCTGCAGCACATTAGTGCACATTTGCAGCTGAGCGGATTTGATTTGCGAGCAGGGCTGCTTGTCTGCCTTACGAAGCAGGTGTGTATGTAGTTGTGGGTCTGTGCGTGGTAAAGGGATTCATGTATTTGGAGTTAACCCCCGTCATCATTCAGTCGGTGCATTAACACATCCAGGAAGGCTGAAGCTAAGTTCCATTCACTGCGTGAGCCTCGATCGTATGGTCAAAGGTCACAGATAATCCACCACACGGACGTTTATTGCTTTATATGTTTAATATGAAAGCTATAAAATTTGGCAGATATCAAATGACCAATAACGTTGCGCTCATTACGTCCAGCATCGCTGCTGATCATTTTAATGCAGTACTAGTGCGTACAGAAGTAGTACTGTGTTACCCCTTTAATACTTCTAGTGTTCAGGTCACTGTGTCTGTCACTCACACTGACTCCAGTCAAAATGTTGAAAAAGTAGTTTTCCTGATACTGGACCTGTGATGGTGTATCCCACAGTCCATTTACTATTTTTAATAATTATTCAAATTTTTATTTTACCTTTGTTCTTGCCTGTTTGCCAATGTCAACAGTTTCTCCCCCACACTGTGTGTTAAAGATGCTGAATACTGATGTCCACCCTGACATCCTCGTATGGTTTTTTTTTTCTTTGTTTGTTTTTCATTAGTCAGTATTCAGAATGGAAGACAATGCCATAATAGTTGCTTCTCAACTTCTCCTTCCCTTCACTCTCCTCCCAGGAGAGTTTTTTGTTTGTCACGAAAAGATTAGTCAAGGTCTGCTGACGCATCCTGGCTACAGCGACCGCTGACAAGAACCTTGTGAGGATCGAATGACCGCAACAGAGAATTAAATTAAGGGCAGACATTTTTGGTCTTGGCACTACAGGAAATGGGTGGGAACTCTGGAAACAATGGAACAATAGAGAAATCTTTTTTTTTTTTTTTTAAATGTTCATTGCTGTTCATTGTAAAATGGCTAAAATAATAATGCATGCATATACATAGCAACAGCACAACAATGTCTTAATCGCAAGATCAGTGTTTCATCACGATGGCTGTGAACAAATTAACCAGTGGTGTCTTTAGGTAACAGTGATGTCACAGCGATACAGTCGGTCTCGTTCACAGTTGGCATAGAAAAATGAAAGCCATGTTTTCGTGCATTTTGAGGTTCCACGTGCATAGAAGATAACCAGACTGGGAGTATAATGGTTTTTGTTTTGCAAAGGCAAGGGCTGCAAAAGGCCAACTGTGCGGAAACTCATTAAATATTTAGAGAGCGGGTCTGCCTCTCTTAGCGCTAACCTGCCTCTGTCCTCTCCTCCAGATGGGATAATGTGACCTCATTTCTTCTTGGCCGTTCCTCTCATCCGATGTGGTTGTCACAGTGTCTGTGTGACGGGGTCTTTATGAATTAATGCGCTCTGTCTTAGACGCTCAGTCAGGTGTTGTTAGCGTATGCATAATCAACCGTCGCTGGATATTAATGAGGATGATTCAATTAGGGAATCAAGCCTCTCCGTCCCCGTGTTGTGTTTACTGCCTTTGGGTTTGCAAGGCAGCAGACTGCGAGGCGTTACTGCGCCAAGGATGTGATTTTTTGTTGTTGTTTTTTCAAGGGTGGGTGGATTCTACAGAGCCTCGAAAAGCTGTTGGCTGCCGGTCTTCATCATGAAACACTACACCAGCTCTATAACCATTTTGGTCCCAAGGGGGTAAACATTTCCAATAGCAGCGCAGTTTATAAGATTTTACAAACATGTGAAGGAAGAGTCAGAGGTCTTATCCTGGAGGTCTGCTCGTGCTAATGTGAACACATGAATCAGGGAATGCAAAAATACGTCATGACGAGAAACCAGACAATGAAATTTCTACAACCCTGTAGTCGTATCGGCCGTTAGGGTATGAATGTCAAAATTAAAAACTGCATCGGCTGAGATGTAAAGAAGCACCGATGTGTTACTGTCCACGTGGTGAGTGCACATGTGAAAACTCCACTGTCATTAAAAAAAAAAGAAAATCATCTCCACTGTAATCACAGAATGGACACACGTCTTTCAGGACAGCTCCACTGTCTCCTGTCATAAAATGACCATTTGGAAATTAATGTATCCACCGATCTTCCAACTGCTTGTCGTGGTGCGGGGACAGTAGAACCCATTGCGGTGCACGGTGGGTGAATATGGACAGGTCTTTCACACACGCATGCACCTATAGTAAGAAAAACACATCACACCTACAGTGAGTTCAGAGTCACGAATTCACAGAACCTGCGTTTCTTTGGACTGTGGGAGGAAACCCACACACACGAGGAGAACATGCAGACTCCACACACGGCTACTTTTTTCATGATTATTAACGTTGACTTTGCCGCACGCCTGCAGAAATTGCTGTTTTTAAGCTTTCTATAGCACATGTAACATTCCTGTCGCGGCGTAGACATTGTGGCGTTGGCATTACTGCATTAAAAGAAATAGGTTGCCAAAATATTGGTGCAAAAGAAATCAAACATGACTTTGAAATCATTTATGCAGCCGCCCTCTTTGTCCCGGTGATGGAAAAATCATTAATAACAGAGCAGCTACTACCAGATGGTCAAAATTTAAAAAAAAAAACAAACGTCCAAGCTCAGAATTGGTCTCATCGGACATTTTTTTCAGACAAAGATCTGGTCTTTTGACAGCAGGTTGAGAAATGGCAGAAAGAGAAAGTAGTGTGCAGGCAGAGTTGGGCGAGCGCCTTTCAGCCGGGCTTGGAACGAGTCACATCCATTCATCACACATTCATCACATTCAGCTCATTCCCCTTTCTGTTGTAAAGGACTGCAGCCAGCACCTTATTAGATTACAGTAATGCATAGGAAAATGTATTCTCTGAGCGCTTTTTACTCAGGATAAAACCTTTTGTGCTTATTTTTATGCCAGTATTATTCTTTTCTTATCACAGACCTGCTGCTCTGGGTGAGGATATAAGTATATATGATATATCCTGATCCAGTATTTGTATTTTACTCCATCATACAACTTTGTGGTATATATACTTAGCAATTTATCTCCACTAAAATTAGCAAAGCTTCTACATTCAAATTTACTCACAGAACTTATTCAACCATCAGCAGCCTTTAGAAGCAGGGAACCTGCAGAACCTCGCTCTAATAGAGGCAAATACACTTTTTTTTCCCAACCCAGCGTTGTTCTGCTCATTCGCTCGCCGAGGCGTGCTCATTTTGCCGAAGCTACCGTCTTTGTTTGTCTACGCCACATGGCCATCGCTTGCCTGCAACACTGCAGACCAAATGAGCGCTACACCCAGGCAGTGCCCTCGCTTTCTTTGAAGAAAATTAGATGAGAGCGCTCAGAAGTGGTGCCCACAAAATTGGTAGCTTCCATCAAGGTTTGAGTCTTCCTGTACAATTAGAGTATACTTTGCAGCGCCGGACACACCGATCCAATCTTTTATGAGGATTGTTTTCCATAATGACGGTGCCGGCGTCCCGGTTACTCCTCTGCGAGTAAAAAGCTCGAACAAAACCCTGTTTTCAATTTCCGTTTATCCGCTTATTTACAGCATATCTCCAATCTGACACATTTTTAGGCCTCCCACAGGCACCCGGGGTTTCAAGGCACTCATTCCTATGGTACAATTAGCAACCCACAGAACTGCATAATGGTGTCCAGAAACACAGGATGGAGCGCCACATGACTCCTACAAGCCCATATGCTGGCTGATCGCAGCCGTGCCACCGTTCATGCTGCAGCGTATTTCCCAATCCCCAGCTGGCAAGTCAAATGTCTGAAGCAACACATGACAACATAAATCTGTTCACGCACTCCATGCTACCAGTATTTTATGATGAGCAGTCTCTGCTTTAATTCCTCGAGCAGAATCAGTGCGATCGCTTCGCTTCACTTGATTGTGCCCGATAATTTCTTAGAGTGGCCTCCTTCATTAAAACAAAACTCCTCGAGCTTTTACATAAACACAGATGTTGTTTTGAAATGGAACCATGCTCTTGATTTGGGTCTTTATAAAGATACAATGAAGGGAATCTTGAATCTTAAATATGTTTAGGGCAGAACATAAAAATGTGGCAGATCCAGTGCTGTGTAAAGACGGTATGAAAAAGTCTCAAAGCTGCTCCGATCAATACTCCAGTTAAAAATGCATCAAATGACGATGTGTAATGTGAACTGCCTTACTCATCGTGACGTGAACCCACAGAATATCATCTCCCAGATCTGCAGGTCTCCTCAGCTCAGTGACCGTTACAACATCAGCTCGTTGTTTTTGGTTTAACAGCTGGGAACTGGACTGTTTTGGTTCGCTCTCACCAGGTCTGCTGACTTAGTTTCCAGCGCAGCCGGCAGCTGTGTTTAAATACAAAAGCACCCATCAATCCGCTGCGCACAACTTCCTAGTGTCAAATGACAGACAGAAGACAGACAGTCAGCGACTCGCTGGTCAACGTGCTGGAGCATTAAGCCCGATACCAGAACCACAGGAAACACTGCACTTAAAGTTTTTCAGCAGAAAGTGATGCACAAGTTTTTTAACATGTTCACTACAGCAACTCAATGACCTGGACAGGTTTAAACATCCACTGGGAGATGAGGTAAAAAAATATACAGTATGTTTATTGAAAGAAACACAAATAGTGCACACAAAACCAACAGTGAGTGTATGCACTGAAATCCTTTCTCCCAGACAGTTTTCCTAACATCAGAGTCATTTTTAATATGAAAAGGACTGACCATAGGTTCAGGGACATGAGAAGCAATCAGGATGTCCCCGCTTCCAGGAACGTCTACGCAATTATATATTTCCAGTGGCTGAGTGCAGCTTGAGCAGTCTGATAAAGCGTTTCTTTGAACTTCCTTAAAGAGGACCTTTTTAAAGCGGACTCCGGCCAGCAGCCAGCACGAGCAAACTTTGAGTCACGCTTGCCTGAAGAAGGCAGTTAACAGTTTGACCCAGTTTCTTGTTCTTTGAAACCAAAGTTCAGGATTTCGACAGGAAGGCAATAAAGAATACAGATGCCAACAATATCGCTATAAAATTTATTAAGTGATGGAGTTGTCTGTGCATAAAAAAAAAACTTGAAATGCCGCAAGACATTACGATTTTCATACTGTGTTCATGCATGTGTGATTCTGAATTTGAGTGTGCTCATTGGATCGTTTGATTAAAAACTGGAGGACGCGTTACGCTCACACGCTTTTCTAGAAATCTAAAAATATGTGATGCTATAATTCCCAGATCACCAGCACAACAAACGACCCGTATGAAGGAGCACAAGGGCCACAGCTATCATTTTTTTTACTGTGGCATTAGACTGACCACACAACAGTAACTGCACTGGAACCAGAAGTCAATAAGAGCCAAGGTGGCAGATGGAAGGGATTTTTGGAGCAGTCAGAGGGAGTAGGGCAGGGAGGATATGATTCAGCTGGGAGGCAGATTAGTTTCCAGCCTGCTGCAGAGGAGCGACACCGCTGTATTTGCAGGCACCGTGTTGTATTTTACTCTGAGGTTAATGTTTTACCCCGGCGCTCGCTCTCTGCTCTTTGTCCTGAGTGCCCTTTTGGCACCCCTCGTCCTGTCTGTCCAGTTCCAGGCGTACGGTTACCTCGGAGCCAACTCAGAAATATCATTAGTCAGGGGAGACGGCAATAATAAACACTCTTGCCACCCTCACTCTCCGAGTTCCCACTAGTATATACAACTGGAAACCCCTGAAGGCATCTTCTTCTTTTATTATCTAATAATTAGTGTTTGCTTTTCCTCCTGACAGTGTGTTATTAACCATCTAAGCTGTTAACGGCGATCTTGTTTATCTTCGATGCGCCTGCAAATGCAGAGTTAAACAATACAGACTTGGGATTACTGAGACAAATATGGTGACAAGTGCAGTTTTGTCCACAGGGCCGGGATTCCTCTCTCTTACACGTCTAATGTCTTCCTTCCTTCCTGTGTTTTAGCTGAAGGCGTGCCCCAGGTGTTCTACTTTGGGCCCTGTGGGAAATACAACGCCATGGTTCTGGAGCTGCTGGGCCCCAGTCTAGAGGACCTCTTCGACCTCTGCGACAGGACCTTTTCGCTGAAGACTGTCTTGATGATAGCAATTCAGCTGGTGAGTTCAGACACTTTAAAATAACTTCTGCTCACCCATTACGACTGATCAGATGTTTAGTATTTTAAAAAATATTTTTTGAAAAAAGCAAAAAACAGGAAATGGACCAGATGACTGAGCAGATGACTGTAAAGAAAATGAAAAAAAGGTCCCTGTACTTCAATGGAGTGGAAGTCAACCAGTCTTTTCCATGTTGTCATGATGTAAACACGCTGTGAAGGAATCTCAACACTTCCTGATTTAAATGTGAAACAGATGGAGGTATCCATGACCGAAAAAAAAAAAAAAAAAAAAAGTTGACAACTCAACTTTAATCAGTTGACAGCTGAGCGAACCGTGACATTGTGTTGAAAGTCAGCCTCCAATTTAGATTTTTTTTTTTTTCCATCAAACTGGCCTGACCTTTAGCAGCCAGGAAAACAGTCGTGTTGTGTTTCCCTTTAATAGCAAACAGCAGAGGCAGTAAATTAACAGAACAAATATAAAATGGGAAATGAGGAATACACGCTCGTCTCAAAGCCAGGCCGGGTTCTGCCAGGGAGGTGAATCAACAAGGCACCAAACGATATAACGAACTGTTGAATAAATAGCTGTCGAATGCTGTGCGAATAAAATCCTGTGTAATTTGTGGGCTTGAAGTCCTGCCTACACACCATTTGCCTGTAGAGCACGTGGAAAATGTGTGGACCACTGCAGAGTCTCCTGTTCCCCAGTCCGCAGATGAGGAACCCGTCAGAACACATGTACGGTCGGTCGGAGTTGGGTCGGCTGGAAGCTGTCAAAAAAAAGAGTTCTGTATGCGCTCCGCAGCGGGGGGTTCGGCCCGGTCTCGTTGTCCCCTCAGGACTTTTTGTTTTGTCGGCACAAAATCTGCAGCGCTCCTGCTAATTTCACGAGCGCGGCGCTGCAGACCACAGCGAGTCATACACTCCTCCACCTCAGCCGGTCTCCTCTTCTGTGTTTTTCACATCACTCTTTGTTTTTTGTACAAATGAGTTTTATAGAATTATCATTTCACTGAGTAGCTGTAGAATTACTCATTGATCACATCTAGAAATAAGACAATAATCATTAGTTACAGCCTTGTTATATAAAAATGACAGGAGCACTCCACCATTTGCATAAGTATTGCACTTGCACTTGACAAAGCTGGCTAAACAGGCTACTCTCTAAACAAGTAAACTTCAGATCTTCATGCGTGACATCAGTGGAGTATCCATTTAATTATGACACTGAGTGTTATGCTGCTGAAATGTCCAGGTAGAGCAACTTCACTCCCAGTTTGTGATCACACCTGATTCTCCTTCACGTTTCCTCTTCGATGACTGTGCTGCGCTCTCCCTTGGCAGATCTCTCGGATGGAGTACGTGCACTCTAAAAACCTCATCTATAGAGATGTAAAGCCTGAAAACTTTCTCATCGGGCGGCAAGGGAACAAAAAGGAGCACATCATCCACATCATCGACTTTGGCCTGGCCAAAGAGTACATCGACCCTGAGACCAAAAAACACATTCCATACCGGGAGCATAAGAGTTTGACCGGCACTGCCCGATATATGTCCATCAATACGCATTTAGGCAAAGGTACGTTTGTTTTCATGACTCTGACTCTGGCTCTGACGTGCTCATAAATGTTTAGAATTATGTAAGGCGAGTTGGCACTTCCTCCTTGAAGTTTCCCTGTGAACTATCTATTAATACAGAGCAAAGCCGACGAGATGACCTGGAGGCCTTAGGCCACATGTTCATGTATTTCCTTCGTGGGAGTCTACCCTGGCAAGGACTAAAGGTACGCCACGTACATGGAAGTGATCCAAAATCTGTTCCAGAGTCAGATTTATCCTATGTGGGGAAAAACACGACGCATCTTAAAGCTGCCGTGCTTTTGTGACAGTGTGCAACTTTAAAACCGTAACGCAGCTCTTAATGAACAGTTTCAGATTGTGTTGAAGGTCAGTTTAAGTCCAAATTCGTAAAAGTAAATTTGAAGACTAAAGTTGTCAGTGTTTTCCTCACCCCTTTGGTTAATTACACCTCTGGCTAAACTAGTTTTTGCCTTTGTGTAATCCATCAGACTGTACAGTCAGGATTTAAGGTTCTCTTTTCAGTCATATTCCTGATTAATGCTGGTTTGTCTCTCCGTGTTGGATCTTCTGCAGGCAGACACGTTGAAAGAACGATACCAAAAGATTGGAGACACGAAACGAAATACTCCAATCGAGGCCCTCTGTGAGAACTTCCCAGGTACAAGGAGGACGGCTGTAATTTACATACAGATCAAGCTTGAAAATGACCGTCTAGATATCGACTGTGATTTGACCAAAAACAGTCAGATGTCTTGCAGTGTCATTCTTCCTCCTAACTAAGAGTTGTGTTACCATTGAAACCATTGTCTTTCCTCTCTAATTCAGAGGAGATGGCCACATACCTGCGATACGTGAGACGGTTGGACTTCTTCGAAAAGCCTGACTACGAATACCTGAGGACTCTGTTCACCGAACTGTTCGAGCGAAAAGGATACACCTTCGACTACACTTACGACTGGGTCGGCAGGCAGATAGTAAGTTCCGCGCGCTGGCCCCTCAAACAGACGCGTTTTAAGTCAGCGAGCGCTTTTAGCTGGACTGATCATTTATTCCCCCTCAGCCCACACCAGTGGGGTCTGTCCACATAGACTCCGGAGCGTCTGCTGTCACGAGAGAGAGCCATCCACACAGAGACCGGCCCTCGCAGCACCCACCGATTAGAAACCAGGTACGCCGACTCGTCTTTTTAGCGGCAGGCGTGTGCGTGTGTTTTCTCAGGCTTTTGTTCCAGTGACAGCAAAAGGATTTCACTGCTGAATGTACGCAACATTGTGTTTGTCTTAAAAAGGTTAAAAACCCTGTGGAATAATTTAGGTTTCATTTATGTGTTAATTAAACTGAGGCCAGAGTTTGAGATGTAAGAGCTTACCTCCGTTTGACGTCAGACTCATTAGTTTCTGGCTCAGTTCTCTGGCTAAAGCCTTGCTTTGATTTTGATTCACTCTTTTATTTTGTTACGTTCTTTTTTTTTTTTTTTTTTCTCCATTTCTCATGCCGCTTTGCATGTTACCTGGCCTTTGCACACCCAAATACCCATCTTTCCTAACACGATTATTCCATCACCCCCCACTCCCTCTCCCATTGCAACCCCGCTCCCACTTCCCCTCCCATCACCGACGTGTTCCTCCCTCCCCCCGACCCCGACTCCCGAGCAGACAGCGGTGTCAGATCGACGAGGAGCATGGGAGGTGCAGCCCACACGCCAAGCCAACTCCTCCTATCTGACCTCCCACCTGGCAGCGGACAGGCACGGGGGCTCAGTGCAGGTATACACCCCTCACCTGATCAACCGACAGCCCCCATCCAATCTCTGTGGAGTCAGATCTGTCTCATAGGGTTTAATTCAAAATTTATAAATAAGAGGAAAAGAGCTCAAAGGCTTTTCCATGATCTGCATTTGTCAGAGAAATGTCTGTTTTTGGATCAATTGTGGGTTGGTTAGCCTTGAGATTTTATTTGTATTTCAAAACAATAATGCAATAATATGATGCTCCCGAGCATCATATAAAAAATAAAGAGCACCTCAAAATATTTTGAACCAGTTTTCAAATGTATGAAATTACAGCTCATAATTGATCAGAAATGGATCAGTGACAAATGCCAAACAAAATTCATGATGGTATTCCTGATTGCTGTTAACATTTGTACTTGAAAAATGACACTTTTTTTTAATCCTTGAGTGTGTGAGACAGATCTACAACCATATACCCTCCCCCTCCCCTTTCCCCCCTGGCTGGGAAATGTTACTTTTCTGCACCACCATGTGCATGTCACCCGGTGCCACCTACCACAGGTGGTGATGATTTGATTTGGCTTTGTGAACAGCACCCGTGGTTGTGGGTTGGGGTTTTTTTGTTTGTTTTTTGATCTCAGGTCGTACAGCTCTTCTTGGCACTTGGACATTCCTGGCGAGATCGAGAAGCCTCTTGCATGGCAGGGTGACCTGGCTTAGCCGGCTGAGTGCATGCTCTACAGTTGTAAAGGGTCATTGTCCTTAGAGGAACATTGTGTTTTTATGCTCATTGCTGTCCCTCTCCAGCTTTGTTTGCATAGGTGTGTGCAGCATATGCTTTAGTAGATCTCTGTTCGTTCTACTTAACGCCATTCATGTTGAAACAGTGGGGAGATCTGACAGTTGCCCCGGTGCACTGTGGATAAAGTGTCTCCAGGTGTTTTGCCGTTGGCAGAGACAAAAGGCTGCAGAAGTCCAAAGAAAACAAATATCACTTCATACCACAGCGAGCAGAAAGCACGCTTTCAGAGAAGCTCCGGCCACTTCCAGGAGTCATGTGACCCGCACCTCGGCGCAGTGGCTTGTGGTAGTTGTAGTAATTCTGATGAAAGTAAATGAGTCACTTGAGCAATAGTGTGCAGCTTTTTTTGTTCTGTACTGTTTCAGCATGTGTGGCAGTTGAATGGGGTTTACCAGGCTGAGCTATACAAAGGTGTACACCGCACACACCTGCACATTTTACAATAAGCACAACACCATTTCTTCTCCAGGTTACTGTTTATGTCCATCATTAGCTATTCTTTCCGCTCTGTCAGCGGACCTTGTTTTTGTGTTCTCGAGGTGGTGATTGGTTGTTTCCATGTTGTTCTAAGTTGTAATGTTCTCTGTTCTTTTTTTGTTTTGTTTTTTTTACAAGGCAACAAGATTTTGCTCTATGAATTTCAAAAAAACAGAAAAAGTTTAAGTTTACAAAAGTAAAACATAAGTAATTCACTCATTATAGAAATTAATTTTAGTCTGTAATGTAGAAAACACCAGCAGTATCAAATGTGGTATTCTTGGTATGGTGTGTTTCCCCAGAGGACACAGTAACGGTTAAGTGAAGTGGTCAAGTAACATTCACCTGTTCTTTCTTTTTTATCCAGGGAAGCTTTCTGTCACAGCAGTCCTGTTCATTCACCTTCACATTCTGGCTGACTGTTGTGCGGCTCGATCTGAAGTAACGGTCCTCTGTGCCACAGGTGGTCAGTTCGACCAACGGGGAGCTGAATGCAGACGATCCGCTGGCGGCTCACTCCAACGCTCCGATTACAGCTCAGGCAGAGGTGGAAGTGGTCGACGAGGCCAAGTATGTGTCACACCTACCTCTCCGCCGTGTCCATCTGTCGCTTCCTCTCTCTCTCCTCCTGCTCTTCCTCTCTCTACCTCTCTCTCGCCAACCTCTTGCTATGCTGTGGAATTGTGACAGCCCCCACCCCTCCAGCTGTCATCCTGCTCCTGCCCCTATTATCTCATGTCTGACTGTGTGTGCTTCTGATCTTGACTGTCTCTATGCTTTTCTCTCAATAAGTTTCTTTTTTTTTTTTTAAGACAGCCAGTGTAGATGAACTTCTCATCCAGAGTTAATGGAAGTTTAAAGGCTGAGGACGTTACTTCAGTTTTGAGTAGCCCACACATCTTAAAGAAAAATTCCACTGTTGGATCAACCCGCTCGTCTTTAGCAGTAACGATCAGTGCATTGCAGCTTCTGTTCTGTGCACGCAGCCAGTTGAGATCACACCAGATTGTCCATGTGGTAACGTAGTCACGTGTATAAAGATGATGCACATGATGTATCTGATCTCTTTCTCCCGGAACACGATGAAAAGAAACCCACGAAAGCCGCTACTGTTAGCAGTGGTTGTGTTCGGTTTATCTAAGAGCTGGTAACTCCAGCTAAAGAGCAGTGGGTGCTAATCTTCAGCACCAGTAGCTGGAAGGATGCCACGCTGCACGGCTAGCCACCCACTGTGCAAAAACTGTGCTGCTGGCTGAATGTCCTGCGGCTCAGCTGAGAGGAACTGAACGAGCTCTCTTCTGAGACATGAAGCTCTGAGACAAAAAAAACCCATATATATAAATGGAGCAAATAAGTACTTTGCAGATGCAGTTTGGCATCGTCGGCTATAGCAGTCAACAGT
This sequence comes from Psettodes erumei, assembly GCA_016785225.1. Classification (NCBI taxonomy): domain Eukaryota; kingdom Metazoa; phylum Chordata; class Actinopteri; order Pleuronectiformes; family Psettodidae; genus Psettodes; species Psettodes erumei. The sequence goes on along the minus strand of JAFBJZ010000863.1, from coordinate 1,667,194 downwards.
GAGGCTGATTTTTGTTTGACAAAAGTACAAACAGAGGAGATTTAGTTACAAGCTGCGAGAGTACTGAGAGCTACAAATGCCAGGACGTTGTCTCTAATCGCCAGAGCGACCACACTCAACATCGAGCAGAACATTTTATTCCAGGACTCGACTTTGGGTCGCAGGGTCACAACAGCGCAGGTCGGCCTGGTTGTTGCCTGTTGTGACACTGCGGTGCAAACATTTGTGATTCATGCGCAGCAGAGACTTACTGCTGCTGACAAACTGTGAGGCTGCAAAGAATGTGCCGGGTGGGCCGTGTTAGGTCTGCACACATGTAGCTGGGAGGCATCACTCGTGCTCTGAGCAGATAAATCAGGTTGTTCTCCCCAGTAAACACTGGGGTTAAAACCACAACAGAACAATTTAAACTCCAGGGTTCTAACAAATGTGTGTGTGTGTGTGTGTGTGTGTGTGATTAAAAGTTTCCACAAAGTAATATTGCTAATATCGTTTTAACTGAAAGTCCAGTCAGATCAGTCATCACCAGACCAGATGACCGTTAAACATCCAAAGCAAAATGAACTCCCATTTTCCTGCATCATAAAGTAAACAAGTTTCCTGTTGCTGTCGCATCATGACATGAAATATCTATAAGTGTATTTAACCTCAGTGCAACTGTCAGAGTTATAGTGATACATATTTCAGGGATTTATAATCTGTCCCACCATCAAAGCCTTTGACTTAATGTCTCCATGAATCTCCCAAAGGTTCATTAAGTTTAATCTCTGTTTCCGGCCAGATGACAGGCCGTTGCCTCCGTTCACACAGTTGTCTGATATAATGATTGACACGTTTACTGCCAGTCTCTTTGATAACTTCATCAAACACGTTGATGACTCATATAAGAAGGTCAACTCCTATCTGATGCAGTGTAGCTTTACTTTTTAAGAAGAAAATCTGGCTCCTATGGTGAATTGACACCACATGTATATTTGGCTCTTAAATCCTTGTATTTACATTCACGGGCCGCAATTTCATTCCGTCTTTCAAGCAAAAGTGCAAATAGTTTTACTGTCAGGTTGAACTTGCTCTAGTTTCCCTCGGCGATGCTTTAATGTACCGTCATCAAAACCACAATATGCATCTTCCTGCTGATGTATAGCAACTGTACACAACTTTTTTGGTGAGCTGACAACACATAACTAAAGTCTGCATTAGCTAAGACATTCAAGTTAAGTAAGTTTTTAAAAAAATCAGTCCTGCGCTATCTGTTTTCAAACTCCACCAACATTTATCAAGGTGGAGACAGGCATTCAGTGTCTGACATTAAGAAATATGAGGAAACAGCACTACAAGAAAGGAGGAAATTGAATCATATGCACAATCAATAAAATATTTTTAGAAAGCAGACAGCGCAATTTTTATAAAGAAGTTAAATGCACTTTTTTTTTGCAAATGTAGCATACATTACCCCACACATTTTGACACCAGAACCCCTTTGTACCCAGGAATTCAGAGTAGATGTTGTGGAGTCATCTCAGACCTTCCCCTGCGTGTCCACCCGTGTCCCGTCGGCGTGTTCGTGTGCATGTTAGTGTGGCATGTGCCCGGTCCCATCATCGTCGGTCTTGCTGTATTAATCTATCTTTCTTTTCTCTTGACACTCTTTCCTCTCTCTTCTTCTGTAGCTGCGTGAAAATGCTCAACCTGTGGTGAGTCCCTCTCTGCTAGTCCACATCAGACTCATGGGACAGGAAGTGGACCGGCCGAGGCTGGGCAAAGAGGAGTTTGTTGTTTACAAATTCTCAACGTAGCCTCTCACTGCCAGCCACATGTACTAGTCAAGTCCCTGGCCTTTTCTTTTGTTCGCCACCACCTGATGTTAAGTCACAGCTGAGTGAAAAAACACTGTAATCCATGCTGCTTGTATGCAGGCATACAAACTTAAAACTTGTTTCATCAGGGCAGAAAAAACGAGCAGAAAGTACTTATATACGTGAATTAAAGCAACTTAATATTTGTAAGCTCCTTTTTGCAGAATATTTGGCTTCAGGTTAAAGGTCTTTAAACTCTTGTTGCATGGTGGACCATTATTTATGGATAAATGAATTGGCGAGTACCCAGTCACTGTCCTATGTCTTGATCCACAGCTTTTTTTTTTTTGTCTGTGTATGTTTTATTGACCACTCAGGCTCATCCTGTCTTGTGCTCTTCGTGTGCACTGCTTCATTTGTTTATGACTTTTTTTTTTTGCATAGAAGACATATTGCTTCCAGAGTCACTGCAGCAGTTTGTAGTCGAGTCCCCTCTGCCACTTTTTGATTTTTAAAAATGGTGGGAGGTGAATAAACATGCAACCATTTGATGGATGGAAATGCATCCATCCTGTCCTCAATACTAATGCTTTACCAATCCAACCATTTTAGCAGCTGCAGCAGTTCTCATCATTACGATCCCAAAAAAACTTATCCCTGTCCAGATTCAGTCGACCCACAATTCAGCTCGCGTGATATTTAACACTAACAGAAGCAGTCTGCTGGCGTTTGTTCTTTCTTTTCGTCATCTGAAGCCTCTCTCATCGACGTGTCGATTTAATGTCCGTCTCTGTCCGCAGGTGCTGCTGCTTCTTCAAGCGAAAACGGAAGAAGAACACGCAGAGGCACAAATGATCGTCCAGCTCCGGCCTGAAGCGTTCCAAGTGTCCGGCTCAGTTGATTGTGATTCCAGAAATCAATAAGGTCCCATTCAGAATTTAAAAAGAGGGAGACAACTGAAAGATCTTGATTGAATTGTCGTCCAGAGGGACCAGTTAAAAATGGTTTGTTCAGTACAAGACGTCTGTGTCTTTTGATGGGAGTCCTACTTTAAATTTTTCTTTTTTTTTTTTTTTTTCCTCCTCCAAGATGTGCGGGAATGTTTTGCAGGCCAGTCAGCCAAACGGGGAACCTATTCGGAATTTTGCAGAGGATAATCTTGTGGTTTTTTTTCTCCTCCCCAAGACATCCAGCATTCTTTTTTCCCTCCTTGTTTTTTGGCCACTCTTTTTTTTTTTTTTTTTTTTTTTGGCTGTTTCTCATCTGTGGTATTGCAAAGGAGGAGACAGATCTTCCTGTGGAATCTTGCCACCTGCGACCTGTTGCATACTATGATTTTCTTTGTTTGACTCACCAAATCATACTTTCGTTTCCCCTCCGTCGGGTCCCGGTTCATAGCGGTTCGCCTGTCCTTAGTTTGCTTACTCATTTAGACAAAAAGCCCTTTTTGGTCGTTCCTGACCCGGGGCTGAATGTAAACCCGAAAACCTGAGGAGGCGTGAGTATAACAGAGAGCGTCAGTCTGCTGGCCCCTGCACTTTCTCCCCCCGGCACTGGGACCCGGGCCTGAGAGAACAGAGGAGACGCCTCCTGCACTGTGTTCTCTGAGGACGCTTTCTGCTCACGCTGCTTGGTTAAAGCGCTCCCCTTAACCACGCCGCTGTTCAAACACACTACAGTCCCTTACGACTCTCAACACTTGTAGATGTGGCTAAAAAAAAAAATGCTATTTATGCTATTTATCTCTTGGTTGCCACCAGTTTTCTTACTAATTCTAAAACATACACACTGAATGTATGGAAAGACTTTGGAGCATTCATATAATCTGTTATCCGCATGGAAAGGAAAATTGCAGTTAATGAGTTCAGACCAATGTTTTAAAAAAAGGAGAAAAAAGTGAGACCAAAATTAAGTGGATTGTGGTTTGGGCGAATCTTAAATGTTGCTGATCTTAATAATGTGATGGTTAATAATGGACTCTATGGCAGTAGACACTGGGGTGATGTTGCTTCGGAGCGACAAGAGAAACCGGCGTGATGCGCTTTGGAGATTGAATCACCACCTCGCGACGCTGCTGTCCAATGCCTTAACCCCAACCTGTCGACCGCACCGCTCCACGACCATGACCACGCCACCAGGTGGATGAACGAGTCGGCAGCACGACGGTTGTGAGATTTGCAGCGCAAACGTTTTGGGGAGTGTACAATAAAAATCCCAGCGCTGCAGACTGCTCCCAGCTCGTGTCAGAGCGGAACGCTGAAGAAGTATTTCTCCAGTAAGGTTTGGCTTTGAGACGTCCCTGCCCCTGCGTGTCCGAGTCTGAAGACCCCTGTGCTGCAAAGCCATGTTTGACGTTTGGGTCCCGCTCCTCCACGCCGAGGGAAAGACAGCCGATAAGGACTTGCCCATACGTTTCCTTTTCTTTTCTTTTTTTTTTTAAATTTAGTGTCATGGAGGACTGCCTTGAAACAATATCCTCGATACGTCACCTTGCCTATCCTCCTAACAGAGAGTGAATGACCGTACATAGGTGGGTTTTTTATTATTATTTTATATCTTGCTAATGTGAATTTTTTTTATGCAAGTTTTGTTTTTTCCATTCCAAATAGCCATGGTTTTATGGGGAAAGAGAGGGTAACAAAAAAAGGAAAAAAAAAAGCTTGAAACCATGACTGCACTACATTTTGTTGACCCCAGCTTTCCCTGACGAGACCCTGCCTTCTTAATACTGTACTTTAAACGTGCTTATTACTTTAATTGTAGCTGCCTCGTGTGCTAGGCCTTCCCTATAGGGTGCAGGGAATACACTTTAAATTGATTTTATCCCCACCCACTCCTCTTTTTTTTGTGCCATGACACCCTCCTCCCTGCACACACACACACACACACATGCAAGTCCTCGATAAATCAACTCTCAGCGGAGTGTTGGATTTGGCGTTTCATGGACCTGCTCCATCATCTTTAGAACATACGATGTTGTAGATGTTGCGAACTATCTCAATGAGTCATGTAAACCTGCTTGTTGCGTGTATTTACACTGTATAGCTTTTGGTTCATTCTGACCCCTGAACATGTCAGTTACTCCAGGGTCTAAGTTATTGTGTTATTGAAAGTACTTGAATATGAAAATCTATGGGACCTTTTCTGTTTGTTTGTTTGTTTGTTTTTCATGGTCATCATCTTAATAATTCCACACATAGGATTTGAGGGGAATGGTGGGAAAACAGGCTCTTTGAATGACCGGTATTCATTTGGTTGAGATGTCTTAGTGCCTCTTGCGTGCCGCTGGGCAGGTGATGTTTTTCTGACTCACCTGTGGAAGTCCTGTGCTCGCTGGTGTAAATGACCGGATGAGGCTTGGGTCGTTAGCTTTACCCAGGAGAGGTGCAGTTAGATGTTGGTTTGGAGGTTAAAATCATTGAAATCACTTCTCTTTTTTTTGTCTCTGTGAAACATTCATCGCAATGTATTTTTATCTGGGGTGCAGAGGGTGAATCCCCCACCCCCCCACCCCCCCACACCTCGGGTTTTTCAGCCACCAAACCTGTGACATCTGTTGCCTGTGGTTCTCCCCACAAAGCATCAGCAGCACCTGGAGTGTTTTTTTTCCTGTTTTTTATTCCAGCTGCCTGGAGAAAAGTTGAAAGTATTCCTGTGTAGTGAGATGGATATCAAGACTATACAGCCTTCAGTGTTTTCCCCCCTCGAATTCCCCCGAGTGCCATTCCTGAGACTACTACTACTACTCGCCCATGCCTTTTACCTGTGCCAGAAAATATGAAGTTGAATGTTTTTGTTTTTTACCATTGCATTCCACCTTGTGTCCTTGACGTGTCCGTTCCGTCATTTCTGAAAAGTCGTAGCGCAACCTGGCTCGAGCCAGTACCTGGAAGCGTCGGTCAAATTCTTGAGCCATTTCTCTTGGTTTCTGTCTTTTACTGAAAACCAACCGACGGTTTCGTTGTTTCAGACCGAAATTCAGTCCTTTTTTTCAGCATCAGCTTTTTCCAGCTCACAACTGAAATGGTAGATGTAGACATTCCTCTGATGTCTTTACTTTTGAACTCTCTGGGTCTCATGCAGAGCAATGTAAGAGAGCTGTGTTTGATTTCTATCTGCATGGCTTATCTGGAGATGACGAGCGGTCTCTCTCCCTCTCTCCCCTGAACTTTCTCTCCTGTGGGCCTTGTTTTACCGTTGGGTCACTGAGATGTTATGGCTTCCAGTCTCCATGTGAAATAAACGTCACGTCTTCTCACTGCACATTCCATTTCAGTTCCCATTGTTTGTCATACAGCTCACTTCGGTCAGACGTGTTTATGGCTCTGGTTGTGTGTAACTCATCCCTGTGTGTCAAAGCTGTGTAAATCAAAGCAAAGGACAGTTAAAGTGTGAATGAATGGCTTCGGTCTTTTTGGGTTCTCTGGCACTTTTTCCTTGTTGCTGTACTGTAGAATCGTCTTGGATTTACTGTATATTTTTCTTTGAGGGAGAGGTTTAGGGTGACATTTACTGCAATATTGTGATGATTATTTGAAAATTGTAAATTGTACAGTGTTCACAATTGTAGTCTGTTTTTTCTGTTGGGATTCCATATAAAAGATGTATTCTTTGATTATTTTTTTTTTCCTCTCAGACTGTGGAAAATCAAATTGTACAGCTCCAAGAGTTTATCCTCCCCTCAGCATTGTTTTTCAGAGCTATGATTAAGAGAAATCTTACAACTGTAAATAAATATTATTGTGTTGAAATATGAATGTCACTTCAAAAACGTATTCGAATGAGTTAGTCAAGGGCTTCAAGACTTGAAGGACCCACATTTCCTCTTTTTCTGGTTTCATATTTTTAATTTGCAGAAAGGTAAAAGGTCCTTTTTAACTGAGATGCCTATGTTTTTTTTCTCCTTGGATTCATATAATACAATGTGTCACACATGAACCTTATAAAATCACTTTTTATTCCCTCCACACCTAAAGGGAAACTCCAGTTTGCACCCTTTTTTATGTAAAATAAAAGATCTCTCCACCTTGTGGGAACGTCTTCTGTGAAGTGATTTGTACCAGTTTTCTCCCGATACTTTGATTTTAACTTTATTTAATAACTAGCTATGAAGAATGTTGGCATAAATGTACGATGAGGAGAAATTTTTAGGTCTTTTCAGCTCAGTGCCAGGGCTTCATTCTTGACATCTTGGAACTTATCATGTCTACAGTGATTCAAGTTCAACCAAAAACTTTTTCTTGACTGTCAAAATCTATTGCATCTGACTTCTGCTTATATTCAGTTGAAAAAAACTTAAATGTTTTTATTTTATTATTGGCCTATCTTATATTTTTGAATTCAAATAATCTGAAAATAACTTAAAGCTGTAATAATAATGATCATTGATCATTGAGCCAATTAATTTTCTTTCCACTGATAATCAATTGATAGATTAAGCGTTGGTGCTCTGAATAACAAATTGGCATTTGATGCATTGATATATTCCAATGCAACTAGTTTACAATTATGAAGTAAACTGATGAATGCAGATATTTCACTTGAAATTGGGTTTTGTTCCAGTGTGATGTGGCTGCTTTCACTCGAGTAAAGCATTTGAATACTTAAAAATTAATTTTGCAGGAAATGTTTTAGCCCTTTTCCCCCTCGAGGTGCAGTTCTCGCTTCTCCCGCTAGGTGGCAGTGTAGGCCCGTCACCGTGTTACCCAGTGACCTGCAGACTATAAACTTCCGGGATGACGCTGCGGCGTCTCTCTTCCACCGGTGCGAGCCAACATGGTGGGTACAGGGAGAAACGCTTCACTTCAGCAGTCCTCACTATCCTCTTTAATCTTCACCGTTTGTCCGCCCACGAAGCGACTACAAGCCCCAGCCCGAACCCAAACAGCACCAAGCTTTGTGAACGCCGGGTTTCGATGCGCTTCAGCGGAGTTAAATATAAGAAAACAGGCGAAACGTCCCCGTTGTGCAACGATAGTTAACCGGCGACCAGCGGGTTACAAGCAGCCAGAGTCATCGCGACACTCGTGCTCTTTAAAGTGAACAGTGTCGCTTCACGTCCTGTTTTGACTACAGTCGACTTACAGTTGCTTTCATTACCTGCCCTCCAGTTTTAACCGTCGTTACATTACTATTGTTTCATGCGATCATTTCAGAGTTGTGTTATAGAATCAGTATGAATCGTTTGAATTTCTACGTTGTGTGTGTCCTAAATATTAATGTCAGACTGTGTTTATGTTTTGGTTTTCCGCCCGGAAGTGCGCTTATACTAAAAAGAAAAAGCATTTACACAAATATGAGACTGTTTTAAACAGTTTGTACGCTCTTCTGCTTAATTCGGTCCAGATTTGACAGATTATTTTTTATTGCCCTTTATTTCCTCAGATGTCTGACTTAAGTAACATTCATATGTTGGTCTGAATTAGATTTTTAAAATTATTTATTAATCCATCCGTTTTACATTTACATCCATTTTACAGTTTAATAAAAAAAAATAATGATTTCTTGTTATTTTCTACGAGAGGTGACAAATTTCAATAAATCCAAGAACTCAATGAATAATTCTAGGCCCTATCATTCCTACTGGTTTTCACTGGTATCATTCATATTTTGGCCGGTATGAAAATGAAAAAGGTTTGTATTAGTCATTAAAAGGCGTTACTGTATTTTTGTGTCGTGTGGATGCTGAATTGTCTCTGTTTGGCTTCTCGTCAGGGTCGTGTCAGGACCAAGACAGTCAAGAAGGCCGCCAGGGTCATCATTGAGAAATACTACACACGTCTGGGCAATGACTTCCACACCAACAAGAGGGTGTGCGAGGAGATCGCCATTATCCCCAGCAAGCCTCTGCGCAACAAAATTGCTGGGTAAGTGGAATTTTAACTGTTGCTGTTTTTTCAGTCCTGCAGAAACGCTCACTCCTGCTCGCTGATGTTCCCTTGTTCATACCGCTTGATGTGGACTCTTAATCAATGAATTAATCAGGGACTATAAACTGTGAACGTGGAGGCTTTTGTTGTGTACTTGTTCCTTATGTAATATCAATGTTTTCCTGTGTGTGTCTCAGGTATGTGACACACCTGATGAAGCGTATCCAACGCGGTCCAGTCAGAGGAATCTCCATCAAGCTGCAGGAGGAGGAGAGAGAGAGGAGGGATAACTACGTCCCAGAGGTGCATCCACATTCTTTTTCTTTTTTATCTGTTTTTGGTGGAACGGCAGAGTGGAAATTCAAATAAGTCTTACACTTTTTATAAGTACTTTGGTTCTTATTTTGATCATGAATTGATTTGATAATGAAGCATGTTGTCAGCAGCTGCAGGTTTGATGAATCATTTTGCAGAGCAGCTTTGGTGTAACTTGCAGAGAAAGACCGAGCACCTTTTTAACTTGCTATCAAACTCTTTTTTGTTGTTTCTTAATCTCATCCTCCAGATTTCTGCCCTGGACCAGGAGCTCATCGAGGTGGATCCAGACACAAAGGAAATGCTCAAGATGCTGGTAAGTGTAAAATACATTTTCCTGCTGTTCTTAGTGACAGGTAATGAGATGTTGTTCCAAACCTGGGCTAGTCTTTATCAAAAATGTCAAATTTAAATTTTGTATTGAAATGAAAGGAAAAATCTTGTTACTGCTGTTAGGAATAGATCCTCAAGCACTGCATTACATAAAGCAGCTGAGCACACCTCTGTTTTAAGTGGTAATACTGATAATAAATTAGCTGAAGCTATGTAATTAAGAAAATAATAGTTTTGGTATATTGCATCCGAATCTCTGATAGGAAATTATACCTCTTTTTCTTATGAATTTATCAGGAGTGCAGTCTAACACATCACAAAGACAGAACAAATCTGGCATTTATTTTATTTGGAATCACTATGTATATATTTTTCAATGCG